>CM060937.1:109239891-114239891 GCA_030765085.1 Allium cepa | reverse complement strand
CGCAAACTCATATCATATAACGAAGCTACAAAGATGCCCCATCATCCTGATATGACACTGAAGAGACAGGACAGCATTGCAATCCAGTGTCAATGCTAAAGTGATAAAGATGCACCTTTGTAGGATCTAGATTAACCCTAGAGGGGGGGTGAATAGGGTTATAGCAAATTTTCTCGATTTAAACACAGAAACAAACTGCAGAAATAAATATGCTGAAAAGTAAATCACACACAAAATTTACCCAGCTTCGGCAACCCCTGCCTACTGCTGCATTCCTAGATTTCTATTAGAATTAAACAGTCTCCCGCTTACAAACACTCTAACAGACTCGCAAACCCTGCTCCCGCTTACAAACACTCTAATAGACTCGCAACCCCTGCTCCCGCCTATAGAGTTTTGCAAACTCGCAAACCCTTGCTCCCGCCTATAGAGTTTTGCAAACTCGCACACCCTGCTCACTGAACTAATTCTAACTAGACAATCTGACACTACCTACAACCTAGGTGGTGATTTACCAATGCTTTGATTCGAAAAGTAAAAACAACAAATAAAAACAATTTAAACCTAAAACCCCTTTAAAAATAAGGCCGGCCCTTTTGTTCTTTAACCCGATCCTTTTCTCTTGCTTGTGAAACAATTGCGGCCGATCCTCTTTGCCACTAAATTAGGGCTTCTACTCCCTTGCGAAAATTTGGGCTTTGATTCTTCGTTCGATCTGATTTGTGTTGCTCTTCCTCGCGCTCGTTCTCTAATGATCGATTCTCTTGAGATCGGCTGTTTGGCTGACTTCGAGATTGTGAATCGTTCACAGCTGCTCCTTTGATCGAGTTCACTGTTGCTTTGGTATGTAATTTTCCTATATGTGCTTTTATAATTTCTTGTATTCGAACTCGATGTCGATGATGAATTTGTTGTTTGGTATTTATATGAATTCGAGACACTTGAATTTGCTCGTATCAATTCGATACTTTCCAAAAAAATTCTTTCCTGATATAGTTTCGACTTGTTACTCACGGCCTTGATTTTCAAACGTTCGATTTTTACTTGATTGATACGGCAAAAACTTTCCTCTTTTACTTTGTGACTTTTTCAAAGATACGAATTTGATTTTTGATAGTACACTGTCATGAATTCGAATTCTCTGGCATCAACTTCATTTCACTTGGACTTTGGCACTTGACTTTAAATTTTTTTTCATGAATTTCTCTGTACTGTTGAACTTCCTTCATCTTGTAGTCTTCATCTCTGACCATCTTCTCTGGTCTCCACTTGAACATTGCATTGTTGTTCACTGAGTCTTGACAGTCAAGTTGCACACTTGTGTCATATATGTGTAATGTGTCTTTGAGTAGCTAAACTTGTTATACTTAAGTTGTTTGGTTGCTTTGTGTAGTTGATTCAGTCTTCATGCACTGATGCATTTGAAGTTGGTCTTGTTGCAGTTGCTATGCCTTGTACTTGTAGTCTTGGCCATGTTGGTTTAGTTGCGTTGTAGTTGCATTCACTTGAGTCTGTTGCATTTGTTTGCTTGTACTGTCCACTGCCCTTGTGTTGCTCACCATGTTGCATACATGTTTTTATGCTTGTGACATTCATGTTGATTCCATTTTTGCTGTGTCATTCCTCTGCCTGCACTTAGTGTTCTGGTCATTGATGTTCTTGTTCAAAACTACTGTGTCACTGTTTGTTCACCTTGATTCTGCATTACTTGTAGCTTGTTGTACATATGAACTTGCATTGCTTCGAGTTGTATTTACACCACTTTTTGTTGCATTCATGTACACTGTCATTGCTATATTGAGATCACTGTAGTTTTCATTGTGTTGCACATTTGTGGTCTTCATTTGCACGCTACTTATTTGTCTGACCTGAATTTGATTCATTTGAACTTGTTGTTGCCAGTTTGCCTTGTATCACTGCATCCATTCTGGTTGGTCTGACCTATGATATCTTGTAGCCTGGTCATTGCTTGCATGAGTTACTTGCATTGGTGCATTGTCTTACTGAACTTGATTCTGGTCATTGCTTGTGTGATCTTGAGTTTCTGTGTTTGGTCACTGATGCATGCATGAATTGAACTTTTGACTTGGTCATCTTGTACTTCTGGATGCACTTGTCTTATTGTCTGGACAATTGTTTTATCACTTTGGCTTCACTGAGTTTGTTGTGCACTTGCTTGAGTTTCACTGTCATACTTGGTCGTGCTGTAGTCTTCAAGCATATTGTTGTGATTGTAGTTTGCATTATGTTGGTCTGGCTTGAACTTGATATTGTTGAACCTGTTAGTCGAGCTTGCATACTTCATGCTTGCACTGTTCATTTATGTTGCAGCTGGTCTTTGCATCCATTCATGTTGATTTTTGAAATTTCACTTGCGTTGAATCCAGTTTCAAAACTTGGGTTTGACCTTGTGCTTGTGTCGTGATTTTAAATATATTGCACGTGAGTTGAACCCGGCTTTACATTTGGGTTTGACCTGTGCTCACCTGTCCCTGTAGCATTATCAAGTGTATATCGATGTGCACGGCCTTTTGGCATGTACAGTGATACACTGTGCATGTCACATTGTTCGTGTATGATGAATTCAAATGTGAATGATGACGAACAACCCAAATAACTGAGGCAAATAATATTTTCAAAAATCATATTTCATTTTATATTGCAAAAATATTTCTTTTTCAATTTTACTGCGTTAGTGAACATTTTTGCAGATTGCTCAGATGCTGGATTCAAACTGGAATGAAGTTGAATATAAAACTACGAGTGTGAGTGATATGTAGTGAGGAATTTATGTAAACTGAATTGTGATGTAATTGTGATGTAATCAAAAATGTATATGTATAGTGAGAGTTTGAAATTGTACTATTCAAAATTGTAATAAATATTTGTTTGAATAAAATTTCTATTTGAATTCAAATTCCACTCAAATTCGGTGTAATTTATTTTATTCAACAAATATTTATTTATTCTATGAAAAATACAATAGTACATTAACAAATACATTTAAATGAATATATATATGTTTATTATCATCAAACAAAAATCATATACTCGCATATTCCACAATCTCCCCCTTTTGATGATAACAAACATATATTTAAGATTTTAACTGTGTTAAATGTATTTGAACAATGATATACACTAATTGCTCCCCCTATTTAAATGCTTCCTCTCTACATGATGCTCCCCCTACATATATGCATATAAATAGGAACATATAAATAAGCCTAGATGCAAATGGAAAATTATTTGACCTTTGCTTGATTCTATTTGACAAAATCTTAACTTTTCTCTCCCCTTTTTGTTATCAGCAAAAGAATAATAGTGTTAGAGAAAATAGAGATAAAGTGATCAATATTAATCCAACATTAAACTCAAATTGAATATAAATATTAAACTTCAATAAAAATCTAACAAAAACTTTGAGTAGCTAAACTTGTTATACTTAAGTTGTTTGGTTGCTTTGTGTAGTTGATTCAGTCTTCATGCACTGATGCATTTGGAGTTGGTCTTGTTGCAGTTGCTATGCAGTTGCTATGCCTTGTACTTGTAGTCTTGGCCATGTTGGTTTAGTTGCGTTATAGTTGCATTCACTTGAGTCTGTTGCATTTGTTTGCTTGTACTGTCCACTGCCCTTGTGTTGCTCGCCATGTTGCATACATGTTTTTATGCTTGTGACATTCATGTTGATTCCATTTTTGCTGTGTCATTCCTCTGCCTGCACTTAGTGTTCTGGTCATTGATGTTCTTGTTCAAAACTACTGTGTCACTGTTTGTTCACCTTGATTCTGCATTACTTGTAGCTTGCTGTACATATGAACTTGCATTGCTTCGAGTTGTATTTACACCACTTTCTGTTGCATTCATGTACACTGTCATTGCTATATTGAGATCACTGTAGTTTTCATTGTGTTGCACATTTGTGGTCTTCATTTGCACGCTACTTATTTGTCTGACCTGAATTTGATTCATTTGAACTTGTTGTTGCCAGTTTGCCTTGTATCACTGCATCCATTCTGGTTGGTCTGACCTATGATATCTTGTAGCCTGGTCATTGCTTGCATGAGTTACTTGCATTGGTGCATTGTCTTACTGAACTTGATTTTGGTCATTGCTTGTGTGATCTTGAGTTTATGTGTTTAGTCACTGATGCATGCATGAATTGAACTTTTGACTTGGTCATCTTGTACTTCTAGATGCACTTGTCTTATTGTCTGGACAATTGTTTTATCACTTTGGCTTCACTGAGTTTGTTGTGCACTTGCTTGAGTTTCACTGTCATACTTGGTCGTGCTGTAGTCTTCAAGCATATTGGTGTGATTGTAGTTTGCATTATGTTGGTCTGGCTTGAACTTGATATTGTTGAACCTGTTAGTCGAGCTTGCATACTTCATGCTTGCACTGTTCATTTATGTTGCAGCTGGTCTTTGCATCCATTCATGTTGATTTTTGAAATTTCACTTGCGTTGAATCCAGTTTCAAAACTTGGGTTTGACCTTGTGCTTGTGTCGTGATTTTAAATATATTGCACGTGAGTTGAACCCGGCTTTACATTTGGGTTTGACCTGTGCTCACCTGTCCCTGTAGCATTATCAAGTGTATATCGATGTGCACGGCCTTTTGGCATGTACAGTGATACACTGTGCATGTCACATTGTTCGTGTATGATGAATTCAAATGTGAATGATGACGAACAACCCAAATAACTGAGGCAAATAATATTTTCAAAAATCATATTTCATTTTATATTGCAAAAATATTTCTTTTTCAATTTTACTGCGTTAGTGAACATTTTTGCAGATTGCTCAGATGCTGGATTCAAACTGGAATGAAGTTGAATATAAAACTACGAGTGTGAGTGATATGTAGTGAGGAATTTATGTAAACTGAATTGTGATGTAATTGTGATGTAATCAAAAATGTATATGTATAGTGAGAGTTTGAAATTGTACTATTCAAAATTGTAATAAATATTTGTTTGAATAAAATTTCTATTTGAATTCAAATTCCACTCAAATTCGGTGTAATTTATTTTATTCAACAAATATTTATTTATTCTATGAAAAATACAATAGTACATTAACAAATACATTTAAATGAATATATATATGTTTATTATCATCAAACAAAAATCATATACTCGCATATTCCACAATCTCCCCCTTTTGATGATAACAAACATATATTTAAGATTTTAACTGTGTTAAATGTATTTGAACAATGATATACACTAATTGCTCCCCCTATTTAAATGCTTCCTCTCTACATGATGCTCCCCCTACATATATGCATATAAATAGGAACATATAAATAAGCCTAGATGCAAATGGAAAATTATTTGACCTTTGCTTGATTCTATTTGACAAAATCTTAACTTTTCTCTCCCCTTTTTGTTATCAGCAAAAGAATAATAGTGTTAGAGAAAATAGAGATAAAGTGATCAATATTAATCCAACATTAAACTCAAATTGAATATAAATATTAAACTTCAATAAAAATCTAACAAAAACTTTGAGTAGCTAAACTTGTTATACTTAAGTTGTTTGGTTGCTTTGTGTAGTTGATTCAGTCTTCATGCACTGATGCATTTGGAGTTGGTCTTGTTGCAGTTGCTATGCAGTTGCTATGCCTTGTACTTGTAGTCTTGGCCATGTTGGTTTAGTTGCGTTATAGTTGCATTCACTTGAGTCTGTTGCATTTGTTTGCTTGTACTGTCCACTGCCCTTGTGTTGCTCGCCATGTTGCATACATGTTTTTATGCTTGTGACATTCATGTTGATTCCATTTTTGCTGTGTCATTCCTCTGCCTGCACTTAGTGTTCTGGTCATTGATGTTCTTGTTCAAAACTACTGTGTCACTGTTTGTTCACCTTGATTCTGCATTACTTGTAGCTTGCTGTACATATGAACTTGCATTGCTTCGAGTTGTATTTACACCACTTTCTGTTGCATTCATGTACACTGTCATTGCTATATTGAGATCACTGTAGTTTTCATTGTGTTGCACATTTGTGGTCTTCATTTGCACGCTACTTATTTGTCTGACCTGAATTTGATTCATTTGAACTTGTTGTTGCCAGTTTGCCTTGTATCACTGCATCCATTCTGGTTGGTCTGACCTATGATATCTTGTAGCCTGGTCATTGCTTGCATGAGTTACTTGCATTGGTGCATTGTCTTACTGAACTTGATTTTGGTCATTGCTTGTGTGATCTTGAGTTTATGTGTTTAGTCACTGATGCATGCATGAATTGAACTTTTGACTTGGTCATCTTGTACTTCTGGATGCACTTGTCTTATTGTCTGGACAATTGTTTTATCACTTTGGCTTCACTGAGTTTGTTGTGCACTTGCTTGAGTTTCACTATCATACTTGGTCATGCTGTAGTCTTCAAGCATATTGCTGTGATTGTAGTTTGCATTATGTTGGTCTGGCTTGAACTTGATATTGTCGAACCTGTTAGTCGAGCTTGCATACTTCATGCTTGCATTTTTCATTTATGTTGCAGCTGGTCTTTCCATCCATTCATGTTGATTTTTGAAATTTCACTTGCGTTGAATCCAGTTTCAAAACTTGGGTTTGACCTTGTGCTTGTGTCGTGATTTTAAATATATTGCACGTGAGTTGAACCCGGCTTTACATTTGGGTTTGACCTGTGCTCACCTGTCCCTGTAGCATTATCAAGTGTATATCGATGTGCACGGCCTTGTGGCATGTACAGTGATACACTGTGCATGTCACATTGTTCGCGTATGATGAATTCAAATGTGAATGATGACGAGCAACCCAAATAACTGAGGAAAATAATATTTTCAAAAATCATATTTCATTTTATATTGCAAAAATATTTCTTTTTCAATTTTACTGCGTTAGTGAACATTTTTGCAGATTGCTCAGATGCTGGATTCAAATTGGGATGAAGTTGAATATAAAAGGCGAGTGTGAGTGATATGTAGTGAGGAATTTATGTAAACTGCATCGTGATGTAATTATGTTGTAATCAAAAATGTATATGTATAGTGAGAGTTTGAAATTGTACTATTCAAAATTGTAATAAATATTTGTTTGAATAAAATTTCTGTTTGAATTCAAATTCCACTCAAATTCTGTGTAATTTATTTTATTCAACAAATATTTATTTAATCTATGAAAAATACAATAGTACATTAACAAATACATTTAAATGAATATATATATATATATATATATATATATGTTTATTATCATCAAACAAAAATCATATACTCGCATATTCCACAACCTTAACCTTAATGTAATAAGGCGATGTCACAATCCAAAAAGGTACTTACCATACCTATAAAAAGGTCCAAGGGATGGAGCAATGGACTGAAACTATTTCACGACCAAAATCTGTGCCTAATTCCTCAAAGATAAGGGAAGCAGGGAAGTCATCTATATATAAGAACGACTCGGAATATGTTCATATTGTAACGACCCAGAATTTTTAACACTTGAAATTGAAATATTTAATTTATTTTAAATATTTGAAAGTTATTTTAAACATATATTTCAACTATAACTATGAATTTGGCAATTAAATTATTGAATTTAATTTATTGAGGTTGGTTGAAAAAAATGAAACTTCAGTTTTAAGCTGATTTAAAATATTTCAAAGGCTTAGAAAACTTATATTGTTAATACTGAAGATAATGGAAGCTTCATAATTGAATTTGGAAATGTTTTGATCAATTTTGAAATTTATCGTTTAAATCGATATTTAAAAATAGCCTTCCGACGTACAGTCACGGAATTCGACGAAACTAGTTCCATTGGATCCATAATATTGTATTATTATCAAATTTCAATTTCCATAGCATTCAAAGTTTTCGTGTGATCGAACGATAAGCAAACGCGCTGAAAATTTTATCGAAATTTAATTTAATAACTGGGTTCAAAAAAACTACCTTCTCCATACGATCGAATTTGGACTCGAAACCTTTTCCAGTGCGTTCGGAATAGGGTTATAACCTTATAAACATCTGGCGTTACGCCTCGATTGGAGATTGAGATTGTGAGTTGCGAAATTGATACGATTTGAATTTAAATTTAAATTTTAATATATATGTTTATTATAATAATATTTCACAAGGCAAAATACGTGTTTCTTCTTTTGTAGCGACCCGTAAATTTTAATAAATAAATTGGTTAATTTAATTTGATCTTTATAATTAAATTGAGAATGAAAGAATTTTTTATATAATTTATAATGAAGCAAACGTTAAAAAGGAAATTGAGCAATGGTAAATTAAATAGGACTTTGTGATTTAATATTTTAAGAAATAAATTTTGTAACTTATTAATGAAATAATAAATAAATTAAAACGTAACAATGCCAATTAAGGATAATAATTTATAAAATAACGGAAAGTGTAAGTGTAAATAGAATAGAAACGTAAACTTATTATAAGGTACTAATTGGTGTAATAACGTTAATGCAAATTATGTGAATAAATGTAAGTATTTTATGAATATATGAATTAATGTCTGATGTAGGGTAATAGAATGAATTCATATGATGTAGGCAATTATAATAAATAATGAAATGTTATAATCAGAGGTAGTTGAATGAATTCAATATTATGTAAGATATTTTAGTAATTGGTTGGGAATATAAACTTAAGTGGAATAGACAATGAACAAAAGATAATAATGGATTTATGGATAAATTAGTCAACATAAATAAAGATGAAAATTTGGGTATATTAAGGTAATGAATCGTTAACTATGTTAATAGATTTTAAATTTTGGTTGAGTATAAAGGTGGAAGGCAAATTTAAAACGATTTATCGAAATAAAATTTTAATAAGTTGGATCTATTGTAGTAAATGGAATTTAATATTTAATCATTTGAAATTAAGATAAAATAGGGATATTAAAGCAATATGATATAAACCATGATAATTGTACCGTAAATTGAAATTAATTGAATAGCTAAATTTGTGCATACCCAATTAAATGAAACAGATGGTAAAGTTTAATTGATTGAAATCAGCAAAAATAAATCAAGTTATGTTTATTGATGAATTAATACGCAATGTGTAACAACCCTGTATTTCATACCGATTAATTATTGTCTTTGCACGATTTCTTTTCCCAGCTAATTGTTGTTTGGGATTTTTAATTCAAGTTCAAATTCCTTTGATAAAATAAATTGGTTAGGTTAGTGGGCTTTAAAATCGTATTGGCCCATGTTTTCTCTAGTTATGTCGTGACTATTAACGAAGGCATGTGACCGTTCCCTTCTTATTTGAATTCGACCCGTTCCTTTATCATTTTCAATCGTTTGTAAACCTAAAATAAAAATCGAACGAAGAAAAATAATGGCGACCTCTCTCGTTCTTCCCCCTTTCGAAGCTAGGGCTTCAAAATAAATGGCGTTCGTTCTCGTCTTCGTTCGTCTCCAGAATTAGGGTTTTTTCAAAGTCGCTTGCTCGATCAAAAACAAGGGCGCGTTCAAAGTCGATGATGCTGACTTCTTCAATTCAATCAAATTCGACTTCGTTGGCACTTGGAGTCTCCGCTCGATTCAATCTTCAGCAGCTAGGGCTTAACTTCGTTCGTTTTCTTCGATTGCTTCGGCCTCGACCTCGACAGCTCCATTCGTGGCAAAGGTGAGTGAATTATCACTCACATCTAATTCATTCTTAAGTGTTATGCTTCATAGGTTTGATTTTTGTTACGATGTTGATGTTTTATCTGACTTTGTTAAATTGGTATGATTTGTTGGCCTCGGCTTCGATGTTTTGACTTGCGTTGATTTCTTGATTTTCAAGGCTCTGACTTGATTTTGAACGGCTTGTTGTTTTGGCTTGATTTATCTGGATTTGTTAGTTTATGATTACATGGCCTTAAACTGTGTTGTGTATCCATCACGACCTGTTTTCTGTTTGATTTCGACCTTCATGATTAAACTTGCAGCCTTGACTGTGTTCACGGTGGCCACGATGTTGCTCTTTTTAATTGTGAGGCAGTGCCATTTATAGTTGATTCCTCAATTGGTCTTCGGGTCTATATGCATTAGTGCTTTGACCCTGACTTGTTCATTGTCACTTGTCTATGCTCTGTCTACTTGTTTATTCGAGTAGTACATATATGTATTTTGTGTACATTTGTTTTGGTGTTTTGTTGGCCTGTAGCACCATGCTGCCACCTCTGTGTCAATTTACGTTGAGACAAACCGTTCATCTTGGTAGCCTCGAACTCTACATAGTGCTTATGCACTGAGTCATGTTGCTGCTGAGGCATGTATTGTTCTATTTTGATATAACTGCGTGTTGCTCCTATGTTCACGTGTATATTTGAATTTGTTTACTGGTGGGATCTGGTTTAATATGAACCTGTTCACGAGAGCATGTTATTTTGTTCTGAATTTATGAAGCTTGTTTTGGTTTTGACTTTTATGGGCTCGGCATATTAGTTCGTTGTTGAGTTCGTCCATTTAGTCACCGTATATATATATACGTACAGATTTGTATGTGCGTATATATGTATGTTGTGATTCTTATTCACTAGTTTGTTGCCTCGACTTTTTATACACTGCATATATATTTTCTGATACCAATATACTTGGTCCAACTAGTATTGTCACTTGTATTAGCCATTGCTCTTTGGTGCAGTTTGTCTTACATTTGTTGTATATGGCCGGTTTCACAGTTGTAGGTCTCGTACCACTTGAGTATGCAGATATGTATGTCTGTGTTATAGTTTTAGTATTGGCCTTGAATTTCATTTTGTTTTCAATTTGAATCTCATGTGCTTGCAGTATCTCTGGTTTTAATTGCGCTTGCACTCCTATGTACATTGTTCTTGTGTAGTGGTTTATGTATATTTGTTTGGTTTCATGTGGTTTACTACACCACTGTTAGTTTTGAACTTGAACCAGATGTATGATGTGCATTGCATATCATATTGATTGAGTTGCTGCCATTTACTGTTGGCATTGACTTCATCATGTGTGTGCACACTCTTTTACCTTCTTTGTGCACGAGTCATTCCTTTTGCCTGCACATGCGCGGTTGTATAATTGGTTTATGATACATGCACTTGTGTTGAATCCGATATTCGGGTTTGACCTTGTGTGCGTTTGTGAACTTTCATTGTGCACATACGTGCACATTGTCCATGTCTGTCTACTTTGACCACCGATGTCGTGGCATTGATATTTGAATCTTCATTGATTTTGGTTCGTTGAGCTTTTGGGTACATCATCACTGTAGTGGCAAGGCAGTGCACGCAAGCGTGTACTGCAGCCACACGGTACCACTGAGCTTTTGGGTACATCATCACTGTAGTGGCAAGGCAGTGCACGTAAGCGTGAACTGTAGCCACACGGTATGGTTTTTATGATATTCTATTTTGTTTTGATTTATTGATCTTTAGCATATTCCATATGCTGTAGTGGCGAGGCAGTGCACGTGTGCGTGTACTGCAGGCCTACTCGAATTAATATTTTAATTGATATTTCAATGGTTTGAACTGTTTTGTTTATTCAATTCTATATTCTGAATTTTATTCCGATTTGGTTTAATTTGCTGATTTGTTGTTTAACACTGTTACGTGTTATATTTATCGTTATCCGATTTCTTTATTTAAGGATCGGATAGACGAGATTTCTTGTAACTGTCGTCTATTTGTTACTTAATTATTATCGCTTCGGTGCACTAATAACTGAGTTTGAATTAGACTGACCCGTGTATTATTTTCTTTTGAATCTAATACTCGGGTCAGACCGAGTATTTACAGGTTGTAGATATCTTACTTTGGGTTGCTGCTAGAGCTATGAAGTCTTTTCATATTTTTGGAGTAGTCGTTGTCTTAGTATAGGATGTTGTATATTCATGTATATTATATACGATAATGTACTTGTATATGTAACTTCCAGAGTCGACAGTTGTAGTTGTATCATATGTATTGTATCACATGTATTGTAACTACCGTCAGTTATTGTATATATGAGACTTTCCGTTTTATCTGTGTTCCGCATTTATATTATCTGTGTTATTATTTTATTTATTGTCCTAAACTATTATGAACCATCGTAGTTCGTTTTATACTGGAATTGGGGTATGTCGATGTGAGTAAATAAATCAGAGTTAAAAATGAAAGAATATATATACCACTCCTATCGAGATAACCAATACTAGTGTAAGGCCTAACTATGGATGGCCGCTCCTCAACAGCCTTATTCTCCACGCTAGTCGACAATATTACACCGTAGTGTTCTTGGCTAGCGTGGGTATAGAGGTGGGGCGTCACAGCTTGGTATCAGAGCCAGGGGTTTAGGACAAATATAAAACATAACTCAGATGGAACATGTGTTACAACTATTTGTCGATGTTTTATCTCTCATCTTTGCCTATGATTATCTTTGCTTGTTAGGTATGAATTCCTAACGCTTATTTATGCGCGTTTGATTTTGATTTCGTGAAAGTATTTTGGCTTCGGCCTCCGTTTGCTTTGTGAACTCAAGTTGAGTTTTTGATGATGAGGATTTTGTTCTTATGTTTTCGTCTTTGAATTGATTTAGCCGATGTTAATTTTGTTCGAATCTCAGCGATTTTGAACTTGATATTTTGTGTTTTCCTCGGCTTGATTTCCATTCGACTTCGGTCACTTTGTTTTCATGAAATTGCTAGTTTCTTGATTTCCAAGACTCTGACTTTGTTTGCCGTTGAATTCTTTGATGAGGATGTTGGTTCGTTTTGTACTCGACTGTGGCCAATAATTGTTGACTTGGGCATTGACTTGATTTTTATTCTTGTTGAAGTTATTTATGCGTTTATGCTCGTTTTGCTTTGTTTTTCCAATTGTTAATCGATTCTTCTTTTCCGATTAGTTGTTATCACCTTTGTCGACTTTGATAACTTCTATTTCTGGAATTTTTGAGTATTTCTACTTTGATGGATTTGGAATCGAATTCTTTGGATTTTATTCACGTCTTCGAATGTGAATTTTGGTGAATTGATTTGGTTTCCAAATTTAATCGATTCTTGTTAATTTCTCGATTTGTTGCTATCATTTATTAGCAACTTTGATGACATTTTGTTCGGGATTTTTGTGAACATACTTTTTGAAGGATTCAGTATCGATTTCTTTAGATTCTATTCACATCTTCGTATGTGAATTCTTGTGATTGATTGTTTCTACAATCATTTTTGCGATTTGTCACTTTAAAAATATAAAGGTTTTCTATACTAATAGTAAATATCAAAACCCTTTTCTCCAAACGATTTCAAAACTATTTTACTACAAAGCTCTTTTCCTAAACTATTTTCCAATCTATTAGTATATACAAACCTTTACCTCACTCGTATGAGAAATTGAATTAAATGGCTTAGTAAAACAAGTGGTATGAAATGCTTGCGTTCACTTCGTCGGTTAATTCTTGGACTTGTTCGATTGAACCTCTTGTGACAATTTTCTAGTGAAGATTTACAGTTTGTTCGTAAATATTTAAGTTAAGCAAGTGGTTATGGGACATGAAGCTAAACTTTTATATTTACTAACTTAGTGTAATTGACACTTCTTGATGATCGTGACGATCATTTTTGTGATTTAGACTAGCAACTGTGCGATGTCTCTTTGTCTGCGTGGGAGACTAGACCCCGCTTTTGTGATGTTTCACCATTGCATATGCGTTACACGTGTTGGTGAGTTTTCATGCTCACGTGGATGTGAGTTTTCATGCTCCCGTTCTCGCTTTGCTTTACACGTGTTGGTGAGTTTTCATGCTCACGTGTATGTGAGTTTTCATGCTCCCGTTCTCGCTTTGCTTTACACGTGTTGGTGAGTTTTCATGCTCACGTGTAGGTGAATTTTCATGCTCCCGTTCTCGCTTTGCTTTACACGTGTTGGTGAGTTTTCATGCTCACGTGTAGGTGAGTTTTCATCCCCCCGTTCTCGCTTTGCGTTACACGTGTTGGTGAGTTTTCATGCTCACGTGTAGGTGAGTTTTCATGCTTCCGTTCTCGCTTTGCGTTACACGTGTTGGTGAGTTTTCATGCTCGCGTGTAGGTGAGTTTTCATGCTCCCGTTCTTGCTTTGCGTTACACGTGTTGGTGAGTTTTCATGCTCACGTGTAGGTGAGTTTTCATGCTTCCATTCTCGCTTTGCGTTACACGTGTTGGTGAGTTTTCATGCTCACGTGTAGGTGAGTTTTCATGCTCCCGTTCTCACTTTGCGTTACACGTGTTGGTGAGTTTTCATGCTCACGTGTAGGTGAGTTTCCATGCTTCCGTTCTCGCTTTGCGTTACACGTGTTGGTGAGTTTTCATGCTCACGTGTAGGTGAGTTTTCATACTCCCATTTGAGTTTTCATACTCCCATTTGGGTTTTCATACTCCCATTAGAGTTTTCATACTCTCATTTTGTGTTTTCTGGATTTTTTGTGATGATTTCTAGAATTTGTGCTTCACCAATTTTCGTGATTTCTATTGATAAGTTTTATCAATTTTTGTGCGTTGGTGAATTCGTGTGTCATTGACTTGTTATGAATACAAGTTTAGGGTATGATACCCCTTTCTATCTTTGAGAAGATTCTTGTGACATTTTTGATGAATGAAAATTCATTGGTATTATATTTTGATGCCAATTATCTTGATGAGATTTTAACGTATTAACTTCAGTAACCGTCAATTTTAAAATGAATTTTCAAGCGGTTATCCTGCAATGCTGATTTTGTTATCCGTTTTTACGATATTTTGAGAAGTGAAATTTCCTTGTCGAAGTTGCTACTGATGTTGCTGTTTTAATCACGTGTTTTAAAAATTTGTTATTTTTAAAAATTGTTTCAAAATATAAATCAAAAATTTTTTCAAAATTTTTACAGTTTACGCTTTCAAAAGAATGAGGAAGCGATTTAAACGTTTCTGAAAAATTGAGGACTATGACCCTTTTTTTTTACTGATTCTCTTAATACCGGACTTGTCTGTTTGAGAACGTGAAATGTTATTTTTAGAATACACAATTTTGCACTTTCAAGGAAACGATGAAGTGAATTAAACGATTTAGTAAAACTCGTGGTTATGGGACATGTGCGTTTGCTATTTCGATTAATTCCAGACTCGTTAATTGAAATATTTGTGATTTCTGATTATCGTTTTTGATAATCGGATATTTGTGGTTTCTGACTATCGTTTTTGATAATCAGATATTTGTGATTTCTGATTATCTTTTTTGATAATCGGATATGTGTGGTTTCTGATTATTGTTTTTGATAATCGGATGTTTGTGATTTGAGATTTGATTATCATTTGTGATAATTAAATATTTGTGATTTAAGATTTGATTATCAATTGTGATAGTTAAATATTCGTTGATTTGTGATTTCTGATTATCGTTTTTGATAATCAGATATTTATTGTTTTTGATTATCGCTTGTGATAATTAGATATTGAAAATTTAATTATCGTTTGTGATAATTAAATATTTGTGATTTAAGATTTGATTATCGTTTTGATAATTGAATATTTGTTGATTTGAAATTTGATTACCGTTGTGGTAATTCCTGATTATCGTTTTTGATAGTTAGATATTTGTGACTTGTGTTTTTTAATTATCTTTGTTGATAATTAGATTTGCTGATTTTGCTGTTTTCTAATTATCGTATCGATAATTAGATAGTGCTTTTTTGTGATTTCTTTATTCTAATTATCTAATTGAGGATTGAATATTGCTGATAATTGCATTTATCCAGTTTTGTTGTTTTCTGATTATCTACATAATAAATAAATTTTGTTGAGAATTTGTAAATTTCTTTTACGAAATTAAAAGATTTCTTTGGTGTTTATATTCTACTACGCCGGTGTACCGGCTCAATTTTCTGCTATTCATGACGTTTTCCACGTCTTCCAATTACGGAAATGCCTTAGGGATTTCTGATTTTTATTCTTGAGCCCAGTGTTATTGAAGAAATGGAAGTTTTTCCTATTTGACTTTTGAACAACCTTCTATTCACATCATTGCTTCGGGGGTGTAGCACCTTCGAAATAAAGATGTTTTTCTTACGGAAGTTCAATGGTTCTCCAATCCTAAGGATTGCACTTAGGAATCCAGAGAATTCATCGAGCAAACACGTTCAGGCTTTCTCTTCCATGTTCTATATGGTGAACTTCCTATTTTCAAATTTCTTCATTTTGTGATGATATGCTTTTATGGTTGTTACCTTTTGTCCATTTATTCCTTATGATTGCGAGGACGCAATTTCTTTAAGGAGGGAAGTCTGTAACAACCCTGTATTTCGTACCTATTAATTATTGTCTTTGCACGGTTTCTTTTCCTAGCTAATTGTTGTTTGGGATTTTTAATTCAAGTTGAAATTCCTTTGATAAAATAAATTGGTTAGGTTAGTGGGCTTTAAAATCGTATTGGCCCATGTTTTCTCTGTTGATGCCGTGACTATTAACAAAGGCATGTGACCGTTCCCTTCTTATTTGAATTCGACCCGTTCCTTTATCATTTTCAATCGTTTGTAAACCTAAAATAATAATCGAACGAAGAAAAATAATGGCAACCTCTCTCGTTCTTCCCCCTTTCGAAGCTAGGGCTTCAAAATAAATGGCATTCGTTCTCGTCTTCGTTCGTCTCCAGAATTAGGGTTTTTTCAAAGTCGCTTGCTCGATCAAAAACAAGGGCGCGTTCAAAGTCGATGATGCCGACTTCTTCAATTCAATCAAATTCGACTTCGTTGGCACTTGGAGTCTCCGCTCGATTCAATCTTCAACAGCTAGGGCTTAACTTCGTTCGTTTTCTTCGATTGCTTCAGCCTCGACCTCGACAGCTCCATTCGTGGCAAAGGTGAGTGAATTATCACTCACATCTAATTCATTCTTAAGTGTTATGCTTCAGAGCTTTGATTTTTGTTACGATGTTGATGTTTTATCTGACTTTGTTAATTTGGTATGATTTGTTGGCCTCGGCTTCGATGTTTTGACTTGCGTTGATTTCTTGATTTTCAAGGCTCTGACTTGATTTTGAACGGCTTGTTGTTTTGGCTTGATTTATCTGGATTTGTTAGTTCATGATTACATGGCCTTAAACTGTGTTGTGTATCCATCACAACCTGTTTTCTGTTTGATTTCGACCTTCATGATTAAACTTGCTGCCTTGACTGTGTTCACGGTGGCCACGATGTTGCTCTTTTTAATTGTGAGGCAGTGCCATTTATAGTTGATTCCTCAATTGGTCTTCGGGTCTATATGCATTAGTGCTTTGACCCTGACTTGTTCATTGTCACTTGTCTATGCTCTGTCTACTTGTTTATTCGAGTAGTACATATATGTATTTTGTGTACATTTGTTTTGGTGTTTTGTTGGCCTGTAGCACCATGCTGCCACCTCTGTGTCAATTTACGTTGAGACAAACCGTTCATCTTGGTAGCCTCGAACTCTGCATAGTGCTTATGCACTGAGTCATGTTGCTGCTGAGGCATGTATTGTTCTATTTTGATATAACTGCGTGTTGCTCCTATGTTCACGTGTATATTTGAATTTGTTTACTGGTGGGATCTGGTTTAATATGAACCTGTTCACGAGAGCATGTTATTTTGTTCTGAATTTCTGAAGCTTGTTTTGGTTTTGACTTTAATGGGCTCGGGATATTAGTTCGTTGTTGAGTTCGTCCATTTAGTCACCGTATATATATACGTACAGATTTGTATGTGCGTATATATGTATGTTGTGATTCTTATTCACTAGTTTGTTGCCTCGACTTTTTATACACTGCATATATATTTTCTGATACCAATATACTTGGTCCAACTAGTATTGTCACTTGTATTAGCCATTGCTCTTTGGTGCAGTTTGTCTTACATTTGTTGTATATGGCCGGTTTCACAGTTGTAGGTCTCGTACCACTTGAGTATGCAGATATGTATGTCTGTGTTATAGTTTTAGTATTGGCCTTGAATTTCATTTTGTTTTCAATTTGAATCTCATGTGCTTGCAGTATCTCTGGTTTTAATTGCGCTTGCACTCCTATGTACATTGTTCTTGTGTAGTGGTTTATGTATGTTTGTTTGGTTTCATGTGGTTTACTACACCACTGTTAGTTTTGAACTTGAACCTCATGTATGCTGTGCATTGCATATCATATTGATTGAGTTGCTGCCATTTACTATTGGCATTGACTTCATCATGTGTGTGCACACTCTTTTACCTTCTTTGTGCACGAGTCATTCCTTTTGCCTGCACATGTGCAGTTGTATAATTGGTTTATGATACATGCACTTGTGTTGAATCCGGTATTCGGGTTTGACCTTGTGTGCGTTTGTAAACTTTCATTGTGCACATACGTGCACATTGTCCATGTCTGTCTACTTTGACCACCGAGGCCGTGGCATTGATATTTGAATCTTCATTGATTTTGGTTCGTTGAGCTTTTGGGTACATCATCACTGTAGTGGCAAGGCAGTGCACGCAAGCGTGTACTGCAGCCACACGGTACCACTGAGCTTTTGGGTACATCATCACTGTAGTGGCAAGGCAGTGCACGCAAGCGTGAACTGCAGCCACACAGTATGGTTTTTATGATATTCTATTTTGTTTTGATTTATTGATCTTTAGCATATTCCATATGCTGTAGTGGCGAGGCAGTGCACGCGTGCGTGTACTGCAGTCCTACTCGAATTAATATTTTAAAGTATATTTCAATGGTTTGAACTGTTTTGTTTATTCAATTCAATATTCTGAATTTTATTCCGATTTGGTTTAATTTGCTGATTTGTTGTTTAACACTGTTACGTGTTATATTTATCGTTATCCGATTTCTTTATTTAAGGATCGAATAGACGAGATTTCTTGTAACTGTCGTCTATTTTGTTACTTAATTATTATCGCTTCGGTGCACTAATAACTGAGTTTGAATTAGACTGACCCGTGTATTATTTTCTTTTGAATCTAATACTCGGGTCAGACCGAGTATTTACAGGTTGTAGATATCTTACTTTGGGTTGCTGCTAGAGCTATGAAGTCTTTTCATATTTTTGGAGTAGTCGTTGTCTTAGTATAGGATGTTGTATATTCATGTATATTATATACGATAATGTACTTGTATATGTAACTTCCAGAGTCGACAGTTGTAGTTGTATCATATGTATTGTATCACATGTATTGTAACTGACGTCAATTATTGTATATATGAGACTTTCTGTTTTATCTGTGTTCCGCATTTATATTATCTGTGTTATTATTATATTTACTGTCCTAAACTATTATGAACCATCGTAGTTCGTTTTATACTGGAATTGTGGTATGTCAATGTGAGTAAATAAATCATAGATTAAAAATGAAAGAATATATATACCACTCCTATCGAGATAACCAATACTAGTGTAAGGCCTAACTACGGATGGCCGCTTCTCAACAGCCTTATTCTCCGCGCTAGTTGACAACATTACACTGTAGTGTTCTTGGCTAGCGTGGGTATAGAGGTGGGGCGTCACACAATGTATGTAGAGTAATAAGTTGGTTTAAGGATGAAATTAAGGAAAATACATTTATTAGTTTTAAAACCTTAATTAATGCATTTAATTGACAGAAGTACATTTAGGAATATAATATTTATTCAAATTAAGTTGTACATAGGCGTATATTAATGTCATGAAATAAAAATTTAGCGTATATGAAATTATAAATCCGGATCGATAAGTAATGAACTTATGAATGCAATTAAAAGCAAATAGGTGGAAATTAATATAGGTTGCTTGTTTATTTAATGTATCAATTAAATTTTTGGTAATCGATTACAATAAATCTTAATTTAACATTTGGTTAATGTAAATTAAAGTAACGATTGATGAAATAAAGGATGGCACCAAGGTAAATTAGTTATTTGGTTTTAAAATCTGAATTTATGGGTGAAATTGACAAATTTCAATATGATTTAATTATAGTAGTTATTACACAATAAGTGGAAATAAAATAGTTAATACGAATAAAGGGGAAATTGGAAGTATCAATATAATGAAACGTAAACAAATGTTCAATATGTTTAGAGCATAATGATTGTTTGAATAATAAGAACGGGAATCAACATTTATTCATTTATTTGAATTTAAATTACGATAATATGATTTATTGCAATCAAATAAAAAATTTAATATTTGAAATATTGCATAAATGGAAATGTAGATGAAATCTAAGAAAATAAATGTAAACAATCGTGAACCAATGTAAATTGCATCCTTTTAATAACAATGAATTAAATAATAGAATGAAAAGTGAATTTAGTAGAACCATTGGAAATTTTATTTATAATTTTGAATTTAATGAAATTAAGGATTTATATTGAAATTTATAAATTAATCTTCTCTAAATTGACATTTAAATTTGTTTAAATCATTGTAAATGTTGAGAAATATAAAGGTGATAAAATTGTCAATTTTAGAATTGAAATTTAAAATTTTGATTTAATCAATTAATTATAAATTTATTTAATTAATGGAAAAATAGCCATTTTGGCCACTGACTCAGATTACAATGAAACCAGTTTCATCGGATCCGTAACGGTGAATTATTGTATGATTTCAAGTTTCGTAGCGATCGGACTTGTCGTTTGATCGTACGGACTCGAAAGGCCTTGAAATCAATTTAATTGAAACCAATTGAAATCAATTTGAAAAATATTGATTTGAGCTTAACTTCTTCATACGATGGAATTTGGAATTGTAACTTGTTCCATCGCATTTAAAATATTTAAAAACATCTATTTTGATATATGGGTTGACCCAATTTCGTTCTGGAGTCGAAACGGGCTTTTTGGGCCACTTTGTCGTTAACGCGTATATCCAACCTTATCCATCCATTCTAATTTCTGACCTACCTATATAAACCCGGTTATAAACCCTAATTCCGCTCATCCTCATTTGTCTGTATGCAATTCAGCTATTCTCCTTCTTCCTCAATGGCAGACAAACAAATTCTAGATCCAAACACAAATCAAATTCAAATCCAAAACGAAAATTTCAAACTCCACAGAAAAATTTGAAAAAAATATATGTTGAAGCTCTCGAAGTGCGTAATCTTCTAATGTGGTTCGTTTTTCGATTTGGATCATAGTTTTACCGGAATTGGCTTCTTTCTTCACGACCGTTCATTGTGGGCGGTGCTATTCGACGGTGGATCTGCCTCCGATCAACGATCGGGTTGCGCTGCACTACAGAGTGTGTCGAGGCTAGTCCATCAATACGGTCATTTTGGGTTGCAGTTCATCGGAATAGCCGCGATTGGGAGGCGTTTTCGTGGTGGCGACGGCGAGGTTCTGGCCGCGTGGAGGTTGCGCATAGGGCCGATGGGGGGCGGCCGTGGTCGAGTAAGCGAAGGCGTGGTCAAATGTTGGCGAAGGTTCGCTATGGAAGGTGGCGGCTGTAGGTATCGTGCGTGAGTTAGGGTTTTGGGCGAACGAGTGAAGATGAATCAGGGGGGGACGAACGCGTGATGATGCTCACGTGGCGGTAATGATGTTATTTGCTTTGCTTTTTTTTATTTAATTTAATTTTCAAATGTTCAAATCAATGTAACTTCTGCATACGATATCTGTTTCATGCGCGATTTTCTCCGCTAGGTTCGTATTGGGATTTCGGGCATTTTGGCGCTGGTTTGGACGATTTCTGAGGCTGTGTGAATTTTGGATTTAAATTGAATTTAAATTCAATTTAAATTCAAAAGATGAGCGTTTAACTCACTCACAACTTCTAAAATTTCATATGTTTGTTAAATTTATTTATGATGTGATTTGATATTTATTTACAACTGTTATGCATTTATTTAATCATCATCTCAATTAAATTGCATTTATTTGAATTAAATTATTATTCAATTTATTATTGCATATAAACTGCTAGTTAATACTTGTTGCTTATTATCCGTTCTATAGTGATGTTATTGTTTATATTGGATGATGATTGTTATAAATGGTTGATGGTTGATATTGAATGAATGAATGCTGTATTTTATATTGTATAAACTGCAAGTTATTGTGCATTTTCATTTCATTCGGGATTGCGGTTTGAAATGATATATAACCATAATTTTTATTTTAAATTACGGATTGAAATGATAAATATCCGTATCACTTGACCAAAGGGTAGAAAATTATATACAGGCACCGCGGTCTATATAAAATATTTTGAAAATGATTTCTATGGTTTGAAAAGAAAATATACAGTTTAATAAATATTAATTTTTGATATTATATAGATATTAATTATATATATAGTTAAATTCTTGAATTTAAGCTATGTATAAGTTTGTTTAATAAAAATAAGTTTAATAATGGGATTTGCTTGTTATATCATATGGTTAAGAACCTGTTTAAGATATGGTGTATATATAGAGTTTTAATGACCTAAATAAAAATTTAAGTTGGAAAATAAATATGAAATTTGTTTGAATTGAATTATTTAAGAATTATACTCGAAAGATTTGATTTGAAATTTAGAATAAATTGAGATTTTAAAGGGTATGATTGTTATAACTTGATTTGGTTTAGATTTAAATGAATATAAATATTTATATGAATATATCAAGTTAATAAAATTTAAAGAATATCCAGTTGTTGAAGTTAAAGGTTTTACTTAAATGATATTGGGTTTATTAAGTAAACATTTCAAATCTAGATAATAGGATGTATATATGAAATTATCAAAGAATTCGTTTTGAAATTATAGAATATTTAAAGCTTTGAAATATATGGAAATTGAAATGGTTTATTTGGGGATTTAAACCTATATTTGGAATTTATTTGTGAAATTTAAAAAGCTATTTTGTTATGTAAAGCGGTTTAATACTTAAACCATTTAAATATTAGAAATTTTGTTTCAAAGTTATGGGGTTTAAGACAAATATATATATATATATATATATATATATATATATATATATATATTTGAAATCATTATGATTTTGGGAAAAGGGATATATTTAAAATAAAAATGATATCATATTGATTTGGGGTTTTTAAAAATATAAATGATATCGTACTTATATGGGTTTGAAAGGGATATTATATTCTGGTTTTAAAGTATAATTATTTTAAAATAACCGCGGTGTTATAATAACGATTGGTTGTTGAAGTGACCGGGATCGAAAGTTGTCATACTCTCTGCCAACTCCGAAAACCACTTTAACAACCGTGTACACGGTGGAGATTGCAGAATGAAGTAGGATGGCGGCGGCGTTTCCTTTGAGTTAAATACGTGGACCCAACTCCCGTGAGTTGGCATAAGGTGGCTAAAACAGGAGCGATCGACGGGTTAATGAGGTAGCACCTTTGATCGGACACATCCCTTCGATATTATACTTTGACTTTTGGATTGATTCGGTGGCCACTTTTGATTTTTCTATTTGCGGGTGTGGCTCGAGGTGGACGGTAGCTGTGGCTACGCATTACCACCGACCCGGAAGCGTAATTGGTATATCTACCCTTGCATTGCCTAGTTGTGCCGTGTCACCTACCATACCGAGCCTTTACTACGAGTTTCTATTTGTGTCGTACCTATGGAGTGTCTTCTCGTAGTCTCCCGATCAGGAGATATGCAGGCACTGTATAGACTATTGGCATTGTTTGTGTTAAGGGCTATATGGGTAACCCCTTAACGCTATTCAAAAGTAAGTTTATTTTACAATTAGACACTATTATAATAGCGAAATATACTACATAGTAAATAGTTTAACGGATCTTTAGGAGATGTAAATCCCGAGCATCTCTAGAGTTACTACACTCATATTTATTTCTGTTGATTTAACTTACATAAGATCTTTTAGTTCTGACTCGAGTGTTTTGTCTTTTCAATTCAATCGAGTCAGTCCGAGCGTTTCAGGATTTGAAGATTTTATTCTGGAGGGCGAAGACGAAGATTTGCATTACTATTATTTATTATAGTACTCCACTACATTCAAAATGTTCCGCTGCATCGTATTATTCTTTGGTATGTGTAACTCTGATATATATATATATATATATATATATTGTATAAGTAAAATCAAATGTTTTCGTAAAACAGCTTCATGAACTGTATATTTGATTATTATATTTTATCCTTCCGCTGTGAGATTCTGTTTTGTTTTATTTATTTATTTTTTTTCTTATTTACCCCATAACAATCCGCTCTTCCTTATGGTTTGAATTGGCACGTGTGTCGATTTAAAGCATGCGAAAAGGCGGGATGTTACATCTTTCATAAACACTTGGCAAATTTTCGACACGCGTTGGATTCGTTCAAAATCAACAATAGAGAAATCAAAAAATCAAATTCTTTTGCAACTAAAACCATTATCTTCGTTCAAAATCAACGGCAGCTTCAAAAGATAAAAAATATATGGCCGAAGCCTGTTCAAATCAAATTCGAAAAGAGGAGATTCGTTCGACAGTGAAAAGGAGTTAATCATCGATTCCATCTTCCCATCCCTCAACTGCTCAATATCGATTTGATTCGAACAATGAATGCTTGGGTGAATCAAAAACCTATTTCGATTCAAGTCTGGAAGCATTCGATTCGTGCTTTGGCGATCTCGATGATTCGAGCTAGGTTTCGCGATGGCCAGACTCAGGCACGACAGGCGGCCATAAACGCAAGGTCGAACTTGAATTCGGCGGCAAGGGAAGGTGACGTAGGCGGGCACGCGTAGGTCAGATGTGATGGAAGCGGTGATCGGCGATTGAAGTCGCGGGCGCTGGTGGTTCGAAATCGACTTCGACGAAGGCGGCGCGGTGTAGTCGATCATTGGAGGGCAGTTAGGGCGAGCGTGAGGTATTTTCTGAGGTAAAATTGATTTAACATTTTAATTATTTATTTACTTTGGTTAAAACTTTTAATCAAACCATGATTTTATGTCGTTCATCAAAGAATATTACAGTAAAGTATATGTTGTTTTCAATTTATATATATATAGATATGTACATTTTAAAAATTACCAATTATGTTATTTACTGGAAAGGAAAATGTTAAACAGGGAATTATTATAATATTTTGGAAATAAATAAGAGTTTATATAAATATAAGATTTTTAAAAACCCATATAGCTTATTTTCATATTCAGTTGAAAAAATGGAAAAACAAACTACAATTTACTAATTTATTTTAGTGATTAATTTGTTTAGTTAACTTATTTAATTATTTTGGTTACCAAAGATTATTTAAAAAGGAAATTTAGCTTTAAATTCATTTTTTAGTAAAATAAATATATTTAAAAGAAATTAATTATTCGATTAGTTCAAAGTGTTAATAAACCTTATAATGTTGTTACAAGGTCCAAAATTGGGAGATAATAGTCGAGAGGGAAATGGATTGCAAAATAAAAGCAAAGATAAGAACTTTTCACTCGATCATATTTTTCGATTTAATTTTAAATAGTTAAATGTAAAATTGTTGATTTTAACTTAGGGAGTTAGGAAAGTTTTGAGAAAATTTTGAAAGTATAAAATTTGAATTTAAATTTAAATTTAAATTGTTGAGGAAAAATGTTGCTTGGAATCTATGGAAGATTTTGGAAAGTTAGATGAAGTGATAATGGATCTTTAATCAAAAGATTTACTTTGGCAAGTTGTTGAAACTATTTGGTTTTTGCGAAAATGATAAACGGGTTAAGGATCATTCTTCTTAACTAGTAATTTCGGGATGAAATTCTTTTAAGGGGGAAGAATGTGACGACTAGAATTTTTAACATTTGAAATTGAAATATTTAATTTGTTTTAAATATTTGGAAGTTATTTTAAACTTATATTTCAATTATAACTATGAATTTGGTAATTAAATTATTGAATTTAATTTATTGAGGTTGGGTAAAAAAATTGAATCTTCAGTTTTAAGCTGATTTAAAATATTTCAAAGGCTTAGAAAACTTATATTGTTAATACTGAAGATAATGGAAGCTTCAGAATTGAATTTGGAAATGTTTTTATCAATTTTGAAATGTATCGTTTAAATCGATATTTAAAAATAGCCTTCCGAGGCTCAGTCTTAGAATTCGACGAAACTAATTCCATTCGATCTGTAATATTGTATTATTATCGGATTTCAATTTCCGCAGCATCCAGAGTTGTCGTGTGATCGTACGATAAGCAAACACGCTGAAAATTTTATCGAAATTTAATTTAATAACTGTGTTTAAAAAAAACTATCTTCTCCATACGATCGAATTTGGACTCGAAACCTTTTCTAGTGCATCCGGAATAGGGGTATAACCTTATAAACGCTTGGCGGCACGCCTCGATTGGAGATCGAGATTGTGAGTTGCGAAATTGATACGATTTGAATTTGAATTTGATTTGAATTTAAATTTAAATTTTAATATATATGTTTATTAGGCAAAATACATGTTTCTTCTTTCCTAAACACTTGGAAAATTTTCGACACGCGTTGGATTCGTTCAAAATCAACAATAGAGGAATCAAAAAATCAAATTCTTTTGCAACGAAAACCATTATCTTCATTCAAAATCAACAGCAGCTTCAAAAGATAAAAAAATATGGCCGAAGCCTGTTCAAATCAAATTCGAAAAGGGGAGATTCATTCGATAGTGAAAAGGAATTAATCATTGATTTCGTCTTCCCTTCCTTCAGTTGCTCAATATCGATTTGATTCGAACGATGGATGCTTGGGTGAATCAGAAACCTATTTCGATTCAAGTCTGGAAGCAATCAATTCAATCAATTCGTGCTTTGGCAATCTCGACGATTCGAGCTAGGTTTCGCGATGGCCAGACTCGGGCATGGCAGGCGGCCACGAAAGCGAGGTCGAACTTGAATTCGGCGGCAAGGGAAGGTGATGCAGGCGGGCACACGTAGGTCAGATCCGATGGAAGCAGCGATCGGCGATTGAAGTCACGGGCGCTGGTGGTTTGAAATCGACTTTGATGAAGGCGGCGTGGTGTAGTCGATCGTTGGAGGGCAATTAAGGCGAGCGTGAGGTATTTGCTGAGGTAAAATTGATTTAACATTTTCATTATTTATTTACTCAGGTTAAAACTTTTAATCAAACTGTGATTTCATTTCGTTCATCAAAGCATAATACAGTAAGGTATATGTTGTTTTTAATTTATAAATATAGATATGTACATTTTAAAAATTACTAATTATGTTGTTTACTGGAAAGGAAAATGTTAAACAGGGAATTATAATAAGATTTTAGAAATAAATGAGAGTTTATATAAATATAAGATTTTTAAAAACCCATATATCTTTTTTATATATGCAGTTCAAAAAATGGAAAAAAAATTACAATTTACTAATTTATTTTAGTGATTAATTTGTTTAGTTAACTTATTTAATTATTTTGGTTACCAAAGATTATTTAAAAAGGAAATTTAGTTTTAAATTTAATTTTTAGTTAAATAAATCTATTTAAAAGAAATTAATTGTTTGATTAGTTCAAATTGTTAATAAACCTTATAATGTTATTACAAGGTCCGAAATTTGGAGATAATAGTCGAGAGGGAAATGGATTGCAAAATAAAAGCAAAGGTGAGAACTTCTCACTTAATCTGATTTTCCGTTTCAATTTTAAATAGTAAAATTTAAAATTGTTGATTGTGTGCTTGGATGATAAATTATTATCTGTTGTATTAGATTAGACCCTATGTGCCGCATAATAGCGGATGATATTATATAAACCCATATACCGCGATATTCCACATCGAAGTGGAATTGGTATTATATATATATTTGGAGTGATTGATTTCCCGTATTATATAGCGGATGAGACACTATGCGCCGCATAATAGCGGATGATATAATATAATTCCATATACCGCAATATTCCACCTTGAAGTGGAATTGGTATTTAATTGTTGTGCTAACATCTGTGGATGTAGGAAAACGGGTTGGAGGGATCCAACTGGATTCCTCAAACATTTGAATTTGTTTCAATGTTGTGTGTTGATTTATTTATATTTTATGCATGATTATATTTGTAATTGAAATTGTTGAAGGCTATAGTTTAGCCGAATATATTTTTGGTATCGTAGGATACCAGAAATAGATAAAATTGGATTTTTGAAATTTAAGTAGAAGATTTATAGTAAAAGAAATTATTTTTGAATTGGATAAATTTAAAAGAAGGAGTTTTAAAAGGATAAGGTTTTATTTTTAAAATCCTATTGAATAAATTCCAAAAAAAAATATAGGAAAGATTTTTATAAAGGGGTTTTGAGTAATATTGTTTAATAGTCAAAGAATTTATTAAAAATTCGGATTTTAAATAGTTTGGAAGAGATAAAGGAATTTATTTTAAAAGGAAATAAAATAAGAAATCAAATTTGGAATTTAAATCTGGTGTTTGAAATGATTTTTTGAAATCAATTTGAAATTTGATTTGGTTTGAAATAAAATTGGTAATCAATTTGGAAATTGATTTGGTGTTTGGAAATGATTTTTTGTGAAATCAATTTGAAAATCATATATCAGTGGATATTTGGAAAATTTAAATTCACAAGGGGAATTTAAAAAGGAAAGGGAAATTTGTTTTAAAAATAAATATTGGTTTATTTTTAAAAGTGTGGAAAGGAATTTGCGGATGTGAAAGGTAAATTAAAATAAGTCAAGGAGGATTTTTTAATTGATTTAAATGGACCATTTTGAAATGGAAGGTGTATTTTCCTTGGAAAGCCGAGTTTGTTTTCAAAATAGTTTATAAATATAAACTGGAAGTTTTAAAGATGGTTTTAAAAAGGTTACTTTGGAGAAATTATTTTCTTAAGTTGTTTTTAAATCTTTAAAGTAAAGATTTATTTAATTAATTTAAAGATTTATTTAATTAATTACAGGAGTGATTATTTAAAGATTTAATTGATATTTGATTTAGGAAATGGTTATTTAAATATTTATGCACTATCTACTAATTTTATTTTAAAATTAGTTTGGGTCCAAAGGTTATATAAGATATTAGTATAATATTTTCATAACTGATATTTTAAATAAAGTGTTTAAAAATAGTTTTTAATTTTGAATGTTTCCAAGAATGTATATTTGGATAAGTATTTTAAATTCTTAAAGTATTCGGACTCGGCAAATTTTCAGTGGAAGTAAATAAATATTTGGAAACTTATTCCACATGAGAAAAGTGATTTGAAATTTGTTTTCAAAATGTTGAAGTGTTAAAATTATATCTTGCGAAGATATGTTGAAAATAAATAATTGAGGGAAAATTATTTGAAATCTGGTGATTGTTGTGAATGTTGATTGATAGTTAAATAACCGACTATCAATATTTGCCTTTTAATGGCATTTGAATTTTGATGCGACCAGGGGTCGGATTCCAAATAGATATTCGAAAACCACATCGAATCTTTATGATGGATCTTTTGGTTGAAAGATCAAAGTGGAAATTTGTTGTGATTTTATTTGAATCTGAATGTAACACTTATTTTTAAAATAAGCGCTCGTTATTCGGATTAACCGGGAGAGGACTTTGTGTCATAAAACCCTTTTCGAATAATAATACGACGAAATGGGATTGCATTTGAAGATGGTGTTGTAGACCGGGTATTTTCGAAAGCGAAAAGATTACCTGTCGAATGTCTCTGCATTGGGTTGCTCCGGTATAGAGATTTTATCACCCTTTGTGATGGGGATTCTGGACATGATTAGTGAATATCCGGATTGCAAGAGCTTCTTTGAAGTGCCTACGGTTCCGTTCGATCCCTGAACGGACTTGTATGGATGTGTGTCTGACGTTACACTTTGAGATGTATAGCTGGTTTCTATCAAATACATTTCTGTTGGTGACAGAGAATTTATTCTTTTAGCTTAACACCCTTCTCTGAGACGTACGATCTCAGAGGTTATGTAGTTGACGGTTACTAGCGATACATTCCCAATTTGGTAATGTGGCATACAAAGTGCTGCTGATCATTAGTTGATCGAAGCATGACTTTTGTGAAAAGCATAGCTTTGTGGAGGAGACTTCGTCAGACCTCACACCCCGGAAATGGTCGAAACAGGAAGAATGCAGCAAGGTTATTTGAGGGTAGCGCCCCTTGAGGGTATGTTCATTTCCTTCTGGAAAGAGGTGGTATCATGGTATTTAACCTATGTGATTGCTGCAAATTTATTACTTTGTGGTTGTTGGTGTTGAGGATCCTCGGATAAAGGTCGGTTACGACCGGGGGATGGCATACTCGTGACAGTTAGTTACCTAGCTACAAAGGTAACCCGGCCTTATGTTGGCAGAGATCCGGTTAGGTTCTCGGGGCATCCCTCCAGAGGCGTACCCATGTGGCCCAGAAAGTTTCTTTGCCTGACCATTTGTTGGAAATCCAATCTTACGGTTTCATTTGTATAACCTACCATTTACTTATGGTGATCACCACTGTTTAGATGGTAGCTATAGTAGGCATAGTACGAAATGTCTATGTTGGATAAGATTAATATTATATTTTCGAAATGTTTTCTGCACTATGCACTAATAATAATGTCGAAAGGATTTTGCGTATCAACCATGTTTGACTATCATAGAGAGAAATCTCCTCCTTGCACTTTGTGTGTGGCGGGAGGCCTTATGGTAGTTTCATTTTCCAAAAGCATAACAGGTTTCTTTTCCTTTTCTTTGTGAAAATAACTATTTTTAAGATCTCACACCAGTCTCATGGCTGACCTGAAGTTTATTGTTCCCTTTCTAAACCCTGGGTGCCCATAATTTTCCACACTAGCAGCCTAGAGTCAGATTATCAGTTATTTTAGAGCGAAGTCAGAAAAGTTGCTATGAAGATCTGGAGCTAAGCTGGATGGAGAGACGTGTCACTTATATTATCTAGTGTCCGCCGCGTTTGGGTTGGTGCAAGTCAAAATTTCCTTGTAAGCCAGTTTTGATAACTATCAGTGTTGTATTGTGTCGTTGTAACACTCTGATAATGTATGTATAAACCGATATAGTGCTTTTGTTTTAAAGATATCCATTTATCTATTATATGTTGTTCTGCTGCGAAATGTGAGATTCTGTTATTGTTTCTGTTTCTTCTTCTATCTTCTTCTTCTATCTTCTTCTTCTTAAACTCTAATGGTTCGGTTTTTCGGCATTCGACTGTGCGGCATTTGATACATTAGACGTATTGATGTCGACTTCCGAAAGTCGAAAAATCGGATCGTTACACATATAGTGCGACCGCCCTTTAGAATAACGATGCAGTATGTTTTACTAAACCGTGCAACCCTCCAACTTCATGCTTTGCTAATTAAGGACATTTAGTACAATTCATCCTCGAATAAAGGGCAATTTTCCAATGCAGTTTTATCTACACGTGTGTGTAGTTCACAAACCTGCTTCTTCGCAGAATCAAAGAAGGTATGATTTATTCTACTTTGGACGGTTTCCACCTTAAATCCAAATCGTCTCACCTAAAATCAAATCTTTCCGCCAATGGCAAACTTCCCACCCAAAACCACGTCATCAAGCCATACGTGCTTAAAGCAAACGACAGATGAATGACATGTGTAAAGATCGAAGGAAGGGAGCAAAACATGGGGGGATAACATCACCCAGTCATACAAGAAAAGCTCAACTATAAATAAAGATGCACTATAGCAATATTAGAGGATCCACTTTTTAGGGATCCTCGAGCTGGGTCTTTTTCCCTTATCATTTTAAAATTCAAAACTCTACGCTGAAATATATGTGCTCTCTTCCATACAAATTGTAGCAGAAAGAAATATATAAATAAAGATTTGATCCATGGACGTAGAATTCAAAGATTTTCGAATCGTGTAAATTTTTGTATCTTTACTTTCTCTGCGTTTTGTATATCATTTTAGTATCATATTTTTTATTGTCTTTCCTTAATTGACTATGAATTAGACTTGACATTTTAACGAACAGTAGGAATGCAACTTCTTAATTACATAAGCATACAACAACATAATTACTACCTTAAGGCAAAATTAATATCACTATTTTGTTGGTTCATAACCGCAAAAGCATTTAGCGTCGTGATTACTTTGTAAAAAGTACTTGGGTTTTTGTGAGACAAAAAATCTTACCAACACTTCCTAACTAATACTATACATTGCACGTTACTTTGTACTGAACCTCTAACCAAACTCTAATCAAGTTTTTGTCTACGAACGCCACGACATCTCTAACATCCGATCAAAATTGTCTGCGAACTCACCAAAAACACATGGAAAATCAATGCATCGTGTTTAAATGAATATATAATTTAGACTATAAGGCCTTGACAGTTTGGGTTTTTTGTTTTGTATTTTCGTTTAAAAAACGTGCAAACGACCATGTGTTTTTTAAAAACAATCAATTTGAAAAATAAAGATAACATATAAAATAAAAAATAAATTTATTTTATTTTTCATGTTTTAAGAAATAACAAAAGAATGGAAAATAACCCATACCCTCCGCCGTCCATCCATCTTCTACGTCGTTGCTCCATCATTTCTGTGATTACGAATGATGAAAACGAAAAACACAAAATGAAACCAAACAGGTCCTAGGATTCTAGTTTAATTTTGTAAAACGAATTAGAAAGCAGCATATGGCACCATGGAATAAATGGGAATAATAACTCCGACAGGTCCTTAATTATTCCACCAAATCGACCGTTTTTTCTTTGTATCTTTTTCGGACCGTTAACCTCGTTAGAAATTCAAATTCGATTTCTCAGGTCACTTTCCAAAAATACCCTCGCAATTTCTGCAATCTTTTTTTTTCCCAGAAAAACTGCTCTTCTTAGTTCTGCTAAAATTCTCAGCTCAATTCAACAGGAAAAACCACTTCCTCTAATGCTCTAAAATCTTTCTTAAAGAAATAATCCAGTTTCCATACTTGGGCGCTCTTTGGCATCTTGGTGCTTAATTAGTGTGTTCCATCAAAATCCGAACTTTAATTAATCAAAATTTATCATCTGGGCGTTTCAAAAATTAATCTTCAGATCCATATTTATGTTCTCTATCTCTCTAATTTTCAAGCATGCCAGTTTCTACCAGAGCGCAAATCTCAAATTCTCCATTGAGTACCTGCAAAGAAACCCAAACCCTACTTAGAAACCCTCATCATGGCCTGAAGGAGAAGATGAAAGCTTTGACTATTTTATATGAACAGCACCAAAAACGAGCAATTCCGCCCAAAATACACCCGCCTTCCCAACCCGAAACCCGGATTGTGGCCACCCACCATCCAAGCGTTGAATTACTGGACTCGGGTCGCAAGAAGAAAGAAGAAAGAACGCAGCAAGGGAAAGAAAATCAAGAAACCAATGTCAGTGATCGCATAGAGGTATATTCTTGTCCTAGAAAACCAACATACAATACAACTACATTGAACGCGAGAAAAATGTCATTGGGTGGAGGAGTTACAGTTAAACCAAAGAGAGTGGAGACCATAGTGCACACAGCAGATAATGTGAGTAGTCGGATAATGGTGTTCGTGAGATTAAGGCCAATGTCAAAGAAGGAGAAGGAAGGTGGAGCTCGAAGCTGTGTTAGGATTGTTAATAAGAGTGAAATTTACTTGACCGGGTTTGCTGTAGATACTGACTATTTGCGGCTTAAGAGGATTCAAGGAAGGCATTTTTGCTTTGATGGGGCTTTTGATGGATCTACCACGCAACTGGAAGTGTATTCTGCTACGTAAGCGGTTTCTTCTTCTTCCTTTTTTTTTTTTGGGGTCGACAAAAAAAAGTTATGTTACCGCTAAGGCATTCACATTCAGAATGGTCTCAATTTGGTGAATATAATCTTGGGTTGTACAAGATCATATTTACAACATTGGGTTCGTTTCAAATTATATTACTTTATATCATATTGAGGTGTGCTAAGGAGCATTTTTTATAGATCCAAAGAGTTCAGGTAGCAGCAGCTGAGTGTAAATTAAATAGGTCTGTTATGGTAACGGTAAATATTGAACTGCACCGGTATACCAATAATATCGATGTGATAACGGTAAATTTACCGTTATCAATGATGAATATAATGGTAAAGAAATGTCATATTAATTCTGTTTTTTTCACTATATAAATTAATACTATCAACAGACACTTTTGACGATATATTGTTTTTAAGAAGATTTTCATTGTATTATTTATGATGATTTTTTTATATAGTTTTATTAGGTTCAAAATCTAAGATTAACAAATGTATTTTTCCATAGCGTCGTAAATAACTTGTGATAAATTAAGGAAGTTTTCTATATGTAAGTCAAAATATTGATATAAATTTTATTGGAGTTTGAATTAGAAACAAAGTAGTTACTTTTTTATCATTTGCAAAATTTCATCACAATTAAAATTTAATGTTTTATGCATTGATAAATTTATCATTACTTTTCAACCGTTTACCAATTTATCGGTTATACTTATGATCGTTTTACCGCGATAACAGTAAAATATTTGTAGTCATTTTCGACTTACCAATGGTATCTGTACGGTAACAAATTTCTCGTATCGGTAACAATTGTCATTACCATAACAACCCTAAAATTAAGTGCTTGTTTAACCTGGTATATCTTGTAGCTAAACCTCATGTGAAAATCTTCTCATATATGCCTTTGATACTGTCTTTACATTTCTAATATATATATGAGTGATTTAAACGTAAGATCATCTCCAACATACCAAGAATATTTAGCATGTTGGAGATAAAGGCTCTCCAATAGACTTGTGACACATCAGCATTAAAGGCAATATTCAATTTTCAATTTAGGATCTTGAATTGAATTAGATCGGTTATTTAATAGACGCTTAAGGTCAGACGTGTATTGAATAAGCATCTAATACATAGACGCTTATTTAATAGACGTCCGACTTCAGGTGCAATTATATTACATAGACGCTTATTTAAACATAAGAGCGTCTGCTCAGATGCCTATTAAATAAGCACTTGAGCTTTATTTAATAGGCATCCATAGATAAGCGCTTGGCTGTTAGACATTTTTGGACAATTCAGCTCTTAATATTCAGTCCTTTGGATATTAAGTGCTGAATGTGTTGGAGATGTTCTAATAATAACTTATGGTTAGCTGAACTGGCTTGTACTTACTCTTCAAATATGCTCAACTTTGGCTTATGCATGTAAATTGTTAATACAAATAACTTCGAAATGTTTTTGCAGTCATTCATGCAATATTCCATATTGTTTAGGCTACCATCTTTTGTCATATTTAACAGTTTTATTCACTGTTATCAAGCGTGCGTTTTCATATATTTTAATTGTTCAGTATATATAGCTCTTCACAAATGTCCAAATTAAAATAAAAAATCAGTATGTCATGATAGTTTTTGATTGTAGAACATCAGAGCTATTGGAAAGCGTTCTTCAAGGAAGAAATGGAACTGTATTTTGCTATGGTGCAACAGGAGCTGGGAAGACATACACAATGCTAGGGACAATGGAAAATCCTGGGGTAATGGTGTTGGCAATCAAAGACCTCTTCCTCAAGATTAAGCAAAGATGCTTTGATGGCAATTATTCGGTCCACTTGTCTTACTTAGAAGTTTATAATGAAAGCGTTCGAGATTTGTTAGCCCCTGGTCGTCCATTGGTTCTTAGAGAAGATAAGCAGGTAAGCTATAAGTATTTTGTTCTCTTCTTCAGAAGGCACTATCGATTAGGCTTTTCAAGTGATACTTTCGGATGCAGATGGTGTCATATCTATATTATAGTGTACCGCTATCGGTAACTAGGTTTGTGCTGGTGGCCATCACGGTCGGTGGGCAACCGCCGACCGAACCCTGCTTGGTTCGGCTGTTGCCCACCGACCGTAGTTATACCTAAAAAAAATTGGTGCGGTGGCCTGTAGCACAAACCTGGATGTTAATAGTGACGCACGCATCATATGTCTGAAATCAGTATTGGATATCCGCATACGTGGATGCAAGTGGATATAAGATATATCCTATCCGTTGAATATTAATGAATTTAAATATGTAAATAGAAAATCATAGTTTAACATAATTGATTATAAAAGTACTAATATTATGAAACTATGATGACTAAAAATAGCATTTAGTAGTGAATATGCATTTTTATGAATATAATAAACTATTATCTTGATAAAACAATAAATGCATGTTTCATTGTACTAAAACACATGTAATATAACTATTAGCTTGACAAAAGTTGAAAAGATAATTTTCGAATATGGATACCTTCATATATGTATATGTATCCTTTTTTTTTATATCGGATAATTATCCGGTTTTTTAGACACGGATGCAGACGGATTTTGGAAGGATGATTGACAGAGTTACTTTTGATAATAGTTTTACTTCAACCATTATGCAAAAAAAGGGGAAAAAAAGGTTTGGCTTAGGTTATTATCAGGCCAATTACTTTTCGTAGGTTTGAATCATGAAGTCATATTGTCTCTTGGTAAGGCCAGTTCTTAAGAATAATCTTATCATACTTTGGTATAGCGAAAGCCCTTGTGTATTCGATTATATATTCTTTTGTATCATGCAAAATAGATGACAAAACTGTGCTACTTGATTTCAGGGAACTGTAGCAGCTGGTCTGACACAGTATAGAGCTTACTCGACTGATGAAGTAAAATAGATCTTTGCTCTCGTTAGTTTGACTAGAATTATATCAAATTTGTATTTCAGTTACATGATTATAACCTCTTTTATATTTTTGTAGGTTATGGCATTGCTTCTTCAAGGAAACATGAATAGAACTACCGAACCCACTAGAGTCAATGAAACCTCTTCACGATCTCATGCCATATTACAGGTTTCCTTTTACGTATTCACGACCAATTTCAAAGTCAAAAACTTCGAATTTTGTGTCTCAATGATGCATTTGTTATGAGTGTTACATAGTATCTGTACAACATACCTTTTTAAGTAATCTACGTACATTTGTACGTCTTAATTTTGTGCACCTGTAGGTAAATGTGGAATATAGAATCAAAGAATCATCAAACATCGTGACTCGAATTGGGAAATTGTCTCTAATAGATCTTGCTGGTTCAGAACGAGCTTTAGCAACTGATCAAAGAACACAAAGATCATTAGAAGGCGCAAACATCAATCGTTCGCTTCTAGCCTTGAGCAGTTGCATTAATGCTCTTGTGGAGGGCAAAAAGCATATACCTTATCGCAACTCGAAGCTGACACAACTACTTAAGGATTCTCTAGGTGGGGCATGCAGCACTGTGATGATAGCTAATATTAGTCCTAGTCATCTTTCTTTCGGTGAGACTCAAAATACTCTCCATTGGGCTGACCGTGCCAAGGAAATAAAGACTAAGGTTTGCTTCTTGAACAAATTTAGCGCTTTTTAGTTCTATGTAAGACTATCCATGCATAATTAGATACTGGCACAAAATGGTTTGTTGCTTCAGAAGAAGCAATATGATCCCTCTTCAACTACATGTTTGGTGCGTTATATTTGTCATGGGCCAATCCTTTTTGAAATTTGATTGATATATGCCTAAAGGATCGAACCCAATATTAGAAACTTTAATTCTCTTCAATTCAAATTGTATTTAATTTGAGAATTAATTACTATTAGTTGAGATGTATTTATGCATTAGTTTCAAATTTTAAATTATGTTTCAAAATTTTGTTCAAATATTCATTACAATCAATTAGACAAATAAGCTATTGCGACCTCTTGCAACTCCTAGTAGGTGTCTCAACGGTGTTCATTGGTTTTTGCCATGTAATTAATTTCAAGAAAAAGTGAATCTTTTCCAATTCTCAAAGTTGCTTGTCTATAACTGTTGTTGAGAAAAATCATTTTAATACTTGATTAAATATCATGTTTTAAAGGAGTTGGAAATATAATAATCCAACTGGTTTTCATTTTCCATGTATTACAAAACAAATAATACTTACAATATTTTAAAGTTTGTATACGAGAAAACTTCATGGTTAATTGTTACTGATGAAAACAAATCCCTTACAACTCAGACATGCATAAAGGAGGAAGTGGTACCTGCATTACCTGAATCTGACGCCAACCAATCAAAACTAGTCTTAGAACTTGAAAAAGAAAACAGTGATCTAAGACAACAGTTGGTGCAGCAACAGCAAAAGATCCTAGCTCTACAAGCTCAAACCCTTGCCTCAAAAAAAGCCTCTCCATCTCCAACTTCTTCCCCTCTTCTATCTCCTCTAACTGCACCTCGTAAAACCAAACGCTCGATCCTATCTGGAAACTGCTTTGGCACTCCTCCAGAAGCAAGTACAAAAGTTAGAGCACTGGAGCTTGAGATTGAAAGGCTGAAAAAGGACCATGCAGTTCAAATGAAGCAGAAGGATGAGTTGATAAAAGAGCTGATGCTGGATAGAGAAAACAAAAAAGTGGGTGTAAAATGTAAAGCAAGCAGAGCTACCATTGCAGGTGAAGTGATGAGGGTTAAGTCGCCACCGAACACTGCAAAAAAGAGAAGTTTCTGGGATATTGGTGGTGGTGGAACAGGAGGCAGCCCACTTATTAACAGGAGGAAGACTAGGAGCCATGTCGCACCAACAACTCCTCCTAATGCTCCTTCTATGTTGCTACAGGTATGAAATATTTGGTTTTCTTCGTTCCTATTTCTTATGTGATTGTATGTTATTTTAATGGCATCCTGAAGTCTATGGGACCTGTTCATAGAATTGGTTATTCCATTATTATTTTCTGTGCCATAACACAAATAACTTTTCTAGATGTGTGTAGGGAAGATTTATATTTATTTCGATTCTGGCAACATCTCCTTAATGAATAGTATAGGAGTACTCTCAAACATTCATGATTACAATTAAGTTTTACATGCACACAAACGTTCATAATTCGTTGTTAACTCTAATGAATGAGGATATGATGCACGTTTTGTTTTGTTATTGGGAGTACGGATCAAATCCCTCATTTTTCTGAATTTTGAATACTGATATAAGCTTCATGCTGGAGCTTTGAGGGTGTTCACAGCATTAATTTAAGTTTTTGAAGTATTGCTTTTGTTTGTGAAATATTATGTGCCCTACTAATGCAGCTTGCATATCAATGTTTCTCCTTTGTGTTCTTGTTGGGGCCTCATGTTGCTAATTACATATTCCAGCCCGGATTTGCTCGCAGCAGAAGAACATCAGACTTCAGCAGATTCTGATGAAAGAGATTAGACAAAGTTGGCAAGGAAAGATGTAGAAACTCTGCAACATCAATATCTATTATTTTACTCTTCACCCCTAAATGTTTGAGGAGGAATTTATGGTTATTCAGATTGTATGAACAACTAACTGTTCTGGTGTTATGATCTTCATTCATTGCTTTTATCATTTAACGAAAGAGAAACAAGGAATCAAAAAAAACTATTGCTGAAGTTAGAAAGAAGTCCATTCCAACAATCGTTTAGTTTACTTGAATACAATTTCAACTGTTTTATTCAATCCCTCTTGAAGACACATGATGCATATGCAAAGCATCTATTTAGTTTACTTAATCTGAGGCAGACATAAAACCAATGCTTCTCTTGGTTGAGGTATTTTGCTCAATGGCATGCAGCCTGTTCAAGTATAAGCTATGCTGATTGATATGCAAGCGTACAAGATCTTGGTTGGCTAATGCTTGCTTGGGCCAAATTTTGCACACAAAAACTAAAACTACCTCAAATCATGTTAACTTTCTCATAGTCCAATCTAGTTTTACCAAACATCCCTTCTGTTCTCACCAATTCTTGAAAGTACAACGTATAATGTATTATAGCATTGTATTTCCATTACACCATCAAACGCTGATAAGCAAACCAAACTTCAACATGGCCATAGATCTTTTATCGCATCTAAATCGTTGTGTTCATTCTTTTAGCACAATTATTTACATTTTTACATAATTTCTTCATTGATGATTTTTATTTTTATTTTGAAAAAATGGAAATACCCCCCGGAGAAGGAAAACACACATAATTTTATTACAAACTTATAGAAGGATCTGCCAACGAGCCTGACAGGTCCTTGACAGGTAGCAAAACCCACCGTACTCAACGGCCCTTAGTGTTTGATCAAACAAGAGGAGCAAACAAAACTTGGTCACCATAGTGGGCTTCTGTAACGGTCCACCTTTTTTACACCTAAAAACGACACTTAATACATACTCGGCATTCGTGTGTCAATCATTTAAGTGTCCGAAAGACATGTCATTTGGGGTGAAGAAAGAAAAGACAAAACAAAATCTCACAAAAGGTGACGAGTGATATATAATATGAACATGTTTTTGCAAAAAGAAATTATCTTTATTATACACAACATCAGAGTATATTGACCTATTATTTGTTGGACAGTTATAATAGTTTATCCTTACAATTTGATAAATACAACAAATAGATATCAAAAACAATCAAACAACGGAAGTTTTTAAGATACGCAAATACGTCTTGAAGAATCCAGCTTGTCTTCTGAAAGCTCCAAAGAATTCAGCTAAATCTGAAAATATGTTAGAGAAACAACAACCGAGTCAGTTTGATAAAACCAGTGTGAGAAACTCAAATCACAAGGAACTTTATTGTAACTTATAAAACCTTTTAAAATTAGAAGTGTTTCGTAAGACCACACTGCATATAAACACGGACGGGTTTTTACTTTACGATAACTAAAACATTTTAGTTTACAAAATTCCACCGATATTATAATAATGTCTATGGTTTAAAGTATTTAATAACCAAGTAGCTGTGGTGTGTGTACATGAAAACAATAATAGATATACAATCAATAATCGTAGACTCGTATCGAAGAATGGATTTTCAACAAATGGCAAGATAAGGGACTACCTTTCAGAAATCTATACACCTCTAGATAAAATGAGGTCGAAAACCTTTTGACTCATGCTAACACAGGACTGGCCTACCTTTGAACAGGGTAGTACCAAATATGATCACCCTGATCAACAATCAAAAATGGGCTCGAAGCATACATCGAGATATCGACACTAGATCTTGGGATGATCATACCCTAATGAGTGCGACCCACATTGCTCTGCTGCAACTACCTTGTTTTAACCATTACTGAGATGTGTGGTTTAAGAGACTACGCTCTTAAACATTTAGCAATCCATCTTGGAACGCTAACACTGCCATCTAGGCAGAAATGCAATGCTAGCATTAATCCATACAAGTTCATTCTAGGTCTGAAGGCGAACAAAGGTACTTCAAGGAGCATCATCTTCAATCATCTTCAAGATGTCTTCCACCCGGACTCATATGTTGGTTCGAAGTGGTTTTCGAATAACATATCTGATCCTGGTCTCTCCAAACCAGCAAAGATAATTTCAGGTTGGCTCATTTCCGGTTCTTTTGAAAGTATACAAGTATTCTAGTCCTCACCGAGGAACTCAGACATACAATCATACTTCCTAATTCAAAACTGACTAAGATTTGATAGTCGGTTTATTTAACTATTAGATACGGAAAAGAACAAAATCAAGAGATTTACCTACCCATAGCAACCACTAAGCCTTAAAAAATGTTCATTTATTAAATCTCTTTTCAAAATATTTATCAAAACATTCATATACTTATCTCACTCACATAAATCTACTCACAAAACATTTGTGAAAGATTTTTATTACAAAATCATATTAAAAGGATTAAACAATTGTTATTTAAATTGGAGATAAAGATAACCTCAAACACTATTCCTTCGGTGTTAGGTGTGGAGCGAATGTCCATACCACTAAAATTAAGAAGATCGGTTAAAGAAAATCCAATCTCAAATTCTTTTATAATTTACTTCGACAAATCATTTTTAATAAATCTCTTTTATTTATGAAATCCTCTTTCTTAAATTCCAAATACATTTATAAACTCCAAATTAATTTACAAACTCTTTATAAATATCAATACCATTTACATAATTCTTTGTAAATCTCCAAAATTATTTATTAAACTTCTTTTATAAATATCCAAAATAATTTATAAAACTTCTTATAAATATTCCTTATTTAAAACAAAACTCCTTAAATAAATCTCATTTAATAAAGTTTTTTTGATAAACAACACAATTATTTAAAACACCATTAAACAACAAGTTATTATTTAATAATATCCTTTACTAAATTTTCTTTGAACCATAATAAAACAATGATTTTAAACAATCATTTAAAAGGTATTCTATTAACTTCAAAAACACCTTTAATAAAATCGTTACTTAACTTGAAACCCTTATCAAAACGATAAAATGAAAGATTTGATTTCACAAAATCAGAAAGAGACTTAGTGACCACAATGGTTCTTATTTGAATAATTTTAACTTATCTAAATTATATCATGGCTATTTACATAACAAACAAGTATGTAAAGAGAGTTAGCCAACAACAATCAAATCAACATATAACTAAGACGTCCAAATTATTATAATAGCAGACTGGAAACATTCTACTGAACACATGTCTAAGTTAATATAATAGCAGAATGGTGTTTAGTTCTGCTAACAGATGTCAAATATAACTTGATTAGCATAATTGTGATTTATTCTGCTAAACAGATGTCACTGGGTTTTATATTCAATAAAGTTACTTAAAGATGATCGACAAAGAAATCACTTGGATTTAAAATATTTTTTTTAAAAGAAAGTTACTTTATAACACAACCGATCTTCAAAATTAAACTGATTTAAAACTTTCAAACTTCGTTTAATAATTAGATAACATTTAAACTCTTTATTTAATAGTAATTAAACCTTTAATTAATAATCAAACTATAATTAACTTTTAAATCAATAATTGAATAATAATTATCCTTTATATAAAAGATTAAATAATATTTAAATAAATATTTAAATCATAATTAATCTATGATTAATTGTTAGATAATAATTTAAATCTTTATTAATAATTAAATTAATCTTAATCAAGTCTTAATTAATCTTACTTAGTTAGTAATTAATTAAATATTGAAACCCTTTTATAAATAAATGATTAATTAATAAAGAATCTTAATAAAAATGAAATAAAAATTAATCCTAATTATTAATTAAATAATAACCAGCTTAAATTACTTAACTAATTATAATTTACTTAACTAACTAATTAATTATAATTAACTTAATTAATTAACACTTAAGTATTAATTACCTCTATAAACTAATGATTAAGTACTGGTTATCTTAATTAATTAATTAGTCATTAAAATAATTAATTAATTAGATAAATAAATAAATACTTTTTAATTACTTAATTAAAGTTTTGAAAACACTTTGCAAAAAGAATACTTAAGTAAAGACACTTTTTAGATTTTCCAAAATTAATTCATTTTACGAACTGCATTTTTAGCAACTATCGCTATCGATACATAAGTTTCAAAACTTGAAATTTTATTTTCTAAGTCTTTAAAACTTTAACCTTTCGAAGTCTTATGCTTTGTAAAAATAAAGGCATGTTTTTTGGGAAAGCTAACAAGTTTAAAATTTGAAAGCATTTTGCAAATTTAAACTCAAAATTGAAAAACCTTTACACAAGGGATTCTAAGTCGCATAAGCTAGCAAACAGGCTAACTTCCTTAGCATACAAAACATGTATTCATGTGTATAACATAAATAATTACATCACAACCACATCGCAACATGTGAACATTCCATAACCAACATATACAAGTAAAGGCATTAACGTGCTAACTAACATTCATTTCACTTATCACAACATCATATCCAAGCATCACATTCACATCGCATTAACGTATAACTCAACCAAACTAGTAATAATTAATCAACAAGGTAGACTTTAAACTAAAGTTAGAAAACTTCAAAAAAGGTGGTAGCTTTTAGGCAGTTATCCAAACTCTAACGTTTTTCCACTAAGCTAACATTTGACCTAGAGCTTAACTTTTCCTTTGAAAAAAAAAATGTGATTTTGGACTCTGGAAAGTGGAGTTTGATTTCGGCCAAGAGGAGGGTGGGTTCGACCATGAAGGTGTAGAGGAGATAGGGCTTGCTTTTGCTAAGTGGAAGTGTAGAAATGAAATAGGGGGTTTTAAACAATGTTTTCATGCATTTAAAGTAGAAAGAAATGGTTTTTAATCTTTTAAAAACTAAATGGAAGCCATGAAAAGGGAGGAAGAAGCGGGCTTTGGAAATGAAAATGTGGAGGTAAAAATGAATTTGTTTTATTATATAAAATGCATTTGGTAAATTACCAAAATGGCCAACATGCCCTCCTCTCATCTCATGCCACCTCATCCATGTTATCTCCTCCACCTCATGTAATTTTCGCAATTTGTTCCCCCACTCACTTGCTAACCCAACATGCATTTAATACATGTGTACTTGTGTGTTTAGACATGTTTTCTAAGACATCTTCCTTTTAAACACTTATGTTTTAATTTGTTTTTCATGCAAAGGTCACATCAACTTGTATACTAACTTAAGTATGTATACACATACACTCATATAAACCTAAATTTATTTATAAATATATGTGTATATATTTACACTAGAGTTCACAATGTTTCTAGCAACTTTGAGCAGACAAAAAATCGAAAATTTGGAAAACGGATTCCGATCGCATTTTCGACTTTTCTTCAAACTAAGTATTTTTGCAAACAAATTTGAAAAACAATTTCACCATCATAATTTACTATTTAAAAGAGTTTTATTTTAGTTATAAATCTGTTATTTGAATATCTAAAATTAATTAAGTACTCCCAAATTACAGCGGTGAAATTCAAGGTCTTTACACTTTTCCCCTTAAAAGAATTCCGTCGCCGAAATTTTACCATAATCTTACCCCAGAAACAACAATCCCAATGGTACTTATTTAAGTTACCATTTTATTCCAGTTTGAATTCCAAGTCACTTCACAATTATTTACATATGTCAATGTGTATGTAAATTCAATTCATATCCAATCAAGAAATAATATGTTAATTAGAAATCAACTAACATATACCGATACATAGTAATCGGATGATGATTTGTACTGCTAATAGATGTCCAAACAGTTCACTCAATTATTATAGCATAACGTGAATTTACTTCAACTAGTACATGTCCAACAAATCAAACAATTTATTTATAGTAGACTAGGGATTTAATCTACTATCGAGGACCAAACATTTAACAATCAATTTATAACAAAATGGGGATTTATTCTGTTAATGAATGTCCACGCAGTCAAACAATTTACAATTTAGCAGAATAGTATTTTATTCTGCGAAATGGATGTCCACACAATTGAATTCAACTTAGTATAACTCATCACATTCGTTTAGTCGTTACATGTCATGGACAAGTGATTCCTTGATTTAAAACAATTCACTTATAAAATAAAACCGACTTAAACCATAACTAATAAATAAATTTTAATAATTAAATTTTAATTAAATTAAAAATTAAAGCTCAATTATAAGTTAAAGCTCAATTAAATCTTAATAAATCAAAATTAAATAATTAAACCTTAATTAATCTTTGTTAAGTCCTAATTAATTAATGATTATAGTCTAGTTAATTAATAATTAAATAAATAAATAATCTCCAATTAAACAATAATTAATTAAATAACTAACCAATATAATAATTGATTAAAATAATTAAACTTGATTAATATAGAAATTAACACTTAAGTATCTCTTTACTTGATTAATCATTAATTAAAACTTCCTTAATTAATTAATAATAAACCTACCTAATTAATACTAATTAATTACTAATTACTAGTTAATTGATAAATAATTATTCCTAATTAATAAATTCATTCATTATCAAAACATACTTGATTAAGTAATAATTAACTTATATGCTTACTAATTTAATTTGAAATTGGTTTTTCAAAGACATTTAAAAGAAACACTTTTAAAACATGAAAATCGTTAAATTCCTCGATCTACATCCATAGCTACTATCGCCATGGATGTAATAACTTAGCCTAGAAACATAATTTAAAAACTTTAACCTAGAAACTAAAATAAAATAAAACAAAAGTTTTACTAAGTCAAAACTGGTAAACAAATTGATTTTCAAAATGGATCTCGAGTCCTTTTCAAAGGCACCGAAATTTAAGTCCTCAAAATTATCTTATTTACAAAACACATTTTATAAAGCTTTATAAAATCAACTTCTTACTATTTATTTCAAAATATTATAATTTTCTTTAATAAAAAACTTTTATTGAAATCAAACCCAACATTTCATCGAATGCCTTATAGTCAATTGTGAAACTTAATTCACAAGGTGTTCGTTTCAATATTCCTACAAATTCTATCTAGTCAATTTATGATTTTTCAAAGAGAAAGATTACAACGAATCTACAACTCTATATGATAGTAATTTAATATTTTCAATTCCTAACAACAATCACATTATAGGTAACTATATTTTATTTTTGAAAATCATTCCTTTATATATATAATATATTCCTGGGTAAAATTATTTCATTTACCACCTTCAAAACAATATTATGTCGGTTTGGCCTTATTCAAGTGTTTAGAGATCTCCATCGATAACGTTAGCTACACGTAATGACCAGAATCTATGAACCACTAAACAGATCAATCGACACAATATAAAACATTTTTATAAAATTAACAAATACGCACTCATATATATAATACACTCAGACTCATACTAAAGTCTCACTTACCCTATCTTAAATGAGTCAACCCCACTTGGGCTAAGGTTTTAGCTTAACCTTGTGCTCTGATACCAATTGTAATGACCTACCTTTCTTACACCTACAGAAGACACTTAATACATCCTCAGTAATCATGTGCCGATCATTTAAGTGTTCGAAAGACAAGTCATTTATGGTGAAGAAAGAAAAGACAGAACATAATCTCATAAAATGTGACGATCAATATACAATATGAACAAGTCTTTGCAAAAGTAAATCATCTTTATTATACACAACACTAGAGTATGTTTACCTATTTTCCGCTGCACAGTTATAACAACATGTCCTTAAGATTTGATAAATACAAAAAAAAAACATCAAGAACAATTAAACATCAGAAGATTTTAAGATACGTGAATTCGTCTTGAAGAATCCAACTCGTCTCTTAAAGCTTGAAAGAATCTAGCTAAATATGGAAAATATGCTCAGGCTGACCCGAGCATTATAGGAAAACAACGCCCAAGGCAGTCTGGTAAAACCAGCGTGAGAAACTCAAATCACAATGAAGTTTATTATAATGTATAAAACTCTTTTAATATCAAAAGTGTCTCATAAGACCACGCTGCGCTTAAACACGAATGAGTTTTTACCTTACGCGAACTAAAACATTTTATATTATAAAAATCCAGTGATATTATAATATTGTCTAGGGTTTAAAGTATTTAATAAGCAAGTAGTTATGATGTCTGTACATGGCAACAATAATAGATATACAATAAAAAATTATAGGCTCATATTTTTGAGTGGATTTCCAACAAATGGCATGGTAAGGAACTACCTTTCAAAAATCTGCACACCTCCAGATAAAATGTACAGTAAGATCAAAAACCTTTCGACCCCTGCCAACATAGGACTGGCATATCCCCAAACTGGATAGTACCAAATATGACCACCCCTTGATTGCGATCAACAACCAAAAATAGGCCCAAAGCATACATAAAGATATCGACACTAGATCTTGGGATGATTATACCCTAAAGTGTTTGACCCTCATGGCCCTGCTGCATCTACCTTCTTTTAACCACTACCGGAATGTGAGGTTTGAGAGGCTACGCTCTTAACGTTTAGCTATCCATCTTGGAATGCTAACACTACTCTCCATGTAGAAATGCAATGCTAGTATTCATCCATACAAGTTTGTTCTGGGTCTAAACGGCGAACAAAGGTACTTTAAGGAGCATGTCTTCTATCATTTTCAAGATGCCTTCCATGCGAACGCATACGTTGGTTCGAAGTGGTTTATGGATAGCATATTTGATTGTAGTCTCTTCAAACCAGCAACTGTAATTTACAATTGACTCATTCCCAGTACTTTTGGAAGTATACAATAAGTATTTGAGTCCTCATCGAGGAACTCGTAGATACAATCATACTTCCTAACTCAAAACTGATCAAGATTTGATAGTTGGTTATTTAATTATCAAATGCACAAAAAAAAATCAAGAGATTTAATTACCCATAGCAACCACTAAGCCTCAAAAACAAATCTTCTTTTATTAAATCTCTTTTCAAAACGTTTATCAAAACATTCATATAATTATCTCACTAACATAAGTATATTCACAAAACATTTGTGAAAGATTACTTATTGCAAAATCATATTAAAAGGACCAAACAACTGCCATTTAAATTAGAGATATAGATAGCCTCAAACACTATTCATTCGGTGTTAAGTGTGGAGCTAATGTCCATACCACCCAAATTAAGAAGGCCAGTTAAAGAAAATCCAGTCTCAAATTATTTTATAATTTACTTTGACAAATCCCTTTTAATAAATCTCTTTTATTTTTGAAATCTTCTTTACTTAAATTCCAAACCCATTTATAAACTCCAAGTTAATTTACAAACTCTTTTATAAATATCAAAACCATTTACATAATTTTTTGGAAATCTCCAAAAGTATTTATAAAACTTCTTTTATAAATATCCAAAATCATTTATAAAACTTCGTCTAAATATTCCTTATTTAAAACAAAATCATTAAATAAATTTCATTTAATAAAGTCCTTTTTTGATAAACAACATGACTGTTTAAAACACCTATAAACAACAAGTTATTATTTAAAAATATCCTTTATTAAATTTTCTTTAAATCATAAAAAAACAATGATTTTAAATAATCATTTAAAAAGTATTCTATTAACTTTAGAAATACCTTTAATAAAATCATTACTTAGCTTGAAACCATTATCAAAACGATAAAATGAGATATTTGATTTCGCAAAACTAGAAAGAGGCTTAGTGACCGCAATGGTTTTTGGTTGATTAAGTTTAATTTTCCAAGTTATATCATGGGCATTTACATAATAAGCAGATATGTAAAGGGAATCAGCCGAAAACAATCAAATAAACATATAGGTGAGATGATAAAATTACTATAATAGCAGACTGGGATTTATTCTGCTAAACACATGTCTAAGTTAATACAATAGAAAATAAACATATAGGGATAAGCACCATTGTCCAAGTGGTTAATTGAATCGGCTTTGGTGCAAGAGGTCACAAGTTCGAAACTTGCTTTCGAACGTTTATTGACATGGGATATGTTGTCCCAATGATTTGTTGTATATAAAGTACCATTTCAAAAAAAAAAACATATAGGTGAGATGATAAAATTACTATAATAGCAGACTGGGATTTATTCTGCTAAACACATGTCTAAGTTAATACAATAGAAAATTGATGCTTGAATCTGCTAATAGATGTCAAATATAACTTAATTAGCAGAGCCATGATTTATTCTACTAAACAAATGTCATTGGGTTTCATATTCAATGAAGCTACTTAAAAGGCGACCGACAAAGAAATCGCTTGGATTTAAAATATTTTTTTAAAACAAAGTTATTTGTAATAAAATCGATCTTCAAAATTAAAGTGGTTTAAAACTTTCAAACTTTATTTAATAATTAGATTACATTTAAAATAATTATTTAATAGTAATTAAACCTTTAATTAATAATTAAACCATAATTAACTTTCAAATCAATAATCAAATAATAATTATCCTTTATATAAATAATATTTAATCTTTAAATAAATATTTAAACCATGATTAATCTATAATTAATTATTAAATAATGATTTAAACCTTCATTAATAATTAAATTAATCTTTATCATGTCTTAATTAATCTTAATTAGTAGTTAATTAAATATTGGAACCCTCTAATAAATAAATGATTGGTTAATAATTAATCTTGAACAATTAATTAAATAATAATCTATACCTAATTATTAATTAAATAATAGTTAACTTAAATTAATTAACTAATTATAATTAACTTAACTAATTAACACTTAAGTATCGATTACCTTTATAAACTAATGATTAGGCGCTATTACCTTAATTAATTAATTAATCATTAATATAATTAATTAATCATTAATATAATTAATTAATCATTAATATAGTTAATTAACTAATTAATTACTTTTTAGTTACTTAATTAAGGTTTTGAAAACACTTTGCTAAAAGAATACTTAAGTAAAAATACTTTTTATATTTTCCAAAGCTAGTTCGTTTTACGAACTGCATTATAGCGAATGTCGCTATACGACCCGTAAGTTTCAAAACTTGAATTTTTATTTTCTAAATATTTAAAACTTTAACTTTAGGAAATCTTATACTTTGTAAACATAAAGGCATGATTTTTGGGAAACTAACAAGTTTAAAATTAGAAAGCATTTTGCAAATTTAAACCCAAAGTTCAAAAACCTTTACAAAAGGGATTCTAAGTCGCATAAACTAGCAAAGAGGCTACCTTCCTTAGCATACAAAACACGTATTCATGTGTACAACAAAAATAATTATATCACAACCATAGCGCAACATGTAAACATTCCATAACCAACATATACAAGTAAAGGCATTAACTTTCTAACTGACTAACTTTCGTTTTCTTTTATCACAACATCATATCCAAGCATCACATTCACGTACGCATCTACATATAGCTCAACCAAACTCGAAATAATTATTCAACCAGGTAGACTTTAAACTTAAAGTTAGAAAACTTTAAATAAATTTAGTAGCTTTCTCACCTAAAGCTATCCAAATGATTTTCCACTAAGCTAACATATGACCTAAAGCTTTACTTTTCCTTTGAAAAAAAGTGCTTTTGGACCTTGGAAAGTGGAGTCTGATTTCGATCAAGAGAAGGGTGGGTTAGGCCATGAAGGTGTAGAGGAGTTAGGGCTTGCTTTTGCTAAGTAGAAGCGTTGAAATGAAATAGGAGACTTTAAGCAATATTTTGATGCATTTGCAGTAGAAAGAAATGGTTTTTAATGTTTTGAAAACTAAATGGAAGTATGAAGATTTAAGGAAGGAAGAAACAAGATTTGGAAATGAAAATGTGCACGTGAAAATGAATTTTAGAAAAGAGAAAAACTTTTATATAAAATGCATTTGTTAATTACCAAAATGACCTCAAGTACATGCCATCCTCTATATCATGTCACCTCATCCATGTTTTCTCCTCCATCTTATGCAATTTTTGAAAATTTGGCTGTCCTCTCACTTTCTAAACCAACATGCATTTAATATATGTATATTTGTGTGTTTAGACATGTTTCCTAAGGCATCTTCCTTTTAAACACTTATGGTTTAATTTGTTTTTCATGCAAAGGTTACATCAGCTTGTATACTAACTTAAGTATATATACACATATGCACTCATATAAACCTAAATTTATTTATAAATATATGTGTATATATTTACAATAGAGTTCATAACATTTCTGACAACTTTTAGCCAACGAAAAGTCGCAAATTCAGAAAACAGTTTCTAGTCACATTTTTGAATTTTCTTTGAACTGAGTATTTTTTGCAAAACAAATTCACCATCATAATTTACTATTTAAAGAGTTTTACTTTAATTATAAAATATATTATTTTAATATTTAAAATTAATCAAATACTCTCAAATAAAAGTGGTGAAATTCCGAGTCATTACACTTTCCCTCTTAAAACAATTTCTTCACCAAAATTTTACCATAACCTTACTCCAGAAACAACAAACTCAATTGTACTAATTTAAGTTACCATTTATTCCCAATTTGAATTCCAAGCCACTTCACAATTATTTACATAGGTCAATGTGTATGTAAATTCAATTCATATCCAATCAATGAATAATACGTTTATTACAACTCAACTGGCATATACAATCATATAGTAGCATGTTGGTGATTTTTCATGCTAATAGATGTCTAAACGGTTCACTCAATTATAGCAGAATTAAAATTTATTTCTACTAATAAATGTCTAAACAAATTATACAATCAATTTATAGTAGACTAGGGATTTAATATGCTATTGGGATCCAAACAATCAATTTATAACAAAATGAAGATTTATTCTATTAATGAATGTCCACACAATCAAACAATTTACAATTTAGCAGAATGGTGTTTTATTCTGCTAAATGAAAGTACAGACAATTGAATTCAACTTACTATAACTCGTTCACATTCGTTTAGTTCTAAATGTCACGGACAAGAGATTTGTTGATTTAAAATCAATTCACTTATAAAAGAAAACCGACTTAAAACATAACCAATAAAGTTTAAAATAATTTTTGATAATTAAATCTCATTTTAAATTATAAATTAAAGCTTAATTATAAATTAAAGCTTAATTAAATATTAATAATCAAAATTAAATCATAATTTATCCTTAATTAATCTTAGTTAAGTTCTAATTAATTAATGATTATATCCTAATTAATTAATAATTAATTAAATAATTAATCTCCAGTTAAATAATAATTAATTAAATAACTCACTTCTAATTATAAAATAATTAAATAAAGTAATTTAACTTGATTGATATAAAAATTAATACTTAATTATCTCTTAACTTGATTAATCATTAATTAGAGCTTCCTTAATTAATTAATAATAAACTTACTTAATTAATACTAATTAATTAATAATTACTAGTTAATTAATAAATATTTATTCTTAATTAATAAATTCATTAATTATCAAAACATACTTGATTAAGTAATAATTAACTTACATGCTTACTAATTTAGTTCGAAGATGGTTTTTCAAAAACATTTAAAAGAAACACTTTTAATACTTGAAAATGGTTAAATTCCCCGAACTGCATCCATAGCGGCTATCGCTATGGATGTAATAACTTAGACCTACCTTTCTAAGTTACCATCCAAAACTTTAACTTTTCATTTTTTTCTTACTTTTAGAACATAATTTAAAAGAGTTTTAAAAACTTTAACCAAAGCTAAAACTAAAATAAAACAAAACAAAACATTAACTAAATTAAAACTAGTAAATGATTTGATATTTAAAATGGATCTCAAGTCCTTTTTAAAGACACCGGAATTTAAGTCCTTAAAATTACCTTATTCACAAAACACATTTGGTAAATCTTTATAAAATCAACTTCTCACTATTTATTTTCATAATATTCTAACTTTAAGTTAATAAACAACTTTTATTGAAATCAAATTTTAACGTAACATTTCATTGAACGCCTTATAGTCAAATTATGAAACTTAATTCACAAGGTGTAATGGTTGGGCGATTTTCGACCCTCGAAAATCGACACCGATATGTTCACAATATAGAGTGCCGAGCGATCGACTGTAGAAAATACCATATTGCTAGGGTTTAAAAAGAAAAGAGATAGAAGAAGAAACAGAAATAACAACAATACATAATATCACAATCGCAGCGGAACAAAATATAATATGCAATAATAGATTTTTATACAAAAGCTGTATCAGTTGATATTCATATAAATTATCAGAGCACAACCACCAATATATAAATATGGATAGTTATAATAACTTGTCCTCATAAATGCTGAATATACAGCCCACAATACACAATGGAATAAGTGCGTGTAATATGTCTCCGTCATCTAGCACGTCTCCTGAGCTTCAAAAGCATCCTAACCTGAACCTGTAATACTCGGTCTGACCCGAGCATTATAATAAAGTAACACCCGAGTCAGGCTGGAACCAGCGTGAGTAACACACTTAAATTGAAAATACTTAAGTTATCAAAATCCTTCGAAAAACAAAGGTATTTGGTAAGACCGCGCCACACATAAACATGAAGGGTTTTTACCTTACGATAACCAAAAACACTTTTATAGAAAATCCCATGATATTATAATAGTGCTAAGTATAAATGCTTATTTAAAATAGCCAGGTTTGTTTATTTAATTAAATTCCAGCATATTAGACTCTAAAATAAAGACCGTAAGGGTTCGTAGTGGTTATTATATCGAAGTGGTTCCGAATAATAGTGATATCTGATCCCTATCTCATCGAATCCAAACGATAAAATTTAAAAGTCCAAGTCGTTTAAATAACAACTTCACAATTAGGGTGTTAATATTTACATATGGAAACTCATTCCATATATCCACTTATCATGACCAGTCCATCGAGATTTACGTGCTTACATTCATTATACTTTTTCCAAAAAATGGAATAATGACCGGTACGAGTCGATTTATTTCACATAAAAACGCATTGACATTTTATTCTATCTATTTTAACTTATTTGCCTACTTAATGGCACCGACAACGATAATTGAAAAACAATGATGAAAAGAGAAATCACTCAAAACATGGATTGTTACTCATATCAACGATTAATAGTAAATATTAAATAAATTTTCAAAACCAGCCTAGATTGGTTTAAATCCACTTAGTTGAGATGTATTTTAAAATCCAGATTTATTTATCTATCGAATAAAATTTTTATTCTTAGTTAATTTAAAATTCAACAATTCATCCAGAACTTAATATATCAATTAACATATATTAAAATAAATAAAATTTATTATTCGTTCATTTAAATTATTGAATCTTTATATTTAACATTTCAGGACGCTCGTCAATATTAGTTCAGATAAGAATATTCCATGATTTGGAACCCGAAACCACAACTACACGTTGATTTAATTTTAAATGGGAAAGAAATATATTTTTAAAACATTTTAAGATAATTAAACAAAATAGCTGATTAGGCTTTTACATAAGATAGAAATTTAGTTTTTAAGTTCAGATAAATTAGATAGATTTCTTCAACTTCCCTACAAACCCAACCCACTAATCACGGCCGGCCTACTTAAGCCCCAGTACCCTTTTTCCTCTTCTTCTCCCTCTCTCCAGTTCTTTTCCTCCCTCTTCGTTTGAAATGCACGAAGACAACCATGAACATCACCGTGCACTTGCATACGCTGCCTCCAGCCTACCACTCACCGTTGGTCATCCACATAAGTCCGCCCAAGCCCTCACGTCATATCTAAGCACCTGAACATGTGACCCCATCTGCAGTTCAATATTTTGAACTTCGACCCAAACTCGAACACCACCGTGCCAAAACTAAACCCCTCGCCGCCGCCACAGACCAATGTTTTTGACCAAAGTTCGCCAACACCATCGCCACGACCTCCTACTCCTTGACCCCTTACCGTACGCCTAACTCTCCCCATCAACGTCGCCATTTCTTCAAAACCGAGACCCATAAAAAGACAACCTTAAATCCTAAAATGACCTCGCCATGCCCCCACACGCTATAGAAAAATCACAAGCTGTTTTTCTCAAGTTCGCCATCACCCAACGCCCCTCCACGCCAATCGACAAGCCATAAGATCAACCAAGACGCCTGAATTTGGCTTTCCCCCCAAATAAGATCATCTCAACATTCCTTCCTCCACAAAGCACTAAAAATCATGAAATTATTCTTAAAAATTGTGTTTTTCAACAACGATCAAAACTGTACAATCCATTTTTAAAATTACGATAGTCGAAATTGGACCAAAACTAACCCGCTCACTGTTTTCGTGGAGTTTTCTCCCTTTCTACTTGATGAAATCGAATGAAATAAATTTTAAAACATTCTTTACTCAAAAACAAATAATTTTTGTTTTAGTATCATGATTCAAAACTTAGTGGATGCTGAGTTTTTGATTTTTAAACTCAAGGCTTAACTGTTTTATCAAGGAATATGAACTGAGTACATAGAGGAAGAAGTATAGTGATTGAGAAAGCTGACCATGTTGAGTACGATGATACGTACATATATCCACATGACATTCACATATACGTCTGACATAGGCCAAAAATACTTATCCAAGATCACAGTACATATATATGTATATGTATAACCAGTAACGAAATCAAGTGATTTACTCACTGTTTTAAACCTAGATGAACATTGTTGCTTTATCTCTATCCCCCAGGCTTTGTACACTTAAATCTTGATTTTTTTAATGGCAGCACTTTGTTTCTTTTTTTAGTTGAACAAATGAACAATGTGATAAGGCACAACTATGCCTATATATAGAGAAAAGAATGCGTATAGAGTAAGCAATAAGGTGGTTGGGCATTGTACAGGCTTCATAATTTCATTTGATTTTTTTTTTGATTTTGTCTTTTCTTGATTTGATTTTGCTGATTTTAATTCATGTGGATTGATTTGATCTTTTGTGGATTTGATTTTATATGTGACATGATTTTAAGTTTTTCCATGATGATGTTTTCTTCTATGTGTATACACACACACACACACACACATATATATATATATATATATATATATCACATACATATGCTTACCATACATACTTACATATTTATGTATACTATATACATCTTCACTTGTATGTATATATATATATGTATATACATATATACATATATATATATTTCTCTTTTCCCATCGTTAAACTTTTTCATGTATATATCTATATATAATTTCATATACACTATTCTTTTAGCATATTACATGCACATATACTTACATATATTTTATCGTCATGTATATATATATATATATATATTTACACACATACACTATTTTTCCATAAACACTTATATATATATATATATGTGTGTGTGTGTGTGTATGTGTGTGGATATGCATACATATACAATATACATTTTTATTTACCTATTTACATTTATACATACTTTCATATACATTACTCCATATGGGTACATATACGTATACATATATATAATATATATATATATATTTAAACATCATAAAGTTTACACACACACACATATATATGGATATTCTATCTTACATTTTAATGGTGGAGTTTATATACATATATCTATAAAATTTATCGTATCCAGAAAATTTTATTTCAAAATATAGTTTAAATCAATTTATAGATTTAGATATTTTAAATATCAGAAAATTTATCTATTTCACTTAAAAAATTAATATTTCAATAACTAAAATTGGATAATTATCCCAATATCAGATGGCTAAAAATCCGGGTCGTTACAGTCCTTCCCCCTCAGGACTTTTCGTCCTCGAAAAGGAATGGAGCAAGAACTAGAATTTTGATGTATAATACTAAATAAATCATCCTTTAAACATTTTAAACTCCTCACTCTTTTATTTTACATTTAAAGATACATACACTTTAAATTACGTAGTATTTCCAAGCTAGTTTTTATATTAAAACATTTTTTATAACTCGATGTCTTAACAAGTCCATCATTGTTCTTACAGAAATTTAGTCATTCGTTGATTAGCGTAAGGCTGAAAATCTCTAAGTACTTAGTATACCTATTTCAAAACCCAATGAAAATACTTGAAAAACCTTTTCAAAAATGATATGGAAAGTATCACCCCCCTTTCCTTCTTACCACCATGGATCGTGGTTTACACGATGATTGCATCGCCATTTCGACGAAATCATATGTAAACTGTAGGCATCAACACCCCTCGACTTATGCCATGGGAATACGATAGACCATAGTTACACAAAGGTTGTATTGCTATCACAGCAAAACCGTAAGTAGTCTATAGGCAATCTCTACACCTCAAATTACGCTATCAAAATAAAACTACATAGATCGCAGCTACACAAAGTTTGTGTCACTATCCCAATGAAATCAAACGTAGACTGTAGACAATCGCTGCATTCTGAATAACGACCAAACCACATAGATCACAATCTACCGATGTTACGTCGCTATCCCAGCGAAATCAAACGTAGATTGTAGGCAATCGCTACCTCCCGAATTATGCTGTGAAACCATGATAGATCGCAGTTACATAAAGGTTACGTTGCTATCACAGCAATACCATATGTAACTGTAGGTATAATACCCCTCTTCTAAATCGATAGTTTTTAAATTCGGTTTACCCAATTTTCCAAATCGATTATTCGCTAAAATCAAAAGTCTTTAAAAATCAATAGGTTCCAAAACTATCTCAATTTCATATGCATATAAGATCAATCTTTCCAACTCGAATAATTTCCGGATCAATAGTTTTTGGATCCGCTTCATATTTATATAAACTCCATTTAGTATTTCCAAATATCTTTCAAAGATCATTTCTTTCTGGTTATAAATTCAACAAGGGGAGTTTGAATATATAACTAACATATATAATCTCATTAATTCCAAATCAAAAATTCCATAGTTCGATTGCTTTACAAAGTTATTGGTAACATTTCTTACTTCTTATAAAGTAAATTTTAGTAATAGTAACTATTCAATCTTCATTCTAATAAGTCTCCACATTAATAATTATAAATTTATGTTCAAATCAATATAAAATGTAATTTCGTATAAAATCGCATTTCTACAAAATAGTCACAACATCGACATACTACGATAGCTAGTAAGTTTAATTTTACATCCATCCATCCACCTATTTATTTAATTTAGTTCGCTCCATTAATCCATCTCTGAACATCGTCGATTTGATTTCCACAACCCAATTTTATATTTATTCCATGGATTTCAATTACAATTCAATTCCATTTGGCTCCAACTCCATTTCAATATTCAATTCACTAATTAATTTATCCAGTTGGTCCATTTCCATCTTCCAAACCCCGATTTTTCTCAAACATCACTTCACTTAGGTTTTACCTTGGTTCACTTCATTTCTCATCCAAATTGAATTTCCATTTCTTTACCCAACATTTAACCATTTTAAATTAATAGTTCATTCAATCCGTTCATCTTGATTTACCATCAATATCTTTCATTAACACATTCAAAACGCATTTAGTTGCTCCTCTTTTTAAGTTAAATTCTATATATGACCCAAGTCCACATCTATTCCTTTTAATTCATCACAAAGTAAATTTTATTTCCTTCAACTCCCTTATTTACTTAGCATGGGCTACATTTAAATACATAAGGTTAAATTTTATAATTTAATCCACTAATTGATATTTTAGTTCATTACTAATTTCCAGAATTTAAAACCCATTTATTTTCAAAAATTGTTTTGAAATCATTCATACATAACTTCCTTTGCAACTTTTATCAAATATATACCTTTCCCTTTACAATTTAATTTTATTTAAATTCCATAAGTCAAATTTTAATTTCATCTTGAAATTTCCAATTTCAGGTTATAGGTTCAAAATTTATTTAACTTAGCCTGAGTTAATTTTTTAATTCGTTCAATCCATTTAAACTTAGTCAATTTAAACTTTTACATTTCAAAATTTGAATTTCCACACTTTTTTCTCTCATTAACATCATTTCCCACTCATAAGTTCAAAAAATTATTTCCCTTTGGTTCTATTTTTCATTTTAATGGGAATCCCAAAATTAAAACACTAGTATTATTATTTTTCTTTTTCAAATCACCTTGAGATCATGTGTGTGTGTATATACACACACACACACACACATATCCCATTTATATACCAAAGCACACCTTTAAATTTAAACCAACCTTGATTTTTATCCAAACAAATTCCTTCGAAATTTCCAAAACAACCCTTGTTTTCAAACTAAAAATTTCCATATCAAAAATATTCTAAATAATATTACCTATTATTTCCTCAAACACTTTGAAATGCATTATAAAAAATTTGGGACTTAGATTCAAAACTTCACAATTTTAAATTCATTTTAATTTATAAGTCACATTTGTAAATTATGCTTATACAATTCCACTTCCATAAAACATTTCACCATGTTTTATCGTTATTTATTTTGTAATAAACATCCTTTATTAAGACCCAACAACTAATTTATGATAATAATTAATATTTTCATGTCTAGAAACCAAACATACCATACATTCCACAATAATTTCCTGAAAATTCATTTCTATATATAAAATATAATCAGCGTAAACTTTTTCCATTTCAAAACGCTTTGAAAAACTCTTCCGAAATTTTCGGGATTTAAATTCTGGTTTAAGTCTTTTTTTAGCTTAACCCATTTGTATAGTTCATTCTCATCAATTTCTATTTGGTTATATATATATATATATATATATATATAACCACTTAAATTTTATAATCCTATTTGATTATAATAATAACATCATTCTCCTCAATATACTGTAATAATTTTAGAAAAATTATTTCTTTTTATATCAAAATCTTATATAAAAATTATTTTGAAATCATCTATCCTTTAAAATTATTATATAAGAAAATAACAAGTACGCTTTCATATATAATACATTCAACTCATTCTAGAGCACTACCGACCCTAGCCCGAGTGAGTAGTCCCTACCAGAGCCTAGGTTTCTCCTTGACCTTCAGCTCTAATACCACGTGTAATGACCGGGCAATTTTCAACCCTCGAAAATCGACACTAATACATTCACTGTATAGAGTGACGAGCGATCGAGTGTCGAAAATACCAAATTGTTAGGGTTTAAGCAGAAAAGAGATAGAAGAGGAAACAAAAATAACAACAACACAGAATCCCACAATCGAAGTGGTGAAAAATATAATATACAATGACAGATTTTTATACAAAAGCTGTATCAATCAATATTTATACAAATCATCAAAGTACAACCATCAACGTATAAATCTGAACAGTTATAATAACTTATCCTCATAAATGTTGAATATACAGCCTATAATGCACAGCGGAATAAGTATACGTAATATGTCTTTGCCTTCTAGCTCGTCTCATGAGCTTCAAAAGCTTCCTAACCTGAATCTGTAATACGTGGTCTGACCCGAGCATTACAATAAAGCAACACCCAAGTCAGGTTGGAAACAAGAATAGGTAACACACTTAAATTGAAAATACTTAAGTTATCAAAATTCTTCGAAAAACAAAGATATCTCGTAAGAACACGTCATACATAAACACGGTGGGTTTTTACCTTACGATAATTAAAAACACTTTTACATAAAATCCCATGATATTATAACAGTGTCTAAATATAAATGCTTATTTAAAATAGCCGAGTTTGTTAAATTAATTAAATTCTAGCATATTAGACTCTAAAATCAAAACTGTATGGGTTCATGTTGGTTATTGGATCAAAGTGGTTTCGAATAATGCTGATATCCGATCTCGATCTCATCGAATCCAAACAATAAAATTTAAATGTCCAAGTCGTTTAAAGAACAAGTTCACAATCAGGGTGTTAATATTTACATATGGAAATTCATTCCATATATCGACTTATCATGACCAGTCAGCCGAGATTTATTTCTTATACTCATTATACTTTTTCAAAAAGGCAGAATAGTGACCAGTATGAGTTGATTATTTCTAATAAAAATGCATCAATGTTTTATTCTACCCATTTTAACTTATTTAGCCACTTAATGGCACCGACAACGATAATTGAAAAACAATATTCAAAAGCGAAATCACTTAAAACATGGATCTTACTTAATCAACGATTAATAGTAAATATTAAATAAATTTTCAAAACCAGCCTAGATTGGTTTAAATCCACTTAGTTGAGATATATTTTAAAATCCAGATTTATCAATCAAATGAATAAATAATTTATTCCTAGTTAATTTAAAATTCAATAGTTCATTCTGAACTTAATTTATCAACTAACATATATTAAAATGAAGAAAATTTATTATTCGTTCATTTAAATTATTGAATCCTTAAATTTTAACATTTTGGGACACTTGCCAATATTAGTTTAGATAAGAATATTCCGCGATTTGGAACCCGACACCACATCTACACATTGATTTAAATTAAAATGGGAAAGAAATATATTTTTACAACATTTTAAGATAATTAAATAAAATAGTTGATTAGGCTTTTACATGAGATAGAAATTTAGTTTTTAAGTTTAGATAAATTAGATAGATTGCTTCAACTCCCTACTAATCCAACTCACTCATCACGGCCGCCCACTCAAGCCCCAATACACATTTTTTTCTTCTTCTCCCTCCCTCCAGTTCTTTTCCTCCCTCTCTGTTTGAAATGCACGAAGACAACCATGCACATCACCGTGCACTTGCACACGTCGCCTCCAGCGTACCACTCATCGCTGGTCATCCACACAAGTCTGCCCAAGCCCCCACGTCACATCTGATAGCCTGAACACGCGACCCCATCCGCAGTTCAAAAATTTGAACTTCGACCCAAACACGAACACCACCGTTCCAAAACTAAACCCCTCGCCGCCACGACGGACCAATGTTTTGCACTAGTGTTCGCCAACACCATTTCCACGACCTCCTCCTCCTTTCCTCCCTACCGCATGCCTAACTCTCCCCATCGACGTCGCCATTTCCTCAAAACTGAGACCCATAAAAAGACAACCCTAAACCTTAAAACAACATCGCCATGCCCTCCCACGCTATAGAAAAATCACCTACCATTTTTCTCAAGTTCTCCATCAACCAACGCCCCTACACGCCAATCGACAAGCCACAAAATCAACCAAGATGCCTGAATTTGGCGTTTCCCCCAAATACAATCATCTCAACATTCCTTCCTCCATAAAGCACTAAAAGTCATGAAATCATTCTTAAAAATCGTGTTTTTCGACAACTATCAAAACTGTACAATCCATTTGAAAATTACTACAGTCGAAATTCTACCCAAACTAACCCACTCACTATTTCCATGGAGTTTTCTCCTTCGGCTGGATGAAATCGAATGAAATAAATTTTAAAATATTTTTTACTCAAAAAAAAACAATTTTTGTTTTAGTATCAAGATTCAAAACTTAGTGAATCTTGAGTTATTGATTTTTAAACTCAAGGCTTAACTGTTTTATCAAGGAATTATGAACCGAGTACATAAAGCAAGAAGTACAACGATTTAGAGAGCTGACCATGTTGAGTACGATGATACATACATATATCCACATGACATTCACATATACATTTGACATAAGCTAAAAATACTTATCCAAGATCACAGTGTGTGTGTGTGTGTGTGTGTGTATAACCAGTAACAAAATCAAGTGATTTACTTACTGTTTTAAACCAAGATGAACACTGCTGTTTTATCTCTATCCCCTAGGATTTGAACATTTAAATCTTCATTTGATTTTAATGGAAGCATTTTATTTCTTATTTTTTTAATTGAACAAATGAACAAGGTGATAAGGCATGGCTATGCATATATATGGCGAAAAGAAGGTGTAAGAGTAAGTAATAAGGTAGTTAGGCATTGTACAGGCTTCACAATTTCATTTGATTTTTTTTTGTTTTATTTTTTTCTTTTCTTGATATGATTTTGATGATCTGAATTCATGTGGATTGATTTAATATTTTATGGATTTGATTTTTTACGTGACTTGATTTTAAGTTTTGCTATGATGATGTTTTCTTGTATGTATATATACACACATATATAGATATATACGTTCTCTTATACATATGTTTACCATACATACTTACATATTTATATATACTATATACATCTTCACTTGTATGTGTGATTGTATGTCTACATATATTCTTTTTTCCCATCATTAAACTATTACACGTATATATCCATATATACACTATTCTTTTAGCATGTATACATACACATATACTTACATATATTTTTTCATCATATATATACTTACACATATACACTATTTTTGCCATAAAGACGTATATATATATAAGTATGTAAATATGCATACATATACAATATATGCAATGATCCGAAAAAATTTAACGATTTTATAACGTAATTAACTGAATTTTTATGAAAAATAAAACAATAAAATTTGGCAATGGAAATTTGATATTTGGAGTACATCTATTTTAACATAGCAACTGGTAAATTTTCATTGGGAAATAAAAAGGTTAGTTCTATTATGTAATTTTCAATTTCAATTTAAATCAGTTAAAAAATTGATGAAAATTAAATAGTTTTGAAACATAAATATTTTTATATAGTAAAAAATTAAATCATTTTCTGAGTGACACTCATATTTTGTTTCCTCAAATTTGGACTTCTCTACCTCTGTTTGTCTTATTTTCAAAGAAATTAACAAAGTTTGGCAAAGAAATATCAACTTTTGACAGGATGATCATATTACTGATATCTGTGTACCATTCTGTTCGACTCGTGCAGATTTCCGCAGTATTTGCATTTGTAAGTTTCAACATCTGGTACACGGCGAAATCTATGTAACGATCAGCCGTATCGGTTCCGTATTTGGACCCTTCGGGCTTTGTTGTGTCTATTCAGTTATCCACCGGATGAAATCAATGTGACATTTTCTTTTGTTATTTTTTGAATTAACGTGCGTGGCTTTCTCTGTTCCCAGTGGTTGTTATTATTTTGTCTGTTTGCAAACTCCTCTGTTCATTTTAGTCTGTTGATTTCTTTAGAAATTTATATACATAATAAAATATAGGCTATTATACGTTTCAATTCCTATTACCTTTTTACTGTTTTCATCTTCCTCCTCCATTTATTTTTCTTCCTGTTGCCAGCCACTCATCTCTTCCATCTCCCCTTCTTTCTATTCGTTCTCCTCATTATAAATAATAATAATAAATATAGTTTATATAAGTTTAGACATTTTGCCTGCTGGTATTCACTTTTGCTTGCTCGTATTCACTCTTGTCTGCCCATTCACTTTTCCATTTGTGAAGGTATAATATATTATATATGTATAAAGTTATATTTTCTTTGCCCCTCTTCTATAAAAATATATTATATATAATATGAAGTTGTATAAAACTGTGGAGGGCTGCTCACGTTCTCTCTCAAAACTCTACCATTCGCCAAGCCTCTTCAAACCATGTTCGCTTTTCCCACTGGTTTTTTTGCTCTCCACCCTTGCGTCTTGCCCATCGCCATTTTTTCCTTGCCTAACAACGGCCTCATCTCGTTCGAACTCACCACCCCGATCCCATCTTGAAGTCGCAACTCCGGTCCCCCTCACCATGCCCAATGCCCAGTCGAGCCACCGAACCCAGCCACCCGATCACCTAGCTAAGCTCTACCTTCCTCTGCCTGTGACCCAAACTCGACCCACTCCACCTGTATTTTCCACATCACCTGCATCGCCAATGAACTCCAGCCGTACACAGCACCGCCACCTAAAGTGCCGAACACCACCTTATTCCCCATCAAGTCCGACCTTCCCCACTTTACCACATCTGCCATAACCACCACTTCATTCTTCCTTTACTCCAAGCCTCCGCCTTCTTTTTGCAATCCGGCTCGCCATCCTTCCTTCCTCTATATGTAGCCATCCCTCCTTATTTTATGTTATAACATGTAAGTTGATGATTAATATATTAGTGCTAAAATATGTATATATGTTTGATATGTGTTCCGCTATATGAAATGAAATTTTATATGTATAGTGTGTTTAGTTATGATTATAAATTGAAACTGATTTTTGAGTATATAATGTCTATACATATATTAGTTTATATATATATACATCATCTGTTGTTTATATGTGTATAAGTTTATATCAAGTTATAGAATATAAGTTATGCAAGTTTATTCCATATTTGTTCTTATTTTCGAATTTGTTGAAATAACTTTATATATATGTGGCAGTATATATATACATTGATGGTATAAATTTGAACGTAATATATAAGTAGGCTGCTTTTAAATAAGCATACATATATGTATTGATTTGATCTGTGCTTTGTTTGATTTCTATTATAATCAAAGTATATATGATAGCCTGTATATATATATATATATATATATAGCTTGCTGTTGAAATGTGTACTTATTGACTGAAAGTTAAATTATATTTTCTTTTCAATCCAAGTTATATATATATGTTATATTAGTTTACGATAGCTATATAGGTGTAATATATATTAGTTTATATAAAATTATATATTTGTTGGTTTTCAAAATATATAGGGATTTTACTCTATATTTGTTTAAACTAAATATTGATTTGAAAAAAAATATGTTTTAAATTGATTTAGAAATATGTGTGTATATATATAATAGGGGCATTTCACTAGAAGGACAAACTTTGTAGTCCAATTAGTTTCTAGGACACACACATCTAAAAAAATTAATTTTAAGGCCAAAGTCAGTAAAATAATTACTTTTAAGGACAAAGTCAGCAGTCCAATTAATTTCAAGGACATAGTTTCATAGGTTTTTAATTAGGCCTTAAAAATTAATTATTTTTCATTTTGTCCTTAAAAGTAATTATTTTAGTTGTGTATCCTAGAAACTAATTGCACTTGCTAAAGAGGTCCTTGTGGCTAATTTCCACTATATAATATATAACATATATTTTGTTTCACCGATCTCTTGTCAGTCTTGACTTACTTTCTAATGTTGAATTTGTCACGGCAATTCCTAACTTGTCAGTGTCCCGCTTAATTCGATCTGTGTGCTTGTCCATGTTCATTCGCTTTAATTCTCGTTGTTCTCTAGCCTCGAAATGTGAGCAATCACTCACGATTAACATTCTTATATTTAATAAATTTGATTTCACTTGAAACGACAATTGAATATGCTGTTAAATTTGAATTGCTGGTTATTAAATTTTAAATATGATACGCCATTATCTGTGATTGTTCACCTATGATATGATACCATATCCTGTTGCATATATTTTATTTAATTTTATCACTGATGATATATGCCTGTTATTGATATGTTATATTTTATCATATTTATTTTCACTCTACAAGTTCCTTGTTAATTTAAAATTCCCTATGGGTTGAAATGATACATACCCGAATGATTTTGTAGAATAGGAGAAAATTGTTATGGGTTAAAATGATAAACCCAAGCGATTTTCATTAATTTTAAATTTTGGGATTGTGGGTTGAAATGATTATACCCGTAAATATTTAAATTGCGGATTTAAATGGTAAATATCTGTATCACTTGATCATAGGATAGAGAATTATATACAGACACTGTTGGTTTATATTTTGAAAATGCTTTCCGAAGTTTGAAAGAAAATAAACGGGTTTTATTAAATATTGACTTCTAAAAATATAATATATAAACGCTATTTTATATGCATAAAAATTAGATTTCAAAATAATATGTTTTGGGAAATTTTAATTTATAAACTGTTTCGAAATTTTAACTTTTAAAATTTTCTTATAATTAATTTATTTTAAAAATATATAAAATAAGATTTAATACAAAATACATTTAATAATAAGATTTAATATAATTAAAACTTAACTAAATTAGTATATAATATGTCTAGGTATTTATTTAAAAATTATATTTAAAAGTAGATTTTTATAACTTTAGTAATAAAGGCTGGGAAGATAAATTTCTATTGACTTAGAATTTAATTGGTTAATAATTGAATTTAAATAAGAATTGATGTGAACTTATTGATTTTGAGAAATTAAAGATATGATTTATAACTTGATTTGGAGAAAAGGGATTAGATGAATATTCTCGGCTTTAAATAAAATTGAGACTGAATATTTAATATTGATTTAAATTTATAAATGAGATTTTATTTAATTGTTATTAAAATGATTAAGTGAATATTTTCCAATTTGAATAGAGTTAAAGTTAAATGTTGAAATATGAATGAAATTTATAATGTAAATGTTTGAACATTTGAACTTGAATATTCGAACTTTAAATTGAAATGGTTAAATTGAAACTGATTTAAATTGAATTTTTGGAATTTAAGATGACTTGAATTGAGTTGCGAAATTGGAGGAAAATAATTTTATGATATAAAATATTTCTAAAATATATAAACTATTTTAATATAAATATTTTAGTATATAAACTATTTTAATTTATAACCATTTATATATATATATACACACACACACTATTTTCAATATCTAAATTGTTTAAGTCGAAAGTGTTATGATTTCAAGTGTTATGATTTCAAAAGTGTTATGATTTCGAAAGTGTTATAATTTTGAAAGTGTGACGATTTTGGAAATGAATATTATTTAAAGTGAATAATGATATTGAATTGATGTGGTTCTGAAATGAATATGATATTGTGATATGAAGTATGAACTATTTGAAATGAAATGACCACGGTTTGAAATAAGCGTTTGGTTGTAAAAGAGATCGAGATCGGATATTGTCATACTCTCTACGAATACCGAAAACCACTTTAACAACTGAGTACATGGCACAGAACCCAAAATGAAGTAGGATGGTTTGGTGACAATTCTATATGGTATTTACGTTGCCCCGACTCCTATGAGTCAGCTTAATGTGTCTACAGTAAGAGCCAGGCCGGGACAAGTGAGGTCATTCTTCAGATCGAACACATTCCTTCGATACCATTCTGTTACTTCATGATGTGATTGGGTGCACCTTTGATCTGGGAATATGTCATGAGGTGGGTGGTAGCAGCTGCTATGTGTTACCACCAGTCCGGATCCGCAAACGGTATATCAACCCTGACATTGCTTCGCGTGCCTTGTCACATTCCCTATCGTGCCTTCTACGAGTTTGGTTCGTACCTTACATATGGAGTGCCCTCTAATAGCCCTCCATTTTACGGAGGAATTACGGTATTGTATAGACTATGGGAATATATAAAAATGTGTTAAGGGAGATATAGGTAACGCGTTAACGCTATTTTAATAGCTTTACTTTACTATAGATATATTATAATAGCGTATTGTACTACATAGTAGATAGTTCCACGAATCCTTAGAGGATGGAAATCCCAAACATCCTTTAAGTTACTTGTACTTCAGTTGACATTTCACTTGAGATGAATTTACTATATAAGAATATTAATCCTAACTCGAGTGTTTTGTGTTTTGCTTTATGCTCGAGTCAGACTGAGTGTCACAACATTTGCGACTCACCTTTGGATTTTGGAGCTTCGTTTGGAGATCCATCTATCTGTCTAGTTTTCAGTTATTCCAGTTCATTCTAGTCATGTATGTTCAGACCCTTCTGTTGCTTATGTATTAGAGATTCTTTTTATTTGAGATTCTGTTATATTTTGTTTCAAACTCTGATGTTTTATAGTTGCTTCATGAACTACTATTTATCTATTCCGCAGCTTATTATTATAACATTTTGTGTCTGTGATTCTATGATTTATTTATTTACTGTATATGCTGAGTTTTTCCAAATATAAATTAACAATCTAATATTTTGAACAATTCAAGTCTGACATGTGTGGATGCGAATGATTTGAAATAGCGAGTCGTTGCAGTTGGTATCAGAGCTCTGGTTTAGGCAAAACTTAGCATATAGAGTTAAATTTAATTACAGAATCACCTTCGTTCGAGCTTAAATCTCTTCCTCCTTGATTCGGATTTCCTTGAATTTTAGAACATTCCTTGTTTCTAAAATCCGTTCTTGTCTTCTCCTATTTGTGTTCCTTTTGATAGTGGAGCATCCCATAGCTCCAACTTCGACTGTCAACTTCATCCTTTGTGTGACTAATCCCATCGGCGGTCCCGCCAAGCTTAACATGAGTTGTAAAGGGGTGAAACTCCTTTACAACAAGTATTGATTCATCAGAAATTTCTACGTCATCGGTTTTGATGTTGTTATCTCTTGCTAAAGCCCGAACCATTTTTTAGTAGACTACCTAGGTAATTCTCTTGTGACCCAAGTCGATTACCCCAGATTTTGCTGGCAGTTCTACCTTTCATTTAATAATTAGCTAGTGATCGTGACTACACCCTGATAGTCAAGGAATATCCTGATACTTTGGTGAAGTCACATCTCTTCCATTTAAGCGGGAATTGAATTTCCGCAACGATCTTATTCCTGTAATCTCGGTTGACCCGGTAAAGGTCGTCGCGAATAATATTAGCCTACCCATTCTTTCCTCTTTTAAATTTAATTATTTTATCTTCCTTTCGGGCCTATCTTCGAATTATGATTCTCTATGGTTAGGGTTCATCTAGATTTGAATCTCTATCCTTGATCTGTAATCCATTCTTGAATCATTGTGTGAGGGAGTGTATTTGTTATTAGTATAAAAATATTTATATTGTGTTGTTTGAGTTGTTAAGTTTGAATTTTAGGTTTCGAGAAGTTCGTCTAGCTAACGTTATCGATAGGAATTCCAAAACACTTGAACAAAGCAAATTGACACAATATTGTTTCCAAAATTTGAAAATTTTGTCTGATTATCTTTTATCTATAAAAGTATAGTTTTCTGGAATTTGATAGTTAAAGGAATTGGTTGTAGGAATGATAATACTAGATTATCTAACACTACTAAATCATTTTCTACTGTTATATGTTATAAGGTGTTGAAATTTTACAAACACTGTTCATTTGATTTGAAAATGAAACAAATTTAAACTAAGGATTTAAGAATTTAATTTCCTATACTTTACAAATTTTGGTTTTCATAGTTTGAAAGAGTATATTATTTGTAAGTATTTTCGTACAAAAATTGTTTTCAAAGAGTTTTTAAAAAGAAGAAAATCGATACTCTCCTATTTGTCGTTGGAAAATAATTTCGGTGATGACTGTAGCATTATCAACATTCATTTTCGAGTCTCAAAATGGAGAGGCCACTTAGTAGCTTTGCTACACTAGGAAAAAGAATTTGATTTGAATTTCTTGAATATGAGTTGATTTTTGATATATATATATATATATATATATATATATATATATATATATATATATATATATATATCTCTGTGTGTGTGTGTGTGTGTGTAATTATTTCAAGGAAAATTTGAATCTTAAGTTTTATATTAAGAAACGGTTTCAATTATTGAAATAAAGTGAAATTTTGAATAATTGGAATATCTAAATTGATAAGTGAAATTTAACCAACTTGAAATAGTTGAATTTGAATAAAACTTATTTGTATAATACTCAGTTGCACTTTTATATATATAACTTACCTAAATTATCCAAAAAGGTTAAATTGTTAAGGTGAAAATGTAATTGAAGGTTATACAAGAAAAACTTAAGTAATAGAAATGTCCTAACTAAATTCTTGCTTAATATAATATTGTAAATAAAAAAGGATAAATCTTTATAGTATTTAATTACTTTCATAAAATATTAATAAGACTTAACTGGGAAAAGTTCGAATGTAATTGAATAATATACAATAGAGTTGTAAGTAATAAGATGTTTAAAACTGATATTCTGTTAAAGGAATTTATAAATAATAAATTGAATAATGAACTGAATAAAAAAAAAGAATTAATTGGTTGAATAATAAATGGTTATAATAAATGTTTATACACTTAATATATGTTGTAAAATATGTCAAGTGGAATAAATTAAAATGAGAAAGAAAAAAAAGGGGAGAATGCTAGTTAGCAAATAAATATAAACCGAAGAATAGTTATAATCGAATTTTAAGTGGAATCAACTTAACTAAAGGTAAATGGAGTAAATAAATAAGTATGATAAATTCTGTTTTAAAAGAAATTTTGTAACAAATGTAATAAATTGTAAGAAAATTAACTGAATGAAAATATCTTGATTTGAAATCAACTAAATGCGAATACATTGAATATTATTAATTGAATAAAATGGTTTGAAACCAAATTGATTGAATATAAATCAATTTAAAAATTGATGAAAATTTATGTGTTCTAGGAATCAATTGTGATATCTGGTATTTTTCAAATCTATCTTTTCTTTTGCTTACTTCACTCCTATCTCGTTCCTTTCTGAGGACGAAAAGTTTTGAGTGGGGGAGAGTGTAACGACCCGAATTTTTTCAACAATTTTATAATGCAATTAACAGCATTTTTGTGAAAAATAAAACGATAAAATTTGAAAATGAAAATTTGATATTTGGAATACGTCTATTTTAACATAGAAACTAGTAAATCTTCATTGGAAAATAGGAAGATTAGTTCTGTTGTGTAATTTTCAATTTCAATTTAAATCAGTTAAAAAACTGATGAAAATAAAACATTTTTGAAATCTAAATATTTTTATATAATAAAAATGTAAATCATTTTCTGAGTGAGATATCAAATTTTGTTTCGTCAAATTTGGACTTCTCTATCTTCATTTGTTTTATTTTCAACGAAATTTGCAATAGTTTTGCAGCGAAATATCGAATTTTGATAGGATGGTCGTATCATTGATACTTGTGTACCATTCTATTCGTCTTGTCATGCTGATCTCCACTGTATATTCATTTGTAAGTTTCAACATATAGTAAGCAGCGAAATCTATGTAACAGTCAGCCGTATCAGTTCCGTATTTGGACCATTTGGGCTTTGTTTTGTCTATTCAGTTATCCACCGGATGAAATCAATGTGACGTTTGCTTTTATTATTTTCTGGATTAACGTGCGTGGTTTTCTCTATTCCCAATGGTTATTATTATTTTGTTCGTTGGCAAACTCCTCTCTTCATTTCATTTTGTTGATTTCTTTAGAAATTTATATATATAATAAAATATAGGCTATTATACGTTTCAATTCCTATTATCTTCTTACTGTTTTCATCTTCCTCCATTTATTGTTCTTCCTATTGCCAGCCACTCATCTCTTCCATCACCCCTTCTTTCTGTTCGTTCTCCTCATTATAAATAATAATAATAAATATAGCCTATACAATTTTAGACATTTTGCCTGCTGGTCTTCATTTTTGCCTGCTCGTATTCACTCTTCTCTGCCCTTTCATTTTTCCCTGTGTGAAGGTATGATATATTTTATGTGCATAAAGTTATAATTGTTATGCCCCTCTTCCATAAAAATATATTATATATAATATGAAGTTGTATAAAACTGGGAAGGGCTACTCGTGTTCTCTCTCAAAACTCTACCATTCGCTAAGCCTCTCCAAACCCTGTTTACTTTTTCCACCGATTTTTTTTCTCTCCGCCCTTGCGTCTTACCCACAGCCATTTTTTCCTTACCTGACAACAGCCTCATCCCGTTCGAACTCACCACCCCGACCCCACCCTGAAGCCGCAACTCCGGTCCCCCTCACCACGCCCAATGCCCAACCGAGCCACCGAACCCAGCCACCTGATCACCTAGCTAACCTCCACCTTCATCTGCCAGTGACCCAAACCCAACCCACTCCACCTGTATTTTCCACGTTGCCTGCATCGCCAAAGAACTCCGGCCATACACAACACCGCCACCTACAGTGCCGAGCACCACCTTATTCCCTCGTCAGGTCCGACCTTCCCCACTTCCCCACATCCGCCATCACCACCGCTTTATTCTCCCTCCACTCCAAGCCTTCGCCTTCTTTTTATAATCCAACTCGCCACGCTTCCTTCCTCCATATGCAGCCATCCCTGCTTATTTTATGTTATAAGATGTAAGTTGCTGATTAATATATTATTGCTAAAATATGTATATATGTTTGATATGTATTCTGCTATATGAAATGAAATTTTATATGTATAGTATGTTTAGTTATGATTATAGAAACTAATTTTTTAATAATATATAATGTATATACATATATTAGTTTATATATATCATCTGTTGTTTATATGTGTATAAGTTTATACCAAATTATATGATCTGTTAAGTTATAGAATATAAGTTATGCAAGTTTGTTCCACATTAGCTCTTATTTTCAAATTTTTTGAAATAACTTTATATATATGTGGCAGTATATATATATATATATATATATATATATATATATATATATATATATTGACAGTATAAATTTGAATGTAATATATAAGTAGGTTTCTTTTAAATAAGCATATATATGTATTGATTTGATATGTGCTCTGTTTGATTTCTATTCTAATCAAAAATATGTATGACAACATATATATATATACATATATATATATATATATATATATATATATATATATATATAGCTTGCTGTTGAAATGTGTATTTGTTGACAGAAAGATAAATCAATTTTCTTTTCAATCCAAGCTATATATATGTTATATTAGTTTACGTAAGCAATATAGATGTCATATATATTAGTTTGTATACAATTATATATGTTTTGGTTTTCAAAATATATGGAGATTTTATTCTATTTTGTTTGAATTAAATATTGATTTGAAAAAAAAAATATGTTTTAAATTGATTTAGAAATGTGTGTATATATATAACATATATTTTGTTTCACCGATCTCTTGTTCGTCTTGACTTACTTTGCTAATATTGAATTTGTCGCAACAATTCCTAGCTTGTTACTATCCCGCTTGATTCGATCTGTGTGCTTGTCCGTGTCCATTCGCTTTTATTCTCGTTGTTCTCTAGCCTCGAAAGTGAGCAATCACTCACGATTAACATTCTTATATTTAATAAATTTGATTTCACTTGAAACGACAATTGAAATATGTTGTTAAATTTGAATTGCTATTTATTAAATTTTAAATATGATATGCCATTATCTGCGATTGTTCACCTGTGATATGACACAATATTCTGCTGTATATATTTTGTTTAATTTTATCACTGATGATATATGCCTATTATTCTTATGTTATATTTTAACATATTTTTTCTCACTCTGCAAGTTCCCTGTTAATTAAGAATTTCCTATAGGTTGAAAAGATAAATACCCGAATGATTTTGTAGAATAGAGGAAAATCGTTATGGGTTAAAATGATAAACCAAAGCGATTTTCACTGATTTTGAATTTTGGGATTGCAGGTTGAAATGATTATACCGATAAATATTTAAATTGCAGATTGAAATAATAAATATTCATATCGCTTGACGATAGGATAGAGAATTATATGCGGATACTGCTGGTCCAAATTTTGAAAATGATTTCCAAAGATTGAAAGGAAATAAATGGGTTTTACTGAATATTGACTTTTAAAAATATAATATATAAATGCTATTTTATATGTATAAAATTTAGATTTTAAAATAATATGTTTTGAGAAATTTTAATTTATAACTTGTTTCGAAATTTTAAAGTCTAATATTTTTCTTACAATTATATTAAAAATATATAAAATGAGATTTAATACAAAATTCATTTAGTAATAAGATTTAATTTAATAAAAATTTAATTAAATTAGTATATGTTTAGGTATTTATTTAAAAATTATATTTCAAAACAGATTTTTATAACTTTAATAATAAAGGTTGGGAAGATAAATTTATGTTGACTTAGAATTTAATTGGTTAATAATTGAATTTAAATAAGAAATGATGTGAACTTATTGATTTTGAGAATTTAAAGATGTGATTTACAACTTGATTTGGAAAAAAGTGATTAAATGAATATTCTTTCTTTAAATAAAATTGAGATTGAATATTTAATATTGATTGAGATTTTATTTAATTGTTATTAAAATGATTAAGTTAATATTTTCCAATTTGAATAAAGTTAAAGTTAAATGTCGAAATATAAATGAAATTTATAGTGTAAATGTTTGAATATTTAAACTTGAATATCCGAACTTTAAATTGAAACGGTTAAATTGGAACTTATTTAAATTGAATTTTTGGAATTTAGGATGATTTGAATTGACTTGCAAAATTGGAGGAAACTAATTTTATTATATAAAGTATTTTAAAATATATAAACTATTTTAATATAAATTATTTTAATATATAAACTATTTTAATTTATAACCATTTTAATATATATTATTTTCAATATCTAAACTATTTAAGTTGTAAGTGTTATGGTTTCAAAGTGTTACGATTTCAAAAGTGTTATGATTTCGAAAGTGTTATGATTTTGAAACTGTTATGATTTTGGAAATGAATATTATTTAAAATGAATAAATATATTGAATTGATGTGGTTCTGAAATGAATGTGATATTTTATATGAAGTATGAACTACTTGAAATGAAATGACCACGTGTAAAATAAGCGTTTGGTTGTTAAAGAGACCGAGATTGGATATTGTCATACTTTCCACCAATACCGAAACCACTCTAACGACTGCGTATGTGGTGGAGAACCTATAATGAAGAAGGATGGTTTGGGGACGATTCTATATGGTATTTACATACCCCTGACATCCGTGAGTCAGCTTGATGTGGCTAAAACAGGAGCCATGCCGGGCCAAGTGAGGTCATTCCTCCGATCGGACACATTTCTCCGATACCATTATGTTACTTTGTGATTTGATTGGGTGCACCTTTGATTTGGGAGTGTGTCATGAGGTGGGCGGTAGTAGCTGCTATCCGTTAAGTATATCTACCCTGGCATTGCATCGCGTGCCTTGTCACATGCCCTATCGCGCCTTCTACGAGTTTGGTTTGTACCATACCTATAGAGTGCCCTCTGATAGCCCTCCATTTTACGGAGGAATTATGGTACTTTATAGATTACGGGAATATATAAAAATGTGTTAAGGGGGATATGGATAACACCTTAATGCTATTTTAATAGCTTTACTTTACTGTAGACATATTATAATAGCGTATGTACTACTTAGTAGATAGTTCCACGGATCCTTAGAGAATGGAAATCCCAAACATCCTTTAAGTTGCTTGTAGTTGAAATTTCACTTGAGTTGAATTTACTATATAAGAATGTTAATCATGACTCGAGTGTTTTGTGTTTCTTTTATGCTCGGGTCAGACTGAGTGTTACAACATTTGAAACTCACCTTTGGAGTTTGAAGCTTCGCTTGGAGATCCATCTATCTATCCAGCTTTCAGATATTCCAGTTTATTCCAGTCAAGTATGTTCAGACCCGTCTATTGCTTATGTATTAGAGATTCTTTGTATTTGAAATTCTATTGTATTTTTTTTCCAGTCTTTGATGCTTTATAGTAGCTTCATGAACTACTATTTATCTATTCCGCTGCTTATTGTTGTAGTACTATGTGTCTGTAGTTCTGCGATCGATTTATTTACTGTATATGCTGAGTTTTACCGAATATAAATTAACAATATGATATTTTGAACAATTCAAGTCTGACATGTATGGATGCGAATGGTTCGAAATAGCGGGTCGTCATAATATACATTTTTATTTTACCTATTTACATTTATACATACTTTCATATACATTACTTCATATGGGTACATATACATATATATACACTTATACACTTATATATATACACATATATATTTAAACATCATAAAGTTTGTATATTTATATATATACACATATGTGGATATTCTATCTTAAATTTTAATGGTGGAGTCTATATACGAATGTCTATAAAATTATCATATCCAAAAAAATTATTTTAAAATATATTTTCAATCAATTTATAGATTCAGATATTTTAAATATCAAAAAATTTATCTATTTGACCTATAAAAATTAATATTTCAATAATAAAAATTGGCGAATTATCCCAATATCAGATGGCTAAAATCTGTATCGTTACACAAGGTGTTCGTTCAATGTTCCTACAAATTCTATCAAATAAATTTATGATTTTTTAAAGAGAAAGATTACAGATGAATCTGCAACTGCATATGATAATAATTAATATTATCAGTTCCTAACAACAATAACACTATAGGTAATTATATTATATTTTTGAAAACCATTCCTTTGTATATAACATATATTCGTTGGTAAAATTATTTTAGATACTTTTAAAATAATACTTTTTCAGTTTGGCCTTATTCAAGTATTTAGAGATCTCTAGCAATAAAGTTAGCTACTTGTGTTGACCAGAATCTATAAACTACTAAACAGTTAATGGACATAATATAAAACATTTATATAAAATAAAAAATAGGCATTCATATATATACTAGACTCATTCTAGGGTTTCACTTACCCTATCTTAAATGAGTGAACCCCAACAAGGCAAAGGTTCTCGCTTAACCTTCTGCTCTGATACCAACTGTAACCGCCTTCCATTCTTATACCTAAAGACGACACTTAATACATCCTCGATATTTGTGGTCATTCATTTAAATGTCCGAAAGACAGGCCATATGGGGTGAAGAAAGAAAGGACATAAAAAATCTCACAAAACGTGATGAGTAATATATAATATGAACAAGTGTTTACAAAAAGAAATCATCTTTATTATACATAACACTAGAGTACATTGACTTATTATCTGTTGGACAGTTATAACAGCATGTCCTTTAAATTTTACAAATACAACAAACAGACATCAACAACAATTAAACAGTAGAAGATTTTAAGATACATGAATACATCTTGTAGAATCCATCTAGTCTCCTAAAAGCTCCAAGAATCCAGCTAAATCTGAAAAATCGGCTCGAGCTGACCCGAGCATTACAAGAAAACAATGCCCGAATCAGTTTGGTAAAACAATCACGAGAAACTAAAATCACAACGAATTTTGTTATAATTTATAAAATTGTTTTAAAATCAAAAGTGTATCATAAAATCACATCTCACATAAACACGGACGTATTTTTACCTTGCAATAAATAAAACATTTTATATTATAAAAATCCAATGATACTACGCTAATGTTTGGGGTTTAAAGTATTTAATAACCAAGTAGCTGTAATGTGTGTACATGACAGGAATAATAGATATAAAATAAAAAATCACAAGCTTGTATTAGAAAATTGATTTCCAACAAATGGCAAGGTAAGGGACTACCTTTCTAAAATCTATACACCTTTAGATAAAATGTATAGTAGGATCGAAAACCTTTCAATCCCTACCAAAACAAGACTGGCCTACCCTTGAACTGGATAGTATCGAATATGACCATCAGTTAATTATGATCAATAACCAAAAATAGTCTTGAAGCATACGGAGAGATATCGACACTAGATCATGGGATAATCATACCCTAATGGGTGCGACCCGCATGGCCTTGCTGCACCTATCCTATTATAACCATTTTCAAGATGTGAGGTTTGAGAGGCTACGCTCTTAACATTTAGCAACCCATCTTAGAATCTAACACTGCCCACCAAGCAAAAATGCAATGCTATCATTCATCCATACAAGTTCGTTTTGGGTCTGGACGGAAACCAAAGGTTCTTCGAGGAGCATCGTCTTCAATCATCTTTAGATGTCATCTTTGCGAGCATATATGTTTGTTCAAAGTGGTTTTCAGATAACATATCTGATCCTGGTATATCCCAGCCAACAACGACAATTTTCGGTTGGTTCATTCCCGGTTCTTTTGGAAGTATACAACAAGTATTCGAGTCCTCACCGGGGAACTCGCATATACAATCATACTTCCGAAGTCAAAACTGGCCAAGATTTGATAGTCGGTTATTCAACTATCAGATACACAAAAAAAACTAAATATGGAGATTTAAGTACCCATAGCAACCACTAAGCCTAAAAAACAAATCTTCATTTATTAAATCTTTTTTCAAAACGTTTATCAAAACATTCATATACTTATCTCATTAGCATAAGCAAATTCATAGAACATTTGTGAAAGAATTCTTATTACAAAATAATAGTAAAAGGATCAAATAGCTATTATTTAAATAGGAGATAAAGATAACCTCAAACACTATTCCTTTGGTGTTAAGTGTTGTACGAATGCCCATACCACCAAAATTAAGAAGTTCTCCAATCACAAATTCTTTTATAATTTACTTCGACGGATCATTTTAATAAATCTCTTTTATTTATGAAATCTCCTTTACTTAAATTCTAAACTCATTTATAAACTCCAAGTTAATTTACAAACTCTTTTATAAATATCAAAATTATTTATATAGTTTTTTGTAAATCTTTAAAATTATATATAAAACTTCTTTTACAAATGTCCAAAATCATTTATAAAACTTCTTATAAATATTCCTTAATTTAAAACAAAACTCCTTAAATAAATCTCATTTAATAAAGTTCTTTTTTAATAAACAACACGATTATTTAAAACACGTTTAAACAACAAGTTATTATTTAGAAATATCCTTTATTAAATTTTCTTTAAACCATAAAAAACAATGATTTTAAATAATCATTTAAAGAGTATTCTATTAACTTCAAAAACACCTTTAATAAAATCATTACTTAACTTGAAACCATCATCAAAATGATAAAATGAAATATTTGGTTTCACAAAACCAAAAAGAGGCTTAGCGACCATAATGGTTCTTATTTAATTAAGTTTAACTTATCTAAGTTTAATCTTGGGTATTTACATAGCAAGCAGGTATGTAAAGGGAATCAGCCAACAAAAATCAAATCAACATATAGGTAAGATGTCTAAGTTATATTTGGAAAAAGGCACTTTATTAATAAAAAAGTGCTCATATACTTTCATAATATGCCTCATTAAAACTTGCAACTCCCTAACCTAAGTGGGTACTTAGCCAGGAAAAAGAGAACATATCATATTCATATATTAACAATACAATAAGTGAAACAAAGCCTGCAAAGCTAAGTTGTCAAATAAATGGAGGAGTAAACAAATAAAACACACTCAAAACCATCCATATGATCAACTTGGGGAAGAAAACATAAATATAAAAAAAAGAACGGCAAATACAAGTCACGTAAAATAAGAAAAAGCAATGCTAAAAGATAAGTTAACTAGCATTTCACATTTTTCCTCATATTCCATCAAAAGGAGAGAGAGAGAAAACACCGGCTTGAAAAATAGATCTAAGATACTTCAACAAACGGAGTTGGATAAAATGGTAGAAGCTATGAAGACAAAGAATACAAAGAGAAAACCAGCTTCAGACTTCAGCAAAGTGTCTAAGGAGGTCGATTGTTGGATCTACGGTCAATTGCACTATCTAAATTCGACAAGATGTCAAAGTTATTATAGTAGCAGACTGGGATTTGTTCTGCTAAACACATGTCCGGACTAATATAATAGCAGAATGGTGTTTGGTTCTGCTAACAGATGTCAAATATAATTTAATTAGCAGAGTGATGATTTATTCTGCTAAAAAATGTCATTGGGTTTTATATTCAATGAAGTTACTTAAAGACGATCAATAAAGAAATCCCTTAGATTTAAAATATAAATTTTATAAAGAAAGTTATTTTATAACAAAACCGATGTTCAAAATTGAAGTGGTTTAAAATTTTCAAACTTTATTTAATAGTTAGATAACATTTAAACTCTTAATTTAATATTAAACCTTTAATTAATAATCAAGCCATAATTAACTTTAAAATCAATATTTAAATAATAATTATCCTTTTGTAAAAAATTAAATAATATCTAATCTTTAAATAAACATTTATACCATATAATTAATTGTTAAATAATAATTTAAACCTTCATTAATATTTAAACTAATCTTAATCAAGTCTTAATTAATATTACTTAATTAGTAATTAATTAAATATTAAACCCTTTTATAAATAAATGATTAATTGATAATTAATCTTAAATAAAAAAATAAATAATAATTAATCCCTGGTTATTAATTAAATTATAATTAACTCAATTTGTTAACTAATTATAATTAACACTTAAGTATAATTAACTTTATCAACTAATGATTAAGTACTAATTATCTTAATTAATTACTTTATCATTAAAATAAATAATTAATTAAATAATTGCTTTTTAATTACTTAATTAAAGTTTTGAAAATATTTTGTAAAAAAATACTTAAGTAGAAACGCTTTTTAGATTTTTCAAAACTAATTTGTTCTATAAACTACACATATAGTGACTATCACTATACGATCTATAAGTTTCAAAATTTGAATTTTTATTTTCTAAGTCTTTAGACCTTTAACCTTTGGAAATCTTATACTTTGTAAACATAAAGGCATGATTTTTGGAAAAACTAACGAGTTTAACATTTGAAAGCATTTTGCAAAATTAAACCCAAAGTTCAAAAACCTTTACACAAGGGATTCTAAGTCGCATAAGCTAGCAAAGTGCCTAACTTCCTTAGCATACAAAACATGTATTCATATGTACAACATAATAATCACATCACAACCGCATCGCAACATGTAAACATTCCATAACCAACATATACAAGTAAAGGCATTAACTTGCTTGCTAACTAACTAACTTTCACTTTCACTTATCACATGATTCACATACACATCAACATATAACTCAACCAAATTAGCAATAATTGATCGAAAAAATAGACTTTACACTTAAAGTTAGAAAATTTTAAATAAAGGTGGTAGCTTTCTCACTTAAAGTTATCCAAACTCTAATGTTTTTCCACTAAGATAACGCATGACATAAAGCTTTACTTTTTCTTTGAAAAATATGTGATTTTGGACCGCTGAGACCGGATTTTGATTTCACCCAAGAGGAGGGTGGGTTCGGCCATAAAGGCGTAGAAGAGTTCGGGGTTGCTTTTGTTAACTAGAAGTGTAGAAATGAAAGAGGATATTTTAAGCAATGTTTCGTGCATTTAAAGTAGAAAGAAATGGTTTTTAATCTTTTGAAAACTAAATGGAAGCCATGAAGATTCAAAGGAGGAAGAAACAAGCTTTGGAAATGAATATGTGGAGGTAAAAATGAATTTTGGAAAAGTGAAAAACTTTTATATAAAAAGCATTTGGTAAATTACCAAAATGGCCTTAAGTATATGTCGTCCTTTTATCTCATGTCACCTCATCCATGCTGTCTCCTCCACCACATGCAATTTTCGAAAATTTGTCCCTCCGCTTTCTTGCTAACCCGACATGTATTTGTGTGTTTAGATATGTTTCCTAAGGCATCTTCTTTTTAAACACTTAGGTTTTAATTTGATTTTCATGCAAAGGTCACATCAAATTGTATACTACCTTAAGTATATATACATATACACTTATACAAAACTAATTTTATGTATAAATATGTGTGTATATTTACACTGGAGGTCATAATGTTTCTGAGAACTTTTAGCTGATGAAAAGTTGAAAATTCGAAAAATGAATTTTGGTCACATTTTCAATTTTTCGTCGAACTAAATATTTTTGTAAATAATTTTGAGAAAACAATTTCGCCTTCACAATTTACTATTTAAAAGAGTTTTATTTTAGTTATAAAATTTATTATTTGAATATCTAAAATTGATTAAATATTCTCAAATTAAAGCGGTGAAATTCCAGGTCGTTACAGCTTCCTCGTTCGAGAATAATGAAATGAAAAATCTAATGCATATGAACCATATGTGTAGTGCAGTTGGTTGGGACAAGCAGTGCTCACATTTAAGGCGAAGGGTTCAACCCTCATCAACTATATATCTATGTGAGAGCATCTGTTGAGAGTCTGGTACATAATTCCTAAAAATTTACTAGTTAAACTTGGATTTCTGCATATTCCAAAAAATTCTAATGAATCAACTTAGATCAACAATATCTCACTTAGGAATTCGAGTTAGTTATATTTAGGCGGTGCTTGACTATACAATCGCGGTTTAGTAGTAGTTACACATACACAATTAAATGAAATTAATGTTAGAAAAACCGAATTCAAAATATTTATACATACATAAGTAAAGAATATTAATGTTCATCATTTTTTTATTGAGTTAGAAAACACAATATCTTAAATCAATCACAAGTGCACGCATAATAGATGAACATAATACAGATCAAACCACAAGAAAATTATTTAATTTTAAGTCTTCTCAATCAAGTTTGTAACGACCCGTAAATTTCGATAATTAAATTGGTTAATTTAATAATATTTTTGTAATTAAATTTAGAAAGAAATAAAACTTTATAATTTATAATGAAATGAATGCTAGAAATGAAGAATAGCAATGGTAATTAAAACTTATTATTGATAATTGAAGTGAAATCCCAATAATGAAATAGTGTAAATTGTTGCACTTGGTTATAAAATTGAATAAGTAAATAAATGTAAGTGTTGTATAAATAAAGGGAAAATATTAATATATTAGAATATAAACGAATAAAAATAGTACCTAAGATGATAATATGATAATTGATTATAATTAGTAAATTGGGAAATAAATTCAAAGTTATATTAATTGAAATAATACGTAATAAATTGTAATTCGATAGAATCAATGTTAGATAAGTAATTACAATACTTTTTATTTGATAATAAAGTATGAATGGGATTAAATTAGGTAGATGGTGATAATCATTAATTGTTTACCCATTTATTTAATTTATTGAATTAGATCTAAATCCATTGCAATTAAACGTAATTAAAAACCATGTTAATATGAATTTAGTTGATGACTGTAAAAATATTAGGGTAATTGGATATATACTGATTTTAAATTTATCCATAAAATGATGATTGATTGAATTAAGAGATTGAATACAACTCGTATTAATTTAATTGAAATTAATAATATAATTTATTTGAATATACTAAAATTGAAGGTAAACACTATAAATTTCTCAATAAATTCTTATTTGATTGATATGGGAATTTTGTTTAATGACTTAGAAGTTTATTTTTAATCAGAAATGATAGAAATGGTAAATAATTAAATTTGAATTGAAGAAGTGATTAATTAATTAATACTAAATTATTTAATTAACTAGAAAATAGCCATTTTGGCCACTGACTCGGATTTCGACGAAACTAGTTTCATCGGATACATAATGGTGAATTATAGGAGGATTTCAAGTTTCGTAGCGATTGGACTTGTCATTTGATCATACAGACTCGAAACGCCTTGAAATCAATTTAATTGAAATCAATGTGAAATAAATTGATTTTAGCATAACTTCTTCATAAGATGGAAATTGGACTTGAAACCTATTCCATTGATTTTAAAATATTCAAAAACATCCATTTTGATATATGAGTTGATCCAATTTCATTCCGGAGTCAGAACGTGCTTTTCGGGCCAATTATCGTTCAACGTATGAACCAATCGTGTCCATTCATCTCTATTTCTGACCTACCTATATAAATCCAGTTATAAACCCTAGCAGTCTTTTCTATTTCTCATTTCTGTACGTACAGAAACTTCTGTTGCTCCTCTTCCTCAATGGTTGAAAGCCCTAATCTTCCCAATCCAATTTCAATTCAAAATACAACTTTAGAAATCAAACTCCATAAACTATATCGAATTATGCATGGATTTGAAGCTCTCGATGAGCGCAGTCATATCTGCAATTCATTTTTGTCATCGAATCATCATTTGTCCTAAAATCGAGGTTGAACCTCAACCGTCCATTCTAGGGTTTTGACGATCCAATGGTGGATCTTCAACCGATGGACGATCGGGGAGCGGCATTTGGAAAAGGACGGAGTACAGGTCATAGTGGTGGTGCTCATTTGTCGCATGGTGGTCGGAGATCAATGTATTTGGCCAGAGTTCGGCAGTGGCGGCTCCGATCATTTATGGCGCCTCTGGTAGACGCGACAACGCCTGAGGAGCGGTGGAACACGGTGGGGTCGGCGGCAACCCCCGATCGAGGTCTCGAAGCTTGGAACGTCGGCATTGGGAGTGTTTTCTAGCGACTGTGGACGATCCCTGTTCGAATGCGAATTGGATAGAAGCTAGGGCTCCTTCGTGCTGCTGACGTGGCCTTTGCGGTAACGTTTTTTCCCTTCTTTTATTTAAATTGTAAATATATATATATATATATAATTTAAATCGTTTAACTTCAAACTGACAGAACTTTTGCATACGAACTCCATTCCACGCACGGTTTCTTGCATTGGAATCGTATTGAATTTTCAAACACTTTGACGCAGGTCTGGATGATTTCGGAGACTGTTTGAATTTGGCTTTAAATTGGATTTAAATTCAATTTAAATTTAAAAGGTGAGTGTTTTAACCCACTCACGGCTTCTAAAATTTCTTATGTTTGCTAAATTGATTTATGATGCGATTAGAAATTTATTTATGACTCTTTGGCATATTTTGAATCATTATCTTAGTTAAATTGAATTTATTTGAGTTAAACTGTTATTAAATTTATTATTACGTATAAACTGCCAGTTAAATTGTTATTTAATTTATTGTTGAATATAAACTGCCAGTAAATACCTGTTATTTATTATCTGTTCTCTATTGATGTTATTGATCGAATTGGATGATGGTTGTGATAAATATTTGATGATTGATATTGGATGAATGGATGTTGTATTTTATATTGTTATAAACTGCAAGTTGATATGGATTTTTATTTCATTCGGGATCGTGGTTTGAAATGATGTATAACTATATTTTATTTTAAATGGCGGATTGAAATGATAAATATCTGTATCACTTGACCATATGATAGAAAATTATATACAGACACCGTCGGTCTATATATAAATATTTTGAAAATGATTTCTATGGTTTTGGAAAGAAATATATGGTTTAATAAATGTTGATTTTTGATATTATATAAACATTATTTTTATATATAGTTAAATTTCTTGAATTTAAACTATATATAAATTTGTTAAATAAAAAAATTAAAGTTTAATAATAGAGTTTAAATTTATTAAAATATAACGTGGGTAAGTATTTAAATTTTATTTTAATATAGAGTGTATAATGATTTAAATAAATTAAGGTTGGGAGATAAACTGGAGATTTATTTAAAATTGAATTTATTTAAGAATTAAACTCAAATAAGTCGATGTGAAATTCATAAAATTTGACATTTTAGAAGGTATGATTCTTATAACTTGATTTTTGTTTAAGGTGAATTAAATGAATATTTCAAGTATAAATAATTGAAGGAAATATTTAGTTATTTGTAATTTGAGTTTCATTTAAATGATAATGGATTTATTATGTAAACTATTTTAGAACTAAATAATAGAAAATTTAACTGTTGAATTGTAATTACCAACCTTAGTTGTGAAATTGAAGAAGCTATTTTATTATATAAAGTATTTTAATATTTAAACCATTTAAGTGATGGAAGTTATGTTTCAAAGTTCTAGTTTCAAAGTATTATGATTTGAAGTGTTATAATTTCAAATGTTTGGTTTCGAAGTTATAACTTTGAAAGTGCTATGATTTTGGAAAAAGAATATATTTGAAATAATAATGATATTACATTGATTTGGGTTTTTATAAAAATGATATCATATTGCTTTGGCTTTTGAAACAGAAATGATATCGTATTTATATGGTTTTGAAACGGATATTATATTCTGGTTTTGAAGTATAATTAATTTGAAATGACCGCAGGGCATGGTGTTATAATAACGTTTGGTTGTTAAAGAGACCGGGATCGGAAGTTGTCATACTCTCTGCCAACCTCAAAAACCACTTTAACAACTGTGTACGTGGTGGAGATTCCAGAATGAAATAGGATGGCAGGGGCGTTCATTTGAGGTATATACGTGGACCCGACTCCCGTGAGTTGGCATAAGGCGGCTAAAACAGGAGCGATTCCGGGCCAGTGAGGTAGCTCCACTTATCGGACACACTCCTTCGATACCCTTCCATTATATTCTGACTTTGAGATTGATTTGGTGGCCACTTTTGATTTTTTTGATTTTGGGGTGTGACTCGAGGTGGGCGATAGCTGCACGCTATGCGTCACCACCAGTCCGGATAGTAATTGGTATATCTACCCTGTCATTGCCTTGTGTGCCGTGAAACCACCCTAGCGAGCCTTGTACGAGTTTGCTTTTCTCCCGTAGCCCGTGGAGTATTTAGGGTAGTCTCTCGATCTTGGGATACACTGATACTGGATGGACTACTGGGACTATTACGTGGTAAGAGCTATATGGGTAACCCTTAACGCTATTTAAAAATAAGTTTATTTTACTATCAGACACTATTATAATAGCGAAATATTACTACGTAGTAAATAGTTTAACGGATCCTTAGGAGATGTGAATCCGAGCATCTCTTAAGTTACTACACTCACGTTAGACACCGGATAGGAGATGTCAAATCCCGTAAACATCTCTGATGCTGTTCCACTCATATTATTTACCATTGATTTAACATACATAAGATCTTTTGGTTCTGACTCGAGTGTTTTGTCTTTTCAATTCGCTCGGGTCAGCCTGAGCATTTTAGGATTTGAAGACTTTATTTTTGGAAGACGAAGACGAAGATTGTATTACTATTATTTATTATATTATTCCACTACGTTTATACTATTTCGCTGCATTGTAATTATTTTTCTCTGGTATGTGTAACTCTGATTCTATATTGTATTAGTAAAATCAAATGTTTGTTAACAGCTTCATGAACTGTATTTGATTATTATATTTTTCCATTCCGCTGCAAGATTCTATTTTGTTTTATTTCTTTCTTCCTTTTTCTTATTCATCCCAATAACAATTCGCCCTTTTGTATAGTTTAGGTCTGACGTGTGTGGTTTATCATCGATTTTAAGCATACAAAACGACGGAATGTTACATCTGATATCAGAGCTTTGGTTTAGCGATAAACCTTAGCTTTGTGGGGTCTGACTCTTTTTCAATAAGGTAGCAATACCCTATGATGAGTCGCTGAGCGTATATATATATGAGAGAGCGTATTTATTAGTGTTATAAAAGGTTTTGAAATTGTGTTAATTTGTTCCGTTTTGTATTTAAAATTCTGGTTGGTGCATAGGACGTTGTGACATCAATAGGGATTTCTAAACACTTAATAAGACAGACCGACACAATATTTGTTATAAATATAGGTGAATGAAATAATTTTGCCTACTATATTTCTATATATAAAATGAAATTTTATAAATGGTATATATTTGGTTGTAATATATTGGTTGTTACGTAGTGTAATTCATAAATATTAGTTTAAGGTAGGATTTGAAAAGTCAAATAAATAAGAATAAACTGGAAATTTTAGAACTTAAGTTCCGGGGTTTTGAAAATGTATTTCAATATGATTTGAAAGAGTTATTTTAAAGAAATTTTGGAAGAAATAAGTTATGTATTCCCCTCTCTGTCGTTGGAAAATAATTTCGGTGATGTGTGCACGCATCATCGACATTCATTTTCGAGTTTCAAAATGGGAAGGCCACTGTAGTAGTTTTACTACAGATTTATTTTGATAAACAAATATAAATTTTAAATTATTTTAAATATAATTAGATATATATAAGTTGTAAGTATATGCATTTATCAATTATTTTAAAAATGATTTGAGATTTAACCCGGTATTTAGTTCTTAAGTTTCCGCTAATTAATAGTTTCGATTATTGTAGTAAAATGGAATTAACTAATTAATAATTGGAACCTCGAATTAAAATAAGAGATTGAATGCTAGATTATAAATGAAATTTCAAGAAAGTTGACATTTGTAACCTATGAAACAAAGGATATTATTATTGAACATTAAGTTAATTAAATGAAATAAAATAAACTTGTGTAACTTTAAATTACTTCCTCAAAAACATATATATAACTTACCAAATATTAAAAGTTCTAATGTTTAATAAGAAAATGTAACGGATATTATACTAGCAAAAACTTGAAATAATGAAAGTATTCAATGAAATTCTTTAATAAATAAGAATTTAATGTTCTAGTTGTTATAAACTTAAGTATAATTGAAAATGTTACTGATTTAATTTAATAGAAAGGTAAGTATTATAAATAAATCATTACAAACTTAAGTAGATGAATTGAAATGCTAAGAAATTGAATGGAACATGAATGCTATTGATAAATGAATGTATGTTAGTATAAATGCAAATAAATGAAATAAACACAATGAATAAATGGAAATTAAAATTGTAAGAAGTAAATGTAAGTTAGAAAGATGAATCATTATATGAATGAAAAGGAAATCGAACAACAAATACTATGAAATGAAATTATTAAGAATGAACTTGATTTATTGTTTGGAATTGTTGTTTGTTTGGTTTATGGTTGTTTGGGCAAGAATACTTTAAATTTGTTTGGATGTATGAATAATCTATTTAGTTTCATCTAAGACTGTTGAGTAAATGGTGCACTTAGTATTTTATTTTTCATTCCATACAATTTAAAGTTTTGAACCCACACAACTATTTGTTTTGTTTGATGTGAATGGATAATTGATTTGTGTTGATTTTATATGATGATTGTATATTGGTTGCAAGCAATTGTTGTTTATATTGATTTATTTGTTAGTAGTTGAAACAACTTTAAATATGTCATTTATATAATTATTAACCCCTTTTGGATTATATAAGTGAAATACAGGTTATGGAAGCAATTGCTACTGCTTTTGGTTTCATAAAATAAGCGTAAATTACCCGACAAATAGGTACATTCTCGGATTACGGTTTTATAGCGTTATTATACTATTTTTCCCGCTGTTGAGATATATTATTTTGTGATATTGTGATATATATTGTTATATTTGATATTATATTTTCTTTCGAGCCTCCCTGTAAAAAGGTGATTCTACCGAAATTTTTCAAATTTTTCGTAAATTTTAGACTTAGAAATTTTTTGAAAATGTTCTTCAAACCTTATTAATTTGAGTATAAGAAGATTTAATGGTTATAAATTGGTATATTTTATTTAAATGAATTAAATTTGTAAATTTATTTGTTTATAGAGTTAATATTTTTAATAAGATGTATTGACTACTTAATTCTTTCCTTTCCCTTCTTTTTCCTTTTCGGGGACGAAAAGTTTTGAGTGAGGGGGGGTGTAACGACCCGTAAATTTCGATAATTAAATTGGTTAATTTAATAAGATTTTTGTAATTAAATTTAGAAAGAAATAAAACTTTATAGTTTATAATGAAATGAATGCTAAAATGAAGTGTAGGAATGGTAATTAAAACTAATTATTGACAATTAAAGTGAAATCCCAATAATGAAATAGTGTAAATTGTTGCGCTTGGTTATAAAATTGAATAAGTAAATAAATGTAAGTGATGTATAAATAAAGGGAAAATATTAATGTATTAGAATATAAACCAATAAAAATGGTACCTATATTGATAATATGATAATTGATTGTAATTAGTAAATTGGAAAATAATTTCAAAGTTATATTAATTGATGAAATAGTACGTAATAAATTGTAATTCGATAAAATCAATGTTAGATAAGTAACTATAATATTTGATATTTGTTAATTAAGTATGAATAGGATTAAATTAGGCAAATGGTGGTATTCATTAATCGTTTACCATTTATTTAATCTATTGAATTAGATCTAAATCCATTGCAATTAAACGTAATTAAAAACCACGTTAATATGAATTTAATTGATGACTGTAAAAATATTAGGGTGATTGGATATATATTGATGTTGAATTTATCCATAAGATGATGATTGATTGAATTAAGAGATTGAATACAAATCGTATTATTTTAATTGAAATTAATAATATAATTTATTTGAATATACTTGAATTGAAGGTAAACACTATAAATTTTGCAATGAATTCTTGTTTGATTGATATGGGAATTTTGTTTAATGAATTAGAAGTTTGTTTATAATCAAAAATGATAGAAATGGTAAATAATCAAATTTGAATTGAAGAAGTGATTAATTAATTTAATATTAAATTATTTAATTAATTGGAAAATAGCCATTTTGTCCACTGACTGGGATTTCGATGAAACTAGTTTCATCTGATCCCGTAGCGGTGAATTATAGTAGGATTTCAAGTTTTGCAGCGATCAGACTTGTTGTTTGATCGTACGGACTCGAAATGCTTTGAAATAAATTTAATTGAAATCAATTTGAAATAACTTGATTTTAGAATAACTTCTTCATATGATGGAATTTGGACTTGAAACCTTTTCCATTAATTTTAAAATATTCAAAAACATCCATTTTGATATATGGGTTGACCCAATTTCGTTCTGGAGTCAGAATGGGCTTTTGGGACATTTATCGTTCAACGTGTGAACCAATCATGTCCATTCATCTCTATTTCTGACCTACCTATATATATCTAGTTATAAACCCTAGCAGCCTTTTCTGTTTCTCATTTCTGTACGTACAGAAACCTCCATTGCTCCTCTTCCTCAATGGCTGAAAAGCCTAATCGTCCTAATCCAATTTCAATTCAAAATACGACTTCAGAAATCAAACTCCATAAACTATATCGAATTATGCATGGATTTGAAGCTCTCGATGAGCGCAAGTCAAATCTGCAAAATTTTTTTGTCATGCTGTGACTCCCCACCTCTATGCTCACAATAACAAAGGTTATTAGAAGGAATAACGTCTGCTATTATGACGAATAAGGCTTGTTAGAAGCGACCATCCGTAAGTTATGCCTTAGACGAGTATTGATTACATCGATAGGAGTTGTGTAAATTACTCCCAAAGATATATATTCAATCCAAATCTAAAACGAAAATACAGTGGCTTAAGAAAAATCCAGAACAACTCATAATAACATCAACACTGATAAATATAATCACATCAGAACAGAAATATCATATATATAGCGGAAGACAAGTCCGGATACATGCTACAACAACCAATGGTTCACAAGAACCAAATGTACATATACATATACATCATAACGTACATGATATGAGAACTAATAAAACAAAAGTACTTCTCGAAGGCTAGGAAAAAGATGATGTGAAATCCCAAAAGCTGAAGCTGCAACTGAATTAGAGATAGAGATTACCCTGAAATAACTCGGTCTGACCCGAGTATTATTTAAAAGAAAATAGTAAACGGATCAGTCTAATTTATTCTTAGAAGTGAATACATCATAAATAACATCAAAGCAAAATAATAATAACCTCGAATCAACATAAGAAATCTACATTGTTTAAATGAAGAAATCACATCAAACTCCACCAAAATCAACTTTCAAATTCACAATTGAATTCAAAACAGTAATTCACAAAATCTAGAAATCAAAAATAGATAACTAGAAAAATCAACATAAAAGTGGATCGATCCCATCATATGGCGAGTCTGGAATTAAGCGAATCAGTAAAAGTAAGGGTTCATAGTCCTCAATTTTGCTGAAGCGTTTAAATCACTTCCTCATTCTTTTGAAAGAGCAAACTGTAAATCTTTTAGAAATAATTTTATTTTAAAACGATTTTTAAAACACGTGATTAAAACAACAACAACTATAGCGATTTCAACAAGGAAATTGCGCTTCACAAAACACCATAAAAATGGGTATCAAACCAGCGTTGCGGGATAACAGCTTAAAAATTCACTTTAAATTGACGGTTACCGAAGTCAAAATAACAGTGATTTTTATTCGTCAAAAATGTCGCCAAAACAACAGGCTTCAAAAATATAGCACCGGTGTAAAAAATTCGTTATAAAAATAGCGGCACAAAATACGTTTTAGAACGTAACACCGGTCCAACGTAATTTAAATAGTGAGCTGCACTAAAAAATTTCAAGTATGAAATATGATGTCTGGATTTTTTATACTTCGGCAACATATAAACGGCACTGGTAGGATATATTTTTAAAATCCTTTTCATGCACCATGAATTTGCAAGCAACAGGTACGTTTGCACACAACTTGTAAAAAAATGCACTCACGCATGCAAAATTTGCACCCAAAAAAAAACTTGAACACAAGCACAGCACGCAACTTGTAAAAAAAATGCACTCACACATGAAAATTTGCTCCCAAAAATCAAAACTTGTACACACAAAGATTATAATTCTCATGCAACATAAATAAGGCACGCACGCACACCAGGAAGTTTGGATAAATAATAAATGTAAATTTGGTTAGTTAAAAAAAATGCTACCCCTGGTAACATATTTTCACATCTTACGTGTTTGATTTATAACATGAGCTCTTGTACTATGAATTATGGTCACCCTTTTAATGACCTGGGCATAGTAACACAGCACGCATGAAATAAATATCAAAGTTTGTTACCAAATAAGTGACCTGCGCAAACATGCATACACGTAAATGTGACCAGGCACTTTATTTATTTATTTATTTTTCTTATGGAATGCACGCAAATATGTATCACGAAACATAGTTTTCTTCTTTTCAAAATTGTGAATCATGAACCAACAAAGGTTTGGAACTAAGTTAACTTTTTACTGTAGACCAAAGTATTTGCGCGCATGAATATGTTGTTTGCACAGGAATTCTATATAACAAATTTGCACACAAAATAAATTTTTAGACCTGGACTCAAATTTTTGTATGCTTCGGCCTGTGCACGAAAATAAACAAAAAGAAAAACTGGGCAAAGTTATATAGACGCATGATGAAGCTTTCATATACTATTAGCATTCACGTGAATGGATTATAGGCTTGAATCAAAATTTAGTGAATGCAACAATGTCCAGGACCATATTACTTTGCAAAATTTTACATGAGCATAACACGTGGTATGTTAAAGGTGAATGCAAAATTTGGCAATAACTTTTCACGCAAAAAATGAAGTCCAGAATAAAGTTAGAAATGTGAGTCTTTAAACTCACCAAACTTTTGCTTCCAGATTAACTAACAACAAGGAACCTAATGAACAAGAATGAACTGCCATTTGTTTTTTGCAAAGCTTCTTGGAAATTTTTAAACGAAAAAATGAGATGCAGTTTTCTTTCTTTTCAAAATTGTATACAAGTCAATGAAGAAGATGCTCTTGCTAAAACTTTGTACATATGCATTTAATGCAAATGTGCACTAGTGAATATAAAGGACACGGCTACAAAATTTGTGGATAAAGCAACGTGCAAGAATTTCTAGCCTAAAATAATGATGGCAGCCAAAAAGGTTTCATACTTTTGCTTTTAAATTAATTGATAACAGCAAAGAATGTTCCAACATGATTTAGAGTTGGCTATTCATTTTTCATGTGAAGGCTATCGTTGTACATTTCAAACATCCACCACCCTGAAGTATTAAACTGACTTATAAATGAACTGCATTGCAAATTCTTTTTTTTTTAAACTTGTTGTGACAGCCATGTTATAATATGTTCCACTTAGTTTTATATTTAGCCTAAATTCACCTATACACGTGAAGTAGGCAAAATCAAGTTACAACATACTTAATTATATTCAATGCAACAAGTAATTTGCAACTGACCTTGCAAATGAATTTACATCATTAATTTTTTCAAACTTTTATTTTTTAAAATTTCTATTAAAGAATTTTATTTCGACAGTAATTCAAATATCACGGTCGTTACAGACTCCCCCTATAAAAATTGCGTCCCCGCAATTCTCATACTAGAAGCAGCGTATGACACAAATAATTCATCACAACAAGGATAAAATTAGAAAAGATGGATAAGAATGCTCACCCCCACCCGAAGAGGAGAGAAAACCAGGATAAGGACGCTCGATAAATTCTCTGGTTTCCCAAGTGCAATCTTTGGGGTTTGCTGACCATTGAATTTTCACAAGCGGGACTTCTTTGTTCCGATGGCGTTTAACCTCCGAAGCTAGCACACGAATAGGATTTTGCACCATAGACAAGTCGGTGAGATCTCAAGATCTTGCAACATATGGGGATCAATAATAGAATCTGAATCTCTAAGGCATCGACGAGCTGGGATACATGAAATACGTCATGAATTTCCGAAAACTGAATAGGTAGTGATACACGGTAAGCGACAGGGCCAATGCGTTCCGTAATAGGAAACGGTCCAATATATCGAGGAGCCATTTTTTCGGAGCTACTAAAACGCACCACACCCTTCATCGAAGAAACACGAATGAATACGAGATCGCCAACAGAAAATTCCAAAGGCTTGCTACGATGATCGGAATAAGATTTCTGCCTATTCTGAGCCTCTTTCAATCTCTTTTTAATGATAACTATCTTCTCCAAAGATTCACGAATATAATCGGGGCCGAGAACTAACTTTTCTCTCGATTCCAACCAACAAGATGGTGATCGACACGGCCTTCCATAAAGAGCTTCGAAAGGAGCCATATCGATACTGGATTGAAAGATGTTGTTATAATAAAATTCAACAAGAGATAAGTGGTCTTCCCAACTACCACCAAAATCAAGGATGCAAGCGCGCAGGAGTTCTTCTAAAACTTGATTCACCCTTTCAGACTGACTATCAGACTGTGGATGATAAGTTGTACTGAGATTGAGCCTAGTGCCCAAAGCTTTCTGAAGACTCTGCTAGAAACCACTAGTAAAAAGCGGATCTCTGTCACTAACAATAGAACTAGACACACCATGAAGTTGAACGACTTCCTTAATAAACAGCTTAGCCAATAAAGGAGCAGTCCGATTGAACTTGATAGGAATAAAATGGGATAATTTAGTCAATCTGTCAACAATCACCCAAATACTAGTATGGCCCGACCTCGAACGAGGTAGACCATCAATGAAGTCCATAGAAATCCGTTCCCACTTCCACAATGGAATCTCAAGAGGCTGCAAAAGGCCACTGGAACGCTGGTGTTCTGCTTTAACAAGTTGACAAGTCATGCAACGACTTACATAACTTGCAATATCACGCTTCATACCCTCCCAATAGCATAAGCGTTTCATATCAGCATACATCTTACTACTCCCCGGATGGATAGTATACTTAGAACGATGACAGTCCTCGAGAATGTCATTCCTAAGATTAGAAACATTAGGCACGACCAACCTTCCCTTCTTCCGAATACAACCATGAATATCGATATCGAAATCCTTTAGATCATCACTTCGGGATTTCGATTTACAACTCTGAATAAGATGAGAAATATATGGATCTTGTTTCTGGGCATCGACATTCCGATCCAACAAACTAGGACGAGCTTCCATGCTACATAAAAGCACGGGAGAATCAGAAACTGAAGGACGGTCTCTAATATCACAAAGAGATAAAGCTTTCAACATATTACACTCTGCTAGCATCATGGAAACAACAACCTGCTGCTTGCGACTAAGCGCATCAGCAACTCGATTACCCTTACTAGGGGTATGCCGAATATCGAAATCATATGAAGCAAGAAATTCGAGCAAATGTTGTTGCCTCATATTAAGCTCTTTCTGAGTAAATAAATACTTCAGAGATTTGTGATCAGTGAAGAGAATAAAACGCTCACCCAATAAATAATGTCGCCAAATCTTTAGAGCAAAGACTATAGCGGCTAACTCCAGATCATGGGTAGCATAACGAATCTCATTGGGCTTTAGTTGTCTAGAAGCATGGGCAACTACTCTATCTTTTTGCATGAGAACAGCACCGAGCCCAAAACCATTGGCATTAGTATAAACAACAAGATCATGATTCCCTTCAGGAACCACTAAGATAGGAGCATGAGTAAGGAGATATTTTAACTTCAAGAAAGAAGTCTCACACTTATCAGACCAAATAAAAGGAACAGCTTTTCTCGTAAGAGTGGTAAGCGGTAAAGCAACACGAGAAAAGTCCTTAATGAACCCACGATAATAACCCGCCAATCCAAGAAAACTACGGATCTCGGTAACGATCTCGGGCCTCTTCCAATTCTGAATAGATTCGATCTTGAAGGATCGACAGAAATACCATCGGAAGAAACAGTATGACCGAGAAACTTCACCCTATTCTCCCAGAAGTGATACTTGGATAATTTGGCATAACGCTGATGCTGATGAAGAGTGCTCAAAACAATCTCCAAATGCTGAATATGATCGGCTTCAGATTTGGAATAAATAAGAATGCCACCAATGAAAATCAAAACGAACTTATCGAGATATTCCCGAAATATATATTCATAAGATCCACAAAATACGCTGGAGCATTCATCAAACCGAACGGCATAACAAGCCATTCGTAAGAACCATAGTGAGTGCGGAATGCTGTAAGAGGAATGCTATCTTCCGCAACTCATAACTGACGAAAAGCGGTAGCAAGATCCAGTTGGAAAAAGAGCTTAGCGCCACTTAATTGATCGAACATGTCGCCAATCCTAGGTAATGGATACCTATTTTTGATAGTAAGCTCGTTAAGCTTGCGATAATCAATGTAAAGCCTAAGAGTACTATCTGGCTTCTTAACGAAGACAACGGCGGCGCCCCAAGGAGAAGAGCTAGAACGAATAAACTGCTTGGCTTCCAACTCAAATAATTGTTGCTTGAGTTCCTCATTTTCCTTAGCAGACATCCTCATGGGAGGACGGCTGACAGGATGAGCATTGGAGATAAGATCAATGCGGAACTCAATTGCCCTCTTTGGCGGCAATCTCAAAATAGGCTCAAAAACATCAAAAAAATCACAAACAACCGGAATATTATCTATGACATCCTCTGATTCGAAGGAAGAAATAAGATCATTCGAAGTATGATCCATGCTTCGAAATATAATAGATAACTGCTCGCTAGCATCGGGATGCTTGAGATATAAAGTTCTTTCGGGACATAGGATTTGAACTTCATAACGGACGAGCCAATCCATACCCAATATCATATCAAAATCAAGATGATACATAACAAGCAGATTCGCAATGAAAGGAAAAACTACATAGAATAATCTCCAAATCAACACACAACAAACCAAGAGTAGCGGATCCACCAATAGGATTCACGATCCTCAAAGGGTCGCAAAGAGTAATAACAGACAAATGAATAATACCAACAAGCTCCTTCGACACGAATGAATGTGATGCACCCGTATCGAACAGAACTCTAATAGAACGGCCATGAAATAAAATAAAACCTTCCAAAACAGAAGGAGTAATACCTTTGGGCTTAGAAGAATCACCAAAAGCTTTAGCAACATTAAGCTTTCCAGATTTGAAACCCTTAGGAGCAATAGGACAATCAGAAATCCAATGATCTTCTTTCTTGCAATAACGACAAATGCGAGGCTTAGGACAGCTACGGAGAAAATGATCCAAAGAACCACAATTATAGCACGCCCTCTGAATAGAAGGTGCACTACTATGCTGAGAACTAGAGGTAGCTTGCTTCTTCTTCTTCTTGGAAGAATTAGGCTTATGAAATGGAAACCTCTTCTTGTTGGGGTTCTTAGAAACCTCAACCTCATCACAACTATCATGTTCCTTTTCAACAGCTTCAAGGCAAAGAGCCGAATCAACAAGCTCCTCAAAAGTGAGCTTAAGCTGAAGCAAAAGAACTTTCTTCAAATACTTCTTCAAACCATCAACAAAACGAAGATTCTTCTTACGCGGAGTGTTAATGAACTCAACTCCGTATTTGGATAAGGCCTCAAAAGATGCAACATAATCGGAAACAGATGACTTTCCTTGCTTCAACTCAAGGAAACTACGAGCAAGATTAGCTTTTTCTGATTCAAGAACGAACTTAAGTTCGAAACGTTTCTTAAACTGAATCCATGAAAGAGAGGACTCATCAAGTTCCGCAATAAAAAGCTCATACCAATCAAGCGCACGCTCTTGCAACATGCTAGATGCCACGAGAACGCGATGATAATTAGAAAGGTCCATCCGAGAAAATATGTGCTCACAAGCGCGCAACCAAGTCTGCACCTCCATTACATTTTCCGATCCCTTAAAAGGCTGACCTCCAAGGTGGGAATAGTCACTATACATGCGGGCGAAGGCAGACTTTTGAGTAGGAGCTGTGGAAGTAGCAACAGAAGGCTGAGTACCCCGAAATAGCTCCATAAACTGATAAGTTGACATATAGACTCCGTCTGGATGAGATCCACTAGAAGGGCCTGCAGAAGAACGTTTTCCGTCTACCTCTTTCAGCCATAGGCTGAGAGACAAGAGAATGTAAGGATTAGTTAAAACAGCACACAATATATAAGAATTTTAACAAATGGAATACTACAGAGTATGAAATTTATTCCTAGACATACTCTACATGTTAAAGTGGAAGGAATAGATTAGAAAGGCACGAATAAAACCCTCAAATTGTTGTAACGCATGTTCCAATCTGCTTCTGTTCTGTGTTTATTATAATCTATTCTGAATTTCATCTCTGATACCAAGCCGTGACACCCCACTTCTATGCTCACAATAACAAAGGTTATTATAAGGAATAACGTCTACTATTGTGAAGAATAAGGCTTGTTAGAAGCGACCATCCGTAAGTTATGCCTTAGACGAGTATTGATTACATCGATAGGAGTTGTGTAAATTACTCCTAAAGATATATATCCAATCCAAATCTAAAACGAAACAATAGTGGCTTAAGAAAATCCAGAACAACTCATAATAACAACAACACTGATAAAGATAATCACATCAGAACAGAAATATCAGATATATAGCGGAAGACAAGTCTGGATACATGCTACAACAACCGATGGTTCACAAGGACCAAATGTACATATACATATACATCATAACATACATGAGATGAGAACTAATAAACCAAAAGTACTTCTCGAAGGCTAGTCAAAAGATGATGTGAAATCCCAAAAGTTGAAGCTGCAACTGAATCAGAGATAGAGATTACCCTGAAATAACTCGGTCTGACCCGAGTACTATTTAAAAGAAAATTATAAATGGATCAGTCTAATTTATTCTTAGAAGTGAATACATCATAAATAACATCAAAGCAAAATAATAATAATCTCGAATCAACATAAGAAATCTACATAGTTTCATCAACTCCACCAAAATCAACTTTCAAATTCACAATTGAATTCAAAACTGTAATTCACAAAATCTAGAAATCAAAAATAGATAACTAGAAAAATCAACATAAAAGTGGATCGATCCCATCATATGGCGAGTCTAAGCTACGCCACACGCGCATCAACATATGACCGAAGCCTACCAAGTACTGTCATCGTAATTTTTGCGCCCAACAAATGACCCGAAGGTCCAACATATGATCCGAAGGTCTAGTACTGGTATTTGACCCGAAGGTCCATCATATGAACCAAAGGTCCAACATAGTGGCTCGAAAGCCCAACAAAATCGTCAAAATCGTCAAACAACAAATCACAACAAATATTTCAATTAACGAGTCCGGAGTTAACCGAATTAGTAAAAGCATGGTTCCATATTCCGCACTTTTGCTGATTCGTTTAAATCTCTTCATCGTTTCCTTGAAAGTGCAAAATTGTGTATTTTGTATAAATAAAATTTACGTTCTCAAAAGGACAAGTCTGGAATTAAGCGAATCAGTAAAGTAAGGGTTCATAGTCCTCAATTTTGCTGAAGCGTTTAAATCACTTCCTCATTCTTTTGAAAGCGCAAATTGTAATTTTTTTGGAAATAATTTTATTTTAAAACGCTTTCTAAAACATGTGATTAAAACAACAACAACTATAGCAAGTTCGACAAGGAAATTGCGCTTCATAAAACACCGTAAAAACGGGTATCAAACCAGCATTGCGGGATAACCGCTTAAAAAATCACTTTAAATTGACGGTTACTGAAGTCAAAATAACAGTGATTTTTATTCGTCAAAAATGTAACCAAAACAACACGCTTAAAAAAAAGCACCGGTGTAAAAATTTCGTTATAAAAATAGCAGCACAAAATACGTTTTAGAACGTAACACCGGTCCAACATAATTGAAATAGTGAACTTCACTAAAAAATTTCAAGTATGAAATATGATGTCTGGAATTTTTATACTTCGGCAACATATAAATGGCACTAGTAGGATATATTTTTAAAATCCTTTTCATGCACCATGAATTTGCAAGCAACATGTACGTTTGCACACAACTTGTAAAAAAATGCACTCACGCATGCAAAATTTGCACCCAAAAATCAAAACTTGAACATAAGCACAACACGCAACTTGTAAAATAAAATGCACTCACACATGCAAAATTTGCACCTAAAAATCAAAACTTGTACACACAAAGATTATAATTCTCATGCAACATAAATAAGGCACGCACGTACACCAGGAAGTTTAGATAAACAATAAATGTAAATTTGGTTAGTTACAAAAAAAATGCTACCCCTGGTAACATATTTTCACATCTTACGTGTTTGATTTATAACATGAGCTCTTGTACTATGAATTATGGTCACCCTTCTAATGACCTAGGCATAGTAACACAGCACGCATGAAAGAAAATATCAAAATTTGTTTCCAAATAAGTGACCTGGCCTCACAATTACGCAATCATGCATACACGTAAATGTGACCAGACACTTTATTTATTTATTTATTTTTCTTATGGAATGCACGCAAATATGTATCACGAAACATATTTTTCTTCTTTTCAAAATTGTTAATCACGAACCCACAAAGGTTTGGAACTAAGTTAACTTTTTACTGTAGACCAAAGTATTTGCGCGCATGGATAAGTTATTTGCACAGGAATTCTATATAACAAATTTGCACACAAAATAAATTTTTAGACCTGGACTCAAATTTTTGTATGCTTTGGCTTGTGCACGAAAATAAACAAAAAGAAAAACTGGGCAAAGTTATATAGACGCATGATGAAGCTTTTATATACTACTAGCATTCATGTGAACGGATTATAGGCTTGAATCAAAATTTAGTGAATGCAACGATGTCCAGGACCATATTACTTTGCAAAAATTTTACATGAGCATAACACGTGGTATGTTAAAGGTGAATGCAAAATTTGGCAATAACTTTTCATGCAAAAAATGAAGTCCAGAATTAAATTAGAAATGTGAGTCTTTAAACTCACCAAACTTTTGCTTCCAGATTAACTAACAACAAGGAACCCAATGAACAAGAATGAACTGCCATTTGTGTTTTGCAGAGCTTCTTGGAAATTTTAAAACGAAAAAATGAGATGCAATTTTCTTTCTTTTCAAAATTGTATACAAGTTAATGAAGAAGATGCTCTGGCTAACACTTTGTACATATGCATTTAATGCAAACGTGCACTAGTGAATATAAAGGACACGGCTACAAAAATTTTGGACAAAGCAACGTGCAAGAATTTCTAGCCTAAAATAATGATGGCAGCCAAAAAGGTTTCATACTTTTGCTTTTAAATTAATTGATAACAGCAAAGAATGTTCCAACATGATTTAGAGTTGGCTATTCATTATTCATGTGAAGGCCATCGCTGTACATTTCAAACATGCACCATCATGAAGCATTAAACTGACTTATAAATGAATTGCATTGCAAATTCTTTTTATTTTTTAAAAAACTTGTGGTGACAGCCATGTTATAATATGTTCCACTTATTTTTATATTTAGCCTAAATTCACCTACGCACGTGAAGTAGGCAAAATCAAGTTACAACATACTTAATTATATTCAATGCAACAAGCAATTTGCAACTGACCTTGCAAATGAATTTGCATCATTAGCTTTTTTAAATTTTTATTTTTAAAATTTCTATTTAAGGTTTTATTTCGACAGTAATTGAAAAATCACGGTCGTTACACATCGAATCATCGTTTGTCCTGAAATCGAGGTTGAACCTCAACCATCCATTCTAGGGTTTTGACGATCCAATGGTGGATCGTCAACCGATGGATGATCGGAGAACGGTGTTTGGAAGAGGACGGAGTGTAGGTCATAGAATCTCAGTTAAATTGTATTTATTTGAGTTAAACTGTTATTAAATTTATTATTGCATATAAACTGCCAGTTAAATTGTTATTTAATTTATTTTGAATATAAACTGCCAGTAAATACCTGTTACTTATTATGTGTTCTATATTGATGTTATTGGTTGAATTGGATGATGATTGTGATAAATGTTTGATGATTGATATTGGATGAATGGATGTTGTATTTTATATTGTTATAAACTGCAAGTTGTTATGGATTTTTGTTTCATTCGGGATCGCGGTTTGAAATGATATATAACCGTATTCTATTTTAAATTGCGGATTAAAATGATAAATATCCGTACCACTTGACCATAGGATAGGAAATTATATATAAACACCGTCGGTCTATATATAAATATTTTGAAAATGATTTCAATGGTTTTGAAAATAAATATATGGTTTAATAAATATTGATTTTTGAAATTATATAAACATTATTTTTATATATAGTTAAATTTCTTGAATTTATGCTATGTATAAATTTGTTAAATAAAAAAATTAGTTTAATAATAGAGTTTGATTTTACTAAAATATAATGTGGGTAAGCATTTAAATTTTATTTTAATATAGAGTGTATAATGATTTAAATAAATTAAGGTTGGGAGATAAATTGGAGATTTATTTAAAATTGAATTTATTTAAGAATGAAACTCAAATAAGTTGATGTGTAATTCATAAAATTTGAAATTTTAGAAGGTATGATTCTTATAACTTGATTTTTGTTTAAGGTGAATTAAATTAATATTTCAAGTATAAATAAATTGAAGGAAATATTTAGTTATTTGTAATCTGAATTTCATTTAAATGATAATGGATTTATTATGTAAAATATTTCAAAACTAAATAATAGAAAATTTAATTGTTGAATCGTAATTACCAAACTTAGTTGTGAAATTAAAGAAGCTATTTTATTATATGAAGTATTTTAATATTTAAACCATTTAAGTGATGGAAGTTATGCTTCAAAGTTCGAGTTTCAAAGGTTATAATGTCAAGTGTTTGGTTTTGAAGTTATAACTTTGAAAGTGCTATGATTTTGGAAAAAGAATATATTTGAAATAAATATGATATTATATGTATTTGGGTTTTTATAAAAATGATATCATATTGATTTGGTTTTTGAAACGGAAATGATATCGTATTTATATGGTTTTGAAATGGATATTATATTCTGGTTTTGAAGTATAATTAATTTGAAATGACCGCGGTGTTATAATAACAATTGGTTGTTAAAGAGACCAAGATCGGTTGTCATACTCTCTGCCAACTCCGAAAACCACTTTAACAACTGTATATGCGGTTGAGATTGCAGAATGAAGTAGAATGGTTGCGGGTTCATTTGAGGTATATACGTGGACCCGACTCCCATGAGTTGGCATAAGGTGGCTAAAACAGGAGCGATTTCGGGCCAGTGAGGTAGCTCCTCTTATCGGACACACTCTTCGATACCATTCCATTACATTCCGACTTTGAGATTGACTCGGTGGCCACTTTTGATTTTTTTGATTTGGGGGTATGGCTCGAGGTGGGCGGTTGTTGTGCGTTATGCGTCACCACTAGTCCGGATAGTAATTGATATATCTACCCTGGCATTGCCTTGTGGGCCGTGTCACCTACCCTAGCGAGCCTTGTACGAGTTTGGTTTCTCTAGCCCGTGGAGTATTTAGGGTAGTCTCCCGATCTGGAGATACGCTGATACTGGATGGACTACTGGGACTATTACGTGGTAAAGGCTATATGGGTAACCCCTAAACGCTATTTAAAAGTAAGTTTAATTTACTATTAGACATTATTATAATAGAGAAATATTACTGCGTAGTAAATAGTTTAACGGATCCTTAGGAGATGTGAATCCCGAGCATCTCTTAAGTACTGCACTCACGTTAGATACTTGATAGGAGATGTCAAATTCCGTAAACATCTCTGACGCCGTTCCACTCATATTATTTACCATTGATTTAACTTACATAAGATCTTTTAGTTCTGACTCGAGTGTTTTGTCTTTTCAATTCGCTCGGGTCAACCTGAGCATTTCAAGGTTTGAAGACTTTACTTCTGGAAGACGAAGACGAAGATTGTATTGCTATTATTTATTATATTTTCCACTACATTCATACTATTCCGCTGCATTGTAATTATTATTCTCCGGTATGTGTAACTCTGATTCTATATTGTATTAGTATAATCAAATGTTTATAAACAACTTCATGAACTGTATTTGATTATTATATTTTGTCATTCCGTTGCAAGATTCTGTTTTGTTTTCTTTCTTTCTTCCTTTTTCTTATTCACCCCAATAACAATTCGCCTTTTTGTATGGTTTGAGTCTGACATGTGTGGTTTATCGTTGATTTGAAGCATACAAAAAGGCGGTATGTTACAAAGTTAACCCAAAAGGTTGAAGTTTGATAAAAATAATAGGAAAAATAAAAGAGCTCGAAAAAAGAAAGCCAGAAAATTAAAACTTAGAAGATTGTACTAAAAAGGTAATTTAGGAATAACCCCACTAACATATCCATCAAAATCAATATAAAATAATCATGATATCTTTTGAATGTAAGTGGAAAGTAGCATTTGTCCCTTATTTTCAGACTTGATTCCTAAAAAATCCTCCTCAAAAAAGTTTCACAAAATACCACTGTCAAAGTTTCCAACAAAAATATATGGCCAAAACCTTAAATATGTATAGCTAATGCCGCAAATACATGCAGTTAGAACTGCAAATATATGCGGTTCAGGCTGTACATTTATATAAAATGAAAATTTCTAGTTCTGACTGCAAATATATGCATCTAGCTGCAATTATATTTGCAGTTCTAGCTGCATATGTATGCAGTTTAAATTGTAAATTTTCATTACAAAGTTACAGAGGTTTTTTGTGAACTGTTTTTTAGAGGGATGAAAATGGGATTTAAACTTTTTTGAGTGTTTGACAAAATGTCCTAGGTGGAATTAATTTATGTATTTATTAAGAGTATGGAATTTGTATTATTTAAGGGGATTTTCACTCAAAGGGCTTCTTTATTCAGTGTAATAAGTTTTAAGGATGTTACTTTTGAAAAATTAGTTTCAAGGACAGTTTAATAAATGAAGTTATCATTTCAGTTATACAGAAATAATGATAAATGATTTATCGTTTTCTTATATAACTTAAAAAGAAATATGAATTTAACATTTTCCTATAAATTGTCCTTAAAACTTATTACCCTAAAATGAGAAGCACTCCTACCTAATTTTCACTATTATTTAATTTATGTTACATAAAGCATCAAATTTTAATACATAAACTAGCTCACTTATTAAATCTTATGGAAATGAATACGACATTGGAAATAAAATCTATTTGAACATATTTATGTATGATAAAATATAAAGTAACATAAACCATGCCAACTTTGCTTTCAATATAACCAAAATCAAATAATTTAGATTAACATGAGATTTGAGTTTATTATTGATTTTAGCATAGTCTATTTATAATAACAAAAATATCAACAACATAGGCCATCAAATACCATCAATAAACGTTACATAAAGCATAAAACAAAAGAGATCGCATAAAAAAACATGGTGTTGATTTTGAATGAATCATAAGAGCTTCATTGTATCTAAATTGGAGGCATTTGGCTACTCATCGTAGATTTCATTTTGATGCTTTACGATTTCATTAGAAAGAGAAAAATCAAAGAATTAAAAAAGAGATCTAATCAGATTGCTTAAATAAAAGAAACAAAGCTAATCTACTTGGATAAAGCGAAGGAAAGAGCTAATCTTCTTGTATAAAATAAAAGTTTACAAAGTAAATTAGAAAATGAAATAAAAGAGCATAAAATCTAAAAGCGTGAAATAAAGAAGAAGACGATAAAATGAAAGTGAGATGGATGGTATTTTGTTTATGATTTTGAGGACTATTTTTTCATCAATTTTTTTTAATGTTACATAAGAGGTACTTATACATGCTCAAAACCTTAATTCTTATTTGAAGAATACCCAATATGCCTTTTAGAAAGTGTGCTCCCAAATAACCATAAAAGGATATTTTATTCTTCGCCAAAAGAGCTTTCTTTAATAAATTAGAGTGTATCATGAAGTGGATGTGTGGCTCACATCTATATAGAAATAAATATTCATTCTTCACTTTTGTGCTTCAAAGATAGCATTAATTTGTATGAGAATTTATTTGCATCAAAATCCATGCTCATTCTTCTTCTTCTTAGTCCCTCGTATACACAAAACCTTACGATGACAATGTAGAAATTTTAGACTTAAATGCCCACAAAAGTAAACAAATATTTCAATTAAAATGTGCATATAATTTTATTAGCATTAAAATGTGCACAGATAAATTTTTATAGCTCAAAAATGTTAAACTTAAATGTGTGGATGATGATTGAAAGCATTTGTATAGTTTCTAAAAAACATGCAAAAATACCCAAATGTAATATTTATTTGAATGAAGAAAATAAATTTGAGCATGCAAATATATATTTCTATGTAATTACCAAATACCCCCACACCCATCTTTTTATTCGTCCTCGAATAAAGTCAGACTAAGGTTGGTCCGTATTTATATGAAACACGATTGCTTCAGTGTATACAAGTTGTTAAAACCCCTAGTTTCTCTAAGAGAATGAGTGTTAAATTATGTGGCTCTTTACCAGATACTAGCAACAAAGCATGATCCGAAATGCAGCTATATGATACAAGAGTTCGTAAATATATACAAAATGTTAACAAATTTGATCAACTTGTGATTTTTTGATTAAGTATTTAATTGTCTTTCTAGAATATAATATAAAAACTTTAACCAAAAAATAAATGAATAAAAGGAAATAGATTTCAACATTTATGTTTTAAAATGAGTTAAGATTCGAAACCATAGATTTCAACATTTATTGTTGAAATAGACGTTTTCGAGAAATAAAAGGAAATAGTGGACTATAACACTGTTGTTATAGTAAATGATTTCCGAAAGGAAATGTTGTGTATAGTATTGGGATTTATATATCTATCTTAAATTCGAATCCCTATACTAGTGATTTTGGGTTGTCGTAACGATGTTTTACGAAACATTCGTTTTGGCCCAAATAAATATGTTTAAGAGAATGGTTTCCTTAAAGAATGAAATATATACTTAATTTCGATTTAAGTATATTGAATATTTTCTAAGTATTGAAAATAAATAAAATCTGTGAATTACTTATGAATAAATAAGTATGGAAATGTTTTTCCAATATAAAGTGAATATTAGAGAATTTATCTTTTTGAAGATAAATTGAAAATGAATGATTGAAATCATATATTCATAGATATTGTGAAATATAAATTCACTATGGAATTTATAAAAGAAAGTGGAATTCGTTTAAAAATAAATATTGATTTATTTTTGAGACATTGAAAATAATATATCTTGTAAAGATATTTTGGAAAATAAATAATTGGAAAATTATTTGGAAACTGGTGATGTGTGCATATTCATTGATAGTTCAATAACTGACTATCAATATTTCCCTTTGAATGGGTAATTGATCCTGTGACGACCCGCAAATCCGTACTCCTTGAATATACACTAATCTCCATAGATTAACTCAAGATGAACAGAAATACGAATTATCAATGTTTAAGAAAAAGAAAAGAGGTAGAAGAAGAGATAAGAAGATAGAAAATAGAGAGCAAAGAAAAAGACTAGAACGGAACAGAAAACAACAGAACAATAACAGAATCTCACAATTCGCAGCGGAACAACATATAATAATAAATGAATAATCTTTAAACAAAGAACTATATCAGTTATTACATTTTATACATTACATTTCATTACATCATATCATCATCAGAGTGTACAACATCAACAACAACAAACAGTGCAGCGGAAAAGAAATACTATATAGTAGTAATACGCCATGCCATCCATCTTGCCTCCAGCAACTCCAGAATATCCAGAATATCCTGATAAACCTTAACTCTTGACTGCCCGTGTAGAAATTGGTGGGCACCCAGAGTTTAGGAAGGAAAACAATAAACTCCGAGTCAGTCATGTGACTGGTGTGAGAACTCAAAACAGTTTATTTATCTTAAAAATCAAAATAGAGGAATATTTTTAAAGTCAATTCGCAATGCTTTTAAAAATGAGACTACCATAAGGCCTCCCGCACACACACACAATGCAAACGCAGAATCGGAGGAGATTTCTCCTTATGATAGTCAAAGATGCTTGATACGCATTAAAAAAAGAACATTTGATATTATTACTAGTGCATAGTGTAGAAAAAATTCATTTCGAAAGTAGAATATAAATCTTAGCCAACATAGACATTTCGAACTATGCCTACTATAGCTACCATCTAAACAGTGGTGACCACCATAAGTAAATGGCAGGTTCTACAACTAATACCGTACAAGTTTCGTATTGTTTCTTTGGATTTTCAACGAATGATCAGGCCAAGGAACTTCCATTGCCACATGAGAATGCCTCTGGATGGACATCCCCGAGAACCAAACCGGATCTCTACCAACACAAAGCCGGGTTACCCCTAACTGAGTAACAACTGACCGAATATGCCATCCCCCGGTCCTTTGGGACCTTTCAACCGAGCGCTCGCAATCAATTCACACAATCATAAAGTGTTTTCAACATGAGTAAGTATCTGGGCTCCATACCATGATACCACCCTTTTCCAGAAGGAAATGCACATATCCTAAAGGGCGCTACCCCTCATAACCTTGCCGCATCTTTCCTGTTTTGACCGTTCCCGAGGTGTGAGGCTCGACGAACTCACGTCCACAAAAACATACTTTATACAAAAGCCATGCTTTGGGTCAACAAATGATCATAGAAATGATCACCAAGATAGACGATCAAATAAATGATCCCATCACAAATAATCAACACAATGATCATTTACAGCTACACTCAGCATGTCACATTACCAAATTGGGAATATATCGCTGATAACATTCAACTACATAACCTCTGAGCTCGTACGTCTCAAGAAGGGTGTAAGCTAAAAGAATAAATTCTCCGCCACCAACAGAAATATATTTGAAAGAAATCTGCTTTATATCTCGATTTGTAATGTCAAACATACAATCCATACAAGTCTGTTCCGGGCTCGAACAAAATCGAAGGCACTTCTCACGAAGCCCTTGCAATCCGGGTATTCACAATCCCGATCGAATTTCCCATCACTTAGGGAATCTCTATACCAGGAGCTACCCAGTGCAGAGACAATCGATAGGTCATCCTATCGCTTTCGCAAATACCCGGTCTTCAACACCGGTCATCAAATGCAATTCATAACGACGTATCACATATTCGGAATGGGTTATACGACCCCATGGTCCTTTCCCGGTTAACCCGAATAGTGAGCGCTTATTCAAAAATAAGTGTGGCATTCCAATTCAAACAAATCACATCAATTACCCATTCAAAGGGAAATATTGATAGTCAGTTATTGAACTATCAATGAATATGCACACATCACCAGTTTCCAAATAATTTTCCAATTATTTATTTTTCAAAATATCTTTACAAGATATATTATTTTCAATATCTCAAAAATAAATCAATATTTATTTTTAAACGAATTCCACTTTCTTTTATAAATTCCATAGTGAATTTATATTTCACAATATCTATGAATATATGATTTCAATCATTCATTTTCAATTTATCTTCAAAAAGATAAATTCTCTAATATTCACTTTATATTGGAAAAACATTTCCATACTTATTTATTCATAAGTAATTCACAGATTTTATTTATTTTCAATACTTAGAAAATATTCAATATACTTAAATCGAAATTAAGTATATATTTCATTCTTTAAGGAAATCATTCTCTAAAACATATTTATTTGGGCCAAAACGAATGTTGCGTAAAACATCGTTACGAAACCCAAAATCACTAGTATAGGGATTCGAATTTAAGATAGATATATAAATCCCAATACTATACAAAACATTTCCTTTCGGAAATCATTTACTATAACAACAGTGTTATAGTCCACTATTTCCTTTTATTTCTCGAAAACGTCTATTTCAACAATAAATGTTGAAATCTATGGTTTCGAATCTTAACACATTTTAAAACATCGTTAGATCGTTTTAATTCTATTTAAAACTTCACATTCAAACATTTTCTTTAACATATTATTCACTATTCAAAAACGTGAATATACTACGTTAACAAATTTCATCCTTTCTATTCATTTTATTTCAAAGGATTATTCACAGTCAAAAATGTGAATATAACTCCATTAATAGGTTACAACAATTTACTTATCAAGATAAGTCATTTACGAATTTATAAAACAACGTTTATAAATTCCTTTATTAACCTATATTCAATTCATAACCCAATTATAAACCAAAAGTTCACGTTATAAGTTAAATACTTATAATTTATTTGTTTGCAAAAATCGTTCCTTTGAACTTCATAATTATAAATCTTATAACTTATAAGATTCAATTATTTATCCAAAACCATTCTTTTAATAACTTTATAAATTTTATAAACCTACTGCTTATAAAATTCCATTTATAACTTCACCGTTTATAATTCTATGAATTCCATTCACTTATGCAATCCATTTTCACTTCATTCAAACACTTATAAAAACTCGTTTTATAAATCAAATGTTTTAATTTATAAATATCAATTTATAAATCTCTTATATAAATCAATTTATACTATTATTTTAAAACATCTTTAATCTCCTTTAAAAACTTCATCATTTTGATTTATAAAATAATCAAATTTTATAAATCCTTTATTTAAACTTTTCACAATAAATTCAAAAATTCCGATTTAACTATTTTATAAAATCATTAGCATCATATCCTCAAAAATCAGTTTTTAACTATATTTCTCAAAAATCATAATTTTTATATAACATTAAAATTATACGTTTATTTATTTAAAATGGATCGATTCCAAAAATATTTTATAAACGTTTTCTTTCAAAAATCACTTTAAAAATCATTTTAAAATTCCAAATTTGGTCCAATGATGCTACATACCAAATAGTCAATCACGACAACAACGATATCATATATCGATATGATAATCCATCAAATATCAAAATATCTGAAATCAAATAAAAACTGTTGAGAAATCCAGTTGGATCCCTCCAACCTGTTTTCCTACATCCACAAACATTAGCACAATACCAATTCCGCTCCAGTACGGAATTATCGCGGTATATGGGATTTAAAATATTATCCGCTTAATAGACGGCGCAATAGGGTCTCATCCGCTAAACAAATGCGGGAAATCAATAACTCCAATATATACATATGCCAATATATATATATTGCTATTATATATAATACCAATTTCACTGTTTATGAAATATTCGCGGTATATGTTTTTAATAAATAACATCCGCTTACTAACGGCGCATAATGTCTATTTTAACAATCAATAGATATCAATCATCATTCAAACATGCATTCAAATATTTTAAATCTAACTATTTAAAATAAAATCGAAACTGATTCGATTGATTGAGAAGTTCTCACCTTGATTTCAATTTTGTTTTAGCGATTTATTTCGAATAAAATTAAACGGACGTTTAATTTTACCCAAAATTCTCACTAACTCCAAACGACTCCAATCCAATTCCATCGCGTAGTGCTCGTCCATACGATTCCAACGCTTCTTGTTTCGCGCGTTTTCGACCTCGTATGAAAAAGTTATGATTTATCAAAGTTTACTCGAAATTTTATAACTATAATTACAACAAACTTTATTTTTTTTAAAACCTAAATCATTTCTAGCCGTGAGATCCCATCCCCTTCATCACAGCCGCACCCTTCTATCATCTTCCCTACGCGTTGCTACAGGCCGACCCTCTCCAGAAAACAATTACGTACATGAACCCATAAGCTCATGAACTAGGGCTACACATTTCCACCACCTCGAGCATCGAAACTCCATCACGTCGCCACCACGTCGAAGCTCGTCACGAGCTCGACCCACGCCTACCACCACGTTGCACTCGGCCTCCTCATCTCCCCTAAAAACGCATGTGTTTGGCCTGACTTCAAGGTGAAAATCCCACCACCACGTCGCTCCGATGATCATCGTCACCGTATGGATGCGAAGCCTACACCATCCCCTTCGATTTCCTAGTTGAAAGTTTCTCGCGAAAGGTTGTGGATGGAGAGAGATTAAGGGGAAAAGCCTGGAAGATTTCGGCCATTCAACATAAGTGGCGGCTGCAGTTTTAGATTTAGGGTTTTTATTTTTTTTTTCTAAAATTGTGAATTTATGGTGTATTTATAGGAAAAAATCGAACACTATTCATTCCAATTTTCCAAACTCCGATTTACGCGCCGTAACCAGCGTTTCTAGGGTTTACCCCGCGTTTCGGACACAATGGAATAGGTTTCGAAAGCTAATTCGGACATCTATGCGAGTTATGGCTATAAACGTTCAATTTAAATTAAACGATTTAAACGATTTTCTAGGCGTTTTAATTTGTACAGGACAAACGGTAAATCCGATTGACACGAAATTTGAAACCTTACAATAATATCATATTACGGATCCGATGAAACTGGTTTCGTCGATATCCGAGACTTTTTGAAAAATGGCTATTTTAACTCGCCAAATTAAAATTAAAAATAATTCGATGCGTTTCGAGCTGCCACGATCAAACGATAACTCCGATTGATACGAAAATTGAAATTCGATAATAACTAACTATTACGGATCCAATGGAACTGGTTTCGTTCAATTCTGAGACTGTTCAAAATTTGACTATTTTCACTAGTCGATTTAAATATTAAAATATTCAATTTTCACAAATAAACTTTTAATTCGATTTTAAAAGTTCTAAAATATCGTTCTAACTTCAACATGATAAAATAAAATTTTACAAATCATTTTCAATCATATTTAACCCAATTCTCAATTATTTCCATAATTTAACATATTAAATTATCGATTTAATTATTCAATTAAATCCAATTATTCAAAATAAAATTTATTCGACTTATAAATTCACTTCTTAATATTTAAAATTAATTAAATATTCAAATTTAAATTAATAAAAATTCTGGGTCGTTACAAAATGTATCAACTAGGTGAAATCTTGAACAAAAGACAAATATATATCATTCCTGACTATAGATAACTAGTTGGTATGCTTTTCACATAGTGCTAAATTGAATTCAATTCTTCAGAGATAGTTAACCTTTCATAAACTAGAATATTTAATTTCCATAGATTTGATAGTTTACTCAATGAAATGTAAAATCAAGCAAAACTTCAACACATACCCCTTTATCATACTGTTAATTGTATAGAGGGATGTAACCAATGTACATGTTGGATGGGCGACTGCTCGGCCAAAAAAAGAAAAAAAGAAAAAAGCAGTTTCCATTTATTGAACTTCAATTACAGCTATCTCGATCCTGCTTTCCTCTCCTATCTCTCGTTGCTCATCACGACCTCGCTTTTATCTCCCATTTTGATCTTGCTTTAATTTCCTGCTTCAATTTTACTTTCATCTCCTGTATCCCATTTGGAAACTGGTTTCATCTCGATCAGATTCCTTACAATCACAGCGGCAGGGCATAGCTGGTGGTAGTTTAATCTTTAAAAAAGAATCAAAACCCTAGGTTCCTAATAGCTTCTGTTCACTTCACTTATGTTGTTGTTTGGATCATTTCAACCTTTAAAGGCGCTTTTTTGTTTTTCTTTTAGTTCTGTATCAACTATTTTTTTGATAATAAGTAACATATAAGAACAAAAAAAATTGCATTACTGGCCAAAACAATAGCATAAATTATCATGCATTCAAGCTACTTTAAGTTAGTGTTTAAATTCCTTAGTATTTAATCCGTCGTTGAATTTGTCGGCAAATTAAATTAACTTGTAAGCATGTAAATTTGTGTTAACACTTGACAATTAATTAAACCAACAAAGATAACTTATTTATTTGTACTTAAATTTATTGTTAAATTAAGTTAGTATTCAACTATACTTAATCGTTTAATTAGAAACATTGTTAAATATTTTATTATTATTATTGATTGAAACTATACTCAAAGGACCACCGAAAACTTAGTATTTCATTCTACACAACAGAACCGATCTTAATGTATGGTTGTTTTAATCACTCTTTGCTAATTTTAAGTGTTAGATGTTTGTCAAAATTAATATGTTAATGTAATTAGTTGAACTTAGTTTGTTTAATGTGCATGAAAGTGAAAAAATTAAATAAAGTAGATTAACTACACCATTTTTTTTACATATGATGTTTGATCAACTAATAACTCTAATTTATTTAACAGTTTACAAAAATATAATTACTTAGTTGTGTAACATTATCTTTACCAGGTCTACTTAAAATCATTTTGCAAGCTTTATATAAGTAAATCCCTACCTTATTGACTAGAGTTACTAGGTGATGAAGCACCCTTGCGTTTGAACTAACTAACAAAGTCATTTTTGTTTTTAAAAAAATTATGTATACATAAATGAATGTTTTTTTAAAGTGAGAAATGGTATACCTATATTTGTTTTTCTTAACATTTTTCTATAGTGAGAAATTGCCTATCCATATTTGTTTTTCTTATTCAATAAAAAATTATCATACCTTTTTAAAAAATTATATATACATGAACATTTTTCTAAAGTGCGAAATGGTATATCCATAATTTTTTTCTTACAATGAAAAATTATTATACCCATGTACTTAAGATCAAATAGTTTTGAAATTAGCACAAAATGACATTGACACCAATGAGAATTAACTGCATACTCAATGCCTATGAATAAACTTATTAAATGGCTTCTCATTTATCACTTATAATGTAAAACATTCATTTTATTTTGGTTCAACTTTTGATAATAGTTTATACTTCAATGCAACCAAAACATAATCAAACTCTATTATTCTTATTTCAATGAAACCAACTCGGTCACAAAATGATTTATTTTTATAATGTTTTTTTTCAAAATGGAAAATGCAGGAGCGAATAATGTTTTTTTTAGAAGAAAACTTATGAAAATGAAAATTTCCCTACATACTAAAGTTTGACTATTTACATATAGTTGTAACGTGAATATTTATGTGTAAAGGAAATTTGTATATAAAATTTACAAGAGTGGGCTTAAATTTTCTTGTTAGACAAAGTTGGGCTCATGAAGAATTATGAGCTTCTTCTCTTGATCTCTTGACAAATCCACATACGGTTTAGTATGCTAACTATTTACTGTGAAAGTCAATCTAACCTTAAGGTTTTCAATTTCTACGGGCATGTATGGAAAACCAGTCTGTACTAGCTATGGTTTTCTCTTTTATGTTTTAATTCTTAGGGAATAAATGTAGTCTACAATCATATAGAAGAACTTATTTATTTGGTAAAAATGTTTTTTATATAATTGATTAATAAAGAAACACTTTTGTCTTTAGATTGTGGGTTTCCTCTTTTTTGTAAGCATCATCTGATTTATTGATTTGTAATTTTAAGTTTTCATCAGATTTTTCAAATCAAAGTTCAAATTTATCGACCACAAAACTCTATGTTTGTGTTCTACTGGAAAATAACATGCTTTACCGTGTATACCAATATATATGGAGATGTCCCAGATTAGTTTTAAATGTAGTTTAATAGGTTTCGTTTGAGAAAATGAATGACCCTCTGACGAGGAGAGTACTCATGTAATTTTTTTCCACGCTTAAAAATGATTTGCTAACAAGCTGGCAGGTAGCTCTACCCCATAAGTTCGTACAATATAAAAAACCCAACCTAGTAACTAGAGTCCAAATAGTATACAAAATCCTAAACTTTAGCCTAGGTAAACGCTCAAGAAAGCCACCTCCATCTAATCCTGCCTTTCATCGATGATAGCAATATGAAATACGAACAAACCATATCCATACTCTAAAGAACCAGTAGGGAATCCATAACATCAATCCAATATCAACATCCCATTACTGAAAATAATAAATCGGATGCAATCGACGGTGTCTAATATAACTGACAAAAACTTAATAATAGTTGTCATATGCATACATACATACACATTTATACACACATATACGTTAAAATAGAAATAAAATGCATCATAATTAAACCTAAATAAGTAGAACAAATCAAATAAAAGCATATCTAAAAGGAAAAGATACAAGAAATACAACATGACTAAGTCTAGAATAGCAAAGTGAGCTAAGAAAAATCATAAGGGCAAAGAAAAGACTTAAAAGACGAATCGTGACTAAAAAATAAGTAGAATCAAATGGTGAAATGATGAACTAAAAAGATGCGTTGCAATTAAGCCGAAATAATCAACAAACTAAGCAAAAGAAAATGGGAAAACAAAGAACTGGAAAATATATCGTAACTATGTCCATAAATATGAATAGAACAAACTAAGTAGAAGCATATGGTAAAAGCAATACATTACAAATACATCATCACTAAGCCTAAAAAAATGTAACAAACCAAAATAAAAGCATTCCTGAAAAGTAAGAAAATGAAACGTGCGACAAGATCAACATAATTAAAAACTAAGTTAGTTTTCTATTCAAAGTATAAAATCTGAAAAGTCATCATTAAAACATATGTTGAAACAATAATTAAATCATTATTATTACTTACTTTAATTTTTTTTCCTTTAATGCATCTAAGCGGGCTTTTAAGTTACTAAGGAACTCATTAAAAAGAACACTATTATCCAATTTATAACAAGGTTACCTATCAAATTATAACAAAATAAGCAATATTATAAATCAAATTTGCAAAAGAAATATTAGTATTTGTTTGCATAAAAAATGGGCAAACACTTCCAAGTCGTATGATTTAGTCGATTTTAAGTTGTTCTTAGTGATTTGGGTGATTCATGCAAATATGTAAAAAGCAGGGACTAAACTGTAAAAGACACACAGATTTATTGTGGTTCGGCCAGAATGTGCCTACGTCCACTTTATATGTTATTCTCCTTCACTCTTCAGATTACAAGTACAAAGCTTTGATTACAAGTATATGAAAGTTGTTTGAAAGTTATGTCTGTGCTTGAGCTCTCAAACTTGTCTGTCATTGTTGTACCCCTGCCCCTCTATTTATAGAGTGGGGCTGAGGGCAGGGGTCTTGGATGTATATAGCTGCTGGTGGGCCTGGGCTGAAGTGATCTGGCCTCGCAACGTTGGTTCGGTAGTAGATGGTTGGACTAGCGTTTTGGTACGGTGGTAGAGGAGATGGGATTGGTTCGGTGTGGTTGATTCGGTGGAGGCTGGTCCGGTGAGGCCTTGGATCGGTGGAGGTTGATTCGGTGGTGAGTTGGTCCGGTGAGGCCTTGGATCGGTGGGGGTTGATTCGGTGGTGAGTTGATTCGGTAGTTAGTGGAGAGTGGATTGGTTCGGTAGGGCCTTCCCCATTTTGGTTCCGTGATGCTATCTTTCTTTGGTTCGGTGGTGGAAACGCACCCAACATTTGCCCCCCAAAGTGGGGCATATGCCAGCATATGCCGTGCTTTGTTTTAGGTCATTCATCTTTGACATTCTCATTCGGTCTCGAGCGCAGAACCAATCGGTCCGGTCGTGTCTATTTGCCTATAAGTATGGGCCATACGCTTTCGTCATTCCTTACTAACTAAAATAGCCGAATCAGATTCTCTCCTGCCGAATCAAACGCACTGCCTAATCATGTTAGATTACCGAATCAGGTGATTTAGCCTTCTCTCGCCGAATGGCTTTTATGTTTTTGGACTACCGAATGAGTCTGGGGATTCCGAGGGCCGAATGAACTTAAATACTTGACTTGCCGAATGAACCCAGAGATTCCGAGTACCGTATGATCTTTCGGCCTTGAATTCCCGAATGACCATGAGGAGTATGATTGCCGAATGAGATTGGGAGTTTGAATGCCGAATGAACCTTATGCCTTTTATGTTTTAACTTATAAATGAAATTCTAGACTTTATGCACTAGCTTGTTTACTTCCCTCATTCTAACGACGCACTTTTTGTGTTTGCAGATAAATGTCTCGTAAAGTGGAAACTCGATCAGATAAGACGAAATCCAAGGACAGAGAAGAGTCCTCCACAGTGCCCCCAGCTCAGTCAGGATCGGGACGTCATGGACCTCCCCCGAGATCACTAGTAGATGGGTACGGCCCTCAGGAGCTCCTGAACTCGCCACCTGACTGCTTTTCTAGCTCCCTTAAAGAGGAGCAGCTTGATGTTATATCTCGTTTTTTCGGGATTGACAGAGCACACATGGTGCTGCCAGGGAATGGAGTTATGCCGTAAGACCCTTCTGAAGGATATTTTGCTTATAGCACGTACCATTGTATGTGTGGGGCCATTCCCCCGATCAATGCTTGGATAGTCAGCTTCATCTCCTATTTGAATGTAGCCCCTTTCCACCTTCAGCCCAACTCTTATGTTATCTTGGTGAGTCTATTTATCATCTTCCAGAGAAAGTACGGGCGTCCCCCCTCCAACCGGGAGATTCGGTACCTGTACAATTTGAGAGGCTATAAGAAGGGGTCTCCCTACATTAGCTTAGAATCAGCTGTGTCCTTCAAGCCGGTCCTGGACTTATATTCGAAGTTCAGCATGTTCAAGAAGGAATGGTTTTTCGTCAAGGATGACTCTGTTTCTATCCGTCGCTTCACCTCTGGCTGTAAGTTGAAGCTTATTTATAATTTCCGTTCTGACTGCAATGCTTCTTCTTATGTGTTTTTATTTCTTGCTAGCGACAGGTGGCTTTGCGGTTGTGAAGAACGATCGCCTGGTTCAGATGGCTGCAGAAATAGAAGCCATTTCGGGAAGGGAGAGGTCAGCTTCTTACTTGATCAGGAATGCTACTCTTTTGGGGCACAATTTGATTCTACCACGTCAGTCTGTGGTCAAGCAGAGAGACACAGCTGAGGAGAGGGCTACCAAGGCTAAAGGAGGGGATGCGGCGAAGAGCAGCAAAAGGAAACCCTTCTCGATACACCCAGTCGCCAGGGGGAAGAAACTCAAGAAGTCTGATGGACCCTCCCCCAGCACATGTCCAGATGTTCCGGAGGAGAAAAATGTGGAGGAGGAAAGAGGCGAGGAGGAGAGCGGAGGTGATGGAGAAGGTGATGGTGATGATGGTGGCGAAGGACAGAGCGGTGATGGCGCTGGGGCTTTGTCCTCTGGGCAAGCAGGGGAGATCCAAGAGTGGACAGATGATGCTTTTCACCAAGCTTTTGAGAGGTTGGAGGAAGGATCGGCCTTGGTGGAGAAGCCAAAGAAAGCTGACAAGGCCGGGACTGGTGCCGATTCATCTTCCAAGAGCATTTCAGCTAAGGCAACCCCTGCGATTCAAGGTGAATTTTTGACTCCTGACGACTCCATTTATGATAAGGATTTAGGAATATTTTGTGGCCAGCTCCCGTCCTGGAATGAGATCCAGGACTTATTGGAGTATCCTACTCCTCCCCAGGGTTTGTATAACAAAAGCGTCTTTTTACTCTTCTTCACTTGATACGTTTCTTGAATTATAGCTCAATATATGCTTGTAACACTGGGTTTTTATTCCAGAAGCGGGCGAAGCGGCCAAGACATCAGATGTTCAGCACCAGCTTGAACAATACAAACTTCTCAAAGCTTCTACTAAGATGAAGCCTTCGACTAACCGCCCCGGAGACGTAGTCGGCTACCGTCCTCTTCTTGGGGCCATCGAAGAGGACATCCAAAAGAGGAAGAGGAGATGTTCCTTGTTCGAATCCTCACCTGGTTCTCGGCCCCCAACTCAACCTCTTCGGGATACCATGGAGGAGAATATTGAGTTTATACCTTCCCTACACCCGTCTAAAAACCCTACTGTTACCCCAATAGATCATCCCGGCTTGGCTCGTAATCCGTTTGCGGGTCATCCGGACGTAGATCCAGGCTCTCATGATATTTCCTTTGACAAGGCTACTGGTGTGCACCTTCTCCCTCGCAATCCTATGGTACGGGTGCTTGATGAGGCTAAGTCCCTGGACCTTGATTTGCTTGCTACTCAGATTGTAACTATGGGGGACGAAGCCAAGGCAAACATCGACCGGGTTGCTGAGGGGACCAGGAAGCTGATGGGGCATCATGCCCGACTGGTCAAGGCTGGGGAAGAAATCGGGAGCGCCAATATTCGATTGCTGTTAATGGTTTCCGACCAGACCAAGCAACTCGCCGATCAGGCCATCCAGATCTCTCGGCATGAGGCCGCCTCTAGGCGACTAAAGAAAACCATGGAAGAGGCTAGCAGAGCAGAGTTACGGAGAATGGAGGTTGCCTGCAAGGAACGGATCGATATGGCTGTTGCAATGGTGGATGAGGTCCGGAAAGCGGATCTCGAGTGGGTATAGGAGTTATCCGGGAAGCTTGAAGCCGCGGAGCTTGCTCAAACCAAGCTAAAGGAGGAGATGGAGGCAATGAGGAAATCTCTTCAGGCTGACCGCTCGCGATACCGATCGGAGAGGGATGTTGCCGTTGCAAAGCTGTTGGCTTCTGAGGTCCGAATGAGGGAGTTCGAGGAGAACGAGTGGATGATGGATGAGATGCTCCAGGATATGTACTTCCGTACTTGGAAACAGGGCAACTTATCCTGGATGGATGATTATCCCCGAGTCATGGCCAGGATTTATCTCAGGGCTCTAGAGGAGCCCAAGGCTGATGTGGATAAGGAGGGTGGCATGGCCTTCAGAATGTATGTGGTTACGGCCCAATTCACCAAGAAGGAGAAAGTGGCGGTGAAGGAGGGTATGCGGCTGCTCGCTGCTGAGGAGGGAGGTGTGCAGTTGGGGGATGATGATCAAGGAACAGATGTTGGTAAGTCTTCCCTTTTAGCCTTTTCATAACTTGGTTGCTTATTGTTTATTTAATGGATTCCTCTCCTGAATTGGACAGGCGGGATCTCTGAAGCGCCAACTAACTTTGGTCAACATGCTGCGAATTCTGATCATGCGGTTAAGTAGATCTCGGAGGGCCAGCAGGATAGAGGCGAAGCCCCGATGCAGTCGACTCCTTGTCTTGATCTGGACATTTTTTGGTTTAATTGACATTGCTGTCTATGTTAGTCCTAAAACATTAATGTAATTTTTAGGCTGCAATTATGTAACGAACAACTTGATTTTTGGCATGTAACTTTTTAACTTAAACTGATTTTGCTATATTTGAATACTTTTGTTATTTTGATGTGTTGCATAAGAAATACAGTTGTGCGCATGTCTGTGATTCAATCGTGTTTGATGCTAAGTTCTTGCTTAAAATATAATTTCATATCTTGCAATGTTTGTGTGATGTGCGAATAAATTATAGCTATGCATTCATATACAAAGGAAGAGAGTACCGCCCTTCGTGTTTTAGTTGTAGATAGTAGCTTTGAAGTTCTTGTGTGACTGAGTATGAAATGCAGCTAAGTGTCATGTCGTCCAGTTGTGAGTTCCTATCCCCATTTGCGGGTGTCTCCTATTTTGTGCCCTATACTTTAGGGATCGTTATATAGGATAGGAGGAGAGTTTTTAAATAAAATAGAAATATAAGAAATAGTAAAACTTTCAATCACGGAAGGCCTTCGATGTTCTTAAGTTCGTGGCAAACGGGTTTTGTAGTCACTTTCCCTAGCTGTGGGTCTGGGAGACATTCGTCACCCATCTTACGCCTCTGCGGGGAGTTTCTTTTTTACCACAGCCATACTTAAGACACGTCGAAGCCGAGATCGCGCAACCTAACTACCCGGGCCATTATGGCCCGTAATCGTGGGTATTATTCGATTTACCGTGACCGGCTAACGTGGGTGTCGATCGTCAACCGTGAACTACCCCTTGTTGGCCATACCTTATGTTAGGGCTTAAAGTAGGTTCACAATTGCCGACGAGCCGAACGCCGTAATGAGCTGCCTAGGCTATTTTCGGCCTCCTCGGTGGCTTATAATCGGCTCATTACAGTTGGCTTTGAGCGTCGTCGTGAGCAATGAGTTAACCCGCAGCAGAGGGATGCTGGAGCAAAAGTGTCTCATTGGCGAGGGCATAGATTCGTATAGTACCTGTTAGGTCTTGTCTAGGTGAAGTCGCGCCATGATGTGTCTTGAATAGAAACACATGATTTTGTTCAACAGAAAAGGATAAAGTTAACAAGCAGCCAAGATATAAAGGAACAGGTTAAAAAAGAGACAAGATTTTTAAAGTGGTTCGGCACGAAAATGCCTACGTCCACCGATTCTCTTTGTTAATTCACTTCATATGGGCAGTACAAGTTAAGAAAAGTATCGACGAAGGTGTAGGATATTCCATGCCCTCTGGAACACCTCTCCGTCCACTGTTGATAAAATATAAGCTCCATTGTGGAGATCTTTATGAATTATATATGGTCCATCCCAGATTGGATCTAGCGCTCCGGGGCGCGGGAAGATTCGCTTGAGGACAAGATCTCCTTCTTGCAAGCTGCGATGCTTGACTTTGGAGTTGTATTGTGTTGCCACCTTTTGCTGTGAGCTACCGCTTTGAGTGTTGCATCATTTCTTCTTTCTTCGATTAGGTCCAAAGACATATGGAGGAGTTCTTCGTTTTCTTCCGGGTTGTAGTGGATCTTGCGGTGGGAAGGCACTACAGTTTCAACTGGGAGCATGGCCTCCGATCCATATGCCAAAGAGAAAGGAGTATGCCCTGTTGATGTTCTGAAAGACGTGCGGTAGGCCCAAAGTGCCGTAGGAAGTTCATCCACCCAAGCGCCTTTTGACTTTCAAGCTTCTTCTTGATTAGAGTTTTGAGAATTTTGTTGACAGCTTCGACTTGTCCATTTTCCTGGGGATAAGCCACGGACGAGAAGCTTTTGTAAATTCCGTCCTCTTGGCACCAGTCGGCGAACTCCTTGCTGTCAAACTGAAGTCCATTGTCCGATATGATTTTGAGTGGAACCCCGTACCTGCATGGAACATTTTTGATCAAGAAGTTAATAACTTTTGCTGAAGATACTTTATTTAGAGGTTCCGCTTCCACCCATTTGGTGAAATAGTCGCCTGCCACTATGGCATATTTGGCTCCGCCTCGGCCCATTGGCAGTTCGCCAATCAAGTCAATTCCCCATACTGCAAAGGGCCAAGGGCTGGTCATCTGAGTAATCTCATTTGTTGGTAGTCGAGTGATCTTAGCAAATTTCTAACATCTATCGCATTTTTTGACTAAGTCCAAGGCGTCTTTGTTTAAGGTGGGCCAGAAATATCCATATCGGAGTATCTTCTTTGCCAGAGTCTTCCCTCCAGTGTGATCTCCGCAACTTCCTTGATGGATGTTGGATAAGATTTCCTTGGCTCCCTTCCAGCGACACACCTTAATAAGGGGTTAGAGAAGCCGCGCCGATAGAGGATGCTTTCTTGTATTGTGTAGCGGGAAGCTTTCCTCAAGATTTTCTTAACTTCGTTACGCCCGTCGGGCAGTGTTCCACTTTGTAAGTATTTCCGGATGGGAGTCATCCAAGTTTCCTCTTCAATTGCAGCTATCAGATTCACTTGCTCGAAGTCGGGGCTAGTTGCTTTGAGATGGTTACTATTCCGGAAGTGGTGCCGTCCTTCATGCTAGCTTGCTTTGTCAGTTCGTCGGCCTCCTGATTCTCTTCTCGTGGAATGTGTTTGATTAAATAGTGATCCAATTGATCGAGCAGCAGCTTGGTCTTCTTTAGATATGCTGCGAGTCGTTCTCCTCGAGTCTGGAATTCTCCCAGTATTTGATTTACAATAAGTTAAGAATCACTATGGAGACATAAAAAACCGACTCCAATCTCTAGGGCAAGTTCTAATCCGGCTATCACTGCTTCGTATTCTGCATCGTTGTTGGTGGCAGTGAATTCCAACCTTAGAGCATAGTGTAGCTTCCTTCCCCTGGGAGTGATTATTACAATACCTCCCACCGAGCCTTGTTCGTTTGATGCTCCATCCACAAAGATATTCCACTTGATGTTTTCCGCTATTTCAGATTGCTCCTTTCCTTCGTTGGTAGTGAATTCGGTAACGAAATCGGCCATGGCCTATCCCTTGATAGCGGTGCGAGGATGGTAGGTGATATCATATTGACTCAGCTCGATGCACCATTTAAGTAATCGCCTGGAAGTGTCGGGACGATGGAGTACCTGCCTTAGCGGTTGATCGGTTAGAACTCTGATGGAATGAGATTGGAAGTAGTGTCGCAGTTTCCGTGATGTGATTAGTAAACAGTATGCTAGCTTCTGAAGTTTAGGATATCTGGCTTCTACCGCCGTAAACCTCTTGCTTACAAAGTATACTGGTCGCTGCGCGTGGTTGTCTTCTCTTACCAAAGCGGTGCTTAGAGCATGAGATGACACAGCAAGGTATAGGTATAGCTCTTCGCCTTCATTTGGAGTTGAGAGTACTGGTGGTCTCTGGAGGTGTTCGATTAGGTTAAGGAAGGCTTTTAAGCATTCGTCAGTCCACTCGAACTTTCCTTTGTCCTTCTTTAGAGCTTCGAAGAATGGGACGCACTTGTTAGTTGCTTTAGAGATGAATCTGCTTAGGGCGGCCACTTTCTCATTTAGGCTTTACATTTCTCTTCGAGTGGAAGGTATCCTGATTTCTTTCAGAGCCCGGACTTGTCTAGGGTTCGCTTCAATTCCTATGGCATGGACGATAAATCCTAAGAACTTTCCTGATGATACTCCGAAGGAGCACTTTAGAGGATTCAGCTTCATTCCATATTGGCTAAGTACTTGAAACATCTTGCTTAGGTGGCTTACGTGGTCGTTGGATTTCCCTGATTTTACTAGCATGTCATCCACATAAATTTCCATAGTTCATCCTATTAGTTCTGTGAACATCTTGTTGACGAGGCGCTGATAAGTAGCTCCGGCGTTTTTAAGTCCAAAAGGCATTACTCTGTTGCAGTACAATCCCCGGTCAGTGATAAAACTAGTGTGGTCTTGATCGGGAGCGTGCATAGGAATTTGGTTATATCCTGAGTATGCGTCCATAAAAGATAAGAGTTCGTGCCCGGCTGTGTTGTCCACCAGCTGATCGATTCGGGGGAGTGGGAAGCAATCCTTTGGGTAAGCATCATTAAGTTGGAGAAGTCAATGCACGTTCGCCACTTCCCATTAGCCTTCTTTACTAGTACCGGGTTAGCGATCCACTCTGGGTAGATGGCTTCTCGTATGAAGTTATTGGCAAGCAGGTTCTTTACTTCTTCATCGAGGGCTGCTGATCCTTCTGCCCCCATGCTTCTCTTTTTCTGCTTTACTGGCACTTTGGTAGGATCAATGTTCAGTACGTGGCACGCTACGTCTGGGAAGATTCCAGTCATATCAGCGTGCGTCCATGCAAATACATCCAAGTTGTGGTGGAGAAAATCAATGAGTTGATCCTTCAATTCTGCTTTTGGTTGAGATCCGATTTTCAATAGTCTGCTTGAGTCATGTTTGTCTACAGATACAAACTCCATAGCCTTTGCAGGCTCGGCAGTGGCCTCCTCCTCTTTGTCCCTGGGGTCTAACTCATTGAAAGGATCACTGGTATGTCGAAGAGGAGGGGCTCTCTTTAGTTGCTATGCTTCCAAGCTTTTCATGCAGAGAGTAGTCTCTGCATTCTTCCCTTTATCCCTTCTGCGGTTATTGCGAAGTTCAGTTACGTAGCAGTCTCGAGCAGCGTCTTGATCCCCTCTACTTCTCCTACTCCATTGTCTATTGGGAATTTCATCTTCAGGCACCATGGGGTCAGGACAATTTGGAAGTCGGACAAGGCTGGTCTTTCCAAAAAGGCGTTGTAGGCCGAGTGGTTTTCTATTAGCACAAATGTTTGTTTCCGCACAATGAAGCGGGGATGACTTCCTATTTCAACAAAGAGGTCCAGTTGCCCGAGGGGCATCTTCGCATCTCCAGTGAAACTATGTAGCGGTTTGTTGCAAGGAGACACATCCTTCATCGACAGCTTCATTTTGTCGAAAGCATGCTTAAATAGGATATTTACTGAGCTTCCAGTGTCTAATAGAATTCGGAAAACTTTGGCTGGACCGAACCAGGCAGAGATGACCATAGGATCCATGTGAGGGTACTGCCTTCCTTCTAGGTCACGCCTACCGAATGTGATGTCATTGTTCTCTTTCCGCTTTGGGTGGCGTTCTTCTATTACGGAATTAACGCAGATCTTCATTGTTTCTAAGAGAGTTTCCATATTTTTCCATCTCTGCCCAGCTTCTGTCGGCGATGTGTGGTCCTCCCGATATGGTATGGACCACTATCTTCTCTTGACTAGAGCCGCTGGTGTTGTGATTTCCTTCGCCTACTTCCAGGGGTGATAGCCTCGGGCTTTTATTGGCAAAAGCTGGAGTCCTGTTCTGGCTTTTTACATAGCGTTCCAGTCTCTTCCTTCTGATGTGTTCTTCAATTAAGTCCCGGAGATGATGGCATTCATTGGTATCATGCCCATGAGATTCGTGGAAACGGCAGAACTTTCCAGATTTAATTGCGTTATCTGATTCCTTCTTGTGCGGGGGGCGTTTGTATTTAACTTCGTCTTGGGTGGCCAGGAAGATGTTTTCGATTGTTTCATTCAAAGGAGTGTAAGTGTCAAATCTCGGTCCTGGCCGATATAGACGCTTTTCTCCCTTCTTGGCCCTAGCACTATCTCTGGAGTCATTTCTTCGAACGTCCTTTGCTACTGCGGGTGTGTTGCCATGAGCTGCCTTAGCTTGTTGCCCTGTCTGCCTTTCAATGGCAGCGTCTTCAAGTCTCATATATTTTCCGACTTCATGGAAGAAATCGGGTAAGGTAGCTGGCTTTTCTTCCGTTAATCTCCTAGCAAATTTAGTATCCGGATGCACACCACTGCAGAGGGCCATTAGGATAAGTTTCTCATCGGCATCCTGGACTGCGGCCGCTGCGGCATTGAATCGGGTTAGATATTGTTGCACTGTCTCTCCGGGCTTTTGTTTGATATTGGATAAGGAATAAGCGTCCTTGGGTTGTTCCACATGAATGCGGAATTGGCTGATGAACTTTTCTTTCAACATTTCCCATGAGCTGATGGACCCTTGGGGTAGATGGCAGAACCAGGAGGTAGCTAGATCTGCCAAGAATAGTGAAAAGCATTTACACAATACTCCTTCTGTCGCTCCGCTCATGAGCATATGCTGTGTGTATCTCTGTAAGTGTATGATGGGGTCAGAGGTACCCTTGTAAGGCTCTATTATTGGCATTTTCCATTCTCGAGGGGTGATGGCAATTTCAATATTGTGGGTGAAGGGGCTGGTTACCCTAGCGCCTATACCTCGATCTCTTTGATCCCGTCGGACGCACTCTCTGAACAATCGTGCCATCCTTTCATCGGAATTTGGTGTGGATAAGAAGGAATTTGGTTCTTCTCTGCGGGATTGATTCCGTCCAGATGACCTGTAGGGATGGTATCGTCTATCACTCCTAACATTCTCCAATGGCTGCCTCTGGTCTTCCGGGGGCATGCTGGGGTCAGCCACAGTTGGCCCTTGCCTTGGTCTTCCCCTGCTAGGTTCTGTTCTAAGCACTTCCTCGAGTCCAACTTTAGGCTGGACTCCAGCTCGGCCCCGTCCGTTGGTGTTTCCTTGGTTAGGTAGCATGACAGGCTCAGCTACATCCGACCTCTGCCTGGTACCTCCCCTGTTGGGTTCGGTTCCAAGTGTTTCCTCGGGTCGGAATTCGGGCTGAGTCCAGACTCGGCTCCTACCATTGTTGTTTCTGTTGTTAGCCTCTTCGAAGAAGAAAGATCTTTGTCGTCTCCCAGATCCTCCAGACTGGGATTCACCCCATGATTCAGTGTTGTGGTTGGATTCTTCAACATCCCTTAAGCGTGACATGAGTTGGTTCACCAAGGCTTCTTGTTGCGATGTGAAGCGATCAGTCACTTCAGCCACAACCCTGTCTAGATCTGCCCTAGTAATTGCTATCGGTTGTTCCGAGGCAGGGGCTGTCGTATTTACCTGACTTCCATTTTGTACCGCTGTTGGAACGGGACGATTCTCTTGATCAGTGATCACTGGATCTGGAGTACTGCTAGTTGCGATGTTCTGCCCTTTGTTAGCATCTTTCTTTTTCCTGGGAGGCATGTTTTCCAAGCAATGAGTGATGCTGATAGGAAAAAGGTTAAGTTGGAGAAGCTGAAGCTTCGAGCTCCGCTCTCAGTGAAAGCACCAAAAATGTTTGCACAAAAAATGGGCAAACACTTCCAAGTCGTATGATTTAGTCGATTTTAAGTTGTTCTTAGTGATTTGGGTGATTCATGCAAATATGTAAAAAGCAGGGACTAAACTGTAAAAGACACACAGATTTATAGTGGTTCGGCCAGAATGTGCCTACGACCACTTTATATGTTATTCTCCTTCACTCTTCAGATTACAAGTACAAAGCTTTGATTACAAGTATATGAAAGTTGTTTGAAAGTTCTGTCCGTGCTTGAGCTCCCAAACTTGTCTGCCATTGTTGTACCCCTGCCCCTCTATTTATAGAATGAGGCTCGGGGCAGGGGTCTTGGATGTATATAGCTGCTGGTGGGCCTGGGCTGAAGTGATCTGGCCTGGCAACGTTAGTTCGGTAGTAGATGGTTGGACTAGCGTTTTGGTCCGGTGGTAGAGGAGATGGGATTGGTTCGGTGTGGTTGATTCGGTGGAGGCTGGTCCGGTGAGGCCTTGGATCGGTGGAGGTTGATTCGGTGGTGCGTTGGTCCGGTGAGGCCTTAGATCGGTGGGGGTTGATTCGGTGGTGAGTTGATTCGGTAGTTAGTGGAGAGTGGATTGGTTCGGCAGGGCCTTCCCCCTTTTGGTTCGATGATGCTTTCTTTCTTTGGTTCGGTGGTGGAAACGCACCCAACAGTATTATTAAAAATTCGTTGGTTCCTCTCAACCCAAACCCACAAACAAGTAATAGTTAAGATAGTATCTAATAAAATCATATGACTACTAGCATAATATAATATGAAAGTATTCCAATAAAAATCACAACTGAGATCGTTATTAATCATGTTAAAATCAAAGATATTAAGGATGTTTAAGAGAATAGAGTTAGTGAAAGAACAGTGGTAATATAATTTTTTTTTCTCATTAAGAGTTCTGTTGTATTTATTTGTTTATGTATAATTAACCATATGTATGGCTTTGTTTTAGATGGTGTCTTTACACCCCATATCGATTTTATAAAATTCAATATTTATTCTTGAAAAATTTAGAAATTTATATTACGAATTTGAAGAAAAACTTTTACAATTATCCCAACACTAAATCTTAATTTACATTTCATTATCTATAATATAATATTCAAATCTCATTGAAAGTGACATAGACTACATTAAGGTAGTGCCTTGAAGTGCATGATTAAAGTTAAATTCCCATGAGAAAATTATTATTAGGTCTAAAAACTTCAGAAATTAAAACATTCTTAAAATTACAAATATAAAAGGTTCCTTATATTCCAATTTAAGGGGAATGATTAATATCCAGCAATCACGCCAGAAAGATTTGCTATTTCCCGAGTTGATAATGTTAATAATTATGAGTTCTAAAATTTTATAATTTTTTGGGATATATTCCCAAATGTGAAATGTATTTTTAGAGTTATTGGACGTAATATAGTGGAGGTTAAAAGTTTCCCCGTAAAATTGATTCGAAATTATTTCTCACCAAATAAGGTTTTCATTATTATCATTCAATTACCACAACTACTTAGCTAACAAGGATACGTCAAGATTATTGGAATTAGTTATTCCTAAACCGTCGTCTTCTTTTTTTTTACATGCCATTTCCCAATAAACTTGATAATTACTACTATTATAGGAGTTTTCTCAACTTTAAACAACTCTTCTAATTTTATATATTCTATCGATTGTCCATTTTGGAAACGAATAAAAAGACATCCAATTGATGAGTAAAATCAATAAAAAAAAGGTTTATAAGAAAGATTGTACCCACTCTAGATAGAAAATTTATTATTCCAATTATATATATTTTTATTAATTTTATCACTTATGATTTAACATCCCACTACTTGGAGGCCCAAAACTAACAGCTACCGATGTTGCAGTCATCCATAGTTATTAATTCTCGACGACTAAACATGGAAATATTAGATACATTAATACACAGAAAAACAATAATATGGAAAAAAATTAAAGAGCGAAACAAATTCCATATTCCATTTTAAAATATTCCAAATTGATTACATAATCCCAATTCGCAGACCACGTTCCGATAACATATAATTATTACAAAATACGTCAAGAGTGACATGTGAAGATGCCCCCTTGGTAGATTAGAGTATATAGATAGGCAAGAAAACAATTTTTCTTTACAAACAAAACATACAGCGGAAAAATAAAGAACTATAATAACTATCATGCTTCCTGCATGTCCTAGGAAGCTTTATTCATCTAAAAGAACACCTGGAAACCTTAACTCTCAACCTACTCAAAATTAATTGAGCGTCCGAGAGTTTAAGGGAAAAACTTCAAATCGGACAAAAAGCCTAGTATGAATAATAATTTACCATCTCAAACCATTTAGATATCTAGTGAGGCTGCGCCGCTTAGCAGAACGGGATTTCCCCTCACTAGTATCTTAAAACATTTACAAAACTATATAATATGCTCCTGCACCCACAGTGGTTAAAACATTGTATTTCAAAACATCATGGTGATATGTAAAACAAATAAATCAATTCTAGATTACCCATCCTCATTTAGTCTCAATTATAGTTTCTAGGGTCACTATTAACCAGTCAGAATGTTAAGGACTATCTGTCCGGTTACTTAGTTTTTATAGGATCACTAAGAACCTATTGGTAACTCCAATATCTTACCTCTTATCCTAGTTTTCATGGGCTAACTAGGAACCATTGTCCGACTGCCAATATCTTAGTCCGAATATAGTTTTCATGGGCCAACTACAAACCTAGTAGCCCCTGCCAGTATCAAATCATAGTTTTCATGGGCTGACTATGAACCTATTGGCCCCTGCTAATATTATACAATTTTCATGGGCATACTGCAAACCTATTGGCGATTGCCAATGTCTTTAATTTGAATTTCAACATATGTTAAGTTATATTCACTACTGGGTCAACCTAACTGGTTATTCTACCCTTTTCCCAAAATATAGTTATGGGTTAATAACAAAGTGAATAACATTTCGAAATCTTTATTTATGCTATGGTTATTACTTTAAATTTAGATTAGGTTTATGTTTTGAAACCAAAAACATCCCTTTTGAAACCTCTGGATAGCCTCCTTTCGAAAGCAAAGATCTCTTTTCAAAACATTGAATACATACCTTTCGAAGCCCTTAATTAACATTCTCTTTTGAAACCTATTATACCTTTCTACGGTATCAAATCATCTTTTTAAAAATATAGAGCTTCGAAACAAATGAAAGTACTCCTTTTGAAAACATTGGGTTTACTCTAAAAAATTATTTGGGTCAAAATGGTTATATACGAAAGTATATCTTTAGAAACCGATAAAATTTTGTTTTGGGGAAAAATTGATGGTGTCGGAGCCGTCTAGTTCGAAAGCAAAAGACTTAAAAATCAAAACTTCGAAGGTCTGGGTCGAAACCCCCTTTCGAACCCATCCCCTTCGAAACCCCCTTCGACCCTATCTCCTTCGAAACCCCAACCCCTTTCGAAAACAATAAGGAAAAAGGTTTGGTTTAAGGTAAAATAATAGCAACCCTTTCGAAAGTTGGACAACATGATCGAAAGGTAGAGTAGCGGCTAGGCTTCGACTAGGTCGAAACCAACCCCTTTCAAAAGCTTTTATATAAAAGAAAATGATCCCCTTCGAAAGTTAGTACTTTAAGTATAACATGGCAACCTTCTTTGAAAGCTAAACACACACACTTTCGAAAACAATAAGTTTCGACTAAGTCGAAAGCTTTGAGCAAAACAAGGCAAGGACTTTAACTTAACTTAACCTATAAAACAAAGTAGGGTTTTGACTCCATCGAAGGCTTACCTTCAATACCAAAGCTTCCGCCCATCTTCCAATCCACTGCGTACCTTCAAGTAGATACAATGTGTATTGGTTTCGCTTATGAAGGTATCGAGTTAGATGATTTCGAACTATATTAGGGCGGAACCAAAGGTGTCGGAAGGTATCTTCCATTAAAGGCGAAACACCTTTTTTCAAATTTAAAGGCTGAATCATAGAAAATTTAAGTAATTTCTTTTTAACAACTTGCCTAATTGGAAAACACTGATTGAATGCCATTAAAATTTTCAATTACTTTACTTCTTAAAGTGCAGTATTTATTCAGATCCTAAATTAAAGGGTTTAAATGTAAAATCCTTCCAAATAACCTAAATCTGACATTTGCAGAAAAGCCCCTCTTTCAAAATAATTTATTTCCCCTAGTAAATCAATTGGAAAAATCTCCAAAAATCACAAAAATTCGAATTAACCATGTAATCAAATATATTAAAATTTTAGACCCAATTTCGTCACAAAATAAATATTTAACCCAATCGTATCATATTTTCCATCAAAAATTCATAAAAAATTTCCATAGCTTGCAAAATTCTGAAAATTAAAACTCGTCTCCAAAATTATGTTTTACTTAACATAAAGATTTTCCATGGCATTTAAAAATCAATATCTCATGGTTATACACTTAAAACCGTACGAATTTATATATATAAGGTAATTGTTTAAATCAAATAGTTCATAATTTAAGCATATCATCATCCAAATTTCATAGAAATGAAATAAAACATAAATCTAAAATCAAAGGATTATATAAACCAAAATGAGATGGAATAAATTACTATTCACCTTAAATTTGATAAGGAATTTGAGATTTGTTGCCGATTAATCCTCACCAGCTTTGGATCCTAAGCTTTTGATTTAAATCTCTCTTACCCTTTGTTAATAGCCGGCTCTATTAGGGTTTTGCATTTATTTTTATTTGAGACATAAAAATGAATGTGCATGGATAAAATGAGAAGTTATAGCCATGCATAATTAATTGGCTAATTTACTAATATGCCCATGTTTTGTTTAATTAACCTTTAAACCAATTTAAAGCCCAATTATTTTTATTGATAAGCATGGACCTATAAATATTTTAATCAAATCTCAATCTCCTTATCCTCATTATTCTATTTAATTTATCTAATTAAATCATCTGAATAATGTCATAAAAATTTAGGGATGTTACATATGATAAACCAATCTTCATGCTTAAGTTTAGTTAGTCTAATAAAAAGTCCTAAATATTCTAGAACAAACTTCAAAACTTTATAATTAAGTGTACTAGCAACAAGATTTTAATATTTTCCAGAACCATTCAACACTAAAAGGGAACTTTAATCATTATTAATTTTGAACCAGAAAGCATTTCAAAACTATGTAAAATAAATTTAAGAGCGGTAATATGGTATGAAAAACGAGAAGTAAAAAAAGCATAATGTCGTCAGTAAATTGAAGAACCAAATGGTCACAGCCGGTGAATTTATTTTCTACACTATCAAGCATCCCATTTCTAATATATAGCTCAATAATCTTAGTAAATACGTTAGCAATTAAATTAAATAATTGAAGGCGATAGTAGATTACATTATCTACATGCTTAGATTGAATTTTATTTTCTAAAATACTATTAACAATTAGACTCAAGTTTCCAGTTTTGAGAAGTCATGATCCATCCTACCCACCTAGCACTAAAATCCCTAGCTACCAATAAATAATTAAGGAAAACTTAGCCTATTGAATCGAATGCTTTTGCAAAGTCAGGTTTTAAAAGGGCACATGTTATTTTATTTTTACAACAGTAATTAATAAATTCTAGAACTACCGCTACCCCATATTTAATGTTTCTACCCTTAATGAATGTAGTTTCTATACACAGCATTTGAACCAAGAAATTTCTTGATAATCTAGACTTCAAGAAGGATGGATCAAGAACTTAAGGAGTTGCCTGAAATGATGGAATGATAAAGCGTAAGAAGTTAGAGCAAAATTGGTGCAAGTCGATCATATCAGTACTGAGCATGATTTTTAGTTGTGAGGTTCATTTTTGAATAGTTGGTAAATTACTCCAGTACTTTACAGAAAAAGACAAGTTTTACATAGGACAAATCAAGTCACTACCATGACTTGGAGGAGTAATTTTTCAACAAAGCTTTGAAACTTAAAGATTTGAACAAGTATGAAGGATAGGTGAATTATTCAAGTACAAAATCATGTTGATACCGATATTATATGGTTGGTACCAACATGATTAGTGGTACAAGTTCTACTCATACTTTCTTCATAACCTCATAGATCTGACCTCTTGCCTAGGTTTCACGAGCTGGCAACTTCATTGGGTGAATTTGCCTATTAATAGTCATCCTAGAGCAAAGAAAAAAACTTTTGGATCTTGATTTATGTTCTTCTTTTCTGTTTATACTTTTCCAAAGAGTGGTGTCAAACCTGAAATTACTTTATTACCTGGGTCTGGAACATTGCAATTCAGTTGTACTTATGCAAAATCTCAATCAACAAAATCAAAGTGGACGTAGGCTATGATTTTTGTTCGAACCATTATAAAATTCCATCTGTCCAAGCTATTTATTCTCATTTTATCTTATTATTCTCGTTTTCAATTGATTTGGGGCGTGGCATCACTTTTAGCTAATGTTTTTGGTACTTTCACCGAAAACAAGATTCTCAATTGTTGATCTAGCTTGGAACTTTGGATCTGAAGTATTTAAAAGGTTAATCTAAGAGTTTTTGTTATAGATCTGAAGTTATTTGGATTTAAAGAAGTATCTACGTCAAATTTGAAAGAAATTACCTTTAATAAAGCTGCTTCTAAGTCTAGATTTGCCATTGGAGGCGATGAAGAAGGCTCTCAATGTAATAAAGAAACTACTCAGCCTTTGAATGCTTTGTCGAGACCTTCTTCTCTGAAGAAGATGGTGACAAAGGTAGAGTTGGAAAAGATGATGGCTAAATTGAATAAGAGGATGTTCGAGAGTGAGAATGATATCCTAGAAAGGGTAGAAATAAATTTTCTATGATTCCCAATAACCTCGAAGGCATAGGAGAAGCCATAATGATTCATCATCTTAAGATCCTAAGGAAATGTGTCATCTTCATCAGATCAGGAACGAGGAGATGACAAACATAAAATAAAGAGGAAGAGTACTCGAGCATCAAGGAAACAAAGTACAAGATGTACAAGTCATGCGAATTTCAATCTAGTGCTACCAACCGTAATCATGTGGGTATCAAGTTGATTCCAAGCCCTGGAAATGAAACGAATTCAGAGGCAGCAGATCTATCTAACAGTGAAGCAGAGTTACAGGCTGCTAGAAATGACTTAGGGTAAGATGTTGGTGCCCTGACTGCTGGTGTTTAGAAAAATGCTGCAGAACCAGTAAACCATCAAAGTGGCTATGGACGAATGGCTCTCTCCTAGATAAAGGAGCCTGGACATCATGTTATGAACCGTGGGTGTTGCAGGGTCAAAGACTCAGGTCTATGTCTAACATTCGTCATCCAGTCACCCATAGTAGCGAGGAATACATCATTGATATGGTGAAGTGGTTGCTTAATGAAATTAGTACAGAAGTAATAACTAATGGGGTTCATCGCCTAGCCAGACCCTATTTACCGATAATATCCTACAATAAATTTATCCAAAAAAGTTTGTAATGCCAGTGATGTCGTCTTATGATGGAATGATTGATCTAAGGCAGTGTCTACTAAAATATGAATGGCACATGGATAGTGCCCGTGATATAGTTAGTACAAGATGTAGGTACTTTCCTATATTCTTAGACGGTGTAGGTACGACGTGGTTCATTTGACTTGCGCCAAGGTCCATATCCTTATTTGATAAACTTGCAAAGAAGATTTTGGAGTAGTTCGGGCTTTATACAACTCGACCAAAACATGTGATATCTTTATCGAATGTGCACCATAATTCTGGAGAGACACTGAAGGACTTCTTGAACGATTTAATATTGTCGTGATAGAAGTGAGTAATCCAAGAGAAGGGATATCAATGGCATTGTTTAATGGAGTTAACCTAATAATTTATTGGGTAGATGGTTAAAAAGAAAACAATCGTCCACCATGGAGGAATTTTATAAAGAGACATCCTATTTTCTACACTTGGAAGAGGCATATTTGGCTAGAGACAATCCAGATGGACTGAGTTTTATTATGCGGACCAAAACAGAGTGGTGATACCACTGAAAACGTTGTCATGAACATTGGAAATAATAACATTTAAAAGAAAAAACAAGGCGTTGACGGGCAGACGCAGGACATCAAGAAATGCATGAGGTATACGAGACCAAAAGATTACACTCCCTAACATGATTGTGTTGAGAGCATCTATCCTGTTATTCAACGTACTTAAATCTATTATAAGCCGCCTCAAAGCGAGGATACCGAGTAGGAAAAGTGTTCAGGGAAGTATTTTCGCTTACATGAAAATCATGGGTGCAATACCAATGAATTTCGACACTTAAGAGATGTTATTGAGTATTTGATCAAAAAGAAAAAACAGCAGCGGTAAGTGAGGAACCCATAAGCTGGTGGGAAAACGAGTGATAGACCCCAAGGGCAGATCGACCAATGGGATTAGGTTAGGTCTAGTGGTGAGAGACCAACACATCTTGAGAGGAGGATTGTAATCAACACTGTCTCTTAAGGACCTCATCCGGCAAAGGGTTGGAATGAGATGGAGAGATATATCGAGGCACATGCGTTAAAAAACATGCTAAGTCATAGAGGGAAAAACTCTAGCACGTCAATAGAGAATGATGAATGATGATACTGCTTTTAGAAATAGAGTTGTAGATGGGGTGGAGACGCCAATGCCTGATCTCAAGCTAATTACATCTATGGTTGGGTTACCAACAGTGCACCGAGTCATGATTGGTTGTGGGAGCTCGATTAATATTCTATTCAAAAAGACCTTTTATTAAATGCAAATCAACGAAAAGGATCTGAACCCTTATACATTTCATATTTAGGATTGTTGGAGAGGCTATGGACCCTGTTGGTTGCATTGATTTATCTATGGAACTGGGTAAAGGTGACCGCAAGATAGTGCCGACATAGACGTTTTTTGTGGTCAACAAATTTCAACGTATAATGCTTTTTTGGGTCGACTAGCCCTTTCTAATTTTAGGAAGTTCTTGCTCCATGGTGTTTGATGATGAATTTCCTCATCGAGAATGGAGTAGGTGCTATTCAAGACGACTAAATTACTAGTCCAAAATACTATGTCGTCGAGCTCAAAGAAGCAAAGCAATGAAAAAAAGGAAGAATGTCGACAAGCTTGTTTGTATCAAAACCGTTAATGCTTAGCAACCATCGCCCATGCCCTACTTTGGGTCCTATAGCAGGTTCTATAAACCTATGGACAAATCAAAAGAGCCAGAGGATGTGAGGGGGGTGCAGATGGAGTTTACGACCAACATACGATTGATGATGATGACCCCATGCTGGTTCTCAAGGTTGAATCTTAGCTCGGCATAAAGATGGGAAATGAGTTAGTAGGATTTCTATGAGCAAAGCTGGATGTATTTGCTTGGATGCATTCTGATATGTGTGAAGCTTCGTTGGAGATTGCATGCCATGCATTAAGTGTGGATCCAAGATACCCTTATATAAAGCAGAAAAGACGCATCGTGGATCCAAAGCTATCCACTGTGTTGAAAGTATAAGTGGATAAGCTGAAGGAAAATGGTTAATCCATGATGCTTTGTACTCGATAGAGGTGTAAATTATATGTTGGTTGAAAAGACGAGTGGATGTTAGTGAACATGCGTACTATTCAGACAGAAATAAGGCATGCCTAAAGAATATCTTCCCATTACAAAGGCTTGACCAAATAGTAGATGGAACATTTAGATGTGAACTACTATCCTTTATGGATGCATACTCCGATTAAAATCAAATAGCAATGCACGTTCCAAGGCGTACGAGTTTCACCATTTATTTTGGGTTGTATTGTTATCGAGTGGTGTCATTTGATTTGAAGAATGCTGAGCTACATGCCAATGATTGGTGAATAAGATGTTCAAAGATCGGGTCGGACGGATAACATAGGTCTGTATGGATGATATGCTTGTGAAATCATAGTGATCGATGAATCACGTAGATGATCTCTCAAAAATATTTGATGCATTTTGAAAGTACGAACTAAAGCTTAATGCACTGAAGTGTTCTTTCCGATTTGTAGCGAGCAAGTTCTTGGTTTTTATTGTAAACTTATGAAACATTGAAGCTAACCCATAATAGATCAAAGCATTGAAGGAGGTTAGTTCCCCAAGGACAAGGATGAAAATGCAGAACTTGAATGCAAAGTTCACTACCCAGAGTCAATTTATTCCAAAAGTGACAAATAAATGCATATTGTTCTTTGACGCCCTCAGGAAGGAGAAGCAAAGTTTTTTGGATGAGTGAATGTCAGGATGCTTTCCAGCTTTTACATAGCATATGGAAAAACCACTTATTTTGTCAAAGACTTTAAAAGGAGAAGATTTATTTATTTTCTTAGTGGTATCTGTTCACACACTGAGTGTAGCCTTAGTGCGTAAGGAGAGTAGAATCCCAAGGCGGATGTATTATGTCAGTAAACGGTTCGTCGGAGTAGAGAATAATTACCCAAAGCTAGAAAAGATGTCATGTTGTTTGTTGATTTCTTTGAGATAGTTGCGGCCATACTACTAGGCTCACTCAATAAAGGTGCTCACTGATCGGTCATTTAGAAAATATTACATCAACTTGAGATTTTAGGAAGACCAATAAAGTGTAATATCATGCTGAGAAAATACGATATAACATACCATCCTAGGAAGGTGATTCAAGGATAGGCATTAACAGACTGCATTGCCATGTTCACCATCCAGAATAGAGAAGCGGAAGAAGAATTGGTCCAACTGACTCAAGGGAAATTATATATAGATGGAGCCTCTATTGAACATGGTTCAGGGGTAGGAGTGATATTGTAACCCTAGAAGGGCTGAGGGTGTGCTACGCTATAAGGCTAGATTTCCTGGTGATAAACAACGAAGCCAAACATGAAGCGTTGATTGTTGGACTCATTGCAAGAGAACTGGGAGCTAAAACATTCCATATACCTAGCAACTCTCAGTAGGTGGTCTATCAAGTGAAAAATGAGTTTCAGGCTTAGGGAGAGGGATTTACCCCTTACATAACCAAAGTTTTGGAACTGTAACGCACATTCCTAGAGAGGAGAATATGAAAGATTCACTAGCCAAGCTTGACAGCTCCAGAGATGCATATCTTTCGGTACTCATTATAGTAGAAATAATGTTGACTTAAAGCATCAATGAGATGGATGTTGATATGACCTTGGAGGTCATGGAGGAAAATGAGTTGTGGATGACTCTAATTAAAGAGTATTTGCTAAAAGGGACTCTCCTAAATGGAAGAAATAAATGATGGAAACTTCTATGTAAAGCACAATGATTCATTATGCAAGAAGGAATGTTGTATAAGAGAGGATTCTAGATGCCTTTACTAAGGTGTGTCGCCAAAGATGAAGCAAAGAAAATTCTTGCAGATGTGCACGAATATAGTTATGGTGATCACACTGGGGGGAAACATTATCAAAGAAGGTTATTTGCTATGGATACTTTTGGTTAACTTCTAATAGAGATGCGGCCGACTATTCTAGAAGATGTGATAAGTGCCAGAGATTTGCAAAGATACCAAAAGCACCGTTCATAGAGCTTACGAAAATGGTTAGCCCCTGGCCATTTGCGATATGCGGAATTGATATTATCAATGTTCTGTCGGTGTCAAGAGGCAAAACAAAATATGATATAATGGTTGTGGATTACCTCAAAAAATGAGCTAAAGCGGAGCCACTCACATCGATCACTTCAAAGAAGGCGATCAACTTTGTAGTGAAAAACATTTAGTGTAGATACCGAATTCCATATAAGACCATCAGTGATAATATAACTCAATTAAAGAGTGTCCTGTTCAAAGAATTATGCGTTTGGTATCAAATTGAGAAGAGATTCTCAGTGTAGCATACCCGTAGGTGAATGGACAGGTTGACATGATTAATAAGACCCTAGTTCAATTAAAATTTAGTCCTTATGCAAAATAAAGGGTTCGAGATAGAAGAGAGAAGAGTCTAGAGTTCGAACACTTAATCGGAGAAATGAATATTCTCATTTCTATGCAACTCAAGTTTGAAAATCCTTGGTTCAATATGCCAAAGAAAGTCTTTAATCATACATTCAAGTCACAAGTCATGAATTGTATATGTAGGTCATAAATCATTAGTCACATACGCAATCCAAGTGTCCGAAGAGAATAAGTATGCAAATCGTCCCAAATACAAGATCTTGATTGCAAAATTTTGATTTTTTCTCTAGCGCCATTACGATCCCAATTCTAAGCTTTTCTTGCACTTTAGAGAAAAGTGAAAAACGAGGAAGAAGATTATTTGAAATTCGGCACCTTCTTAGTGGATGGTATCTATTTATAGAAGACTTATACCATTAGATTCGTGACAGGTGGCATTTTGTTTAAAATGGACGTTCGTGAGTTACTGATGTTGCGCATGTTTGAAGCAGCATCTAGCTCATCCTCCCTTTTGAGTTAGTATGATGTGGCATTAATGTCCAAATTAAGGCTTGCCGTATAGCTAGTAGGATGTTGTTTTCAAGTGAATTATTCGATATGTGACAGCTAACTTGATCATCATTCAATAGCTCCAAATTATCACTCATCGACAACTAACTTAATCACCATTTGATAGCTTCAAGCAATCACCCATCAATAGCTAGCTTGATAATCATTAGACAGCTTCAAATATCACCCTTCTATGGCTCTAAAGCTCACCATGCGATGGCTCATGGATACCATGATTTGATGGCTCTTGGACTCGTCGTTCAATTATAGGTCAACATTCGGTGGCTCTTTGACTCATCATTCGATGGCTCATGGATGTCAATATTCGATGTGTAACGACCCGAAAATCCGTACGCCTTGAGTCATCACTATTCTAACTAAATCAACTCTAGTTGTATAGAAATACGAACCATTTGGGGTAAAGAAGAAGAGGTAGAAGAAGAAAATAGAAAACAACATCAGAATCTAACCATCGCAGCGGAATAAAATATAATAGACAATAAATGATCTTTACTCAAAATCAAATATCTCTGTTTATATATTACATCATCATCAGAGTACATCAATCACAGTTCAACAACAACAACATACAAATGGATGCACAGCAACTCAACACAGCGGAATATATATAAACAAGTACGGAAGTACGTATTGTTATCCAGCTCGTCTCCTGAGCTCCACAGCTTCATATCATATATCCTATAATACTCGGTGTGTCCCGAGCATTATAGTTAAATAACACCCGAGTCAGTCTGGATTACCAGCGTGAGAAAATCACACTCAATTGATTATTAAAGTTTCAAAAATCCTTTGAAAACAAAAGCATCTCGTAAGACCACGCCATAAATAAACATGTCGGGTTTTTACCTTACGATAGCTAAAACAATTTTTATAGAAATCCTCTGATATTATAATAGGGTCTATATACAAATACTTATAAAATAGCCGAAATTGTTACATTATTAAATTCCAACTACTAGCCACAGAGTGGGTAATACAAACAAAACTCGTACAAGGCTCGTAGGGAGAATGGATTTCCAACTAATGACTAGGCACTGGGGTACCACCTGTCACAGTACGTGGCCTAGATCACAGTACCGAGGAGTACGCCCGCTCCCCTGCAACACAAGATCGGGACTAACCCTTACTGGATAATCCCGAGTGAGATCACCCCGCGGTTGGGATCGGCAACCCCCCATTAAGCCGAAATAAAAGGGACATCTAGACAGGGATGACCTCACCCTGCTTCGGTGCTACACACCTAGCCTTGCTGCATAACCCTTGGTTTTCATTCATTCCCATTTGATGAGGCTTGAGGCTAAGCATTACCTTTTTAGAACATATCCCTTAGAATGCCCATCGTCCACCTGACGATGTTTACGAAAGCATTCATCCATACAAGTCTGTCCCCGGTTCGAACGGAACCGAAGGCACTACTCCTACTACATCCAATTTGGAAATATCCTCACGATTAGTAGAGACTAGCCCTTGCACTTCACTGCTCCATCTTCGAATCCAAACTCGTTTCCACGAAATGTACAAACCGGATCGAAGTGGTTTTCGAGAAATAAATCTCGATCCCGGTCTCTTCGAAACGATCAACGTATTTGTCCAATATTGATAGTCGGTTATTTAACTATCAATTAATATTCACAAACAACCATCACACAATAAATAATTTCCCAAATTATTTTTTTATCTCAAAATATCTTTGCAAGATATATTTTCACCTTCAAAACCCCTTTTTGAAAACAGCTCTCAAACTATCTTCCCTTTTCGAATAAATTTCCCAATTCATTTATTTCTTCTGAAATCACCAAGTACAACATTTAGATTTTAAAATGATTAAAAAAACGCTTTATTGAAAAATATATTTAACATTTAATTTAGAAAAATTACTTTAATACTTAATTTAAAATAATACTCTAGGAATAATTAAAATAAGGTTGCCTTATAACTATACATTAGATTTGAAAATAAGGTTACTTAATAAAATATAAAACTAGATTTTCACTTTTAAAAACAAGATACTAAATCACTCTTTAAATAATTACTGCTATAATAGATTAAAGGAATTACTTACTTTTAGAATATAAATATTTAGAAATAATAAATTTTTCAAAACTTACTTTTCAAAACAACTTTAAAACCTTTAATTTATAATTAAAGATTTACTTTAAAAACGTACTTGGTTTTTCAGGGAGAATTTCCAATTTCAATCACTTAAATCAATTTTCCAAATTGATTTCCAATTTATTCCATTTGGAATAAATTTCTTTACTTATCAGTTCATTTCAAAATTCATTAGTTATGGACTTTATTATTATTATCTTTTTTGTTTGATTTTAAACCCTTTTAACTGAAATATACAAATTTCAGGTTATTCCCAATTTTCTTCTTTATTCTTTCCAGTAATTTAAATCCTGAATTTTAAATAAATCTTTTGTTCTTTTTAAATAAATGCACCAAATTTTAATTAACTTTCTGTTTCTTCAAATTTTCCTTTCTATACCCACAATTTATTTATCAGAAATTTAAAGTTGCTTTATTTCTTCTCCAATTTATTCTTAAATTTATTCTATAATTATTTTACTTACAAATTCACTTCTTTTATTTTCCTTCCAAAATCCGATTTTTATTATATTATTTTGATAATTCATTATACCCAATTATATCCAATCGAATCATAGCATTCAATATTCCAATATCATTCATCGTAGAATATCAAATAATCACAACAGAGGGTATTAAACAATTTAAATAAATGTTGAGGGATCGAGTTGGATCCCTCCAACCTGTTTTCCCTGCATCCACAGACGTTACCACAATATAAAGTACCAATTCCAAAATATACCATACTATAGCACATTAAACAATTCAATCATTCAAACAATTATTTAAATTTAATCATTTAAATTTAAATTTAACTGAGTGAGATTAACTCACCTTTGTTATCGATTTGCAATCTACTTCCATTCGGCTTGGTTTCCTGGTTTTGACCTTGTATAAACAATTTATATAATTTATTAACATTTGGAATAATTGAATGATTAATTACCATTTAATAGATTTAATAAATCAATAATTTAATTTAAACTATTTCCTTTTAAATAAAATTATCTTTATCGACAAATAATTAACCAGGTTTATTAGATAAATTAATCACTGCTTAATAGATTAAATTTTAACTTATAATTTGGTTTAAACCAATTTTCCCTTTGAAATCTCTAGTACCAAAAATAAAATAAGTTAATTTTAAACAAGTGAATCACCTTAATCTCTTATTTAAGATAAACTAGTTAGCCTTACTCACTGACCAACTAAATGAATTAAAGTTTAAACTTGCTTAAATTAGAGTTAAACAGTAAGTAAAATATATATAAATCTGAACCAATCCTATATATATTTCTTCCTGAATAACTTCAAATCTGAAAGTGTACAACATGTATACATTTAAAATTTGAAATTTTAAAACTTACTGAAATTTAAAATAAATTTTTCTACAATTCTTCTTTTTAAATTTACAAGAAATCATATATGCGATTTAACGAATAATTATCGAGGAATCAACAGTAAAAACCTCACCTCGACCATAGTCGCCAGCCCTTTCATACTATCATTTGCGGAATCTCCACTAACAGCCTCCCTGAACCCCCTGTCAAGCTTTCTACTCCTCCACAACAACACCACTTAAACTACTCATCCTCACTCTAAAACAAACTACCTCAACCTACACCCTCATCCCCCTGCTGCTCCATTTACAGCCATCAAAATCAAATCGCCAAACTTGCAAACCATCCTGAATCGCGTATAAAATTCCCAATCTGAAGTCACAACCCAAAGCCTAAACCAAACTCCACATGCAATGAACATCTGACACCTAACATAACAAGTACAGAATTCCATTGCAACCGCGACCTCGACGAACACTTCAATCGCCAATCCTCAATCCCCAAATTCACTCGCGGCCATCCTCAACAACCTAACTCCAAATAACTCAAATTTTAAAAAAAAAATCCACACTTCGACATCTCCTCACTACTGCCAATTCGCCATTTAGTCAATTCTTTCCACAATCAATCACGCCAACCACCGAAGTCCAAATCGCCGCGACCAATTCTCCTCGAACAACTCCAGTAAATCCACACCCAAAAACGCCATCTAATAACTAAGAAGTATGGTTAAAATAAAAAAAAATCGAATAGAGTGGTGATTTTGTTTCTCGAATTTAATTGGGGAAGTGCGTTTTGTAAGAAATGTTTCGTTGATTTTTTTTTCTTCGGCCATGATTCTTTCTTCTGATTTGAAAAGAAGGGTTCGGTTGTAGATATTAAAGAGGAAGAGAGACACGATGATGAAGGCATGTACGAGAGGAGACAGCAATTTGAAGGAAAGGCAACTGATGGTGATTAGCACGTGAATATGTAAATATAATTTTAAATAGAATTTTCGATGTAAATTTTCAACGCGTTTATGTATCGTACGCTCGCATAACAACTCCAATCAATACGAAATTTGAAATCCGATAATAATACAATATTACGGATCCAATGGAACTGGTTTCATCGAATTTCGAGACTTTGCCCCGGAAGGCTATTTTTTAAAATTCAATTTAAACGATATTAAATTTCAAAACTTAACAAACCATTCTTAAATTTGATTTCAACACTTCTATTCTCTTCAGTAATATCAATATAACTTTTATAAGCCTTCAAATTATTTTTAATAGGCTTAAAATCTCAGATTTCATATTTTATCCAATTTCAAATTATTTAATTATTTGAATTCAAGTTAAAATTACTCTATTAAATATTTAAAATCAATTAAATATTCCGATTTTAAATGCTCAAAAATTCCGGGTCGTCACATTCCTCCCCTTAAAAGAATTTCGTCCTCGAAATTACTAGTTAGGAAGAATGGTCCAATACCCATTTATTCTTTTTCCCAAATCCAAACAGTTTTATTAACTTGCCATACATATCTTTTGTTAAAGACCTACTATCATTCTTACTAACTTCCCAAATTCCCCCATAGTTTTCAAACTATACTATTTGCTCAATCAATCAAGTTTCAATTTAAACCAAATTTTGAATTATCAAATTTTTTCAAAAAATTTTCTAACTCCCTAAATTCCCGAAATTTTTTGCCGGCGCCTCCTTTGCGCGGCTAGCTCGGTACAACTACAAAAGGCCTCTACGGGCTCCCAAATTCCAAAAGAAAACAAAACGCCAAGTGGCTCAATCCAAAAACCCAATCAAATTTCACAAAAATTTAAATACATACCTTTTTGTCGAGCAATTCAAATTTATCCTCTGAAATCAAAACCAATTTTCCTTTCCTTTTATAATATCTGCATATCCTGCTTAGCACTAATATCCAATCACAACTTTCCCAAAACATTTTATCGACTTCCTTACAAGTGTCAATTATTTATTCATTCAAATATTAACTTAGATTATATTAGTAGTATCAATTTTTCATTTAAGAATTCACCATTCCCTCTCTTAAGTTTAGTATAAGCATTTTTATATGCTTCTTTATTTATTTTCACTTTTCCACTTTAGTTTATATCTATTCATATTCAAATCGATTCTCCCATTTCCATATGAATTCAATTTATTTTCAATTTTGAATATTTAAATTTTATTTTCCATTTATGACTAATTTATGTCATTATTTTAATTAGTTTCATTTACTAATATATTTCAATTTTCAGTTTGAAATCGTTTTGTCGTTTCCAAAAAATTTCAAAAAATTGCCAACTCCCAAAATTTCTGGAAAATTTTGGCAGAGTCCCCTTTGTACGGAGGAGCTTTTGCAATTTGACAAAAGATATAAATATATATGCATCGACCCACCCGGTCGGAAAAACCAAAAACAATTCATATTTCCTATTTTTATTGCATAGGCGTACCTTATTTAACATTTTGAAGGAAACAGCTTATTTATTTAGTAGTTAACGTGCCCAAAATCCAGTCACACGGCTTCCAAGTACCTGTACTTACTCAATTTAAACATGTAAGCGCCAAATATATGAAGTTTAACAATATTTCACTTATTTACAATAGTCAAACACATGAATTATAAAAGAAAAGCACACCAAACACTTTCCGTAAGCAATTTATATAGTTTTCATACTAATTAAACTGTTTCAATTAATTTATAAATCATTTTCATTCAATTTGAATGGTTTTCAATCCATTCGTATACAATTTCATCAATTTGAATGGTTTAAAACTCAATCGCCTACATTTAATTTATTTTTAAGCAAATTGAACTCATATTTAATTCAATTGCTCTCAAAACCAATTTATTTTACTCCTAACAATTCATAGAATTTTAATTACTTCCATTTACATCAAATGACAATTTATTCTATGCAATTTGACGAGATATATGTGAATAAATAAGTACTTATGTCTTATACCAATTTAAATTGATTTCAACTCAATTTATACTTAATTCTATTCCATTTTAAATTTATTCTCAATTCATATATTCTCATTTTCATTGCATTTCAAATTTGAATCCACTCACTTCGTTATTCAAACAGGTTCCATTAAAAACCATTTGATCTAGCTCGACACATTCTGTTTACATTCCATTCACAATCCATTCATTTACAATTCATTCGAAAATTGTTTATTCCAAACTATTTATTTAGCTCGAAAACAATCCAGGCTATTTCTTTCAATAACTATTTCTCAACTTATTTAAACCACACTTCATTTTGAGTTCGTCTTTCATTCAACACTTACTTAAGTCAATAACTTAAGTTCATTTCCATTTCTTTTTTTTCTTTTTTTTTTACAATAAGTTCTATTTCCATCTTTCATTTGATTCTTATTTATACCATCCATTTATTTGTTCAGTATAATTAGTTTATCCACTCAATCCATTATGAATTTACATTTCCTTAAATATTATTTATAACTCGCCTAATTTTATTTCAATTCAAATTCATTTTTACTTGATTTAAATTCAATCCAATATCATTAACCTTAGTTTAAGTTGATTTCGATTCAGCTTTCCTCCATCTATTCATCTTAAGTTAATTTACTTCAGTTTATTTAAATTTTATACTTAAGCTCATTTTCATTTTACAAGTAAATTTTTCTCTTCTATTCAACTTAATTCTATCTCAATTAAATCTCATCTTTAATGTACACTTTCATTTGATTAGTTATTATAAAATTTAACCTTTCAGATTCAGCTCATTCAATTGATTACAAGGTCATTTCCAATTTATTTCAACTTATTTGGATTTCGTTTGCAATTCATACCATTACTATTTTAATCTATTTCATTTTCCTTTATTCGACACATATCCAATTATATTTAATTTGTTAACACTTCAAGTTAAATTTTTAATTTATAACTCAAGTTCTGATTCCACTATCCATTTTCAATTTACCACCCAATTTATTAACCACAATTCAATTACATTTACTTCACTATCGATCCAGGTCGAATTTGATTTATAACTTGAGTTTTATTTTCACTTCATTATTAACTCACAATTCAGCTTTATTTAACATTTCATTCATTAATTTATTAACAAATTAGTTCTCCCCTATTTATAGTTCAATACTTGATTTTTAATTCCAAATATCACTTCATTTAATTTTCTTAGTTCAATTTATTTTATAATTCAAATTTGGATTTTCTTTAGTTTTATTATCCAAAACATCAAACAATATTTATTTTGGATTTTGTATTCCATTTTCAATTTATTTTTTTAAGTCACAACTTATTATTTACACAATTCCATTCATTCTAGGCTTGAATATATTCATCTTTTATTTTTAACTCAAGCCTTATGCTTATTTATAACCAAGCATATATTTTATTCCACGGGTTTATTTTATTCTTTTATAAGTTATTCCAATTCATTCTATTCAATAACTCAATTGAATTCTTATTCCAATTCAATTTTATTTTAACTCGGATTTATTTACCTAAATTTGATTTCAACTTAATTCAAATACAACTAGATATTATTTTCAGCTATTCAATTTATTTCAATCTAGTTAAATTTTATTCCCCGCTCTAAGTTAATTTCATTTTAAACCTTTCACCTTGAATTTAAATTCCAACATTCAAAGCTTATATTTCCTTCCTGATTTAAAAATCATCTCAATTTATAAGCCTACAACCTATCTTATCAGGATTTTCAAACACCCGGCTTTTGGTTCAAATATTTTGAAATCTCCAATATCTCAAATCGCATTTCTCAAAAGTTAAACCAGTCCTGGTTTTTATTTCCAATAAATTTCCTTTGAAATTTCAAAAACAAACAGGTTTTCCTTAAAAATCAATTTGGCAGCAATTTGTCACTTAGAAACTCGAAAATGAACATCGATGATGCTGCAGTCATCACCGAAATTATTTTCCAGCAACTGAAGTGAGTTCAATGCTATATCCCTTCCTAAAATTTATTTGAAACCGATTCCTTTCAGAAATACCCCAAAAACAATAATGCTACTATTTATCTTCAAAATACTTCCAAAATCTCCGGGGTTTTAAAGTTTCCAATTTTGTTTTAATTCAAATTTTAACTATAATGCACTTGTATAGTTTATGCTTATACGAATTCTCATTTGATTATATTTCAATTTTATAAATTACATTTATAATTCATATTTATAAATTTCATTTTATAATGGGTTTATTCCTCTAAACCTTGGTTATATTTTCAATTTCTAGTTAAATTTTCCATACAATAAGGATAATAATTTAAATATCATTATTTCTAACATCCAAGCAACCATATATTAGCTAAAATAGTTTACAAAAACCTTTCTTTATATAAAAATATATTTTGGGTAAAATTATTTCATTCACCCACATTTAAAACAATACCGTGTCAATTGTTCTATTCAAGTGTTTAGAAACCCCTTTGATACAGTTGTCCAGACTGTGCCGACAAAGGTTCATATGCCACTCAATAAACCAATCAACACAATATTAAAATAATTTATATTCACTAACAAATACGCACTCATATCTATTAATACGCTCAAACTCATTCTAGAGTACTACGGACTCTAATTTAAATGAGTAATTCCCACCAGAGCCAAGGTTATCACCAACCTATGATTTGATACCAACTGTAACGACCCGCAAATCCGTACCCCTTGAGTCATCACTATTCTAATTAAATCAACTCAAGTTGTACAGAAATACGAACCATTTGGGTTAAAGAAGAAGAGGTAGAAGAGGAAAATAGAAAACAACATCAGAATCTAACCCTGTCAAGCTTTCTCCTCCTCCACTACAACACCACTTAAACTACTCATCCTCACTCTAAAACAAACTACCTCAACCCTACACCCTCATCCCCCTGCTGCTCCATTTACAGCCATCAAAATCAAATCGCCAAACTTGCAAACCATCCTGAATCGCGTATATTCCTAATCCGAAGTCACAACTCGAAGCCTAAACCAAACTCCACATGCAACGAACATCTGACACCTAACATAAGAAGTACAGAATTCCACTACAACCGCGACCTTGACGAACACTTCAATCGCCAATCCTCAATCCCCAAATTCACCCGCGACCATCCTCAACAACCTAACTCTAAATAATTCGAATTTTAAAAAAAAATCCACACTTCGACATCTCCTCACTACTGCTAATTCGCCATTTCGTCAATTCTTTCCACAATCAATCATGCCAACCACCGAAGTCCAAATCGCCGCGACCAATTCTCCTCGAACAACTCCAGTAAACCCACAATCAAAAACGCCATCTCGTAACTATGAAGTATGGTTAAAAAAATTCGAATGGAGTGGTGGTTTTGTTTCTCGAATTTAATTGGGGAAGTGCGTTTTGTAAGAAATGTTTCGTTGATTTTTTTTTCTTCGGCCATGATTCTTTCTTCTGATTTGAAAAGAAGGGTTCGGCTGTAGATATTAAAGAGGAAGAGAGACACGATGATAAAGGCATGTACGAGAGGAGACAGCGATTCGAAGGAAAGGCAGCTGATGGTGATTAGCACGTGAATATGTAAATATAATTTTAAATATAATTTTCGATGTAAATTTTCAACGCGTTTATGTATCGTACGCTCACATAACAACTCCAATCAATACAAAATTTGAAATCCGATAATAATACAATATTACGGATCCAATGGAACTGGTTTCATCGAATTCCGAGACTGTGCCCCGGAATGCTATTTTTTAAAATTCAATTTAAACGATATTAAATTTCAAAACTTAACAAACCATTCTTAAATTTGATTTCAACACTTCTATTCTCTTCAGTAATATCAATATAACTTTTATAAGCCTTCAAATTATTTTTAATAGGCTTTAAATCTCAGATTTCATATTTTATCCAATTTCAAATTATTTAAATTCAATAATTTAATCATCAAATAAATTGTGATATTTGAATTCAAGTTAAAATTACTCTATTGAATATTTAAAATCAATTAAATATTCTAATTTTAAATGCACGAAAATTCCACGTCGTCACACGATGGCTCTTGGACTAGCCATTCGATAGCTTTAGGATCTCAAAGTTCAATGGCTCTTGGACTAGCCATTCGATAGCACTCTATAACTTTAGGTTGTTACCATTCGATGGCTCTTAAACTCATCATTCGATGGCCCTTGCTTTTGTCGTCTTGTGATGTCTCTCTTTCAACCTACAATAGCTAGTATATTTTAGGAATAACATTTCTTCCTTTTTATAATACTGTTTTATAATTTAGTATAAAATTACTCTTTATATTCTTGAATGTGTTCATCATAGGCATTTATTTTCTTTTCTCATGATATAGTGGCTATTCTCCTTCCTAATTTTTTCTCTATAAATATCATTCTACCCTTTTTTCTTTCTCTTTTATATCTTACATAAGAAAAAAAACTAATCTCCTCTAGGTTTTCTTCCTAAATAAATGTCGATTTGTCAAAAATCTCCATTTAGTAGTGATTTATTTTCCATTAGCCCACCGATTGTTAATTTGCTGTCATTATCTAATTTGATTTAACAACCTCTTAATTTTTAGTTTTCTACGATTGAAATTGTTAACCTTTATGTTGATAATTTCTTTAAACTTCCTTTGATTTGTTGTTTTATCTGAGTTTTGTTCACCTAGGTTGCTATTATTGTGTGTTGATTTCAGGTCTCACCGTCTCAAAATTAATTTAAATAACATATTTATTATTGTGTAATGACCTTGACATATTAATATGAAACAAGTAATCATACAAAAGCTAATTTTCTTTAACATTCAGTAGTTAGTAAATTAATAGCTCAAATTTTGAAAGTCACTCTTGTCATTGACATGCAGTAGCTTATGATGCGATAGGTCAACACCTGAAAGCTTATTTTCTTTATTATTGGCATGCGATTACTTGTCTCACGAAAAATCATCATTAGAAAGCTGTTATATATATATATATATATATATATTCCTACATGCAATAGGTATCTTACAATGACTCAACACTCGAAAGCTATTTATATTTTTTCTACATGCGATAGCAATCTTACAATGACTCAACACCCAAAAGCTATTTTTATTAATACACAATAACTCACCAGTTGATGACTCAATGATCGAAAGCTAACTTTCTTCACTACTGCTAATATGCAATAATTTGCCATGCCATTTGAAAGCCCATTGATACGTGATAACTCAACATGCGATGGCTCATCATCTAAAACTTACTTTTCTTACTACATACATGGGATATTTAGTATATTCAACCCCCGATATCTCATTAATTGATGTTTTGTTTAACCTATTGTTCCTTCCTTTGTCTATAAATAACAAACAAATGATGATCCATTCACCATCTTATATGATCTGTTACTTAACACATAAGAGGTCCACGAGATATGCACAGATTTTATTCTTAAGGTTTTTTTTGAACATGACTTGTTCTTTGGTAGGTGTGGCTATATCCTTTTTGTATTCATATGTATTTTTTAAACGTCTATCATTTTACTGCACTTGTATTCAATGTTACTTGATGAATTCTTTCTTTTCATCTTCCACCGCCATTATCCTTCATGTTCAACATCTTAGCATTTCAATTGTTGTTTGCCTTACACATATCTTATGTGTTTTAAATATTTAAATAGTGTATTAATTCAAACCATAAATGGTAGAACATTACGCACCAAAAATTAATAGGTTAATTTGTTAACGGAGAAATAAATTAAGCGAATGAAAAGAAAGAAATCTTGGTTAGTGACCCTCGCCTTTTTCTCAAAGAATATGCCCTATGTATCTTACCATAATGTGACTCGCCACTACGCAATGACCTCCATTTTGTCTAATCTTGAAGTGATTTGGTTTTAGGAATTCTCCAATTTTGTTAATATAGGAAGCTTTTTTAATATGTTTTATGCCTTTTTGTCAAAACCCTATTTCTTATAGTTAAAGATTCACTATTAATTATATTATAGGTATTATGGTAAAAAATAAGAAAGAAATCCCTAAGGAATCATCAAAATCTCCTAAGGCTAAGAATCCCAGAAGATAAACTTTATACCTCCAACCAATCTTATTTCACGAGACAATAGGATATTGATTCTTTATCATAACACTTTGGAGGGAACTAAAACTAAGGCTCCAAAACCTGGTGATAGAATGGATACTCCTCCAAAAGGATTCTTTGTTGTTACTTTTATTCATATCTGGAATTCCTACTATCTTCATTTTACACCCATTATTTCCAATGTCATATCCTTTCTCAAAATCGTGACCATCCAACTAAACCCAAATTATTATTATTATATCAATTCTTTATTCACACTGAACAAGGATCTTAAACTCGAAGATTTGCCTCCATCCATCCTGTGCTCTTTGATGATTCTTCAAAACATGAAAAACCAACTTAAAGGCTCTATATATTATATCTTCCCTGTCGGCGATGGAGTGATTTCTAACTTCGTCAACAAAACTAGTGATTGATGTCGTTGGTTCTTACATAAGATATTTTTCTTTGAAATTATTGGAAGATTTTCCATCCCTTGTAAATTGTTTTACCTTAATTTCTTTTACCTAATAACTATTTACACTAACTTTGTTAGCTTCTGTTAAGTCATTCTTGTTTATCATTATTAGCCATCGACTCGAAGGGTGTCGATCCTAATGTTCTGGCCAAGATTGACCGAATCGAGGATGCCATTGAGTTTTCTAGGAGTCGCACTTATTTCTGAAGAAAACTAAGGAAATATTCCTTAATCCATCCATCTCGTTGATTTTTAGGTGAGCCTTCGATGATAAAGAAGAAAGATATGGTCCACTAACCTTTATTGTTGTCAAGCTTATTGTTTTTACTACAAATTCATCGGCACAATGCCCAGCCTACTACAGTCTTGGTATTCCCTGGGTTCTACCCATTTTGTATTATTTTCATATCGAGGGAGATAGATTTTTCCTACCATTTATTACAATGGGAAATTATGTAGTACTATTGTGAAGGATCTTAAGGTTACTTTAGCACTAGAGGGAGTGAATAGTGTTTTATAACTTGTACGAAATTTTTCTAAGTTATTTCAAGGTTTAAATTCAAACATAAATAATCAATCACAGATATATATTGAAAAACAGTCACAGATATATAAATGTAGTAAAAGTAAGAGAGATGGCACCAATAGTTTTCCTACTGGTTTGGGTTAACCAGTCCTACATCCAGCCCTATACAATGTATGTATAGATTTCTTTTCCAATTACTACTTCAATAAGTATCAAGAAAACCAGAATACAGTCTCGATTTCAAGGCAATGAGATACACTCTCCTGATTTATAAGTTCAGGGTAGACCCTCTTGATTTAATCAGGCAACAGGATCGCCCACTTGATTTGATCGGGTAACAAGCACAGCCACTTGATTTGAATAGGAAAAAACACACACACTTGATTTAAACAAGAAACAAGCACACCCAAACAAATAACAGTAGGATTGTTGATTTTAAATACAAACAGTTGTACTCTGAATATAAAATATCCTATAGCCCTTTTGACAACACTTTGATCTTTGAACTAGTGAGAGAATACTTTAAAATCATTGAGTAGATTGTAGAGAATGAATGTAGTAAAGTGTAGATTGAATTTGAACGAATTCAAAGAGTATAGAAAGCGACTTTTATGAATATATAATGAGAATTTGGAGTAAGAAGAAAATAGAGAAAGTAGTTAATAAAATTAGTTTTCTAGTCTCCTTTATATAGAGTTTTAAGTGATTTGTGTATTCGTGAAGAAATGCAACCAACAACCAAAACTATTCAAAATTCAATAGGCATCTCTCCAACAGTCTATATGTCGACATACCTTTGTTAATTTTGAAAAACAATAACTCTTTTAAAGCGTTTATAAAATTCTAATAATTTGTAAAACTTTTAAACATAGTTTTTAAATACTTTTAATATATAAAATTCTTTATGAAATATTTGTAAAAGTTGTATATAAAGTAAATAATTTAATAAGGGAGTATTTAAAAAACAGATGGTTGCTATTCAAGGACTTTGACATATTATTCTAATGTTTATTTCATATGATATATAGCCTTGAATTCTTCGTGTCTTTGTCTTTAAATTCATGTGTATTCAAATATCTTGATCATCTTTAAATCTTGATCTCTAGCCTTTATACCGATCAGTTGTCAAACTTGATTATCTTATACTTGTATAAACCTGCATAATATTCTGCAAAATAATCTATATAACTTAGGAAAACATTATTCTCTTATATAGTCATTGTCGTCAAAATAAATATACGTGATATTAACAATCTCCCTTTTTTATTGATGTCAACCATGTAAATACATTTATCATAAACTATATATCACAAACTTTACATTTATTTATTAATTATATGAAAAGTACAAATACTACTAGAGTTAATAATAAATATGACTAAAACAAATAAGTACAAATTAATACAAAAAATTACAAATTAAAACCTAGATATTCTTGGGAACATCGACCCATCCTTTGGATTCAAAGATAGGATTTATGTAGATAACTTCCCAATCTTCATCATTCACTCTTGCTTTAGAGTTCGAGCATTCAATAGCGTTGCTTTGAACTTGTTTGGCATAACTAAAAATGAAACACTGAAGAGAATTGAATTATTTTTCTTATTCTTTAATCATTTGCATTTGAATCAACTCCAAGTGATGTTGATTGCGTGGAATGAAGCAAAGAGCATTTTAAGGTAAACCGATTAAATAAAAACACCATTTCATAAAGCAAGATCTTGTAAACCATAAGACTAAAATTCTTTAAAACTTGCAGACCTTCCTGAAAATACTTTTCCATAAGTATCATGCTCAATTAAGTTTCAATGGACTTTTGATCATTATGAAATTGACTTTTGATCTTTTTGGTAAGCCTAATGGCTTTGGATTATGAAGGTTTGTTTAAGAAAGACAATTTTGATTTGTATTGGAGGAAAAAGTGTGAAGAATAAGTTTGAATTTTGAAATAAAGTGTGTGTAGAAATTGAGATAAGAGAATAAATAAAGAATGAATGGTTATGTGACAGATGAAAAGGTGACTTTTCAAATTTTAAAATTAATGAAAAAGAGAAGGAATTTCAAAATTTTAAAATTTGTAATGATTGTTAAAATGTGCCAGGTAAGTCAACATACCTATGTGACATATGTTGACATATGGGCCGAAATTTCAAAGTCCAAAATAAGAAATATTTATGTTATATGTATATTTATTTACTTATATATATATATATATATATTAATATTTATATTTATATATATACTTATTATTGCTATTATATTGCTGTGTAGTTTCTAAAATAAAAATAATAAAATATGAAACGTAAAAGGTGCCGATTTTATCATTTCCTTTGTCTCTTCTGATTAATCCTCCCTCACTATAAAATACATACTATTATTTTCCGCATTTGGTTTGTTATCACTTGATGCAGTGTCAAAATCATCTAAAGTTGCATTTTAAGATCCTTTTATCTTTTTGAATGAATTTGTGTTTGGTGTTTTCTTTTACCATGGGAAGTCCCTTCGTAGATGCCCAGATTCACCAAAAACATTTCCGTTTTTGTACTTTTTATTTTTAGTTTTACGAAAGTTGTTCATATTTCTATATTTAGGAATTTTTAGAAATTTCAAGTCGTAAAAGCAATCTCCTCCTCATTACCATTCTCATTTGAATCCTGGTCGTCAGTTGCAGCATTAAATGCATTGATTAATTATCAATTGCGTTATTTTCCCTTTTGCCCTGGTGCTTTATTGGACATTAGATTTGAAATTCCTTCTTCAATTTTCATAAACTAATATCATTGGCTTCCTCTATTGATAATGTCTTTTGATCGCATTCAGAAGAGAGTGAATTAAGAGTTTTTCTAACTTAATCCTCTTCTAAGAAATTTTTCCCTAATGATACCAATGAATAAACTATATCCTGAAATCTAGAATACATATCAAAAATAGACTTAATTGGTTTCATCTTGAATAGTTGAAACTGGTTAGTTAGCATAGAAATCTTAGTTTATTTTACTTTACTAATGCCCTCATATGTAACTTGTTATGTTCTCTAAATTTTCTATGAAGACTTATAAATAGAAACTCGATTAAATTCATTTTTTTCTAAGGAACAAAATAAAATATTCATGACCTTCGAAATATTAAGTGTTTGTGTCTTTTGGTCTGGTGTCCATGTTGAGTACTCAATTTTCGGTTTAGTGTACTAACTCTGTGTAATATTCCAAATATCTAAACCATTAGATTGTAAATAAGTTTCATCCTACATGACCAGTAATTATAATTACTATCATTAAATAGTAGGGTCTAGCAGTTGATTGATTTTCTACGAAAGTGTTAAAAATATACTATCAGTGTTACTAGCCATTTATACTTTGAAAAAAATCAAATAATGAATCTTTTAAAATCTAATCCTCTGGGACAGAATGAGGGAAATGGTGTAGTGATATGGTAAATGGATCTTAAGGCTGCTTTAACACTAAAGGAGGTGAATAGTATTTTATAACTTATATGAAATTTTTATAAGTTATTTCAATATTTAAATTCAAATACAGAGTAGTTATATATTAATAGACAGTCACAGATATATAAATATAGTAAAAGTAAAGTAATAGTAAGAGAGATGACACCAGAAGTTTTTAAACTTGTTTGGATTAACTAATCCAACGTCCAATCCTATACAGTGTATGTACAAATTTCTTTTCCAATACCAACTTTAAACAGGTAGCAAGCAAACAAAACACGGTCTCGATTTCAAGGCAGCGAGATCTACCCTCCAGATTTACAAGTTCAGGGTAGACTCTTTTCGTTTAATCGGGCAACAAGGTCACCTATTTGATCGGGCAAAAAGCACACCCACGTGATTTAAATGGGCCATAAGCACACCTAAACAAATAAATCTAGGGAGTTGTTGATTCCAAATACAACCGTTGTATTTGGTTAGCCCTTTTGATAGCACTTTGATCTTTGAATTGATGAAAGAATACTATCAAATCAACAAGAAGATTGTAGAGAATGAATATGATAAAGTAGAGACTGAATTTGAATAAATTTGAAAAGTATAGAAACTGGGTTTTGTGAAATATATAGAATTTGAAGTAAGAAGAAAGTAGAGAAAGTAGTTAATAAAATTTGTTTTTCAGTCGCCTTTATATAATGTTTGAAGGATGTGTCCATTCACAAAGAGATGTAACCAAAAATCACAACTATTCAAAATTCAAAAGGCATCTCCCCAACTTTCTATATGTCAACATAATTATGTACGGTACGTCGACATGCCTTTGTTAGTTTTGAAAAAAAAAATCTTTTAAACTGTTTAGAAATTCTAATAGTTTGTAAAAAAAATTAAACATAGTTTTTAAATACTTTTAATATATAAAACTCTTTATAAAATATTTGTAAAATTATAATTAATAAATATAATATATATATATAGTAAATAATTTGATAAGAGAGTATTGAAAGAACACATGGCTGTTATCCAAGGACTTTGAAAAAAATTCTAATGTTTATTTCCTATGATCTATAGCCTTGAATTCTTTGTATTTTTGTCTTTAAACTCACGAGACCTCAAATATCTTGATCATCTCTGAACCTTGATCTCTAGTCTTTTTACTGATCAGTCTTCAAACTAAATTATCCTATACTTGTATAAACCTGCATAATATCTTGTAAATTACTCTATAAAACTTGGAAAAACATTAGTATCTATATTTATATGGTTGTTGCCATCAAAATTGATATCTATGTTATTAACAGTCGCATAGTAGATGTGTAATTGGTTGGCATTTCCGCTTTGTCATCAAGTCGTGATCCTTCTGCTTTGTCCGCTTCTTCAAAGGCTATAGAAAAGCCACCACTTTCGAAAGACACTTTGTCATCTCTTATTTTCCGTAGAAGATATTTTGTCATTAATCGAGGAAAAGAAGCACAAAAGTTCTTGTGATGCGAATGCTTCCTCTGAGCCTCCCTTCAATAAGCACAAGGAGGCTGACCCTGTTATGGCTTTGCAGCTTTCCTTCAACAAGTTTTGGGGCTTAACTATCCTTCTCTCGAGGATGCTTTGCCTCCTCATTTTGGGATGAAGATTCCTCGTGCCTTAAGCTTTGAAGAGTTAATAACAAGCATTCTCTATTCTCCCACCACCATTTTGTTAACCTCCCTGGAAATTTCTTCTTTATTGTCAAAGCAAACTCTCGTTTGTCTTTTGCAGCATCTCATCTTGGTATGGTTTTTCTTCTTTTCACTCTAATGTGTTATAACATTTAATCATTCCAATAATAATTTTGTGTCATGGCTCTTCTCAAATTGGAAGGCACTTGTTTAATTTTCAACAGTCATTCTTACTTCCTTCTCAGAGTATGCCCTCATTAGGAACTAAACTCTTTACTTTTTAAGAAGATATCAACTCTTGAGGCTCAACTTTGTGATCTCCAATCCAATATTGAGTCACTGTCTTTTAAAAAAACTATAGCTACGACCCTTTTGTACTTAGAAAAGAAAAGATCCCAAGAATTAGAGGATAAGGTGAAAGATTTGGAAGGCAAATCATCCAAGCTCAGCAGGAAATGTCTATCTGAAAGTGACCTTGGCTCGAGTCCCTGCTTTAGAAGTAGGTTTAGACAAGAAGGATGTTTCTATTGGTAAATTGAAGTCGTCAACTCTAAAAAAATTTCTTTCTGAATGATTTCTTCCCCTGATGGAAGGACCAGAGTTTTGAGGCTATATTATTTACTACTTACAGGGATAACATCAATCTTATGCTTAGACATGGATTTCTTTTCCCTTTGCACTACGAGGATAGATTACAAAAGAAATTAGACATTATCCTAAATCATATCCTGGTGGATTACTTCTAAGTTTAAGAATGGGACTGCTATCGATCTTGCTAAATTCTAGCCTTTGATGATCTTTCGTTAGATGATGACGATGATGAAAAATTAGGGAGCGATTGAGAAAATAACTTGGATGATGACAATGATGATGACAACAATGATGGGAATGGTGGTGCCAAGGACCGTGCTCGAGATATGTTTCCAAGAACGGATAGGGATGATAGCTCGAACTAAGGTGGAACTGGGCTCTCTAAGGTCCAAGTCACACGTCTGACTTCCCTTCTCCTGTTGCTGATAAAGGGTTCAACAAAAATCCCATCGGAAGATCAGCACTTCCTGATTTAGATGGATTCAGCCAGTCTTCTTTTGGAGTTCAACAAGTTGATCTTTTAAGCCAATTATTACAACGACTCCTCCATATGTAATTTCTTTACCTATTCTTTGTTTTTTAGTTCATTGTGTTCCATAGTTAATAATTCTCAATATAACTTAATTCTCAGCATAGAAGGACAAATAAGAATTATGTAAGTATTTTATTAGATAAAAAGAGAGGAAATCTTAAGCCTTAACAGAGAAGGGAAAAGGTTAATTAGGGATTTGAATGACTTTAATGAGAAATACATGAGGCTTTTGAAATGCCTCAAGTACCTTGAGAATTTCAAGAATAAAAGAGTTGCACCTCTCCTTTGAAAATCTCGCTTCATCAAACTAACTTCCACAAAGAAAATGAGGAGTTGACCACCTCTTTTGGATGTTAGTCGGGGATAGGGTAAATTGATAGAGTGTTTGTATCTAACCAACACTCAATTTCCTATGACCGACTTCTTTTTCCTTGGTGGTTATTGTGGTGGTTTAATCAGGGGTCTTCATAAGAGGTACTTGGACAAGCATGGATCAAATCCTCACCTACTCAGGTCCCTACCACACCTTTAACAATTGATTCTTTTCCTCCCAATAAGATAAATTTAATAGAGATGGATTTATTATTGAATATTATGAGGAGTTTGTTCTTTATGATCCTTAATGATGTTGTTGCATATCTTTAAATTTTATTTAAGTTGAAGGTGTAGTGGTATTTCTGTGTAGGATTTATATTTTAATATGTTCATTATAATGTGCAGCCTGCTGAATTTGCTCTTATTTATTCTTATCTCCCATGTCAAATATAATTTAAGTAGACTGGTTAAAAATGATCTTTTAAAGATTTTTTTTTCTTTAATTAGCAAATTCCCTTGTTGAAATACTACTTCCTTGTGATCTTCATCATAATTATACTCGATTTCCAAACTTAGACTTTAGTTTTTTGGGAAATCAAAATGACCAATTCCTTCATGAGATTCTAACCAATTATGCTGAACATTGTGTAGTTAAATCAGTCCTCCTCTTAAAGAATGATATTATCGTTGGTTTCCCCTGGTTACCACTTCTTTTGGAAGTGAAGCTCCTTTCTATACTAGATTTTTAATTTCACTTTCCTCCTTCCAAAGATTTTGTGATTTTTTTTCTCATCCCTAGCATTAGCAACGTTGTAATGTATGTAATCCTTATGGTTATCATTTCTATATGAATGTCATGGTTCTGATTGTCTTTCAATTGTTAACAAATTTTTTGTTGTGACTTGGTTTGTGTTTATTGGTTATTTATTGTCTGTTTTCTAGTTTAGGATTAAAAACTATCTTTACCACTTGACAATGCCAGCCTCAGCTAATGTCTTGGATGCATTCAAGCCAAATAAGCGACTGCCCTTGAGCATCGTCCTACTCATTCTATTTTTGGTTCATCCACATTGATAATGCTAAAGCCAATAAATGGTATGAGAAATACATTCAAGTAAAATATATTTTAAAAGCTTCAAAAGAGATGGTTGAGGATCTTAAAAGGAAAATTTCTTCCAAGGATAAGGAGACTTTGGACTTATCTAGGAAGCTTGATTTATGTTTCGATTCTCAACAAGATCGCTCAACTTAATCAACGCGTTCTTGATTTGAGACAAACCTTATGAAATCTAAGAATAAGTGTCAATCATATGAGCTTATATTGACTGAAGGTGAAAAGGTTTGCCTACCCCCACACCTGCTAATTCTTCCAAATATGCATGTTTACAGATTTCCTCTCCATCTCGAGGTTACTTGGCGCATATTAGTAGTGCAATGGGTCTAGCTCTACTATTACTGGAGAACTAGCCTAGTGACCTTGCCAAAATGAGAAGATCTTTCAAATTTGAGTGTAACCAGAGAATAAAATAGTTCTAGAATAATAAGTTCTTTGAAGATCTTTTGGATCTTAGACATAAGGTTGAAACTTTAGAGCATAAAAGGAATGAACTTACGTCAAGAATTCGTATACTTGAGAATGTCAAATATGGCTTATCTCACCAAATTTCCTAACTACGAGGTGCTAAGAAGACTTATTAGTAAAGCTTTGAAAGCTTGGATTGATTCTATTGACTCGCTTAAAGTTATTTGTCATAATGAAAAGAAGTTGAAGAAATACCTTCTTGTAGCAATTCATTACATTATTGATCCTCCTAATGCATTAGAAAATTACATGAATGAAGTAAAGCAACTTATAGATCAATTAGGGTTAATGAAATTTTATTATACTAAGGCCTCTCAACTTGATTCACTATTAGATTATTTGATTGAAGTTATAGTTGCTTTTGAAATGAAAATTGACTTCTTGTTTTTCGACGTGAAAGAAATTGCTAATTGAGGAAGGTCGTTTCTTCTAGTTATCAAATATATCGACATTTTTTCCAATATGGATGCTCCGATGATCTTAAGGAAATTGAAGGACCTTCAATTTTTACAAGGAAGCTAATTCAACTAATGAACTACACTTTTGCACTTTAGAATTTGAAGGGAAAGGGAAAGAGCGGGTTTACCAACACCACCCTCTTCCTCAACCTCTAAAGCCATAAACTTTGAGAATATTTTGTTGTGAATGCTAATTTTATTGTAAAGAATAATATTGTACATATGACTTCTATGTAATAAAAATTTGTGTACCAATTTTGTAATGCCTCCTGATGAGCTTCCTGTTTGTGCCTTGTAATATAGCCCTTATGCTTTTCTACTAATTCTTTTCCCATATTGAATGATACAGTTGGAGAACTTTGTCCTCTATTTCTTTTGCATAGATGTTATTGATAAGGCTTTAAAGTGGGTTTTATTATTGGAAATGGACCCGCCTATAGTGGAAGATATGAGTGAATTTCAAAAAGTTTACTATTTTGGATTTTTATTGGCCATATAAAGTCTGTTTCATTTAGAGAATTTCTTTTATATAAGTCATTATTTTATTTTATTTTATAAATAAAGTTTTACTTTATATTATTTTATGTTATATTTGAATATGTGTATCATATACATATATATGTGTAGGTGCACATGAAACATAATAAAGTGTGTATGGTTTGACATTCGCATGTATAGATGCTTAGATTTACACTATAACGGATATGTCAGCACCTCTAGATTTTATGTGTAATCTAAATGACTATGCGTGTGTGTGCGTGCGTGTGCGTGAGTCAAATGTTATTGCAATAATTTATTATTATTAAATGAATCAATTTACAAAATGAATACCTTTCACCAAAGTCTTGGGTTCACACGTTGAGGCATTGGAATAATCTCTTTAAATCTTATCACAGTCCAGAAGGTGCTAGCTTTGAATTGATGACTATCGACTATCGTATAGCTTTGATTTTATTTCATTTGATTCTTGAAATTTTAGAGAAGGGATGGGTATGGTTTCAGCCAGCAAAAGATAAGAATGGAGGCTCTAAAACTAATTTTTGAATGAGGGTTATGATCCTTATATAGAGGAGAGATTAAAGAGAAAATGTGGGATCTAGATCCTTATTATTCCCCTACCCATTATCTATCTTTTAACACATCAAAACCCTACACTTAAGACCGTCATATGGCCACCCATACCATAATCTAATCGTGACCAAATACCTTAAACCCCATATGGCCCTCAAACCCACTTCAAGTTTGAACAATATTTATTCCATTTAAATCTAATTTAAATGTGTATCAATATCGTATTTCGATTAATATGTTTGTAACTATTATAAACATAATTTTTAACATTGTTCAACACATCAAATATAAACTTTATTATACTTCAAAACTATTGATTAATTCAATTAATTTATAACAATTATAAATTAATTAAACATATAGTCAAAGGAGTATTCAATGTTTCGGTTGTGTGACTCTTAGGTGTAAATATTGTCATTGATTAATATCAAACATTTTGAATATTAAAGTTCACACATCACTTAGCATGTGATGTCACATTTTGGCCAAATTTTTCGCTAACTTTATTTCGATAAAATCCAATCTTACTTTGTTAAGTGTTACCCGATAGTGACGATTATTTACACCAATTCTCTTTGTCAAAGTTATATCACTTTAACTTATAGAATTTGGTAATGGTCAATTCCAATATCTTTCATACTCAATTGTATAATCCAAACACAAAGTCTTTGGTTCAATAATAATAATTATTAATAACTGAACTACTCTGGCAAGAGATTTTGACTTTGAGTTGACTTTAGTCAACCTTGATACTAAACGAATCCTCTCTGAATAGTGTTTCACTTCCAATACTTCCACTCAACCCAGCTATAGTCACTAGATGGACGTTGTTCCATGATTGGAGCATAATCAAAGCAGAGCTTCCATATTGAAGATCGACAATATTCTCAAGTTAAGAGACTGTGTAAATTAGCACTTCGATATTTTATGTTTAAACTTAGTTATATTACCTAACAAAACACCATCAAGTGAGTCACTCCATAGTTATCCAATTACTTTCAGTACATAACCTTTTGGTGCCTCCAACAGTAATGAGTAATATACTGCCCACCATTTGTAGAGCGTTACATACTCTAATCTCAACGGATTCGTCGATATCCAGTCTCGATGCATATTGGCTGGGAATATTTAAAATAATGTGCTTATTATATTATGATATAATACACATGATTTTAACTATTTGTAATTACTATCACAAGCACACCATTTATCGATTTTGTTTGAAATATATTTTAATTAAATATTTAATTATTTATAACATATTATAACAAAGGTATAGTAGAAAGAAAAAACCATTATTATTAACAATAATTGATTAAAGAGTTAATTAATTTACAATAAATTAAAGAATTACCATAATATATGTAACGACTCGAATTTTTCGCGCTCGAAAATCGGCATCCATACTTCAAATCGTATTCGAATGCCGTAGATTCGATCGTTCAAATCCGATTCGTCAGAGCTTATAACAACATTAAGTAAACAACACAGCGGAATAAAAAATTAATACATTGATATACAGCTTTGATACAATATCTGATACAACAGATGATCCAATAGATATCAATATACATCAGAGATATGATACAATAAAATAGCAGCGGAAAAGAAAAATAGATAACATCTAGCAGCGGAACAATATAACTCTAAGATAGTCTTTAAAAGAGAACTCCAAAACCGCAACTCCCAACTCCAAGAACCAATCCAGCAATAGCTCGAACTCCCAATAACGATGCACCAAGCTAAGCAAGACTGGTGTGGTCCAAAGATTGAACTAACTCTAGATAATCTACTAAACCTGACTATCTGAAAAACCCAAACTCTAGACTGCTCGTGTAGAAAATAATGAGCACCCAGAGTTTAGGAAAGAAACGATAAACTCCGGATCAGTCGTGGGACTCGTGTGAGCAACAAAAACAGTTTATCTTTTAAAACAATCAACAAAAGATTTTAAAAAAAAATCAATTCGCAATGCTTTTTTTAAAATGAGACTACCATAAGGCCTCCCGCACACACAAACAATGCAAACGCAGAATCGGAGGAGATTTCTCCTTATGATAGTCAAAGATGCTTGATACGCATTAAAAAGAAACATTTGATATTATTACTAGTGCATAGTGTAGGCAAAATTCATTTCGAAAGTAAAGATATAAATCTTAGCCAGCATAGACATTTCGCACTTATGCCTACTATGGCTACCATGTTCAATAGCAGGTTACCGCCACATTCCATGGCAGGTTCTACAACTAAAACCGTGCAAGATCGTATTGTTTCTTTGGATTTCCAACAAATGGTCAGGCCAAGGAACTTCCCATTGCCACATGAGAACGCCTCTGGAAGGACGTCCCCGAGAACCAAACCGGATCTCTGCCAACACAAGGCCGGGTTACCCCTAACTGGGTAACTACTGACACGAGTATGCCATCTCCCGGTTGTAACAACCTTTAACCGGGGCCCCAGCAACAAATCACAAAACAATACATATACATATCTGCGATATCAACATAAGTTAAGTATCTGGGCTCCATACCATGATACCACTTCTATCCAGAAGGAAATGCACAATTCCTAAGGGGTGCTACCCCCAATAACCTTGCCGCATCTTTCCTGTTTCGACCATTCCGGGGTGTGAGGTCCGACGAAGTCTCGTCCATAAAGCCACGCTTTGGTACAAAGCCATGCTTTGGGTCAACAAATGACCAAAGTAATGATCACAAAGATAAATGATCAAACAAATGATCATATCACAAATGATCAAACAATGATCATTTCACAGTAACACTCAGCATGTCACATTACCAAATTGGGAATATATCGCTGATAACCATCAACTACATAACCTCTGAGCTCGTACGTCTCAGAGAAGGGTGTTAAGCTAAGAGAATAAATTCTCCGCCACCAACAGAAACGTATTTGAAAGAAATCTGCTTTATATCTCAAAATGTAATGTCAGACACACAATCCATTCAAGTCTGTTCTGGGTTCGAACAGAACCGAAGGCACTTCCGAAGAAGTCCTTGCAATCCGGGTAATCCCTAATCACGTCCGGATTTTCCATCACATATGGAGATCTCTATACCGGGGACATCCAGTGCAGAGACAATCGACGAGAAACCCTTTCGTTTTCGAAAATATCCGGTCTTCACCACCGGTCTTCAAATGCAATCCATAACGACGTATCACATATTCGGAATGGGATATATGACACAAGGTTCTCTCCTGGCTAAACCGAATAAATGAGTGTAATATTTAAAAACATATGGATATGGGATTTCAATTAAGCCACAACTTAAAACCCAAAACTTTCTTTAAATGGTTAAACAAATTACCATTTCAAATCTTTAAAACAAAAAGATTTATTTCACAAAGATCAATTCATAAATTTCAAAAACAATTTCATTTTGATAGGATTAACCCATTAATATCTTTAAATCAAAGATTTAACTTATAGTTTCAAATCGTTTCCAAAACTTGGAAATTATCTTCATTTCAAATTAGAGATCATTTTAACTCAAATTGGAAGTTCATTTCTTATGTGAAAGCTTTAATTATTTGAAAACAAACAGTTTTCGTTTTAGAAAAATCCAATTATATTTACACGAGTTAAAGCCCTTGAATTTAAATTCAAATTTCCAAATCAATACATTTAAAAGGGTTTAAAAACCCATATAACTCATTTATAAGTTGAATAACTTTTCTTTATATCCTAGTTTCCAAATCATAGAATTCAATTTCAAATATTGAATTCAAATTTAAATCAAAATATTTAAATTTCAAAACTCAATTAAGTTATTAAAAATAAATTTCATCTTTGAAATTCCATTTCAAAAAAAAAACTTTTCACTTTAAATCCAATCCATTTCCAAAACATTTGAATTTAAAAATTCAAATTCAAAGCTATTTTCAAAAATCTGTGACTTAATCGATTTCCTCGTGAAATCCATATTTGTGTGTGTATGGTGTGGTCCAGGGGTTTAATCCACAATAGTGCACAATCATCATCATCACAGATTAAAACAAAGAAATATAGTTGATAAGCGATATAAAATTATAACGCTCATCGTCCATTCAAAGATTCACAGATAGTATACAAATGTAAATAAATATAACAGCTCAATCTACAGAACAAAATATCACAAATCAGATAGGATAATCAATTCAAGGCATTTCATACAATACAATCATTCATGAGTATTAAGGTCAAGTATTAAATAATCATTTATAAGCAGGATTAATTAATTATTTAATCCTAATTAATTCAACTTATTTTCGACTAAATTTAATTACTTATGAATTAATTATCAAATTCTGATTTATTAATTACAAATCGTTTGATATAAACTAATTTACCAATTTCCTTAATTTATTAAATGATTCTTAGTTAATCACATAAATTAAATTAACCTTAAGTTAATTACATAATCATTTAACCTTTAATAAATTAATTATCCTTAAATAAATTTCCTTGGTTAATTTATCACATTATCCTTACATTATCTATTGCTTAATCACTTGATAAATCAACTTTAATACTTTAAATTAATATTTAATTAAAAATCCTTAATTTCCGAATTAATTATTCCTTAGTTAATAAATCAAAATCTTTAATAAGTAGTTTAAACCTTTAATTACTTATTTAATTTATCCAAATCATTAGCTAATTAAATAAATAAATTATCCATTTAATTACTTAATAATTAATGAATTATAAATCCTCATTATATCTTCATTAACTTAAGATAAATCTCATTCATATTAGTGATTTTATTATCACTCAAAAATATGTTAAAACATTTATATTCAATCCACTTTTAAATTCACATATTAAAAATATGCCTTATCTTTTAAAACTTATTTAAACATTTAATTTTATAAATCTTCATTTAAATTTCAAAATCTGGAATTCAAATATAAGTTTAAATCTGGGTTTCCAAAAAAAAATTATTTAACTTCGGTTTATAATTCAAAGCACATTTTAATTTCAAATTCTTTTAAATACGCTTAAAATGCTTAAACTTTTTTTTATTATTAATAAACAATTTAAATTTAAGAACTTTATTCATTTCCAACTAAACTACAAACTCATATTGGATTCATAGATCAACCTTGATCTATGGCTTAGTTTAGAACCTTGCTTTATACTTTGAAATTTATATTTGAATTTAGGAACAGGTGAAGCCTGGAAAAACTCCAACCTGAACCACTGAAATCCAGCTTCGAGTTCAAAACCACAAAGACACGAGCTCCACTTTGAGTTTTCCCTCAAATTCCCTCTTCCCAACCCACTGCAACCAAAACCCATATTCCAGACCCCAAACCAACATGCTCGTGCACGTGTACCAACACCCTGGCCATCGCCGATCAACATCGACCCCTTCAGCATGTCGCCGATGTCCCACCAAATCCCTCCGATCCACCCAGTTCGACCAAAACGATCGGAAACAAAATCGAGCCATTCATCACCATCCTGGAACCAAACCTGGAACAAAACACATCCACCCCTTCGAAACCTGTCACCGCGTCGTTCACCCAAACTCGGCCACCTGAACACGTGAAACTCCGGCCATAGCTTCATCGACGTCTGCTCCACCATTCCCCCAACCCACGGCGAACTCGGTCGCCTGAGGACGATGCACGAATCGAAACTCCCATCACACCTAAAACTAGGTTTAAGAAAAAGAATCGCTTGTCGCCGCTGCCACGTGCAACTGTCGACCCTCTCACCATTTTTCTCTAACACCCCGTAGCCTCCTCTATCGCCACTAGAAACCCCAACCCCCTTAGCGTCTCCGACCACCGGAAATCGCCCAAAATCCATTTTTCACTTAAGTCGAACTGCACTTAATCCATTCATCTTACATTTTGCTCTAAAAATCATAACTTAGTATGAGGATTCAGTTCATAATCCTGAATTCATAAATTAAAGTGTTTAAATTTTGATAATTTGAAAGATTGTACTCAGTTCATCGATTTCCAAAGACATATACGAGTTGTTATAACTTGAGTAAATTTTTAAATCTTAACTCATAGTCAAACAAACATATTTTGTTTTGACATCATTAGCTAAAAATGATCAGAGCAAGTGGAATTAAATTTTGAACTAAGTTATAACCTGTACTTTGATAACAGAGGCCATACTTCCTATTACCAAAGATATGCATACAAATTAAATATACACACAGGCCATAATACATAACCATATTAGCATATGACTTTCAAGATGACACATGCAAACCAGATTGTTCAAGCAGATCTCATGTAGAAGAATAAGTTTACTCACCTGGATGTTTTTGGAAGAAGAATAGAGAACAATTTTGTGTTAAAGCAGGCTTGAATCCTTTACTTGCCTAAACCATTTTGACTTCTGGTTGAATTTATTTGAGTTGTTGTTGAAATTTGTTTAAGTTTAAGATGATGTTTTATTTCACATTTTTTTTGTTTCTCGGTTTTGAAATGAACGAATTTGAAATGGGAGATTGATATATATAAATGAGTTACAGGTGATGTATGGTTTGAACAATACAAAGCATGGCTGAAGATGATTGAACAGGTGATATAAAATTAGTACAAAAGGATAATATATTGTCTAGTACTAAGCATGGCTGAAGTATGTAAAATAGGCAGAGACATTTGTTTATGTTTTCACCACTGGTATTGCACTGTTGGTCTCGGCTGGGATGATAGGGGTAGGTACTTTTGCTTCTTATTTTATTTACGTACTTATTTTTAGTTATGTTATTTTATTTTGTCTTCATACTTATATACAAAACTTTGTTTTGTCATTGCTTTGTATTTCTTCATTTTACAAGTATACATACTTGTACATATAAAATGCTGTCTTCTTTTGTTCAACTTGACTATGTTTGCTTAGTCTTCATATATATTTATTGTTTTTATTAAGTACAATTATGTTTGTTTTTTATTTTTCTTTGTATATTTTTGTTTGTTTTATTTGGGTGGAGATGAAAGCTTTAATGGTTTATGTACTTTGCTTTAGTTTTGTTTTACTTTGCATATTTATTTACAACTTTGTTTCTTTGTTTTGTATTTGAATGGTTTGTTTATTCTTATTTTTATTTTGCCAGGTTGCCTCTTTTCTTCATGTACAAATATACTTTCTTCTTTTGTTTGTTTGTACTTGTTACTTGTTTCATACTTCATACCTATCATCTTGCTTATATTTTGTTTTATTAATGTGCATTGATTTTATAACATAATTTATTTGAATATTGAAAAACTCGAATCAATTTATCATTTAATTTCACAATTTTAAATCAAAAATAAATTAAATTATCAATTTAAAATAAATTAAAATTCGGGATCGTTACAGACCTCCCCCTTAAAAAGAATTTCGTCCTCGAAATTCGCCAGAGAGAGATAACGAAGAGATGAAAGATAAAGAAATATCTTTTCAGATCAAACTGAATATCAATTCTGCATTTGGCTTATCAAATCAGAATATCAACAATAGATACAAGAAATTACAATAGAATTTCAAATTTGGTTTTAAACGAAATCGCTTTATTGATACAATTCAAATTATCCTTCATATCCCATTAATCAATTTAACTCAATTTAAAATTTCCAATTTATTCAAAATTTCAATTCTAAATTTCAAATTCATATTCATTAAGGTTTAAATTAAAAACTAATAAGAAACCGATGAAATACGAAGAAAAGATTTCCTATAACGATACGTAGAGCCACCAACACACCGAAAACTTCTTCTGGAGCTGTCACGAAGAAATCAAAAGAATTTGAAAATCGAATCAAAAGAATTTAGAAACGAATCAATGGAGATTGAGAAGAAAATTATTTCCACTGTTGTTACAGAGTATTGACCAATTATAGTCGTGTTATCCTGTCCCCTATCTCGTTCTCTTCTTGCACTCATACTTGCTATCACTGGATAGTAAGAGAATTTACTGAGGCATTCAAACGGATATCTTAGGGATTACTCATTCTAGGGATACTTCACCCTATCTCTAATGAGCTACTTAACGTGTTACACTCCTGAGCTAAAGTTCAGCCTTAGCTCTGATACCAAATGTAACGACTCAAATTTTTCGTGCTCGAAAATCGACATCCATACTTCAAATCGTACTCGAATGCCGTAGACTCGATCGTTCAAATCCGATTCGTCGGAGCTTATAACAACATTAAGTAAACAGCACAGCGGAATAAAAAAAATTAATACATTGATATACAACTTTGATACAATATCTGATACAACAGATGATCCAATAGATATCAATATACATCAGAGATATGATACAATAAAATAGCAGCGGAAAAGAAAAATAGATAACATCTAGCAGCGGAACAATATAACTCTAAGATAGTCTTCAAAAGAGAACTCCAAAACCGCAACTCCCAACTCCAAGAACCAATCCAGCAATAGCTCGAACTCCCAATAACGATGCACCAAGCTAAGCAAGACTGGTGTGGTCCAAAGACTGAACTAACTCTAGATAATCTACTAAACCTGACTATCTGAAAAACCCAAACTCTAGATTGCTCGTGTAGAAAATAATGAGCACCTAGAGTTTAGGAAAGAAACAATAAACTCCGGATCAGTCGTGGGACTGGTGTGAGCAACAAAAACAGTTTATTTTTAAAACAATCAACAAAAGATTTTTTTAAAATCAATTCGCAATGCTTTTTTTAAAATGAGACTACCATAAGGCCTCCCGCACACACACAATGCAAACGCAGAATCAGAGGAGATTTCTCCTTATGATAGTCAAAGATGCTTGATACGCATTAAAAAGAAACATTTGATATTATTACTAGTGCATAGTGTAGGCAAAATTCATTTCGAAAGTAAAGATATAAATCTTAGCCAGCATAGACATTTCGCACTTATGCCTACTATGGCTACCATGTTCAATAGCAGGTTACCGCCACATTCCATGGCAGGTTCTACAACTAAAACCATACAAGATCGTATTGTTTCTTTGGATTTCCAACAAATGGTCAGGCCAAGGAACTTCCCATTGCCACATGAGAACGCCTCTGGAAGGACGTCCCCGAGAACCAAACCGGATCTCTGCCAACACAAGGCCGGGTTACCCCTAACTGGGTAACTACTGACACGAGTATGTCATCTCCCGGTTGTAACAACCTTTAACCGGGGCCCCAGCAACAAATCACAAAATAATACATATACATATCTGCGATATCAACATAAGTTAAGTATCTGGGCTCCATACCATGATACCACTTATGTCCAGAAGGAAATGCACATACCCTAAGGGGTGCTACCCCCAATAACCTTGCCGCATCTTTCCTGTTTCGACCATTCCGGGGTGTGAGGTCCGACGAAGTTTCGTCCACAAAGCCACACTTTGGTACAAAGCCATGCTTTGGGTCAACAAATGATCAAAGTAATGATCACAAAGATAAATGATCAAACAAATGATCATATCACAAATGATCAAACAATGATCATTTCACAGCAACACTCAGCATGTCACATTACCAAATTGGGAATATATCGCTGATAACCATCAACTACACAACCTCTGAGCTCGTACGTCTCAGAGAAGGGTGTTAAGCTAAGAGAATAAATTCTCCTCCACCAACAGAAATGTATTTGAAAGAAATCTGCTTTATATCTCAAAATGTAATGTCAGACACACAATCCATTCAAGTCTGTTCTGGGTTCTAACAGAACCGAAGGCACTTCCGAAGAAGTCCTTGCAATCCGGGTAATCCCTAATCACGTCTGGATTTCCCATCACATATGGAGATCTCTATACCGGGGATCAGCCAGTGCAGAGACAATCGACGAGAAACCCTTTCGTTTTGGAAAATATCCGGTCTTCACCACCGGTCTTCAAATGCAATCCATAACGATGTATCACATATTCGGAATGGGATATATGACACAAGGTCCTCTCCCGGCTAAACCGAATAAATGAGCGTAATATTTAAAAACATATGGATATGGGATTTCAGTTAAGCCACAACTTAAAACCCAAAACTTTCTTTAAATGGTTAAACAAATTACCATTTCAAATCTTTAAAACAAAAAGGATTTATTTCACAAAGATCAATTCATAAATTTCAAAAACAATTTCATTTCGATAGGATTAACCCATTAATATCTTTAAATCAAAGATTTAACTTATTGTTTCAAATCGTTTACAAAACTTGGAAATTATCTTCATTTCAAATTAGAGATCATTTTAACTCAAATTGGAAGTTCATTTCTTATGTGAAAGCTTTAATTATTTGAAAACAAACAGTTTTCGTTTCAGAAAAATCCAATTATATTTACACGAGTTAAAGCCCTTGAATTTAAATTCAAATTTCCAAATCTATACATTTAAAAGGGTTTAAAAACCCATATAACTCATTTATAAGTTGAATAACTTTTCTTTATATCCTAGTTTCTAAATCATAGAATTCAATTTCAAATATTGAATTCAAATTTAAATCAAAATATTTAAATTTCAAAACTCAATTAAGTTATTAAAAATAAATTTCATCTTTGAAATTCCATTTCAAAAAAAGGTTTTCACTTTAAATCCAATCCATTTCCAAAACATTTGAATTTAAAAATTCAAATTCAAAGCTATTTTCAAAAATCTGTGACTTAATCGATTTCCTCGTGAAATCCATATTTATGTGTGTATGGTGTGGTCCAGGGGTTTAATACACAATAGTGCACAATCATCATCATCACAGATTAAAACATAGAAATATAGTTGATAAGCGATATAAAACTATAACGCTCATCGTCCATTCACAGATTCACAGATAGTATACAAATGTAAATAAATATACACAGCTCAATCTACATAACAAAATATCACAAATCAGATAGGATAATCAATTCAAGGCATTTCATAAAATACAATCATTCATGAGTATTAAGGTCAAGTATTAAATAATCATTTATAAGCGGGATTAATTAATTATTTAATCCTAATTAATTCAACTTATTTTCGACTAAATTTAATTACTTATGAATTAATTATCAAATTCTGATTTATTAATTACAAATCGTTTGATATAAACTAATTTACCAATTTCCTTAATTTATTAAATGATTCTTAGTTAATCACACAAATTAAATTAACCTTAAGTTAATTACATAATCATTTAACCTTTAATAAATTAATTATCCTTAAATAAATTTCCTTGGTTAATTTATCACATTATCCTTACATTATTTATTGCTTAATCAGTTGATAAATCAACTTTAATCATTTAAATTAATATTTAATTAAAAATCCTTAATTTCGAATTAATTATTCCTTAGTTAATAAATTAAAACCTTTATTAAGTAGTTTAAACCTTTAATTACTTATTTAATTTATCCAAATCATTAGTTAATTAAATAAATAAATTATCCATTTAATTAACTTAATAATTAATGAATTATAAATCCTCATTATATCTTCATTAACTTAAGATAAATCTCATTCATATTAGTGATTTTATTATCACTCAAAAATATGTTAAAACATTTATATTCAATCCACTTTTAAATTCACATATTAAAAATATACTTATCTTTTAAAACTTATTTAAACATTTAATTTTATAAATCTTCATTTAAATTTCAAAATCTGGAATTCAAATATAAGTTTAAATCTGGGTTTCCATAAAAAAAAATATTTAACTTCGGTTTATAATTCAAAGCACATTTTAGTTTCAAATTCTTTTAAATACACTTAAAATGCTTAAATTTTTTTTATTATTAATAAACAATTTAAATTTAAGAATTTTATTCATTTCCAACTAAACTTCAAACTCATATTGGATTCATAGATCAACCTTGATCTATGGCTTAGTTTAGAACCTTGCTTTATACTTTGAAATTTATATTTGAATTTAGGAACAGATGAAGCCTGGAAAAACTCCAACCTGAACCACTGAAATCTAGCTTCGAGTTCAAAACCACAAAGACACGAGCTCCACTTCGAGTTTTCCCTCCAACTCCCTCTTCCCAACCCACTGCAACCAAAACCCATATTCCAGACCCCAAACCAACATGCTCGTGCACGTGTACCAACACCCTGGCCATCGTCGATCAACATCGACCCCTTCAGCATGTCGCCGATGTCCCACCAAAGCCCTCCGATCCACCCAGTTCGACCAAAACGATCGAAAACAAAATCGAGCCATTCATCACCATCCTGGAACCAAACCTGGAACAAAACACATCCACCCCTTCGAAACCTGTCACCGCGACGTTCACCCAAACTCGGCCACCTGAACACGCAAAACTCCGGCCATAGCTTCATCGACGTCTGCTCCACCATTCCCCCAACCCTCGGCGAACTCGGTCGCCTGAGGACGATGCACGAATCGAAACTCCCATCACACCTAAAACTAGGTTTAAGAAAAAGAATCGCTTGTCGCCGCTGCCACGTGCAACTGCCGACCCTCTCACCATTTTTCTCTAACACCCCGTAGCCTCCTCTATCGCCACTAGAAACCCCAACCCCCTTAGCGTCTCCGACCACCGGAAATCGCCCAAAATCCATTTTTCACTTAAGGTCGAACTGCACTTAATCCATTCATCTTACATTTTGCTCTAAAAATCATAACTTAGTATGAGGATTCAGTTCATAATCCTGAATTCATAAATTAAAGTGTTTAAATTTTGACAATTTGAAAGATTGTACTCAGTTCATCGATTTCCAGAGACATATACGAGTTGTTATAACTTGAGTAAATTTTTAAATCTTAACTCATAGTCAAACAAACATATTTTGTTTTGACATCATTAGCTAAAAATGATCAGAGCAAGTGGAATTAAATTTTGAACTAAGTTATAACCTGTACTTTGATAACAGAGGCCATGCTTCCTATTACCAGAGATATGCATACAAATTAAATATACACACAGGCCGTAACACATAACCATATTAGCATATGACTTTCAAGATGACACATGCAAACCAGATTGTTCAAGCAGATCTCATGTAGAAGAATAAGTTTACTCACCTGGATGTTTTTGGAAGAAGAACAGAGAACAATTTTGTGTTAAAGCAGGCTTGAATCCTTTGCTTGCCTAAACCATTTTGACTTCTGGTTGAATTTATTTAAGTTGTTGTTGAAATTTGTTTAAGTTTAAGATGATGTTTTATTTCACATTTTTTTTTGTTTCTCAGTTTTGAAATGAACGAATTTGAAATGGGAGATTGATATATATAAATGAGTTACAGGTGATGTATGGTTTGAACAATACAAAGCATGGCTGAAGATGCTTGCACAGGTGATATAAAATTAGTACAAAAGGATAATATATTGTCTAGTACTAAGCATGGATGAAGTATGTACAATAGGCAGAGACATTTGTTTATGTTTTCACCACTGGTCTTGCACTGTTGGTCTCGGCTGGGATGATAGGGGTAGGTACTTTTGCTTCTTATTTTATTTACATACTTATTTTTAGTTATGTTATTTTATTTTGTCTTCATACTTATATACAAAACTTTGTTTTGTCATTGCTTTGTATTTCTTCATTTTACAAGTATACATACTTGTACATATAAAATGCTGTCTTCTTTTGTTCAACTTGACTATGTTTGCTTAGTCTTCATATATATATATATATTTATTGTTTTTATTAAGTACAATTATGTTTGCGTTTTATTTTTCTTTGTATATTTTTGTTTGTTTTATTTGGGTTGAGATGAAAGCTTTAATGGTTCATGTACTTTGCTTTAGTTTTGTTTTACTTTGCATATTTATTTACAACTTTGTTTCTTTGTTTTGTATTTGAATGGTTTGTTTATTCTTATTTTTATTTTGCCAGGTTTCCTCTTTTCTTCATGTACAAATATACTTTATTCTTTTATTTGTTTGTACTTGTTACTTGTTTCATACTTACATACCTATCATCTTGCTTATATTTTGTTTTATTAATGTGCATTGATTTTATAACATAATTTATTTGAATTTGGAAAAACTCGAATCAATTTATCATTTAATTTCACAATTTTAAATCAAAAATAAATTAAACTATCAATTTAAAATAAATTAAAATTCGGGATCGTTACAATATATGCGTTCGAAAGTGAAATTAACTTGAAGATGATAATTTTTGAAGATGGAGGTATTCATAATGTATGGCTGATTACCACTATCCTCTGCGATGGCTCCCATATTATATATACGGTGGCAGTTGTGCCTTTGTTATGAAAACATTCGATTTGCAAGGACTGCTCATTACAAATCCTAGGATGATTCACAAACAGGGTGTAGTAGGAGTACCTTCGGTTTGTCATGTTCCTGGACAACTTTTATGGACGAATGTTTGACATTGCATTTCTAAGATCACGTACATTAGTTTTTAGAAACGTACATTTGTTTGGTGGTGTAGGAGGTAACCCTTCTTATACTTAACACCCTTCCCTGAGGCATATGAACTCGAGGGTTATGCCTTTGTGGAAACCAATTATTGTGTTGTCGGAAATGGAAATGTGACATTTAAAGTCGGATTTGCTATTTTGAGAAATATAAAATGTTACCTCGAGCCTCACACATTGTAATGGAAAAAATAGGGTAGACGCGGTAGGACTAATTTGGCCGCTCCCATTAGGAGATGCTCTCTAGATTACCCTCTATATTTTGAGTTTATTGTATATGTTATGGCCATGGATAAGTCGGGTACGACAGGGGTGATGACATATTCGACACTACTTATGGTAAAGGTAGACCGGTTTTGTGTTGGTAGAAGGCAGCGGGGTCGTGCCTCAGTACATTGCTCTACAGATGTACCGTCGAAAGGTAGTCTCTCACATTGTCATTGTTGGAATCCATCCTCCAATACATGTCTTTATGGTTTTGTGTATAGAGCCTAATATGATGGAATTTAATCAATGTTACAATTCCAGCTATTTTCATATGTTATTTGAAAAGATTTTCAAACCAATGTCACTAGAAAAAATATCAAATGATTGGATAAAAAATGCTTTGGTTATCATAAAGTAAAAACCTGTCCATGTTTATGTGTGGCGTGGTCTTACCTTTATTTCAAAAGGTTTTAGAGCTTTAAAATCCAACTGAGATGTGTTTTCTCACGCTGGTTTCCAGATCATTATCCAGGCGTTGTTTTCCTATAATGCTCGGTTAGTACAAGCATATTTTTCAAATTCGATTTGGATGCGTTGGAGCTCAGAAGACAAGCTAGAGGCCCAAGATGTATCACTATACTTGTTTATTTCCACTGCATTGGTTGTTTAAATTTATCAGCATTTGTAAGGACATGTTGTTATAACTGTCCACGCTAATGATTAGTGATTTGTATACTCTGATGGATGCTATATATTACAGTTTTTCTTTTGTAAAGATCATTGTTATATTATAGATTGTTTCATTGCTTAATGAGATTCTATGATTTTTTAGTTTCTTCTATTCTTTCTTCTTTCTTTTACCCTTGACGATCTATGTTCCAACACTTGAATGTTCATCAAGCAATACAGTGGCCATATTAGTGTCGATTTTCGATGGTCCAAAATCCCGTTCGTTACGTTTGGTATCATAGCGTAGGTTAAGCGAAGACCCGAGTCTAGTAGGGGTAAAGTCTCATTAGAGAAAGGGTTAGTAATACCCTAGGATGAGTAACTCATTAGAGATAGGACAACCCTAGAATGGGTATGAGAGTATTATATATTTCGCGTATTTGTTAATGATATAAAAATGTTTTATATTGTGTTGATTAACCTATTGAGTGGCATATGGATTTTAGTCAATACAAGTAATTAACATTATTGATAGGGATCTCAGGAAACTAGAAAATGGAAATTCAAAATAATATTGTTTTGAAATTTGATAAATGAAATAATTTTACCTTGATTATATTTTATATATAAAGGAATGATTTTCCAGAAATTTTATAGTTATATACGGTGTTTGGTTGTTAGAAAACGATAATATCCAATTATTATCATTTAATGTTTGTTGTTTATAATTTAATAAAGGTTAATTTTTATCGTAATCTAAAAAAAGAAAAATAATTGTGAAATTATCTTATATAAGAAAGAGAGTTTATAATGTGGATTGTATGGTGTTTTTTATAATTAAAAGGGTTTAAACTGAGAATTTATGAATTTAAATACTGGTGATTTTGAAAAAAAAAATTCAAAGATGAGAAAATAATATTATAATAATTTTGGAAGTAATTTTGAATAGAAATGTGATAAAATGGATTTTAAAGGAGACAAAAAACCCAAACTCACTTCTATCGTTGGAGAATAATTCTAGTGATGGCTACAGCATCATCGGTATTCATTTTCGAGTTTTTATATGACGGATTGTTACAATAAAAATTTTGTTTTGGCAAACAAAGATTGTTTTAGATTCAAAAATTATGATTTTATGTACAAAGGATTTATGTATATTATTATTATTTAAAAATTATTTGGAATAAAAATCGGTGTTTAATTCTTGAATTTATAGTTAAGTGATATTGTGTAAGCTCGTGCATCCTATCTCTCAAGATATTTGGGTTTGTGCATCTCATTTTGAGATGTTATTTGGAAATTTTTATTGAAATAAAATGGAATTATGGGTAGTCATAAATTTCTGAGTTAGAATGAATTAATTTAAGGGTTTTGTGAAAACATAAGAGATAAGTTTTATAACTTATAAATTTTAGAATTAATCAGTTAAAAAAATATTATTGGATATGCATGTTACGAAAAGATAAATCTAAAATTGAACTATGAAATGAAATTGAACTTAAGTTAAGTTAAACGCGATTAACTGTGATTTTTAAAATAAATATGAATTTAAGTTTTGAAGGGATAATAAACATAAGTTGTGTTGTATACATTTTTTATAATAAACTTAGGTAATGATTTAATGGAATGGTTCCTAAGTGTTATAATCATTAAAGGAAATATACTAAGTAATATTGAATGTGAATAAAAGTATTGGTTAAATTTGAAAGCTATTGAAATAAATACGTAAGTTGCACATAAGTCATTTTGTTCGCATAATTGTTTGATCCAGTTTCGAGTATAAGATTTCAAGGTAATTTACATCGGTTTGAGTTAGGATGTTTCACTTGATTCTTGATGGCGAACACTGGATATGGTTTTTTTTTATTTGATTCTAAAGTTTCTCTACCATAGTATGTGGCTATGCAAGGAGAATGATGGTTTCTAATCAAGGAACTAGATCAGAGTACGCACTAGAGTGGTCGAGTGAAGGATACTAATTTGAAAGTGAAATTGTGTGATCGAGAGAGCGAATAGATTTGATATTGTATACGGATGATATATGTACAACTTACGGGAACTAGTAAATTTTATATTGTTGACATAAGAAAATGCAGGTTATATATTTGGATATTATTTTTAAGTGAGATGCAGGTTTATGGAAGCAAAGGCTAGTGGATGCTTTTCGTTTTATAAGCAAAATTTGATTACCCGACTAATAGATACTATTTCTATTTTGATTAGTTGATGGTTTTATGTCCCAGATATGGGAAACTGCTTGGCTTTTGTTTTCTTTTGTTGGTTCGGACCCGTAGAGGCAGTTTGTAGTTTTTCCGATCGAGTCGCACAAAAGAGATGCTACCATAACTTTTCCGTAAATTTAAAGACTTAGAAAATTTGATGGTAGATTTGAACTAATTTTTTTTGAAAAATTAATCAGTTTGGAGGCATTTTTCCCTACCTTTGGAATTTCGGGGACGAAATTCATTTAAGGTGGGGGAGAATGTAACGACTCGGAATTTTAGACATTTTAGTTTTAAATATTTAATTAATTTTAAATATTGAAATATTGGTTTTATAAGTCAGACAGCTTAAATTTCAAGCATAAGGGTTATTTGAATATTAACATAGTGATTTAAATAATTACTTAAATGATTGAATTTTGAATTTAATTTGAATAAATGGATTTCAAAAGCTTATTTAAATTCAATTTAAATAATAGTTAGTCAGTGTAAACTTTTAATTTAGAATTAAAAGTGATTAAAATGGTTTTTGTAATAATTCATTTTAATTTAACATGTGAAATTAGCATTTTGGGGCACAGCCTCGTATTTTGACGAAACCAGTGTCTCTGGATCCGGAATAGCGAATTGTTGTATGCCGACAAGTTTCATGACAATCAGACATATTGCATAGTCATGTGAGCTCGAAATGCGTAGAAATTAATTATAGGAATTTAATATAATTTGATTCTAAAAGCTAACTTCTATATATGATGGAATTAGGCCCTGATACTAGTTCAATTATGTTCTGAATAAGGGATTTAGTATAGAATGCCAAGTGGCATGACTCAATTGGAGTTCGTAATTTCGAGATGTGAATAATGTTGGAAATTTTTCTATAAAAGGACCCTTACTTCTTTCATTTTGTTCTAAACTCTAACCCTAGCCATTGAATCTCTGACGAACACCTTTACGACCCCCAAATGTCGACAGAGAACCATCTAGCTCCTCTTCTAGAGCTCCAATGAATCATCAATGATATCTGGAAATATATACAGGGCTGATCCGAGCATTATAAGAAGAATAATATCCGGATCATTCTGGTAAACCAGCATAAGAAAACTCAAGTAATTTGAATTATTTAGTGTTTATAAAACCTTTATAAATAAAGGTACCGCATAAGATCATACTACGAATAAAAACGGATGGGTTTTTTACCTTATGATAACCCAAACATATATATATAATATCATGATACTATAATAATGTCTAAGGTGTTTAATATAAATATACATAGCTGAAATGGTTACATTGGTTACATTTGATAGCATATTCAGGTGTATAAAAAACTGCTAAGGGACGTTCATATAAATGGATTTTCCATGGAGACCTCCCCAGTATACTCATAAGTCATACTAAGACCGATCACCTATGACAAGAGTTAGAAATTGTCTTCCGAGCATCGTATATCTCTAGATAAAATATACCATAAGGTAATACAACCAGCCAACGTCCTAACACGTGAATCAAATATCATCAACTCCCTTTGTGCAACAAATCGATAAGTGTATTCTAGATAATGGAGTTGATGTGCCCCTATTTGGGTTAGCTGAACCCAAGAACATGCATCATACTCTATCTTCAGTCATTTTTCGATGTCGAGGCTACTTTTGGCATCTATACACGAGTTTTCAACAAAACTCGATCAAACAACGAATCTCACATGGATTCCATCATCTCAACAGATTTTTAGAACCACATATGGTTTCCATCACTCACTTCCAAAACATAGAACCCTATAATAGTTTTTGAAGTGGTATTCAGTAAGTAAAACACTTACCAGTCTCGGACTCTTCAAAACCAATCGATGAATTTTCGGTGAACTCAATTCCGGTTCTTTTAGAAGTAATCGAAAGCTAGAGGCATTTCGTAACAATACTCGTTTACGGGATTTCTTATTGGTATAAATCTGTGAAGCATTTCGTATAATCCCTAAGTTAAGTTTGGTTAAGATCGGTAGTCGACTAATCTACTATTGAATCTTGAATATTTGCTTATGGGAATCAAGGTTCCACATTTTACACATTTTCGACTATTCTGCTTAACTATTCCTCAGCCTAGAAGAATGTCGATATGTTATAGCTTTATTGCTCCATCCCTACCTAAATGTTAGTCTTGACTCTCACAAATAGAGAAGCTTACTCGTTTGACTTTTAGTATTAAGCATATTAGTACTAACATCCCATAAACAATCAAAATAAGGTCATTACATAGTCGTTACTTATCATCCAAGTAAAATCAAGTCACGCAAACGACTTTTAATCCCTTTGTAATTAATTTATCCTTTATTAATTAAAATCTTTTTTATTAGTAAAACATCATTTTATCTAATAAAACTTCTTTTATAAATCAAGACTTCCTTTATTAATTAATACTCTTTTATTAATTAAACTTCCTTTATATACTTGTATAAATATATTAGATTTCTCTTTATAAAAGATATATACGTGTCTTCACAAATTTAACTATTCATTTATTCTTTTAATACTTAAAAAGTATTCATATACTTATTACAGTGGTATAAGTGTATTCACAAATCATTTAACAAGTTTTACTTACTTGAAATATAATCAAAGAGATTAAAACAATTTCTACCAAAATAGTTATAATAATTTCTTTTATAAATTAAAAATATAACATTTTCTATAAAAGATTTCAATACTTATTATTATCTTAGAATTCCATTATTAAATATTTATAATATTTCTTTCAAAATATACTTCAAGGGTTTAAAAACAAATGTTGCTAAAACAATGTTTACTACAAACTAAAAACCATTCCATTTAATCATTATCATTAAAACTCTCCTTCTAAAGTTTTAATATCATTTAAGGTTTAAGGGCAAGTTTTGCTAAAAAAAATTGTCGCAACGAACCAAAACATTTATACTTTGAAAACATTTATCTTTAAAACTCCCTTCTTAAAGATTTACTTATATTTAAGGATTAAAGACAAGTGTTGCTCAAAACATTTGTCACAACAAACCAAAAACCATCTACTGGTATTTTTCCATTAATATCCATTAGAAAATATCTAATTATATTCCCAAGTATAATTAATAATATGGGTTAAAGACAATTGTTTCTAAAAACACTGTTTACAACAACCCAAAACTATTTACTTATCCATTAATAACTTTAAACATTTATATAAAGATCAAAGCATATGCACACTTATTAATTAATGCAATATACCTTTAGCTGATTTCACAAAACAATTTATTTTAACTTAAGTGTTAAAATCCAAACTTCATTTATTATATTTACAAAATATTTAATTTAATATTTAAGACTTATATATATATATAAATATCTTTAAAATACTTATTAATATGTTAAAATACTTTTAAAATAACTTAAATTATATGAAATTATTTATATAGAATATTATGTAAAAATAAGGAACTTTAAAATAAATGGAAAAAAAAAATTAAACAAGTTTTATTTTTAAAAGCCACTTAGTTTAGAAATTCATAAGTAATTGTTAAAAGTATATTTAAATTTGAAAACAATTTTATAACAGTCTTTTATAAGTTAGAGAACAACCCTAAAAATATTAGAGAAATATAAAATTTAAATAACGTTTTAAACAATCTATAGTTTCAAACTGAAAAGATAGCATTTCTGCAAATGCTACCAAAATAATTCGCAACAACTCAATAGTGTTTCAGAAGAAAAGAGGGCACTACAGAAGTGCTGCCAAAAGTCCTGGGATGTCGTTCAAGGTGAATTTACTACAACTTTGCACCAAGATTTCAGCGTCTTAAAAAATGATTTTTGATCCATTCTTTTTACAGCAGTTAGTATACTTTGGGTGCTTGAAAACCATGAAGAAAAATCCGAAATAATATATTTTATTATTTTAGAGAATTTTCCAAAAACATGGCATTTTATCGAGCTGCACTTATAGGGATTATTTCATTATAACTTTTTGCACTTCGTTTAACTAGCTACCAAATAAATTAGGCTTCATAACTTTTCCGATAAGAATAATATATTATTTACTTGATTAATAGCTAAAGAAACCCCTAAGAAAGTTTCATAAAAATACTCACTATTTTCAAAAATAGGTTACTTGAAAAGTGTCACCATAACGACCTTTTTACTTCAGTCTTTGTTATTTTGATTTACTTTTTCTATAAATTTCCAAAACATATTCTTTGCTTTTCAAAACATTTGTAGAATTTAAGATGATAAACCGACAAGTTATTATTAAGATATGTCATTACATCTCCATTTTCACAAGTTACAGTTTAAGGGATTTAAAGTACGTTTATAGCGACTATCACTATACAGATAATTTCATATTCGATCCAACATTTGGTCTTACCCACTTTTAGACACTTAGATCATTCCAAGTTCAGACCATATCATTTGTAACATATATCAATATATGTATTTAAACCATTTGCCTATTTCAAATGTCCATATTAACTTATCACAATTCAATGGTTTAGTAAGCAACTACTTTAACAATTTATATATTTTTTAAAATATATAATCAAGGGTTTAACTTTAAGTAGTTAATGTTTATTATTATTAATATATAGCAAGCATATCAACATGTGATTTAGCAAGCAATTATCAAGCAATATTATCACTTATTAATTTAGATAATTAACTTCATTCAAAGTGAGATTAACTCAATTTTACTCTGCTCAGACTCTTTCTACCAACATTCAATCAATCACACACTTCCGCTATCACTTCCTATTGCTCCTAGTCTATATCGAACGCCTTCTCCTTCCTTCCATTTCTCTCATCCATGACCTCTATCCCTCCTTTAGCTCATGTCTTTAAGGCTTAAATACCACATCCTTCATTTCAAAACTCACGGCCCTTTGCTATATTTTCATTATAAGGCATACGGCCAATAAAGAGAAGAGAGGAAGAAAAGAAGTCATGAAGAGGAAGAAGTAAAGATGAGCTTAGAAATGAATTGTGTAGAAATGAAGTGCATATGTGTGTATTTATAAAGTTAGGAATTTTGTGGAAAAGATTACAAAACCCCTTCTTCATGCATGAGAACATGCACACCATACCTTACACATCCATACCTCTTATATAACCATACTTTCTTAAATTAAGCCTTGATTTAGAGGTCCTTTTGGTTTTCCACTTATTTTTTCTAATTAACTCCTTAGTTTAATTAATCTTTAGTTAGTAAAGAGATGTGTAATGATTCTTACCATATGTTTACACATGATAACTATTCAATTTGCAAAATATTCACACAATTTATATTGAATAAAAAATTGATTTTTAACAAATTGTTTTTCGGTCAAATTTTCAGTAATTATCCAAAGTGTGTTTTTTGTACACATTTCAAAAATAAATTTTGCTAACATTAGTTATTAAATAAACGTGTTTAATAAGGTTATAAAATCGCTTTTAATCATATTAAATCTTGGACACAAATATTTAAATAATTCGGATATTTAAATACGATGTTTGAAATTCTGAATAGTTACAGAATCTAACAGCCTATATTATTCGTGACGATCAGAGCCATTTCAGGCCTCAACTCCTACTAGAGAGTGTGCATGTGAACCATGGGAGTAAATTTGTGGTGTGGATCGTCCAATAGAAGAACGTGGTAGCATGGATCTTGAGATGAATGGCGACGCTTCTTTGTGCCAAATCATGGCGAAGGCAGCATTAGAGGGGAGGAGATCGATAACTATAGGGTCGGCGAGGCCATGGCATTCAACGGTAAGAAGCGGCAGCATGCGATCGACTAAGGAGGCGGTGCTGTGATGATGTAGTCGTGTGTTTTGTATCATGTGTAGCCTGGAGATAAACGAAGGTGACTAAACTAATAACCCAAATTGAATTAGTTAATTAATATTTAATTAATCTCTAGTGTTCATTAACTGTTATCTTGTCCATACGAGGTCGGATTGGAACACGGTCAGTTGCATTGGACTCGTAGGGATAATATCTGCATCGTCGAGTTGGATTGGTTTAGAGTGGAGCATGTAGGAATTTCAACAAAAACTGAATGTTGTTCGATTACAGTGTTGAGTAGAAGCGTATTAGCATTGTCAGGTTATAAAGTGAGTTAACTCACCTCTCTGGGCTCACTTGTATTTTATATAATTGCGGATATTTTTATTGATGTTTATTTGTTGCTTAGTTGGATGATTTACTACTTTATCAATTGGTTTGGATTTATTCTGCCCTTGGAACGAATGACCTTTTATATGTGCCCGCCTAGTATCGAATGACACATATTATGATTATATATTGTATGTAATGCAGGGAGACAGGCAAGAGGGATCCAACATGATTCCTCACCACTGCTGATTATATATATAAGCTGTGATGCAAGTGACAGGTAGGAGAGATCCAACAAGATTCCTCACCACTGCTGATTATATATATATATATATATATATATATATATATATATATAAGTTGTGATGCAGGTGACAGGTAAGAGAGATCCAACAAGATTCCTCACCACTGTTGATTTTATTTACGTATATATATATATATATGTATGTATATATATGTATGTATGTATGTATGTATGTATGTATGTATGTATGTATGTATGTATGTATGTATGTATGTATGTATGTCGATATATATATATATCTGTGTGTGTGTGTGTGTTTGTATGAGCTATGATGCAGGAGGACAGGCTGGAAGGATCCAATGGGATTCTTCATGTTGTCGATTTTACTTTTCATGTATTGTGATATATAATTTGTTGGATGCCATATTTGATGAGATGGACGTAATTTTACTTATTTAGTGTTATGTAGCACTGTGCCTTATTTTAGTATTTTGAAGTACTATAAAATAACGATTTTCAATTGAAATGATCTTAAGATGATACTTGAAATAATACATGTTTTAACAATTATTTATAAATTATTAAAAGAAGGAGTTTACTAAAATGAAATAAAAGCACGATTTTTGGAACATCAATTTAGTTGTTTTATGAAGTATTTTTAACTAGAGATTGTCAAACTGTATTATAAAGGTTTTAAAACTTAATAATAAGTCCATCTTTTACTATAAAGGAAATACAGTTTTAAAGAAGATAGAAATAATTTGAAACAAATATTTCTAAAATGGTTTATACAAAAGTAATATTTTATAAATAAAGTAATAGATTTATAAATGGTGTTTTATAAATATTAAAAATGAATTTGTAATTGATATTTTATTGATGGGATTTTATAAATAAATAAGATTTAGAAAGGAATAGATTTATAAATAGGATTTTATAAATAAATGAGATTTAAAAAAGGCTTTTAAAATAAATGAGATTTAGAAAGGAATAGATTTATAATTGGGATTTTTTAAATAAATGAGATTTAGAAAAGAATAGATTTTTAAATGGAATTTTTTAAGTAAAGTGATTTGATAAAAAGAAGTTTTATAAAATATGAAGGAGATTATAAAACATGGTTTCATAAATATAAAAGGGTTTATCTTGATAAGTAGAGATGGTCATTATAAAGGGAGATACATTTTGTTATTGAAATAAATTAATCTCTCAAAGAAATGTTTTGAAACAATATTTGCAAATGGAGTTTAATCGTTTTAAAAGTGATTTAAAATGTTTTAGGTGATAGGAAGACATGGATTTCAACATTTTTTTGTAATAAATGTTTTCGAGAAAGCGAGGAAGACAGACTATAACACTATTGTTATAGTAAGTGATTTCCGATTAGAGATGTTTTATATAGTATACGGGATTTATTCATATCCTATATTTGATATAAAGATTTGAGATAGGTAACTTATATCAATTTCAAAGTTAAGAATGTCGTCTACTCAAGGTCTGAGAGGTATGATACTCCAACTTGATCAGCTTCGTTGTTAACTAATAAATAGTTTAAGTTTGATATCGAAAATTGATATTAAGTATAATAAATAGTATCACTTTACTAGTATTTTTGGGTTGTTGTAACGATGTTTTATGCAACATTCGTTTTGACCCAATAAAGTGTGTTTTAGAAAATATAAATTTTTCCTCAAAGTTTGTAAATATACTTATTTCGGATTTGACTATATAGGGGTATTTTATAAGCATTAAAAATGAAAAGGTTTGTGAATATACTTATACCATTGAGATAAGTATATGGAAATGTTTTTTCAAATGTCGAAAGATTAAAAGTGGTTTTGAGAATATATCTTTGTAAGATATTCATAAAGATATTTTAAGATAAATATGTGGAGAGTGATTTAATTAATAACAGATTTAGTTAAATAGGCCTAGTGATTGCTTGTCGATTGTATTTTTGGTTCCTCGGGCCTCTTATCGATTGTTGGTTCAAAGAGACCGAGATCGGATTTATTTGAAAACCACTCAAGTGCAACATATGCATTTGAAAGTGAAATTTACTTGAAGATGATAATTTTTGAAGATGGAGGTCTTCATAATATAACGCTGCTTGCCACCAACCTCTGGGGTGATTCCCATATTTTATATATATATATATATATATATATATATATATGGTGGCAGTAGTGCCTTTGTTATGAAAATTTTTGATTTGCAAGGACTAATCACTACTAATTATGGATGATTCCCAAACAGGATGTAGTAGGAGCACCTTTGGTTTGTCCAGTTTCAAGACAACTAGTATGGATGAATGTCTGATATTGCATTTCTAAAACTATATACGTTGGTTATTGGTTGTTACTAACGTACATCTGTTTATGATGTAGGAGGTAACCCCTCTAATATCTAACACCCTTCCCTAAAGCGTATGAACTCAAGGGTTGTACTTATGTGGAAACCAATTAGTGTACCGTTGGAAATGGCAATGTGGCTTTAAAGTGGATTTTCTATTTTGAGAAAGGTAAAACGTTACCTCAAGCCTCACGTATCAGTAATGGAAAAAATAGAATAGATGCGGCAGGGTTAAGTGGTTCGCTCCCATTAGGAGATGTTCATCACCTTTCTAGATTACCCTCTATATTTTGGGTTTGTTGTGTATTCTGTGGCCACAAATAGGTCGGGAACGACCGAGGTGATGACATATTCGATACTATCTATGGTAAAGGTAGGTCGGTTCTGTGTTAGTATAGGGCAATGGGGCTATGCCTTGGTACATTTCTTTAGAGATGTACCGTCGAAGGTGGTCTCTTACCTTGTCGTTGTTGGAATCCATCCTCCAATACATGCCTTTACAGTTTTGATTATAGAGCCTAATATGCTAAAATTTAATTAATGTAACAATTTCGGCTATTTTAGTATGTTATTTGAAAATGATTTTCAAAGCAATGTCATTAGAAATAATATCAAATAATTTGATAAGAATGTTTTGGTTACCGAAACGTGAAAGCGTATATGTGTTTATGTGCGGCATGGTCTAATGAAATACCTTTATTTCAAAAGGCTTTCTAGCATTAAAATACAATTGAGATGTGTTTTCTCACACTGGTTTACCAACTGATCCGGGCATTGTTTTCCTATAATGCTCGGGTTAGATCGAGCATATTTTCTTGATTTGATTTGGATATATTAGAGCTCAGGAGATGAGCTGGAGGCCCAAGACATATCTCCATACTTGTGTAGTTCTGCTGCGTTGGTTATTTAAAATTATTAGCATTTGTGATAACATATTGTTATAACTGTCCAGGCTGATGATTGGTGATTAGTGTATTCTTATGGATGTATATATATTATAATTTTTCTTTTGTAAAGATCATTGTTATATTATAGATTGTTCCATTACATTGTGAGATTCTATGATTGTTTAGTTTCTTCTATTCTTTCTTCTTTCTTTTACCCTTGAAGATCGGTGTTTCCGGCACTTGAATGCTCAGCACGTGGTAAAATAGATGTATCAGTGCGGTTTCAAGGGTTAAAAATCCCGTTTGTTGCATTGATTGTGTGATTCGCTTTGTTCCTCATGATGATGTTACCTTTCTTCAACATCACGTATGCCTTTCTTGTTCCCTCCTCCTTTGCCTTTCAGTATCTGACTTTTGATATGAGCCATGGCATTGACAGTAGGCTTCTAGAGTTAGGGAGCGGTGTTGGTTTATGCCTGCGTGGAGTTTACCCATTCTCTTGTTCCTTACCATTGTACCTGAAAAGGAAAAGAATTGTGTCAGAACTGAAGCACTGGATTAAGAACGAGTGCTAAGTGTTGCTCGTGATCCTAGAAGTATATGAAGTGTTAAAGTTTCCCTAAGTAACCTATGGACCGTGTTTGAGGGGTTCCAAAGATAGGGTCTCATCATCCTTGATAGTCGCAAGAATGTCTCTCGATGGGAAGCTGAATTCACAGGGGCTGGTACTAAGGATGTCTTGAAATTTAACCCGTCGAAAGAGAAGTTAGAGAGAGTCCTAAGGTCACTTAGAGAGCCAAAGATGTTTTCGGATTCACCCGCTGGAGGAGTTGACTCTTCGATAGGATTGTGATGTGGCTCAAGTGTAAGCAAAGGAGACTTGATCACCAATCGCTTTGGCTTTAGAGGTGAAGTGACCATAGTGCCTTCGGGAGATATCCCCCCAAATGGTTCATCTCCACCAGCATTGTAGTCTTCATCTTTATCTTCCTCATCCTCTCATTTTTCCTCTCCTTCACCTTGGCTTCTCCTATGTTCTCTGCTCCTCTCGTCCCTTCCTTGCCTAAGTTTTCAACTCCTCTATCTTCTTCTTCTTCCAGGTTTTCCTCGACACCCTGGCTTCTTGAATACTCTGGTTGTCATCGTAGGAGTCTCTCACTGAATCAGAAGGACTGGTGGTGGCTCGAGCTACTTTGGTAGGAACTATATAAGGGACAGTGCTCCTTCCATTGTAGAGGAGGTGGTATTGTCGCAATTGAGCATTCATAAGAAGATATGTTGTATTTCTCAAGTCATGACTAATCCCTTTCAAGGGTGCCAGTTTCGCAAGTTCTTTAGTTGGGCTCGATCTGAGAGATTGACATAGATATAGAAAGGGTGTTAGATGCTTGGCTGAAGAAAAACCAAGTGTAAGGAAGGTATCAGGTAAGAAAATTGATGACTAGATAACCTAAAGCAAATGAAGCCCTTGGGGCATCGAATGAAGAAATATTCGCTCTTGAAATAGTTATGCTTGTCATAGAGCTCTTTGAAAACCTTGCAGCGGTTGTAAGCTTTGACTATTAGCAAAGAAATGGGAGTCTTTCCTCTTTTTGAAGCTTAGCAAGAAGATGAGTTCTTCGAAAGAAAGGGGACGAGCTAGTGCATCATGAAGATGCTCTAAAGAGAGATGAGCAAAGCATAGTCGTTTGGAAGCACTTGGGTAAGAGCTAGCTCGAGCTCATGAAGAAAGAATTTAAGGAATTCGTTAGAGGGGGCCATGACTCCAGATAGGCACATATATCTATTGCACACAGTTTAGCCTGCTAGCTAGAGATGAACCCTTCGGTAAGGTGTAGGTAGAGGGACATCATCCTTAAGAATCCTAAGCTTAATACATATGGACTTGAGCTCCTTGGTGGTCAGCGTAGAGGGTGTGTGGTCTAAAAGATTATTCAAGACCATATGAATAGGTCGATCTTCCCTTAGAGGGGCATGGCCATGAGGTTGAGATATTGGAATAGCTTGAAGTTGAAGCTCTTGTGTAATCGAATGTCTTACTCCTGATGGAGCAGAAGTAGACACGTAGGCAGTAGAAAAGCCTGCTTCCAGAGGAGAGGAAAGGCCGGTGCCAATTCTAAGATATGAAGAGATCGTCTGGTGTCACTCATTTTGAACTGAAAATTTTGATAATGAAGGTGGTCATGTATGTTTTATTTAATATTTTACTTTGATTGAAACCTATGTGGTTGATGAGAAAGTCCAACAAATACCGACTATTGCTGACCAAACGGATTCTGCACATTGACTTAGGTAGTGCGAAGTGTCAATCTATGCAGTATATGTCTCATGGCCAAAGCACGGTGTATGCGAACACTCTCTGCAGATAACTCGTTTATGCCGGCAACGAGCTCCGTCATGCTATGAAATTATATTTCGAATTTTACCCATTATGTAGAATATATAATAAAGGAACCATTGTTTTGAGCGACGTAGAGTTTTATTTGTAGAAACATAAGATTGTGACGTTTAACTTGAAGTGTCGATGCATGTTTTAGTCAGACGCCTTAGCGTGTTCAATGTGACCATTTTTTAGAACGACTCATCGAGAATAAGTCAACAATCCAAATTCAACCAAAATTTAACGTAAGTTGATCGCTTCACTTTCAGATGTGAAATATTATCACATGTGTAGAACCAAGGGCCGACCTTAAGGAGTTAACCTAGAAGCATGCTATGCTTTCACAAAAGCATATTTATGAGGGAATGTTAACCAGCATTTGAACCAAGCAACTTCTTGATGGATCTGGACTTCAAGACGATGAAGAAATGAAAGGAGTTTCCTGGAATGATGGAATGATAAGCCACAAGAAGTTGGGAGTAAAACTGGTGCAAGTCGATCATGTCGGTACCGGGACGATTTTAGGTTGTGGGGTAGGTGAACTACTCCAGTACTTCGTAGAAAAAGACAAATCTCACATAAGATAAATTAAGTCGGTACCAACATGATTTGGATGAGCAATATTTCAGCGAAGTTTTGAAACTTGAAGACTTGAAAAAATATGAAGAAAAAGTGAAGAATTAAAATATAAAACCATGTCGGTACCGACTTGATTTTCATATAAGTTATATCCAAAGATTATATATACATATAAATACATACATATACATATACACGTGTGTGTATCAACAAAAAAAATTAAATAAACCATATTTTATACATGCGTTTATTACTTATATTATTTAACTAATATATCATACTTAAAAAATAAAATAACTAAAAAATTATTTCCAACGCAATTTAATCTCCTGAAAAATAAAATTTTAATTTTAGTTAATTTAAATTAAATACATATCAATTATAAATCTTAAATATATGCATATGATTATAATTTATAGCCTTTGTTTATTAGATTAAAATAAAAAAGAAGTTTATTTTAGATAAAATTAATAATTATTTCAGATCTAAAAATAAGTTTATTTTATTTTAATATATATATATATATATATATATATACAGTTTAGCATTTGAACTAGTAAAACAATTTGAATTTTAAATTTATAAAAAATCGAAAACTAAAAATTTACCATTTTATAAAACTAAAATTTAGATTTATGATAAATATTGTAAAATAAATTTAAATATTATTTTTACCAAGGATTAAAATTTAAATACATATACATGAGCATAAATCCAGAAAAAAAATTGATAAAATTATGATATGCGGATTGAAATTTTTAATAAAAATTATTGTTTGTTATATTATTGTATATATATATATGTCTGTGCAGTTGATGACCCGCTATTACCCCGTTGTAACCCTGCTATATCTCATAGCGAATTTCTACTGCTACGATTTTTTCATATAGCCCCAAATATAGTCTTTTCACTTTAAGCCACGCTATTTCCGCTATATCCCGTTATTTTCGCTATATTATGCTATTTACGTTGTATCTTCTTTAAAAGAAATGAATTGGAAAATGACATTTATACATTATAAAAATTATGAAATTAATTTATTTAATTGAATTTTTAATATATTTTTAGAAATGAAAATATTCTAATAGTCTACTAAATTCAATTAAGTTATATAACAGTTTTACGTTTATTTACAGTATATCCATACATGTTTTTATTTAAAATTATTTATGTATTGATTATAATTCAGTTGAATGTTAATTTTTCATTTAATTACCATTTATATATTTGTAAAAACATTGGGTACGATTTTTATATGCTATTTTAGAGTCGTCTGCTATATCCTCCTATATCTTCGCTGTATCCCCGCTATGACTTTTTGCATCTCCGCCGCATTGAATCTGCCGAACGCTTTTACTGCACAGATATATGTATTATTTAATTAATATATCTATATTAACTCATCTTAGCTATATATATATATTTCATAGTTAATACACGTAAAATTGTATGTATGAACCAAAAATTATATATGAATGTGTGTGTGTGTAATGTTTCTTATACGCGCACGCATAGACAGAGACATACATACATACATATAAATGTAAATATTTGAATATGTATTTGCATGCATATCACATATGTTCACATAATCTATACTCTATAATATACATGTCTATACATATTACGTGATTATAAATCCCAATTATCATGTGTACGCGCGTATATGTGTGTGTGTGTGTGTGAAGGCTTTTACTACACCTCATATATCGCACTCTTATTTTCGACCTAGTCGAAATCGAGCGAAAATTTGTAAATATATTTTTACTTAAGATATTCTTCATAAATTTGGTTTAATTTGAGTAATCCTAGTATGTTCAAAATTATGTTTCAAATAATGGTAAAAATAAGTGTTTTGATGATTAATATTCGACTTAAAATTTTGAATATGTTAGAAGTTTCAAATGATCATTTTTTATGGACATGATGTTCATAGGGTAGATTTAGCATCCCTAAAATTTCATTTGATTTGGAGTAGTGTATCACCGAAAAACGTAAAGAGGTATAGTGAAAGAAATATGTAACGGATCCTTACTACACACACACACACATGAATTAGTAACGTTCAACGGCACTCTAAATGGTGCAGCACTTCAAATGCCTCCTGATTCCACCACAAGCCCTGAATTATATAGTATTTATTTCTCCCACTTTCCGCTAATACTATTATTTAATTCGGAACTTGTGATGGAAATCAGAGAGCATTTTGGGTGTTGCAATATTTGATGTGCTGTTGATCGCTCATATGTGTGTGTGTGTTCCCAGTGGACATTCTATAATATAGTAATGGGCATACGTTGTTCATTATTTGCTTTGAATATATTTTAATTAGTTAATCTTAAAAAAGTTAATTTAAAATAAAATCACTCTTTTATATTAATAATACTAAATATGATTTAATGTTTTTTTTCCTTTCAAATTATCTAGAGAACGAAGCTTCACCTGTAAATTATGGAGAAGTGTGCGCATATCAAACACATTCTCTGAATACTTATTATATGGTTGTCAGTTTCGAAGTTTGAAATCGTGATTTTTGGTCTCGCGGTTCGAACCATCAATCAACTGCACCAACCATATTGGCGTAAATGAAAAAAATGAACAAAAAAATTTGTCATTTTTTCCTGTCACCCGATGCAGTCGATCCAACAATGGTATCAGAGTCTGTATTGTGTTAATGGTAATTATTAACCAATATTTAGGAACATCTTTAAGAATATTCCATTTAGATAAAGATAAGTGTTCAAGTGTCATGGGCCACTGGCTCAATTAGTCAGTAGTATGACTCTCAAGACTTGGATTGTAAAATTCATGGGTTTGGACCACTGAAGTATCAAAATGAGTACTTGGATTTGATAAAGTATTACTTTTACTGTAGAAAAAAAGGGAAAACAAAAATAAAAAAGATAACTGTTCAAATAAAGATGTTGTATGATCAAGGATCGTTACATGAACTAGCATCCTCCAACTTTTCCCTTCTTGCCAAGCTCATTGGATGTTACAGTTCTAGAGTATGTCCTATGGGTAAAATCCAAATGTTTTGAAGCTTAAATTGATTCAAACGAAGCATTCAAATGATACATAAATTTTGAATTTACAATTACTTCCAATTAAAATTCATAAAAAGTCACAATTAACTCCATCAAAGCACTAGAATGGTTTCCATGCCAAAGAATATTATTTAACATACGAACCAAAATTCCTTTGGGTACAGCGAATAAATAACTTGATCAAGGAAACAAATTTCATATTTTATATTAAAAATCGAGAAAATAATACATCAAGGGATCTGCTTATCGAACAGTACACTTTAGAAACAAGGTTTGCTAAAGCATAATTTTTCAGATATTCTCATATTCGAAGAAGAAAAAAAAAACTTTATTACATCGCACAGCAACACGAAAGCACACCAGAAAATGTAAAAACCCGAATAAAGTCTATGCTTAGTGTATTATTGATTTATATGTCCAGCTCTTAGATAGTTCCATAGGGTGGCAGATTTGAGGCATATGGTTAAAGTAGTTGCATGTTCAGTGTCTTCATTGCCTCTTGAAGGACTGTAAAATTATCAAGTGTAATTAGGTAAACTAAAAAAGTAATCATAGAAGGAAGAGAAAAAAAACAAGTATAAAAAAATTATCTCATTAGCAGTTACATCAGTGTCTTTGATATTATTGCTGAACATTTCTTTCGTCTCCGCCACTGCAAAAAGGAAATAGAGAAATGTAATTTAGCATGAAAGCAATTTTGATCATATAACGTATTTAAGCTTTGATAAGAAACATGTATGAAATCAATACAGTACCTTTTGCAAAGAGATCTTTCATGGCTTTATTTGTTTTCACAGCAAACCTTTGGAAAGAATGACTGGAAAGTGGAAACAGATACATGTAACTAACACTTGCTTACAAAAATCAAACATGTAATTGCAACTGGTCTGAGAATATGTTAGGTACATCAATTCACTCAAGGCAAAAAAAGAATTTGATGTACATATGAATGATTTAAAGATTATTAGCTTAGTGGTCATACAAAAACAGTACAGAGGCAGGTTTGACAACATGGTAAAATGCATAGTTTTCTGTGGGTTCAGGTCCTGGACAAGATATACTAAATTGGAATATTAATATTTCTAAGTTTACAATGAGGAGCTTATGCACTAAATTCCATCCTTTCTACTTGTACAAAACTGTTGATAGGAACTTAAGCAAAATAAATACAAGGAACTTCTCGAGTATAAGGTCCTAAACTAAATGTCAAATACCAAACATACCTAGAAACCTTTGGATGCCGGTACAGAAAAGCATACATATTACTTTAAGTACATCACTAATGGTCGTACATTGGCAAAAACTAGATAGAATAATAGAGGAGAGAAACAAGGAACAATAATACATAGATGCACTTGGTTACTAATACACAAAGTGTGATTTTAGGATATTAGCAACTAGTAGGTGACCAGTAAATCAGTCATGGGAAAAAAGAAAACAAGTCCTAATTCATTTAAAAGTACAACTGTGTAATGTGTACTGTAAAAGCAAATATCTGGATTTTAGACAAATTAAAATAACAATTGCAATGAAATATCCTTAGAACAGATGGTTTTTAAACAAGATAACAATGGAGCGACTTCAAAATGTTGTCTATATTATGTGTGTACACGATATTAGTCATAAATCTAGCTACTCTATTTAAACCATTATATAATTCATCTGATGGGTTTAAATCATGGTTAATAATGATGCTCACATGGCTACATAGTTACTACGTTTATTATGTTGAAAATTGGCAACCGTTTCTAGAGGTTTTGAACTGAAGAACTTTTGATCCAAGGTTCAGAAAACTTACCCGTTTTAAGTGGAAATAATCCAAATACCCATCCTTTAAGGGGAAATTAGGAACACATCATTTTTCTAAACTTATTTGTTGTACATCCTCCCTTTTATAAACTATTTTCTACTCTCTCTTTTTTGAGTTACTTTCTTTTTTTCTTCCGTTTTCTAATCTAAAAGTAGCTGCTACGACATGTATTGTCGTATTGCGGCGGTTATGAGTTATGAACCAATACTCTAAGAATATATGTTAAGATTAGTAAAATTATCTAAATACCTTCATTTCACCTTCTTTTTCTTTTTTTAAATAGGGATGTAATTTATAAAAGAAAATTGAGAAGGTCCCAGAGTTAATTTTTTATAACCATAAGGATGTATGTCAAAATTTCCCTTATTTCAATTATTGATATTGATGTACTTATTGGCATGTAAATAATTAGCGGTCGTTAATTAAATTAACTTGGGGGATTACGTTAAGATGCGACATGATGATGTGTAATATATCATGCTCAAAAGTTGGGATCAAGTGATTGAGCATCCAACTAAAGATCAAGTTGAGATGCAAGAGGTGTAGAGTTCAAAATTCAAATTTTCAGAAATAAACCACTTAATTTACCCTGATATATCAAGGGAAGACATATCCAACAAGATACGCGAACAAAACTCAATTCCTTGGGTCAAAAAGAAAATCATAAATAAGAAAGTATCCATTATATACACGCATTTTTTGTAAAGGATGACGAAAAATCATAAATGAGAAAGCATCCATAATATACACTCAATTGCACTTATTTTTTTCTAACTTCAACATCGAATTATTAGCATCATACATGCATTTAAGTTAATATAGTACGAAAGAGAATATTTATACAACCATATTTTTAGCTTCTAAATTGATTTATGCAGGATACAAATTAATATAACTAAGAATTTTAGTTATAGTAAGTTTATGTTATCAAAAGTGTTTTAAGCGATGCTTAAATGCATATTGATTGTATGTCGCTTAATTCCTTAGTAACTGCTAATCTGCTATCATTGAACGAAAAGCGACTAAGCACATGCAGAGGATGCTTAACTGCACAACGCAATGGAAGATATATGTCTATTTTATTCTTCCTTTAATTTTACACTTGAGGACGTGACTTTGAGACTAGAATGCTTTGTTAAGAAAAATAAAAGATATTTGAGACTAGAATGCTTTGTTAAGAAAAATAAAAGATATTTAAGTACAAAATTCATTTCCAATCAATGTATGTATGAATATAAATATAATAAGTACTCTTGACATAAATAATAAGTAAAAGCTGCAGGTTTAAACGTCACTAAGCAATGCTTAAACGTCAGTTAGCGATGTGATAATTTTGTTGTCTAGTCTTGTTTAGCGCCTAAAATACAATAAAATTATTCCTTATTAACAGATTCAACAAAGCGTCAATAGCAGAATTATAAGCCATCAATTTGTGATAATTTTATCAGTGTAGTTATTTTTTTCTTCAAGATAGATGGATAGTTGTTGAGTCTTTTGCAACAATGCTAACATATATTGTTTTTATATGCCCTTTAAAATTAGGGGTGGACATAAACCGCACAGCTATATGGAACCACCCATATCGAACCACAAAGACGGTGCAGAAACCCGCATCGAATCTTCTAACCAAAGTAAACAAACACCCCAAACTGTATCAACCCGCATCGATATGGCTCGGTTGCGGTTTGAAAGATTGACTGGACCATATTAAACCGAACCGAATATTTACGCTAGTAATCTTATGATAAAAATATAAGCAACTTCTACCTTATTTTATATTCTAACAATGTATATTCTATTTTCAGCTTATATTAATAATAATCGTTGCCTTAAAGGAAGAAGTTGTAGTTTTAGTATGACATTTACATCTCATTTTTTTGGATAAATTCTAATAATAATCTTATTATAGTCCTTTTACTTAACGATTATGTATTGATTAACGATGATAATTGGTTAATCTACTAAACAAATCTCACTTGTAGTTAACTGTCAAATTGAAATATTCATACAATTAAGAATCAATCTTCCATTTATGTATGACATTGTGTGTTTTAACCTTTAAGTATATAAGCTTTCACATAGTTGCATTCTTAAATTGATTGATGATGGAAGTAATTCTCTTATTTCATATTTAATATAGGTTCAAACCAGACCAGACCGAAACCGGACTATATAACATTAAACCGAACCGTTTAAATGATTAGTATAATGGTTTGTCGTTTTCATTAACCGTTTGATGAGTTGCGAAAGCGGATTAGGCTTCAAACCGCACCAAACTGACCCACGTCAACCTCTACTTTAAATGATAAAATTTGAATCCGACACTTTTGTCAAAGCTCTAGTAAGCATTGCAATTGTAGTTAGATTTTAAAAACAAACATCCAAGCATATAATGATCTCCCAACAATCCCAACCACTTTGTTTTATGCAAGTATAAGAGTGTCACCCAATAACAATTCCTACATTTGCAACTAGCACTTTATTCATATATCATAACATATATGTCGACACGACAAGCACCATTGTCTCAGTGGTTAAGTGATTCGACTTTGGTGCGAGAGGTCACAAGTTCGAAATTTGTGTAGCGTGATTCGAACGTTTATTGACATGTGATATGTTGTCACAATGACATGTTGTATATAAAGTACCATTTCATTTCAAAAAAACAAAAACATATATGCCAACACGTTAGGATTTGATAGAAAACCTTTCTCTTGCATATAATCATATATTTCTATCAACAATCATCTTTTTAATTGTTTTATTGAAATGTTGATTACCAACCTCATCAAGAATGAACCATGGACACTTTCTACATCGTCCAGTTGTACCTCCATTTGTCCTTGCCCTAAAGCAGCATACCTATTTGCTAGAAGGATGCTTTCCCTCTCTTTCTAGTTGTCTTGAAGTTCTCTTGAACTACACATTCAGTATTTGTTCTATCTTTGAGATTCTTAAACAGTTAAATCAAAACAATGTCATCCTTTACAATTTTGTCATGTTCGTTAATGTTGACACGCTAAACAATGGTAATATTGATATTATATTTATATTATATATGTCTTCTAGATTCACAAGAATTCTATAGGAACATGCATCTAAAACACAATTTATTTTGAAGATGTATTTGTTTTTTCAACACTTAATAATGATACTTTAATGAATCTTCAACATTTTGCAAACGGTATCACTCATAAGTGCAAAAGATTTAAGATGTTTGAATTAATTTATTGATGAGCTGATAATGCTATTTGTTTTTCTCAAAGCATACAAGTGCAATTAAAATAATATATTTAACAATTACATTTTCTAAAAATATTTGTCAATAATAAATTAAATTCAAATAATATTAAATGGTTTTCATTACATATTGACCTCATAAGAATTAAGCTTTTGATCCAATTTCTAAAAACGATTTTTGTAATGCAACTATATTAAAGTAAAATTTTGACCTTTTTCAATAACAACCTTTAGTATTTGTTTTGTCCAAAAATTTTGCACATTTATGAATTTTTTCTTCGACAGGGGATCATATACATCGTTTGTTTCAAAATTTTCAAGGGTTTGTTTCAATGTTTTCCAAAGATCAGGGTATTTTTTTAACTTTATTTTAAATGATTTGAATCTATTTTGTTTCTCATATATGTATGTTTACAAGGTCAATTTTCCAAGAGCATCTTTCTAGAATGATTTTGAAATTTTAATTTTGACATTGAAGTTGTAATGTTAATCGTTAAGAAATTTTTAATTTCTAGTTAATTTGTTAATTGATTAGGTAGGTTGAATGTAGGATCATTAACAGGAAAGCTAAAAGACATGGTTGATGCTATGACTAGAAGACGTGTAAACATTTTATGCGTTCAGCAGACCAAATGGACGGGCCAAAAGGTAAAGAACACAATCTTCAAATTAGGGTGCACGGGAAAAGAACGTAACAAGAACGGGATAGACTTCTTAATTGACAAAAACTTTAGAAACGGAGTGGTCGACGTTAGTAGACAAGGGGACATGATCATCTTATTCAAGCTGATAGTGGACGATATGATTCTGAACGTCATTAGTGTCTGTGCCTCACAAGTAGGTCTAAGTGAAGCTGGCAAGAGAAATTTGTGAGAAGAATTAGATGTCATGGCTAGATATGTACCTAATAGCGAAAAAAATTCACGTGTTGAGCTTTCAACGGTAATGTTGGTACAACTAGTGAGGGGTTTGAGAGAATGCACGCTGGTTTTGGATATGGCGATAGGAACCAAGAAGGAAAAGAAATATTGAATTTCACTATTGTTTATGACCTCAAGATAGTTAATACCTTCTTAGAAAGAGACAATCACACTTAGTTACTTTTAGTAATGGTCAACACTTTAGGCAGATTGACTTAGCCCTTACTAGAGATGACAAATGAGCTTTTGTAGATTGCAAAGTCATACCTGGAGAATGTGTTGTCTCACAACATCAGTTTTTGACATCCGAATTTCGTCTTCGAATACGTCTTCATCTTCGAATACGTGTTCGACAGAATAAAGGAGCTAAGATTAGTCAGACGAAATGGTGAAAGCTCAAAGGAGACGCCTCATTGGTGTTTAAGAATAGAGTGGTGTGAGAAGGGACATGTAATTTGAAAGGAGAAGCAAATCACATATGGGATGAGATGACAATTCGCATTCGAAAAGTGGCTACTGAGGTGTTTGGGATAACGAAAGGAAATAAACGCGAACCTAAAGGTTCGTGGTGGTGAAACCGTGATGTGCAAAAGGCTATCAAAGAGAAGAAGGAATGCTATAAGTACTTTCATCATCACAGGAGCGATGACACCATGCAAAAGTATAAAGAGGTAAAGAAGAACGCAAAGAGAGCGGTGGGTGAAACAAGACACGTGCGTTTACTAAATCGTTTAACTCTTTTCCTCGTACGTTCGAAAAGTGTAAAAACAATATATATTATTTATAAAAATTTACCAGAGAAAACGGGATTTTAAAACAATTATCTAAAATCAATTTGAAAGCAACTTATCGAAAATTCTTTTTATTATAGGAAATAAATATATTTTAAATAGAAAACCACATCGACTGGATCTACCGAACGAACCAGGAATCAGGCCGCCCTGGAATTCACACGCAGGCCACCAGCTTTCCCCCAGGGGAGATCCGCTGCTTACTGCTCACGGAAACATCCGACCTAACGGTCAAGTCGTCCGCGTATCTTTCTGATCTCCTTCTATTCATCATATTTTGGGCTGGACGTATTAGACTTGAGAGAGCAGATAGGCGTCGGTATATTAATTGAGGGAACCACTCAAACTGCTTCGACCGCCTGAGAATCTTGTTACCAGCAAGCATGTTGAACCGCGCTTTGAATTACGAGTTGAGGGCCAAGTTTCTTTTAAACAAAGCAATCACTGTATTTAAAATATATTTATTTCCTATAATAAGGGGAATTTTCGATAAATTGCTTTCAAATTGATTTTGAAAAATTGTTTTAAAATTCCGTTTTCTCTAGTAAATTATTTTATAAATAATATATACTATTTTTACACTTTTCAAACGTATGAGGAAGAGAATTAAACGATTTTTTGTAATAACCCTGATTTGGAGTACCTCTATATATTTAAATTATAACTTACGATTGCTAACTAAACATGATGTTTGTTGTGTTAATTGTTCACAAATTTGCTCACTGTATATGAAAAATTTATGTTCCTTGTTTCCGTGTGTTTCTCGTTTCTGGTTGCTGCTTTGAGCAACTGTATCTCTTTGTTTTTGCCACGAATTGCTGCCGAATTCTTTCTGGATTATAGGTTAGTATTTAATCTTAGTGCATGTCAAATTTCAGTGCAAAGTACATCTATTTGATATGTCAAAATGCTATCAGAAAATCAGTTCGTGCAAGAATTTGGTAACCTGCTTTGACCTAGCACACTCCCTGGTCGACATGTCGGACGTATGAAAACTTATATCATAAGCTAAGTATGAATTAGGGTAAAAAAACGTCCATAGGATAGCTAAGCTCCGTGAGAGGAAGACCAGAGACTTCGACCAAGTTAAATGCATCAAATATGACAATAACAAATTTTTGGTGAAGGACGGTGAGATAAAAATAGATGGAAAGATTACTTCAACAAACTATTTATTTAATGAAGAATGTGATAGCACCACAATCGAGAAAAACGACTCTTTTGATCACACCAGTAGACATTTTGTTCGGAGAATTCAAGAATCCGAGGTAAAGAATGCGTTAAAACGGATGAAAGCAGATAAGGCATTGGGACCTAATGACATTCTATTGAGATGTGAAGATGCCTTGGAGATGCAGGGATAGTCTGGCTAACTAAGTTCAATAATATTTTCAAATCAAACGAGATGCTAGATGGGTGGAGGAGAAGCATATTAGTTTCAATTTTTAAGAATGAAAGAGTATCCAAAGTTGCACAAACCACAGAGAAATTAAGCTTGTGAGTCATACAATGAAGCTTTGGTAGAGAGTCATTGAATATCGATTAAGAAAAATGATAAGCGTTTCAAAAACCAATTTAGTTTCATGCCTGAAAGGTCGACCACGGAGGAGATTTTCTTGATAAGACAACTTATGGAGAGGTTTAGGGAGCAAAAGAAGGATTCACATGATATTTCTCGATTTGAAGAAAGCTTACGACAAAATACCGCGAAAGTGATGTGGTGGGCTCTGGAAAAGTAAGAAGTCCCAACAAAGTATATTACCCTTATCAAGGGTATGTACGATAATGTTGTGACTAACATCAGAGCATGCGATGGTGAAACCAGTGATTTTTCCATTAACATAGGATTACATCAAGAATCAGCAATGAGCCCCTACATTTTTGCGCTAGTGATGGATGAGGTTACAAAGGGTATACAAGATGGGATTCCTTAGTGTCTGTTATTTGTTGACGACATTGTGCTAATTGATGAAAGTAGGATTGGGGTTGATAGATAACTGAAGTTGTAGGCAGACTTAGAATCAAAGGGATTTAGACTTAGTAGAAATAAACAGAGTATATGAAGTGCGAATTCAGCGACGGCGGGTCGAAAGATGGAAATGTCATTTGGCCGGACAAACAGTTCTCAAAAAAGAATCCTTTCGATATCTAGGATTAATGTTGCAGTATGATGGTGGGATTAATGATGATGTTAGTTGTAGAATTCGAGCGTGGTGGGTGAAATGGCGACAAGCGTTTGACGTTCTCTGTGACAGGAAAGTCCCACAAAAGCTTAAAAGAAGGTTCTAGAGAACAACAATCAGGCATGCGATGTATGATGCAGAATATTGGCCTACTAAAAGCCAACACGCTCAGAAGATAAATGTAGTAGAGATGTGTACGTTGCGATGGAGTTGCAATCATTCAAGAAGAGACTGAATTAAAAATGATGATATACGTGATAGACTTGAGTAGTACCAATTGAGGAGAAGTTAATTCAACATCGCTTAAGATGATTTGGACATCTCCAACAGAGGCCGTCCGAGGCACCTGTGCACGTTGGAATTATAGACCGCGTCGAATGCTTAAAGAGAGGTAGAGCTCGATCAAGATTGGCTTGGGAGGAAGTAGAAAAAAGGGACTTGAAGGATTGAAATATATCCGAAGAGTTGGTGACGAACATGAACGAGTGGAAGTTAGCGATCCACGTACCAGAACCATGAGCTATGAGTTTTATAAGTTTTAGATTATAGTACTAGGGAACAGGAGCTTAAGACGTAGCACTTGGTTTTAACCAATATTACTATTAGTACCATTACTAATATTAGTATTACTATTATCATCTTTTTTCTTTTTCTTTTTTCATTATATATATATATATATTACTTAGTTATTATTGTTATTATTAATTTACTTATTTGAGTTTATTTTATTATTGTTATTGTTATGACTTTTAAATTGACTTTGTCATTTAGTTTTGGTTTCATCTCCTAGCTGATCCCAACTTGTTTGAGATTAATGGCTTAGTTGTTGTTATTGTTGTAGTTTATAATTTACAAATGAAAAATAGTGATTCTATTCCTTAGTTTTTGCAATATTTTCGATTTGATGATGTATCAACCTTTTCATATTCAGGGACAAGTTTGTCATCTGTTAAAAATAAGCATAAAAGCTATAAAAAAATAAGTTCAAGGTCCGCATTTAGTTTTATGCACTTGTTTCTATTAAAATCAACAAGTATGGATCACTTAGAAGTGCAAAAACCAAAAACTAAAATATTTGGGTTTCACACTCATGTTTGCACTTACAAGTGCTAAAAACTAACTCATCTTTATTCATTACTTTTCGATGTTGTGTGCATTTATTTTTGGTCCATCATACTTCAACGTTGCAGGAATTCTATGCAAACATTTTAGTCATATTAGCTAATCTAGCATAGATCATGCATTATTTTGGTCTAGAGGTAGGTATAACCATATCATCACCATCCCCTTGAAATCAACCTTGTCCTCAAGGTCGCAAGTTGATGATAGCAATGTGAAGTAGAGTTCAAATTATGATTGAGATGTCCTTAAGATCGAAATTGAAAAACAAGAGTTCATCGATAACAATGGAATTATCTTATATGTTTGGACTGGTTATATACAATTTTTGAAAAACTCAACCCATTAGTACATCCTGATGATCCTATCTTATTTCATATATACAACAATAGCCCAGCAATTCACAACATGCTCATAAGGTTTGATCTTATACTGCCCATGTTAAAATTTTGACCAACCCAGTGCCATAGTATTTCCCAAAGCAACAAACCATTTTCTTCAGTTAGTTACTAGAATTTTGTGTGAAGACATTGATATAAATGACCTTGAAAATCTACAATACAACTCAAACTCATCAAGTACAGCTCTTTTATACATTCCTATCTTACTCACTAGTCTAGCCAAACCAAAAATAAAAACTCCATCCTCGCAACCTCTACAAATTTACTCATATTTCTTATTTGTAACATCAAATCCCAACAAATTTCTCATATTTCACTTGTTCTTATAAAAAATATTGTAAAATTAAACCCATGTCAAATTGAACTCAATGAATGAAACATGAATATTTCTTCCTAAGAACTAGCTTAGACATTCTTAAAACTCATCCTGAATCAAATATGAACACGGCCTTTTCGAAGGTCTTTTTACCATTTCTTTCAGACATTAAATCTAACATATGTTCATATTTTTTAAGTATTGCGTCATACAATTTATAGGCATAACTAATCTTTTCATGTTCACGGTATATATTTTTAGGAATGTTAACAAAGTTGAACCTAGATCTAAATGGTGAAAATATAGTTATGGCTAGTTATAGCCATGGCATGTTTTTAAAGTTTTGCAGCCGGTTCTTGAAGCTCGGAACTCCAACCCTTAATGATCTCTTCAAATCATTTCCCAATAATCTTGGATGGTAACTTATGGGCTTGAGATGTTGAGTTAGTTGAAGTAGTAGACCTGCTGCTACCAGCTCTATTAGTTACAAGTAGTAAAGTAGTTGTGGTAACCACGCATAAGTTAATGTGGAATTGCCAAACATAGTAGTAGAGGTGATGGACAGAAAGACAAGAGGTGTTGATGTTGATGTTAGCGATGCAGCTGATGAAGTAGTGTTTGTAGTTGCTAGAGTTTAAGCTAATATGTTTTAATGATATGTGTGATTAAAGGAGGTAGAGGTGGTTATGGATTAGTGAATTGATGATTGGAGTGTTAAAGGAGGGGAGGTATCAGGGATTGAGTCTTCGTCCATATAAGTTGCATTAATCATCTATGTTGTCGATTTGATATTTCCTTTTGAAATTTCTATGGACTCGCCGAAATAATGGATTTCTTTGCCAATTCATCCAAATCCAACACAATTTCCCAAGCTCATCATCAATCTCTGAATCATATTCTTTAGGGAATATTTTGCGAAATTTATAACACTGTTTATTGAAAAAGCAAGTTCTTCCAACTTGACAAAATCAGAATACGAAAGAGGCTCACTTGGAGTGTCGCTTTGGGGTACGTTTCTCAACTCTATGTTTTTGGAGTTTAATGATCAGGGCTTCTAGTTCCATCATTTCTAGAGTTTTGATTAATTTTTCCAGATGTGAGAAGAGCTTTGGTATCATTTCAAACATGGTGATCAGTAGTGAAAGCAAATGATGAGAAGCTAGTGGAATAAGAAACGAGAAAGAAATGAATCGTTATTGAATAGAAGAAGAAGAATAGCCACAAGACTACAAGATGAAAGCGATGTGAGTGCAACAGTGAAAGCACTAACGATGTTGTTATAAGGATTTGTAGAGAATACTAGACTCGGAGGGAGGAAAGAAGTGAGGAAATAAAGACAACGGTGAGGCAGAAAAGAATAATATGAAAAGTTGTACAAAATGTGTAGGTAAGGTATAGTTGAGGAGATCAAGCGACCTCCTCGAGATTTAAGGGAAAAAGTATAACCAATAAATTGCTTTTAAACAACAATTTTAATTTTTTATAGAAGGACGGGGTTTTTATGTAGACAGCAAAACGTGAAGTGAATAATTTGAGGAAAATGAGTGGTCCTCTCAAGGAGGAGAGGATTCATACAATGCAAAGTGAATATGTAACGTATAAGTACCCGACCAACACATTTTGCATGTCAGACCAAACTATTACAAAGTTTTAGTATTTCAACCCCTGATGTTTATATTAATTCATCTTAGAAGTCGGTTCTTGTATTCATGTGTCAAATTATACAGGACGATTCCAATAAAAGATTGAGTAGTACACAAATAACTAATTATGTCTGGTTGATTCCTTGATTACTTTAACAGACTTTTTTCTTTTGCTCATTAATATTTGTACTTATATATGTATTGACTAATTCTATTATTTCATTTAGTACTATCATATTTATTATGTGTGTGTATTCTCTTTGTTGAAAAACGATAATTTTCTTAAGTATTTGTGATCATGTTTGCAAAACCTATAATTCTTTTATGTTTTATTATCCATGACATGACCTTGCCAATATTTTGTTCTAGCTCTGCCAGTGGGTAGCAGCTTAACAAGTCAACAATATAATGGCGACAGCTGTCCTTTGCAACCGTTTCTAGCTATATTAATAAAGAAAAACAAACTATTTATGCCGCCATTCACTACTTTTAGCTGCTGTATGCATTTCTTTGTGGCCCATCATACTTCCGGAGCATTGCATGAATCCTATGCAAACATTGTGGTCTTGTTAACTAGTCTAGCATGAAACATAGTGCATTATTTTGGTCTATAGGTAGGTATAACCATATCAGGTTCTTAAATGCTATAATTCAGATAAGTTGCTGGTAAGTAGATGGCTACGTTGCCAAATAGGCTTTTACTGTTAGAAAGCAAGAAGAAAAAGATTAAAAAAAAAAACAACAACAACAACAATTGTTTTGAAGAAGTCGATCCAAAGAGTGGCCTATAAATTATCCTCAATAATCACCTCCAATCTTCACATATGTCATAATTCAATAATATTTGATTTATGTTATTTAGGATGCTATGCACCAATCAAACATCACCAATTTATCAAAGATCTCATTACATTTTCATCGTTCTAAGCCTATAAAATATATTTAGCTCCCAAAATAATGCTACTTATTCCTAATATTTCCGATAAACCTAACTAAGAGACCAAAACTGTACTTTTTAATCAAAAGCTGCCAAATCAAAGTTACCAAACGTCGAAATTACATTGTCAGAAAAAGAAAACATCGGCTCTATTAGTAGCGACGTCATAGTAAAAATCAAGAATTCCAATAAACTAAATAATAACTTACTTATTAGCAAGGCCTTCCACAAGAACTTGATTGACAACATAGCTGATCACTCTTCCCAGGAAATTACCGCCGCCAGCCATTAACAAACAAAATCGAAATGGTTTTGATTATTATCGTGGAATAATCCTGAACCCTAATTATTCAAAATTAGGACTGGAAGAAAATGAAATTAGAATGCAGTAGTAAAGCGTGACTAACCGTTGATTTGCAGGATCGCCTGGACGAGCGGCTGATGTCTGTTGTGTTTGATAGTCCAGGTTTAGGGCCCTCGCATATTTTGAAAAATTAATTAGCCAAATGTGAAGTGGATGCTAGAAGGCCAGGAATGGAAGCCAGGGAACGTGCAAAATTGATCCAACGGGAAATTCGGGGGACTTTGGTAATCAAACGGTGCAGATTTCAACCAGTTTTTTTTTTTTTTTTTCCAGGTCTGGTATATTTTCCGCAAACGTGCGACGTCTACGAGGTAGCATTTTAAGGTGCTAGAGGGTAAGTCTTTTAACCTCCTAGACGTGGTAGATATAAATCGCGCACTCGCACTGCATGATTATTTCATGATCCACGTAGATGTCCTAAGTACTGGTCGAGAACATTTAAAAATAATGATTTCGACCGAGGACGTTTTAGTCTAGTTAACTTTTAAAGATCTAGAAGGGACTACTAAGCACATTCTAGGGTACGAACAGAATTTGCTTCACACCCACATGATATTTACATGGCTCTTTTTATGTTAATCATTTTGCACAAAACGCCTCCTCTTCTATTTGTGTTTTTAGAGTGATTTTGACTTACAAGCATTACAACACGCGCTTCGCACGTGGATCGTTTTCCTACAAATTGTATGTTTAACACGTTCAACAGATAATGATTTGCGTGTAACGTTTAATTTTTTTTAGTTTGAGTTTTCATTTATTTTATTAATTAATAAAGAACGACTCTGTAAAGAAAGTTTATTTGTTGCATCCTTTTTGTAGTGCAACGTTTTGAATCGTAAAGAAAATTAATTGTTAAATCTTATTTTTAAGTGATATTAAGATTTGATAATATTTGTCGAAAGTCGTGTTTTGTATTTCAAGTTGGCACCAAAAAATAGAGACACCAAAAGTATTATAACTATTATTAAATATGTTCCGAGAAAAACATAATCTAATCATTCTTTTCATGTGTTTACAAAGCACTATAAGTTTTTTTTAATCATTATCGAATTTAATATGTTTCAAATGTCATATGGATGTCAATTTTTAAATGGAAAATGCGTAAAAAGTGTTACATATACACTTAAGAAGTATTCAGTTTGGAATGCAAATATTTGTCATGCGTAATTATTGTACTATTATGTAGAATATTTATTAAATAAATATTTGTCGTATAAAAATATTAGAGTGCAATTATTTGGCATTGCACGACTAATATTTGTTATTGTGAAATAAAACACAAAACAGGTATATTTTCTACGTTGCACTTCAAATGTATGCAAAATAAATTTTTGTTGATCTATGACAAACTTCGTATATCTCCAAAGTTTCTACAAGGCAATATATGATAGAGTTAATGGGTGCCCTAGGACAATTATATAACTTGATGCAACTAATTCATGTATGTTAGTAATGTTCGAATTAAAAATGTGTTTTTGGTGTTGTTAAATTGTATGTACTCTCATACATAAATCTATATTGTATATTTTTACACATACATACATATAGCAAATTTTTCGAGACATACAAAGAATCTCAACTGTTATACCTCTTCTTGATTTCAACCTCAAACGTAAACACAATGACATCCAAAAGTCAAGATATATTATGTCAATTGTGTTTTTGTATCTCAATAATCGCTTTGGTATTTACACATAGACACACATACATGCATAAACAAATACATATAAACATATACATATATACACGATATACGTGTGTATGCATACACATACACATACACTTACACGCATAGAATGTTGGAAGTACATTTTAACATACAAGTAGAATCCCCTATGATGGAGTGTTGTGTTGATCGTAGTTACGAATGAGTTCATCCAAAGTTTTGGATTTAACACACAAACACTTATCCTTAAACGTTCATATATGTGGATGCTACAAGAATGGGATATCGATGCACTAGAAGACTAGTCCTAATCTATGTAACCCTTTCCATGTAATGGATAGCGTATTACTTAAAACTACTAGGTTCACCTAGAGATTGCTCATGTGCAATCGCTAAAGAATGAACATAAAACAATTCACTGGGATGCTTTTATAGTTTATTGTTGCTTATTTTTCTCGCAAAAGCATGGATATGCCCATCAGTTCAAAGCCCAGCAACATAGTCTCGTAAAACATGTATTAGCCGATACCATTTTCGACCTAATAGCGTTCCTACCTTCAGCATCCCAACCCGCATAGAGCTGGTCGAACCACTTTCCTTAAATTAAAGACTTTGCCCATCATCTCCCCTAGATTAACAAAGGTCTCGGGCCTCATGGACAGAACCCCCGCACTTGACGACCAAGTCACAATAAGGTAACTTTACCTCTGGGACCTCTTAACTACCAATTGGTCCTACCTATGCCTTCCTCGATCGCCACAAGTCCGTTAATGTCCAACATCGCTTTCCACTCTGCTTTTGTTGTGGCTCGACGGACTTTTGACAAAAGCTTCATCTTGCCCCTACAAAAGAGGTGTTAACCTATATTGTTTCCATGACAAAAGCAGTGTAAATGGGACTATTTATTTGACAAAAGCATCACCATACAACGTCCACTTTCTATGCTTCACAGGGACCTAGCAAAAGCGTGACCGTGTATTAACCACTTCTTTATCCGTGTTGTACCTTTGACGCAAGCACGTCATAGTATGGCTCTCCTATTGGGATGAATCCGAAGCATTCTTTCAACATGGTATTTGATTTGGCCATTATCTAAACCGAAAGGTCACGAGGGAACTTAGCACTTCAGGCATCTACTAAGCCCTTCAAGACATGATCTATTTAGCTATAAATATGGGATCCTATGCACTTCTACAAGGATCAAATTTTTTACTCTCATAAGATATATTTTCTATTTCAAAGCACTTGTAAAAACCATTAAAATCATTTTTTGTAACCGAAAAACCCAAAGTAATAAAATCATCAAGCATAATGGATGTAGATCTTTGCTAAAATCGAACCATTCTACATCTTGTGTTATTTACTTGTACTAGTTATAACTCTCTTAATCATACAAGTTTGTGTATTCCAGTGGTAGAACACCGAATTCCAAAACTAGTTGTTAGAGGTTCAAGTCTTGGTTGGCGCATAGATCGTAACATTTATAAAGTTTGTCCTCTCAGAAGTTATTTCCTTTCATGAACTTATAGCTCATAATATAAGAGAATATGATTATATAAGGGAAAAACCTCTCTTAATCACACCTTATTTTACATTTTTAACCATGGTTTTAATGAGTAACATTTGCTAAAAGCCATTGATTGTAATTCCGAGGTTGACTAGTAATCAAGTCAACATTTTGGTGCTAGAAGGAGGGCTTTCCCCAAATGGCTCTCAACTTTAACCACATTTTTCTTCTCTAAATATGTAATCTACTCCCAAGCAATGTTCACCAAGTGAACGAACGATGAAACTGAAGTCGAAACTCCAATGATCATAACATCAACGGTGACATTAGAGTAGTGTCGTCAGCCCAATTCCTGGTATGAGCAATGATATGTGACTCAGCCTAGTGAATAGGATCAAAAACATAGGGAAAATAGCCCATGGCTTGAATTATCTCCAAGCTTGGGTGGAAGCCCAAGAAATTACCAAGTACTTCCTTTAAGGAGATAGGAACTAAGATGCTAAGAATTCAGATAAGAAATCAAGGGGGCGAAGAATTCTCTAACAATGATAATTAGGAACCATTCTCAAAGGAGATATTTAAGATACATTCATTGCAGGCATGCTTTACTTCCTATTGAAAAAATATGATGAGAGCATAGATCCATCCAATCATGTCATGGCTTTTAACTCCATTACTCGAGCGAATCAACTCTTTAACAATGTCAAATGCCTCCTATTACCCTCCACCTGATCGGACTAGTCTCCCATTGGTTCTTGCATCTACAAGAAAGAGTATTCTCTCTTCGGTCCAACTTTGCACCAACTTCAAACTCGTTTCTTTCCTCTCATACTTGAACCATGATAGTTATCAAACTCTGAAACATACAACAACTACTAACTGAATTGCTCCGCTCCTACATTAGCCGCTTCGACAAGGAATTAACTTGAGTAAGGGGTGGATAAGAATAGCCTAATAGATGTCATTTGCTCTAGGGTGAGATATTGTTCCAAGATGTTGAAGGGGTTGTAGAAATAACCCATGTATTCTTTAACATACTTCCTTTAAAGGGTAAACATTATGCGGGTGGAGTAAGTAGACTTTTATATTTTAATAGTAACAAGGAGGATAAGCGTGGTGATAAGCACCACTTACATGGCGAGGGCAGCCGTAGGAGAAATGGTCATCGGGAGCACAACATAAAACACCATAGGGATGATCTCCAATTCAAACCTAGGTATGTAATTTATGCCTTATTGAATCGTGATATAGAAACCATCTACCTCGCCACAAGGATTGCTCCCCATACTAAAGGCTTCCTCTTGCTTGCTCAAATAGAAAGAAGGATCATCGAATTAATTGGAAATATTTTGATTTCTATCAATTTAATAGTCATGCCACTATTGAGTGTCATCACCTAAAAGACAAGATAAAGCTCTTGATCTGTGAAAGTATACTTGTGTAATATGTCAGGCAATAGGTAGATCTTAGAGCCGAACAAAAAAATCTTCCTACCCTGCCTCGATGGGCCGACGGAAACAATTTGGCTGCCATTAATACAGAAATTTGGTCAACATGCAGAGGCACAAATGTAGTTGGGAGAAACAGAGGAGCCCAAGCCCGATATAAGAGGGAACTCATCCCCATAAATCAAGTATATTCAATGGAGATCCAGTCTTTGAAAGCACTGAAGGTGAAGGACAATGAAGTTGACATCGCCTTCATGGTTGAAGACAAAAGAGGTATCGACAACCCTCAGCATGACCCTATGGACATCTCCATCAACATCACTAATACCAAAATACTTTGGGTCTTTATTGATGGGGATAGCTCTGTAAATGTCATGTTCAAGAACGCCTTTGATTAATTGAAGCTCCCATCACTAAGTCTCACTCCTTGTACCTTACCCATTTATGGCTTTGGTAGCATCACGATTGTTTCTTTAGGTTTGACCTCATATGTTATCACCTTCGACGAGGAACCCTACTTTGCCAAAGTACAAGTAAAATTTGTTGCAATGGACTACCCATGCACTTACAACATTCTTATAGGTAGGCCAGCTTTGGTCGATCTAGATGCAGTCGTGGCATGTAAATGACTCACCGTAAACTCATCAAGTGGGGAGTAAGCTTTGTCTATAGCTGTGCAGTTAAATCACATAGTGGTGGCATTGTAAAAAAATTATAGCAATGATATAGTGGAAAACAACGGAGGCGCAAAAAGCTTCATTAAATATAAAACCAAATAAATAAAGTTAATTTATTCTCGTTCTCATTCCCACATTATGTATATAGGAAAAAGAGATATTGTTTAATCATATATAAAAAAACCAAAGTATATCATGAGTTATGCGGTCCAGATTTGATGACTATAATAGATTTCTAACTTATATTGAACAATTTATGCCTTAATTAGGTCTATACCCTAACTTTGTTAACTTGGTTTAAAAGAGAAATAGTAAAATCATCCTTTTTATAGTAATGTTGCTATAGCAGGTGCTAAAAAACCTTGACTTAGTGGGTGTAGTGGAAAATAGTGGGGCTTAAAGCAAATCTACTGTTTAATAGCATTATATTGAGAAAAACATAGCGGTCGGAGAGAGATATGTGCTATAGCGGGGATTTTGTGGGGCTTTAACTGCATAGGCCTATAGTAATAAGCAAGCTGGTAGAGACTACTAAAACATCCTACTGCAATAAGCTAAGAAAGGAGTACCCGTGCTTTAACAAGAGGCCGCTATCCTCAATGATTACCAACCTAAAAGGGTACGTGAGCATCCAATTGCACTTTCCCGTGTTAGGGATGAGTCATGTACGTCAACCTCCTTTGAAGAGTGAGTATTCCACGAAGCACCCGCTTATGCTGGAGACATCGATCCTATTGAAGCATCCGAGAGAGTGCGTAAATCCCTTGCAGTGCTTGCTCACGTTAGGTCACTAAATCAACAATTCCAAAAGGATGCGAGAGCTAATCAATGCACCTATTTGTGCCAGAAACCTCAATCGTATGGAAACATCTAAGAAGGTAGTTGTTAACCAGCCTTTGGCCAAGGCCACACACAGGTGGATTTAATCCTAACAACTGCATAAAGGTCAAAGTTGGATTTCACGAGTAATAAGCATGATAATGAAGCCACAACGTAGCATAGTCAGTGAAAAACAGCGCAATATGTCTAAAATATGGTTTCGACAAAGGTCGAGTCATTTCAGGTTGCTTGGAGTCTTCTTCGAGCCATATTGATGTCTGCTTCGAGTTTTCAGAGGGTTTGCTTCGGGTCATTGAGAAACAAGCTACTTCGAGTCACCACAGCACCTGCTTCGAGTCACCGATAGGTATGCTTCGGGTTAAAGAGATGATTACTTCGAGTCGAAGCCGCGGATCGATCGGCAACCAAAGACCGCACCTGGTTCGTATCCATCAAGCACAGATTGCTTAGTTCATCAGTCGCCAACCATATCTCTTCGTATCCATCACACACCCATCAGATCGTATCCATCGCACCTACCTTAATTCGTATCCATCACCAGAGGGCATTTCATATCGATACCACCAATATACAATACATATCGCTCCTCCTCTCAAGAAATCATATCGATCGGTTAAAGATCGATACGAAATATGCATCCCATGAATGATACGAGACGACATTCTTCCATCGTACGAAATGCTCAAGAACATATCAATACGGATAGGAATAGGAGTCATTGATATGAAGTCAACTGAAGATAGTTCGTGTCGATCCCATTTGTACAGTTCATATCGATCGGCCTACGATCGATACGAATAAGCAACCGGGCGATTGATACGAAAAAGCATTATCCATCGGTACGAAATGATACACACTAGATGGATACAAACAAGGTAGCGCCTATCGATACGAACAAAGCCAAAAAGGGTAGAAGACTCGGTCACTTAGCAGGAAAAGTGGATCAATCCTAAAGGTTAGCGCCACATCAACTGGGATCACGTGCAAAATCTCCGATGTGAAATCATCGATACGAACAACATCGATACGAAGAGAACGGCAACCGAAAGGCCCAAACTTGCATCGATCATAACTCACAATCTATAAGTCCAAATGCCACTATATTTTCACAGGAGCTTAAGTACAACCTAAAGAACGTTCATGCTAAATTTCTACTCGATTGGATCAAATCTTGATCAATAAGAAATTCGTTCGTATCGATCATGGATCGAGTGCAGATGACATGGGATCGATCATGTGGGCCCACTCAGGTGCCAGAAGAGGTTTTTCGAGATCTGAGCGAGATATTTGCATCCTACGCCTATAAATAGCATCCCAAAGTCTATAGAAAAGGGACCTTTTAGCTCTCCTATGTCCAGAATCTGCCGAAACCATTTTTATACTCAAAGATCACTGTTGTGCTCGAAATCCACCGTTGTAATCCACTGTAACCAGTTGTAACCAGCGAACAAAGATCAATAAAATCACCAATTTCATGGTGGACGTAGGCCAAACGCTTAACCACTCTAAATCTATGTGTTTCTGTGTGATTCTTTTTAAGTTTTGAGTGTTCTTCACATTTATTTTCTCTACATATTTGTTATCTGTGATCTGTGATTGTAAATAGGTGTTTTCATCGACAATTGGGTGTTTGTGATCATTTTTGGCACAAACATTTTGGTGCTTTTACTGAGAAGGCTAGCATTCAGGGATTCTACAGCTTGGATCTTGGATCTGAAGGCTTAAGGACTTAGATCTGGAAAGCAATGGTGAAGCAATCAGTAAGGAGACCAAGAGCAGAAAGAAGCCAGCATGAAGGAAGTCGGGAGGCTTCCTCAAGAGTGAATCAAGCCTCAGTCTTCATCACCCGAGACGAGATGGAGATGATGATGGATCATGGAACTATGCAGGAGGGAACGCTGGAAAGGCAAGAAGAGATTATGTAGAACACAATCCAACAAGTTAGACAAACTAGAATGCAGAATCAAGGGAACACTACGGCAGGGAGTGCTAGAGACAGGTCAGGAGCATGGAGCAACCAGAACCGAGAACAGAGCGGGACCATGAGGAGCGGCCCTAGAGCTAGGGGCACTCCCTAGGAGCATGTTGATCCAACCTCAGGCAGGATACCAGGTGGAGCTGTTCAACACGGCATGATACATGGATAGACACCCATCCAGAAGAGCAGATTCTAGGATTCCCTCGCGAACTCAAGGGGCAGATCGAAGCCAATGGACAAGGACTATAGCTTGGCAATGGCGACAGATTGGAAGATATGGTCAGACGAGCCATGAGAGGCGGATTGGTGAATAAAGATTTGGAAGATGTTAATAGGAGCCCCTTCGCTCCCGTAATTAGGCAGGCCAGGAATCCATCAGAATTCAAGCTACCTACATTGAAGACATATGATAGAAGGACAAATCCAGCTGTTCATCTGACAAGATACATGAGACATATGGAAGTACTAGGGGCATTGGAGGAAGTCATGGCCTGGTGTTTCCCATTGTATCCGACAGACATAGCAACATTATGGTTCAGGCAATTGGAAAACGGCTCTGTTAGAACATGGACCGAGCTGACTGAAAAGTTCATGAGGCAGTTCAGAGTTCACATCTCAAGGCCCAAAAATATGATGAGTCTAACGACACTGAAGCAGAAGACCGAATCTTTGAGGAACTTCTTAACACGATTTAGTGCAGCAGCAGCACCGGTGGATCGCCAAAATCCATCCATAGTCTTAATGGCAGCTTTATCTGGCATAGCTGATGGAACAGAGTTCAAAAAAATTCACTGACAAGGGATCCACCTATGGATCTAGGGGAGTTTTATCATGAGGCCGAAGGATTTCTATGATTAGAGGATGCAAATGTTGAAAGAGAGGAAGGAGAGGGAGTTAATGTGTATGCAATCAAAGGTGGAGATCCGCCCGGAAAGAGTTCAAGCATGGACAAAGGGAAATGAAAAGCCGAAGATAACGATGATGGACCAAAGCGACCACGAAAAGAACCAAGATTCACCTCTTATATGGAGTTGAATGAAACTTTGGAACGGATCTACCAGGACACTAGGGGGGAAAGTTCCTTATCGAAAGCCAATGAGGAGGGATCTGTCCAACAATGGGAGGAAATCAGACAAGTGCTGCTTATTCCATGAGCTAAGCGGCCATAATACCAATGATTGCAGCCACTTGAGGGATGAGATAGAAGGGAATATTTGGAATGGTATGCTATTACAGTACGTGAGCAGGCGAACCGCGACTGTGGAGCAAGAACAACCGCCACCTGCACCAAACGGGAACGGCTCAAGATCGAGGCGTCAACTTGTCATCAACTGATTGAAATAATGACGAATAAGTGGCAAACTCCACACCAACACGATTAAGTCATTTACACATGTATAGGATCACGAACGATCCTCAAGCATGCTCTAATACGACTATCAATCACATCAATGTAGGTGTTTGCACTTTGACGTCTTTGTTTTGCTTTTGTTATCTATTTCTCATATTTGGGCTTGGTGGACATTTTCATTAAAAGACTCGTTTTGAATGTAAATCTGCTATTTGTGATTCCATAATGGTTAGGTGTATGGGATCGCGAATGGTCCTCAGGCATGCTCTAAGATGACGATAAACTGCCATAACAAACAATTTAGAAGCTCACTCGAACGTGAAATCAGACACTAATGATACTAAGTCCCCCCCGAGCACACACAACTTGCCTCGAACGGCACCCGATCGCATACGGTCACAATTCGTCTCAAACAACGTCCGATAGAAAACGGTCACAATTTGCCTTGAACGGCTCCGATCGCGAACGGTCACAATTTGCCTCAAATGCGCGCCAGACCACGAACGGTCACAATTCGCCTCGAACGACGCCTGACCTCGAACGGTCATAATTCACCTCAAACGGCACCCGACCACGAACGGTCTCCATTCGCCGTGAACGGCACCCGAGCTCGAACGGTCACATACCACTCCGAATGACATACGATCTCGAACGATCATCATTCACAGTCGGGTAAGACAATCAATCCCTTTTACAGGTCACCAACAGGATACGAACGTCCAGTCTATGTCACTACAAAACACGCCTTCCTATCACAAGCCATGTTTTGGGGGGCAAAGTGTTAACCCGCCTTTGGACAAGGCCACACACTAGCGTATTTAACCCAAACAACTGCAGAACGGTCGAAGTTGGATTTCACGAGTAACAAGCACGATAATGAAGCCACACTGTAGCATTGTCGATGAACAAACAGCGCAATATGTCTAAAATATGGTTTCGACAAAGATCAGGTCATTTCAGGTTGCTTGGAGTCTGCTCTAAGCCATATTGATGTCTTCTTCGATTTTTCAGAAGGTTTGCTTCGGGTCATTAAGAAACAAGCTACTTTGAGTCACCACAACACCTGCTTTGAGTCGTCGATAGGTTTACTTCGGGTTAAAGAGATGATTGCTTTGAATCGAAGTCGCGGATCGATCGGCAAGCAAAGACCGCACCTGGTCCGTATCCATCAAGCACATATGGCTTAGTTCGTATCAGTCGCCAACCACATCTCTTTGTATCCATCGTGCACCCATCAGATCGTATCCATAGCACCTACCTTAATTCGTATGCATCACCCTGGGGCATTTCGTATCGATACCACCAATATACAACACATATCGCTCCTCATGTCAAGAATTTGTATCGATCGGTTAAAGATCGATACGAAGCATGCTTCCCATGAATGATATGAGATGACATTCTTCCATCAGTACGAAATGCTCAAGAACATATCGATACAAATAGGAATAGGAGTCGTCGATATAAAGTCAACCGAAGATAGTTCGTGTCGATCCCATTTGTACAGTCCGTATCAGTCGGCCTACGATCGATAAGAATAAGCAACCGGGCAATCGATACAAAAAAGCATTGTCCATCGATATGAAATCATATACACTAGATGGATATGAACAAGGTAGCGCCTATCGATACGAACAAACCCAAAAAAGGTTGAAGACTCAGTCATTCGGCAGAAAAAGTGGATCGATCCTAAAGGTTAGCGCCACGTCAACTGGGATCACATGCAAAATCACCGATGCAAAATCATCGATATGAACAGCATCGATACGAAGAGAACGACAACTGAAAAGCCCAAACTTCAATCGATCATAACTCACAATCTACAAGTCCAAATGCCGCAAATTTTCACAGGAGCTTACATACAGCCTAAAGAATGTTAATGCTAAATTTCGACTCAACTGGATGAAATCTTGATCAATACGAAATTCGTTCCTATCGATCACGGACCGAGTGTAGTTGACATGAGATTGATCGTATGGGTACATTCATGTGCCAAAAGAGGTCTCTCTTGATCTGAGCGAGATATTTGCATCCTACGTCTATAAATAGTTTCCTAGAGTCTACAAAAAGAGACCTTTTAGCTCTCCTACATCCATACTCTTCCGAAACCATTTTTTTACTTAAAGATCACTGTTGTGCCCGAAATCCACTTTTGTAATCCGCTGCAACCAGTTGTAACCAGCGAACAAAGATCAATAAAACCAACAATTTCATAGTGGAGGTAGGCCAAACGCTGAACCACTTTAAATCTGTGTGTATCTATGTGATTCTTTTTAAATTCCGAGTGTTCTTCACATTTATTTTCTCTACATATTTGTTATCTGTGATTTTAAACAGGTGCTTCCATCGACAATTGGGTGTTTATGACCATTTTTTCCACAAACAGTAGCAAACCCCTCGCAAATCCCGCTCATTCTGAATCACCACAACATAGCAATTTAAAGAGGTTGCGAGAGCCAATTAGTTCACCCGCCCATGCTGGAAGCATTTGAGAGAGTGTGTGAACCCCTCATGGTTCCTTCTCATGCTGGATCATCGCAACTTGACAATTACAAGAGGACACAAGAGCCAATCAACACTCTCATCCATATCGGAAGCATCTATCATATGGAAACATATGAGAGATTGTGTGTACCCCTTGAGGTTCCCACTCATGCTGGACCAAGTCGACACAACAACTCCAAGAGGATGTGAAAGCTGGCCAACACTCATATCTATGTCGGAACCCTCACGTAAGCTACATCAAATGTATTATGCCATTATAGAAAGTCCACCCCTAAGAGAATGCAAGAATCACACATCACTCTTCTTCATGTCAAGGTTGAAGATATTGAAAATCAAGTCGCCGTAGTAGGTCAAGTCAGTACTGGGAAACCCATTGCCACTTGGAATGAATAAGTCCCCCCACCCCCTCCCCAGCTTAAGGACAAGCAGTAGAACAACATCTTCCCTTGCAACGCCAAAGGACTCATCTGTAAAATTATGGAGGCTAGAACCTTCACACTTGCATGTAGACTATAGGAACCGGGCCTATCAAAAGTGGGTGAAATAGGTATATTTCAAAAAAAGTCCTATTTTGGATCTATTGGACTTATAAAGTCTAAAGTGAATTTTAGATCCATTCTAAAACATTTTAAATAAAATCTTTATTTTATTTATTTTTTTAAAATAAAATTAAAATGTATCGAATACACTATTTATGTAAAGTGCACGTGCTAGAAGTATGAAGTGTAACATTATGGCCGTATGTAGATGCTAGTATTTACATTGTAACGGACCAACTGTCTCTTTGTATATGCCTTTGTTTTCTGTAATTTATATTTAAAATACATGTATATATAATGATAGATATAAAATAAAGGAAGGGTTTAAAATTGAATTTATAGTTGTTAACGTGATTTTTTTTTTATCACAAACTAACATCCTAAAGTCCAGAAACTATTTCTGAACGCAATAAAGTGGAAGCAACATTTAACCAAAGCAAAGAGCCCAAGCTATAAGTACTAAAGGGATAGATATCGAATAGTAAAGAATATAAAGGAATATAGTGGTTTAGGGAAAAATCCTTACGTCCATTGCGGCCAAATCATTGTTTTGTAGTTGAATGAGTAGTGAATAGCTATACAAAGTCTAGTCCACTCTGTTTGCTATTAATGAGTTTTTGGGAAAGATTTTATATGATTACAAATGACTTGATCAATATGCAATTATTCTTCCAAAGTTCGAATCCCTTTATTACAGGTTTGCACCTCGTATTTATAGATAATTTTTTGCTTTGTTATCGGTGTAGAGCACTTCTCTTGGATATTAACATGCCTTGTATGTAAGGCTAAGATTTAGACATGTGTCATCATTTGGTTATCTATAGATTAACCTGGATTGTTTAATATGGAATTCCTATACATAGATTTTACTGTTATGACTTGTATACTTTATATAAGCTTTTGACTGCCTGAGTCATTGATGTGAAAAGTGGTTATCTTAGCCATTAATTCTAGTTATATATTTAGGCACTTTAGTTTCAAATGGAAATAGCTTTTGTCTTATATATATGCTGAATTAATCATTTGTGCCCCTTATTTCTGGCGATGGCATGTTGAAGTCATTTCTCAAGGCGATGACATAAGTGGGTTTCGAAAGATAGATGAGGGATAGTTTATAGTCCCGTAGCGTATAACATTTGAATGCCTTCAGTCTTTTGGTCATAGACCTTCCATGAGGTGTATGCGGTTGGTTTACAGGCTATTGCTCCTTAGACATTAGGTTAACATTTAATTCTTATAAGAATCCATATGCATAATAAAGCTTTCAAGTTTAAGCCGAGAGTCGCTTCTTTTAATACTTATAGTGAGTGAAAAATATAGTATAGCACCTGCCCATTAAATTTTACACCTGCCCATTTAATTTTACTTTGTATGATGAATACATAGTGAACTTTGGATTGAGGAAAGTTAGACATAGTTTATTCTCGGTTATTTCACTCTTTCTCTATTATGGACTTGGTTTCTCGTAATTTTTAAACTAATCCATGTCTATAAAGATACTAAAACTGAATCTTGCTATCGAATGAAGGCTAATATTTGAAAATTTAACCTTGTCATAAAGTGATGATTTGAAACTTTTACTTCGTTATAAGGGCTTTGAAAATCTAAAATCATCGTATAGTGAGGATTTGGAACTCTTACCTCGTTATGAGGGTTTTGAAAATCTAACCAACTCTTACCTCGGTATGAGGTTTTTGAAATCTAACCTCATAGTATAGCGAGGATTTGAAACTCTTACCTTGTTATGAGGGTTTTGAAAATTTATTCTCATTTTGTTGTGAGGATTTGAAACTCTTACCATATTATGAGGGTTTTGAAAATCTAACCTCATCATATGGTGATGATTTAAAGGTTTAAACCTCAAGATTTACCTCATTGTTTAGTGAGGACTTGAAGGTTTGAACCTTTAAATCATCACCATATGATGAGGTTAGATTTTCAAAACCCTCAGGATTTACCTCATTGTTTAGTGAGGACTTGAAGGTTTGAACCTTCGGAATTGCCTCATATTTTAGTGAGAATTTGAACCAACAAACTGGAAAAAGATGGATTGTTTTGTGAAAGAATCTCTGGACCCATAAAAAGTGGAATTTGTGCTTGTGGAAATTATCGAGTGATTAGAGCGGAAAAAGAGGACCCCAAATTTTGTGTAGAATGTGGGGTGGAATTTGTTGATTCTCGGATATAAAGATATCAAATGGGATAAATCAAACTCGCATGTCCAGTAACTCATGTGTAGTATTTGAAACGCCTTCCTAGTTATATCATGAATCTTTTAGATAAACCCCTTAAGGAATTAGAAGGCCTAGTATATTGACCTTACGATTTAAATGCCGAAGGCTATATAGTAATGTGCCAAAATAAGCAAAAGTAATAGCAAGCTGAAGGATATAGTAGAGTGTCATAGTAGGCGAATGTAGTCGTAGGCCGAAGGCTATCTATAGTAAAGTGCTAAAATATGTGAAAGTAATCATGAGCTGAATGCTATGTATAGTAGAGGTCCATAATAGGTGGAAGTAATTGTAAGCCAATGGCTACGTGAGTTAGACTGTCATAACATGTGAAACTAATTATAAGCCGAAGGCTATGTATAATAAAGTACCATCACTACAAGAATAATTGCTTTTGATAACGCCAATAGACAACGCTTTATTGTTAAGCGCTATGGTTTGATTTAGTTTATTTTATATAGATAGAATTGGCTCCGTAATGCACAAAAAAGGCCTTCTCCAATTATTTTAGTCCCGCCTTATCATAAAATTATTTTCATTCCAATTTTTCCCTCTTCCCCAATTCTCTCTCTTCCAAATCCCCAAATCAGTCCTTCAGACCTCTACTACCACTGTACGCAGCTCGCTTGACCTCCTCAACGTAGCCTGTAACATAGGTCTTCGTCCAGCACGGTCGCTTGCATCAGCAATCCACGAACAAACTTCGCTTCAATCGTAAATCTAAAGTCCTCAAATCACGAATCCAACAACTATCGATCCCCGTACCTCACCGCGAACCCATCGGCTGTCGATCCTCGTGCCTTCTCCTAAACCCCTTTGTCGTGAACTCCTTAAATCCGCCCAATCTCTTAGTCCAGCACGAGTTGACATAGCTCGGTCTTTGAGTCCTGTTTGTTCTAATTCTTTTACAAGTCAAAATCAACTACCTTCACACGGTACAGACAGTGGAAGTCCATGCGGTTCTCAGACACTAGAATATGATTATGGTCAGTTAGGTACTTACCATTCTCTTTTTCAACAAATTGTGAATTTTTTAAGTAATAAAGCATGGTTGTACTTGTGTTGAAGTTCCAAATATTTCATTGTAAGTGCGTGGTTAATTGTTAATTTTTGCATCCAAAAGAGCATGGTTGCACTTGTGCCCATTTAGGTTGAACATGCCATGTCAAGATAATGTAAATCTTTGGGTTTTCAATATATCACCAGTGCATGTGGCATAAGTTAAAATACTGTATAACATATTTTGGTACATTTAGCGTCTTTTTCAAGAGGGCAACATATCATAAATTAGCTTTTCAAAGTTATAGCTTACACATTCTACATTATTAATGAATATCCATAGCTAATAGCAATTATCCAGTATACAAATATGTAGAATTTTTGAAAACATTTATAGATTTCTAAAAGAATAAAATGCTCCTATCCAAAGAATGCACTTAGCATTATGAGCGACTTCTGAATTTCAGGAACGAACTATAGTGTCATACTAGACTTACGTCTATATATTCTGACAGATTTCCATGAAGACGATGACTGTATAGGTTGGTCTTTTCTAATTAATGCAGGCTGAAGTCTACTGTAATTTTGCATGACAATGATTAAATCCTATTTTAGATAATTTATTTTTGCATGTAATACTCTGTAGATCAGTGTGTGTACACACTTAAAAAATGGAATACACACACACACACACACATATATGCCCGTATGTGTGTATGTTTTTTCTACACATAGCCTTGGGACTGTAAAGCTGGTTCCTACGTCCTGTCTCAGACCGAGTCATTGTCTTCACAAATGTGATGGTTCCAGTTTCAACTGAGGAATCATCATACTTCGTGATTTCCTATTGCAATTGATCATCAAATCCTGGATGTTTCTTGATAGGGAAAAGGTGGACCTTGGCAAAAATTACGTCGATTTCACGGTTTTCCATAATTATAAAGTATTCACACTGCAAAGCATATTAGAAGGAGGTTTGGTCATCAGACTGAAGAATATCATCAAGGGAATATTAAGCAGGTTTTGCATAACCTTGGGGAAGCAGTACACCAAAGAATTGGTTGCTAGCGCTTTCATCATGCTTCCAGCGCATGCTTGCCACAGCTCTACACACTTCTCTCTTTGCCTCTGGGAGTTTTATAGCTAAATAGTTGAAGCTCGGGATCAGGTAATTCATCACCCATACTACTTCTATTGTTCAAGCATAATCTTTCTTGTTAGCAAATCATTCTCAAATGAATTAAGACCAAGATCATAGATACAAAATACGATATTAACATAATAAAATGCAGAAATCCATGTATAAATTAATTTAGACTAAAGGTAACTTATGTTACTTGGCTGCTAATACATTTTTTGAATAAAATAAATTATATTCAATCGAACGGTTGGCATATTGAGAGAGATTTAAGGAAATGTTTTTTGAAATTGAAAAATAATATCATGAAATTTTTGATAGGTAGTGAATGGAGGAAGTGATTGAGAACTAATCAAATGGAAGAAAATGCAATAAAATGAAAACATGGGAAATGATCTAAGAACTCCCTATTTGAAGTTCTGCTTGAAAAATTAAATTTTTGATGTATTTTTTTAGAATTGATGGAAAGTGAATGATTTAATTTTTGAGGGTTAAGATATACCTTTACATTCAAATTTTAAATTCCAAAAATTAGTGTTGAAAAATAATCTAAATCTACAATCTTATTTTGGAGAATTCTGAATTTTGGAATTTTGCAAAGCTCAATTTCAAAATTTGAGTTTTGAACTTGTAAAAGTTTGAGTGTTAATAGTTTTGCATTTTATATATTTTTGATTTTAAGACAAGCAACACAAATCTTATAACGACAATCATGGGATTGCGATCAATCATAATAGAAAAATAACACAAATCTCATAACAGACAAACAACACAAATCTAGACATCACAAGTTTCTTCACTAACTGATCGTTGTAAGTTGTGCGTGAATTGAATTTATGTTGAAGTTCCAAATCTTTCATGTTCATATAATAGTTAGTCAAAACCTAGTATTTGTTTTAAGGTTCTTTAGATTTCATAAGCTGCCCAAATAAGAATGACACTACATATATTTTTCTTTATAATGGTTTTTTAAAATGACATGTAAAATTCTGCTCACATTTAATAATATTTAACCAAACTGTTATAATCAAAAGCCAATGTACATGACTAAGCAATGTGGTTTCCCACATTTTTTTACTTGTTCATACTTGCATTAATTTATCCATTTTATTTAGGGTAGGCGAATTTCATTTAGCATTCATGCAATGTTATATACTGTTGTGAACATCCTGTAATGAGATACTATATTCTTTCACAAAATTTGAACTATATGTATATATCTTCTCCAGTAAAGTTATCTGTTAAACATAAGCAATATTATTCAATAGAGTTGCTTGTATATAAACCTTTTATCTTTGTTTAAATGCATAACACGATTAAACCACTACGATATCGAACTGAGTATATGTTTGTTGCTAGTTGACAGGTCTTCATGTATGATTAACATCAGAGCTTGACTTCTAAACTAGAGTGAAGAATAGATTTCATATTAACCAAGTTAACTTAGTAGTAGTGTAATAATAATAACAATAAATTATAAAATATTAACCAAGTTAATTAAATTTTATAAAAATTAACTAATAATATTCAAAATCAAAATAATAAATTAACCAAGTTTTATATAATAATAATAATAAATTACCAAAGAAGTGGATGTGGATGTGAAGTGACTGGAGAAGTAAAGGTTTATGTTTTTTTTATGGGGTAAGCAGCAAGAAGGCAGGGTAGGTGATCGAAACTGGGCAGTTTTGGTGATGCTGCAGGGAGTTGGAGGTTATCAGTAGTGGGAAGGCAGGTAGGGGATGATGGCTATGTGTTATTAAGTGGTGGAAGTGATTGGTCACTGGTGACAGTTTGATGGAGGAGGGGTGTGTGCACAAGGGATATGTGATGTTTGTAAGATTGGTGAACGACAGTAGGTTATGGCGAGGAAGCAGTCTGATGTATGTTTGATTAGGTATGGTTGGAGGAAATGTGGTATGATTTGCGGGCTGAGAAGCAATAGAGATGGTTCGTGTATTGAGTCAGGCGGGTTGCGCTTGCAGTGGGGGTGATAGGTGATTGTGTTGATAGGAGGATTGATTGTAAGCAGTGAGACAAGTTGTTGTAGGGAGAATGTTTGGATAGAAGGCTGTTAAAAGGGGTATGAGGTATGTAGTGCACTGTGTCAATGCACAAAGGTGATGTAGGCTGTTATTGATGTTTGGTTAACTGGTCAATGCAAAGAAGAGAAGAATGCAGCAGTGGCAGCTGTTGGAAGTTTGATATGGTTTTGGTGGTTCTCCGGCAGGTGAATAGAAAGGGATGGTGGAATGAAGTAGTGGTGATGCTTGCAGTTTGACTTGATGTATGGAGTGAGGGAGGTTTGTGAACTCATGTTATGGTCGCAGAAGTGACGCTTATTTTATACCCTTTTCTTCATATTTCATTTCAGCAATTCTATACTTTTAATGGCTGAAAATAACAGAACTGTTTGTTGTAGGGGCAACACCAAAACTATTTCTTCACTTAATGAATCTTAAAGGACTTTCCATTTCTCATGTTTAAAGTCATCTTCAGGTAAAAAAATATAAAACTGTTTGTTTGTTTATTTATTTTTAACTATATGTTTTCCTCATGTAAAAATTTCTCATGTTAAAAATGTCATCAGATGTACAGAAGCATGAGATACATATAGGCAGGAAAGGTACTAAAGTTTTCTATTTTGCTAGTACATATTTCTAAATGTTGATAACCCTATATTCTTTCATTTATTTTGCAATATCCGGTTTGTTCTTTTTGTTAGGCATATAATATATGGTGCAATCTTAGCAATAAATGCTTGTTTTCTGTTGCTGGATTTAAAATCTTTCAAAATTTGTGCCATTTCTCACAATTTTTTGTCTGACAATTCTATGGATATCATTTTTTCTATAGTATGGGAGAAGTTGCATGATGGATTATCGTTGGGGTTGTGGATTTGGGTTCATTTTGGTGTTTGTTTGTTTTTTTCCTTTTGGTGTGGTGAGGTTGTTGTTTTGGGATTATGGATTAGAGTTTGGTGAGTTAGTGAGGTGTTTGGGATGTTTGGAGAGGGTGGTGCTGAAGTGGGTTGTTGAGGCAGTGGTGAGAATGAAGTGCAGGTTGAATGTGTTGATGAAGTATAGGTTGCAGGCAGTTAACAGTTGGAAGGTTTGTTTGGTCGATTGGCTGTGGGTGGTTTCTGGTGGTGATGTGCTGATGGTATAAGAGGTGAATGGTGAAGGAGAGTGGTGCTAGCTAGTTGGAGGTAGTGGAGTAAGTGGTGAATTGATTTGGATGGAATGTTCAGGGTGGTTTGAAAGCAGGGAGGAACAGTGGTGGTTTGTTGCGTGATGAAATATGCACGGTTTGAAGGCAGAAAGGAGTTTTATATGCAATATGTAGGGGCAGGAAGAAGGAGTTGTTGCTAGGTTGAATGTGTGCAGTTTTGGTTGTTGTGAGGTGGTGATGTCTGGGGAGTAGAGAAAGTGTGTATATGAGATGGTAGAGGAGGTGATTCAGGGGGAAGTGAATGAAGCTGGAGATTGATTTTCAGGTCATGGTTTGCTCTTGGCAAAGTTTGATGAGGATAGTGATTGAGTTGTATTCAGGTGGCTATGATGGGTTGTTGTTGGTAGCGGTGTAGTGATCTGGTGGTTGGAGATGCAGTGTGATGGAGTTGCAGTTGAACAGTGGTATATATGCTACTGGAGTTAACGTTGATGATGTGGGAAGGAGAAGTAAAACAAGGTCCTTTATTTTTTTCTTTATTATCTGCTTATTACTGCTTTGCTACATGGCATGATTAAATATTGGTTTTGTTTACTCTGTTCCCGAAAAAAGTACCAAGCCTAATACTGCAGGCGTGAGTTTCACCAGTTATTTTACAGTGTATTTGATGATCCTAATACAGAAATGGTTGCTATTATCAAAGGGAAAGAAGCCTTTGCCTTTCAGGTATCATCTCTTCTTCTATAATGTGTTCAGTGTGCTCGGTCATAAATTTTTTATGATGTTTTTGTTATCTTTCCTAACTAATTTGCTACTATATTGGTTTTGATGTAGATTCAAATGGATAGTAACATGTACGAATATAAAATGAGACATGCAATAATATGCAATAATTTAGTTTTTTGTTACATGTAAAAACATCTATCATTAATTATGTATCGTTCTTAATGTAATTATTTATCTTATTTGCAGGTGTGTGAAAGAAGAAGATGCTAAAGCTGTGATCTTCATTTTAATGCAAACAATCAAATATGTACTTGTTTTTTTTGTTAAACTATGCTACCATTTTTTGGGGTGTTCTTAAAATATTTGCTACTACGTTTTGATGTGTATGAATATTTGGTATGTTTAATGTAATGTGTTACATCTCTATATTTATTATCTTTTATGATTATTATTGTGCTTTTTGATATTGGTATTTAATACTGCAGTTTATTAGTAGGATGTAGAAAAGCGCTATGGTATTACAAAAAGCGCTATAAATAATGATGAATGATAGATCAGCAAGTGCTATAAAATAAGATATTATAGCAGAGTACAAGCGCTATTGTAGCTGACTTTTTATAGCGGCATATTGGAGTTGTGACAAGTTACCGTCTACAATAACCTGTTCAAATACAGCGCTAATAATCCGCTATTAACACTTTCTATAGCGCAATATTAGTGCTATCTTAGAAAAAACAAAAAGTATTTTTGTGGCTAATAACGAATTTCATAGCGGGCTAATAGCGCTGTGATATTAATTAATAACGCCTATTTTGCCGCTATAAAAATAAATAACATAGCGCAATATTTGCGCTATGAAAGTAACAATTTTTATAGCGCTTTTTTTGTGCTATCTAATGTTGGTTGTTTTTAATCACATGTCGTTATACAGCGTTTATCGAACCGCTATAATATCCTTTAATAGCGTTTTTCGGGCGCTATAGTAGGGTCTTTTTGTTGTAGTGCATAATAGGCGAAAATAATCGTGAGCTAAATGCCATGTATAGTAGATTGCCGTAATAAGAGAAAGTAATTGTAATTCGAAGGCTATGTATCGTAGAATGTCGTAATATGCGAAACTAATTGTAAGCCAAAGACTATGTATGGTAGAGTGTAATAATAGACGAAATTAATTATAAGCCGATGGAATGTCCTAACAGGTGAAAGTAATTGTAAGCCAAAGTCTATGTATAGTAGAGCACTATAATAGGCGAAAGCAATTTATCCACACTAACCAATAATGTTTGAAAGTGAATATAAAATCTTTACCTCATGAAGATGGTTTGAAAATAGGTTTTGAAAATTATAATCCCGTAGTGATGGTTTTTGCCTCACTATGAGGACTTGGAAGATAACCCTTGAAATATTTACCTTGCTTATGCTGGTTTATGGAAAATAAATTCTTGAAAAACCTATATACCTTGTTATGAGGTTTTGTACTTAGTTATGAGGGTTTTTACCTTGTTTTGAAGGGTACGAGAGGATCCTGGACATATCAATTACAGCCATAGAAAAAATAACTATGACACGCCATAAGGTGGTCCGCACTAACTGAACTAGAATTAGGGAAGACCGACCCAAGGCACTTTGGGGTATTATTCTTGGGATTTCTTATCGCAATCCATGAGGATTTTACATGGATAACCCTTTATGTTTTGACAAAATTCTACACAAGCGCGAATTCTCCCGAGCAACTATGGTCATGGTCCTTTTGATCGTTTGATCATCCGGACATTTGTAAATAGTTACTTCAATTTTGTAATATTATGATAAAAAATTTCACTTGAGGTATGGTATCAACCCTGAACATAATTTTTATTTATTAAATATAAACGTGCGCTCTTTTTGACTATGATGGTCCATCTTAGTTGAATCCACTGGCTTACTACGGGGGTTGTAGAGTCAGAATACAACCTTTTGAAAGTTTTCTATTTGCAGCCGCGACCCAAAATGATTTGATCAAAGTCTTCAAGAAACCATTAATATCAAAGAGCTCAAAGTCATTGTTTAAAGAGGTCACAATTTTAAGAAGGTTGTAATGACCAAAAGCAACATCGTTTTGGGTCTCGGTTCTTAGTTTTGAGAACATAACATAGATTGAGAATTATCTTGAAAATAGCTAGCCTAGTGGCAAATTTTTATTTTGACACCATGCTCGGGTTATTGAGGCAAGTCTTACATGTGTGTTAACTGGGAAAACTAGTAGTGGAGCATTTATGCCTATACTGCATGACACTACTTAGTCACGACTTGTTCTTTACATGACACTGCTTGGTCATAGCTCACTTTTTTCCTTACATGATGTAACTTGGTCCTGGATCACTTTTCTTTAGCTGACACTACTTGGTCATTGCTTACTTTTTCTTTACATGACACTAGTTGGTTATGGCTCACTTTTTCTTTACATGACACTGCTTGGTCATGCTTAATTACTTGATATAACTTTGGAATTTGCATAATACTATTTGTTTATGACTAAAATACTTGATATGATTTTGAAATTTGCATGATACTACTTGATCATGGCTGAAATACTTGATATGATCTTGAAATTATTTTAAATCAATGAGATATTTGTTAGGTGTATTCTGATAGCAGCTATGTTGTGGTAATGCCTAAGATGCTCGGTATTCCATTGAAAGGTATGGTATTGCCACCTGGTTTCTTTAGTCGGTAAGCTCCCATAGGAATTATATCATGAATGATTAGAGTCCTTCCCAGTTTGGAATGACGGTCCATTTGTTCGATCGTTGGTGTTTGGCATGTCTGTTTAAAGGACCAAGTATCTTGTTTTGAACTTTTGGGTTCAGATCTATTGATTGTAGTACATTGTCATCCAACAGATGTATTCCGCTATTCGTAATGCAGCTTGATCTCAACGTTTGGGTAAGAAGTCCGATGACTCATTTCGAAGTTCTGCATTTTGTTGAGTGTTATTGTAGAGTCTTACACAATACGCTATTTCAAGCTTAACTAGAGCATGGCTTCATGGCCATAAAATAACGAAAAGTGAGTATGCCTAGTTTTTTTGACTTTTCTATATGCCCACAAGATAAAGGCAGTTCATCCACTCAATTTTCGGCTTGATTCAAGCATTTTTTTAGGCCTCTCCCTTGTATATTCCGTAAGCTCGCATATTTAGGTAAGGCATCCACCCTTGCATTTTGATCTCAAGAGGTACTTTCAATCTCATGGTTTTTAAAGGCCTCTAAGAGTTGTTTTTCTTGCTTCGCGGAGAGAGAGAGAGTCTAGAATCTCAGGCCAGATAGTTGTCGAACGCTTGATTAATAGTTATTCGAGAGTTGCTATACACTTTGATTTCTGATATCTTGATGGAGATTTCCATCTTTAGTTAGCTATTAAAGATTCATATTCAACTATGTTGTTTGTTGTCGGGAAGAGAAGTTTAACGACATATAAATTTGATGGTTGTTCAGGTAACCAGGACATAACTACCCCTTTTCCTTACTCGTCTAAGGCCCCATCAACATAAATTTGCTAAGAAAGTTATTTAGCCTCATCATTATTCATGGCTTTAGCAACGAAACTTATACAATCAGAAATGAAATTAGTCATATCTATCCTTTAATAGAAGTTTTAGGTATATAAGAAATAAAATATTAGTTAAGTTTATTGCTCATTTGATTAACCTCCCTGAAGTTTTGGGTTTTTTGAACACCATTCGTAAAGGTTGATCTATTAGAACCTTAATAAAACGAGCTTGAAAATAATGCCAAAGTTTTTAGGCTGTGTAGATCAAGCAGTATGCAAGCTTTTCAATGATCAAATAATATTTTTTAGATGGTCTTAGACTTTAGCTAACATAATATACTAGATATTGAACCCCATTGTCATCTTTAACTAATGCTAGATCAAGGCTTGATCCAAAGTCGATAAATAGAGATACTACATCTATCGGTTTTAATAATATTGGAGGCGTACTAAGATGCTTTTGAAGGTTTTTGAAGACCTTTTAACATTTGAAGATCCATTCGAAAGTAACATATTTTATAGGTAAGTTGAACAAAAGAATGCACTTATCGATCTATCCGCTTATGAACCCATTTAATGTAGTGACCTTACCATTAGACGGGGATTCCTTGTTTCTTCCTTACAAGCATCTGCAGCTATTCTATTCATAGCCGAAACCTTTACCCCGTCTTATTTAGGCATTGATTCCTATCTACTCCTTACTAAAAACTTAATTTTCTTCTCACTATTCTTTATAGAATTAAAACTTCACAATCTTGATGTACTTGATCCAAAAGTTTTATCTTTAAAAATATAAACTTAGAAACCTTTTTATCAAATTCAAAATTTTGCTTGGTCCACAAAAAAGAGCCATGAAAAATTTCCCTTTTCAAGGACATTCCACAACAAAGATTTATTCCTTGAAAAGTTGGATTTTTAACTCAAAACATTCAAAAACTCAATTATTATACCAAACCATTTTTTGTCTTCAAAAACATCTTTTGTAACTTTAAATAATGAAAAGTGCGGAATAGACACGGATAACATTCATCCTGTTATTTTCCTATACTCATGCTATCTCCGCTTCTACCTTTGACGAAGGTTTTAATAGCACAGGAGGGGACTTCTAAAAGATGTGCGTAATTGCAACATCTATCTAAACGTCTATCTAAAGTATATGCACAATTACTACATATCCATGGACTTTATCCATTCTTCCTATCCTATTCCTATTATTTTCCTACTATATTATTTCTAACTAGGCCACTAACCCTATATATATATATATATATATATATATATATATATATATATATAAATTCCTAACGCAATTTCTATCAAAATTGTTGGACATTCTTACCCTTCTATTCTCTATACCACATTTGAATCAAGTATCACGTCCATTTATCCACCCAAAAAACAATAATTTTAAAATCGAACTTTCAAATTTACAAAATAGGAAAAATCATGGACCGTAGCCTACGCTCTATTTTACATCTATTTCAATCTATTTTACATCTATTTCAAAAACAAAATATCCCTTTAACAAAATTCTTTAAACTAAAAACTTTTGACTCAACCAAATTTAAACTAAAAATTTCGAAAATGAAAAACCATTTTCACCAAAAACCTTCAAATCGGAAATTTTTGACTCAACAAATTTTCAAATTTCCTTGCTATTTCAAAATAATCAACTTCCTAATAAATCTTTTTGAAAACCCATTCAAAACAATTCAGGGTATTTTCAAAAACCTTTTAATCAATTCTTTTACATGGGGTTAGGTGAAATGGACTTTAATTGTAATTCCTTTTGGACTCTCCTTCTTTTGCATTCATCCTTAACTCATCTCCATCAAAAATTCGGCTTATCTCTGTAATGACCCGGAATTTCTGATCCTGAAAATCCCAGATAGTTAGGGAAAAAGAAGAAAAGAGATAGAAGAAGAAACAGAACGAAACACAGATACTCACATTCACAATGGATCAAAATATAATATCAAATAATATCATTTTTACAAAGAAAGCTGTATCAATAAATTTACATTTAATACATCAGAGTTTTCAATATTTACACAAACACTGGATAGATAATATTACACGTCCCAGACAATCTACAATATATACAGCGGAATACTCTCCATACGATCCTGCCATCCAACTCGCCTCCTGAGCTTCAGAACATCCTTACCTGAAAATCTATAATACTTGATCTGACCCGAGTATTACATCAAGTAACACCCGGATCAGGCTGGAAACCAGCGTGAGTAAACCCATCTAACATGGAATACAACAGCATAAAACTTACACAAAACCCGAGGTAACTCGTATCAATTTTACAAATTCACAAGTTTGGTTTAGACAACACTTATTACACACATCAATTTCTAAGTACCAAAACTTAGATTAAATGATCCAATTCACTTAAATCATTCCATTTCAACCTATTGATTCACATATCAAATCTGTACATAATTTTTTTTATAGATTACAAATCGAAGTGATGTCGGGTATTTACTAATACCCGACTCCGTCTCTCTGAATTCAATGCCATCTTAACCCACACTGTTCAAGTGAAACACAATTCAACCTTTAATCACAAGATGTCACTCTTTACACAGCAATTCGTCATCAACAGATAACCCCATAATCATTGTTCAAGACAAATATATCATATCACAACATTTCATATCAAAAATATCAACCAATCATTCATAAGCAAGATTAATTAGTCACCCGTTCCTAATTAAATCAAATTAATTACTTTAATCACTTTTAATCTTGCTTACTTAACAATAATTAATTACAAATCATTAATTAATCATCCCTAATTACCCTCTCTAATTACATTCAGTAATTAGCCCTTAATTAATTTACCACATTCATTAATCAACCTTGATTAATCACATTCAGCAATTAATTATTCTTAATTACTTACATTAATTAGTTATCTTCTTAATTAATTAATAAATCCTTTAATTAATTACACTGAATAATTAATTCTTAATTACTTCCCTTAAGTAATTTACCTTTGATTACTTCCATCAAGTAATTATTCCATTGGTTAACTATCCTCAATCAGTTAACCTTTATCATTAATTAATTTAACCTTTAATTGTTAAATAAATAAATAAATTCTCATCAGATCAATCCTTTAATTACTTACATTAATTACTCTTTTAATTAATTATTATAAATTTATTAACCCTTAACCATTGATTAATTAAGTTAATTTATTTACTCTTAATTACTTCATTTAATTAGTTAGTCATTAATTATCAAAATTTTAATTATCGTTTAAGATAAATCTTTATCTTATTTAATGACTTTCTTATCATTAACATAATTTAAAATATCTTTCAAAACATTCCACTTTTAATTTAACTTAAATTTGAATTTAAGATTTGGAATAACTTACCAATTAAACTTAACATATTTTAAGTTAATCAAATTACAACTCTACTAAATCAATGTTTTTAAGAAACATTTAATTTACAAAATAGTTTAGAATTAGATTTAATTTAATATTTAAAACTTGTTATTAAAAAGATTTTTTTTCAAATCTGCAATTCAAAACCACTTCGAGTTCTACCCGAGAATAGCTCGAGTTTCTTCTATCTGCAAAAGCTTGCTAAATTTTTTTATAACTTAGATTTGGTTTAAATGTTAAAAACCGAACAACTACTTCTCTCTCGCAAACAACACGAGAATAAACTCGAGCAACCAACCCCCAAACCCGAGCTACCCTTCGAGACATCCTTCTTCTTCCCAAACATAACAGCAACCAAAACCCAAACTGACACTGCTGACCCATCGTGCATGTGCACCGTTGATCGTAGGCACTCCGACCATCGACGCTACCTCCAATACGTCACTAAACCTCCCCTAAGTCGATTCCGACCACCCAAAATTCATCACGAAATCTAAATCGAAAGCGAGCATTTCGACCTCACCTGGAACACACTGATTGACCAATGCAGGCTAAGTCTTTGCTTTGTTTATGTTTGTACCAGTGCACTTTTGTTTATACTTTATTTTGTTTATACTTGCCTTGCCTTACCAATGCAGGCTACATATGTACTTTGTAATTCATTTTCTTACTTTGTTCTTGCCTTTATCTCGGCTGAAGTGATGATTTTTGGTGGCTTCATTAATTCACATTGTACAATTGAATATCTTTGTTTTGTTCATATTTTACTTTGTACTAATTGTTTTCTTTCTTTTATTTTATATTTTACATAATTTTATAAATATGTTGTTTCTACTTGTATGTTATTTCTTTTGTTTTTCTTTTATAAGTGTTCATATGCGAATGTATTTTATTTCTATGCTTTTACTTATAAATTTTATTTATTATTTACTATAAATCCCAATTCAAATACAAGTTAAATATTAATTACCAAATTATTTCACAATTTTTATCAAAAAATGAAATTAATTATTAAATAAAATCAATTCCAAAATTGGGGTCGTTACAGACTTCCCCCCTTAAAAAGAATTTCGTCCTCGAAATTCGCCAGAGAGAGATAACAAAGATAGACGAAAGATAGAGGAATAATTCTCCATGTCAAACTAGATATCTATTCTGCATTTGTCTTACCAAATTAGAATATCAATGATATGAGCACAAACTCATACAATACTATATAGGATACTCGGGTCATAAAATCTATGAAATATGCAGGAGCATTGGTCAGTTCGAAGGGATAACTAACCATTCATAGAATATATTGGGACCCAAAAATAGACAGATATATGGATACAATTTCAAATTTTTTAGTTTAAAACTAAAGTATACCTATCAACCATAACAACCAAAGCAACCAATTCATCCAAACAAACAATTTTGGCCAAATTGGAGTTTATGTCCCATATTAATATATCGAATTTCCTTCCTGGATCTACCAGGAACTATCAAAGAATTGAAAAGAGACGCTGAACAAAAGAGATTAATAGAGAAAAGATTGTTTCCACTGTTGTAGGAAATTGACCATTTATAGTGATATTTCCCTGTCCCCTATCTCATTCTCTTCTTGCACTCATACTCACTATCAGTGGATAGCAAGAGAATTTACTGAGACATTCGAACAGATATCTTAGGGATATACTCATTCTAGGGACACTTCACCCTATCTCTAATGAGCTACTTAATGTGTTATACTCCTGAGCTAAAGTTCAACCTTAGCTCTGATACCAAAATGTGACGATACGAATTTTGCACGCACGAAAATCGACATCCATACTTCAAATCGTATTCGAATGCCGTAGATTCGACCGTTCAAAACCGATTCGCCGGAGCTTATAACAACATTAAGTAAATACACAGCAGAATAAAAAGAATAGTACATTGATATACAAAACTGATACAACAGAGTGATACAATGAATATCAATATACATCAGAGTAATGATACAATAGAATAGCAGTGGAAAGCAAAATAGATAACACTGGCAGCGGAACAAATAACTCTAAGATAGTCTTCAACGAAGAACTCCAAATCTGAACTCCATCTCCAAGAACTAATCCAGCAATAGCTCGAACTCCCCATAACAATGCACCAAGCTAGGCAAGACTGGTGCGAACCAAAGACTGAACTAACTCCAGATAATTCACTGAACCTAACTATCTGAAAAACCCAACTCTAGACTGCTCGTGTAGAAAATAATGAGCACCCAGAGTTTAGGAAAGGAACAATAAACTCCGGATCAGTCATGGGACTGGTGTGAGCAACAAAAACAGTTTATCTTTTAAAACAATCAACAAGAGAATTTTAAAATAAATTCGCAATGCTTTTTTGAAAATGAAACTACCATAAGACCTCCACCACACACACAACGCAAACGCAGACTTGGAGGAGATTTCTTATTATGATAGTCAAACATGCTTACTACGCAAAATCAAATCATTTGATATTATTATTAGTGCATAGTGTAGAAAACAATTTCGAAAGTAGAATATAAATCTTAGCCAGCATAGGTACCATTATATTATGCCCGCTATAGCTCCTCCTGAGGAGACAGGTTCTACAACTAAAACCGAACAAGGCTCGTATTGTTTCTTTGGATTTCCAACAAATGGTCAGGCCAAGGAACTTCCCATTGCCACATGAGAACGCCTCTGGAAGGACGTCCCCGAGAACCTAACCGGATCTCTGCCAACACAAGGCCGGGTTACCCCTAACTGGGTAACTACTGACACGAGTATGCCACCTCCCGGTTGTAACAACCTTTAACCGGGGCCCCAACATCAAATCACAAAACAAGATATATATAGGTTTGTGATGTCCACATAAGTAAGTATCTGGGCTCCATACCATGATACCACTTCTATCCAGAAGGAGATGTACATACCCTAAAGGGGCGCTACCCCCTAATAACCTTGCCGCATCTTTCCTGTTTTGACCATTCCGGGGTGTGAGGCTCGATGAGGTCACGTCCACAAAACTACGCTTTGGTACAAAGCCATGCTTTGGGTCAACAAATGATCAAAGTAATGATCACAAAGATAAATGATCAAACAAATGATCATATCACAAATGATCAAACAATGATCATTTCACAGCAACACTTAGCATGTCACACTACCAAATTGGAAATATATCGCTGATAACCTTCAACTACATAACCTCTGAGCTCGTACGTCTCAGAGAAGGGTGTTAAGCTAAAAGAATAAATTCTCCGCCACCAACAGAAATGTATTTGAAAGAAATCTGCTTTATATCTCAAAATGTAATGTCAGACACACAATCCATACAAGTCTGTTCCGGGCTCGAACAGAACCGAAGGCACTTCCAAAGAAGTCCTTGCAATCCGGGTATTCACAATCCCGATCGGATTTCCCATCACTCAGGAAATCTCTATACCGGGAGCTACCCAGTGCAGAGACAATCGATAGGTCATCCTATCGCTCTCGCAAATACCCGGTCTTCAACACCGGTCTTCAAATGCTATCCATAACGACGAATCACATATTCGGAATGGGTTACTTGACACAAAGGTCCTTTCCCGGCTAAACCGAATAGTGAGCGAAATATTTAAAACATATGGATATAGGATTTCAATTAAGTCACAACTTAATAATTCAAAACTTTCTTTTCAAATGGTTTAATCCAATTACCATTTCAAATCTTTTAAACAAAAGATTTATTTCATAATGTTCACTTACTTTCATAAATATTCATTCTCGGATTTCAAAACAATTTCGTTTCAAAAAGCTTAATTCATCAAATCTTTAAATTCAAAGATTTGTCTTATAGTTTTCAAATCGTTTCCAAATTTTCAAAACTCATTTCCAAATATTTGTTTATAACTTGGAAAACTATTTTATTTTAAACTTGAAATCCCTTTAATAAAACTTCAAACGAAAACTTTTTATCTTTTAGAGACAACAGTTTTATTTTGGAAAATCCCGATTTCATTATACAAGCTACAAACTTTGACTTAATTCAAATTCCCAAAAACAATACTTTAAATATGGTTTCAAACTAACTTAACATCTTTAATTCCTAATTTCAAATCATAGAATTCAATTCCTAATTTTGAATTCAAATTTAAATCATATTGTTTAAATTTCAAAACTTAATTAAAATGAATTTTAATTTGAAGTTCCATTTCAAAAGCTTTTCACATTTATTCTGATTCCATTACCAAAACATTTGAATTCAAATGTTCAACTTTCAAATTTTTTCCAAAATCTGTGACTCAACCGATTTCTCCGTGAAATCCATATTGGTGTGTGTATAAGTGTGGTCCAGGGGTTTAACACAATTTGTGCAACATCATTCAATCATCACAGATCAAATACAACAATATATTAAATAAGCGATATAAATTACAACGCTTATCTTTCATACACAGATTCACAGATATATATATCATAAATAATAAATTTCATCATAGATCACAACACAAATCAGGATAATCATAAAGCATCATATAACAGGGATATCAAACAGTTTAACATCCAATATAATCCAAGCATCCATAGGTAGGATTAATTCAATTATCTGATTAAGTTAATCAGATTTATTTTTATGAATAAATTTGTTGGTCATGGAAAATTAATAATCAATTAATTTAAAAACATTTAGTAAACTATCTTTTAAATTAATCATTAATTTATCCTAAATTAATAATTTATTCTTAATTAATTTTTCTTAATTAATTAATTGATTACTTCTTAATTAATGATTTTTCCTTAATCACTTTCATTAGTTAATTAACCTTTCATAAATTAATTATTCTCAAATTAATTACCTGGGTTAATTTATCCCATTACCCTTAAATTTAATTTATTGCTTAATCGCTTGATCAATCAACTTTAATCATTAATTTATATTTAATTAATAATCCCTAATTTACTAATTAATTATTCCTTACTTAATTTAAACTTTTAATTACTTATTTAATTAATCCAAATTAATAAATCACCCATTTTAATTTATTAAATAATTAATGGATTTTAATTATTAAATCTTCATTAACTTACAGTAGCATTAATTTTTAATATTGATTTACTTATCACTTACAAATATGTTTGAAACCATTCATTTTAAATTTACTTTTGAAACTTCATTCTAAATTTTCAAGTTTTAAAATGAATACGAATTGATCTTTAAATAAATTTTAAAACTAACTTTTAAAACCTTTAAATTTACAAGTTAAAGTAATACTTTATTTAACTTCAAAATCTGAGAATTTATTTTTAGTTTTAAACTTTTAATTTTATCTTGTTTAAATTCTTCATTTACAAATTTCAAATCTACTTTAAATTCAATTTTCCTTCAAACATTTAATTTCTTTTGAGTTATTTAGACCAATTTAAACTTTTGAACTTTATTTATGTTCAAACTAAATTTCAATTCAAACTTGAATTATATTTATATTTTGGTTTACAACTCAATTCAAAACCTTGATTTATAAGTTTAAAATTTGGTTTTAAATCTCAGAAATTAGGATCAGGTTCAAGTTGAAAAAGTTCTTGAGTCAACACGCGTGAATCTCCCCTGTTCTTCCCAGCCCCCCTTCTCTTCCTCATCCTTACTTCTTCTACTCTCTCTTTCTTTTCTTTTTTTCTTTTTTTTTAATTTTAACTTCAAGTTAAAAACTGCACTCATTCTACTATACTCACGCGCCAGGTCAAACACAATTCATTTCCCCAAAAATAATACTCGAGCAACATCACACAACAACTACTACTTGCTTCTTCTTCCACAACCTCCCAAACCCAGATACCACATTCACGCGTGCACGTGCACGGCCGATTTTGCCGCTGTTGGTCGAAGCTGCGGCCAACCTTGAGTCAACGTTCATCCCTCAAAACGACACAAGCACTCAGAGTTCGAATTAATTTCGAAAAACAGAATCGAGTCATCTCGACCCAAACAACCCCTCAGCATATCATCGGAAAATCAATTCGCGCCACCACCACAGACCCTCAGCGGTCTCCAAACTTGGACCCAAGCTCCGCTATCGTACGACACTGCAATTGGCACCGGTGGCGTGATGTCCGGCCACCCATGGATGGCACAGCACCGTTGTTTTCGAATGTGAACAAAATGGGTTCTTAAATCCTACTTACAGCTCGTTCACAAAATTATTGCAATAGATAATTTTTTTAAGATTTTTCCTGGGATCGATGAGGATCAAGCAAGCTTTAAACAAAAATTCAACATCTAAAATTCGCCATCAGAAATTGAAAAAAAAAAATTTTTTGGTTCAAATACAAATTGCTCTTGAAATACAAAATGAAAAATCATCATATTAGTTTTAAAAATCGTATTTTTGTATGTAGAATCGAGCCATATAGTTGAATCAATAATTCGTGAAGTTCGAAAATTCCAGAATTTAAAGTTTCTACTGTAAAATTTTTGATTTTCCATTATCTATACATTCTTATTTCATGAAACTATTTTTAGATACTAACTCATACTTAAACATAAATATTTTGTCTTAAAGCAAAAGCCTAATATTGATTGGAAGAACAAGAAATTGAATTTCTTGTTGTTTTGTACTTTGTAAAACAAACAGAGAAGAAAAACAGATACATACATATACAGACACAGCACTTTCAAATATATACTCAAGTTAAAATTTACTAACTGAAACTCACATATTTATTCTTTAAATCGTTTTAATGAAAGGTTACTCACAGTGCTTTAAGAAGAAAGAACAGAGCTTGAAAATTTGCAAGTTGAAAGCTTTTCTTTTCTTTGATATCTGGCTTTGAATTTGCTACTGGAACTTTCACTTGCTTTCAGGCTTACATTAGTGGTTTTGATTTGTTTGAATTTAATGATATTTGCTTTAGTATATTTTTTTTCTTTAGCTTGGAATGGACGAAGCAAAATAAATGGAGAAGTTGATATATGGAAAGAAGCTTACAGGGTGATAGAATAGTGCTGTACAATACTAGGCATGCTTGCTTCTTTTATTGACTAAAGATTTTTGTTTTGGTGGCTGCAGATCTTATTTTTTTGTGGCTGACGAGATATAGTTTTGGGCTAGAGAGGACATGGCATTAATTTCTTCTTTGTCTTGTTTTCTTGTTCAAGTGTATATATTTGAATATAATTTTGTACCTTGTTTATACTATGTACACTTGTTCCCTATGCTGAAGAAATTGGTGTATGCAGTCTTTGCTTTGTTTATGTTTGTACCAGTGCACTTTTGTTTATACTTTATTTTGTTTATACTTGCCTTGCCTTACCAATGCAGGCTACATATGTACTTTGTAATTCATTTTCTTACTTTGTTCTTGCCTTTATCTCGGCTGAAGTGATGATTTTTGGTGGCTTCACTAATTCACATTGTACAATTGAATATCTTTGTTTTGTTCATATTTTACTTTGTATTAATTGTTTTCTTTCTTTTATTTTATATTTTACATAATTTTATAAATATGTTGTTTCTACTTGTATGTTATTTCTTTTGTTTTTCTTTTATAAGTGTTCATATGTGAATGTATTTTATTTCTATGCTTTTACTTATAAATTTTATTTATTATTTACTATAAATCCCAATTCAAATACAAGTTAAATATTAATTACCAAATTATTTCACAATTTTTATCAAAAATGAAATTAATTATTAAATAAAATCAATTCCAAAATTGGGGTCGTTACAGACTTCCCCCCTTAAAAAGAATTTCGTCCTCGAAATTCGCCAGAGAGAGATAACAAAGATAGACGAAAGATAGAGGAACAATTCTCCATGTCAAACTAGATATCTATTCTGCATTTGGCTTACCAAATTAGAATATCAATGATATGAGCACAAACTCATACAACACTATATAGGATACTCGGGTCATAAAATCTACGAAATATGCAGGAGCATTGGTCAGTTCGAAGGGATAACTAACCATTCATAGAATATATTAGGACCCAAAAATAGACAGATATATGGATACAATTTCAAAGTTTTTAGTTTAAAACTAAAGTATACCTATCAACCATAACAACCAAAGCAACCAATTCATCCAAACAAACAATTTTGGCCAAATTGGAGTTTATGTCCCATATTAATATATCGAATTTCCTTCCTGGATCTACCAGGAACTATCAAAGAATTGAAAAGAGACGCTGAACAAAAGAGATTAATAGAGAAAAGATTATTTCCACTATTGCAGGAAATTGACCATTTATAGTGATATTTCCCTGTCCCCTATCTCATTCTCTTCTTGCACTCATACTTACTATCAGTGGATAGCAAGAGAATTTACTGAGACATTCGAACAGATATCTTAGGGATATACTCATTCTAGGGACACTTCACCCTATCTCTAATGAGCTACTTAATGTGTTATACTCCTGAGCTAAAGTTCAACCTTAGCTCTGATACCAAAATGTGACGATACGAATTTTGCCCGCGCGAAAATCGACATCCATACTTCAAATCGTATTCGAATGCCGTAGATTCGACTGTTCAAAACCGATTCGCCGGAGCTTATAACAACATTAAGTAAATACACAGCAGAATAAAAAGAATAGTACATTGATATACAAAACTGATACAACAGAGTGATACAATGAATATCAATATACATCAGAGTAATGATACAACAGAATAGCAGTGGAAAGCAAAATAGATAACACTGGCAGCGGAACAAATAACTTTAAGATAGTCTTCAACGAAGAACTCCAAATCTGAACTCCATCTCCAAGAACTAATCCAGCAATAGCTCGAACTCCCCATAACAATGCACCAAGCTAGGCAAGACTGGTGCGAACCAAAGACTGAACTAACTCCAGATAATTCACTGAACCTAACTATCTGAAAAACCCAACTCTAGACTGCTCGTGTAGAAAATAATGAGCACCCAGAGTTTAGGAAAGGAACAATAAACTCCGGATCAGTCATGGGACTGGTGTGAGCAACAAAAATAGTTTATCTTTTAAAACAATCAACAAGAGAATTTTAAAATAAATTCGCAATGCTTTTTTGAAAATGAAACTACCATAAGACCTCCCACCACACACACAACGCAAACGCAGACTTGGAGGAGATTTCTTATTATGATAGTCAAACATGCTTACTACGCAAAATCAAATCATTTGATATTATTATTAGTGCATAGTGTAGAAAACAATTTCGAAAGTAGAATATAAATCTTAGCCAGCATAGGTACCATTATATTATGCCCACTATAGCTGCCTCCTGAGGAGACAGGTTCTACAACTAAAACCGAACAAGGCTCGTATTGTTTCTTTGGATTTCCAACAAATGGTCAGGCCAAGGAACTTCCCATTGCCACATGAGAACGCCTCTGGAAGGACGTCCCCGAGAACCTAACCGGATCTCTGCCAACACAAGGCCGGGTTACCCCTAACTGGGTAACTACTGACACGAGTATGCCACCTCCCGGTTGTAACAACCTTTAACCGGGGCCCCAACATCAAATCACTAAACAAGATATATATAGGTTTGTGATGTCCACATAAGTAAGTATCTGGGCTCCATACCATGATACCACTTCTATCCAGAAGGAGATGTACATACCCTAATGGGGCGCTACCCTCTAATAACCTTGCCGCATCTTTCCTGTTTTGACCATTCCGGGGTGTGAGGCTCGATGAGGTCACGTCCACAAAACTACGCTTTGGTACAAAGCCATGCTTTGGGTCAACAAATGATCAAAGTAATGATCACAAAGATAAATGATCAAACAAATGATCATATCACAAATGATCAAACAATGATCATTTCACAGCAACACTTAGCATGTCACACTACCAAATTGGAAATATATCGCTGATAACCTTCAACTACATAACCTCTGAGCTCGTACGTCTCAGAGAAGGGTGTTAAGCTAAAAGAATAAATTCTCCGCCACCAACAGAAATGTATTTGAAAGAAATCTGCTTTATATCTCAAAATGTAATGTCAGACACACAATCCATACAAGTCTGTTCCGGGCTCGAACAGAACCGAAGGCACTTCCAAAGAAGTCCTTGCAATCCGGGTATTCACAATCCCGATCGGATTTCCCATCACTCAGGAAATCTCTATACCGGGAGCTACCCAGTGCAGAGACAATCGATAGGTCATCCTATCGCTCTCGCAAATACCCGGTCTTCAACACCGGTCTTCAAATGCTATCCATAACGACGAATCACATATTCGGAATGGGCTATTTGACACAAAGGTCCTTTCCCAGCTAAACCGAATAGTGAGCGAAATATTTAAAACATATGGATATAGGATTTCAATTAAGTCACAACTTAATAATTCAAAACTTTCTTTTCAAATGGTTTAATCCAATTACCATTTCAAATCTTTTAAACAAAATATTTATTTCATAATGTTCACTTACTTTCATAAATATTCATTCTCGGATTTCAAAACAATTTCGTTTCAAAAAGCTTAATTCATCAAATCTTTAAATTCAAAGATTTGTCTTATAGTTTTCAAATCGTTTCCAAATTTTCAAAACTCATTTCCAAATATTTGTTTATAACTTGGAAAACTATTTTATTTTAAACTTGAAATACCTTTAATAAAACTTCAAACGAAAACTTTTTATCTTTTAGAGACAACAGTTTTATTTTGGAAAATCCCGATTTCATTTATACAAGCTACAAACTTTGACTTAATTCAAATTCCCAAAAACAATACTTTAAATATGGTTTCAAACTAACTTAACATCTTTAATTCCTAATTTCAAATCATAGAATTCAATTCCTAATTTTGAATTCAAATTTAAATCATATTGTTTAAATTTCAAAACTTAATTAAAATGAATTTTAATTTGAAGTTCCATTTCAAAAGCTTTTCACATTTATTCTGATTCCATTACCAAAACATTTGAATTCAAATGTTCAACTTTCAAATTTTTTCCAAAATCTGCGACTCAACCGATTTCTCCGTGAAATCCATATTGGTGTGTGTATAAGTGTGGTCCAGGGGTTTAACACAATTTGTGCAACATCATTCAATCATCACAGATCAAATACAACAATATATTAAATAAGCGATATAAATTACAACGCTTATCTTTCATACACAGATTCACAGATATATATATCATAGATAATAAATTTCATCATAGATCACAACACAAATCAGGATAATCATAAAGCATCATATAACAGGGATATCAAACAGTTTAACATCCAATATAATCCAAGCATCCATAGGTAGGATTAATTCAATTATCTGATTAAGTTAATCAGATTTATTTTTATGAATAAATTTGTTGGTCATGGAAAATTAATAATCAATTAATTTAAAAACATTTAGTAAACTATCTTTTAAATTAATCATTAATTTATCCTAAATTAATAATTTATTCTTAATTAATTTTTCTTAATTAATTAATTGATTACTTCTTAATTAATGATTTTTCCTTAATCACTTTCATTAGTTAATTAACCTTTCATAAATTAATTATTCTCAAATTAATTACCTGGGTTAATTTATCCCATTACCCTTAAATTTAATTTATTGCTTAATCGCTTGATCAATCAACTTTAATCATTAATTTATATTTAATTAATAATCCCTAATTTACTAATTAATTATTCCTTACTTAATTTAAACTTTTAATTACTTATTTAATTAATCCAAATTAATAAATTACCCATTTTAATTTATTAAATAATTAATGGATTTTAATTATTAAATCTTCATTAACTTACAGTAGCATTAATTTTTAATATTGATTTACTTATCACTTACAAATATGTTTGAAACCATTCATTTTAAATTTACTTTTGAAACTTCATTCTAAATTTTCAAGTTTTAAAATGAATACGAATTGATCTTTAAATAAATTTTAAAACTAACTTTTAAAACCTTTAAATTTACAAGTTAAAGTAATACTTTATTTAACTTCAAAATCTGAGAATTTATTTTTAGTTTTAAACTTTTAATTTTATCTTGTTTAAATTCTTCATTTACAAATTTCAAATCCACTTTAAATTCAATTTTCCTTCAAACATTTAATTTCTTTTGAGTTATTTAGACCAATTTAAACTTTTGAACTTTATTTATGTTCAAACTAAATTTCAATTCAAACTTGAATTATATTTATATTTTGGTTTACAACTCAATTCAAAACCTTGATTTATAAGTTTAAAATTTGGTTTTAAATCTCAGAAATTAGGATCAGGTTCAAGTTGAAAAAGTTCTTGAGTCAACACGCGTGAATCTCCCCTGTTCTTCCCAGCCCCCCTTCTCTTCCTCATCCTTACTTCTTCTACTCTCTCTTTCTTTTCTTTTTTTTTTCTTTTTTTTAGTTTTAACTTCAAGTTAAAAACTGCAGTCATTCTACTATACTCACGCGCCAGGTCGAACACAATTCATTTCCCCAAAAATAATACTCGAGCAACATCACACAACAACTACTACTTGCTTCTTCTTCCACAACCTCCCAAACCCAGATACCACATTCACGCGTGCACGTGCACGGCCGATTTTGCCGCTGTTGGTCGAAGCTGCGGCCAACCTCGAGTCAACGTTCATCCCTCAAAACGACACAAGCACTCAGAGTTCGAATTAATTTCGAAAAACAGAATCGAGTCATCTCGACCCAAACAACCCCTCAGCATATCATCGGAAAATCAATTCGTGCCACCACCACAGACCCTCAGCGGTCTCCAAACTTCGACCCAAGCTCCGCTATCGTACGACACTGCGATTGGCACCGGTGGCGTGATGTCCGGTCACCCATGGATGGCGCAGCACCGTTGTTTTTGAATGTGAACAAAATGGATTCTTAAACCCTACTTACAGCTCGTTCACAAAATTATTGCAATAGATAATTTTTTTAAGATTTTTCCTGGGATCGACGAGGATCAAGCAAGCTTTAAACAAAAATTCAACATCTAAAATTCGCTTGATCATCAGAAATTGAAAAAAAAAACATTTTTGGTTCAAATACAAATTGCTCTTGAAATACAAAATGAAAAATCATCATATTAGTTTTAAAAATCGTATTTCTGTATGTAGAATCGAGCCATATAGTTGAATCAATAATTCGTGAAGTTCGAAAATTCCAGAATTTAAAGTTTCTACTGTAAAAATTTTGATTTTCCATTATCTATGCATTCTTCATGAAACTATTTTTAGATACTAACTCATACTTAAACATAAATATTTTGTCTTAAAGCAAAAGCCTAATATTGATTGGAAGAACAAGAAATTGAATTTCTTGTTGTTTTGTACTTTGTAAAACAAAAAGAGAAGAAAAACAGATACATACATATACAGACACAACACTTTCAAATATATACTCAAGTTAAAATTTACTAACTGAAACTCACATATTTATTCTTTAAATCGTTTTAATGAAAGGTTACTCACAGTGCTTTAAGAAGAAAGAACAGAGCTTGAAAATTTGCAAGTTGAAAGCTTTTCTTTTCTTTGATATCTGGCTTTGAATTTGCTACTGGAACTTTCACTTGCTTTCAGGCTTACATTAGTGGTTTTGATTTGTTTGAATTTAATGATATTTGCTTCAGTATATTTTTTTTCGTTAGCTTGGAACGGACGAAGCAAAATAAATGGAGAAGTTGATATATGGAAAGAAGCTTATAGGGTGATAGAATAGTGTGGTACAATACTAGGCATGCTTGCTTCTTTTATTGACTAAAGATTTTTGTTTTGGTGGCTGCAGATCTTATTTTTTTGTGGCTGACGAGATATAGTTTTGGGCTAGAGAGGACATGGCATTAATTTCTTCTTTGTCTTGTTTTCTTGTTCAAGTGTATATATTTGAATATAATTTTGTACCTTGTTTATACTATGTACACTTGTTCCCTATGCTGAAGAAATTGGTGTATGCAGTCTTTGCTTTGTTTATGTTTGTACCAGTGCACTTTTGTTTATACTTTATTTTGTTTATACTTGCCTTGCCTTACCAATGCAGGCTACATATGTACTTTGTAATTCATTTTCTTACTTTGTTCTTGCCTTTATCTCGGCTGAAGTGATGATTTTTGGTGGCTTCATTAATTCACATTGTACAATTGAATATCTTTGTTTTATTCATATTTTACTTTGTATTAATTGTTTTCTTTCTTTTATTTTATATTTTACATAATTTTATAAATATGTTGTTTCTACTTGTATGTTATTTCTTTTGTTTTTCTTTTATAAGTGTTCATATGTGAATGTATTTTATTTCTATGCTTTTACTTATAAATTTTATTTATTATTTACTATAAATCCCAATTCAAATACAAGTTAAATATTAATTACCAAATTATTTCACAATTTTTATCAAAAAATGAAATTAATTATTAAACAAAATCAATTCCAAAATTGGGGTCGTTACAACAGCAAATTTTCAAACTTACTTTGCTTGAATAAGATTTTAAACCTTAAATTATATTTAAACAAACACATTGTGTTTGAAACTAAAAGTCTAACAGTGACTCAATAAAGATATATTGAATTTTTGGTTTATTTACAAACTCTATAACCAAGAAAAAACATGCACAGAACAAACACATATGTACACAGACATTCACACTTATAAGTACACATGCAAAGCACAATTAATCCAAGAATAACATGCACATATCTTTGTTTACTAAAGCTTTTAAATAATGTGTTTACTCACCAGACTAGATGTGCAGAGAAAGGTTGAAGCAGCTTTTAATTGGAAACTTTGAACTGTAGTGATTTTTTTAAACTACATTGCTGAGTTGATTAGATGCTTTAAGCCTTGAAACTGAAGTGATGATTCTTCCTCCTGTCTGTTTACAATTTTGAAGTGGTTGTTCTTGAATTTAATTTTGCCTCTTGCCTTTAAACTTTGAACGTTTTAGATTTTTGGAAAAGAGGAGTGATTTCCTTTAAATTTTTGTTTTAGTTTTTACTGGATTCTGGTATTTTCTTTCTGATTTGCAAAATGGTTGCAGCTCTTTGTTATTAGAATTTTGGAAAGAAGATAGAAAAAAAGAAATGAAGAAGAAGGTATTTGTTTATATAGGTTTAAATTAGATTTATATAAAAAAGAGAATTAAAATAAAATTGACACTTGTCATTTTCCTTATTTAGTTAGCTAACACATGTTAATAAGAATAATTATAAGTTAATACATGTAACTATCATGCATAACTAGATTTTTAAATGTTTTATAAAGCTTTTGAAATTAATTTTCTAATTTATAAATACATATTTTAATTTATATAAATAAATCCCTTTAAAAAGAAAATAATATAAACAATTTATGTTCTTAATAAAATCAAAAATACATTTTAAAACCAAAGTATGATTTAAGATATAAATAACTATCTTTTGAATTTCAATTTAAATATTCAAATAAAATCAAATTTCAAATCCAATTTAAAAATCAATTTGATATATACATGTGTTTAAACAAATACAATTTCAACTTGTATAAAAAAAATTCATAAAATTCTATATATAAACAACACAATTATTATTATTGTTTTAAAATAAAAATTTTATCAATTTTAATTAATTTATAAAAGAGATTATCACATTTTAAATTTTTTTGAAATTCCGGGATATCACGATCTCCTTATAGTAATTAGTGCACACCTTCTTGCAGGAACTTGCTCCACTCCTTCTTCATACTTTGCTTCCAGATGCTTGAAACATATAGGTTCTTACTTTCCATCTACCTGGATGAAATGTGCATCTTCAATTGACAATCCAAAATCACAAGGCAGATTAGGTCCAACAAAGGAGTCAAGTACCATCCAGCTTCTAGGGTGCTTCTATTTGTCGCGATCATGCTCTTCTTGGTTCACTCCTTATGATACGACCTCTGGGCCATAAGGTAATCAGGGTAAGAGTAAAATTTATCTCCTTTTGTTTTTCCAACTTATGGTCGCATCACCCATCCTTTTGGAATATGGTTACAACTACTTCTATAGTCAAAATATATAGAGTTAGGCATAATATATATATATATATATATGTATGTATATATTGGTGAATATACAAATATATTCTCTCAGTGTATCCTAATTCCTATGATCGACTAACTAAGCTCTGATACCAAATGTACCAATCCACACCTTAACAGGCTCGAATTTCGACTAAATCGAAAACTAAGTTCATTAGGGTACGGATCGTTGTTTTGGTAACCTATAGGAAACATAAGTATATCTGAGTGTGATAAATATAAACTCATAGTGGAATTAAGACATATAATATAACATATGTATTAACTAAGGCTATTACGTTAGAATATTATTCCTTGGATATTTAATTACCTTGTTAGCGCCAAGCATAAATAAGAAGACTTCATCATATATTGTTTCTGTCTTGCTCCATTATCCAGTCCTTCTAAATCTAACCTGTGAGTTATTATGAGGATAGGGTCAGAACAATATTTTGGTGATTGGAAAATTTCATACCTTACCCATACCATTAAATTATACCGATTGATTTGTATTAAAGTGTCATATCTATTATATATTGCTTATCCAATAAATCCTATGTGTGCATACGATATTCCTAACCTAACCTTCTCTAAGATATATTATATATACATATGCATATGTGCATATATACAACTTAACATACACTACCCAAAACCCCGACCAGAGGCAGACCCATCGGCCATTTACTACCTGAAGTCCTCGAAGCGGGCCCTTCGCATTGTCAACGGTAATTGTAACAACCCGGGGTTTTGCTGTTAATTTATCTTCGTCAATAAACGATCAATTTGCTAGCTGAATGCTGTTTGAAGTTTTTAAAAACCGGTTTAAATTCCTTTCAATTTTTTTTTTATTGAAATGGTTGTGGGCTAGGACATTTTCTTGGCCCATATTTTGTTTGATGTCGTGATAAAAATCAGGACCCGTCCCCCTTTACCTTTCTCATTCGAAAAACCTTAGACCTAATCTAGAATAAACGAAAGAAATAAAAATGGCTGCTCATTCGTTCTTTTTGTTCGTCCCTCTCTAAAAAACTAGGAATTGGATAAATCGAAGAGGTCGACTTTAAGTAGTTTGATCGAGTGATAATGTCGACCTTGCTTGTCGATCGATGCCTCTTCTCTTCGAACACGGCTCCTTCAATTTCGCGTCAGGCAAAGGTGAGTGGTCTTCCGCTCACATCTAATTTAAGTCGTTTTTAATGATTTCTGGCTCGTTTAAATTCCGTGATTTTGTTGTTGATTATTTGGAATCATCAAATCTTTACCTTGGCTATTCGATTTGTTTTAGTATCGATGATTTTATCTCGGCCACTTTGATTTGCAAAATTGTTTTGTTGTGAAAACGATCCCCTGGTTCACTTGTTTCAATTTCTGGCATTTGAATTTATGTTGACTTCGACTTTGCTTTGACTTCGGTCTTGATTTCGTGGTCACCACGGCTCGTTTTCTGTTGACCTTGGCTTTCATGGTTGAACTTGCTACTGCGATTTGACTTTGTCATTTTCTTTGTTGACTTCGAAAACTACTACATCTGACTCTGTTCGATTCTAGCCGTGACCAACTCGGCTATGAATTGATGGTAGACTTTGGTTTTGATTTTCTGGAAAGTTTGGTCTGTGAAACTTTTTGATGACTTTAGCTAGTTCTTTGACATTGAACTGCACACTGCCACGTTTTATTGTGTTAGTCCTCACCGTGCATTACCCTTCGAACATATTTAAGTTATATGTCGCAGTTGCATTCACTTGTGTACATGTTGCATATCCACTTGAGTTGGCACTGTTAAGTTTATAATTGTTTTTGTCTATACTCATGTATATGAAGCAGTGTTACATTTCCTTGTAACTTTCACTGTACTATCCACTGGATTTCGAGATAGGTGGTTCACTACTTCATGTATTTTGGGTTTACCTCTTTTATGTCGAGGCTACTGTACTATTTCCATTCTACTTCTGCATCACCTGAGATGTATATTTCATATGCATTGATGTTGACTTTTGAAACTTGTAAAACTGCTGTTGAACTTTGGACTTTGATTTGGGTTTTCACTGACTTGTACACATGTATTTGCTTGCATCCATTTTGTCACAGTGATGCATTTATATCCACAGCCGTTTCAATCTACATATGGTTTTGAGTTGTAGCCTTGACTCTGTCCACTGTTGCATTCATTGTTTGCCAAATTAGTTTCACTGCATCTCCACATACCTGTTACACTTGTAGTGTACCATGCTGGTTCATTGTATTTTGATTTGGGTTTGAGCATCACTGATCTGAAACACTTGTATCAATCATTGTTGTAGCATTGTGAACATGTGTCCTTATTGATGCATATACTTTTTCCACTAGTTGTTCGCTTCGGTTTTGCTGTGTTATGCAGTTGTCTTATTTGTTGTGCATGTCACTGCTGTGCGTATGCTCCTCTGAAGTCTGAGTTGCGTGTCTTGCTCTTGTATTTTAGTGATGCACTTGTCTCCACAACTATTTCTTGCATGTCGCCACCTGTGTTGTATTTGTATCCATGCATGAATTTGATTGGATAATGAACTTTACCCTTTAGTCAGAGTTGTTGCAGTCTCCAACGTGTACCCATTCAGACTGATACATTGCATTGATGCATTGTATTCATTTGCATTTGATCACTATATTTCAGTGGTGACATTATTCTTATTTAATGCTGCTCTGTGTCTTTTACTGTCATGTTGAATTTGAGAACATTGAGGTTGAGTTTGTTGTTGCATTATATCTGGACTTCCTTTGATTCAATTAATGTTGCCATCTTGTTTGCTTTCACCTTCATTCTGCAGTATCTTCATGTTTGAGCACTGCCATGTGTATTTGGTCATTCGAGCCCTTGTGCTCTGTTGGTTCAGGTTGCATAATGCTTGCTACCTGGTCATTATTCCACTGTTGTCACCTTCTTGCGATATTTTGGAACTTGAACTGTTGTATGTTTCGAGTGGCTGCAGTTTCATTTTGTTTGTAGTTGTGTTGAGTCATGATGGCCGTGACTTGACCTCTGCATCTAGTATTGATTGGGCTTTGCAGCCTTGACTGCTTGTAATTTTTGGAGTCGCAATGACATCATATACTGTTGTGGCGAGGCAGTACACGCGTGCGTGTACTGCAGCCACATAGTATTGACTTTTTAAGTGATATTTCAATTATTTGAATTGTTTTGTTTGTTCAATTCAATGTTTTGAAATTACGTTTTGATTTGGTTTTAATTTGATGATTTTGTTGTTAATTGTCGTTTTGGCAATTCTGATGTTTTCTAAATTATCTTCATTGAAATTCTTTTCACTTATCTTTGTTGATGATTTGATTATGCCGATTTGTTGTTTAACACTGTTATGTGTTAAATTTATCGTTATCCGATTTCTTTATTTAAGAATAGGATAGGTAAATCTATTGAGACTGTCGTCTATTTGATTATTTAATTATTATTGCTTCTGCGCATTAATAACTGAGTTTGAATTAGACTGACCTGTGTATTATTTTCTTTTGAATGTAATAGTCGGGTCAGACCGAGTTATTACAGGTTGTAGATATCTTGCTTTGGGTTGCTACTAGAGCTATGAAGTTTCTTTATATCATTTGGAGTTGATGTTGTCACTGTATAAGATGTTGTATATTCATGTATATTATTCACGATAATGTACTTGTGTATATAACTTCCTGAGTCGACAGTTGTAGTTGTATCATATGTATTGTATCACATGTATTGTAACTGACATCGGTTATTATATATAAGACATTTTTGTTTTATCTGTGTTCCGCATTTATATTATCTGTGTTATTATTATATCTATTGTCCTAAACTATTATGAACCATCGTAGTTCGTTTTACACTGGAATTGGATATGTTGATGGGAGTAAATAAATAAGAGATGAAAAATAAAAATATATACCACTCCTGTCGAGATAACCAATACCAGTGTAAGGCCTAACTACGGATGGCCGCTCCTATCCAGCCTTATTCTTCATAATAACGTACAGTATTTCTTTTAATACTCTTTGTTATTGTAAGCATAGAGGTGGGGCATCACAGTTGGTATCAGAGCTTGGGGTTTATGGACACAATATAAAACATAACTTAGATGGAACATGTGTTACAACTATTAGTCGATGTTTTATTGTGTTTTGAGTCAAAACTAAAGTTTTGAAATTATGATGAAATTTTAAGATTTCCTTATTTAAAAATAAAAGTGAATTTGTGTTTTGATGATTGATTGATTTGTGTAATATTTATCAGAGTGCGCAGCAGAAACAGTGAGACTGTCTTCGCTGAGTACAACTGATATCCTTTTTGATTTAAAAATTAAAATATAAAATTGAAATAAATTTCATTTGTTGTTTACATAGCTGTGTTTAATTTTTTTTCTTTGAAAATTTCGAATTCGATTGAGGGTCCGAAGCAATTGCAGTTATGTGAATTTATTGAGATTTTTGTTGTTTTGAATTATTTTCATTGAAGATATATTCGAATGATTTCTCTGTTCATTTTGCGGTATACGTGCAAATTTATGTTGCACGTTACTGCATTATTTTTACGTTGAACCGATGTTTGGTTCTAAACGTATTTTGTTGCCGTTATTTTTATAACGGGATTTTTACACCAATGCTAAATCTTAGAAGCACGGTGTTTTGTTGACATTTTTAATGAATGAAAATTCACTGGTGTTATATTTTGATGCAAATTATTTTAATGAGATTTTGACTTTTAAAAATCACTGTCGCTTTGATTTCAATGACCGTTAAATTTTAAAGTGTATTTTCAAGCGGTTATCCCGCAATGCTGATTTTGAGATCCGTTTCTACGGTGTTTTGAGAAGTGCAATTTCCTTGTCGAAATTGTCACTAATGTTGCTGTTTTATCACGGATTTGCAAATCGTTTTAAAAAGTGTTTTTCAAAATTTTTATAGTTTACGCTTTCAAAGGAATGAGGAAGCGATTTAAACGATTCAGCAAAATCGAGGACTGTGAACCCTTTCTTTTACTGATTCGCTTAATTTCGGGCTTGTTCCGTTGAGAATGTAAATTATTACTTTTATAAAATAAATGAAATGATTTTCAGAAGTTTTTCAGTTTGCGCTTTCAGAAGAATGAGAAAGTGACTTAAATGTTTCAGCAAAATTGAGGACTATGACCCCTTTCTTTTACTGATTCGCTTAATTCCAGACTTGTTCGTTTGAGAATGTGAAATGTTATTTTTGGAATACACAATTTTGCACTTTTAAGGAAACGATGAAGAGAATTAAACGATTTAGTAAAACTCGTGGTTATGGGACATGTGTGTTTGCTATTTCGGTTAATTCCGGACTCGTTAATTGAAATATTTGCTGTTTTGATGATTTTCGTGTGCTTTCGAGCCACTATGATGGACCTTCGGGTCATATGTTGGACCTTCGGGTCAATACCAGTACCAGACCTTCGGGTCATTTGTTGGACCTCCAGGTCATTTGTTGGGCGGCAAAATTATGTTAGGTACTTGGTAGGCTTCGGCCATTTGTTGATGCACGTGCGGCGTAGCTTAAAAACTCGCCATTTGTTGGGATCGATCCACCTTTTATGTTGATTTTCTCTCGTATCTTAATTGATTTCTAGATATTTGTTGAATCTAATTATCTGCAGCTAATTAGATATTTGATGTTATGAGTTCTGATTATCGTTTTTGATAATCAGATATTTGTTGTTTCTGATTATCGCTTGTGATAATTGGATATTTGTTGATATGAGTTCTGATTATCGTTTTTGATAATCGGATATTTGTTGTTTCTGATTATCGTTTGTGATAATTGGATATTTGTTGATATGAGTTTTGATTATCTTTTTTGATAATCGAATATTTGTTGTTTCTGATTATCATTTTTGATAATCGGATATTTGTTGATTTTGATTATCGTTTTTTATAATCGAATATTTGTTGTTTTTTATTATTGTTTTTGATAATTGAATATTTGTTGTTTTTTATTATCGTTTTTGATAATCAGATATTTGTTGATTTTGATTATGGTTTTTGATAATCGAATATTTGTTGTTTCTGATTATTGTTTTTGATAATCGGATATTGTTGATTCTGATTATCGCTTTTAATAATTGGATATTTGTTGTTTCTGATTATCGCTTGTGATAATTAGATATTTGTTGATTTGAGATTTTTAATTATCGTTTGTGATAATTAAATATTTGTTGATTTGAGATTTATTTATCGTTTTTGATGATTAAATATTTGTTGATTTGAGATTTGATTATCGCTTGAGATAATTAAATATTTGTTGATTTGAGATTTGATTATCGTTTTTGATAATTAAATATTTGTTGATTTAAGATTTGATTATCGCTTGAGATAACTAAATGTTTGTTGATTTGAGATTTAATTATCATGTTTGATAATTAAATATTTGTTGATTTGAGATTTGATTATCGCTTGAGATAATTAAATATTTGTTGATTTGAGATTTAATTACCGTTTTTGATAATTGAATATTTGTTGATTTGAGCATTCTGATTATCGTTTTTGATAATTAGACCTTTGTTGTTTTCTGATTACCGCTTTGGTAACTAGATATTTGTGGTTTTGCGATTTGCGAATTGGGTTTTATAATTATCTTTGTTGATAATTAGATTTTGCGGTCTTCTAATTATCGCATCGATAATTAGATATTGCTGTTTTGTGATTTCTGTATTCTAATTATCTAATCGATATTGAATATTGCTGATAATTGCTTTTATTCAGTTTTGTTGTTTTCTGATTATCTATTTGATAGTTAGATTTTGTTGAAAATTTGTGAATTTCTTTTATGAGTTAAAAGATTTCTTTGGCGGTTATATTCTCGACTTTTATTTTTCTAGCTTAACCAGTTTATGTTAGAAAAATAATTGTTGTAGACGACCTTAATTATGAAAATTGCGGGGACGCAATTTTTATAAGGAGGAGAGTTTGTAACAACCCGGGGTTTTGCTGTTAATTTATCTTCGTCATTAAACGATCAATTTGCTAGCTGATTGCTGTTTGAAGTTTTTAAAACCCGGTTTAAATTCCTTTCAAAAAAAAATTTGTTGAAATGGTTGTGGGCTATGAAATTTTCTTGGCCCATATTTTGTTTTATGCCGTGATAAAAATCAGGACCCGTCCCCCTTTACCTTTCTCATTCGAAAAACCCTAGACCTAATCTAAAATAAACGAAAGAAATAAAAATGGCTGCTCATTCGTTCTTTTCGTTCGTCCCTCTTTCAAAAACTAGGGCTTGGATAAATCGAAGAGGCCGGCTTTAAGTAGTTCGATCGAGTGATAATGTCGACCTTGCTTGTTGATCGACGCCTCTTCTCTTCGAACATGGCTCCTTCAATTTCGCGTCAGGCAAAGGTGAGTGGTCTTCCGCTCACATCTAATTCAAGTCGTTTTTAATGATTTCTGGGTCGTTTAAATTCCGTGGTTTTGTTGTTGATTATTTGGAATCATCAAATCTTTACCTTGGCTATTCGATTTGTTTTAGTATCGATGATTTTATCTCGGCCACTTTGATTTGCGAAATTGTTTTGTTGTGAAAACGATCCCCTGGTTCACTTGTTTCAATTTCTGGCATTTGAATTTATGTTGACTTCGACCTTGCTTTGACTTCGGTCTTGATTTCGTGGTCGCCACGGCTCGTTTTCTGTTGACCTTGGCTTTCGTGGTTGAACTTGCTACTGCGATTTGACTTTGTCATTTTCTTCGTTGACTTCGAAAACTACTACATCTGACTCTGTTTGATTCTAGCCATGACCACCTCGGCTATGAATTGATGGTAGACTTTGGTTTTGATTTCCTGGAAAGTTTGGTCTGTGAAACTTTTTGATGACTTTAGCTAATTCTTTGACATTGAACTGCACACTGCAATGTTTTATTGTGTTAGTCCTCACCGTGCATTACCCTTCGAACATATTTAAGTTATATGTCGCAGTTGCATTCACTTGTGTACATGTTGCATATCCACTTGAGTTGGCACTGTTAAGTTTATAATTGTTTTTGTCTATACTCATGTATATGAAGCAGTGTTACATTTCCTTGTAACTTATCCACTGGACTTCGAGACAGGTTGTTCACTGCTTCATGTATTTTGGGTTTACCTCTTTTATGTCGAGGCTACTGTACTATTTCCATTCTACTGCTGCATCACCTGAGATGTATATTTCATATGCATTGATGTTGACTTTTGACACTTGTAAAACTGCTGTTGAACTTCAGACTTTGATTTGGGTTTTCACTGACTTGTACACATGTATTTGTTTGCATCCATTTTGTCACAGTGATGCATTTATATCCACAGCCGTTTCAATCTACATATGGTTTTGAGTTGTAGCCTTGACTCTGTCCACTGTTGCATTCATTGTTTTCCAAATTAGTTTCACTGCATCTCCACATACCTGTTACACTTGTAGTGTACCATGCTGGTTCATTGTATTTTGATTTGGGTTTGAGCACCACTGATCTGATAGCACTTGTATCGGTCATTGTTGTAGCATTGTGAACATGTGTCCTTATTGATGCATATACTTTTTCCACTGGTTGTTCGCTTCGGTTCTGCTGTGTTATGTAGTTGTCTTATTTGCTGTGCATGTCACTGCTGTGTGTATGCTCCTCTGAAGTCTGAGTTGCGTGTCTTGCTCTTGTGTTTTAGTGATGCACTTGTCTCCACAACTATTTCTTGCATGTCGCCACCTATGTTGTATTTGTATCCATGCATGAATTTGATTGGATAATGAACTTTACCCTTTAGTCAGAGCTGTTGCAGTCTCCAACATGTACCCATTCAGACTGATACATTGCATTGATGCATTATATTCATTTGCATTTGATCACTATATTTCAGTGGTGACATTATTCTTATTTAATGTCGCTCTGTGTCTTTTACTATCATGCTGGATTTGAGAACATTGAGGTTGAGTTTGTTGTTGCATTATATCTGGACTTCCTTTGATTCAATGAATGTTGCCATCTTGTTTGCTTTCACCTCCATTCTGCAGTATCTTCATGTTGGAGCACTGCCATGTGTATTTGGTCATTCGAGCCCTTGTGCTCTATTGGTTCAAGTTGCATAATGCTTGCTACCTGGTCATTATTCCACTGTTGTCACCTTCTTGCGATATTTTGGAACTTGAACTGTTGTATGTTTCGAGTAGCTGCAGTTTCATTTTGTTTGTAGTTGTGTTGAGTCATGATGGCCGTGACTTGACCTTTGCATCTTGTATTGATTGGGCTTTGCAGCCTTGACTGCCTGTTATTTTTGGAGTTGCGATGACACATATACTGTTGTGGCGAGGCAGTACACGCGTGCGTGTACTGCAGCCGCACAGTATTGACTTTTTAAGTGATATTTCAATTATTTGAATTGTTTTGTTTGTTCAATTCAATGTTTTGAAATTGCGTTTTGATTTGGTTTTAATTTGATGATTTTGTTGTTAATTGTCGTTTTGGCAATTCTGATGTTTTCTAAATTATCTTCATTGAAATTCTTTTCACTTATCTTTGTTGATGATTTGATTATGCCGATTTGTTGTTTAACACAGTTATGTGTTATATTTATCGTTATGCGATTTCTTTATTTAAGAATCGGATAGGTAAATTTATTGGGACTGTCGTCTATTTGATTATTTAACTATTATTGTTTCTGCTTATTAATAACTGAGTTTGAATTAGACTGACCTCTGTATTATTTTCTTTTGAATGTAATACTCGGGTCAGACCGAGTTATTACAGGTTGTAGATATCTTGCTTTGGGTTGCTGCTAGAGCTATGAAGTTTCTTTATATCATTTGGAGTAGATGTTGTCACTGTATAAGATGTTGTATATTCATGTATATTATTCACGATAATGTACTTGTGTATATAACTTCCTAAGTCGACAGTTGTAGTTGCATCATATGTATTGTATCACATGTATTGCAACTGACATCAGTTATTATATATATGAGACATTTTTGTTTTATCTGTGTTCCGCATTTATATTTTCTGTGTTATTATTATATTTATTGTCCTAAACTATTATAAACCATCGTAGTTCGTTTTATACTGGAATTGGATATGTTGATGGGAGTAAATAAATAAGAGATGAAAAACAAAAATATATACCACTCCTAGCGAGATAACCAATACCAGTGTAAGGCCTAACTACGAATGGCCGCTCCTATCCAGCCTTATTTTTCGTAATAACAGACAGTATTTCTTTTAATACCCTTTGTTATTATGAGCATAGAGGTGGGGTGTCACAGTAATCAATCGATTCTACCTATAGAGGCCAACGATACCTATATACGGCTTCGTAATATAATATATAATTTAATTATCGTGCCACTAACACAACTCGAAGACTCATGCAAGGGTTAACTAGCCCACCTCCACTAAAATTAATATTCATCTAATAGTGACGCAGCGGATTAACAAATTGTCACCAAATGATGCAACAATAACAAAACAACGATGGAACGATACAAAGATGAATCATTGGATTGATAATACCCAAGATAAATGCCCAAATCTGTTGATCTCGCGAGATATCGGATTCTATCTATCTTTAACACATTGATCGCGCACGATACCGTGTTAGAAGATCTACGATTCTTCGACATTGATCTCGCGCACAAGATTCCATGAACCGGCTTCAAAATCGTTGATTCGAGCGCACTCGAATAACCGAAGATGGAGAAAGGAGATAACACTCAACTTCCAATTTTAAAGAGGCACAAAGCACTCAAACAAAAGTTTATTCAAAATCAACCACCTTTACAATGACATCACACACGTATTTATAGAAGATTACAACTCACACAACTCAACACAACCGACCTAACTCACGGCCGACCTAAGAACAAATGACTTAACCCATACAACACGATCTTCGACCTAACAGTTACAACACACGCGACCTACGATTCAACAAACAACACACGACCTATGTACAACACATAAGCGACTTAAGAAAAATTACAACACAGCTCAGCTTTTGGTACTTGAGCGACCTAACATCAGGAACGACCTTGGATGCATGAACGACTTAAGGAAGCACGACAGCGACCTAAGGAAGCTCGCGACTTAAACTGGTGGAGCGACCTACTGGACACGCTTGCAACTTAAGGATGTATAATCTTCGCGACTTAGGGAAGGTCGCCCACGACCTAGAGTTTGCTCGCGACTTAAGGCTTCGTTCGACTTAAGGAGGAGAAGCGACCTAAGCTCGCCGCAACATAAGGAATCAAATGCGGCATAGGTTGTTAGGTCGTAACTCGCTAGCGCGACTCAAAGAACCCGAGCGACCTAAAACCACCGAGCTATCTTCGGAACGACTTAACGCGTAATCTGCTTTCATTGAGTTAGGTCGTAATTCGTTAGGTCAGAACTCCTGTTGCGCTGCATCATCCTTCCCTGGTTGACGAGAATTCGACTCTGATTCACACTTTCCTGTTCTTCGACACACTTATCCCCATGATATGGAATCAAGTGTTTGACGTTGAAAACGTCGGCTGTACGAACATAATCTGGCGATCTTAACCGATAAGCATTATCATTAATCTTCTTCAAGATTTCTACTGGACCAATCTTTCGAGCTTTCAATTTTTTGTAAGTTCCAACTGGAAAACGATCTTTCGTCAATACTGCGTAAACAAAATCACCCTCTTTGAAGTCCATACTCTTTCGCTTCTTATCTGCCAATTTCTTATACTTCTCATTTGACTTAAGGAATCGTTCATGAACAATTCTATGACACTCCTGCAACTCATTCATAAAATCACAAGCTCGTTTAACAACCCCTTTCTGACGTGGAACTATCGACAAACCCAACGGTCCTTTCGGAATTGCTGAATATACTACTTGAAATGGACTGAATCCAGTACTTCGATTAACAGCATGATTATGTGTGAATTTTGCCTGACACAATTTCACATCCCAGCTCTTCAAATTATCCTTCACAAGACATCTCAACAAGTTTCCTAAAGATCCGTTCCCCACTTCCGTTTGCCCATCCGTTTGTGGATGATAGACGCTACTAAAATTCAGCTTAGTCCCAACCATCTTCCACAGACTCAACCAAAAATGACTTAGAAATCGAGTATCCCGGTCAGAAATAATGGTCTCAGGTAGCACATGTAGTCGATAAACCTCTTTAAAGAACAATTGAGCAACACGGACTGCATCGGCGGTCTTTTTACAGGCTATGAAATGTGCCATCTTCGAAAATCTATCCACCACAACATATATAGAATCATTCCCTCGTTGAGTTCTTGGCAAACCCAAAACAAAGTCCATGCTAATATCAACCCATGGTCTAGTAGGCACAGGCAATGGCATATATAATCCTGCATTCGTAGCTGTCCCTTTGGAAACTTGACATATGTGACATCTCTGCACAAATCTTTCAACTTCTTTCCTCATGGAAGGCCAAAAATATGATTGAGAAATCAATTGCAAGGTACGATCTCTTCCCACATGTCCTTCTTCATGCAATTCCTTCACAATCTTCATCCGCAAACTGCGCTCTGGTATACACAACCGATTTCCTTTGAATAGAAACCCATCTATCAACACATACTCATTCGTCTTCCCTTTCTCAACTTCATCTACAATCTTAGCAAAGTAAGGATCCGCAACAAACAATTCTAGAAATACTTCAAAACCCGTCACTTCCACTCTCATCGTAGTCAACAAATGATTTCTTCTACTCAATGCATCTGCCACACGATTTGTAACTCCCGACTTATGCTTTACAACAAATGTGAAATGTTGCAAATATGCGATCCATGAAACATGCCTGGCTGCAATCTTATCCTATCCCTGCAAATGCTTCAATGCTTCGTGGTCCGTATATAACACAAACTCTTTATGAAACAAATAGTGTCTCCAATGCTTTATGGCTTGAACAATAGCATAGAACTCCAAGTCATAGGTACTGTATCTTGTCTTGGCTCCAGAAAGTTTCTCGCTAAAATAAGCAATTGGACGACCCTTCTGGCTTAATACTCCACCAATTTCAACCTTAGACGCATCAGTATCTAGCTCAAAAAGTAACTGAAAATCCGGGTATCTAAGAATCGGTGTTGTAGTCAAAAGTGTCTTGATCTGTTGGAAAGCTGAATCAGCCTCTTCAGTCCACACAAATTGCTTTCCTTTCATACAATCTGTCACTGGTGCCATCACGCTACTAAAATGTGGAACAAACCTTCGGTAGAATGATGCTAACCCATGGAAACTTCTCACTTCAGTTATAGTCCTGGGTTGTGGCCAATCCTTGATTGCTTCAACTTTACCTTGATCCACATGGATTCCTTCCTTGGGCAACACATGCCCCAAAAACAAAACATTATGTGTCATGAACATGCACTTCTTTGTTGCCGCGTAAAATTGCTCCTGACGAAGTATCATCAACACTTCCCGCAAGTGTTGTAGATGTTCTTCTGTGCTTCCACTGTATATCAATATATCATCAAAATATACCACCACGAACTTTCCAATAAACGGTCGAAAGATCTGATTCATTACTCGCATAAAAGTACTGGGTGCATTCGAAAGACCAAATGGCATGACCAGCCATTCATACAACCCTTCCCGCGTCTTGAATGCGGTCTTCCATTCATCCCTTGGTCGAATTCGAATATGATGATACCCACTCTTCAGATCAATCTTTGAGAAGATAGCAGCTCCACTCAGCTGGTCTAATAAGTCATCCAATCTTGGCATCAGAAATCTGTACCTCGCTGTAATCTTGTTTAGTGCTCGACTATCTGTACACATTCTCCAAGTTCTATCCTTCTTTCGCACTAACAAGGCTGGTACTGCACAAGGACTTAAACTTTCTTTTACAGGCCCTTGTTCAAGTAACTCCTCCACTTGCCTTCTCAACTCTTCGTTCTCCTTTGGACTCATCATATAGTGTGGTCTATGTGGCAACACATCTTCCGGAACAAGATCAATCTGATGTTGTATGTTTCTCAACGGTGGTAACTCTTTTGGTAATTCTTCAGGAAATACATCTTCAAATTCCTTCAACACCGGCTTAACTTCTTCAGGAATTTCAACCGTTTCACTACTTTCATGTCCAATCAACAGAAATACTTCAGGTCCATCCTCTACTTCTTTGAAAAACTCCTTCAAAGATAACAGAGTTCTTAGTTCCTCGATTTCCTCCAACTTGCTTTCACTTTATTGTCGCTTTTTAGGAACTAAAGTGATTCTAGTGCCATTGAACATGAAACTATAGCAGTTAGTCCTTCCATCGTGTTGCACGGCTCTATCAAACTGACACGGTCTTCCCAACAACAAATGACATACATCCATATCTACCACGTCACACCAAATTTCATCCTTATACTTCTTTTCGATGGAAAAAGTCACACAAGCTCTTTGACTAACCTTCACTTCCCCACCTTTCCTTAAACAAGCTAATTTGTAGGGTTTGAGATGTTTCTCCGTCTTTAACGCTAACTTCTTTACAGCTTCTGCAGAGATAATGTTATCACAACTTCCTGCATCGATAACAAACTTACAAACCCTTCCCAAAATAGTGCACGTTGACTGAAAGATATTACTCCTCAATCAGCTAGTCTCCTCTTCCTGCTTTGGCGTCAAGCAAGATCTCCTCATCATTAAAGAATATCCCTCGTCTCCCGCCAATAATTCTTCTTCCTCCTCAGCTTGTGGTGAATTGGAACATTCTATTTCTGCATCCTCATCCTTAACCTCAGTAACCATCGCTCGCTCTTAGGCTTCGGGAATTCATTGCTCTTATTACCAAACTCCTGACAGTTATAACACTTGAAATTGTTGTTGACCTTGGTCTTAGCAACTTCATTGACAACCGGTTTACTAACAGCCTTGGAAACGTTAGTATTGCTACTAGCCCCTTTCACCTGATTGATCGAACTTGTAAGCATACCACCTCCTCTTCTACCTTGCTTCTTCCAAGCTAGAGCCTTCTGGTGTGCTTCAGCAACGGATCTTGGATCAAACATATTCACCATATCCTGAATTTGCATTCTCAATCCTCCAACAAATCTAGATGTCAACTGTTCTTCCGTTTCCATGATATCATTTCTAGCAATCAGTTGATAAAACTCATCTGCATAATCATTTACCAACTTTGTCCCTTGTCTCAAATTCTATAAGCGCTGATACATAAGAGACTGATAATTATAAGGTAAGAAAGTAGCCTTCATCAACTTCTTCATCTTTTTCCATGAAACAATCTTCGACTTTCCCATTCTCTCCCGTGTAAGTTTAGTTTGTTACCACCATGACATAGCTCTTCCCCTCAATCGTGTAGCAACCACCTTAACTTTACGATGCTCGGGTACTTCCTTGAAGTCAAAAATTTCCTCAACATTTGATAACCAATCCAGAAACTCTTCCGCTATCATTCCCCCTTTGAATTCTAGAATCTCTGTTTTCATCCCCGACTCCCATCAACAATCATCTTCTACATTCCGATATTGACTTCGTACTTGGTCTCGATCTCGATAATGAATACTACCTCTATCACCATCTTCATCATAATCACATGTACTTCGATATCTATCCCGTCCATCTACATCTCCACGATCATGCATGGTCCTTCTACCCTGTCTTTCAATATCACGATATGATTCTTTTTCAAACCCCCGTGGAGTTCTTCTCTCTTCATTTCTATACTCATGGTGTTCTCGTCTCATTGAAACTGATGATTCTCTTCTTTCTCGACAAGATTGTGGTGACACCCTCCTCGCTTCCGAAACCGATGGCGAAACCCTGTTTCCTCCATGGTTCGAGATTGGTGACCTTCTCCTTTAACTTTGATTCATGTCATTCATCAATTTCTCTAACTTCCCAATTGCTTCATCGAACTTCGCATTGATACGTTGTTCCAGTTGCTCAGCTTCTTGTCTTCTATACACATCTTCAACATTTTGAAATCGATTAACATGACTCGAAGGCATGATCAAACTTATCAACAAACAATCTCCAAACTATCTCTAACTCGGATTCAACTTATCTCGGCTCGGCTGAAACTGTAACTCTCGGCCTTGATCAGACTTTGCACAAACCAACACTCTGATTCGGCTCCTACACTTCCTCTTATCTCCAACAGGTTTGGCTTAGCTCTGATACCAAACTTGACGCAGCGGATTAACAAATTGTCACCAAATGATGCAACAATAACAAAACAACGATGGAACGATACAAAGATGAATCGGTGGATTGATAATACCTAAGATAAATGCCCAAATCCGTTGATCTCGCGAGATATCGAATTCTAGCTATCTTTAACACGTTGATCGCGCACGAAATCGTGTTAGAAGATCTACGATTCTTCGATGTTGATCTTGCGCACGAGATTCCATGAACCGGCTTCAAAATCGTTGATTCGAGCGCACTCGAATAACCGAAGATGGAGAAAGGAGATAACACTCAACTTCCAATATTAAAGAGGCACAAAGCGCTCAAACAAAAGTTTATTCAAAATCAACCACCTTTAAAATGACATTATACACGTATTTATAGAAGATTACAACTCATACAACTCAACACAGCCGACCTAACTCACGGCCGACCTAAGAACAAATGACATAACCCATACAACACGATCTTCGACCTAACAGTTACAACACACGCGACCTACGATTCAACAAACAACAAACGACCTATGTACAACACATAAGCGACTTAAGAAAAATTACAACACAGCTTGGCTTCTGGTACTTGAGCGACCTAACATCAGGAACGACCTTGGATGCATGGACGACTTAAGGAAGCACGGCAGCGACCTAGGGAAGCTCGCGACTTAAACTGGTGAAGCGACCTACTGGAGACGCTCGCGACTTAAGGATGTATAATCTTCGCGACTTAGGGAAGGTCGCCCGCGACCTAGAGTTTGCTCGCGACTTAAGGCTTCGTTCGACCTAAGGAGGAGAAGCGACCTAAGCTCGCCCGACTTAAGGAATCAAATGCGGCATAGGTTGTTAGGTCGTGTAACTCGCTAGCGCGACTCAAAGAACCCAAGCGACCTAAAACCACCGAGCTATCTTCCGAGCGACTTAACGCGTAATCTGCTTTCATTGAGTTAGGTTGTAATTCGTTAGGTCGGAACTCCTGTTGCGCTGCATCAAACAGTCTACTTTGAATTTTGTGCGTCTCCTATACGGTTTCTACACTAGTAGGAAGTGAAATCTATTTGGGCATAACTCGAGTCTTTCCTTTCGCTCTCTCGGGATCCTTGGCGTTAAATTCTATATGCCAAACCTCCTACTAAATACTGGTGCCAACAACTGGCATAGCCCGTCGCCCTTCCACATTTGACATTCCATTTAGCTTAACCTAAGTAACTCAAGCAAAATGCCCCTTTGGGTAAATTACTGCCTCATATTGGATATGAAGCAGAACCGATCTCCCAAATGGTACCGGGCCATTTAATACTATAAATCCAAGGCGACCCTTTGGTATATTTTCCCTTACCTATTCACCATGCATATCCCTTTCCCACAAATTATATAGTTTAAGATATCCCACATCAGTAGAAGTATATACAACTGCTAGTAGCCTCTAGATGAAGGATGTACTTTTTTTGTGTAACTTTTCTTACCTCGCATCCCAACCCACTAACCCAAACCAACCATCCAAAGCCTAAATGTTGGGCTAGACCCGCTAATTCATGTTTGTCCTAAATATATAATTCAAGCTATATAATTTCCTACCATGAAGATTATATTGCTTCCTACGCATAATTAATAATATTAATACTTACTTATTTTCTATGTTATTATTCCTAATTTATATGCTTTGGCTTTAGTTTCCTTGTAATGTCTAATAAATGTTTATTACCCGTAAAATTAGCCATTAATGCCGAAATTGGACATTCTCTAATTAATCCTCATTTAATTCCTTTAATCTATTTACCCGTTTCAAAACCTACCTATTATGGCTAATAATTTTTCCATAATTCTCATACTAAATTTTCTAATGACATTTATTTACTAGTTTCAAAATCAACCTATTTTGCCTATTCATTCCCATAGATGCCATATTAATTTTCCCAAAGAGCCTTCACAATCATCTTCTCGAACGAATCACCCATGTGCTCTAAAAGCTTCTTTACTAAGTAGTCGTCTAATCCTATGATTAGCTTTTCATTTTGCTTCATCATAGTGTCTATAAAACACATCCCGTGCTTTGATAAAGAGTCAAACTTAGCAATGTATTCGAAAATAGACATGTCCCCCTACTTTAACTCTTTGAACTTCCTAAATAGCACCAACTTCTGATCGGTCGAGATAAACTTCTCCTCAAATATGTGTTTTGAATTGGTCCAAAGTAAAGTGGTCCTCAGGAGTAACAATCTTAACCGCATTCCACTGGTTCATGGCTTGCCTCTAAAGCCGTTGAAAAGCTAATCTCCTCCACATTGCATCATCTAACTCCATATCATCGAAGATCCTTTTGCAGTTTTCCAACCAATCATACACTTATGTAGCCGATTGCATTCCTTTGAATGGTTTGCCACCTAAGACTAGTAAAGTCCTTATTCAGCGTAGTAAAACTAACTCTAGGCGCTTATAATTGAGCACCACCAACAACAGTGTTTGGAGCAGCAACTTGGGCATTCTGTGGCATGTTTGCCATCATCGCATTGAACATAACTTACAAGTTAGGGTTAGCGGCCCCTGAGCCTTCTCCTTCTTTAACTCTAGAGATGAAATTTCTATTAGCATTTCTTGTATGTCGACTCATTCTTAATATGTAACAAGAATGATCAGTCTCTCACAAGGAATACTACATCAATGGTACTCGGTGTGCATGCGACTTACATGCTACACACACACACACACTACTATATAGTTTCAAAAACCAAAATATATAACAAGTACACACACTCTCTCTCTCTCTCTCTCTCTCTCTCGTGTGTATGTGTGTGTTTCATCTAGTCTAGGATGATAATTCCTTCCCTATCTCTATTAGATCACGGTATCAACTTGGGTTAATTATGAAACCAAGAGCTCTGATATTAAAGTTGACAACCAACCTATACCTCCGACACCCAATATACATATATAAGCATTCTACTGTAGTGTCCGACCATGTAGGATGATCATCAAATGTGAAAATAAGAGAAACAATCTCAGAACCTATCGTATATCTCACAACGCATCGAGTAAAGTATAATAATCATCACAATATAAAATAGGAGAGATAGTAATAACTAAGTGATCCAAATATCAAAGCACAGATCCATAGAGGTATACAACGTAGTAATGGAGTTTATACAAATGAAAATAAACCCAAATAAAAACTATCTCAATGTAAAGAAAACACTATCTAGCCTCCACAGTGTTACACAGTGGAATAAGTAATAGTAAGTCCATATATAATATGAGAAAGCTCCATCATGCTCATTCTTTACACATCCATCACATACCACCAAGATCTATTATCTAGTCTACTCATTAAAAAGTAACCAAGATAATAAGAAGAAAAACATAAAATCTTGAGTCATAGAACAATTTAGTTGAGTGATAAGAAATATCAAAATACTATACAAGTCAATATAGTAAGGAACCAAGGTATAAGAATCATACCTGACCTGTCCTTACATCCAAAGATTTAGCACATAACATCTTGAATATGCTACTTTACTTTCATCATAAAGGTAGTACATCCTTAACACAACGTCGGGTGTCTAGGTATCCCCATCATAATACTAACATCATGTGACATCCCTAGAGTGACAAACAATAAGAAAAGAAACCATAACAAACATAGCATCCATTAAGCAATCTCACTGCCACTCAATATACTTTGGATGTAAGATGGCTCTAATGGCATCCACATAAGCCAAAGATCAATGGAAGAGTCTCGTTTTCTCAGTACTCATCTCCCACTGCTCTATACCATCAGGGAATAGGCCATCTGCATAAGGTCCAGTGTAATCCATACGCATAAGGATTCAAATCACACAAAAATCCAGGTGGAAGTCCTCATATACCCCCGTTGTACGAGTACCACTCAGAAACCTTCGAGTATTAATAACCCTTTCACACATATCTCCGAACTCTCTATCATTTCCGTTTGTCCATAATAGAACTCATCCTTTGTTTTACTCATGAGCTCTCCTCATTTGAACTCACCCTTCTAGACCCTCACAACCCTCATTCTTTGAGTCCTCCTCATCGGAACCTCCCTAGACATTCTGCATAACGTTGGAACCGGACCAGTCGGAAGCAGATGAAATAGATAGAATCCAAAAAATTCCTACTTGGATCTTTTGGGCCTATGAAGTCTAAAGAGATTTTAGATCCAGTCCAAAAAGTAGTTTAGATAAAATTCTTTATTTTATTTAATTAGATTGAAAGAGTTCGATATAAATTTAAATGTACGAGTGTATCAAATACACGCATGTATGTAGCAGTTACTCAATAAAATTAGTTTGAGAAGGAAACCTTTCATTTCTCTCAATGGTTAGAGTAACGATTTAATAAATGCAACGTTGATTAATTTAAACATGATAAGAAATGTGAGTAAATCCAAATATAAAACTATATATATATATGTATGTATGTATGTATTGTATAAGTGCAACATATAGGAAGTGTGCATAGTTAATGGATATTATGTAGGTACTCGGATTACACCGCAATGGGCCCATTTTTCCTTTACATATGCCTTTGTCGTCCATGGTTTTGGTTTAAAATTTGTGTGTATGTAAATTATAGTCACATTAGACAACTTTATGTAATAAAATATAAAACTAACATTAATAAATTTGGTTCTAATTAAAGAAAGGTTTGACATAAAAGGTTACATAATTATACATGATCTTATTTTAAAATTGAAATAAAATAATATATGCATAATTCCATGTATTTATGCAAAAATATAATTTAATATACAAGATTTAAAACAACATTATTTGTGAATATTGTATTTACACTACATATATATAAGCAGAAACGTAAATAAGTTAGATTTAAAAGTAAATAGTTTAGGATAACTTTTAATTCAGAAATAAAGCTAGAGATTAGAAAAGGTTTTTTAAAATAATAAATTTAGAAAAGGAAAAAAAATTTAAAATTTGCATAAAATTCCACTTGTAAATTCTAAAACAAAAAACTTTCATTCTTGCATGAATAATATTCAAAAGTCCACATCCAAAAGTTAACAATATAATTTTAGAAATTAATCCTCAAGGAGTAATAAATAGTTAGCATAGACAATGCGTTTACAATTGTATATATGACTTTTATGAAAGTATAAATTAGATCAAAACCAAAATTAACTTTCAAATTTTTTTTTCTTGAAATGAAAACACCAAAACAAAAGAAATAATTTGGACGAATTAGGCACATGTAAATAAATTATAAGAGCAAACATATCTAAAAATTATGTAAAATAATAAAAATAAGCAAAAGGTGATGAATAATCTAATCAAATAAATTTGAAATAAACATATATAATAGAGGAATGAAGAACTAATGTGAATCTAAAATAAAAAGGTACAATTGTGAAATGATCAATTGAGATGCAAGAGAATTTCAAAAGGATCAATTGGACGTATGAAAAATCTTGCAAAATCTAAGCATATGAATGATAAGACATATATAAATAAATTAATTAAAAAATTAACTTACATGTTGCCTATGAAACACACCTAGAAATGATGAATACAAAAACTCATAAATTCCGTTAAATCAAACTCCCATTGTTGTAGGAATCAAGAGATAAGAACCAAGTATTGTTATGATTTTTTTTGGTATTCGATTTTGGTTTTTTTACTTTTCCCAAATGAGATTTCTGCCATGACATGATAAGAAAGATATAGAAAATGTCTGAATAAAAAAATGTCATATAGGAGGCAATAAATAGATTATTAAACATAGTCTGTCTTTTTATTTCTTTAATTTCTTCCTTTCTCCTTCATTTAAAAATCAAAAACTTATCCTTTCCTCTATTTTAGCTGGCCATACCAAGGAGGGAATGAGTCTAAAAATATATTTGTGAACCTATTTAATGTTTAATCCATTTAAATCGAATTTAAATACTTTATTGATACCGTATATCAATATGCGCATTAATAACTTTTATTTATGCACTTTGTTAAATACTAATGGTATTCAAACAAATCAAATAAAATTTTAAAAAAATTAACTTAAAAACACACTTAGTATTTATTCTATTTAAATCCAGTTTATATATTCTACTAACATTGTATATCGACAGGTACGTTTACAACTTCATAAATATTTACTAATTTAATTAATTTACAATAGTTATAAATTAATTAAATAACGTGGTTTTCTCGGAATACTCATTATTTCGATTGTGCGACTCAAAGGTGTAAATTCAGTTAGCGGTTAATTATCAAATAACTTGAATATTAATGTTCACACGTCACCTTAGCTAGTGTGTGACATTTTGGCTGCATTTATCGCTTACACATCCATCAATAAAATCTAATTTTATTAGTATAAGTTGTACCTACTAGTAATAATTATTTACACAATTTTTTTGTCAACGCTATATCATATTTGGACTTATAATATTTGGATTTGGTCAAAATACCAACATCATCCACATTCTACTTTGTAATTCAAACATAAAATCCTTGGTTCAATAATAAAAATTGTTATTAACTGTACTTTTCTGGCAAGAGACTTTGATTTTGAGTTGATTAATTTTGACCGTGTTACTAACCTTATTTAAGTGAGAAGATGAATTCTCTATTGAATAGTATTTCGCTTTCAATGCTTCAACTCATACCCAACTATAGTTGTTCGATGAACACCCTGCCACAATTTAGCTATAATCAAAATGGAGTGTCCACATTAAAATTCCACAGCATTCTCAAGTCGAGTAAACTATATAGCATCGCCACTTTAAGATTTCCTATTTTACCTTAGTTACATTAACCAACGGAAAACTCTCGAGTGATCCATTCCATATTTATCCAATAATTATCAATACGTAAACCCTTGGTGCCCAACAATCATGAGTAATATAGTACCTAATATTTAGAGAGTGTTACATACTCTAATCTCATGGAATGTACCGATATCTGATCTTGATACATCTTGATTAGGAATATTTAAAATGGTATGTTTGTTTAATTGTTATAAATTACTCATGGTTACAACACATTGTAACTACTATCACAAAACATACCATTTATAGATTTTCGACAGTAAATATATTTTTAATTAAATAAATAACTTATATAACACATTATATCAAGTATGTAATAGAAAGAAAACACCTTTTATTTTGAACAAGATTGGTTATCGAGTTAGATATATGTAATAAATTACATAGTTGCCCTAGAGCATACCCTTAACTCTATCAATCTTTCACTTGCACTTGGGGTCAGTTATGGAATCATTTTCCAACTTCATCGATTGATTCTCTAAAAAACAATAGGTTCAGTCCCATAGTGAATGGGTACGCTATGTTATTTTGTTCGTTGACGGGAATTCTATGGTTTAGAAAATCGTCAAACGAATATAAATTTGAAATTAACCGCATGCACACAGCGTACAAAAATTAGTACGTGGCAAGTATGGGTCGATCTGTAGGGAATTTTTAGATTTTAATTTTCTATTCAATTAAATTAAAACAAAAATGAGAGTGATTAGCTAAAAATGAAAGGAAATGACAAAAAGTGATAAAAAATGAGAGTAGAAAGACAATTTGGAGACAATTTCCACTCTCTAGATCATATAAATCAACACAACATGAAATTATGATTTCTCTTTTTTGGTCATCGGTTAGGTTAATTGATGTGCTTATCATAAGTATGGCCTATTTGTGCTATTAATTAGCTCAACATAAGCCATCAAACTATAACACACCCCTTAAACCATTTACAAACTCATATGAAAAATGACAACAAAGTTTAAAATAAAATCTATTTTTAGTATGGCCTGTTAACCATGAATTAGAAATATAGACCATTAAATTTGATTATAATTTCACTTCATTGCCATAATCATATTTAGATGAAGAGGAAGTTTATGAATGATGTGTTCAAGCATAGCCTATTTGTTATGAACAACATAGACTATCAAATTCAATATGAAACAATAAATCACATCAACATTCATTTTTCTATAAAGCACAAAAAGAGATCAATAATTATCAAACTATATTGAAGCTACATGATTAAAGTGCTTCATTACCCCTAAATTGATGAGGTTTAGCTGAAAGTGTATAGGACCGTATAATATGGATAAACAGTAATGCAAAGTATAGATAGTAAATAATGTGGAATATAAAAGCAGTATAGTAAAATGACACCAGAGATCTTATACTGGTTCAGAGCACCGTCCTACATCCAGTCCCATACTAACTTCTGGCTTTAGCTACCAATACCCTCTCTTAACCCGGAGGAATAGGTAAACAACACCTGAGCAGCAGAACAAGATTTTTGCCTCAGCGGCAGAAGAGGACTTTCCCTTGCCTAAGCAGCAGAACAGGACTTTAACAAAGTACAATATAGTTGACTTAATGTGTTCTTGATAACGCTGATTAGTCTATTAAGATTACAAACTTCCTATAATCAATTCCTCAAGAATATAAAGAGCATGTGAAGATTTGAAAGGAAGAATATTGCTAAGAATCAAAGTATATGTTATATAATTCAAAGATTCAAAGCAATGGAGAATATGAATGCACTAGAATAATCACAAGAGAGAATATAGGGAATTAGAATCAGAAAATTGGTGGTTACGAAGTGAGTGGTAACTTCTATATATAGTTTTCAGAGAGATGCAACTCTTAGTGAAGAGTTTCAGCCAAGAGAGACATCCATTCATGTAATGCATCCCTTCATGGAAGAAGATGTCTATTCAGAAATTTTGCAGTTGAAGCCGGTTCAGTCGACTGGTATATTGGGTCAGTCGACTGGTGTTTTGAATATTTAAAAGTTTAAAATATTTGCCGTTTCAAAATTATGAACAGAGTTCACTGCTGTGCATATGCACAGGCAGTCGACTGGTAAGATCAGTCAGTCGAATGGCTGTGCATAAATTGCACAGTGAATTCTGTTTTGTAAAGAAAAATTTTAAAATCGAAAACTTGAGGATTGATTTTAACATATGTCTAAGACTCAATATCTATAATAGTTACTTTAAACCTAGAGATCCTCTATTGTCTTCTTTTTGTCATGTAAATTCTTCTTTAGTTTCTGAACTATCTTGTCATGAATCAAAACTAATAATTCAACATTCTCCCCCTTTTTGATTGATGACAACCTGTATATATATTGGAGAGAAAATATTTCTCCCCCTGAATGTATGATATCTTTTTCCTACATCAAATATGTTAGTGCACATACTTTTTCTCCCCCTTTGTCATCGACAAAAAGGAGATACAACAAACAAAAATATAAAATAAAAGTGCAGAAATATATAAAAGAGAGACTATTTAGTACAAGTCTCAATAAATAAGTTCCAATAGAGTTTCATATGTTTGAAATGTCAATAGAGTTATATATATAAAAAATTCATATCCAACTTACTTAAGAAAAGAACCTACTCATCTTCCTCTTGTACAGGCTCCTTTTCGAGTCTAGAAGTTCCATGAGCACCGCCTCCTGTGCCACTAGTATCACTACTAGTATGTTCTTCGGAAGTTGACCATGTAAATCTAGGTTTTGGACCTTTATCGTGAGCTATTGAAGAAGCAGTTGTGGAAGACGAACATGAAATTGCATCCCATAGGATAGAAAAGAATCCTTTTACTTTATTTAATTTTTTATCAACTTTCTTCAAACGAGATCCTAGTATTTGTTGATTTCTAGAAAGGATCTCGACGGATTCTCGCAAACTCGCTGATTGTGCAAGACGAATATCGTCGTCTTCTTCGGGATGAGACGTTCTTGAATATTTGGTCCGTCTGATTGTCGTTGATGTTGCTGACGCCATTCTTCATAGGAGGTAAATGTCGGAGGAGATGACGGTAGTTTCATGAGGCTTATTGCGCGAATGTTGATAACCCCAATGGAAGAAGTTTCGGATTTCGATTGAGGGGTTCCCACATGTAAAAGCAATCGCATTATATATTCACCAAAATAAATTGTTCTCATGTTACCGTTGGTAAAAGATAGAAACTCATCCAAAATTCGTCGTAGCCAATTTACTTGTATTCCTCCCCATATCGCATATAAAGCTTCAAAATTTTCTGGGTAGATAAGTTCATATTACACTGTTCTTGGAAGTATACTTCGCATTAAAGCTTTGTGAAGAATTCTAGCTTTTGGACGAAGGAGAACAGATTTCTGTTTCGTCATATTATCTCCCATAAACATATGGCTAATTCTATCCCTTTGTCGAATATTACATTCGACATCATCTAGTGGAATGCCATGATTGGGAGTTTGAAGTATGTGTGCCATTCGATCCAAGGAGAAAAATACTTGTTGACCACAGACTAAACTCCAAACAAAATCATCCTGATTCGATGGGCGTTGGTGAGGAAGATTTAAATTAGCGAAGAATAACTTTACCATGAGGTGGTTGATCTTGTGAGAATTGGCATTCAAATCAAGTAGAGATTCCAAACCGGATCTACGCATAAGTTCTTCTAAACCATAAGCCGCGAAATCGCTATAGACCATGAAAGAACCTTCAAAGATCCTTGAGTTTTTCATTTTATGCCATCTTTGTATAGCCACATCATTGTATAGCCATTGAGCAATTTGGGCATCGGTAGGATCGATGGAAAAAGAACCTTGTCCTTGACGTTTTGGAGGAGCCATTTGTAGTGAAAAAATTGGGGAAAATTGGGAATTTAGGGTTTTGGGCGAAATAGATTTGGGTAAAAAACTGAGATGAGTAAAGCGAAATGAGGGAAATAAGTAAGTAAATAGGGAAGATAAAGGCAGTTGGCCTACAGCCAGTCGACTGTAATAATGTTCAGTCGACTGGTGCACTGTTATTTGCAAAAAAATTCAACAGCCAGTCGACTGAATGTGGTAGGTCAGTCGACTGACTGGTTTTCCGAGAGTTTTGAAATCCTACATTCAGTCGACTGACCTTTATTTCCAGTCGACTGACTGGGAGAAAAAATTACATGAAGCTGAGAAAACAAAATTTATATAAAGAATCAACTATATAAATAAAATACAAATAAGAAGGAATAATAATATACAAGAAATGATAATTATTTTGGAGTTTTTGGAGAACATTCTTGTGGTTCAACCTTGGTATGCTCAGCAAAAGTTTGAAAAGGAGACCAATAATTTTGGCATTCCCATGAGTTTGGAGATGCCGGAGGTTGAGTTGGAGATTGTTCCCAGTTATTCCAGCCGGATGAATTTGCTTGACGGGATGTTGAAGGTTGAACAACATCATGTTTAGATGATTTGCCACAAAACTTAAGTGCAATAGATTCAATAAGACTTAGACGATTTGAATTCATCCGTTGTTTGTAAAACATTTCTCTTTGTAAATTGACTTGCTCCTGTTGATAATGATGGATTTCATCAATTTTTGTTTTTGTTTTTGGAGAAAGAAACAACGATCTTCGAGACCTTTTTGTTTTTGGTGAAAAACCGGTGTGATATCTTCCTAGTTTATGAATGGGGGTAGGAGTTGGTAATGTTGGAGTCGAGCTATTGGATGAATCATAGTTACTTGAAGAGGTTGGAGTAGCAAAAGATAATTTTGAGTTAGAGGAATCATGAGAGTTTTGAGAGGCCATTAAGAAGAATATAGTTTGTAAAGATTTTGTAAAAAAAATTGTAATGATGATTAATAACTGAGAAGAGGCAGTTTATATAGTTGAATATGAGCTTAGAATGAATGGTTATAGACCTTCAAAAGTTAATAACCAGAGATTAAAATTAAAAAAATAATGGGGCAGAATAATTTAAGGATAAGAAAGATATATGGTTAAGAATGTACGAACCATATAACTTAGCAGAAAATGTAATCATAGCATAACTGGTAAGCCATGGAGTTACCTGCTGGAAGACCCAGGTTCAAGTCCTGGCGGCCATGTTATTTTGTGATTTTTTAAACGAAAATATTCAGAATAAATAGAACCAATCTTCTACATGAAAGAAGAAACAATCATAGCTCAAATGGTACGAAGTATTTGAAAACATAGGAGTGGTTATGAGTTCAAGTCCTACTAGAGTCATAAAAAATTTTATTTTGCAAAGATGTGTTATTAGAAGCTAAATATATATATATATATATAAATTATAAATTTTTAAAAGAAATAATACCAAGCTCTCGTCTTAAATTTACAAAAGTATTTTCGTTTAAAGGTTTTGTAAATATATCTGCCAATTGTTTATCAGAGGAAATAAATTCTAGATTTATCAAATTCTTTTCAATATTATCACGAAGAAAATGATGACGAATGTCAATGTGTTTTGTTCGTGAGTGATTAACAGGATTTTTAGATAAATTAATAGCACTAGAATTATCACAGTAAATAGTTGATTTAGTTAAATTAAAACCAAAATCTTGTAGTGTTTGTTGCATGTATATAACTTAAGCACATGCTAGGGCGGCATAAATATATTCTGCTTCACATGTTGATAATGAAACACAATTTTGTTTCTTACTAAACCAAGATATAAGAGATCGTCCAATAAAATGACAAGTCCCACTTGTACTTTTTCTATCTGTCCGGCTTCCTCCAAAATCAGCATCACTATATGATACTAATTCAAAAGGACATTCCTTTGGATAGAATAGTCCAAAGTCCTTGGTTTTATTAAGATACCGTAATATGCGTTTCACTGCTCTTAAATGTGATTCTTTGGGATCTGCTTGAAATCGTGCACACAAACAAACACTCATCATTATGTCAGGTCTACTAGCTGTTAAATATAGTAACGATCCAATCATACTTTGATATAATTTTTGGTCAATACTTTTTCCATTTTCATCTTTATCAAGATGTATGGTTGTACTCATAGGAGTTGGTTTGGTAGAAGTATTTTCCATACCAAAGCAGTTAATTAGATTGTTACAATATTTTTCTTAATTAATAAAAATACCATTTTCTATTTGTTTTATTTGTAAATCAAGAAAATAATTTAACTCACCCATATGTGACATTTCAAATTCATTTGTCATTATCTTAGAAAATTCTTGACAAAGCTTTTCATTTGTAGATCCAAAAATTATATCGTCAACATATATTTGGATAATTAAAATATCATGCTTGTTTCTTTTAATAAAAAGAGTTTGATCAACCTTTCCAATTTCAAAACCAGAATTTAGTAAATAACTTTTAAGACGATCGTACCAAGCACGAGGTGCTTGTTTTAAACCGTATAAAGCCTTTTTGAGTTTATAGACATGGTCAGGAAATTGTTCATGTATAAATAATGGAGGTTGTTCAACATAAACATTTTCTTTTATAAAACCATGTAAAAAAGCACTTTTGACATCCATTTGATATAATTTAAAATTATGAAAACATGCAAAAGCTAGTAAGATTCGTATTGCTTCTAGTCTAGCGACTGGAGCAAACGTTTCTTCATAGTCAATTCCTTCCTCTTGATTATAACCTTGAGCAACTAATCTAGCTTTATTTCTAGTAACATTTCCTTGTTCATCTGCTTTATTTTTGAAAACCCATTTTGTACCAATAACTGATTGATCACTAGGTCGTGGAACTAAATCCCAAACGTCATTTATTGCGAATTGGTTTAGTTCTTTTTGCATAGCGATTAACCAGTTTTCATCAGCAGATGCTTCTTTAATATTTTTAGGTTCAATATGAGAAAGAAAAGCTACATGACCCATTTGATTTAATTGACTTCTTGTCCTAACAGATGAATTTAGTTCTCCAATAACATTAATAGAAGGATGATCTCTTAATACTCTAGGTGGAGATCTTAATTCATTGTTATTGTGAGCAATGTTTTCATTAATTTCAAAAGTTGTAGTTTCTGTATTTGTGGTATTATCAGGGAAATCTTCATCATCTATTATACTTAGAGTTGGTTTAAAATTTTCATCAAAAGATACATGAAGAGTTTCTTCGATGATGTTTGTTCTTTTATTATAAATTCGATAAGCTTTGCTACGATCCGAATATCCTAAAAAGATTCCTTCATCGGATTTTGGATCAAATTTACCAAGCTGATCTTTTGTGTTTAACATAAAACATTTTGAACCGAAAACTTTAAAATAAGAAATATTTGGTTTTCGTCCATTAAGAAGTTCATAAGGAGTATTCTTAGTTAGTGGCCGAATAGGCTTCAGCCCAAAAATGTTTTGGTAACGTACTTCCATTTAACAAAGTCCTTGCACATTCTTGTAAAGTTCTATTTTTACGTTCTACAACCCCATTTCGTTGTGGAGTTCTAGGAAAAGAAAAATTATGGAATATTCCTTTTTTCTTACAGAAATGTTCAAAGGCTTCGTTTTCGAATTCACCTCCATGATCACTTCTTATGTTTTTGATTTTCAAACCTTTAAAATTTTGAATACTTTTGGCAAACGATTTAAAATTATCAAAAGTATCACTTTTATTTTTCATAAAAATAGTTCAAGTATATCTAGAAAAATCATCAACAATTACAAACACATATCTACTGTGATTAATGGATTGTACTTGTGTTGGTCCAAATAAATCCATATGTAGTAATTCAAGTGGTTGTAAGGTTGAAATAACCTTTCTACATTTAAAAGATGATTTAGTTAATTTTCCTAAATGACATGCATCACAAATATGATCTATTTTAAAATTCATTTTTGGTAGACCTTTTACTAAATCATTTTTAGAAAGCTTATTTATAGTTTGAAAATTAATATGACAGAATCGTTTGTGCCATAACCAAGGATCATTTTCTTTGGCTATTAAACACATATCTGAATTATGTTTTATTTTCATATTCAGATCATAGATATTTCTGTCTCCGTTTCCTTCAAAGATAAGATTTTGATTTTGATGAAAAATACAACATTTGTTTTCAGAAAAGGTGATTTTGAATCCTTTGTAATACAATTGGCTGATACTAAGTAAATTATGTTTTAAATTTTTGACAAGTAAAACATTTGAAATAAGAGGTAAACTTGTAATACCATTGTTTCTCACATCGCCTTTGCCGATGATATATCCATTAGAGTTGTCTCCAAATGTGACGGAGCCTCCATCTGTGTAAATAATATTTGATAGCATATCTTTGTTTCCTGTCATATGTTTTGAGCAACCACTGTCGAGTATCCATTTTCCTCTTTTCTTGAGTGAGACCTGCAAAAAATATAATATAATATTGGTACCCACTTTTTTAATAGGGTCCTAAGAGTTAAATCTTAGGAAACCAAACCCAAGAGGGCTCAGTATCCCATTTAAAAATATAATCTTTATTCTTATGAACAGTTTGTAAAAAGGTGTTTATATATTTCTTTCTAATCAAACTATTGTTTGTTTTAGGAACCCAAATTTTTATGCTTTGTGAGTAATAATTCATTCTTGTCTGAACTTTAGTAGGATTAATATTTCTCCTATTTTTCTTTTTAGATGGAGCTGTTGTTTTCTTAACATATCCTAACCCTTTCTTACTTGACACAGATTGAGAGTTATCAATAATTTTTGATAATGTTTCTCTTCCTTTATTAAAATTCAAAACATTTTTGGTGATGCTTTCTAAATTAGTTTTGAGACTAGTATTATCCAATTCTATCAATTTTAATTTTGTTTTTATTTCATGATTTTCAAAAACAAGAGCATCATTTTTCTCTTTCTAAGTTCCAATTCCTTGACTCAAGACAGTGAGTTGAGAATTGATATTAGAGAATGATTTTTGTAATTTTTCAAGTTCTTCCTCTAATATTTTCTTTTCATCTTTAAGCATATCTCTTTCGAATTCTGCTTTATTCTGATATTCACGAGTCTCCTTATATTTTCTTTTGAGATTTTTTAGAGTGTCAACTAGCTCCGAATTTATCTCAATCATATCATCAAAAGTAAATTCACTAACCTCGTTTTCAGTTGCCATGAAGCAGACATTTGCTTGCTCGTTTTCACTGTCACTACTGTTTTCTGATGAAGAAGTGTCTGAATCATCCCATGTTACCGAGAATGCTTTCTTTTTCTTGTCTTTTCTGCCTTTGAAATATTTCTTCTTCAATTCTGGGAATTCCTTTTGAATATGACCTTTCTTATGACAATTGAAACATTCTAGAACTAAAGATGGTGGTTTGTTTGGAAAGTTCCTTTTTCCATTATTTTTGTTATTTTTCGGAATTTCAAGAACTTTTTGAAATTTTTAGCAATAAATGCTAGATCCTCTTCATCCGAATCTTCATCTTTTTCTTCCTTAGCATGAAAAGCTATGTTCTTTTTATCTTGTGCTTGTACTCGTTTTGCCTGCAAATTCACTTCATAGGACATTAGATTTCCTATTAACTCTTCAGATTTTATGGTAGAGAGGTCATTAGCTTCTTCAATAGCCAAGACTTTTCTCTCTCATTCATCCGTTAAAGAGTTTAGGATTTTTGATACAATATCAAAATCAGTGTACTTTTCTCCTAATCCTAATAGTGAATGATAGATATCTTGAAATCTAGAGTACATATCATTGATGGATTCATCTTGTTTCATTCTAAAGTTTTGAAACTGATTTTTGAGCATGGAGATTTTGCTTTGTTTGACCTTATTAGTTCCTTCATGAGTGATTTTAAGTGTTCTCCATATTTCATAAGTAGTTTGACACATGCTAACACGATTAAATTCATTTCTATCTAGTGCACAGAATAACATGTTCATAGCTTTAGCATTGGCAGTAGCATCTAGTTTTTGTGTGTTTGACCAAGTGGAATATTCTCCAGTAGGAGGAGTGTATTCATTTTGTTTGATATTCCATGATTCAAACTATTTGATTGCATATAGATTCTCATACGAGTAGACCAATAATTATAGTTTAAACCATTAAAGAAAGGAGGTCGTGCAGTGGATTGGCCTTCAATAAAATTAGTGTTAGCGACAGTATTAGTGGTAGTGCTGGTGTTTTTTTCCATATTAGAAAGATATCAAATAACTTTGTAACGGTTATAAGATGCCTTGCTCTGATACCAAATGAAAGTGTATAGGACCGTATAATATGGATAAACAGTAATGTAGAGTGTAGATAGTAAATAATGTGGAATATAAAAGCAGTATAGTAAAATGACACCAGAGATTTTATACTGGTTTAAAGCACCGTATACGTCCAGTCCCAGACTAACTTCTGGCTTTAACTAACAATACGCTCTCTTAACCCGGAGGAATAGGTAAACAATACCTGAGCAGCAGAACATGATTTTTGCCTCAGCAGCAGAAGAGGACTTTCCCTTGCCTGAGCAGCAGAACAAGACTTTAACAAAGTACAATGTAGTTGACTTAATGTGTTCTTGATAACACTGATTAGTCTATTAAGATTACAAACTTCCTATAATCAATTCCTCAAGAATATAAAGAGTATGTGAAGATTTGAAAGGAAGAATATTGCTAAGAATCAAAGTATATGTTATATAATTCAAAGATTCAAAGCAATGGAGAATATGAATGCACTAGAATAATCACAAGAGAGAATATAGAGAATTAGAATCATAAAATTGGTGGTTATGAAGTGAATGATAACTTCTATATATAGTTTTCAGAGAGATGCAACTCTTAATGAAGAGTTTCAGCCAAGAGAGACATCCATTCATGCAGTGCATCCCTTCATGGAAGAAGATGTCCATTCAGAAATTTTGCAGTTGAAGCCGGTTCAGTCGATTGGTATATTGGGTTAGTCGACTGGTGTTTTGAATATTTAAAAGTTTAAAATATTTGCCATTTCAAAATTATGAACAGAGTTCACTGTTGTGCATATGCACAGTCAGTCGACTGGTAAGATCAGTCAGTCGACTAGCTGGGCATAAATTGCACAGTGAATTCTGTTTTGTAATGAAAAATTTTAAAATCGAAAACTTGAGGATTGATTTTAACATATGTCTAAGACTCAATATCTATAATAGTTACTTTAAACCTAGAGATCCTCTGTTGTTTTCTTTTTGTCATGTATGAATGCAAATTCTTCTTTATTTTCTGAACTGTCGTCATGAATCAAAACTAGTAATTCAACATTAGCCTCTCAGTTGTGTTATCATAACAACACCTGTAGCATTCAACATGAATGCTAAAAAAAGGAAAATGAAAGGTAAATGAAACGAAAGCTAATTAAAAAGAAATAAAACTATTCTATTTGCACGAATAAATGAAACTACACTACTAGCGTAAAAGGAAATAAACAAAAAAAGAAGAGCATGTATTGAAATTGCATAAAAGAAGAATTACATAAAAGAAATGGCTAAGTAGCCATGAAAGTAATAGGGCTTTGTTTTATTTCCCCTAAACTAATGAGCTAATGGAGCTTAAAAGAAGCGAGTAATTACATGAAACATAAGGGGTATTTATACATGTATGAAACCCTAATTCACTTTTTTGGGAACTACCCAAAATACCCTCTTAGGAAGTGTAGAGGCCAAGCAATCATTAGCATCCAATAATCATCATTTAAGTTTGCATGAAGCTTTAAACTCAATTAGCATGTGCATTAGCCTCTAATTTGTTCGTTAAGGTATGTGGGTAGGTGGGGTCCTCCATGATCCATGACTTTGAGTTATTTGCATCTTCATTCCTTTTTATCTTCTTTGTGTATGCATATATTTTCATGAAACCACTTGTATTTGATTTCAAATTCCTACAAAAATAATATAGAAATTTCCAATTAAATTTTCTCAAATTAATATATGCACAAAAATGACCATTTTGCCCCTATATGAAGATGAATATGCGACAATTTGAAAATAATTTGAATTTTAGTTTAAGCATGTTAAAATACCCAATATGATCATTTACTTAATTTAATTAGATTAAATATGGTGGTAAAAATATGCATATTTACAAACACATCAAATACCCTCACACTTATCTTTTTATTCATCCTCGAATAAAGAAAAACTAAGATAAATCCGTTTGCGCAGGGAGCACGATTGCATTAAGCATATGCAACACGCCGTTAAACCTCTAGTGTCCCCAGTAGGACGAGTGTTGTCTCGGGAGGGTTTTCAGCGGATACTGCCTATAAAATCCAAATGCAAAGTGAAAATATTTACAAATGAAGGATTTACTTTTAAATTAACACGAATATGTTAAATATAGATTTTGGTTATTGTCCTGAAAATTTTAGTCATTTACTCATCAAAATATCCAATAAAAATCAAGTTATCATAACAAACAGACAATAATTTAACTCGTTGTTACAGTTGATAAAAAAGTGTGACCATGAAATAGATCCTTAGTTGATTATCAAAGTGGTATTTTCATTTCATTTCAATAACAAGTCAAATCAAATAAGTTAAAATAGTGCTTGGATTACATTTGTTTACTCTCTCGACTTTTTTTTGAATTTTTTTTTGATATTTACAATATTTACATATGTCTAACTTAGATAAACTGAGACCGGATATATTACCTAGGTAGTGCCTTGCGGACTTATGTGATGGGAATACAAAGCGTGGCGAGTGAACACTCAATTATGAACATCTATTGACTGTAGGCGTTATTAATAAAAGTATTTTTTTATCCATACACCTAGCTCAAATAAACCGAGGCCAGATATACCGATCATGCACTGCCTTTCGGGCTTACGTGAGAAGGGTACAGAGCATCGCGAGTGTACACATAAGTGTGTACACCTATCGACCGTAAGTGTTAATAAATATATACATTTATATAAGAAATATTTTTTTTGTTTTTTTTTGAAGAGAGAGTTTTGCAAAATCATCTTAGCACCATTTAACTTAGAAGACAAAAAAAGGTCATATCCTTTTATTTGAATTCATCACTTTTTAAAAGTAAGATCTTCAGTTAGGAATTTTATAATTAACACGTATGAACCTTTCTATATACTAGTTAAACCATCGTTATTTGTAATCAAACTTTGTTTTTATTTTTGTTGAGAAAAACAAAGTTTCAAAAATTTCAATTTAATAAACCAAAACCATATATTTATCCTATAGTGTTTCTTTAAAAATAAATCAAAATGCAAAGAGAAAATTTATTTTTGGATTTGATTTTGTTTTTGTTTTTGAAATTTTTGAGTTTTGGAAACAAAATGCAAAAATAAACAAGGAAAATTTAATAAAAATGAAAATAAAAAATAAAGACGAGCTCCCCCCACATTTGATTTTGACTATGTCCCTATAATCAATCCAAGTGAATGGAACATTTATTATTACTTACATGAAAATACATTGTATTTACATGACATCAGAAAGTATATCGTTAAAAAGTAAATGAAACAGTCTTCCAAAGACCAATTCATTTGTCTTGTCAAGTACGCGAGACGCAGCTGAAGCTTGAAAATCCAAACCTTCAAAGATTTTAAAGTTGAATGTTGATTTGGAAAAACGAATGTTGTTTTATTAAAAATCGTACGAGTTGATTTATTTTCGACTATTTTCGAGGTTGATAAAACGATTAATTGAAATTCAAGTTTATTTTCACCAATTTGAAATTCAAACCTATCATTGAAAACTTCCTTAGAATTATTGATTTCAAAATCAAAATGGTGATTTAAATCTTCCCCTTCGAAATTTAGCAACTCATCTTCAAAAAGTCCATAGAAATCGTGTTCGTTAAATTCATCTTTCTTTGTTGGATTATCAACAACTTCATTGTGTATCTCAAGTTCAAAATCCAAAGCTGTTGTATTCAAATTTTTGAAATCAAAAAAAGGAATATCGAATTTTAAATTTGGTTCTACACCCTCAAAAGAATTGAAATCCAACTCAAGTACCGTATTTTCTACAACTTCATTAAGATAATCATTTTTAGTTTCAAAAGTTGTTGTTTGAAAATCGTCAATTGTGGGAAAGATGGATTTGACTCATCACTAGTTAGGATTTGATTTTGTTGTTCATGTAATTTTTTGTATGTTCCAATCAACAAATCTGTGTGATCATCGTAAATTTCATTCATTTATTCAACAAAATCCAACTTATAATTATTGACTTGAGAATTTTTGATTTGGATTTGTCGAGATTTTTTTTCACTCGTATCGTAGTCTAGATTGTTCCCATTGCCAAAATTATTTGAAAAGTGGATCACATTTTCGTTTGATTTTGAAATTCATTTTGGAGTTCAAAATTGAATTGGCATGAGCTATACTCAAAGTCATTTGAATTTTGAAGTGAATTCAGGTTTTGATTATTTTGAAAATTTTGACTTAACTTATCACACAAATAAGAATTATACAAATCATTTATCATTTTATTTTGTTATGTAGAGATTTCAAGTAGAGATGAAATGCTATTTTCGAGATTCGAGGGTTCTTCGTCATTTTTGAAAATTTTGTGGTTCAAAACTCAAATCATTTAAACAATAGTTGTTGTTGAAATATCCATAAGAATTTGAAGTGAAATTGTATGTATTATATTGATTTTCACAACTATCGTAAAATTCATGTGAATATGGAAATTCGGACATTTTCAAGAATGTTTTTGTTTTTTATAAAGGAAAAATATTTACAAAATGAATTTGTTCACAAGGAAAATTGATTTTTGTTTTGATTTTTCAATTATTATTTTTATGAAAAGATTTTATATTTTTTTGGATTTTGGATTTTGATTAAAAAAATTCAAAGGAAAAGGATTTAAGAATTTCAAAGGAATATTTACAATTTTTTTGTTTTTGATTTTGGATTTTTTTTTTGTTTTTTAAATATGCATGAACTAATGCAACTAAATGAATGCAAGGTTAATTAAAAATTATTTATCTAACCCAAAATTGTATAATCACATATTGTCTTAAATCAACAAGATAGTTCTCAGCCAGGTAACATGTAGGATTTATCGATGCACCACGAATCACCATAGCAATGCAGCCGAAGGTTTAAGTACCTTCAAAGAAACAACCACTATAATATTTACGAATCACCATAATATTTATAAATGGTTTTTGCTTTGCCGTAGCCTAGACACCAAGAAATTAAATTGTCAAAAGAGGACAACTTGTCAATATACGATTAAGTGTTATTGATGTCTAAGCGTTATTATTAATTAATGTTTAGAATGAAATGCAAAGCAGAAATTAAACGTGTATTAACAATGCAACTACAAATGGAATTTTGTTTTTCTGTAAAAAAATTTATTTTTTTATATATAAATGCAAATGCAAGAAACCAACAATGTAGATTAAAAGTAGAGATGAAAGCACGATAGCGGAGCGTGCAGAATTATTAGCAAATTATTTTAAAAGCAAGCAATATTTTTTTTAAAGTAAGCAAGCGGTTATTTTTTGGCAAGCAAGTCTTTCATTGCGATTTTATGCTTTGACAACCTTAAAATAAAAGCAAGATATATACAATTTTTTATAAAGGAAGAAAAACTAAAACAAAACAAACCAAAACAAAACAAATGAAAACAACACAAAACAAAAGAAAACAATGCGATTGAAACCTGTAAAAAAATTATGTTGTAAAGCTTTAACACAAATTTAAAAAAAAAAGGAAGAATGAACAAAAAGAAAGATGGGCTGAATAAAAAAAGTAAACAAAAATAAATAATAATAAAAAGAAGGCAAACAACCCGACCCAAGAAGTAAGGCTAACCATTTTTCTCGTTCGTTCAAGGCAAAACAACACAAACCCGCTAAACAAAAAATAGAAGAAAAAGTCTAACTCCTAAATAAATTCATTCGTTCATTCCCCCAAAAAGAAAAGAATGCAAATCGAAATTCCCAAATACTCTAATTGATTTCTTATACGATTCAGGTTCCCCTGAGTTGATCGAGGAGTAATTGGGATGGTCGAATTAAGGGGAGGTGGTAGTAGGCGGAATTGGAAGTCACGAGTCGTTTAGACTTGAGGAGGTTCGAATTGGGGTTGACGGTGGTGGATAAGTTGCAAGGAGTGTTGGGGATTTTGCGGTTCGAGGCAAATTTGACGGCGAGGTACAAACAGGTTATCGAACTATCGACTTTCAGGATTCAATGAAGCTCTATAACAGCGTAATCGGCTTCAAAGTTTGTACGACTTTGATCGGACCAAGAACACTTCAGAAACTGTATCTGATGATGCAATTCATATGTAATAGAATAAAGAGGAAGAAGAAAAACAATTCTGCAACGCTTTCTGAATTTGCAACACCTTGGAGGCGTCACAAAACAGAGCAATGACTGTAATGATTTATGGGCTTCGCATAACTGTGTGGAGAAAAAGAAGAGGATTGAAACTTATTTTGCAACTGTTCTGGGCGTTGCTATTTATATACGTGAGGAGATGTCCATTCGCGTAGTGTCACGGCCATTAGCAACGGTTCGCAACCGTTACGAACGGGTTCAAAAATCAAACGTTGCGTCTGTTCATATTTATTACGTTCAGAAAACGTTACAAATTCCCACCATCATTCAAATTCCGAATTCCGGTTCTGGGTCCTTAACGGGCTGAAATCTGGCCCGTTACTGTTTCATATTTTGATCCAAACATATTTTCAGATCCGAACCCGAAACCCGTACCCGGCCCGGCCCGGTTCGGTCGGACGGACGGTGGCGGCGCGCGTGTGGTGTTGCATGACTTCTCTCCTCACAACAAAGCAAACATGTGGGAGCCCCAAGGCCCCAACAACCACTTGAGAGAGCTATACTTATACAAGAATATTGTATAAAACTCTAGAATGTGGGACTATAGTTCTTTCTTCTTCCTTCCTTCTTTCTCTTCCAAACAAATAACCCAAAGCCAAAATCTTTTGAAAATTTACAACAATCTCCCCCAATTTTCAAAATAAGAAAATAAATAAATAGGATGGCTGCATCACTAGAGTGACTTCCTACATACCCAAGTGGGATCAAGCCTATGTAATTCTAAGATCAAGTTTTGCATCATTGTGAAAACCAACACCTAAATAAAAGAGGCATTTCACCAGAAGTACAAACTTCGCAGTCCAATTAGTTTCTAGGACACACATTCAAAGAAATTACTTTCAAGGCCAAAATCAACAGAATAATTATTTTCAAGGACAAAGTCGGTAGTCCATTTACTTTCAAGGACATAATTTCATAGGTTTTTAGGCCCTACAAACTATTTTTTTTAAGTTTTGTCCTTGAAAGTAATTATTTTCGTCGTGTGTCCTAGAAACTAATTCCACTTGCTAAAGAGGTCCTTGTGGCTAATTTCCACTAAATAAAAGGTATCTTTTGGATTTGAACCTTTACTTAGTGCAAACTATTCAAAACCTTATCGAGATTCTATGGTGAACGAATCTCGAACCAAGTATCCCTAATGATAAAACCGGAACAATCACACATGTCGATTTCCTTAGGTAAAGTGTTCTGTATTGCTCAGCACGTTAATCTCCATCTGCTTAAATCCTGGTTCATGAGTCAACTTAGAAAGCGGTCTTACTTTCCTAGGAAACGGCCTGATTTCCGTACTCATATAGGTAAGTCTCTTAAGGTGTTTCTGCGATACACCTTTTAAGGTTTCTAGACATATTAAGGATACATATCCATCCTTTGTTCTTGCAGAATTTAACACTAAATATTATGGTAATATCTATTTAGTGTTCCATAACCATTCTCTTAACTTGTTGGTACCCATTGAACTTTGTCTATCATTTTCAAGACATAAGTTGGGTTTCTGTTAAGAATGATCAACCTTTATTCACAGACATTAGTCCCATTTCTTGTGACTTTATAGAAACCATTGCCTTTGGAAGACCTTTTGTAAGTGGGCCAGCCAAGTTTTTCTTCGTTTCTATGTAGTCAATAGTTATAACTCCTCTTTTGAGTAACTGTCTCACCATTTGATGTCTTAGACTCACATGTCTAGACTTTCCATTATATGTCTTATTAGACACATTGTATATCGTTGCTTGATTGTCACAGTTAATCATGACTGCTGGAGATGGCTTCTTCCATAAAGGGATTTCCATTAATAAATTCCTAAGCCATTCCACTTCTTTACATGCATCTGCTAATGCAATCAATTCTGATAACATTGTTGAGTCAGAAATACAGGTCTGCTTCTTGGAAGCCCAAGACACAGCAGCACCTCCTAATGTAAAGATCCATCCAGTCGTAGACTTGGATTTGGATTCTACATTGTTCCAGGTTGCATCACTGTATCCTTCTATTACAGCAGGATATCCTTTATAAGATAAACCATATTCAATGGTTCCTTTCAAATAAGCTAAAACTCTGGAAATGGCTTTCTAAACTTCAAAACCTGGATTACTCGTAAATCGACACAATATACTTATAGCATGTGCGATGTCTTGTCTAGTGCAATGCATAGCATACATAAGACTCCCAATAACACTGGAATACTCTAGTTGAGAGATAGTACGTCTAGTGTTCTTTTCTAATTTAATACTAGGATCTAACGGAGTTGGTGCTGGTTTGTCATCGTAATGACCATACTTTTGTAGGAATTTCTCTATGTAATGAGATTGAGTTAGTAATAACTCCCCCTCTTTCCTAACAATTTTAATTCCCAAAATTACATCAGCCTCTCCTAGATCTTTCATATCGAATTTAGAAGACAGAAACTTTTTAGTTTCATTCACACAGGATATATTGGAACCAAATATTAGCATGTCATCAACGTATAAACATATTATAACAATGCCGTTGTCATCCGATTTGCTATAAATACATTTATCAGCATCATTTACAATGAATCGATATGACAGTGCAACTTTATCAAATTTCTCATGCCATTGCATGGGAGCTTGCTTCAGGCCATAAAGAGATTTCACTAATTTGCAAACTTTCTTTTCTTGGCCTGGGGTTTTGAAACCTTCAGGTTGTTCCATATATATCTCTTCTTCTAAATCTCCATTTAGAAAAGCGGTCTTTACATCCATTTGATGTATGACTAATTTATGAATTGATGCAAGTGCAATTAAACAGCGTACAGAAGATATGCGAGCAACTGGAGCATATGTATCAAAATAATCTACTCCATGTCTTTGCTTATATCCCTTAGCAACTAATCTGGCTTTAAACTTATCAATAGATCCATTTGTATTCAACTTTTTCTTGAATATCCATTTACATCCTATAGGTTTAGCACCAGGAGGTAAATCAGTTAAAACCCAAGTTTGATTTAACATTATGGAATTCATTTCATCATTGATAGCTTCTTTCCAGAAATTAGAATCTCTGAAACTCATAGCTTCAGAATAAGTTTTGGGATCGTCATCGACGTTCATTACATATTTAGTCACATTAAGGACTTCGTCCTTACTGCCTTCTACAAGATATGTAATGAAGTCAGGACCATAGTCCTTCTCTATTCTTGCTCTTTTACTTCTCCGTTGTTCAGTACTATTATCTGGTACTGACACTTCCTTGCTGTTTTGAGCAGGAGCATAATCATCATCACTGATATCATTAGTCAGACTAGGTTCTGGACCAGATGATCTCAATGGGATCTCAACAGTTTGATTTTCAAAAAATTCTACATCTACAGATTCTATAACCTCTAGGGTGTCAAGAATAAGAAATCTATAAGTTATACTATTAAGTGAATATCCTATGAAAACACATTTAAATGCTCTATTTCCTAGCTTTGGTCGTTTAGGGTCTGGTTTTCTAACATATGCTAAGAAACTCCAAACTTTAAGTCTAGTTAGGTTAGGTTTTCTATTAGACCATAATTCATAAGGAGAAATATTATTATTTTTAAGTGGTACTCGATCTAAAATATAACATGCAGATAACATAGCATCACCCCATAGGTTATAAGGTAAATTAGAACTTATAAGCATGGCATTAACCATTTCTACTAAAGTTTTAATTTTCCTTTCAGCAACACCATTTTGTTGTGGTGTATATGGAGCAGTACATTGGTGAATTATACCTTGTTGTTTACAAAACAAGGTGAATTCATTTGAGAAATATTCACCACCACGATCTGAATGTAATATTTTAATTTTAACTCCTAATTGTGTTTCGACCTCTGCTTTGTAAATTTTGAATTTATCAAAAGCCTCATCTTTAGTTTTCATTAGATACACATATGCATATCTAGTATAATCATCAATGAATGTTGTATAGTGTTGGTTACCACCATAGGTGATATGACTTTTTAAGTCACCCACATCACTATATACCAAATCAAGCAAACCAGTTTTCCTTTCTACGGATTTAAAGGATTTCCGGTGTATTTTTGCTTGAACACATATTTCACATTTAGAGATGGCATCTAAATCACAATTAGAAATTAATCCTAATTTATTCATATTTCTAATGGAATTATAGTTAACATGTCCTAATCTACTATGCCATAAATTAATAGAATCAACAATATAAACAGAAGATTTCATTATTAGATTCAACTTAATCATGCCGTTACAAGGGTATCCATGTCCAATGAATTTACCATTCTTAGACAACACTAGCTTGTCAAACTCATACACCATCTTGAATCCTCCTTTGTTAAGAAGGTATCCAGAGACCAAATTCTTACACATATCAGGTACATAAAATACATTGACTAATGTAAGAACTTTTCCAGAGGTGAGAGGAAGTTCTATAGTGCCTTTTACCAGAACTTTGCTTGGAACCTTATTTGCTCCAGTAACTTCGTCGGCTTCTCCTTTATTTTCTTCGTAACTCTTGAAAAGATTACGATCTTTGAAAATGTGAATGATTGCTCCAGTATCGAACCACCAAACATTATCATTGCCACTAACGGAGTTTGCCTCTTGCACTACAGCCACAAGCGAGTCTTCGACCACATTCACTTTTTTTTGTTTCTTCTGCAGACGGCAGTCTCGGGCATAGTGGCCGGGCTTGTTACAAAAATAACAAGCACCTTTCCTTTTGTTGTTGGTTTTGGAATGATTTTTCTTCTTAAAATGTGTCTCATTCTTTGGCTTTAATTTATCAGTAATTTCCACATTATTCACCTTAGAATGGAACTCAGTTTGCGGATTATCATCTAGATCGCGTTTACGAGAGTCTTCTTCAATACGAAGATGACGCTGTAAACCGTCTAAATTATAATCCGTTTCCGCATGTTTTATTTTTTCTTATAATCACCCCAACTATGCGGAAGTCTATAAATTATAACTCCAACAACAAAAGATTCAGGGAGATCAATTCCATCATCTTTAAGTTGATTCACCAACAGTAAAATTTTGCTTACTTGTCCAATTATGGACTTATTGGTGACCATTTTGAAATCCATAAAATTTGAAATAAGAAACTTTTTATTACTTGCCTCGGATATGTGGTACTTATTTTCCAGTGTAGTCTAGAGTGTCTTTGCTGTTTCCAAGGTCCTATGAGCATTGTAGACTGGGATAGATAACACATTCAGAATATGGCCTCTGCATAGGAAATCGTCCTCTTTGCGCTTTGCACGCTTAGCCTTTAGAGTATCATCATCTTTATCAGTTTCCTCTTTGATTTCTTCCAAATTATCTTCCAAAATGTAGAACAACTTGACGGTGACCAAGAAAAATTTCATCGTCTCTTGCCAACGAGTGAAATTGTCACCATCAAAACGCTCCAATCGAGTTAGATGCTGATTCATAACATGTAGAGCGCTCGAACCTTCCATGGTTGAACAGTATTGTCTGAAATTTATTAGGGATTTCGTGGTTCGAGGCGAATTTGACGGCGATAGAAATGAAAACAATGCTGTACTTCCAACTTCAAGGATCTATGGAATAGATTCTTTCAGACAATAGTTCAGCCCACCAGGTACAAACGAGTTATTGAACTATCGACTTTCAGGATTCAATGAAGCCCTATAACAGCGTAATCGGATTCAAAGTTTGTACGACTTTGATCGGACCAAACAAACTTCAGAAACTGTATCTGATGATGCCATTCATATGTAATAGAATAAAGAGGAAGAAGAAAAAAAATTCTGCAACGCTTTCTGAATTAGCAACACCTTGGAGGCGTCACAAAACAGAGCAATGGCTGTAATGATTTCTGGGCGTCGCAGAACTGTGTGGAGAAGAAGAGGATTGAAACTTATTTTGCAACTGTTCTGGGCGTTGCTATTTATATACGTGAGGAGATGTCCATTCGCGAAGTGTCACGGCCATTAGCAACGGTTCGCAACCGTTACGAATGGGTTCAAAAATCAAACAACGCGTCTATTCGTATTTGTAACGTTCAGAAAACATTACAAATTCCAGCCATCATTCAAATTGTGAATTCCGGTTCTGGGTCCTTAACGGGCTGAAATCTGGCCCGTTACTGTTTCATATTTTGATCCAAAAATATTTTTAGATCCAAACCCGAAACCCATACCCGGCCCGGTTCAGTTCGGTCGGACGGACGGTGGCGGCGCGCGTGTGGTGTTGCATGACTTCTCTCCTCACAACAAAGCAAACATGTGCGAGCCCCAAGGCCCCAACATCCACTTAAGAGAGCTATACTTATACAAGAATATTGTATAAAACTCTAGAATGTGGGACTATAGTTCTTTCTTCTTCCTTCCTTCTTTCTCTTCCAAACAAAAAACCCAAAGCCCAAATCTTTTGAAAATTTACAACAAGGAGGTGGCCGATAATGGGGTTGTTCGATGCTCGCTAGGGTGGAAGTCGCGTTGTGGTCTGGTGGGTTCGAGTGTTGGCAATTATTTATGTTGCTGCTGGGTGGATGGCAATGACTTCGAAGTTAGTTGTACGTTGATGTCAGAGGAGAGTATGGGTGATAGAGATGGCAGTGCGATTGGATATGCAGTTTTATTGTGGAGTGATGGTTACTGTTGGAGTCGAGTGTGATTTATGTAACGTACGCGATTTTTCGTTGCCGAAAAACCGAATAGTTATGGGTTTTAAAAAGATTTTAAGAAAAGAAAAAGTAGAAAAGAAGGTAAAAAGAAGATAGAGGGAAAAGGAAATAGAAAATAGAAATTAGCGAGCATAGAAAACTAGAAAATAGAATAGAGGAAAAAGAAAATAGAAAGGAAACGGAAAAAAAGAAGAAAATAGGACGGACAGAACACAACAGAATCACATCAGAATCTCACAATTCGCAGCAGAACAACATATAATAATAAATGAATAATCTTTAAACAAAGAACTATCAGTTATTACATTTTATACATTTCATTACATCATATCATCAGAGTGTACAACAATATACAACAACAAACAGTGCAGCGGAAAAAAGAAATACTATATACTAGTATACGCCATGCCATCCAGCTTGCCTCCAGCAACTCCAGAATATCCAGAATATCCTGATAAACCTTACTCTTGACTACCCGTGTGAAAATTGGTGGGCACCCAGAGTTTAGGAAGGAAAACAATAAACTCCAAGTCAGTCATGTGACTGGTGTGAGAACTCAAAATAGTTTATTTATCTTTAAAAATCAAAATAGAGGAATATTTTTAAATTCAATTCGCAATGCTTTTAAAAATGAGACTACCATAAGGCCTCCCGCGCACACACACAATGCAAACGCAGAATCGGAGGAGATTTCTCCTTATGATAGTCAAAGATGCTTGATACGCATTTAAAATAACATTTGATATTATTACTAGTGCATAGTGTAGGGGAAAAATTCATTTCGAAAGTAGAATATAAATCTTAGCCAACATACGACCATTATCGTATGCCTACTATAGCTACCATCCAAACAGTGGTGACCACCATAAGTGAATGGCAGGTCCTACAACTAATACCGTACAAGTTTCGTATTGGGAATTGGATTTCCAACAAATGGTCAGGCCAAGGAACTTCCCATTGCCACATGAGAATGCCTCTGGAAAGACATCCCCGAGAACCAAACCGGAACTCTGCCAACACAAGGCCGGGTTACCCCTAACTGGGTAACTATTGACACGAGCACGCCATTCCCCGATCGTAAACGACCTTTCTCACGGGATCCCGAAAACCAACAACCACAAAGTAATAAATTCGTAGTAACCACATAGGTTAAATATCTGGGCTCCATACCATGATACCACCTCTATCCAGAAGGAAATGTACATACCCTAAAGGGTGCTACCCCTCATAACCTTGCCGCATCTTTCCTGTTTTGACCATTTCCGGGGTGTGAGGTTCGACGAAGTCATGTCCACAAAAACATACTTTATACAAAAGCCATGCTTTGGGTCAACAAATGATCAACACAATGATCACTAGGATAGACGATCAAATAAACGATCCTATCACAAATAATCAACACAATGATCATTCAGCATTACTCAGCATGTCACATTACCAAATTGGGAATATATCGCTGATAACATTCAACTACATAACCTCTAAGCACGTACGTCTCAGAGAAGGGTGTTAAGCTAAAAGAATAAATTCTCCGCCACCAACAGAAATATATTTGAAAGAAATCGGCTTTATATCTCAACTTGTAATGTCAGACATACAATCCATACAAGTCTGTTTCGGGCTCGAACAAAACCGAAGGCACTTACAAAGAAGTCCTTGCAATCCGGATATTCACAATCCTGATCGGATTTCCCATCACTTAGGGAGTCTCTATACCGTTGCAACTCAGTGCAGAGACAATCGATAGGTCATCCTATCGTTCTCGCAAATACCGGGTCTTCAACACCGATCTTCAATGCAATTCACGACGACGTATCACATATTCGGAATGGGTTATACGACCCCATGGTCCTTTCCCGGTTAACCCGAATAGTGAGCGCTTATTTAAAAATAAGTGTAGCATTCACATTCAATCAAATCACATCAATTACCCATTCAAAGGGAAATATTGATAGTCGATTATTGAACTATCAATGGATATGCACACATCACCAGTTTCCAAAAAATTTTCCAAATTATTTATTTTCCAAAATATCTTCACTAGATATATAATTTCATTACTTCAAAAATAAATCAATATTTACTTTTAAACAAATTCCACTTCCTTTTATAAATTCCTTAGTGAATTTATAATCCAAAATATCTATGAATATTCGATTTCAATTATTCATTTCAATTTATCTTCAAAAAGATAAATTCTAAATATCACTTCATATTGGAAAACAATTCCATACTTATTTAATAAGTAATTCACAAATTTTATTTATTTTCAACACTTAGAAAATATTCAATATACCTAAATCGAAATTTAGTATATATTTCATTCTTTAAGGAAATCATTCTCTTAAACATATTTATTTGGGCCAAAACGAATGTTGCGTAAAACATCGTTACGACAACCCAAAATCACTAGTATAGGGATTCGAAATTTAAAATAGATATATAAATCCCAATACTATACGAAACATTTCCTTTCGGAAATCATTTACTATAAACAACAGTGTTATAGTCCATCATTTCCTTTTATTTCTCGAAAACGTTTATTTCAACAATACATGTTGAAATCTATGGTTTCGAATCTCAACACATTTTAAAACATTGTTCGATCGTTTTAACTCTATTTCAAATATCACATTCAAAACAATTTCTTTAACATCTTATTCACTATTCAAAAACGTGAATATACTTCATTAACAATTTCATCCTTTTATTCATTTTAATTCAAAGGATTATTCACTATTCAAAAATGTGAATATAACTCCATTTATAGGTTTCAACAATTTACTTATCAAAATAAGTCATTTGGGAATTTATAAAACAACGTTTATAAATTCCATTTCTATTTATTTATAACAACTTCCTTTATAAATCTCCTTTATTAACCTATTCGATTTATAACTCAATTATAAACCAAAAGTTCACATTATAAGTTCAATGCTTATAAAACGATTATTTTACAAAATCGTTCTTTTAAATTTCATAGTTATAAATCTTATAACTTTTAAGATTCAATTATTCATCCAAATATATTCTTTAATAACTTCACAAAATTTATAAATCTTACTATTTATAAATTTCATTTATAACTTCACCATTTATAATTTTATAAATTCCATTCATTTACAAAATTTATTTTCACTTCATTCAAACACTTATAAAAACTCGTTTTATAATGTCAATATTTCAATTTATAAATATCCATTTATAAATCTCTTAATATAAATCAATTTATATTATTCTTTAAAACGACTTTAATCTCCTTTATTATTTCACCATTTTGATTCATAAAATAATTAAATTTTATAAATCCTATATTTAAACTTTTCACAGTAATTCTAAAATATCTCGATTAAACTATTTTATAAACTCAATAGCATCATATTCTCAAAAATCAGTTTTTTTAACTATATTTCTCAAAAATCATAATTTTATAACATTAAAATTATAACGTTTATTTATTTAAAATAAATCAATTCCAAAAATATAGTATATTTTCAAAAATCACTTTAAAATCATTTTAAAATTCCAAAATCTGGGTCCAATGATGCTACACACCAAATAGTCAATCACGACTACAACGATATCATATATCGATATGATAATCAATCAAATATCAAAATATCTGAAATTAAATAAAAACTGTTGAGGAATCCAGTTGGATCCCTCCAACCTGTTTTCCTGCATCCACAAACATTAGCACAATACCAATTTCGCTCCAGTACGAAATTATCGCGGTATATGTTCTTATTAAATATTATCCGCTTAATAACGGCGTAATAGGGTCTCATCCGCTAAACAAAAAATGCGGGAAATCAATAACTCCAATATATACATATGCCAATATATATATATTGCTATTATACATAATACCAATTTCACTGTTTATGAAATATTCGCGGTATATGTTTTTATTAAATAACATCCGCTTACTAACGGCGTATAATGTCTATTTTAACAATAAATAGATATTAATCAACATTCAAACATGCATTCAAATATTTTAAGTCTAACTATTTAAAATAAAATCGAAACTGATTCGATTGAGTGAGAAGTTCTCACCTTGGTTTTATTTCGTTTTAGCGATTTATTTCGAATAAAATTAAACGGACGTTTAATTTTACCCAAAATTCTCACTAACTCCAAACGACTCCAAACCAAGTCCATCGCGTAGTGCTCGTCCATACGATTCCAACGCAAAAAATCTCGTCCGAAACGGACCTCGTATGACCAAGATACAACAGTTTAAAGTTTGTACAATTATAAATATAATTATTTACAACTAAATTAAAAATTTTATACCCAAACTAATATGGGCCGTGTGATCTCCATCACTTGCATCTGGACCGTGAATTAGCTTCTCCCCCCATCTCCTTTTTCACGCACGCTACAGCATCATCCCCAGGCCGCACGCATAACCCATAAACGTAGATTAGGGTTCGACTTTTCTCCTCCTACACTCGACTAGAATTCGATCGGGAAGCTCCAATTCGTAGCTCAAGGCCACGTCTACCCACACCATGAACAGCTCTGAGCTCGGTCGCCTAAATTGCCTCGAATTTCGTGCGCAACGCACGGCGAACGCACCCCTGTAGCTCGTCCCACGATGCTCCGTTTAACATCACCACCGTTGATCTTATAGAACTCAAGACGAGCTTCAATGTTGTAGTTGAAGACATTTGCTGAAAGTGAATGGATGAAGAGAGATTGGTGGAGGAAGATAGCTAGTTTTCGGCCATTGATCAGGGGAGGGTGGCGGCTGAAGAAATAGATTAGGGTTTTTAGTTTTTATTTTTTTTATTTTTTTTAGATTTTAGGGGTATTTATAGGGAAAAAAATCGAACACTATTCATCCGGAAATTCCGAACTCCGATTTACGCGCCGTAACCAGCGTTTCTAGGGTTTACCCCGCGTTCCGGACACAATGGAACAGGTTTCGGAAGCTAATTCGGAAGTATGTGCGAGTTATGGCTATAAACGCTCAATTTGAATTAAACCGATTTAAGTCGATTTCTAGGCGTTTTAATTTGTACCGGGCAAACGGTAAATCCAATTGACTTGAAATTTGAAACCTTACAATAATATCACATTACGGATCTGACGAAACTGGTGTCGTCAAAATCCGAGACTTTTTGAAAAATGGCTATTTTAACTCGCTAAATTAAAATTAAAAATAAATCGATGCGTTTCGAGCTGCCACGATCAAACGATAACTCCGATTGACACGAAAATTGAAATCCGATAATAACTAGCCATTACGGATCCAATGAAACTGGTTTCGTTCAATTCTGAGACTGTTCAAAAATTGACTATTTTCACTAGTCGATTTTAATATTAAAATATTCAATTTTCACAAATTAACTTCTAATTCAATTAAATCCAATGATTCAAATAAAAATTTATTTGACTTATAAATTCACTTATTTATATTTAAAATTAATTAAATATTCAAATTTTAATTTCTAAAAATTCTGGATCGTTACAATCTTCCCCCTTAAAAGAATTTCGTCCTCGAAATTATTAAGTAAGAAAAATTACAGAATCTATTAATTTTCCATAATTCATAATTAAACTTCTTATAATACTTACTAAGTTTTTCAAATCATACTTAGTTATCTTTTCAAAAACAATTACTATTGTTTAACTTTCAATTCCAAAATCAAAGTTAAAGTTTTCAAAAATTTTCCAATTTTCTCAAATTTTTTCTAACGCCTTAAATTTTCGGAAAAATTCGCCATAGTCTCCTTTGCGCGGCTCGATCCGAAAAAAAATGACAGTATATATATCACAAATATACATCTCATCAAGTAATGAGGCATCCCGAAGGGAAAAAGTGTAAAAGTACGATATTTAATCCGAGATATGTACCTTATATTTCTATTAGCAAGCATATACGGCTAATATAGCGCAAAAGCGAGCTCCGATACCAATGCGAAGCAAACGCGATCCGCACCTACTAATCACTCAACAACAACATGAGTATCATGCATATAGATAATAGTATCAATATACAACATATAGCAACATAATAACTATATATGTCAACATAGCAAATGCAACAAATTCAAACCTCAACCAACTAGCATTCATAATCATAAATATTCATTCATATTCTCATTAATATTTAATGAATTGGTTTTCAATATAAATCACATTTGATTCATTAACATTGGATTTACTAGCATTCATTTTCAATTAGTTTATATTCACTAATCCATATTCAAGTTGGTTCACTTCCAATTCAAATTCAATTCTATTTAAGTTTATTTACTTTAGCTTCCAATTTCATTAACACTTAATGAATTATATACAATCAACTAACAATCATATAACAACCAATGTATAATAATTACAACCAAATTCCTTTGCTTACAATTGGTTTGATTTAATTGATTTTCATTCAATTATTCAACTTTCCAATAACATTAGATTTTAATGAATTAACACTTATATTCATTATTTCATTCCAATTTATTCACATTCAATTGATTAATATTCAATCCATTCATTCAATTCAATTACAAAAGTTGAATTTCATTTTAAATAACTTAAGTTCACATTCATAAATATATTCATATAATTGTAATATATATAAGTTAAATATGATTGAAAATATATATAAGTTTATTTCACAATTGTAATCACTTTAATTATAATTCAATTCTTATAATTCTTTTGCTTATACAATTATTCTTTATTTAGGTTATTCAAACATCTAAACAATCAACTTATATACACTTTTATAATTCTGAAAAATTATTTCTTTATATATAAAATATACTCAAGTAAAATTATTTCATTTACCCAATTTTAAAACAAACATTATGCCGAATTGTTCTATTCAAGTGTTTAGAAACCCCTTCGGCATAGTCTTGCGGACCACGCTGACGAAAGTTCATATGCCACTCAATAAACCAATCATCACAATATAAAACAATTTTATATTCACTAACAAATACGCTCTCATAGCTATTATTACACTCAAATTCATTCTAGAGTACTGCTGACTCTATCTCTAATGAGAAATACCCAACAGAACCATGGTTGTCGCTTAACCATAAGCTCTGATACCACATTGTAACGTACGCGATTTTTCGTTGCCGAAAAACCGAATAGTTATGGGTTTTAAAAAGATTTTAAGAAAAGAAAAAGTAGAAAAGAAGGTAAAAAGAAGATAGAGGGAAAAGGAAATAGAAAATAGAAATTAGAGAGCATAGAAAACTAGAAAATAGAATAGAGGAAAAAGAAAATAGAAAGGAAACAGAAAAACAGAAGAAAATAGGACGGACAGAACACAACAGAATCACATCAGAATCTCACAATTCGCAGCGGAACAACATATAATAATAAATGAATAATCTTTAAACAAAGAACTATCAGTTATTACATTTTATACATTTCATTACATCATATCATCAGAGTGTACAACAATATACAACAACAAACAGTGCAGCGGAAAAAAGAAATACTATATACTAGTATACGCCATGCCATCCAGCTTGCCTCCAGCAACTCCAGAATATCCAGAATATCCTGATAAACCTTACTCTTGACTGCCCGTGTGAAAATTGGTGGGCACCCAGAGTTTAGGAAGGAAAACAATAAACTCCAAGTCAGTCATGTGACTGGTGTGAGAACTCAAAACAGTTTATTTATCTTTAAAAATCAAAATAGAGGAATATTTTTAAATTCAATTCGCAATGCTTTTAAAAATGAGACTACCATAAGGCCTCCCGCACACACACACAATGCAAAAGCAGAATCGGAGGAGATTTCTCCTTATGATAGTCAAAGATGCTTGATACGCATTTAAAATAACATTTGATATTATTACTAGTGCATAGTGTAGGGGAAAAATTCATTTCGAAAGTAGAATATAAATCTTAGCCAACATACGACCATTATCGTATGCCTACTATAGCTACCATCCAAACAGTGGTGACCACCATAAGTGAATGGCAGGTCCTACAACTAATACCGTACAAGTTTCGTATTGGGAATTGGATTTCCAACAAATGGTCAGGCCAAGGAACTTCCCATTGCCACATGAGAATGCCTCTGGAAAGACATCCCCGAGAACCAAACCGGAACTCTGCCAACACAAGGCCGGGTTACCCCTAACTGGGTAACTACTGACACGAGCACGCCATTCCCCGATCGTAAACGACCTTTCTCACGGGATCCCGAAAACCAACAACCACAAAGTAATAAATTCGTAGTAACCACATAGGTTAAATATCTGGGCTCCATACCATGATACCACCTCTATCCAGAAGGAAATGTACATACCCTAAAGGGTGCTACCCCTCATAACCTTGCCGCATCTTTCCTGTTTTGACCATTTCCGGGGTGTGAGGTTCAACGAAGTCACGTCCACAAAAACATACTTTATACAAAAGCCATGCTTTGGGTCAACAAATGATCAACACAATGATCACTAGGATAGACGATCAAATAAACGATCCTATCACAAATAATCAACACAATGATCATTTCAGCATTACTCAGCATGTCACATTACCAAATTGGGAATATATCGCTGATAACATTCAACTACATAACCTCTAAGCACGTACGTCTCAGAGAAGGGTGTTAAGCTAAAAGAATAAATTCTCCGCCACCAACAGAAATATATTTGAAAGAAATCGGCTTTATATCTCAACTTGTAATGTCAGACATACAATCCATACAAGTCTGTTCCGGGCTCGAACAAAACCGAAGGCACTTACAAAGAAGTCCTTGCAATCCGGATATTCACAATCCTGATCGGATTTCCCATCACTTAGGGAGTCTCTATACCGTTGCAACTCAGTGCAGAGACAATCGATAGGTCATCCTATCGTTCTCGCAAATACCGGGTCTTCAACACCGATCTTCAATGCAATTCACGACGACGTATCACATATTCGGAATGGGTTATACGACCCCATGGTCCTTTCCCGGTTAACCCGAATAGTGAGCGCTTATTTAAAAATAAGTGTAGCATTCACATTCAATCAAATCACATCAATTACCCATTCAAAGGGAAATATTGATAGTCGATTATTGAACTATCAATGGATATGCACACATCACCAGTTTCCAAAAAATTTTCCAAATTATTTATTTTCCAAAATATCTTCACTAGATATATAATTTCATTACTTCAAAAATAAATCAATATTTACTTTTAAACAAATTCCACTTCCTTTTATAAATTCCTTAGTGAATTTATAATCCAAAATATCTATGAATATTCGATTTCAATTATTCATTTCAATTTATCTTCAAAAAGATAAATTCTAAATATCACTTCATATTGGAAAACAATTCCATACTTATTTAATAAGTAATTCACAAATTTTATTTATTTTCAACACTTAGAAAATATTCAATATACCTAAATCGAAATTTAGTATATATTTCATTCTTTAAGGAAATCATTCTCTTAAACATATTTATTTGGGCCAAAACGAATGTTGCGTAAAACATCGTTACGACAACCCAAAATCACTAGTATAGGGATTCGAAATTTAAAATAGATATATAAATCCCAATACTATACGAAACATTTCCTTTCGGAAATCATTTACTATAAACAACAGTGTTATAGTCCATCATTTCCTTTTATTTCTCGAAAATGTTTATTTCAACAATACATGTTGAAATCTGTGGTTTCGAATCTCAACACATTTTAAAACATTGTTCGATCGTTTTAACTCTATTTCAAATATCACATTCAAAACAATTTCTTTAACATCTTATTCACTATTCAAAAACGTGAATATACTTCATTAACAATTTCATCCTTTTATTCATTTTAATTCAAAGGATTATTCACTATTCAAAAATGTGAATATAACTCCATTTATAGGTTTCAACAATTTACTTATCAAAATAAGTCATTTGGGAATTTATAAAACAACGTTTATAAATTCCATTTCTATTTATTTATAACAACTTCCTTTATAAATCTCCTTTATTAACCTATTCGATTTATAACTCAATTATAAACCAAAAGTTCACATTATAAGTTAAATGCTTATAAAACGATTATTTTACAAAATCGTTCTTTTAAATTTCATAGTTATAAATCTTATAACTTTTAAGATTCAATTATTCATCCAAATATATTCTTTAATAACTTCACAAAATTTATAAATCTTACTATTTATAAATTTCATTTATAACTTCACCATTTATAATTTTATAAATTCCATTCATTTACAAAATTTATTTTCACTTCATTCAAACACTTATAAAAACTCGTTTTATAATGTCAATATTTCAATTTATAAATATCCATTTATAAATCTCTTAATATAAATCAATTTATATTATTCTTTAAAACGACTTTAATCTCCTTTATTATTTCACCATTTTGATTCATAAAATAATTAAATTTTATAAATCCTATATTTAAACTTTTCACAGTAATTCTAAAATATCTCGATTAAACTATTTTATAAACTCAATAGCATCATATTCTCAAAAATCAGTTTTTTTAACTATATTTCTCAAAAATCATAATTTTATAACATTAAAATTATAACGTTTATTTATTTAAAATAAATCAATTCCAAAAATATAGTATATTTTCAAAAATCACTTTAAAATCATTTTAAAATTCCAAAATCTGGGTCCAATGATGCTACACACCAAATAGTCAATCACGACTACAACGATATCATATATCGATATGATAATCAATCAAATATCAAAATATCTGAAATTAAATAAAAACTGTTGAGGAATCCAGTTGGATCCCTCCAACCTGTTTTCCTGCATCCACAAACATTAGCACAATACCAATTTCGCTCCAGTACGAAATTATCGCGGTATATGTTCTTATTAAATATTATCCGCTTAATAACGGCGTAATAGGGTCTCATCCGCTAAACAAAAAATGCGGGAAATCAATAACTCCAATATATACATATGCCAATATATATATTGCTATTATACATAATACCAATTTCACTGTTTATGAAATATTCGCGGTATATGTTTTTATTAAATAACATCCGCTTACTAACGGCGTATAATGTCTATTTTAACAATCAATAGATATTAATCAACATTCAAACATGCATTCAAATATTTTAAATCTAACTATTTAAAATAAAATCAAAACTGCTTCGATTGAGTGAGAAGTTCTCACCTTGGTTTTATTTCGTTTTAGCGATTTATTTCGAATAAAATTAAACGGACGTTTAATTTTACCCAAAATTCTCACTAACTCCAAACGACTCCAAACCAAGTCCATCGCGTAGTGCTCGTCCATACGATTCCAACGCAAAAAATCTCGTCCGAAACGGACCTCGTATGACCAAGATACAACAGTTTAAAGTTTGTACAATTATAAATATAATTATTTACAACTAAATTAAAATTTTTATACCCAAACTAATATGGGCCGTGTGATCTCCATCACTTGCATCTGGACCGTGAATTAGCTTCTCCCCCCCATCTCCTTTTTCACGCACGCTACAGCATCATCCCCAGGCCGCACGCATAACCCATAAACGTAGATTAGGGTTCGACTTTTCTCCTCCTACACTCGACTAGAATTCGATCGGGAAGCTCCAATTCGTAGCTCAAGGCCACGTCTACCCACACCATGAACAGCTCTGAGCTCGGTCGCCTAAATTGCCTCGAATTTCGTGCGCAACGCACGGCGAACGCACCCCTGTAGCTCGTCCCACGATGCTCCGTTTAACATCACCACCGTTGATCTTATAGAACTCAAGACGAGCTTCAATGTTGTAGTTGAAGACATTTGCTGAAAGTGAATGGATGAAGAGAGATTGGTGGAGGAAGATAGCTAGTTTTCGGCCATTGATCAGGGGAGGGTGGCGGCTGAAGAAATAGATTAGGGTTTTTAGTTTTTATTTTTTTTTTTATTTTTTTTAGATTTTAGGGGTATTTATAGGGAAAAAAATCGAACACTATTCATCCGGAAATTCCGAACTCCGATTTACGCGCCGTAACCAGCGTTTCTAGGGTTTACCCCGCGTTCCGGACACAATGGAACAGGTTTCGGAAGCTAATTCGGAAGTATGTGCGAGTTATGGCTATAAACGCTCAATTTGAATTAAACCGATTTAAGTCGATTTCTAGGCGTTTTAATTTGTACCGGACAAACAGTAAATCCAATTGACTTGAAATTTGAAACCTTACAATAATATCACATTACGGATCCGACGAAACTGGTTTCGTCGAAATCCGAGACTTTTTGAAAAATGGCTATTTTAACTCGCTAAATTAAAATTAAAAATAAATCGATGCGTTTCGAGCTGCCATGATCAAACGATAACTCCGATTGACACGAAAATTGAAATCCGATAATAACTAACCATTACGGATCAAATGAAACTGGTTTCGTTCAATTCTGAGACTGTTCAAAAATTGACTATTTTCACTAGTCGATTTTAATATTAAAATATTCAATTTTCACAAATTAACTTCTAATTCAATTAAATCCAATGATTCAAATAAAAATTTATTTGACTTATAAATTCACTTATTTATATTTAAAATTAATTAAATATTCAAATTTTAATTTCTAAAAATTCTGGATCGTTACAATTTAGTTGTTGCGTGATCTTGACGGCGATGAGATAGGACAGTTTTGTAAGAGGAGATGCACTGTTGCGTCACTGCAGTGGTGAACTGGAAGCTCTGTTGACATGGTAGGAATTTGCAGAGCAATTGTACAGGTAGAAGGTGGATGGTACAATTCAGTTTGTTGGCAAGATAATATGAAATGTGATGTTGCATGTCAATAGTGGTAGTGTATGAGTTCGGGTGGATAGAGCAGTTGTATGATTCAGTTTGATGTCTATATGGTTCTTTGATGTGCAGTTGAGTTTGGGTGTGAAGTTATTTGCTAGAATTTGGTCTAATGGTTGTTGCATGAATTTAGGGTTGCAGACAGTATATTATTGAAGAGCGGTGTGTGGAGATGGTAGGTTGGTCAGTCAGGGGTGGGGTGTTGTGTGGGTGATGAAGCTGATATAGTGTGAATAGTATGAATGTTGATAGTGTTGCCGGTAGTCGTATGAATGGTGCAGTTTTGGTTTGAAGTTGATATTGGAGATGGTATGTTTCAGGCGGACAATGTTGGCATTATTGTGATAATGGAAAGTGAAGTGGTTATGAGGTCGATGTATGATGTTGTCAGGTTGTGTATGTTGGTTATGGTTGAGGAGTGAGGAGTGAGGAATGAAATATCGAGCAGTAGAGTGAGTGTTCAGTTTGAACTGAATGTGCAACAGCAAAAAGTTTGTAAGGTGCAACAACAAGGAGTAAGATTGAACTAAATGTGATGGAAGATGATCAGAGGCAGTATCAAGGCACAATGAATAGTGTAGTCAATTAAGGGGTGAAGTGGAATAGAGGGATTTGGCGAAGGAACGTGAGATGATGCACAGTGCAGTCAGTTAAAGGGTGCATAGTTGAGAAATGCACAATGAACAGTGTTTTTTTGTGAAATATAAAAAGAAAGAAGAAGGAAAAATGTTATTGTAAAAATGTGATGCAAAATTGTAAAAAACAAGGAAATAAAATATTCTTTTTTTGAAATTGTGTTTTTTTATAAAAATGCAAATGCAATGCAAACTAGAACAACAATAAAAACCAAATAAAATGCCAACAAAAAGCACACACAAACACACAATTTTTTTTTGATACGAACGAACACACGAAATACACACACAAAAATCAAACAAAATAATTTGAAGAACAGAAAAATGAAAATAAAAACTATTCCCCGGCAACGATGCCAAAAACATGTTCGTCGACGAGAATTCTATCGGTTTAGAAAACCGTTGAACAAATTTAAATTTAAAATTAAACGCAAGTGCACGATGTACAAAAGTTAGTACGTGGCGAATACGGGTCGATCCGTAGGGAATTGTTAGATTTTAACTTTCTATTCAATCAAATTAAACCAAAGTTGAGAGTGATTAGCTAAAAATTTAAGAAAATTAATGAGAGTAGAAAGACAATTTAGAGATAATTTCCACTCTCTAGATCATATAAATCTACACAACATGAAATTATGATCTCTGTTTTTGGTCATTAATTAGTTTAATTGATGTGCTTATCTTAAATATGGTCTATTTGTGCTATTGATTAGCTTAACATAAGCCATCAAACTATAACATACCCCTTAAACCATTTACAAATTCATATGAAAAATGACAATAAAGTTGAAAATAAAATCTATTTTAAGTATGACCTATTAACTATGAATTAGAAATATAGACCATCAAATTTTGATTATAAATTCACTTCATTGCCATAATCATATTTAGAAGAAGAGGCAATTTATAAATAATGTGTTTAAGCATAGCCTATTTGTTATGAACAACATAGACTATCAAATTCAACATGAAACATTAAACCACATCAACATTTATTTTTCTATGAAGCACAAAAAGATATCAATAATTGTCAAACAATATTGAAGCTACATGATTAGAGAGCTTCATTACCCCTAAATTTAAGGGTTTAGCCTCTCATTTGTGTTATCATATCAACACATGTAGCATTCAACATGAAACTAAAAAAATAAAAACGAAAGCTAAATGAAATAAAAGCTAGTTAAAAAGAAATAAAACTATTCTATTTGCATGAATAAATGAAACTACACTACTAGCGTGAAAGGAAATAAACAAGTAAAGATAAGAACATGTATTGAAATTGCATAAAAAATAATTACAAAAAAGAAATGGCTAAGTATCCATGAAAAGGAAGAGAGCTTTGTTTTATTTTTCCTAAACTAATGAGCTAAGAGAGCCTAAAAGAAGAAAGTAATTACACGAAGCATAAGCGGTATTTTTATATGTATGAAACCCTACTTCACTTTTTTGGGAACTATCCAAAATACCCTCTTAGGAAGTGTGGATGCCAAGTAATAATTAGCATCAAATAACAGTCATTTAAGTGTGCATGAAGCTTTAAACTCTATTAGCATGTGCAAGCCTCTAATTTGTTCATTAAGATAGGTGGGGTCCTCCATGATTCATGACTTTGAATTATTTCCATCTTCATTCCTTTGTATCTTCTTTGTGCATGCATATATATTCATGAAACCACTTATATTTGAGTTCAAATTCCTACAAAAATAATATAGAAATTTCCAATTAAATTTTTTCAAATTAATATATGCACGAAAAATGACCATTTTGCCCCTATATGAAGACGAATACATGACGATTTGAAAATAATAATAATTTTGGTTTAAACATGTTAAAATACCCAATATGATCATTTAGTTTAATTAGATTAAATATGGTGGTAAAAATATGCACATTTACGTGCACATCATGTTTTAGTTATCTACTCTGTCAAGCAACTCTTTGATACTAATAAACTGCATTTATCATATGTAACTATTTAGAGCATGTCGTTTGACTTCTAGTGAGGTCTAGGTTCTTTTACAAACTTTATCGTGATATCGTTATCATATAATAATGTCATAGGATTCTCAACATTTGGAATCGCCCTTAATTTAGTTGTAGATGTATGTACTTATATATACTTGTTATATGGTAGTGGCCTTTGGTTGAATCGTCTACTACATATAATTTAGAACAATTCCATCTTAAGTTTGAACATGAATTCAGGATTTACATATTATACTTGATATCACTAACGTAGTTCGAGTCCGCGCAATCCTTCATAAGGAGTTTGTCGTTTTTATAAAAAATCCTCTAGTATTTCATAAATACCCGAGAACACTCAAAATATATAGTAATCTCAATTCGAATTTGATGCTTGTTCTATGTATCATATATATATAAAAAGTGTGATATTGTAGAAATATTTTGTACCTCCTAATATTATTTCTTACAGACGTACGCTTCATCTGCATTTTGGCTGGAATTCAAATTATTTGATTTCTCGGTCTAAATACTTACTGAACTCTGATACTTATCGACTAACAGTTTCATATCATTTCTTGGATCATATTCAATACTCATAAACTGAATTGTTGCTCCTATGAAATTCAGGGTATTTTAGTTGTTATGTGTAGCAGTTTGTTCTAAATCATAATTTAGAATTTTTTGTTTCAACATATACATATCAAAACTCATGGTCATACCGAGCGATAAATTTTATAAGTAAAAATCCTAATTAGCTATAGCACATTGAATGGAGAATCCATTACATTAGTTTCAACATTTAAATTTATGATGTTATTATTATCCATATGGCTTATATTCCAACCGAGTTGATCTTATTCCTAAAGACACTTTTGCAACCGATGGATCATATCCTTTTGACAATATCAAAATCATATTTTGATAGCGTAGTAGGATTTCATTTTGGATTTGTGCATCGTGCTACATGGTAGAGTCAATACTCTTAAATGCTTACTAAAGACTGAGAAAGCTCTTTTCTTAATATTAATAAAATTCATAATTTCTCTTTAATTTGCGAGATTTTTATCGTTAGACATACTAAAATGTTGTGCCAATTTTGGTATGGTTTATTTTATTTCATCTCTCACAATCAGCTTCATCATTGGATTGTATTCAAATCTATTTTACTACCAATAGTTTACATAAGAAATTCTTCCACTATGAAGTTGGTATTTCTTGAAACAACAGTTGTTTCTCAATGCAACATAATAGGTTTTCACAAAATTTTATGAGTTCCCTTATATTAAACAGATTTTGTTTTATTTAACAAAATTTATGTTCAAATTTTATATTAGTCATCCAATGACAAACGTTTCCAAACTTTTTTTGAGTGATTCGTAAAAGATCTCTCACTTATAATTATTATGTGTAGTCTTTCTACTCTTACAACCAACGAACTCCTTGGCTTAGGATATGTTGAGGTTTTTTATAAACCTTTATCTTGTACGGTTGTATACCATTCTGTAGATGAAATTAATTTTAACATTGTGTACTACTTCTAAGTACATGACCTTACGGAAAGAAGTTAACTCAACTTCACTGACAATTAATTATATTTCATTCAACAAAGTTCGGTACTCCTTATCGATACATCATTATGTATCATAGGGAGAAGTTACTTTTGAGATTGAATCTTTATTCAATTTTAGGTATGCTCGAAACTCTTTCCAATATATTCACCTATTTTATCAAATCAAATCATTTTATTTTCTATCGCACATCATTTTATTTATTTCTATTTTATATTCTATGAACTGATCATTAAAATATCATAGGTATATCATATAAACATGCTCATGTCTGCGATAATTCATTAGTGAATATAACAAAGTACATGGAACCATTTTGGAACTTTCGATTGCATACATCTATATGTATCATCCAGTAAAGTTCATAAACTCTTATCATGCTCCCACTAAATGGGTGCTTTGCCCTTAATTATTTGAGATGTAGTTTACTAGTACCATATGGTTCATAATCATATAGCCAAAAATTATTTCTCAAAGTTGTGGCTTAGTCCATAACTTCAAATAACTGCAAATAAATTTAGATGCTTCTATATTTTCCAACACATCACATATACCACTATTATAGTTTTATTTTATAAAGAATATTCATAATATTCATATTGAAACAAAACTATGTCCATTTTTTTATTCAATACTAAAAATAATTATTACTTCATAAATGATATTGGGTATATTTTGCGAAAATAATTTTCATAACTTGATGCGTCCAGTAAGTGTCATATGTCATGCTCTCACTATTTCCACCATAACTATAATAGCTACGAATTATCAAGGTCTATTCAACTACTTAATGTAGGCTGTTAATTCCATACACTATGACTATTTTACAGTCGAAGGCAATCAGATCAAATATCTCGAACCCAAAGGAATAATTTTCATAGAACACAATTATCTATATAAAAAATATATTTTGTAATAGAAATCATATTTCTCATTCCAATATTAAGTATTAATTATTATTTTATAATTCTCATTTTTTATGTTTTCTTAAGAAGCAGAAGTGAACATTTCACTTTCTTCATCCCAACTGTACCTTAAGTTACATTTACCTTCGTACATTCTTCTTCCTTTCCAAAATGGTCGAACCACTCAAAGGAAATCCTTACTATAATTAGCCATATTAAATACAAGATCTTACATTATGATTTATTTGCATTCCAAATAAACCAATTTCATCGAAGTTTCGTACATTACTATAACATCCACTTTTCGTACAGTTTAAGCGACCAATAAACCACACATGACCCGCTCAAATTGGATGGAAAGGCAGATAGTTAGGTGAAAAGAAAGAAGGAAGAAGACAAGAAGAAAAATAACAAAAGAAAATCTCACAGCGGAATGAATGATCTATAATATATAAAAATCTTTACACACAAAAAACAAACTATAATATATGTATATACAGGCATTAATCAAAGTATACTAACCTATTTCAGCCTGGACAGTTATAACAACATGTCTTTACAATTGCTGAAAAATACAATAATGAATGTAGAGGAAAATAAGCATATACATGAATACATCTCTGGGCCTCCCGCTTGTCTTCTGAAGCTCCAAAGCCTCCAACTAAATCTGTAATATGCTCGGTCTGACCGAGCATTATAAGAAAATAATGCAAAGGTAAGTCTGGTAAAACCAATGTGCGAAACACAATCAAATGGATACTTAAATTTTAAATAAACCTTTTGAAACAAAGGTATTTCGTAAAACCATGCCGCACATAAACATGGACGAGTTATTACCTTACGATGATCAAAAACTTTTTGTAGAAAATCTAGTGATATTATAACAATGTCTAAGGGTGAAAATAATGATAATCAAGTAGTTGTGATGCTCGTGAGTATACATCACAACAACACTAGGGATACAATCAGAAATCGATAAGGCACTTTCGCTAGTTGTGTATGATTTCCATGGTGTGCCCTCAGTACTTTGAGGAATGGTCCTCTTGCATAAGGATCAAAGATATCCTTCCAAAGCAGCATACATCCCTAGTGATGTACTATAGGAAAATCATAGCTGGTCTCGCTAAGACCGAGCATATCGCCCTATGCATTCATAACAACTGTGAGTAACATCTAGGAGGAGCCGATTACACCCTATAGGTTTGTTAACTCTACTGGCCATGCTTCATATCTCTGGTTTAGTCATTTCTGCTGATGAGGCTACGTCTGGCGTTCCAGCTCACGCACCTCCATCAGAATAGATCATGGATTCCCACATGGATTCCAATACCCCAACTAGTCTTGGAATCACACATGGACTCCCATATCTCAAATAGATCTTGGAATCACATATGGATTCCCCCAACGGGTTTCGGAACCACACATGGATTCCAATATCTCAATATATCATGAAACTCCTCCATAATACCGTATATGTTTTCGGAATGGTTACGTTTTTCGAGTCATCTCTTAAGAGTACACTCTTCTATTTCCCTGGCCCTCCAAGAACCAATCATCGAATTTCCGAAATGCTCAATGCTGGTTCTTTAGAAAATAGTCAAACAATACATAGGAGCGGGTATCACCCCCTAACCGTTTAAGTGGATGGCTCTTCTTATCATTTGTCCTAAAAGAAAAAAATGAGTTTATACGTAAAGTATAACACCACCGATGGAAACTATATCATATAATTCCCATGTTTCCCATAGATATTTCCAAAGTTAAAATCCTTTGGTGTTAAGTATGGAATAATTCCGTACCATCAAAATTTAGAAGGATTACATATTTAGACGAAGATTTGATAGTCGGTTATTTAACTATCAAATAAGAAAACATTCAAACAAAGATTACATTTCTCATGGAAATCACTAAGCCACTTAGACTAATCTTTCACTAATTTAAAATCATATTTCAAATATTTATTAAAATATTCGTATATTTATCTCATCGGTATAAATATATTCACAAACCCTTCTTTTAAAAATACTTGATAACGTCCACAAATAGATATGGAAAGTATCATTCAATATCGACCAAGGATCGCAACTTACACAATGGTTACGTCGCTATCATAACGAATTCATAGTAAACTGCAGGCAATCGCTACCCCTCTAATTACACTATATAAATCAACCATTTCTTTTCAAAATCTCTTTATTTTATAAGTATCACCAAATCTATTTATAAGGGTTCTTTATAAATCTCCAATCTGTTTATAAACATTCTTTATAAATCTCAAAACACCATTTATAAAATTTCTCCTTTTCAGATCTTTAAAACTCATTTATAATCCTTTATAAATTTCTAGAACCATTTATAAAACTCTTTCCATATTTAAACTACTTATTTAATAAACTCTTTAAGTCAGTAAGGTTTCTTAGAAAAACCATAAGTTAGTTCTTTATAACTCATTTATAATCCTTTTATAAATATCAGAACCATTTATAAAACTCTTCCCATATTTAAGCAACTTATTTAATAAACTCTTTAAGTCAGTAAGATTCCATTGACAAACCATAAATTATTTAAAATAATTTTAAATAACAAGTTATTATTTAAACATCCTTCTATTTCACTTAAACTAAATCTAATCCAAAATAATAACATTAGAATATCATTAATAATTTATTAAATTAATTTTAAGTGCTATTACTGTATTAATAAGTTAACTTCAAAACAATATTAATAAAATAAATAAATAATTAATTTTAAAATGTTATTAATACAAGAATCAATTAACTTTTAACTAATATCAATACGATAAGTAAATGACTCATAATATAATTAAATAAATTTGATTAAAGATTAAAATATAGTTATATCACTTTAAATAAATAACTAAACTAAAAACTTTTTAAAACAATAATTAAATAAATTTGAAAATAATATATAAATATTCTTAAAGAACTAAAGAAATAACTTTTAAGAATTATATTAATAAAGTAATAAACTTTAATCATGATTAAAAACAATTATTAGTTATCTTTAAAATATTTAATAAAAAATATATTTATTACCTTTTTAAATCTTATTACTAAATAATAATTACCTTTAAACCTTATAATAAAAATAAATTATTCTTAAAATAACTTTCAAAAGAAAAATTAACTTTTTAAATTTGAAAGGGGCTTAACGATCACCATGATACTTAAATAAGCTACCATATCATTCAATTTCACTTTCCAAGTTAATAGAAGATATTTACATAATCAATGACTATGCAAATAATTCAATACTTAACCGTCATTGGTTAATATATCACTTTTAATGGCATATCAATTTATCAATATAAAATCAGATGTCAAAATCTATAAAATAACAGAATGGGGATTTATTATGCTTATTAAATGTTAAGTTAATTTAATTAGCGGAAGGGTGTTTTATTCCGCTATAAGATATCGAATTATCATATTCGATCCAGTTTAAGTCAATAGTAATTTATTTGGCTAAATAAACATCAATGATTAAGATATATAAATTTAAACGACGTTATTATTTAAAATACGTGATTTAATTCCACTCCGTTTAAATATTTCATAAATTTTTACATGTCCAAAGCTACCAATAGGATATTCTAAAATGTTGCATTTGTCTATACAAGTACAGTGCAAAAATCTGTGCGTTAATCGGATTTCAAATGAGTGAATTATTGCTTTTGAAATCAACAAACTTATTTTATAAAATTTTAAAATAATAAATTTTTCTTAAGCACTATTAATTTATCATTAAATTATACTGCATCAAAACTAAGAACAATTTATATCAAACCGTTGTATTTGTCAATACGAATACAATGCTAAAATCCGTGGGTTAAACAAATTTAATGCTAGTGAGATATGCATTTTAAAAAAAAAATCAACATGCTTAATTAAATCAAGTTAAACAAACAAAATAATCCTCTCACCCAACACAAAATGCATGGCCAAAAACCAAGTATCTACGGAAGCCTCCTTCCTCTAAAACAAATTCGTGCACGCTACTAGTTTGAACACACTGCCATCCATCTTCTTCAACCCAAGCCCATCACACTACCCAAACCCGCAAGCCTACAACACGTTTTTCCATGCACGCACCATGCAACCATCACCTCTGGAACGCCAGCATGCTATGCTCGCATCTTCTTTGTTTTTTTTAACCTGCTCACGTCCGTTGATTCTCACCATGCAATCTACAACACCACCCATTACACTCCACATTCCCAAAGAAACAAAGCCTGCTCTTCCATTAGTTTCCATGAATGCATGTGCCTTTGAATCCCCCTGCACAAGCAAAGCTCACAAATGCACACACGCATGCCATCTACCAACACACACTTATGTATACACTCTTGCCTAGCCACACACTCTCCGAATGAAAGCACGCACACGCGGCCATGCACAAAGGCACACACGCATATACACGAATACATACTAGGTGCAGTAGGTCAACAGAGGATATCTCCTCCCCGATGCCACCATCTTGAGTGCAACAAGAATGGAAAATGTAGCTATCATCGCCCTCTACGAATTCCATGTTCGACGCTTCGGCTAAAAGTGAGTATGAAGGGTGCTATTAGATTAATGAATTAAGAAGTGGAAAGGTAGCTGTGCATTTTCGTTTGCAGGGAAGGCTTTTAGATGTAAAATGTGTTCTTGATGTGACGTGCTACATTTATACTAACTTAAATGTAAAAAAAAAAAATTGATTATGTATTATTAAATGAGTTATGGGTTGGGTTGACCCCATTTTCAAAAGGGTTGTAAATGGATAACCCATTTATCCATTTATTAAAAACATTAAATTTTAATATAAATTTGAAAAATAAGAATTTTGAACCTACATTATAATTTTTCATAGAGACGGGCAGTTGTACATATAAAATAACAGACTACCGCATCCCAATATTTGAATTCCGCCTAGTGCAGAAGCCGTTATTTTTTTTGTTCAAACTGCAATAACTTCTTCGTTCTAACTTGGAATCAGGTTAGACTTAGTCCGATCAACTCGAACCTAAATTACGGACAATATGAAACACTCGAATACTTCATCGTGTGAACGCACAGTGTAGTTCTCCAATGGGACTAACAGTTGTACTTAGAAAATAACAGACTACCACATCCCCATATTTGAACTCCGCCTAATGCAGAAGCCGCTATTTTTTTTGTTCGGACTGCAATAACTCTTTCGTTCTAACTCGAAATCAAGCGAGACTTCGACCGATTAACTTCCACCTAAATTACGGACAGTATGAAACACTCGGATACTTCATTGTGTAAACGCGCACTGTAGTTCTCCAAGGAGAATGTCAGTTGTACTTAGAAAATAACACCACATCTGCATATTGAACTCCGCATAGTGCATAAGCTGCTATTTTTTTTGTTCGGAATGCAATAACTCCTTCGTTCTAACACGGAACCAAGCGAGACTTCGACCGGTTAACTTCCACCTAAATTACGGACAATATGAAACACTCGGATACTTCATTGTGTGAACGCACACTGTAGTTTTCCAAGGGGACTGATAGTTGTACTTAGAAAATTATAGGCTACCACATCTGCATATTGCATTCCACCTAGTGCAGAAACCGCTATTTTTTTCTTCCGACTGCAATATATCCTTCATTCTACCTCAAAATCAGGCAGGACTTCAGTCGATTAACTACCACCTAAATTACGGATAGTATGAAACACTCGGATACTTTATCGTGTGAATGCACACTATAGTTCTTCAAGGGGACTGACAGTTGTACTTAGAAAATAATAAGTTACCGCATCCTCATATTTAAATTTTGATGAAAATTAGAATTACAATTTTAAATCTTTGTCGGATCTCAAGACATAAAAATTAGAATTATTTTATATTTATTTGTTTTTATTAGTCAAATTAAATATATATCATTAAATGGGTTAAATGGGTAACCCGCTTATTAAGTGGGTTGGGTCATAAATGGGTTGGCTCATAAATGGATAAAAGAGAATGGGTCATAAATGGGTCGGGTCAAACTCGACCCAACCCATTTTGACCCAACCCAACCCGTTTGACAGGCCTAATCTTTTCCCCTACCATTTCCCACCACACGCAGCAAATAAGTGAGCAAAGAGGAAAAAAAAGGAGTTAGCTTAGTAATTTTTATTTTTATTTTAAAATTTGTGGGGTATAACGCTACACATTATCTCATTCACATATGACGCGCGAATGACAGAATCAAAAAAACGATCGCATACATAATTGTGACGCGATATCACAAAGCAAAAATAAAATAGAGAAGTTATTAATTCATGTGAAGTTTCAAAATGCTAGCAAAATACGTAAAACGAAAATTTTCTTATTTTCCAAATTAAAAATTATGGAAAAATCCTAAAAATTAAGTTAAAAATACGTCATCAAAAATCGAAGAATTATTTTAACCATAGATTTTACTACATATAAAAATCATAACTCTAATATTTAAAACTAAATAAATATTAATGAAGTAATAAACTTTAATCATGATTAAAAACAACTATTAGTTATCTTTAAAATATTTAATAAAAAATATATTTATTACCTTTTTAAATCTTATTACTAAATAATAATTACCTTTAAATCTTATAATAAAAATAAATTATTCTTAAAATAACTTTCATAACAAAAATTAACTTTTTAAATTTGAAAGGGGCTTAACGATCACCATGGTAATTAAATAAACTACCATATCATTCAATTTTACTTTCCAAGTTAATAGAAGATATTTACATAATCAATGACTATGTAAATAAATTCAATACTTAACCGTCATTGGTTAACATATCACTTTAGTGGCATATCAATTTATTGATATAAAATCAGATGTCAAAATCTATAAAATAACAGAATAGGGATTTATTCTGCTAATTAAATGTCAAATTAATTTAATTAGCGGAAGAGTGTTTTATTCCGCTAAAAGATATCGAATTACCATATTCGATCCAGTTTACGTCAACAGTAATTTATTTGGCTAAATAAACATCAATGATTAAGATATATAAATTTAAACGACGTTATTATTTAAAATACATGATTTAAATGCAGTCCGTTTAAATGTGTCATAAATTTTTTACATGTTCAAAGCTACCAATAGGATATTCTAAAATGTTGCAGTTATCTATAAAGTACAATGCAAAAATCTGTGGGTTAATCGGATTTCAAATGAGTGAATTATTGCTTTTAAAATCAACAAACTTATTTTATAAAATTATAAAAAAATAAATTTTTCTCAAGCACTATTAATTTATCATTAAATTATACTGCATCAAAACTAAAAACAATTTATATCAAACCGTTGTATTTGTCAATACGAATACAATGCTAAAATCCGTGGGTTAAACAAATTTAATGCGAGTGAGATATGCATTTAAAAAAAAATCAACATACTTAATTAAATCAAGTTAAACAAACAAAATAATCCTCTCACCCAACACAAAAAGCATGGCCCAAAACCAAGTATCTACGGAAGCCTCCTTTCTCCAAAACAAATTCGTGCATGCTACTAGTTTGAACACACTGCCATCCATCTTCTTCAACCCAAGCCCATCACACTACCCAAACCCGCAAGCCTACAACGCTTTTTTTCCATGCACGCACCATGCAACCATCACCTCTGGAACGCCAGCGTGCTATGCTCGCATCTTCTTACTTTTTTTTAACCTGCTCACGTCCGCTAATTCTCACCATGCAAGCTACAACACTACACATCACACTCCACATTCCCAAAGAAACAAAGCCTGCTCTACCATTAGTTTCCATGAATGCATGTGCCTTTGAATCCCCCTGCACAAGCAAAGCTCACAAACACACACACTTATGTATACACTCTTGCCTAGCCACACACTCTCCGAATGAAAGCACGCACATGCGGCCATGCACAAAGGCACACACGCATAACACACATATACACGAATACACACTAGGTGCAGTAGGTCAACAGAGGATATCTCCTCCTAGATAAAGTTTGTAAAGGAGATGATGTATTTGTTATATTGATTGCAGAAAACTCAGAATACATGATTGTATAATATACACGCCTTTATATAGGCAAATGTTATAAAAGTTATAAAAGTGGGCTGCGGGTTGGCCCATACTAACAACCCGCATGCATATGATATTCGGTTGAACAAATATAATACAAGTCTCTGTTGATATATCGCTTATTCACCCCCCTCAAACCCAAATTAGGTTTAGGGTTTGCGAGCGATTCTACAGATCCGCCGCTCCCTTGAAAGAATTTGAGAAAATTAAGCATTCAACTTTTCAGATCTACGGCGAACTTGAGAGATTTGTGAGTGATTTAACAGATGCGCAACAAACTTGAAAGCGCTGAGAAAATAAAGTGAGACAATAGATTCTGATAACTTCAACCTGGATTCTTCGGGATTAAAGCATGATAATCTTTGTCCAAAGTGAGTGTCGTCGAGCTTGCTTTTGAGGCCAGGTTAAACTGCCGATTGTTGTAGGCTTCAGTTGTTGATTGAGGAGCTTTAGGGATGTAGGTCTGAGCTTTTGACCTCATATTACTATCAGCTTCATCAACATTGAGTTCATGCCTGAAGCGAATAAAGCTCTGTCTCGATAGAGGCTTAGTTAGTATGTCGGCCTTCTGGTAAGTGGAAGGTACGTGGTTAACCCTTAATTCTCCTTTGATAACCTGCTCTCGTACAAAGTATAGATCCAGTTCTATGTGTTTCATACGAGAATGTAGAACTGGATTTACTGTGAGAGATATAGCACTTTGATTATCATACCATATAGTGGCTTTGTTGTTGAAATTGACATGTAATTCACTTAAAAGTGATTTTATCCACATAATTTCGGCAGTAGTGCTTACTAAGCTTCGGTACTCTGCTTCAGTGCTAGACCTCGAAACTGTTTGCTGCTTTTTTGCACACCATGATATCAAATTGTTGCCTAAGAACACACAGTAACCAGTGGTTGATTTTCTATCATCACAGTCTGTTTCCCAGTCTGAATCTGAATAACCAGTGATGTGTAATGATGAGCACGATTGTAGAATTTGCCCTTGATTAATAGTTCCTTTGAGATATCTCAGAATTCTTTTTACGGCTTTCCAATGTTCATCTAGAGGTCTTTGCATGAATTGACTCACTTTATTAACACTATAGGCAATATCTGGTCTGGTTATAGTAACATACTGTAATGCACCCACTATACTTCTGTATTGCTTGTCATTCGGTATTGGATCACCTTTGTTTTTTGAGAGGTGTAAATTACTTGTCATTGGAGTTGGAAGGGGATTAGCCTTGTCCATCTTGGCTTTGACCAAAATATCATTGATGTATTTTTTCTGATTGAGGTGAATTTCAGAATCTAACACTCTTTTAACCTCAATGCCTAAGAAGTAATTTAATTCTCCCAAGTCTTTAATTGAGAACTCTTCCTTTAAGCATTGTGTGATGTTATCAATCTCAGATTAGCTATTTCCTGTAAAAATAAAATCATCCACATAAATTAGTATATATGTGATGGTATGATTAGAAATTTTAATAAACAAAGAGTTATCAGATTTGGTTTGATGGTAGCTGTGTCTGCATAAGGTGGTCTTTAATTTCTCAAACCAGACTCTAGGGGCTTGTTTGAGGCCATAGAGTGCTTTGTTAAGTTTGCACACAAGTTGTTCACTGCCACTCTTTGTGAATCCATATGGTTGCTCCATGTAAACTTCTTCCTGCAATTCACCATTAAGAAAAGCATTATTCACATCTAGTTGTTGAATGGCCCAATTCTTATGCAAAGCAATAGTTAAAATTATTCTGATTGATGTTGGTTTCACAACAGGGGAAAATGTTTCATTAAAATCAAACCCATTTTGTTGTGAAAATCCCTTTGCCACCAATCTTGCTTTATGCTTAAGAATTGTGCCATCAGGATTTTTCTTCAACTTGTATGTCCACTTGCATCCTATAATGTTTTTATTTATAGGTCTTGGCACTAGATCCCAAGTGTTATTTTTTATTAAAGCATTATACTCCTCACTCATAGCAACCCTCCAATTTTTATCTGCAACTGCCTGTTGATATGTGGTAGGCTCCTTTGTATCTGATTCAATACTGAAGACTTTTGGTTTAAATATACCACTTTTTGCCCTAGTTATCATGTGGTGACCAGTGTTTGCAGGAACAGTGGACTGAGTTTCATCTGTATCAGTGGTTCTTTGCTGATTATCAGTGAGCTGCTGATCATTTGTTACTTGGCATAGATCATTCAGGTTGTTGCTGTTAGCTGCAGTGACTCTAGTTGAATCTTCATTCTGCCCATGACCTGGCTCACTTGTGAGCATTGTGTGTTGTGGGATGATGTCTCTCCTGACATGGTCTTCTTCATCATGAACTAGTATGATTATCTCTGGTGATGGAATTATAGGAGGTACAGAATGTTTGGCATTGTATATTGTTTGAGATGTCTTGATATCTGCATTGCTAAAAGGGAATTCATGCTCATTAAATATTACATGTCTTGATATATAAATCCTGCCATTACTGTCAAGGCATTTGTAGCCTTTTTGATTTGTAGGGTAACCCAAGAATGTGCAAGGTGTAGACCTATAGTCTAGTTTATGTGAGTTATGTGGTCTTATACAGGGAAAGCACTGACATCCAAACATCTTTAGAGTTTGATAGTTTGGTTTGACTTTGGTCAGTACTTCTATTGGACTCTTGTATTTTAGCACTTTTGTGGGCAGTCTATTAATTAAATAGACTGCAGTAGAAAAGGCATCTGGCCAGAATTTAAGTGGCATAGATGCTTGTGCTAACAAGGTCAGACCAGTCTCAACAATGTGTCGGTGTTTTCTCTCAATGAGACCATTTTTCTCAGATGTGTAAGGACAGGTGATTCTATGTGTGATTCCTTTGTCTTGAAAATACCTTTTTAATGGTAAGAATTCCTTACCTCCATCTGTCTGCATAATTTTCACCTGATTATTTGTTTGCCTTTCAACATTTGTGATGAATTGTATCACTGCATTGTTAGTCTCAGATTTTGATTTTAGAAAGTAAATCCATACATTTCTAGAATAAGCATCAATAAAAGAAATATAATATTTGTAACCATAATCAGTACTAATTGGGGCAGGCCCCCAAAGATCAGCAGCAACTAAATCTAGTACATTCTTATACACAGTTTCTGAGTCTGGAAATGCAAGTTTATGACTTTTACCTAATTGACAGTATGTGCATATGTAGGAATTGGGAATTTGTTTAACTAAAATATTATCACATTCATTCAAAACATGTTTTACAACATTTATACTGGGATGTCCCAATCTACAGTGCCATACATCAAAATTGTCACTAGATTTTTCAACATTACTAGATTCAATTATATGACATGATCTGATTTTGCACTCAGGTTTTCTTGTGCTTATGACATCAAATTTGTATAAGCCATTGTGTTCTCTACCCTGCAAAAGAACTTCATTAGTTAGACTATCCTTCACAACACAATATTTTGAATGAAATTCAAGATACACATTATCGTCTTTAGGAAATTGTGAAACACTCATCAATTTTTTTCTAATTAATGGTACCCTTAGTAAGTTCTTGAGATATACTTGCCTAGTACCATTAATACTTGCATTTCCAGTATGAGATATGTGTATTGACTTACCATCACCCAAATATAATAGATGTTTACCTTTGTATTCTCTATTTCCAAGATTTAGTTGATTCAAGTTGTTTGTCACATGATTAGTTGCTCCAGAATCTGGAAACCAGCTATCATCTTGAATGTCTTCAACCTTTGCTATGCTGTTGTTTAAACTTTCTGGCTTGGTTTCTTGTTGAATATTCACCAGATTAACACTGTGGTTTTGAGGTCTGGCATTGTTGTTGTTCTGTTGCACAGGAGTAAAATTAGCATCAAATCTGAAGTAGCATTTGTTTGCAGTGTGACCATACTTCTCGCATATTTGACATCTTGGTTTGTTGTTGTTATTATAGTTTGATCTGCCACTTCTACCTCTGCCTCTATTGGGTTGACCCCCTCTGTAATATCCTGTCTGATTTCTGTTACTTTGACTTTTATCTGAATTCTTGTTTCTGTTGATTGATGCATAATTGACATTGCATTCCACATTCATGGGTTTCTTTAACTCTAATCTGCCTTCATGTGCAATTAACATTGACTGAACAGACTGAAGTGAGGGTAGTTTTTCGTTGGATGATATTATTGCTACAACTGCTTCATACTCCTCATCCAACCCACTCAAAATACACAATATCTGTTCTGTATCTGCTACTTTATGTCCAGCACATGCAAGTTGATCACAAATAGTTTTAGCTTTAGAAAGATAGTCTCTCATGTTGTCATTATCTTTCTTTAAGTTCTGCAATTGTCTTTTATATTGCATTATCCTTGCTGCAGATTGAGAGTTGAATATTTGTTCAATTGTGTGCCAAATCTCATGTGCCGTCTTGCAACCAACTAGCTGTGGCATGAGATTTGCACCAACTGAAGATAGTAGCCAAGAACTAATCAGGCTATCTTGTCTTTCATGAGTAATATAGTCTTTGTTACTGACTAATTTTCCTTCATTATCTGTAGTGAATCTTGGTGGGGTGATTGAAGTGCCATACACGAATTCTTGCAAGCCATATCCTCTAATGGCTGTTTCGATCTGGAATTTCCATAACAGGAAATTAGATTCATTCAACTGAATGGTGATGATCTGACTTTGGGGTTTGATAATGGATTGATCAAGTCTTGAGTGTCATTTGATTGATCTTGGGTAGTTCTTGGCACTGAACTTTCTGACATAGCAACATTGCTGTTTTCATCAGCCATGGAGAGCAAATCTTTGAGATGATTGAAATCAAGATAGTGAAAAACAGAACTGGGTCAAGAAATGCAGTGTAATCAAGAAGGTGCAACCAGTATTGGTGAGTGATGGAACTGTAACACCTATACTTCGGTAAGACACAGTGGGTAAGAAGGAATGAATTCTTGAAAGTTCTGATGAGGCAGGTGCAGCCGATGATGGATCAGTGATGAGATTTCTCTGAGATCCTTCCTCTTGGCACGACACTTGAATCATATGATGAACAACACTCTCTCAAATGATGAAATCTCTTCTGATGAGAGAATCTGCTGTTAAGCAGTTTTGATAAACCCAATCTTGCTCTGATACCAAGATAAAGTTTGTAAAGGAGATGATGTATTTGTTATATTGATTGCAGAAAACTCAGAATACATGATTGTATAATATACACGTCTTTATATAGGCAAATGTTATAAAACTATAAAAGTGGGTTGCGGGTTGGCCCATACTAACAACCCGCATGCATATGATATTCAGTTGAACAAATATAATACAAGTCTCTGTTGATATATCGCTTATTCTCCCCGATGCCACCATCTTGAGTGCAACAAGAATGGAAAATGTAGCTATCATCGCCCTCTACGAATTCCATGTTCAACGCTTCGGCTAAAAGTGAGTATGGAGGGTGTTATTCAATTAATGAATTAAGAAGTGGAAAGGTAGCTGTGCATTTTCGTTTGCAGGGAAGGCTTTTAGATGTTAAATGTGTTCTTGCTGTGACGTGCTACATTTATACTAACTTAAATGTAAAAAAAATGATTATGTTTTCCCGCTACCATTTCCCACCACACACAGCAATAAGTGAGCAAAGAGGAACAAAAAGGAGTTAGCTTAGTAATTTTTATTTTTATTTTAAAAGTTTTGGGGTATAACGCTACACAATATCTCATTCGCGTATGACGCGCGAATGACAGAAACAAAAAAATGATCGCGTACATAATTGTGACGCGATCACAAAGCAAAAATAAAATAGAGAAGTTATTAAATCATGTGAAGTTTCAAAATGCTAGCAAAATACGTAAAACAGAAATTTTCTTATTTTCCAAACTAAAAATTATGAAAAAATCCTAAAAATTAAGTTAAAAATACGTCATCAAAAATCGAGCAATTATTTTAACCATAGATTTCACTACATATAAAAATCATAACTCTAATATTTAACACTAAATAAATATTCCAAAAATCGAAATGATAAACTTTAAGGTTGCTACACTCTCCCCCCCTTAAAAATAATTTCGTCCCCAAATTTCAGCACAAGAACACTCAATACATTCATAAGCCTGCATGATATTCGTAAATCATTTATACATAGAATCTAATTCGATCGCTACTCGAATACATAGTTCCACTTTCAAAATAGTATTGCTTACTCGATTTCCCAGTGCGAACATCGGGCTCCTTGATTAAGAACCTTTATTCTCCTTACATAGCCATATACTATGATAGAAAACCTTAGTTCCATATCAAGAACCCTCATCAAGTGCTCGCCGTCAAAAATCGAGTAATAGATCCTTATTTCGAATGGTGTGAAACACCTCAAAGCCTTGTACTCGAATATTAGATCAAAACTATATGGAAAGATAAATGATCTACATCCATTTTAGTACTTATTTAATTGGATATTCCTAATACCCATTCTATTACCACTAAATTATTTATGAAGATATTTTTATAAAATACGGCTTAATTTTACAAACTGGTATAATACCCAATAATACCTCAAAAGTGTACACAATTATGATTCAAACTTTTATTTTTAAATTCACTTAAGAATTTAAACACCCGAGTTTTTGTTCAAAACATCTTTTAATACGATACCATATATTTTAATCCACAGAATATATATATATATATATATATATATATATATATATATATATATATATAGAGTAACCCCAAAGTGAAACCATGGAACTGGGTACTACCTGATAGTATCATACATTTCCTTATTTAAGGATAATACTCAAGATAAATGTTTACCATCTGAACGTATCTCTTAAACATTTTTAGTTATTTTCGAGCCACTCGTACTAGTTAACTTAAAACAACATCTTTCTTTTCAAATCCATTTTGAAACAATACTAAATATATTTGCAAATAAATAGTTTTATCAAACTTCCAATTTTCAACTTACTTTGGATTCGTCTGGATTTGAACCCATCTCGATCGAACAATGACGAAAGGAATAATTAAGTAAGTGCACAATACCGTTAGCCTACGAAAACATCCAATTGTTACTTAGAAGATTATTCTGATCATCACAAAACAAATCGAGACTCATTCCTCGAACGAACCAAAGTAAATATACCATCCTATAAAATTCCTTTTCAAAAATATGTATACTTATATATATGCAAACTATTTCCAAAATATTGATACACCAAAAATCCCTTTAAGAAAACTATTATTACTGTTTCCAAAATCATTCATACTCCAAAACTATCTCAAATAAAACTATATTTCTTTTTCGACAAATCATTTAAAATGATTATATACATATTTACTCTATGGTAAATCAAATCATATTTTTGGAATAAAATAAAATTTGTTTTATCAGAAAAATTATATAGCGAGATCCTAATGGTAGAAATTGCCCACTTAGAAACTCAAAAAAAAAACACCGACGGCGTGGCATGCATCATCAAAATTATTTTTCAGCAACCGAAGCGAGTTTAGTGCTTTAAATCTCTTGAAAATCCTTAGAACTATTTTTATCTGATAAATCAAATTCTTATAAATTTATCCCTTATATAAATCATTTCAAGAAAATATTCAAGCTTCCTTTTCAATAGAACAACATTTGCTAAAACTTAATTTTATCAAATCAACTTTTGCATAAGATCATTTTGAAATATTCATTCCAAAATATTCAATTTTTTTGTTAAATAAACAGCCTTTAGAAATCAAATTTTAACCCAGCATTATCTACGAATGCCTTGTATTCAAACTGTGAAACTTAATTCGTAAGGTGTTGGTTTCAATGTTCCCATATTCCTATCTGCCCAACCCAGGTTTCAAAAAGGAAGGTTCTAGATAGATTAACCGATAATAGTCAATGCTCAGAAACGGGCGAGTATGACCTATCAAATCCTAAATGATAATGATGGAATATTATCATTTCTATCAACCAAGAATAACCAAGAATAACTATGTTAAATTTTTGAAAAATTATTCTTTTATGTATGAAATACATTTCTAGGTAAAATTATTTCGTTTACCCATATTAAAACAATATTATGTCAATTGGTCTTATTTGAGTGTTTAGTAAATCCCTATCGACAATGTTGGCCAAATGTATTAATCATAATTCTTAAGCCGCTTAACAGATCAAACAACATAATATAAAACATTTTTATATCACTAGCAAATACGCACTCTTATATATATGCGCGCGCGCACACACACACACACACTCAAACTCATCGTAGGGTCTCACTTACCCTATCTCAAATGAGTTAACCCTACCAAAGCCTAGGTGCGCGCTCAACCTAAGCTCTAATACCAACTATAACGGCCCATCTTTTCATACAGTTTAAGCAGCCAATAAACCACACATGACCCACTCAAATTGAATGGAAAGGCGATGGTTAAGTGAAAAGAAAGAAGGAAGAAGACAAACTGTAATATATAACAAATCTTTATACAAAAATGAATAACAAATCTTTACACAAAAAAAAACTGTAATATATGTATATACATACATCATTCAGAGTACACTAACCTATTTCAACTTGGACGGTCATAACAATCTGTCCTCACAATTGCTGATAAATACAACAATGAATGTGGAGGAAAATAACCATATACATGAATACATCTCTGGGCCTCCAGCTTGTCTCCTGAAGCTCCAAAGCCTCTAAATAAATCTGTAATATGCTCAGTCTGACCCGAGCATTATAGGAAAACAACGCCCTGGTCAGTCTGGTAAAACCAGCATGAGAAACACAGTCAAATGGATTTTTAAAGTTTAAATAACCTTTTGAAACAAAGGTGTTTCATAAGACCATGGTGCACATAACTACAGATGGATTTTTACATTACAATAATCAAAACCTTTTTATAGAAAATTCAATGATATAATAATTATGTCTAAGGGAGAAAATAAAAATAATCAAGTAGTTGTGATGCTCGCAAGTGTACATCACAACAATAATAGGCATATAATAAAAAAACCGATAAGGCACGTTCACTAATTCTGTAAGATTTCCATGGAGGTGCCCTTGTTACTTCGAGGAATGGTCCCCTGCACAAGGATCAGAGATATCGTTCCAAAGCAGCACACATCCGTAGTGATGTACCATAGGAAAAACATAGCTGGTGTAGCTGAGAACGAGTGCATCTCTCCATGCATGCATAACAACTGTGAGTAACGTCTAGGAGGAGCCAACTACACCCTATAGGTTTGCAATCCCTACTGGCCATACAGGTTCTTTAGGAAATAATCTGACAATACATAAGAGCGGGGATCACCCCCTAAGCATTTAAGTGGACGGATCTCCTTATCATTTGTCCTGGAAGAATAAAATAAGTTTATACGTATAGTATAGCACTACCAATGGTAACTATACAATATAATTCCCGTGTTTCCCTTAGATATTTCTAGAGTTAAAATCCTTCGGTCTAAAGTAGGGAATATTTTCATACCACCAAAATTAAGAAGGATTACATATTTAGGCCAAGATTTGATCGCCGGTTATTTAACTATCAAATAAACAAACATTTATACAGATTACATTTCCCATGGAAATCACTAAACCTCTTAGATTAATCTTTCATCAATTTAAAATCATATTTTAAATATTTGTTAAAATATTCATATACTTATCTCACCGGTATAAGTATATTCACAAACCCTTTCTTTCAAAAATACTTGAAGACATCTAGAAATAGATATGGAAAGTATCATTCTGTATCCACTATGGATCGTAGCTTACACAATGGTTACGTCGCTATCCCAACAAATCCATAGTAAATAGTAAGCAATCACTCCCCCTCGTATCAAGCTATAAAAATAAACCATTTATTTCCAAAATATCTTTATTTTATAAGTATCTCCAAATCTATTTATAAGGTTTCTTTATAAATCTCCAATATATTTATAAACATTCTTTATAAATCTCAAAACCCCATTTATAAAACTTCTCCTTTTCAGATGTTTAAAACTCAAATTATGATCCTTTTATAAATATCCAAAACCATTTACAGAACTCTTTCCATATTAAACAACTTATTTAATATCTTTAAGTTAGTAAGGTTCCTTCGATAAACCATAAATATTTAAAATAACTTTAAATAACAAGTTATTATTTAAACATCCTTTTTTTCACTTAAATTAAATCTCATCCAAAATAATAAATTTAGAATCTCATTAATAATATATTAAATTAATTTTAAGTACTATTACTACATTAATAAGTTAACTTCAAAATAATATTAATAAAAAAATTATTTGACTTTAGAATGTTATCAATATAATAATCAATTAACTTTTGACGAATATTAATATGATAAGTAAATAACCCATAATATAATTAAATAACTTTGATTAAAAATTAAAGTATAGCCATATTACTTTAAATAAAAAATTAAATTAAAAACATTTTAAAACAATAATTAAATAAATTCTAAAATAATGAATAAATATTCTTAAATAACTAAAGAAATAACTTTTAAGAATTATATTAATAAAGTAATTAACTTAACATTATTAAAAAAATTATTAATTATCTTTAAAATATTGAATAACAACTATAATTATTACCTTTTTAAATCTTAATACTAAATAATATAACCTTATAATCAAATAATTACTCTTAAAATAACTTTCAAAACAATAATTAACTTTTCAAATTCGAAAGGAGCTTAACGATCACTATGGTACTTAAATAAGCTACCATATCATTCAATTTCACTTTCCAAGTTAAGAATATATATTTACATAGTCAATGACTATTTAAAAAAATTCAATACATAACCGTCATTAGTTAACATATTACTTATTTAAAGTGGCATATCAATTTATCAATAGAAAATCAGATGTCCAAATCTATAAAATAGCAGAACGGGGATTTATTTTGCTAATTAAATGTCAAATTAATTTAATTAGCGTAACAATGATTTATTCCGGTAAAAGATGTCTAATTACCATATTCAATCCAGTTTAACTCAACTGTAATTTATTTGGCCAAATAAACATCAATAATTAATGTATATAAATTTAAATGACGTTATTTAAAATAACATGATTTAAATCCAGTCTATTTAAATATTTCATAAATTTTACATGTGCAAAGCTACCAATAGGTTATACTAAAATGTTGCACTCGTCTATAGGAGTACAATGCTAAAATCTTTGGATTAATCGGATTTCTTAGCAGTGAAATACTGCTTTTAATATCAACATACTTATTTTACAAAATTAAAAAAAAAAATTTTTAAGCATTATTAATTTATCATTAAATTATACTACATCAAAACTAAGAATAATTTATATCAAAGCATTGCATTTTTCAATACGAATACAACACTAAAATCCGTAGGTTAAATAAATTTAACATGAGTGAGATATGCATTTAAAAAAATCAACATACTTGTTAACCCAGAAAATGAATCGACACCCTGGTTTTAGTCTGAAAGCACCAGCCCCGTTCTCACAGAGCAATATCACAGATATAGAGAAAGAAAAGTAGAAGAAAGAAGACAAAGAATTTTTGTAGTGGTTCGGCTGTTAATGAAGCTTACATCCAATTTATAGTTTTATTATAGACTGATTGCTGTTACAAGAAGTTTTTGATTACAAGAGTTTAATTATCTTTAAATAGACCTAATCCCTAGAGTTGGAACCCACTGAAGAATCACAGTGAATCCCTTTGGAGATTGTTGTGAGGGAGGTAGAGAGTGAAGAATGTTTCCAGTAGAGCTTCAACAACCAGTCCGAAGAAGATCCCGTTTATGTTGCAGATAGGATGGTATTTATAGGGATCGGAGAGCTACTGGGCCAGGCCACTTCATCAACTGCTCGCAGGTAGGTATAGAATGACTTAAGAGGGGTTTAGCTCGCAATCCATGCCAAAACCATGGGTCCCTAACAACCCATAGAGTTGGCTCGCTCGTGAGCTAATTACTTAGCTGTTATCATCTCATACCCCAATATACAAGGCCGCAAGGAATATTGGCTTTATATGGATCGCTAGCGATCCATAGCATACACTTAGAATTTTTTATGCTTCTGTCTCCAAGGCTTCTTATCCCTACTTTTCTCATCGAACCAACATGTTAACATGGGTCCTTAGCGTTCTATAGATATGAGTCGTTAGCGATCCAAGCACTTAGATTGTTTCTGAGGTTCCAAATTTGGGTTGCTTTTATATGGCCTTGCGTTGATGTTGTTCGTGTAGTCTTTTACCCGTTGTTCCGTTTTGATGGCAATCTACTAGCTGTTTGCACTCAACTACTGATTGGGATGAAAAAATGCTGGTTTCTTAGTTTAGTCAATCCCAGTCATTGCCTTAGTAATGTTGCTTGGCTCTCATTCACTCCTTTCCTCAGCCTTTCTGGTTAGGTTCTAAACCATTCCGATGTCATAAGATTGTTCTTCTTTCTATTGGGTCTTGTTGGGTTAAAAACGCGGATAATATTTGCCTTCGAGAGTACGTCTTCGTTGTAAACAAGACATGCTCTGGAAGTTATGCTCTCAATATCTGTCCATCGATTTCCATGTGACCGCATTAGAGTTTTACGAATAAGTGGCAGATCATGCTGTTGATCACCTAGGTTCGGTCTTGATTGTTATTGCTTTCCATAACAGATCAATTCTCTTTACCTAGTTTCCCTGTATGCTTCGAAATGATAGAAAAATATCAGGGGATGAGTTCGAGAAAATCTGCCCCCACTTTATGGATCGTTAGCGATCCATTGTGTATGGATCGCTATCGAACCATACAGCTGTAAAATTCTACTTCGAAAGTCCAGGGGCTAGCGACCCATGATGTATTACGGGCGACAAAATGCCTTTGCAAATTTTTTTGCTCCATCTCTTGTGTTCCTATACACATGTTCGAGCTGACCCATTAGCTCATTTGACCCGAGCTATTTACCTTCTTCATGCGACTTTATCTTCGTGCGATCCAAACTTAGGTGATCTGATCCTCCTTAGTGTCTCGATCCATCCATTGTTCCCTTGGATCCATCTTGCCCAAGCTCTCGGCCTTGATTTCCATTCGTACTACCGCCTCAGTTCATCTTGGAACGAAACCGTAGCTTGCCTTTAGATCACCCCCAATCCATCATTAGCTCGCAGTTAACCCTTCTTAGCTCGCCACCGACTTGAGTACTTCTCACCGGCCTACCTTTGGGACTGCTAATCAGGTTTTTCGACCAATTTCATGCTCAAAACTTAATCCAAGGTGGGTCTGCTAATTAATGTTCTAATTACAACATTCGTGTAACGATTTGACAACGAATTTGCATTTGCAATGTTGATCGTGAGAAGTTCGAGTTGATTGCGGTTTAATGGAAGAAGATAGTAAATCGAGCCTTGAGTTTTCTCCCATAACGACGTTCAGGCTTTGGCCCAATGCTTGACACATTTTGCTATATTCGTTCATTAGACCAGAATTGACTTTTGCCCAATTTCATAGCTTTTACTGCACAACACACCACTAACCGATCCCGGTCCATCAGAGAATTCATACTTATCTTGCTCGCTTGTTGCACGCTTGGTGCCCCTGTAATGAGAAGAGTTTTCCATGTCGCTTCAAACAATGGATCCGTTATCGATCATTAATCAATAATAGGTAAGTGTACAAGGAGTAGAAACTAAAACAAAAATAAAGTGATGCAGGAAGTTCTTTTCTTCTCCCATTGTGAGCGAACTATTTACACGAGATAAAGCGTTTGTAATGTTTTGAGCATCGAGTTTATCCTATATAGACAGCACATTACACTTTTCCAAGTTCACACTTGAAATCTGATATGTCGGTCATAAATTTCTGCCTCTTTGGAATTCAAGTGCGGTAGGGGAAAATTTCAGTTTAACATAGATGTACTTGACCGTTTCGGAAGTGGGTTTTGTTATTTAGAATGAAGCAACCATCCATGTGTTGTAAGTAAAGGGGGGAAACCCGGCACTCTCAAAAGCCGAGTCATCATCCATTTCTCTTTCTTCTATCACTTCTCAAGCTCAATATGGTCAGGTTGTCCTGGTTAGGCCTATCGTGGATCGAATGCCTCTCAACTTTAGAGTTCTACTTGATCCGCTTGAGAGAGCTTCTTCGATGGTTTCTGCTACAGTTCTTCATAATATCTGTACGCAACACGGAATTCCAAATGAGGATGTGCATCTACCAAAGAAGGACAAATTTTCTCATATGCCTCCCCCGGTGTACACCACTTGCCACCGGTACATGTGTTTGAATGAAGCCATGCATCCCTTTAACGACTTTCTATGTGAGACTCTTTCGAACTTGGGTATTTCCCCATTTTAGCTTCATCCTAACGTCTACGCCTTCTTGACTTGCCTACATGTTCTTTTCATGTGGACGTTTAACCGCGCTCCAATCTTTGATGAGTTGCGATACTTTTTTTCATTCAAGAGGATAGACGACTACCCCTCCTTGATCATAATCGAAGCCCAAAGAAATCAAAAAATCATCCTGTGCTTATAGAGTAACTTGTTGCAATTGAATACGTAATATTTCTTTGTTAGATTCCCCGAGGGGTTCTATCGTCGGTGGAGATAAGGGTTAAGTTTCTTTTTTTCCATTTATCGAGCTCCTATGCATTGCAATGGAGTTTCTAACCAGCCGTATGTCTCTTGCTATTATTCCAAGGCCAAATAGAGACGTAGCCCTCGATGAAGTTTGCCCGACTCTAAAGGCTACTAATGCCGAGCAGAGATGCGTTAAAGTGCTACTGACCGATGAGAACTTGCATCGATATGGATTACTGGCTCTGGGTAGATCTGCTATTCAATTTGAAATTCCCTCTCCTGCCCGATCTAGGGTTCGTACAAGATCTACTACTTCCTCCCATGATTCCTAGGAAGGCGCCTCTTAAGAGAGAGAGAGCCCGTCCGGAGGATCAACCGAGGAGCGCTGTGAAGGAAGAGATGCTACCGCGACCGGATTCAGTGGTCTGGTTAGAATGCCCCCGATCCTAGAGGAAGGTGAAGAAGAGTTCAAGCAAAGGGAAGGCAAAGCCTCATTGGATTCAGAAAAGGAAGAGGGGGAGTTTGAGAGCAGTAGCGATGAGTCTATTACAAGTGATGATCTCTACATAGAATCTGATGACGAGGACTCGGAGTTGTGCGACGAAACTCCGGGTATGAGCCCCGTTCCTCTGAGCTCGCCTCTCCCTGATATAAGCGATAAAGATAAAGCTTCATAGACTGGAGGGCATCAAGATTCTCCAATTAAAGACATTGGAGTAGACTTCGGGGATTTTAGCGACGTTTATGTCGACTTTGATGCGCTTATGAAAGGAGATTTCAAATTCGATGAGGTACCTCCCGTTCGAGCAAAACTGCGCCAGAAGTTAGCCCTGCACTGCTTATGATAACAGATGTTAGTCCGATTCAACCTACAACGGCCGCCCGATCTGCTTTGTGATGACATTTTTTAGGCCTACCTTAGAAACACACTACATGTCTCACTAGGATTATACTAAATTTCTTATATTCTTTTCATGCCTGTTTTCTATTTCTAAAATTCTTTATTTATGCTTCTGCCAAGTATGACGAGAGGGCGAGCCTTCTATGATGACTTCGAAGAATTTACTGACCCACAACGGTATTCTATGCGCACCTCTGGCCATCATCAATCCCGAGAAACGGAGAAGGAATATAGGAGGAAGAAAGAGCTTGAAGCCAGAACCCACCGCCAAGAAGAAAGAGATCGGGGCCGATCATATAAAGGCGGGTATGAGAAGAGGAGATCTTTCGAAGAAAGGGGTGAACCATTGAAAAGGTCGAAGTTTGTCCATCGCTCTTATTCTTCATAGTTCACTCCAACACATTCTTCAGCGGGACAAGAAATTCCCACCACTTCTGCTCCGATTTCTCCTTTAACTCATATTTTTTTGTCTTCTATTGTTACTGCCTCCAGTGCTTCTTGCCCCCATTAAAGACCTACCTATCTTATTCCTTCGAGCCCCCCTAAGCTTGAGGTAGCGGTTCCCCAATAGCTCCTGACGGGGGTTAAGCTTGATCGTGATCTGCATCCGGTCCGTAAAGTATAATATATGCCTCACCTCCAAGTTATTCCACACGATTTAGAACAGGCTGAAGGATGGGTTAACTGAGGCATTTTTGATCGTTAAGTGTCCTTGGTTGAAACTTTTCTATTGGTTTGTAGCATTCCAATTTTGTTGGAGTTGGCGCTGGTTATGGGATGCACGGTTTTTGGTGCTCCTCGACGTTGCCTGTCTCTGGGAAATGCGAGGAGTGTATGTTTTAATGCACCCCAATGCTGCCTATCTTCAAACAGGGTGAGGAGTTTAAGTTTTAAGAATCAGTGCATGAATTTTCATGCTCCTTGGAGTTGCATATCTTCGGGTAACATGAGGAGTTAGTACTTTGGTGTTCCTTGGTGTTGCCTTTCTCTGGGCAACACGAGGAGTTAGTTATGTGGTGCTTCTCGGCGTTTCCTATCTCTAACCAATGCGAAGAGTTAGTTTTTTGTTGCTCCTCGACGTTGCCTATCTCTGGGCAATGTGAGGAGTTAGTTTTGCGGTGCTCCTCGGTGTTTCCTATCTCCAGGAAATGCAAGGATTTAGTTTTATGGTGCTCCTGCGCGTTGCCTATCTCCGGGCAACGTGAGGAATTAGTTTTTGGTGCTCCTCGGCGTTGCCTATCTTCGGACAATGCAAGGAGTTAGTTTTTGGTGCCCCTCGGCGTTGCGTATCTCTAGGCATCGCAAGGAGTTAGTTTTTGGTCCCCCTCGACGTTGTCTATCTCCGAGCAACGCGAGGAGTTAGTTTTTTGGCGCTCCTCGGCATTGCCTATCTCCGGGTAACGTGAGGGGTTAGCTTTTGCCTTCCCGATGTTGTCAAGGAAACATCGGTTTTTAGAAGGCAATGATCGAGTTCTTCCGATCCAAGGGTTTGAGTTGATTTGCTTTCGTCGACCTAGGGGTATTTATTATGGACACAATTTTGTCGGTTTGAAAGAGCGAATCAAATTTTATTAAAGAAAGCATGGCAGTTTCTTTGCCTATTTACAATGCACTAGACATTTTTGGGATGGCATATTTGTTGAAAAATAGAGAATAAATAAAGTAGTTTTCAAATAAAGTAACAGCATAGTGATTCGCTATTCCAGGCTTTGGGAATTTGAATTTCGTCGATGGTTATTAGCTTGAAAGTCCTGTCTCTGAGCTTTGATTTATGATGTACGGTCCCTCATAGTTTGGCCCGTAGGTCCCCGGAACGGCGTAAACTCGCTTGAGCACAAGGTCATCCACCTAGAAGGTTTGGTTGTGGACTTCGGAGTTGAAGTACCCTACGACCCTTTTTTGGTGGGCAGCAATTCTTAGCTCTGCTTCTTCTCTTTTTTCATCAACCTTATCTTGCGATTCGAGTAGGAGCTACTCGTTTTGTTTTTGATTGAAATTCTGCCTTCGATGCGAGGGTACTTCTAATTCAATAGGAATCACTGTTTCTAAACCATATGAAAGGAGAACGGAGTGTGGGCGGTTGCCACTTTGTGGGTAGTTCAGTAAGGCCTAGTGTGAGTGGAAGTTCATCAACCCAATTTCCTTTGGCTTTTGCTAGTCATTTTATTATAGTGGACTTGATGATCTTGTTTATCGCTTCCACCTTCCCGTTTGCTGGTGGATGAGCCACTACGGAAAAGCTCTTTTCAATTCGAAAGCACTTGTAGAAGTCTTTGAACTCGACACTTTCAAATTGGATTCCATTGTTAGTGGTAATTTTTTGTGGCACACCGAAACAGCAAATGATGTTTTTAGTAACAAATTTAATAACTTTCTTTATGGTTATGGTGGCCAGCAGTTCCGCTTCAGCCCATTTTGTGAAATAATCTACGACAATTATTTCATATTTGGCTCCTCCTTTTGCTATTCATAGAACGCCAATCAAGTCAATCCTCCATATTGCAAATGACCATTTTATTTTTCTAATAAGGCTCCCACTATGTTTTTATGTTTCTCAAAACCCTAAAAGGAGCCATAAAAATCGTTTAATTTTTCTAGTGGGTGTTAGGACTCGTATGCTTTGGGATTTTAACCTTGAGGAAAGCTCACAAATCATAGGCCTACATATGATGGATAACTCCTTATCAGTTGCATCATATACAACTCCTAACACGTGGTTCCTTATCATAACATCATCTTTACCTTAAGGAAAGCTTAACAAATAAAGAGATATTACTCACTCATACCCACCATTTTGTGGTAGCATAAGTATAATGCACATAACTTGAGGAAAGCCTAACAAATATGTGCAGTTATCTTACCTCATATATTCGATATATTAGTAGTACTACACATAACATCACTAGCTTGAGGAAAGCTTAAAAACTAAGGAGTATGCAAGTAATATATTAACATATAAATGGTAAAGGACAACATTATAATAAAGATTCATATTCTTTAATATATTATATTGAGTGATATCGACTTATGGGATAATGTATTTCTTATGAAATACCCTTGTGAATCAAGTGTCAAACGCATCAGAAATCATTGTGTACGTACTATACACATGTATTTATCCTTTAAATCTATTTGTGTTTTTTTGTTCTACTTGATTTTATACATTAATATCTTGCAAGTTTAATTATTATTAGCTTTTATAATTTAGTTAACTTATATAATAGTCTTATGTACATTACATTAATCTATATTTAATCAACTAACTTTTTAATTAATTTTATGTTATTTAATTAATTTTTTTAATGAATATGTATAAGATAACATTTATGGTTACACACATATATCTATATGTATGTATGTATTATATTATTTGTTAATTAACTTTTAATTAACTTATTTAATTAGACAATTTTGATAACTATCAATTTTGGAAACTTTCTTACTTATATGCACATATATATCTTTACATCATCTTAAATAATTCAAGATGATGTAACATATATATATATATATATTAATTAACTAACTAATTAATTAATTCAATTTAATAATTTTTTAATTAATATTGTAGTATTTGAAATATGTTTATTATATTTTCAATGCACATTTAAAAACTATATTATAACATTTACAATATACATTGTTTACAAAGCTAATTATGAAATCTTATTATAACATTTATAATGTAATTCTCGTTTTAAGTTTAACTTTTAAATTTAAAATCTTATTTTAGTTTCAAAACAATTTTGAAATTACATAATAACACTTAAAATGTATTTTTTAATTTAAATTTAAATTTAAATTATCAATTTTATTTCCCAAAATAATTCTGAAAATTTTGCCCGCCCAATTCAAATTGGGCTTTTTCTATTAAGGGCAACATTTAGGCTCACTTCACTTTTTGGGTGGAACGGTATCTAGGGAGGACAGGGTACTTGATACCCAAGCCCAAGCCTAGACACTACTTATTTAGACACCCTACTGAATTGGTGAGTTTCATTGGTTGGCCCTAACATGATTAATGTAGACCGCAAAGAGTATTTGGCTCTGATACTGTCGTTGGAATTGAGCCAATCGGATGCGAATAAAATAAAAGATTTCAAAAAAAGATTTGTTTGGATCTATTGGGCCTATGAAGTCTAAAGAGATTTTAGATTCAATCTAAAAAGTGTTTACATAAATCCTTTATTTTATTAGTTTGAAAGAGCTTGAATTTGATATAAATTTAAATGTATGAGTGTATCAAATACACCTATGTGTTATGTTACTCATTAAAATTAATTTGGGAAGGAAACATTTCCTTTACTTCTCTAAACTTATGCAACCAATCAATGGAATAAGTAGCTTTAGTGGGAGATAGAAACCTTTCATTTTTCTCTTTCTGATTAGATTAATGATTCAATAATGTAATTGATGATCAATTTAAGCATGGCAAGAAATGTGAGTAAATCCAAATATACTAAAGTATATGTTGTGTAAGTGCAACATATAAGAAGTGTGCTTAGTTAATGTGTACATATGTAGGTGTTGGGATATACACCGTAATAGACCCATTTCCTTTTTTCATATGACTTTGTTGTCCATGATTTTGGTTATATATATATATTATATTGTGTTTAACTTGGTATATTAAAGTCATTTTAGACAAAATAACGTAATTATCATCAAAAACTAACACTAATAATTTTGGTTCCAATTAAAGAAAGGTTTACATAAATGGTTACATAATTATAAAAGATCTTATTTTAAATTTGAAATAAGACAACTTATATATAGTTCCACATATTTATGCAAACTGCTATTTAACATATTATATTGAAAAAAAAAATATTTGTGAATATTGTATTTATGCTATACATATAAACATACATGTGAATAAATTAGATTTTAAAGCAAATAGTTTATGATAATTTTTAATTGGAAATGAAGCTAGAGTTTAGGAAAGTTTTTTCTTTTTAAACAATAAATTTAGTAAAGGGAAAAAATATTTAAAATTTGCACAAAATCTACTTGTAAATTCTAGACCCAAAAGCTTTCATTCTTGCATGAATAACATTCAAATATTTGTATACAAAAGTTAACCATATAATTATGGAAATAAATCTTCAAGGAATAATAAATAGTTAGAATAAACAATTCATTTACAATTATGTATATAAAGTTTATAAAGGTATAAAATAGATTTAAATCAAAATTAACTATCAATTTTCTTCTCTTTTTGAAACAAAACACAAAAAAATGAATTAGGCATATTTAAACTCATTATAAGAGCAAACAAATCTAAACACTACATTAAATAAAAAAAAATAAGGAAAGGTAACGAAGAATCCAATCAGATAAATTTGAAATAAACATATATAATATAGGAATGAAGAAAAAATGTGGATCTGAAATAAAATAATACAATTGTCACCTAATCAATTGGGATAAAAGAGAATTTCAAAAAGTTCAATTGAACATATGACAAATCTTACAAAATGTGAGCATATGAATGAAAAAATAATATATAAATTATTAATTGAATATTTACCTTGGATTTTGCATATGAAACACACCTTGAAATAATGAATCAAAAAAAAAAACTCCTAGACTCCATTGAATCGATCTCCAAATATTACAGGAATCAAGAGATAAGAATCACGTATATTTTTGCACTTATTTTGTATTTGATTTTGAAATTTTTCCCCCTTTGAAATTTCGGCCATGACATGATAAGAGAGGTAGATAAAAAGCATGAATGAAAGAATGACATACATAAAGTAATAAAGATTACTAAAGATAAGATATCTTTTTATTTCTTTAATTTCTTCCTTGCCACTTCATTTAAAAATAGAAAACTTATCCTCTTCCCTATTTTGGATGGCCATTTCAAGGAGGGAATGAGCCTTAAAAAAATTTCCGAACATGTTTAGTATTTAATCCATTTAAATCTAAGTTAAATGCTATATCTATATCGTATATCGATATGCATGTTTATAACTTTTATTTACACACTTTATTAAATATTATTGGTACTCAAATGAATCAAATAAAAATTTAATAATTAATATTTCATAAATATTAATTAATTTAAAAACAGACTTAGTATTTATTTTATTTAAATTCAATTTAAACATTCTACCAACATTGTATCTTGATATGTACATTTATAACATTTATCTACATATTTTATTAAATACTAATGGTATTTAAACTAAACGAATAAAATTTAATAATTAATATTTCATTAATATTAATTGATCTAATTAATATATAAAAATTATATATTAATTAAATCGTATGGTTCATTCAGAGTATTCACCATTTAGGTTGTACGACTCAAAGTTGTAAATTCAATCAACAATTAATTATCGAATAATTCGAATATTAATGTTTACATGTCACCTAGATAGTGGTGTGACATTTTGACTAAATTTATTGCTTACACATCTATTAGTAAAATTCGATATTATTTATTATAAGCGACACCTGGTTGTAACTATTATTTACACCAATTCTCTTCGTCAACATTATATCACATTAGGACTTATGAAATTTGATTTTGGTCAAAAATCAAAATTTCAACATCGCCTACAATTAACTTTTTAATTCCAAACGTTAAATTCTTGGTTCAATATAAATAATTATTATTAACCATATTGCTCTGATCCGAGACTTTGATTTTGAGTTGACTACAGTTGAGTAGTTGATTGTGATACCAATCCCATATAACCGTGGAAATGAATTCTCTATTGAATAGTGTTTTGCTACCAATGCTTCAACTCAGACTCAACTATAGTCGTTTGATGGACATCTTCCACAATTTAACTATAATCAAAGTGGAGTATACATATCACAGTTCTATAGTATTCCCAAGTGGAAAGAAATGTGTAGCATCGTCACTTCGTGATTCTCTATTTGAACTTAGTTATATTAACCAACAGAAAAACTCTCGAGTGAGTCATTCCATAATTATCCAATAACTATTAGTACATAACCATTTGGTGCCTCCAACAGTCATAAGTAAAACACTACTCAACATTTGGATAGTGTAAAGTACTATAGTCTCATCGAACCTATCAATGTTTAGTCTCGATACCTCTTGTCTAGGAATATTTAAAAAAGTATGTTTATTTTAATATGATAAATCACTCATGTTTACAACACATTGAAACTACTATCACAAAACACACCATTTACGGATTTTTTATATTAATATATTTTTAAATAAATAAGTATATAACGTAACACATTATATCAAGCATATATTAGAAAGAAAGCATGTTTTATTTTGAACAAGATTGGTTATAGAGTTAGATTTATAAGAATAATTTACATAATTGCCTCTAGGGCATACCCTTACTCTATCACATAAGTCATAGGGTCAACACATTGAAGTATCGAAGCTATCCTATTGAAACATCAACATCGCCTCATTCGTTAATCAACATCCTTCATCATGCTGCTACGTTGCAATCGGACACTTAGCAAACAATCAAACACCTTTTGCATGACCTCTAGCACCTTCCCAGCAACCATGGAAGATTGGCCAAAATTGGCCACATTAATTCATGTCGGTACCGACATGATCATGTCAATACCACATGAATTGGTTAACCAAAAATTTGGGTAAGTCTTTCAAATCTTGATCACTTCCCTCTTTGCTTACTTTGAGCTCATTTCCTTGGTGCCACACTCCCTTAGTCCTTTAGCACTTCCCATAAGCCGAAAAAGAGGTCGGTATCAATATGTAGATCTTCCCTAAATTTTAGGGTTAAGTCTCCACTTCATTTCCTTGCCATCCTGAAGTATTTCCCAAAGTTTCACAGCCTAAGTCCTGAAACAACTACTTCTCTTGTCTAGATCTTCAAACTCCATCGACCTGAATTTGAGCAACCAAATCTCTCTAATCGAACTGCGACCTAAACTATAAGCTCTCAAACTCTCCTCGATAATATCTCCAACGCTCATTCAACTATGAGCATATTTAACCACATTTTTCCCTAATTAACAACCACATCATAACTACATAAAAAGCACTAATAGACACATCAGAACAATAAGAGAAAACATCAATCACTAATATCCATTCAATATTTATAAATGTGTTATTAAGGTTAAATTAGAGTTTAAAAATGTTTTAGCGTAGAAATCATCTTACAAAACAATTTTTAATTATATAATAAGTATAGAATGATAAGAGATCATAGACCACTCATTTAATACCCAAATTACCAATTTAATCTCCAAATTTGAAGTGGACAACAAGGAATCCGAATTTAGATCTATAATCCCCTTTCCTAATTATGTTTGTAATGATGGTTTAGGCTAGGATTAGTACGGGAAAGGTGAGTTTTTTGATGAAATCTAGGTTAATAAAGATTTAATGTTTTTGGAAAGTGAGAAATGATTTAGATCTATCCCATTAGTCTCAATTAGGCACAAATTCAAAAATGGTTTAGCAGGCTCTAGCTTGGCCTTAACTAATTACCCAATAATCCGGCCAACAACAGTCTAAACTTAAAACAGCCATATCTCCCATACTATATGTTCGTTTTTCTATTATGAACATCTAGGGAAAGAGAAACTGTCATCCCGATCTAATGGAGGTGGTTTCAGACCCTAATATAACTCCTATCGAAACTTATAGGTCTTACAAATATTTCTAGGTCCAAACTGTCTGCTAAAAATTTAAAGGTGGAAAATGCCCCTAGAAGTCATTTCCCAAAGTTATAGAGTCGTATGATCTCAAATAAAATAAAACTTTTCGATCCTTCATTATGTAAAATACAGGTTGTTATCTAAGTGCATTACTTGGTGACAAAATAGTCACATGGTCATCACAAAGCTTGTATGTTCTTCATATGGCTTAAACATAGGGATTTGATTACGACAGGAATATGCATCCATGAATGAAAGCAACCAATGCCTCCTAGTTGCATCAACTAATTGATCAATACTTGGTAAAGGGAAGCAGTCCTTTGGACAAGCTTTGTTGTAAAACATGATTTTTACATATTGGTGGATCGTAACAATATTATTTTTAAAATCAAATTAAGTCCAAATTTAATATAACTTTGGGAAATGTTTATTGATGACATTTTCCAACCTACAAGTTATATTGGATGGTTTTAACCCTACGAAATCTCTATAATTTATGATAAAAGTTGAATTAGGGTCTCGAAACACTTTTAAATGAAACGTGTGATAGTTTCTCATTATGTATAATAGTCATAATAAATTTTTGGACTTATAGTTTAGGGGATATGGCTATTCGAAGTTTTGACAGCTTTTAGGCAGGGTGGCTAGTAATTAACTCGACCTATAATTATTGGTATCTTTAGATATTCAACCTTCACTTTTGGACTGTATTGTTTCAAGTCAAAAGCAAGATATAGAGTTATTAGGTATTTTGAAAAGTCGAACAAAGGAGAGAATTCAATTCATTTGTGCCGCTATTCCATCAATTCAAAAGGATTGTTGCGAAGAGATGGTAGGTTGTGTGTTCCTCTTATTAAGAAGTTAGCTCATCATTTAAGGATGACCATTCATCCCAGTGGTGACAAAGTGTACCTGATATGAAGTAAACATTTTACTGGCTTGGGATAAGGATGCATGTAACAGAGTATATTTCCAAGTGTGTGACTTAACGGAGAGTAAAGAAAGAGCAAAAAAGCCTAGTGGAATATTACAACTATTAGATATTCCATAGTGGACGTGGGATGTCATATCTATTGATTTTGTTGAAGGGCTACCTAGGAGTGGAAAGGGAATGTGAATATTTGGGTCATAGTCAATCGGCTGACCAAATGTAGGCGTTTTATTTCAGTCAAGATTAGGAGGACAACTGCATCTTTGGAAACTTTATACATGTAATACCTTGTAATTTTACGAAATTAAATAATTAAATTAAAAATGATAAAATCATAAGTTTAACATAAAGGGAAAAATAATAATTTTTACAAGAGCTGAAATTAATCCTCATGACCTATTCTATTGCGTCTGAAATGTCATAATAGTTAGAAAGCATATGTAACTTGATGATTTTAATTAAACGAGATAGAAATTAGAAGAAGTCAAACCCAGTAGCATTTTCACAATATATTAATTATGGGATTTTAGCCTAAACCAGAGTTTTTTAAGCCTATGAATAGAAAGGAAGGCCATATTTTCTAATCATACTTTAGCTTAAACATCCTATTACTATCTCCGTCTTCTTCTTCATTTAATCTCCATCTTGTTGTTCATCTAGTCTCTTAGAAAAATCAAAATAATATCACATCTAATCAAAAAGGAATAACAAAACATTGTAAAGTAAGCAACTTTAAAGCAAATAACGCAAATCGAGAGGGAAACACATTAGCCCAGCAAGTAAGGAGGAGGATTCTAATCAAATTGTAGAGGAGGTACAGCTGATTGGTTAGTAAAATTGATCCTATTTGGGCATATAAATTAGTAAGATATAGTAATTCATCTCTTATGGTCATAAATCCCATTATAAATGATGTGACTGAAAATTTGAAAAGTGTTTTTTACATACATGATTAGGATGTAGTATGCCATGGCTAGATAATTAAAAAGTGAATTTTTATCAATTTTAATTAGCAAAAGTTAATCACTCTCTAACTAAAATGTGCAAAATATAAAATGTTCTGAATTAGACTTATCATATATCAACATTGTAGTTGTCAATGATGCGAATGAACTGGGGGTCTTTGTGAGTTGATTAAGTGTTGGAACTGAAAAATAAAAGTGCTAGAAGTTCGATAAATATGGACCATCTCTTTTGAGCCAACGGTGAAACGATGATGATATGACGATCGGGGGACATGGATGCATAGAGGAGGTCGGGTAGGTTTGTATGGTATGGTCTAATTGACCCAAAGTGATCAAAATTCACCAGAATCTCATCAAAAAGGTACAACGGCTATGGCATAGGCGAAGGTAATTCTGAAAGTTGAGGTGGTCGAAATTAAAACGGCTAATAATGAGGGTTATAACGGCGGTGCTGGACCAGGCTGGTTTTGCCTAAGGTAGCCCTGACAACGGTGGGAATGCAGCGAATAGATGCGAGTTCGAGTTCTTTGGTCATTATAATGTGTCAAAAACGAGAAAACAATTACACACACACACACAACATAAATATGGACAAATTATATAAATATATTTGATAAATATAAAAATGTCCCTGAACTTTAAACGTTTATAACTCTTGCATACAATACCAGTTTCATGTGTGGTTTATTACATCAATATCATGGTGAGACAAGGAACGATTTTTATATTGTTTGCTGTGTTTTGAGACACTTTTGAAAAGTGCCTTGTTTTAGTAGATTCGTTAATATTGTTTAGTTTGACGATGGTGGGCTAATACATCTTATTCCGTAGTAGCGAGTCGCTTACGATTGGATGGTGGTGGGCTGAGACAGTTAGTTGCTCAGTAATGAGTCGCTTATGATTTGATGATAGTGGGCTTGGACATGTAGTTCCCTGGTAGCAAGTTGCTTATAATTTGATGACAATGGGCTCATAGATTGTAATACCCCATAATTTGAACGACCATATATTTAAATGATCAATTTAAATATTTAATCGTTAATTAACAAAAAGCCCCTTGTACTCAACTTTTACAGATGAGCGAATTGGGACTCAAAACACCCATAATTTAGTTTGCTTTTTCGACGCCAGTAAAATGAGTTTGAACTTGACTATTTTTGGAGTAGATGAATTTTTGGAGGGAATAGTGATCTTTGAGTGAATGAGATGAATCTAGTCTAAGTCCTATTTCATAGTCTATAATCGGCTAATCCACTTCGTAATTCTTATTCCACTTTCCATTTCACGTTTCATCCTCATCCTCTTCCTCTAATCTTCTCCTAATTACCTCTTAATCACCTTTCCCTAGATTAGCCAAATCATGCCCAAATATATTCCAATAAATCATAAAATAACCATAATTCCTCTCATCTAATTCTCCACAAGATCCTTTAAGGAATTGGCTTAACTTGGATTTTGGAGTTTCGTCTTGGATTTCAAAAGAGCATGGAGTGGGTTCTTGTAATTAGAGGTTGGTTTAGGCGAAAGCAAGGTGAGTGGTATGATTCTCCATCTATATTTATGCGTTAATCTTCATATTTTCATTTATTGGTTAATATGGAATTGTATAAAGTGATTTAGAGATTACATGGATTGATTTACACTTGAATTTAGGTTATAAACATGATTATATTTACTCATTATTCTTTTAAGACTTTAATTACTATTTTTGAAAATTTTTGTCAGCTAATAAATGAGATTTGGGTTAATTGAATGATTATATGTGATGTTGTGGTAGATCAGGGAATAATTACATGATATAATTAAGTGCATGTCATAGGTTAGTAATACTGAAACTAATTTAAATAGTTTTAGAGAAGTCGGTAAGCTTGTTAAGTAAGTTTTGAACTCTACACTTATTGTTAAAGTGATCAAAGGGCTAATGAAGCATAACTAACACTTGTAAATATTATATAAAAATAAAGGAATGATCTTTATTGAAGAATAGTTTACTTGTAAATATCATTTAAGTAAAGGAATGATTTTTTAAGTAAAACTAAAATGGTATTTTATAAAGTAGTATAAATGAAGCTTAATTGGTATTCTTAAAATGGTTATATGATTTTATATATGAAATATATATTTTATTAAATGGAAATGAGATTTTGTAAAATAGCAATATGAAGTATACTTAATTTTAATGAAGCAATTAAGTATTTAAAGGATTTGAAGCAATTAATAAGTTAATAATACATTTTATAAAATAGTAGTAAGATTTTATAAAATAACATGAAATTATATTAGACTTTTATTGAAAAGATTTAGTAAATAAAATTAAGAGTTGAATAAGTAATAAATTACTTACTTATTTACATATATGTGTATTTAAAGAATATAACAATCAAAATGATGTGGGTATTGCGATTAGAATTGTTGTATGTTTATTTGTTAATATATGTATGCAATTATTTGATTATATAGATATATTAATGTATAATCAAGTTGTGAGTAATTTTATGTAGCCATAACGACCACTGGGTACTCTAAGTTGCGTAAGAGGGTGCCGCATTGAGGAATCGCTTTAGCAGGCTCAAAACGTGATTTGTGAAGTTTTATGTGTTGTTTGCGAATACATGTGTGCATATGTGTGCATGAGCAGGTGTATCGATGCATGTGTGAGCATCGTGTCAGGCAAGAATGTTGGTTGAGTTCATTTGGACGTATTAGGGGAGCCCAGGTCGTTGGAATCGTCTTGGGAAGATTTTATATAAAAAAGAGTAGGATTCGTGTCAAAATAGATTTTTTTTGAATACCTATGAGACCATTCCAAAACTTCAACCAATGGACTCCAGAAGAGGTCCGATGTAGCGAGGCATGTTACGAGGCAACTCATCTAGCGAAGCAACAGAGAAGATGGGACTTGAATTGGCGACTCAGAGGCTACCTACCTAGGCTTTACTACTAAGGAAAAGGCAGCCACTATTCGACCGGTGGTGCAATTTCCTGGGCAGTAAAGCCCAAGCAGGGTCTAATTCGATGGGGGATTCTCCTCGGATCCGGATGTAGAGTTACATAAGACTTCGGCACGACTTCGAGAAGGCTTAGAACTACTCAGGAATATGGAATGCAAGGCGAGGCTTGGGATTTAGATGCAAGGTATAGTGATACATGTGTGATTACTGACGATTAGATACGATATCAATGCAATGATTATGTGATGACCCACCTTTTTGGATGATTTAATTCGATAATAAACCACACATGTCTAACCCAAACCATTCAAATGGGCGGATTGTTGATGGGGTTTAATAAGAAAATAAGAGAAAAGAAGGAAAACAAAACACACAACTTGCAGCGGAATGACAAATATAATAATCAAATGACAGTTCATGGAGCTGTTTTACAATATACATTTGATTACACAATTTTTTACAACAAAATCAGAGTACCATCAACAAACATACCAAAATATTGTAGCGGAATAATAATAGTAAATACAGTCTAGCAAACTCCATCTTCATCTTCAAGGGATAGTGTCTTCAACACTAAAATACTCAGGCTAACCCGAGCATAATGAAAAGACAAAACACTCGAGTCAAAACTAAAAGGCATTATGTAAGTTAAATCAATAACACCAATAACAGGAGTGTAATAGCGTCAGAGATGTTTACGGGGTTTTACATCTCCTATCCAGTGTATAACGTGCATGCAATTACTTAAGATATGTTATGAGATTTTCCATCTCTTAAGGATCCATTAAACTGTCTATATGTTGTAAGATATACTATATATGTAATGTCTAATCAGTAAAATAAATATGTTTCTTAGCGTTAAGACTTTACATTAACCCCCCTTAACACATTTTCAAGCATTATCCTACATTTTTCCTTTGACACCAATAACGTCGGCAGTTAGGGAGGCACCGTGATAAGACAATACTAAAACAAAATCATAGTGGTCACGTATAAGGATAAAAGTATGACAAGGCAAGTGAGGCAATGCCCAAGGTAGGATTCTACCAGTTAACCCTTTCTAGTTGGTGGTAACGCATCGAAGCTACAACCGTCCACCAAGTCCACCACCCCCAAATCAAATCAAGGTGCACCGATCAAGTCCAAAAATGAATATAGTAATACGAAGGGGTGATGGCACCTGAAGGTTGCGAACCCCTTGGCCAGACATAGGCTCCTGTTTTAGTCATTTCAAATTGACACAAGTGTCGGGGTCATCCATTATCGTTCTCTTTCTTCAAATCCAACAAAAATTCACCAAATCCAACCATTTCGTTCTAGATCATCCACCATGTACACAATTGTTAAAGTGGTTCCAATATTGATAGAGAGTATGCTAATAAGAGGCCTCGGTCTCTTTAACAACCAAACGTCATTTTTCACACCGGTTGGTTCTTTTACGTTTCAAAACTAATTCATATTTGATATTAAAATATCATATTCACTTCAAAAATATCACTTCATTTCAAATACCACATTTACTCAAAATATGTCATTTTCACTTGAAAGTATCATTTCAAATTCCAACTTAGATTATAACCTCATTTAACCATATTTCACATTTAAATCAATGATTTAAATATAAACATTCCAACTTTACACGACTTGAAATTTTGGAAAATAGTTTGAATAGTTATAAATAGTTTAAATAGTTTAAAGATTTAAAATAGTTTGATAAATAAAATGGTTTGAGTATTGAAAGTGGTTTACATAGTAAAATAATTTGGAAATTCTAAATAATTTTAATATTTAAAAGATAGATTTTAAACATTTTATATTAAAATAATTTATTTTGAAAATAGTATCAAATCAAATTGTTTGCTTCCATTTCAACGAATCTGGACCCATGTTCAATTTCAAATCAACTTGATTTCAGTTTCAATTCGAAATAACTTCAATTTCCGAAAACATTCATTTTCAACTTTAAATTCAATTCAACAATTTAATTCAATGATTTAAATTTCAATCCAATTCTTATTTTAAACCAATTTAATTTATACTAATTCCAAGTCTTCAATTTACTTATTTAAAGCACTTAAATCAAATTAACCTCCTTGTTTAATTTTAAGGTCCAAATCTTAAAATAATTATATTTCTAAAATTAAAGTCATACTCGATTATAACTTCACATTTCCAATTTAATTCTTTCAAACAATTTCCTTTAATTAATTTAAATTTCAACATTTGAAAGCTTGAATTAGAAACAATTCATTTTATATAAATCCGTAATTTATTTCCCTTAAAACAATGTTATTAATTAACATCCAAAAATCAATACTTTGAAACCAGTTAATTCAACCAATCCGGTGTTCGTATATAATTTTCTACCCTATGGCCAAGCGATCATTTATATCAATTTTAGTTCAAGGGATGGATACATATCATTTTAATCCAAATCAAAGTGCCATAGGTATATATCATTTCAACCTATTTCTTAATTTATTCAAAATAATTCAGTAATAGTTTATATGCTGTTACTAAATATACAGAGTGATAGCAGGGATATACAAAATTAAATAAACATCCAATCATCCAAAATGTCAACAAATAGACATATGTCACATTCAACATCCAAATCAGTCAATAAATCGAAAAAATTTTAAGCTTGTCCTGTAGTTTGCCTTTAACACCACTAGTAACGTCGGTGTCAGGGAGGTGCCATGATAAGACAACACTAAAACAAAATCGTAGTGGTCGCGTATAAGGATAAAAGTATGACAAGGCACGTGAGGCAATGCCCAAGGTAGGATTCTACCAGTTTACCCTTTCTGGCTGGTGGTAACGCCTCGTAGCTAGACCGCCCACCGAGTCCACCATTCCCAAACCAAATCAAGGTGCACCGATCAAGTCTAAAAATCAATATAATAATATGAAAGGGTGATGGCTCCTGAAGGTTACGAATCCCTTGGCTAGACATAGGCTCCTGTTTTAGTCATTTCCAATTAACACAAGTATCGGGGTTCATCCATCATCGTTCTCTTTCTTCATATCCAGCAAACATTCACCTAATCCAACCACTTCATTCTGGATCATCCACCACGTACATAGTTGTTAAAGTGGTTCTTATATTGACAGAGTGTATGCCAATAAGATGCCCTGATCTCTTTAATAGCCAAACATCATTTTTCACACCGACTGGTTCTTTTACGTTTCGAAACCAATTCATATTTGATATCAAAATATCATATTCACTTCAAAAATATCACTTCATTTCAAATACCTATTTACTTAAAATATGTCATTTTCACTTGAAAGTATCATTTCAAATCCCAACTTAGGTTATTACCACATTCGCATTTAACTCAATGATTTAAATATAAACATTCCAACTTTGCATAGCTTGAAATTTTGGAAAATAGTTTATATAGTTATAAGTAGTTTAAAGATTTTAAATAGTTTGCTAAAAAAATGGTTTGAGTATTGAAAAGTGTTTATACAGTAAAATAGTTTGGAAAATCTAAATAATTTAACATTTAAAAGATAGATTTTAAATAGTTTATATTAAAATAACTTATTTTGAAAATAGTATCAAATCAAACTATTTCCTTCCATTTCAATAAATCTGGACCCATGTCCTATTTCAAATCAATTTGATTTCTGTTTCAATTCGAAATAACTTCAATTTCCTAAAACATTCATTTTTAACTTCAAATTCGATTCGACAATTTAACTCAATGATTTAAATTTCAATCCAATTCTTATTTTAAACCATTTCAATCTATACCAATTCCTAGTCCAATTTCAATTTACTGATTTAAAGAACTTAAATCAAATTAACCTCACTGTTTAGTTTTAAGGTCCAAATCTTAAAATAATTAAAATTCTATAATTAAAGTCATACCTCGATTATAACTGTAACAACCCAAAATGTAACCCGTAATAATTAATCCGTTAATTAGTTGAATAATAAAATAACTTTGTGTAATTATCAGAATTGAGACATGAGAGTTACACCATTGTGTTCGTGGTAATTCTCTAGTCAATTTCCATATATAAAACGTTAGAAACCGAGCTAATATGAACAAGATAGGAATTAAACAAAACATAAAATGTAATGATTATAAATATTTTATTTTATTTGTTGATTTTCTAAGATTATATAAAGGTTTATTTTATTTTATGTGGGTTTAAATTAAAATTGATAATATATATATATATATATATATAAAGATTTTAAATATGTGTTTTAATTGAATATTGGTTTTAAGAATATATATATATATATATATATTCCATTTATATATCTAGCCATTTTGATTTGTCTTTTCCACCGATTCTGAGTTATCGGCTTTGTTCTTTGAATTCGTATCCATCGTGTTATGCTTCGGGATTTGTGCTTAGATTCGTAGCTTGTTGTGTGTTCTAATTTCTCTAACATCGGAAGGTGAGCAAGCACTCACGATTAACATTCTTATATTCAGCAAATTTAATTCACATGAAATGACGATTGAAATATGTTGTTAAATTTGAACTGTTAAGTTATTTAGTTGTTAAATATGATATGCCATTATCTACAATTGTACCTATGACATATGACACCATAACCTGTTGTATATATTATATTTAATTTTTCACTAATGATACTAGTATGGACCCGTGCTTCGCACACGGGCTGTTTGTGTTATTGTATACGTTGATATTTTGTTTGAATGAAAATATATAAATGGAAAGCAAGGTCATTTTTGGAATTTCAAAAGGACACCGAGTAAATTAGTTCAACGAATTTTCTTTATTAGTAGTAGAGATATGTCTGTTGTTGATATGTTATATTATCATATTTGTCATCCCTCTGCAAGTTCCCTAATAGTTTAGAAATTCTCTATGGGTTGAAATATTACATACCCAAAGGATCTTGCCGATTAAGGGAAAATCGTTATGGGTTGAAATGATAAACCCAAGCGATTTTCATTGATTTTGAATTTTGAGATTGCTGGTTGAAATGATATATACCCATAATATTAAATTTTAAATTGCGGATTGAAAAGATAAATATTCAAATCACTTGACCATATGATAAATTTTTTTTTATATACGGACACCGTTAGTCTATTTTTGGAAATGATTTTCAAAGTTTGAAGAGAAATATATGGGTTTTAAATAAATATTGATTTTTAAATATAATATAAATATTTTATTTTAATATGTGTAAAATTTAAATTTTAAATTATATGTTTTGAAAATTTTAAAATTTTAAGTTAATTTGTAAAAATGTAAATTTTAAGATTTTACTTATATTTTTATTATTTTTAAATATACAAGATAAGATTTTAAAATAGATTTAATAATAAAACTTAATTTAATAAAAATTTAATATAATTTAATTTAACTAAGTTTTTATTTAGTTGTATATGTAATATGTTTAAAACAATTACTTAAAAATTTATGATAATATTTAAAATATATTTTGTAATAACTTTAATAAATTAAGGATGGGAAGATAAATTGAAATTGTATTTGTTTAAGAATTTTATTTAAATAAAAATTGATTTGAAACTTATTGATTTTTAGATTTTGAAATGTTTGATTTTACAAATTGATTTAGTTAAAGGTGATTAAATAAATATTTTCAAATTTAAATGAATTTGAAATTGAATATTAAATTTTGAATTAATTTGTAATTTGAGAATTTACTTAAATGTTTATAAAAGGTGATTAAGTGAATATTTCAGAATTAAATAAATTTAAGTTAGATATTTAATATTTTAATTTTGATTTAAATTTGTAATCTGATATTTATTTAAATGCTTATGAAAATGATAAAGTGAATATCTTCAAATTTAAATGAACTTAAAGTTGAATTTTGAAATATAAATGAAATTTATTATATTTAGTTATTATGAATTGTTTAAATATTTAAACTTTGAAACCTATTGAAATTGAAATGGTTTAAATTTGTAGTTCAAACCTGTATTTAGATCGATATAAATTAAAAATGGTTTCATTATAATTTGAATGGAATTGTAATTGATGAACTGAGATTGATTTAAATTGAATTTTTGAGCCAAAGTTGATTTGAATCGATTTGTGGAATTGAATGAAACAAACCTAATTTGAAACTATTTTTGATATAAACTCTTTTACTATAAACTATTTTTATTATAAAATTATTTTATCTATAATCTATTTTAAATATAAACTCTTTTAATATATATATAAACAACTTTTAAATATTCAAATTGTTTGAGTGGGAACTGTTATGATTTAGAATTAATGGATTTGAATGCAAATATTTAATAAGATGGTTTAAACTATTTTGTACTTATGGTTTCGAAAGTAAATACGATTTCAAAAGAGATATGATTTTGAAAGTGATATTTTGATATGAAGTATAAACTATTTGAATTATAAAATGACCACGGTATGAAATAAGCGTTCAGTTGTTAAAGAAACCGGGATGAGATATTGTCATATTCTCTGCCAATACCGAAAACCACTTTAATAACTGTGTACATGGTGGAGATTCCATAACGATGTAGGATGGTTTGGCAACGATTCTGTATGAGGTATTAACGCTGCCCTGACTCCCGTGAGTCAGTTTGATGTGGCTAAAACAGGAGCCGTGCCGGGCCAAGTGAGGTCGCACCTCCGATCGGGCACAATTCTTCGATACCATTCTATTACTTTGGGATTTGATTGGGTGCACCTTTGATTTGGGAGTGTGTCCCAAGCTGGACGGTAGTAGCTGCTATGCATTACCATAGTCCGGATCCGTAAAATGGTGAATCCTACCCTAGGCATTGCCTCGTGTGCCTTATCACATGTATTATTACGCCCTCTACGAGTTTGATTTGTACCGTACCTATGGAGTTCCATTTGATAGTCCTCCAGCTTACGGAGGAATTATGGTACTGTATAGACTATGGCAATATATAAAAATGGATTGAGGGGGACATGGGTAACGCTTTAATGCTATTTTAATAGTTTACTTTACTATAAACATTATCTATGTACGTATTTTACTATGTATATAGATAGGTTAACAGATCCTTAAAGGATGGGAATCCCAAACATCTTTTACGTTATTTGCATTTCAGTTGACATTTCACTTGAGTTTATTTACTGGTATAAGAATGTTAATCCCAACTCGAGTGTATTGTGTTTTGCTTTATGCTCGGGTCAGACTAAATTTCATAGCTTTTGAGACTCACCTTTGGAGCTTAGAGCTTTGCTTGAAGATCCATCATATATCTTTTCAGCCTTCTGTTATTTACTATTGCTTATGTTCAGTCTTGTCATTTATTTTATATTTAGGACTACTCTGTACTTGAGATTTCTGTTGTATTTTGTTTTAAACTTTAATGATTATATAGTAGCTTCATGAGCTACTATTTATCTATTCCACTGCTTATTATTGTACTCTTTATGACTGTGATTCTGTAATTGATCTATTTACTGTATATGCTGAGTTTTGCCAAATATAAATTAGCAATATGTTGTTTTGAGCAATTCAATTCTGACATGAGTGGATGATTGTCGATTTGAATGGTTTGAAATACAAGGTCATTACAGTTGGTATCAGAGCTCTAATTTAGGCAAAACTTAGCATATGGAGTAAAAAATTATTAGAGATAAGGTAGTACTATAATGAGGGGAATCAATTATGGAATCATCTTCGTTTGAGCTTGAAATCCTTTGTTAGGATTATCCTTGATTTGGATTTTCTTTTGAATTTTGGAACATTCCATTCGTTATACAATCCATTCTTGTCTTTTCTGTTTGTGTTCTTTTGATACTAGAGCATCCCATAGCTCTATCTCCGTTGATCTCTGCAATAAATTTGAGTTCATCTTTCCATCTCAATTGGAAATTTCATTCTTGTGTATAACTAGCCCCATCGGTGGTCCCGCCAACCTTAGTATGGTTTGTAAAGGGGGTGAAATTCCTTTACAAGAGGCGTCGATTTACCGGATATTTCTACGTCCTCGACGACCAGGGTAATTCTCTTGTGATTGAATGTTGATTACCTTAGGATTATGCAGGCAACTTTATCTTTCGCTTGATTCTCTCAACCTATCGATCTTGAGTCCGCCTTATTGTCCAACTCTTTCTGGACGATTTTGGTGAAGTCATTTCTCTTCCTCCCAAGTGGGAAATTGAATTCCACATCGATCTTACTCCCGAAGCTCGACCCGTTATCCTTCCTCCAGGACAAAAGGTTTCTATGAATGGTTAGTCATGCCCATTTGGATTTACCAATGCTCTTTCCCTCTTCGTTGATCTCACGAATCATGTTTTTTGTGATGTTCTCGACCAGTTTTTCCTGGTTTCTGATGATGATATTCTCGTCTTCTCTGTCTCGGCTGACCCGGTTAAGGTTTCCGCAATTAATATGAGTCTATCCATCTTTTCTCTTTTGTAATTTAATTATCTTATCTTCCTTTCAAGCCTATCTTTGTAGTTAGGATTCTCTTTGATTAGGGTCGCTCTAAATTTGAATCTCTATCCTTGTTCTATAATCTATCCTTGAATCATCATGTGAGGGAATGTATTTGTAACTGATATAAAATGTTTTATATTGTGTTGTTCGAGTTGATAAGTTTGATTTTGAGTTTCGATTGATTCATTTGGCCAATGCTATCGATAGGAATTCCAAAACACTTGAACAGAGCAAACTAACACAATATTGTATTTGAAATTGGCAAATGAAATATAATTTACGTATGATTATATCTTAAGTATAAAAGTATAATTTTCTGAAATTGGATAATAAATGAATTGTTTGTTTGAAATAATAATTCTAGATTATCATTTCGTTTGTCAACATTTCTAAATCATTAACTATTATCATATGTTATAAGGAGATGAAATTTTGTAAACATGATTTATAAATCTGATTTACAAATGAAATGATTTTAAGTTATGGTTTTGAAAATTTAATTTTCGGTGCATTTCAAAATTTGGTTTTCAAAGTTTGAAAAAATAATATTATTTGAAAGTCTTTTCGAATGGAATTGTTTACAAATAATTTTAAGAAGTCGGTGATCTCCTCTTCGTCGTTGGAAAATAATTTCGGTGATGACTGCAGCGTCATTGACATTCATTTTCGTGTCTTAAAGTGGAGAAACAGCTTAGTAGCTTTGCTACACTTTGATTTGGAAATATTTTTGATTTGAATTTCTTGAGTTTGATTTATTTATAAAATATATATATTTATATATTTATTTCAAAATGGTTTGAAGTGAAACCGGAGATTTAACTCTTAATTTTTATGTTAAGTGATGGTTTTAATGATTGAAATGAAACAAATTTTTTGAAAATTTGGGTTATCTATAATGAGAAATGGAATTGAAATAGTTGAACTTGGATAAAAATTTATTATATAATACTCAATTGCATTGAAACATATAAATAACTTGCCTAAAATATTCAATAGTTAAATGTTCATGTGAATATGTAATTGAATAACATACAATATAGGTTTAACTAATAAGATGTCCAAAATGAACATTATATGGTTTTGAATTAATTATTGTATCTAATACTGTGTATTTTAAATCTATCTTTTTTTGTTGTTCCTATTCTCCTATCTCGTTTTTTTTCGAGAACGAAAAGTTTTTAGTGGGGGAGAATATAACCACCCGAAAATTTTAACGATTTTTATATGTAATTAATTAAATTTTTGATGGAAATAAATAATTAAAATTTGGAAAAGAAAATTTGGTATTTGGAATTCGTCTATTCAAAATAGCAAATGGCAGATTTTCACCAGAAAATATGAAAGTTAGTTATGTTGTGTAATTTTCAATTTCAATTTATATCAGTTAATTTGACAAAAATAAAATATTTTTAAAATCTGAATATTTCTATATAATAAATTTGTTAATCATTTTTTGAGTGAGACAACATATTTCATTTCGCCGAGTTTGGACTGCTATAGCTGCGTTTATCTTATTTTTGGCATTTTAGCAGCAACTTTGGTAGCGAAATATCGACTTTTGATAGGATGATTTCTCACTCATATCATGTATGATTCTGTTTCTTGTCGTATTGATCTCCGCGGTACATTCATTGGTGCATTTTAGTATCCAGTATGTGGCGAAAACCGCGAAACGGTTAACCGTATCGGTACCCGTTCTGGAGTCTTTTGGTTTCATGTGACCATTCATTGTCCACAGGATGAAAATAAATGGCCATTGGTTATTAATATTCCCAGCCGTTCAACTTCTATCTTTTGCAATTCCTATTATGGAAATTCATATTCTGGTTCGCTAATCCCATTCTCTGCTCTCCTTTCATTTATTATTTCGTTCTTATAAAAAAAGGGAAGAAAGAAAACAAGTTGCTCTCATACTTCTTTGCTGTAACTAGATCTGCTCGGCCTCTTCTACTTTGATCTACCCATCTCTTTCTTCGTGCCTTATGATCACCCACGACCTCTTCACCAAAGCCATTCCACACTTCAAACACTGACACGTGGTGACCACATAGCCAAAAATGCATCGCCTACTCCACCAAACGCAGAGATCAGCACACACCCCGACCCAACCCATCACCTCTGAGAAAAACTGCAACCAGCTACTGTGACGCCCCACCTCTATACTCACACTAGCCAAGGACACTATGGAGTAATGTCGTCATCTAGTACAAAGAATAAGGCTGTTGAGGAGCGACCATCTGTGTAGTTTCTTTGTGCAAGTACCGATATGCCAAATAAAATATCACTTTCATTTCAAGAGGAAATCCGACATACCGATAGAAACTCAAATCTACTACACAGTGGCTATGTGGTCTTCGGAAACAAATATAAAATAAGCATAACACAAAATCAGTCATAGATATTCATATCACTAAGGCGGAAACAAATATGAATATAACACGTAAAATACATCAAAGTAGTGGTCATATAAGATCCACTACACCACAAAAGAATAGGTACAAGTGCTAGACAAAAGAATATCTATACATCAAGGAGTCTCTATCTCGAATGTATAATAACAAAAACTACTAAGCTAAAGTAGTTAGCCCAAAAGTCAGATGAAGGATCATGATAAGAAGTCAAGCAGAAGCACCTGAAATACCTCGGTCTGACCCGAGTATTATTTAAGAAGAAAATAATAAATGGATCAGTCTAGCTATAAATATCATATAAAATGAGATAGGATAAGAGATATGACAAAAACGTATGATAGCAATAATGTCATACTGTGACAAATATTCATTAAATAACAATAAAAATCATACAATATCTCAAACTTTCTCATACACCAAAAAGAATGTCATATTCTTTATTTTATTCACCAAACCACAAATATTGACAAAACATATCAATGCCAATCGCAAAAAATTGGTGAAACACAAATTTCAGAAATCATCAATTAGAAATCCAGAAATCACAAAAAGGGGAAGGCCTATCACAAACGGGAGCATGAAAACTCACTAACACGTGCATGACAAGCGGAACGCTATTCCATGGTCTCTAACCATCAATTTTGAGCTGAAGCTCCACAAACGGTCCGAAGACCTTTGAGCTGAAGCTCCACAAAAGGTCCGAAGACCTTTGAGCCTGAAGACCTTTGAGCCGAGGATCCACAAACAGCCCAAAGACCATAGGTCGCTACTCCACCAAATTAAGCCGAAACTCCACCGAATGATCATCATAGATCAACAAGTGTAAATTACACTAAGCTAGTAAATAAATGATTTTTTGTGAAAGAGTTTTGATACTTACTACTAGTATAGAAACCTTTGTATTTTAAAGTGACAAATCATAGAAATGATTATAAAAACAATCAATCACCAAAAAATCACATACAATGACGTGAACCAAAACCATAGAAATCGATACCAAATCCATCAAATGGATATTTCCAAAAATCCAGAAAAGAAGTCATCAAAGTCAATAATAAATGATAACAACTAACCGAATCAACAAAAATCGATAAAAATTGGAAATCCACTCAAAAACAGCCAAAATAGGCAAAACTGCACAGTTCCAAACGTCTGAAATTACCAACCAGACATCCGAACCACTAATTAGATGTCAGGTTGGATTTCCAAACGTCTGGATTTTGTCTCTGCCATTTTCCCTTTTCCAGGGACCAATTCCAAATGTTTGGATTTTTCAACCAGATGTCTGAATTTGAAACCAGACGTCTGAAATTTTCCTGCTAGGCAAAAATCAGCCTAGCCCAAAAAGGGCAAAAATCCAAACCTTGAAGCGATCGGACGAGCGAAGAAGATTAGGGATTTATGCCAAGTGACAACTCAACCTTATAGGCTCTTCGATACACCCCAAATAACATGTCCAAACATTCAAGATAGGATTTTTTATGATTTTGACTTCAAAATACCAATATTGAAAAATTCACCAAATCAATTCAGATCAAAAGCAAATAAACATGAATAGATGTTAGGAATTTATACCTAACAACAATAAAAGTATATACGTAGATGTGAGTTCAAAAACTCACCTTTAAACTCAAAAACAACGAATGAGAAGCTTTAAAACAAAGCAAGACCAATTCCTCTTTAATACACCTCTAAAATCTTCAATCTATTATCGAAGGTGTAGTTTTTCCTAAGTTAGGTTATAGGAATTTCTAGAAATTGAAGAGAGAATGAGATGATAAGATGAAGAGGATTCTTATCTAAGCTTCTCTTTGATTTTAAAGCAAGAATTTGAATTTTCTAAGAGAACTAGGGCTTAGGAATTTCTATTTCCTTTCTCTTCCCCCATTTTTCTTTTAGCTTGAGAGTGTTAGGAAATGAAAATTAATGAAGAGGAGAGGAGTGGAGTGGTTAGGTTATTGTGTTGGGTTAGTGGGCTGAAACCTAAACCCAAAGCCCAATAGAAAAATAACACAATTCTACTCAACTCCAAACATATCGATATTTATACTCAGAAAGGTCGCAAACATCGTTTTGAACTCAATGCAAGTAGTCTCGAGTCTTAATTCGATAGTTTACAAAAAGTAGCATTTCGAACTTTAATCCGACTAACAATGCTATATTTAAATATAAAATCGTAAAATATGCGGGTTGTTACAGACTCCCCTCCTTAAAGAAATTGCGTCCTCACAATACTTAAGAAAAAAAAATAAAGAGTAACAACCATACAAAGGCAAATCAACACAAAAGAAAATTTGAAATAAGAAGTTCACCTCAAAGAGCATAAGAGAGTAAGTCCGGATGTGTTCGCTCGATGAATTCTCTTGATTTCTAAGAGCAATCTTTAGGATTTGTGGATCATTGAACTTTCACAAGCGGAACATCTTTATTATGAAGACGTTTAACCTCCATAGCAATGATTCGAATAGGATGTAGCTCATAATTCAAATTAGGTGAAACTTCAATTTCTTCAATAACACTAGAATCATGAATAGAATCGGAATCTCTAAGGAATTTCTTCAGTTGAGAGACGTGAAAAATATTATGAATAGCAGAAAATTGAGCCGGTAATAAAAGGCGATAAGCTACGGAACCAATACATTCGGTGATGGAAAATGGACCAACATATCGAGATGCTAATTTTCCCGTTCGACTGAAATGCACAACACCCTTCATAGGTGAAACACAGATAAACACTAAATCTTCCACAGAAAATTATAAATTCCTTCTTCGGTTATCGGCATAGGATCTTTGCCTATTTTGAGCTTCTTTTATCCTATGACGAATAAGGTCAATCTTTTCTGTGGAATCACGAATAAAATCTTGAGCTAAGACCAGCTTCTCATTGGCTTTATGCCAACAAGAAGGAGATCGGCATGGCCTTCCGTATAGTGCCTCGAAAGGTGTCATACCAATACTAGATTGGAAGCTATTATTATAGGAAAACTCAACAAGAGAAATATGATCTTCCCAACTTCCACTAAAATCAAGAACACATGCACGAAGAAGATCTTCAAGAGTTTGATTCACACGCTCAGTTTGTCCATCGAACCGAGGATGATAAGCGGTGCTAAAATTAAGCTTCTTTTCCAAATAAATGGCTCTCAAACCAACACGGCTAGCATCGATAATAACATTGAAGTCTTGATTCCCTTTGGGAATCACAAGAATATGAGCATTGGAAATGAGTCCTTTTAAATGATCCTCTTTCCCGAAAAGATTAAAACATTCAAAATTATAATTAACTTTATGTAATCATCTTTTTAGAAAATTTTACTTATTCCAAGTCAATTTACTGTGTCTGACTGTCTCATCATAGCGTTTAGGAGATTGCTATCGATAACGTTGATCAGGCGCATCGATCAGAATTCTTAAAGCACTCAATGGGGAAAAAAACAAAATCATCTTTTATATGATAAACATGTCCCTTAAAAAAAATTCTTACGAATATTCTTTACTCGTTTTAAGAACATAATCCAATTATACTTATAAATGTATCTTATTAAAAAGATCTGCAAATTTTAAATTGCTGTTTTCATCCATAATCAATGAATATAAGGCGGACTCATCGAGATATTCGTAGAATACTCGATTCATAAGATAGATGAAATAAGCTGGATGGTTCATCAAACCAAATGGCATAACAAGCCATTCATAAGAATCATATTGAGTGCGGAATGCAGTTAGTGGAACGCTATCGTCCGCAACTCATAGCTAATGAAAACTGGTGGCAAAATCGAACTGAAAATACCTTAGCACCACTCAATAGATTACTTAGGTGATAATCCGAAGACAAGCCCAAAGATACCGAGAAATTCACGAACTACTTCAATGAGAGAAATATCATTTTCTTCATCATGTGGGTTTAGAGAATATAAGGTTGCCACCGAATTGGAATCGAAATCATTAAGAACAATAGAAATCTGCTTAACAGATTGAGAATGTCGAAGATGAATAGTTCTGTCGGGATATAGGATAAGGGTTTCATAATGATTAAGCCAATTCTTTCACAAAAATCAATTCCGAAAGCTAAGTAGCACATAACATGCAAATCAGATCAGAAAGCATAATCACATAAAATAATCTCGATATTTTTACAAAGTAAACTGAGTGTTGCAGATCCACCAACCGGATTCACCATTCTCAGTGTAGTCATCAAGCCTAAAATGTTTAAAGAAAAAGAATCAACAAGTTCTTTTAATATAAAATAATGAGATGAACCCATATCAAAAAGAACTTGAATAGGATAATAACAAAACAAATGTCATCAAGGAATGAATAAGAAATACCTTGACCGAGAGAAGTGTCACTAGGAGCTTGCACAACATTCAACTTTCCCTCTCTCCTACTTTGAAGTTTGGGACAAGAAGATAAAAGATGACCCAAACTTTTGCAATAGCAGCAAGTAAAGGGTTTTGGACACTTATTTGCGTAATAGTCCTTAGAACCATAATTATAGCATTGTCCACGACTAGAGGTAAGAGTCTTTGCTACCGAAGTTGCCTGCTTCCCTTTCTTGTTGGGATTAGGGATTTTGAACTTAATATGCCTCTTCTTGTTGTTATTGAGGCTCTTTTTGGAACCTCCAACATCACTATTACTTCCTTTGTCGGCCTCTTCTAGTCGAAGAGTGATATCTACAAGCTGATCGAAAGGAACTTCTAGTTTCAGAGGTAAAACCTTTTTGGGGTTCTTACTCAAAGCATAAATAAACCTTTGATTCTATACAAGATCCAAAAGTTGTTGGACATACATGAATACGCCATCTAGAGAAGGACTATTGGAATGACCAGCGCTAGGACTGCCAGATCTAACCATCTCTTCTTCTTAGAGAAAGAAAGAAAGAAGAGGAAAAAGGTTATTCTCATAGTGAATATCAAACAAACTTGATTGACAAACCAAGGCATCACAAAAGAAAATAGGATAGAATGAGTCCTAAGACTCGGATAAATCCTAAGGCACGATTCCTAAGAAAGACTTAGGACAATGATCCTTGCTAAATTATTCTATATTATTCCAAAGTTTGGCTCCGATACCAAGCTATGACGCCCCACCTCTATACTCACACTAGGCAAGGACACTACGGAGTAATGCCGTCGACTAGTACAAAGAACAAGGCTGTTGAGGAGTTACCATCGGTGTAATTGCTTTGTGCGAGTGCCGATGCGCCAGATAAAATATCACTTTCATTTCAAGAGGAAATCCGACAAAGGTGTACAAACTCAAATCACTACACAGTGGCTATGTGGTCTTCGAAAACAAATATAAAATAAGCATAAAATAAAATCAGTCATAGATATTCATAACACTAAGGCGGTAATAGATATGAATATAACACGTAAAATACATCAAAGTAGTGGTCATATAAGATCCACTACATCACAAAAAATAGGTACAAGTGCTGGATAAAAGAATATGTATACATCAAGGAGTCTCTATCTCGAATGTATAATAACAAAAACCACTAAGCTAAAGTTGTTAGCCCAAAAATCAGATGAAGGATTATGATAAGAAGTTAAGCAGAAGCACCTGAAATACCTCGGTCTGACCCGAGTATTATTTAATAAGAAAATAATAAACAGATCGGTCTAGCTATAAATATCATATAAAATGAGATAGGATAAGAGATATGACAAAAATGTATGATAACAATAATGCCATACTATGATAAATATTCATTAAATAACAACAAAAATCATACAATATCTCAAACTTTCTGAAACGCCAAAAAGAATGTCATATTCTTTATTTTATTCACCTAACCACAAATATTGACAAAACATATCAATGCCAATCGCAAAAAATTGGTGAAACACAAATTCTAGAAACCATCAATTAGAAATCCAGAAATCACAAAAAGGAAAAGGCCTATCACAAACGGGAGCATGAAAACTCATTAACACGTGCATCACAAACGGAACGCTATTCCATGGCCGCTGACCATCAATTTTAAGCCAAAGCTCCACAAACAGTCCGAAGACCTTTGAGCCGAAGCTCCACAAACGATTCGAAGACCTTTGAGCCGAAGCTCCACAAACGGCCCGAAGGCCTTTGAGCCGAGGCTCCACAAACGGCCCGAAGACAATGGGTCCCTACCCCACCAAATTGAGCCGAAACTCCACCAAATGATCATCATAGATCAACAAGTGTAAATTACACTAAGCTAGTAAATAAATGAGTTAGGCTTCATGTCCCATAACCACTGGCTCAACTTAATTATTTACGAACAAATTGTAGACTTCCACTCAAAAATAAGTGTAAATTACACCAAGCTAGTAAATATACAAGTTAGGCTTCATGTCCCATAACCACTGGCTTAAATTAAATATTTACGAACATGTTGTAGATTTCCACTCGAAAATTGTCGCGAGATTTCAATCGAACAAATTGAAGAATTAACCGACGAAGTAAATGCAAACGTTTCATACCACTTATTTTGCTAATTCGTTTAATCAGATTTCTCATATGAATGAGATAAAGATTTGTATATACTAATAGATTGGAAAACGGTTTAAAAAGCGAGCTTTATATTGAAAGTAATTGTTGAAAATGTTTTTGTGAAAGAGTTTTAATATTTACTACTAGTATAGAAACCTTTGTATTTTAAGTGACAAATCACAGAAATGATTGTAAAAACAATCAATCACCGAAAATTCGCGTATGATGACGTGAATCAGAACCATAGAAATTGATATCAAATCCATCAAATGGATATTTTAAAAAATCGGGAAAAGAAGTCATCAACGTCAGTAATAAATGGTAACAACTAACCTACTCAACAAAAATCGATAAAAATTGAAAATCCACTCAAAAACAGCCAAAATAGGCAAAACTGCACAGTTCCAAACGTCTGAAATTACTAACCAGACATCTGAACCACTAATCGACGTCTGATTGGATTTCCAGACGTCTGGATTTTGTCTCTGCCATTTCCTTTTTCCGGGGACCAATTCCAGACGTCAGGATTTTTCAACCATACGTCTGAATTTGAAACCAGACGTCTGGATTTTATTCCAGACGTATGAAATTTCCTGCTAAGAAAAAATAAGCCTAGCCCAAAAAGAGAAAAAAATCTAAATTGGAAGCGATCAGACAAGCGACGAAGACTAGGGATTCATGCCAAGTGACAACCCAGCCTTATAGGCTCTTCGATACACCCCAAATAACATGTCCAAACATCCAAGATAGGATTTTTAATGATTTTGACTTCAAAACACCAAAATTGGAAAATTCACCAATCAATTCAAATCAAAAGCAAATGAACATGAATAAATGTTAAGAATTCATACCTAACAACAATGAAAGCTATAGACGTAGATATGAGTTCAAAAACTCATCTTTAAACTCAAAAACAAAGAATGAGAAGCTTTAAAGCAAAGCAAGACCAATTCCTCTTCAATACACCTCTAGAATCTTCAATCTATTATCAAAGGTGAATTTTTTCCTAAGTTAGGTTGTAGGAATTCTAGAAATTAAAGAGAGAATGAGATGGAGATGATGAAGAGGATTCTTACCTAGGCTTCTCTTTGATTTTAAAGCAAGAACATGAATTACTAAGAGAACTACGGCTTAGGAATTTCTATTTCCTTTTCTCTTCCCTCATTTTTCTTTTAGCTTGAGAGTGTTAGGAAATAAAAATGGATGAAGAGGAAAGGAGTGGAGGGTTAGGTTATTGTGTTGGGTTAGGGGGCTGAAACCCAAACCCAAAGTCCAATAGAAAAATAGCAAAATTCTACTCAACTCCAAACATATCGATGTTTATACTCAAATCGTTTTGAACTCAATGGAAGTTGTCTCGAGTCCTAATTCGATAGTTTACAAAAAGTAGCATTTCGGACTATAATCCGACTAACGATGCTATGCTTAAATAAAACATTTAAATATAAAATCGTAAAATATGAGGGTTGTTACAGCCACCCTGCCACAATAGCTCGCCATCCTCACTGCCAACCACGCATCACCTCCTTTCGCTGACCTTCCCTCTCCATTGAAATCCACTTATCCCACTTCGGCCATACCAGAAATCAACCGCCGCCCAGAAACCTTCCTCCACCTTTCGCCTATGTCATCAGCCCAAACAAAGGCATACCTCCGCCCCCTTGCAGCCCCATCTCACACGCATGCGACCACCAATTCTACCTTCCCCCTCCGATCCTCTACGTGCAGCATCATCAGCCTAAGGCTGTCACTTCCCCTTTGTTGTTCCCTACTCCAGCATAGCCACGCTCATACTACAAACCCGCTACACACCCTTTCCCACGCCACACAACCGTGAGCTGCCACCCTCCGCCTCCTTGTTTTGGCACGCTCGCTACCTTGTTTTTTTACTAGAGCGCTCTTGGCCTCCTTCTCCTTCTTGTATTATATATAGTTCATATATTATATTATATAGTGCATTTTCATTTGGTCCTGCTCGTCATTTTATTCCACCCTTGCCACTGCAGTTTTCTCTTTTTAAATATGGACTATTTCATCCCATCCAGAGCTACAAATTTGAATCTCTTTGATTTTGATATTATATAATTTTATTATATATATTTGATTTCATATATGTAAATTTATATCAAGTATCATGTTTGTCGTGTTTCAGCAAATAAAGAAATTTTGATATTGGTTTTAATAATAATAATGAGGAATACTGATTTTAATATTGATCTTAAAATATAATATATATAATGATGATTTTAATATGTGTTATAAGAAATTATGATTAGAAATATAGAATGTAATGATTATAAAGATTTTATTTTTTGTCTTTTGATTTTCTACGATAATATAAATGTTTATTTTATTTTATGTGGGTTTAAATTAAAAATTGATAATATATATATGTATGTATGTATGTATAAAGATTTTAAATATGCATTTTAACTGAATATTGGTTGTAAGAAGAAAATAATATATATATATATATATAGTTTCGATTTATATATCTAACTGTTTTGATTTGTCTTTTTCCATCAATTTAGAGTTATCGGCTTTGTTCGTCGAATTCGTGTCCATCTGCTATGTCTGGGATTTGTACTTGGATTCGTAGCTTGTTGTGTGTTCTAATTTCTCTAGCCTCGGGAGGTGAGAAATCACTCACGATTAACATTCTTATATTCAGTAGATTTAATTCACATGAAATGACGATTGAAATATGCTGTTAAATTTGAATTTTAAGTTATTTAATTGTTAAATATGATATGTCATTATCTGCAATTGTTTACCTATGACATATGACACCGTAACCTGTTGTATATATTATATTTAATTTGTTACTGATGATATATGCCTGTTGTTGATATGTCATATTATCATATTTGTTCTCACTCTATAAGTTCCTAATTAGTTTAGAAATTCTCTATGGGTTGAAATAATACATATCCGAACGATCTTGTAGATTAAGGGTAAATCATTATGGGTTGAAATGATAAACCCAAGTGATATTCATTGATTTTGAATTTTGGGATTGTGGGTTGAAATGATATATACCCGTAAATATTAAATTTTAAATTGCGGATTGAGAAAATAAATATCCGTATCACTTGACCATAGAATAGAAAATTTTATTTACGGACACCGTTGGTCTATTTTTGGAAATGATTTTTAAAGTTTGAAAAGAAGTATTTGGGTTTTAAATAAATATTGATTTTTAAATATAATATAAATATTTTATTTTAATATGTGTAATATTTAAATTATATGTTTTGAAAATTTTAAAATTATAAGTTAATTTGTAAAATATAAATTTTAAGATTTTACTTGTATTTTTATTATTTTTAAATACAAAGTAGGATTTAAAATAGATTTAATAATAAGATTTAATTTAATATAAATTTAATATAATTTTATTTAACAAAAATTAAATTTAGTTTGTATATATAATATGTTTAAAATATTTTTTAATAATTTATATTAATACTCAATATGGATTTTGTAATAACTTTAATAAATTAAGGTTGGGAAGATAAATTGAAATTGATTTGAAATTATATTTGTTTTGATTTGTCTTTTTCCACAGATTCCGAGTTATCGGCTTTGTTTGTCGAATTCGTGTCCATCGTGCTATGCTCTGGGATTTATGCTTGGATTCATAGCTTGTTGTATGTTCTAATTTCTCTGGCATCGTGAGGTGAGAAATCACTCACGATTAACATTCTTATATTCAGTAAATTTAATTCACATGAAATGACGATTGAAATATGCTGTTAAATTTTAATTTTAAGTTATTTAATTGTTAAATATGATATGTCATTATCTGCAATTGTTTCCTATGACATATGACACCGTAACCCGTTGTATATATTATATTTAATTTGTTACTGATGATATATGCATGTTGCTGATATGTCATATTAACATATTTGTCCTCACTCTACAAGTTCCTAGTTAGATTAGAAATTCCTTATGGGTTGAAATGATACATACCCGAACGATCTTATAAATTAAGGGAAAATCATTATGGGTTGAAATGATAAACCCAAGTGATATTCATTGATTTTGAATTTTGGGATTGCGGGTTGAAATGATATATACCCGTAAATATTAAATTTTAAATTGTGGATTGAAATAATAAATATCTGTATCACTTGACCATATGATAGAAAATTTTATATACGAATACCATTGGTCTATTTTTGGAAATGATTTTCAAAGTTTGAAAAGAAATATATGGGTTTTAAATAATTATTGATTTTTAAATATAATATAAATATTTTATTTTAATATGTGTAAAATTTAAATTTTAAATTATATGTTTTGAAAATTTTAAAATTATAAGTTAATTTTAAAATATATATTTTATCACTTTACTTGTATTTTTATTATTTTTAAATACACAAAATAGGATTTAAAATAGATTTAATAATAAGATTTTATTTAATAAAAATTTAATATAATTTAATCTAACAAAAATTAAATTTAGTTTGTATATATAATATGTTTAAAATAATTTTTAATAATTTATATTAATAATTAATATACATTTTGTAATAACTTTAATAAATTAAGGTTAGGAAGATAAATTGAAATCGATTCGAAATTATATTTATTTAAGAATTTTATTTAAATAAAAATTGATTTGAAACTTATTGATTTTGAGATTTTGAAAGGTATGATTTTATCAATTGATTTAGTTAAAGGTGATTAAATAAATATTTTCAAATCTAATTAAAATTAAAACTGAATATTAAAATTTGATTTAATTTGTAATTTGAGAATTTACTTAAATGTTTATAAAAAGGCGATTAAGTGAATGTTTCAGAATTAAATAAATTGAAGTTAAATATTTAATATTTTAATTTTGATTTAAATTTGTAATTTGGGATTTTATTTAAATTTGTAATTTCGGATTTTATTTAAATGCTTATGAAAATGATAAAGTGAATATTTTCAAATTTAAATGAAATTAAATTTAAATTTTGAAATATAAATGAAATTTATCGTATTGAGTTATTATTGAATTGTTTGAATATTTAAACTTTGAAACCTATTGAAATTGAAATGGTTTAAATTTGTAGTTCAAACCTGTATTTAAATCAATATAAATTAAAAATGGTTTCATTGAGAGATTGAATTGAATTATAATTAATGAACTGAGACTGAATTAAATTGAATTTTGGAACCAAAGTTGATTTGAATTGATTTATGGAATTGGACGAAACAATCCTAATTTGAAACTATTTTTGATATAAACTCTTTTAATATAAACTATTTTTCGTATAAAACTATTTTATCTATAACCTATTTTCAATATAAACTATTTAAATATATATAAAAAATACTTTTAAATATTCAAATTGTTTGAGTGGGAACTATTATGATTAAGATTTCATGGATTTGAATGCAAATATTCAATAAGATGGTTTAAACTGTTTTGTAGTTATGATTTCGAAAGCACGATTTCAAAAGAGATATGATTTCGAAATGAATATGATATTTTGATATGAAGTATAAACTATTTGAATTAGAAAATGATCACGATGTGAAATAAACTTTTGGTTGTTAACGAGACTGAGATCAGATATTGTCATACTCTTTGCCAATATCGAAAACTACTTTAACAACTGTGTATGTGGTGGAGATTCCAAAACGAAGTAGGATGGTTTGGCGACTATTCTGTATGAGGTATTAACGCAGCCCTGACTCCAATGAGTCAGCTTGATGTGGCTAAAACAGGAGCCATGCCGGGCCAAGTGAGGTTACACCTTCGATCGGACACATTCCTTCGATACCATACTATTACTTTGTGATTTTATTGGGTGCACCTTTGATTTGGAAGTGTGTCTCGAGGTGGGCGGTAGTAGCTGCTATGCGTTACCACCGGTCCGGATCTGGAAAATGGTAGAATCCTACTCTATGCATTACCTCGCGTGCCTTGTCACATGCCTTATCACGCCCTTTATGTGTTTGGTTTGTATCGTACATATGGAGTGCCATCTGATAGCCCTCCGATTTACTGAGGAGTTATGGTAATGTATAGACTACGAGAATATATAAAAATGTGTTAAGGGGGATATGTGTAATGCCTTAATGCTATTTTAATAGTTTACTTTACTATAGACATTACCTATGTAGCGTATTTTACTATGTATGTAGATAGTTTAACGGATCCTTAAAGGATGGGAATCCCAAACATCCTTTAAGTTATTTGTATTTCAGTTGATATTTCACTTGAGTTGATTTACTGGTATAAGAATGTTAATCCTGACTCGAGTGTTTTGTGTTTTGCTTTATGCTTGGGTTAGTCTGAGTGTCATAGCATTTGAGACTTACCTTTGGAGCTTGGATCTTTGCTTGAAGATCTGCCTTATATCTGTTCAGCCTTCTATTATTTCCAGTTGCTTATGTTCGGCCTTGTCAATTATTTTATATTTGAGACTACTCTGTATTTGAGATTTCTATAGTATTTTGTTTTAAACTCCGATAATTACATAATAGCTTCATAAACTACTATTTATCTATTCCACAACTTATTATTGTATTCTCTGTGATTGGTTTATTTTCTGTATATGCCGAGTTTTGCCAAATAAAAATTAACAATATGTTATTTTGAGCAATTCAAGTCTGACATGTGTGGACGATTGTCGATTTGAATGGTTCGAAATACCAGGCCGTTACAGAACTTCAAATCAAAAAAATGAATTGCATACGTAGATTACGTTCTTCGAGAGCTTTGCAACGATATATAATATGATAGGATTTAAGCAGTTTGGATTTTTGATTTGATTTGAAACTGTAATTAGGGTTTTGAGATGTCTGCCATTGAGAAGGAACAGATAGATAAAATTGTACATATAGACAACCATATAAAAGACTTCTAGGGTATATAACAGCCTATACATAGACAGAGATGGATAAAAATGGATGGAACAGATCGAATTGGGTCGAAGCGATAACAAAGACCCGAAATACCCGTTTCGTTCCCGAAACGAAAGTAAGTCATTCCATATATTGAAATATAGGTTTTTGATATTTTTAAACTCTGTTGAACTAGTTTCAAACACTAATTCCATTGTATATAAAAGTTAGCTTTTAAAATGAATTATTTAATTAAATTCATTTAATTGATTTCTACGTGTTTTGAGCCCACACGATCAAACAATAAGTCCGATAGCCATGAAACTTGGAATCCTATAATAATTCACTATTACGGATCCGATGAAACTAGTTTCGTCAAAATTCGAGATAGTGCCCAAATAGGCTAATTTTTCACGTTAATTAAAACAAATATATTTTAAATTGATTTAACCAGTTTTTGATTGCCAATTAAATGTGTTCTATCATCATTCTTGATTACACAGAAATTTAATGGTCTTTTAAAATACAATTTTCCATGTTAATTTAAAGATTTAAATATACATTAATTTCAACGTTCAATTACAACTGTAATTAAACCCTAGTTCATTATATTTTAAATCCCAATAAATTCTTTTACTTTTATTCACACTCTTATTATTAAATCAACCAATACCTTATGAATTTTATTAGCATAAGTTTCCACTTTATTATACTCATTTTCTACAGTTAACATCTTTTCGTCTATTAACAGTAATATTTCAATTACATTAAATTTCAATAATTAATTTTCAAATTAATTTCAAACAGATTAAATAATAAAATGATAGTTACAACAATTATTATACATTAATAATCTATATATATTAACGTATTGTTTACAACCAAGGGTTATAAATTACTTACCCAAACTAATTTCATATTCTATATTAACTAATCTCAATTGAATACATATTATTTCTTGTAACAATCCTCCTTTTTGGACAGTTTAAATCAACAATAAACCACACATGTCAAACTCAAACTATTCAAAAGACAGATTGTTAATGGGATTGTTCAAATGAAATAAGATTCAAAAGAACAAAATGCCGAATCTCACAGCGGAAGGATAAAGTATAATATACAAAATAAATTCATAAACAAGCCAGGAAGCTATTTTACAAAAAAAATCTGAATTTACATTTTTTTCAGGCAGAATAGACAATTGCTACAATAGTAGTAGATAAGGTCCTCGACTCCATCTTCATCTTCAGAAATAAGTGTCTTCACTAAACTTATAACACCCCACACCCCTTAGTATACCCAAAAGGACACACCAGAGGGTATGGTGCATTGTAGGTATAAACTAAAACTAACAAAGACTAAGATTCACAAGATAGAAATAGGTGAAAACATCAGAAACAATTTAAATAATAACTTATTTAGAACAGAACTTCATTATTGCTTCAAAAACCAAATAAGCCACCAAATACCAAATACATCACGTGTCAAAATGTAACAACCCGCATATTTACGAGCGTATATTTAAATATTTTGTTTAAATGTAGATCGTCAGTAGGATTTAAGTCCAAGAGGCTACTTTTTGCAAATAGTCGAATTGGGACTTGAGACCCCTTCCATTGAGTCCAAAATGGCATTTGCCACCTTTTTGAGTATAAACATTGGTATGTTTGGAGTTGTTTAGAATTTTGATTTTTTCATTTAGGGCTTTGTGTTTGGGTTTCAGCCCATTAACCCAACATATGAACCCAACTCCACTCCACTCCTCCATTTCCTCCATAATATTTCCTAACACTCAAGCTTTAGTAATAATGGGGGAAAAGATTAGAAATTAAAAATCCTAAGCCCTAGATTCTTATGAAATTCCAATTCAAGCTCTAGAAATCCAAGAGAATCTTAGGTAAGCATACTCTTCATCTTCTCCATCTCAATCCCTCTTCAATTTTCAGAAATTCCTAAAACCTAACTTAGGAAAAACTTCACCGTTGATAATAGATTGAAGATTCTAGAGGTGTAGTGAAGAGGAATTGATCTTGCCTTATTTTAAAAGCTTCTCCTTTATTGTTTTTGGGTTTAAAGGTGAGTTTTTGAACCCACATCTATGTCTATTACTTTCTTTGTGGTTAGCTATGAATTCCTAACATCTATTCATATTCATTTGCTTTTGATTTGAATGGATTTGGTGAATTTTTCAATTTTGGATTTTGTTGTCCAATTTTATAAAAATCCTATCTTTGATGTTTTGAACATGTTTTTGGGGGTGTATCGAAGAGCCTATAAGGCTGGGTTGTCGTTTGGCATAAATCCCTAGTCTCCCTTGCTCGATCGATCGCATCAAGGATTAGAATTTATTTTGTACTTCTTAGGGAATAGGCTGAGAATACTGGAAATGCCAGTTCAGTCGACTGAACTATAGGTTCAGTCGACTGAATTGTAGGGTCAATCGACTGAACCTGGGGGACATAAGCTTTATGTCCTTGTATCAGTCGACTGACCCCTGTGGTCAGTCGATTGAGCGTGGAAACCAAGAGTTTCCAGACATGTATCAGTCGACCGATCACTGTAGTCATTAAACTGAACCCGCTTGTCTTAGCCATATTGCCGTTTTGTGTGGATTTCCAATTTTTAATCGATCCCGTCGTTCCAATTTGTTGTTATCATTTATTGACTTTGATGACGTCTTTTTCGGGATTTTTGGGAATATTCATTTTGATGGATTTTGTATTGATTTCTATGGATTTGATTCACGTCTTCATATGTGAATTTTTGATGATTGATTGTTTTTACAATCATTTTTGTGATTTGTCACTTCGAAATACAAAGGTTTCTATACTAGTAGTAAATATTCAAACTCTTTCTCAAAGATGATTTCAACTCTTTTTTTAATACAAAGCTCGTTTATAAAATCGTTTTCTAATCTATTAGTATGTACAAACCTTTACCTCATTCGTTCGAGAAATCTAATTAAACGACTAAGCAAAACAAGTGGTATGAAATGTTGCATTTACTTTGTCGGTTAATTCTTAGACTTGTTCGATTGAAACTCTTGTGACAATTTTCGAGTGGAAATCTACAATCTGTTCATAAATATTTAAGTTAAGCTAGTGGTTATAGGACATGAAACTAAAATCATTTATTTACTAGCTTAGTGTAATTGACACTTCTTGTTGGTCGATGATGATCATTTTGTGATTTGGACTAGCAATATGCGTTGTCTCTTTGTTTGTGTGGGGAACTAAAACACCGTTTATGGAGTTTTGGCTCAAAAATTGGTGGGGTAGCGACCCATGGCCTTTGGGTCGTTTGTGGAGCCTCGACTCAAAATTGATAGTTAGCGACCATGGAATAGTGTTCCATTTGTGATGCACATGTTGGTGAGTTTTCATGCTCCCGTTTGTGATAGGCCTCCCCCTTTTGTGATTTCTGGATTTCTAATCGATGATTTCTAGAATTTGTGTTTCACCAATTTTTTTTGATTTACATTTATAAGCTCTATCAATATTTATGGTTTGGTGAATTGTGTTAAAGAATGTCACATTCTTTTTGGTGTTTGAGAATATTCGGGATGTTGTATGATTTTTGTTGTTGTCTAATGTATACCTTTCATTGTATGACATTATTGTTATCATACGTTTTTGTCATATCTCGTATACTGTCTCATTTTATCAGATATTTATAGCTAGACTGATCCGTTTATTATTTTCTTATTAAATAATACTCGGGTCAGACCGAAATGTTACGGGTGCTTCTGCTTGACTCCTTAGCTGGGACTAGCTTTTGACTTTTGGCTAACTACTTAGTTTAGTAGTTTTTGTTATTATACATTCGAGATAGAGACTCCTTGATGTATACATATTCTTTTGTTTTGCACTTGTATCTATTCTTCTGTGATGTAGTGGATTTTGTATGACCACTACTTTGATGTATACTTTTATGTGATATATTCATATCTTATTCCGCCTTTGTGATATGGATATTTGTGACTGAATTTTGTTATGCTTATTCTGTTTTCGAAGACCACATAGCCACTGTGTAGTAGATTTGAGTTTGTATTTGATATGTCAGATTTCCTCTTGAAAAGAAATGCATGACATACCATCTGACATATTGGTACTCGCACAAAGCCATTACATGAATGGTCGCTCCTCAACGGCCTTATTCTTCGTGCTAGTCGACGATATTACTCCGTAGTGTCCTTGGCTAGCATGAGTATATAGGTGAGGCATCACAGCTTGGTATCAGAGCTAAACTTCGGAACAATGTATAATAATCTAGCAAGGATCATTGTCCTAAGTCCTTCCTACAAGTCGTGCCTTAGGATTTATCCGAGTCTTAGGACCCGTTCTATCCTATTTTCTTTTATGATGCCTTGTTCTATCAATCATTATTGTTTGATATTCATTTTGTGAATAACCTTTTTCTTCTTTCTTTCTTTCTTTCTTTCTTAAAGAAGACGAATGGTTAGACCAGGGCGGCCCAACGCCAGTCAATCCAGTGCTACTCCTCGGGATGGAGTATTTATGTCTTCCCAACAGCTTCTAGATCTTATGCTCAAGCTGTCGGACCTATTCCAGAGCCTACTCACCCTAAATCTGGGTTTGCACGCTTGTGCAGTGATTATACCAATTTGGATGGAAAGGCATTCAAGGGTTCCGAAAGCGTCGTAGAAGTCCAAGCTTGGCTTAGAACATGGGATCGCATCTTTTCTCGCATGAATCTTATTTATCTTCATCGAGTCCAAGTGGCTTCTAGTATGCTCCAAGAAAGAGCATTAGATTGGTATGAGCTTCTGATTTCGGAAATTATTGAAGTGGATCTTACTTGAGAGCAATTCCGGGAAAGATTTGAATTGAAGTTTGTGCCAGAAGCTGAAAAAGTGACTTTGGCCCGTCGTTTTATTGACCTTGTTCAAGGTGAATCTTCTGTGGCAGATTATGTCGCATCTTGTGAATCCCTCTCTAAATATGGGGTCGAGTATATAAATACCCCATTGAAGAAAAATCAGAGGTTTATCTATGGCTTGAATTAGAATCTCAAAAAGCCTTTACTTCTGAAACTGGAAATTTCTTATGATCATGTTGTTGATATCGTTCTTCGACTTGAAGAGGCAGATAAAGAGAGTGATGTTGAAGTTGGGAGTGTCAAACCGAACTTCGACAACAATAAGAAGAGGCCTAATAAGTTCAAAGGTCCTTATCCCAACAAGAAAGGGAAGCAAGCAACTTCGGTAGCAAAGACTCCTACCCCTAGCCATGGAGAATGCTACAATTGTGGTTCTAAGGACCATTATGCAAATGAGTGTTCGAAGCCCCTTACTTGTCGCTACTGCAAAAGTTTGGGTCATTATATATCTTCATGTCCCAAACTTCAAAGCAAGAAAGAAGGAAAGCTAAATGTTGTGCAAGCCCCTAGTAACACTTCTTGTGGTCAAGGTATTTCTCATTCTATCCTTGATGGCATTATTATGTTTCGTGATCATCCTATTCGAGTTCTTTTTGATAGGGGTGCATCCCATTATTTTATATCAAAAGAACTTGTTGATACTTTTTCTTTAATTGTTATGGCTTTGATGACTTCTTTGAGAATTGCGAATCCGGTTGGTGGATCCGCAACACTCAGTTTTCTTTGTAAAGATGTTGAGATTATTTTATGTGATTTTTCCTTCCATGTCGATTTGCATGTCATGCATTACTTGGGCTTCAGAATGATTTTGGGAATGGATTGGCTTAACCGTTATGAATCCTACATCCAATGTCCTGAGAGGACTATTCATCTTCGACATCCTCAATCTGTTAAGCAGATTTCTATTGTTCTTAAAGATTCGAATTCCAGTTTGGTAGCATCCTTGTATTCTACAAACCCTCATGATGATGATGATGATGATGATGATGATGATGAGGAAGATATTATTTCCCTCATTCACGTTGTTCGTGAATTTTCCGATATATTTGAGCCCGTTTTAAGATTACCACCTAAGCGAGCAATTGAGTTCAGAATTAATCTAATCCCTGGAGCTCTACCTATCATTCGTCCTCCTTATTGTATGTCTAATAAGGAAAATGAGGAGATGCGTAAACAATTATCCGAATTGAAAGCGAAGCAGTTTATTCGCTCTAGTTCCTCTCCTTGGGGAGCTTCAGCTATTTTTGTGAAGAAATTCGATGGTACACTTAAGCTTTGCGTTGACTACCGCAAGCATAATGATCTTACCATTAAGAATAAATATCCTTTACCTTGGATTGATGATTTATTTGACCAACTTAGAGGTGCTAGAGTATTTTCACAGTTAGACTTAGCAACTGGTTTTCACCAGCTTCGTATTGCGGAGGATAGCATTCCTTTGACATCATTCCGTACTCGTTATGGATCTTATAAAGGGCTTATTATGCCATTTGGTTTAACGAATGCCCCAGCTTAATTCATTGACCTTATGAATCGAGTTTTCAAAGACTTCCTCGATCGATTTGTTCTCGTCTTTATAGATGATATTCTTGTTTATTCTAAAACCGAGGAAGAGCATGAAAAGCATCTTCGGATTGTGTTGGAAACTCTTAGAAGCAATCAATTGAAAGCAAAATTTTCTAAGTGCCACTTTGGAAATCTCGTGTGAAATTTCTCGACCATATTATTTCTGAATCCGGAATTTCTATGGATCCTTCAAAGATTGAAGCGATTCAAAATTGGGAGAGATCGGAGAGTGTGACGGAAATCCGTAGCTTTCTTGGATTGGCGGGCTATTACCGTCGTTTCATGGAAGACTTTTCCTCTTACTAGTTTGACAAAGAAGGGAGTTAAATACATTTGGTCAGACAAATGTGAAGCTTTTTTTCAAAGATTAAAAGAACTTGTTTCCGATGCTCCTATTCTTGTGATTCCCGAAGGAAACCAAGACTTTATTGTTTATACCGATGCTAGTCGTGTTGGTTTGGGAGACGTTCTTATGCAAAGGGAACGTGTTATTGCTTATGATTCTAGGCAATTAAAGCCTGCTGAGACTAGATATGCCACTCATGATTTAGAGCTCACGGCTATTATTTTCGCCCTTCGAATTTGGCTTCATTATCTTTTGGGAGAGAAATTTGTTCTCTATACCAATCATAAATCTTTGAAGTATTTATTTCTCAAAAGGAACTTAATTTGCGTCAACAACGTTGGCTCGAATTCCTCACATCTTAGGATCCTGATATTCTTTATACTCTCGGAAAGGGGAATCGTGTCGCCGATGCCTTTAGTCATAAGCAAAAAGCAGTTGTTTCAATGATGATATCCGAATGGAATGATCTCGAGACTTTATGCACTTATGAGATTCGAGATCGTGAATCCGATTCATGTTCAACTCTTTTTTTATGTAGCCTTGAGGCTCATCCATCTCTTTTAGACCGCATCCTTGAATCTCAAAAGCATGATCCTGAATTGGTTCTTCTTAGCCAAAGTTGTCCGGATAGAAATAGTGAAGGTTTGAAATACTTTGAAATCGATGCTCGTGGCGGCATTCGAAAATTTGGTAGACTTATCGTGTCAAATATTAGTAATCTTCGTAAAGACATTTTACAAGATTCTCATCGTTCTAAATTTACCATTCATCCCGGTAGTAGTAAAATATACGCGGATATGAAGCGACTTTATTATTGGGATGAAATGAAATCCGATATTGCTAACTTCATTAAGCGTTGCATAACTCGCCAACTCATAAAGGCCGAGCATCAAAGTCCCGGTGAGTTATTGCAACCTTTGGACATTCCAATTTGGAAGTAGGACCAAGTCTCTATGGACTTTATTGACGGACTTCTCGTTCTCGTTCGGGCCATGAAAGTTTATGGGTGATTGTTGACAGACTTACAAAATTCACCCATTTTATTCCCATTCGGTCTAATTGGACCTACCTCTTTTGGCCAAACTCTATATTAGAGAAATTGTTAGACTTCATGTAGTTCCTACTTCTATTGTTAGCGATCGCGATCCATTGTTTACTAGTGGATTTTGAAAGAGTCTTCAAGAAGCTTTGGGAATGAAGCTTAATTTTAGCACCGCTTATCATCCTCAGGCCGATGGACAAACCGAGCGTGTGAATCAAACTCTTGAAGATCTTCTTCGTGCATGTGTTCTTGATTTTGGTGGAAGTTGGGAAGATCATATTTCTCTTGTTGAGTTTTCCTATAATAATATATTCCAATCTAGTATTAGTATGGCTCCTTTCAAGGCACTCTATGGAAGGCTATGTCGATCTCCTTCTTGTTGGCTTGAGGCTGGTGAGAAGCTGGTTTTATGTCCAGATTTTATTCGTGATTCTACAGAAAAGATTGACCTCATTCGTCATAGGATGAAAGAAGCTCAAAGTAGACAAAAATCCGATACCGATAACCGAAGAAAGAAATTAGAATTTTCTATAGGAGATTTGGTGTTTATTCGTGTTTCACCTATGAAGGGTGTTGTGCGTTTCAGTCGATCGGAAAAATTAGCGCCTCGATATATTGGTCCCATCACCGAACATATTGGTTCCGTGGCTTACCGCCCTTTATTACCGTCTCAATTTTCTGCTATTCATGACATTTTCCACGTCTCTCAACTACGGAAATGCCTTAGGGATTCCGATTCTATTCTTGAGCCCGGTGTTAATGAAGAAATTGAAGTTTTGCCTAATTTGACTTATGAGCAATATCTTATTCGCATCATTGCTACGGAGGTTAAACGCCTTCGAAATAAAGATGTTCCGCCTGTGAAAGTTCAATGGTCCTCAAATCCTAAGGATTGCTCTTGGGAATCTAGAGAATTCATCGAGCGAACGCATCCAGACATACTCTCTCGTGCTACTTAGAGGTGAACTTTTTACTTCAAATTTTCTTTTGTGTTGATAAGCTTTTATGGTTGTTACTTTCTATATTTTTTTCTCCTTAAGTATTGCGAGGACATAATTTATTTAAGGAGGAGAGTCTGTAACAACCATGCTTTGATCATAGCAGGTTCCACTTTGAATGCTATTAAATATAACATCGTTAGTCGGATTTAACTCTGAGAGGCTACTTTATGCAAACAGTCAAATTGGGACTCGAGACCCCCTCCATTGAGTCCAGAATGGCGTTTGTGACCTTTTTGAGTATAAACATTGGTATGTTTAGAGTTGATTAGAATTTTGATGTTTTCATTTAGGGATTTGGGTTTGGGTTTCATCCCATTAACCCAACTCCACTCGACTCCTCTTCATTCCTTCATAATATTTCCTAACACTTAAGCTTTAGTAAAAATGGGGGAAAAGATTGGAAACTAAAAACCCTAAGCTCAAGATTCTTAGGAAATTCCAATTCAAGCTCTAGAATCCAAGAGAAGCTTAGGTAAGCATACTCTTCATCTTCTCCATCTTAATCCATCTTCAATTTTCAGAAATTCCTATAACCTAACTTAGGAAATACTTCACCTTTGATAATAGATTGAATATTCTAGAGGTGTAGTGAAGAGGAATTGATCTTGCCTTGTTTTAAAAGCTTCTGCTTCATTGTTTTTGGGTTTAAAGGTGAGTTTTTGAACTTACATCTATGTCTATAACTTTCTTTGTGGTTAGATATGAATTCCTAACATCTATTCATGTTCATTTGCTTTTGGTTTGAATGGATTTGGTGAATTTTCCAATTTTTAGTTTTGTTGCCCAATTTTATAAAAATCCTATCTTTTGGGGGTGTATCGAAGAGCATATAAGGCTGGGTTGTCATTTGGTATAAATCCCTAGTCTATGTTGCTCGATTGATCGCGTCTGGGATTAGAATTTATTTTACACTTCTTAGGGCATAGGATGAGAATATTGGAAATGCCAGTTCAGTAGATTGAACTATAGGGTCAGTCGACTGAGCCTGGGGGACATAAGCTTTTTGTCCCTACATCAGTCGACTGACCCCTATGGTCAGTCGACTGAGCCTGAAAACCGAGAGTTTCCATGCATGTATCAGTCGACTGAACCTGCTTGTCTCAACCATATTGCCGTTTTGTGTGGATTTTCAATTTTTAATTGATTCCCGTCGTTCCGATTTGTTGTTATCATTTATTGACTTTGATGACGTTTTTTTTGGGATTTTTGGGAATATCCATTTTGATGGATTTCGTATCAATTTCTATGGATTTGATTCACGTCTTCATATGTGAATTTTTGGTGATTGATTGTTTTTACAATCATTTTTGTGATTTGTCACTTTGAAATATAATGGTTTCTGTACTACTAGTAAATATTCAAACTCTTTCTCAAAGATGATTTCAACTCTATTTTTAATACAAAGCTCGTTTATAAAATAGTTTTCTAACCTATTAGTATATACAAACCTTTACCTCATTCGTTCGAGAAATCCAATTAAACGACTTAGCAAAACAAGTGGTATGAAACGCTTGTGTTTACTTTGTCGGTTAATTCTTAGACTTGTTCGATTGAAACTCTTGTGACAATTTTCGAGTGGAAATCTACAATCTGTTCGTAAATATTTAAGTTAAGCCAATGGTTATGGAACATGAAGCTAAACTCATTTATTTACTATCTTAGTATAATTGTCACTTCTTGTTGATCGATGATGATCATTTTGTGATTTAGACTAGCAATATGCAATGTCTCTTTGTTTGTGTGGGGAACTAAAACCCCGTTTGTGGAGTTTCGGCTCAAAAATTAGTGGGGGAGCGACCCATGGCCTTTGGGTCGTTTGTGGAGCCTCGACTCAAAATTGATAGTTAGCGACCATGGAATAGTGTTCCATTTGTGATGCACATGTTGGTGAGTTTTCATGCTCCTGTTTGTGATAGGCCTCCCCCTTTGTGATTTTTGGATTTCTTCTAATTGATGATTTCTAGAATTTGTGTTTCACTAATTTTTTTGTGATTTGCATTGACAAGCTCTATCAGTATTTTGTGGTTTGGTGAATTGTGTTAAAGAATGTGACATTCTTTTTGGTGTTTGAGAATATTCGGGATGTTGTATGATTTTTGTTATTGTCTAATGTATACCTTTCATTGTATGACATTATTGTTATCATACGTTTTTGTAATATCTCGTATACTGTCTCATTTTATTTGATATTTATTGCTAGACTGATTCATTTATTATTTTCCTATTAAGTAATACTCGGGTCAGACCGAGATGTTACAGGTGCTTTTGCTTGACTCCTTAGGTGGGACTAGCTTTTGATTTTGGCTAACTACTTAGTTTAGTAGTTTTTGTTATTATACATTCGAGGTAGAGACTCCTTGATGTATACATATTATTTTTTCTTGCACTTGTATCTATTCTTTTGTGATGTAGTGGATCTTGTATGACCACTACTTTGATGTACAATTTTATGAGATATATTCATATCTGTTTCTGCCTTTGTGACATGGATATCTGTGACTGATTTGTGTTATGCTTATTTCTATTTTTTTTCAAAGACCACATAGCCATTGTGTAGTAGCTTTGAGTTTGTATTTGATATGTCGGATTTGCTCTTGAAAAGAAATGCGTGACATGCCATCTGACATGTTGATACTCACACAAAGCCATTACATGGATGGTTGCTCCTCAACAGCCTCATTCTTCATGCTAGTCGACGGCATTACCCCATAGTGTCCTTGGCTAGCGTGAGTATAGAGGTGGGGCGTCACAAAAAATACCATACATATATGTCTTATGAAATCAAAGAAACCTATAGTCCCAAAAATCAGAGTACAACTATTCCGCATCAGGTGCCAGTACAAGTATAGAACAAAAAGCTGAAATAAAAGAAGTGGAAGTACATAGTGGAATCTCCTTTAAAGAAACCTCCAAGCAAATGCAACCCACCGTCCTCTTCCTTGATTGCCTATGGGGGAAAAAGGGGGAAAACAGAGGAGTGTGTCAGACTAAAAGTCTGGTGAATGATAGTAATTATTAGAATATTTAAGCAAAGTAAAAGTAATAGACTTTACAACAGTTCTATTATATAAAAAGACAAAAAATAGGAAGAAAAAGGAATAAGTTGGAATAAATATGAATTAGTAAATTAACACAATTCATTAGCTTTGATTGTTTGCACTTGTCTTTTGCAGCTGCTTTGATTAGGCTGAATTCCTAGTCCTATAATTAGGTTGAAATCCAAATTCTACCCTATGATCGGCCTGCTACTCCAAACACCTTTCTACGGACTAGATGCTATATAACTCCCTACATAGAAATGGTGTCTACGAATGACATGCATAGTATCTACTATAGACTAGATGTTATATGGCTCCCTACACAGAAGGCAATGGTGGCTACGAAAGGCACATATACTAAGCGCTTAGAACTCATAACGATTACTGAGCACTCGAATGGAAGTCGCATGACTTCCACCATGCTCATGTTACCTGTTGTTCTTCCTATTGGGTCTTCTTATTACCTCAAGATCCAGCATATGCGTGCCCCTCATTCCACTACAGCTAATATGAGATCACCGTGTCCATAGAAAATAGAGGAAATGCAGTTGGTACTGGCCCGTCATCCAAACAATATCTAGTTGCGCCCCTTGCTCAAATCCCCATGATTTGAACTTCTATGAATTGACCAATTACTACCACTACTAGCATAAGCATGTCCCTTGTCTCACTTCAGGTTTGTGTGAAACATCGTGTCCATAGAAATAATAGAGAATGCTATTTGGTACAGGTCCTACTTTCATCTTTGGTTATTAACTTAGATGAATTATTTAAATAAGCCTTTACAATTTATCTCTATTATCTTTGTTTATTAGTTTATCCTAAGTTTAAAAATAAGTCTCATTCTGTTCTATTTTGATTATAACCTACGTTATAATCATGCTTATTACTTAACCCAAGGTCTAAGTGTAAAAATAAGCTTCTTTCATCTTATACTCTTTTTGGTTATAATTCTAAGTTAAAACTAGGCCAATTATCTTTAATTAGTCAAATTCTAACATTAATATCATAATTAGGCTCAATTTCAGTCTTAATTCAGTTTTTATCACAGTCTTTACAATTTACATCTTATCTTCCGTTATTTCAATGTTCTTATAATTATAATCCATATTCGCGTTTAATTAATTCTAATCCATACGCGAAGAAGAAGGGGAAATAAAAGAAAACTGAAAATAGAAGAAAATCCATAGCGTAGGAAAAGGATGTAAATAACATTAAATATATTAAAATACTGTAAATAAACTATAATTAAATGGAAAAGCTGTAATTAACAGAATTAAAATGAAATTAATTGAAAAAAATAGCTAAAGAAATAGACTGAAAATAGTTCTAAAAACTGTAAATAAATTACTAAAATGCTTATTCCAAAAATCGTAGTAAAACTACAACTATTGGAAACAGTATTATTTTAAATCCTTTTTGGTCTTTTCGAATCCACTTGAGGGTATTAAAATATTCCTATTAAAAGATTCTCTCCTCGGAAAATTATCCCTTTTAAGGTCCTTCCTGAAAAGTGAACCCAAGCGGAGAAAATCTAGGATGAGAAAAAGTGTTAGGCATAGGGTTTTATTTATAGGTGTAGAAGTGGATTTCGGACCGTTGGATTTGAGGATTGAACATGATGCAACCACGTCATAGGCTAAATAGGGTCGTTGGATGGAAGCACTAAGGGACCAGATGAGGCTAAAGAATGAAAAATACGTGTATGAAAACCTCTAGAACAAAGAAAATTTTCTTCGTTCCATACCCATAGGCGGGTCGACCGGACGGTTGATCGCCCCTTCCCCTAGGTCGACCGACTGATCGACCTAGGGCATGGTTAGGTCGACCCCTGGGTCGACCTAGCCCAATATATTATTATTATTATTATTATTATTATTTGTTTTTCTTCTTTTCTTGTTTATTTCGTAACTCTCTTATATTAACTCGGATTCTGGCGTTCTATATGTGGAAATTGACCAGAAAATTACCCGAACACAATGGTGCAACTCCCGTGGCTCAATTCTGAAAATTTCACAATGTTATTTTATCATTTCATTGATTAACGAGTTAATTATTATTGGTTAAATTTCAGGTTGTTACATTCTCCCCTCCTTAAGAGATTTCGTCCCCGAAATCTTTGAGGATAAAAGAATGAACTAATGTTTTCATCCAAAATCTACAATCAACTACTCAACCATCATCCATTCATCCATTGTCCTTAAGTTTTTCTATAGCAATTTATGATACTTATGCAATTAATGCAGTGTTAATGTCCCTAACTAATGCAAAATATTAGGCAATCCACTGATTCGGTTGACCTCCTTTTATGCAATCATGTCCATGCTATGTATCCAATTGAATGCAAAAATGCCTAATGAATACTGATAGTTCTATATGCATGCTACAATCATCATCGAAATGCAACAACCATGTGATAAACACCCATTTATAACAACCATGAAAATGAAGAAAAATATAAATGCGCACATTTCCATATGCATATGCTCTATTAGGCCGATCCCTAAAAGATAATAGTGCCTAGTGTAGGTATATGTGTCCATTAGCATCCACTAGCAACACTAGCATCCATCATACATAACATGTTCTAGTAACATGTTTACATTAAATCCTACCATCCATAGGTTAAATCCTAAGTTTTACCCTCCCAAAGAATAATAAAGGAAAGAACCTATTCGAAACTAAAGATGGAAATAGGAAATTCAAAAACTTAATATCAAAGACATGTGGATATGAGATACAAATTTTTTCCTAATCAAATTAATCTCCTCTGAAGTCTCTTTAACCATGTAGGAACCAAGGCAATCTCCTTGTGGACTCTATCCAACGCGAAGGCGACTTGCGCGGTCTTCCATAAAGAGCTTTGAAAGGTGTTATTCCAATGCTAGATTTAGAACTACTATCGTATGTGGGTTCTTTTAAAGAAAGATGGTTCTCCCATGTTCTTCCAAAATCAGGAATATCCATTTTCAACCATGCGTGCCTTACAATCTTACTAATTTCACTATTACCGTTCTTCTTTAGTCTGCTCGCATGAATCAATATTCCTAGGTTCTCACTAGTGCCCTATACACTATACGGGAACTTCCACTATTACTTCTAAAAGTAATCCCTGCTGTCTCCTTTATAGCCTTACATTTTATACTTAGGAAATGATTCCTATCTACTCCACATTTAGAAGTTTGGTATAGTTCTATTTTAAAAATTAAGTTCTCTAAATGTTTAAAACATCAAATCTCAAAACCTTTGTCTTTGAAAGTGTTATCTTTAAGTTTCTATTAAATTCAAAAATACTAGGTTTCTTAAAATCTTATCTTTCTAGACTTGCATCTTCACAGCTTTTTGAATTTACTATTTTCCAAACGTAGAGGGAAAAACTTTTAAGTCCAAAACTTATTCCTCGTTTTGTTTTAAAGACCTTTTAGTTTTCTATAAAAAAAATTCAAGTTGTACTCTTATTATGTTTTTTATTTTAAAAACTTATTTACTTTTTCACCAAACCATTTCCTTTTAAATATCTTTAAAATATCCTTATGTGTTTTCAAAACATTTCTTATTACACCTATCGATCTCATACCTTAATGTATTAGAACTGTTCTCTCTTATTAGAAATTATTAACGCTAAAATCTTCTATGAATCTTTTAAAAGAGGATTTCATGTTTATGTGAAATTACAAGGAACTTATGTTATATTTTTTTCCCGAAATAGGCTATACAAAATATAATGCTCCCATGCCTTGTACATCTCTTTCATGCATTCCTTATAACTTGCACAAAACATTTTTATTGGTTTAATAGAAAATTATAGCATTAGTCTTTTCATTCCAATAGATTAAAGTATGTTTAATTTATATTCTTTTATGATAGACATCTTCTAATATCTAACTTAATCTTTTCTTTTTAGAAAGACTCATTTTTGAAACTGTTTTAATATACCCATATCCAAAAAACATTTTCTTATACTTTTTTAAATAATAAGTGTATTTTACAAATCACTTTCACTTCTACTTTCGAAATTAACTTTTAAAAATTCATTTTTATTTGGGTTTAAACCGATGTTGCGTAAAACACTGTTACTACAACCCAAAAAATACTATTCTATGAATTTAATTAAAAATTAAATACTAATAAAGCTTACATATTAAGTAAAATCATTTCCTTTGGGAGTTACCAACTATAAAGCTAGCGTTATAGTTTATGCTCCCTTTATTTCATGAAAACATCTATTACAACAATAAATGTTGTAATCTACGTTTCTGATACTTAATACTTTTTAGGTTTTTATATTTAAAATCTTTGTTTTACTTTCAAAGAAACTAGTGGGCTATATATGCTCTATAATTCTTCAAAAAGAATTTCACATTTTCAACCAAATTTACATCCTATAAAAACCAATTTAAATTTCTTATCATATTTCCAAAAATCCAACATTTACCTTAAAAATATTGAGAATTATTTTTTTCATTTCTAATAATTTCATTTTATTGTGTTATACATAAAGTGGATTTTCCTACTTACTACCCTAGGAGTATCCTTTCTAAACCTTGGAAACCTCATTTCCTTACTTAAAGTCTTTTGTTCCTATACTCATATTTATTATAAGGTACATCCTTTTCTAAGGTAAATCCACTTATATGAAACAATTATAATTTCTGCAATTATCTACACGTGGCTTTCTTCTTTCCTTATCAACCGAATCTATTGTACATCTCCAATCTTTGCCTAGCACTCTTTGGATTTTCACAAACCAATCCTAAATGCACAAAATCGTTTCTCAAACTCTTTCCATGTGTAGACCTTCTCTATGCCCCAAGAAACACGCTTCCTTATGCCAAAAGTGATACTTTAAGAACTTTGCTTTCAACTAAAGAATGCTAAGTGTACGAAAAACTTCCTTTAGATGAATAGCATGCTTCTCCTTACTCTTGGAAAACACCAAAATGTCATCTACGAATACCACCATAACTTATTTAGGACGCCTCTAAAAAAACACGGCTCATCAAATCAACAAAATAAGTTGGGGCATTGGTTAGCCCAAAAGGCCTAACCAAGCACTCAAAGAATTCATTGAGTGTCCTAAATGCGGTCTTATTAATGCTGTCATCAGCGACCTTAAACTGATGAAATCCTATGGCTAAATCAAGCTGAGAGAATACCGAAGAGCCAACTAACTGGTCAAAAAGATCATCAATCCTAGAAAGTGGATAATGATTCTCCTTCGTAAGCTTATTCAACTCCCTATAGTCAAAATAAAGTCGAAGGGAACCATCCGCCTTAGTAGCGAAGATGACTGGTGCTCCCTGCTCCGATATGCTTCTTACGAAACCTTTCTACAAAAGCTCACAGATCTTACTTTCTCAATTTCTTCCTCTCCCTAGGTGCCATGGGTAATGCTACTAGCTTAGCATTACTAGCCAAATAAATCCTGAAGTCAATCTCTCTCTTAGGGTGTAGCCCCCTAACCTCCTCAAAGATGTCCGGAAAATCTCCAACGATAGGAATAGAATATAACTCTGATGACGATGAATCGAGGGAATAGAGGAAGCTCAACATAACCGACCCTTGTGGGTCACAAAAAACATCGTCAGTACTACCGCTGCATGTCTTAAGCCTAACGACTCTCCTCTCACAATCTAATATAGCTCCATATATGGATAGCCAATCCATTTCCAAAATCATCCCATACCCCAAAAATCCCAAAACATAAGCGTCGCATTCAAATTCTACGCCTAGGATAAAAATTTTCGAACCCTACAGACCATAGAAAAGTGCGCCGATCCTTCTTTGAGGTTTGAAACAACGATGGGGTCTACCACTAAAGAGATGTCTAAGTGCAAAAAATCCACAAGAGAGCTAGAGATAAAAGAGTGTGAAGCTCCAGAATCGAAAAGAGTCCGAACGGAGAAATCAAAAATAGAAATCAAACCTTCAACAGTGAATTTTCCTACCTCTATCTGGAATGTCGCCCGAAGGTGCTGCATTTAATGCCTCAATCTGCGTTGTTGGTGCGTTCACTGCTTTCCCCTTTTTTGAGGAAAATGTTACTAAAGTGACCAAGCTTTCCATCATTGAAACATCTTCCCTTCATTCCTGCTTTCTTACTGCTTTTGCGTAATGACCAGTCATTTTACAATGGTTACATCTCCCACTTTTCTTGATTCACTTTTGAGGTCCTCCCTCCTTCCTCTTGTCCTTGTCCTTATCCTTATCCTTCTTGTCCTTCCCCCAATGCTTCTTAGAGCTTGTAGGAACCTTCTCAAGCTCTCCCTTCAGCTGCCAACATGTAGGTTAATAACTCTATCGGTCCTCCAAACCTAACCGACTAAACCTTAGCTCCATATTCTCCAACCTAGCTCGCGTCTCCTCTGAATTCTCCGCGCCAAAAAAAGTTCTCTCCTATACTACCGAAGTCCTTGCATAGCTTAGAAAAGTTGGCTGATGTTGGTGGGTTAAAGGGATTTCCACCTACCGGTGTTGTACAGGACACTTACCCTTGCACCTATGGTGTCGTAGCTCTACGGAACCAGTCAGTCATACTATGCAAAGAAAAGAAAAACTATGGCTTGAAAGAATCAAACGAAGGTTGAACTAGACCTTTAATGGGATTTTTACAAAACCACTTTTATACTTGGAAACTATTTCTTAGAGTTTCTTTTCTAAAAATATCTTTTAAAACAAGTTATTTTGGAAAATACATTATTTTAGAACAAAATTTTAGGAATCCGGTGACCTTAGGCTCTAAAAGCAAATGTAACACCCCACATCCCTTAGTATACCCAAAAGGACATACTAGAGGGTGTGGTGTGTTGTAGGGATAAACTAAAACTAACAGAGACTAAGATTCACAAAATAGAAATAGGTAAAAACATCGGAAACAATTTAAATAATAACTTATTCAGAACAGAACTTCATAATTTCTTTAAAAACCAAATAAGTCACCAAATACCAAATACATCACATGTCAAAATACCATGCATATATGTCTTATAAAATCAAAGAAAACCATAGTCTCAAAAATCGGAGTACAACTATTCCCCAACATGTGCCAGGCAAAGTAAAGAACAAAAAGCTGAAATAAAAGTAGTGGAAGTACATAGTGGAATATCCTTCAAAGAAACCTCCAAGCAACTGCAACCTACTATCCTCTTCCTTGATTGCCTATAGGGGAATAAGCGAAAAATAGAGGAGTGGGTTAGACTAAAAGTCTAGTGAATGATAGTAATTACCAGAATCTTTAAGTAAGGTAAAAGTAATAGACTTTACAACAGTTCTAGTATATAAAAAGAAACAAAGGAAATAGGAAGAAAAAGGAATAAGCTAGAAATAAATACGAATTACTAAATTAACACAATTGATTAACTTTGATCGTTTGCACTTGTCTTTGTTAGCTGCTTTGATTAGGCTGAATTCCTATCCTATAACTAGGCTGAAATCCTAATTCTACCCTTTGATCGGCCTGCTACTCCATAGACCTTACTGCGGACTAGATGCTATATAACTCCCTACACAGAAATGGTGTCTATGAATGACCTGCAAAGTATCTACTGTAGACTTAACGTTATATAGCTCCCTACACAGAAGGCAATGGTGCCTACGAAAGACACACATACTAAGCGCTTGGAACTCAACTATTGTTGAGCTCTCGAATGGAAGTCGCATGCATAGTCACCACCATGCTCATGTTAACTGTTGTTCCTCCTATTGGGTCTTGTTGTTACCTCATGATCCAGCATAAGCATGCCCCTCATCCCACTTCAGGCTAATGTCGGATCACCTTGTCCATAGAAAATGGGGAAAATACTGTTGGTACTGGCCTGTCATCCAAACAATATCTAGTTGTGACCCTTGCCCAAATCCCTATGATTTGGACTTCTACGTATTGACCAATTACTACCACTATTAGCATAAGCGTGCCCCCTCGTCTCACTTCACGTTTATGTTTCACATCGTGTCCATAGAACTAATAGGGGAATGCTATTTGGTACAGGTCCTACTTTCATCTTTGCTTATTAACTTAGATAAATTATTTAAATAAGCCTTTACAATTTATCTCTACTATCTTTGCTTATTATTTTATCCTAAGTCTTAAAATAAGCCTCATTATGTTCTATTTCTGATTATAACCTACGTTATAATCATGCTTATTACTTAACCTAAGGTCTAAGTGTAAAAATAAGCTTCTTTCATCTTATACTCTTTTTAGTTATAATTCTAAGTTATAACTAGGCCAATTATTTAATTAGTCAAAATTTAACATTAATATCATAATTAGGCTCAATTTCAGTCTTAATTCCATTTTTATTATAGTTTTTTACAATCTACATCTTATCTTCCGTTATTTCAGTATTCTTATAATTTTAATTCATATTCGCGTTTAATCTATTCTAATCCATACGCAAAGAAGAAGGAGAAATAAAAGAAAACCGAAAATAGAAGAAAATCCAAAGCCGCGGACACAATGATGCAACTCCCGTGACTCAATTATGATAATCTTATAAATTTATTTTATCATTTCATTAATTAATGAGTTAATTATTATGGGTTAAATTTTGGGTTGTTACAAAACTGAAATACTCGATCTGACCCGAGTGTAAAGTGAAACAATAACAATCGAGTCAGGACTAACATTCTTATTTAAGTAAGTCAACTCAAGTGAAATGTATAGATAACTCAATAAGTGAAATGCTTAGGCTTAAATAAACATCATCTTTCACATTATAAATCGGTTCAGTTCAAAAACCGACTTTCATGTTCGTTTCCAATCGATTCATTATTAAATTCAACTTCAGATTTCTATTTTCACTGAAAGCTATAAAGTTAAAATCAAACAATAAGTTTAAATCTGAAAATCCGATTAAAACTTTCATTAAATTAATTAAATTTCAATTTCATAATTTCAAGTTCAAACAAAAATTTAAACTTACAATATTCCAATTTTATTTCTAAATCAATTTATTTAAACCCAAAAGTGGTTTTATATCGGGTATATTTCATTTCAACCCAAAGTGATTTTGCTAACTATCAGGGAACTTGGAGTGTGAAAACAATAATAACATAAATAACATAACATGTCAATGACCAACATGCGTGCATAATTAACAATTTAATATACACACATGCATAACTAACATATCACATGTGTTACATATCGTAAACAACATAAGTGAATATTTTAAATTCTAACATGTCATACACTAACATAACATATAAATATATAAAATGACATATATAAAAGGAACTTGCAAGGTGATTTACAATAAAATAACATGGCATATCATTTTTCCCAAATATAACACATTATTTTCACATAGCATAGGTGACATATTATTAGCATAGCATGTGCAACATATGATTTTATTAACCTAACACTTTTTTTTCAACGTAGCATATGTGACATATTTCAACATGACATACATAATTTTTTTCTCTAACATAACACATTTTCTAACATATCATACGTGACATATTAACATTCATATGTGATAATTAATCAAATCAACATAACATACTATTTGTGACATATAAAACAACATGTGAACATTATAACACAAATTCAAGGGAACATAACAACATATATCACATATTCCTATCTAAAGCAAACATTTCTCATAAAATTTTAATCGATGTTTATTTACATAAGAAAAAAAATGTTAATCGTGAGTGATTGCTCACCTTACGAGATTATAGAGTTTTTGACAACACAAATAGATAGATCCAAGTTGAAATCCAAACACGACAAGCTAATAAATCCTATCCAAAGCAACAATCCAAAAGCAAAGCAATGCACAATGTAACTACCCGTAAATTTTAGTGGTTTTATTAATGTAATTAATTGAATTTTTATGAAATTTTAAATAATAAAATTTTGAAATATAAATTTATTACTTGGAATACATCTATTTAAACATAGCAAACGGTAAATTTTCATTTAAAAATATGGAGGTTTATTTTCTTGTGTAATTTTATTTAAATTCAAATCAGTTAATATTTGATGATAAAAAATTATTTTCCAAAACTGAATATTTTTATACAATAAATTTGTAAATCATCTTCTGAGTGAGACGTCATGTTTCGTTTCTCTAAATTTGAACCGCTATTACTCGTTTACCTTATTTTCGGCGTTTTAGCAGCAATTTCGGTACTGAATATCGACTTTTGACCGGATGATCGTATCGTCGATATCGGTGTACCGTTTTGTTCATCTCGTCGTGCTGATCTTCATAGTACATTTGTTTGTGTGTTTCGAAGTTCAGTACTCAACAAAATCGATAAAACGATTTATCGTATCGGCACCCAATTCTAACTTTTGGTTTCCTACGTCTGCTTCATATTCCACTTTCTAATTATCAGTAGCCTGTAGTCTTTTTCAATTTTCAAAATTTAACTTTATGACTGACACGAATTCCTATTTCATTTATTTTGTGATGGTTCGTATTTGCTTTTGGGGTTTAGTTCCATTTCAAAATATAATAATAAAACTTAAACTACTGCTCTTCTTCTTATGCGCTCTCCTTCCTCTCATCATCTTCTTTTTTTAGCTCTTCTAACCATCGGCCTCAGCAAAAACTCACGCCATCACCCCCTACCTCCTTGCCGAAGTCAGCCTCAACCCATCCTCTCGCCTAATGCGAGCACTTTCCCTAGGCCAGCCTTCCACCCTCCAGTTGTAGAAGCTAGCCGAACCATCCTCACCATCCCTCTCCTCCACTACAAACCCAACCGACCTTCCCACCTACTCGCCCTCCCTCCGTCTGCCGCTACCCAACTTCTCAGCCCGACCACCGCAAGCCCCCTCATCTTCCCTCTGGCCAACATCTGTTCTTTTCATATATAGGTAATTTATTTGTTATAATATATTGATTATTTTACAAAGCTGTTTGATATATACTCACAGTTCATAAGTATATTATTTTATGAAAGTATTTTATTATATTATAAAGTTGTTTATATACTAGTCAGATTGTTTTAAAGGTTATTTATACAAGCTGTTATATATATTAGTTATTATATGCCTTTGTTTTGCTGCGTACATTATGTAGGTGCTTGAGGAATATCGTGTGTGTGTGTGTGTAGTTGTTTATGTATGAGTTTATACATGTTTGAAATATACCAGAGCTTTCATTTATAAGGCAAGTTATACTAGTTTATTGCGGTTATATATGTAGTTTATATGAGTATAGATTTTGATAGTTTTATGCGTTTATGTATGTGTTTTGGAATTATTTTTATCAGGTAAATAGGCATAAGGAAGAAGTTGAAAAAAAAATTAGTCTCAAGGACAACAAGTTTGTTTTTTAGTCTGAAGGACATTTTTTAGTGTAAACTGAAAATGATAGTTACAACTATCATTCTGTGATTTACACTAAAAAGTGTCCTTCAGCCTAAAAAACAAACTTTTTGTCCCTGAAACTAAATTTTTTTCTAACTTTTTCCTTGAGACTAAAATCCCCTTATTTTTATTATATAATATAGAATAAACTTTTGCTTTGAGGATCAATGTTATAAAACATATATATGTTTACAGTAAGAAATACGTGCATTGGTACATGGGTTTACAAAAGCATATAATGTCTATAGCATGTGTTATATAAGAATATTAAAAAAAAATGTATGTATTTTCAGAAATATGCTATCTGCAGTAGTATCTATATAATGTGTATATAGTATTATATAATATGATTTATAGTTTATATATATAATGTAAGTCCTGCATACTGGTATCTTATACATTCGTAAGTATATTTGAACGTATATATAATTCGTATGTTGTATATATGATAAGCCTACATATAATTGTGAGTATACATTTAGCGCCTGCATGTGTAAACATATTCAATTTTGTTATTGATTTATATATATAGTATCGGTTGTATAAGTTTGCGTGATGTTATATATATTTATATGATGGCTAAATTTTAGGTTTTAAATATGGATTAATGTAACAAGACGAATTTTGCCCGCTCGAAAATCGACATCCATACTTTACATCGTACTCGAATGTCATAGATTCGACCGTTCAAATCCGATTCGCCGGAGCTTATAACAACATTAAGTAAACAACACAGCGGAATAAAAGAATAATACATTGATATACAGCTTTGATACAATATCTGATACAACAGATGATCCTGTAGATATCAATATACATCAGAGATATGATACAATAAATAGCAGCGGAAAAGAAAATAGATGACATCTAGCAGCGGAACAATATAACTCTAAGATAGTCTTCAAAAGAGAACTCCGAGAACTGCAACTCCATTTCCAAGAACAAATCCAGCAATAGCTCGAACTCCCAATAACGATGCACCAAGCTGGGCAAGACTAGTGTGGTCCAAATACTGAACTAACTCTAGATAATCTACTAAACCTGACTATCTGAAAAACCAAACTCTAGACTGCTCGTGTAGAAAATAATGAGCACCCAGAGTTTAGGAAAGAAACAATAAACTCCGGATCAGTCGTTGGACTGGTGTGAGCAACAAAACAGTTTATCTTTTAAACAACAACGAAATATTTTAAAAATCAATTCGCAACGCTTTTAAAAATGAGACTACCATAAGACCTCCCACCACACACACAATGCAAATGCAGACTTGGAGGAGATTTCTTCTTATGTTAGTCAAAGATGCTTGATACGCATTAAAAAGAAACATTTGATATTATTATTAGTGCATAGTGTAGAAAACATTTCGAAAGTAGAATATAAATCTTAGCCAGCATAGGTACCATTATATTATGCCTGCTATAGCTACCTCCTGAGGAAGCAGGTTCTACAACTAAAACCGTACAAGATCGTATTGTTTCTTTGGATTTCCAACAAATGGTCAGGCCAAGGAACTTCCCATTGCCACATGAGAACGCCTCTGGAAGGACGTCCCCGAGAACCAAACCGGATCTCTGCCAACACAAGGCCGGGTTACCCCTAACTGGGTAACTACTGGCACGAGTATGCCATCCCCCGGTCCTTTGGGACCTTTATCCGAGCGCTCGTAAACAACATCACACAATCATAAATAAAGTGTTTCAACATGAGTAAGCATCTGGGCTCCATACCATGATACCACCCTTTTCCAGAAGGAAATGCACATACCCTAAAGGGAGCTACCCCTCATTACCTTGCTGCATCTTTCCTGTTTTGGCCATTCCGGGGTGTGAGGCTCGACGAAGTCACGTCCACAAAGCCACGCTTTATACAAAAGCTGTGCTTTGGGTCAACAAATGATCATAGAAATGATCACAAAGATAAATGATCAAACAAATGATCCTATCACAAATGATCAACACAATGATCATTTCACAGCAACACTCAGCATGTCACATTACCAAATTGGGAATATATTGCTAATAACCATCACTAAATAACCTCTGAGCTCGTACGTCTCAGAGAAGGGTGTTAAGCTAAGAGAATAAATTCTCTTCCACCAACAGAAATATATTTGAAAGAAATCAGCTTTATATCTCAACTTGTAATGTCAGACATACAATCCATACAAGTCTGTTCTGGGATCGAACAAAACCGAAGGCACTTACAAAGAAGTCCTTGCAATCCGGATATTCACTAATCACGACCGGACTTCCCATCACATATAGAGTCTCTATACCGGGGACCATTCGATGCAAAGACATTCGACGAGTTGTCCTTTCGCTTTCAAAAATATCCGGTCTTCAACACCGGTCATCAATGCTATCCATTACGTCGTATCACTATTTGGAATGGGTAATCCGAATAACGAGCGCAATAATTTTAAAAATAAGTGTGGCATTCAAATTCAGCAAATCACAACAAATACCTATTCAAAGGTAAATATCAAAAATAAATCAATATTTATTTTTAAACAGATTCCCCATTCTTTTTGTAAATTCCATAGTGAATTTATATTTCAAAATATCTACTGATATACGGTTTTCAATAGATTTCAAATATTCATTTCAATTTATCTTCAAAAAGATAAATTCTCAAAATATTCACTTTATATTGGAAAACATTTCCATACTTATTTAATAAGTAATTCACAAATCTATTTATTTTCAACACTTGGAAAATATTCAATATACTTAAATCTAAATTAAGTATATATTTCATTTTTTTTAAGGAAATTATCTCTTAAACAAATTTATTTGGGACAAAACGAATGTTGCGTAAAACATCGTTACGACAACCCAAAATCACTAGTATAGGGATTCGAAATTAAAATAGATATATAAATCCCAATACTATACAAAACATTTCCTTTCAGAAATCATTTACTCTAACAACAGTGTTATAGTCCACCATTTCCTTCTATTTCTCGAAAAGGTCTATTTCAACAATGGATGTTGAAATCTATGGTTTCGAATCTTTGACACATTTAAAACATTTTCTTTAGCATATTATTCACTATTCAAAAACGTGAATATACTACGTTAACCAATTTCATCATTTCTATACATTTTGTTTTTAAAGGATTATTCACTGTCTAAAACGTGAATATAACTCCATTAACACATTACAACCATTTACTTATCAAGATAAGTCGTTGCGGATTTATAAAACAATGTTTATAAATTCCATTTCTATTTATTTTATAACAACTTCCTTTTATAATTTCCTTTATTAATCTATTCAATTTCATATCTCAATGATATACTAAAAGTTCATATTCTAAGTTAAATACTTAAAATTTATTTGTTTGCAAAAACGTTCTTTTAAACTTCGTAATATAAATCTTATAACTTATAAGATTCATTTATTCTGATTCCATTTCCAAAACATTTGAATTTAAAAATTCAAATTTAAAACTATTTCAAAAATCTGCGACTTAACTGATTTTCTCGTGAAATCCATAATTGTGTGTGTATGGTGTGGTCCAGGGTTTAACACAATAGTGCAACATCATTCAACCATCGCAGATCAAATACAGAAATTTATTTGACAAGCGACATAAACTATAACGCTTGTCTTTTATTCACAGAACACAGATATATATATATATATATATATATCACAGATAATAATTACATTTATCTCAGATAAATAAATTACATTTCAGATCATAACACAAATCAAGACATATCTCAAAGCATCAACATCATGGTTATCAAACAATTCAACATTAGTAGAATTCAAACATCCATAAGTAAGCTCAATTAATTATCTGATTAATTTAAATTAGATGGTCATCAATCATAATTAATTAACTTCAATCGGTTTTCAAATTATTTGATTACTTTTCTAAATAATTAACTTACATTAACCGTTATTAATTATAAGTTTGATTAAACCTTAAAATTCATTTATTAATTGAAGTCTAATCTATGGTTCTCAATTACATATTAATTTCTTAATTCATTATTTAAACATTGATTAATACACTCAAACTTATAATTGCTAATTTTATTAATATAAATTATTAATTATCTATTCTAATTTGTCTTAATGGTTAATGAATATAAAATCTTAAATCTTCATTTCTCAAAGTAAACTTATTTTTATTAGTGACTAAATTTTCACTTTCAATATGTTTAAAAACATTTCTTTCAAATTTTCTTTGTTATGAAGGGATTTTAAATCAAATTTCCCTTAAATTCAAAATATTTAAACCTATTTACAATATTTAAATTTATAAACTTCCTTTCTTTCAAAAATTGGAATTTAAATTTACTTAAACCCAGGCTATACAAATTTGACTTACTTTCCTTCCATTTTTCAAACTCCCACCTTGACTTCATTTAACACTTTGAAATCATCAAACAAATTTTAAATAAAAACCCAAAATTCATTTATCAAAATCTAAGTTTACAAACTAAACTCGGATTTATATTTAAACTTCTGATGTTAACCAAATTTGAGCTTTGTTTTGTTTATGCTTATATTTGTATTTGTTTGTATGCATACATTTGTTTCTATTTCTTATTTGAGTGTATTTGAGTGTATTTCTTATTTAACTTTATTTGGTATATGTTTTATTACTTCTTTTGTTTTCTATTTCTTTTGTGTTTCTATTGTTAATATATTGTTAAAATTTAACAAGTTTTGTTTACTTTAGATTTTCATAGTCATTTTATTAATTTACTTTAGGTATAAATTATAAATTTGTTTTAGTCCTTTGTTAAAAACTTCAACTTAACTGAAAACATATACTTTTGTTTTAGTTATATTTGCTTCTTATTTATTTTTCTGTATTTAACTTAAATATCTTGTTTGCATTCACACGTATTATTAAAAGGCAATGTTTTGAAACTAAACACGTATTTTATCTGCATTTTGGAAAAACTCAAATCAATTTATAAATTAATTTCACAATTATTAATCAAAATGTAATTTAATTGTCAAATTAAAATTAATTAAAATTCGGGGTCGTTACAATTAGTTTGGGTTGCATATCTATATATATATGTAAATTATCATATGTATATCTTATTTTATTTTTATTTTTTTCATTCGAATATTTTATATGTTACATTTCATAAGTATACTTTACGGAAAAAATGTATTCTATATTTTATTATAAAATTGTTTATATATTTTGTCTATTTATAGTTTATATATATAATATGTCAAATTTATAATATGTTGTGTTTATGTGTATCTGTCATATGGGATTTGTTGAAGTTTTCATTTATGAGATTATACGTGTTGTAGATAAATCTTTCGTTTATATGTATATATCTCTGTTTGTATAGGTTATATTTTATTTAAGTTATATAATGGTCTGTTGCCGGTTATATAGATATATTTATATCTTATGACAGCTCTTATATATATGTTATTCGGTGTACAAAATTCTGTTTATTATATATAAAAGTAAAACTATAAGACTTGTTGATATTGTGACTTATATGTACATAAGCTATTTATACTGTGCCAGTTTTAATAGTTATATGCCGTATGCATATTTTGTTTTGTTTATGGTTTGCACATACGTATGTATATATACTATGCCATATGCATGTTTTGTTTTGTTTATTTTGTTGTAAATTTTATAGACTGTATCTGCATACTTGTTTAGTCTGCATGATATATATATTATTTTAATATTTGTCTTAAATTAAAAATATTGATTTTTAATATATTATGTATGTAAGTTGACTTTATTTTATGTGTTTTAATTTGAAAACAATGGATTTGGAATACATATATATTTGATATATGTTTGAATTTAGAATATGATTTATATATATATAGTTATATATAGAGAGTTCACTTATACCATCCATCTTCATTCATCCAGTTCTGATCGATTTCGTCAATTCATATTTATTAACTTCATTCGTCGATTCGAGTTCAATCTTGCCTTGTTTTGAGATTCGTGCCTGGATTCGTAGCTCACTTCTTGGTCTAATCTATCTAACCTCGAAAGGTGAGCAATCACTCATGATTAAGTTCTTATATTTATTAAATTTGATTTCAATTGAAACGACAATTAAGATATGCCACTGTTAGTTATTTACATTGTTATATATATGCTATCTGTTCACCTGTGACATCTGACACCATTATCTGTTATTTATACTGATGATATATGCCTACTATATTATTATCATATCTGTTATCACTCTATAATTTCCTTGTTAGTATAGAATTCACCATGGCTTGAAATGATACATACCCGAACAATCTATAGAATAGGAGAAAATTGTTATGGGTTGAAATGATAAACCCAAGCGATTTTCATTTAATTGAATTTTGGATTGCGGGTTGAAATGATATATACCCATATACATATATGTATATATATATATATATATATATATATATATTTATATTACGGATTGAAATGGTAAATATCCATATCACTTGACCATAGGATAGAAAATTATATACAGACACCGTTGGTCTATATATAAATATTTTGAAATTGATTTCTATGGTTTTGGAAAGAAATATATGGTTTATATAAATATTGATTTTTGATATTATATGAATGTTATTATATATATAGTTAAATTTTTGATTTTTAAGATATGTATAATTTAGTTTAATATAAATCAGTTTAATGATAAAGTTTGATTTAAATAAAATACAATATGATTAAGTATTTATTTAAAATTATATTTTATAATGATATTAGAAATTAAGCTTGGATAGATAAGTAGATATTGATTTGAAATTTATTTGTTAAGGGTTCTATTTAATTAAATCAATTTGAAACTAATCGTGGTTGAGATTCTTAAAGGATATGATTTTATCAATTGAATTTGATTAAAGTGAAAAATTGAATATTTCAAGTTTAAATAAATTGAAAGAATATCTAGTTTATTACAAATGTAATTTAGAGTCTATTTAAATGATATTTGATTGATTAAGCTACATTTCAAAACTAAATGATAATGAAGTTAAATTTAGATATATATGAAATTATCAAATTTAGTTTTGAAAAGTTTGAATATTTAAAGCTTTGAAATATATTGAAATTAAAATGGTTTATTTAAGGTTCAAATCTGTATCTGAAATCGATATAATTTGGAAAGGTTTATTGAGAAACTAAATGGAATTGAAATTGATGAATTGAGATTTGAATTAAATTTGAACTTTTGAATCCGAGTTGATTTGAGTCAATTTGTGAAATTGAGGAAACTATTTTATTTTATAAACTATTTTATTATATATTATTATTAATATCTAACTGTTAAGAGAAAATTTTGTGATTTCAATGTGTTACGATTTCCAAAGTGTTATAACTTTGAAGTGCTATGATTTTGAAATGAATATTATTTTAAGTGAAAAATGATATCGTATTGATATGGTTTTGAAATAGATAAGATATTCTGGTTTTGAAGTACGATATTGTTGAATGACCATGGTATTATAATAAATAGTGTATATTACTACATAGTAGATGGTTCCACGGATCCATAAAGGATGGTTATCCCAAACATCCTTTGAGCTACTTGTATTTTAGTTGATATTTCACTTGAGTAGGATTTATTAATATAAGAACGTTAATCCTAACTCGAGTGTTTTGTGTTTTTCTTTAAGCTCGGGTCAACCGAGTGTACCGGTATTCGAGACTCACCTTTGAAGTTGGTGCTTCGCTTGGAGATCCATCTGCATCTTTCAACTTGTAGTTATTCAGTTGATTCCAGTGATGTATTTTGATCTTGTATTTGACTATGGTATTCGAGACTTCTGTTGTATCTTATATAACTCAGTTATATATATAGTAGCTTCATGAACTACTATTCTTTTGTTTCCATTGCATTATTGTTACATTGCTCTGTGTCTGTGATTTTGTGATTATTTTATTTACTGTGTATGCTGCGTATTGCCAAATATAAATTAACAATATGGTATTTTGAGCAATTTAAATCCGGCATGTATGGATGCAAATGGTTGAAAATATCAGGCTGTTACACACGACAACATAAATCGAACAAGTTGTGTTTTTTCTAATAAAATAGAGGAGGAGAGAGGAGATGGTCGGAATTAGTGGTGGAGAGCGGCACCAAAGGGAGAGAGAATGGAGGGGTTTTGAAAAGAGGATGGATGAAGTTTGGGGATTTGTGATTTTAGAGTTTTGGAGTTTAGGAGTTCTGTAGATTTAAGGAAGAAGAAGAAGAGCACGTAGAAAGTTTTCCAATGAGAAAAAAATTTATATTTACTTGTTTAATCAGATAGGAACAGATGGTCAATGGGTGGGAAAAGGAAGGGTCCAAAGTCTCTTAGGTTCCTAGGGTCTCTTGGTTTACTAAGGAGCTCATTAGACCAAACAAACCCAATAAGACTTAGCCAAAAACACAAATATACACTGCATATTTATGTCAATTTTTCACAGTAATTTATATTTTTAGGGCAATAGGGATTCGATTTTGAAAAACCGATAAATGGAGAGGAGATTAGAATTTAGTCTAGTATCGTATAAAAAGAATAAAATTTTAAAATTCAAATTTTCCAACCAAAAGTCAAATTTGCATAAGTTTGAACAAAATTTGAAATTTCATAAAGAAATTTTATTCTATTAAATTTGGTCAAATAAAACACTCAACATCACAAATTAAAAAAAATTCCAAATTTAATTTTTATTTAAATTCAAAATACTGTCATTTTAAAGTTGTTAAAAGTTACAGATCGTTACTCTTTATCTTAATTAAAAGATGTAATATCAATTAATGCAATATTAATTTGTTTACCCTTATCATATTTAAAAGGTTAAATGCCAATCAATTCAATACACACACACACTTCAAATTAAATGATGGTTTTTAAATTTCTAATTTATTGTTGCTAACGTATTTGTAACTTCCATTGTCATTATTAAACGGTTGGAACGTTCATTGCGTTAACAAAAGATGTAACAACCCTGTATTTTATGATTATCTTAATTGTATATTTTATTTATTTTTAAATTGAATTTCCCGATTTAAAATTTTATTTTATTTATTAAAATGAATAATTTTTGTTATTTTAAATATAAATTTTGATTTTTATGTGAATTATAATTCCAAACATGAATAAATAGAATATTTTCCAGAAAAGTGGATTTTGGTCAATTTGGCCAAACTTTGACTTTTAAATTTAAACATTTGAATTTTATCTTTTACTATGAAAATAAATTAAATTTTAAGTATACTACTTTTCATTTCGTTGAAATCTGATCAATATTGTGAAAGTTATGCTTTTTACAATATTGTGTGTAAATTGATTTATTTAACAATATTGTTTATTTTAATTTATATAAATAATATTTTTATTTGTCATATCTTGTTCTAATTTGTGTATATGTGTGTAATATGTCATTTTATATATGTATATATATATTATTTTAATTTTTTTAAAATTGTAGTTGTTATTTTTTCCAAATAGTTATATTTTGTTTACAATTTTCAATACTAGTTTACATATAATTAACTATTTCCTATATTTATTTATTTATTTTCTAAAATTTATTTATTCATTTCATTTTCACTTTATTTTGTTTTCATTTTATTGTATTTACATGGTTTTTATTTCAGTTTATTTGCATAAAAGAATAGAGAAATTTCAAAAGACTAATGCCTTTAAACTGTTGACCTTCCCTCTTCCTACCTTTTCACTTTGGGCCGTCCTTTCCCAATGCTTCCAGCCGTGACTTTCTATTGCTATTCATGTAATCACCTCTTTCTCACTTCACAACACACATATGTTTTCATATCTGAAGAAAAAAAGTGGTAATGTCTTCTTCCTTTTTCCACTTTTTTTTCACTTTTATTGATTTTTGCTTTGGATCCATCATGCTTTTGATCGGCCTCCATCCTCCACCACCTCCACCGTCCAGCACCACCACAACCATGGCCACATCAACCTCCTCCCTTTTGGCTAGTACAAGGCCGTGAGCACCCCTTGAAGCAATCCCTACCAAAAGTTGCAAAATCACCTTGAACAATTGCCTAGCCGAGCTCCAAAAATCACCTAGCCTACATGTTTCCACCTTGGCACCTCCATAGCCGCCGCCACCTGCTCCTTCACCATCTCTGGCCATAGCTCCTGACACCACCTAACCTTCACCTTGTAGGGCCGAGCCAAACCCATGTCAGGTTGAACCCATAGTTGCACCAAAAATCCACTTATTTGCCTTAAACCCTTTGTATTCCTATGTCATAACTTCCACCACTTCACACTTGCTAGCCGTGCCTCTTTGAACCCATACCCTAGCCCAATAAACAACTATGGCGGAGCACACATGAGCCCTAGGCCGAGCATGTGAAGGTTGAGGCATTGGTCAAATCAATTTGTTCATAGTTGCTTTCATTTTTAAATTGTTTCTATATGTATTGGTGTTGAAATTATATTTATATTTGTCTTGTTCTATTGGTTGTGTACAAGATCACTAGCTTGGTTCTCTTCTCACTCAAGTCAAAAGTCATGTTATCGTGCCTTATGGAATTCGTTTGTGTGCTTTGTCTTGCTATCTCCAGCTTGAAACAAGTGAGTAATCACACTTGACATATTTACTTATATAAACTATGAAGTGACACCAAGTGAATTTGTAAAACTGCTTTATCATGTTTTACCTACCTGTGATATGATTCATATGATTTTCACCCTGTTAATAAACCTGTCATATCATCTATTACTGCTATATGTTATTATATAGTTCATTTATATCTGATTATCACACTGCAATTTCCCTGTAGAATAGAATCACTATGGGTTGAAATGATACATACCCGAACGGACTTTAGAATAAGGAAAATCATTATGGGCTGAAATGATAGGCCTGAGCGATTTTTATTTATTTTTATTTACTTGGGATTGTGGGTTTAAATGATAGAAGCCGGGTTTACTTTGTAAATTACGGATCGAAATGATATATTATCCGTATCACTTGACCTAGGCTAGAAAATTATATACAGATCCGTGGTTAATATATATTTTTCTGAAATTTTTAAAGTATTTTTAAAATGTAAATATTATGATATTTTGATTTAAATTTAATTAAATATGATTTTTATAAAATATTAGTGATTTTCTACAAGTTAAATAAGTGAAATAAATAAATGGTAAAGTAGAATTTGAAATATAAGTTAATTTTGGAATTTATGATTTTGTTTATAAATGGAATTTAAATTAAGTAAGAAAATATGATAATTTGATTTATATTTGATTTAAAATGATTTTATAAAGTATTATTGATTTTTCTATGAATTAAAATGGTTAAATAAATGAATACTTTAAAGTGTAATTTGAAATATAATTTAAATTTGGAAATGTGAAATTTGGTTTAAAAATGAAATTTAAGTTATATAATTAAAATGGAAATTAAGTTTAAATAATGAAATGGTAAATTTAATTAAAAGTGTAAAGTAAATGCAAGAATAGAAAATTTTAGAGTTGAATTTATTAAGTGAATTATTGAAAATTTGGTTTGATTTATAGGAAATTTACTTTATAAAATCATAAATTAAAGGTATTTTAATAAACATTTTTGAATGTTAAAATATGATTTTAAAATGTTTAAAGGATTAAAATCAAAGTTTATTTATTGCTGGAATTACATTGAAAACCTAGAAATTTAATAACAACACTTCAGAAATGCTATCGTTTCTGAAGTTAACTTAAAATCTGAAGTAAATGATATTACAGCACTTTGTAAGTGCTGTGGTTGATACAAATGAACTATGGCTAAATTTTAACTAAGTGATATTACAGCGCTTGGTAAGTGCTGTGGTAGCAGAAAGATAACTAAAATCTAAAACTAAATAAAGGGCTATAGTAGCACTTGATTAGTGCTGCATTTGGATGAAATGAACTATTTTCTAATGAACTGAACTATTACAGCAGTTTTATTTAAATGCTGTCTTTTCTGAATTGAACTGTTTCAATTGTAATTTACAGCAGTTTTTATAAATGCTGTGAAAGGCTGAAATTTTCAATGTTTATGGTTTAACTAAATAAATGAGCTTAGAATTGTCTAAAATTTTGGGAATTGAATACTTGATTTGTAAATATAATAACTTCATTTTTAAATGGTTTTAAATGAACTGTTTGGATTTAAATATAAACTATTTGAAAGATGATTGCAAATGATAATAAATGAATGATACCTTTGAATTAAAAAGGTATTTAAATTTGAATATTTATATTGAATTCAAATAATGATTTGAAAATAAAGTTTGAAAAGATATGATATTTTCATATATTGAAATGGTTTGGAAATGAATTGATCTTTATTTTGATAAAGATTTTTAATTTGAAAATGATACTTTATTTTGAAGTATAAACTGTGATTTTTAAATTATAACTACGGGTTATAATAACGATTGGTTGTTAAAGAGACTGGGATCGGATATGGACACACTCTCTATCGATACCAAAAACCACTTTAACAACTGTGTACGCGGTGGAGATTCCAGAACGAAGTAGGATGGTGGCGATGATCCTCTTGGGTATGAACGTGGACCCGGCTCCCGTGAGTTGGCTTAAGGTGGCTAAAACAGGAGCGATCGACAGACCAAGTGAGGTAGCTCCTCCGATCGGACACATTCCTTCGATACTATACTCTTACTTGTGATTGATTTGATGTACATCCTCCGATTTTGATTGGGAGTGTGTTTCGAGGTGGACGGTAGTGGCTGCTGTGCGTTACCACCAGCCTCGAAGCGTAATTGGTATATCTACCCTGGCATCGCCTCATATGCCGTGTCACCTACCTATTGAGCCTTACTACGAGTTTGTTTTTCTCCTGTAGTCCATGGAGCATTTAGGGTAGTCTCCCGATCTGGAGATATGCTGATACTGATGGACCACTGGGACAATTACGTGTTAAGGGGAATATTGGATCACTCCTTAACGCTATTTTAAAGTAAGTTTATTTTACTATAGACATTATTATAATAGCACAATATTACTACATAGTAAATAGTTTGACGGATCCTTAGAGGATGGGCGGTCCCAAGCATCCTTTAAGTAACTTGTACTTTATTACAATTCACTTGAGTTGGTTTACATTTTTATTTTGAGAGTTTGTTATAGTAGCTTCATGAACTACTATGGTATTTTAATTTTCGCTGCGAGTTATTCTGATATTTCTGTGTCTATGATTCTATGATTGCATTTCATTTGCTCCAAATTTTTATTACAATCTGTTATTTTGCATTATTCAAGTCTGGCATGTGTGGATTATTGTCGATTTGAATGGTCCAAAATAGTGGGTCATTACAAAAGACATCCACCACTTACCAATTAATTGTTTTACATCATTCCGTTATTTGAAATCAGCTTGGTGTGTTACCATTTAAATCGCCCATTTTATTTTCCTTAAATAAGTATGAATTTTATCGTCGCTTACAATTTCCTTTATTATCCAATTCATGCCATTAACTACGCATCCAATTCTCATCCAATTACATTCAAACCTATGTTAACTTGCCACATCACTGATTTCGTATTCTATATTAGTCAATTTCAATCAATTACACACAATCTCACCATTACATATATCATTTAATTTATTTCATTATTTACAATTATAACCAAATTAACCTAAAATCTATTTCAATTGATCGAAATTACATTAAATAGTCATCAATAGCATTCAAACAACATTATTAAATCATACTCTAATTATTTCCTTAATAATAAATCATAAATTTTAATTTCTCACAATATTAAATTTCAAAATCTTATTTAGTTTAATAGTTTTAATTATCAAGATTTACGGGTCGTTACACTCTCCCCCATTCAAAACTTTCCGTCCTCGCAAAGGAACAAGAAGGGATAAAGAAATTAATTTCTTCTTCTTTCGAATAATCAATTTATAAACACTTTAAACTTACATAATTTAAGTATTTAGATAAAATATATCGACTCATAAACAATTAAATCTTTCATATTCAAGTTAATAAAAGTTTGAAAATATTTTCACTTTCACAAAAAATATCTATGTCCTAAATTTACGAAAAATTTCGGCACAATCTCTTCTATACGATTGGTCCAAAAATATAATAATATCAATAGTTTCAATATATATACATCATATTTCAAAAATAAAACACCAAAACCATGGGAAAAACAATTAAAATATCATTGCAAAACAGAAATCCAAAAACATACTTATTTGTTGGGCAAACAACTTAATTTATGAAACCAAAAGCAGTGGCCATTGCTTCCATATGCCTATATTTCACTTATATAATCTGTAACGAACCGTAATTTTCTATAATTTAAATTTATTAATTTATTAAGATTTTGGTGATTTAATATTTAAGGAAATAAAAATTTGTAATTTCATAACGTAATAATAACTAAATTAAATTAAAATGAAATAATGTTAATCCAATTTAACTGTTAAAAATCTTAATGAAATTCTAATTCATTGCCATTTAAATGCTATGCTTGGTTATCAATTAAATATAAGAAAATAAAAGTATTAAATTAACCAAGGGAATAATATATTGATTAATAGTAATTGAATGGGATTAGTGTTAGGAAACTAATGGTAACAATTGTTTGTAAATAATAAGCCTATAAATATTGTAACAACCCAGAATTTTGAACAATTTAAAAATGAAAATATTTAATTAATTTTAAATATTTGAATGAGAATTTAAATTGAATTCCCAATATAACTGTGAATTTGGCGATTAAATATTAAAATTTAATCTATACAAAGTTGAATAAAAATTTGAATTTAACTTTGAAGTTGAAATTGAATATTTAATTTGTAATTGAAATTCGAACTAATGACTTAGAAAAAATAGTTTGGATTTACGAATTATTTTTATTTATAAATTTATGTTTGATAGTTGAACTGCAAAACGTTTCTATATTTACTAAAGAAAATTATACAAAACAAATTGGATTTAAAATGTAAAAATAATAATAATAATAATAATAGTATAATAAAATAAAAAGAGTACGTTGCTTTACCTTCATCAGCTACAAACACGCCTTAACTCACGGCATGATCCACGCCTTCAACCATGCCCTAAATCACGATCTCCTTCCCCATAAAACACGATACCCCCTTTCCTCCATCCCTTCAGAAATCAAACTGAAGAAAAAAAAAATGGCGTCTCTCGTCTCCACTTCGTCATTCAAAAATTAGGGATTCAGCTTCATCTTCGTTCGCCGACCTTCAACAATTAGGGCTTTCGACTTCGAATTTTGGTCGAGCTCGAGAGGACTTCGGTTGCAAATTGGGATGGATACGTGCTCTTCATAAGAGGTGAGTGATTTTTATTTCACTCACATCTAGTTCAACTAGGTGCTTTGCTTTGCGTCTGCTTTGATTTCGTCGCTGATGATTTCTGACTTGTTTTTTTTTACTGATTCGATTTCCTGTTCCCTTGGTTATCTCGGCACTGTTTCATTTGGATGTTGATGACTTCATTGATTTTCCATTTCGTATAAATTAATACTGGAATTGGTCACTCGTGTTTACTGCCATTGGTAATTTGAATTTTGTTTTCTACAATAATTTGTTATCACCTGAATTCGGCTTGTGAAAATGCTTGGCTTTGATTTTTGACCTGTTCGACTTATATGTAACTGGAAATTTGAATTTGCTGATTCTTTGATTCCAAGACTCTGACTTGCTTGGAAATCCACACTATTTAGTACAAACATTGTCGTTTGTTCTTGTATTTTTTTGGTATTTCCCTGTTTCACTAGTATATATGCATTGCTCACTCTCTATTTTGCATCCTCCTTGAGGTCAGTTGCATATCATATTTACATCCTCTGTCCCTGCCGCGTTCCGTTGCATTGAGAATCTGTTCGAACTTGTAACACTCGGGTCTGCTGCACATATGTATGATTGCATCTGAATTGTATTCTTGGTGCAGTCTTCATGCAAATGGTTTCTTTGTAGTCTCTGTTATCATCACACGAGACAGTTTGCATACCTGTTTCATATAGCAATTGGATTTGGTCGAGTTGCTTGGTTCACTGCAACCATATTATTATAGTATATTTTCTTGAGTCTGGGTTCATTTTGAGCTTGAGATGCTTAGTTGAACTCTTGTCCACTATTCACTGCATACATATATCAATACATATATGCTGAGTACTTCATGCTTTTGTTCTCGAGTCATCATGTAAGTTTGTCACTGACTTTGTCCTGATTTTGTAGTTTGTCTACACTTTGATGTGTATGTGTTAGCCTTCACTTGATAGATGCTGCACTACAGTTATATGTAGTTGTTAGCTTTGCTTGCATTACCTCTGATCATATGCCACTATGTATCATTGCATGTGGTATTTGCTCCACTTTCTGTTTCAAGTGTTCAAGTACATTTGGGGTTTTGAGTTTTCACTACAACCATGTTATCACTGTACAGTTGCTTTCTTGATGTAGTATCCGTGTCACCTCTATCTGTTAGTCTTCTTGGTGCATTATTTTTGTACTGTTGAAGCATTGCATATGTTGTTGCCGTTCATTTGGATTCAGTTGCTTGCATTGGGTTTGTTCATCCTGTAGCCTATTTTTGAAACAACCATTGCATTCTTGTATATGTCCTTGAATCAGATGCTTATCGAAGTTGTTCTGTCCAGTTCAATTGAGCCTTGTTGTATTTGCATACTTGATTTTGTAGAGACTGATGCAATAGATTTGGGTCGCTGCAGTGTGCATATATGGTTATTTATAACCATTTCATTTTTGAGGCTGTCACTGATATTGGTCTGCATTATTCATTTCATAGTTGCTGTTTCAAATTGATGGATTGTGTTATCATACTCACTTGGTGGCATACCCATCACTACACTGTTCGGTTGTGTTTAAATTTATGCTCGACAGTTTTAAGTGGTTTCATGTGGGATCTTGTGGTGGCTGCGTTATTGTTGCAGTTGCCCTTGTGTCCAAGTAATGGCAGCAGTTTCATTTTTATGAAAATTTTGCACTTGTTAAAATGTGCAGTAATAAGTTATTTGGAACTTGTTTTCTTGAGTTTTACTTGAGTATATGCAAACAATTGCATTTCTACCCTGCCATGTTGCACGGGTTTTGGTGTTGCAGCCGCGTTGAGTCACTGACTTGACCTTTTGCATTTGGTTGCAGTTGATTTGGGCCTATTTAATCACAGTCTACATTTCTGATAGTGGATTTGCACTTAAATTTCTAGCCCGTTATACTTAGTTTTATTTGCAGTTGCGTTGAGTCACGATAGCACTGACTTGACCTCTGCAGCTTCGATTTCTGTTAGTTTTTACTGTTGTGATGATTTCTATTTCATTACGGTAGTGGCGAGGCAGTGCACGCAAGCGTGAACTGCAGCCACACGAAGTTAACATTTTAAAAAATGTGGCGAGGCCGTACATGCGTGTGTGTACTGCAGCCGTACCAAATCTAATGTTTTAAATGATGTTTTCTTTTTGATGAAAATTGTTTTATGTTGACAATTCAATATATTTTGAACCGATTTTGATGATTTTGTTGTTAATTGCCGTTTAGGCAGATTTTGATTGTTTTCTAAATTATATTCATCAATAATCCCTTCATCTATCCTCATTGATAATTTTGAATCTACTGATTTGTTGTTTAACACTGTTAAGTGTTGTATTTACCGTTATCCGATTTCTTGTTAAAGGATCGGATAGGTAAATTTATATTTGACTGTCATCTAATTGCTATTTAAATTATTATTGCTTCTATGCACTAATAACTGAGTTTGAATTAGACTGACCTGTGTATTATTTTCTTTTGAATGTAATACTCGGGTCAGACCGAGTATTTTACAGCTTGAAGATTTTCAGGCATCGAAGTTAGAGAGAGTTGTGGAAATTGCTTCACTTCAGCCTTTTCGAAGAATTTTTGTACTTAAAAGAAATATTTCGCTGTATAAATATAATGCATTGTACAAACTCTGATATATGTATAAAAATTCATTTATGTAAAATATTATGATTATTCTGTGATTCTGTGGCTGTTTCTGTTTAAACTCTATAAATTGAATAACAATCCGTCATTTTGAACGTCTCAAGTTGGTTTAATTACCGACTGGAGGCGGTCAGAGCGGCGGGTCGTTACAAAAGTGGTATCAGAGCTTCGGTTTACACAAAGCTCAGTTTATGACGTTTAATATGAATAGTTACTAGAATCACTTTTAAAGAAAATGTTTTCAAATCTAAATAAGTATGAAATTGTTTTCTTTGAAAAACAAAAGGTATTTTGAAAATTCAAATTTTTTCGGAAATTCCCCTCTCTAAATTTAGGATTGCGATAGTTTCTCATTCGAAAATCCATTATCGAATTATTGAGACTTATGAAAAATAAAATATAAGTGGAGTGAATTAATGAATTGATTTAAATCCAATATTTTGAATATCTCCAAAAGAATAAATTGGGTAATAAAAAAACATTTCAATTTAGTTATAGCCAAGAGGATAATTAAACTATTACTTGGGAATTTGATTCTGAATTCTTTTGAAAATTGATTTCAAATCTTTTGAAGAATGATTTAGTAGATAAATGGATTATAAGTATTTAACTTATAATATGGACTTTCGGTATATAATTGAGTTATATAAATTGAATTGAATTAATAAAGAAGATTTATAAATCGAAGTTTATAAATAGAAATGGAATTTGTAAAGATTGTTTATAAATTCGAAACCAAATTGAATTTGATAAATGAAACATAGAAGTTATTAAAGGAGATATATTCGTGATTTTGGACAGCGAATTATCCTTTATGTTAGATATTGTGATAGTAAATGTTGGTTGGGAATTTTATCCACGATTTTGGACAGTGGATAATCTTTTAAATAAAAAGTGTAGAAACACTGAATTGAATAAATAAGTATATTCACGATTTTGGACAGTGAATATATTATTGAATAAAACAGATTTGTTTGAGAAAGTGATATGAAATGATTGAAAATCCAACTTCTGCTAATAAGAATTTCAAATTTTGATAGGAAACTTCGAAAACATCTTGTTAATTATAATGGCGAAAACCGAAGCACAAAAAGCCGCATGCCGTGAACAAAGAGCAATTGCTCGTAGAGAAGCAGAAGCGACACGTGCGGAGATTGAAAGGAGATTCAGTGAAAGGCAAGCACCTGGTCCATATGATGAGGTTATTTGCTATCGATGTCATAAAAAGGGACATTATGCCATTAAGTGGCGAGTAAGGAGAAAGAAAAGGAATGTGGATGACCGTTTCGCTCGTCCTGAGATTGTGTGTTTCAAATGTCAGGAAAAATGGCATTTTCTTAGTCATTGCCCTAAAGTGAAAAGGAAAAAGTGCATACTCGATTTACCCGTCGATAAATTGACAATCTGCTACCATTGTCGTCAGACTGGACATATAGCCAGAAACTGCACCGAAAGACAGCATGGAAAGCAAGCTATTGCCCGACCAGCTAGAGCGAAAACTGTTAAGGTGATAGATAAGGATGGAAACATCTCATATTTTTGCAGTAGCTGTAGGGATTGGGGACATGTTGATTCTGTATGTGTTAATTCTCCTTTAATACAACCTGAAATAGTGTCATCCGAAGATGAAAGTTTGGCGAAGATGCGTACTACCGAACGAGAAGTCGATAATCCTTAATAATTCTGAATCTTAAACCAATCAATATATTTTGTAATACTATCTTTTGTAATCCACAATCTTCTGTGTACGTCATTTAAAAGTATTAGGCTATGTAAAATTTTGTACTGAAGGAAATATTTTAATGAAATAGCATCTTGGGAAGGAAGTTTATTTGTTGACTTAGCTATATGAATCAAACAAATTTTGATGAAAAGCTTATATTTCAAGTTTAAACTAATGCCTAAAATGGTTAATGTGGAAATATAAATTTAATGGAACCAAGTTGATGAATGGCTTACTAAAGAACTAGTTGATTATTTTTGAAATAGGAAGCAAATGCAAAGTTCAAATGAGATTTAGATTTCAAATTTGAAGTTGTCAACATGATAATCCTTTATAGGTTTAATAAATTCAGTGATGAATTTGAATTTAAACGTGCGGAAAATTAAATTAAGTGAAAAACTTAATATTGAAAAGTTTGAAATTGGTTTAAAACTAATATTATGAAAAGTATGAGGAATTCAAACTATGAATTAAGTTGAAATTGAAAAAGTTAATGGTTTTAAAGATGTTTTAAAATGCATTAAGTATCGAATACATAGATTTCAACATTCATTGTTGAAATTGGCGTTTTCGAGAAATAAGGAAATGGTGGACTATAACACTGTTGTTATAGTAAATGGTTTCCGAAAGGAAATGTTGTTTATAGTATTGGGATTTATATATCTATCTTAAATTCAAATTCCTATACTAGTGATTTTTGAGTTGTCGTAACGATGTTTTACGTAACATTCGTTTTCACTCAAATAAATGTGTTTAAAAGAACGTCTTCCCAAAAGAATGGAATATATACTTAATTTTGATTCAAGTATATTGAATATTTTCCGTATTGAAAATAAATGAACTTGTGAATTACTTATTAAATAAGTAAGGAAATGTTTTCCAATATGAAATGAAAGGTTTGAAATTTTATCTTTTAAAGATAAATTGAAAAGAATGAATATTTGAAATTTGTTTCAAATGGTTAAGTTGGAAAATTATATATATCTTGTAAAGATATTTTTGGGAAATTTGAACGATCAGTTCAACTTGAATATTTTCCAAAAAGATTGAATCTTGAGTTAAATTGAGTTTAACTTTGACATCAAAAACAATATAAGTTGAACTTTGAATTTTGGATAGTCGATTTGGATTGTATGTCTAACATGGTGAATTGATGACATAGCAATTGATCTCTATTAAATATATATCTGTTGGTGGCGGAGAATTTATTCTTTTAGCTTAACACCCTTCTTTGAGACGTACGAGCTTAGAGGTTATATATCAATAGACACCAATTATGTGTTGAGAATTGACGATGTAACGTGAAATCCAAATCGAATGTGAAGTCGATAATGAATTGGATTATGAATGTGAATTAGGTTTGAGATAACCTTAAATTTTCAAATCGATATAGAGGAAAATTTTAAAACGAGATGGAAAATTTAGAAATCCTTTATTTGTTATGATGTGAATTGAGTTTTCGTAATTTATATATGTGAATGTAATAATTCGAAAACCATCAGTTTGGAAAGTCATTATTATGAGAAGTCCTGTGTAGGTTTACATAGGTATGATATGTATGAAATGTGAAATGAAGTACTATATGTATATGACATATGTTTTCTAAAACTGAGGATATGGAAATGTACCTTCCATTTATTATTTGTGAAGGTGATTGGAACTCGGTGGAGTGTCCATTGGAAATCGTAGCTACGTAGAATTTCCATTAGTGGAATGTCCATTGGGACTGGAATCCCCCACGATGGATCATCGTGTTGGGATTATGTGAATTGATGCTGGCGTAATTCGTGGGGCGTGATGCCTACAGTTACAAGCGATTCCACTGGGATAGTGGCGCAACCGCCGTGTAAACTGCGATCTAGAGGCCGAAGCGTAATTTGAGGGGCGAGATGCCTACGGTCACGAGCGATTCTACTGGGATAGTAGCGTAACCGCCGTGTGAACCGCGATCAATGGCAACAACCATGGCGAAATTCAAGAGAGATGTGAAATCTACAGTTACAAGCGATTCTACTGGGATAGTAGCGTAACCGCCGGGTAAACTGTGATCCATGGGGGAACGTGCTTTCCATATCCATTTTTAAAAGAATTTTTAAAAAGTATTTTCACTGGGAGTTGAAACAAGTATATTTAGTACTTGGAGATTTTTAGTCTTGCGCCTGGCCAGCGTATGCCTAATGTCTGTAAGAACGACGATGGACTTGTTAAACTTCGAGTTAGCAAGTATTTTCAAAACTTTAGATAGCAAATCAATAGTCTGAAATTAGAATTACATAATTCTAACCTAATGAATTAAGGAAGAAGATCTTTTAAAATATCTTGAAAGTCCACAGCTTTGGAAAAGATATGATATGTAAATATCTAGCATGAAGAATTTCAAGTTTAAAAATATGAATTTTGTAAGTCGGAATTTTTGGTAAAAGACTTTTGCGTCTTGATTGTAGAAATCGATGAATAAAGCTAATGAAATAAAACAAAAGAAATGAATCCTATATTTATTTATAAGATTCGAACTTGGTAAAAATTGTGTAGGATATAAATATCGGTGAAATTTAGCAATCGTTTTCCTAACTTATAATTTCGGGACGAAATTCTTTTAAGGAGGGAAGATTGTAACAACCCAGAATTTTGAACAATTTAAAAATGAAAATATTTAATTAATTTTAAATATTTGAATGAGAATTTAAATTGAATTCCCAATATAACTGTGAATTTGGCGATTAAATATTAAAATTTAATCTATACAAAGTTGAATAAAAATTTGAATTTAACTTTGAAGTTGAAATTGAATATTTAATTTGTAATTGAAATTCGAACTAATGACTTAGAAAAAATAGTTTGGATTTACGAATTATTTTTATTTATAAATTTATGTTTGATAGTTGAACTGCAAAACGTTTCTATATTTACTAAAGAAAATTATACAAAACAAATTGGATTTAAAATGAAAATAATAATAATAATAATAATAGTAGTAGTAGTAGTAGTATAATAAAATAAAAAGAGTACGTTGCTTTACCTTCATCATCTACAAACACGCCTTAACTCACGCCATGATCCACGCCTTCAACCATGCCCTAAATCACGATCTCCTTCCCCATAAAACACGATACCCCCTTTCCTCCATCCCTTCAGAAATCAAACCGAAGAAGAAAAAAATGGCGTCTCTCGTCTCCACTTCGTCATTCAAAAATTAGGGCTTCAGCTTCATCTTCGTTCGCCGACCTTCAACAATTAGGGCTTTCGACTTCGAATTTTGGTCGAGCTCGAGAGGACTTCGGTTGCAAATTGGGATGGATACGTGCTCTTCATAAGAGGTGAGTGATTTTTATTTCACTCACATCTAGTTCAACTAGGTGCTTTGCTTTGCGTCTGCTTTGATTTCGTCGCTGATGATTTCTGACTTGTTTTTTTTTACTGATTCGATTTCCTGTTCCCTTGGTTATCTCGGCACTGTTTCATTTGGATGTTGATGACTTCATTGATTTTCCATTTCGTATAAATTAATACTGGAATTGGTCACTCGTGTTTACTGCCATTGGTAACTTGAATTTTTTTTTCTACAATAATTTGTTATCACCTGAATTCGGCTTGTGAAAATGCTTGGCTTTGATTTTTGACCTTTCGACTTATATGTAACTGGAAATTTGAATTTGCTGATTCTTTGATTCCAAGACTCTGACTTGCTTGGAAATCCACACTATTTAGTACAAACATTGTCGTTTGTTATTGTATTTTTTTGGTATTTCCCTGTTTCACTAGTATATATGCATTGCTCACTCTCTATTTTGCGTCCTCCTTGAGGTCAGTTGCATATCATATTTACATCCTCTGTCCCTGCCGCGTTCCGTTGCATTGAGAATTTGTTCGAACTTGTAACACTCGGGTCTGCTGCACATATGTATGATTGCATCTGAATTGTATTCTTGGTGCAGTCTTCATGCAAATGGTTTCTTTGTAGTCTCTGTTATCATCACACGAGACAGTTTGCATACCTGTTTCATATAGCAATTGGATTTGGTCGAGTTGCTTGGTTCACTGCAACCATATTATTATAGTATATTTGCTTGAGTCTGGGTTCATTTTGAGCTTGAGATGCTTAGTTGAACTCTTGTCCACCGTTCACTGCATACATATATCAATACATATATGCTGAGTACTTCATGCTTTTGTTCTCGAGTCATCATGTAAGTTTGTCACTGACTTTGTCCTGATTTTGTAGTTTGTCTACACTTTGATGTGTATGTGTTAGCCTTCACTTGATAGATGCTGCACTACAGTTATATGTAGTTGTTAGCTTTGCTTGCATTACCTCTGATCATATGCCACTATGTATCATAGCATGTGGTATTTGCTCCACTTTCTGTTTCAAGTGTTCAAGTACATTTGGGGTTTTGAGTTTTCACTACAACCATGTTATCACTGTACAGTTGCTTTCTTGATGCAGTATCCGTGTCACCTCTATCTGTTAGTCTTCTTGGTGCATTATTTTTGTACTGTTGAAGCATTGCATATGTTGTTGCCGTTCATTTGGATTCAGTTGCTTGCATTGGGTTTGTTCATCCTGTAGCCTATTTTTGAAACAACCATTGCATTCTTGTATATGTCCTTGAATCAGATGCTTATCGAAGTTGTTCTGTCCAGTTCAATTGAGCCTTGTTGTATTTGCATACTTGATTTTGTAGAGACTGATGCAATAGATTTGGGTCGCTGCAGTGTGCATATATGGTTATTTATAACCATTTCATTTTTGAGGCTGTCACTGATATTGGTCTGCATTATTCATTTCATAGTTGCTGTTTCAAATTGATGGATTGTGTTATCATACTCACTTGGTGGCATACCCATCACTACACTGTTCGGTTGTGTTTAAATTTATGCTCGACGGTTTTAAGTGGTTTCATGTGGGATCTTGTGGTGGCTGCGTTATTGTTGCAGTTGCCCTTGTGTCCAAGTAATGGCAGCAGTTTCATTTTTATGAAAATTTTGCACTTGTTAAAATGTGCAGTAATAAGTTATTTGGAACTTGTTTTCTTGAGTTTTACTTGAGTATATGCAAACAATTGCATTTCTACCCTGCCATGTTGCACGGGTTTTGGTGTTGCAGCCGCGTTGAGTCACTGACTTGACCTTTTGCATTTGGTTGCAGTTGATTTGGGCCTATTTAATCGCAGTCTACATTTCTGATAGTGGATTTGCACTTAAATTTCTAGCCCGTTATACTTAGTTTTATTTGCAGTTGCATTGAGTCACGATAGCACTGACTTGACCTCTACAGCTTCGATTTCTGTTAGTTTTTACTGTTGTGATGATTTCTATTTCATTACGGTAGTGGCGATGCAGTGCACGCAAGCGTGAACTGCAGCCACACGAAGTTAACATTTTAAAAAATGTGGCGAGGCCGTACACGCGTGTGTGTACTGCAGCCCTACCAAATCTAATGTTTTAAATGATGTTTTCTTTTTGATGAAAATTGTTTTATGTTGACAATTCAATATATTTTGAACCGATTTTGATGATTTTGTTGTTAATTGCCGTTTAGGCAGATTTTGATTGTTTTCTAAATTATCTTCATCAATAATCCCTTCATCTATCCTCACTGATAATTTTGAATCTACTGATTTGTTGTTTAACACTGTTAAGTGTTGTATTTACCGTTATCCGATTTCTTGTTAAAGGATCGGATAGGTAAATTTATATTTGACTGTCATCTAATTGCTATTTAAATTATTATTGCTTCTATGCACTAATAACTGAGTTTGAATTAGACTGACCTGTGTATTATTTTCTTTTGAATGTAATACTCGGGTCAGACCGAGTATTTTACAGCTTGAAGATTTTCAGGCATCGAAGTTAGAGAGAGTTGGGGAAATTGCTTCACTTTATCCTTTTCGAAGAATTTTTGTACTTAAAAGAAATATTCCGCTGTATAAATATAATGCATTGTACAAACTCTGATATATGTATAAAAATTCATTTATGTGAAATATTATGATTATTCTGTGATTCTGTGGCTGTTTCTGTTTAAACTCTATAAACTGAATAACAATCCGTCATTTTGAACGTCTCAAGTTGGTTTAATTACCGACTGGAGGCGGTCAGAGCGGCGGGTCGTTACAAAAATGATTAACAGTTAATGGTGACAATTAATATGGGCTATTTATTTAGTTAGCCTATTAAATAAAATTGAGATCAAATTTGCAATTAAATGAATTTTCGTAGTCAATACAAATAGGGATGGAAATTTGGAGAATATTAATGTAATGAAAGACAAACAAATATTAATAGACTTAATAAAAGAATGGAATCAAGATTCATTAATTTATTGGAATTCAAATTTAATAATTGAATTAATTGCAAATAAATGAAATTAGATATCTAAATATTACATTAATGGAAATTAAGATGGAATTGGAGAATATTAATGTAATAAATTATGAACCCAATGTTAATTTCATCTGTTTGATAATAATGAATTGAATAATAGAATGAAAAGCAAATTAAATGGAATTATCAAAAATTAAATTTATAATTTCTGAATTTAATGAAGTTGAGGTTAACACTGAAATTGATAAACTAATCAACTCTAAATTGACATCTAAATTTGTTTAGATTAGTATAAATGATTAAGAAATTTAGAAATGATAAAAATTGTCAATTATAGAATTGAAACTAAAAATTTGATTTAATTAATTAATTATTAATTTATTTAATTAATGCAAAAGTACCATTTTGGCCACGGACTCGGATTTCGAAGAAACTAGTTTCATCGGATCCATAACGGTTAATTATAATAGGATTTCAAGTTTCATAGCGATCAGACTTGTCGTTTGATCGTACGGGCTCGAAGCGCCTAGAAATCAATTAAATTGAAATCAATTGAAATCAATTTGAAATAAGTTGATTCTAGCCATACGATGGAATTAGGAAGTGAAACCTGTTCCATTGGTTTAAAATATTTAAAAACATCTAGATATATGCGTTGACCCAATTTCGTTCCGGAGTCAGAACGGGCTTTTCGGGCCATTTTATCGTTCAACGCGTATATCAATCGTGATCATCCATTCAAATTTCGGCCTTGCATATGTATACCTCATTATAAACCCTAGCCTATTTCTTATTCCTCATTTCTATGCATACAATTCAGCTGTCTCTACTCCTCAGTGGCAGACAAACAAATTCTCATTTCCAAATACAATTGCAATTCAGAATCAAAGCAAAATTCAAACTCCTCAAAAAAATCCGAAAAAATTATATATCGTATATCTCGACAATACAAATCTGCGTCAAGTGTTCGTTTTCAGAATTGATGCTCGATTCAATGGCAAATCGCGGTCAAAATTAAATTTTGGGGCTTTAATCGGAGCTTCAACCGATGAAATCATGGGATGGGTTTTGTAGAGCTCATCGTCGGGAGGTTATCGGTGGTTTTCGCTCGGTCTCGAATGACGTGTGGTGATCGTGATTCGCGTCTTAGGGTTTGTAACCCAAAGCATAGCTCGGCGGCGCCGTTGATCTGAGGCGTCGGAGGGGGGGCCTCGGTGCTGCGGAGGGAGGCACAGTGACAGGAGGTGGTCGGTGAGGCTCAGGTGGCCGGTAGCGCTTGGTTTCGGCGGTCAAAGTTTGGTGGTGGGTCGGGTTTTCGCTCGTTCAAATGGAGGTTTGCGTACGTGAAGAGAAGTGACTTGGCTAATAGGGTATTGTTTATTTTATTTTATTTTAATTATTTTCTAATTTAAATCATCTAACTTCAAATGTCAATAACTTGTGCATACAAGGTTAAAATTACGCGTGGTTTTCTCTGCTAGGTTTGTATTGGAATTTCGGACATTTTGGCTCTGGTTTGGACGAAGTATGAGACTGTTTAAATTTTGGGTTTAAATTGGATTTAAATCAAAAGGTGAGTGTTTTAACCCACTCACAACTTCTAAAATTTCTTATGTTTATTAAATTGATTGATGATGTGATTAGAAATTTATTAATGACTGTTTGGCATATTTTTAATCATCACCCCAGTTAAATTGAATTTATTGAATTAAATTTTTATTTAATTTATTATTGCATATAAACTGCAAGTTAAATTGTTATTTAATTTCTTATTGAATATAAACTGCCAGTAAATACCTGTTATTATCTATCTGTTATATATTGATGTTATTGTTTTAATTGGATGATGATTGTGATAACTGATTGATGATTGATATTGGATGAATGGATGTTGTATTTTATATTGTTATAAACTGCAAGTTGTTATGTATTTTTATTTCATTCGGGATTGCGGTTTGAAATGATATATAACCGTATTTTCATTTTAAAGTACGAAATGAAATGATAAATATCCGTATCACTTGATCATAGGGTAGAAAATTATATACAGACACCGTAGTCTATATATAAAAATATTTTGAAATGATTTTCTATGGTTTTGTAAAAAAATATATGGTTTTATGAGATATTGATTTGGATATTTATAAATGTTATTTTATATATAGTTAAATTCTTGGTTTAAGCTATGTATAAAATTGGTTTAAAGTATAAAAGAAGTTAAATAATAAAGTTTGATTTTATTAAGATATAATATGGTTAAGTATTTATTTAAAATTATATTTCTGGAGTTTATAATAACTTAAATGAGAATAAGGTGAGAAGATAAATATGAAATTGATTTGAAATTTAATAAAATTAAGATTTTAAAGGTATGATTTTTATAACTGGACTTTTGTTTAAGATGAATTAAAAGAAGATTTCAAGTATAAATAAATTGAAGGAAATATTTGGTTATTTGTAATTTGAGTTTTATTTAAATAATAATGGATTTATTATGCAACCATTTAAAAATTAAATAATAGAACATTAAATTGTTGAATCGTAATTAATTACCTTAGTTTTGAAATGGTTTAATACTCAAAGTTTGAAATATATTGAAATTGAAACTGAAAGTGAGTGAAAGTTATGAATTGAGGTTTAATTTAAAGTGAATAAAATTGCGAAGTCGAGGAAATTATTTTACTTTATAAAGTAATTTTAAATTCAAACTATTTCATTATATATACTGTTTGAATATCCAAACAATTTAATTTTTGGAAGTTATGGTTTAGAAGCTATGAAATTCGAAGTGTTATGTTTTGAAAGGTTATATTTCAAGCGTTTGGTTTCAAAATATTATAAATTTGAAAGTGCTATGATTTTGGAAAAGAGATATATTTGAAATAAAAATGATATCATATCGCTTTAGGTTTTTGAAATGGAAATGATAACGTATTTATATGGTAATGGATATTATATTATGGTTTCAAAGTAAAATTATTTTGAAATGACCGCGGTGTTATAATAACAATTGGTTGGCAAAGAGATCGGGATCGGATATGGGCATACTCTCTGTTGATACCGAGAACCACTTTGACAACCGTGTACGTGGTGGAGATTCCACAATGAAGTAGTGTAACAACCCGCATATTTAACGATTTTATATTTAATTGTTTCATTTAGATATAGCGTCGTTAGTCGGATTTAGGTCCGAAATGTTACTTTTTGCAAATGGCCGAATTGGAACTCGAAACCATTTCCATTGATTCCAAAATGGCGTTTGCGATCTTTTTGAGTGTAAGCTTTGATATGTTTGGAGTAAGTCGAATTTTTCTATTTGCTAAGTGGGCTTTGGGTTTGGGTTTCACCCAAACTGTTCTATTAACCTCAACTCCGTCCTTCTCTCCTTCCATTCACTTATTCATTTCATAAAAGCTTAAGCAAAAACTGAAATGGGGGAAGAGAAAGGAAATTAGAAACTCCTAGCCCTAAATCCATTTGCAAACTACAAATTCTTGCTCCAAAATCAAAGGGAATCCATTGGTAAGTTCATCTCCATCTTCTCCATCTCTTCTCCTCTTCAATTTCAGTAATTTCCTAACCCTAACTTAGGAAATACTTGCTTTGATTCTAGATTGAAGCTTGTAGTGTTGAAGTGGAGTGTAGTTGGTTGATTACTTGCATTTGTGCTTCTTCATCTTCTTTGTTTTGTGTAAAAAGGTGAGTTTTGAACTCACATCTACTTCTTTTGATATCATTGATGTTAGAAATGAATTCCTAATACTTGTTCATGTGCATTTGCTTTCGATTTGGATTGCTTTGGTGAAATTACCAAATATTGAATTTTGATGCCAAATCTATGTAAAACCTTATATGGTTGGTGTTTATGTTGTTCGGAGTGTTTGGGGGTGTTGTTAAGGTTGGGTAGTCATTTGACGTAAGCCCATAATCAACACGCACCCGATCGCTTTTGATTTGTTTGGCCATAGTTGGCCTAGGTTCAGGAATTTCCTGACCATCAGGTTTCAGACGTCTGAAATGCCTATTTCAGACGTCTGAATATTGTTCCTGAAAGAAATTTCACTCCCAGATTCAGACGTCTGAATCTATATCCCAGACGTCTGAATTGGCTAAATTTCGACCAGAAAGGAAATAGGCAAAATATTGCCTGTTTCAGACGTCTGGATGGTTGGATTCAGACGTCTGAATTCTGTTTTGGAAAACAAATTGATTTTTCAGATTCAGACGTCTGAATCCCCTCTTTCAGACGTTTGAATATGTTGTTTTTGCCAATTTTCCTTGTTCGTTTAATTTTCCAAATTTGATCGGTGCATATTGATTCCAATTAGTTGTTTATGCATATTTGACCTTGATAATTTCTTTTGAATTTATTCACGGGTTTTTATAAATTATTTCTTCAAATTGTATTAAAAGTTCGCTTCTCCGATTTATAAATTCTATTTAAAACACACACTTTCGCACGTCGAGCGAAGTGGAAGGGTGATTAAATGGTTGGACAAAACACGGACCATGAATCTGTGCGTTTATCCTTTCGATTAATCCCCGACCTATTCAATTGATCGTTTTGACCTTCGGGTTTAGTTTACCGATGATATGAGGTAAATTTGTACTGCTTTGAGTGTGAAAGTGGCTTACGGATAGTAAACCGTTTAGTGCGAACGAGTGGTTATGGGACATGCGTTAACACTTTTCGAATTCCTTTTCGAGAGTTGTGACACATTCCGCTAGTTAGTGGTGTCCAGTACTGGGTCTACGACCTTCACCACTACGGTTTGTTGCCTCTGGGATGGTGTCTTCGGACTTTCTCCCTAGGTTTGTTGCCTTCGGGTATGTTGCCTTCGGGTATGTTGCCTTCGGGTGTGTGCCTTCGGGTTTGTTGCCCTATATAGTTTCGCTCTGATGTTGGCCTTACGTGTCGCATGGGTGATACTTGGGTTTGGAGCCTTCGGGCTTATGGATCCTTGTTGTACAGTACTGAGCTCGAGCAATCATATGTTTCATTGATATTATATTCCCTTGGTATCGCCCATCGTGTTGGTCTGTTTGAGCCGCATGATGTATAACGATTACCTTGTGGAACTTGTATACCTTATTGGTATTTGCTATTTGCCTTTTGGCTTGTTTTGGGATATTTGTATCCTTTGTTTCTATATGTTGCCGATGATATGAGGCTTGTTCTATATGATTCATCTCTTGTTGATGATTGTGTTATCTCCTCTAGAGATATTTGTTATACTGTATGACCTTGCAGGTTTATTGTTGTTCAGTTTATCTAACTGATTTGTTATCTAGACTGACCCGTGTATTTTATACTCGGGTCAGACCGAGATGTTTCAGGTTAGGTGCTTTTGGGACTTAGCCTATTTTTCTTCCGCATGGACTATTCGCTAGCTTCATTTTGTTATAGCGTTTTTTTGTAGTCCTTATCTGTTGTAACTCTGATATTTTTACTATTTTTGTCTCGTCTGTATATTGTGGTCTCCTGTACCACTTGACATGTATTATTTGTATACTCTGTTGTGTATCTGTTTATGTGCATATTATGATCGACTGTTCTGTGATGTGAATTACATTTGAGTTGTTATATTTTCTTCTGATAGATCCTATAGCCATTGTAGTTTTGCTTTAAATATTTATTGAATAGGTCGAATTTTAATGTGATTCTATTTTTCGACGTACTTAGTGAATAGTTAAGGTAAGATTACACATGGTCGCTTCCATTATACTCTATTGTCCGCGTTAGCCGACAGTATTATCTATGTAATACTCTTTGTTAACGAGGCTCTCGGAGTGGGGCGTTACAAGTAGGATGGTGGCGACGTTCTATTAAGGTATATACGTGGAACAAACTCCCGTGAGTTGGCATAAGGTGGCTAAAATAGGAGCGATTCCGGGCCAGTGAGGTAGCCTCTCTTATCGGACACACTCCTTCGATAATATATTCTGACTTTGGGATTTATTTGGTGGCCACTTTGGATTTTGATTTTGGGGGTATGGCTCGATTGGGTAAATTAAAGAACCATCTACCCTGAAAAAATCGAGGAAATCTTGAGTTTAAGTCTGGACAACCATGTTGGTTCGAATCCATTTCTGAATTCACCCAAGTATATTAGGGTTTTTTGGTCGAATCTATTCCTGGATTCTCAAAGTCCATCTGGGTCAAAGCATATCATACTATACTTCTTCGTGGAGGGTACTTATCTATATATTTTACTTCAAAATATATCATACCATATATAGTACCCTTTCAAAATCATAACTTCAAATATCACACTTATATAAATTCCATTATATACAAGATTTCATTTCAGATTGAATATTTTCCAAAATTAATAGTTTCGACTATATCAAATCATTCTTATATAAATTTTGTTGTGTATAAGAATTATCTCTTCAGATCGAATACCTTCCAAAATCAATAGTCTTCAAATCACCTTATACTTATATAAAGTCGATTTTATATGAGAATCAAATTTTTCCAAAAACAATTACGCTGCATAAAAAGCCATATGGGATTGAACATCTTTGCTTTATAAAAGGTTTTGAATTTAGAATAGTTTTGAATCTAAATAGTTTTGTATGTAAAATAGTTTGTAAAATAGTTTTTGAATATAAGATAAAATAAAAAAATAGTTTTGTATATAAAATAGTTTGTAAAATAGTTTTTGTGTATAAGATAAAATAAAAAATAGTTTTGTTTATAAAAAAGTTTGTAAAATAGTTTTTGTATATAAGATGAAATAAAAAAATAGTTTTGTAAAATGGTTTTGAATTTATAGTAGGTTTGCATAAAAAAATAATTCCCAATTTAAATTACAAAGGATATCCAACCCAACAACTTTCATTTTCAGTGTCAAAGCATATCAATTATATTAGAACATAAGGTGTACATATGTCATCATCACGCAATATCACATTCAATCACTCGCTCGATCACACAATTTCGCTTTCGAACTAGTATTGTTCATTTGAATCCTCTAGTGCGGACTTTGATAAGGTTTCTTGACTAGAAACCATCATTATCCTTACATAGCCATATACTATGATAGAGAATTTTAGAGTTAGACAAAAAATCCATATCAAATATTCACCATCAAGAATCGAATGAAAAATCCTAACAAGAAATGGTGTAATTCACATTGAACTTGTGTACTCAAATCCGGATCAAATTAATTATGCGAATAAAATAATATACGTACAACTTACGTATTTATTCCAATTTGTTTCATCACAATTACATTTTCAATTCATGTTATAAATCTCATTCATTTATACACATTCTATCTCTTATCAATTGAAAAAATTCTCCATTTATTGACAAAATCATTAATAAATAACATTACTACATCTCGCTTCATTTTAAACCACATTCATTTTCATATATAGTATTTCTCATTTAATAGTACATTTATTTACGAATCATTTCATAAGAATTTTCCTTAAGTTTATAACCAATTTATAAAGGCTTAACTTCTTTATAAGACATTATTCGGGTTTAAAGTTATCACAACTTTAATTATAATCATTTCTTGCAACATCCATTTATTTCATAAACAATTTACAGGCCATGACTTTATTTATAATCATTTCATTTTAGTTCATATTTGTCTATCCAATTAGTTTTCACTTTTACTTTTTAAATTATTTCTGACACATTTCATGTCATGACCCGTAATTTTCGATAATTAAAAATAGTTTAATAAGATTATGTAATTTAATGTTGGAAGAAATAAAATTTATGATATCGGAATGAGAAAACTAACTAGAATGAAGTTTAATAATATATTTAATGTAATAGATGACTACTTGAATGTAATCTCATGTAATTGTAATAATTGTAAGCTATAATTTATTATAAGTTGAAAATAAGAAAATAAATTAAATGTTATATTAATTGGTGAAATATTATGTAATCAATTAAATGGATAACATCACTGTTGTGTAAATGGTTATAATAGTTGTAGATAATAAACTTATAAATGTAGTTAAATTAAGTAAAAAGTGACAATTGTTATTTGTTACCTATTTATTTAATCTGTTGAATTAAATTGGAAATCAAGTGCAATTAAATGTAATTAAATGTTACGTTAATGTGAGTTAAAATAATAACTGTAAAATGTGAATGAAATAAAATGTATAGGAATGTCTATTATGTTCATAAGGCAATAATTTATTTAATAATAAGAATGAAACCAAGATAAATGAAGTTATTGGGATTTTAAATTATAATTAATGTCAAAATCGACAAAAATTCAATATAATTGGAAGATTGGAATTAATATAGTAAAAGATGATAATGGTAGATTTTGATGTAATATGATATAAACCAATGTTAAATATGTCCATAAAGTAATGATTGATTGAATAAAAAGATTTAAATCAAATTAAGTCAATTTATTGGAATTAAATACATAATTTATTGGATTTCATTACAATTGAAATAGAACACTGTACTTAGTGTAACATTTAACACTGAATTTGATATATAAATTTGTTTTAAATTATTGTAAATGTCTATGTAATCAAAAATGATAAAAATGGTTAGTTATTTAATTTGAATATAAGAAATGATAAATTTAATTTAATAATAATTTATTTAATTAACGTGAAAATAACCATTTTGGCAACCGTCTCAGATTGCAACGAAACTAGTTTCATCAGATCCGTAACGGTGAATTATTCCAGGATTTCAAGTTTCGTAGCAATTAGACTTGTCGTTTGATCGTATGAACTCGAAATGCGTAGAAATCAATTTAATTAAATTCAATTGAAATCAAATTGAATAAGCTGATTTTAAAGCCAACTTCTTCATACGATGGAATTAGGTCTTGAAACATGTTCCATTAAGTTTATAAATATCGAAACATCTATATTGATATATGGGATGACCCACTTTCGTTTCGGAAGCGAAAGGGGCTTTACGGGTCGTTATTATCGTTCGTATCAAATTCGATATGTGTCCATTTTCTTATTGGGCTTTGTTAATATGAATAGCCTTGTTTCCCAAACCCTAGCAGTCATTTTCCTTATTTCGTACGTACAATTCTATCTGGCTGTCTCCTTTTCTAATGGAAGAAACAAATTCCAAATACAAACCCTATTTCAATTTCAAATTCAAATCAAAAATCAAACTCCTCCAAACTATATCAAATTATATATTGTTTCGAAGCTCTCGATGAGCGTAACCTAGATCTGTAATTCGTTTTTGTCATCGAATCATCGTTTGTACAAAAATCGCTGATTTAACCTCAGCCGTCCATTCTAGGTTTTGACGATCCAACGGTGGATCATTGCCCGATCGACGATCAGGAGGTGCCATTAGAATGAGGAGGAAGAGTAGGTCATGGAGTAGTCATCGCTTGTTGTATCTCAGTCAAGATTCGCCAGAACATGGCAATTAAGGCGGGACGACGCGAGTTGATCGGTGGCCTGAAGGATGGCCGCACGACACCTGTGGATGCGCCTGGACATGCGCAAGCTCATGGCATCACTTGATGTGGTCGGAACTCAACCTAGCGGCGGCAATAATTCGATCTTTGGTGGAGGTTGTGATGGTTATATGCGAAGTCGAGGCGTGTTTGCACGTGTTAGGGTTTCGAACGATGATAGATGATGTGGCATCCTTTTATTTTATTATAATTTAAACTTTATTTTCAAATGTTCTAACATACATGACTTTCGCATATAAGGTCGATTCATGTGTGGTTTGCTCCGCTGCGATCGTATCGAAATTCCGAACATTATGGGACAACTTTGGATGAATTCTGACACTATTCAAATTTGGGCCTTATTTTGGATTCAAACCGATTTGAAATCAAAGGTGAGTGTTTTGACCCACTCGCAACTACTAAATTATCTTATGTTAGTTAAATTGAATTTATGATGTGATTTGGAATTGATTGGTTATTGTTTTGCATATTTAAATTGTCATTCTAGTTAAATTTAACTTTTATTACATTTAATCATCGTTTAAATTAATATTAAATTTTAATTCGTCAGTTTATACCTGTTAATGGTAATCAGTTATCTATTAATGTTTGTTGGTTGATTTGGATGATGATTGTGACGTATGATTGATTTGTTGATATTGGATTATGGATGTTATATTTTATATTGTTATAACACTGCAAGTTCCCTATAGGTTGAAATGATACATACCCGAACGATCGTATATAATAAAGGAAAACCGTTATGGGTTGAAATGAAAGACCCAAGTGATTTTCATTGAGTTGAAATTTTAGGATTGCGGGTTGAAATGATATATATCGATAAATATAAATATTTGCGGATTGAAATGATAAATATCCGTATCACTTGACCATAGGGTAGAAAATTATATACGGACACCGGATTGGTTAAATTAAATGATTTTGAAACCTTAATTTTTGAAACAGTTAAATGATATTTTAAAATAATAATTTAATTTATATCAATTGAAATATTGTTGAAAATCCGAGTTTTAAATGTGAAATTGGAATTGGTTTAAATGAATCTTTTAAATGACTTTAAATTGAAATTTGAAAGTTGGACGTGGTCCCGAGGTGTGAAATGAAAGAAATAATTCAATTTGATATTAATTTCAAATTTATTATAATTAATATAAACTATTTTAAAACATATTACTTTCAAATCCTAATTATTAAGATTTTCAAACTATTAAACTAATTTTGGTCATTTTGAACCAATTGAACTATTTTAATCAATTTAAATTAATTTAATTTATTTTAATCTAATTTAACCTATTTTAAACTAATTAACCTATTTAATCTATCTTAACCTATTTTAATCTATTTTAATATATTTTAATCTATTTTAAATCGTTTAAACTTTATTAAACTATTTTAATTTATTTTAAACTTTTTTAAGTTATTTTAAACTATTTAATCCATTTTAATTCTATTTAATCTATTATAAATCTAATTAATCCATAATAATTCTATTTAATCTATTTTAAAACATTTAAACTATTTAAATTTATTTAAAGTATTTTAATCTATTTTAAATTGATTTAACCTAATTTACATACATTTAAAACTATGTTAAACTAATTAAACTATTTATAACTATCTAAATTTCAAATGGTGTAAAGTGGAAATGTTTATATTTAAAGCCTTGGTTTTCAAAGCAAATAAGGTTTAATAATGTTATAACATAAGGTGGGATTTGAAATGTTTTTTGCTGGGGAAATGACATATTTGAGTAAATATGATGATTTTGAAATGAGAATTTAACCAAATTGTGAATATAATTTCGAAAGTGATATGGTTTTGAGAATATGATATTTTGATATCAATATGAAATGATTTTGGAAATGTAAAAGAACCATCCGGTGTGTAATAAGTGATGGTTGTTAAAGAGACCGGGATCATATATTGTCATACTCTCTGCCAATACCGAAAACCACTTTAACAACTATGTACGTGGTGGAGATTCTAGAAATGAAGTAAGATGGTTTGACGAATGATTCTGTAAGACTAACTTGTGTGACCCTGACTCCCGTGAGTCAGCTTAGACGCGACTAAAATAGGAGCCATGCCGGGCCAAGTGAGGTCATTCCTCCGATCAAACATATTTCTTCGATACCATATTATGACTTCATGATGATTTGGTGGCCAACCCTCAATTTTGATTATGGGAGTGTTTCAAGGTGGGCAGCAGTAACTGCTATGCATTACCAACAATTCGGATTTGCAATCGGTATATCTACCCTGACATTGCCTCGGGTGACATATTTACATGCCCTATCACACCTTCTACTAGTTTGTTTTGTACCATACCTATGGAGTGCCCTCTGGGTAAACCTTAGGGAGGAGCGTACGATACTGTATAGACTATGTGAATATATAAAATGTGTTAAGGGTGATATGGGGAACGCCTTAACGCTATTTTAATACTTTACTTTACTGTAGAAACTATTATAATAGCGTATTTTACTACATAGTAGATAGTTTAACGGATCCTTAGGAGATGGAATCTCAAACATCTCTCAAGTTATTGCACTCACGTTGACACTGGATAGGAGATATCAAACATCGTAAACATCTCCAACGCCGTTACACTCATATTTATTTACGGTTTATTTAAATTACATAAGATCTTTTAGTTCTGACTCGAGTGTTTTGTCTTTTCAATTCGCTCAGGTCGGTCTGAGCCTTTCAGTGTATCGAACACTGCTTTTTGAAGGACGAAAATGAAGATTTGTACTATTACTATTTATTATATTCATACCACTGCATCAAGTTATTCCACTGCATTTTTTATTTATTTATGTCGAATGTAACGCTGATTCCGAAATGTAAGTGTGTAATCAAATGTTATTTGTAAAACAGCTTCATGAACTGTTTAATTGATTATTATATTTTATCATTCCGTTGTGAGATTCTATGTTTGTTTTATTTCTTTCTCATCTTTTTATTATTTACCCCATAATAATCTGCCCTTTTGAATGGTTGAGTCTGACATGTGTGGTTTATCATCGATTTAAACCGTCCAAAAAGGTAGGTCATTACTAGTTTTATCAGATGTGAACACGGCACTCGAGGCAATGCTAGGGTAGATATATCAATTATGGATCCGGACTGGTGATAACGCATTGCAGCTACTACTGCCTACCTCGGAACACACTCCCATAATCAAAATCGAGGGGTGGCCACCAAATCATCACAAGGTCATAATATGGTATCGAAGAAATGTGTCCGATTGAAGGTGCGGCCTCACTTGACCCGGCATGGCTCTCATTTTAGTTGCATCTAAGCGGACTCACGGGAGTCAGGGTCACGTAAATATCTCATACATAATCATTCTCCAAACCATCCTACCTTATTTCTGGAATCTCCACCATGTACACAGTTGTTAAAGTGGTTTTTAGTATTGGCAGAGAGTATGACAATATCCGAACCCGGTTTCTTTAACAGCCAAATGCTTATTTCACACCAGATGGTTCTTTTACATTTCAAAGTCAATTCACAGTTGATATTAAAATATCAAATTCTCAAAACCATATCATTTTCGAAATCATATTTACTTTCGAAATTATATCACATTTGAAATCATATCACTTTCGAATTCATATTTCCAAATAGACTAAATCCTCATTTAAAATCATCATATTCCTCAAATATGTCATTTAAATCTCAACTTATGTTATAACATCTTTTAAACGTATTCTCCTTAAAATCGAGGGTTTAAATATAAAAAATTTACTTTACAAAACCAGAAATTTAGAAAATATTTTGGATAGTTTAAAATAGCCTTTAAATGGTTAAAATACTTTATATATAGTTTAAATGGTTTTTAATAGTTTAAAATAGATAAAAATAATTTAAATGGGTTTAAAATAATTTATATTTAATTTAAAATAGATTAAATAGATTTAAAATAGATTAAGTAGTTTTAAAATAGATTAAATAGATTACATAAGTTAAATTAGATTAAAATAGGTTAAAATAAGTTAAATTAGGTTAAATAGTTTAAGTAGTTTAAAGTTAAAAGTTTAAATTGATTTAAAATAGTTGAAATTAGATTTAAATTAATTTTAGAGTTTTGAAAAGCTTAAAATCAGGATTTTAAAATAATAAATCTTTAAATCGTTTATATCAAAATAATTATTTTGGAACTAATATCAAAATTTAACCATTTCTTCCATTTTTACAAACCTGGACCTTATCCCGATTTCAAATCAAAACCCAATTCCAAATCTTAAAATATCAATTTTATGCTATTCCAATTTCAATAGATCTCAAAGTTAGAAATTTCAAACATTTCAATGACTCAATTTCGATAAGTTTCATTTATACTTCAAATTCAACTTTAGAATTCCAATTTAAACCCTCTAAGCAATTTACTTAATACAATTCCAAAATTTCAAATTTAATCTTTTAAAAAATTCATTTAAACAATCCAGTTTATATAAATCAAATTTTATTTCAAAGTATCATTTCGTTAAAGTCAAAATTTAAAGATTTAAAATCATTAATTAACCAATCCGGTGTCTGTTTATAATTTTCTACCCATTGGTCAAGTGATACGGATATTTATCATTGCAATCCACAAATATTTAAATTTTACGGGTATATATCATTTCAACCCGTAATCCCGGATTAATTACAAATCCATGAAATCGCATGAGTCTATCATTTCAACTTATAACTATTCATCCCAAATCTATCAGATCGTTCGGGTATGTATCATTTCAACCCACAGGGAACTTGCAGTGTTATGACAATATAGAAATATAACATCCAGTCATCCAATATCAACAATCAAACATCCATCACAATCATCATCCAATTAAATCAATAAATATCAATAGATAACTGATTATCATTAACAAGTATAAACTAGCGAATTAAAATTTAGTATTAAATTAAATTACGATTAAATGTAATAAAAGCCATATTTAACTGGAATGACAATTTAAACATACCCAACGTCAATCAGTCAATTTCTAATCACATCATAAATTTAATTTAACTAACATAAGATAGTTTAGTAGTCGTGAGTGGGTTAAAACACCTATCTTTGATTTTAGTCCATAAAAATCCAAACAGAAGCGCAAAAACTCAACAGTCTCGAAATCCAACTAAATCAATTTCATGTTGTTCGAAATTTAAATATGAATCCAACGAAAGAAATCGCACGTGAATCAAAGTTTATATGCAAAAGATATTCATGCTATAAGAAATATTATTAAAATAATAATTAGTATGCATAAAAAAATATAAACAAATTTTAATACTTATGTATTTGAAATGACCCAGATTTTTAGCGTCTATTAATTGGGTAATTGACTGGATTAAATTATTGAAACATTGATTATTATTATATGTTGAATGAATAAATTTTTGATTATTTAAAATATCTGGATATATATGAATTGATTCAAAACTATAGTAAATATTGAATTATGAAATCCCTGGGATAAGATGGATCTTATGGAAGGAAAAATAAAATAAATTTATAGAAACTCCACCATATAAATTAAGATAGAATATCCATAAATAAATATATAAATATAGGCAAGATTTATGATAATTAAAAATGTAAAGTATATAAGTGGTATATTTATGCCATAAGAATTATGTGTATAGGAAGTAGGTATAAATGTAAATATATATACATATATGGTGACAAGTACATGCAAGTAGATGGGTATACAAATAAATGTAAACATAGATATATATATATATAACTTTATATAAGTAAGAATGTAAATTGTATATATATGATGGAAGATATATATATAGTGAATATATATGTGAGGCATATATGTATTTATACAATGGAAAAGGGCAAGTATATACATAAGGACATATATACATAAATATATTTCAATTCATATAAATGTTTGTAAACAAAAATGGAGGCAAAATTCAACTCAAGCAGACAAAAAATTTCATCAATGTCAGGCATTTAATAATCAAGCATACAATATATCATATCAACATAAAACATAAAATCCTAGCTTACAAAACAATTAATTAAAATCATGTCAAACTTTTTATGAAATCAAATCACTTAAAAGAAAATAAAATAAAGATGTAAAGTATATACCTGTACAAAGGCCTCAGGCTTCTACTGCACACTTCTACTATGCATATATAGATACACCCATCACTACCTTATTTCACACTTTACTGCATTCGAACAAGATAAGAAAGAAAATGAATACAAACTACCCTTGCAAACGGAAAGAGGATATCAAGCATGTAAGAACAGAAAATCAAAACAACTCAAGCATGAAAGAATCAAACCAAGCAAGCAGAACGGCCCAGAGAAGAAAAAGATATATTTGCCCTGTTCAAAAGAAAAGAATGGAAGGTGAGTAAACTTCATCTTTTAAAACAAAATCTTCTATGAATATGAGCATGTTAAGGATAAGATGGAAATAACAGTATATTGTTACTACTTGCATTGAAATAAGTATGGATATGAATGTATGTAAAGCCTGTACGCATCATGTTGCCTTTGTTCTTTGTATTCTGCCAGGTTCAACTTTTAAAAATTAAATTCTCTTCATCTACAGAGTTTTAACCCACGACAATTGAAGAATTTTTGATTGAACTAGAGTATACTTGATTTTAAAAATGATCTCATAAAATACGACCAAGTAATATGATAGGAAAATGCAAATAACAGGAAGTAGCCAGATAGATCAAGGAATTCAAACATTTTAATTTATGATTTCACCCTTATAGACGGAGTCGATTTTGAAAATGATTAATTTTTTTGTTATTTTCGTGATTTTAAATTACGCATATAATGGGATGTCGGGGGATGAACTGGTTTGGTCTTTGACCAATTCACGACGATTGGGTCGTGAGGGAAGGTTGGGGTCTTGGTCGAAGGAAGGTAAAGGACTAGTGGTTACAGGAAAAATGGCGGTGAGGTTTTTTGAGCGACGTGGTAGCACGTCGAAGGAAATATAGGGTTTTAGGTACAGTTGGGGTCAGGGTAGGTTTTCGTGTGTGTTCGGCGTCGTGGTGGCGACGGAGAAATGCGGTACAGGGGAAAAGAGAGAGGGAAGCTAGGCGAAGCTTCAGGTGGAATGGTGAGGTCGCCGGTGTCGGCGGCGCAAGGCGGTATAGGTGTTGGTCTTCTTTCCCGGTGATGGCAGTTTTGTTCAATTTTGTTTTCGAGCTTTTCGTGGAATTTTGGGTGGCTGGGGAGGTCGGCGCAACCCTGATTGCGTGTGCACGTGCACGGCGTGGAGTTGTGCAGGTCGAAAGAAGGAAGACAGGAGAAAGGGAAACTGGAAAAAGTAGAAGAGAAGGAAAGGGAGGGTGGGCCGGATTTGGGACAAGAAGAAAGTAGAAAAAAAAGAAGGGAAAAGGAAAAAGAAATATGAAAAAGCAAAAAAAGATAAGGAAAAAGGGAAAGGTATCTGGGTACAGGAATTTGGGCTTATGGGCCATCGGTTTTCAAAAAAAAAAACAAAAAAAAAGTAAAAGTTAAATAATTTCAAAAACAAAATCTACCATTAAAACTATTTACATGTTTAAACCCAAACTTTCATGATTTTTATAAATATAGGAACCAAGTTGGTTAACTCATCAACCACATGTTAATAATCTTATTTAATAATAAATTTGAAAATAGTTTCAGATTAGTTTATGGTTAATATAAAATAAAGTGTTTTCAAACCTTGAATTAATTAACGCTTTAGGTTAATTATACATGTTAATTATTGGATTAATTCCAAATGTTAATTAAGGTGAAGTAAATGGTTTGCAATTAATTTAATAATAATTAAAACAGGATTTGGAAATAATTAATTTTGTTTAAATTAAATAGATGATTGTGTGGCTAGTTAATCCAGTCTAAGGATAGTTTAAAATGGTTAAGTACATTGGATTGCACTGTTTTTTTAGTAGGTTGTTTCCAGTTATTTTGTGAAATGAGATAACCTAAAATGAACAGTTGAATATAAATTGTGAGACGTTTTATTTGAACAGATATTGTGATGGAATTTTTATATTCTGATATTGAATTGTTTTGTTAAAAACAACTTGGCTTAAAAGATGGCATAGGATTCGAAGAGACCGGGATCGGATATCAGCATTAACCGAAACACTTCGATTTAATAACTGCTACTATAAATCTGTATGGGTTTGATTTGTAGAATCAAATAGGTTGGAATTGGATAAATTAAGTAAATCTGACTATTTTGAATAAGTAACTGCACTCAGATATTATTTTAATAATGGATTTAGTAACAAGTGTTGGTTATAACAAGATAAGAACTCGTAATGTTGGACGAGTTACCCTGGTTTTCAAAGAAGCTTTATAGCTTTAGTATTTCAAATTGAATGGGTTTACTCATGCTGGTTTCCAGTCTGACTCAGGTGTTACTTAATTGTAATGCTCGGGTCAGACCGAGTATTACAGATTTTCAGATTAGGACGTTTGGAGGTCAGGCGACGAGCTGGATGGCAGAGACGTATTGACTAGATTCCGCTGTGTATTATAGACTGTATAGTCAGTAGATGAGGACAAGTTATTATAACTGTCCAGATTTGTTGTACTCTGATATCTTGTATATATATAGACAATTACAGCTTTTCTTTGTATAAATGATGTTATTTCATATTATATTTTGTTCCGCTGCGATTGTGAGATTCTGTGCTGTTGTTTTCTGTTTCTTCTTCTACATCTTTTTCTTCTTTACCCTAACAGTCTGGGTTTTTTGGCACGCGATTGCCCGTCACTCTATACAGTGAACGTATTAGTGTCGATTTTTAGGGTCGAAAATCTTTCGGGCCATTACAGTTTTTCTCAAGATGAAGCTTAAAGAAAAGATTGAAGGAAAACTAAGATGAGGACAAGACGTGTATGAAAAATGAAAAATAAATCATGTTTCAGAAAAGAAAGCTTTTGGATTTGCAAGAATAAGGGCTTTTGAAGAGGTGTCAGAAGAAACAAAGTGCAAATGAAGAAATAAGCTACAGCTTATTTATAATTAGGATGGAGGGACAAAAATAAATGTCACGTTTTATTTTCAAAGCTTCAGGCATTAATAATGTATAAGGAAATGTATGTAGGAATGGAAAAGTTTGCAAACCAAAGGAAAGTAAAATTTTGTATACAATAAGGTGGCAAAAATTAAATACAACCTAAAAGTCTAGGTTCAGGTATTAAACAAAGTAGAAATGAATGAATAAAGTATTAATAATAAGGTAACTATTTTAAAACGTTCTTGCAATAATTAATAACAAAAGAAATGAAAGGACCATGTATATCACACAACCTTTTGAAATTCAATTTTTTTTGAAACGTAACCAAATTAACTTCATTAACTCGAGTAATATTCAAATTTGTACGCATTTAGGTTTTTATCTATGCATAATAATAAAAAATTAAACCTACCTTAAAAATGAAAACGTCCAATTTGGTTTTTCCAAAATGATCTTTTATTTCCATTAAAACACCCTTTTTGTTTAACACAAAACATGCGTTTCTTTTATTAAATCTATTAATTGCAATCAACGTTTTCTTTCCCTTTTAATTGAAATATTTCAATTACATTATTTGTAATTACTTACCAAGTTAAATTTCAAAACAGACAACTAAAATGGATGAAAAATAGAACAATTGTTTATGTAAAAACGTTTATAAATTTGTTGTTTATACATAAGAGTAACAATTGACTTACTGAAATAGATTATTTTCCTATTCTTAATCAATCCGTAAGCTAAAAAACAGTTCAAATAAACAATATTTCTTCCTTTAAAATCAATCATTCTATTGTTTATTTTAATGAAATTTAACCTACATTCACGGATGAAACATTCATTTTATTTGATGTAAATGTTCTTTTCATTAAATCAAACTTCCCTTGTTTTTCAAAAAACATAAGCTATTTTTAATTACACCTTTTAATTTACAATTCAGTATTCCCTCTCCTAATTGAAAATTTTCACTTGCATTAAATTTTAGTTGATAAAGTTCTAAAATGGACTAAATGAATGTAATGAGAAGTGGAACAATTATTTCCTATCTAATAGTAATTTAAACATATTTATACACTATTGAATACAAAATTATACATTTCTTACTAAATAATAGTTTGTCATCTCTACAACCAATCTTTTAGCTACCAAACATTTCAGATAAATAAACATATGTTCACTCTCTTACTAAACTTATTCATTTTTATTCTTTTATTTTGATTTACGCTCCTACTATTAAATCAACTAATACCTTATGAAATTATTAACATAGGTTTCTATCTTATTATCCTCATTTTCTACAATTGACACATTTTCTTACATTAAACACAATATTTAATTACATTTAATTCCAATTAATTATTTTCTAATTCCAATAAATTGATTTAATTAGATTTCAATCTTTTTATTCAGTCAATCATTACTTTATAGACATAGTTAATAATGGTTTATATCTTATTGCATTAATATTCTACAATTATTATCTTTTACCATATTAATTGCAATATTTCCGATTATTTTGAATCTTTGTTGATTTTCACATTTATTATAGTTTAAAATTCCAATTAATTAATTTATGTTAGTTTCACTCCATTTTAATAAATCAATTATAACCTTATGAATGCATCTGACATTTCTTGACATCTTATTGCATTCACTGTAACGACCTGCCTTTTTGGATGTTTTAAGCAGGCACACATATCGAACTCAAACCATTTAAAATGGCAGGTTGTTATGGGGTAAATAATAAAATGAGAAAGAATTAAAACAAATACAGAATCTCGCAGTAGAATGATAAAATATAATAATCAAATAACAGTTCATGAAACTGTTTTTTAAAGTACATTTGATTATCCTTTACAACACAACACCAGAGTTATATAAATAGGAATAAAAAAATAAATGCAACGGAAAAAACATGATGTAGCGGAATATAATAAATAATACTAGTACAAACCTACGTGTTCGTCCTCCAGAAACAAGGTCTTCAACCCTGAAATGCTCAGGCTGACCCGAACGAATTGAAAAGACAAAACACTCGAGTCAGAACTAAAAGATCTTATGTAAGTTAAATCAACGGTAAATATGAGTGTGACGGCATCAGAAATGTTTACGGGGGTTGACACCTCCTATCTAATGTCCAACGTGAGTGCAGTAAATTAAGAGATGTTCGGGGTTACCATCTCCTAAGGATCTGTTAAACTATCTACTATGTAGGACAATACGCTATTATAATATGTCTATAGTAAAGTAAAAGTTTTAAAATAGCATTAAGGCGTTACCCATATCCTCCTTAACACATTTTATATATTCCATAGTCTATACAATATCGTAAATCCTCCGTAAACTGGAGGCTATCAGAGGGCACTCCATAAATATGGCACAAAACAAACTCATAGAAGGCACTCTAGGGCATGTGAACATGACATTTGAGGCAACACCAGGGTAGATATATCCTAATCGCGGATCCGGACTGGTGGTAATGCATAGCAACTACTACTTCCCACCTCGGACACACTCCCAAATCAAATCAAGGGTGGCCACCAAATCAATCATAAAGTAATAGAATATAATCGAAAAAATATGCCTGATAGGAGGAATGGCCTCACTTGGCCCGACATGGCTCCTGTTTTAGTCACATCTAAGCTGACTCACGGGAGTCAGGGTCACGTCATACCTCATACAGAAATCGTTCCCCAAACCATCCAACTTCATTTCTAGAATCTCCACAACGTACACAATTGTTAAGTGGTTTTAGGTATTATAACGACCCGTAATTTTCGATAATTAAAATTGATAATTTAATAAGATTTTTGTGATTAAATATTAGGAGAAATAAAATTTGCGATGTATTAATGAAATAATAACTAAAATGAAATGTAATGATATTAATTTAAGCTAATTATTAACAATTTTAGGGAAACTCCAATTAATTAATGTAATTCCAAGGCTATACTTGGTCATAAAGAGAAAATAAGAAAACAAATGTAAATATTGGATTAATTAATGAAATAGTATAGTTAAAGGGTAATTTAATAAAATTAGTGTTACGTAAGTAATTATAACAATTTTTGGTAAATAATAAAGTTACAAATGTTATTAAATGTAGCAATGGTGACAAATTGTTGTCTGTTACCAATATATTAAATCAATTGCAATTAAAGGCAATAAATGTTACGTTAATGCGAGTTAAGGCAATAACAGCAAAATGTGAATGTGATAGAAGGTATAGAATTGTTAATCATATTTACCTAGACAGTCATTGATTTAATAAAAGTGTGAAACCAAGATAACATAATTGGGATTTGAATTATATTAATGTGTAAAATTTACAAGATTCAGGGAATTGGAGGATATTAATGTAATGAAATATAAAACAATGTTAAATATGTCTATAGAATAATAATTGATTGAGTATAAAGATTGAAATCAAATAAAATAAGTTTATTGGAATTAGATTGTAAATAATTGGATTTAAATTACAGTTGAAATTTAATATTGTAATTATTGAAATAATTAACACCGAAATTGATATGTAAATTTACTTTAAATTATTTTAAATGTTATTAACTTTGAAATAAAAATGTGATTTAATTAATTTAATTATTAATTAATTTAATTAATGTAAAAATAGCCATTTTGGCCACTGACTAGGATTCTGACGAAACTAGTTTCATCGGATTTGTAACGGTGAATTATTTTAGGATTTCAAGTTTCGTAGCGATCGGACTTGTCGTTTGATCATACGGCTTGAAACGCCTAGAAATCAATTTAATTGAAATCAACTGAAATCAATCTACAATAAGCTAATTTTAACATAACTTCTTCATACGATAGAATTTGGACCTGAAACTTGTTCCATTGAGTCTAAAAATATTGAAATCATCTATGTTGGTATATGGGATGATCCAATTTCATTCCGGAGATAGAACGGACTTTTCAGGCCGTTTATCGTTCAACTTTCAAATCAATCTTATCCATTCATTCTATTTTCCAGCTTTGCCTATAAATAGCCCGTTATAAACCCTAGCTACTTCTTGTTTTCATTTGTCTGTACATACAACTCTCTCTGGCTTTTTCTTCTCAATGGCAGACAAACCAAACAAATTACAAACTCAATTGAAAATCAAAATCGAATCAAAAATTCAAATTCCTCCAACCCAAACAAATTATATATCGATTTGAAGCTCTCGACGAGCGCAAGTCAATTCTGCTGTTAGTTTTTCGATTAGAGTTTCTGAGTGGCCAGAACTGGGCAAAATAATCTCGAACGTTCATTGATGTTTGATGATCTTTGACCGATTGTCAAATTGATTTGTGGGTTTTGTAAAGGGGACGTCTGTAACGACCCGCATATTTTACGATTGTATATTTAAATGATTTATTTAAATATAGCATCGTCAGTCGGATTAAAGTTTAAAATGCTACTTTTTGAAAACATTCGAGTTAGGACTCGAGACCACTTCCATTGAGTTCAAAACGCTTATTGCGACCTTTTTGAGTATAAACATTGATATGTTTGGAGTTGAGTTGAATTTGGCTATTTTTCTGTTGGGCTTTGTGTTTGGATTTCAACCCATTAACCCAAAATATTACCCTAACTCCACCCACTCTCCTCTTTATTCATTCTATTATTTTCCTAACACTTAAACAAAAGAAAAATGGGGGAAGAGAAAAGAAAACAAAATTCCTAAACCCTATTTTTGCTAGGAAATTCAAATTCAAGCTCCAAAATCAAAGAGAAGCTTACGTAAGCATCCTCTACATCTTCTCCATCTCAATCTCTCTTCAATTTTCAGAAATTCCTAAACCCTAACTTAGGAAATATTTGCTTATGAGCTTAGATTCGAGCTTCTAGAGTTGAAGTGAAGAGTGGTTGATCTTTCATTTCTTTTAAAGCTTCTCATTCGTTGTTCTTGGGTTTAAAGGTGAGTTTTTGAACTCACATCTACGTCCATAACTTTCATTGTTGTTACGTATGAATTCCTAACATCTATTTCATGTTCAACTGCTTTTGATTTGAATTGGTTTGATGAATTTTTCAATTTTGGTGTTTTGAAGTCAAAATCTTTAAAAATCTTATTTTGGATGTTTGGACATGTTATTTGGGGTGTATCAAAGAGCATATGAGGCTGGATTGTCGCTTGGCATAAATCCCTAGCCTCCATCGCTCGTCCGTTCACTTCTGAATTTATTTGGCCATCCTTGGCCTAGGCAAGTTGAACCAACCAGACATCTGGTTGGTAATTTCATACGTCTGGTTATGGTCCCTGGAGGAAAATAATATAAGACGGCAGAAAATAAAAATGGCAGATTCTTGGACCAGACGTCTGGTCCAAACCTACCAGATATCTGGTTAGTGTTCAAACGTCTGGTTAGAGTTCAGACGTCTGGGAGGTTTCTGAAATATTTCTAGAACCCAAATCCAGACGTCTGGATTAACCCCCAGACGTCTTGAACTGCCAATTTTGCCAATTTTGCCAATTTTTGATTGGATTCCAATTTTTATCGATTTTTGTTGATCCGATTGGTTGTTGTCATTTATTATCGACTTTGATGACTTCTTTTCTGGGTTTTTGTGAATATCCATTTGATGGATTTGATATCAATTTTTGGGGTTTTAATTCACGTCGTTGAATGTGAATTTTTTAGCGATTGGTTGTTTTTACAATCATTTCTGTGGTTTATCACTTTAAAATACAAAGGTTTTTATACTAGTATTAAATACTTACACTCTTTCATCAAAATGATTTCAACGTTACTTTAATACAAACCTCGTTTTAAATCTGTTTTCCAATCTATTAGTATACATAAACCTTTACCTTATTCGTTTGAGAAATCTAATTAAACGACTTAGCAAAACAAGTGGTATGAAACGCTTGCGTTTATTTCGTTGGTTAATTCTTAGACTTGTTCGATTGAAATCTTGTGAAAATTTTCGATGGAAATCAATAATTTGTTCGTAAATATTTAAGTTAAGTCAATGGTTATGGGACATGAATCTAAACTCATTTATTTACTAGCATAGTGTAATTCACACTTTTTATGGATCAATGATGTTCATTTTATGGTTTAGACTAGCGATGTACGATGTCTCTTTGTCCACGTGGAGGACTATAACACGATTTTATGGAGCTTCGTCTCATTTTTATGGGCTAGCGACCCATGGTCCTTGGACCGTTCGTAGAGCAATCGGCTCGAGAAGTCGGTGCATGGGGTGTATTGTAACGACCTGTAAGATTTTAATAAACTTTATCGTTTTATTAACGTATTTAATTGGATTATGGTGAAATTTTTAAATAAATTAATTTGCAAATAAAAAGTTAATATATGGATTACGTCCAATTAAACATAGCAGATGGCAAAATTTCAATTTATTTTATGAAAATTTATTTATTATGTAATTCTATTAAATTCAAGCTAGCTAATAATTGTTGATAATAAAAAAAAAAAAAATTTCTAATGCAGAATATTTTACATAGAAAAATTCTAAATCCTCATCTGAGAAAGGCGTCATCTCTAGTTTTTCAAAATCCGGACTTCTATAGCTTCGTCGTTCTTATTTTCTGCATTCTACTGCATTTTTTTTTCTACTAGTGAAAAATTCGAATTTTTATAACTCAATCATACCACTGATAACTGTATACCATGGTGAGCGCCTCGTCGTGCTGATCTCAAAAGTATATTTATTTCTGTATTTCGGAACCCGGTGTACAACGGAAGCAATAAATTTGTTCGTTTTAATGACACCATAAATTGTGCCTCCTTAGCTTCTCCTTATTTCGTTTCGATTTAAACCGTGCTACCCAATATAAATTTATTACTTTAAATTTACAGCTATAAACATTATTTGACCGTTTCTCTTACATTCATTTCACTTAAGAGATACGTTTCCGGTAGCTCTAAGTTCATTTCTCTTTTGGCTTCTATTCCAATAGCATACGTTACTTTTATAATTTCCTATTTATAATACATTGTTTTATAACTCCCAATTCAATGCTAACGTTATGTGCTTTATTTCAAACAGCTCAATTGAACTTTTGAATTCTCTGTTCATTCAACTAATCGCCGTTTTGCTATTAGTATTTGTTTCCTGATTTCATCATCAAACGTTTCTACTCCTAATTATTAGTAAATTTAGAATCAACGTTTGTTGCTTAATTTATGGCATACGTTCTAATCTTTTGCTTTTATCATTTAGAAATCGAAACGTTTCTTTTGCTTTTGAATTTTGTAACGTTTGATAATAATTAATCTCCATAGTATAATTGCCTACGTATTGGGACCTAGGAAATAAATAAAATTAAGAAAACGTATAACTTGCAAGAAACAATAGATTACTTTATTTGTTTATCTGGTTTCAAACGAGTGACCATTTATTTCGGGAGAAACCGTTTCTTTTTCATGTGTAAAAATCTACCATCATCTTTCTAGATCTGTTCATATATTTTTTCCTTCCGCCTCCTTTTATTTTGCTCTCAAATTTCCACCATCTTCTTTCCAGAACTCTCCCATGCAAACAAATCCATTTATTACTCGACCTATATATATATAACTCTATGGATTCACGCACCTTTCCTTCTCTGTTTTAATATAACTCTTCATTTCTTTTGCCCCTCTCTCTTCTCTATTTCTATTTATATCTGTCGTAGGAAACTGTATATTTTTTTAAAGCGTGCCCTCCAAGCAAAAATTTAATTGCCTTAAAATTTCCACCTGAATTCAGGGATTTGACCGTTGGTATTAACTTCATTTCTATACATATTTTAGCCTGTTATCTTTTACTCCACTGTCAAATGAAGAGCTACAATTTTTTTTTTTCGTTTCTTTTCTTTTCCCTGATGCCCTCGTTTTCTCTCTTTTCTCCGTCCATCCATCTCCCTTCCTCTCTCATGCACCGCTTCCTCGCAGCCACGACTGCCTCGCATCGCATTCAGGCAACCACCAACGGCCGCACTCCCCATCCTATCTTCTACAACGCCTAAGCTACCATCGGCCAAGCTTCCCCACTGCCCCCCCATACGACCTTACTGCAGCACAACCCTCCACGCCTCCGACACCAAACCGGACCCGCAAGAGCTCCTCCAACCCGACCTCACTCTGTCTCCTTCCCGAAACCCAAAAACCGGCCATCCCTTCGCCTGAGACCAACAAGCACCACCAGATCAGCCTCCATCCTCGACGACTGCTATGCAAGCCTGTCCCCTTAGCCGCCGTAGGCAGCACCCTCAACCGGATCTGGCCACATCTGCCGCACCTCCAGCCCGTCACCTTCGGTAGACACCTCGTCGAATCCTCTTCCCTTCCCTACCGCTTGTCACCATGATATGCCACCACTTTGTCGACCTTCCCAGCATCAGACCCCATCACCTCGCAACTCAAAATTCTCCAATACCACCCAGCCGAGCATAAGCACCACCCTCCATCCTAGCAACAGTCCACCATTCCTCCGACGCAACCCACGGCCTGCTTCATACTCCTCCTTGCTCTCCACTGTCTCGAGTCAGGTCAGCCTCCGCTTGGTCTATGTTAGGTAGTATGTATGTTTGTTATATAATACATTCATTCGATATATATTGTTTGTTACTTATATAAGATAGTGTATGCATATAGTACATCACTCTTTAGATTTAGATATGGGTATTTTATATTTTAAACTAAGGTCCTTGTTCGGTTTTAAGCACTATTGTATAATTGGATTTTAGTGTTATACCATATAAATATTTTATATATAAATATAAGTAAGTGACTGGGCATATAGCAATTATGTTTTATATAAATATTAGTATTAGGTTGTATATATTTTGTATTTTTGAGTCTCAACCTATATAGATTGTGGTTGAATATAATTGTGTGGTTCAGATTCATAGATACTAATATTGTAAAGTATAGGATAGTTATATAAGTCTGGTATATGATTTTAATAGCTACAATATTACAAATATATGAATATTCATATGAAAGTTTTTACTGGTTATGAAAATATATAAAGTTTTAAGTGATGTATTCTATAGGTTGTGTTATTTTAATGTCAATAGATTTTAAATTAAATTTGCAGGATATATATAAAAATGTACTAGGGGATATATAAGCAAGTTCATGAGTTATATATGTTATAATATATATACGGGTTTTAGAAGCTACATGCTTTAAAAAAGGGACCGTGTATAAAGTAATATATTTGTCTGTATAAGTTACGTGAGTTTTTTTAAATTTTGGAACGTAAACTATAAGTTATATTGAGTTGTGTGTTAATATATATTAAGTATGTAGTATAGATTGATTTGTTGTTATATAGCGTATATATATTGTTCTGGGTTATATATTTTATAAGTTATACAAATGTATGTATTTTATTTTATAAGTATGAGATTAAAATATAAATTTGGAAATAAATATAGTTTTAAATTGATTTCAGAAAATAAAATATATATTTAGATCAATTCATATCAACTGATTTGGATTAGTTCTCATCGATTCTCATTTATCAGCTTTGACCGTCGTGCCTGTTGCTTTCACCGAATTCGTGCCCATCTCACTTTACTCTGGATTCGCGTCAAATATCTCTAACCTCGAAAGGTGAGAAATCACTCACGATTAACATTCTTTTATTTATTAAATTTGATTTCAATTGAAACGACAATTGAAATATGCTGCTATAGTTAATTAAATTGTTATATTTATGCTATTATCTGTAACTGTTCACTTATGGGATATGACACCATATCCTATTGTTTATATTTATTTTGATGATATATGCATGTTGTTATTATTATTTTCATATCTGTTATCACTCTGCAAGTTCCCTGTAGTTTAGAAATCACTATGGGTTGAAGTGATACATACCCGCACGGACTTTAGAATAGGAGAAAATCGTTATGAGTTGAAATGATAAACCCAAGCGGTTTTCATTTAATTTAATTTGGGATTTCGGGTTGAAATGATATCCACCCGGATATATTCAGTGTACGGATTGAAATGATAAATATCCGTAGCACTTGACTATATGGTAGGAATTATATACAGACACCGTTGGTCCATATAAATATTTTAAAAATAATTTCTACAGTATGAAAAGAAATATATGGGATTTAATAATATTGGTTCTTAAAATATATTTATAAATGGAAATTTTATATATAGATTTAATATTAATATTATTGAGATTGATTTAATCCATATAATATGTTTAAGTATTATTTAAGATTTATATTTCAAAATTTACCGTTGTAAAAATTTGAATAATTAAGATTAGGAGATAAATTTGGGTTTATTAAAAATGGTATTTAAATAAGGATTTATTTAATTAAATCAATCTGAAATTATTGAATGAGAAATTTAAAGGTATGATTTTATAAATGGATTTTTGATTTAAGTGATTTAATTAATATTTCGCGTTTAAATAAATTAAAGAAAATATTGAGTAAAATGTAAATTAAGGTTACTTAAATGATATTGAATCTAATGAGGGAGTATTTCAAGACTAAATAATAACGAGGATAAATCGAGATCTATATGAAACTGTTATATTGAACATTTAAATATTAAAGCCTTGAACTACATTGGAATTTAAATGGTTTATTTTGAGATTCAGATCTGTATTTGACATCAATATAGTTGAATTTTTTATTTAGAAACTAAGTTAAAATTTAGGTTGAACTAAATTTGAAATTATTATTTAGAAAACTAGATTGAATAAAAAAATTTAGTTGAAACGTTGAATACTCAAAGTTTTGAAATATATTGAAATATAAAGGGGTATTTTGTGATTTCAAATCCGAATTTGAGATCGATAAAATTTAAGTGGTTATTTTAGGAATTGAGTTGAATTTAAATTGATAAATTGGGATTGAATAAAATTTGAATGGGAAAGTTGGGTTGATGTTGAAACGATTTGTTAAGTTGAGGGAATTGAAAACACTTTACTATATAAATTATTTAATAAATATAAATACTATTTTGGAAATATAGAGATATTTGAAGTAAAAATGATATTTGGTTTTGAAGCATAAATTAAAATGACCACGGTGTTATAGTGTATATTTATACCTTGTAGACAGTTCTACAGATCCTTAGAGGATGGTTATCCCAAACATCCTTTATGTTAATTATATTTCAGTTGATATTTCACTTGAGTTGGATTTATTGATATAAGAATGTTAATCCTGACTCGAGTGTTTTGTGTTTTGCTTTACGCTCGGGTCAGACCGAGTGATACAGCTTTTGAGACTCACCTTCGATGTTGGAGCTTTGCTTGAAGATCCAGCTATCTATACTTTCAGTCACCCAATTGATTGGTTCAGAGAAGTCATCTGCTCGTACTGGAGACTTCACTGCATCTGGGATATTCTGATGTATTTTATTTCTAACTCTGATGTATATAGTAGCTTCATGAACTACTATCCTTTATCTATTCCGCTGCATTATATTACTCTGTGTCTGTGATCTGTGATTGATTTATTTACTGTATATTTAAGTTTTGCCAAAATTTGTATTAACAATTCGGTATTTTGAATTATTCAAGTCGGACATGTACGGTTTTATTGTCGATTTGAATGGTCCAAAATAGTGGGTCGTTACAGTTGGTATCAGAGCTTTGGCTCAAGTCAAAACTTAGCATATATGGTAAATTTATTACAGAATCACTTTCATTCGAGTTGAATCTCTTCCTTTTTGACTCGATTTCCTTTGAATTTTGGAATGTCCCTCGGTTCCGAAATTCATTCTGTCTCTCCCTATTTATATCCGTTTGATTCCGGAGTATCCCATAACTCCACTGAATGATTTCTAAAGGGGGTGAAAACTCCTTTTCAATTGGCATTGACCCACCGAAGATTTTTGTATCCTCGGTTTACAATGCTGCTATATCTAGTTATGCCGAATTCTATATCGGGCGATCGAATGTCGATTTGCCTTAGAATTCCGCATCAATCATATTCCTGAAATCACGATTGACCCGGTTAAGGTCGCCCGCGATTTATAGAAGTATATCCATCTTCTATTTTGTAATTTAATTATCTCATCTTCGATCGAGTCTATCTTCAAATCAGAATTCTATGGATTGGAGTTCCTCTAATTCAAATCTCTATCTTTGTTTTGAAATCCATTCTTAAAATTATCCTTTGAAAATCGGGTATGTTTGCATTTTGAAATTTGTTTTAAATATCGAAATTATTATTTTGATAACTATGATTTTATTCTATATATAAAAGTGAAAATGTTTTCCATAAGGATTATATACCTATATACAAAACAAATAAGAAATGTTATTCTATATATATAAAAAAAAAAGGTTTTGAAAGGATTTGAAATTTTGAAAAATTATAAGAAATTGATTTATATAAAAATGATTTATAACTGAAGTGTTAAATTTGAAATTCGAGAATTGAATTCCGGTATTTTGAAATTGGTTTTAAGATTTTGGAAAATATATATAAATAATACGATTTAAAATTATTTTTTTGAATAAGAAATGTTTCAAATAAGCTCAAATGAATTCCAATAATTTTAAAGAAATTTCAAAGAAGTTTCCAAGAAAATAGAAGTCCAGAACTCACTTATGTCGCTTGAAAATAATTTCGGTGATGAGTGCACGCATCATCGACATTGATTTTCGAGTTTCAGAGTGAGGGAGAGGCCACTTTAATAGCTTCGCTATGCAAGTGTTTTGTAAAACCGATTTTGATTTCAAATTCCGAAGTATAATTTGATATTTTAGAAAGATATAAGTATATATTTGAAACAATTTAAAATAAGACCGGTATTCAGTCCTCGAGTTTCGGATTTAATAATTGGTTTATTGATTTATTGTTGATTTTCAACTCTTGAATTGAAAATTTGATTTCCCTAATTATTTTGAAGGTTCGAACACTTCCAAGTCAAGGTCTAAAGTTTTAAAAACTAAGAAATTTCGAAGAGTATAAAATGTTTGATAAAGAATATAAATTTAGTTTGAAATGTTTTGAAAAAAAAAATAGTTTTGAATAATGGTTTTCAGAAAGGTAAATTGAATATTTCAAATAGAAATAGATAGTTTAAAAGTTTAAAGGGATAAATTATAAATTTGGAAACCATTTTGAGTAATTGATTTTGAGGAAAATATTTGGTTTTGAAATTAAATTGGAATTAAAAACCAGTACTTATATGGTGATTTTGGAAATGTATTTGTTTGACTTTAGATATTTAATTTGGAAGAAAATTGGTGAAATCATATATGATTTTGAAACTGAATTGATAGTGAAATAATTTGAAATTGAGAATCTTAGATTATTAAGTACTTGATTTGGGAGTGGTCGAACTTATATAAAATGGATTTGTATAAGTATGAAGTTGATTTGAAATCTATTGATTTGAAAGTTACTCAATTTGGAAAGAGATTTTATATAATCGAAGTCTATATAAGTATGATTTGATATACTATTGATTTGGAAAGTATTCGTTTGAAAATGGAATCCTATATATATGGACTTTATATAAGTACAATATTTGAAAGTGATTTGAAAAAGGTACTATATGATATATATTTTCCAAATAAAGATATGGAAAGTGCCTTCTGCTTGATATCCGCTTTGTGGCCACAGCGTGGATTCATTCTATCGTTATTATTCTCTCTGATTTTGGTTTTCCGGATGTAATACTCGAGTGTTCCCACCGTGACGTGTCCCACGGTTTCTTTTTCTCTCGTGAATGCACAGCGAAATTGCCTGGCCGAGTCTTGCCTAGGGGTACGGATTGTTTCCTGGGGGAACCAGGCGTAACCATTGTGTATCCTGCAATCTGTGTAGGTCGCGAATAGTAGCGCAAGTGCCTGGCTGAGTCTTGCCTGGGGGTACGGATTGTTTCCTGGGGGATCCAGGCGTAACCATTGTGTATCCTGCACTCTACTAGTCATCATGGCGTAACTCGCAGGGCTGTGAAAGCTTACGGATATGGATTGTTTCCTGGGGGAACCAGGCGTAACCATTGTGTATCTGCGAACCATGATCGGACAAAGGTTTTGGTTTGATTGTTTTGTTTGGATCGTACTTTCCATATCTATTTTAAAAGGTTTTTCAAGTATTTTCACTGGGTGTTGAAACAAGTCTACTAAGTACTTGAAGAATTCTAGCTTTGCGCCTGATCAACGCATGGCCAGAGTCTGCAAGAACGAGGATAAACTTGTTAAAACATTGAGTTATAAAAGTATTTTCGAAAGAAAAATTGGTTTTGATATAAAAGAATTTTATTATAAAGGTATTGCCAACAAAGAAATTTTGTATTAATATTTGAAATTTAAATTCTTATGGTTTGAAATAAATTATTCGGACCCGATTCTTTCTTTTGAATCTACCTTATCTGCTCAGCTTATTTGTTCATCTTGATTTTGTTTTCAAAATCTACCTTCCTTCCTTGTTGGATTTATCCTTTGAAAATTTTGTCTAATTATATACTACATTGTTTAATATAAAATTTTAAGTGTTATGAATAGTTTGAAGTTATTAATTTCGGATTTAATATTTTCAATAAACTTTGTAAAAATAAGGGATAGTGCAGGTAATTGTTTTCATAAGAGTTGAAAGTATTATAGTATTATAGAAAATTTGAATTTCAAATGAAGTTTCAAATAAAGATTTCAAATAAATTTGGGTAGTTTTAAAAATTTGTTGTTTATCTTATCTTTCAATCTATAAATTTCCGGCTGTTTTATTCTCCTACCTCCTTCCTTTTCGGGGACGAAAAGTTTTGAGTGGGGGAGAGTGTAACGACCTGTAAGATTTTAATAAACTTTATCGTTTTATTAACGTATTTAATTGGATTATGGTGAAATTTTTAAATAAATTAATTTGCAAATAAAAAGTTAATATATGGATTACGTCCAATTAAACATAGCAGATGGCAAAATTTCAATTTATTTTATGAAAATTTATTTATTATGTAATTCTATTAAATTCAAGCTAGCTAATAATTGTTGATAATAAAAAAAAAAAAAAAATTCTAATGCAGAATATTTTACATAGAAAAATTCTAAATCCTCATCTGAGAAAGGCGTCATCTCTAGTTTTTCAAAATCCGGACTTCTATAGCTTCGTCGTTCTTATTTTCTGCATTCTACTGCATTTTTTTTTCTACTAGTGAAAAATTCGAATTTTTATAACTCAATCATACCACTGATAACTGTATACCATGGTGAGCGCCTCGTCGTGCTGATCTCAAAAGTATATTTATTTCTGTATTTCGGAACCCGGTGTACAACGGAAGCAATAAATTTGTTCGTTTTAATGACACCATAAATTGTGCCTCCTTAGCTTCTCCTTATTTCGTTTCGATTTAAACCGTGCTACCCAATATAAATTTATTACTTTAAATTTACAGCTATAAACATTATTTGACCGTTTCTCTTACATTCATTTCACTTAAGAGATACGTTTCCGGTAGCTCTAAGTTCATTTCTCTTTTGGCTTCTATTCCAATAGCATACGTTACTTTTATAATTTCCTATTTATAATACATTGTTTTATAACTCCCAATTCAATGCTAACGTTATGTGCTTTATTTCAAACAGCTCAATTGAACTTTTGAATTCTCTGTTCATTCAACTCATCGCCGTTTTGCTATTAGTATTTGTTTCCTGATTTCATCATCAAACGTTTCTACTCCTAATTATTAGTAAATTTAGAATCAACGTTTGTTGCTTAATTTATGGCATACGTTCTAATCTTTTGCTTTTATCATTTAGAAATCGAAACGTTTCTTTTGCTTTTGAATTTTGTAACGTTTGATAATAATTAATCTCCATAGTATAATTGCCTACGTATTGGGACCTAGGAAATAAATAAAATTAAGAAAACGTATAACTTGCAAGAAACAATAGATTACTTTATTTGTTTATCTGGTTTCAAACGAGTGACCATTTATTTCGGGAGAAACCGTTTCTTTTGCATGTGTAAAAATCTACCATCATCTTTCTAGATCTGTTCATATATTTTTTCCTTCCGCCTCCTTTTATTTTGCTCTCAAATTTCCACCATCTTCTTTCCAGAACTCTCCCATGCAAACAAATCCATTTATTACTCGACCTATATATATATAACTCTATGGATTCACGCACCTTTCCTTCTCTGTTTTAATATAACTCTTCATTTCTTTTGCCCCTCTCTCTTCTCTATTTCTATTTATATCTGTCGTAGGAAACTGTATATTTTTTTAAAGCGTGCCCTCCAAGCAAAAATTTAATTGCCTTAAAATTTCCACCTGAATTCAGGGATTTGACCGTTGGTATTAACTTCATTTCTATACATATTTTAGCCTGTTATCTTTTACTCCACTGTCAAATGAAGAGCTACAATTTTTTTTTTTCGTTTCTTTTCTTTTCCCTGATGCCCTCGTTTTCTCTCTTTTCTCCGTCCATCCATCTCCCTTCCTCTCTCATGCACCGCTTCCTCGCAGCCACGACTGCCTCGCATCGCATTCAGGCAACCACCAACGGCCGCACTCCCCATCCTATCTTCTACAACGCCTAAGCTACCATCGGCCAAGCTTCCCCACTGCCCCCCCATACGACCTTACTGCAGCACAACCCTCCACGCCTCCGACACCAAACCGGACCCGCAAGAGCTCCTCCAACCCGACCTCACTCTGTCTCCTTCCCGAAACCCAAAAACCGGCCATCCCTTCGCCTGAGACCAACAAGCACCACCAGATCAGCCTCCATCCTCGACGACTGCTATGCAAGCCTGTCCCCTTAGCCGCCGTAGGCAGCACCCTCAACCGGATCTGGCCACATCTGCCGCACCTCCAGCCCGTCACCTTCGGTAGACACCTCGTCGAATCCTCTTCCCTTCCCTACCGCTTGTCACCATGATATGCCACCACTTTGTCGACCTTCCCAGCATCAGACCCCATCACCTCGCAACTCAAAATTCTCCAATACCACCCAGCCGAGCATAAGCACCACCCTCCATCCTAGCAACAGTCCACCATTCCTCCGACGCAACCCACGGCCTGCTTCATACTCCTCCTTGCTCTCCACTGTCTCGAGTCAGGTCAGCCTCCGCTTGGTCTATGTTAGGTAGTATGTATGTTTGTTATATAATACATTCATTCGATATATATTGTTTGTTACTTATATAAGATAGTGTATGCATATAGTACATCACTCTTTAGATTTAGATATGGGTATTTTATATTTTAAACTAAGGTCCTTGTTCGGTTTTAAGCACTATTGTATAATTGGATTTTAGTGTTATACCATATAAATATTTTATATATAAATATAAGTAAGTGACTGGGCATATAGCAATTATGTTTTATATAAATATTAGTATTAGGTTGTATATATTTTGTATTTTTGAGTCTCAACCTATATAGATTGTGGTTGAATATAATTGTGTGGTTCAGATTCATAGATACTAATATTGTAAAGTATAGGATAGTTATATAAGTCTGGTATATGATTTTAATAGCTACAATATTACAAATATATGAATATTCATATGAAAGTTTTTACTGGTTATGAAAATATATAAAGTTTTAAGTGATGTATTCTATAGGTTGTGTTATTTTAATGTCAATAGATTTTAAATTAAATTTGCAGGATATATATAAAAATGTACTAGGGGATATATAAGCAAGTTCATGAGTTATATATGTTATAATATATATACGGGTTTTAGAAGCTACATGCTTTAAAAAAGGGACCGTGTATAAAGTAATATATTTGTCTGTATAAGTTACGTGAGTTTTTTTAAATTTTGGAACGTAAACTATAAGTTATATTGAGTTGTGTGTTAATATATATTAAGTATGTAGTATAGATTGATTTGTTGTTATATAGCGTATATATATTGTTCTGGGTTATATATTTTATAAGTTATACAAATGTATGTATTTTATTTTATAAGTATGAGATTAAAATATAAATTTGGAAATAAATATAGTTTTAAATTGATTTCAGAAAATAAAATATATATTTAGATCAATTCATATCAACTGATTTGGATTAGTTCTCATCGATTCTCATTTATCAGCTTTGACCGTCGTGCCTGTTGCTTTCACCGAATTCGTGCCCATCTCACTTTACTCTGGATTCGCGTCAAATATCTCTAACCTCGAAAGGTGAGAAATCACTCACGATTAACATTCTTTTATTTATTAAATTTGATTTCAATTGAAACGACAATTGAAATATGCTGCTATAGTTAATTAAATTGTTATATTTATGCTATTATCTGTAACTGTTCACTTATGGGATATGACACCATATCCTATTGTTTATATTTATTTTGATGATATATGCATGTTGTTATTATTATTTTCATATCTGTTATCACTCTGCAAGTTCCCTGTAGTTTAGAAATCACTATGGGTTGAAGTGATACATACCCGCACGGACTTTAGAATAGGAGAAAATCGTTATGAGTTGAAATGATAAACCCAAGCGGTTTTCATTTAATTTAATTTGGGATTTCGGGTTGAAATGATATCCACCCGGATATATTCAGTGTACGGATTGAAATGATAAATATCCGTAGCACTTGACTATATGGTAGGAATTATATACAGACACCGTTGGTCCATATAAATATTTTAAAAATAATTTCTACAGTATGAAAAGAAATATATGGGATTTAATAATATTGGTTCTTAAAATATATTTATAAATGGAAATTTTATATATAGATTTAATATTAATATTATTGAGATTGATTTAATCCATATAATATGTTTAAGTATTATTTAAGATTTATATTTCAAAATTTACCGTTGTAAAAATTTGAATAATTAAGATTAGGAGATAAATTTGGGTTTATTAAAAATGGTATTTAAATAAGGATTTATTTAATTAAATCAATCTGAAATTATTGAATGAGAAATTTAAAGGTATGATTTTATAAATGGATTTTTGATTTAAGTGATTTAATTAATATTTCGCGTTTAAATAAATTAAAGAAAATATTGAGTAAAATGTAAATTAAGGTTACTTAAATGATATTGAATCTAATGAGGGAGTATTTCAAGACTAAATAATAACGAGGATAAATCGAGATCTATATGAAACTGTTATATTGAACATTTAAATATTAAAGCCTTGAACTACATTGGAATTTAAATGGTTTATTTTGAGATTCAGATCTGTATTTGACATCAATATAGTTGAATTTTTTATTTAGAAACTAAGTTAAAATTTAGGTTGAACTAAATTTGAAATTATTATTTAGAAAACTAGATTGAATAAAAAAATTTAGTTGAAACGTTGAATACTCAAAGTTTTGAAATATATTGAAATATAAAGGGGTATTTTGTGATTTCAAATCCGAATTTGAGATCGATAAAATTTAAGTGGTTATTTTAGGAATTGAGTTGAATTTAAATTGATAAATTGGGATTGAATAAAATTTGAATGGGAAAGTTGGGTTGATGTTGAAACGATTTGTTAAGTTGAGGGAATTGAAAACACTTTACTATATAAATTATTTAATAAATATAAATACTATTTTGGAAATATAGAGATATTTGAAGTAAAAATGATATTTGGTTTTGAAGCATAAATTAAAATGACCACGGTGTTATAGTGTATATTTATACCTTGTAGACAGTTCTACAGATCCTTAGAGGATGGTTATCCCAAACATCCTTTATGTTAATTATATTTCAGTTGATATTTCACTTGAGTTGGATTTATTGATATAAGAATGTTAATCCTGACTCGAGTGTTTTGTGTTTTGCTTTACGCTCGGGTCAGACCGAGTGATACAGCTTTTGAGACTCACCTTCGATGTTGGAGCTTTGCTTGAAGATCCAGCTATCTATACTTTCAGTCACCCAATTGATTGGTTCAGAGAAGTCATCTGCTCGTACTGGAGACTTCACTGCATCTGGGATATTCTGATGTATTTTATTTCTAACTCTGATGTATATAGTAGCTTCATGAACTACTATCCTTTATCTATTCCGCTGCATTATATTACTCTGTGTCTGTGATCTGTGATTGATTTATTTACTGTATATTTAAGTTTTGCCAAAATTTGTATTAACAATTCGGTATTTTGAATTATTCAAGTCGGACATGTACGGTTTTATTGTCGATTTGAATGGTCCAAAATAGTGGGTCGTTACATGTATCTTTTTAGGTGTGTCGATATTCGAATTTGCATGAGGCGTATCTTTTAAGGTGCATCGATGTTCGACTTTGCATGGGGCGTATCTTTTTAGGTGCGTCGATGTTCGACTTTGCATGGGGCGTATCTTTTTAGGTGCGTCGATGTTCGACTTTGCATGGGGTGTATCTTTTTAGGTGCGTCGATGTTCGACTTTGAATGGGCGTATCTTTTAAGGTGGGTCCATGTTCGATTTTGCAGGGGCGTATCTTTTTAGGTGCGTCAATGTTCGACTTTGCATGGGGCGTATCTTTTTAGGTGCGTCGATGTTCGACTTTGCATGGGGGTATCTTTTTAGGTGCGTCGATGTTCGACTGAGTATGGGGCGTATCTTTTTAGGTGCGTCGATGTTCGGTTTATGGGATAGTGTCTCGCTTGTGGTACACGTGTTGGTGAGTTATCATGCTTCCGTTTGTGGTAGGCCTCCCCTTTTGTGATTTATGGATTTCTAATTGATGATTTCTATACTTCGTGTTTCACCAATTTTTGCGGATGGCATTGATATGTTTTGCCAATATTTGTGGCTTGGTGAATATGTTAAAGAATATGACATTCTTTTTGGTGTTTGAGAAAGTTTTAGATATTGTATGATTTTTGTTGTTATTTAATGTTTACTTATCATAGTATGGCATTATTGTTATCATATGTTTTTGTCATATCTCTTATCCTATCTCATTTTAAATGATATTTATAGCTAGACTGATCCGTTTATTATTTTCTTCTTAAATAACACTCGTGTTAGATCGAGGTATTGCAGGTGCTTCCACTTGATTTCTATCAGGGCCCGTCTTCTGATTTTTGCTAACTACTTAGCTTAGTAGCTTTTGCTTTTATACATTCAAGATAGAGACTCCTTGATGTATAAATATTCTTGTGTCTAGCACTTGAACCTATTCTTTTGTGATGTAGTGGATCTTGCATGACCACTACTTTGATGTACACTTCTATGTGTTTTATTCATATCTGTTTCCGCGATATGAATATCTGTGACTGATTTATGTTATGATTATTTTATATTTGTTTCCAAGGATCACATAGCGACTATGTAGTAGTTTTGAGTTCGTATTTGATATGTCATATTTCCTCTTGAAACGAAATGCATGTCACACTATCTGGCATATCGGTGCTCACACAAAGCAATTACACAGATGGTCGCTCCTCAACGCCTCATTCTTCATGCAAGTTGACGGCATTACTCTATAGTATCCTTGGCTAGTGTGAGTATACAGGTGGGGCGTCACAATGTCCAGGAGATAATTGGTGGTGGTGGCATCTTTCAGATCGACATGAGGTGTCGTGTGTTGGGCGATTAGGGTTCAAAACCCTAGATAATAGGGCGGCGGCGCGAGTCAATGGAGGCGGTCGAAGGTCACATCGTGGCCACGTTCTGGTGCGGCTCTCCATGCCGAGGCAAATGCGGGTGGTCGGCGATGAGATGGTCGTCGGAGGTGTGAGGTAGCGGCTGTCAAAGATGCTCGTGCATGCGCAGGAACATTCGGTCTGGGGGACGTTTTGCGCATGGAAGGGATGTTGACGTGGTGAGTTTTAATAATTATTTTCTTTAATTTAAAATTCAACTTCAAACCTTCTAATCGATATAACTTTTGCATACGAGCTCGTTTTTGAAAATGGTTTCTTTTGTTGGGATCGTATCGGAATTTTGAACATTATGACGCCCGTTTGGATGAATTCTAAGATTGTTTGAATTTGGGCCCTAAAATGGATTTTAATTCGATTTAAATTTGAAGATCGTTGATTTGACCCATTCAGAAATTCTAAAATTTCTTATGTTAGTTAAATTGAGTTTATGATGTGATTGGAAATTTATTACGGCTATTTGTATATTTTAAATCGTCATCTCAATTAATTTGAATTTATTTGAATTAAATCGTTGTTTAATTTATTATTGAATTTAAATTTTCGGTTAATTACCTATAATCGATTATCAGTTCTTTATTAATGTTTATTGATTGAATTGGTGATGATTGCGATGGGGGTTTGATTGTTGATATTGGATGAATGGATGTGGTATTTTATATCGTTATAAAAGTCAAGTTCACTATGGGTTGAAATGACACATACCTGAATGATCTATAGATTAGGGAAAAATCATTATGGGTTGAAATGATAGACTCTAGCGATTATATGGATTCTTGTAAATTTGAGATTGCGGTTTGAAATGATATATAACCGTAAAGTTTTAATTGCGGGTTGAAATGATAAATATCCATATCACTTGACCCTAGGATAGAAAATTATATACGGACATGGGATTGATTAAATTAAATGATTTATGGAATCCTTCATTTTCGAATTTAATTGGATGATATTTTGAAATAAGAATTTGATTCATATAACTTGAATTATTATCAAAATTCAAGTTTTATGTTAAATTTAGAATTGGTTTAAAAGAATTGTTTAAAGGAATTAAATGGAAATTTTAAAGTTGAATTTGAAGTATAAATGAAGTTTATGAAATTGAGTTATTAAAATTGTTTGAAGTATAAATTCGAAATATATTGAATTTGGAGTAACCTAAATTGATATTTCAAACATGGATTGAAAGCCATATTGAATTAAATATTTTACTGAGGATTTGAATTGAAGAATTTGAAATGGGGTTTTGGAAATTGGAATTGTCCAAATGCGTAGGACTGAAATAAATAGTTTAAAATGATATAAACTTCAAATTCATGTTTTATTATAAACTGTATTAAAAATATATTAATTCAAAGATTCAAAATTTTAAGATTTTCAAATTATTAGACCATTTTAACCTATATTAACTATATTAAATTAGTTTAACCTGTTTTAAACCATTTAATCTAATTTAAAACTAATTAACCCATTTTAATTCATCTTATATCTAATTAATCTATATTTAAAGCTATTTAATCTATTTTAATTATATTTAATCTATTTTAAATCCATTTAACTATCCTAAATCAATTTAACAGTATTTCTAATCTAAAATTTAACTATTTATAACTATTTTAACTATTTATAACTACTTAAACTATTTTCAAAATTTTCAGACTAAGTAAAGTGGAAGTGTTTATTTTCAAATTCATTGGTTTAAAAGCAAATACGATTAATTGAGGTTATAACCTAAGTTGGGATGTAAATGTTATAATTAATTGAATATGATGATTTTGAAGTGTGGATTTAACCTAATTGGAAATATGATTTTTGAAAAAAATTATGATTTCGAAAACGATATGATTTCAATGTGAATATGATTTCGAAAGTGATATGGTTTTAAGAATATGATATTTTGATATAAATTGTGAATTGACTTTTGAAATGTAAAAGTACCATCCGGTGTGAAATAAGCGTTTGGTTGTTAAAGAGAGCGGGATCAGATATTTTCATACTCTCTACCAGTACCGAAAACCACTTTAACAACTGTGCGCGTGGTGGAGATTCCAGAAATGAAGTAGGATGGTTTGGCGAACGATTTTTATATGACGTATGACGTGACCCTGACTCCCGTGAGTCAGCTTAGATGTGACTAAAACAGGAGCCATGCCGGCCCAAAGTGAGGTCATTCCTCCTATCGGGCACATTTCTTTGATACCATTCTATTACTTTGTGATTGATTTGGTGGCCACCTCTTGGTTTTGATTTGGGAGTGTGTCTGAGGTGGGTGGTAGTAGCTGCTATGCGTTACCATACGTCTAGATATACAATTGGTATATCTACCCTGGCATTGCCTCGAGTGCCTTGTTCACATGCCCTAGAGTGCCTTCTACGAGTTTGTTTTGTATCGTACCTGTGGAGTGCTCATTTATAGCCCACCTACGGGTGGAATATACAGTATCTGTATAGACTATGACATTATATAAAATGTGTTAACGGGGATATGGGTAACGCCCTAACGCTATTAATACTTTACTTTGCTGTAGACATATTATAATAGCGTATTTCACTACATAGTAGATAGTTTAACGGATCCTTGGGAGATGTGAATCCCGAACATCTATTAAGTTATTGCACTCACGTTAGACATTGGATAGGAAATGTCAAACCCCGTAAACATCTCTGACGCCGTCACACTCATAATTACCGTTGATTTAACTCATATAAGATCTTTTAGTTCTGACTCGAGTGTTTTGTCTTTTCAATTCTCTCGGGGTCAGCCTGAGCATTTCAGGATTTGAAGACCTTATTTCTAGAGGACAAAGACGAAGATTTGTGCTACTATTATTTTGTATATTTATTCCACTACATTCATACTGTTCAGTTGCATTATTTATTTATCTCTGATATGTGTAACTCAGATTCCGTGTTGTATAAGTGTAATCAAATGTTTTGTAAAGAGTTTCATGAACTGTTATTTGATTATTATATTTTGTCATTCCGCTGCGAGATTCTGTTTTGTTTTTCTTTCTCTGTTTTTTCTTATTTACCCCAATAACAATCTACCCCTTTTATGGTTTAAGTTTGATGTGTGTGTCTGCTTAAAATGTCCAAAAAGGCAAGCCGTTATAGGTATTGGCAGAGAGTATGACAATATTCGATCCCGTTCTCTTTTACAATCCAATGCTTATTTCACACCAGATGGTTCTTTTCAAAAGTCAATTCACAATTTACATCAAAATATCATATTCTCGAAACCGTGTCACTTTTGAAATCATATTCCCTTTGAAATCATATTCACCTTTTAAATCATATCGTTTTCGGAATCATAATTTCTTTCAAAAATCATATTTCCAATTAGGTTAAATTCTCACTTCAAAATCATCATATTTAATTAATTACAACCCTTAAATTCCAACTTAGGTAGTAACATCATTAAACCGTATTTGCTTTTAAACCAATGAATTTTATTATAAACACTTTCCTTCTACTTAGTCTGAAAATGTTGAAGATAGTTTAAAAAGTTATAAATAGTTAAAATAGTTATAAATAGTTTAGTTATAGATTCAGGATACTATTAAATTGATTTAAAATAGTTAAATAGATTTAAAATAGATTAAATGGCTTTAATATTGATTAATTAGATTTAAAATAAGTTAACACGGGTTACTTAGTTTAAAATAAATTTACGGATTTAAAAATAGGTTAAAATGATTTAATATAGTTAATATTGGTTAAAATAGTTTAAAATTTTGAAAACTTGAAATTTAGAATCTTTAAAATAATATGTTTCTAAAACAGTTTATATTAAAACATGAATTAGAAATTTATTTCAATTTAAACTATCTATTCCATTCCGACACATTTGGACCATTTCAATATCCAAAACCCAATTTCAAATTCTCCAATCCAAATTCTCAATAAAATATTTAATTCAATATCTGTTCCAATCCATGTTCGAAATATTAATTTAAATTAATCTAATTTCAATATATTTCAAAGTTATGTTCCAAACAATTTTAACAATTCGATTTCTATAAGTTTCATTTATTCAAAAATTCGATTTTGAAATCTCAGTTAAATTCCTTTAAATAATTCCTTTAAACCAATTCCAATTTTAACATAGAACCTGAGTTTCGATAATCAGACAATTTATATAAATCAAATTTTATTTTAAAATATCGTTTAACTAAATTCAATAATTTTGGATTTTAAAATTATTTAACCAATCCGGTGTCCATATATAATTCTTTATCCTAGGGTCAAGCGACATAAATATTTATTATTTCAATCCGCAATTATTTTATATTTACGGATATATATCATTTCAATCCGCAATCCCCAGTTAATATAAAATCCATAAAATCGCTCGAGTCTATCATTTCAACCCATAATGATTTTCCCTAATCTATAGATCGTTCGGGTATATATCATTTCAACCCATAGTGATTTTCCTAATAATGACTAAAGGAACTTGCAGAGTGATAACATTATATAAATCAAATATAACATCCAATCATCCAATATCAACAACCAAACATCCATCACAATCGTCATCCAATTCAATTAATAAATTTCAACAATTAACTAGTTATCAATAACAGGTAATTAACTGGAAGTTTAAATTCAATATTAAATTATCTAGCAATTAAATTCAAATAATTCAAATCAACTGGAATGACGATTTAAATTATACCAAACAGCCATAAATAAATTTCTAATCACATCATAAATTTAATTTAACTAACATAAGACATTTTAGAAGTAGTTAGTGAGTTAAAACACTCACCTTTGAAATTAAATCGAAGTTAAATCCAATTTAGTGCCCAAATCCAAATAGTCTCAGAATTCATTCAAACCTGCATCAAAATGTCCGAAATTTCGATACGATCCTGGCAAAACAAACCGCGTGCAAATCCGAGCATGTTTGTAAAAGTTACGATAATTATAACGATTGAAAATAAAATCAAATAAAATTAAATAAATAACAGAAAGAGGAACGTTCATACTTTCCAGGCCAGGTCATCGCATAGTAGAACCCTACTCTATTGTCATGCACGCGATCGAGAAAGCACCCAGTCGCCACCAAACATTGACTTCGTGCCTACCCTCGTCCAGATAGGCTTTGATCAGACAGCACCACCGCGTCCCCATCCTCACGCCGACTCTAACTCCAAGCCGACGCCACCCATCAACGGCCGTAGCCCACTCGGACGTCGTCGCCTTCCATCGCAATTCCAAGCGTTTTCGAGCATGATGACAATGAACGAATGCCAAAAATAGGAGCTGCTTCTCCTCCTCTTTCCAACGGCACCTCTTGATCGTCAATTGGTCGACGATCCACCTTTGGATCGTCAAAACCCTAAAACGAACGGCCGAGGTTCATCCTCAATTTTTGGAAAAATAGCAATTCGATGAAAAAAACGAATTGCAGATTTGAGATGCGCTCGTCGAGAGCTTCGAAAAGATATATAATTTGTTAGGGTTTGAAGGAGTTTGATTTTGAATTTTTTTTTTGAAATTGAAATTGCAATTGGGAATTATGGTTTGGAGTTTGAATTGGTTTCTACCATTGACAAGAGAGGAGCAGATAAAATTGCACGTATAAGTAATAGGAATTGGCTGCTAGGGTTTTAGAAACAAAGCTATTTATATGGACAAGGCTCGAAACGAATGGACAAATCTAAACGATTTGAACGATAAACGACCCAAAAAGCCCGTTTCGCCTCCAAAATGAAAATGGGTAATACTATATGTCGACATAGATGTTTTCGATAGTTTTAAACTCAATGGAACAGGTTCCAAGTGCAAAATCCATCGTATGAAGAAGTTATGTTAAAATCAGCTTATTTCAAATTGATTTCAATCAAATTGATTACTAGGCGTTTCAAGTCCGTACGATCAAACGACAAGTCCGATTGTTACGAAACTTGAAATCCTATAATAGTTCACCGTTACGGATCCGATGAAATTGGTTTCATCGAAATTCGAGTCAGTGGTCAAAATGGTTATTTTCACGTTAATTAAATAAATAAATATTAAATTAATTAAGTCACTTTTCAATTCAAATTTAATTATTTACAACTTCTATCAATTTGGATTACTTGGTAATTTATAATTCTTTAAAACAAATTTTTATGTCAATTCAATGTTGAATATTTCACCAATTACAATGTTTAATTTCTATTTCAGTAAACTAAATACTTATAAATTGAAATTCCAATAATCCGTTATTTAATTTTTAAATCTTGTTATTCAATCAGTTATCATCTTATGGGTATCATTAACATTGGTTTATGTCTTATTACACTAATATTCTCCAATTTCATCTTTATTTACATTAAGGTAATATTTAATTATGTTTAATTACAATAAATCCAATTATTATAATTTTGATTCCAATAATTTGATCAACTTGATTTCAAAGCTTTTTATTCACTTTATTGTCATATTATGAATAGAATTTACATTGGTTACATCTTGTTGAATTAACATTCTTCAACTATCCATTTAATCTACATTAACTGCACTAATTAAGTGAATTAATTGCAATTTATTTCCAATTAAATTTAATAGACTAAAAATATAATAATTGTCATCATTTACTTTTAATCACACTTACAAGTTATTATTTCAAAACAAATGTTATAATTGTTTACATAATACTGATTTTATCCAATTATAATTAGTTATATACTAATTCATTAATTAATTCAATGTTTACATTTGTTTTCTTATATCCGATTTATTAGCAAATATAACATCTAAATCACTTTAATTAATTGGAATTTCATTCAAATTGTTAATGATTAACTTCAATTAACACTGTTACACTTCATTTTAGTTATTATTTTATTATTAATTTTCATTTTTTTTCCAATATCAAATCACAGAATCTTATTAAATTAAATATTTTAAATTATCAAAAATTACGGGTCGTTACACTCTCCACCACTCAAAACTTTTTCGTCCCCGGAAAGGAAAAGAAGGGAAAATGAATTAAGCAATCAATATATCATATTCAAAGTATTAAATTTATAATAAATTAATTTACATAATTAAATAATTTAAACAAAACATATAATTTCCAAACAATTAAATCCTTTCATATTCAAGTAAATAAAAGTGTGAAAACATTTCACAAAATTTTCCAAGTCCAAAATTCACGAAAATTTCGTACAGTCTCCTTTGTATGGAGAGGTCTGGGAGAAATAGTAATATCAATAATGACAATATATCTCACATATTTTAAAATAATATATCCCAATCACGAGAAAAACAATATAATATCATTAATAAAACAATAATCCGAGAACGTACCTATTTGTCGGGCAATTAATGCTTACTTTATGAAACCAAAAGCAGTAGCAATTTCTTTCATAACCTTTGTTTTACTTATATAACCCAAAAGAGTTAATAATTAAGTTAAAGAGAAAATATTTAAGTTGTTTTCAACTAACAACCAAACAAATCAATACAACATATCCACAATCACTTGTAAACAAGCAGAACAAACATTATTTCAACAAAGAAAACAATCATCCATCATTTCGACCAAAACAAATGGTTGTTCGGGTTTAAAACTTCTAATCATATAAAATGATAAATAAACTATGAATTAAACCATATACTCAGCAATCGTAGATAAAACCCAATATATCATTTATAGATCCTACACAATAGAAATATCCTTTCCCAATAAATCCACAAGTCGAACAACAATCATTTCAAAGAATATTTAAGTTTCATTCTTATTACTCTTTCTTTTTCCAATTAATCACTGTTCATTCTCATTTGTTCATACAAGGCTCGTTAAATTTCTTTACATTATCACTTATAAATTCATTTTCCATTCATCTATACAATAACATTTTCCTTTCATTACTCTACATTCTTTACTTAAATAAGTTATATCCATTTTCAATTATTATTATTATTATTATTTTCTCATTCATATAATGTTTATTTTCATAAGTTTACATTCATTACTACTTACAAAAGCTCATTTCTCCTTATTCATACTTTTCATTTATTTTATTATTTTACATTCATTGCTTAAATAAGTTATTTTATTTCAAGTATTGGATTATACATTATCAGGTAATTTTCTTTACAATTCAATTCACCGCTTATAGATTATTTATTTTTCACATTCATTCTTCCATATAAAGTATCATTGAATATTAACTTCATTTCTAAATCATTTCCATGGTTCTCTAAATTTATAATCATACAATTTATATAGTATTCATTTTAATTATAAATGGCTTTAATATTAATTCAAGTTTATAGTTATTTACTTACAATGTTCACCCTTTTACTATTTAATCTGATTATAAATAGCTTACAATGTTAACATAAGTTTATATCATTTTCTTTCATTATTCACTTTATTACATTTAATTAGTAGCATTTCAAACTATAAACTTTAGTTAACAACAATTTACAGCATTAAAATTCTTGTTTATAAAGTAAGTCTACCGAACACTTTCCTTTTCTGAAGTTTACTGCATAATATTCTACCACGTATCCTATTTAACTTTACAACTTTTAATATTTTGGTAAGTTATATATGCATGTCTTTTAGAATGAAATAAAAGGTTACACAAGTTTTCCTGTTAATTTTAAATCAAAATGTTTAATAGTTACATTTTCTTATTTTCATTTTATTTGCCGTTCACAAATTTTCAATTTCTTATTTATTTCATTTATCATTTTAACATCAAATTTCTCATTTCCATTTTAATTAATGTAGTCAAATTCCATTCATTATAATAAATTTCAATTTCTAATTTATAGAAACTTAAGAACTAAACAACCAGGTTTCAATTTTATTCCATTTCAAATAGTATATATGTATATACTCAAAACATGTATATATCCAATCATATTTAGGAAAATTTAGATTTGTTATAAAAAAGTATAGTAAAACTACTACATCAGCCTTCCCACTTTGAAACTCGAAAATGAACATCGATGATGCATGCACGCATCGTCGAAATCATTTTCCAGTGACAAAGTGGGGAGTACAGAACTTATTTCCTTTTATAATTTTATTTTAAAATATTTCTTTCAAATCATCTTGAAATATTTATGTCAAAAAATACTTCTAAATAATATTAATATTATATTCCAAATCATTTGAAGGAAATTTCAAAAATACTGAAACTTAAGTTCTAAAACTTCCAATTTATATTTATTTTATTTGTAAGTCTTACCTTCAATCAATATTTATAAAACTTCAGTACTTAACAAACAAATATATAGCAACCAACTACATCATTTATAAACTTTATTATTTTATATACCAAAATATATAATAGGCAAAATTGTTTCATTTACCTACATTTCATGTAACATTCCTGATTTTGAAGCCAAATTAATTTAGTGATTTATTTGATTTTTGAATTTAATTTAGAATTAATTGGTAATTTAATTTGAAATTTCCAGGAGCAAATGAAAAAATAATGTGTTTGTTTATTTTATAAATATATTCTTATTTGGAATTTGAATTTGAAATTCAAATACATATATGTTGAAAAATTGAAATTAAAAATCTTTATATTTTAAAGAACTAGTAAATATATATATATATATATATATATATATAATTTTTAATTTGTGTATAACTACATTTAAAATCATTTCTTTAAAAAGTTGTAAAGGTATAAAATATAAAATGAGAATATCTTTTATAAGTATAAGTTATATAAGTATTAATAATGAATATGTGTGTTTATTTATTAAAATATAATTAGTTTTAAATCAGTTTTCTTTAAAATGATATAAATATAAGTAGTTAAAATGTATGAATGCATATGTAAAGCAAGAATTAATAAAAGCTTTAAACTTATATATATATATATATATATATATATATATATCTTTGGAAAATGAAAAAGAAAATGGTTTGTATATATACATGAGGTAAATATTTATAATATCATAGCTGATAAATAAATACAAAGCTTTGATATGAATGTATATTTTGAAAGTATAAAGTCTAAAATACATACACCCATATGAATATAAACATATGTTAGGATATGAAAATATAAACGCTTAAAGGTTTAAAAACAAAATTGATAAAATAAATTGAAGTAAGGATATAAACATAATTTAATTCACCTATGACATTTGTAAAATCATAGGAACTTGTATAAACAAGTGTAAGGTTGGTTTTATTATAGAATTACAAGTGGCATTTAATTTAATTTTCTTTTAAGTTAAAGTATAAGATAACATACATTAGAAAGAAACCAGGCTACTTATTTCATATCTCTTTTCCCAAACTCTTCTCATTTTCATTTCTAAAATCAAAACAAAAGGGAATTATACAAACAACATCTCAAAACCTAAAGCAAATTCAGGCAAAGCAAAGATCAAAGATCAGTTCCAAAAATCATGTAGCAAATCAAGTTCAACAACAACTAGTTCAACATGAATCAAACATTAAAAAAAATCTTCAACCTGAAACCAGATCTGTTTGCAATGCAAAATCAAGCAAGTGTTCAAGCTTTCCAGCCTGAAACAATTTTGAAGCAAGCAAGTATCAATCTAACATTCCAAAGTTCAAATTCAAAGTCCTAGATCAAAGCTCAAGTTTAAAATAGAATTTCCAGATTTCCAATCTATCCTCTGCTTCGCCATTTCTCAGGTGAGCAAACTTACCGCTTTGATTTGATTTATGACCTGATGTGGTGATTTATGTGTGATGAGAAGTTGTTAATCTATGTGCATGTATACAAATATGTATACAAATACTTGTGCATGTCTGGTTTAAAAGGCAATATTTGCCTCTGTTGATTACAGGCTTCCAAACCTGTCTTCAAAATAAAAGAAAAAAATTAAACTGATCCTTCTATGATCATTTTTAGCCAGTAATGTAAAAACAAAACATGTTTAAAATCATCATAACCTAATTTTAAAAATATATTTTCAATATAATATGAAATGGTTTTTGTTTGAATGAAGAGACACAGTAAACTTCAAATCTTATCCAATTTTCGATTTGCATGAATTCAAATTTGGATTACATAATCTAAATACATTTCGAAAGCAAGGATTTTTAAACCAAAATCTAGAATTTTTAGTTGCGAATTGGGTTTGCATCTATTGGTTGAACAGAAAATGGGTTATTGCGAATTTCTGGCGATCAACATGATGTTGAACCTCGGGTTCGTGTCAGTAGGTGCTGGGATTATGGTCGATCTCGAGAAAAATGCGAAGTAAATTTATAATTCATTATGGAAGGCAGTTTGGATTGATCTAGGGTTTAAGCATGGCGTTTTGTTGGTTGAATTCGCAAGCCATGATCGTCGTCGTCACCGCGTTTCAGTCAATCGCACCAGGGGGAATGGGTTTGTGGATGGTCAAAGCATCATCGGTTATGACGGCATGGCTTCTGATGGCTTGTCGCGGAGGAGCGAAGTGGATTAAGGTGATCATGTGGGTTACAGGAAGTAATATTGGTTTCGAAATTTTGCTCGATTTCAATTTAAAAACAATCTCGCGTTTTTTGTTGTACGAATTATTTCCGGAGATCATTGTAGATGATCGGAAGGTTTCAACATCGATCATAGGTGGTCAACGTGCTTATGCACGTATACGTGCAAATGTTCATATTAGTGGTTCGAGTATTTGGGGAAGAAGGTGGAAGGCTCGAAGCCAAGCACAGGGAACAGATCCATTTTCTCAAAGCAGGGCGAAGCATGGGTTGCTCGGGTTCAAGCTCGGTGGGATGTGTTTTTTCTCGGTTTATTTATATTTGGCCAAACAGTTTTAAACTTTAAAGAAGAATCAAGTTTTTTAAAAAATAATTTTTTAAAAATCAATTTCCTTTTAGATTATATGTTATCTAAGTTTTAAAATTTGTTAAGAAGGTTTTAAATTAAATTGTTTTAATCAAATAAGTTTTAAAATGATTTAAAGATATACATAAACTTTTATTTTGAAAGTTTATTAAAACTTAATAATATTAAGGATTAGTAAATGAATGTTTTAATGGTTAATTAACTTTTAATATTTAAGTTAAATTTATTTGTTAAAGGAAATTAATTACTTATAGTTAATTACTTAATAAAAGTAATCAAGATAAATTAATTAATAATTTAAGTTTAATAAATCAAGTAATTAATGAATAATTAATTAAAAATAATTAAATAATTGAAATTAATTATGAATGGATGATTAATGATTAAAAATTGATTAATCAGATGTTTAAAAGGTTAATTAATTTAAAGAATAATTAAATAATGAGGTTAATGAATTAAGGTAATTAATTTGAGAACAATTAATTAATGAAAGTAATTAAGGGATGATTGTTAATTAAGGATTAATCAATTAAAATTTTGTTATTAATTAAGGATAATTAATCAAAGGATTAATTCTTAATTAAAGGTTAATTAATAATTAATTAAAGGATAATTAATAATAATGGTTTGTAATTAATTAATTATTAATTAACCATGATTAGAAATTTATTCATAGGTAATGATCTGGTTTAAAATTAACCAGACGACTAGATGATTATACTTATGAATGTATGGATGGTATGGAATGCTGTGAATTATGTGATATGCCTTATGTGTAATGTTCTGTGATATGTTTGTGCTGTTGAATGTAATTTAGTTATCTGTAATGCATTTATGTTATCTATGAGTGATTCTTTGTATATAGATAAGCGTTATAGGATTATACCGCTTATCGATATTGCTGTGATTATTTCTGTAATAATTGATGATGTGATAATTTATGATGTTGCACTATTGTGTTAAACCCATGGACTACACCATACGCACACAAATATGGATTGCATGAGGAAATTGGTTAAGTCGCATATTTTTGAAATGGTTTTAAAAAAATTGAAATTTGAATCCATACAGTTTTGGGAAATGGATTTGGGTTAGATGTAAAAAACTTTTAAAAAGGGAGTTGTCAAAGATAAAAGTTATTTTGAATAACTTGATAAAATTTGATATTTAAATAGTTTGATTTAAATTTGAATTCAAGGTTTGAAAATTAAATTCCATGTTTGGAAATTATGGTTTAAAAGATTATACGATTTATTAATGTGTTTATATGAGTTTTGAACCATTTTAAAAGTATTGTTTTGGAATTTGAATTTAACTCAAGGGGTTTAACTCGTTCAAATATAATTGGATTTTTTCGAAACGAAAACTATTGGTTTTCAAATAATAATAGCTTTCATATAAAAAAAGGATTTCCAATTTTTATCAAAAGATCTCAAGTTTGAAATAAAATTGTGAATTGTTTTTGAAAGATATGAATGAACCTTTGTGAAAGATTATTGAACTTCGTTTTGAAATAGAAGAGGATTTTAAAAGGAGTATCTTTTATATAAGAGTTTTGAAATGGGAATTGTGAATGAATCTTTGGAAATAGTTTTGAAAACTATAAATTGAGTCTTTGGTTTAATAATTGGATGAGATAATCCAATTTGAAAAGGAAACTGTTTTGAAATCTGTGAATGAATCTTTGTGAAAAATGGGTGAACTTTGTGAATTGAATCTTTTTGTTGAAAGATTTAGAAATGGTAATTTGTTTAAACCATTTGAATGAAAAGTTTTGGGTTTTAAAGTTGTGACTTAACTGAAATCCCATATCCATATGTTTTTAGATATTGCTTTCATTATTCAGTTTAGCCGAGAGAGGACCTTGTGTCATATAACCCATTCCGAACAATGATACGACGTTATGAATAGCATTTGAAGACGGTGGGGATGACCAGGTGTCTTCGAGAACGATAGGATAACCTGTCGAATGACTCTGCACTGAGTAGCTATGGTATAGAGATCTCCATATGTGATTGGGAGTCCGATCGGGATTGGGATACCCGGATTTGCAAGGGAATCTTTGGAAGTGCCTTCGGTTCTGTTCGAACCCTGAAAAGACTTGTATGAATGTGTGTCTGACATTACACTTTGAGGTGTAAAGCTGTTTTCTATCAAATACATTTCTGTTTGATGGCGGAGATTTATTCTCTTAGCTTAACACCCTTCTCTGTGACGTACGAGCTCATAGGTTATGTAGTATATGGTTACGAGTGATACATTCCCAATTTGGTAATGTGGCATACGAAGTGTTGTTGATCATTTGTTGATTAAAGCATGGCTTTGTGAAAAGCGTACCTTTGTGGATGTGACTTCGTCGAGCCTCACAACCCCGTAATGGTTGAAACAGGAATCGTGGCAGCAAGGTTATTTGGGGGTAGCTCCCCCTGAGGGTATGACCATTTCCTTCTGGATAAGAAGTGATATCATGGTATGGAGCCCAGATATTTACTTATGTTGATTTTGAAAGTGGTATCATGGTATGGAGCCCAGATACTTTACAGTGTGGTTGTTGGATTGAGGGCCCTTGGATCAAGGTCGGTAACGACCGGGGGATGGCATACTCGTGTCAGTAGTTACTTCCGAGCAGGGGTAACCCGGCCTTGTGTAGCAGAGATCCAGTTAGTTCTCGGGGATGTCCCTCTAGAGGCGCTCCATTTTGTGTGGGAAGTTACTTTGCCTGACCATTTGTTGGAAATCCAATCTCCAATACGCGCCCTGTACGGTTTTAGTTGTATAACCCGCCATCTACTTATGGTGGCGCCCCACTGTTTGGATGGTAGCTATAGTAGGCATAGTTCGAAATGTCTATGCTGGCTAAGATTAATATTATACTTTCGAAAGGTTTTCTGCACTATGCACTAATAAAAATATCAAAATGGTTTTCGCGTATCAAGCATTTTTGACTATCATAAGAAGAAATCTCCTCCAATTCTACGTTTGCATGGTGTGTGTGGCAGGAGGCCTTATGGTAGTTTCATTTTCCAAAAAGCATTGCAGATTTCAAATTTAAATTCTTTTGTTTGCTTTAAAGATAAAATGCTTTTGTTTGCTCATACCAGTCCCATGAATGACCCGGAGTTTATTGTTCCCTTCCTAAATTCTGGGTGCCCACAATTTTCCACACGGGCAGTCTAGAGTTGGGTTTTTAAGATAGTTGAGTGGTAGGAGTAGAGTCGATAGCTTTCAGCCTTTGGATTTTGACGATTGCATTTCGAGATCGCATTTGCTTAAGTCAACTTGATGGTGTTCTCGCTTATTGGATTGGAGATCTTTGGAGTTTGGCATTGAAGACATTATCCTTCCACTGCAGTTGCCTTGTTTGCTTTATCTTCTGCTGTTGTTTCTTTTCGCTGCTATTTCTTGTATCTCTGATGTATATAGATATTCAGTTGTATCTGATATTGTATCAAATGTTGTATATCAAATGTATTATTCATTTCTTCCACCGTGTTATTGTACTTAATGTGTTATAAGTTCCGGCGAACCAGATTCGACGTTTGAATCTGTGGCATTCAAGTACAAGTGAAGTACGGGTGCCGATTTTCAAAGGTCGTGTCAAGGTCGTTATAATTGGTACCAAAGCTGAAGGTTGAAACTTTAGCTCAGGAGTATAACACTTTAAGTAACTCATTAGAGATAGGGTGAAGTATACCCTAGAATGAGCATATCCCTAAGATATCCATCTGTATGCCTCAGTAAATTCTCTTGCTATCCACTGATAGTAAGTATGAGTCCAAGAAGAGGACGAGATAGGGGACAGAGGAGTGCCACTGCAAATGCTCAATACCCTGCAACAATGGAAACAACTTTCTTTATCAATCTCCTTTGATCCAATCTCAATTCTTTGATGTCTTCGTGGCAACTCCAGGAAAAAGCTTTAAAAAGCTTTGATATATTAGCATGGGATATGAACTCCAAATGGGTCAGAATTGTTTGTTTGGATGAATTGTTTGCTTTGGTTGCTATAGTTGATAGGTATACCTTGGTTTCTAAACTAAAAAAAGTGTTGGGATTTTATCCATATATCTGTCTATTCTTTTGGGTCTAGATATATTCTACGAATGGTTAGTTATCCTTCGAACTGACCAATGCCCTGCTTATTTCGTAGATTAGGTGACCCGTGTTTCTTGTGTACTATCGAATGATTTCATTCTCATATTTATTATTGTTGATACTCTAATTTGGTGAGCCAAATACAGAATAGATAATCAGCTCGATTGATGAGTCGATTTGTGTATTTATCTATTCTTTGTTATCTTCCCGTTTGGCAAATTTCGGGGACAAAATTTTCTTAAGGGGGGAATCTGTAACATTCCTAATTTTGAAGCCAAATTAATTTAGTGATTTATTTGATTTTTTAATTTAATTTAGAATTAATTTTTAATTTAATTTGAAATTTCAAAGAACAAATGAAAAAAAATGTGTTTATTTATTTTATAAATAGATTTTTTTTGGAATTTGAATTTGAAATTCAAATACGTATATGTTGAAAAATTGAAGTTAAAAATCTTTATATTTTAAAGAACTAGTAAATATGTATATATAAAATTAGTAATTTGGATATAATTACATTTAAAATCATTTCTTTAAAAAGTTATAAAGGTATAAAATATAAAATGAGAATATCTTTTATAAGTATAAGTTATATAAGTATTAATAATGAATATGTATGTTTATTTATTAAAATATAATTAGTTTTAAAATCAATTTTCTTTAAATTGATATAAATATAAGTAATTAAAATGTATGAATGCAAATGTAAAGAAAGAATTAATAAAAGCTTTAAACTTACATATATGTATGTGTGTGTGTATATATATATATATATATATATATATCTTTTGAAAAAGAAAAAGCAAATGGTTTGTATATATACATGAGATAAATATTTATAAAATCATAGTTGATAAATAAATACAAAGCTTTGATATGAATGTATATTTTGAAAGTTTAAAGTTTAAAATACATACACATATATGAATATAAACATATGTTAGGATATGAAAATATAAATGCTTAAAGGTTTAAAAACAAAATTGATAAAATAAATTGAAGTAAGGATATAAACATAATTTAATTCACCTATGACATTTGTAAAATCATAGGAACTTGTATAAACAAGTGTAAGGTTGGTTTTATTATAAAATTACAAGAGGCATTTAATTTAATTTTCTTTTAAGTTAAAGTATAAGATAACATACATTAGAAAGAAACCAGGCTACTTATTTCATATCTCTTTTCCCAAACTCTTCTCATCTTCATTTCTAAAATCAAAACTAAAGGGAATTATACAAATAACGTCTCAAAACCTAAAGCAAATTCAGGAAAAGCAAAGATCAAAGACCAGTTCCAAAAATCATGTGGCAAATCAAGTTCAACAACAACTAGTTCAACCTGAATCAAACATTAAAAAAAATCTTCAACCTGAAACCAGATCTGTTTGCAATGCAAAATCAAGCAAGTGTTCAAGCTTTCCAGCCTGAAACAATTTTGAAGCAAGCAAGTATCAATCTAACATTCCAGAGTTCAAATTCAAAGTCCCAAATCAAAGCTCAAGTTTAAAACAGAATTTCCATATTTTCAATTTATTCTCTGTTTTCCATTTCTCAGGTGAGCAAACTTACCTCTTTGATTTGATTTATGACCTGATGTGGTGATTTATGTGTGATGAGAAGCTGTTAATCTGTGTGCAAGTATATAAATATGTATACAAATACTTGTGCATGTCTAGTTTAAAGGCAATATTTTCCTCTGTTGATTATAGGCTTCCAAACCTGTCTTCAAAATAAAAGAAAAAAAAATTAAATTGCTCCTTTTATGATCATTTTTAGCTAGTAATGTAAAAAAACATTTTTAAAATCACCATAACCTAATTTTAAAAATATATTTTCAATATAATATGAAATGGTTTTTGTCTGAATGAAGAAACACAGTGAACTTCAAATCTTATCCAATTTTCGATTTGCATGAATTCAAATTTGGATTACATAATCTAAATACATTTCGAAAGCAAGGATTTTTAAAACAAAATCTAGAATTTTTAGTTGCGAATTGGGGTTGCATTTATTGGTTGAACACAAAACGGGTTATTGCGAATTTCTGGTGATCAACACGATGTTGAACCTCGGGATCGTGTCAGTAGGTGCTGGGACTATGGTCGATCTCGAGAAAAATGCGAAGTAAATTTATAATTCATTGGGGAAGGCAATTTGGATTGATCTAGGGTTTAAGCACGGCGTTTTGTTGGTTGAATTTGCAAGCCATGATTGTCGTCGTCACCGCGTTTCAATCAATCGCACCAGGGGGAAAGGGTTTGTGGATGGTCGAAGCATCATCGGCTATAACGGCGTGGCTTCTGATGGCTTGTCGCGGCAGAACAAAGTGGATTAAGGTGATCGGGTTGGTTGCAGGAAGAAATATTGGTTTCGAAATTTTGCTCGATATCGATTTAATAGCAATCTCACGTTTTTGGTTGTACGAATCGTTTCTGGAGATCATTGTGGATGATCGAAAGGCTTCAACTTCGATCGCAGGTGGTCAACATGCTTGTGCATGTATACGTGCAAATGTTTGTATCAGTGGTTCGAGTATTTGGGGAAGAAGGTGGAAGGCTCGAATCCAAGCACGGGGAACTGATCCATTTTCTCGACGCAGGGTGAAGCATGGGTTGCCCGGGTTCAAGCTCGGGTGGGACGTGTTTTTTTATTGGGTTTATTTATATTTGGCCAAACAGTTCTAAACTTTAAAGAAGAATCAAGTTTTTTAAAAAATAAATTTTGTTTAAATCAATTTCCTTTTAGATTAGATGTTATCTAAGTTTTAAAAATTTTCAAGAAGGTTTTAAATTAAATTATTTTAATTAACTAAGTTTTAAAATGGTTTAAAGATCTACATAAACTTTTCTTTTGAAAGTTTATTAAAACTTAATAATATTAAGGATTAGTTAATGAATATTTTATTGGTTAATTAACTTTTAAAGTTTAAGTTAAATTTATTTGTTAAAGGAAATTAATTACTTGTAGTTAATTACTTAATAAAAGTAATTAAGATAAATTAATTGATAATTTAAATTTAATAAATCAAGTAATTAATGAATAATTAATTAAAAATAATTACTTAATTGAAAGTAATTACGAATGGATGATTAATGATTAAAAATGGATTAATCAAATGTTTAAAGGTTAATTAATTTAAATAATAATTAATTAATGAGGTTAATTAATTAAGGTAATTAATTTGAGAATAATTAATTAATGAAAGTAATTAAGGGATGATTGTTAATTAAGGATTAATTAATTAAATTTTTGTAATTAATTAAGGATAACTGATTAAAGGATTAATTATTAATTAAAGATTAATTAATGATTAATTAAAGGATAATTAATAATAATGGTTTGTAATTAATTAATTATTAATTAACCATGATCAGAAATTTATTCATAGGTAATGATCTGGTTTAAAATTAATCAGACGACTTGATGATTATACTTATGAATGTATGGATGGTATGGAATGTTGTGAATTATGTGATATCCCTTATGTGTAATGTTCTGTGATATGTTTGTGTTGTGGAATGTAATTTAATTATCTGTAATGCATTTATGTTATCTATCTGTGATTCTGTGTGTATAGATAAACGTTATAGGATTATATCGCTTATCGATGTTGCTGTGGTTGTTTCTGTAATAATTGATGATGTGATGATTTATGATGTTGCACTATTGTGTTAAACCCCTGGACTACACCATACACACACAAATATGGATTGCACGAGTTGGTTAAGTCATAGATTTTTGAAATGGTTTTAAAAAAATTGAAATTTGAATCCAAACAGTTTTGGAAAATGGATTTGGATTAGATGTAAAAAGCTTTTGAAAAGGGAGTTTTCAAAGATAAAAGTTATTTTGAATAACTTAATAAAGATTTGAAATTTAAATAGTTTGATTTAAATTTGAGTTCAAGGTTTGAAAATTAAATTCCATGTTTGGAAATTATGGTTTAAAAGATTATACAAGTTATTAATGTGTTTATATCAGTTTAAACCGTTTAAAAGTATTGTTTTGGAATTTGAATTTAACTCAAGGGCTTTAACTCGTGCAAATATAATTGGATTTTTCTGTAACGAAAACTATTGGTTTTCAAATAATAATAGCTTCATATAAAAAAAGGATTTCCAATTTTTATCGAAAGATCTCAAGTTTGAAATAAAATTGTGAATTGTTTTTGAAAGCTATGAATGAACCTTTGTGAAAGATTGTTGAACTTTGTTTTGAAATTGAAGAGAATTTTAAAAGGTGTATCTTTTATATAAGAGATTTGAAATGGGAATTGTGAATGAATCTTTGGAAATAGTTTTGAAAACTATAAATTGAGTCTTTGGTTTAATAATTGGATGAGATAATGCAATTTGAAATGGAAATTGTTTTGAAATCTGTGGATGAATCTTTGTGAAAAATGGGAGAACTTTGTGAATTGAATCTTTTTGTTTAAAGTTTTGGAAATGGTAATTTGTTTAAACCATTTGAATGAAAAGTTTTGGGTTTTAAAGTTGTGACTTAACTGAAATCCCATATCCACATGTTTTTAAATATTGCGTTCATTATTCGGCTTAGCCGGGAGAGGACCTTGTGTCATATAACCCATTCCGAATGATGATACGACATTATGGATAGCATTTGAAGATGGTGGTGAAGACCGGGTATCTTCAAGAATGATATGATAACCTGTCGAATGACTCTGCACTGAGTAGCTACGGTATGGAGATCTCCATATGTGATGGGGAGTCCGATTGGGATTGGGGATACCCGAATTTGCAAGGGCTTCTTTGAAAGTGCCTTCGGTTCTGTTCGAACCCGGAACAAACTTGTATGGATGTGTGTCTGACATTACACTTTGAGGTGTAAAGCTGGTTTCTATCAAATACATTTCTGTTTAGTGGCGAAGATTTATTCTCTTAGCTTAACACCCTTCTCTAAGACGTACGAGCTCAGAGGTTATGTAGTTGATGGTTACTAGTGATACATTTCCAATTTGGTAATGTGGCATACAAAGTGATGCTGATCATTTGTTGATCAACGCATGGCTTTGTGAAAAGCGTAGTTTTGTGGACGTGACTTCGTCGAGCCTCACAACTCGGTAATGGTCGAAACAGGAAACGTGGCAGCGAGGTTATTTGGGGATAGCTCCCTCTGAGGGTATGACCATTTCCTTTTGGATAAGAAGTGATGTCATGGTATGGAGCCCAGATATTTAATTATGTTGATTTTGAAAGTGGTATCATGGTATGAAACCCAGATACTTTACTATGTGGTTGTTGGATTGAGGGCCCTCGGATAAAGGTCGGTGACAACCGGGGGATGGCATACTCGTATCAGTAGTTACTTCCGGGCAGGGGTAACCTAGCCTTGTGTAGTAGAGATCCAGTTAGGTTCTCGGGGACGTCCCTCCAGAGGCGTTCCATTTTGTGTGGGAAGTTCCTTTGCCTGAACATTTGTTGGAAATCCAATCTCCAACACGCGCCCTGTATAGTTTTAGTTGTATAACCTGCCATCTACTTATGGTGGCGCCCCACTGTTTGGATGGTAGCTATAGTAGGCATAGTTCGAAATGTCTATGCTGGCTAAGATTAATATTATACTTTCAAAAGGTTTTCTGCACTATGCTAATAATAATATCAAAATGGTTTTCGCGTATCAAGCATTTTTGACTATCATAGGGAGAAATCTCCTCCAATTCTGCATTTGCATGGTGTGTGTGGCGGGAGGCCTTATGGTAGTTTCATTTTCCAAAATGCATTGCGGATTTCAAATTTAAATTCTTTTGTTTGTTTTAAAGACAACATGTTTTTTTCTGCTCATACCAGTCCCATGACTGACCCGGAGTTTATTGTTTCCTTCCTAAACTCTCGGTGCCCACAATTTTCCACACGGACAGTCTAGAGTTAGGTTTTTCAGATAGTTGAGTAGTAGGAGTAGAGTCGATAGCTTTCAGCCTTTGGATTTTGACGATAGCATTTCGAGATCGCATTTGCTTAAGTCAACTTGATGGTGTTCTCGCTTATTGGATTGGAGATCTTTGGAGTTTGGTATTGAAGACATTATCTTTCCGCTGCAGTTGCCTAGTTTGCTTTATCTTCTGCTGTTGTTTCTTTCCGCTGCTATTTCTTGTATATATGATGTATAGTTATATTCAGTTGTATTTGATATTGTATCAAATGTTGTATATCAAATGTATTATTCATTTCTTCTGTTGTGTTGTTGTACTTAATGTGTTATAAGCTTCGGCGAACCAGATTCGACGTTTGAATCTACGACATTCAAGTACAAGTGAAGTACAGGTGTCGATTTTCGATGGTCGAGTCAGGGTCGTTATATTTCAAAATAAATATTGTTCTGATCTGTCGTATTAAGTGTTTAGAATTCCCCATCGATGTCATAGCGTCCTATGCACCAACCAGAATTTATAAATACAAAACGGGACAAATTAACACAATATAAAAACCTTTCTATAACACTAACAAATACGCTCTCTCATATATATATATACACACACACACTCAGCGACTCATTCTAGGGTATTACTACTCTATTTCTAAAGAGTCAGACCCCACAGTGCTAAGGTTATCGCTAAATCAAAGCTCTGATACCAACTGTAATGACCTTCCTTTTTGGACGTTTTAAGCAGACACATGTCGAACTCAAACCATTCAAAAGGGCAAATTGTTATAAGGTAAATAAGAAAAAGAGAAAGAATTAAAACAAATATAGAATCTCGCAGTGAAACGAAAAAATATAATAATCAAATAACTGTTCATGAAGCTATTTTAAAAGTACATTTGATTATCCTTTACAATACAACGTCAGAGTTACATAAATAGGAATAAACAAATAAATGCAGCGGAACAAACATGATGCAGCGGAATATAATAAATAATACTAGTACAAATCTTCGTCTTCATCCTCCAGAAACAAAATCTTCAACCCTGAAATGCTCAGGTTGAGCCGAGCGAATAGAAAAGACAAAACACTCTAGTCGGAACTAAAAGATCTTATGTAATTTAAATCAATGGTAAATATGAGTGTGACGACGTCAGAGATGTTTATGGTGTTTGACACCTCCTATCCAGTATCTAACGTGAGTGGAGTAACTTAAGCGATGTTCGGGATTACCATCTCCTAAGGATCCGTTAAACTATATACAATGTAGTACAATTCGCTATTATAATATGTCTACAGTAATGTAAAAGTATTAAAAGAGCGTTAAGGCGTTACCCATATCCCCCTTAACACATTTTATATATTCACATAGTCTATACAGTACTGTAACTCCTACGTCAATTGGAGGCTATCAGAGAGCACTCCATAGGTATGGTACAAAACAAACTCGTAGAAGGCGCTCTAGGGCATGTGGACACGACATTCGAGGCAATGCCAGGGTAGATATACCAGTTGCAGATCCGGACTGGTGGTAACGCATAGCAGCTACTACCGTCCACCTTGAAAACTTTCCTAAATCAAATCAAGGGTTTCCACCAAATCAATCACAAAGTAGTAAAATGGTATCGAAGAAATGTGTCTGATAGGAGGAATGACCTCACTTGGCCCGGCATGGGCCCTGTTTTAGTCACATCTAAGCTGACTCAAGGGAGTCAGGGTCACGTCATACCTCATACAGAAATCATTCGCCAAACTATCCTACTTTATTTTTGGAATCACCACCACGTACACAATTGTTAAAGTGGTTTTCAGTATTGGCAGAGAGTATGACAATATCCGATCCTGGTCTCTTTAACAACCCAATGCTTATTTCACACCGGATGGTTCTTTTACATTTCAAAAGTCAATTCACAGTTTATATCAAAAAATCATATTCTCAAAACCATATCACTTTCGAAATCATATTCCCTTTGAAATCATATTCACGTTTTAAATCATATCATTTCCGAAATCATAATTTCTTTCAAAAATCGTATTTCCAATTAGGTTAAATTCTCACTTCAAAATCATCATATTCAATTAATTATAACATTTAAATTCCAACTTAGGTTGTAACATCATTTAATCGTATTTGCTTTTAAACCAATGAATTTGAATATAAACACTTCCATCTACTTAGTTTGAAATTTTTGAAGCTAGTTTAAAAAGTTATAAATAGTTAAAATAGTTGTAAATAGTTTAGTTATAGATTTAGGATACTGTTAAATTGATTTAAATAGTTAAATAGATTTAAAGTAGATTAAATATAATTAAAATAGAGTAAATGGCTTTAAAATAGATTAATTAGATTTAAAATAAGTTAACATGGGTTACTTAGTTTAAAATAAATTTAATGATTTAAAAATAGGTTTAAATGCTTTAATATAGTTAATATAGGTTAAAATAGTTTAAAATTTTGAACATCATAAAATTTAGAATCTTTAAAATAATATGTTTCTAATACAGTTTATATTAAAACATGAACAATTTCATTCCAACACATTTAGACCATTTCAATATCCAAAACCCAATTTCAAATTCTCCAATCCAAATTCTCAATAAAATATTTAGCTCAATATCTCTTCCAATCCATGTTCGAAATATCAATTTAAATTAATCCAATTTCAATATATTTCAAAGTTATGTTTCAAACAATTTTAATAACTCGATTTCTATAAGTTTCGTTTATACTTCAAAAATTCGATTTTGAAATCTCAATTAAATTTCTTTAAACAATTCCTTTAAACCAATTCCAATTTCAACATAAAACTTGAGTTTCGATAATAATTCAATTTACATAAATCAAGTTTTATTTCGAAATATCATTTAACTAATTTCAAAAAATTTAGATTTTAAAATCATTTAATTTAACCAATCCTGTGTATGTATATAATTATCTACTCTAGGGTCAAGTGATACGAATATTTATCATTTCAATTCGCAATCTCGTGTTAATATAAAAATCTATAGAATCGCTCGAGTCTATCATTTCAATCTTTAACGATTTTCCTTAATCTACAGATCATTCGGGTATATATCATTTCAATCCATAATGATCTTCCTAATAATGACTAAGGGAACTTGTAGAGTGATAACATTATATAAATCAAATATAACATCCAACCATCCAATATCAACAACCAAACATCCATCACAATCATCATCCAATTCAATTAATAAATTTCAACAATTAACTAATTATCAATAACAGGAAATTAACTGGAAATTTAAGTTCAATATTAAATTAACTAGCAACTAAATTCAAATAAATTCAAATCAACTGGAATGATGATTTAAATTATATCAAACAGCCAAAAATAAATTTTTAATCACATCATAAATTTAATTTAACTAACATAAGACATTTTAGAAGTTGTGAGTGGGTTAAAACGCTCACCTTTTAATTGAAATCGAATTTAAATCCAATTTAAGGCCCAAATTCAAACAGTCTCAGAATTCATTCAAACCCGCGTTAAAATGTCCGGAATTTCGACATGATCCCGGCAAAATAAACCGCGTGCAAATCCGAGCATGTATGTAAATGTTACGATAATTAGAACGATTGGAAATAAAATCAAAATAAATTAAATAAATAAAAGAAAGAGGAACGTTCATACTTTCCAAGGTCATCGCGCAGTAGAACCCTACTCTACAGTCATGCACACGATCGAGAAAGCACCCAGCCGCCACCAAACGTCGACGTCGCGCCTACCCTCGTCCAGCTAGGCTTTTGATCAGACAGCACCACTACGTCCCCATCCTCACGCCGACTCTAACTCCAAGCCACGGCCACCCATCAAAGGCCGTAGCCCACTCAACTGCTATCACCTTCCATCGTCGTTCTAGGCATCTCCGAGAATGCTGACAAGGAATGAATGCCAAAAAACAGGAGTTGTTCCTCCTCTTTCCAATGGCACCTCCCGATCGTCGATCAGGCGACGATCCACCATTGGAACGTCAAAACCCTAAAACGAACGGCCAAGGTTCATCCTCAATTTTGGGAAAAACAGTGATTTGATGATAAAAATAAATTACAGATCTAAGATGCGCTCGTTAAGAGCTTCGAAATAGTATATAGTTTGTTAGGGTTTGGAGGAGTTTGATTTTGGATTTTATTTTGAAATTGAAATTGCAATTGGGAATTAGGGTTTGGAGTTTGAACTAGTTTCTGCCATTGACAAGAGAGGAGCAGATAAAATTGCATGTACAAATAATAGGAATTGGTTGCTAGGGTTTTAGAAACAAGCTATTTATATGGGCCAGACTCGAAAGAAACGAATGGACAGATCTGAACGATTTGAACGATGAACGACCCAAAAAACCCGTTTCGCCTCCAGAATGAAAATGGGTAATTCTATATTTTTAAACTCAATGGAATAGGTTCTAAGTCCTAATTCCATTGTATGAAGAAGTTATGTTAAAATCAGCTTATTTCAAATTGATTTCAATTAAATCAATTTCTAGGTGTTTCGAGTCCGTACGATCAAACGATAAGTCCGATCGTTACGAAACTTGAAATCGTACACTAGTTCACCGTTACGGATCCGACGAAACTGGTTTCGTCGAAATCCGAGTCAGTGGCCCAAATGGTTATTTTCACGTTAATTAAATAAATATTAAATTAATTAAGTTACTTTTCAGTTCAAATTTAATTATTTATAATTTCTATCAATTTGAATTACTTAGTAATTTATAATCCTATAAAACAAATTTTTATATCAATTCAGTATTGAATATTTCACCAATTACAATATTTAATTTCTATTTCAGTAAATTAAATAATTATATATTAAAATTCCAATAATCCATTTATTTAATTTTTAAATCTTGTTATTCAGTCAATTATCATCTTATGGGTATCATTAACATTGGTTTATGTTTTATTACACTAATATTCTCCAATTTCATCTTTATTTACATTAACGTAACATTTAGTTAGTTTAATCGCAATAAATCCAATTATTATATTTTTAATTCCAGTAATTTGACCAACTTAATTTCAAAGCTTTTTATTCACTTAATTGTCATATTATGAATAGAATTTGCATTGGTTATATCTTATTGAGTTAACATTCTTCAATTATCCATTTAATCTGCATTAACTGCACTAATTAAGTGAATTAATTGCAACTGATTTTTAATTAAATTTAATAGACTAAATAAATAGGTAACAAATATAATAATTGTCACCATTTACTTTTAATCACACTTACAATTTATTATTTTCAAACAAATGTTACAATTGTTTACATAGTACCGATTTTATCCAATTACTATTAGTTATATACTAATTCATTAATTAATTCAATGTTAACATTTGTTTTCTTATATCTAATTTATATCCAAGTATAACATCTAAATCACTTGCGTGCGTCATTTGTTTACATTTTCTTTCTTATATTAGTTACATTTTTTTATTTCGTCTTGCGTGCGTCAAAAATATTTATGTGCGTGCATTAAAAACGTTCAAATCCTGGTCAGTATGTGCTTCAAATAATGGGTGAAATTTTGTAGTAACGTTAGTATATGCCCAGACCATTCTTTCAGCATTTGCAAGCAAAGAAAATTTAGTCCTGGTCATATTTTGTTTTGCATTTAATTCGTGCATATGTGAATTTTGCTTCGCCTAGGTATTTTGTCCCTTCCATGTACATTTTATTTTATTGCATGTAGCCCAAACCATCATTTTGTGTTTGCGTGGAAAATGAGTTCCAAGTTGTTCATTTATATTCTTACCTATGTAGTTACATGCGTGCATGTATAGTGTTGTAGTGCTTAGGTTTTTATTTTGCCCATTTATTTCGTATGTGCATGGGAAAATTTACGCAAGTCATCTTGTATTTACATTCGCATTTCGCCGTGCATGTTTGTTAGTATAGTGAAAAATTATAATCCAGCTACAAATTTTTGATGTGTGTGCTTTAGTACATTGTCTAGATCATTTAGAATTGGGTCTATTTTGAACGTGTGTGCACGTGTAGTTAGTGCCCGGACAGTGCAATATTTTTGATGAATATATTAGTAGTGCAGTCTACTGATTACAGTCTACTGATTAATGTGCTTTGAACCGTGTTTGGTTTTAAAACGTATTTTGTTACCATTATTTTTATAACGGATTTTTTACTACGGTGTTATATTTTTGAAGCGTGTTGTTTTGATGAGATTTTTGACAAAAAAATTACTGTTGTTTTGACTTCAGTAACTGTCAATTTAAAGTGAATTTTCAAGCAGCTATCCCACAATGCTGATTTGATATCCGTTTTTACGGTGTTTTGTGAAGCGCAACTTTTTTGTCGAAATTGCTATAGATGCTACTGTTTTAATCACGTGTTTTTAAAATCGTTTTGAAATAAAATTGTTTCTAAATTTTTTATAGTTTTCGCTTTCAAAAGAATGAGGAATCGATTTAAACGCCTCAGCAAAATTAAGAATTATGAACCCTTACTTTTACTAATCCGATTAATTCCGGACTTGTCTATTTGAGAACGTAAATTTTATTTACATAAAATACACAATTTTGCACTTTCAAGGAAACGATGAAGAGATTTAAACGGTTTAGCAAAAGTGCAGAATATGGAACCACGCTTTTATTAATTCGGTTAATTCCAGACTTGTTAATTGAAATATTTGCCGTGGAATTGCTGTTTGATGATTTTGATGATTTTGTTGGGCTTTCGAGCCACTATGATGGACCTTCGGGTCAATTACCAGTACTAGACCTTCGGGTCATTTGTTAGACCTTCTGATCATTTGTTGGGCACCAAATATTATGATGACAGTACTTGGTAGGCTTCGGCCATATGAGATGCACGTGCGGCGTAGCTTAGACTCGCCGTATGCTGGGATCGATCCACTTTTATGCTGATTTTCTAGTTATCTATTTTTGATTTCTAGACTTTTATGTATTGCTGTTTTGAATTCAATTTTGAATTTGAAAGTTGATTTTGATGGAGTTTAATGAGATTTCTTCATTTAAACTATGTTGATTATATATGTGGAATAGTCTCATTCGAGATTATGATTGATTTGCTTTGATATTGTTTATGATGCATTCATTTCTAAATTTAAATTAGACCGATCCGTTTATTATCTTCTTTTAAATAATACTCGGGTCAGACCGAGTTATTTCAGGATAATCGCTATCTCTGATTCAGTTGCTGCATCAGCTTTTGGGATTTCACATCATCTTTTGTTTAGGCTTCAAGGTGTTACTTTTAGAGTATTGACTCTCATCTCACGTATGTATTGAGGGATATGTATATGTACATTTGTTTCATGTGAACCATCGATTGTGGTAGCATGTATCCAGACTTATCTTCCGCTATATCTGACATTTCTATTCTGATGTGATTATACTTATCTGTGTTGTTGTTATTATTATACTTATCTGTGTTGTTGTTGTTATGAGTTGTTCTGAATTTTGCTTAAGCCACCGTGGTTTTGTTTTAGATTTGGATTGAATATATATCGTTGGGAGTAATTTACACAACTCTTATCGATGTAATCAATACTCGTGTAACTCATAACTTATAGATGGTCGCTTCTAACAAACCTTATTCTTTGCAATAGCAGACGTTATTCCTTATAATAACCTTTGTTATTGTGAGCATAGAGGTGAGGCGTCCCAGCTTTGTATCAGAGTTGAGATTTAGAACAAATTATAATAAACAAAGAACAGAGGCAGAATGGAACATATGTTACAACTATTCGAGGGTTTTATTCGTGCCTTTCTAATCTATTTCTTCGTTGTTCTTAAATTTTTATCCTCTCTAACATGTTGGAATATGTCTAGGAATGAATCTCATATTTCCGTAGTATTCCATTTGTTAAATTCCTTATCAATCTTGTATTGTTTTAACTGATCCTTATCTTCGCTTGTTCTCTTAGCCTATGGTTGGAAGAGGTAGAGGAAAGCGTTCTTGTACAGGCATGTCTAGTGGTTCTCATCTGGACGGAGTCTATATGTCAGCTGATCAGTTTATGGAGCTATTTAGGGGTACTCAGCCTTCTGTTGCTACTCCCGTAGCTCCTACTCATAAGGCTGCCTTCGCCCGCATGTGTTGTGACTATTCCCACCTTTGAGGCAAGCCATTCAAGGGATCGGTAAGTGTATTGGAGGTCCAGACTTGGTTGCGCGCTTTTGAGCACATATTTTCTCGGATGGATCTTTCTGATCATCATCGCGTTCTTGTGGCAACTAGCATGTTGCAAGAACATGCGCTTGATTGGTATGAGCTTTTGATTGTGGAAGTTGATGAGTCCTCTCTCTCGTGGATTCAGTTTAAGGAACAATTCGAACTTAAGTTCGTTCCTAAATCAGAAAAGGCTAATCTTGGTCGTAGTTTCCTTGAGTTGAAATAAGGAAAGTCCTCTGTTTCTGATTATGTTGCATTTCGAGGCCTTGTCCAAATACGGAGTTGAGTTCATTAACGCTCCGCGTAAGAAGAATCTTAGATTTGTAGATGGTTTGAAGAAGTGTTTGAAGAAAGTCCTTTTGCTTCAGCTTAAGTCACTTTTGAGGAACTTGTTGATTCGACACTTTGCCTTGAAGCTGTTGAAAAGAAACGTGATAGTTGTGATGAGGTTGAGGTTTCTATGAACCCCAACAAGAAGAGGTTTCCATTTCATAGGCCTAATTCTTCTCCCAACAAGAAGAAGAAGAAGTAAGCTACCTCTAGTTCACAGCCTAGCAGTGCACCTTTTATTCTGAGGGCGTGCTATAATTGTGGTTCTCTGGATCATCTTCTTCGTAGTTGTCCTAAGCCTCGCAATTGTCGTTATTGCAAGAAAGAGGGTCATTGGGTTTCTGATTGTCCTACTGCTCCTAAGGGTTTCAAATCTGGGAAGCTTAATGTTGCTATAGCTTCTGGTGATTCTTCTAAGCCCAAAGGTATTACTCCTTCTCTTTTGGAAGGTTTTATTTTATTTCATGGTCGTTCTATTAGAGTTCTGATCGATACGGGTGCATCACATTCATTCGTGTCAAAGGATCTTGTTGATGTTATTCCTTTGGATGTTGTTAGTCTTTGCGACCCTTTGAGGATTGTGAATCCTATTGGTGGGTCCACTACTCTTGATTTGTTATGTGTTGATGTTAAGATTATGCTATGTGGTTTTTTCTTTCATGCGAATCTGCATGTTATGGATCATCTTGGTTTTGACATGATTTTGGGAATGGATTGGCTCGTCCGTTATGAGTTTCAAATCCTATGTCCCGAAAGAACTTTATATCTCAAGCATCCTAATGTTGTCGAGCAGTTATCTATTATATTTCGAGGCATGGATCGTGCTTCGAATGCTCTCATTTCTTCCTTCAAATCGGAGGATGTCATAGATAATATTTCGGTTGTTTGTGATTTTTCTGATGTCTTTGAGCCTATTTCGAGTTTGCCGCCGAAGAGGGCAATTGAGTTCCGTATTGATCTTACCTATGGTGCTCAACCTGTCAGTCGTCCTCCCACGAGGATGTCTGCTAAGGAAAATGAGGAACTCAAGCACCAATTATCTGAATTGGAAGCCAAGCGATTTATTCGTTCTAGCTCATCTCCTTGGGGCGCCGCCGTTGTCTTTGTTAAGAAGCCAGATGGTACTCTTAGGCTTTGCATTGATTATCGCAAGCTTAACGAGCTCACTACCAAAAATAGGTACCCATTACCTAGGATCGATGACATATTCGATCAATTAAGTGGCGCTAAGCTTTTCTCCCAACTCGATCTTGCTACCGGTTTTTATCAGTTACGAGTGGCGGAAGATAGCATCCCTCTTACTGCATTCCGTACTCGTTATGGTTCTTATGAATGGCTTGTTATGCCGTTCGGTTTGGCGAACGCTCAAGCATATTTTGTTGATCTTATGAATCAGATATTCCACGAATATCTCGATAAGTTCGTCTTGGTTTGCATAGATGATATTCTTATTTATTCCAAATCTGAAGCCGATTATATTCAGCATTTGGAGATTGTTTTGAGCACTCTTTGTCAGCATCAGCTTTATGCCCAAATTCTCCAAGTGTCACTTCTGGGAGAATAAGGAGAAGTTTCTCGGTCATATTTTTTCTTCCGATGGTATCTCTGTCGATCCTTCCAAGATCAAATCTATTCAGAATTGGAAGAGGCCCGGGACCGTAACCGAGATCCGTAGTTACCTTGGATTGGCGGGTTATTATCACCGGTTCATTAAGGACTTTTCTCGTATTGCTTTACCGCTTACCAATCTACGAGAAAAGCCGTTCCTTTTATTTGGTCTGATAAGTGTGAGGCATCTTTCATGAAGTTAAAAGATGTCCTTACTCATGCTCCTATCTTAGTGGTTCCTGAAGGGAATCATGATCTTGTTGTGTATACCGATGCCAGTGGTTATGGACTCGGTGTTGTTCTCATGCAAAAAAGATAGAGTAGTTGCCTACGTTTCTAGACAACTAAAGCCTAACGAGATTCATTATGCTACCCATGATTTGGAGTTAGCCACCATAGTCTTTGCTCTAAAGATTTGACGACAATATTATTTATTGGGCGAGCGTTTTGTTCTATTCACTGATCATAAGTCTCTGAAATATCCATTCACTCAGAAAGAACTTAATATGAGGCAACAGCGTTGGCTCGAATTTCTTGCTTCATTTGATTTCGATACTCAGTATACCCCCGGTAAGGGTAATCAAGTTGCTGATGCGCTTAGTCGCAAGCAGCATGTTATTGTTTCCATGATGCTAACAGAGTGGAATATGTTGGAAGCTTTATCTCATTGTGATATTAGAGACCGTCCTTCAGTTTCTGATTCTCCCGTGCTTTTATTTAGCATGGAAGCTCGTCCTAGTTTGTTGGATCGTATTGCTGATGCCCAAAAACAAGATCCAGATCTTGCTTATCTTATTCAGAGTTGTAAATCGGAATCCCGAAGTGATAATCTAAAGGATTTCGATATTGATATTCATGGTTGTATTCGAATGAAGGGAAGGTTGATCGTGCCTAATGTTTCTAATCTTAGAAATGACATTCTTGAGGTCTGTCATCGTTCTAATTATACTATCCATCCGGGTAGTAGTAAGATGTATGCTGACATGAAACGCTCATACTTTTGGGAAGGTATAAAGCGTGATGTTGCAAGTTATGTAAGTCGTTGCATGACTTTCCAACTAATTAAAGCAGAACACCAACGTCCTATTGGTCTTTTGCAGCCTCTTGAGATTCCATTATGGAAATGGGATCAAATTTATATGGACTTCATTGATGGTCTACCTCGTTCGAGGTCGGGCCATACTAGTGTTTGGGTGATTGTTGACCGATTGACCAAATCAGCCCATTTTATTCCTATCAAGTCCAATCGGACTGCTCCTTTGTTGGCGAAGCTTTTTATTAAAGAAGTCGTTCGACTTCATAGAGTTCCAGTTCCATTGGTAGTGACAGAGATCTGCTTTTCACTAGTGGTTTCTGGTAGAGGCTTCAGAAAACTTTGGGCGCTAAGCTCAATCTCAGTACAGCTTATCATCCACAGTCTGATGGTCAGACAGAAAGGGTGAATCAAGTCTTAGAAGATCTCCTTCGAGCTTGTATTCTTGATTTTGGTGGTAGTTGGGAAGACCACTTATCTCTTGTTGAGTTCTCTTATAACAACAGTTTCCAATCCAGTATCGGTATGGCTCCTTTCGAAGCTCTTTACGGAAGACCATGTCGATCACCATCTTGTTGGTTGGAATCCGGGTAAAAGTTAGTTCTCGGCGCCGATTATATTCGCGAATCTTCTGAGAAGATTGATATTATTAGACAGAGAATGAACGAGGCTCAGAATAGGCAGAAATCTTATGCCGATCATCGTAGGAAGCCTGTGGAATTTTCTGTTAGCGATCGCGTGTTCATTCGTTTTCTTCGATGAAGGGTGTGGTGCGTTTTAGTAGCTCCGGGAAATTGGCTCCTCGATATATTGGACCATTTCCTATTACGGAACGCATTGGCCCACTTGCTTATCGCGTATGGCTACCTATTCAGTTTTCGGGAATTCATTATGTATTTCATGTATCCCAGCTTCGTCGATGCCTTCGAGATTCAGACTCTATTATTGATCCTCATGTGTTGCAAGATCTTGACATCTCACCCGACTTGTCTATGGTGCAAAATCCTATTCGTGTGCTAGCTTCGGAGGTTAAACACCTTTGGAATAAGAAAGTCCCGCTTGTGAAAATTCAATGGTCCGCAAACCCAAAAGATTGCACCTGGGAAACTAAAGAATTCATCGAGCGTTTTTATCCCGGTTTTCTCTCCTCTTCGGGTGGGGTGAGCATTCTTTATTCATCTTTTCTATTTAAATCTTTTGTGATGAATTATTTGTGTTATAAACAACTTCTAGAATGAAAATTGCGGGGACGCAATTTTTATAAGGGGGAGTTTGTAACAACCGTGACTTTTGATTACCGTCGAAAAAAAAATGCAAATCATTTGCAAAGTCAGTTGAAAATGCAATTCAATTGATAAGTTAGTGAAATCATATTGGTAGTAGCATGTTGAAAATAAAGTGCATTTTGGCCTTCACGTGCATAAGGGAAATGGGTCCATTTTAGAAGTTATGTTGTAACTTCATTTTTTTTCCTTTCAAGTGTATATGCGAATATGGCTACAGTATAGAAACAAGTTGGAGCATTTTTATGTTGTCACCACTTATTTTGTAAAACAAAAGTGAACATTTTTCCAGCCATCATCATTTTTTTGCTAACAGTGTCCTTTCTTCTCTAGTGCACGTCTATAATTAAATGCATTTGTACAAAATATTTCCAGGACTCCTTTTGTTTGACTTATACACAAATTTAAAGAGAAAAGAATGCCTGCTTCATAATTTTGTTTCATTTTTCTTCCTATTTCTCAGCAAAAACATTAATGGCATCTTCATAAATTTCTTGCTCCACTTGGATTCTCGGTTGCTTGTTAATTCTGAACCAAATTTGAGGTGAGTGAAAACTCGAAATTCTAATTTAAAAACAGGTGTTGCACGAAAGTGTAGTATTGCCCAAACCATATTTTTTATTTCATGCGTGCACGTTGAGTATCCAGGCACTTTTGTCAATTATTTTTTGTGTACACCAAAAATTCGTTGCCCAGGCCATTAGATTTTTACTTCACTTTTGGCCGTGCATGAAAACTTGGTTGCCCAGGTCACTTTATAAATTGTCTATTTGTTCACGTATGTGTAAGTGCACTTCACGAAAATAAAGTCCAGATTTTTCATGTAACGACCGAGAATTTCTGCCAATTAAAATTTGAATATTTAATTAATTTTAAATATTAATAGGTGAAATTTATAAGTCGAATAAATTTTATTTCGAATATCTGTATTTAATTGGATAATTTCAAATTTCAAATTTCAGAAATAATTGAAAATTGGGTTAAATATGATTGAAAATGATTTGTAAAAGTTTATTTAATCATGTTGGAGTTATAATAATGTTATAGAACTTTTAAAATTGAATTTAAAGTTAATTTGTGAAAATTGAATATTTTAATATTTAATTGACGAGTTAAAATAGCTATTTTTTAAACAGTCTTGGATTTCGACGAAACTAGTTTCATCGGATCCATAATATGATATTATTGTAAGATTTCAAATTTCGTGTCAATCAGATTTAACGTTTGTCCGGGGCAAGCCAAAACGCATAGAAAATTCGTTTAATCGGTTTAATATAAAATCAATCGTTATTGCCGTAACTCGCACAGATGATCGAATTGGCCTCCGAAACACGTTCCATTGTGTCCGGAACGCGAGGTAAACCTTAGAAACGCCAACCGACACGCTTCGTTTGGAGTTCGAAAAATTTGTGGTGAATAGTGTTTTAGAGAATTTTCTATATAAGGACCTCAGTATCTCTAATTTGCAAACCCTAACCAGAGAAGCCCTAGCCGCCTCTTTTTTCTCCAATGGCTGAAATTCACCTATCTTTCCTCCTCAATTACTTCCAATCCACAACCAATTACAGAAAACCTTCAACATGAGAAACGTAGAGCTCGGAGAGAGCTTTCAATCCGTACGGGGATGATGAAGAATGGAGCACCACGGCATCGTCAAAATGGCCGCGTTCGTGACCGGTTGCGCATGACTTTCGAGGGGAAATATGGGGCCGAGCTCCATGATATTGGGCGCGATGGTGGAGCGTGGCAAAGTGTAACGTTTGCGATTTTTCGTTGCCGAAAAACCGAACCGTTATGGTTAAAGAAGAAGAAAAAGTAGAAGAAGATAGAAAAAGATAGAACAGAACAGAAAGAAAACAACTGAACAACATCAGAATCTCACAATTCGCAGCGGAACAACATATAATAGATAAATGAATAATCTTTAAACAAAGAACTATATTAGTTATTACATTTCATCATATTACATTACATTACATCATCATAGTGTACAACAACAACATGCAGCGGAAAAGAAATATAATATACTGGTAATACGCCATGCCATCCAGCTTGCTTCCAGCAACTCCTAAATTCCAGAATATCCTGATAAACCTAACTCTTGACTGCCCGTGTGGAAATTGGTGGGCACCCAGAGTTTAGGAAGGAAAACAATAAACTCCGAGTCAGTCATGTGACTGGTGTGAGAAATCAAAACAGTTTATCTATCTTTAAAATCAAAATAGAGGAATATTTTTAAAGTCAATTCGCAATGCTTTTAAAAATGAGACTACCATAAGGCCTCCCGCACACACACAATGCAAACGCAGAATCGGAGGAGATTTCTCCTTATGATAGTCAAAGATGCTTGATACGCATTAAAAAGAAACATTTGATATTATTACTAGTGTATAGTGTAGAAAAATTATTTCGAAAGTAAAGATATAAATCTTAGCCAACATACGACCATTATCGTATGTCTACTATAGCTACCATGTTCAATAGCAGGTTACCGCCACATTCCATGGCAGGTTATAAAACTAAAACGTACAAGATCGTATTGTTTCTTTGGATTTCCAACAAATGGTCAGGCCAAGGAACTTCCCATTGCCACATGGGTACGCCTCTGGAAAGACGACCCGAGAACCAAACCGGATCTCTGCCAACACAAGGCCGGGTTACCCCTAACTGGGTAACTACTGACACGAATATGTCATCCCCGATCGTAACCGATCTATCCGAGGATCCTCGATTTCCAACAACCACAAAATTTGCAGCAACAACATAGGTTAAATATCTGGGCTCCATACCATGATACCACCTCTATCCAGAAGGAATGACATACACTAAAGTGGTGCTACCCCCTAATAACCTTGCTGGATCCTTGCTGTTTTGACCATTTCCGGGGTGTGAGGTCCGACGAAGTCTCGTCCACAAAGCCATGCTTTATACAAAAGCCGTTCTTTGGGTCAACAAATTATCAAAGCAAGATCACAAAGATAAACGATCAAACAAATGATCATATCACAAATGATCAAACAATGATCATTTCACAGCAACACTCAGCATGCCACACTACCAAATTGGGAGTATATCACTAATAACCTTCAACTACATAACCTCTGAGCTCGTACGTCTCAGAGAAGGGTGTTAAGCTAAGAGAATAAATTCTCCTCCACCAACAGAAATATATTTGAAAGAAATCTGCTTTATATCTCAATTTGTAATGTCAGACATACAATCCATATAAGTCTGTTCCGGGCTCGAACAGAACCGAAGGCACTTACAAAGAAGTCCTTGCATTCCGGATAATTTCTAATTACGTCCGGATTTCCCGTCACTAAGGGTGATAAAACCTCTATATCGGAGATCAGCCGATGCAGAGTAACTCAACGGTAATCCTTCCGTTTTCAAAAATATCCGGTCTTCAACACCGGTCATCAAATGCAATCCATTACGACGTATCACATATTCGGAATGGGTTATACGACCCCAAGGTCTTTTCCCGGCTAACCCGAATAGTGAGCGCTTATTCAAAAATAAGTGTGGCATTCAAATTCAAACAAATCACAACAAATACCTATTTAAAGGTAAATATTGATAGTCGGATTATTTAACTATCAATAGGCATGCTCAACATCACCAAATTCCAAATAATTTCCCAAATTATTTTACTTTCCAAAATATCTTTACTAGATATAAAATTTCCCACACTTCAAACATTTGAAAACAAATTTTCAAATCACTTTTCACCCTTATCACTTTTTGAAAACAAATTTCAAACATTTTCCTTACGCGAAATACTTTCATTTCAACATGGTTCATTTAAACCAATTAAATAAATCCTTAACGATTTACTTTATATTTACGCTCCCAATCCGTAAATTAATTCCCACACTTCAAAAATAAATCAACGTTTATTTTTAAACAAATTCCCCTTTAAATTTATAAATTCCATAGTGAATTTACATTCCAAAATATTTATGAATATACGATTTCAATTATTCATTTTCAATTTATCTTCAAAAAGATAAATTCTCAAAACATTTCATTTCACATTGGAAAAACATTTCCATACTTATTTATTAATAAGTAATTCACAAATCCATTTATTTTCAATACTTAGAAAATATTCCATATACTTAATATCGAAATTTAGTATATATTTCATTCTTTAAGGAAAACATTCACTTAATACATTTATTTGGCCTAAACGAATGTTGCATAAAACATCGTTACGACGACCCAAAATCACTAGTATAGGGATTCAAAATTTAGATAGATATATAAATCCCAATACTATACAAAACATTTCCTTTCGGAAACCATTTACTATAACAACAGTGTTATAGTCCACCATTTCCTTCTTTCTCGAAAACGTCTATTTCAACAATAAATGTTGAAATCTATGGTTTCGATTCATAATACATTTTAAAGCATCTTTAAAATAATTAACTTCATTCTATAATATTCCTTTTGCCAAACATGACTATTTCATTCAATAATGTATTCACTGTCCAAAATTGTGAATATATTTCCTTTAATAAACTTCACTATTCAATTTGTCAAATTCAATTGATTTCGAATTTATAAACAATGTTTATAAATTCCTTTTCTATTTATAAGCTTCGATTTATAAATCTCATTATTAACAAATTCCATTTATATCTCATTTAAATGCCAAAATCCGATTTATAAGATAATTACTTATAAATCTTCTATTTCACAAAATCTATTCATTTTATAACTTCACAATTTATAAATCTATAAATTCCGTTCACTTATGAAATCCATTTTTATTTCATTTTTAACACTTATAAAAACTCGTTTTAAATATTCCAATAATTTTAATTTATAAAATATCAATTTTATAAGTCTTTTATATACATCATTTTTAATAATTCAAAAATCCCAATTTAAACCAATTTATAAATTAATTAACTATTTATTTCCAAAAATCTCATTTCGGTTATATTTTACAAAAACAGTAATTTTTGTAACATAAAAATTTATAACGTTTTAATTATTTAAAATGAATCAACTCAAAATTTTATAAAAACATATACTTTGAAAAATCACTTTAAAATCCTTTTAAAACCAAAAATCATTATTTTAAAACTTCAGAAATGGATCCGATGATGCAGCAACACCAAATAGTCAATCACGACATCCAAATATCATATATCGATATGATAATCAACAAATATCAAGATATCTGTAAATAAATCAATACAGTTGAGGAATCGAGTTGGATCCCTCCAACCTGTTTCCCTGCATCCAAAGACATTAGCACAATACCAATTCCACTCTAGTACGGAATTATCGCGGTATATGGGATTTATAAAATATTATCCGCTTAATAGACGGCGCGATAGGGTCTCATCCGCTATACAATGCGGGAAATCAACAACTGCAATATATACATATCCCAATATATATATATATAGCTATTATATATAATACCAATTTCACTGTTTATGAAATATTCGCGGTATATGTTTTTAATAAATAACCTCCGCTTACTAACGGCGCATAATGTCTATTTTAACAATCAATAGATAACAATTTATCATCCATCCATACAATCAACAATTTTAAATCTAACTATTTAAAATTAAAATCGAAACCGATTCGATTGAGTGAGAAGTTCTCACCTTGATTTCAATTTCGTTTTAGCGATTTATTTCGAATAAAATTAAACTGACGTTTAATTTTACCCGATATTTTCACTAGCTCCAAACGACTCCAATCCAGCTCCATAGCATAGTGCTCGTCAGTACGATTCCAACGCAAAAAGTTTCGTCCGATTTGGACCTCGTATGAAAGAGAAACGTATTTTTGAAGTTACACGAATTTATATATTAATATTTACAACATTATCTTAAATTTTAAAACCTAAACTAAATCATCACCGTACGTTTTGAAGTCAACGCATCTGGGCCGTGAATCACCCCTTCTTCCCCACGTTATTCCCCAGTAACATTGCCGTGAATGTGAACCCATATCTCATGCTCTAGGGTTCCAAATTACGACCACCACATTCCTTCTAGCTCGATCAGAGAATACCACAACGTAGCCCACACACAACACCACCAACGCCCAGAGGCCGACCCCACTCGGCTGCATCCCCTGCACAAAAAACGAGGCCGAACGCTCAATGTTTCCAGGCAGTTTGCCGTTGATTCGCTTCATATCTTTCGATCATCAGCGTTGAACTTCAAGATCTCGTCGAGCCCTACCTTTTTGCAGTTGGAGGTTCGTTGAAATACTTCACGGATTGGAAGAAAATCGAAGAAGAATGATATGAATTTCTGGCCATTCATGCCTATGGAGGCGGCGGCTGAAAGGAACTAGGGTTAGGTTTTTTTTTCTTTTGCAAAATGAAATTCCAAGGGGCTTATATAGGAAATTTCTCAAACACTATTCATCCCGGATTTTCCGAACAACAAACGAAGCGTGCCGGTTGGCGTTTCTAAGGTTTACCCCGCGTTCCGAACACAATGGAACGTGTTTCGGAAGCTAATTCGGTCATCTGTGTGAGTTATGGCAATAAACGTTCGATTTAAATTAAACCAATTAAACGATTTTCTAGGCGTTTTAGCTTGCACCGGACAAACGGTAAATCCGATTGACACGAAATTTGAAACCATACAATAATATCACATTACGGATCCGATAAAACTGGTTTTGTCGAAATCCGAGACTTTTTGAAAATGACTATTTTAACTCGCCAAATTAAAATTAAATTGATATCGATGCGTTTCGAGCTGCCACGGTCAAACGACAACTCCGTTTGCTATGAAATTTGAAATCCGATAATAACTAACTATTACGGATCCAATGGAACTGGTCTCGTCCAATTCTGAGACTGTTCGAAAATTGGCTATTTTTCAGTCGATAATTAAATATTCAATTTTCACAAATTAACTCTTAATTCAATTTTAAAAGTTCTAAAATATCGTTCTAACTCCAATATGATAAAATAAAATTTTATAAATCGATTTCAATCATATTTAACCAAATTTTCAATTATTTCTATATTTTCACTATCCAAATTATCGATTTAATTATTCAATTAAATCCAATATTCGAAATAAAATTTATTCGACTTATATATTTCACATATTAATATTTAAAATTAATTAAATATTCAAATTTAAATTAATAAAAATTCTGGGTCGTTACAAACTTCCCCCCTTAAAAGAATTTCGTCCTCGAAATTACCAAGTAAGAAAAACTACAGAATCTATTAACTTTCCAAAACAAACCGTTCAATTTAGATTATTCCAATCTCTTAAGTGTTTAACTTTCTCAAAATTCATAGTTAAACTTCTTACAATACTTTAATAATCTTCCAAACTCAAACTTAGTTTTCAAAAATTTCCCAATTTTCTCAAAAATATTCTAACGCCTTAAATTTTCGAAAAAAATCGCCAGAGTCTCCTTTGCGCGGCTCGATCCGGAAAAAAAATGACAGTGTATATATCACAAATATACATCTCATCAAGTGATGAGGCATCCCGCAGGGAAAAAGAGTGTAAAAGCATGGTATGTAATCCGAGATATGTACCTTATTATATTATTAGCGAACGTATACGGCTAATATAGCACGAAAGCGAGCTCCAAAAGCGAAGCAAGCGCAATCCGCACCTACTAAACACTCAACAACAACATGAGAATCATGCATATATGAAAATAGTATCAATACACAACATATAGCAACATAACAACTACATAATATAGCAAATGCAACTAAACAACAAATGCAAACATCAACCAACTATCATCCATAACCAAATCAATATTCATTCATATTCTCAATAATATTCAATGAATTGGTTTTCAATTTAAATCACATTTGATTCATTTACATTGGATTTTACTAACATTCATTCATATCCAATTTCAATTAGTTTGCATTCACTAATTAAATCCAATTCACATTCAATTCTATTCAAATTTATATATTATCCATTTGAATTTAATTACGTAGCTTCCAATTTCGCTAATTCAATTTCATTAACACTTAATGAATTATATACAATCAACTAACAATCAAATAACAACCAATGTTTATTCAATACAACCAAATTTATTTATTTTACATTCAATTTGGTTCAACACTTTTAATTCCAACTGGATCATATTAAATTGACTTTCATTCAATTTATTCAACTTCCAATAACATTAGCTTCTAATGAATTAACACTTATATTCATTGTTTCATACTAATTATTTACATTCAATTGATTAATATTCCATTTATTAATTCAACTGTTAACTCCTTTAACAATATAAAGTTGAATTTCATTTATATAACTCAAGTTCAAATTCTTAATGACTTCATTCCATTAATTCACATATTAATTTACTTTAACACCAAAATTAACTTTTATTCAACATCACTTAAGTTATATTCCATTTCAAGCATCTTATCAAATCCAAATCAATTTATTTAACTTTCCTTTTGTTAAATTTCAAATTACATGTCTTTGATGACAAATCAAATTTATTTCAACTTGGATTTTATTGATTTACTTATACTTCCTTTAATTTAACTCCATCCTTTAAGTTAAATTTATTCTATCAAAATTCAATCTGTATAAGATATCAACTCATTTATCATTCCCATAAATATCTTAAATAGGATTCCAGAGTCCTTTCAACCTTTCAAAACCATTTTTGAAACCAATTCAATTTACCTTTTGAATTTCCAAAACCAAATCCAAATAACTTTTATTGAAAATAATTTGGCAGTAATCCCTCTTTTGGAAACCCGAAAATGAACACCGATGATGTTGCAATCATCATCGGAATTATTTTCCAGCGACCGAAAAGAGTTTAGAGCTTTAATTTCTCCAAAACAATTTTCCAAAATATCTAATCTTTCCAAAACACTTCTCTGGAATTTTATTTTCGTATTATAAATCACATTTATAAATCTTTTACTTATATAATTTCACTTCTTATATATAAGATTATTTCACAAGTGTAAATTATTTTAATTATAACTCCATACTTATAATTCAATTGCTTATACGATTATTCTTTAAAAGTTGTTATTTTTATTTAACAACTAACAATCAATTCATATACACTTTAATAATTCTGAAAAATTATTCCTTTATATACAAAATATAATCAAGGTAAAATTATTTCATTTACCCAATTTAAAACAATATCGTGTCGAATTGTTCTATTCAAGTGTTTAGAGATCCCTATCAACAACGTTAATTACTCGTGTTGACCAAAATCCATATACCACTCAACAAACCAATCATCACAATATAAAACAATTTATATTCACTAACAAATACGCGCTCGTATCTATTATTACACTCACACTCATTCTAGAGTACTGCTGACTCTATCTCTAATGAGTAATACCCAACAGAGCCATGGTTGTCGCTTAACCATATGCTCTGATACCAAATGTAAAGACCCGCAAATCCGTACTCCTTGAATAGACACTAATCTCCAGTGATTAACTTAAGATGAATGGAAATACGAACCCTTAAGGGTTAAAGAAGAAGAAAAAGTAGAAGAAGATAGAAAAAGATAGAATAGAACAGAAAGAAAACAACTGAACAACATCAGAATCTCACAATTCGCAGCGGAACAACATATAATAGATAAATGAATAATCTTTAAACAAAGAACTATATCAGTTATTACATTTCATCATATTACATTACATTACATCATCAGAGTGAACAACAACAACATGCAGCGGAAAAGAAATATAATATACTAGTAATACGCCATGCCATCCAGCTTGCTTCCAGCAACTCCTAAATTCCAGAATATCCTGATAAACCTAACTCTTGACTGCCCGTGTGGAAATTGGTGGGCACCCAGAGTTTAGGAAGGAAAACAATAAACTCCGAGTCAGTCATGTGACTGGTGTGAGAACTCAAAACAGTTTATCTATCTTTAAAATCAAAATAGAGGAATATTTTTAAAGTCAATTCGCAATGCTTTTAAAAATGAGACTACCATAAGGCCTCCCGCACACACACACACACACACAATGCAAACGCAGAATCGGAGGAGATTTCTCCTTATGATAGTCAAAGATGCTTGATACGCATTAAAAAGAAACATTTGATATTACTACTAGTGCATAGTGTAGAAAAATTGTTTCGAAAGTAAAGATATAAATCTTAGCCAACATACGACCATTATCGTATGCCTACTATAGCTACCATGTTCAATAGCAGGTTACCGCCACATTCCATGGAAGGTTATACAACTAAAACCGTACAAGATCGTATTGTTTCTTTGGATTTCCAACAAATGGTCAAGCCAAGGAACTTCCCATTGCGACATGGGTACGCCTCTGGAAAGACGACCCGAGAACCAAACCGGATCTCTGCCAACACAAGGCCGGGTTACCCCTAACTGGGTAACTACTGACACGAATATGTCATCCCCCGATCGTAACCGATCTATCCGAGGATCCTCGATTTCCAACAACCACAAAATTTGCAGCAACAACATAGGTTAAATATCTGGGCTCCATACCATGATACCACCTTTATCCAGAAGGAATGACATACACTAAAGGGGTGCTACCCCCTAATAACCTTGCTGCATCCTTCCTGTTTTTACCATTTCCGGGGTGTGAGGTCCGACGAAGCCTCGTCCATAAAGCCATGCTTTATACAAAAGCCGTGCTTTGGGTCAACAAATGATCAAAGCAATGATCACAAAGATAAACGATCAAACAAATGATCATATCACAAATGATCAAACAATGATCATTTCACAGCAACACTCAGCATGCCACACTACCAAATTGGGAGTATATCACTAATAACCTTCAACTACATAACCTCTGAGCTCGTACGTCTCATAGAAGGGTGTTAAGCTAAGAGAATAAATTCTCCGCCACCAACAGAAATATATTTGAAAGAAATCAGCTTTATATCTCAATTTGTGATGTCAGACATACAATCCATATAAGTCTGTTCCGGGCTCGAACATAACCGAAGGCACTTACAAAGAAGTCCTTGCATTCCGGATAATTTCTAATCACGTCCGGATTTTCCGTCACTAAGGGTGATAGAACCTCTATATCGGAGATCAGCCGATGCAGAGTAACTCAACGGTAATCCTTCCGTTTTCAAAAATATCCGGTCTTCAACACCGGTCATCAAATGCAATCCATTACGACGTATCACATATTCGGAATGGGTTATACGACCCCAAGGTCTTTTCCCGGCTAGCCCGAATAGTGAGCGCTTATTCAAAAATAAGTGTGGCATTCAAATTCAAGCAAATCACAACAAATACCTATTTAAAGGTAAATATTGATAGTCGGATTATTTAACTATCAATAGGCATGCTCAACATCACCAAATTCCAAATAATTTCTCAAATTATTTACTTTCCAAAATATCTTTACTAGATATAAAATTTCCTACACTTCAAACATGTGAAAACAAATTTTCAAATCACTTTTCACCCTTATCACTTTTTGAAAACAAATTTCAAACATTTTCCTTACGCGAAATACTTTCGTTTCAACATGGTTCATTTAAACCAATTAAATAAATCCTTAACGATTTACTTTATATTTACGCTCCAAATCCGTAAATTAATTCCCACACTTCAAAAATAAATCAACGTTTATTTTTAAACAAATTCCCCTTTAAATTTATAAATTCCATAGTGAATTTACATTCCAAAATATTTATGAATATACGATTTCAATTATTCATTTTCAATTTATCTTCAAAAAGATAAATTCTCAAAACATTTCATTTCACATTGGAAAAACATTTCCATACTTATTTATTAATAAGTAATTCACAAATCCATTTATTTTCAATACTTAGAAAATATTCCATATACTTAATATCGAAATTAAGTATATATTTCATTCTTTAAGGAAAACATTCAATTAATACATTTATTTGGGCTAAAACGAATGTTGCATAAAACATCGTTACGACGACCCAAAATCACTAGTATAGGGATTCGAAATTTAGATAGATATATAAATCCCAATACTATACAAAACATTTCCTTTCGGAAACCATTTACTATAACAACAGTGTTATAGTCCATCATTTCCTTCTTTCTCAAAAACGTCTATTTCAACAATAAATGTGGAAATCTATGGTTTCGATTCATAATACATTTTAAAACATCTTTAAAATAATTAACTTCATTCTATAATATTCCTTTTGCCAAACATGACTATTTCATTCAATAATGTATTCACTATCCAAAATCGTGAATATATTTCCTTTAATAAACTTCACTATTCAATTTGTCAAATTCAATTGATTTCGAATTTATAAATAATGTTTATAAATTCCTTTTCTATTTATAAGCTTCGATTTATAAATCTCATTATTAACAAATTCCATTTATATCTCATTTAAATGCCAAAATCCGATTTATAAGATAATTACTTATAAATCTTCTATTTCACAAAATCTATTCATTTTATAACTTCACAATTTATAAATCTATAAATTCCGTTCACTTATGAAATCCATTTTTATTTCATTTTTAACACTTATAAAAACTCGCTTTAAATATTCCAATAATTTTAATTTATAAAATATCAATTTTATAAGTCTTTTATATACATCATTTTTAATAATTCAAAAATCCCAATTTGAACCAATTTATAAATTAATTAACTATTTATTTCCAAAAATCTCATTTCGGTTATATTTTACAAAAACAGTAATTTTTGTAACATAAAAATTTATAACGTTTTAATTATTTAAAATGAATCAACTCAAAATTTTATAAAAACATATACTTTGAAAAATCGCTTTAAAAACCTACTAAAACCAAAAATCATTATTTTAAAACTTCAGAAATGGATCTGATGATGCAGCAGCACCAAATAGTCAATCACGACATCCAAATATCATATATCGATATGATAATCAACAAATATCAAAATATTTGTAAATAAATCAATACAGTTGAGGAATCCAGTTAGATCCCTCCAACCTGTTTCCCTGCATCCAAAGACATTAGCATAATACCAATTCCGCTCCATTACGGAATTATCGCGGTATATGGGATTTATAAAATATTATCCGCTTAATAGACGGCGCAATAGGGTCTTATCCGCTATACAATGCGGGAAATCAACAACTGCAATATATACATATGCCAATATATATATATATATATATATATATATATATTGCTATTATATATAATACCAATTTCACTGTTTATGAAATATTCGCGGTATATGTTTTTAATAAATAACCTCCGCTTACTAACGGCGCATAATGTCTATTTTACCAATCAATAGATAACAATTTATCATCCATGCATACAATCAACAATTTTAAATCTAAATATTTAAAATTAAAATCGAAACCGATTCGATTGAGTGAGAAGTTCTCACCTTGATTTCAATTTCGTTTTAGCGATTTATTCCGAATAAAATTAAACGGACGTTTAATTTTACCCGAAATTTTCACTAGCTCCAAACGACTCCAATCCAGCTCCATAGCGTAGTTCTCGTCAATACGATTCCGACGCAAAAATTTTCGTTCGATTTGGACCTCGTATGAAAGAGATACATATTTTTGAAGTTACACGAATTTATATATTAATATTTACAACATTATCTTAAATTTTAAAACCTAAACTAAATCATCACCGTACGTTTTGAAGTCAACGCATCTGGGCCGTGAATCACCCCATCTTCCCACGTTATTCCCCAGTAACATTGCCGTGAATGTGAACCCATATCTCATGCTCTAGGGTTCCAAATTACGACCACCACACTTCCTTCTAGCTCGATCAGAGAATACCACAACGTTGCCCACACACAACACCACCAACGCCCAGAGGCCGACCACACTCGGCTGCAACCCCTACACGAAAAACGAGGCCGAACGCTCAATGTTCCCAGGCAGTTTGTCGTTGATTCGCTTCATATCTTTCGATCATCAGCGTTGAACTTCAAGATCTCGTCGAGCCCTACCTTTTTGCAGTTGGAGGTTCGTTGAAATACTTCACGGATTGGAAGAAAATCGAAGAAGAATGATATGAATTTCTGGCCATTCATGCCTATGGAAGCGGCGGCTGAAAGGAACTAGGGTTAGTTTTTTTTTCTTTTGCAAAATGAAATTCCAAGGGGCTTATATAGGAAATTTCTCAAACACTATTCATCCTGGATTTTCCGAACTCCAAACGAAGCGTGCCGGTTGGCGTTTCAAAGGTTTACCCCGCGTTCCGAACACAATGGAACATGTTTCGGGAGCTAATTCGGTCATCTGTGTGAGTTATGGCAATAAACGTTCGATTTAAAATTAAACCGATTAAACAATTTTCTAGGCGTTTTAGCTTGCATCGGACAAACGGTAAATCCCATTGACACGAAATTTGACACCATACAATAATATCACATTACGGATCCAACAAAACTGGTTTCGTCGAAATCCGAGACTTTTTGAAAAATGACTATTTTAACTCGCCAAATTAAAATTAAAACGATATCGATGCGTTTCAAGCTGCCACGGTCAAACGACAACTCCGTTTGCTATGAAATTTGAAATCCGATAATAACTAACTATTACGGATCCAATGGAACTGGTTTCGTCCAATTCTGAGACTGTTCGAAAATTGGCTATTTTTCAGTCGATAATTAAATATTCAATTTTCACAAATTAACTCTTAATTCAATTTTAAAAGTTCTAAAATATCGTTCTAACTCCAATATGATAAAATAAAATTTTATAAATCGATTTCAATCATATTTAACCAAATTTTCAATTATTTCTATATTTTCACTATCCAAATTATCGATTTAATTATTCAATTAAATCCAATATTCGAAATAAAATTTATTCGACTTATATATTTCACATATTAATATTTAAAATTAGTTAAATATTCAAATTTAAATTAATAAAAATTCTGGGTCGTTACAAACTTCCCCCCTTAAAAGAATTTCGTCCTCGAAATTACCAAGTAAGAAAAACTACAGAATCTATTAACTTTCCAAAACAAACCGTTCAATTTAGATTATTTCAATCTCTTAAGTGTTTAACTTTCTCAAAATTCATAGTTAAACTTCTTACAATACTTTAATAATCTTCCAAACTCAAACTTAGTTTTCAAAAATTTCCCAATTTTCTCAAAAATATTCTAACGCCTTAAATTTTCGAAAAAATTCGCCAGAGTCTCCTTTGCGCGGCTCGATCCGGAAAAAAAATGACAGTGTATATATCACAAATATACATCTCATCAAGTGATGAGGCATCCCGCAGGGAAAAAGAGTGTAAAAGCACGGTATGTAATCCGAGATATGTACCTTATTATATTATTAGCGAACGGATACGGCTAATATAGCACGAAAGCGAGCTCCAAAAGCGAAGCAAGCGCAATCCGCACCTACTAAACACTCAACAACAACATGAGAATCATGCATATATGAAAATAGTATCAATACACAACATATAGCAACATAACAACTACATAATATAGCAAATGCAACTAAACAACAAATGCAAACATCAACCAACTATCATCCATAACCAAATCAATATTCATTCATATTCTCAATAATATTCAATGAATTGGTTTTCAATTTAAATCACATTTGATTCGTTTACATTGGATTTTATTAACATTCATTCATATCCAATTTTAATTAGTTTGCATTCACTAATTAAATCCAATTCACATTCAATTCTATTCAAATTTATATATTATCCATTTGAATTTAATTACGTAGCTTCCAATTTCGCTAATTCAATTTCATTAACACTTAATGAATTATATACAATCAACTAACAATCAAATAACAACCAATGTTTATTCAATACAACCAAATTTATTTATTTTACATTCAATTTGGTTCAACACTTTTAATTCCAACTGGATCATATTAAATTGACTTTCATTCAATTTATTCAACTTCCAATAACATTAGCTTCTAATGAATTAACACTTATATTCATTGTTTCATACTAATTATTTACATTCAATTGATTAATATTCCATTTATTAATTCAACTGTTAACTCCTTTAACAATATAAAGTTGAATTTCATTTATATAACTCAAGTTCAAATTCTTAATGACTTCATTCCATTAATTCACATATTAATTTACTTTAACACCAAAATTAACTTTTATTCAACATCACTTAAGTTATATTCCATTTCAAGCATCTTATCAAATCCAAATCAATTTATTTAACTTTCCTTTTGTTAAATTTCAAATTACATGTCTTTGATGACAAATCAAATTTATTTCAACTTGGATTTTATTGATTTACTTATACTTCCTTTAATTTAACTCCATCCTTTAAGTTAAATTTATTCTATCAAAATTCAATCTGTATAAGATATCAACTCATTTATCATTCCCATAAATATCTTAAATAGGATTCCAGAGTCCTTTCAACCTTTCAAAACCATTTTTGAAACCAATTCAATTTACCTTTTGAATTTCCAAAACCAAATCCAAATAACTTTTATTGAAAATAATTTGGCAGTAATCCCTCTTTTGGAAACCCGAAAATGAACACCGATGATGTTGCAATCATCATCGGAATTATTTTCCAGCGACCGAAAAGAGTTTAGAGCTTTAATTTCTCCAAAACAATTTTCCAAAATATCTAATCTTTCCAAAACACTTCTCTGGAATTTTATTTTCGTATTATAAATCACATTTATAAATCTTTTACTTATATAATTTCACTTCTTATATATAAGATTATTTCACAAGTGTAAATTATTTTAATTATAACTCCATACTTATAATTCAATTGCTTATACGATTATTCTTTAAAAGTTGTTATTTTTATTTAACAACTAACAATCAATTCATATACACTTTAATAATTCTGAAAAATTATTCCTTTATATACAAAATATAATCAAGGTAAAATTATTTCATTTACCCAATTTAAAACAATATCGTGTCGAATTGTTCTATTCAAGTGTTTAGAGATCCCTATCAACAACGTTAATTACTCGTGTTGACCAAAATCCATATACCACTCAACAAACCAATCATCACAATATAAAACAATTTATATTCACTAACAAATACGCGCTCGTATCTATTATTACACTCACACTCATTCTAGAGTACTGCTGACTCTATCTCTAATGAGTAATACCCAACAGAGCCATGGTTGTCGCTTAACCATATGCTCTGATACCAAATGTAAAGACCCGCAAATCCGTACTCCTTGAATAGACACTAATCTCCAGTGATTAACTTAAGATGAATGGAAATACGAACCCTTAAGGGTTAAAGAAGAAGAAAAAGTAGAAGAAGATAGAAAAAGATAGAATAGAACAGAAAGAAAACAACTGAACAACATCAGAATCTCACAATTCGCAGCGGAACAACATATAATAGATAAATGAATAATCTTTAAACAAAGAACTATATCAGTTATTACATTTCATCATATTACATTACATTACATCATCAGAGTGAACAACAACAACATGCAGCGGAAAAGAAATATAATATACTAGTAATACGCCATGCCATCCAGCTTGCTTCCAGCAACTCCTAAATTCCAGAATATCCTGATAAACCTAACTCTTGACTGCCCGTGTGGAAATTGGTGGGCACCCAGAGTTTAGGAAGGAAAACAATAAACTCCGAGTCAGTCATGTGACTGGTGTGAGAACTCAAAACAGTTTATCTATCTTTAAAATCAAAATAGAGGAATATTTTTAAAGTCAATTCGCAATGCTTTTAAAAATGAGACTACCATAAGGCCTCCCGCACACACACACACACACACACACAATGCAAACGCAGAATCGGAGGAGATTTCTCCTTATGATAGTCAAAGATGCTTGATACGCATTAAAAAGAAACATTTGATATTACTACTAGTGCATAGTGTAGAAAAATTATTTCGAAAGTAAAGATATAAATCTTAGCCAACATACGACCATTATCGTATGCCTACTATAGCTACCATGTTCAATAGCAGGTTACCGCCACATTCCATGGAAGGTTATACAACTAAAACCGTACAAGATCGTATTGTTTCTTTGGATTTCCAACAAATGGTCAAGCCAAGGAACTTCCCATTGCGACATGGGTACGCCTCTGGAAAGACGACCCGAGAACCAAACCGGATCTCTGCCAACACAAGGCCGAGTTACCCCTAACTGGGTAACTACTGACACAAATATGTCATCCCCCGATCGTAACCGATCTATCCGAGGATCCTCGATTTCCAACAACCACAAAATTTGCAGCAACAACATAGGTTAAATATCTGGGCTCCATACCATGATACCACCTTTATCCAGAAGGAATGACATACACTAAAGGGGTGCTACCCCCTAATAACCTTGCTGCATCCTTCCTGTTTTTACCATTTCCGGGGTGTGAGGTCCGACGAAGCCTCGTCCATAAAGCCATGCTTTATACAAAAGCCGTGCTTTGGGTCAACAAATGATCAAAGCAATGATCACAAAGATAAACGATCAAACAAATGATCATATCACAAATGATCAAACAATGATCATTTCACAGCAATACTCAGCATGCCACACTACCAAATTGGGAGTATATCACTAATAACCTTCAACTACATAACCTCTGAGCTCGTACGTCTCATAGAAGGGTGTTAAGCTAAGAGAATAAATTCTCCGCCACCAACAGAAATATATTTGAAAGAAATCAGCTTTATATCTCAATTTGTGATGTCAGACATACAATCCATATAAGTCTGTTCCGGGCTCGAACATAACCGAAGGCACTTACAAAGAAGTCCTTGCATTCCGGATAATTTCTAATCACGTCCGGATTTTCCGTCACTAAGGGTGATAGAACCTCTATATCGGAGATCAGCCGATGCAGAGTAACTCAACGGTAATCCTTCCGTTTTCAAAAATATCCGGTCTTCAACACCTGTCATCAAATGCAATCCATTACGACGTATCACATATTCGGAATGGGTTATACGACCCCAAGGTCTTTTCCCGGCTAGCCCGAATAGTGAGCGCTTATTCAAAAATAAGTGTGGCATTCAAATTCAAGCAAATCACAACAAATACCTATTTAAAGGTAAATATTGATAGTCGGATTATTTAACTATCAATAGGCACGCTCAACATCACCAAATTCCAAATAATTTCTCAAATTATTTACTTTCCAAAATATCTTTACTAGATATAAAATTTCCTACACTTCAAACATGTGAAAACAAATTTTCAAATCACTTTTCACCCTTATCACTTTTTGAAAACAAATTTCAAACATTTTCCTTACGCGAAATACTTTCGTTTCAACATGGTTCATTTAAACCAATTAAATAAATCCTTAACGATTTACTTTATATTTACGCTCCAAATCCGTAAATTAATTCCCACACTTCAAAAATAAATCAACGTTTATTTTTAAACAAATTCCCCTTTAAATTTATAAATTCCATAGTGAATTTACATTCCAAAATATTTATGAATATACGATTTCAATTATTCATTTTCAATTTATCTTCAAAAAGATAAATTCTCAAAACATTTCATTTCACATTGGAAAAACATTTCCATACTTATTTATTAATAAGTAATTCACAAATCCATTTATTTTCAATACTTAGAAAATATTCCATATACTTAATATCGAAATTAAGTATATATTTCATTCTTTAAGGAAAACATTCACTTAATACATTTATTTGGGCTAAAACGAATGTTGCATAAAACATCGTTACGACGACCCAAAATCACTAGTATAGGGATTCGAAATTTAGATAGATATATAAATCCCAATACTATACAAAACATTTCCTTTCGGAAACCATTTACTATAACAACAGTGTTATAGTCCATCATTTCCTTCTTTCTCAAAAACGTCTATTTCAACAATAAATGTGGAAATCTATGGTTTCGATTCATAATACATTTTAAAACATCTTTAAAATAATTAACTTCATTCTATAATATTCCTTTTGCCAAACATGACTATTTCATTCAATAATGTATTCACTGTCCAAAATCGTGAATATATTTCCTTTAATAAACTTCACTATTCAATTTGTCAAATTCAATTGATTTCGAATTTATAAATAATGTTTATAAATTCCTTTTCTATTTATAAGCTTCGATTTATAAATCTCATTATTAACAAATTCCATTTATATCTCATTTAAATGCCAAAATCCGATTTATAAGATAATTACTTATAAATCTTCTATTTCACAAAATCTATTCATTTTATAACTTCACAATTTATAAATCTATAAATTCCGTTCACTTATGAAATCCATTTTTATTTCATTTTTAACACTTATAAAAACTCGCTTTAAATATTCCAATAATTTTAATTTATAAAATATCAATTTTATAAGTCTTTTATATACATCATTTTTAATAATTCAAAAATCCCAATTTGAACCAATTTATAAATTAATTAACTATTTATTTCCAAAAATCTCATTTCGGTTATATTTTACAAAAACAGTAATTTTTGTAACATAAAAATTTATAACGTTTTAATTATTTAAAATGAATCAACTCAAAATTTTATAAAAACATATACTTTGAAAAATCGCTTTAAAATCCTACTAAAACCAAAAATCATTATTTTAAAACTTCAGAAATGGATCCGATGATGCAGCAGCACCAAATAGTCAATCACGACATCCAAATATCATATATCGATATGATAATCAACAAATATCAAAATATTTGTAAATAAATCAATACAGTTGAGGAATCCAGTTAGATCCCTCCAACCTGTTTCCCTGCATCCAAAGACATTAGCATAATACCAATTCCGCTCCATTACGGAATTATCGCGGTATATGGGATTTATAAAATATTATCCGCTTAATAGACGGCGCAATAGGGTCTCATCCGCTATACAATGCGGGAAATCAACAACTGCAATATATACATATGCCAATATATATATATATATATATATATATATATATTGCTATTATATATAATACCAATTTCACTGTTTATGAAATATTCGCGGTATATGTTTTTAATAAATAACCTCCGCTTACTAACGGCGCATAATGTCTATTTTACCAATCAATAGATAACAATTTATCATCCATGCATACAATCAACAATTTTAAATCTAAATATTTAAAATTAAAATCGAAACCGATTCGATTGAGTGAGAAGTTCTCACCTTGATTTCAATTTCGTTTTAGCGATTTATTCCGAATAAAATTAAACGGACATTTAATTTTACCCGAAATTTTCACTAGCTCCAAACGACTCCAATCCAGCTCCATAGCGTAGTTCTCGTCAATACGATTCCGACGCAAAAAGTTTCGTCCGATTTGGACCTCGTATGAAAGAGATACGTATTTTTGAAGTTACACGAATTTATATATTAATATTTACAACATTATCTTAAATTTTAAAACCTAAACTAAATCATCACCGTACGTTTTGAAGTCAACGCATCTGGGCCGTGAATCACCCCATCTTCCCACGTTATTCCCCAGTAACATTGCCGTGAATGTGAACCCATATCTCATGCTCTAGGGTTCCAAATTACGACCACCACACTTCCTTCTAGCTCGATCAGAGAATACCACAACGTTGCCCACACACAACACCACCAACGCCCAGAGGCCGACCACACTCGGCTGCAACCCCTACACGAAAAACGAGGCCGAACGCTCAATGTTCCCAGGCAGTTTGTCGTTGATTCGCTTCATATCTTTCGATCATCAGCGTTGAACTTCAAGATCTCGTCGAGCCCTACCTTTTTGCAGTTGGAGGTTCGTTGAAATACTTCACGGATTGGAAGAAAATCGAAGAAGAATGATATGAATTTCTGGCCATTCATGCCTATGGAAGCGGCGGCTGAAAGGAACTAGGGTTAGTTTTTTTTTCTTTTGCAAAATGAAATTCCAAGGGGCTTATATAGGAAATTTCTCAAACACTATTCATCCTGGATTTTCCGAACTCCAAACGAAGCGTGCCGGTTGGCGTTTCAAAAGTTTACCCCGCGTTCCGAACACAATGGAACATGTTTCGGGAGCTAATTCGGTCATCTGTGTGAGTTATGGCAATAAACGTTCGATTTAAAATTAAACCGATTAAACAATTTTCTAGGCGTTTTAGCTTGCACCGGACAAACGGTAAATCCCATTGACACGAAATTTGAAACCATACAATAATATCACATTACGGATCCAACAAAACTGGTTTCGTCGAAATCCGAGACTTTTTGAAAAATGACTATTTTAACTCGCCAAATTAAAATTAAAACGATATCGATGCGTTTCAAGCTGCCACGGTCAAACGACAACTCCGTTTGCTATGAAATTTGAAATCCGATAATAACTAACTATTACGGATCCAATGGAACTGGTCTTGTCCAATTCTGAGACTGTTCGAAAATTGGCTGTTTTTCAGTCGATAATTAAATATTCAATTTTCACAAATTAACTCTTAATTCAATTTTAAAAGTTCTAAAATATCGTTCTAACTCCAATATGATAAAATAAAATTTTATAAATCGATTTCAATCATATTTAACCAAATTTTCAATTATTTCTATATTTTCACTATCCAAATTATCGATTTAATTATTCAATTAAATCCAATATTCGAAATAAAATTTATTCGACTTATATATTTCACATATTAATATTTAAAATTAATTAAATATTCAAATTTAAATTAATAAAAATTCTGGGTCGTTACAAACTTCCCCCCTTAAAAGAATTTCGTCCTCGAAATTACCAAGTAAGAAAAACTACAGAATCTATTAACTTTCCAAAACAAACCGTTCAATTTAGATTATTCCAATCTCTTAAGTGTTTAACTTTCTCAAAATTCATAGTTAAACTTCTTACAATACTTTAATAATCTTCCAAACTCAAACTTAGTTTTCAAAAATTTCCCAATTTTCTCAAAAATATTCTAACGCCTTAAATTTTCGGAAAAATTCGCCAGAGTCTCCTTTGCGCGGCTCGATCCCGAAAAAAAATGACAGTGTATATATCACAAATATACATCTCATCAAGTGATGAGGCATCCCGCAGGGAAAAAGAGTGTAAAAGCACGGTATGTAATCCGAGATATGTACCTTATTATATTATTAGCGAACGTATACGGCTAATATAGCACGAAAGCGAGCTCCAAAAGCGAAGCAAGCGCAATCCGCACCTACTAAACACTCAACAACAACATGAGAATCATGCATATATGAAAATAGTATCAATACACAACATATAGCAACATAACAACTACATAATATAGCAAATGCAACTAAATAACAAATGCAAACATCAACCAACTATCATCCATAACCAAATCAATATTCATTCATATTCTCAATAATATTCAATGAATTGGTTTTCAATTTAAATCACATTTGATTCATTTACATTGGATTTTACTAACATTCATTCATATCCAATTTCAATTAGTTTGCATTCACTAATTAAATCCAATTCACATTCAATTCTATTCAAATTTATATATTATCCATTTGAATCTAATTACATAGCTTCCAATTTCGCTAATTCAATTTCATTAACACTTAATGAATTATATACAATCAACTAACAATCAAATAAGAACCAATGTTTATTCAATACAACCAAATTTATTTATTTTACATTCAATTTGGTTCAACACTTTTAATTCCAACTAGATCATATTAAATTGACTTTCATTCAATTTATTCAACTTCCAATAACATTAGCTTCTAATGAATTAACACTTATATTCATTGTTTCATACTAATTATTTACATTCAGTTGATTAATATTCCATTTATTAATTCAACTGTTAACTCCTTTAACAATATAAAGTTGAATTTCATTTATATAACTCAAGTTCAAATTCTTAATGATTTCATTTCATTAATTCACATATTAATTTACTTTGGCACCAAAATCAACTTTTATTCAACATCACTTAAGTTATATTCCATTTCAAGCATCTTATCAAATCCAAATCAATTTATTTAACTTTCCTTTTGTTAAATTTCAAATTACATGTCTTTGATGACAAATCAAATTTATTTCAACTTGGATTTTATTGATTTACTTATACTTCCTTTAATTTAACTCCATCCTTTAAGTTAAATTTATTCTATCAAAATTCAATCTGTATAAGTTATCAACTCATTTATCATTCCCATAAATATCTTAAATAGGATTCCAGAGTCCTTTCAACCTTTCAAAACCATTTTTGAAACCAATTCAATTTATCTTTTGAATTTCCAAAACAAATCCAAATAACTTTTATTTAAAATAATTTGGCAGCAATCCCTCTTTTGAAAACCCGAAAATGAACACCGATGATGTTGCAATCATCATGATGTTGCAATCATCATCGGAATTATTTTCCAGCGACCGAAAAGAGTTTAGAGCTTTAATTTCTCCAAAACACTTTTCCAAAATATCTAATCTTTTCAAAACACTTCTCTGGAATTTTATTTTCATATTATAAATCACATTTATAAATCTTTTACTTATATAATTTCACTTCTTATATATAAGATTATTTCACAAGTGTAAATTATTTTAATTATAACTCCACACTTATAATTCAATTGCTTATACGATTATTCTTTAAAAATTGTTATTTTTATTCAACAACCAACAATCAATTCATATACACTTTAATAATTCTGAAAATTTATTCCTTTATATACAAATTATAATCAAGGTAAAATTATTTCATTTACCCAATTTAAAACAATATTGTGTCGAATTGTTCTATTCAAGTGTTTAGAGATCCCTATCAACAACGTTAATTACTCGTGTTGACCAAAATCCATATACCACTCAACAAACCAATCATCACAATATAAAACAATTTATATTCACTAACAAATACGCGCTCGTATCTATTATTACACTCACACTCATTCTAGAGTACTGCTGACTCTATCTCTAATGAGTAATACCCAACAGAGCCATGGTTGTCGCTTAACCATATGCTCTGATACCAAATGTAAAGACTCGCAAATCCGTACTCCTTGAATAGACACTAATCTCCAGTGATTAACTTAAGATGAACGGAAATACGAACCCTTAAGGGTTAAAGAAGAAGAAAAATTTTAAGAAGATAGAAAAGATAGAACAGAACAGAAAGAAAACAACTGAACAACATCAGAATCTCATAATTCGCAGCGGAACAACATATAATAGATAAATGAATAATCTTTAAACAAAGAACTATATCAGTTATTACATTTCATCATATTACATTACATTACATCATCAGAGTGTACAACAACAACATGCAGCGGAAAAGAAATATAATATACTAGTAATACGCCATGCCATCCAGCTTGCTTCCAGCAACTCCTAAATTCCAGAATATCCTGATAAACCTAACTCTTGACTGCCCGTGTGGAAATTGGTGGGCACCCAGAGTTTAGGAAGGAAAACAATAAACTCCGAGTCAGTCATGTGACTGGTGTGAGAACTCAAAACAGTTTATCTATCTTTAAAATCAAAATAGAGGAATATTTTTAAAGTCAATTCGCAATGCTTTTAAAAATGAGACAACCATAAGGCCTCCCGCACACACACACAATGCAAACGCAGAATCGGAGGAGATTTCTCCTTATGATAGTCAAAGATGCTTGATACGCATTAAAAAGAAACATTTGATATTATTACTAGTGCATAGTGTAGAAAAATTATTTCGAAAGTAAAGATATAAATCTTAGCCAACATACGACCATTGTCATATGCCTACTATAGCTACCATGTTCAATAGCAGGTTACCGCCACATTCCATGGCAGGTTATACAACTAAAACCGTACAAGATCGTATTGTTTCTTTGGATTTCCAAAAAATGGTCAGGCCAAGGAACTTCCCATTACCACATGGGTACGCCTCTGGAAAGACGACCCGAGAACCAAACCGGATCTTTGCCAACACAAAGCCGGGTTACCCCTAACTGGGTAACTACTGACACGAATATGTCATCCCCCGATCGTAACCGATCTATCCGAGGATCCTCGATTTCCAACAACCACAAAATTTGCAGCAACAACATAGGTTAAATATCTGGGCTCCATACCATGATACCACCCCTATCCAGAAGGAATGACATACACTAAAGGGGTGCTACCCCTTAATAACCTTGCTGCATCCTTCCTGTTTTTACCATTTCCGGGGTGTGAGGTCCGACGAAGTCTCGTCCACAAAGCCATGCTTTATACAAAAGCCGTGCTTTGGGTCAACAAATGATCAAAGCAATGATCACAAAGATAAACGATCAAACAAATGATCATATCACAAATGATCAAACAATGATCATTTCACAGCAACACTCAGCATGCCACACTACCAAATTGGGGGTATATCACTAATAACCTTCAACTACATAACCTCTGAGCTCGTACGTCTCAAAGAAGGGTGTTAAGCTAAGAGAATAAATTCTCCGCCACCAATAGAAATATATTTGAAAGAAATCAGCTTTATATCTCAATTTGTAATGTCAGACATACAATCCATATAAGTCTGTTCGGGCTCGAACAGAACCGAAGGCACTTACAAAGAAGTCCTTGCATTCCGGATAATTTCTAATCACGTCCGGATTTCCCGTCACTAAAGGTGATAAAACCTCTATATCGGAGATCAACCGATGCAGAGTAACTCAACGGTAATCCTTCCGTTTTCAAAAATATCCGGTCTTCAACACCGGTCATCAAATGCAATCCATTACGACGTATCACATATTCGGAATGGGTTATACGACCCCAAGGTCTTTTCCCGGCTAACCCGAATAGTGAGGGCTTATTCAAAAATAAGTGTGACATTCAAATTCAAACAAATCACAACAAATACCTATTTAAAGGTAAATATTGATAGTCGGATTATTTAACTATCAATAGGCATGCTCAACATCACCAAATTCCAAATAATTTCTCAAATTATTTACTTTCCAAAATATCTTTACTAGATATAAAATTTCCCACACTTCAAACATTTGAAAACAAATTTTCAAATCACTTTTCACCCTTATCACTTTTTGAAAACAAATTTCAAACATTTTCCTTACGCGAAATACTTTCATTTCAACATGGTTCATTTAAACCAATTAAATAAATCCTTAACGATTTACTTTATATTTACGCTCCAAATCCGTAAATTAATTCCCACACTTCAAAAATAAATCAATATTTATGTTTTAACAAATTCCCCTTTAAATTTATAAATTCCATAGTGAATTTACATTCCAAAATATTTATGAATATACGATTTCAATTATTCATTTTCAATTTATCTTCAAAAAGATAAATTCTCAAAACATTTCATTTCACATTGGAAAAACCTTTCCATACTTATTTATTAATAAGTAATTCACAAATCCATTTATTTTCAATACTTAGAAAATATTCCATATACTTAATATTGAAATTAAGTATATATTTCATTCTTTAAGGAAAACATTCACTTAATACATTTATTTGGGCTAAAACGAATGTTGCATAAAACATCGTTACGACGACCCAAAATCACTAGTATAGGGATTCAAAATTTAGATAGATATATAAATCCCAATACTATACAAAACATTTCCTTTCGGAAACCATTTACTATAACAACAGTGTTATAGTCCACCATTTCCTTCTTTCTCGAAAACGTCTATTTCAACAATAAATGTTGAAATCTATGGTTTCGATTCATAATACATTTTAAAGCATCTTTAAAATAATTAACTTCATTCTATAATATTCCTTTTGCCAAACATGACTATTTCATTCAATAATGTATTCACTGTCCAAAATCGTGAATATATTTCCTTTGATAAACTTCACTACTCAATTTGTCAAATTCAATTGATTTCGAATTTATAAAGAATTTATAAACAATGTTTATAAATTCCTTTTCTATTTATAAGCTTCGATTTATAAATCTCATTATTAACAAATTCCATTTATATCTCATTTAAATGCCAAAATCTGATTTATAAGATAATTACTTATAAATCTTCTATTTCACAAAATCTATTCATTTTATAACTTCACAATTTATAAATCTATAAATTCCGTTCACTTATGAAATCCATTTTTATTTCATTTTTAACATTTATAAAAACTCGTTTTGAATATTCCAATAATTTTAATTTATAAAATATCAATTTTATAAGTCTTTTATATACATCATTTTTAATAATTCAAAAATCCCAATTTAAACCAATTTATAATTTAATTAACAATTTATTTCCAAAAATTTCATTTCGGTTATATTTTACAAAAACAGTAATTTTTGTAACATAAAAATTTATAACGTTTTAATTATTTAAAATGAATCAACTCAAAATTTTATAAAAACATATACTTTGAAAAATCACTTTAAAATCCTTTTAAAACCAAAAATCATTATTTTAAAACTTCAGAAATGGATCCGATGATGCAGCAGCACCAAATAGTCAATCACGACATCTAAATATCATATATCGATATGATAATCAACAAATATCAAAATATCTGTAAATAAATCAATACAGTTGAGGAATCCAGTTGGATCCCTCCAACCTGTTTCCCTGCATCCAAAGACATTAGCACAATACCAATTCCGCTCCAGTACGGAATTATCACGGTATATGGGATTTATAAAATATTATCCGCTTAATAGACGGCGCAATAGGGTCTCATCCGCTATACAATGCGGGAAATCAACAACTGCAATATATACATATGCCAATATATATATATATATATATATATATATTGCTATTATATATAATACCAATTTCACTGTTTATGAAATATTCGCGGTATATGTTTTTAATAAATAACCTCCGCTTACTAACGGCGCATAATGTCTATTTTAACAATCAATAGATAACAATTTATCATCCATGCATACAATCAACAATTTTAAATCTAACTATTTAAAATTAAAATCGAAACCGATTCGATTGAGTGAGAAGTTCTCACCTTGATTTCAATTTCGTTTTAGCGATTTATTTCGAATAAAATTAAACGGACGTTTAATTTTACCCGAAATTTTCACTAGCTCCAAACGACTCCAATCTAGCTCCATAGCGTTGTGCTCGTCAATACGATTTCAACGCAAAAAGTTTCGTCCGATTTGGACCTCGTATGAAAGAGATACGTATTTTTGAAGTTACACGAATTTATATATTAATATTTACAACATTATCTTAAATTTTAAAACCTAAACTAAATCATCACCGCACGTTTTGAAGTCAACGCATCTGGGCCGTGAATCGCCCCTTCTTCCCCACGTTATTCCCCAGTAACATTGCCGTGAATGTGAACCCATATCTCATGCTCTAGGGTTCCAAATTACGACCACCACACTTCCTTCTAGCTCGATCAGAGAATACCACAATGTAGCCCACACACAACACCACCATCGCCCAGAGGCCGACCCCACTCGGCTGCATCCCCTGCACAAAAAACGAGGCCGAACGCTCAATGTTCCCAGGCAGTTTGCCGTTGATTCGCTTCATATCTTTCGATCATCACCGTTGAACTTCAAGATCTCGTCGAGCCCTACCTTTTTGCAGTTGGAGGTTCGTTGAAATACTTCACGGATTGGAAGAAAATCGAAGAAGAATGATATGAATTTATGGCCATTCATGCCTATGGAGGCGGCGGCTGAAAGGAACTAGGGTTAGGTTTTTTTTCTTTTGCAAAATGAAATTCCAAGGGGCTTATATAGTAAATTTCTCAAACACTATTCATCCCGGATTTTCCGAACTCCAAACGAGGCGTGCCGGTTGGCATTTCTAAGGTTTACCCCGCGTTCCGAACACAATGGAACGTGTTTCAGGAGCTAATTCGGTCATCTGTGCGAGTTATGGCAATAAACGTTCGATTTAAAATTAAACCGATTAAACGATTTTCTAGGCGTTTTAGCTTGCACCGAACAAACGGTAAATCTGATTGACACAAAATTTGAAACCATACAATAATATCACATTATGGATCTGATAAAACTGGTTTCGTCGAAATCCGAGACTTTTTGAAAAATGACTATTTTAACTCGCCATATTAAAATTAAAACGATATCGATGCGTTTCGAGCTGCCACGGTCAAACGACAACTCCGTTTGCTACGAAATTTGAAATCCGATAATAACTAACTATTATGGATCCAATAGAACTGGTCTCGTCCAATTCTGAGACTGTTCGAAAATTGGCTATTTTTCAGTCAATAATTAAATATTAAAATATTCAATTTTCACAAATTAACTCTTAATTCAATTTTAAAAGTTCTAAAATATCTTTCTAACTCCAATATGATAAAATAAAATTTTACAAATCAATTTCAATCATATTTAACCAAATTTTCAATTATTTCTATATTTTCACTATCCAAATTATCGATTTAATTATTCAATTAAATCCAATATTCAAAATAAAATTTATTCGACTTATAAATTTCACATATTGATATTTAAAATTAATTAAATATTCAACTTTAAATTAATAAAAATTTTGGGTCGTTACACAAGGGTTTCGAGGCCATGGTCTCTGATCGCCGGCAAGTTCGTCGTGGTGGCCGAAAATTTTAACCCTAGGCGGCCAAAAATGGGTTCGATTGAACGCGTTCGTTCATACTGGGAATGAAGAGATCACGCGGTCTGGATGGTGCAATTCAAAAATCAACGGCAGATCTAGATTGTAGGTTTAAAAATTAAAAGAAATGTAAATTAATTTATATTAAAATCTGTGTAAACTTTAAACTATTGTATCTTTGTCATACGAGGTCGGATTGTAACGAAACGAATTGTGTTGGATTCGTTTTGACGAGCACTATGCTATGGAGCTGGATTGGAATCGTTTGGAGCTAGTGAAAATTTCGGGTATATTCGAAATAAAACGCGAAAACGGAATTGAAAGTAAGGTGAGAACTTCTCACTCAATCGAATAGTTTCGATTTAAATTTTAAATAGTTAGATTTAAAATTTGCTTGAATGTATATTTGAATGATGATTGTTATCTATTGATTGTTAAAATAGACATTATACGCCGTTAGTAAGCGGAGGTTATTTATTAAAAACATATACCGCGATAATTTCACTACAAAGTGAAATTGGTATTATTTATGTACTTAGAGTTGATTTCCCGCATTATATGGCGGATGAGACCCTATTACGCCGCCTATTAAGCGGATAATATTTTTATAAATCCCATATATCACGATAATTCTGTACTGGAACGGAATTGGTATTGTGCTAACATCTTTGGATGCAGGGAAACAGGTTGGAGGGATCCAACTGGATTCCTCAACTATATTGATTTATTTACAGATATTGTGATATTTGTTGATTATCATATCGATATATGATATATGGATGTCGTGATTGACTATTTGGTGCTGCTGCATCATCGGATCCATTTTTGAAGTTTTAAAATAATGATTTTTGATTTTAAAAAGAATTTTAAAGTGATTTTTCAAAGTATACGTTTTATTAAACTTTTGCATTTTAAATAAATAAACGTTAAAATTTTAAAGTTACAAAAATTATGATTTTTGGTGAAATATAGCCAAAGTGTGATTTTTGGAATAAATAGTTAAGTAATTTATAAAATGGTTTAAATTGGGATTTTTGAATTATTAACAGCGATGTATATAAAAGACCTATAAAATTGAAATTTTATAAATTAAAAATATTAGAATATTAAAACGAGTTTTTATAAGTGTTAAAAAATGAAATAAAAAATTGGATTTCATAAGTGAATAAAATTTATAGATTTATAAATTGTGAAGTTATAAAATGAATAGATGTTGTAAAATAAAAGAATTATAAGTAATTAACTTATAAACTGGATTTTGGGCATTTAAATGGGATATTAATAGAAATTGTTAATAAAGGAGATTTTGTAAGTTGAAATTGTTATAAAATATAAATGAATCTTCTAAGTAATAGAAGTTTTAAAAAGAATGATTTTGTAAATAAATGAATTATAAGTATTTAACTTATAATATGGACTTTTGGTATATATTTGATATATATAAATTGAATTGGATTAATAAAGGAGATTTATAAATCGAAGTTTATAAATAGAAATGGAATTTATAGACATTGTTTATAAATTCAAAATCAATGGAATTTGATAAATTGAATATAGAAATTTATTAAAAGAAGTATATTCGCGATTTTGGATAGCGAACTATTCTTTATATAAAATGTGTAGAAATATTGAAATTTGGTTAGTGAAGTATATTCACGATTTTGGACAGTGAATATATTATTAAATAAAATGGATATGGTTTGGGGAAGTGATATTTTAAATAGAATTAAAATGATTTAAAGATGTTTTAAAATGTGTTAGGTATCGAATACATAGATTCCAACATTTATTGTTGAAATAGACGTTTTCGAGAAATAGAAGGAAATGGTGGACTATAACACTGTTGTTGTAGTAAATGATTTCCGAAAGGAAATGTTTTGTATAGTATTGGGATTTATATATCTATTTTAATTTTGAATCCCTATACTAGTGATTTTGGGTCGTCGTAACGATGTTTTACGTAACATTCGTTTTGGCCCAAACAAATGTGTTTAAGAGAATGATTTCTTAAAGAATGAAATATATACTTAATTTCAATTTAAGTATAGTGAATATTTTCCAAATGTTGAAAATAAATAGATTTGTGAATTACTTACTAATAAATAAGTATGGAAATGTTTTTCCAATGTGAAATGAAACGTTTTGAGAATTTATCTTTTTGAAGATAAATTGAAAATGAATAATTGAAATCGTATATTCATAAATATTTTGGAATGTAAATTTACTTTATAAATGAAAAGGGGGATTTGTTTAAAAATAAACGTTGATTTATTTTTGAAGTGTGGGGATAAATTTACGGATTTGGAACGTAAATATAAAGTAAATCGTTAAGGATTTATTTAATTGGTTTAAATGAACCATGTTGAAATGAAAGTATTTCCGCATAAGGAAAATGTTTGAAATTTGTTTTCAAAAGTGGTAAAGGTGAAAGGTGATTTGAAAATTGTTTTCAAATGGTTGAAGTGTGGAAATTATATATCTAGTAAAGATATTTTGAAAAATAAATAATTTGGAATTTGGTAATGTTGAACACGCCTATTGATAGTCAAATATCCGACTATCAATATTTACCTTCAAATAGGTATTTATTGTGATTTGTTTGAATTTGAATGTCACACTTTTTTTTGAAATAAGCGCTCACTATTCGGGTTAGCCGGGAAAGGACCTTGGGGTCGTATAACCCATTCTGAATATGTGATACGTCGTTATGGATTGCATTTGATGACCGGTGTTGAAGACCAGATATTTGTGAAAATGGAAGGATTACCGTCGAATGTTTCTGCATCGGGTGATCCCCGATATAGAAATTTATTACCCTTTGTGATGGAAAGTCGGGTCGTGATTAGTGAATATCCGGATTACAAGGACTTCTTTGTAAGTGCCTTCGGTTCCGTTCGATCCCGGAACGGACTTGTAAGGATGTGTGTCTGACGTTACAATTTGAGATGTAAAGCTGGTTTCTATCAAATATATTTCCGTTGGTGGCGGAGAATTTATTCTCTTAGTTTAACACCCTAGAGGTTATATAGTTGATGGTTACTAGTGATACATTCCCAAATTGGTAATGTGGCATACGAAGTGATGTTGAGCATATGTGAACAAAGCACTGGTTTTATATAAAGCGTGGCTTTGTGGACGAGACTTCGTCGGACCTCACTCTCCGGAAATGGTCAAAACAGGAAGGATGCGGCAAGGTTATTAGGGGGTAGCGTTCCTTTAGTGTATGTCATTCCTTCTGGATAGAGGTGGTATCATGGTATGGAGCCCAGTTATGTAACCTATGTTGTGGCTGTAAATTTATTGCTTTGTGGTTGTTGGAAATCGAGGATCCTCGGATATAGATCGGTTACGATCGGGGAATGACATATTCGTGTCAGTAGTTACCCAGTTAGGGGTAACCCGGCCTTGTGTTGGTAGAGATCCGGTTACGTTCTTGGGTCGTCTTTCCAGAGGCGTACCCATGTGGAAATGGGAAGTTCCTTGGCCTGACCATTTGTTGGAAATCCAAAGAAACAATACGAACCTTGTACGGTTTTAGTTGTAGAACCTGCCATCTAACATGGTAGCTATAGTAGGCATAATATAATGGTACCTATGCCGGCTAAGATTTATATTCTACTTTCGAAATGTTTTCTACACTATGCACTAATAATAATATCAAAAATGATTTAATTTTACGTAGTAAGCATCTTTGACTAACATAAGAAGAAATCTCCTCCAAGTCTGTGTTTGCATTGTGTGTGTGGTGGGAGGTCTTATGGTAGTTACATTTTCAAAAAGCATTGCGAATTGACTTCAAAAATTATCCTGTTGTTTGTTTTTAAACATAAACTATTTTAAGTTCTCACACCAGTCCTATGACTGACTCGGAGTTTATTGTTTCCTTCCTAAACTCTGAGTGCCCACCAATTTCCACATGGGCAGTCTAGAGTTAGGTTATCAGGATATTCTAGAATTCAGGAGTTGCTGGAGGCAAGCTGGATGGCATGGCGTATATCACTAGTATATAGTATTTCTTTTCCGTTGCTTGTTGTTGTTTGTTGTTGTACACTCTGATGATGTAATGTAATGTAATGTGATGTGATGTAATAACTGATATAGTTCTTTGTTTAAAGATTATTCATATATCTATTATATGTTGTTCCGCTGCGATTGTGAGATCCTGATATTGTTCTGTTGTTTTTTTATGTTCTGTTCTATCTTTTTCTCTCTTCTTCTATCTTCTTTCTTCTTCTTTAACCATAATGGTACGGTTTTCCGGCATTCGATTGTTCGGCAGTTGATACAGTGGACGTATTGATGTCGGTTTTCGAGCGTCGAAAAGTCGCGAACGTCACATTTCATTTTTCCTATGCATTGTTACTTGCGTGCATACATGAATTTAACTTTGCCCAGGTATTTGTTTTTCTCGTGCGTGTATGAAAGTATAAGTCCTTGTCAATAATTTTTCTAGTTCATTTGCGTGCAAACATGCTATATACGAAATATGTCAGGTTAGTTAAATTTTTGTTTATTTCATCTTGCGTGCGTCAAAAATATTTATGTGCGTGCATTAAAAACATTCAAATCCTGGTCAGTATGTGCTTCAAATAATGGGTGAAATTTTGTAGTAATGTTAGTATATGCCCAGACCATTCTTTCATCATTTGTGTGCAAAGAAAATTTAGTCCTGGTCACATTTTTTTGCATTTAATTCGTGCATACGTGAATTTTGCTTCGCCTAGGTATTTTGTCCCTTCCATGTACATTTTATTTTATTGCATGTAGCCCAGACCATCATTTTGTGTTTGCATGGAAAATGAGTTCCAAGTTGTTCATTTATATTATTACCTACGTAGTTACGTGCGTGCATGCATAGTGTTGTAGTGCTTAGGTTTTTATTTTGCCCATATATTTCGTATGTGCATGGGAAAATTTAGCAAGTCATCTTGTATTTATGTAACGATCCAGAATTTTTAAAAATTAAAATTTGAATATTTAATTAATTTTAAATATTAATAAGTGAATTTATAAGTCAAATAAATTTTTATTTGAATTATTGAATTTAATTGGATTATTGAATCGATAATTTAATACGTTAAATTATGGAAATAATTGAAAATTGAGTTAAATATGATTGAAAATGATTTGTAAAATTTTATTTTATCATATGGGAGTTAGAACGATATTTTAGAACTTTTAAAATCGAATTAAAAGTTAATTTGTGAAAATTGAATATTTTAATATTAAAATCGACTAGTGAAAATAGTCAATTTTTGAACAGTCTCAGAATTGAACGAAACCAGTTCCATTGGATCCGTAATATTAGTTATTACCGGATTTCAAATTTCGTGTCAATCGGAGTTATCGTTTGATCGTGGCAGCTCGAAACACATCGAATTATTTTTAATTTTAATTTGACGAGTTAAAATAGCCATTTTTCAAAAAGTCTCGGATTTCGACGAAACCAGTTTCATCGGATCCGTAATGTGATATTATTGTAATGTTTCAAATTTCAAGTCAATTGGATTTACCGTTTGTCCGATACAAATTAAAACGCCTAGAAAATCGCTTAAATCGGTTTAATTCAAATTGAGCGTTTACAGCCATAACTCGCACATACTTCCGAATTAGCTTTCGAAACCTGTTCCATTGTGTCCGGAACGCAGGATAAACCCTAGGTACGTCAGTTTCGGCGCGTAAATCGGAGTTCGGAATTTCCGGATGAATAGTGTCGTTCGATTCTCTATAAATACACCACCACTCTTCATAATTTTATAAAAAAATAACTAAACCCTAATTCATGTTGCTAGCCGCCACTATCAGGTTGAAGGGCCAGAAATTGATCTCACTTTTCCCCTTTGATCTCTCAATCCATCAAGTTTTGGCTAAAACATTCAACTACAAAGATGAAGATCACAACGAGAGCTTCGATGTGAACGGTGGAGATCGTGTTTGGTGTCGTGTGGAGTGAGCTACAGGGGGCCGTTGATCATGGCCTGCGCACGCATTCCTAGGGGAGAGAGGGGGCCGAGCTTGCTCTCCTTGGGGTCGAAGGTGGAGGAGGGGGTGAGCTAGAAGTTGCAACTCCCTGATCGTCGTCAAGTCGAGTGGTGGAGGTGAGATTGGAAACCCTAATATCTAAGTTTGGGTTCAAGCTTGCGTGTGAATGTCTGGAGATAGGAACGAGAGGGGGAAGATGCTATGCACGGCCAGATTTGCATGGGTGATGGATCTTGTGGCTAAGAATGGTTGAGGGTTTAAATTATTAAAGTTAGTTATAAATTTGTGTATATAAATCGTGTACAAACTTCAAAAATTCATATCTTTTTCATACGAGGTCGAAAACGCACGAAACCAGTTGCGTTGGAATCGTATGGACGAGCACTACGCGATGGAGTTGGTTTGGAGTCGTTTGGAGTTAGTGAGAATTTTGGGTAAAATTAAACGTCCGTTTTTATTCGAAATAAATCGCTAAAACGGAAATAAAATCAAGGTGGGAACTTCTCACTCAATCGAATCAGTTTCGATTTTATTTTAAATAGTTAGATTTAAAATATTTGAATGCATGTTTGAATGATGATTGATATCTATTGATTGTTAAAATAGACATTATACGCCGTTAGTAAGCGGATGTTATTTATTAAAAACATATACCGCGAATATTTCATAAACAGTGAAATTGGTATTATATATAATATCAATATATATATATTGGCATATGTATATATTGCAGTTGTTGATTCCCCGCATTTTTTAGCGGATGAGACCCTATTACGCCGTTATTAAGCGGATAATATTTATTAAAAACATATACCGCGATAATTTCGTACTGGAACGAAATTGGTATTGTGCTAATGTTTTTGGATGCAGAAAAACAGGTTGGAGGGATCCAACTGGATTCCTCAACAGTTTTTATTTGATTTCAGATATTTTGATATTTGATGGATTTTCATATTGATATATGATATCGTTGTAGTCGTGATCGACTATTTGGTGTGTAGCATCATTGGACCCAGATTTTGGGATTTTAAAATGATTTTAAAGTGATTTTAGAAAGTATACGTTTTATAAAATAATTTTGGAATTGATCCATTTTAAATAAATAAACGTTATAATTTTTAATGTTGTAAAACTTATGATTTTTGTGAAATACAGTTAAAAACTGATTTTTGAGAATATGATGCTATTGATTTTATAAAATAGTTTAATCGAGATATTTTAGAATTATTGTGAAAAGTTGAAATATAGGATTTATAAAATTTAATTATTTTATGAATCAAAAGGATAAAGTTTTTAAAGGAATTTGAAGACGTTTTAAAAGAATAATATAAATTGATTTGTATTAGGAGATTTATAAATGGATATTTATAAATTGAAATACGGACATTATAAAACGAGTTTTTATAAGTGTTTGAATGAAGTGAAAATGAATTTCATTAAAGAATGAAATTTATAGAATTTTAAACAGTGAAGTTATAAATGAAATTTTATAAACAGTAGGTTTATAAAATTTATAAAGTTATTGAAAGAATGAATTTTGGATAAATAAACATTCTTATAAGTTATAAGATTTATAATTATGAAATTCTAAGGAACGATTTTTGTAAAATAATCGTTTTATAAGTATTTAACTTATAATATGAACTTTTAGTTTATAATTGAGTTATAAACTGGAATAGGTTAATAAAAGAATTTATAAAAAGGAAGCTTTTATAAATAAATAGAAATGGAATTTATAAACGTTGTTTTATAAATTCGCAAATGACTTATTTTGATAAGTAAATTGTTGAAACCTATTAATGGAGTTATATTCACGTTTTAGACAGTGAATAATCCTTTAAAATAAAATGAATAAAAAGGATGAAATTTGTTAATGAAGTATATTCACGTTTTCGAATAGTGAATAACACGTTAAAGAAAATGTTTAGAATGTGATATTTTAAATAGAATTAAAACGATCTAACAATGTTTTAAAATGTGTTGAGATTCGAAACCATAGATTTCAACATTTATTGTTGAAATAGAGTTTTCGAGAAATAAAAGGAAATAGTAGACTATAACACTGTTGTTATAGTAAATGATTTCCGAAAGGAAATGTTTTGTATAGTATTGGGATTTATATATCTATTTAAACTTCGAATCCCTATACTAGTGATTTTGGGTTGTCGTAACGATGTTTTACGCAACATTCGTTTTGGCCCAAATAAATATGTTTAAGAGAATGATTTCCTTAAAGAATGAAATATATACTTAATCTCGATTGAAGTATATTGAATATTTTCCAAGTGTTGAAAATAAATAAAATTTGTGAATTACTTATGAATAAATAAGTATGGAAATGTTTTCCGATATAAAGTGAATATTTTAAGAGTTTATCTTTTTGAAGATAAATTGGAATGGATAATTGAAATCGTATATGCATGGATATTTTGAAATATAAATTCATTATGGGATTTATATGTGAAAGTGGAATTTGTATGAAAATAAATATTGATTTATTTTTGAAGTGTTGAAATTATATATCTTGTAAAGATAATTTGTGAAATAAATAATTTGGAAAATTATTTGGAAACTGGTGATGTGTGCATATCTAGTGATAGTTCAATAACCGACTATCAATATTTCCCTTTGAATGGGTATTTGATGTGATTTGTTTGAATTTGAATGCACACTTATTTTTGAATAAGCGCTCACTATTCGGGTTAACCGGGAAAGGACCATGGGGTCGTATAACCCATTCCGAATATGTGATACGTCGTTATAATTGCATTGAAGATCGGTGTTGAAGACCCGGTATTTGCGAGAGCGATAGGATGACCTGTCGATTTACTCTGCACCGAGTTGCTCCGGTATAGAGTTCTCCATATGTGATGGTGAATCCGATCAGGATTGTGAATATCCGGATTGCAAGGACTTCTTTGTAAGTGCCTTCGGTTTTGTTCGAGCCCGGAACAGACTTGTATGGATTGTGTGTCTGACATTACAAGTTGAGATATAAAGCCGATTTCTTTCAAATATATTTCTGTTGGTGGCGAAGAATTTATTCTTTTAGCTTAACACCCTTCTCTGAGACGTACGAGCTCAGAGGTTATATAGTTGATGTTATCAGCGATATATTCCCAATTTGGTAATGTAATATGCTGAGTGATGTTGAAATGATCATTGTGTTGATTATTGTGATAGGATCGTTTATTTGATCGTCTATCTTGGTGATCATTGTGTTGATCATTTGTTGACCCAAAGCATGACTTTTGTATAAAGTATGTTTTTGTGGACGTGACTTCGTCGAACCTCACACCCCGGAAATGGTCAAAACAGGAAAGATGCGGCAAGGTTATGAGGGGTAGCACCCTTTAGGGTATGTACATTTCCTTCTGGATAGAGGTGGTATCATGGTATGGAGCCCAGATATTTAACCTATGTGGTTACTACGAATTTATTACTTTGTGGTTGTTGGTTTTTCGGGATCCCGTGAGAAAGGTCGTTTACGATCGGGGAATGGCGTGCTCGTGTCAGTAGTTACCCAGTTAGGGGTAACCCGGCCTTGTGTTGGCAGAGTTCCGGTTTGGTTCTCGGGGATGTCTTTCCAGAGGCATTCTCATGTGGCAATGGGAAGTTCCTTGGCCTGACCATTTGTTGGAAATCCAAAGAAACAATACGTGACTTGTACGGTTTTAGTTGTAGAACCTGCCATCTAATATGGTAGCTATTAGTAGGCATAATATAATGGTACCTATGCTGGCTAAGATTTATATTCTACTTTCGAAATGAATTTTCTACACTATGCACTAATAATAATATGAAATGTTATTTTAAATGCGTATCAAGCATGTTTGACTATCATAAGGAGAAATCTTCTCCAAGTCTGCGTTTGCATTGTGTGTGTGGCAGGAGGTCTTATGGTAGTCTCATTTTTAAAAGCATTGCGAATTGAAATAAAAATATTCCTCTATTTTGATTTTAAAGTTAAATAAACTGTTTTGAGTTCTCACACCAGTTACATGACTGACTTGGAGTTTATTGTTTTCCTTCCTAAACTCTGGGTGCCCACCAATTTCCACACGGGCAGTCAAGAGTAAGGTTTATCAGGATATTCTGGATATTCTGGAATTGCTGGAGGCAAGCTGGATGGCATGACTTATATAGTATTTCTTTTTCCGCTGCACTGTTTGTTGTTGTTGTACACTCTGATGATATGATGTACTAAAATGTAATGTAATAACTGATATAGTTCTTTGTTTAAAGATTATTCATTTATTATTATATGTTGTTCCGCTGCGAATTGTGAGATTCTGTTATTGTTCTGTTTGTTTTCTGTTCCGTTCTATTTTAAAATGTTCTATCTTCTTTTCTGTTTTCAATTCTCTCTAATTTCTATTTTCTATTTCCTTCTTTTCCCTATCTAAATTTTCTATCTTTTTCTTCTTCTTTTCCTAAATTCTTTTTCTTAAACCCCTAAGGGTTCGTATTTTCGTTCATCTTGAATTAATCAATGGAGATTAGTGTCTATTCAAGGAGTACGGATTTACGGGTCTTTACAATTTACATTCGCATTTCACCATGCATGTTTGTTAGTATGGAGAAAAATTAGTCCAGGCTACATATTTTTGACGTGTGTGCTTAAGTACATTGTCCAGATCATTTAGAATTGGGTCTATTTTGAACGTGTGTGCACGTGTAGTTAGTGCCCGGGCAGTGTAATATTTTTGATGAATATATTAGTAGTGCAGTCTACTGATTAATTTGCTTTGAACCGGTGTTTGGTTTTAAAAAGTATTTTGATACCGTTATTTTTATAACGGGTTCTTTTACTATAGTGTTATATTTTTGAAGCGTGTTGTTTTGATGAGATTTTTGACCAAAAAAATTACTGTTGTTTTGACTTCAGTAACCGTCAATTTAAAGTGAATTTTCAAGTGTCTATCCCGCAATGCTGAATTGATAGCCTTTTTACGGTATTTTGTAAAGCGCAATTTTTTGTCGAAATTGCTATAGATGTTGCTGTTTTAATCACGTGTTTTAAAAACCATTTTAAAATAAAATTGTTTCCAAAAAATTTACAGTTTACGCTTTCAAAAGAATGAGGAATCGATTTAAGCGCCTCAGCAAAATTAAGGACTATGAACCCTTAATTTTACTGATACGATTAATTCCGGACTTGTCCATCTGAGAACGTAAATTTTATTTATATAAAATACACAATTTTGCGCTTTCAAGGAAACGATAAAGAGATTTAAAAGATTTAGCAAAAGTGCGGAATATGGAACCACGCTTTTACTAATTCGGTTAATTCCGGACTCGTTAATTGAAATATTTGCTGTGGAATTGTTGTTTGATGATTTTGTTTGGCTTTCGAGCCACTATGATGGACCTTTGGGTCAATTACCAGTACTAGACCTTCGGGTCATCTGTTGGACCTTTGGGTCATTTGATGGGCGCCAAATATTATGATGACAGTACTTTGTAGGCTTCGGCCATATGAGATGCACGTGCGGCGTAGCTTAGACTCGCCATATGCTGGGATCGATCCACTTTTATGCTGATTTTTCTAGTTATCTATTTTTGATTTCTAGACTTTTGTGTATTGCTGTCTTGAATTCAATTTTGAATTTGAAAGTTGAGTTTGATGGAGTTTATTGAGATTTCTTCATTTAAACTATGTTGATTATATATGTGGAATAGTCTCATTCGAGATTATGATTGATTTCCTTAGATTAATACTATTACATTTCATTCCAGTTATATTCTTATTATTTTTATTTCTTCCAACATTAAATCACAAAACCTTATTAAATTAACTATTTTTAATTATCGAAAAATACGGATCATTACACTCTCCTCTACTCAAAACTTTTCGTCCTCGAAAAGGAAAAGGAAAAGGAAGAGATAAGGGATTTATATATCTTATTCAAAATATTAAATTTTATAAACAATCAATGTACATAATTAAAAAACATATCAATTTAAAATAATTAAATCCTTTTATATTCAAGTCAACAAAAGTTTGGAAACATTTCACAAAATTTCCTAAGTTCAAAATTCACGGAAAATTTCAGCAGAGTCTCCTTTGTACAGAGGGGTCTAGGAGATAAAATAATATCAATAATAATAGTAAATATCATATATTTCAAAATAAAATATCCCAAACCACGGAAAAACAATATACCATCGCTAGAAAACCGTAATCCGAAAACTACCTATTTGTGGGGCAAACAATGCTTGTTTATGAAACCAAAAGCAGTAGCTATTGCTTCCATAACCTGTATTTCACTTATATAATCCAAAGAAGTTAATAATTATGTAAAAAGAAAAAAATATTTAAGTTGTTTCAATAAATAACGAACAAAGCATCAAAATATAAAGATAATCATTTGCAAACAACAGTACAAACATCATTTCAACTAAGAAATCAATCATCCATCCATAACAACCAAAACAAATGGTTTGTTCGGGTTCAGAACTTCCAATCATACAAAATGATAAATAAACAATGAAGTAAACCATACACTCACAGTCATAAATAAAACTTTATAGATTATTTATACATCTCTATACAAAATAGAAGTATCCTTTCCCAACCAATCCATAAGCCAAACAAAAAATAATTTCAATGTTATTTAAGTTTGTCCCCCCCCTTTTTTTCTTTTTTCTCATTTCACATCATTTACTATTCTTTTCTCATTCATATAATGCTTAATTTCATTAATTTACATTCATTCTTACTTACAAAAGTTCATTTCTTATGTATTCATACAATGCCATTTTTCTTTCATTTTATTACTTTACGTTCATTGCTTAAATAGATTATTTCTATTTCAGTTATTGGGTTATCCATTATTATGTAAGTTTCTTTACAATCTAATTCACCATTAATAGATTATTTTCATTTCCCATTCATTCTTTCATATATATAGTATTATTGAATATTAAATACATTTCAAAATCATTTCAATATTTTCTGAAGTTATAATCATTTAATTAATATAGTACTCACTTTAATTATAAATGGCTTCACAATTAACTTAAGTTTATAATTACTTACTTACAATATTCACCTTTTACTATTCAATCTGATTATAAATAGCTAAAAATGTTACTTTAAGTTTACAATTGTTTTTCTTACATTATTCACTTTTCTATTACATTTGATTAGTAATATCTCAAACTATTAACCTAAGTTTATAACAATTTATAATATCAGAATTCTTATTTATAAAAGTAATTCCATTGGACACTTTCGTTTACTAAAGTTTACTTGCATAGTATTCTATTACATATTCATATTTAACATTACAACTTTCTACATTGTGGCAAGCTATATATATATATATATCTTTTAGAATGAAATGGAATGTTACACAAGTTCATCTTATTAATTTAATAAATAAAATATTCAATACTCATCATTTCTCCTTTTCATATCCTTTTGATTTACAGTTTACAAAATTTTAGTTTCTTATAATTTCATTAATCACTTAGCATCTAGTTTCTAATTACATCTATTAAAAGTTTCCAATTGTTAAAATAGTCAAGATTTCACTTCATTGTAATAATTGAAATTTCAAATTTACAGAAACTTAAGAACTAAATACCGAGTTCCATTTTCAAATCATTTCAATATATATATATATATATATATATATATATATATATATATATATATATATATATATAATCATATCATGTAACGACCTGTAAATTTTGATAATTAAATTTGTCGATTTAATAAGATTTTGGTAATTAAATCTGGAATAAATAAAAAGTTGAAATTTGTTAATGAATTAATAACGGGAATGAATGTAATGATGTTAATTTTAATATAAGATAGGTTGAATAAAAAGAATGGAAAATCAAGATTTATTAATTTATTGGAATTTAAATTTAATAATTAGATTAATTGCAAATAATTTAAATTAAATATTACGTTAATGGAGATTAAGATGAAATTTGAGAATATTAATGTAATAAACCATGAACCAATGTTAATTTTATCTATTTGGTGATAATGGATTGAATAACAAGATTTAAAATCAAATAAATGGATTTATTGGAATTTCAATTGATAATTAGTGAATTTATTTAAAATTAAAATTTAATACGGCAATGGGTAAATTAATTAACTAAAAATTGATATGTGAACTTGTCTAAATTATTGTGAAGGTTTTAGAAATCAAAAGTGATCAACATTGCTAATTATAGAATTAGAATTGAAGATTTGACTTAATTAATTTAATATTAAATAATTTAATAATGTGAAAATAGCCATTTTGGCCACTGACTCGGATTTCGACAAAACCAGTTTCATCGGATCCGTAACGGTGAATTATTGTAGGATTTCAAGTTTCGTAGCGATCGGACTTGTCATTTGATCGTACGAGCTCGAAACACCTAGAAATCAATTTAATTGAAATCAATTTGAAATAAATTGATTTTTGCATAACTTCTTCATACGATGGAATTTGGACCTAAAACCTGCTCCATTGATTTTAAAATATTTGAAAACATCTATTTTGATATATGGGTTGATCCATTGTCGTTCCGGAGTCAGAACAGGCTTTTCGGGCCATTATCGTTCAAATTTCCAAACCCATTTGAGCCCATTCAATTCTATGTTGTTCAGCCTATATATATGTCGTTATATACCCTAGCAGCCTTCTCATTTCTCATTTCTGTACGTGCAAAATTTATGTTCCTCCTCTTCCTCAATGGCAGGCAAATCCAAATCCCTACTTGCATTTCAATTCTAAATTCAACTCCAAAATTTAAACTCCTCAAATAACATCAAATTATATATCAATCTGAAGCTCAAGACAAGCATAACTCAGATCTACAATTCGTTTCTATCATCAAATCATCATTTTTCCAGAAATCACCAATTAATTTTCGGCCCTCAATTGTAAGGTTCGTCGTTCAACGGTAGATCTTCGTTTCTGTGACAATCAGGGGACGCTGGAGCGTAGAGCTCGACGTATGGAGCCGACCCGCACGGTTAGTCATCGAAATCATCGCCTTGATTCGCTTGAATCGTGCCACGAACGGCGGCGGCCAGGTGCGCTCGTGAGGAGCCCTGAGTCGTCGTGCGTCACGTCGAGGGCAGGAGTTGGGTCGGCGCGGGGAGGCGGAGATGGTGGTGGCCTTTAATCGGGGGCGCAATGCACGGTGACGTCGGAGATAATAGGGTTAGGTGGCGGCTGGACTTTGGGTTCGAATGGCTACAGGGTGAACGCGCAAACGAAGGTGACGTGGCTATTGTTCCTTTGTTTATTTATTATTTTGTTTTATTTTAATTTCGAATTTAAATGTTCTAATCGCAATAACTTTTACATACGAGGTCAAATTCGCGCGCGGTTTCCTCTGTTAGGATCGTATTGAAATTACGAAAATTTTGACGTTGGTTTGGAAAAACTCTGAGTGTAACGACCCGAAAATTTCGTTAACTAAATTTGTCATATTTTCCATAATTTTTAATAAAATGAATGTTAGGAATTTGGTGTTGCCATTTGTTCTTATTAAAAGTTAACAATTTAAAATGAGATTTCCAATTCAATAAAATAACGTAAATATTGTGGTTTAAATTTTGAATGGAATATGTGAAAACAAGAGTAATTATGGAATAATATGTTATTTATTTAAAGTATTGAATAAATAAAAAAAATTTAAGCCAATTTTAATTAATGGTAATAATGCGATATAAGCTAATAAATTTGATCTCAATGCGATAACCATTTAATGAAGGTAATGAAACAGGATTTAGAAAAATGTATACTAGGTATAAATCAAATAGAAGGAAACAAACGTATATATCGAATTGATTTATGAATAAATACTTTGGATAGTAATTGAATGTACAGTAATGGTAATTTAAAACCTATTTATAGTAAGACTGCATAAGATTCAGTAAATTAAGTGGTGGAAAGATTTTTCCTAGATATACTTTGAAGATGTGAAATTAAAGGTGAATATTAAAATTTGTTAATGTAAAATAACATTGATTAACCGTAAATGGGAATAAATTTGAAAATAAAAATTTATGTTACAAGTGGGTGAAAGTAAAGATAAGGGTTAAGAGTGTTGGAATAGGTATATTAGAATAACTATAAAGTGTAAATGTACGTATTTATAGCAACATGAATTATTGAAGGAAAATAATTGGTAAACGGGGTTTGGGCTAAGGAAATGTTATTGATTGTTTTGAAACCTTATTTATTATGGGAAAATAATTTAGCATAAGAAAAACCAATGCAAATATCTAATTTATCAGTAAAGCAATAATAATAAATAGTAATCAATGCAAATTATGTAACAATAGAATGTGAAATTTGGGGAATAGACGCAAAGTATATATGAGTTGCTAAAAGTATGCATAATAAGTGCAAATTTAATAAATCAATGTCCTGTAGAGGTTGGAGTATGGTTAGTAATAAAAGCTTTTAAAGGAAAAACCTTTAATTTATAAATGAAAATCAATGCATTAAATTAGGTGTAACTGAATGCATGTAAATAATTTTGTAAGAATAAGTTATAAACAATTTATTTGTGCATACCCGATTTAATTGAAATAACAGAAAAGACAAGAACATGATTTGCCTAGGTATATATATATTGATAAACTATAACTAAATAGAAAGATTGGTAGTAAATAGGATATAAGAAGACAAAGGCAACTAGTAAATTAATAAATGAATTCATAATAATAAGTAGTAATTAATGCATATATATTTGGCATTAGTGATAATTACAAAACTTTACCCATTTATCTAATTTATTTAATTAAATCTAAATCTATGGCAACATTGTTGTAATGATGGTTGTAAGTGAATTTGAATGTAAAAGGGTAACAATTATTTAGGTTAACCATTTTGAGTATGTTAAGTTAAGAATGGCAATCGATTGAAATAAATCTAAATTAATTATTTTGTTTTGGTTAATGTGTTCTAGTTAATAAAGGGGAGTTTATAAGAAATGAAGCATGCACTAATGACATGTGTTATAATTCAAATGTTATTTATACCCATAAAATGTCTATTTACTGAATAGAAAGATTTTAAATCAATAAGCGAATTTATTGTGGTTCCAATTTATAATTTATAACGTTTAATGTAGACTTAATTACAAAATTGACTTAAATCGTGCAGTTAGCGTAGATTTGTTTTGTAATTGGAGTAGTTAATCCTATAAGATGAAGTTAATGCTAATTCTATTTATAATTGGACCATTTGTTGATATAGATTATATAAAGCAAGATGTATAAATTTAATTAAAGTATCAACATTCAACAATTGTAATTATTGAAAATTAAAATGGAAGTTGAGGATAATAAGGTGAAACCATGAACAAATGTTAATGAATCCTTATTACTGGTAAAAGATGAGTATATAAAAGTTTGAAAATCAAAAATAGGTTTTTGAAAACTTAATTTATAATTTCTAAATATAAGGAAGTGGAGAAATTAACACTGCAATGGATAGACTTATCAGCTTTTAATTTACATCTAAAGTTGTTTAGATCAATTTGGAAATTTATAAAATTGTGGATATATTTTGAAACGTAAACGAAGCGTCTAGATTTACATTTGTATATACGTTAAAATAAAATGTAAATGATAAGGAATTTATTTATTTCCTAAATCCGTAACGTGTGTAATTAATATTATTTATCTTTTGGGACCACTTCCGTTTGCACGTTAAAATTCGTGCACACCTATTCTTTTGCGATCTATCTATAAATAGACGATCAAAAAAACCCTAGCCTCCATCTTCTATCATTTGTCTGTACGTTCTTTTCTTCAACTCCTTCTCCTCCTCAAATGGATGCAAGCCTAGATCTATTTCTATTCAAATTTCAAATGAAAATTCAAACATCTCAGAAAAATTCCAATAAAATATATGTTGTAGATTTCATCCATACGAATCTACGCGTAGTCTCTGTTTTCAAAATCGATACTCGAGTCAGCGGCAAATCGCGGTCAAAATCAGGAAATTCGAAACCTAAGTCAATTTGGGCGTTTTGATTTGGAGCGACTATTTGCAAATTGGTTTCTGGGTATTGGAGAGCTCGGCTAGGGAAGTCGTAATGGTGGAGGTGCGTCACCATCTGGTGGCCTGGGGCGGTCTAAAGGCACGGTCAAAGATGGGGAGGGCGTGCGTTGAAATGGGTTCATTCCCTAGACGAGCATACGTGAGTTGAGAAGAAGCTTTATGACGTGGCAAGCTTTAATTAGGTTGTTGTTTAATTTTGTTTTATTTAATTTTTGTTTCAACTCATTAAAATTGAACAACTTTTTCATACGTTGCCCGTTTCGCGCGAAATTTCTTTTGTTAGGATCGTAATTAAATTCCGGATCTGATGACGCTGGTTTGGACAGATTTGGAGACCGTTGGATTTTTGAGTTTAAATTGAATTTAAATTCGATTTAAATTCAAAAGGTGAGTGTTTTAACCCACTCACAACTTCTAAAAGTTTTTATATTTGTTAAATTTATTTTAGATATGAGTAGAAATTTATTTATGATTGTTTGGCATGTTTTATTCAGCATATCGGTTAATTCGCATTTATTTAATTTAACTGTCAATTTAATTCATTTATTGCATATTGATTGACAGTTAGAATTTATTTATTTGCATATAAACTACTAGTTAAACAGTTATAAATTTAATTGAATATAAAATGTTAGTTAATAACTGTCAATTATTTCTTGTTATATTGTATATATATTGATGGTTGTTAAACTGATGATGTTTGAAATAATTTTGATTGATGATGGGTGAATGGATGTTTTATTGTATATCATTAAACTACAAGTTATCATGCATTTTTCATTTCATTCTGGATTGTGGTTTGAAATGATATACAACCGCAAATTTTATTTTTAAATTGCGGATTGAAATGATAAATATCCGTATCACTTGACCATAGGATAGAAAATTTTATACAGGCACCGTGGTCTATATATAAATTATTTTAAAGTGATTTCTATGGTTTGGATGGGACACGGTTTATAAAAAATTTTAATTTTGATATTTTATAAATGTTATTCTTCTATATATATGCATATGAAGTTAAAAATTTTGAATTTAAGCTGTGTATAAATCTATTAAATAAAAATGGGAAAATTGAGAAATGGAATTTGATAATTCATATTATATGTTTAAGTTTGGAAAACTTTAAGGTATGATATTTATAGCTGGATTTTTCCTAGATAAATTTAAAATGAATATTCTAGTTTAATTTAATTGAAGAAAATATTTAATTGCTAGAAATTGGAGTTTTATTTATGGATTTTTATGTAAATATTCAAGACTAAATAATAGAACATTTAATTTGGTTGAAGGAATAAATTCCAACTTTAGTTTTGAAATATTAATACTCCAAATGGATATATATATATATATATAGAAATTGAAGTGGTTTTGGAACTTGAAAGTGATATTTAAATTTTGGTTTAGACTTTAAATAAAGAAATATATTTGTGAAGCCATGGAAATTATTTTCTTTACAAAGTAACCTCAAAGTCAAACCATTTATTTTATATACCGTTGAATATCCAAACCATTCAAGTTTTAGAAGTTATGGTTTTAAAATATATGAATTTCGAAATATTATGCTTTGAAAGTATAAGTCAAATATTTGGTTTCCAGATATTTTAAATTTTAAAGCAGTATGATCTTGGAAAAGAAATATATTTGGATAAAATGATATCATATTGTTTTGGGTTTTAAGATGATATCGTATTCATAGTTTTGAAATGGAATTTTTATTCTGGTTTTAAAGTATAAACTATTTTAAATGACCGCGGTGTTATAATAACGATTGGTTGGCAAAGAGACCGGGATCGGATATGGACATACTCTCTGTCGATACCGAAAACCACTTTGACTAACCGTGTACGCGGTGGAGATTCCAGAATGAAGTAGGTTGGTGGCGGCGTTTCCTGTAAGGTAAATACGTGGACCCGACTCCCGTGAGTTGGCATAAGGTGGCTAAAACAGGAGCGATTCTCGGGCCAATGAGGTCATTCCTCTGATCGGACACTCCTCTTCGATATTATACTTTGACTTCGGATTGATTCAGTGGCCACTTTTATTTTTGATTTTGGGGGAGTTTGTTCGAGGTGGGCGGCAGCTGCGTGCTGCGCGTTTCCACCAGCCCGGATAGCAATTGGTATATCTACCCTGGCATTGCCTAGTTGTGCCGTGTCACCTACCATACCGAGCCTTTACTACGAGTTTTGTTTTGTACCATACCTATGGAGTGCCCTCTGACGACGCCCATTACGAGGGAGATTACGGTATGTATAGACTATGGGAATATATTCCGTGTTAAGGGCTATATGGGTAACCCCTTAACGCTATTAAAAAGTAAGTTTATTTTATAAATAGACATTATTATAACAGCGCAATATAATACATAGTAAATAGTTTAACGGACCCTTAGGAGATGTAAATCCCGAGCATCTCTTGAGTTACTGTACTCATATTTATTTCTGTTAATTTTACTCACATAAGATCTTTTAGTTCTGACTCGAGTGTTTTTGTCTTTTCAAATTTGCTCGGGTCAGTCCGAGCGTTTCAGGATTTGAGGATTTAGCTCTGGAGGACGAAGACAAAGATTTGTATTACTAGTATCTGCTATATTATTTCACTACACCATTTAATTCCGCTGCATTGATAGTATTGGTTTGGGTAACTCTGATATTCATTGTACAAGTAAAATAAAATATTTTGTAAAACAGTTTCATGAACTGTATATTTGATTATTATATTTTATCCTTCCGCTGTGAGATTCTGTTTTTTTTTATTTCTTCTCTGTTTTTCTAATTTACCCCATAACAATCCGCCCTTCCGCATGGTTTGAATCGTCATGTGTGTCGGTTTAAATTGTGCGAAAAGGCGGGATGTTACACTGAGACTGTTTGAATTTTTCATTTAAATTGGATTTAAATTCAATTTAAATTCAAAAGGTGAGTGTTTTAACCCACTCACAACTTCTGAAATTTCTTATGTGCGTTAAATTAATTTTTGATGGGATTAGAAATTTATTTATGACTGTTTGGCACATTTTTAATCATCATCCCAATTAAATTGAATTTATTGAATTAAATTGTTATTTAATTTATTATTGCATATAAACTGCCAGTTAAATTGTTATTAAATTTATTATTGCATATAAACTACATGTTAAATTGTATTTAATGTATTATTGAATATAAACTGCCAGTAAATACCTGTTATTTATTATCTGTTCTATATTGATGTTATTGATTAAATTGGATGATGATTGTGATAAATGTTTGATGATTGATATTGGATGAATGGATGTTGTATTTTATATTGTTATAAACTGCAAGTTGTTATGGATTTTATTTCATTCGGGATTGCGGTTTGAAATGATATATTGCCGTATTTAGTTTTAAATTACGGATTGAAATGATAAATATCCGTATCACTTGACCATAGGATAGAAAATTATATACAGACACCGCCGTCTATATATAAAAATATTTTGAAATGATTACTATGGTTTTGTAAAGAAATATGTGGGCTATATAAATATTGATTTCAGATGTTATATAAATGTTATTTTATTATTGATTTTTAGCTATGTGTAAATTCGTTTGGAAATATAAAATAAGCCAAGTAACAAAGTTTGATTGTTTTTATATAATATGGTTAAGTACATGTTTAAGTTATATTGTATATATAGAGTTTATAATGACTTAAATAAAATTAAGGTTGGAAGATAAATTGGAAATTTATTTGAAATTGAATTTATTTAAAAATTAAACTCAAATACGTTGATGTAAAATTTATTAAATTTGAAACTTTAAAAGGCATGATTTTATAACTTGATTTTGGGTTAGGGTGAATTAAACGAATATTTCAAGTATAAATAAATTTATTTGTAATTTGAGTTTTATTTAGATGATAATATATTATGTAAAATATTTCAAACTAAATAATAGAAAAGTGATTTGTTGAATCGTAATTACCAAATGTAGTTTGGAATTGTGAATACTTAAAGTTTGAAATATATTAAATTTGAAATGGTTTATTCTATGGATCAAATCCGTTTTGAAATCAATATAATTTGAAATAATTTATTTGGAAACCGATTTGCATTGAAATTTTTGATTTGGGATTTGATTAAATTTAAAATCTAGAAATTCGAGTTGTTTTGGAATTCATTGGCGAAATTTAAGAAGGTAGTTTATTATATAAAGTATTTTAATATTTAAACCGTTTAAGTGATGGAAGTTATGTTTCAAAGTTACGAGTTTCAAAGTATTATGATTTAAAAGTGTTATAATTTCAAGTGTTTGGTTTCAAAGTGTATAACTTTGAAAGTGCTATGATTATTGAAGGTATATATTTGAGATAAAAATTATATTATATTGATTTAGGTTTTAATAAAAATGATATCATATTGGTTTGGTTTTGAAAAGGAAATGATATCGTATTTATATAGTTTTGAAATGGATATTATATTCTGGTTTTGAAGTATAATTATTTTGAAATGACCGCAGTGTTATAATAACATTTGGTTGTTGAAGAGACCGGGATCGAAAGTTGTCATACTCTCCGCCAACTCCAAAAACCACTTTAACAACCGTGTACGTGGTGAAGATTCCAGAATGAAGTAGGATGGTGGTGGCATTTCCGTTGAGGTAAATATGTGGACCCGACTTCCGTGAGTTGGCATAAGGTGGCTAAAACAGGAGCGATTGACGAGCTAAGAAAGTAGCACCTTTTATCGGACACACTCCATCAATACCATTTTATTACCTTGTTATTGATTTGGGCCCTTTTGATTTTAGGGGTGTGGCTCGAGTTGGGCAATAGTAGCTGCTACGCGCTATCACCGGTCCGGAAGCGTAATAGGTATATCTACCCTGGCATTGACTAGTTGTGCTGTGTCACCTACCCTAGCGCGCCTTGTACGATTTTGGATTTCTCCTGTAGCCCATGGAGTATTAAGGGCAGTCTCCCGATCTGGAGATGCGCTGATACTGGATGGACTACTGGGACTATTACGTGGTAAGGGCTATATGGGTAACCCCTTAACGCTATTTAAAAGTAAGTTTATTTTACTATTAGACATTATTATAATAGCGTATATTACTACATAGTAGATAGTTTAACGGATCCTTAGGAGATGTGACACTCAAGCATCTCTTAAGTTACTACACTTACGTTAGACACTAGATAGGAGATGTCAAATCCCGTAAACATCTCTGACGCCGTTCAACTCATATTGTTTACCGTTGATTTAACTTACATAAGATCTTTTAGTTCTGACTTGAGTGTTTTGTCTTTTCAATTCGCTCGGGTCAGTCTGAACATTTCAGGATTCGAAGACTTTATTTCTAAAGGACGAAGACGAAGACTGTATTACTATTATTATTTATATTATTCCACTAATTCATATTGTTCCCCTGCATTATTTATTATTCTCTGGTATGTGTAACTCTGATATGTATTGTATAAGTATAATCGAATATTTTGTAAAACAACTTCATGAACTATTTATTTGATTATTATATTTTATCGTTCCGCTACAAGATTTTGTTTTGTTTTATTCTTTATCTGTTTTTCTTATTTATCCCAATAACAATCCGCTCTTTTGTATGGTTTGAGTCTGATGTGTGTGGTTTATCATCGATTTAAACGTACAAAAGGCGGGATGTTATATCTAGTATCAGAGCATCGGTTTAGCGATAAACCTTAGCTTTGTGGGGTCTGACTCTTTATTAATAGGGTAGTAATACCCTATGATGAGTCGCTGATCATGTGTGTATATATATAATTTATAAATACAAAATGAAACAAATTAACACAATACCAAAACTCTATTATAACACTGACAAATATGCTATCATATATATATGCTATCATATTTGTTAGTGTTATAAAAGAGTTTTGTTATTGTGTTAATTTGTTTCGTTTTGTATTTATAAATTCTGGTTGGTGCATAGGACACTGTGACATCAATAGGGATTTCTAAACACTTAATAGGACATACCGACACAATATTTGTTTTGAATATAGGTGAGTGAAATAATTTTGCCTACTATATTTTTTGTGTATAAAGTAATAAATTTTATAAAAATTATATTTGGTTGTAATGTATTGGGTGTTAGGTAATGAAATTTATAAATATTGATTGGAAACAAAATTGGAAGAAAATAAAATAATGAAAATTGAAAATTTTAGAACTTAAGTTCCGAGATTTTGAAATTTGCTTTCAAAGGATTTTGGAATATAATAATATTGTTTATAAGTATTTTCTGATATAAATATTCCAATATAATTTGAAAGAATTTTTTTTAAAGAAACTTTGGAAGGAAATAACTTATGTACTCCCTTCTCTGTCGCTGGAAAATAATTTCGGTGATGAGTGCACGCATCATCGACATTCATTTCGAGTTTCGAAGTGGGAAGGCCACTGTAATAGTTTTACTGCAGATTTATTTTGATAAACAAACATAAATTTTAAATTGTTTTAAATATAATTGGATATACAAACTGTAAGTATATACTTTAATTTTAAAATGATTTGAAATTTAACCCGGTATTTAGTTCTTAAGTTTCTGTTATTTAATAGTTTTAATTAGTGTAGTAAAATGGAATTTAGCTAATAATTGAGACCTTTAAATGAAACTACAAGTATTGAACATTAGATCGATTGAAAGAAATGAGATAAACTTTTATAAAATTTCAATTGCATTTTTTAACGTATATATAACTTACCAACTATAAAAATGTTAAAATGTTAAAATAAAATATAATAGGAAATCTTACAAGTAAAACTTGAGGTAATGAATGAATTTGCTTTTATAAATAAGAATTTAATGTTATAATTGTTGTAAACTTAAGTATGACTGAAAGGCCACTAATTAAATAAAATAGAAAGGTTATAAAAAAGTGATAGTAAACTCAAGTAAATGTTGAGGTTATTTATAATAAAATAAGTATAAAGATAAATACTGTAAATAAATGAAATTAAGTAGTGAATAAATGAATGTAATACAATAAAAAGAAAATTTACATGATACGAATAAATGAAAATAAATGGAGAATTTTAAGAAGTTGAATGTAAATTAAAAAGATAAATCATGATATGAATGAAAAGGAAATTAGACAACAAATGTTATGAAATGAAAATTGATAAAAATGAACTTGATCTATTGTTTGAAATTGTTGTTTTTTGGTTTATGGTTGTTTGGGTAAGGATACTTAAAAATTGTTGGGTGAATGAATAATCTATCTAGTTTCATCTAAGACTTTTGAGTAAATGGTGCACTTAGTAGTTTATTTTTCATTATGTACAATTTAAAGTTTTAAACCCGAACAACTATTTGTTTGTTTGATATGAATGGAGGATTGATTTGTGTTGATTTTATGTGATGGTTGTCTGCTTTGTTGCAAGTGATTGTTGTTTATATTGATTTGTTTGTTAGTGGTTGAAACAACTTTAAATATTTCATTTTATATAACTATTAACTCTTTTGGATTATATAAGTGAAAATACAGGTTATGGAAGCAATTACTACTGCTTTTGGTTTTATAATTAAGTGTTGTTTGCCCAAACAATAGGTGTGTTTCGGATTACGGTTTTCTAGCGCTATTATATATATTTTCTCGTTGTTGGGATATATTATTTTGAAATATTGTGATATATATTGTTATATTTGATATTATATTTTTCTCCCGAGCCTCTACGTACAAAAGAGACTCTGTCGAAATTTTTCGTAAATTTTGGACTTAGAAAATATTTTGAAAAATGTTTTCCAAACTTTATTAATTTAAGTATAAAAGATTTGAGGGTTATAAATTGGTATATTTTATTTAAATCAATTAATTTTGTAAATTTATTTGTTTATAAAGTTAACATTTTAAATAAGATATGTTGACTACTTAATTCCTTTTTTTCCCTTCTTTTCTTTTTGGGGACGAAAAGTTTTGAGTGGGGGAGAGTGTAACGACCCGCAAATTTTGATAATTAAATTTGTCAATTTAATAAGATTTTGGCAATTAAATCTAGAATAATTAAAAAGTTGTAATTTGTTAATGAATTAATAATGGGAATGAATGTAATGATGTTAATTTTAATATAATGATAGGTTGAATAAAAAGAATGGAAAATCAAGATTTATTAATTTATTGGAATTAAATTTAATAATTGGATTAATTGCAAATAATTGAAATTAAATATTTAAATATTACGTTCATGGAGATTAAGATGAAATTTGAAAATATTAATGTAATAAACCATGAACCAATGTTAATTTTATCTATTTGGTGATAATGGATTGAATAACAAGATTTAAACTTAAATAAATGGATTTATTGGAATTTCAATTGATAATTAGTGAATTTATTTAAAATTGAAATTTAATATGGTAATGGGTAAATTAATTAACTTAAAATTGATATCTTAACTTGTCTAAATTATTGTGAAGGTTTAAGAAATCAAAAGTGATAAAGATTGCTAATTATAGAATTAGAATTGAAGATTAGATTTAATTAATTTAATATTAAATAATTTAATAATCTGAAAATAACCATTTTGGCCACTGACTCGGATTTCGACGAAACCAGTTTCATTGGATCCGTAACGGTGAATTATTGTAGGATTTCGAGTTTCGTGGTGGTCGGACTTGTCATTTGACCGTACGAACTCGAAACGCCTAGAAATCAATTTAATTGAAATCAATTTGAAATAACTTGATTTTTGCATAACTTCTTCGTACAATGGAATTTGGACATGAAACCTGTTCCGTTGATTTTAATATATTTAAAAACATCTATTTTGATATATGGGTTGATCCATTTCCGTTCCGGAGTCAGAACGGGCTTTTCGGGCCATTATCGTTCAAATTTCCAAACCCATTTGAGCCCATTCAATTCTATTTTGTTCAGCCTATATATATGTCGTTATAAACCTTAGCAGCCTTTTTATTTCTCATTTCTATACGTACAGAAATTTTTGTTCCTCCTCTTCCTCAATGGCAGACAAATCCAAATCTCTAATTGCAATTTTAATTCAAAATTCAACTCCAAAATTTAAACTCCTCAAATAACATCAAATTATATATCAATCTGAAGCTCTCGACGAGCGCATCTCTGATCTATAATTCATTTCTGTCATCAAATCATCGTTTGGCTAGAAATCACCAATTAATTTTCGGTTGTCAATTATAGGGTTCGTCTTTCAACGGTAGATCTTCGTTTCTGTGACAATCAGGGGATGCTGGAGCGTAGAGCTCGACGTATAGAGTCGATCCATACGGTTAGTCATCGAAATAATCGCCTCGATTCACCTGAATCATGCCATGAACGGCGGCGGCCAGGTGCGATCGAGTGGAGCCCGGAGCCGTCGCGCGTCACGTCGAGGGCAGAAGTTGGGTCGGCTCGGGGAGGCGGAGATGGTGGCGGCCTCTGATCGGGGGAACAGTGCATGGTGACGTCGGAGATAATAGGGTTAGGTGGCGGCTGGACTTTGGGTTCGAACAGCTACAGGGTGAACGCGTAAGCAAAGGTGACGTGGCTACTATGTACGTTCCTTTATTTATTATTTTGTTTTATTTTAATTTCGAATTCAAATGTTCTAATCACAATAACTTTTACATACGAGGTCCAATTCATGCGCGGTTTTGTCCGCTAGGATCGTATTGAAATTCTGGACACTTTGACGCAGGTTTGGAAAAATTCTGAGACTTTTTGAATTTTGGGTTTAAATTGGATTTAAATTCAATTTAAATTCAAAAGGTGAGTGTTTTAACCCACTCACAACTTCTGAAATTTCTTCTGTGCGTTAAATTAATTTTTGATGGGATTAGAAATTTATTTATGACTGTTCGGCATATTTTTAACATCATCCTAGTTAAATTGAATTTATTGAATTAAATTGTTATTTAATTTATTATTGCATATAAACTTCCAGTTAAATTGTTATTTAATTTATTATTGCATATAAATTGCGAGTTAAATTGTATTTAATTTATTATTGGATATAAAATGCCAGTAAATACCTGTTATTTATTATCCATTCTATATTGATGTTATTGATTAAATTGAATGATGATTATGATAAATGTTTGATGATTGATATTGGATGAATAGATGTTGTATTTTATATTGTTATAAACTGCAAGTTGTTATGGATTTTATTTCATTCGGGATTGCGGTTTGAAATGATATATAACTGTATTTATGTTTTAAATTGCGGTTGAAATGATAAATATCCGTATCACTTGACCATAGGATAGAAAATTATATACAGACATGCGGTCTATGTATAAAAATATTTTGAAATGATTACTATGGTTTTGTAAAGAAATATATGGGTTATATAAATATTAATTTCAGATGTTATATAAATGTTATTTTATTATTGATTTTTAGCTATGTGTAATTCGTTTGGAAATATAAAATAAGCCAAGTAAGAAAGTTTGATTGTTTTTATATAACATGGTTAAGTACCTGTTTAAGTTATATTGTATATATAGATTTTATAATGACTTAAATAAAATTTAGGTTGAAAGATCAATTGAAAAATTATTTGAAATTGAATTTATTTAAAAATTGAACTCAAATAAGTTGATGTAAAATTTATTAAATTTGAAACTTTAAAAGGTATGATTTTATAACTTGATTTTGCTTTAGGGTGAGTTAAACGAATATTTCAAGTATAAATAAATTTATCTGTAATTTGAGTTTTATTTAGATGATAATGGATTTATTATGTAAAATGTTTCAAACTAAATAATAGAAAAGTGAATTGTTGAATCATTATTACCAAACTCAGTTTGAAATTGTGAATACTTAAAGTTTGAAATATATTAAATTTGAAATGGTTTATTCGATGGATCAAATCCATTTTGAAATCTATATAATTTGAAATAGTTTATTTGGAAACTAAATTGCATTGAAATTTATGATTTGGGATTTGATTAAATTTGAAATCTAGAAATTCGAGTTGTTTTGGAATTGATTGGTGAAATTTAAGAAGCTAGTTTATTATATAAAGTATTTTAATATTTAAACCGTTTAACTGATGGAAGTTATGTTTCAAAGGTACGAGTTTCAAAGTATTATGATTTGAAAGTGTTATAATTTCAAGTGTTTGGTTTCGAAGTGTATAACTTTGAAAGTGTTATGATTATTGAAGGTATATATTTGAGATAAAAATTATATTATATTGATTTAGGTTTTAATAAAAATGATATCATATTGGTTTGGTTTTGAAAAGGAAATGATATCGTATTTATATAGTTTTGAAATGGATAGTATATTCTGGTTTTGAAGTATAATTATTTTGAAATGACCGCAGTGTTATAATAACATTTGGTTGTTGAAGAGACCGGGATCGAAAGTTGTCATACTCTCCGCCAACTCCGAAAACCACTTTAACAACCGTGTACGTGGTGGAGATTTCAGAATGAAGTAGGATGGTGGCGGCATTTCCTTTGAGGTAAATACAAGGACCCGACTTCCGTGAGTTGGCATAAGGTGGCTAAAACAGGAGCGATTGACGGGCTAAGAAGGTAGCACCTTTTATCGGACACACTCCATCAATACCATTCTATTACCTTGTTATTGATTTGGGCCCTTTTGATTTTAGGGGTGTGGCTCGAGGTGGGCGATAGTAGCTGCTACGCGCTATCACCGGTCCGAAAGCGTAACTGGTATATCTACCCTGGCATTGCCTAGTTATGTCGTGTCACCTACCCTAGCGCGCCTTGTACGATTTTGGATTTCTCCTGTAGCCCGTGGAGTATTAAGGGCAGTCTCCCGATCTAGAGATGCGCTGATACTGGATGGACTACTGGGACTATTATGTGGTAAGGGCTATATGGGTAACCCCTTAACACTATTTAAAAGTAAGTTTATTTTACTATTAGACATTATTATAATAGCGTATATTACTGCATAGTAGATAGTTTAACGGATCCTTAGGAGATGTGAATCCCGAGCATCTCTTAAGTTACTGCACTCGCATTAGACACTGGATAGGAGATGTCAAATCCGTAAACATCTCTGACGTTGTTCCACTCATATTGTTTACCATTGATTTAACTTACATAAGATCTTTTAGTTCTGACTCAAGTGTTTTGTCTTTTCAATTCGCTCAGGTCAGTCTGAGCATTTCAGGATTCGAAGACTTTATTTTTGGAAGACGAAGATGAAGATTGTATTACTATTATTAATTATATTATTCCACTACATTCATATTGTTCCCCTGCATTATTTATTATTCTCTGGTATGTGTAACTCTGATATGTATTGTATAAGTATAATCGAATATTTTGTAAAACAACTTCATGAACTGTTTATTTGATTATTATGTTTTATCGTTCTGCTGCTAGATTTTGTTATGTTTTATTTCTTTCTCTGTTTTTCTTATTTACCCCAATAACAATCCTCTCTTTTCTATGGTTTGAGTCTGACGTGTGTGGTTTATAGTCGATTTAAATGTACAAAAGGCGGGATGTTGCATATCTTTTACATATCCAAATCCTATTTAGAAATTTAAAATCAAGATTTGTTATCAAAACAAGTGTGTAGTAAAACTACTACAGTGGCCTTTCCACTTTGAAACTCGAAAATGAACGTCGATGATGCGTGCACTCATCATCGAAGTTATTTTCCAGCGACAGAGAAGGGAGTACAGAACTTATTTCCTTTAAAAGTTCTTTTTAAAACTTTCTTTCAAATCACATTGAAATATTTATATCGAAAAATACTTTCAAATTATACTAATATTATATTTCAAAATCTTTCAAAAGAAATTTTCAAAATCTCGGAACTTAAATTCTAAATCTCCAATTTATATTTACTTTACTTGTAAATCATATTTTACAATCAATGTTTACAAAATTCGCTACGTAATAAACAACATATTACATCAACTATATCATTTATAAAAATTATCTTTTTATATACAAAATATATACCAGGTAAAATTATTCATTTACCTATATTTCAAAATAAATATTATATCGGTCTGCCCTATTTAGTGTTTCGAAATCCCTATCAATGCCATAGCATCTTATGTACCGACTGGAATTTATAAATACTAAGCAGAACAAATTAACACTATACAAAAACCTTTTATAACACTAACAAATTCGGTCTCTTATATATATACACTCAACGACTCATTCTACGATATTACTACCTTATTTCTAATAAGTCAGATCCTACAAAGCTAAGGTTACCGCTAAACCAAAGTTCCGATACCAACTGTAAGGACTTGCCTTTTTGCACGGTTTAAATCGACGATAAACCACATACGTCAGACTCAAATCATTCAAAAGGGCAGGTTGTTCTTTGGTAAATAAGAAAAAGTAGAGAAAGAAAGAAAAACAAATACAGAATCTCACAGCGGAACGACAAAATATAATAATCAAATAAACAGTTCATGAAGCCGTTTACAAATAATGTTGATTAAACCTTTATAATACAGATCAGAGTTACATAAAACAAGAATAAATAATAAACAAATGCAGCTGAACAACATGATGCAATGGAATAAATATAATAAATAATAATAGTATAAAATCCTCATCTCTGCAATGACCCTTAAATTTTAACGATTTAATAACGTAATTAACTGAAATTTTGTGAAATTTTAATAATTGAATTTGGAAATAAAAGTTTAATATTTGAAATACGTCTATATAAACATAGAAAATGGTAAAAATTCATCAAATAATATAGAAGTTTATTGTGTTGTGTAATATTATTTAATTTTAAATCAGTTAATGTGTGAAGATAGTAAAACGTTTACGAAATCTGAATATTTTTATATAATAAATTTGTAAACTATTTTCTGAGTGAGACGTCATATTTAGTTTTGCCAAATTTGGAATGTTATTGCTCCATTTATCTTAGTTTCATAGATTTGCAGCATTTTAGTACCGAATATCGACTTTTGATAGGATGGTCGTATCGTTGATATCTATGTGTCGTTCTGATCGTCTCGTCATGCTGATCTCCGAATATATTCATATGTGTATTTCGATGTCCGGTACGCGGCGAAACTGCAAAATGTCTAACCATATCGGTACCATTTTTGAATCTTTTGAATTCTTGGTCCATTCAACTTACCATCGTATAACTCAACGGCCATTAGCAATTAATATTTTACTGATATTCACCTATGTGACTTTTACGATTCCCTATTTTCATTTATTTTATGATGTTTCGTATTTTTGCTTTTGGGTTTCGGTTTCGTTTGAGAAATATAATAATGTAATATGTGAAGTGATATTTTCATCTGCTTGCATCTTTTCTTTTGCTCACCTTCTCCTCTCACCTCGTTCTAACCGGAAGCGCGCATCCCCTCCACATCTTTCACCAAACCTCCAGCCTCAGCCTGTGACCATCCCCCCGCCTTCCCACTGCTGCTCGCCATCGCCTTGCCCCTCCACAACGCCAGCCGGCCTCCCTCCTAAATCTGCCTCCTCTTGTTTCACACAACCGAGACCCTATCTCCTTCTACTCGCATCTTCCATGGCAACCCCAACCGAGACAAGTTCCTCCACTACGGCCCACAACCCTGACCAAGCTCGCCCAGCCCCACCTAGCCTCTGCCTCCCACACGCAAGCCCACCTTCGTCTTGAGGGCAGCCGCATATATACGATCGTGCATGTGCATATATGAATTTGAAGATAAATAAATTGTTAGTGGTATTGATTTTATATAGGTATATATGAATTATAATATGCTGTTGTACATAAGTATTTAGTACATAATATATATTAAGAGATGTTATATATTTATAACAGAATATATATGTGTGTGTGTGTAAAGTAACATAAGTCAGATCATATGGTAGTTTTATTTATATATCCTATAGTTGTATATGACAGGTTAGTGTATATATATTAGTTAGATGTATATAGGTATATATATTACATGTTAGTTATATATATTTAGTGTCTATTGTATCTGCTATAGTATGAGATTTGTATATGCTATATATTTGTTAAATATATGTCTGGTATCTACAGGATACATATTTTTCAATATATATAAAAGGTATATATATAATGTGTTCTTATATATATATGTGTGTGTGTGTGTGTGTGTGAGAGTTTACAACATACTTTATATTATTGATGATGTATTATCTATGTTTTACAAATGGTTTACAATATGATATATTATAAAGGAGTATTAATATGTTAAGTACATTCGCTGTATTGATATTCTATATTCAAATTATATATTTTAAAATTTTCATTTCTGGTTTAAAGTATTATTTTAAATATAATATATATGCACATTTTGATTTTGAAATGCATATGGAGTTTAGAATATAAGTTTACGTGGGCTGTACATAATTCTATGGAATATAAGTTTATATAAGTTTGTTTATCATATGCTATATATATATATATATAAAGTGATACGAGTTGTGTATAATCATGTTGTTTGCATATATATATTAGACTGTGTAAGTTTGGATATATACATCTGTTTAGAAAGTATACTTTGGGGGGGTGTTGCTATCTATTATAAATTTTACATACACTATAAAGTTGATTCTTTTATTCTATTTCATATATATATATTGTTTGTTTTAGTGACCTTAAATATAAAATATAGATATTTTGATTTTATTTGATGAATTAAGAAATAATGATTTTGAAATATATATATATATATATATATATATATATATGTTTAAATTTAATATTGATTTAAAAATGTATGTGTATTGTTAAATTGAATATTGGGTTTAAGAAAAAAATAATATAATATGCATCTCCTTTCAATTATATCAAGCTGATTATGTTTGTTTCATCGATTCCAATTTATCAGCTTTGTTCGTCGAATTCGTGTCAATCTTGCTTTGCTTTGAAATTCGTGCTTAGATTCGTAACTCATCTCATTGTCGAATCTCTCTAGCCTCGAAAGGTGAGCACTCACGATTAACATTCTTATATTTATTAAATTTGATTTCATTTGAAACGACAATTAAAATATGCGACTAAATTGAACTGTTAATCATTTAATTGCTGTATATGATATGCCATTATCTGTATCTGTTCATCTGCGATATATGACACCATATCCTGCTGTATATATTTTATTTTATTTATCACTGATGATATATGGCTGTTGTTGATATGTTATATTATTATCATATTTGCTCTCACTCTGCAAGTTCCCTGTTAGTTTAGAATTCCCTATGAGTTGAAATGATACATGCTTGAACGATACAATAGATTAAGGGAAAATCGTTATGGGTTGAAATGATAAACCCAAGTGATTTTCATTGATTTTAAATTTTGGAATTATCGATTAAAATGATATATACCCGTAGATATTTAAATTGCGGATTGAAATGATAAATATCTGCATCACTTGACCATAGGATAGAAAATTGTATACGGACCCCATTGGTCAATTTTGAAAAATGATTTTTGAATCTCGAAAAGGAAATATATGGATTTTAATAATGTAAAGATATTTTATTTCGAAAAAGTTAGATTTTAAATTTTATGTTTTGGAAATTTTAATTTATAAGTTAGTTTTAGAATATAAATTTGAAGATTTTTCTTATAATTTTGTTACTTCAAAAATATACAAAATAGATTTAATATAAAATACATTTAATAATAAGATTTAATTTAATAAAATTTAATTTAATTAGTATATAATATGTTTTACAATATTTTTAAAAAAAATTATATTAATATTTTAAAATAGATTTATAACTTTAATAATAAAGGCTGTGAAGATAAACTAATGTTGACCTGGAATTTAAATTGGTTGATAATTGAATTTAAGAAAGAATTGATTTAAAGTTATTAGTTTTGAGATTTTGAAAAGATATGAGTATAGCTTGATTTGATAAAAAGTGACTGGATGAATATTCTCAATTTTGAATAAAATTGAGAGTGAATGTTTAATGTTGATTTAAATATATAAATTGGAATTTAAATAAATTGTTATAAAAATGGTTGAGGGAATAGTTTCAAATTTGAATAAATTTAAAGTTAAATGTTGAAATATAAATGAAATTTATATTGTAAATGTTTGAATATGTAAACTTGAATCTTTTAACTTTCAATTGAAATGGTTAAACTGGAATTGATTTAAATTGAATTTTGGAATTTAAGATGATTTAAATCGATTTGAGAAATTAGAGAAAACTATTTTTAATATAAATTATTTTTAATATATAAATTATTTTATTATATAAATAATTTTGATTTATAACTATTTATTATATATACTATTTTCAATATCTAAACTTTTTGAGTTGAAGTGTTATTATTTCAAAAGTGTTATGATTTCAAAGTGTTATGATTTAAAAAGTGTTATGATTTTGAAAGTGTTATGATTTTGAAAGTGTTACAATTCTGGAAACAATTATTACTTAAAGTGAATAATGAAATCCAATTGATATGGTTTTAAAATGGATATGATATTTTTATATGAAATATGAACCATTTGAGATGAAATGACCACGGTGTGAAATAAACATTTGGTTGTTAAAGAGACCAGGATCAGATATTGACATACTCTCTGCCAATACCGTAAACCACTTTAACAATTGTGTACGTAGTGGAGATTCCAGAAATGAAGTAGGATGGATCGGTGAACGATTTCTGTATAAGGTATGACGTTACCCTGACTCCCGTGAGTCAGCTTAGATGTGAATAAAACAAGAGCTATACCTGGGGAAAGTGAGGTCATTCCTTCGATCGAATATGCTTCTTCAATACCATTCTATTGCTTTTGTGATTTGATTGGGTGCATCTTTGATTGTGGGAGTGTGTTTCGAGTGGGCGGTAGTAGCTGTTATGCATTACCACCAGCCCAGTTCTGCAATTGGTAAATCTACCCTGGCATTGCCTCGAATGCCATGTTCACATGCCCTAGAGCACCTTCTACGAGTTTGTTTTGTACCATACCCATGGTGTGCCTTCTGGGTAAACCTCACGAAGGAGCCTATGGTATTGTATAAACTATGAGAATATATAGAATATCTTAAGGGGGATATGGGTAACGCCTTAACGCTAATCTACTAGTTTACTTTGCCATAGACATTATTATAATAGCGTATATTACTACATAGTAGATAGTTCCACAGATCCTTAGAGGATGGGAAACCCAAGCATCCTTTAAGTTACTTGTATTTTCAGTTGAAATTTCACATGAGTTGAACTTACTGATATAAGAATGTTAATCCTGACTCGAGTGTTTGGTGTTTTGCTTTATGCTCGGGTCAGACTAAGTGTCACAGCATTTGAGACTCGCCTTTGGAGTCTGGAGCTTCGCTTGGAGATCCATCTATATCTATTCAGCTTTCAGCTATCCAGTTGTTTTGTTCAGACTTGTCATATGTTGTATTCGAGACTATATTGTATTTGAGATATTCTATTATATTTTATTTCAAACTCTGATGTTATATAGTAGCTTCATGAACTACTATTTATTTATTCCGCTGCTTATTGTTATAGTACTCTATGTTTGTGATTCTGTGATTTATTTATCTAATGTATATGCTGAGTTTTGCCAAATTTAAAATAACAACATGTTGTTTTGAGCAATTCAAGCTCGACATGTGTGGATGTGATTGGCTCGAAATAGCGGGTTGTTACAGTCTTCATCCTCCAAAAAGCAGTCTTCGATAAACTGGAAAGATCAGACTGGCTCGAGCAAATTGAAAAGACAAAACATTCAAGTCAAAACTAAAGGATCTTACGTAAGTTAAATCAACATTACATAAATATGAGTGTAATGGCGTCAGAGATTTTTACGGGGTTTGACATCTCTTATCTAGTATAAACGTGAGTGCAACAACTTAAGAGATGTTGGGGATTCACATCTCCTAAGGATCCGTCAAATTATCTACGATGTAGTACAATACGCTATTATAATAATGTCTACAGTAAAGTGTTAAAATAGCCTTAAGGCTTTACCCATATCCCCCTTAACACATTTATATATGTATTCCCATAGTCTACACAGTACCTTAATTCCTCTGTAAACTGGAGGGCTATTAGAGGGCACTCCATAGGCATGGTACAAATCAATCTCGTAGAAGGCACGATAGGGCATGTGAACACGACATTCGAGGCCGTGCCAGGGTAGATATACCAATTGCGGATCCGGACTGGTGATAATGCATAGAAGCTACTACTGCTTACCTCGGAACACACTCCCATAATCAAAATCGAGGGGTGGATACCAAATCATCACAAAGTCATAATATGGTATCGAAGAAAAGTGTCTGATCGAAGGTGCGACCTCACTTGACCCGACATGGCTCCTGTTTTAGTCACATCTAAGCCGACTCATGGTGTAACAACCCGCATATTTATCGATTTTATGTATAAATATTTTATTTAAATATTTTATCGTTCGTCGGATTTTAGTCCGAAAAGCTACTTTTTGCATACGGTCGAATTAGGACTCGAGACCACCTCCATTGAGTTCAAAATGCCGTTTGCGATCTTTTTGAGCATAAGCTTCGATATGTTTGGAGAAAGTTGAATTTTGCTACTTTTTTGCTTTGTGTTTTGGTTTGGGCTGAGCCAATTAACCACTTATGTATTCAGTCCCAATCCCCCTCTCCTCTTCATTACTTCATTCCAACCCCTCAAACTCAAGCTCCAACTGAAAATGGTGGAGAGGAAAAAGAATTAAAACTCCAAGCCCTAGCTTCCTTAGCAAATCCATCTCCTTGCTCCAAACTCAAGAAGAACCCCTTGGTAAGCATCTCCTTCTTCTTCTCCAACTCTTTCTCCATTCAATTTCAGAAATTTCCTAAACCTAACTTAGGAAATGTTCTTCTTTTTAGCTTAGATTCAAGCTTCTAGTGTTGAGATTGAAGAGTGCTTGTCCTTGCCATTGCTTTCAAGCTTCATCTTCATAAATTTAGTTCAAAGGTGAGATTTTTATCTCACATCTATGACTATAATTATCTTTGGTTGTTGGGTATGAATTCCTAACACTTCTTCATGTGCATTTGCTCTTGATTTGGATTGGTTTTGTGAATATTCCAATTTTTGAGCTTTTGAGTCAAATTTGTGTGAAATCCTTTTATGGATGTTTGATCATGCTTTTGGTGATGCATCGAGGAGCATATAGGGCCGGGTTGCCGATTGGCATAAACCCTTAGAGCCAATGTTCGTCCGATTGCATTTTGGAAGAGTTTGATCTTCATTTGAATAAGGCTGAAAAACAGCCCAGGCATGATTCAGTCGACTGAAATCTCTGTTCAGTCGACTGAACCTGAAACCCGAGAGTTTCCAGGCATGATTCAGTCGACTGAAAACTTCTGCACAGTCGACTGAAACTGGAAACAGAAAGTTTCCTGAACCTGGAAAATTTCCATGTACAGGGTCAGTCGACTGAAAATCTCTGTTCAGTCGACTGAACCTGCTGTTTGAGTCCAATTTGCCTTTTTGGATTGAAATTCCAATTTAAATCGATTCGTAATAATCCTGTTTATTGTCATCATTTATTATCATCTTTGATGACTTATTTTCTTTGGGAATTTTAGATATATCCACTTCGATGGATCCTTTATCGATTTCATTGGGTTTTTATTCACATCTTCGAATGTGATCTTTGTGATTGATTGTTTCTACAATCCCCCTTGTGCTTTGTCACTTTAAAAATATAAAGGTTTTCTATGCTAGTAGTAAATATCAAAACTCTTTCCTCAAACGATTTCAATACTATTTTAATACCAAATTCGTTTATAAAACCGTTTTCCAATCTATTAGTATATACAAACCTTTACCTCACTCGTATGAGAAATCTAATTAAACGACTTAGTAAAACGAGTGGTATGAAACGCTTGCGTTTGCTTCGTCGGTTAATTCTTGGACTTGTTCGATTGAATCTCTTGTGACAATTTTCTAGTGGAGATCTACAATTTGTTCGTAAATATTTAAGTTAAGCTAGTGGTTATGGGACATGAAGCTAAGCTCATATATTTACTAGCTTAGTGTAATCGACACTTCTCTTTGATCATGACGATCATTTTAGGTTTTAGACTAGCATCATGCTATGTCTTTGTGATTTGGTTCATCGGACGTCCCGCTGTACGACGTCGTTGTTCCCTTTGATTGTGATTTGGTTCATCGGATGTCCCGCTGTACGACGTCGTTGATCCCTTCCTTGTGATTTCTGGATTTCTTGTGTAGTCTTCTGGAATTTGTGCGTCTTTGACTTTTGTGATTGACATTGATATATATGTCATATATTGTGGCTTGGTGGATGAAATTAGGAGTATGACATTCCTTTTTATCTTGAGTAGATTAGTGTGATATTGATTAATCTCTTGTTGATTTTCAATTACTTATTTATCACAGCTTGGCATTGTGATTATTATATGTTTATGTCATATCTCTTATTATATATCACTTCATCTGATATTTATAGCTAGACTGATCCGTTTATTATTTTCTTCTTAAATAATACTCGGGTCAGACTGAGATTTTACAGGTGCTTCTGCTTGACTCCTTATCGGACTATCATCCCGACTTTTGGCAGACTACTTAGATTAGTAGTTTATTTTGTTGTATACACTTGAGATTTAGACTCATAGATGTATTCGTTTGTATAGCACGTGTTGCTATTCTTTTGTATTATTGTGGATCTTTTTAGACCACTACTCTGACGTACACTTTCATGTGTAGTATTCATATCTATTTCCGCCTTTGTGATATGAATTGTCCGTGACTGATTTATGTTATGTTTATTTCTATATTTGTTTCCGAAGAAATTATAGCCACTGTGTAGTAGCTTTGAGTTTGTGTCGGTATGTCGGATTTCCTCTTGAGATGAAAAGTTATATTTTTATCTGGTATATCGGTACTCGCACAAAGCAATTATACAGATGGTCGCTCCTCAACAGCCTTATTCTCCGTGCTAGTTGACAGCATTCACAGTAATGTTCTTGGCTAGCGTGGGTATAGAGGTGGGGCGTCACAGCTTAGTATCAAAGCCAAACTTCGGAACAATATGGAATATTATAACAAGGATCATCGTCCTAAGTCCATCTTAGGAGTTGTGCTTTAGGATTTTATTCGGGTCTTTGTACCGTTCTATCCTACTTTCTTTTATGATTCCTTGTTTTATCTATCAAGAATTGCTTGATATTTATTTTGAGAATAACTTTTTCCTCTTCTTTCTTTCTTTCTTAAAGAAGAGAAATGGTTAGACCAGGCCGTTCCAGTGCCGGTCAATCTAGCGCTACTCCTCAGGATGGAGTATTCATGTCTGCTCAGCAGCTTCTAGATCTTGTTAAGAACGCTCAAGCAGCCGGACCCAATCCAGAGCCTACTCATCCTAGATCCGGTTTTGCACGCTTGTGCCGAGACTATACCGATTTGGGTGGAGGGCCATTCAAGGGATCCGAGAGTGTTATAGAAATTCAAGCTTGGCTCAAATCATGCGATCGCATCTTTTCTCGCATGAACCTTATTGACCTTCATCGAGTCCAAGTAGCTTCTAGCATGCTCCAAGAAAGAGCATTGGATTGGTATGAGCTTTTAATTTCTGAAATCGTTGAGGCGGATCTTACTTGGGAGCAATTCCGGGGAAGATTCGAATTGAAATTTGTGCCGGAGGCTGAAAAAGTAACTTTAGCCCGGCGTTTCATAGACCTTGTTCAAGGTGAATCTTCTGTGACAGACTATGTCGCATCTTTCGAATCTCTTTCCAAATACGGGGTTGAGTATATTAACACCCCAATGAAGAAAAATCAGAGATTTGTCTATGGCTTGAATAAGAATCTTAAGAAGCCATTACTCCTGAAACTTGAGGTTTTGTTTGATCAGCTTGTTGATATCGCTCTTCGTCTTGAAGAGGCCGATAATGAAGGTGATGTTGAAGTTGTGCGTGCCCAACAGAACTTCGACCATAGCTTGAAGAGGCCTATCAAATTCAAAGGCCTCGATTCTAATAAGAAAGGGAAGCAACAAACTCTGGTAGCAAATGTTCCTACCTTTAGTCGTGGACGATGCTACAATTGTGGTTCCACAGACCACCATGTAAGGGAGTGCCCGAAATCTCTCTTTTGCCATTATTGCAAAGGTTCGGGTCATCTTTTATCTTCGTGTCCTAAGCTTCCAAGCAAGTGAGAAGGAAAGCTGCAACTTTTGGTCAAGGTATTTTCATTCAATCCTCGATGACATTGTTTTAATTCGTGAACTTTCTATTTGAGTTCTTTTTGATATGGGTTTCATCTCATTATTTTTATATCAAAAGAACTTGTCAATTCTTTTTCTTTGAATATTTTGGGCTTATTGACTTCATTGAGAATTGTGAATCCGGATGGTAGATCCGCAACACTCAATTTGCTTTTGTTTAGATGTCGAGATTGTTTTATGTGACTTTTCTTTCCGAGCCGATATTTTTGCTTTGGCTTCGGAATTGACCTTTCTGCAAGGATTGGCTTAATCATTGTGAAGCCATATCCTATTTTTCCGAGTGGATTATTCATCTTCGACATTTTCAATCTGTTAAGCAGATTTCTATTTTTCTTTGTGATTCCGATTTCAAATTTTTGGTGGAATCATTTTATTCCTTAAGCCCACTTATAAGGAAAGTGTTATTTCTCTCATCTAAATAGTTTGAGAAATTTTCCGGTATTTTTGAGTTTGTCTTAGGATTATCACCTAAGAAATCTTTTGTGTGGTGTTAAGGTCTTTTCAGTTTGACTTTACCACCGGTTTTCGTTTGCTACGAGTTGCGGAAATTAGCATTCCACTTACCGCATTCCGCACTCGTTATGATTCCTATGAATGAATTATTATGTCATTCAATTTGTCCAACTCATTTCATCCATTTTATAAATCGAATATTCTATGAATATTTCAATGAGACCATTCTTATTTATGGATTTTGGATGAAAATAGTAATTTAAAATTTTGCAAATCTTTTTCATAAGATTAATTATAAGTGCAATTTGATTTTGTTCTTGAAACGAGAAAAGAATATTCTTAAAACTTTTTAAGAAATTTATTTATCCTATAAAAGATGATTTTGTGATTGTATTGCCCGTTGAGTGCTTTAAGAATTTTGGTCGATGCGCTTGATCAACGTTATCGATAGGAATTTCCTAAACGCTTCGATGTGACAATCAGACACGATATATTGACTTGTAAAAATGTAAAATTTTTGTAGAAAGATTATTACATAAAAGTAAAAATGTAATTTTGGAAGTTTTAACTTTTCGGGAAAGAGAATTATTTTAAAAGAAGTTCTTTCTTTTCGATACTCTTATTCCTTCTTGTGATTGCTGAAGGGGAACCAAGACTTTGCTATTTGTACCTATTGGTTTGGAATGCCATTCTCTTGCAAAGGAGAACGTTCTATCACTTGTGCTTCTAAATCATTATAGCTTCTCGAGACTAGATACCACTTATGATCTGGTGCTCTCGGCTAATGTTTTTGCTTTTGGAATTTGGCATCATCATATTTGGGTGAGAAATTCATTCTCTATCTCGATCATAAATCTTTGGAATATTTATGTTCTCTTAAGGAACTGCTCGTAGACTCGAGTTCCTGACATCTTATGATCTTGATATTCCTTTTTATTCCCGAAAGGAAAATCGTGTTGCCAATGCGCTTTGTCGTAGGCAACAAGTAGTTGATTCTTTGGTGTTGTCTGAATGGAATTATTTTTCTATCAAGTTCATCGGACGTTTTGGTATACTTCATTTATTGAGCTTTATCTCATTCCTTTTAAGGACTAGCGTCCGATGTCCTTTTATTGTGTTCGGTTCATTGGACGTACCGTTTTTGTACTACGTCGGTGTTCCGAAAATCATTCGGGTTTTGATTCATCGGATGTACCGTTTGTACTACATCGATGTCTTTTCTTTTGATTCATCGGATGTACCGTTGTACTACATCGATGTCTTTGCTATTTGATTCATCGGATGTACCGTTTGTACTACATCGATGTCTTTTCTTTTGATTCATCGGATGTACCGTTTGTACTACATCGATGTCTTTGCTTTTGATTCATCGGATGTACCGTTGTACTACATCGATGTCTTTGCTTTTGATTCATCGGATGTACCGTTGTACTACATCGATGTCTTTGCTTTTGATTCATCGGATGTACCGTTTGTACTACATCGATGTTTTGCTTTTGATTCATCGGATGTACCGTTTGTACTACATCGATGTCTTTGCTTTTGATTCATCGGATGTACCGTTGTACTACATCGATGTCTTTGCGTTTGATTCATCGGATGTACCGTTTGTACTACATCGATGTCTTTGTTTTTGATTCATCGGATGTACCGTTTGTACTACATCGATGTCTTTTCTTTTGATTCATCGGATGTACCGTTGTACTACATCGATGTCTTTGCTTTTGATTCATCGGATGTACCGTTTGTACTACATCGATGTCTTTGTTTTTGATTCATCGGATGTACCGTTGTACTACATCGATGTCTTTGCTTTTGATTCATCGGATGTACCGTTTGTACTACATCGATGTCTTTTCTTTTGATTCATCGGATGTACCGTTGTACTACATCGATGTCTTTGCTTTTGATTCATCGGATGTACCGTTTGTACTACATCGATGTTTTGCTTTTGATTCATCGGATGTACCATTTGTACTACATCGATGTCTTTGCTTTTGATTCATCGGATGTACCGTTGTACTACATCGATGTCTTTGCTTTTGATTCATCGGATGTACCGTTTGTACTACATCGATGTCTTTTCTTTTGATTCATCGGATGTACCGTTGTACTACATCAATGTCTTTGCTTTTGATTCATCGGATGTACCGTTTGTACTACATCGATGTTTTGCTTTTGATTCATCGGATGTACCGTTTGTACTACATCGATGTCTTTGCTTTTGATTCATCGGATGTACCGTTTGTACTACATCGATGTCTTTGCTTTTGATTCATCGGATGTACCGTTTGTACTACATCGATGTCTTTGCGTTTGATTCATCGGATGTACCGTTTGTACTACATCGATCTCTTTTCTTTTGATTCATCGGATGTACCGTTGTACGACATCGATGTCTTTGCATTTGATTCATCGGATGTACCGTTTGTACTACATCGATGTCTTTGTATTTGATTCATCTGATGTACCGTTTGTACTACATCGATGTCTTTGATTTTGATTCATCGGATGTACCGTTGTACTACATCGATGTCTTTGCTATTTGATTCATCGGATGTACCGTTTGTACTACATCGATGTCTTTTCTTTGGTTCATTGGGCGTACCGTTTTTGTACTACGCTGATGTCCCAAATTATTTGAGTTTCTAGTTTCTCGGGCGTACCGTTTTTGTACTACGCCGTTGCACCGGCTCAATTTTCTGCTATTCATGACGTTCCCCACGTCTTTTATCTACGGGAATGCCTTAGGGATTCCGGTTTTCATTCTTGATCCCGGTGTTATTGTGGAAATTGAAGTTTCACCAGGTTTCTTGCTAACTCTTTCGTGCACTTTATGGTGAACTTCCTATTTCAAATTTCCTTTTGTGTTAATATGCTTTTATGGTTGTTACTTCATATATTTCCTTCTTACTTATTGCGAGGACACAATTTCTTTAAGGAGGGGAGTCTGTAACAACCCGCATATTTATCGATTTTATGTATAAATATTTTATTTAAATATTTTATCGTTCGTCGGATTTTAGTCCGAAAAGCTACTTTTTGCATATGGTCGAATTAGGACTCGAGACCACCTCCATTGAGTTCAAAATGCCGTTTGCGATCTTTTTGAGTATAAGCTTCGATATGTTTGGAGAAAGTTGAATTTTGCTACTTTTTTGCTTTGGGTTTTGGTTTGGGCTGAGCCAATTAACCACTTATGTATTCAGTCCCAATCCCCCTCTCCTCTTCATTACTTCATTCCAACCCCTCAAACTCAAGCTCCAACTGAAAATGGTGGAGAGGAAAAAGAATTAAAACTTCAAGCCCTAGCTTCCTTAGCAAATCCATCTCCTTGCTCCAAACTCAAGAAGAACCCCTTGGTAAGCATCTCCTTCTTCTTCTCCAACTCTTTCTCCATTCAATTTCAGAAATTTCCTAAACCTAACTTAGGAAATGTTCTTCTTTTTAGCTTAGATTCAAGCTTCTAGTGTTGAGATTGAAGAGTGCTTGTCCTTGCCATTGCTTTCAAGCTTCATCTTCATAAATTTAGTTCAAAGGTGAGATTTTTATCTCACATCTATGACTATAATTATCTTTGGTTGTTGGGTATGAATTCCTAACACTTCTTCATGTGCATTTGCTCTTGATTTGGATTGGTTTTGTGAATATTCCAATTTTTGAGCTTTTGAGTCAAATTTGTATGAAATCCTTTTATGGATGTTTGATCATGCTTTTGGTGATGCATCGAGGAGCATATAGGGCCGGGTTGCCGATTGGCATAAACCCTTAGAGCCAATGTTCGTCCGATTGCATTTTGGAAGAGTTTGCTCTTCATTTGAATAAGGCTGAAAAACAGCCCAGGCATGATTCAGTCGACTGAAATCTCTGTTCAGTCGACTGAACCTGAAACCCGAGAGTTTCTAGGCATGATTCAGTCGACTGAAAACTTCTGCACAGTCGACTGAAACTGGAAACAGAAAGTTTCCTGAACCTGGAAAATTTCCATGTACAGGGTCAGTCGACTGAAAATCTCTGTTCAGTCGACTGAACCTGCTGTTTAAGTCCAATTTGCCTTTTTGGATTGAAATTCCAATTTAAATCGATTCGTAATAATCCTGTTTATTGTTATCATTTATTATCATCTTTGATGACTTATTTTCTTTGGGAATTTTAGATATATCCACTTCGATGGATCCTTTATCGATTTCATTGGGTTTTTATTCACATCTTCGAATGTGATCTTTGTGATTGATTGTTTCTACAATCCCCCTTGTGCTTTGTCACTTTAAAAATATAAAGGTTTTCTATGCTAGTAGTAAATATCAAAACTCTTTCCTCAAACGATTTCAATACTATTTTAATACCAATTCGTTTATAAAACCGTTTTCCAATCTATTAGTATATACAAACCTTTACCTCACTCGTATGAGAAATCTAATTAAACGACTTAGTAAAATGAGTGGTATGAAACGCTTGCGTTTGCTTCGTCGGTTAATTCTTGGACTTGTTCGATTGAATCTCTTGTGACAATTTTCTAGTGGAGATCTACAATTTGTTCGTAAATATTTAAGTTAAGCTAGTGGTTATGGGACATGAAGCTAAGCTCATATATTTACTAGCTTAGTGTAATCGACACTTCTCTTTGATCATGACGATCATTTTAGGTTTTAGACTAGCATCATGCTATGTCTTTGTGATTTGGTTCATCGGACGTCCCGCTGTACGACGTCGTTGTTCCCTTTGATTGTGATTTGGTTCATCGGATGTCCCGCTGTACGACGTCGTTGATCCCTTCCTTGTGATTTCTGGATTTCTTGTGTAGTCTTCTGGAATTTGTGCGTCTTTGACTTTTGTGATTGACATTGATATATATGTCATATATTGTGGCTTGGTGGATGAAATTAGGAGTATGACATTCCTTTTTATCTTGAGTAGATTAGTGTGATATTGATTAATCTCTTGTTGATTTTCAATTACTTATTTATCACAGCTTGGCATTGTGATTATTATATGTTTATGTCATATCTCTTATTATATATCACTTCATCTGATATTTATAGCTAGACTGATCCGTTTATTATTTTCTTCTTAAATAATACTCGGGTCAGACTGAGATTTTACAGGTGCTTCTGCTTGACTCCTTATCGGACTATCATCCCGACTTTTGGCAGACTACTTAGATTAGTAGTTTATTTTGTTGTATACACTTGAGATTTAGACTCATAGATGTATTCGTTTGTATAGCACGTGTTGCTATTCTTTTGTATTATTGTGGATCTTTTTAGACCACTACTCTGACGTACACTTTCATGTGTAGTATTCATATCTATTTCCGCCTTTGTGATATGAATTGTCCGTGACTGATTTATGTTATGTTTATTTCTATATTTGTTTCCGAAGAAATTATAGCCACTGTGTAGTAGCTTTGAGTTTGTGTCGGTATGTCGGATTTCCTCTTGAGATGAAAAGTTATATTTTTATCCGGTATATCGGTACTCGCACAAAGCAATTATACAGATGGTCGCTCCTCAACAGCCTTATTCTCCGTGCTAGTTGACAGCATTCACAGTAATGTTCTTGGCTAGCGTGGGTATAGAGGTGGGGCGTCACACATGGTAGTCAGGGCCACGTAAATACCTCATACAGAATCATTTGCCAAACCATCCTACTTCATTTTTGGAATCTCCACCACATACACAGTTGTTAAAGTGGTTTTCGATATTGGCAGAGAGTATGACAATATCCGATCCCGGTCAACCAAACGTTCATTTCACACCGGATGGTTCTTTTACATTTCAAAGTCAATTCATAATTAATATCAAAATATCATATTCTCAAAACCATATCATTTTCGAAATCATTTACTTTCGAAATTATATCACATTTGAAATCATGTCACTTTCGAATTCATATTTCCAAATAGACTAAATCCTCATTTAAAATCATCATATTCCTCAAATGTGTCATTTAAATCTCAACTTATGCTATAACATCTTTTTAACATATTCTCCTTAAAATCAAAGACTTAAGTATAAAACTTCCACTTTACAAAACCAGAAATTAAGAAAATAGTTTGGATAGTTTAAAATAGTCTTTAAATGGTTAAAACACTTTATATATAGTTTAAATGGTTTTAATAATTCAAAATAGATTAAAATAGTTTAATTGAGTTTAAGATAGTTTAAATTTAATTTAAAATAGATTAAATAGATTTAAAATAGATTAAGTAGTTTTAAAATAGATTACATAAGTTAAGTTAGATTAAAATAGGTTAAAATAAGTTAAATTAGGTTAAATAGATTAAATAGGTTAAAATTAATTAAAATAGTTTAAATTGATTTAAAATAGTTTAAAATAGTTGAAATTAGACTTGAATTAATTTAATAGTTTTGAAAACCTTAAAATCAGGATTTTAAAATGATAAATCTTTAAATCGTTTATATTAAAATAATTAATTTAGAACTAATATCAAAATCAAACCATTTCTTCCATTTCAACAAATATGGACCTTATCCCGATTTAATCAAAACCCAATTCCTAATCTTAAAATATTAATTTTAAGCTATTCCAATTTCAATAGATTTCAAAGTTACAATTTCGAACATTTCGATGACTCAATTTCTATAAGTTGCCTTTATACTTCAAATTCAACTTTAGAATTCTAATTTAAACCCTCAAAGCAATTTACTTAATACAATTTCAAATTTAATCTTTTAAACAATTCAGTTTATATACATATAATTCTATTTCAAAATATCATTTTGCTGAAGTCAAAATTTAAATATTTAAAATCATTTAATTTAACCAATCTGGTGTTTGTATATAATTTTCTACCCAATGGTCAAGTGATACGGATATTTATCATTGTAATCCACAAATATTTAAATTTTACGGGTATATATCATTTCAACCCGCAATCTAGGATTAATTACAAATCCACGTAATCATTTGAGTCTATCATTTCAACTCATAACGATTCCTCCCTAATCCTTCATATTGTTCGAGTATATATCATTTCAATCCGAGGGAACTTGCAGTGTTATAACAATATAGAAATATAATTTCAAGTCATACAATATCAACAATAAAATATCCATCACAATCATCATCCAATTAAATCAATAAACATCAATAGATAACAAATTATCATTAACAAGTATAAACTGGTGAATTAAAATTTATTATTAAATTAAATAACGACTAAATGCAATAAATGCCATATTTAACTAGAATGAAATTTAAACATACCAAACATTAATCAATCAATTTCTAATCACATCATAAATTTAATTTAACTAACACAAGATAATTTAGTAGTCGTGAGTGGGTTAAAACACTCACCTTTGATTTTAGCCCATAAAAATCCAAACAGAAACGCAAAAACGCAAAAACTCAACAGTCTTCAAATTCAACTAAATCAATTTCATGTTGTCCAGAATTTAAATATGAATCCAACAGAAGAAATCTCACATGAATCAAAGTTTATATCAAAAGATATTCATGCTATAAGAAATATTATTCAAATAATAATTATCATGCATAAAAGAATATAAACAAATTTTAATACTTACGTTTTACTCAAGATAAAGCTTATGGAAAAGATTGAAGAAAAACTAAGATGAGGACAGGACGTGTACGAAAAATGAAAAAAAAAATCATGTTTCAGAAAAGCAAGCTTTTGGATTTGCAAGCATAAGGGCTTTTGATTATGAGGTGTCAGGAGAAACAAAACGCGAATGAAAAAATAAGCTGCGGTTTATTTATAATTAGGAAATGAAGGTGGAGGGACAAAAATAAATGTCACATTTATTTTGAAAGCTTCGGGCATTAATAATGCATAAGGAAATGTACGTAGGTATGGAAAAGTTTGCAAACCAAAGAATTTTGTATACGTGAAAATGTGGTGGCAAAAATTAAATACAACCTAAAAGTCTAGGTTCTGGTATTAAACAGAAGGAGAAATGAACGGATCAAGTATTAAGGTAACTATTTTAAAACGTTCATGCAACAATTAACAACAAAAGAAATGAAAGGACCATGTACATCGCACAACCTTTTGAAATTTTTTTTGAAACGTAACCAAATTAAATTCATTAACTCGAGTAATATTCAAATTTGTATACATTTATATTTTTATCTACACGTAATAAAAAAAACAAATCTACCTTAAAAATGAAAACGTTCAATTTGGTTTTCCCAAAATGATCTCTTATTTCCATTTAAACACCCTTTTTGTTTGACACAAAACGTGCGTTTCTTTTATTATATCTATTAATTGCATCAATGTTTTCTTTCCCTTTTAATTGAAATATTTCAATTACATTAATTGCAATTACTTGTAAAGTTAAATTTCAAAACAGACAACTAAAATGGATGAAAAATAGAATAATTTTTATGTAAACACGTTTATAAATTTGTTGTTTATACACAAGAGTAATAAATAACTTACTGAATTAGATTATTTTTCTATTCTTGTAATTAATCTGAAAGCTAAAACACAGTTCAAATAAACATATATTTCTTCCTTTAAAATTAATCATTCTATTATTTATTTTACTGAAATTAAAGCTACATTCATGAATGAAACATTCATTTTATTTGATGTAAATGTTCTTTTCATTAAATCAAACTTCCCTTATATTCTCACAAAACATAAGATCTTATTAATTACACCTATTAATTTACAATTCAGTATTCTCTCTCCTATTAATTGAAATTTTCAATTACATTAATTTCAGCTGAATGAGTTTCAAAATAGACTGAATGAATGTAATGGGAAGTAGAACAATTATTTCCTATCTAAAAGTAATTTAAACATATTTATAAACTATTGGATACAAACAGTAATTATATATTTCTTACTAAATAATAGTTTCTCATCTCTGTAATCTATCTTTCAGCTACCAAACATTTCAGATAATTAAACATATGTTTACTCCATTACTAAACTTATCCTTTTTTATTCTTTTATTTTGACTTACACTCCTACTATTAAATCAACCAATACCTTATGAAATTATTAACATAGGTTTCTATCTTATTATCCTCATTTTCTACAATTGACGCATTTTCTTACATTAACCACAATATTTAATTACATTTAATTCCAATTAATTATATTCTAATTCCAATAGATTGATTTAATTAGATTTCAACCTTTTTATTCAAACAATCATTACTTTATGGATATAGTTAACATTGGTTTACATCTTATTGCGTTAATATTCTATAAGTATCATCTTTTACCATATTAGTTGCAGTATTTCAATTAATCTTTGTTGATTTTCACATTAATTATAGTTTAAAATCCCAATTAACTAATTTATCTTGGTTTCACTCCTTTTTAGTAAATCAATTACTACCTTATTAATGTAACTGGCATTTTTATACATCTTGTTGCATTCACCTTTTCCAGTTATCATTTTAACCCATTTTACGTAACATTTAATTTCATTTAATTATAATCGATTAAATAAATTGGTAACAATTAACATTTTTCACCTTTTCTACATTTAATAATATTTGTAAGTTTGTTATCTACATACAAATGTCATAACTACTTACATAACACTAATTTCATCCAACTACAATTTATTACATATTATTTCATCAATTAATACCACATTTAAATTATCAATTTTTTCTAATCCAATTATCAATTAATACCCACCTTATTACCATTTACAATCTATAACCAATTATAACTCTTTAATCGTTTCAATTAATTGGAATTACATTTAAAGCAGTTATCGATTACCTTAAATTAATACTATTACATTTCATTCCAGTTATATTTTTATGATTAAATCATAAATTTTTATTTCTACCAACATTAAATCACAAAACTTTATTAAATTAACTATTTTAATTATGAAAATACGGGTCGGTACAAGAAATAAATTTTGTAAGTAATGAATGTAAACTAATAAAATAACATTGTATGAATGAAGAAAATGAACAGTAAATGATTTGAGAAGAAATTAATTAAAATGAACTTGAATAGACTTGGAAGTTATTGTTTATTTTGGCTTATGGGATGTTTGGGAAGTGATACTTTAAATTATTTAGAATGTATAAATAATATATTAAGTTTTATCAAGACTGTTAGGTGTATTGCATAATTAGTATTTTATTTATCATTTTATATGATTAAGAGTTTCTAAACCCAAACAAACCATTTGTTGGTTGCTATGGTTGAATAATTAATTTCTTTGACTGCATGTGATGATTGTATAATTTGTTTGTAAGTAATTGTTATGTTGTCTTGATTTATTGTTATTGATTGAAACTATGTAAATATTTCTCTTTGTATGATTCTAACTCTTTTGGATCATATAAATGAAATATAGGTTTATGGAAGCAATAGCGACTGCTTTTGGTTTTATAAATAAGCGTTGTTTGCTCGACAAATAGGTACGTTTTCAGATTACGGTTGTATAGCGATAATATATTATTTTTTCCGTGGTTTGGGATATATTATTTTGAAAAATGTGGTATATATTGTTATCATTGATTCTATTATTTCTCTCAGACCTCTTCGTACAAAGGAGATTCTATCGAAATTTTTAGTGAATTTGGACTCAGAAAATTTTTCGAAAATGTTTTCAAAACTCTTATTAACTTAAATATAAAAGGATTTAATTATTTATAAATTGATATATTTTATTTAAATTATTTAATTATGTAAATTAATTGTTTATAAATTTAATATTTTGAGTAAGAGATATTAATTTCTTCTTTTCCCTTTTCGAGGACGAAAAGTTTTGAGTGGGGGAGAGTGTAACGACCCGTAATTTTTGATAATTAAAAATAGCGAATTTAATAAAATTATGTAATTTAATATTGGAAGAAATAAAATTTATGATATCGTAATGGGAAAACTTACTAGAATGAAGTTTAATAATGTAAATTAATGTAATAGATGACTATTTGAATGTAATCTCATGTAACTGTAATAATTGTAAGTTATAATTTATTATAAGTTTAAAATAAGAAAATAAGTTAAATGTTATATTAATTGGTGAAATAGTATGTAATCAATTGTAATTGGATAACATCAATGTTGCGTAAATGGTTATAACATTTGTTGTAGATAATAAACTTATAAATCTAATTAAATTAAGTAAAAAGTGACAATTGTGATTTGTTACCTATTTATTTAATCGTTGAATTAAATTGGAAATCAAATGCAATAAAATGTAATTAAATGTTACATTAATATGATAACTATAAATGTGAATGTAATAAAACATATAGGAATGTCTATTATATTCATAAGGCAATAATTGATTTAATAATAAAAATGAAACCAATATAAATGAAGTTATTGGGATTTTAAATTATAATTAATGTCAAAATCGACAAAAATTCAATATAATTGGAAGATTGGAATTAATATGGTAAAAGATGATAGTGGTAGATTTTGATGTAATAAGATATAAACCAATGTTAAATATGTCCATAAAGCAATAATTGAATGAATAAAAAGATTTAAATCGAATTAAATCAATTTATTGGAATTAAATATATAATATTGGATTTCATTACAGTTGAAATTGAACACTCTAATTAATGTAACATTTAACACTGAATTTGATATGTAAATTTGTTTTAAATTATTATAAATGTCTATGTAATCAAAAATGTTAAAAATGGTTAGTTTTTTAATTTGAATATAAGAAGTGATAAATTTAATTTAATAATGATAATTTATTTAATTAACGTGAAAATAGCCATTTTGGCCACTGTTTGGGATTTCAACAAAACCAATTTCATCGAATCCGCAACGGCGAATTATTGTAGGTTTTCAAGTTTTGCAGCGATCAGACTTGTCGTTTGATCGTACGAACTCAAAACGCTTAGAAATTAATTTAATTAAATTCAGTTGAAATCAAATTGGATAAGATGATTTTAAAGCCAACATATTCATACGATGGAATTAGGACTTGAAACCTATTGCATTGAGTTTAAAAATATCGAAAACATCTATTTTGATATATAAGATGACCCACTTTCGTTTTGGAAAGCGAAATGGGCTTTTCGGGTCGTTATTGTCGTTCGTATCAAATTCGATATGTGTACATTTCTTATCAGGCCTTCATAATATAAATAGCCTTGTTTTCCCAAACACTAGTAGTCACTTTTCCTTATTCTGTACATATAATTCTATATGGTTGTTTCCTTCTTCTAATGGCAGAAACAAATTCCAAATACAAACCCTATTTCAATTTCAAATTCAAATCAAAAATCAAACTCCTTTAAACCATATCAAATTATATACTGTTTCGAAGCTCTCGACGAGCGTAACTTAGATCTGCAATTTTTTTTTGTCATTAAATCACCGTTTATGCAGAAATCGTCGATTTAACCTCAGCTGTCCATTCTAGGTTTTGACGATCAACGGTGGATCGTCGCCCGATTGACGATCGGGAGGCGCCGTTGGAAAGAGAAGGAAGAGCATGTCGTGGAGTAGTCATCGCTCATCGTATCTCAGTCAAGATTTGCCAAAACACGACGATGAAGGCGACGGCAACGTGAGTTGATCGATGGCCTGAGGAATGGTCGCGCGGCACCTGTGGAGGTGCGTAGACGTACGCAAGCTCATGGCATCACCTGATGTGGTCGGAACTCAACCCAGCGGCAGCGGTAATTCGACCTTTGGTGGCGGCTGTGATGGTTGTACACGAAGTCAAGGCGTGTTTGCGCATGTTAGGGTTTTGAACGATGATAGGTGACGTGGCATCCTTTTATTTTGTTTTATTTTAATTTAAACTTTATTTTCAAAGTTCTAACTTATATAACTTTCGCATACGAGGTCGGATTCATGCGCGGTTTTCTCCGCTGCGGTCGTATCGAAATTCCGGACGTTATAAGACTGGTTTGAATGAATTCTAAGACTATTCAAATTTTGGTCTTATTTAGGATTTCAAATCGATTTGAAATCAAAGGTGAGTGTTTTGACCCACTCACAACTACTAAATTATCTTATGTTAGTTAAATTGAATTTATGATGTGATTTGAAATTGATTGGTTGATGTTTGATATATTCAAATTGTCATTCTAGTTAAATTTAACTTTTATTGCATTTAATCATCGTTTAAACTAATATTAAATTTTAATTCATCGGTTTATACCAGTTAATGATAATCTGTTATCTATTAATGTTTGTTGGTTGATTTGGATGATGACTGTGATGTATGTTTGATTTTTTGATATTGGATGGCTGGATGTTATATTTTATATTGTTATAAAACAGCAAGTTTCCTATGGGTTGAAATGATACATACCCGAACGATCATATAGAATAAGGGAAAACCGTCATGGATTAAAATGGTAGACCCAAGGGATTTTCATTGAGTTAAAATTTTAGGATTATAGGTTGCAATGATATATATCCGTAAATATAAATATTTATGGATTGAAATGATAAATATCTGTACCACTTGACCATAGGGTAGAAAATTATATACGAACACCAGATTGGTTAAATAAAATGATTTTAAAACCTTATTTTTTAAAACCGTTAAATGATATTTTGAAATAAAAATTTAATTTATATCAATTGAAATATTGTTGAAAATCCGAGTTTTTAGCGTGAAATTGGAATTGGTTTAAATGAATCGTTTAAAGGACTTTAAATTGAAATTTGAAAGTTAGATGTGGTCCACAGATGTGAAATGAAAGAAATGGTTCAATTTGATATTAATTTCAAATTTATTATAATTAATATAAACTGTTTTAAAACATATTACTTTCAACTCCTGATTATTAAAATTTTCAAACTATTAAACTAAATTAAGCTATTTTGAACCAATTGACCTATTTTAATCAATTTAAACTAAGTTAATTTATTTTAATCTAATTTAACCTATTTTAAAATAATTAACCTATTTAATCTATCTTAATCTATTTTAATCTATTTTAGTATATTTTAATCTATTTGAAATTATTTAAAATTTATTAACCTATATTGAACTATTTTAATTTATTTTAAATTATTTTAAGTTATTTTAAACTATTTAATCCATTTTAATTATATTTAATCTATTTTAAATTCATAATCTATTTTAAATTCATTTAATCTATTTTAAATATAGTTAATCCATAATAAACCTATTTAATCTATTTTAAACCCTTTAAACCGTTTAAACTATTTAAAGTATTTTAATTTATTTTAAATTTATTCAGTCTATTTCAAACCTATTTAACCTAATTTATATCTATTTAAAACTACGTTAAACTAATTAAACTATTTATGACTATCTAAATTATTTTCTAAATTTCAGATGGTGTAAAGTGGAAATATTTATAAATAAAGCCTTGATTTCCAAAGTGAATAAGGTTTAATAATGTTATAACATAAGTTGGGATTTGAAATGATATTTGCTGGGGAAATGACATATTTGAGTAAATATGATGATTTTGAATTGAGAATTTAACCAAATTGTGAATATAATTTCAAAAGTGATATGGTTTTGAGAATATGATATTTTGATATCAGTATGAAATGGTTTTGGAAATGTAAAAGAACCATCAGGTGTGTAATAAGTGTTTGGTTGTTAAAGAGACCAGGATCGGATATTGTCGTACTCTCTGCCAATACCGAAAACTACTTTAACAACTGTGTACGTGGTGGAGATTCCAGAAATGAAGTAGGATGGTTTGGCAAACGATTCTATATGAGGTATTTACGTGACCCGGACTCTCGTGAATCAGCTTAGATGTGACTAAATCAGGAGCCATGCCGGGCCAAGTGAGGTCATTCCTCCGATCGGACACATTTCTTTGATACCACATTATGAATTTGTGATGATTTGGTGGCCACCCCTCGATTTTGATTATAGGAGCGTTCCAAGGTGGGCAGAAGTAGCTGCTATGCGTTACCACCAATCTAAATCCACATTCTGTATATCTACCTTGGCATTGCCTCGAGTGCCGTGTTCACATGCCCTATCGTGTCTTCTACGAGTTTGTTTTGTACCATACCTATAAAGTGAACTTTGGGTAAACCTCACTGAGGAGCGTACGATACTGTATAGACTATGGAAATATATAAAATGTGTTAAGGGGGATATGGGTAATGCCTTAATGCTAAGTTAATACTTTACTTTATTGTAGACACTATTATAATAGCGTATTTTACTACATAGTAGATAGTTTAACGGATCCTTAGCAGATGGAAATCCCAAATATCTCTTAAGTTATTGCACTCACATTGACACTAGATAGGAGATGCCAAACCTCGTAACATCTCTGATGCCGTTACACTCACATTTATTTATGGTTGATTTGACTTATATACGATCTTTTAGTTCTGACCCGAGTGTTTTGTCTTTTCAATTCGCTCGGATCAATCTGAGCCTTTCAGTGTGTCGAAGACTGCTTTTTGTAGGACGAAGATGAAGATTTGTACTATTACTACTTAGTATATTCATACCATTGAATCATGTTATTCCACTGCATTTTCTATTTATTTATGTTGAATGTAACTCTGATTCTAAAATGTAAATGTGTAATCAAATTTTATTTGTAAAACAGCTTTATGATATGTTTATTTGGTTATTATATTTTTTCATTCCGCTGTGAGATTTCATGTTTGTTTTATTTCTCTCTTCTTTTTCTTATTTACCCCATTACAATCTGCCCTTTTGAATGATTGAGTCTGACGTGTGTGGTTTATCGTCGATTTAAACCGTCCAAAAAGGTAGGTCATTACATTTCATAAATTTTAACTGAGTTTATAAACATTTTTACAACCATTTTAACTTTATTTATAACACATTTTTGTCCACAATTTCCCCTCAAACACTATAATACTTAAATTCAAACTTATAGTACCATATTTCATCCTTAAAGTACATACAAACTTTTAGAATTATTTTCTTAACATAATTTTAACAATTAAAATCTTATTTTACTCATTTTGTCCATTTTAATTAAGGTTATAAAATTCAACTTTGATAATTTTACAAAATTACTAAGTTTTAACACTAAAATTAATTTCAAAATCTTGGACTGTCCAGAATTTCTTAACATAATTTTAACAAAACAACAAGATTTACAACGAAACATTTCAATTTCATTAACAAATATCCTAATTATTCATTTTTGAATAATATTGCTATTATTTACAAAATATTAGGAAACCGATTTCTAAAACATTGGAATTTTAGTTCTCAGATTTTCAGTTTAAATTCTCTTTATTAAGACTAAACTTAGAAATTATGTTCATATAAGCATTCACTTTATTTTCTTTAATATACCATTGTTAAACTAGTGTTTATTTCATAAATTCAAATCAACAATAATAGCCAACGCTTGTAAACTGACTAAATATAACTAATCAACGATAAATGATAATAATTAAATATTATCATTTCCTGAAACAAACACGTTATAAATAAAAAAATTAGTTATAAAAAAATTCATTCCCTTATATATAACGTATAATGTTAGGAAAAAATTTATTTCATTTCAAAACTATAGAAAACATTTTATAGCACTAACAAATACGCGCTCTGTTGTGTGTGTGTGTATATATATATACATATACTCAAACTCAATTTAGGGTATTACTAACCCTATCTTTAATGAGTAAACTCCAACTGGCTAAGGTATCTCTAAACCAAAGCTTTAATACCAACTGTAACAACCCGCTTTTTTGAACAGTTTAAATCGACAATAAACCACACTTGTCTAACTCAAACTATTTAAAAGATAGATTGTTAATGGGATTGTTCAAATGAAATAAGGTTCAAAAGAAAAAATGCAGAATCTCGCAGCATAAGGAAAAATTTTAATGCACAAAATAAATACATAAACAGTTCATGAAGCTATTTTTCAACAAAATCAGAATTTACATTTTTTTCCAGGTAGAATAGACAATTGCTATAATAGTGGTAGATACGGTCCTCAGCTCCATCTTCGTCTTCAGAAATAAGTGTCTTCGTTAAATTAAAATACTCGGTCTGACAAGAGCGTAAAGTAAAACAAAACCACTCGAGTCAGGACTAACATTCTTACGTAAGTAAGTCAACTTAAGTGAAATGTACAGATAACTAAATAAGTGAAATGCTTAGGCTTAAATAAACATCGTCTTTTACATTATAAATTGGTTCAATTCAAACACCGACTTTCATGTTCGTTTCCAATCGATTCATTATTAAATTCAACTTTAGATTTCAATTTTTCACTTGAAGCTATTAAGTTAAAATCAACTACAAGTTTAAATCTAAAAATCCAATTAACTTTCATTAAATCAATTAAATTTCAATTTCATAATTTCAAGTTCAAACATAAATTTAAAATTACAATGTTATAATTTTATTTCTAAACCAATTTATTTAAACCCAAAGTGGTTTTATATCGGGTATATATCATTTCAACCCAAAGTGATTTTGCTAACTATCAGAGAACTTGGAGTGTGAGAACAATAATAACATAAATAACACAACATGTCAATAACCAACATGCGTGCATAATTAACAGTTTAATATATACACATGCATAACTAACATATCACATGTGTCACATATCATAAACTGCATAAGTGAATATTTCAAATTCTAACAGTCATACACTAACATAACATATAAATATATAACATGACATATATACAAGGAACTTGCAAGGTGATTTACAATAAAATAACATGGCATATCATTTTTCCCAAACATAACACATTATTTCCACGTAGCTTGGGTGACATATTATTAACATAGCATGTGCAACATATGATTTTATTAACCTATCACTTTTTTTTCAACACAACATATCTGACATATTTCAACATGGCATATATAATTTTTTTTCCTAACATAACACATTTTCTAACATATCATATGTGACATATTTAACATACATATGTGACATAAATCAAATCAACATAACATACTATTACTGACATATAAAACATGTGTATTTGAATATTATAACTCAAATTCATGGTCTAACGACCTTCCTTTTTTGACGTTTTAAGCAGACACACACGTCGGACTCAAACCATTCAAAAGGGCAGATTGTTATGAGGTAAATAAGAAAAGAGAAAGAAATAAAAAAATACAGAATCTCGCAGTGGAATGACAAAATATAATAACCAAATGATAGTTCATGAAGCTGTTTTATAAATACATTTGATTATTCTTTTACAACACAAAATCAGAGTTACATAAACAGGAATAAATAAATAAATGCAGCTGAACAACATGATGCAGTGGAATAATATAATAGATTATAATAGTACAATCTTCATCTTCATCCTCCAGAAATAAGGTCTTCAACCCTGAAATGCTCAGGCTGACCCGAGCGAATTAAAAAGACAAACACTCGAGTCAGAACTAAAAGATCTTATGTAAGTTAAATCAACTATAAATAAATATGAGTGCAACGGCTTTAGAGATGTTTACGAGGTTTGACATCTCTTATCCAGTGTCTAAAATGAGTGCAATAACTTAAGAGATGTTCGGGATTTCCATCTCCTAAGGATCCGTTAAACTATCTACTATGTAGTACAATATAGTATTATAACATGTCTACAGTAAAGTAAAAGTATTAAAATAACGTTAAGGTGTTACCCATATCCCCCTTAACACGTTATATATATTCCCATAGTCTATATAGTACCGTACGCTCCTCCGTAAGGTTTACCCATAGGGCGCACCATAGGTATGGTACAAAACAAACTCATAGAAGGTGTGATAGGGCATGTAAACACGGCACTTGAGGCAATGCCAGGGTAGATATACCGATTGCAGATCCAAATTGGTGGTAACGCATAGCTGCAACTACCGCACACCTCAGAACACACTACATAATTAAAATCAAGGGATGGCCACCAAATCAATCACAAATTCAGAATATAGTATCGAGAAGTGCGCCCGATAAGAGGAATGACCTCACTTGGCTCGACGTAACTCCTAATTTTAGCTACATCAATCTGACTCACGGGAGTTTGGTTCACGTAAATACCTCATACAGAATCCTTCGCCAAACCATCCTACTTCATTTCTAGAATCTTCATCATGTGCACAGTTGTCAAGGTGGTTTTCGTTACTGATAGAGAGTATGACAATATCTGATCTCGGTCTCTTTAACAACCAAACGCTTATTTCATACCGGATGGTTTTTTAAATTTCAAAATGTTAATTTACAATTAATATCAAAATATCATATTCAATTTCAAATCATATCATTTCAAATCATATTCACTTTCAAAAATAACATCCACTTTCAAAATCATATTTACTCAAGAATGGATAATTGACTGGTGTTGATTTTATGTGATGGTTGTATGCTTTGTTGAAGTGATTGTTGTTTATAATGATTTGTTTGTTATTGATTGAAACAACTTTAAATATTTCATTTTATATAATTATTAGCTGTTTTGGACTATATAAGTGAAATACAGGTTATGAAAGCAATTGCTACTGCTTTTGATTTCATAATTAAACGTTGTTTCCCAACAAATAGGTACGTTCTCAGATTACAGTTTTATAGCGTTATTATATTGTTTTTCTCTTGTTGGGATATATCATTTTGAGAAATATATGTTATGTATTGTTATAATTGACATTATATTTCCTCCCGAGCCTCTTCTACAAAGGAGATTCTGCCGAAATTTTCCGTAAATTTTGGACTTAGAAAATTTTTCTAAATATTTTCCAAACTTATAGTTTGAGTATAAAGGAATTAATGGTTATAATATGGTATACTTTACTTAAATTATTTAATTTTTTAAATTTATCTGTTTATAAATTTAATGTTTTGAATAAGATATATTGATTGCTTAATCCCTTCTTTTTCCTTTTCGGGGATGAAAAGTTCTGAGTAGGGGAGAGTGTAATGACCCGTAAATTTCGATAATTAAATTGGTTAATTTAATAAGATTTTTGTAATTAAATTTAGAAAAAATAAAAACTTTAAAATTTATAATGAAGTGAATGTTAAAAATGAAATGTAGCAATGGTAATTAAAACTAATTATTGACAATTGAAGTGAAATCCTAATAATGAAATGGTGTAAATTGTTGCACTTGGTTATGAATTGAATATAAGTAAATAAGGGTAAGTATTGTATAAATAAATGAATTAGTATAATTAATGGTAATTAGATGAATTTAGTATTATGTATGTAATTATAATAATTAGTTGAATATAAAATAAACTTAAGTGTAAATTAAAGGTTATGAAAACAATTATTATAAATTACCTATTTTATTTGTCAATGAAATTAATTGGAAATCAATTACATTTAAATGTAAGTGAATGTTCATTAATGTGAGTTAGGACTATAATTGTAAAGTGCGAATGTAATAAAATGAATGGAAAAGTATATTTTATTCATAAGATAAAATAAAGGAATGAAACTTAGTTTAATTTAATTAATTGGGGTTTAATTATAATAAACGTATATATTTGACAAATTCAATATAATTGAAACAATAGTTAATAATAAGAAAAGATGGAAATTTGAATATATTGGTGTAATGAAAGACAAATGAATAATAATTAGGTTTATAGAGTAATATAGACTTAATAAAAGGATTTGAGTAGAATCAAATCAGTTTATTTGAAATTAATTAATTAGAATTCAATCTATAACGAATGGATTAAACAGTAAGTAAATGAAATTAAGTACTATGTTAATTGAAATCAGGATGAAAAGGGAAACATTAATATAATAAAATAAACCAATGATAACTGGTTGAATAACAAGATTGAGAAATCAAATAAAGGGATTTCTTGATTCCAATTGATAATTAATGAATTTGCTGGAATTGAAATTTGATATTGTAGCCGGTGAATAAATTAACTTTAAAGGGATATAGAAATTTGTTATAAAGGATTTGTAAATTACTAAAGTAATCCAAGATGATAAAGAAAATTATAAATTAGAGAATTCGAATGAAACAATGATTTAATTTAATTTAATATTAATTTATTTAATTAACTGAAATATAGCCATTTTGGCCACTGATTCGAATTTCGACGAAACCAATTTCTTCGGATCCTAACAGTGAATTATTGTATGATTTCAAGCTTCGTAACGATCGGACTTGTCGTTTGATCATACGGACTCGAAACGCCTAGAAATCAATTTAATTGAAATCAATTGAAATCAATTTGAAATAAGCTGGTTTTAATGTAACTTCTTCATACGATGGAATTTGGACTTGAAACATGTTCCATCAGTTTTAAAATATTCAAAAACATCTATTTTGATAAATGGGTTGACCCATTTTCGTTCAGGAGTCGAAACGGGCTTTTCGGGTCAATTATCGTTCAAAACCCAAACCAATCAAGCCTAGGCATTTCTATTCTAGTCTGCCTATAAATACCCGGTTATAAATCATGCCAGCCTTTGTATTTTCATTTCTGTATGTACAGAAACTTCTGTTTACTCCTCTTTCTCAATGGCAGACAAAGCTAATTCCCAAATGCAATTTCAAATCAAATTCAAAACCAAAAAAATCAAACTCCTCAAATTATGTCAAGTTATATATCAATCGGTAGCTCTCGACGAGCGTAATCTTTTGGCACTGTTTTTTTTCAATTCGAACCACCATTTTTCCGAAATTTGTGAATCAATTCAGGCCGTCCGTTCATTGGGCTTCGTGATCTGACGGTAGATCCACGACTAACCATCGATCAGGAGGGGCCGTAGCATAGGGCTCGGCAACTGGAGGCCATCCATGCCGCTCGTTCGCCTCAGGGATGATCGGCAAAAATACACTTTTTTTGGTGGCGGCACGGCATACAAAAGGGGACCGGAGACGATCGTATACAACGATGGGGGCAGCCTGAGGCGCGCGACCCTGTTGCAGTGCCTGATCGTTGGTCAGGCGATCATAGCAGTGGCAGTTCATAGTCAACGGCGTGATTTTGGCGACCGTGCAATGCTTCGCGTACGAACCGGTGAGATAGGGTTTGTGCGTTCTTTTGTTGACGTGTAAGGGTAATTATGTTCTAATTATTATGTTTATTTCGTTTTAATTGTCGATTTTTCTAACGTGTATAACTATTACATACGAGGTCCAATTTACGCGTGGTTTTCTCCACTAGGATCATATCAAAATTCCGGACATTGTGATGCTAGTTTGGTCAGATTCTGAGACTGTTTGAATTCTGAGATTAAATTGGATTTAAATTCAATTTAAATTCAAAATGTGAGTGTTTTAACTCACTCACAACTTCTAGTATTTCTTATGTTTGTTAAATTTAATTCATGATGTGATTAGTAATTTATCTATGATTGTTTGGTATATTTTTAATCAGCGTCTCAGTTAAATTGAATTTATTTGAACTGAATTGTTATTTAATTTATTATTGCATATAAACTGCCAGTTAAATACCTGTTATTTATTATCAGTTCTATATTGATCTTTATGGATTGTTTTGGATGATGATTGTGACTGATGTTGATTGTTGATATTGGTTGAATGGATGTTTTATTTATATCGTTATAAACTGCAAGTTCGTTATGGATTACTATTAATTCGGGATTGCGTTTTGAAATGATATACAACCGTAAATATTAAATTACCGATTGAAATGATAAATATCTGTATCGCTTGACCTTAGGATAGAAAATTATATACAGGCACCGTGGTCTATATATATAAAAATATTTTGAAATGATTCATATGGTTTTATATAAATATTGATTTTAGATATTATATAAATGTTATTTATTCTTGATTTTAAGCTATGTATGAATTTGTCTTAATATAGAATAAGTTTAATAATGAGTTTGATTTCATTGAAGATAATATGGTTAAGTATTTAAATGATAATGGATTTATTAAGTAAAATATTTCAAAACTAAATAATAGAACATTGAATTTTATATATGTATATGAAATTACCAAACTCAGTTTTAAAATTGTTGAATACTGAAGGTCTGAAATATATTGAATTTGAAATGATTATTTTGTGGATCAAATCTGTTTCGAAATCGATATAATTTGGAATAGTTTATTTGGAAACTGAATTGAATAGAAATTTATGATTTAGGATTTGGTTAAATTTAAAATTTAGATATTCAAGTTTTTTTTGGAATTGATTTGTGTAATCGAAGAAGCTATTTTATTATATAAAGTATTTTAATATTTAAAACATTTAAATGGTGGAAGGATGTTTCAAAGCTGCGAGTTTCGAAGTATTATGATTTGAAAGTGTTATATTTCAAGTATTTTGATTTCGAAGTGTTATAACTTTGAGAGTGCAATGATTTTGAAAAAGGATGTATTTGAAATGAAAATGATATCGTATTGATTTGGTTTTGAAAATGGAAATAATATCATATTTATATGGTTTTGAAAAAGCAATGATATTTTGGTTTAAATATAAACTATTTTGAAAATGACCGTGGTGTTATAATAACGCTTGGTTGTTAAAGAGACCGGCATCGGAAGTGGTCATACTCTCTGCCAACTTCGAAAACCACTTTAACAACTGTGTACGTGGTGGAGATTCCAGGATGAAGTAGAATGGTGGCGATGTCCTTTAAGGTATATATGCAGATCCGACTCCCGTGAGTTGGCATAACGTGGCTAAAACAGGAGTAATCGATGGGCTAATGAGATCGCTCCTCTGATCGAACGCACTCCTTCGCTATTATATTCTAACTTTGAGATTGATTCAGTGGCCACTTTTGATTCTTTCGATTTGTGGGTGTGGCTCGAGGTGGGTGGTAGTAGCTGCTACGCGTTACCACTGGCCCAGAAGTGTAATTGGTATATCTACCCTGGCATTGCCTAGTTGTGTCGTGTCATCTACCCTATCGCACCCTGTACGATTTTTTTTTTCTCCCGTATCCCGTGGAGTATCCTCTGGTGGCTTCCCCATCAAGAGGGACTATGATACTGAATGGACTACTGGGACTATTACGTGTTAAGGGGAATATTGGGTCACTCCTAAATGCTATTTAAAAGTAAGTTTATTTTACTAATAGACATTACTATAATAGCGTATATTACTACATAGTAGATAGTTTAATATAAATGTGACTGATTTACACAGTTCTCTCGACTTGAGAATATTATGGACCTTCAATATGAAAGGTCCGCTTTGATTATAGTCAAATCATGGCATGACATTCCATCGAGTGACATAATTGGGTCGAGTGGAAATACTAGAAGTGAAGCACTATTCAAGAGAGGATTCGTCTTCTCGGTTATATGAGGTTAGTACCATGGTCAACTCATGTCAACCTAAAGTCAAACTCTTTGGCAAGAGCATTTTAGTTATTAATAATTGTTATTGTTAAACCAAGGGCTTTGTGTTTATACTATAAAGTTGAATGTAGACAATATTGGAATTTTGACCATTACCAAATTCTATAAATCGTAATATGATATAGTTTTGACGACGAGAATTGGTGTGAATAATTGTCATAATTAGGCAGTGCTTATAATAAGTAAAATTGGATTTTACCAAAAGATGTGTAAGCGATGAATTCAACCACAATGTCACATCACCTGCTAAGTGACGTATGAACGTTAATATTTGAATTGTTCAATATTAATCGCTGACTAAATTTACACCTTTGAGTTGCATAACCGTAATAATGAATTCTCCGAAAAGCCACACGATGTAATTAATTTATAAAAAATTGTAAATTAATTAGTTTTTGAGAAATATTAATTATTATTTATTTCATTTGATGTTTGGGAGTTATTTGTAATTATTTGAATGCATTTATAAAAGCTATATTTGCGTGCATTGGTATACGATACCATTGTAATTAAATAAAAGATAATTACATACGTTAATTTGTGGAATCTTATGTCATTTGATGGCACATAATTTCCAACCATACCATCTAAAGAAATAGGAGTGAAAAGAGAAAGTTAATCAAGAGAAATAATTAGAGAAGCTTTAATTAAAGAATGGGAAAAGTTTCCTTCTTTCAAATAAAACATATTCCCTAATTCATTATGTACATACAATTGAGTTTCTCATTTTTCATTCTTCTTTCTGTAACTTTTCTGGTGCTCTCCTTCTCTAATGGCTAAAGATATGAGATCTTCCATGGCTTTAATTATTTCTAAATTCAAATACAAATAAAATCAATTATGAAAAGTGGTTTATCCTCCTGATCCTTGCAACATCTGGAGGCTGATTTCTTAATCTAGGAGATTTGATTCATCATTCAAGGTGCAAATCATTAGCTTCATTTTTGGTAAATCTAATTTCATTTATTTGTATACTCATCATGTTGAAATGGTCTAGATTTATTCATATTATATATCTGCTATCTCATCATGTTTAAAAGGTTTAGATTTATTCATATTATATCTCGTCTATCTTATGTATTCATCTTATAATATAACTTAGATCCCCTTTTGTTCATCTCATTTAGTTATATGATCATTATGTAGATTTAATTTGAACCTCTCCTTATTTACGTATCCATTTGATTATGTGGTTGACTTCAAATCCTTTATCTTTTTACTGTGTGTCTCTTTTGTATAGTCAGATCTGATTCATTATACAACAAATTTGTATATGCCCAAGTTGTCTGGTATTTTTCTTCTGTCATTGTTTTGGAATTGTAAAAAAAGGGGAATGTGAAAATATTTTATTATGTTGTATATAAATTTTTGTTACATCTATATGCATAAACATTTATAAACCATATTTGTTGGGGGTTTAATACAGTAAAATTAATTTTCATTATTGCATAGTTAATTTCCAAAATGAGTTCGCCTGGGGGTCGCGGCCTTGGGGTGTGTTGGCAGCGAGACAGGCAGCCTCGAAAGGCCAGCGGCGGTGCTTGACATGAGCTCGATGGCGGTAGTCTCTAGTTCGTATGCATGATGTTAGGGTACGACTACAGAGTGATAAAGAAGGGTGACGTGTACGGTTAATTTTATTTGTTTATTTTTGTTTTCTTTTATTTTAATTTCAAATTTCATTCGTTCTAAATGCTATAACTTTTACATATGAGGTCCAATTTACGTGTGCTTTTCTCCACTAGGTTCGTATTGGGATTCCGGACATTTTGATGCTGGTTTGGACAGATTCTAAGACTATTCAAATTTTGAGTTTAAATTGGATTTAAATTCAATTTAAATTCAAAAAGGTGAGTGTTTTAACCCACTCACAACTTCTAAAATTTCTTATGCGTGTTAAATTAATTTATGATGTGATTAGAAATTTATTTACGGCTGTTTGGTACATTTCTATCATCATTCCAATTAAACTGAAATTTATTGAATTAAATTGTTATTTAATTTATTATTGCATATAAACTGTCAGTTAAATTGTTATTTAATTTATAATTGAATATAAACTGCTAGTAAATACCTGTTATTTATTATCTGTTCTGTATTGATGTTATTATTTGAATTGGATGATGATTGTGACAAATGGTTGATGATTGATATTGGATGAATGGATGTTGTATTTGTATTGTTATAAACTGCAAGTTGTTATGCATTTTTATTTCATTCGGAATTGCGGTTTGAAATGATATATAACCGTATTTTATTTTAAATTACGGATTAAAATGATAAATATCCGTATCACTTGACTATAGGGTAGAAAGTTATATACAGACACAATGGTCTATATATAAAATATTTTGAAAATGATTTCTATGGTTTTGGAAAGAAATATATGGTTTAATGGATATTGATTTTTTTTTGATATTATATAAATATTATTTTATATATAGTTAAATGCTTGAATTTAATATATGTATAAGTTTGTTAAATAAAAATTTAAGTTCAATAATAGAGTTTGATTTTATTAAAATAAATGTGAGTAAGTATTTAAATTTTATTTTAATATAAAGTGTATAATAATTTAAATAAATTAAGGATGAGAGATAAATTGGAGATTTATTTGAAATTAAATTTAGTTAAGAATTAAACTCTAAAGGGTTGATGTGAAATTTATTAAATTGGAAAATTTAAAAGGTGTAATTATTATAACTTGATATAAGGGTCAAGGTGAATTAAATGAGTATTTCAAGTATAAATAAATTAAAGGAAAATTTTAGTTATTTGTAATTTAAGTTTTTTAAGGATAATGGATTTATTATGCAAATATTTCAAAACTAAATAATAGAACATTGAATTGTTGAATCGTAATTATCAACCTTAGTTTTGAAATTATTTAATACTCAAAGTTTGAAATATTTCGAAATTGAAATGGTTTATTGAAACTAAAAGTGGGTTGAAAGTTATGAATTGAGATTTAATTTAAAGTGAATAAAATTGTGAAGTCGAGGAAATTATTTTACTTTATAAAGTGATTTTAAATTCAAACTATTTTATTTTATATATTGTTTGAATATCCAACCCATTTAAGTTTTGGAAGTTATGGTTTAGAAGCTGTGAAATTCGAAGTGTTATGTTTTGAAAGGTTATATTTCAAGCGTTTGGTTTCACATTTTATTATTTTGAAAGTGCTATGATTTTAGAAAGGATATATTCGAAATAAAATGGTATTATATTGAATTGGGTTTTAATAAAACGATATCATATTGATGGGTTTTTGAAATGGAAATGATATCGTATTTATATGGTTTTGAAATGGATATTATATTCTGGTTTTAAAAGTATAAACTATTTTGAAAAGACCGCGGTGTTATAATAACGTTTGGTTGTTAATGAGACTGGGATCGGAAGTTGTCATACTCTCTGCTAACTCCGAAAACCACTTTAACAACTGTGTACGCGGTGGAGATTCCAGAATGAAGTAGGATTGGGGTGGTGTTCTTTTGAGGTATATACGTGGACCCGACTCCCGTGAGTTGGCATAAGGTGGCTAAAACAGGAGCGATTGACTGGCTAATGAGGTAGCACCTTTGATCGGACACATTTCTTCGATATTATACTTTGACTTTTGGATTGATTCGGTGGCCACTTTTGATTTTTTTTTATTTGAGGGTATGGCTCGAGGTGGACGGTAGCTGCGCGCTACGTGTTACCACCGGCCCGGAAGCATAATTGGTATATCTACCTCGCATTGCCTAGTTGTGTCGTGTCACCTACCCTAGCGTGCTTTGTACAATTTTGGATTTCTCCCGTAGCCCGTGGAGTATTTAGGGTAGTCTCCCGATCTAGAGATGCGCTGATACTGGATGGACTACTGGGACTATTATTGTGTTAAGGGAAATATTGGGTCACTCCTCAACGCTATTTAAAAGTAAGTTTATTTTACTGTAGACATTACTATAGTAGCAAAATATTACTACAGAGTAAATAGTTTAATGGTTCCTTAGGAGATGTGAATCCCGAGCATCTTTTAAATTACTGCACTCACATTAGACACTGGATAGGAGATGTCAAATCCCGTAAACATCTCAGACGTCGTTCCACTCATATTGTTTACTATTGATTTAACTTACATAAGATATTTTAGTTTTGACTAGAGTGTTTTGTCTTTTCAATTCGCTCGGGTCAGCTTGAGCATTTCAGGATTTGAAGGTCTTATTTTTGAAAGACGAAGACGAAGATTTTAGTACTACTATTTATTCACTGCATCATGTATTCCACTATATTATTTATTATTCTCCGGTATGTGTAACTCTAATATGTATTGTGTAAGTATAGTCGAATATTTTGAAAACAGCTTCATGAACTGTTTGTTTGATTATTATATTTTATCGTTCCGCTGCAAGATTCTATTTTGTTTTTCTTTCTCTGCTTTTTCTTATTTGCCCCCATAACAATCCGCCCTTCTGTATGGTTTGAGTCTGACGTGTATGGTTTATCATCGATTTAAAGCATACAAAAAGATGGATTTTACATCTGGTATCAGAGCTTTGGTTTAATGATAAACCTTAACTTTGTGGGATCTGACTATTTACTAATAGGGTAGTAATACCCTATGATGAGTCGTTGAGTGTATATATGAGAAAGCGTATTTGTTAGTGTAATAAAATGGTTTTGATATTGTGTTAATCTGTTTCGTTTTGTATTTATAAATTCTGGTTGGTGCATAGGACGCTATGGCATCAATAGGGATTTCTAAACACTTAATAGGACAGACCGACACAATATTTGTTTTGAATATAGGTGAATGAAATAATTTTGCCTGTTATATTTTCTATATATAAAATAATTTTTCTATAAAGGTTATATTTGGTTGTAATATATTGGTTGTTAGGTAGTGAAATTTATAAATCTTGGTTGAAAATAAGATTTAAAACTAAATTAATGAAAATTGGAAATTTAGAATCTATGTTCCGAGGTTTTGAAAATTTCTTTTGAATGATTTTGAAATATAATAATAATATTATTTAGGGATACTTTCTGATATAAATATTTCTGAATAATTTGAAAGAATTGCTTTAAAGAAATTTAGAAAGGAAATAAGTTCTGTACTTCCCTCTCTGTCGCTAAAAAATAATTTCGGTGATGAGTGCACGCGTCATCGACATCCATTTTCGAGTTTCGAAGTGGGAAGGCCACTATTAGTTTTATTGCATATTTATTTTAATAAACAAATATAAATTTTAAATTGTTTTAAATATAATTGGATATGTAAATTGTAAGTATATACATTTATCTATTATTTTAAAATGATTTGAAATTTAACCCTATATTTAGTTCTTTAGTTTCTGATACTCAATAGTTTTAATTATTGTAGTGAAATGGATTGTAACTAATTAATAATTGTAACCTTTAATTAAAATAAGAGATTAAATGCTAGGCTATAAATGAAATAACAAGAAAGTTGAAGTTGTAACCTATAAAACAAAGGTTATGATTATTGAACAGTAAATTAATTTAAAAGAAATGAGATAAACTTGTATAAATTTCAATTGCATTCTTAAAAACATATATATAACTTACCAAAGATTTAAAAGTTGAAATGTCTAATAAGAAAACGTAATGGAGCCTTATACAAGTAAAACTTGAAGTAATGAAAGTATTCAATGAAATTCTTTAATAAATAAGAATTTGATGTGTAGATGAAAGGCTACTAATAAAATATAATAGAAAGATAAGTATTATAAATAAATGTAATGGACATTGAATGAATGAATCGAAATTTGCAAGAAATAATTGTAAATTAAAAAGATAAATCATTATATGAATGAAAAGGAAATCAAACAACAAACGTATGAATGGAATTAATAAGAATAAACTTGATCTATTGATTGAAATTGTTGTTTGTTTGGTTTATGCTTGTTTGGGCAAGACACTTTAAATTTGTTTGGATGTATTTAAATAATCCATTTAGCTCCATCTAAGGCTGTTGAGTAAATGGTACGCTTAGTAGTTTATTTTCCATTCCGTACAATATAAAGTTTTGAACCCGAACAACTATTTGTTTTGTTTGATGTAAATAGATAATTGATTTGTGTTGATTTTATGTGATGGTCGTATGCTTTGCTGCAATTGATTGTTGTATTATTGATTCATTTGTTAGTGGTCGAAACAACTTTAATATTTCATTTTACATAATTATTAACTTTTTTGGATTATATAAGTGAAATATAGGTTATGGAAGCAATTGCTACTGTTTTTGGTTTCATAATTTAAGCGTTGTTTGCCCGACAAATAGGTACGTTTTTGGATTACGGTTTATAGCGTTATTATATTATTTTTCCCGTGTTGGGATGTATATTATTTTGAAAAATATATGTTGTATACCATTATATTTGATATTATATTTTCTCCCAAGCCTCTCCGTACAAAGGAGGCTCTGCCGAAATTTTTCGTGAATTTTGGACTTAGAAATTTTTTGGAAAAGGTTTTTCAAACTTTCTTAATTTGAGTATAAAAGGATTTAATGGTTATAAATAGATATATCTTATTTAAATTATTAAACTTTGTAAATTTATTTGTTTATAAAATTTATATTTGGAATAAGATGTATTGACTACTTAATTCTTTCTTTCCCTTTCTTTTCCTTTTCGGGGATGAAAAGTTTTGAGTGGGGGAGAGTGTAACGACCCGTAATTTTTGATAATTAAAATTTGTTCATTTAATAAGATTTTGTAATTTAATATTGAAGAGAATAAAAATTAGTGAATTGTTAGTGGAAATATTGACTTGAGTGAATCATAACAATACTAATGTAAGTCATCTATTAACAATTCATATGAAATCCCAATTAATTGAAATGATGTAAAGGTTATAACTTGGTTATAAATTGAATGTAAGCAAATAAATGTAAGTGTGTATAAACTTATGAACTAGTACATAATTAGTGGTAATTTAATAAAATTTGTGTTGTAGAGGTAAGTTGTAACATTTGTTTACGATAATAAACTTAAAGGTGTTATAAATGTGATTTAAGGTAAATAGTGACTAATATTATTATAGGTTACACATTATTTAATATATTAAAAATTAATTGGGAATCAGTCGCAATCAATTCACTTAATTATTGCGGTTATTGTAGATTAGATGTGTAAGTGAAGATATTAATTCAATAAAATAAATGTTTTTATTATATATATACTAAAGTAAGCATTATTGAAATAGTTAAATATGAACATATAAATAATATATTATATATATAGCTTGATAAAAAAGGTAATTAAAAATAACCGAAACATAAGTTTTATAAATATTTATATAATTTATAAATACCTTTTGAATACACACACACACAAAGATATATATATATATATATAATAAATAACATAAATTAAATAAATCAGTTCAAAAATATAAATATGCATGCCCAAAAAAATTGTTTTCTGTCAACTTTATACAAAGAATTAAGTAACACATCGATTAATATATAAATAGATCAATGTAATTGAATGACAGATAAAAGGAAGACAACCATTGCGCATACAAAATCGTTATAATATATATATGTGTGTATATATATTACAGGTCGAATATGATATAGAGCATAAATGAGATTTAATATGTTAAGGATGTGGTCACTGAATTCACATTAATTGATGCATCCACCCACATTCATGTTGAATCGATCTCCTCGCATTGCAGCGGCTTGTAGTACCATAGATATTATTTGATTTAATGTGTATGGGATAAAATAATTTTTGACCATGTATGAGTCTAATACTCACGGCTATGAGTAGAGGCAAGGAAGGAGAGATCCTCAAAGTGAAGGTCATAAATAAAGGGAGGATACAAGTTCTCCTTTTATTTATTCCTCTTTTTACGAATTCAATATCCATATATGGAATTTCAAATTAAAATATCCCTTCCCCATTATCAAGCCATGCTCGACCATAAGATGAGCATATTAGACCATCAAAACACCCCAAATTTGTTAAGTAATTAATATTACTTAAATTGTATTTAAATATGTATATATATATAACTTTTATATATGCACCTAATTGATTACTAAATGCACCCAAAAAATAAAAAGGCATCCAATACTTCGAATAAATAATTAACTAATATTTCATAAATATTAAATTATTAATAATTTAATTAATTTACAACAGTTATAAACCAATTAAATCGTGTGGTATTTTAGAGAAATCGCCGGTGATTTATGTGACTCGTAGGTGTATTTTTAGTGAAAAATTAATATCAAACTATTCGAATATTTACGTTCACTCATCACCTTAGCTAGTGGAATAACGTTTTGGTTGAATTTATTTCTTATGCAGCTTTATCAGTAGAATCCAATTTTATAATTTAAGAGGTACTTTCAGTAATGATTGTTTTATTAATCTTTTCGTAAACACAATATCACAATAGCACTTATATTTTTGGTTTGATTAAATTCCAGTATCATCCATATTCAACTTGGTTAGTCCTTAAACAAAGTCCTTAGTTCAATAATACATTTAATATTTATCATACTGCTCTAGACAGAGATTTTGACTATGACTTGACAATGGTTGTCCCTGATACTAACCTCACATAACCGAGAACACAAATTCTCTATTAAATAATGTTTCAATTCTAATGCTTCAACTTAAACCCAACTATAGTCATTTGATGGACATCATGCCACGACTTAACTATAATCCAAGTGGAATATTAGCATTGAAGGCCAACTGTATTCTCAAGTCGAAAGAACTATGTAATATTGTCACTTCGAGTTTTGCTGTTTGACCTTAGGTATTATTAATCAATAGAAAACTCTGGATTGAATTATTCCATAGTTATACACTACTAGAAAAAAGCGAAATAGCGACGGCTGGGGGCGACGGCTTCCGACGGCCAATTTCCGACGGCTTCCGACGGGCCGTCGGCGGCCGTCGGAAGCCGTCGGAAATTCGCGAATACCTGCAGCCGGCCGAGCCTTTCTTCCTCATTTTCCAGCTTCCCCCAATCTCACCAAAAACCCCCAAATTCACATTTTCCACCTCCATTCGCCAATTTCGTGATTTTTTCTCCTTCCACACTGCTGATTCAACACCTCTTTCTCTCAATCTCAGGTATAATCTCTTATTTTTCTGAAAATTTCAGTTTTTACCCTAATTTTAGATTTGCATAAATTGATAAATTAGGACGAATTAGCGATTGAAATTGTTTGCATTAGCGTAACAATGGTTTATAGCATCACATGGCATACATATTTCATTTTTTATTGTGAAATTGTGAAAAACACGTATACTTTGTGGTTGTTCATGTATATGTAAATTGTTGTGTATGTCCTGATTCGACGATTGTATACGTTATTTGGCATACGATAAAATGATTGAATGAACTAGGAGTATTATATTGTGCACGTATTTACTTATGAAACAAAAAAATGCATTACTCTAAATTATAATTGTGTGTATTAAAAAAAAGACAAAAATGTTAAACCAGCCTTTTTGATGCGTAATACGTCGAATAACTGTGTTAAATTTTTATATATTTTTGTAAATGTGAACAGTGAGTAAAACTGTATTTTTGAGTAAAATGCGCGCATGTTAACCGACAAATGTCCCTTAGAGAGTTTTTGGCCCCGTCCGACGAGTGTTGTACATGATCGTTGTATAAATAGTCGTTTTTTTCGAAAAACGACCATTTATATTCATCTGGTACAATGTTTGTCGGATTTGTCCCTGTATTGGACAAGTTATGAACACAGTAAGAATTTACATTTTGTATACTACTTCGTCTCAAACGGTTCATAAAATTTCGCCCTAACTTTTCTTTTTTGTTTCCTGCGTACACGCATTTGTGTACAATGCAGGGAACAAAAGGGAAATGCTGCCGAAATTTTATTGAATCGTTTGAGACGAAGTAATATACGAAATGTAAATGCTTACTGTGTTTGTAATGGGAAGTAGGATGTCTGACCAATGAAAAAAAATTATATATATTTTTAATCGTTACGTACGTTAAAAAATGAAATGTGCCCTATTTGAAAATATTTTTAAATTTGTGAAGTTGTTCTTTAAATTCAAAATATTATACGAACATGAAAATAATCTTTTTCGAATATGTATTCTTCAAAATAAATATTAAATTTTGAACTTCTCATTTTGTCAAATAGGAAAAATGATTGATTATTTTGTTGATCGAAGGAGATGGATGTACCAAAGAAAAGGACTGAGGGGCTCAATAAAAGAAGATTTTTATAATGGTATAAACGTGTTTGTTGAATTCGCCTTAAGTAATAACGGAAACGATCCAGAAATTCGTTGTCCGTGTAGTAGGTGTAGACATTTGAAGTTTTTGTTACCAGATATTGTGAAAGTTCATTTGTGCCAACACGGTTTCACACCCGAATATTATGTTTGGGATCGGCATGGAGAAGTTGTAGCAAATACTTCTGTAGAGTCTGAAAGTGTCGTTAACGAAATAGTTTCAACGACCCGTATAGAAAATATGGTCGAAGATGCAGCACGATCAATGTTTCCTATGGTTGAAGTTGACGACGATGATGTAAATGTTGAAGAACCAAATATTCAAGCTAAGAAAATTTATGATTTACTAGATGCAGCTAAGAAACCTATTTGGGATGGTTGTAAAAGCGGCACGCAGCTGTCAGTAATCGCAGAATACATTGCGATGAAGTCAAAATACAACATCACTGAAGCTGGGTTTACGGCTGTTGTACAAGCTGCAAAAAGACATATGCCGCCCGATAATCTAATGTGTGAAAATCACTACGAAGTTAAAAAACTTATGTCGGCTTTTGGTTTACCGTATCAGAAAATAGATACATGTTTAAAAGGATGCATGTTGTTTTGGAAAGAAGACGCAAACCTTAGAAATTGTAAAGTTTGTAACCAGGAGAGATACAAACCAAGAAAAAAGAAGGGTAAGGAAGTTTCGTACAAGCGTATGCACTACTTACCCATAACTCCAAGACTTCAAAGATTATATGCATCTTCTGTAACTGCGTCTAATATGAGGTGGCATAGCGTGAGAACGGAGGAAGAGGGTACGTTGACACATCCGGCCGATGGAGAAGCATGGAAGCATTTCGATAAAACGTATCCAAATTTTGCAGCGGAGAGTCGAAATGTTAGATTAGGATTATGTACGGACGGTTTTTCTCCATTTTCTCAATTGGGTTCTAAATATTCATCCTGGCCCATTATTGTCACACCGTATAATTTACCTCCATGGATGTGCATGAAAACGCAATATATGTTTCTTACTGTTGTCGTTCCTGGCCCCGACGATCCGACACAAGGAATCGATGTATATTTACAACCGTTGATTGAGGAGTTAAAAATACTGTGGAACGAAGGAGTAGAAACATACGATGTGTCAAAGAAGAAAAAATTTCGTATGTTTGCTTCTTTGTTGTGGACTATGAGTGATTTTCCTGCCTATGCAATGCTTTCGGGATGGAGTACTGCCGGTCGTCTAGCATGTCCATATTGCATGGATGAAACAAGAGCGTTTTCTTTACCTCATGGTAAGAAAATTTCATGGTTTGACTGTCATCGATGTTTTCTCCATGTAAATCATCCTTTCAGAGGAGACAAGAAAAACTTTTTAGCTAATAGAGTAGAAACCAGACAACCACCGACGATATGGTCAAGCGAAGACATATATGAACTTGTTAAGGACTATCCAAAGATATATGAAATTGGGGAGCAAATAGAAATTGAAGGCAAATCAGTTGTTCATAACTGGTGCAAACAAACTATTTTTTGGGAGTTGCCGTATTGGAAACATCTTCTGCTTCGCCATAACATAGATGTGATGCACAATGAGAAAAATGTATTTGATAATGTGTTTAACACAATTTTGAATGTGAAAGGGAAGACGAAGGATGATTTGAAATCAAGACGTGATATAGAAGAATTATGCAAACGTCCCGAGCTTCATATGAAACCAAATGACAGTAAAAAACCAAAAGCTTGTTACGAATTAGATAATAATCAAGTTAAAGCTGTGTTAAAATGGGTGGAAGGGTTAAGATTTCCTGATGGGATATCATCAAATCTTCGTAGATATGTTGACTTTAAAAATGGTAGATTGAGCGGAATGAAAAGTCACGACTGTCACATAATGATGGAAAATTTATTTCCCGTTATGTTTAAAGAACTACTGCCGTTAAAAGTTTGGAAGGTAGTAACGGAGCTTAGTATGTTTTACAAAGAGCTTTGTTCGACTACTTTAAAAGTGCAACGTTTACGTAAACTTGAAGTGGACATTCCTATATTGCTTTGCAAATTAGAGAAAATATTTCCGCCAGGTTTTTTAATTGTGATGGAACATTTACCTGTTCATCTTCCATCTGAAGCACGACTTCGAGGTCCTGTCCAATACGGATGGATGTATCCATTTGAGAGGTATGTAATATGTTATAACGTAATTTAATTGCATTTGAAAGATGAAGTTAATATAAATTAATGTTGCATAGATATTTGAATCATCTGAAGAAAAAAGTGAGACAAAAAGCACGAGTTGAAGGTTCGATATGTAAATCTTACATCGAAGAAGAAGCTTCGTTCTTTTTCTCTCACTATTTCAGTGACCATGTGAATATTTCATTTCAAAGTGTTCCTCGTAATGATGAAGGCGACGAACAAGAGTCCTCTCAAGCAATGTTATCTATTTTTAGACAACATGGTCGGCCTTCTAGAAAATGTGTGGAAATATGGCTAGACGATAGAGATCTTCGTGTAGCACACACTTATATTCTTCTAAATTGTGCCGAGGTTGCACCGTTTGTTAGGTATTCTGAAATAATAATTTTTGTTTTATTCTTTTCTGTAATGCATGCGCGTGTATAACCTAATGTAATAATTTGTTTATATAAACAGTGTTTATGAACGGGAACATCCGAACGGAGATCTCAGTAAAGAATTTTCCCGTTGGTTTTCAAATTACGTTTATGAGCCGAAAAATTGTGTTGTTGACGAAGGGTTGAAACATCTTGCAATGGGACCAAAAAGAGTGGTCAAGACATATCCAATATATTTCGTCAATGGATACAAATTTAACACCAAAGAATACAGTGCAGAAAAAGTAACAAATAATACTGGTGTATTTGTTAAAGGTAGTGACGATCCAGAAAACCATTTAAATGATTTTTATGGCGTTCTAACACAAATTTTGCAACTGACATATTTCTCAAGACCCGCGGAGGAGGTGTTTCTATTTAGATGCAATTGGTTTAGCAATGTTCCAGGTTCTGGAATTAATGTGCATAAGGATTATAATCTTATCGAAATAAAGCATACATCGCACTATCACAAGTATGATCCTTTTGTACTAGCCAAACAAGCATTGCAAGTTTATTACGCTCCTTATCCATCTCTAAAAAGAGATAAAGCAGATTGGTCTGCAGTTTTTAAAACAAAGGCCAGATTCACATTCGATGGGAAGAATATTCCGGACGAACAAGCTTATCAGGCAGATCTTGAGCAAAATAACGAAATAATAATTACAGACGATCATACAGATTTTGGTCCTTTGATCGATGAATCAAATGTTTTGGTAGAAGCGTTTGACAGTGCAGAGGAAAATATCGTCGAAAACGAGACCGAATCTGAATCAGAAGACGATGATGACTGATATAAATTTGAATCTGTTTTTTTGCAATTGATGTAACTATGTTGAATTCTTGATGTATTATGAAATTGATGTAACTATGAAACTAAATCCGTTTACTATTGTTTTATGTTATTTCAATTTGTCATTTATTTAGCAATTTTTATTAAAAATGCAATGAACTCTGCTTATCGTAGGAAGAGTACACCCATTATGAATCAGGTATAACAAACTTACATTTCTATTTACATTTCAGTCATTATAATTAAGCAATTTATACCGTTGATGTCATGTTCATATGAAATATATTTCATTATCATGTTTTTATTCTCTTATATAATGATGTGTAAACGTCACAGGTTTATCATTATGTCACATAGAGGGAGGAGCTCTTCCCGTTCTTCAGGAGGCGATGGCAGTAGCCCATCGCAAGCGCCACACCGTCCAGTTGTTACGTTAGTCCCCAAAGCAGATGGGTAAAAATTAAATCTTATTCATCATCTTATTTTTCTATACTATACGTACGTACTTATCTGTATCGTACTTAAAAACAGGGGGTTCGAGCTACTACCCACTAAGGTAGTGTTGGACGTCTCCAGAGCAGCATATCGTAGTAGGATGAGTGCGTGCTGGCCGAAGTGGGATACCATCCCTTCGCACATCATAGAGTGCATATGGAAGGATGTCCTAGTATGTGTAATTTTTATGTTTTCCATTTTTAATTCGTTTTTGTCGTTTTTCTACCGTTTATCGTTTAAAGTGTAATCTTTTTTTAACACAGGCTGAGATAGACATCCAGACAGATGATATGCAGCTGGCACGAGCATACTGGATGAGGAAGATGCGAAAGAACTACAGAGACACGATATCTGAGGTTAAGAAATCCGGGAAGAGACCACGGTGGATGGGGGAGAGCGTGTGGCAAGCTTGGTTGAGCTACTGGGAGACGGACGAGGTGAAGGCAAGTATACTAATTTTTTTTGAATTATTAATTTAACATGATTGGAAAATAATGTATCAAATTTTGAATGTACAGGCAGAGTCAGATAGAAACTCTGCAAATAGAAATAAGAATCCCGTTACTCATCGCGGAGGATCGAAGTCGTTTCAGCAGTATCGGCAGGAGTTGGTAAATTTAATTACTGAATAATAAATGTAAATAGTTTATGCTATATGATTTTAAATGTATAATAATTGTATGTAACAATCAACTTAAGGAAGCCAAGGCACATGGTCCTGTCAGCTATATGGACGTGTTCACCCGTACGCATGCTGTCGAGCATGTTAATCCAGACGGGACTGTTTCGTACACATGGCAGGACGATAAATCCAGTAAAAGCCATGTAAGCATATTTCATTTTATTCAGTATTAGTAATTGTTTTAGTTGTCAAATTATTATGAAATAAGATATGATATTATTAATTTGTCAATGCAGGAGATGTTTATGGAGCAGCGACAGAAACTCCTTTCTGATACGGGTCGAGAGCAGCTGACGACCGATGAAGAGGACGTTATTTTTGAGTCCGTTATGAGTCCACCAGAGCATGGTCGACGATACGGATTTGGCAATTTAGCGGTAAATAATTTAATTTTTCTTAAAATACTTAAAATATGATATTCTTACCTTTTCAAAACAATAAACTTTGATTTTATTTATTTTTCAATTATTGCAGTCCAGTAGTCAGAGTAGGAGACGGCGGAGTAGACCTCAGAGCGAGCTAGCAAGTATAGAAGAATTGCAGACTAGAGTTCAGCAGTTGGAGGAGCAGAACCGCCAACAGGCCATGCAGACGGCACAGTTATTTGAGTACATGCAGCAGTTTGGTGGCCGCTTCCCTTCATCGGCTGGCTTTGGATCTGGGGCAGATTGATTCATTGCTTTCTGATTCGTTCGTGCAGGTATGTTTAGTTTTAGTTTACAATGATTTGGTAGATGGAACAATTAATTGTTGATATGTATAATTATGTATAATACACTTGGTTCTGTAGCTGTATCAGGATATGCATGATTAGAACAGTTATTGTTAGTATTATTGTTAATGTTGGAATGTTATGTATATTTTGTATTTTATTTTTATTCCAATTTTGTTTATTTCTGTGTCTATTGAATATTTTGGAGTATTGGTTTGCATGTTTGGTTGGATTATTGTTTATTGGATTGTGCAGTATTGATATTGTAGTGTTTGGAAGAGAAATGTGGTTGGAAGGCTCTATTTGCAGCAGATTTTAAAAAAAAAACAGCAGATTTCCGACGGCTTCCGACGGCTCCCGACGGCTTATAGGTCGAAATTTTCATCGGTTACCAACGGCTCCCGGCGGCCTGATTTCCGGCGGTTTCCGACGGCTTCCGACGGGCGACGAAAGCCGTCGGAAACCGCCGGAAGCCGTCGGTAATCTATACGGCAGCACCCGTCGGTAGCCGTCGGAAACACTGCTCCCCGACGCCGTCATTTCCGACGGCTTTTTCCGACGGCCGCCGACGGTTTCCGACGGCCGCCGACGGTTTTCAGCCGTCGGAAATCCCCCTTCCCCTTGTAGTGATAGTAGGTAACCTCTTCTTGTCCCAACTGCCATGACTTTTACATTATCCAACATTTGTAGACCGCTGCATACTCAATGGATGTGTCAATATCCTTTTTCAAAACTTTGACCGTGAATATTTAAAATAATATATTATTTTATATTATGATAATTTTCTTATGATTACAATCCCATATAATTATTATCACATAATGTATAATTCAAGGATCATCTATTTTAATATACTTTAAACTAATTTATTTAATTTATTATATCACTATATAACAAAGTATGTAATGGAAAATAATTCCTTTGTTACGAACATGATTGGTTATAAAGTTAGATGTATGCAACAAATTACATAATTATCCCTAAATCATAACCCTAACTCTTTACATCTTGACATAACTCATAATATTGATCAAATTATTAATCTTAACAACTATTGTGCTTCTTATTAGCCTCAGGCCTAAAGTTTTTCATTGTTTATAAAAGTGAATATTAAATTAATTGGAAACTATTTATGAATGAATTAGAAAGTAATATCAAGGTTTCTATTAGGTTATACGCACATTAGCCTTGTAAAATAATACTTTGAACAAAATATATATTTATTTGAAATAACCAAACTTTACATGATGTATTGATTATTTTCAATTTGCAAATTTTTTGGATGGAAATTATATACTCCGTAGCAATTTCAAAATACTATATTCTAGATTTGAAAAAAAAAATGTAAGACAACAAATATATATAACATATATATTTGATTTGTACTTTTTTTCAAATAATTTTTAAGTATAAAGAAAATACAGTTGTCATACAAAATATTAATAATTCTGTTTATGACTATATAAATTTACTTTTTCATTTCATATATTTTCATTTCATATAAATAGTTTTTTCCATAAAATAAGATAAAACTATTAAAACAATCAAGATGAAATCCAATTTTTACTTAAATATGAAATAAACGAAGAATCGTACTGGTTTATTATACTAGGAGTTAAAGGAGCATTAAAATGAAAAATAGAAATGAAAAGGAAAATACATGAAATAGTGTCATTATCAGGATTCAAACATATGATATTAATAAAGTTTGATTTTCCCAAAAACATGACCATGCTAGTTAGATCGATGGAGTTTGGATCAGGCATATACGACTCATAATTTAAACGGGAGGAGGTTAGGGTTTCAAAATAACTAAATGACTACGATAACTCCTATATTCAATCGTGCAAGCAGCTATTGGTTGAAAAAGAATATTCCAATAAAATAATGATTAATTTTTATTATTATGGAGATTCAAACTTGTAACAATATATGTATTTATGTATGTATATGTATATGTATATGTATATGTATATGTATATGTATATGTATATGTATGTGCATGTATGTATTGTAGGGGTGGTTGGAAAGTTTATTATCGAGCTAAAAAATTGTGTTTTTATTTCAACCATTACTAAATATTTTGTTATCATTCTTCAAGTGGTGTTTAAAAATCATGAAAACGCATATATGTAATATGAGATTTTTTTAACCACCCAAAGAACATTCGTACATGTAAAATTACACTTTTGTGATAATATGAAATTATGAACTTTCATCATTATATATGATTTTAATGTAAAAAAATTGAAAATTATAAAGGAAAACAAATATGTACTTTTGTCGAAACTCAAACTCAAACTTGTTACCTCGTCTATATATCAGTTTTTTCATTTTGAAAGTGAATATCAACTTTTGTTCAGAGCAAATTTTGAACTCTCGACCTCTTAGTAAGGGCATTTTTGAAACTTTTCTGTAGGAAAAAAAATTGAAACTCTAATTGGAAGTTAGTTCCAATTATTAAATAAATATAATATATATACATAAAGAATGAAATTACCTTTTCTTATTACATAAATTGTTTTTTCGACCAAGTAAGCGAAAAATATATGGAAAATCAAGAGAAATGCACCTTTTACTTAAATATGAAATATTCGAAGAATGATACTGATTTATTGATACTTGGAATGAAAAAAGTATTAAAAAAACTTGAAATGGTGTCATCGTCGAGGTTTAAACACGTGATTTTAATAAAGTTTAATTTTTCCAAATTAAATATGAACATGTCATAATGACTGGAGAAGTTAGGATCAAGCTTATACGACTCATAACTTGAACAGAAGAAGATTAGGATGTCAAAATAAATTAAATGGCTGTGATAAATCTTGTATTGAACCATGCAATCAGTTGCTAATTGAAAGAGAATAAATCAAATAAAATAAAATTAATTTTCACTACTTTGGAGATTCAAACTCGCGATAATGTGTATATATATACACTATAAAGGTAGCCGAAAAGTTTACAATCGAGCTAAAAATTGTGTTTCTATTCCAATTGTTAATAAATATTTTACTAGTATTATTATTTCTTCAAGCAGTGTTTGAAAATAATGAAACTACCTATATGTAGTATGAGATTTTTTGGCATGTGCAACACTTGTACATATAACTTACCATTATATATATATTAATATGAAATTATTAGGTTTCAACATTATATATAATTTTAATACAAAAAATTTGAAAATATTAAAGGAAAAAATATGTAATTTTGTCAAAACTAAAACTTAGACTTTTTACCTCACTTATAATCAAAATTTTCATTGTGAAAATAAATATCTATGAATCAACGGAATAGGGATCTAAATGCTAAATTAACACTAAAGGGGGTGAATAGTATATAATGGACTATATAGATTTATTTCAAATTCATTAAGATTATAGTTAGAATGATGTAATTAACAATCACATAATCAAAGTGCAGATAAAAGTAAATGCAGCAAAAGTAAAAAGAAAAAACACGACGGGATTTTATACTGGTTCGGAGTTACCCTACATCCAGTCCCACATAATTCCTTATACAGATTTCTTTTCAACTAGTAAATGCAAATACAATCTAGATTTTAAGGATACGAGAAACACCCTCCAGAATCCCGACCTCTGGGTAGAGTCACTTCATTTCCAAGCTATAAGCACAGCTAATAGATTTACGGGCTAGTAAGCACACCTAATTGATTTTTTGAGCTACAATCACACCCAGAGGTATTGCACTATGATTTGATAGAGTTTTATAGACTCGGATCTTGGATCTTTGATTACAATTGATCCTATAACTCTTGAATAGCACTTTGATCTTGGTTTGAGTGAGAGAGATGAGGGAAATAAGAGAGTAGATGAAGGAGAATCAAAATAGTGATGATTGAATTTAATTCTGGTTGAATTTCGACAGAATTTGGGTATATTTTGACTTAAAAAACAAGAGAGTGGAAGGATGAGAGATGAACAAGAAAAAATGATGAAAAAAATCACTTGGAAGTCTGGTGTTTATAAAGGAACAACTTTCATATCTATTCGTGAAGATATACGATGGAAAGACACTTCTTTTGAAATTTAAATTTTGAAAAAAAATCGGCCACTATGTCGATATACATACATAGAGTATGTCAGCATACTCTTCTTAAGATTTAAAAATACTTTAATACTTTATTTTGAAAACTCGTTGTTTTGTAAAATAGTTTGATACTTTGTAAAATCATTTAAGCATAGTTTATACATATTTTAACCATAATAAAATTTTACATAGTAATTCTGAAAATTTTAATATAATGTAAATAATATATATATATATATATATAATCAATATAATTATAACATATTAAAGTATAAACAAAAATTCAATATATACATAAACATAAAAATACTAAAATAATACCTTTATAAGTATAAGAGATTGAAAGTCATTTTGAGAAATATTTTGAAAATATTATTTTAATACCAATATATTTGAAAAATAATTTAAAACAAAATTAGAGAAGAGGAGAGAGAGATTAGGATAGTGCTATCTATACTCATAATTTATTTGAAATATCTTGAAATCTTGGACTTTTCAATACTCATAAGTCTTCACTCTCCAACTCGTGAAACTCTATATCAACATCTTGAATCTACTTTTGATACTTTATAGTCTTCTTAATCAATACATGTCTAATATCATGCACTATATATCATATATAACTTGATAAAACATTAGTATTTATATTTATATAATGTCTATGGTTGTTATCATCAAAACCAATGCCTAAGGCACTAACAATATCAACATTTTTTAAAGCGATATTCGAACTCCCGACCTTTTAGCTGTTAACAAGGGCATTTTGAAACTTCATGGTAGGACTAAAAGATTGGAGCTCCAATTAGATAACTGTGATGATCCACCTTTCTGACACTTAAAGAGGATGCTAAATACATATGCGGTATTCATATACCGATCATTTAAGTATGCAAAAGATAAATTATTGGGGTACAAGAAAATAAAGATTAGGAAGAAAGAACAAAAGAACATTATATCGCAGTGAAAGGATCATATATAACATAAACAACATGTAGTACATCTGGTTACTCACAAAATACAGTGTTTACCAGAGTTATAAACATATACTAACTTTTAGCCCGGACAGTTATAACAACATGTCTATTCATATATACTAATAGTGCAACGACAAACAAAATAGTAGATAACTTCAGAAGCCTCACGTTTGTCATCCATAAACTCTGAAATGCCAAAACATAACTTACCTTTCTTAAGATACTCAAATGAGCACTTGAGAGTTTAAGGAAAAATAAACTTTGAGTTAGACCAACTTTGGTATGTTAACTCAAGATATAATGTAAACGTATAAGGGTACACTATGAGACTTTGTCGTAGAACATAATGGGTTTTCCCCTCATATGAATCAAAATCATTTTATTTTTATAAGTAAATAAGGATGATACATAGATAACGTCTAATGTGTTAAAAATAAATATATAAAATAGCTATGATGCTTGCATATCACATCGCAATAGTATTCAGATATACATCTAAATTCGTACTAATGACGTTCGATAAATGAATTTCCAAGGAAGAGCCACAGTACTTCGTGAACTCTTCCCAATATGACAAGGGTAAGGGCTTCTCTACCGAATGCATGACACCTCTTTTAAGTAGATATACCTGGGAGTCCATGTAATTTAGGTCATTCTTAAATGTTGCCCAATTGGCAAACATCTATCATATGTAACATTGAATATATCATATATGTGTGCATACAACCGAAACATGCTCTAGAAAGATATAGCATACCTTAATGGTAGCGATCCACATAGCTCGACCTCCCATATTCCCTAATTTTAGACATTTCCTGAGTCAAGGTCTTCGTTCAAATCATCCTTCCAACAAAACATATGAATGATAAATCTACTCACTCCCTTGGATTCACCCTTAGAATAGGCAGTAGAATATGTCTAACAATTGAACAAATCAAAAGGATATTAACCCCGTCCTCTCCTTTGGAATCACCCTCCGAATAGGAAGTACACCACGTCCCACATCTAATCAGAATCTTCTCCACAAATCCTTGAAAGTATCCTCATTTTAGCTTAACATATTTTCAATTTTTGAAGTGGATTCAATTATGCATACTTACATATGCTTATCCAACTACAGGTTCTTCAAAACTATCATACGATGAATTTTCGATAACTCAGTTTCGGTTCTTTTGAAAATAAACGGATAGTATATAAGGTAGAGCTTCACCAAGAGGATATCCCTATGCTTTACCCTTAAAGAGAAAGATGAGTTTATATGTACAATTGAGCCTCGCAGGGAGGATATCCTTATCATATAAACTTTGCGCCCCCTTTATATATTTCATAAGTTAAATGTCATGTTCGATAGTTGAAAAACCAACTATCTGGTGTGTCTTAAAAGTGTACTTCTATAATCACTTTAATCTATCCATCTAATGTTTTACTTACTTTTCAAACACTTATACATAATACTCAAATCAAGGGTCAATCCTTTTGACCTACTCCATCCAACAGATCAGACCAGTAACTAGGGAGAGGAAAATACTGGTTATCCACACCAAGTCTAGGCACCACTATTCTTAGACATCGATCGATAAAAAAATTATTAGTTGGTCCAAAATGCAAGTATTTATAAGCTTTTCCTAAACATTATCTCAATTTATAAACCATTTTCTTACAAGAAATAAATGGTATTGAAACTTTTGTTACCAAAACATACATATCATTTATTTAAGTTTACAATCCTCTTTCCAACTCTTTTCATATATAAAATTATATCAAAGTGTATCTATAGCAAATTTTTCGCTTTCTAACTTAAAGTCTTAGCTTTAATTTTATATACAGCTCCAACAATAATGCAAACAAAGGGTATATGCCATAATATAAGTTTAGAATGACGATAGAATTGAAGTTACACTATATGTAGAGTTTTCATATACTTTTTAGTGGTAATGTGATCCAAATTTAGCACAGTCATTAGTTATAGTTTATACTACCATAATAACTTGCATATAAATCATATTTTATCACTACAAAGTGAGAGTCTCACTTATCCTGTGAATCACATATAGATAGTCTAAGCCATGGAGAAGGAGAGAATGAATTACAAGGTAATTTATCTTCACAAACTTTCTCCTCCTTTTAAACTGCTTTCTAATCATCCAAAGAAATAGGGCCCTTTGCAAAAGTTTGGAGAAAAGGATCCAAATTAGGGCTAGAAGGGGAGGACAAGAGCAACTAGGATGGAGGTGACCTTTGCTTTGATATTGGACATGGTAGCAAGGTTTTGATTCAATTCCAATTAATAATCTATATCTATATATGGTGAGAATACTTAACTTCAAAGCTTTGGAGATATCCAAAATAGCACTACATGTCCAAATAGTAATTTGTATTATATAGGACATTTTGGACATATTCACTTGAGTGTTGCAACTTCTCTACACTATTACATTCTTTAGCTCCCTCTTCAAAAGCCATCAATTCGTGTAACTTCTTTACATCACTTAAGCTTAAATCTACCATTTTGTTTAACATTTTTCAAAAAAATTCACAACTAACTTCCACTCTTTTTGATATTATGTATAACATTATTTACATAAGCAGGTCCAAAAAACATCAAACATTCATGTTATTTCTTCAATTGATTGCTACCATTAAAATTCTAGCAACAGCCGTGCTCTCACTATATAATCCTAAATTACAGTTTATTTGTGATTTTCATGCATTTGTAAATCTTACAAATCAATGGTAATTTGTCTTTACTAATTTATTTTATATATTGAGATTTGTATTTGCATGCAAGGTGGAAAGATAGATTAATGATGGAAATCAATTTTGAAGGTTGAAACCCTTTGTTGTAGATCCTAGATATTTTCTATTGCATTGGGTACAAATGGGCCCAAAAGCAAATAACTAAAAAAATGAAGGAATAAAACCATTGATTACTTCTTTGAACCAAAACATTCATCAAATCCAATATGTAAAATCTGCAATTATATGGAATAATTGCTGACATTTGAAGAAAAATTGATGATTATTTCATATAACTGTAGAAAATGGCAAGTCTATGGAATAATTGTAGAAAAATCTGTAATTATATGGAACAATAGCAGAGAAGTCTGCAATTATTTCATACAATTGCATAAAAGTCTGCAATTATATGGAATAGTTGCTGACATTTGAAGAAAAATTGATGTTTTTTAAAAATTGAGGAATTCTCTGCAAATATGTGGAATAATTGCAGCCTTACTGTAAATATGATTTTTTTTTTTAAAAAATGGATCTCATTTTAAGGATAGTAAAATATAGCATTTTTTGGTGAAACCGTGCATTTGTTAAAATCAGTCGCCACAAGACCTTTTCAGCAGGTAGCCTTTAAAGTATTTTAAAATTTTAGGGTTTCCTCTCAAGCCATGGAGGAAAATCAACTCCCTCAACAAATTTCTCAAATTTCTCTTATTCTTCCTCTCAAATCAGACCACCTAAGGCTTCTCACATCAGCAAGCCATCAGGGGTTATCAACATAGATGATGATGGTTTTAAATTGGTCCAATCCAAACAACAAAGGAAGAGAGAGGCCAAGAAATCACAGGAGTTGCTACCAGTTCTCAATAAAGACAGCCAAAAAGGTAGAGATGGTTAGAATATAACCACCCAGATCGCAAAGAAAGGTGAAATGTTGTCGATACAGAGAAAATCAATAGCCATCTCACTGAACAGAGAGCAAGGCCGAAAATCTTGGGCTGATATTATTGCTGACAAGCCTCAAGAACCCAATGATGAAGATTGCATCTAGAGCATATTGCACCAATCAAGATTAACAACAAGAAGTATGGTCTGGTAAAGGAAGAGGTATGTAAAAGGACAACTGAATCATGGAATAATTCTGTTCTTGTTTATGTAGTGGGTACCAAACTATACTACCTATTTTTTTAAATCATACATACGAAGAGTTTGGAATCCGATTGATGAATTTGAAATTTTTACTAGAGAGAACAGACTCTTTCTAGTAAAATTTAAAGAATCTTAAGATTGTTCTTCAGTTTTAAAAAATGGACCTTATTTCTACAATAGCAAACTCATCATAGTGAGAAAGTGATCTGATTCTCTGAAAATGGACAGAGACTTATTAACGTCTATGTCGATTTGGGTAAGATTACCCTGTGTTAATCTGAAGTTATGGGACAGAGAGGCCTTCAGTGTCGTGGAAAATATTATAGGAAAACCCATTAAAATGGATGTAGCCACAACTTTGAAGACGAGATTGAATTACGCTCACCTTCTCGTAGAAGTGTCCGTGAATGATGAATTTCCCAATGAAATCTATCTTTCTTTGTATAATGGAGAGAAAATTATTCAAAAAGTTGAATATGAATGGGTCCCGCCAAAATGTAATGTATGTGAATGTTTTGGTCACACTAGAGATCAGTGTAACCCAAACAGGCATGGGTCCCCAAGAGCAATATTCAAGAAAATCAAGATAAAGAAATCTTAAATTCTGATCCAAGAAATTATTCAATAGTACAGAAACAGAATGCATCATCTAAAGATAATGATCGAATCAACCAAATAGGTATCAGTTCCGATCAAAGAAGGAATAACAGTGTGCTCTCTGATCAAGATGATCAGGTCATAGCTAAGGAAGTTCATCATACTGGCATTGAAATCATCTCAAAGGGAAAATCACAGAACAATAAAGTGGTGGGTGAAAAGAATACAATGGTCTTAGAATCTGTAACCCCACCAGTTACAGATCCTTGTTTAATTACAGATAATTATGGTTCAAATAACAACAATGATAATGCAGATCATCTATATTCTACAATTTTGGATATTGAAAGCCTACTGAAACAACCCCTCCACCTGAGCAGGCTGTACTGGCTAAGGAGTCTAACTCAGCCATGCCTCGCATTGCTGATCCATTTGATAATTCTCTTGTTAAAATTCCAGAAGATGCCAATAATATTGGAACAGAAATGGAAATGGTGGATGATGTTGATCAGTTTGATATTTCTGAGCTGCATATATCAAAAACAAAGGCTATTGGTAAGAGCAAGGGTAATAAAGAGAAGAAAGCTTTTAAACAAAAAACATATCTATAAATCTAGACTGGGATGAAATGTCGACCAGGTTAAAAGCAAAAAGTGCGAGGAAGAGATAAGAGTACTTCGATATTAGGTACTATTTAAACCCTTTCTTTTATTTCCTGATTATGTCTATGTTGTCATGGAATGTAAGAGGTATGGATTCCTCTTCTAAACAATCTGATATTTTGCATATACTTAATGTATAACCATCTGTTATAGCACTGATTGAGAATAAATTGAATGTAGATAATTTTGAAAAATTCTGTAAAATTACCTAGAAATTGGAAAGTTGTAAACATACAATGATTGCGGTTGTAGGCACAATTGTTTTATGGGATTCCAATATTTGGAATATGTTAAGTAGTAATAAGGATAAACAATTAATAGATTGTCATTTTGAAAATATTGGTGGTTTTTCTTTACAAATTACTAGTATTTTTGGCAGCAATTTGGAAATTGAAAGAAATAGTATGTGGAGTAGATTAAAAGCTTTGAATTTAAATTATAATTTCCCTTGGCTTATTATAGGGGATTTTAACACTGTTTTACATGCATCTGAAAATTTTAGGGGTAATAAAATACCTCAAAGCAAATTAGACAGGCTAAATAAAATTTTAATTGAGACTGGGTTAATAGAACCAAATACCAGTGGTAATAAATATACTTGGAAATCTGGTATTGAAAGGAATATTCATTGTAACTTAGATAGAGCTCTGATTAATAACGAATTTTTCAATGTTTTCCCCAAATTTATACGTTCAACTCTTGAGCAAAGTACAGGTGATCATACTCCAATTCTTAGCACTCTTTTTAAGGATTTAGCTTTTGATAAAAGAACACCTCCATTCAGATTTAAGAATGGATGGGTTTTAGATGAAAATTATAAAATCCTAATGGAAGAATGTTTGAATTTTTTTGTAATGGTACAAAACAGTTTCAATTCAATATGTTTTTAAAGAATACAAAAAGTAAATTTAAAGCTTGGAACAAAAATAACTTTATGAAGAACAATAAATTGGAACTGTTAAGACAAGAAGGGAAACTGTTACAAGAAACAGTTGATAAAAATTCTGGGGACATTACTGTTGCTAAAAAAATTCTTTTCTAATCAACAAAATATATCAACAGAGCTCTATACTAATACTATGAATGCTAAACAAAAAACCAAGGTTGATTGGTTAACAATGGGTGATGATTGTACTAAATTTTTTCATGCAAAAATGAGTAGTAGAAGGCATATAAATAACATAGGTAATGTTATAGATAAAACTGGTAATCTAGCTAATGCATACGATAAAGTGGCTAGAGAGGCAGTTGACTATAATGAAAAATTGTTTTTTCTGAATCTATTACTAATAACTTTCCTAATATTATATGTAAGAATGTTTTAAATGCCAATGCTTCTGATATATTACTTTCTCCAGTCTCCATTGAAGAAATTAAATATGTAGTGTTCAATGCTGGTGACGACTAAAGTCCTGGTCCTGATGGATTTAATGCAAAATTCTATAAAAATCAGCGGGATGGCATTAAAGGTCGGGTTCTGAATGTAGTAAATGAAATTTTTGATAAAGGCGAAATCCTTAAAAGTATAAATCATACTTTTATTACTTTAATCCCCAAAATTAAAAATCCCATTTGTATTGATGATTATAGACCCATCTCTTACTGTAATTTTATCTATAAAATCATAGCTACTATTTTAAGTAATAGGATTAAAAAAATTCTGCCATTTATTGTTTCTGAAAATCAGAGTGCATTTGTTCTCGGCAGACTCATTTATGAAAACTCTCTTCTATCCTATGAACTAGTCAGAAACTTTAATTCTAAAAATGTTGATAATGTTTGTATAAGGTGGATCTGCAAAAGGCCTATGACAAAGTAAACATACACTTTATATATCATATAATGAAGTATTTGGGCTTTCCAAGTAAGTTTGTAATTTGATCTTTGAATGTATAAGTTCTCCTACGTTTTCTATTCTCATCCAGGGTAAATCAAAGGGTTTTATAAAAAGTAATAGGGGTATTAGGCAAGGTGATCCACTATCACCTTACCTTTTTACTATGGTCATGGAGTACTTTTCCATTTTAATGAAAAGAGATGCTATTAAGGGTAATATTACTCATATGAATAAAATTCAGCCTTGTACTAATCATCTTATATATGCAGATGACCTTATGGTCTTTATTAAGGCTAATAAGACTAATGCAGATGCTATTAAAAACATTTTTGGAAACTTTATAAATATGCTGGTCTTCAACTTAATGAATGCAAAAATAAAGCTTATTTCAGTAGAAACAATAGATACAAGAATGTGATTTTAGAATCTCTAAATATAGCAGAAGGCATCTTCCTATTAAATATTTAGGTATGCCTTTGTCTATTAATCAGATTAGAGATTTCGACTGCTCTGTTCTTGTAGAAAAAATTCAAGAAAAAATGGAAACTTAGTTTTGTAAACTTCTTTCTATTGCTGGTAGATTGGAACTTATAAAAACTGTGATTTATGCCATTATTTTATAATGGATACAAACATATCATATCCCAGCTGCCTCAATTAAAAAAACTGAAAGTAGATGTAATGATTTTTTATGGAGGGGTAAATACAATAAAATCAGCTGGGAAAATGTGTGTAGGCCTAAAAAAGAGGGGGATTTGGTATTAGGAATATGAATGACCTCATTCTAACATGAAATTTAAAATTATTCTAGAGATTTGTGAATGCTGACTCTCGTTGGGCTAGATGGATGATGTCCAAATACCTCAAAAATGATTACTTTTGGACCGCTTTACCAAAAAACAGTCTTATGCATGCAAATTTTAAAATGTAGGAATATTGGTAAATCTTTTTCGGAGAGAAAATTTAAACTAGGAGAACAAACCAGTTTATGGTTTGACCCCTGGTTCAACAATGTATCTTTTGTTAATAAAGTGGGTTGCGACAGTTTGGTCATTTATGGTGGGGTTAATAATACAGTGGCTATGATAATAAGAGATAATCAATGGCAGCCACAGTTGCACCCTATTAGATACCCACATAAGAAAAGTATATGTCAAATTCCTATTGATATTCATGCAAACAGTGATTACTGGGACATGATAGCAAGCTTCAGAGGGAAGTTTTTTTTAAAATTACTTGAGAAAATATTAGAAATAAATCACCTATTGTTGAATGATATAATTGTATATAGAACAAAGTGAACTGTCCCAAGATGGCTTTCTGTGCATGTTTTGCAGTTAATAACGACTGTCAACTTGAGATAAAATAAATAAATGGGGAAACTCAAATATTTCACTTTGTTCCTTATGCAATTTAGTAAATGAAAGTGCTAATCATCTGTTTTTTAAATGCAGTTATTCTTACTACATCTGGAACCGTATTCAAATTATACTGCATATTGCCAATAATGGTCAAATGGGTCTATTACAAGCTATTCAACATATAAACAACAATTTTAAAGCTAAAAACCGTGAAAGGGACTATGCTCACATATTACTTACTACTGCAGCGTTTCATATTTGGAAAGAAAGGAACTTTCGAACACATAATAAAAGCAGCATGAACAAAAAACAGAAGTGGAGACTTATCGAGACAGACAGCTGGATTATTCTTCATAAATCAAAGAAAAAAGTCAGAGACCAAACCAAATTTTATTTTTTGGCCGATGGATGAAGCCGTGAAGTTGGCAGCAAGCATTTTGAGCCATGCTAAAGAGCCTCAAGACAAGTAACAATCTTTTGAATCTAGCGGCGTCCAGAGCTCAGTTGCTAATAACTATAACTCCCTTTCTAACCAACGAACAACCGAGACTTTCAGGTTGAATCAGAGCTCATTTTTAGGTGAAGATATAAATATAGGAGAGGAATTAACAAATGAGAGTCGCAATGACCTCAGATCTGTTAATCCCCTGGTTTTCAATTTATCAGAGGAACAATCGCTTTAAAGCAAATATTGATGGAATGCGAGGATGCTTCAACAGTAGCTTATCATATTGGAAGAAAGGAGAGTCGAGCGGTTCAAAGTGTGACGGCGAAGAGACATAGATGAAGAAGCGATGATTCACTCTCGTCGCCATTATTTTCAGGGATTGATTATGAGTTGTGTAAGAGTGCCGGCTAGGGTTATTGTGTTTTAAGTGGTTTGTTTCGGTGTTATTTAATTTACCCGTTTTTGTATTGGGCTCAGCCCATCAACCTTGTTTAAAAAAAAAAAAAAATCAGTCGCCACTCCCCAATCTTCTTTGTAAAAGAACAAAACAATAGAAATCAATGGGTCTTAAAATTGAAGGAAAAATAGAGAAAATAAACGGAAAAGAAGTGAGTTACAAATCGTTCACCGAAAAATACTTAAAGGAGAATAAGCCAGTTGTAGTAACAAATTTAATGGATGATTGGAGAGCTTGTCAAGATTGGGTAAATGAAAATGGTGAACCAAGTCTCTATTTCTTTTCTAGCCACTTCGGGAAGTCGAAAGTCCAGGTGAATATTCATTTGATCGACATAGATTTTGAGGCTGTTAATTAATGATTTTGGATGTTTTATTTTTTCTGCGTCGAGGAACCATAAGCAGATAGCGTAGGGTTTGTATTTTTAATTCGAAATTCAACAAGTTATTCAATTTGTAGGTTTGTTACATTAAGCATATAAGAGACTGATGGGCCAGTGAACATGATCCTCCTCAACCCAGGTTTGGTTCCCAGCACTGGCAATGTAAGCCTAAACCGGGACACGGCTATAGCTCAGTTCCTGATGCAGCTAGCTGTATCAGATTTGGGTTTTGATAAGAACCCCAACAGTTAATACTATTTTTGGAGGTTTTATTCCTATGTAGCACAAGAGTGAACTTTTTTTTGGCTATCCGAACAGTGTATTACAAAAGGTATGCATAGGGACCAAAAATAAATACATCTGTCATAATATTACTCATCTGCGGGCAAGTACCAATAAATACCTACCCAGTGCTCAGTATTCCGGAAAAGGCTATCCTAACGGATTGCTGATTGCTGCTACTCCATTGGTAGCAACTGAGTAAGAACACTCAAAAGCTACTCTTATTGGGATCAAAGTTTATCATAGCATGCTATAGTGCAAAATTACTCATAGCGTAGGGTGTGCGCTATTTAACCTATAATAGCGCATGTGTCAGCTATAACCCAAAATAAAGCTATTTTATCCAAACGCAAAACAACGAATAATCCAAAACAGCATGCTATGTTTATTTATTTATTTTAGGCATGTATATGAAAAAAGTCCAAATAAATTCGAATGACGCAAACTAGAACACGAGTATACTAACCAAACATATATTTTTAGTAATAACTCAAGGTCGCTTATCATAGAAAATGACCGTGATTCCTTTAAATAAAATTGAATCTAGGTATTTGATAGACATACCATACTCAAAACGTCCACATGGAAAAAGTTAATGCTTTTTTTCTCTAGCTATATGGCTGTCAAGGCGAAAAAACCTCAAAAATCTCAGGCCCTCGCCTAGCACTTTTTTGCGCCTAGGGCTTTTTTGGGCGTCTTGAATGACATTTTTATGTACATCAGCCAAGAAACTGCGCTTGGAAAATGCACTAAACTCAATTTTTGGCTTAAAAAAATATCATATAAATGCTATATTTAGAACAAAATATCATACAACTAGCATAAGTCAAACTAAGAGCGGGGGCGACAAAAGTGAAGCGGCGACGACAAAAATCGAGCGGTCGCAGTAAACGAAACTATGTTTTTTTCTCGAGAGTTCAACATTGAAAAAGAAAATTAGTTTTTTTTGAGAAGAAGGTCCAAATCGACAGTCAAACTGGTCCTTTTTTCTTTCCCTGTTGATTTTCAACCGGCTATTGAGCCAACTTCTAAAATTTTCGATTTTTTTTCAAATGTTGCAAAAGACGCGCTTTTTTGCCGCTTCACAAGTCGAGTGTCTTGACACCATTGAGGCTTTTTTTAACGCCTCGTCGTAGACGCTTCAGAAGGTAAAAAAGCCCCAGGTGGGTGCCAAAGGCTTTTTGACGCCTAGACGAAGGTTTTGAGAACATAGTATATTAATAAGTAATAATCATAAGAAATCATTTTTAATTTGTTAGCGATGTTATTAACCCTATTTAATTAATTTGTTTATTTTACTTTATGAAACCCGGTAGTTTATGACATTGGACTATGTTATCTGCATCATTTTTAATTCTTAAAAAGCAAAAATACGGAGAATAAACATACTTTTCTTTTATATTATTTTAAGTAAACTCTTGAAAGCAAAGTTCTTTCATTGGATAAAACATTTTAAAATATATCTCTCATACCTTGAAAGTGCTACTTGACAAATACTTTGCAAATGGCCTTGTAGACTAGTTTATTACGATCTACGACCATCAAATATTACGATGCTATTGTGTAGATTCGTATATGATTTAAGTCCTTTTTCATTTCAACTCAACTAAACGTAAGTCTTAACATTGGAAATACGCTTTCATCTGGTTTAGTTTGTAACTAAAACATACATATGTTTTGATATTATATATCACTTTTTTTCATTCATTAAACAACTAAGAAGTTTGTTTGATGAATATCGTTTTTATAATGTTAAAAGTCTCGAAACAAATGAAATCAGATTTCACATTAAAAAAATGAATAAAAAAATCGAAATCGAAAATATATATAATAACAATAATCAAAAGATATATTAAATTTAAAAAAGTTACAATTCAACATAGAAATTTATGGAAAACAACTATTTAAATAGCCGATCTCAATTAGGAAAAAAAATAAAGACGACGAGGATGATAAATCCCTAGAAACTAAATTGTTAGACGGATTTATTCAGGATATAATCTTAGGAATTTAAAAGCATGGTTCCTGAGCTTTGAATTTGAATAAGAGACATTAACTAACAATTTACAATATAAATTACAATGTAAATTTTAATCCATAATTAAGTTACAGTATAAAATTCAATAAAATAATAATCATAATCATAAGTGAGTGATTTGATATTTATATAAACATAAATAACGGCTACTTTAATCCCATGCAGTATCTATTAAAAAAATGCAAAATACAACCGTGAACAAAATAGCGTATGCTATAACACGTATCACAAACCTTGTGCTATTCTGCGCTATTTTCTATTGACCACCTTAGCTAGGATGCTTTTAGTCTATGTTTTAGTGGCCGTATGATATTATATATAAATTAAGGAGCTTTCAGGCCTTGACAAATTTTGCCGAATATCAGTGCATCAAATATAAATATCCAACTATCTAATCCTTATATATATGTTCAACCCATGCAATCAATTGCAAATGAAACCAAAGTAAAGAGAGTAAAATAAAGCAATCGAGAAAACAAGACAATATGATTTTATATTGGTTCAAACCTTCACTTGACGTCCAGTCCCGTACTAACCTTTATGGATTTGCACAATTTATTAAGTAGATTGCATTATTTGTCACGATCATCAAAAAATATGCAAGTATCTCATTATATATATATATATATATATATATATATATATATATATATATGGACTTAAAAGAGTACTTGAAATAAAAGAAGGCTAGACATAAGGACATGGGCTTGGGCTTATATGTTAATTTTCAAAGATGGGCATTTGGTTCACATGAGAGCGTGCGTGAAATTGATTAGGTTCAAGTGTTGTGACTCTTGCACAATAGACATTTCTTTTGAACTGCAACAAACGTGTCCATTTGTTTTTAATAGTCATATCTTTGCATCAAATTATTATTATTATCATGGTTTTTTAATTTCTTTATGTATTTTTATTTTATTTTTATTTTACTTATTATTATTATATATATGTTTAATTATTTTGCTTTATTATTATTATTATCATGATTTCTTTAATTATTATTATTATTGCTACTTTTAAATTGAATTTGTCATTTGGTTTTGGGTTTCATCTCTACCTAACAAACTTGTTTGTGAATAATGGCTTAATTGTTATTGGTATTGTATCTTTTCATCAAATGCCAATTCATTTTCTATATAAACGGCGTACGTATGGCCGAAAGCAAGCATATTTTCACTCTTTCCCTTTCACTTAACTATCCTTGACTACATTTATTTTCAATTATCTCACAAAATCGTTTCTGTAGACAAGGTCCTTTGTTGTATCTCGAAGGAATAGCGTCATCAAAACCTATAAGCAATCTACTTTGTTGTGGGCGATGCCTCAGAATAATTCTGGTTCATCGACTAAAAAACGAACTCCAACACAATTAACGGTTTTGCTATCACTCACAATAAAGAGTTCTAGCACAGCAAACTCTTTTCTCCCAAGAGATACAGTCCAATTGCACTCTTTTCTTCCAAGAGATTAGCCACAAACAACTCACACTTCTTCCAAGTGGTACGGCAAACCACTTCCAAATTCCCATAGTACAATTATTCTAATTGTTATAAAAAATCTTAAAATTTAAATCTTATTTCAAGTTGAATCTTCCCGTTACGATTCGACTTACATTCCAAACTCAAGAAAAATCATGCAGTCCGTACCAATATATTCAATATATTTGTTTTGATTCACAATTCAAATTTAATGTTTTATGAACAAAATAAGAATTTTGGTCGGCATTGTTGAGTGCATCAAATGGAGGCGTAGCTTCTTTAGTGAAAATGTTCTATACCCTAGCTTTCACGAAGGAATTTTGTGTCCTCTACCGGGCTGTGGTTAAGTTATTTTAATGTTGCACGTGGCTTAGATAAAGGCTGAGATAAACTTATTTTAATTCATGTAATAGATTGATGTATCATTTCATTAGCCGTTGTTGCACTTTTTTTCCTAATGTGATGACAATGTTTTTTATGAAGGCAAATCGACTAATGGTTCTTTTACATCATAAATAAAGACTATCTGCCATTGTATCTCATCAATGTATTTAAATTTTGAACAATGGAATTAATGAAGGATTTTGGATATCGCCTTACGTAGATTTTGCCAGTGTTTTCAATCTATAACAGAGCTCGACTTAGTTAAGGTTGATACATACATGGGATTAGATGTACACTCGGGATTAGATGTTGGATTGGTTTGGCGTAGACATTAGAGATAGAGTGTTGAAGAGGATATGGAGTGAACTTATTTTATTGTTTGTTTTCTCTGATTGTGGATGTAAAAGGGGAAAGAGGAGGGGTTTTGGGTTTAAGCTGAGTTTGTGAAGTGTGTTTATGAAGCATAAGCGATGGGGTTAATAAATGTGCTTTGGGTGCATGTAACATGCTTATTTTTATTTGGATCCTAAATTTTCTTTATTACTTGCTTATATGTTTGAAGGTAAATTTAAACACCATGCTTTAAGAGGAGTTTATACTTGACATCAATGAACGAAAGCGACGAGTGTAGATAATACATCTAATTGCTATAATAATAATTTCTTTAGCGTTTTCGAAAAAAGGTGCCAATCTGCTAAAAAAATGTTTCTGTTTCGTATGAATGGAGCAGAGTTTGTGTATAAAGGTTCTCGAAAGTTGTACAATGTCACTAGGCAATACTATTGATGGTGAGGCGCAACAATGTTACACCTTCGGTGCTTGTGCATCAAGCTAAAATGGACAGATTTTTATTTTAGGCTGAAAAAAAACTTATTTCCATTTTAAGGTTTGGTCAAAACTTATTACAAAAATATGCCTCTTTTTATATAGATCAGCATTTTATACTTGCGCATTCCAAAAATACGCAAGCACAAAATTTTCTAAAAAAATACACTTGGGCGTTCCAAAAATACGCAAGCACAATTTTTTCTTTTTACAAAAACACACTTGTGCAATTCATATTTGCGCAAACACAATTTTTTTTTTAAATATACTTGCGCAATTTTTTTCTCCGTGGAGCTGCGTGTAGATATCATTTGCGCACTTGATCACACTGTGGATCATCCGAGTTTGTAGAGAGATGTTTATTCTAGATCATCGACATATGCAGTGAGGCCTTTCTGATTCATCCGCGTTTGTAGTGAGACATCCTTTCTTTGGTGGAGCTGTTTGTAAATCTCTTTTGTTGATTTCGTTTGGGTTCTTGTAACGTCTCATTATTGGACGATGATCTTGCTGGAGTTCAATATTGAGGTGTAATGGCGGTGGCCTTGCCGGAGCTCATTCAAGAAGTGTTCTGATTTTTTTTCTTTGTTTTTTGTATTATGATTTGTCACCTGCCAGACATGTTGACAACTTCTTTGTTATTGATGTTATATATATATGTACATGTGTGTTCTTCTCTACTTTAGAAGATCATACATTTCTCTGGAAAAAAATATACTTGCGCAAATTCGGATTGAGCGAAACTAGCCCTCTTTTTGTAAATAATTTTGACCGAGGCGTGAAATGGGAATAAGTTTTTTCCAGGGCCTAACATAGAAGTTTGTCCGCTAAAAAATATAGCTTAGGCAACACCTTTGACACCATTGCTAAATGTCATGATAAGTTTGTCGAGTTGATTGGATGTATGGTCGTGAAGTTGTATCCTCTCATATAATTTATTCAAGCATTCATATTTTGACACACTCGGTTCAGCATACAAATATTTAAGGATTATGAATGTTGTTCAGCTCTATTTATCCAATATAACCGCTAAGTTAGCCTAAAAATCTTACAAAAATCATGTTAAAGGACCGATTCGAATAAGGAGAAGGAAGAAAATACATTTCTTTCATTAAAAAAATTTGGTAAGAGAAGAATCAAATTATTGATTCTCTCCTTATAAAAAGAAAGTTCTAAACTACCCTTCTATAGTCATCTTTCACCACAACCTGATGAGAGCACCACAATTTACCGCTACCATTAACAACCTAGCAAGAGTATTTAAACCATCTGGATTTATTACGATATCAGAGATTTCACCACTATGCAAATTTCACTAAGTGAATACTTTCTTTGTCCCCTTATATTCTCCTTCCCTTTTATCATGGTTGTTTTTATTCTCTTTAAAAAAATTATTCAATAAAAATGTATCTCGAGTCAGTCTCTGTTTCCAAAACAAAGAATCAACATCTGCTGCACCTGAAAGATAAAAATATTCAACCTCGAGCCTGAAAAAATCTCGTCACAAGAGTCTGATATATCCTTGGCGCTGTGCCTTTTTGCTTTGCCAAAAAACAACACATTGCTTGGATTATTTGTGAATCGATGCCTTGTTCGAGGAAGATCTCTGAAGATCTTCACCTGACTACAGCTACTGCCAAAGTTGCTTGTGATCATAAAGAGAATGACAAATTTTCAAATTAGGCCCAAGAAAATAACATATTTCAACTTTAGGTCTGGTTTAAAACTTAATACAAAAATAGGTCTCGTTTTGCTTCATGCAGCATTTTATACCATCGCATTCCAAAAACGCGTAAGCACAATTTTTTTTAAATAACACATATGAGACGTGTAAATATCTTATGCGTTCGAAAGACCAAATGGATGGACCAGAAGGCGAAGGAGGTGAAAAACACAGACCTCAAGTTATGGTACATGAAAAAAGTAACTAGAACGGGGTAGACATCTTAATTGATAAGAATCTTAAAAACGGAGTGGTGGACATTATGAAACAAGATAACATGATCATTTTAGTTAAGCTGGTAGTTGATGATATGGTTCTGAACGTCATGTTGGTACAACTAGAGGGGTTTGAAAAAGTGTATGGTGGTTTTGGAAATGGTGATAAGAACCAAGAAGGAAAAGAAATTGTAAATTCGCTACTGCTTACGACCTCATGATAGCTAATATCTTTTTAAAAAAAGACGATCACACTTTGTTACTTTCAGTAGTGGCCAACACTCTAGCAAGATTGACTTTATCATTACTGGAGGAGATGACAAATGAGCTTGTGTAAATTGTAAATTCATACCTGGAAAATGTGGCGTCTTACAACATCAGCTTTTGATATCTGAGTTTCGTCAGACGAAATGGTGGAAGCTCAAAGGAGATGCCTAACGGGTGTTTAAGGATAGAGTAATGGAAGAAGGGACATAGAATATGGAAGAAGAAGCAAATGACATGTGAGATGAGATGAAAAAGCGCATTTGGAAAGTTGCTACCGATGTGTTTATGATAATGAAAGAAAATAAACGTAAACCTAAAGATTTATGGTGGTATAACAGTGATGTGCAAAAGACTATCAAAGAGAAGAAATGCTACAAGTGCTTACATCATCACATGAGCAATGACAACATGCAAAAGTACAAAGTGACAAAGAAGAACGTAAAGAAAGCGGTGGGTGAAACAAGAGCTCGGACGTATGAAAATCCATATCAAAAGCTAAGTGCAAAAGAGGGTAAAAAACATCTATATGATAGCCAACCTCCGCGAGAGGAAGACGAGAGACTTCAATCAAGTTAAATGCATCAAGGATGACAATAATAGATTTTTGGTGAAGAACGATGAGATAAAAAATAGATGGAGAAATTACTTCAACAAGCTAATCAATAAAGAAGGTGATAGCACTACGATCGAGTTGGACGACTCTTTTAATGACACCAATAGACATTTCAAAAGTCCATGAGGTAAAGGAGACGCTATAAAGGATGAAAGCGGGCAAGACATTGGGGCCTGATGAAATTCCATTGACTTTTTTTTGATATATATATTTATTTATTTTTATCGTTATTTTTATTTAACTTAATTATTATTAACATTATTATTATTATTATTAATTTACTTATTTGACTTTATTTTATTATTATCATGATTATTATTATTGTTGTTGTTATGACTTTTAAATTGACTTTGTCATTTAATTTTGGATTTCATGTCTAACCGATCCCAATTTGTTTGAGAATAATGACTTAGTTGTCATTGTAGATAACACTTGTGCCTTCCAAATCTGCGCAAGTACAAATTTGGTTTTAAAGAAAATACACTTGCGCAATCCATATTTGCGCAAAACTAGATCTATTTTTTTTAGTTAAATTTTAAACGAGGCCTAAAGTTGAATTAAGTTATTTTTTGTGGCCTAATTTTAAAATTTGTCCTAAAGAGAATGAAAGCAGTATTTCTGGAACAATTGTTTATAAATATTTATAAGAGATATTTGATTGTAAATGTTTCTGCCAATATAAGTTTTATCTGCTCATATAAGTTTTATCTGTTTGTATAGTTCCCGTTTTATATTGCACTCTCCTTGTTCAGATTGATTCTCCCTTTAAATATTCCGAGTTCCTTTGCTTCTTTCTTCTGAAACTTTTTTGCTCTTCGAATCAACTCTCAGACTCTAGATCTACAAACTAAATTAAAATAAAGAAGATTGATTTTATTATTGAATTGATTTATATACATGTATTCTCTCTTGTTTTTGTTATTTACTTTTGTTTTCTCTGCAAAAGAACTCAGACAAGGAAGCTGCAAGTGGCAAGGTGATCTCAAAACTTGTATCCAAATCAAGGGAATTGCTGAAAGGAAAACCATATTTCACGGGAGGCACCATGGAAATTGTGTATTATCGCAAAAAATTAATTTGATATGGTAATGAACAAAATATGTGAACTCCCTCGGTAAAAATAATTAATATTACACTTTTACCTTTTTAGGAAATACATCAAAAAATAGATATTTGATGAAACTACGGAATTTCTCTCTCTTAATTTTGCTTAGTTTTAGAAAACTTCAAATATTTAAATAAAATTTTTGAAGTTGTAAATAACTTTTATTTTTATTTTAATTTTAATTTCTTTTTGAAATATTCTTATGAAACCTAAAACTGTTTTTTTCTTAAAGTTTAATTTTCTATACTATAGAGTTTAGATTTTAAACCTATTCTTGAAACTTTAGTTTTGCTTTTTTCTCCCTAAATTCCAAGTTTTCATTTTCCATCATGTCATTTAAACAAAAATATTATAAGGATATTTTGGTCAATAATTGTTTAAGAAACAACATAACCATTTTAACGTTTTCTCCTTATCAAATTATCCTATCTTCAGAATTTTTCCCTTAGCTTATCATGCCTCTTATCTAATTTGTTTCTCCCGTTAATAACTATCCAAATCAATTCTCCTGGTTTTTAGATTTTGCTAGTGGTATAAATGCAATGCAATTTGCTCTCCCTCCCACCCTCTCTCTCTCTCTCTCTCTGGCTTGTTGATGTGCTTATGTATTTAGCATGGCTCATGCTAAATATTTATTACTTGGACACAATGGAGATGAAAAGGATTGTGTGCGCGCCAAAAAGCCCTAGGCACCAGCATGTGGCTTTTTTTACCCTTTGAAGCACTTACGATGCGATAGGAGCTAAAAAAGACAAAGACGCTCGACTTGTGAAGCGGCAAAAAAGTGCACATTGTGCAACGTTTGAGTAGAAATTTAAAATTTCAGCATTTGACTCAATAGTAGCCTGAAGTCCAACAGGGGAAGAAAAAAGGGTCCGTCTGACTGTCGATTTGGAGCGTATTCTCAAAAAAAAAAAAAACCCTGGTTTCTTTTTCGATGTTGAACTCTTGAACAAAAAAAAAAAAAAAACTAGATTCGTTTGCTGCCGCCGCTCGATTTTCTTCATCACTGCTTCACTTTTGCCGCCTCCGCTCTTAGTTCAATTTATTCTAATTGTATGATATTTTGTTCTAAGTATAGCATTTATATGATATTTTTTTAAGCCAAAAATTGAGTTTCAGTGCATTTTCCAAGTGCAGTTTTTTTTGCTAAAGTGCACAAAAAATGTCATTCAAGGCGTCCAAAAAGGCCCTATGCGCAAATAAGCGCTAGGCGAGGGCCTGAGGCTTTTTGGTGTTTTTTCGCCTTGACAACTATGTCACTTATGTAAATGATTTGTAAAATTTTAGTTTCCAAGTACACAGATGTAAAGTGAGAGAGAGGTAAAAATACTAATTAAGGTGGTTTTGATCCTTTTTTTCCCCTGGAATTATGGGGTATGCTAGAATATAGTTGTTGAAATCAGTGTTTTGAACATCCAACAGGTGTTAGACCATGAAAATGGCCGATCACTGGCCATGGTGGTCCCGAGATCAACAAAAGCGAAAATTACATCAAACCATGTTTGAACCTTTTAAAACCATTACCACACCAACCTCCTTAATACCATGGTTGTAATAATTTTAGAATACTTTAGAGATCTCCTTTGCCATGCTGGGATTTGAATTTTTTTTTATATAGGTTTTTCATTGAAGAAAGAAGAACGAGTATACAAAAAATGGCAATTTCGCATTTATATCCTCTTTCATTTCTATATTTTTATTGTAATTTTTCATCTAGCTCCATGTCTTTTTATTATTAATTTGCATTCAATTCAAATATTTGTAAATCGCAACTGTCATGGTTGCGGCGCCCCAATCAGTTGGACCGTCCAAATTTCCGTCAGTGGACCACCACAGTATGGTCCATGGTTCAATAGTCAAACCCATGGTTGAAGGTCGTGAATGCATCAGTGCGATAAAGAATCAATCCTCAGTATAATAAAGGATTTAACTATAGGAACGCACAAACTAGTACTCTCCTCTTTCAGAGGACCAATCGTTTTCCTCAAAACGAATGCACAAATAAATTGTTAATATTGTCTATTGGCCCTTTCTAATTTATTCATCATAGTAACATCTTCCTTTGAGCATTAATTGTTTATTGATTTGAATTTATTAGAAGGTACTCATTAGCTTCCTACATTTCAACCTAACTAGCTTTACAATAACAGCTTTCATATGCTAATGCTATATTGCCGAACTGTGTTTATGCAGGTTGCTGACTGTTGTACAAGAGAGTTTACTGATCAGAAGAGATTACAAATGCCTGTATCACAGTTCATAGATCACTGGCTTGGACTTTCTGCAAAAAATCATGGCAACGATTTGGTTTGCAGTGACGATAGTCAGACATTACTATATCTAAAGGACTGGCATTTTGTTAAGGTATAATTGAGTATCTTTGTCGACAAATCACTGGTTGGCCTTTTGCATAATATTTGGGTATTTTATAGTAAGATTTAGCTGTATCTACCACTGATTCCAACCTTCATCCTGCAACATATTTTGTTTATCAGAAGATTATGTGAGCGCTTATGCACAATAAAGCAATAAATTAAACACGCATCAAATCACAGTCCATTCCATCTACTTAAGCAAACGTTTTCTTGCATCATATTAGTTTACTTAAATTTAGTTTATTTCCAGGAGTATCCAGAATATGTGGCTTATACAACACCACATTTTTTTGCTGATGATTGGCTGAATCTGTATCTTGACAGTTATTCTATGCATCAAGTTGCCTACAGAAATCACATTGCTAATGAAATAAACTGCTCCGACTACCGCTTCGTTTACATGGGAGCTAAAGGTAACCATATATAAGCAAACTAGAGATTTATTGCAACATTACTGTAAGCCTGCAGTGTTGTTCTTTATTGAACAAGATTTTCATTGCTATACATGTTTTTAATACCTTAACTAGGTACATGGACACCTCTTCATGCAGATGTATTCAGATCATATAGCTGGTCAGCAAATATATGTGGAAGAAAGATTTGGTTTTTTTTACCACCATCACAGTGTCATCTTATTTTTGACAGGTAGTTATTTGTTATTGTTTTAATTAGTTGGCATATACTCTTTTAATTTATTTCATAAAAAATATTACATTTTAAGGATAACATCTAGATATCCTTGCCATTAATGACACAACATTTATATCCTAAAAAAACAATAAATCGCTAAGTTTCGGAACAAAATAATTTGAATAAAAACATTCATCACTTGGTTGAAAATGCATGCCATTCCCAATGCGCTAGTCAGTAAGAAGTGGATTGTTTAAAAGCAAGCTTTTAAATCTCAAATTTTAAAATAAATGTCAGATAGACATCTCGCTTCATATCTCAGGTTGAAATCTTAGCCTCTTGGTGAGATGAATGTACCAAACAAGTTAAAATATATATTTAAGATCTCTCGTCAAGTGTAAAAAAGGGATCCCGGGCGAGACAAAGGAGATTTAAAACTCTGTTTAAAATCAACACTGTTAGTTGCTGATGCAACCCACAATATTGCTTTTAATCGGAGTTATTACAGTTAAAGTTTCACGGTGTTTATATCACCGGTTAAGCTTTTAATTCATTTTGAACCTCAAAACGAACCGAAAGCTGTAATATAATATATTATTTGTATTGTATAATATAATGTATTGATCTTTTTTTCTTTTCTTTTTTCACGTTAAAGCGTATGTATATCTTTTTGATGTTGGGTGTTGGTGAAGGTGAGTTAGCGTGAAAATAACATAAAATGTAATCAAATATTGAAAGTTGATATTGTAGTGTTGGGAATGCTTTTAAGAGCAAACATGACCTCGTAATTTATTATGAATATAAATACTCTTCTATCCAAAAAGGAAAAAGGAAAAAAAAAGGGAAAAGGAAAAACAGGGAGAAAAAAAAATCGAGTACCCAAAATAACCTTGTAAAAGTCATGAAATAAAGTATCACATTATGACATGAACAATGAATCTCTTTCAAAGCCGTGCAACCTTTATGGAACAGTTAATTCAGGCAACAAATAATATGGATAAAATGCAAACCATAAGTTTACATCAACTATCTTTTGATTCCTGTAAGGCCAACGGTAATAATACACTTACATTTTACTCACAGATCAACTTACCTATATTTGATGTGTGATTGTATACATCTTTGCTTTCATGCAAATTAATGACCTACCCTACACATGAATGTGGATATAGGAATTTGAAAAACTCCGTGTACGATGTTCATAGCAATGTTTCTGAAACGACATTTCCAGGCTTCAAGCAGGTGTGCAAAGGATATTCCTATCAACTTTTTTCCTTCCTTTACTAAACTTAATAACTTACAATAATACTTATTAAAAGGAACTCATGCATAGGCTGTTTGGCTGGAATGCACTCAAGAAAGGAATGAAATCATATTTGTTCCAAGTGGGTGGTATCATCAAGTTCACAACTTGGTAACGTTTATATCTGTTCTAATCTTTGTTTTTAGCTTAAATAAATGACATGATGTTGTTCTAAAAAACTTGTTTGGAAACATATAACATTCACACCTAAATCTAATTATATCGCTTCTTTGTTTCAGTCCAGTTTCTAAAGTTCCATATTTGTTAACCTTGATGTTCACTGCAGGAAGATACAATCTCGATAAATCATAATTGGTTCAATGGTTATAATCTTTCTTGGGTGGTAGGTCTATTTATAAATGTATATTAACAAACCGTTACAAGAATATCACTTTTCTCAGATGACTCATGTATCCGTTTTCTAGTGGAATCTTCTTGTGAAGGACTACAAAGAAGCAAAAGAGTATATAGAAGATATTCGCGATATTTGTGATGACTTTGAGAGCCTTTGTCAAAGAAATCTTGCTGCCAACACAGGTAAACCTTTGATTGCTGAATTATATATCTATATGTTCCGCAGAACTTAAAAAAATCTTAATGCAAAAAAAAGCTTATTCTTTTCATTTTTACTTATGAATGGTCTTAACAGGGATGAATTACTATGATTTCTTTGTGTTCATCACAAGGTTCACTTTGGCCAATTTGACTATTCTCCAGAGTCTTAAATGTAAAGAGAACTCGAGCAAAGCTCATAACATCATCGCTAACATCATATCAATTCGACAAGTTGCCTCCAAAATGGTGTCAGCCGAAGCTTTTTCTGAAGAGAATATAAAGAGATGTTATGAAACCAAGGAACAAACTAAAGAAGAAGAATCTAATTTCCTCAAGTTTTGTACTGCGATTTCTATGAGTTATGAAGCAATTGAAGAAGAACAAAAACCATACTGCAAAGAAAGAAAATCCTCTGCAAAATTGAGAAATGTGAAACTCGGAATGGATATTTTACAAAAATATGCAAGTTCTAGTCCTTTGGAATTATGTACAGCAATTGATAAAGCTGTATCAGAACATAGATTAAGTTGCAAAGATTGTAAACTCTGTATGCATATTGATAACTGTAACGATGAAACTTTAGGGTTTGAGAGAGTAGTTTTGTGAGAGTGATGATTAACTGTAATTTAGTATAGTGGATACTGAAAGAATAGTATAATGTTTTACTTATCATGGAACCATAAACGAATATTGAGCTTTTAGGTTAACTTAGTTTGGAAAACTATGCGGTATGAGCTGCTTGTTGAATTTATCATTTGTTGAATTTGAGTGTGCATGAGCTGCTGGTTTTACACTGTTCATGAACTGCTGTATAAGTACGACTGTTACTATTTTCTTAATCTAGACTGTTTTATTTTGGTTTTGGTCTTCAACTTGTGATTTTTTGATGAAAGGGTTACTAGTTGCATGACTGAAAATGCAATACTGCACACATTTTGGTGGTTTATAATCAAATTTGGCAGCAACTTTAACAACCACACCACTTTATATTTCGGCTTTAAATTCGTCCAAATATCCTTATCAATTTCAACCAACATTTTAGCCTATGTTAGGTTGCTAGTCGCAGTGATAGCCCGTTTGTCACAAATAGAATTGAATAAATTAATCCAAATAGGCACAACAAAAGTTAGATATCCTTATGTAGATTTCATCCCAACCTGACACTTTTTTATTATCATAATTCAAGAATTAAACTTTATAAGGTCCCCCATGTAAAATTATATCACCATCCTCCGTATTTTCAAATCTGAACAAAAATAGACCATTAGGTCTACTATATATTCCGAAACAGGAAAATATCATCCATGAATATTTTTTTCTTAAGGACCAAACGTTAAAATAATTTAAAAAGCCCTAATCGCCGTGCTTTCTCTTTTCTTCTGCGATCTCGAATTCAAATAAAAAAAAACAACGAAAAATGAAACAAGAGCGGATGCGAATCGAATTCGAATTTAAATAAAAAACAAAAATGAAGCAGCTTGAATCGAGTTCTGTCGAGTCGGATTTGCTGGAATTGCAATTCACGTCGTGGGTTTTAGGTGCTGTTTGTGATAGACAGCCGAAGGTTGCTTAGTCGGTTTGGATGATGGAGGTTTGGTGAAATAGTTGAATGTGTGCAGTTTGGGCCAATTTGGGTTGCGATTCAGGTTGTTGAAGTTTGAGGAGATGAAGTTAGTTGCGGGTTGAAGAAAGTTGTGGTTTCTGGTTACTTGGTGATGGGGAAGATGGATAACTATTGCTGGTGCAAGGATTAGGGTGCCGAAGGCACACTATAGAATGTAGGCTGGTGGTGTATCCGCTATCTTTTTCATTTTGTGGTTCATTGTTGGCTTATTAATTTCAATATCAGACTCTAGGTATCAGTTTTACGGGCTGTAGGTATCATTTTTGAAAAAAAAACAGTTACTTTTCCATTTCCGATTCCTGCGTCTCTAAAAAATGAAATTGTTACAGATTAATATAATGATAAATGAGTTCAATTAGTGTTTTGTTACTATCAAACATTTATTGAAGTTTGTAGTTTGTTAGTATCAAACATTCAATCAACCTTGTTTAATATCGTTTTTCTTATTAATTTCAGCATCAGATTTTAGGTATTATTTCACAGTCTGTAGGTATCATTTTTGAATAAACTTGTTACATTTTTGTTTCTGATTTTTGTTGTATAAAGAAAATTACCATACTATAATAAAATGACAATGTTGAAGCAAACATTTTTGATTGATGGTTTTTTTTTCCTCTTGCATTCATATCGGTTTAATTGAAATTGTATTGTCATGTTGAGTTCAGTGAGGATCAATTTTTATGTATTATTTTTGTTTTATGTATTATTTATCTTAGCATCATTTTTGAAAATTATCAGTTTATGTTAGTATCATTCTTTTAATTTCAGTAACTGTTGTTTTGGGTTTGTGTTAGTATCGAATTTTCTTAGTATCATTTTTTATTACTATCATATTGTACAATGGTGGGGATATTGAAAATAAGTTTTGATATTAAGATTTTTAGTTTAGTATCATTTTAAAGTAACATATGCGTTGCGTGGTATAAAAAAGAATTAGAATTTGATATTAAGATTTTCTGTTTAGTATCAGTTTCGGAATAACATGTGCATTGCGTGGTATCAGAAAGTATCAGAATTTGATATTAAGATTTATAGTTTAGTATCAGTTTTGGAGTAACATATGCGGTTGTGTGGTATCAGAAAGTATTAGAATTTGTTATTAAGGTTTGAAAAAAGTGATATTTTCTAGTGCTGTAGATTTTGCCATTAGTGTGTATTAGATTAGTGCTTATTACTAATTTTTAGGAATAAGATTTTTAAATGTTTTACAACATATTATCGAAATTTAGTTCTCAGATTTTAGGTATCAATTTTTTAGTTATAGGTAGTAATTTTTTAGGTATCAGTTTTTGAGTTAACAGTTGATTAATTTTTTAAATATTTTTTAAATGATTATTTGTAGGTTTTTCCCCTTCAGCTATGGGCATAGTTTCTTTTGAAAATGTGGATAACTAGAAATGGTGTTTGAATAAATTAAAACTAATGCTTCAAGAAGATCGTGATTTGGTTTTTATGTCTGATCGCCATCAAGATTTGATTTTAGGTGTTGGTTAAGTTTTTCCTCCAGCCTTTCACAGTCATTGCTATCTTTATATGAAATAAAATCTACTTTTAGCTATAAGGCAAGGAATGTGGATATGTTTATTATTGAATTTGTTCAGGATGTGTTCCACGGCTTCTAATTTGCTAATGCTATAAATCATATTCCTAATTTCGCTAAGCATATTGTTGATGCAAGTGTTGAAGATGTTACTAAACCATCTAAGGTGAAACGTGGTGTCGGTAGGTTTGTTATTAAATGGTTTTCAAAATAAGCAACATATATGTGGTGTATGCATGCAATATGGTCACAATAAGCGTAATTGTTAAACTTCTAACAAGATATGATTATTATTTTTTGTATGAATTTGTTAAGAATTAAACTTGGTTGTTTGTCTTTTTTGACAATTTTATGTAATTGAACTTGGTCATATAAGTATATTGATTTAGCATATGTTAATATGTACATTGATTTGCTCTTTGTATATTGGTTTAGCATATTTTTAATTTGTCATTGATTTGCTCTTTGTAGTTGAACTTGGTTATATAATATCATTTATAGTTTCATTTACAGTAATGGTTTTGTAGTATAAGTAGTATTGGTTTTTTTATTTATTTGTTTAGGTATATATTAACATTTCAAGTTTCATTTTAAGTATTAGTTTAATTAGCAGCAATACCAGTATCAATTTTATTATTTTTGTAGGTTATGTGGTGATGTTGGTTCGTTTACTCAATATTAATTATTCAGTATTAGTTTTTGATACTATTAGTATCAGTTTCATGCATGTAAAAATGTGGTATTAGTTTTTTACATGCTACTAGCACCAATTTTAGGTAGTACAAAATATAATATCAGTTTTTGCGTGCTATCCATATCAGTTTCAGGTATAATAGAACATTGTATTAATTTTTCATTATATTGGTATCAGTATCAGTTTCAGGTATAATAAAACATGCTATTTTTAGGTTTGTGATTTTTCTTGTATAACAAAATTATTATACTGCAATAAATTCATATTTTGAAGCAAACTTTTTTTAGTTATTGTTTAGTTTTTTTTTATATTCATATAGGTTTGATTGACAAAGCGTTACTATGTTGAATTTAGTGAGGATCAGTTTTTAGGTACCATTTTTGTTTTTTCTAAGCATCATTTTTTGTAGTGTGCAATGTGGAAGTTTTTTACTGTTTTGTTTGTTTGAGTATATAAAAAAACGAAATTGTTACAGAGTAAATATGATGATCATTGAGTTGAATTAGTGTTCGTTAGTAATAAATATTCACTGAATTTTGTTTCAGTATCAGTGTTACTATTAATTTGAGAATCAATTTTCAGGTATGATCAGTTTTAGTGACAGTATATATGATTTTTGTAAAAACTGTTTTATGTTTGACTTTTGTTTTATAAAGGTAGTTATTATGCTATGCTGCTGTTTTCTTCTCGTTCCATTGTTGACATGAACTTGGCTAAATTTTAACAGCGATCATTGTCCATCAATATTTCATACTAAATTCTTGCTCTTGTTTACAACGTTTGTTCAGGTTTTATTTTGATCGGGGTTTGGTTTTTGTTCAATGATACGATGAATATCATTATTTCATAGTATCCTTTTGTTAGTATCATTTTTGGTTGGGTTGCTATAGTGTTGTAGTTTTGGTGTTACTCTAAATATTTGTCTTTAGATTGAGTCGAGACCTCTATAAGCAAAGAGCAAGAGAGAAGAATTTCAGCTAGACCTTTCGGAAGAGTCTAGCTGGAAGTTTTGGAACCTTCTGAAGGCGTCAAAGGGTTTCTATAACCAAGATCCAGTAGGTTCATACCTTTTGAAGAAGATGAAGGAGTCGAAAGCACCCTTCTACCTTCATAAACAACCTTTCAACTTGATGAAGACCTTTCGATTAAGTCGAAGCTATACCTTCCGAAGACAATGAAGAATGGCTCTTTGAACATGTGCCAAACCATTCGAAACCAATGGTTTCGCCTTCATTCAAACAACTAGAAAGCAAGTATTATCCTGAGAAACTCATTTGAAAGCTATAGTAAGCCTTTTGAATTGGTCGAAACTAATGTGATCTAGGAGGGTTTCGCATCAAATCAAAAACCAGAGAACAGCTACACCTCAATATCATCAAAACCATTGAATAAGGGCTATCGACAGAGTCAAAAGCACTTACAACGGCAACTCAAGGAAGAGGAGCATAACCATACCTTTCAACAAAGGCGGCAGCATACTGGAGTCTTTCAACAGGCACCTTTCGACCTAGTTGAAAGCATCAGGGTCGAAAGGCGCTGACCCGCATCTATAAATATGACCCAAGTTGTCACGTTTTGGGGATCCGATCTTTCTCATTCTACACTTGGATACTTTGAAGAAAAATATTGTAAATCGTAATTACAAAATTGATTTGGGAATTTAGAAAATAAAGTTTTCTTAGCTGGATAAAGGGAAGTCTCGAATACTTTAGATTACTTTAGCGTTTCATTAAAGCTTTTGTTGGGTTCGCTTTTATGTTTCAGATTTTGCATGCATCGAAAGGCCACTATTAACACAATCGAAACCCTATAGATTCTATTACTTCAGTAACCTATTCCAAGTTATCTTCACCCTGAGCCAAATTTCTCGACAAGGTGGAATCCTAACTGATTTTCTTGGTTCAAGCTTTATCACCAAAATCACCTTGCTTCCAATAGGGTCGAAACCTTTGTATTAGATTCTTGGAATAAGTCCCAGCAACACAACCCTCAAGACCTTCGATAGGATTGAAACTTTCAAAGGGAAAATTTTCTAAGATACTTTTATCAATTTGAAAGGAAGGCCTTTGAAGGAAAGACTAATCCATCTCAACAAAGTCGAAAGGTCATTAAGCATAGAATCTAACCCTTTCGACACAATCGAAAGGTCGGTTTGAGTAATTCTAGCCTACTAAAGCCTAATTGAGAGGAAATTCTAAGAGGATTCATACCTTCTTTTCTACTCTATTTGCCCAAAGATAATTCTCATTCCTTGGCATAATTTTTGGGTGTTGACAAGAAATCTTGTTAACATTTTTGGCGTTAGATGGAGGGCTCGAACCTTAGGCTTGGTTAATCACCCTACACTACTATCCTCTAACCCCACGTAATCCAATCTCAAGTTCATCTACTTTGGTTAAATCATGGCTAGAAGAATCAGAAGACCAGAACAAGGATCCTCTGAGCCACACGAGATAAAGTTCCCTTCAAGGTTCGTCAAAGATTCCAATCAAAATGAAGAGCAAAGATTAAGGCTTGAAGACTTAAGAACAATAAACCAAAAGAGAGCAGAATCTTATGATCTTGAGAAATGGAGCTTAAAATCTTCTCATGTTGGCCACACCCTTATCTTTGCACTAGGAAAGAAAACAAATGGAAGTGACAATGTCTTCAATCAAACGAGAAGAACCGTACAACAGTATTCAAAAGGCACAATCTTCGAGAAAGAGATAATGGATGATTACAATGCCTTTGCACATAAATGGCAACCAACTACAACAAAAGCACTTCAAACTCAAGAAAAACAGAGGGTGGTAAAAAGAAAATAAAACGGGGAGTATGAAGCTACAAGGCCAAGAAGAAAAAGCCAAAAAGCCATCCGCATGAATCAAGCTTCAAGTCTAGACTTCCAAAAGATTGCAACTTGACAACTTCCATAGAGAACATCTAATTGCTTATTAAGGATAAGCTTAACCACTAGCCATTACAGAAAAAGAGGCCAAAACATGAAAGAAACTAGGAAGGATACTATTGTCATTACCACATGATGAATGGTCACGAAACCAATCATTGTAGAGCCATGAAGGGGATGATCATCACTTTTTTCGTGAAGGAATGATCAAAGAATATCTACATGAAATTTGAGAAAAGCTCAATAAAGAGTTACTTTTCAAAGAATAATCTACAGGCTGGGAGTGAAATGCTCCTTATATTTGGATACTACCTAAGATATGTCTATCTAAGATGGTAGAAAAGCCTCTATCCGCACCGAGTTGGCCAGAGTAGAGCACCTCCTGGAGGGAGGGCGGGTAAGCCCTTAGCCACGTCATGAGATGGCTACGTTAAAGCACCATACAAGCCCTTGGCTACGCCTCTGGTCAAGTCAAGGCACCACTCGGAGAAAGGACGGAGTAAACCTTTATCCATGCCATAAGATGGCCAGTTTAAAACACCAAACAAGCCCTTATCCGCACGACGCTATGGCCATGGTAAGGCATCTCCTGGAGGAAGCATGGAGCAAGCCTTCATCCACGCCATGATATTGCCTAGGTAAAGCACCGAACAATCCCCTATCCATACAGCAAAAGGGCTAGGGTAGGGCGCCTCCTAGAGGGAGGTCGGGTAAGTCTTTGGTTCCAACCTCTAAGATGAGCTAATCAAGAGCTCTGGACAATAATGGACTAAGATGTCCGAGCACAAGTAGAGGCTCATTCAACAATGGACTAAGATGTCCAAACCCAAGAAGAGGCTCATTCAACAATGGACTAAGATATCCAGGCTCAAAGAGAGGCTCATTAAACAATGGACCGAGATGTCCGACCACAAGAAAGGCCCATCAAATATCTGAACGGGATGTCCAAGCCCAAGAGAAGGCTTATTAAGTAAAAGACCGAGATGTCCAGGCCTGAGGAAATGGCATATCTCCAAGAGACTAAGATGTTTAAGCCAGTGAAGCGGCATATCCGATCATGGACTATGACGTCCAAGCTCAAGAGGCGGATAGTCAAATTATTTCTATATATTCAAAACCTGAAGGGTTCATACATGTCAAAGATGACAGAAACAAAGAAGTGGAACGGAACTCTGTTTATTATTACCGGAATATGGGTTTTCGGGACTTTCATTTCTAAACATCATCTATTAATAATCGAATATCGGTTGCGGGTCTCTCATATATGAATTTCATCAATTAACACTTGAATCTGGGTTTAGGACATTTATTTCAGGACTCCATTTAATAATACCCAAATCTGGTTTTTAGATCTTTATCAATCACTAACTTTATTATACCCGAATCTGGGTATCAAGACCCTTACTTATTTTAGCCCTAATCTGGGTGTAAGATTTAAATAATGAATTTCTATTTATCTATCACAAATGCCCGAATCTGGGTTAAAGAACGTGTCATAAAGATCATTATTAAGAGTTTCCAAATCCTAGTCTCAGATTTATAATTTTTCAAATCCCATTAATGCCAAGGAACGGGTCGAAGGGTTTCTACTATGGAAACTCAAATGTTGATATCTGGATTTAGTTATTTATTAAATATCTCTTGAAGGTTACGTTCCAACATTTATGCCCTTGTGATAAGGAGAAATTTTCTATCAGCAAATTTCAGATATTCCAGCCAAATGGTTGAAGTTAAATTCTTGATTATATCTCATCATGGTTAAGGATGAGATTTAGACATTTAATATAATCTATGTTTCATGCGGTTAACAAGATGATTTGTAAAAGAAGAGAATGATATACGTAGACTGGTACGTCGATCTCAAGCTAACAATTAGAAATATTGTTTTGCTTCATACTTTTCAAGAAAATCAGTGCAACAAAGAACAACGGAAGATTCAATAGTACAAAAATCAATGTATAGGCAGTCAAAAGGCACTTTAAAAATGACATAACAAGAAAAGGATTACAAATCAGGTGATATTTATAAAGTTTATATGATTTACATAAGTCATGAAATTATTTTACAAAACTATGAAATTATTCACATGTGTATAAGACAAATTCATACGTATCAAATACTAAAATAAATCACAAGTCTTTAGCAACCTTGTCAAGAGTCTCAATGACTGAAGGATTTACTACGTGGCAAATCACATCATAGAGAACTTCTTTGAGTTTCTTTTCCTTCCTCTAACTCTGTTTTTTCATCTATCGCATCAACGTTAGTTTTCAAAGCACGTTTGAAAGCTCTATTTGCTGCACTAAGGGTCTTGTTATCCCTTTCTAACTCCATAATTATCGCGTTCGAGCTCTTGATTCTCGGCAGCATAATCACTTATAATATGAGAATATTAGCTTTCTGTTGCCCGTCAAAATACATGGCTATTTCGAATTTAAATTTTCGGTACCAATTACCCACAACATTCTCATCCAAACCCGGGGGAGGGTTGAGCATAGTAGGGAATTTCTTGGCCACGAGGAGTGTTGACCTTGTAGGTTTAGTAGCCGATGGAGAAGCGCGAGGGACCAGCAAGACAATGCTTGAAATCTTGTCCCCCATAATGAATTCCAGTGAAGCACACTATGCCTGACTATCCTTCAATTTTAATTCCAAGTTAATTATTTGTTGAATGAGCTCTGAAATCTTATGATCAAAGTCAATTGAGGGATTTGTCTTCACCTGTCGCTTGAGTGCGTAATCGTTTCATCCTTACTTTTCACATCGATCTCAAGATATCAAGATAGGCAACTTGATATTTCAAATTACTAGCAATTTTTTTGTAAACAATATATAGTCTATGCCATTTCTAAGATTCGATGTTACCACCGAAGTGTTCCAGTAAGATATCTTCACTTGGTTTACTCCTTCCGCATGCTTGCAATAGTTTCTCTCTAAGCCCATCAACGCATTATGATAAATCATAAGGGAGAGAAGCTATAGATAATTGTAGCTACTATTTAAAAAAAATAGGCAAAATAAAGCCAAAATCAAGATGAAAAATTCTTTTTTATTATAACAATGGATTACAACTCAAGCAAAAACAAAGTTAAAAGATACAAGGAACAATTGGATAACATCTAAAGCCGAGGAACTACTTTTCTATCTTTATCTAGTGAGTTAACGAAAATCACAAATATTGAATCAAAAGGCATAGTGACTCCTTTTGGGGTAATGACTAGCAGGCATTTTCTATAGTCCCATTTCCAACTGGAGGACTATCGCGATCACAAATTAATTTGGTTTGAAATGTTCTGATCTCCTTAAGAAATGTGTCTTTCTCATCATCAAGGAAGTCAAAGCAAAGGCGAGGATATTCCAAGTAAAGTTTTTGTAAATCTCTAAGAAAGCAATATCTTGCCAATTTCGAAGACTTTAAAGTTGATGCCTTTTTGGGATAAAATCTCCTCAATTTTACATATTGACTTAAATAGTCTATTAGAAAGAAGTCAACTTAATGAACTAAAACAGATATTTATAAATCAATAAATTGTTACATATTTACAATCATGCATCCTGTTCATACAAAACAAACTTAGAAAAAACTCAGAGACAAATTTATCCTTATAGTACTTAATCTTTTCAGGGGAGATCTTAAGGAATCGACTTGACCCGTGGTAAGTTCCAACAAGCTCTAGGATGCGGGTCAGATCCAAATTCATCTAAGTATCTCTTATGAAAATGTCTAAGTAGACCCCCACTGAATTCACCTAAATTCAAAAAGTCAATAATTAAATGTCTACAATAAGCTTTATATAAAAGGTTAACTAAAATGTCTCTCTCTTTAATCAACCTCCAAAAGAAGGTAAGTAACTCCTGATTTTTCCTTTAAGAGAGCGTCGTATCGGATGCGCGCTCTCTTTAATGAGGGGGTGGCCTTCCGATGTTTAAGAGACGCCAGCACCGAAGCACTCCCGTCAAGCCTATGATACTTTTCAGAGAGTACATTATGCTCCCTTATCTGTTTGTCTAATTCCCTATATAATCTGTTTATTTCGGTTTGTTTTCTTTCAAGTTTCATCTTATAGGGAAGGGAGGACTTCTTCCTTATCTAAAATGAATGATTTTGTACTAGTTATTATCTTTGAAGTGAAAGAAATTTAAACAGAGAATCTTATACCTATGATACCGGGACAGAAGCTTGGGAGGCATGCTCTTTTCTTTTAGGATCTTCAACCTGAACAGGAGCAGGCTCATCCTCTAGAGGAGTAGAATGCCCGACGGATTCAGGCGGAACACCCTTTTGGGGAGATGTCACTTTTTCAGAAGATTTAGCATTGTCACCACCATCCTTATCAAAAGTTTCGGAATGACCCCCTTTGTCTCCATCAGAACCTTGGCCATTAACAGGTTATCATCATCATCATCATCATTGTCATCGCCATAATAATCACCTTCTTACCTAGCGGTATCATCCTTATCACCCTCGTCCTCAGAGTCTGATTCAATTTCAAAAGAGGGATGTCAAAGGAAAGGATCTCAGAAACATCAATTGCCTCCTCATCTACAGGTTCAACCCCCTGCTTCATTTGGTTGATCTAGCCCATTACTCTATCAACCAGGGCAAAATCAAGCGAAAGGAAACCGAAGTCAGGATACTTCTTAAAGTTGTCAAAATAGGCGACCATGAGGGATTCTTCATTGGAGTTCAGCAACATTTTCCCAAGAGTAGTACAATTGAGATACTCGCTACTTAGCATCGGAGAAGGTATTGACAGCAAGTTTTAATGAATCCTTGGTTTTCTTGGACTTTTCCTTCAATGAAACGTTCTTTGCAGATAAGCAGGCTTTCTTATCAAAATCTTTTAAAATAAGATCCGTAGCAAATTTCTCATCGGCAAGGAGTCGACAAACCTTTCTTTCTGCCAAGGGATCAGTTTCTGCTCAGGCGAGAGAAGCTCGTAGTTGTTCCAATTCTGAAGTCGCTTCATCCTTGGCCGTAGAAAGTGTAGACACTTGTCCTTAAGTGCCGAGATTTTCTCCTAGGACATGGATAATTCAAGTGAAGATTTGGATTCATGTTCATGAAGAGTGAACCAACTCTTAGAAATCTAAAAGAAGATATGTAACACAAGTTAGTGATTTAGAGAAAACCAATGATGATAAGGTCAATTTAAGTGGAACTTACTAGAAATTGTTGCTCTACTAGAGAGCGACAATACCCTACCAAACTTGAAATGGTAGAAGGCGGGTGAACGGAGGTGAAGGACTCAAAGTGTAAGATAGACTCAACTATCTCTTCAAAGTTGATGGCAGAAGGAGAAGAAGATGATGGCTGAGAAGGAGTGCACTTTGGAGTGGGGGAAAAATCCAAAGCCAGTTGCATTTGTGCAAGAGCAGCTAGAGAGTCTGAAAAGAAAATGCGTGATAGGGGATCAATCACAATAGGGGTTTGCACTAGTTTATCTTTGGGAACTTCCACCATTGGGCTCTTTAGACCTTTGTCAAAAGACAAACGTTCCTCCTTCTCTGCATCTATAAATTTAGCAACCTTCTTTGGAGGCTCTATTTTAGACGGTTCCATCAACTTCCTTTTGAAGGCCTTCTTGATTTTGGCAGAGGATTCGATAATTGATAGTGCACCAGAAGTTTTAGGAAGGGAGCAGCACCGCTAATAGCCACTATAACTTGAGAAGCAATTGAAAAGAGTTTAGGCTTATTAAAAGTTGGTGAGATAATTCAGAAAGAAAGCGATAGAGATAGAAAGTGAATACTTTGCTTATCATTTACCAGAGTGGTTCGAACAAGTAAAATACATGGGAGAAAAGTGTTCAACATTTCCCAAGGAAAGGAAACATTTTCCTTTTGAAGTATGTCGGATCAGAGGGAGTAGACCCAAAACCCTTTGGCCAAGAGGGAGAAGAGAATGCTTCCTCAAGTTAGATGGTATCAAAAGCTTTAATCGATTTCCTATCTTAATAGGAACTATGGTAAAAGACCCTTCCATTCTTCTATCTGCTTCACTAAGTTCTTTAGCGGGAGAACTTGGTATAAGATGAAAGTTAGATAAGGAAAGAGATAAAATGGAAGGAAGATAGTGAAAATTTGAACTACGGAGGGAAGAAAAAATCCCGTTGATGTTTAAGAAACATCAAACAAAGAAAAAATGGTTTTCCCAGTGGTTAAACTTGTTGACCACATCAAATATAACCTTCTTTGGAGGGTTGGATCTGAAGTTCTGATGACTAACAGTGCTAAGTTTGACTAATCAAGTCAAGTAGTTCAGAACTTCAGCATTTAAGAAGGGAAGTCCAAGCTCTAGTGCCATAAGCTTCAAAGCTAAAAGATAGGTGTAGAAATTTGGGGAGAGTTGGATTAGAGCAATCAAAAGGTAAGAAAGAAATCTGGACAAGAATTCGGGAAAAGGCAAAAATCCACCATGCCATATATGGACAGCTATGTAAGCGAAGAACCCTTCAGGAGGGTTGTTGATAGTATCAATCCCCTTAGGTGGAATAGCTTCCACGCTAGTAATTCCAAAGTTCTTAAGGATGACATCAATCTCATCCTGGGAAGATACCAAAAGAATGCTTCGAGATGGCGTCAAGTGTTTTTTGGAGAGCTCATGATTCTACCAATTGAAAATATTTCAGTTAAAATTTGCAAGTTCAATATGAACATAATATCTTTTGAGAATTAATCAAGAAACCTAGTTAGATATAACTTAAACAAAAACCAAATACGAAACTTCAAATTTATGTAAAATGATTAAGCTAAAAGTCAAAGACATTGCTTTCAACAGAGTCAAAAGGAAAACGACATCAACACTTAGCAAGTACATCTCGACATTATCAAAAGCCTAAATAAAAGTGTTCCTTGAGCTATCGACAAGGTCGAAAGGACAAGTTGAAATATTTGTTCAATTGGCACTTTTCAATAGTGTCGAAAGCTCTACAGGAATCAAATTTCCAAAGGGAGATAGTGAAGATCAACTTAAAAGCTAGAATAAAATATACACTACAAACATTCCATAAACCAAGTAACAAGACCCTTCAACACCGTTGAAACAAATAAATTAGGTGTCCTAAGAAAAATACAAATGTTGTCGAAACCTTACATATTCAATGAGTCGAAACATTCTAAGTTAAACTCATATGCACTTAGAACATTTCGACAAAGCTGGACAAAAATAACTCTAAAGGATTTTGACTCGTTAGACATAAATGGTGTCGAAAGAGTCAAAGTTCGAAAGAGTTAAAAGGTTATGATGGTTCTGAAAGTTAACTAAGGAGAATGGATTGCAACCGGCACAAAAGGTTTCGACTAAGTCGGAACGTTTTGCTTTCGAAGGGGTGACTGCACTTTACTTAATTACACATCCTTTCGACAAGGTTGATCAAATTGGCACTACAACCCCTTACGATCCAATCGAAAGAGGTGAAGGGAGAAAAACCTATGTTGCCACCTTAATCCCTTTTGAAGGGATAAAAAGGTCATTTTGTGGCGCTAATTTTTCATTCGTACATTTGAAACTTCCAAGCGAAGGAAGCAGGTTCCAATGTCTTTCCCAAACCCAATTGCAAATCCTGGGTCCTAAAATTTCTTAAAATAAATAAACTAAACCTGTTAAGAAAATGAATTTTAACAGAAATTAAACTTTTAAGATTTCAAAAGGATAAAAATTATTATCAAACTGAAAATCCAGATCTTCTATGGAAGAATAAAAATAGGTAATATTGAAATGATAATCCAAACCCGATAAGGAGATGGATTTCAATATCAACCACTGTCAGTTTCAAAGTTATAAACGAGAATTCAAACTCTATCAAAATAGTAGAAATCCTAAAGAACTGAAGCAAATACAAAAAGAGAAACAAACTTTATCGGTTCAGGAAACTAAAGTACAAAATTTTCTTTGAAATTAATATAAAACAAATCAAAGCCACTCTCAAAGAATCAAGATTCGAACATTTCAAGTCGAATCTTAATTCTGAAGTCTGGAAAAGCGAAAATCAATAAAAACATAAATAGAGATGAATCAAAACTTATGATTTGGATTTGGAGTTTACTTTGATTTCTGTAAGCAAATAAAAAGCTTGAGAATTTTTGAAATTCTTTACACGTGCTTGAATTTTTTAATTGCAGAAAAGTGAAAGAGAAAGAAGAAGAAGAGCGTATTTTTTAAGAAAAGTCACCTAGAGTTATCAGCCATTGGATCAGATTTAAATGGACAGCCCAGATTTACGTAGGGAGACTAAGAGGCGGGAAGCTTCTAGGTTTTGGCAAAGTTGATTTAGAAAGTCAAGTGCATCCCTTCGCAAGAGGGGAGGGGGAAAATGTTACTCCAGATATTTGCCTTTCGACTGAGTCGAGACCTCTATAAGTAAAGAGTGAGTAGAGTTCGAGCTAGACCTTTTAGAAGAGTCGAGGGGATGCTATCGACAAAGTCTGGAAGTTCTAGAACCTTTCGAAGGTGTCGAAGGGTTTCCACAACCCAAGATCCGGTGGGTTTATACCTTTTGAAGAAGATGGAGCAGTCGAAAGTACCCTTCTGCCTTCATAAACAACTTTTCGACTAGATGAAGACCTTTTCGATTAAGTCGAAGCTATACCTTCCAAAAACAATGAAGAATGGCTTTATGAACATGCACCAAACCATTCGAAACCAATGGTTTTGCCTTCTTTCGAACTGCTAGAAAGAAAGTATTATCCTGAGAAACTCCTTCAAAATCTGTAGTAAGCATTTCAAATCGGTCGAAACCAATGTGGTCCAAGAGGGTCCCGCATCAAATCAAAAACAAGAGCATAGCTGCACGTCAATATCATCGAAACCATAGGACAGGGCTATCGACAGAGTCGGAAGCACTTACAAGGCAACTCAAGGAAGAGGAGCACAACCATACCTTTTGACAAAAGGCGGCAACATACTGGAGTCTTTCGGTAGGCACCTCTCGACCTAGTCGAAAGCATCAGGGTCAAAAGGTGCTGATCCACATCTATAAATAAGACCCAAGGGGTCATGTTTTGGGGATCCAATCTTTCTCATTCTACACTTGGATACTCTGAAGAAAAATATTGTAAACCCTAATTACAAAATTGATTTGGGAATTTAGAAAAATAAAGTTTTCTTAGCTGGATAAAGGGAAGTCTCGAATACTTAAGATTACTTTACTCTTTTATTAACTCTTCTATTAGGTTTGCTTTTGTATTTCAGGTTTCGCCTGCATCGAAAGGCCACTGTCAACACAATCAAAACCCTACATATCCTAATAACTTAAGTAACCGATTCCAAGCTATCTTACCCCTGAGCCAAAGCTCTCGACAAGTTCGGAACCCTAATCATGTTACCTACTTCAAGCTTTATTACCAAAATCATCTTGCTTCTGATAAGGTTGGAACCTTTGTATCAGATTCTTGGAATAAGTCCTAGCAACAAACCACCAAGGCCTTCGACAAGATTGAAACTTTCAAAGGTAAAATTTTTCTATGATACTTCTATCGATTCAAAAGGAAGGCCTTCGAAGGAAACAAATATCCATATCAATAAAGTCGAAAGGTATAAGCACAAAATCTAACCCTTTTGACATAGTCGAAAGGTCCGTCTGAGTAATTCTAGCCTAATAAAGCCTAATCGAGAGGAAATTCTAAGAGGATTCATACCTTCTTTTCTACTCTGCTTTCCTAAAGGATATTCTCATTCCTTAGCATAATTTTAGGGTTATGGCAAGAAATCTTATTAACATTTCGCCTTTATGTCTATTAGATTAGTGCTTATTATCAGTTTTAGGTATCATAATTTTAAAATGTTTTAATGTATAGTATCAGAATTCAGTTATCAGTAGCATTTTTTAGATATAGTTTTTAGTTATTCGTAGCAGATTTTAGGTATAAGTTTTTAAGTTAATAGTTGAATGAATTTTGATGTAAATGACAGTATCAGCACCTTTCTATTTTTTCCTTTTTTGTTTGAGTTTCATCTTCTATTTGTTGTTCACATCTTCTGTTTGTTCTTTTCTCTCGCCTTTGTTGTTCTTCTTGTTTAATTGTTCATTTTTTGTGTTAGCTTATAAGGTTTAACTGTCGTCTAACGCTAGAAAATTTCAAAACTCGAGCATCCTCAGGCAGTGACATACAATTAGTTTCAAATGAACTACGACTTCATAATGTGACTACCTTTATAAAAGCAAGAAGCGATATTCAAATCTGTTTAGGTTTCAGACTCGAGCGACTTAAAGCTTCAGGCACCATCAAAAATCTAGCATCAAAGATGATGATACTGTATATCGAGGCAACAATACTTAAATGGTGTTAGCAGCGACTCTCAATTTTAGGCAATAGCGGTGTTAATTTCCAAATCGACGCGTGGAGGAAAAACACAATGGTGCAAAACTTGAGCATGGAGGTGAGGGGGAGAAGAGGATGAAAACATAGCTAAGATATGGAGATGGAGAAGAGAAGGAAAGCATAGAGGAGATCTAGAGATTGAGAAGAGGAGGAAAGCGTAGAAAAAATTGAGGAGTGGTGAAGGAGATTGATCGATAGATGGATTTGTGAAGTTGAACACTTGAAAGATAGGTTTAGGCCCGTCCTTATAGCAAAACAAATAAATGACTGTCCCTATGCTTAAATTATAGAGATAATTTGTCCTTTAAAATATGTTCCCCATTCCAAAATGCCCAAATAGTCTCCAAACTTGTTTTATGTACAATTTGAAATGAAAATAGTACGGATGCCTACTAAATAGTTGGACTATAAGAGAATTACCCTTTCTGTACAGAATTGCTATAAATGCGTTGAGGAATGAAAACCCGATTCTTAGATTATGCCTAATTGTTATATATATGTATGCGTGTGTATGTATATATATATATGTGTGTGTGTATATATATGTGTGTGTGTATATGTTGCATTACTTATGATTGTTGCAAGAGGGGTTAATTATGAAAGGGCTATTCCCACTGAGCAGAGCGATTAAGGAGATGATTTGAACATTTTTGAGTGATCACAACTGGTTTAACGAAATGAGCTGAAGGTCCTCTCTTGTTGTGTTAAGTTTGAAGCAAAAAAGGAAGCTGGTGTGCACTATTGGTTTCACTACTTAGCATATTCTACTGCTTTGGTAGTTTGATAGTGTAAGCATTTATGTTCAAAGTTTCTTTGTAAAATAATGGTTGTAATCTTTGTTCCGGCTCTGATGGGTATATATCTATATGAAATTAGTAAGGTAGGTTTGTGATCCATGCAAAATCTAATTGGAAAGTCTAGTGAATTTGTAAGAAAAACATTTGTAAGTTGCACTTATCTATGTAAATGCTGGTTTATGATCCACTTAGAAGTTCCTAAAGTTTGTGATTATCCGTAGCTTTTTTATATATGTTTAAAGTAAAGTTCAACATAAAGGAAAAAATTAACTTCTTTGTTTGATGTTCCTTCGTGGCATGAAATTATTTACATCATAATTGTAACCATGATTCTAATATTTTACACACATACACACACGCGTATATATGTATAATTTGAGACCTATCAGATACCACATTTCAGTCTTTAAATTGACCGCATTTCAGTGTTTAAAACTATTTAAAACTGAATTTCTATCTTTTAAATTTTAAGACTGAAATTTCAATGGCAAATTGTTTTTGGGACATTGAAATTAGATATTGAATAGTTCTGTATATAATCGGTTTTTAAACTTCAAATAAAGACTGAATTGCTTAGTAGAAGACTGAATTTGTCAGTCAATTTATTTTTGTTGTGATATATGCCCTATATATAAGGAGGAATGATGAGAAGTAGAACGTCAATTTGTTTAGGAACATCGGAAGAGTAGATGAGGCCTCGGACTTACTATAAAGCTTCTTATTCCCATAAGACTCTGAATATGCTTCCAAACGACCAGAGTCTTCTAGCTATCACCAAATAAACGTGAAATGGATTCAATAGAGTTATTAGATTGGCATTGACATTTGGAGACAATAGCGATGTTGAGTTTACATAGGTTATGATCAAAAGGGAGAGCATTAAGTAAAAGTTTGCGCATAAGAATGGAGATTTTTGGTTGGATACGAGGATCCTATATCATACGAAAGGGAGATTAATGGCGTGATGTCGACGAATTACATTCCATGCATGCTTTAGTTGAAATCCCTCACTTTCCTAATCAGTGTAAGCCATGATTACATCGTGTTCAAAGGAAGTTAAGGATTTTTGCATGTGTTTCCAAGTTTCATTGGGGCTAGCGAGTATTTCATGATTACCTTCGGTTGCCGATCTACGACATTTATGATTGATAAATTTTTAGAGAGATTTGACCCATAAATTACACTTGTAAATTTTGCAGACATCACGTAGGTTGCAGATGCCAAGGCCGCTTTTCGATTTGGGCTTACAAATGCATCTACATGCAACCCAATGTTGTTTGTAATGGTCATCGTATGTGCCCAAAAATATTTGGCTTGGAGCCTTTCTAAAAAATTTTGTTCCTACTTTGATGTTATCGCCTCTTATTTAAACTTGCACCCTCTTTAATGAAAAATAGAAAACAATGACATACTTCGTTTGAAACACGCGATTGTAATTTCATTTTCATAATGAATTACCAATTTCATACTCTTTCCGATTACGTTCATACGTCATACGTTTCATTAAAGTTTTATCATCATAAACATTTGAGGAAATATATATGATACAAAGCACAAAATTACAGACATTTGCCCACCCCTTGAAATACATAACGCAAGTAACTGTGTTTACCTCAAGTTTGAAATATCCAATTAAAAATTAAATTTCACCATTATATATAACGTACTACATATTTTGAAATCTAAAGGAATAAAACATGAATTTGTAAGCTTTGAGTATACAATAACAACCTGTAATTTGACGCGGGACTATCAATGGATATTTTCGAATACAAATAGTGCCTTGTTCGTATATGCAACCGAAAATCATTTTCAGATATTCGATGGAGAAGATTGAAAGGCCAAGCAATGCACTATGAAGAAAGAGATGATGATGGCGATGTCATTGAATTTGCTTCATTAATAGGCTTGCGATTTGACTTCGATCGTTATGGATTAGTACCAAGATTGAGCCCTATGCAAGCAGACCTAATTTTAACAGTCGGTACAGTAATAATGAAAATGGCTCCGTCTTTAGTACAATTATGTGAAAAAATTTCCGAACCAAAATATGTCATTATCCACATCCACAGACACAAACGGATATTGAATAATTATCTTATCCGCTAACGATCGATAAATCAAGAAATGTAAATTAACTTTTTATTTATCATTAATTTTTTTTAATCTCATTGATTATAAAAATATGCAGATCAATAAATATAATGATAAGAAATTATTTTGAACAGTTAATATGCATTAAATTTATAAAATATAAACTTAATAAAACAACAAATTTATATCTTTCATTGTACTAAAATAAAAAAAAATAACCTGTAACCTTGGCAAAAACTGAATAGATAATTTTTAAATGCAGATATTTATCCATTTTTTGGAGATGGATGCCAACGGATTTTGGATTTTTTGGATATTAATTGATAGCCTTAATTTGAGTTAATTATTTTTGATTGTACAACAAATTGAGATTTATGTTGGGGTTTAGATAATTTACAAAGGAAATTTATTTTAATAAAGGATATTAGGACATGACCTAAATAAGGTCAAAACCTTAGAATTTTCTATATAAAAGTTTGTAACTCTAATACCTTGAGCAGTTCGTCATCTATTATCCTCCATCTTTCCTATCTTATGAAGACTTAGTGTAACACTCGCCTCTATACCCATATCACCCAAGAGTATTGCTGTATACTATCGAGTAACACGGAGAATGAGGCGATGTTGTTGTTTCCCAGACAAAAATAACATGACACATATAAATAGATCACATTATACTCTAACGAAAGAAAATATTGTATATTACACATTTTAACATCTCATGCAATATCATATTTTATACATTTCAAACCCTTTATTTTAAATAGGCAACTATATCAATTTTTAATACAAAAGAATACATATAATCGTGACTCTGTCCATCCATCACCTCTTACCCAAAAACTAAACCTGCAATAAATCCTCGGTCTGACCCGAGGATAGTTTGTAAAAACAAACCCCGAGTCAGGCTATTTCTAGCTGTGAGTTCCTAGACCACCATAAAATTTAATAATATTCACCATAACATAAGGTGATTAGTAATTTGATCGTTAAGGTCTCTGGTGACCGCCTTTTGAAGCAAAAGTTTCCTTCGCCGTTCGAATGCTTGAGTATTGCTTTGGAGTTTGGTAGACAGAGGATCTTTAGATAAGCTCCTCTTTTCAAGATCTGCAATCAATTCATCCCTAAGACTAGTGAGATGAGATGAAGGATCTGACGAAAGTGAAGCAGTCATTAACCGTGATTCCTATAAAATGAAAAAGAAATCAATACCCGAAGAAAAAAATTCCATTTGTTATAATAGAAGGGGTTACAACTCAAGAAGAAATAAGACAAAAGGTACAACATCATTATTATAATCAAGTTCTCTCCTTGCCCTATCACATTTAAAGTCAGGAAACAACATTTTTTTACCTTTTCCAAAGAGTTAGTCAAAAGGGCAATTGTTGGTTCAAAAGTCGCATTAAATCCTTCTGGGTAACAACTACATGGCATTCGTTATAATCCCATTCTCCAACTGGAGGATTATCACAACCACAAATTAATTTTGTATATCATTCCCGAATTTCCTTAAGAAGTTTTTCCTTTTCCTTGCTAATAAAATTAAAGTGAAGTCGTGGTTGTTGCATATAAAGCTTTTGTAGATCTCTTGGAAAGCAATATTTGGCCAATAATGAGGATTTCAAGAGCAAGAACTTTTCTAAGTAATCTCCTCTTAACATGACAAATTTTCCTAAGTAATCTCTAGTAACAGGGCTGCTTGAGAGAGTTTACTGTGTAATAATATAATAAAATAAAACTAAGAATAAAAAGAGTAACATAGTAGGTCCATAGATAAAAAGTTGTATGATTACAAATATTCTTCCAGTTCATACAAGATTGAACTTTTAGATATTTTAGAAATGAACTTATCCTTATAATAGAAGGCAATGTGCGAAGAATTGAGTAGACCAGTGGTAAGTTCTAGCAAGCCCTCGGGTGGGGATCAGTCCCGTGTTCGTTAAGTATCTCTTATTTAGGTATCTAAGCAGGCTACCACTGAAATCACCAAGTAAGAGTAATCCACAGTTGGATGTCTGCAATAAGCCTTATAGAATTTTTTTGCTAAGATATCCCTTTCTTCGACGAGCATCCAAAATAGTGTCAGCAATTCTTTATTCTCTTTCAAAAGCTTATCATAATGAAGATGTGCCCTTTTCAATCGAGGGGCCACTTCTTGATCTTTGAAAGACGTTCACACCACAACATTTTATTAAGCTTATACTACTTATCAGATAGCGCATTGTGTTCCTTTAACTGTTTATCTAACTTCCTATATAGGGCAATTATTTTCGACCATTTCCTTTCAAGATTTGTCTTACAAAGATTTTTGTTTTTCTTCCTTATCTAAATGGTAGGATATCAGCTAGGGTTATCTTGAAAATGAGAGCCTTGTTGATAAAGAGTTCCATCCTAAGAAACTGGAATCGAGGTCCATAAAATTTGCTTCTTCTCTTTTTCTTAAAATCACAAATCAGCATCTTTTCTTTGGAGATAAGAGGGTTCGAGGAATTCATTCTTATCCGCTTCATGGGCATTAGGATCAGGATAAAATTTTCTTAATCCATCTTCACTATCTAGAACCCTAAAAGTGTCACCACCATCTGCTCCAGGAGTATCATCATGATCGCCCTCATTGTCTCCATCACCTTGACCTTTGTCATCATGATTATTGTTAATAAGAAAATTTTTCGACATCCCTAAAGCTTACTGGACTATTTTTGTAACACAATTAGACTACTAAAAGAGAATTGAAAGAGATTACTTCCTTTGAAACCCTTCTTCCGATTAAATTGGCTTTGCCAAACTACTGCCGTAGGAAATTTGTAAGCATATATAATGGATCATTGACCAAATTAACCTCCTCGAAATGGAGATAGAGGAGAAAGCATCTTATTCGAAGACCCTCTTTTGAATGAGTCAAAAGCGGTCATTTATACTAACCATTCATTCCTATCTTTCATGTCGAAGGGTCCATTGAATACCATTCGACTATGTCGCAAGTTCTATTTAACTTCTAAAGGGAAATAACTGCTTTTGACATCATTGATTTTATTTATAGATAAACTCCTTTAAAAGGGTTGAAGAGGTAGTCAGGAGTTTGTTCCTTTCGAAAGAATCCATCCTTGTGTAATCGAGTATCATTATAAATCAGATCTCTTTCGAGACATCCTTTTCGACCAGGTCGAAATGGAATTCGTCCTTTCAAAACAAATCTATTTCACAATTATGCAAGCTCCATTTGGTGTATAAGATAGAAGACCATCTTGGATATATATAATATCTATGAACGTATCATTGTCGAAACATCATAACCATCTTTATTCGTCATCATATATTGCTTATCGTGATAGTAATGTGTATTGACTATATACTATCCAAGTTGTTCTTCAGCTTTGCATAAGACAAAGAATCTAAGAAGATAAGGTAGCATCATGTGCAATTGATCATCAGTCTAGCTAATGATCAAAATGTTCTTCCTTAGAATCGAAATCCTTAATGAATCCATGCATTCCTTCTTTTTCCATTAATCTACAAAAGGATTACAAGTGTGAGAGCTATTTTCCCAAATCAATTTAGGGTTAAAAAGAAATATTTGTTTTAAAGAAGTAGTAGAATGAATTTAGGTTTCTCAAATCTGGATCCCAAAATCGGACCCCTCGGGTCTTATTTATAGATGTAGGTCGGTACCCTTTCGTGCCCATCTTTCCGACCCAGTCGAAAGGTTCTCTCATCTTCCGCTTTCATCCTTCAGCATGGTCGAAAGGCCTCTCTCATTCTTCAGTGTGATTGCTTTCAATGATGTCGAAAGGCTACTTTTCCAAGTACTCTCATTCATCCTTGCATTTCATATTTCCCTATTTCAGACCTTTCGACCCAGTCGAAAGGGTCCCTTGTCCACCCTTTGTTGTTATTAAGGTCTGGGTACCTCTTTTTGCTGCTTTCCCCTAGGTATTTTGACTTCGTCAAGGTGGTTGATGCGCTTTTTTTCGTGTTGCTTTACTATTACAAGAAGTAAAGATGCATGCCTCCGATTCTATTGATAGGTAGTTACTAGGGTTTCAGGGTATTGGATTGTCGACGACTTTGACGTGATAAGTGGCTTCCGAATGCATACTTCCGAATTGATGTAGTACCTTCCCTAGTTATTGGATGCTTTGACTAGCCCGAAATGCATGATTATGCTTTCAAAAGGGTTGTCTAAATAAGGAATCCTATGAGCAGTTTGAATGAAGGTGAAACCTTTGGTTTCAAAAGGTTTAGTGCATCTATGAAGGGTGGTTATCCATTGCCTTCGAAAGGTTTATCTTCTACTCATTCGAATTGCCCTGATGCATATGGAAGCACCTGATTCGAAAGGGAACACTAAAGTAGTAGGGTTCTTGCTTGAAATTTTTGAATCCATCTGCATGGAGAAGCTTTAATAAGGTGGAAGGGTATCCTTATTTTCTTCTTTCATCTGTTTGAAAGCTCTTGCATTGTTCATCATTTGTGATGATGCTTGATGCTTGCGACTCCTTCGAAAGCCATCTCAATGCCTTCGCAACACCTTTCTATGGACCTTTGTTTTTAAGTGGATGTTATAGTTAACATTTTGCCCACCCCCTCCCCGTATGAAAGAAGCTTTTGTTCTTTAGGGCAAAAATTTCACAACTCCTCTGTTCTTAAAATTCTTGTTTTCCTGCAAAATTTTAAGTAACATTTTCTATTGTTAACTCATTATCATATATATGCTTCATGATTTGTAAATAAAGTCAACATAGTAGTACTTCTTAACGCAAATGATTAACTAATCATAATCTTGAGTCAATAAAGAATATTTTATTCTCAATCATTTACGATTGAGAACTAAGGATTTTTATCCTATAATATTATGAGCTCTATCGAAGTTAATAGTTATTCAAGCATATAATAATTGAAATCCAAGAATATCCTGTTAAAGACAAGTAGTGTATGGAAATTGGAGGTTATAGACTATCGTCTAGAGATGACTCATTGTAATCCATAAATTTTTATTTAGGGAATAAGTAACATGTATTTAGAGGCCCCTTTTGGAGATAAGAATAAACCAGGAACTTAAGTTCAAGTGTTGGAGATCGTCGTATTTAAGCTGAAACCAATATTCTAATTTTGGAATTATGAAGACCGATTCGAACTTTTATTAAATACTTAGATGTCTACTTTAAAACCCAGATTCATGAATTAATAGATGGATCCCCAATTGATGGTAACAGACTTGAAACTCAGATTTATATATTAAAAAATTAAGAAGTCCAAAACCCAGATAAAGGCATCATTGAGTGGAGTTCAAAAGCTAATGGCAAGATGTTTAGAACCTATATTTAGGTTTTAGTAAGTGAAATTCAGAAATTGTCTTCATAATAGAACTCTTAAACCCAAATTTAGGTATTTGCAGTGGATAATCAAATATCCGAAATAATTATCTTCGTAGCCAAAATCTCAAGCCTAGATTAGAGCGTAATGTTGGATAATTAGAAATCCATTCTTCATTATAGGAATCTCAAGCCTAGATTAGGGCGCTGATGAGGGATAATTTGAAATCCATGATGATTATCTTTAGAATAGAAATTTCAGGCCCAAATTAGGGCGTTAATAAGTGAAGTTCGGTAATAGTTTCGATACCTAGATATAGGTATGATGAATTGAAGGATCCGTAACCCAGATTCGGGTGTTAATGAGTGAAGTCACATATTTCAATAATGAACGACCCGAAACCCATATTCGAGCATTAATAGATGAAGTTTAGAAATAGGAAACTCGAACCCAGATTTGGGTATTAATAAGTGGAGTTCCTTTCTATTCCTTGGATTTTTTCTTCTTTGACATGTGCAAACCCTTTAGACTGTGTATGTAGTCGCGATTTGATTGGCTGCTTCTCAAGCTTGGACGTCTTAGACCATCATTTATTTGCCACTTCTTGAGCTTGAACCTCTTAGTCCGATGTTTGATGTTCCGCTTCTCGAGCTTGGACATCTTAGTCCATTGTTGGATGAACCTTTTCTTGGGCTTGGATATCTTAGTCAATTATTGAATGAGCCTCTTCTTGGGCTTGGACATCTTAGTCCATCGTTGAATGAGCCACTTCTTGGGCTTGTACATCTTAGTCCATTGTTGTCTGGTTCTCTTGGTTAGCTTATTCTTAAGCTAGAACCAAGGACTACCCAGCCTCCCTCCAAGAGGCACCTTGACCTGACTAGAGGTGCGGTCAAGGGCTTGTCGATGCTTTAACTAGGCCATAGCATGGTGCGGATAAAGGCTTACACTCCTCCCTCCAAGTGGTGCCCTGCCCTGGCCATAACATGGTGCGGAAAGGGGCTTGTCGATGCTTTAACCTGTCCATAGTGTGGTGCGAATAAAGGCTTACTTTCCTCCTTCCAGGAGGTGCCTAACCGTGACCATAGCATGGCATGGATAGAGGCTTGTCGATGCTTTAACCTAGCCATCTCGGTGTAGATAAAGGTTTACATTCCTCCCTCTAGGAGGTGCTTTGCCCTGGCCATATCGACACGGACAGAGGCTTTAACCATTTAAGGTAATGTTCAAATGAAAGAAGAATTTCACTCCCAACCATGTAAATCCTTCTTTTGATGAAAGAGATGCTTTATTTATTAAATGTAGAGAAATATGGCTTAGATGTTCTGTGTTCCATGTTATAGGAACCATATTGCCATCTGGTTGGCATAACTTGTAAGGTCCTAGAGGAATTACTTTACGTATAATTAGGGGCGCTTCCTAGTTTGGTCCCAGCGATCTATCTATGGAATTCCTTGTGTTTGCCATTACTCTTTAGAATACTAGATCTCCTTCTTGAAATGATCTTTTTCTTACTTTTGAGTTGTAATATTTCAAAATCCTTCTTTGATATTCTAATTTTTGTATTGCTGCTTCATCCCTCAACTCATGTATCAAATCTAATGATTCTTTCTTTAACTCTTGGTTTAATCAAATGCATATGTGATCCTTTAATGTGAGGGTTTTTCAGTCTCAGTCGGTAACATCGCCTCATACCTATATGTTAATGAATAGGGAGTATGTCCCGTTGCTATTCTGGTAGATGTTCGATAAACCCATAATACAAGTGGCAAATGTTCTACCCAATTTCCTTTAGCTTTACTCGATCGCTTTTTAAAATAGCCTTTATGGTCTTATTTACAGCCTTAACGGCCCCATTTACCTTCGGATGCGCAGTGGAGGAAAAACTCTTAATGATTCCATTTTTATGACAAAACCAAGAGAATTCTCCCTCAAATTGCATTCCATTGTCGAAAAAAACTTGTAGGGAATTCCAAATCTGGTTGTATTAAAACAGCATTAAGACGTTACCCATATCCCCCTTAACACATTTTATATAACGCCGTAGTCCATACAGATACTGTAAACTCCACCGTAAACTGGTGGGCTATCAGCGAGCACTCCATAGGTATAACACAAACCAAACTCGTAGAAGGCGCGATAAGGCATGTGACAAGGCAAATGAGGCAACGTCCAGGGTTGGATACTACCGTTTTGCTGATCCGGACTGGTGGCAACGCATAGCAGCAACTACAGTCCACCTCGGAACACACTTCCATAATCAAATCGAGGGGTGGCCACTAAATCAATCACAAAGTCATAATATGGTATCAAACAAGCATGTCCAATCGGAGGTGCGACCTCACTTGGCCCGACGTGGCTCCTGTTTTAGTAACATCAAGCTGACTCGAGGGTGTCAGGACTACGTTAATAACTATACTGAAACGGTCGCCAAATCATCCTACTTCATTCTGGAATCTCCACCACATAAACAGTTGTTAAAGTGGTTTTCGGTATTGGTAGAGAGTATGACAATGTCCAACACCGGTCTCTTTAACAACCCAACTCTTATTTCACACCGGATGGTTCTTTTATATTTTCAAAACCGATTTATAATTGATATCAAAATATCATATTCAATTCAAACCATATCATTTTCGAAATCATATTCACTTTCAAAATCATATTTACTAGAGTATATCATTTCACAAGAAAACATTATTTCAAATCCCACTTTAGGTTATAATATCATTTAACCCTATTCGCTTTTAAATCAAGGATTTAAATATATATAATTTAGCCTTGCACAGTTTGAATTTTTGAAAATAGTTTAGATAGTCATACAGTTTCAAAATAACTTAAAATAGTTTAAAATACTTTAAAATAGTTTAAATGGTTTATAATAGATTAAAATTAGATTAAAATAGTTTAAAATAGATTAAAATAGTTTAAAATGGATTAAAATAGTTTAAATAGTTTAAAATAGATTAAAACATATTAAAATAGATTAAAAATAGTTTAAAAGAAGTTAAAATAATTTAAAATAGATTATAATACCTTAAAATAGTTTAAAATAGATTAAATAGCCTAAAATAGATTAAAATGGGTTAAATATAGTTTAATAGTTTAATGTAAAAATGGTTTGAAAATCTAAGTAAATCTGAATTTAAAATAATATATTTTTAAATGGTTTAAATTAGAATAATTAATTTGCAAGTTATATCAAACTAAACTATTTCTTCCATTTCAATAAATCTGGACCATATCTAGCTTTCAAATTGACAAACTCAATTTTTACCTTCCAATTCAGATTCTCAATAAAACCATTTAAATCTATATCGAGTTCAAATCCATGTTTGAACTATAACTTTAAGCTATACCAAATTCAGTAGATTTCAAAATTAAATATATGTACGTTTACAATAACTCAATTTTGATAAATTTCATTTATACTTCAAATTCAACCTTAAAATTTCACTTTAGATTCTTTAATCAATTCATTTAAACCAACACCAATTTTAACATTTAAAGCTTGGATTTTCGAAAATAATTCAGTTTATATAAATCAAATTTTATTTCAAAAAATTATTTAACTGAATTCAAAATTTAAGGATTTAAAAATTATTTAACTTAACCAATCCGATGTCCATATATAATTTTCTACCCTATGGTCAAGTGATATGGATATTTAGCATTTCAATTCTTAAAGATTTTATTTTTATGGATATATATCATTTCAACCCGCAATCTCGAATAAAATTCAATATCAATAAAATTGCTCGGGTTTATCATTTCAACCTATAACGATTTCCCCTAATCTATAGATCGTTTGGGTATGTATCATTTCAACCCATAGTGATTTTCTAACAATAAACTAAGGAACTTGCATCGTTATAACAATATATAAATATAACATCCAATCATTCCATTTCAAAAATCAAACACCCATTACAATCATCATTCCAATCAACCAATAAATAACAATAATTACTGATTATCATTAACCAGTATCAACTGCAATGTAAAATTCAATATTAAATTAAATGGTGATTTAATTCAATAAAAGTTAGATTTAACTGGAATGAGAATTGAAATATACCAAACATCAACCAACCAAATTCAAATCACGTCATAAATTCAATTTAACTAATATAAGATAATTTAGTATTTGTGAGTGGGTTAAAACACTTATTTTTGATTTCGAATCAATTTAAAATCCAATTATAGCCCAAAAATTTGAGCAATCTCAGAATTCATCCAAACCAGTTCTATAATGTCTGGAATTCCAATACGATCGTAGCGGAGCAAACTGCGTGTAAATCTAACCTCGTATGTAAAGGTTATACACATTAGAACATTATTTAAATTAAAATGGATAAAATAATAATTAATAAAATACACGTCCTCCATACCTCTCTCTCCCTGGAATCGAACGCGACAACCAACAGTACGCACAAATGAATCCTACAGCCTAAACTTTGACCATCGACTCAACACGCCTTCGGGCACCATCGAGTTGCTGACCGCCACCATCTTCCTTCCCTCGACGAGGCACGTCCACCAAGCTCCTAGCGAGCCGCCATCGTGGTCGCTAGAAGCCTCTACCGCTACCCCTAAACTAGGGTTTCAAAACCTTACTTTGAATAATCCGGCCACCTCCCTCAGTTTCGGGTCCTGCGGCCACTACCTATCGACTCCTGGAAGCCCTCTCTACAAAACCCATATCTCAATTTTGTCGACTGTTGCTTCATTTAAAAACCCCCAATTTGGCTTTGACCATGATTTTTGGTTGGCTCGTGCACTGTTACAGAAAATGAACACTTTTTGTAGGTTCCGTTCGTCGAAATTTTTCCAATGATATATAATATGATATAGTTCGAGGATTTTTAAATTTTGAAATTGATTTGATTTGCAATTGAATTTACGAATTAAAGTTTCTGCCATTTGAGAAGGAGGAGTAGACAGATGGAATTTTACATCCTGGGAAAAGAAATAGAAAGGCTGCTAGGGTTTAGAAAAATCTATTTATATGAACAAAGCCCGGTAAGAAAGAATGATCATATCGAATCGATTTGAAATGACAATAACGACTCGAAAAACCTGTTCCACTTTCGTAATGAAAGTGGATCATCCTATATGTCAAAATAGATGTTTTTGATATTTTTAAATCCAATGGAACAAGTTTAAAATCCTAATTCCAATGTATGAAGAAGTTAGGTTTTAAAATCAGCTTATTTCAAATTGAATTTATTAAATTGATTTCTACGCGTTTCAAGCCCGTACGGTCAAACGATAAGTCCGATCGCTAGTAACTTGAAATCCTACAATAATTCACCATTATAAATCTGATGAAACTAGTTTCATTAAAATCCGATACTTTGGCCAAAATGGCTATTTCTATGTTAATTAAATAAATTATTATTAAATTAATCAAATCCCTATTTAAATTCAAATTTAATAACTAACAATTTTTATCATTTTTGATTTCCTAGGCATTCATAATCTTTTAAAATAAATTTTCATGTCAATTCAATGTTAAATATTGCGCTGATGAAAGTGTTCAATTTCAATTGCAACAAATTCATTAATTATAATTTAAAATTCCAATAAATGCATTTATTTTGATTTTTCATCTTATCACTTAATCAATTATTACACTATGAATATAACTGACATTGGTTTACCATTTATTACATCAATATTCTACAGTTATCATTTTAATTCACATTAACTGCAATATTTAGTTGGATTAATTGCAAATTGATTTTCAGTTTATTTCAACGGATTAAATAGTGAATTATAATTAAACCATTGTTATAACTTACCAACACAAACACATCTCTATGTTTATTATTTACAAACGAAGCAAATAAATTCACATACTGATTAATTATTATACATTAACCAATTACAATTAATTACTTAAAACTATACCATTTATATACAATATTTGGTTTATTTACTTATTTACACTTTATAACCAATTATAACTTTCCAATAATTTCAATTAATTGTAATTACAATAAAATAATTATCAAATGCCTTAAAAACATTATAAAAATTACATTCTAGTTATTTTCTCATTATTAAATCTTATATTTTTAATTTTCACAACATTAAATTCAAAGACTTATTTAATTAATAAACGCAATATTTTTTATCGAGAAATACAGGTTGTTACACTCTCCTCCACCCAAAACTTTTCGTCCTCGAAAAGGAAAAAGAAGGAACTAAGGAATTAATATATTTTATTCCAAGTATTTAATTTATAACTAATTAATCTACATTATTGATAATTTAAATAAAATATATTAATTTATAAACATATTAAATCCTTTCATATTCAGGTTCAATAAAAGTTTGAAAACCTTTCCACTTTCACAAAAAAAAAATTAAGTCTAGAATTCATGGAAAACTTCCATAGAGTCTCCTTTGTACGAAGAGGTATGGGAGAAATAACAATATCAATAATAACACACACACACACACACACACACACACACACACACACACACACACACATATATATATATATATATGTATCAAATTTCAAATATAAAATATCCCAAACCACAGGAAAAACAATATAATATCGCTATAAAAACTTAATCCAAAAACGTACCTATTTGTAAACAACGATTTATTTATGGAAGCAGTAGCTTTTGCTTCCATAAACCTTTATTTCACTTATATAATCCAAAAGGGGGAGAATTGTTTAAAAGAGTAATATTCAAGTTGTTTCAATTTATAACAAACAAATCAACACAATCATAATAGTAGTCACTTGCAAACAAAACCATACAACCATCATATGTAATCCAAGTAATCAATCATCTATCCATAACAGCCAAAACAAATGGTTTGTTCAGGTTCAAAAACTTTTAACCGTATAAAATGATAAATAAATTACTAAGTATACCATACACTCAACAGTCTTAGATAAAACTTAATAGGTTATTCTTACAACCTTACCCATTAGAAGTATCCTTTCCCAAACATCACATAAGCCAAAACAAACAAGAATTCCAAATATTATTTAAGCTTATTCATATTAATCTTGTTTCACATCATTTACTGTTCATTTCTTTTTTTTCATTCATACAATGATTATTTTCTTTAATTTACATTCATTACTTATAAAATTCATTTCCCATTCATTCATACAGTGCCATTTTCTATTCACTTATATTCATTTTCTTATGTATGTTCTTTCTATTCAATTATTTAGATCATCAATGAATTCATTATTGAAGTATTGCATACATTTTATTTTTATTTAATTCACATTTATTATTAAATTCTATACTTGATTTCCATTGAATATTAATATTAATATTCATATTCATTAATGCATAAATTCATACTTAAGTTCCTTAGCTTCTTAATTTGCATTTATCTTTCCATTTATAGTGTTATTGAATATTAAATCCATTTTCTGAATCGTTTCAACATTTCTAAAGTTATAATCATTTACTAAATATAGTATTCACCTTTAGTACTCATTTTAATTATAAATAATTTCAAACATTTACTTAAGTTTATAACCATTTACTTACAGTATTCACTTTTCTATTAAATTTAATTAGTTGCACTTCAAATTATTAACATAAACTATGCTTATAATATTCTTATACATATTAGTTCTTCATTTATAAACATAATTCCATTGAACACACTTGTAACGACCCTGACTCGACCTTCGAAAATCGGCACCAAATACATCACCCATATACGAATGCCGCAGATTCAAACGTCGAATCTGGTTCGCCGGAGCTTATAACACATTAAGTACAACAACACAGCGGAAGAAAAATAATCCATCATTGATACAACACCATGAATACAACATTGTGATATAATGAATATCACATAATCAGAGATACACAACAGCAGAAATGATAACAACGGAGGAGATAACTCCAACATGATCTTCAAAAGAGAATGAATCCACATACTGCATCACCAATCCAAAGCTCCAAAGCCAAAGCTCTAAATTTCAAGCTCGAACCACCATCATGCTGTATTAAGAAAGGTCAGGAATGTTGAAGAGAAGCACAATGCGATAGCCAAAATACAAAGTCTTCAAAGACCAAATACTTCAAGATTTCCAAACAGAAGGCTGAAGGCTACCAAATCTATATCTACTAGCTGATTATATGAAAATTTGACTCTAGGCTGCCCGTATGGAAAACTATGGGCACCCAGAGTTTAGAAAGGGAATAATAAACTCCAGGTCAGTCATGGGACTGGTATGAGAAAAAAAAATTATCTTGAACAAAAACAACAAAAAGAATTTAAAATTTAAATCCGCAATGCTTTTTGGAAATGAAATAGGTTAAGGCCTCCCTGCACACACACAATGCAAGCGCACAATTGGAGGAGATTTCTCCTTATGATAGTCAAACATGCTTGATACGCAAAATCCTTTTGATATTATTATTAGTGCATAGTGCAGAAAACCTTTCGAAAGTATAATATTAATCTTAGCCAGCATACACATTTCGTAGTATGCCTACTATAGCTACCACGTTCAATAGCAGGTTACCACCACACTCCATGGCAAGTTATACAACTAAAACCGTACAGGGCGCGTATTGTTTCTTTGGATTTCTAACAAATGGTCAAGCTAAGGAACTTCCCGAGCCACATGGGTATGCCTCTTGAGGGACGCCCCGAGAACCTAACCAGCTCTTTGCCAACATAAGGCCAGGTTACCTCTTTAACTAGGTAACTATTACATGAGTATGCCATCCCCCGATCGTTACCGACCTTTATCCGAGCACTCAACACCAACAACCACAAAGTAATAAATTTGCAGCAACCACATAAGTTAAGTACCTGGGCTCCATACTATGATACCACCCTTTTCCAAAAGAAAATGGACATACCCTAAAGGGCGCGACCCATATAACCTTGCTGCATTCTTCCTGTTTCGACCATTTTCGAGTTGTGGGGTCCGACGAGGTCTCGTCCACAAAGCTATGCTTGTCGCAAAAGTCATGATTTGATCAACAAATGATCAGCAATACTTAGCATGCCACATTATCAAATTGGGAATGTATCACTAGTAACCATCAATAACATAACCTCTGAGCTCATACGTCTCAGAGAAGGGTGCTAAGCTAAGAGAATAAATTCTATGCCACCAAACAAAAATGAATTTGATAGAAACCATCTTTTACATCTCAAAGTGTAATGTCAGACATATATCCATATAAGTCTGTTCCGGGTTCGAACAGAACTGAAGGCACTTCAAAGAAGCCCTTGCAATCCGGGTATTCACAATCCCGATCGGACTCCTCATCACATATGGAGATCTTTATACCATAGCTACTCAGTGCAGAGTCATTCGACGGGTAATCCTTTCATTCTCAAAAATACCCGGTCTTCACCACCAGTCTTCAAATGCTATCCATATCGTCGTATCACTATTCGGAATGGATTTTATGACACAAAGTCCTCTCCCGGCTAAACCGAATAATGAGCGCAAAATTTTAAAACCATATGGATATATGGGATCTTAGTTAAGTTACAACTTAAAGCCCAAAACCTTTCTTTTGAATTTTAAACAAATTTCCACTTTTAATCTTTTAAACAAAATGATTCACTTCACTTTGAAAACAAAGTTCACCAATCTTTCAAAGATTCATTCATAGCTTTCAAAACTATTTACAACTCAAATCACACAGCTTGAAATCCTTTCAACAAAAAATGGAAATTCTTGCATTATATGAAAGCCATTATCATTTGAAAACAAATGATTTATGTTTCGGAAAAATCTGATCAAATATGCACAAGTTATAGCCTTTAAAAGTATAAACCAGAAAATCAACGATTTGTCGTATCATTGGCAAGTTCTAATTTGAATTAAATTCAAATTCCAAAAACAATTTATTAAAAATAGTTTTAAATCCATATATATATATATATAGTATAAAACTTTCACACCAAATTTCCAAAACAATTTCAAAACTTAAACATGATATATTATATTCAAATTAAATTTCAATTTCAAACTTCCTTTTCAAAAGCTTTTCATATTCATCCTAATTCCATTTCCAAAATCATTTTGGATTCAAAATTCAATCTTTAAAACCATTTCAATATTAAATTCAAATATCCGTGAGTTAACCAATTTCCTCGTGCAAACCATATTTGTGTGTGTGGTGTAGTCTTGGGGTTTTACACACAACAATACAATATCATCAATCATCACAAGTCCAAACACAGTAATATCAATAAGCGGTATAATCCTATAACACTTATCTTCATTCACAGATTTATAGATAAATATTATAAATGCATCATAGATAAATAAATTACAATTCACAGCTCAATCATATCATAGAATCATCACACATCAGGAATATCTCATAATTCAAGGCATTCAATACAAATCAAACATCCATAAGTAAGATCAATCAATCACCTGATTAATTTAAATTAGATTAGTTACTAATGATTTTTTTTACTAATCCTGATTAATTAACGTAAATTACTAATTAACCTTTAATTATTTAATTATCCTCTAATTAATTATCCTCAATTAATTATCCTCAATTAATTACATTAATTAATTATCCATTAATTAATCAATCATCCTTTAATCACTTTCATTATTTAATTAACCTTTAAATTAATTTACTATCCTCAAATTAATTACATTAATTAATTATATATATATATGTGTGTGTGTAAGTTGAAAATTTGAAGTTAAACATTAAGTAAGTATAGTAGCTTAAGCTTGAATATGATAAGAAGATTTAAAATACAATTTCTTTTAAAATAAACAAATATAGTTTGCATATTTATAAATTTAAAATATAATATATATGTTAACTTATAAAACATAAGAGATAAATTGATTCACAAATTATAGAATAAAAAGTTTTAATGTTCTTTCTTTTAAAAATACTTATGAACTAAGTTGTAAATGTATTTATGTTTAAAACATAAAAAAAACAATAGTTCAAATTTTAATAGGATTTGATAAAAGGATTTAATATACATTTTTCTTTTAAAAGTTACATGATATAAAATCAAATTTGTATATATACAACATTTAATACAAAAGTACAAGTGTAAGAAGAATACAACTTGAATTAAAATTTGTAAACTTGAGAATTCATACATTAACAAATGTTATCTATTTTAAATACAATTAAACATTTGTAAGTAAATTAACATGCATTAAAACAAGTGTGAGCATAATTTGATTTGAAATTAACAAGTAGCAATATAATTTTCTCTTAAAAATTTAAAAATATAAGTTATTAGAGAAAATCTGACTACTACAATTTCAAGTTAAAACTTGTCATATTACATCCTCTTTTCCAAAATCTCCATCATCCTTCAAAAGAAAATCACAAACCTGAAGCAACAAACAAAAGCAAGAAAAAGAAGATAAAACCAGAAAATCTAAAATATACAAACCAGAAAAATAAAGAGCAAAAGCATGATAAAATCAAAACCAGTAAAACAAATTCCAAGATCATTTTCAAAGCAAACTAGAAAAGATCAAATTCACTTCAACTTGTTTCAACCTGAAGATCAAGCTTCAGGATTCAAACCAAATTTGGGACCAGAGCAAAGTGCATCAATTTTAGATCAAAGCTTCAGTTCATTCCAGATCATAAAAATCAAGACCAAGCTTCAACCAAATCATTCTCAGTTCAAAAAATCAAAAAAAGTTCCAGGCTCAAATATTTTTCCAGACTCAAGTTTTTTTTCTCTGTTCTCTATTTTGTCAAATTCCAAGTGAGCAAACATTACCTTTTAACCTTAATATGGTTATATCTTGACTGGATGAGATAAATGATTGAAGTAAAGATGTTGTGTGAATGCAAATATATCTGCAAGTATATATGTATGTATGTGTGAATTGATGCATGCCTGTGTATATGCATATATACATCTCTATTATATTATACAGATTCAAAAACACTAAAAAAAATTCACACCAACTAATATAATCTGTTTTGGGTAATGATCTTTACATAAAAAAGGTCTCTAACAATGTATTATAAATTTTAAAAATGGATTTAAGAATTTATATTAAGTATTTATCTCAGAAATTTATAAATTATAGTGAAAATTAAAATGGGTTTAAATCGATAATGTCAATTCCAATCTTTGATTATATAATCTAGTTCATGGAGCAAAATGATGAATTTAGGTACTAAAATCATGATTTTTAGTGTAGTAATTGTTGAGATATTCTGGGATGATTGATTTTTGCATTTTTGTCGATTGGTGTTGATCGACGATGAGATTCTCTTTGGGGGTTTAGTCTGAAGGAAGATGTGGGGTGGGGGAAGTCAGGAAAAATGGATGGAGATTTTTCCATTGAGGGAGGCGACAGATCGGAGGTGATTTAGGGTTCGATGATGAGTTTTTGTCGGGTTGGATGTCGATAAAATCTCGACAAAGTTAGTTCACTGGACTCGATCGCAGTAGGGGGAAATCAGAGCTGGAGTCGAGGCGAAAATATGGTGAGGTTGGCGTGGGTCCTCAAGGTCGGAATCGATGGTGATTGGAGGTATTCCGACGATGGGTTTTGGTTCATGTGGTCTCGAGAAGCTGATTCGTTATCCTGGTGATTTTGATGAAGTTGGACGGTCGAGGGACTAGTGGTGATCATCTTCGATTGGTGAGCATGGTCGGGGAGGTGTCAGAGTTGACCAATTCTCCGTGCATATGCACGTGCACGTTTATATATAAAGTTGATTTGAGCTTTGGGGAAGAATCATAGTTCTCGGGTACAACTTAAAGTAATTTGCGTGATGTCTAAAGGAAAAGAAGGTGGGAGAAAGACTCGAAGTCAGGCTCGGATAAAACAAGTGTTTGTCTCGGGTTTGTAATTTTTACGGTTTTAAAATTTTAAATTTAACGAGTTTTTCATTTAATCAAATTTTAAAACCTTTTCTTGATCTATTCTGATAAGATAATGAATGTTTATTTTAGTTTTGAATAAAGTAAAGGTTAATTATTTTTTAAATTTATTTTAAATATATAACATAGTATAATTAAGAATTTAATTAAGAAGATTAAATATTTTTAATTTACTTAAAGACTTTGAGTTAAAATTAGGTGATAATGATGATTTATCTCAAAGATTGTTTAAAATAAGATTTAAATGATGATTTTGTAATTAATTAAGATAAATATGTTATCTTAAGATTTAAGGATCATTAGTTTTGAAATTTAATGATAATTACTTAATCAAAGTTTAATTATGTATTAATTATAGACTAATTAATTTGTCAAGAGTTAATTGATTAACGATAAGTAGTTAAGGATAATTAATTTATGAGATTTGATTAAGGATAATTAACTAATTAAAAGATAATCAATTAATGAAAGTAATTAAGGGTAATTAATTGCTTAAGAAAATTATTTAATTAAAAGTAATCAATTAATGATTAAAGGTTGATTAACCAAGTGATTAAAGAATAATTAATTAAGGATAATTAATTGAATGGTAATTAATTAAGGGTTAATTAATTAATGTAATTAATTAAAGATAATTAATTAAAGGATAATTAAATAATTAAAGGTTAATATTTTAATGATTAAAGATTGATTGAATTTTTAATTAAGATTGATTAATTAATGACTAAAGGTTAATTTATTTATTAATTAATAAATGATTAAAGGATAATTAATTAAAATGGTTTGTAATAATTAATATTAATTAACTAGGATTAGTAATTTATTCATAAGAAATTAAACCGGTTTAAATTTAATCAGGTAATTAGTTGATTTTACTTATGAATGTTTGGATTGTATTGAATGCTTCGAATTATTTGATATCCCTGATGTGTGCTATTCTGTATTATGAATTGTATGTTTGAGCTGTGATCTGTGACTTATTTATTTGTGATGCATTTATATATTTATCTGTGAATCTATGAAGAAAAATAAGCGTTATAGGGTTATACCACTTATCGATATTGCTATGTTTGGATTGTGATGATTTATGATATTGTATTGTTGTGTGTAAAACCCCTAGACTACACCACATACACACAAATATGGATTGCACGAGGAAATTGGTTAAGTCACATATATTTGAATTTAATATTATGAAATGGTTCTAAAGATTGAATTTTGAATCCAAAATGATTTTGGAAATGGAATTGGGTTGGATATGAAAAGCTTTTGAAAAGGGAATTTGAAACTGAAATTAGTCTTTCATTACTTAAATTTTACTTGTATAATATTCTACCACATATTTCTATTTAACATTACAACTTTTAACATTTTGGTAAGTTATATATATGCCTTTTAGAATGTAATTGAATGTTATACAAGTTTATCCTATTCATTTTAGTTAACGAAATGTTCAATAATTATATCTTCTAAATTTTCATATCTACAAGTCACAAATTTTCAATTTCTTATATATTTCATTAACCACTTAGCATCAAATTACTTATATTTCTCATTTCAATAGTTTTCCAGTTATTAATATGTTTAAGATTTCATTCATTATAATAATTAAAGTTTCTAATTTATAGAAACTTAAGAACTAAATATTGGGTTCCTTTTCAAATCATTTTAAAATAATATATATACTCATAACTTATATATATCCAATCATATTTAGAAATTATGAACGTTGATGAACATTGATGATGCCTGCACTCATCATCGAAATTATTTTCCAGTGATAGAGAGGGGAGTACAGAACTTATTTCCTTTAAAACTTACTTTTAAATATTTCTTTCAAATAACTTTGAAAATATTTTTATCCGAAAATACTTCTAAATAATACTAATATTATATTCCGAATTCTTTCGAAAACAAATTTCAAAACCCGAAATTTACGTTCTCAAATTTCCAAATTCATATTTACTTTACTTGTAAATCCTATTTTACGATTCAATATTTATAAATTTCTCGACTTAACAAACAACATATCACATCCAATTATATCATTCATAAAATTTATTTTTTTATATACAAAATATAATACTAGGTAAAATTATTTCATTTACCCATATTTCAATATTGTGTCAGTCTGCCCTATTAAATGTTTAGCAATCCCTATCGATGTCATAGCGTCCTATGTACCGATCAGAATTGATAAATACTAAACAAACAAATTAACACAATATAAAAACATTTTATAACACTAACAATTATGCTCTCTTATATATACACACACTCAAACAGACTCATTCTAGGGTTTTACAACCCTATTTCTAATGAGCCAGACCCTACAAAGGTAAGGTTATCGCTATACCTGGCTCTGATACCAATTGTAACGACCCACCTTTTAGAATAGTTTATATCGACAAGAAACCACACATGTCAGACTCAAACCATTCAAAAAGGAGGATTGTTATGGGGTACATAAGAAAAAGAAGATAAAGAAATAAAACAAACACAAAATCTCACAATGGAATGACAAAATATAATAATCAAATAAACAGTTCATGAAGCTTTTTACAAATACATTTGATTACACTTTTACAATACATATTAAAGTACATAAAGCAGTAATAAATAAATAATGTAGCGGAACAACATGATGCAGTGGAATAAATAAAATAAGTAATTAGTATATAAATCTCCGTCTTCGTCCTCTAGAAAAGCAGTCTTCGATACACTAAAAAGTTCAGACTGACCTGAGCATCATGAAAGGACAAAACATTCGAGTCGGAACTAAAAGATCTTATGTAAGGTAAATCAACAGTAAATAAATATGAGTGTAATGGTGTCAGAGATATTTACGGGGTTTAACATCTCCTAACCAGTGTCAACGTGAGTGCAAACTTAAGAGATGTTCGGGATTTCCATCTCCTAAGGATACATTAAACTATCTACATACACAGTACAATACGCTATTATTGTAACGAACCATAAATTTTAGTAGTTTTAATAATACATTTAACTAGAATTTAGTGAAACTTTAAATAATAAAATTTGAAAATAAAAATTTAATATTTGGAATACGGCTAAGTAAACATAGCAAATGGTAAATTTTCATCATATAATATGAATGTTTATTTCCGTGTGTAAATTCTATTTCAACTTAAATCAGTTAATATTAGATGATAATAAAATGTTTTCCAAAGCTGAATTTTTAACACAATAAATTTCTAAATCATCTCCTGAGTGAGACGTCATCTTTCGTTTTTTCAAATTTGGACTACTATTGCTTCGTTTATCTTATTTCTGGCAAATTAGCTGCATTTTCGGTATCCGTTTTAAACTGTTGATTTCCCCGTCCCTTCATTTTCTACCATTTAATCAAGCAATAGAATTTTATGATGGAAATTTAATATTTGCTATGCGTCCGTCTTGAGCAAATGACAAATTTTCATCGAATAATATAGATATTCTATTGGTTGTCAATTTATATCAGTTAATAACAGTTGAATTTAAAAGTTTTTCGAAACCTAAATATGTCAACATGAGAAATTTATTTAGAACACTCTAAAAAAGACTGCGTAATCTGTTTCGCGAAATTCAGACGTTCCTAGCTCCGTTTAGATTTTTCCGCATGGGATAGCAACGTATATCAATGTCCATATGGACATTTGATAGGAAGATCCTGGCACAGATATTTCTGTTTCCTCTTGTCTGTTTCATCGCGTTGATCACCATGATATATTCATTGGTGTATTTCAGAGTCCGGTGCGCCACGGAATTAACAGAATGCAAAGTGTGATGATTCTCCAGATTGGGTCCATTTGCAATTCTGTGTCCTCTATCTAGTTCAGCTTGCTTTGATAATCACAGATATATCTTGTGTCCTTTTCTATTCGTCAGTTTTGACACCCAAAAGTCAAAAATACAAAAGGACGCAAGGAGTTCAGTGGGCACGTATTTAATTTTATTTTCAATTCCTCTCTTTCTTTTTCATTTTCACATAACATCTCCGCCTCTCCCATTTTCTTCCTTTTGCTGAGATCTCCACCTCACCCACGTACCTACCCACCGCGGAACACCGTGGCACACTTCCGCAGTCAGCCTCCTCTTATGCGGCCGCCACCTAGCTTCCATCTCCCCACCGGTCGTGCACTGCAACCTTCCCAAGCCTCTAACCTAAGATTAGCCACCACCACTCCATCGTCGAAACCCGCCTTCTCACCTATCGGCCACCAAAGCTTCTTCGATCCCTATTCACCTGTACCGATCGCCACCGCAGCCAGTCCTCCCTTCCTTTGCCATGCAAGCCCACTGACCTGAGCACAACGGCCTCCGCCCATGCAAACACCCTCCGACCGACCTTCCACTGCTTGTTGTTCCTCTTTGCTCTCCCCGCATACCTCTCCCTCTCCTCCCTGAAGCACACCTCCGTCGTACGTGTATCAGGTATCGGTTTATATATATAGGACTTTGTATACGTGATTTTACTTATACCAGTTATATATAGATTACTTAGGCCTATGCGTTCTGTTTTTTCTTTTTTCGTGAAATATATAAAGTATAAAGTTTATATTTGTTTTCTGATGATAGTTCAAATGTAAGTATATAATAAGTTTTCTTAATAATTGCAGATGGTTCAAATTATATTTATATACCATGTTAGTTTTATATTGTAACATCTCGCCTTTTTGTACGCTTAACTAGACACACATGCCAAAACCGTACAAAAGAGTGGATTGTTATTGGGGTGAATAATAAAAGCGGAGAAAGAAATAAAAAAAAACAGAATCTCACAGCGGAATGACAAAATATAATAATCAAATAACAGTTCATGAAGCTGTTTTACAAACATTTGATTATACTTATACAATACATATCAGAGTTATACATACCCAAGAATAATAAATAATGCAGCGGAACAGTATGATTGCAGTGAAATAATATAATAGATAATAGTAACACAATCTTCATCTTCGTCCTCCAAAAATAAAGTCTTCAAATCCTGAAATGCTCAGGCTGACCCGAGCGAATTGAAAAGACCAAACACTCAAGTCAGAACTAAAAATTCTTATGTAAGTTAATCAACGGTAAATAATATGAGTGGAACGGCGTCAGAGATGTTTATGGGATTTGACATCTCCTATTCAGTGTCTAACGTGAGTGCAGTAACTTAAGAGATGCTTGGGATTCACATCTCCTAAGAAGCCGTTAAACTATTTACTATGTAGCAATATATGCTATTATAATAATGTCTATTAGTAAAATAAACTTACTTTTAAATAGCGTTAAGGCTTTACATTTTCCACTTTAAGACTATAATAGTCTCAGTAGTCCATCCAGTATCATGGTCCCTCCTAATCGGGAAGCCACCAGAGGATACTACACGGGCTATGGGAGAAAACCAAACTCGTACAAGGCGCGCTAGGGTAGGTGACATGGCACACAAGGCAATGCCAGGGTAGATATACCAATTATGCATCCGGGCCGGTGGTAATGCGTAGCAGCTACCACCGCCCACCTCGAGCCACGCCCGCAAAATCAAAAATCAAAAGTGGCCACCGAATCAATCCAAAAGTCAGAGTATAACGTCGAAGGAGTGTGTCCGATAGGAGGGGCTACCTCCTTGGCCCGAGAATCACTCCTATTTTAGCCACCTTATGCTAACTCACGGGAGTCGGGTCCACGTATACACCTTAATAGAATGTCGCAACATCCTGCTTCATTCTGGAATCTCCACCGCGTACATGGTTGTTAAAGTGGTTTTCGGAGTTGGCAGAGATATGACAACTTCCGATCCCGGTCTCTTTAACAACCAAACGTTATTATAACACCGCGGTCATTTCAAAATAATTTATACTTCAAAATCAGAATATAATATCCATTTCAAAACCATATAAATACGATATCATTTCCATTTGAAAAACCAAATCAATATGATATCATTTTTATAAAAACCCAAATCAATGTAATATCATTTTTATTTCAAATATATCTCTTTTCCAAAATCATAGCACTTCCAAAGTTATAACACTTCGAAATCAAACACTTAAAGTACAACACTTTCAAATTATAATACTTTGAAACTCATAACTTTGAAACATAACTACACCACTTAAATGGCTTAAATATTAAATTACTTTATATTAAAATAACTTCTTCAGTTTCATAAATAAATTCCAAATATAGATTTGAACCCCCAAATAACCATTTCAATTTCCATATATTTCAAAGCTTCAAATATTCCACCATTTCAAAACTAATTCTTTGATAATTTCATATCTATCAAATTCAATTACTATTATTTAGATTTGAAATGTTTACTTAATAAATCAAATATCATTTAAGTAAAACCTTTAAACTTCAAATAACTGGATATTCTTTCAATTTAATTAACTTGATATATTCATTTAAATCGACTAGATATTCATTTAAATCACTCTAAACCAAATCAAGTTATAAAAATCATATCCTTTAAAATCTCAATTTTATTTAAATTTTCAAATCAATTTTATTCGAGTATAATGCTTAAATACTTCAATTCAATTCAATTTCATATTTATCCTCCAACCTTAATTTTATTTAATTCATTATAAACTCTATATATAATATAATTCGAACAGATACTTAACCATATTATATAAAAGCAATCAAACTTTATTACTTAACTTATTTTATATTTCAAAGCAAATTTATACATAGCTAAAACCAATAACAAAATAAAATTTATAGAACATCTAAAATCAATATTTATATAACCCGTATGTACCTTTACAAAGCCATTTCGAAATATTGTTATATATAAGCCGCGGTGTCTGTATATAATTTTCTATCCTATGGTCCAGTGATACGGATATTTATAATTTCAATCCGTAATTTAAATTATAAATATGGTTATATATCATTTCAAACCGCAATCCCGAATGAACTAAAATCCATAACAACTTGCAGTTTATAACAAAATAAAATACAACATTCATTCATCCAATTTCAGCCATCAACCATTTATCACAATCATTATCCAATCCAGTCAACAACATCAATGTGGAATAGATAATAAATAACAGGTATTTATTGGCAGTTTACGTTCAATAATAAATTAAATAAAAATTTGCTGGCAGTTTATATGTAATAATAAATTAAATAACAATTTAAGTGGCAGTTTATATGCAGTAACAAATTAATAACAATTTATCCAAATAAATTCAAATAAACTGAGACGATGATTCAAAATATGCCAAACAATCATAAATAAATTTCTAATCACATCATAAATCAATTCAAAAAATATACGAAATTTTAGAAGTTGTGAGTGGGTTAAAACACTCACCTTTTGAATTTAAATCCAATTTAAAACCAAAATTTGACCAGTCTCAGAGTTCGTCCAAACCAGTGCCAAAACATCCGGAATTCCAATACGAACCTAGCAGGGAAAACCGTACGTAATTCCGACCTCGTATGCAAAAGTTATACGCGTTAGATCATTTGAAAATAAAATTTAAATTAAAACAAAATAAATAACTAACTCCTCAACTATGCCACGTCATCATCTCCTTCTTCCTACAGTACGCGCGCAGTTTCCCCCCACAAACCCTAATTCACATACGTATACACAAGCTGCCATCGGAAATCATCCAATTGCCGCCTCGATTCGCCGCCGCGGCCAGCCTCCCCCTCGCCAGAGCCTCACCGTCACCCTGCTACCCCCTTCTCGCGCCTCACGATGACCATCGAATGCCACCGAATCGAACATCAGAGTAGCAGCCGCCAAAAATGCAAAACCCTATTTGAATTTTACACGTCGATCCAACCGTCAATCCATCAAACAAACTACGCTGGTGCAAACCCCTCGGTCCACTCTACAATACCCCTCAGACGATTTGACGATCGGTTGAAGTTGATCGTCGCGTGATGAACGACCGAGAATTGATCATCAATTTCTGGACAAACAGAGCTTCAAATTGAAAAACGAATTTCAAATCTGAGACGCGCTTATCGAGAGCTTCAGTTCGATATATAATTTGATATGTATTGAGGAGTTTGAGTTTTTGAGGTTGAATTTGTGTTGAAACTGGGTTGTGAAATTTAGGGTTTGTCTGCCATAGAAAAAGAGGAGCAACAAAAATTCCTGTACGTATAGAAATGAGAAATAGAAGGACTGTTAGAGTTTATAACGAGATATATATAGGTAGATCTGAAATTAGAATGGACCGGATTGATTTGGATTGAAAGTTGAACGATAAATGGCCCGAAAAGCCCGTTCTGCCTCCAGAACGAAAATGGGTCAATCCATATATCAAAATAGATGTTTTAAAATATTTTAAACTCAATGAAATATGTTTCAAGTCCTAATTCCATCATATGAAGAAGTTATACAAGAATCAAATTATTTAAAATTGATTTCAACTGATTTCAATTTAATTGATTTCTGGGCGTTTCGAGTCTGTACGATCAAACGACAAGTCTGATCGTTACGAAACTTGAAATCCTACAATAATTCACCGTTAGGATCCGATGAAACTAGTTTCGTTGAAATCCAAGTCAGTGGCAAAATGCCTATTTTTACATTAATTAAATAAATTAATAATTAATTATTAAATCAACTTTTCAATTTCAATTCTATAATTGACAATTTTTATCATTTTTAAATTTCTTAATTATTTACACTAGTTTAAACAAATTTAGATGTCAATTTAGAGTTGATAAATTTATCAATTTCAGTGTTAACCTCAATTTCATTAAATTCAGAAATTATAAATTTAATTTCCAACAATTCCATTTAATTTCAATTAACGTAATATTTAGATATTTATTACATACACACCTTCAGCCATTGCATTAATTCTCATCAACATAACATTATTGATTTCCTATTTTGCTTTAGTAGACCAATTTGTTATAGCAGACGTTACCATTGACTTTACAATACACTAAGGTTTATTATTTTCAACTAATTATCATAGTTGCTTACATAATATTGACTTCATTATTTACACACAAAATGTTACCATTCTCATATGCCCAATCTTTATACAATGGTCATTTTATTTTCTATTATAACATTTATAAATTTTAATGTTTGCATTTGTTTTCTTACATTAATTCATGGTCAAGTATAACAATTTACATTACCTCAAATAAATTTTAATTTCATTTCAAATTGTTATACTTAGTTTTAATTTCCATGGTTGTATTTCAATTTAGCATTCATTTCATCACTACATTTCAAAGTTTTTATTTATTCTTAATTTATTTACCAAAATCTTAATAAATTAACAAATTTAATTATTAAAAATTTACGAGTCGTTACATATATGTTCTATTTTACTTATATATGTAGACTAGTGTAAATTTATATATGCAGTATTATGTATGAGCTTTCTTGTATTTGTGTTAACCTGTATATATATATATATATATATATATATATATATATATATATATATATTTAGTAAATCTGGTAGTATATCATACATAGATTTAAAACTTTTCTTTACTGTGTATATATTGGTCTATAAAACTTTTGTTTTGGTTATTTTATTAGTTATTTATAGTGTTTATAGTTTAATATTACAAAGTTTGTTTATATATATATATATGTGTGTGTGTGTGTGTGTGTGTGTGTGTGTGTGTGTGTTATAATAAATATCATTTACATCGCTTGTGTATATTTTTTGTGATTGATATGCATCGCATAATCGGCATTGGACAGTGGGTTGGGAAGATATAGGGTAGTATCATATATATTAGTTTTGATATAAAATAATATGTCTGGGTTTGGGTTCAAGGGTTAGTACCTCATGTAGGCAAGTTTATACGTGACACACACACACATATGTATATTATGTGTTGGACCGTACCTATGTATTTACTTTTCATGGGTTACAACATGTTGATGTTGGAGTCTATATTGTATTTAGTTTGGTTTCAACATGTCATACAAAAAAAATTTGAATTTTTAAGTCTGCTTTGTTTATATACTAGTGTATATTTTAGAGCTTTGAATTTTTGTGTTAGTTATATACAGATTTTACAGTTAGTATATATATTATTTTAATATTTGTTTAAATTACATATTGATTTCTAAAAATACTTATAATATATATAAATTATTGCCAACATCAATGATTCTGATTCAGTTCATCAATTCTTATCTATCAGCTTGTCGAATTCGTGCCAATTTTGCTTTGTTTGGAATTCGTGCTTGGATTTGTAACCTAACTCCTTTGTCTATCCTCTAGCCTTGAAAGGTGAGAAATCACTCATGATTAACATTCTTGTATTTAGTAAATTTGATTTCATTTGAAACGACAATTGAAATATGCTACTGTAGTTATTTAAATTATTATATATGCTATTATCTGTATCTGTTCACCTGTGGGATATGACACCATATCTTGTTGTTTATATTTTATTGTTATTGATGAAATATTCCTATTATTATTATTATTATCATATCTGTTATCACTCCGTAAGTTCCCTGTTAGTGTAGAATTCCCTATGGGTTAAAATGATACATACCCGAATAGACTTTAGAATATGTGAAAATCGTTATGGGTTGAAATGATAGACCTAAACGATTTTCATTTGAAATTGAATTTGGGATTACGGGTGGAAATGATGTCTACCTGTATATATTTAAATTACGGATTGAAATGATAAATATATGTATCACTTGACCATGGGATGGAAAGTTATATACAGACATCGTTGGTCAATATATAAATATTTTGAAATGATTTCTATGGTTTGAAGGAAATTTATATGATTTTATTTAGTATTGAGATTATATATATACATAAGTTTTAATATAAAGTAGATTTAATAATAAACTTTAATTTAATAAAGTTGATTTAATTAATATATATGTATAAGTGTTATATTTTTAAATAGATTTGCAAGGATTTGTATAAGTTAAGGAAGATAAAGTTGAATTAATCGAAATTGTATTTAATTAAGAGTTATACTTAATTAAATTGATTTGAACTATTGAATTTGAAATTTCAGATTTGATTTTATAACATGATTTTTGATTTAAAGTGATTAAATGCATATTTCAAGGTTAAATAAATCAAAGGGAATATTTAATTAAATGTAATTTAAGGTTATCTAAATAACATAGAAGTTAATAAGTGAATATTCCAAAGACTAGATAATAATGAAGTTAAATAAAGAACTATATGAAACTGTTAAATTTAGTTTGAAAATGTTGAATATTTAAAGTTCGAAACATATTGAAAGTGAAATGGTTTATTTTATGATTCAAATCTATTTTCGAATCGATATAAGTTGAATTTGTTATTTAGAAACTAAATTGAATTAAAATGGATAATTCTAGATTGAATTAAATTTGAATTAGGAACTCGAGTTGATTTGAATCATTTTGTGAAATCGAGGAAATAAATAAATAAATAAATAAATAAATATATTTAATGGAAATGATATTTCAGTTTTGAAGTATAAATTATTTTGAAAGGACCACGGTGTTGTAACGACGCTTGGTTGTTAATAGCATATATTTCCATCTAGTAGATAGTTCCATGGATCCTTAGAGGGTGGTTATCCCTAACATCCTTTAAGTTAATTGTATTTCAGTTGATATTTCACTTGAGTTGGATTTATTGATATAAGAATGTTAATCCTGACTCGAGTGTTTTGTGTTTTGCTTTACGCTTGGGTTAGACTGAGTGATACAACATTTGAGACTCACCTTTAGAGTTTGGAGCTTCACTTGAAGGCCCAACTATCGATTCAGCTTTCAGCTTTTCCAGTTGATCTGTCTAGAGAGGTCATCGGTGGTATTGAAGACTTCACTATATTTGAGATATTCTATTGTATTTTATTTCAAACTCCGTTGTTTACATTGTAGCATCATGAACTACTATTTATCTATTCCGCTGCATTATTATATTACTCTGTGTCTGTGATTCTGTGATTGATTTATTTACTGTATATGCTGAGTTTTGCCAAATTTAAATTAACAATCTGATATTTTCATCAATTCAAGTCCGGCATGTGTAGATGCGAATGGTTGAAAATATTGGGTCGTTACAATTGGTATCAGAGCTTTGGCTCTAGGAAAACTTAGCATATATAGTAAATTTATTTGAAGAATCACATTTGTTCAAATTTGAATTTCTTCCTCTTTGATTTGGTTTTTCCCTTTAGTCTTTGGAACGTTCCTTGCGGTTCCAAAATCCATTATCTTCTCTCCCTATTCGTGTTTCTTGATTCTGGAGTATCCCATAACTCCACTTCGAATGATCTCTATAAGAATAGGTGATCCTGCCAATCTCTGAATGATTTGTAAAGGGGTGAAACTCCTTTACAATAGGCATTGATTCACCAGAGATTTATACATCCCTCGGTTTAGATGCTGCTAGCTATTGGTATGCTGAATTCTATCTCTGACGATCGAATGTCGATTTGCCTCAGAATTCTGCACCGATCCTATTTTGAAATCACAGTTGACCGGTTAAGATCGCCCACGATTTGTATTAGTATATCCATCTTCTAGTTTGAAATTTGATTATCTCATCTTCGTTCGGGCCTACCTTCGAATCAGAATTCTATTTGATTAGGATATTGTATTCCAAATAAAGATGTATTAATAAATAAAATACAAGGACCAAATTGGTTTTCTAAATATGATTTAAAATCAGGATTTTGGCAAGTAAAAATGCATCCTGAATCTATATCTTGGACTGCATTTGCATGTAATGAAGGACATTATGAATGGGTAGTAATGCCAATTGGCCTAAAAAATGCTCCACAGATATTCCAAAGGAAAATGGATAATGTTTTCCAAAATTTAATAAATATACTTGTGTATACATAGATGATATTCTTGTTCTTTCTAAAACTAAAGAAGAACACATATCACATTTATATACTGTATTGAAACTTATAGACGCACACGGTCTGATTATATCAAAGAAAAATATAGAGTTATTAAAAAATAATATAGAATTTTTGGGAGTCAAAATTGGTAAAAGAATTATAGAATTACAACCACATATAACTAGAAAATTCAAGAATTCGCTGAAAAATTAGAAAGTTTAAAACAATTATAAACATTTTAGGACTTATAAATTATGCACGACCTTATATTAAAGTTCTTTCAAAATATACCGGCCCACTTTATAACAAAGCATGCCTAAAGGGAAATAGAGAATCTAACACTGAAGATATAAAACAAGTCCAAAAAATAAAAGAATTGGCCCAAAACTTAAAGCCATTAAGTTTACCTTTACAAACAGAATATTTAATAATTGAAACAGATGGATCTTCCTTGGGATGGGGAGGAATATTATTAAGTAAAGATAATAAATACGGAAGTAAATCCACGTAAAAAATATGTAGATATACCTCGAGGACATACAAAGAAAAAGGATATATGACATCCTTAGACTATGAGATCCTAGCCATAATATATGTTTTAGAAGCTTTTAAATTATTTATAATTTCTCAGAAAGAAATAACAATAAGAACAGATTGTGAACCAATCGTAAAATATACAAACAATAAAAAGGAAAAAGGAACCATAAATAACAGATGGTTAAAATTTAAACATGCTATATCAAATTGTGGGACTAACATTAGTTGGGAACACATAAAAAGAAAAAGATAATTTCTTACCAGACCATTATCTTGAACAAAATCCCTGATATGGGAAACCATTATACAAAGGCTTCAGTACTTCTAAAGCTGCTACAAATGAGTTACAAAAGGTCTTTGGAAAAGATTATTTAATTTCTGAAGATATACAAAGTTTACAACAAATTTCCTTGGGAAAACAGATCAAAGAAGAAACACCGAGACTTCTTCTTCTACAAATTTCAGACCACAAACTTCTTTTGCCACTATAACCAAATCCAATCCCACAAAAATGAAAAATATGGGTACTCCTAAAAACATTTACCAAAATACACCTCGGCCAAGTACAATCCAAAAATCTATAATCATTCCCAATTTTCTAGAACAAATGACAAGAGTATTACATTTTATACAACACCCTGTTGAGCTTTCTCCATGAACATTCAATAAAATCTGCGAATTCTTCTCGCATATCTCCAAAACAAAAAATGAAGGATTACCAATAAATTGGGATATCATGAGAAATATAAATATCGCATGTACAAAAAGATTTACTTCTTGTCCACAAATAACCCATGACTACTCATGCACAATATCTTATGCAGTTCCACAAATTACTCTCAATCTCACAAAATATAAATACTTGACCCATGAAGATATCATATTTGACCCAAATATGTTAATAAACTATGGACTTGTCAGAAGAATCTATTTTAATGAATGGATTCAAGAGGATCTTCTGAAGCCTTTTGGAAGCATAATAAAACAATTAACAGACATTTTGGCAACTGATATATATATATATACATATATATATATATATCTGTGTGTGTGTGTGTGTGTGTGTGTGTGGACTTCATGTCAACACCATCACATTTTGGAAAGAATGTCTCTGAACCCACAAAACACACTGTACACATCAAAGAAAAACTCATAGATACAGACTATAAAGAATGGAAAGAAAATAACAATCCAGAAAAAATGGAATATATAAAAATCAAAGAACAAAAAGAATATGGTTCTTAATTCCAATCCAACAATCCACTTATTGCACCCTTGGGTTGATTTAAACTACAGGTTGCCAGTAAGGTAATAAATGATTAGAAAATACCAAGAATGTGTTTTAATATTAACAGCAATACTAAAATATACAGTAAATTTCATAGCAGGTTTTGCCTTTGGAATTTCTATACATACAATATTAAACATCTTATTGCATGTTATTTTAAAACATATAACACTTCAGTAAAACAATCACCCCTTCTTTTAAATACCTCTTCCTTTCAACTTAGCTTTAACTTCTCCATTCGACAAAACTCTCGAATCTAGGGTTAACTTTAACATGCCAATGGCCATTAATTATCTGTGCTTTCTAAATTTTCTTTTCCCATTTCTGCTTGTCTTCTTTTCTCTTAAAGATGTTCGTTCTTATTCTGTTCTTCCATAAATAAAACATTGGACCGCTCGTCGAATTCTTTTGATATAGATTTTTATGGACTTTTTGGTTGTACAATTGCGCTTGAATGTTTATCAGAAGTTGGTATATTTGAATTAGAGCCTGAAGGCATGGATGTTTCTGACCTCTCCTGACTTGAGTCATTAGATGTTCTTCTCACTAGATGTTTTGAATCCTAATCTGCATCAATTGTAGACCATTTTGGAAACTCTTTAAAACTTCAAAGGCTGCTTTAAACTCAAAATTTCCCCCGTTGTTTAGCGATTTGAATTCTGTATTTACATCTTTAATCCATGATTGTTAAATTGTAGCAAAAATGAGTATAAAGAGAATAAAAAGTAAACACCGGTTAGGTGAGCAAATTGAACCCAAAACATATGGCACTATCTAGTTAGGTGAGCCAAGTGACCTCCGATGGTTTAGTGGTGCCTCTAACTTGAAAAAAGAAGAGCTTTTGCTTCTTTTGGTTGGCATACTTTCCATGGATTGCAATATGTAAAGCCTTGGTATTCAAAGTCAGAGACTACACTAGACTTTTGGAAATAATTCAAAATACATTTAGAGGTTGGGCTTGTAAGCTTCTGTCTTTAACTGGCTGGTTAGAGCTAACTCACATTGTCATCATAGCAATCATAATGTATTGGATTGAAGCACACAATATTCCAATTAAAGCTATTCATAAATTAGAAAAAGAACGTGCCAACTTCATTTGGAAAGGAAAGCATCGAAAAATTGCTTGGGATACGATTTGTAAACCAAAAAAATCAGGTCGCCTTAGCCTTAGAAATATTAATGATTTGAGAGAAGTTTATATACTCAAACTTTTTTTGAAAATTTGTGAATGGGAATTCATTATGGGCAAGATGGATGAAAACAAAATATCATAAAAACAAGAATTTTTGGACTGCAAAAGTTGAATATCACCATTTTTTTTTCTTGGAAAAATATTTTAAATTGCAGGGAAATTGATCTTAAACTTCTAGGAAGAAAATTCAAAGATGGTAATCAGACGAGCTTATGGTTTCATCTATGGATTCATTGTAAAACTATGTCAGACTTTTGGGATGGAACAGCTTATTTTGGTTTGGTGGGACCACTGAAAATGTAAATATCATTATTCAAAATAATACTTGGAATACATTAGGTCATCCTGGTAATTCAATTGTTAATACTGCCATCAAAAATATTAATATTGACCCAAATCTTCAAAAAGACATATGAGATTGGAGACTTTCAAAACAGATGTTTTCTTTTTAAAAAAAAAACTTGAAAATTTATTAGTGGTTATGAAACTGAAGTAGACTGCTACAATGTAATTTGGAATAAATCGAATTGCCCAAAAATGTCCCACCGTGCTTTTTTTGCAGTGATTAACAGGTTGCCAACAAGGGATAGGTGCTTGAAATGGAACAAAACTGGAGAAACAATTTGTCTATTTTGCAAACAAGAAGCAGAAAATGTCAATCATCTATTTTTTGACTGTGTTTTCTCAAAACATATTTGTTTTATTGCCAAATCAAAGCTTAAAATAAATCAGCATCAGGCTATGCAAAACATCATAGGTAGCATCATATGCATTTAGCAAAACTTCAAGGAAAAATCAAAAGATTTAAGAAAACAAGCACAATTCTAACAGAAACTATCTTTCACATTTGGAAAGAAAGAAATCAAAGATTTCATACTCAAAAGGAAACATGAAGCATTCAACTTTGGAAGACAATTGAAATGGAGAGTCAAATTCTCCTTAAGAAATTTTAAAATCAATATGAATACTAAGACAACTATAATCAAGATTTCTGGCGAACGGACAACTATGAGGAAGAGTTAGAAACTTTCTCACGGAATTGAAAATACAACTCTGTTTTCCCTAGAGGCAGACCCCTTCACCACAGTGGCAATCACTGGATGAAGGAGCCTATTGGCCTTGAGAGTTCCAACTATGAGATAATTTCTACTAGTGGCGGCCACCTCTACCATCAAATTGGAAATCCTTCCTATTATAGAAAGGGAAGCTTACATATTAAATATTACAAAAATTATTTTAATAATAAGACAAACTTAAATACTAATTTATCTCTTAATTTCTTCGATAATGGCAAAGGCTACCGCGCACACAAGCATGAGCTTATGGCTAATCTCCTACATAAAGAAAAGATTTTGCAACTGGACATGAATAACAAGAGAATTTCTGATGTTCTTTACAGAAGCAACATAAACAATCATACTTATCACTTATCTGTATAGGACAGATGAGATAGCAGCAAGCTTCATGAAAATGAAAAGCTCGCAGTAGCTGACTATTATATACTAGACAATTTGGAAGACTGCTTATAAGATCATAACTATGCTTTCCGTAAGGATAAGGGCCCCTTTTGGACGAGAATCAGGTTACTACTGATCGTATCACCTCATTTAACAGAGATCTTTCAGCATAATTTATGCGATTTTGCTACCAACAACATAGAAGGAGATAGCAAAGAGGATGATCTCGCTTGGAAGCCTCCTTGATTTCTCAGGCTAATCATCAAAATCGCCACAAATCGCCTCGCTTTCCCTCTATTTTGATTTAGGGTTTTTTTTCTTTTTGTTGCGGAGAAAGTAAGTAGCGATGAGGGTTTCTTTTGTTTTGTGTAGACATTCGGGTAGGCTTTGCTATATTTGAACCTACTTTGTTTTGGGCTTTGGGCCTCTTTTTACCCGTTTTGAAAAAAGTCAAAGTTTGGCTCAAGTGTTTTCATGTGCATTTAAATGTTAGGGGTACTCGAGTGGGTAGGTAGATCATTTGTCAAAGACGCGATAGAGGTGCACGGATAGATTTTCAATGACAGTATAAATGCATTTATTGATAACTCAGATTCAGTTATTTATTATCACCCTCCCTAACAAGTTTAAGGTCATAAAGTTGGAGGATGCCAGAGAAGTGCATAAATTGGTCTTCTAATGTCATTAAAGTAGGCGGTCGTGTTCCTTTTTGAAATTGTTGTTGTATCTTGGTTTTATTACTAGTGTGAAGGTGACTTTAGCATATGAGTGTTAAAGGTACCTACATTTGATCATCCAAGAATGTTGCAATAAGCGATGAAGATGTATAAGTTACATTACATATGCCTTTAGATGTGTACATAGACAATTCAACACTGATTCTTCGTTTATTTCTACTTCCATCATGAAATCTATCCTATTATATATATAAAAAAGAATGTTGGACTTTTCTTATTCTTATCTCTAACCCATTCTGAATCAAAATATCCTATTTTATCGATTTAAAGGGAAAATTTTCACTTAGCCTTGTAACATTAAATATCCACATTTAGAACCAACTTAATTTCCACTATAAGTTAATTGTTTCTCATAATGTTCTTTTTCATATACTCACGACTTGCGCTTATTTTCATTTTTGTAGCAAAAGTGGTACTTTATTCGAGCAAAACACTCATTTTTTGATGTTTTTTAGACTTTAAATTCATGACCTCTAGAATTTATGTCTAAAGTATTATATCATTAATTAATTGAGTTAGTAGTACTTGACTATTTTTCCATCTTTGTTTTATTCTCCTCCACACATTCTTTTTTTCCATCTCAATTTTCATGTAAATATATTCAATTCTTAATCCAAAAAAATTAGAGATTCTTTTCAAACAATTTATTTATTTATCTCATAACATTTTGAACATGATTTTAGTTTGATTGAATTCATCAATAGTTATTTATTTACCTTAAATTTTTTTTATTTTAGTCATGTTATGCATGGTTGTTTTTCTACTTGTTGCTTTTAGTGCTGGGATTCTTACGAAAAATTTGTACAAGAGCTGCTTAAAAAGTTGGCTTACTGGATCAATGAGTTAGATTTAAATGGTAGATTTATTTTTTACATTAAGAACGGTACTTGTTGCTCAAATTCTCTCAAGTATAATAATCAAACCAGTACAACAAAGACGGGCCCAGCACAAGCCGATCAAGCACTCCTAAGTTTGGCCCAATTCATACTAACCCGCACTCGGCCTGGTCTAAAGCCAGCCAAGCCACTCTGCAGTGCTGTAGGGCTTGAGCCGGCTACCTCAACTCAATATGACTTTAACAACCAACTCATCCGGCCGGGCAAGCCTCAAGCATGACCTATCTTTGGTTCAACTTCATCTCAGCCTTTCTTCAACTAATTCCAGGCAGCTTGTCTCATCATCCCATGATCGGCTCGGCACATCTCTTACAACTTGGTCCTTAGAAACATTTAGCTTTATTCAGCAATCTTTAGTAATAAGCGACCGATCGTTACCATGCATGAGAAGCTTCTCATCCACCTTGCCATCCAGATAAGCAAAAGTAAATGACAAATAGTACAAAAAACTGTACTGGGTAATGTAGCATGTCTGTTAAAAGAAAGCCTACTCCTGTAGCAAGCCGTTTTACTCAGCCTAAAATATTCGCCTAGCACAACATTTATAGCTGGCATGCTTCTTAGCTACATGTTCATAACACCTTCATAGCTACTATCCATCAACCCATGCGATCAGACCAAGAGTGGTTCTCGCCCATTTTATTATATAATCTCAACCTCCCATTTCATGTCAGCGGCTATAAATATCCCATGCCATACAACATCAATTGGATTGATTTTTATGATCAGAATTCTCATTTTCAATAAATAAAAACCCTTGTGCTCTTGTGTTTGATATCATTGTGAACTTAAGTGATAATTTCTTATTATTATCTAGTAATTCGTCGTAAGAGATCAATATAATAAGAGATCTTCGCGGTGCATGCGGACAAGTTTAGCCGAACCACTACATCTTTATGTCATTTACTTAATTTGCTCATTTTATTCATTATTTTAAATTTTAAAAACTAATGTTAGAAAATAACATTTGTTAACACAAATACATTAGTCTAGTTTTGAGGTTGACTAACTTTTTAGTAACATTTTGACGCTATAAGAAGGGCTCTCCCAAAAATATCTTACCTTTAGTCACTTTTTGTTCTCTACAAAAATGTGCTATGGATCATATTGGTGAACGAAAGCAATAACTCCAATGATCATAAAATCAAAGGTAACATTGTCGCTAGCGTAGTTTGCCCATCCCTCGGCTTGGCAACAACATGTGGCAAAGTGTGCTGCATGGCTTAACTAACGTGAGAACTTTAGCCTGTGAGGTGAATGATCTGAGAATGGGATTGGACACTCAGATGACGATGAACTTCGTTCCGCTAGCCCCTCCTAATTGTGATTCCATTTCAACCTGCTCTCCTCGGTGCTTACGACCTCATGAACACAGTCGAGGTCTGAGAGAGGGTGGTACTTGAAACCCCAATTGGGAAAGTTCATGCACATCATAACGGACCAAGCCACATTATTAACATTGACCTAAAAATGGCCATGCATAGAGACTTAAAAAACTATCATTCCCCCTCAGTGGAACGACCATCTGCTTTTGAGTGCCTTTAGGTGACAAAAGAAGCTTGAGACTTCAAGTTTGAGCATCTTAGTGGCAGTGCACATTGTATGAATATGCGCTATATTTTTTTGTTTGATGATAATAAATATATATATATATATTCATTTAAATGTATTTGTCAATGCACTATTTTATTTTTCATAGATTAAATAAATATTTGTTGAATAAATAAATTACACAGAATTTGAATGGAATTTGAATTCAAAACAGAAATTTTATTCAAACAAATATTTATTACAATCTTGAATAGTACAAATTCATGCTCTCGCTATACATATACAATTTTAAATACATCACGATTTCATATTTACATTAATAACCTCACTACATATCACTCACACTCGTATTTTGTCTTTAACTGCATTCCAGTTTGAATCTAGCATCTGAGCAATCTGCAAAAATATTCACTAACGCAGTAAAATTGAAAAAGAAATATTTTTGCAATATAAAATGAAATATTATTTTTGAAAATATTATTTTCCTCAGTTATTTGGGTTGTTCGTCATCATTTACATTTGAATTCATCATACACGAACAATGTAACATGCACGGTGTATCACTGTATATGCCACAAGGCCGTGCACATCAATATACACTTGATAATGCTACAGGGACAGGTGAGCACAGGTCAAACCCAAATGAAAAACCGGGTTCAACTCACATGCAATATATTGAAAATCACGACACGAGCACACGGTCAAACCCGAGTTTTTAAAACTGGGTTCAACACAAGGCACAATAAACTGAATGCAAAGGTCAAGTCATTGTTGTCATGACTCAACTCAAATGCAAAGCTTAGACAAATCAAAACTACATCATGATGCAAGGCCAGAGACTACAAGTGAAACAATGCATGGTGAAATTGGATCAACTAAACAGACCAAGTCCAAATGCATCAGTGAAGAAACTGCAGTGGACATGTTCAGTTACAGCTCCAGACCATGCTACAGAATGGATGCAGTGATACAAGTGATGCAAGTTACAGATTTGAAGAAATGAAACAACATCAAAACATCACAGATGAAATGACCAGAACATTAAGTGCAGACACAATAGTCATGAACATAGAAACACCAATAGAGGTGAAACTCACATGTATGATACCAGTGAAACAATACAGAATGAATGAACTTACATGTACACCATGATATAAAGTGCACCAGTGATGCAAGAAATGCCCAACACAAATGGCCAAAGAAATGCACAAAGTTGCTATAGTAGAATGGACAAGTGATGCACATGGCAATCAAAAATGCCTGAACAACTACAGCCCAATGAAAACAGAGACCAAACAATGGATGACTCAAGCAACATGACCAAGTTCATATGCACAGTGCAGACCATAAAATGCCACCAAGCAAACAAAGACCAGACAATACAGCATGTACAAGCCACAATGAAGTTGTACAAGAATAACCAGGGTTGTACAAGTACAGGTAATAGTATGGTTCAATGTCACAAGCATGAACATACAACAAGCAGTTGCAACATGATGAGCAACACAAGGGCAATGCACAAATACAAGATGACCAAGTGAATCAAGTTCAGGTACACGAGCTAATGAACACTGCAGAAGTTCAAATCAGTACAACAACTCAAAGCAATGAACAGAACATCAACTGGGCACATGCAGTAATAACCAGAATGGATGCGATTACAAGACAGTTTGCAAGCAAATTCAAAGTGGAAGCACCACCAAAGACTCAACAGAGAATAGCAGTCAGGCACACATGTATATGAAGCAACACAAGTGAAAATTCGACAAGTACATGAAGACTACAATACATAAGTCAGTGTAGTGATACATGGAATCAAATAAAAAAGTTCATGTGGAAGCATACAGAAGTCATAGAAGTCGAAATCATAGAAGTTCATGTGGAAACAGTGAATAACATCTTCGAATTCAAAAATCAATTTAGGAAAGTTTTTGCCGTATTATTCAAGGAAAATCAAATGATTGAAAATCAAGGCCGTGAGTAACAAGTCACAAATATATCAGGAAAGCCGTGTGCATCAGGAAATCGAATTTCAAGAAAGTATCGAATTAATTAGTGTATTCGAATTCATATAAATACCAAACCCAAATCATCATCATCGGCATCGAGTTCAACTGAAGCAATCATTAAACCAGCAACGAAAAAAAATTACATACCGAATCAAGAACGAACTCGATCATCAGAGAACGAGCGAGCCAAGCAACGAGAATCGATCAATAGAGGAGCAACGCAAACCAGAATCAATCATCAGAGAACGAGTGCGAGTAAGAGCATCACAAACCAGAGCCGAAGCCCTAATTCGAGAAAGAAGCCGAAGCCCTAATTCGACAAAGAGGAACGGCTGTCATTTTTCCAAGCAAGAGGATCGGGTTAAAGAAATAATGGGCCGGCCTTATTTTATAAAAGGGGTCTTGTTTTAAAGGGCTTTAGTTTTGGGTTTATATTCAAATAGGGTTTTAGTTTTAAACTGTTTTTTAAGTTTGTTTTTTTTTCTTTTCAAGTCAAAGAATTGGTAAATCACCACCTAGGTTGTAGGTAGTGTCAGATTGTCTAGTTAGAATTAGTTCAGTGAGCAGGGTGTGTGAGTTTGCAAAACTCTATAGGCGGGAGCAGAGTTTGCGAGTTTGCGAAACTCTATAGGCGGAGCAGGGTGTGCTAGTCTATGAGAGCGTTTGTGAGCGAGAGCAAGGGTTTGTGAGTCTAGTAGAGTGTTTGTAAGCGGGATACTGTTTAATTCTAATAGAAATCTGAGAATGCAGCAGTAGGCAGGGGTTGCCGAAGCTGGGTAAATTTTGTGTGTGATTTACTTTTCAGCATATTTATTTCTCTGCAGTTTGTGTTTGTGTTTAATTCGAGAAAATTTGCTATAACCCTATTCACCCCCCCTCTAGGGTTAATCTAGATCCTACAAGTGGTATCAGAGCGAGGTATTTTCTTTAACTCTAGAGTTATGAATCCGTCAAATAGTGCTTTTTCCGAGGGGCAATCTATTGTTAGGCCACCCATGTTTAATGGGAATGATTATGCTTATTGGAAAGTTAGGATGGGCATTTATCTTAGTTCGGTTGATTATGATGTTTGGAATATTATTGAAACTGGCTATAAATCTCCCACAATAACTGTTGGTGATACTGAGATTCCTAAACCCAAAGATAGGTGGGATGCTAACGATAAGAGATTAAAAACCAAAAATGCTAAAGCCATGAATGCTTTGATCTATGCTCTTGATAAGAATGAATTTAATAGAATTTCTCATTGTAAAACTGCATAGGAAATTTGGCATACCTTGGAGGTGACACATGAAGGAACTTCTCAAGTCAAGGTGTCTCGTCTAGCCCTATTCAGCAATGAATACGAGAACTTTGTGATGGACAAAAGCGAGAGCATAAAGGACATGTTTGGACGCTTTTCAACTTTGGTGTACAACGCTAGAGCGCTTGGGAAGGTATTCGCTGAGGTAGAGCTTGTGAGGAAGGTGCTACGAGTTTTACCGATGAACTTTGAGGCAAAAGTCACGGCAATACAAGAATCGAAAGATCTGAGTAAACTAAGCATGGAGGAGTTGATTGGCAACTTGATGACATATGAGCTTGAGCTAAAAGCAAAGGAGGAACGTAACAACTCCGAACCAAAGAAGAAGACGATTGCCTTAAAGAGCAAAGAAGAAAGCGATGAAGAAGAAGAAGATCCAATTGAAGAGCTTGCAATGACTGTCAATGATCTTAGAAAGTGGTCAAGATTCAAGCCACGCAAGAAGAAAACAAAGGGTAATAGGTCAAAAGATTCTGACAATTCCGATAATGAACTGACGTGTTATAACTGCAACAAGCCTGGCCACTTCAAACAAGAATGCCCACTTCTCAAATACAACCAAGGAAAGAAAAAGAAGAAGAGGGCTTTTGTAGCGACTTGGGATGATGAAGAAGGAGAGGAAGTTTCGGATAGCAGCTCAGAGGAGGCTAACTTGTGTCTTATGGCGAAATCAGATTCAGAAACAAGCTCAGAGGAATCTAATGAGGTAGGTGACTATTCTTATAAAGATCTTGTTTTTATGTGTCTTGATCTTACTAAAGAAGTTGATGCTCTTGAATCTAAAATTGAAAAACTGAAATCTGATAGGAGAGAACTTGCTCGTGAAAATTTTAGGTTAGAAATCGAACTTGAAAATATTCAAAACCTAGAATGTAAAAAATGTAAAATTTTAGATTCAGAATTGACAAGACTTAAGAATAACTCTGAGAATCTTGAAAAAGAAAACTTGACTCTTAAGGAAATCATTGACACTAGGAAAAAGGATTTTATAAATAGATGCACCTCACTTGTCACTGAAAACACAACACTAAAAGCCAAATCCCAAAATCTTGAGAAATCTTTGAATAACTTTTCAAGAGGCGAAAAATCTTTCAACATGCTATTGGGAAATCAAATTTTTGCTAACAACAGAAAGGGACTAGGTTTTGGGAAAACACAAGTTGAGGATAATGCAAAAGGTAAGCGTGTCTTTGATAGATGTGAAATAATTGGACATCGTGTTGAAAATTGTAATCATAGGAACAAGAACACAAAATTTATACAAGTTTGGGTTCTTAAGAATTCTACATACAAATTTCATGTCTATTGGAACAAGAATGAAAAGACAAAACAAGTTTGGGTTCCAAAGGGATTGTTTATTCACAATGCTTCAGCCACTAACAATTATGGACCTATAAAAAATAGGTCACAAAAATCTTTCATCGTGTAGGTATGGTGGCAGGCTAAGGAACAACATCAGTGTTCTTTGGATTTTGGCTGTTCCAGAAACACAACGGGCAACAAAGAAAAGTTCCTTAGCCTAGTACAAAGGTGACAGAATCACAATGGGCAACCACGAAAAACTATCGTAAAGGTAAAACAGGTGAAGGTATATTAAATGTGATATTCTGCACCATATTCTGAATGAAATCAGCCAATTTTGAGATGTTGAAAAGATGATGTTTTTGATTCTGACTTGTTCAAACATAGTTGGCAAATTATACTTATGCCTAAACACTATTCTTTGAATTTCTTCATATATATTAGTTTGGATAGCGTTTTGTTGGATGATAATATTTTTGGTTAAAATATGGCCAACTCTATATTCACAGTTTCTGATTATTTACACGACTTCAATTCTAATTCGAGAATGCTGTAAAAATTGAGTTTGAGATTTTTATGCACACTTCATGATCTGGTTTATTAATTTTAGTTAGTGATATTTTGGATTGAAAGAGAAACTCAGATGCAGATCATACTGGTAATCTAGTTGATAAAAAAAATACTAGTGGAACGTGATTAATTTTTGAAACATTCATTTGCTGCATCGTTTTTCAAAGAAAATATCTGCATATTTTTCATTACAAATATTTTTCAATTAGCAGAATTTTTTTTCTCATATAACCCCTTCGAGAAAATCACTGTTGACCATATTTTCAGATTAGTCATTTTTATTTGATTTTAAATGACAAATTTTGACTAATCCGACTCCCTACTAATTATCAAAAAGATAAATAGTGACTGAAAAGATGATAAGTGTTGATATTTAACATACATTACTCAAGAGAGTATATTTGGAGAATTTCTTTAGGAATTCAAACAAGAGTTATAAAACTTTTTGTTGGGTAAAGATTCCATGATCATTTCTATATCTATCATATTTCTATCGACCATTGTTTATCAAATATTAAATATAGTTTGTCGATATGTGGTACTATAATCAGGAATCATTTGTTTTTCATGTCACATTTTTTTTGTAAAAATAAATATATATCCAAAGTATTCACTCTCATTTAAAAGTCCTCACGGTTATGCATGGGTGAATTACTTGGATTTGTGATTATGTGCTTCCATGCTCATTTAAAAGTCCTTACGGTCATGCATGTATGGAACGCATATCAAAATTAATTGATTAAATAGACAAGTTGATTCTAATCCCATTTAAAAGTCCTCATGGTCATGCGTGGTTAGAAGATACTTGATTTCATTTTTTAAATTAAATTGGAATACTACTAATCTCATTTAAAAGTCCTAACGGTTATGCTTGATTAGTAGATATTCAAATTCCTGATATAAATGTACCACAAGTTGATACAATTGTATGATTTTATATGAGAATACCATTTCCATCATTCTAAAAGTGGAATATGCGCCTAACAAGGGTAGTTATGATTTTTATTGAAGTTTAATATTTATATTCAATTTGAGTTTAATGTTGGATTAATATTGATCACTTAATCTCTATTTTTCTCTAACATTATTATTCTTTTGCTGATAACAAAAGGGGGAGAGAAAAGTTAAGATTTTGTCAAATAGAATCAAGCAAAGGTCAAATAATTTTTCATTTGCATCTAGGCTCATTTATATATTTCTATTTGTATGCATATATGTAGGGGGAGCATCATTTAGAGAGGAAGCATTTAAATAGGGGGAGCAATTAGAGTATATCATTGATCAAATACATTTAACACGGTCAAAATCTTAAATATATGTTTGTTATCATCAAAAGGGGGAGATTGTATGAATATGCGTTATATGTTTTTGTTTGATGATAATAAACATATATATATTCATTTAAATGTATTTGTTAATGTACTATTTTATTTTTCACAGATTAAATAAATATTTGTTGAATAAATAAATTACACAGAATTTGAATGGAATTTGAATTCAAAACAGAAATTTTATTCAAACAAATATTTATTACAATCTTGAATAGTACAAATTCATGCTCTCACTATACATATACAATTTTGAATACATCACGATTTCATATTTACATTAATAACCTCACTACATATCACTCACACTCGTATTTTGTCTTTAACTGCATTCCAGTTTGAATCCAGCATCTGAGCAATCTGCAAAAATATTCACTAACGCAGTAAAATTGAAAAAGAAATATTTTTGCAATATAAAATGAAATATGATTTTTGAAAATATTATTTGCCTCAGTTATTTGGGTTGTTCGTCATCATTTACATTTGAGTTCATCATACACAAACAATGTGACATGCACAGTGTATCACCGTACATGCCACAAGGCCGTGCACATCAATATACACTTGATAATGCCACAGGGACAGGTGAGCACAGGTCAAACCCAAATGAAAAACCGGGTTAAACTCACGTGCAATATATTGAAAATCACGACACGAGCACACGGTCAAACCCAAGTTTTTAAAACTGGGTTCAACACAAGGCACAATAAACTGAATGCAAAGGTCAAGTCATTGTTGTCATGACTCAACTCAAATGCAAAGCTTCGACAAACCAAAATTGCGTCATGATGCAAGGCCAGAGACTACAAGTGAAACAATGCATGGTGAAATTGGATCAACTAAACAGACCAAGTCCAAATGCATCAGTGAAGAAACTGCAGTGGACATGTTCAGTTACAGCTCCAGACCATGCTACAGAATGGATGCAGTGATACAAATGATGCAAGTTACAGATTTGAAGAAATGAAACATCATCAAAACATCACAGATGAAATGAACAGAACATTAAGTGCAGACACAACAGTCATGAACACAGAAACACCAATAGAGGTGAAATTCACATGTATGATACCAGTGAAACAATACAGAATGAATGAACTCACATGTACACCATGATATAAAGTGCACCAGTGATGCAAGAAATGCCCAACACAAATGGCCAGAGAAATGCACAAAGTTGCTACAGTGGAATGAACAAGTGATGCACATGGCAATCAAAAATGCCTGAACAACTACAGCCCAATGAAAACAGAGACCAAAAAATGGATGACTCAAGCAACATGACCAAGTTCATATGCACAGTGCAGACCATAAAATGCCACCAACCAAACAAAGACCAGACAATACATCATGTACAAGCCACAATGAAGTTGTACAAGAATAACCAGGGTTGTACAAGTACAGGTAATAGTATGGTTCAATGTCACAAGCATGAACATACAACAAGCAGTTGCAACATGATGAGCAACACAAGGGCAATGCACAAATACAAGATGACCAAGTGAATCAAGTTTAGGTACACGAGCTAATGAACACTGCAGAAGTTCAAATCAGTACAACAACTCAAAGCAATGAACAGAACATCAACTAGGCACATGCAGTAATAACCAGAATGGATGCAGATTACAAGACAATTTGCAAGAAAATTCAAAGTGGAAGCACCACCAAAGACTCAACAGAGAATAGCAGTCAGGCACACATGTATATGAAGCAACACAAGTGAAAATTCGACAAGTACATGAAGACTACAATACATAAGTCAGTGTAGTGATACATGGAATCAAATAAACAAGTTCATGTGGAAGCATACAGAAGTCATAGAAGTCGAAATCATAGAAGTTCATGTGGAAACAGTGAATAACATGTTCGAAGTCAAAAATCAATTTAGGAAAGTTTTTGCCGTATTATTCAAGGAAAATCAAACGACTGAAAATCAAGGCCGTGTGTAACAAGTCACAAATATATCAGGAAAGCCGTGTGCATCAGGAAATCGAATTTCAGGAAAGTATCGAATTAATTAGTGTATTCGAATTCATATAAATACCAAACCCAAATCATCATCATCGGCATCGAGTTCAATTGAAACAATCATTAAACCAGCAACGAAAAAAAATTACATACCGAATCAACAACGAACTCGATCATCAGAGAACGAGCGAGCCAAGCAATGAGAATCGATCAACAGAGGAGCAACGCAAACCAGAATCAATCATCAGAGAACGAGTGCGAGCAAGAGCATCACAAACCAGAGCCGAAGCCCTAATTCGAGAAAGAAGCCGAAGCCCTAATTCGACAAAGAGGAACGACCGTCATTTTTCTAAGCAAGAGGATCGGGTTAAAGAAATAATGGGCCGGCCTTATTTTATAAAAGGGGTCTTGTTTTAAAGGGCTTTAGTTTTTGGGTTTATATTCAAATAGGGTTTTAGTTTTAAACTGTTTTTTAAGTTTGTTTTTTTCTTTTCAAGTCAAAGCATTGGTAAATCACCACCTAGGTTGTAGGTAGTGTCAGATTGTCTAGTTAGAATTAGTTCAGTGAGCAGGGTGTGCGAGTTTGCAAAACTCTATAGGCGGGAGGAGAGTTTGCGAGTTTGCGAAACTCTATAGGCGGAGCAGGGTGTGCGAGTCTATGAGAGTGTTTGTGAGCGGGAGCAAGGGTTTGCGAGTCTAGTAGAGTGTTTGTAAGCGGGATACTGTTTAATTCTAATAGAAATCTAGGAATGCAGCAGTAGGCAAGGGTTGCCGAAGCTGGGTAAATTTTGTGTGTGATTTACTTTTCAGCATATTTATTTCTCTGCAGTTTGTGTTTGTGTTTAATTCGAGAAAATTTGCTATAACCCTATTCACCCCCCTCCCCTCTAGGGTTAATCTAGATCCTACACACATGCCGTTAGTAGAAAACATAGGGCCCCTCGGCACAATCCCAATCCCATAGGGGCGTGGTTGGGACCAAATCAAGAGAAGGGTGCGCTAGGCATTCGTATTTGTTGTCTATGTATAGGGAGAGAAGGTCTCCCATCACAACTCACCATCGTCACCATCATCCCTATCACCTCATCATCATCGGCCTCCCGCTCCATAATGATGCCGCTTAAGCCCGCAATTGATCGTAGGCCAAACACTCCCATAGTAGGCCAATGTTGGCCTTTGGTAGGACGTCTTCGCCAATCGCTCTATAGAATGCAGGCGAGGGTGGAGCTTTTTCCGACGACAAGGATGGAGAGCCATTTTCAAAGGCAATATTGAACACTTACATCCACAAGTAGTATGCTTTGCCACCTATTGACAAGATTGATGGGATTGCTGGTCTATCATATCATATTATTACTTTAACTCCGTCGGCATGGACTAGCTTTCCAACCCAGCAAAGTGCCTACTCTTCCTCTCCATTTTCATAGGTCTGGCCTCTCATTGGTTCCTATATGTATAACGGGCAACATCCATTTTTGGGCCTAGTTATGCACAGACTTCAAAACCAGATTCTTTGCTTCCAAGACCCATATCATGATGACTAGTGAACTAGGCAGCACCAGACAAGGTCTGGCCAAATCCCTTTGTTCATATGCAAAGCGTTTTAAGAAAGAATCCATCTAGGCTAGGGGTATCAACAAGAATAGCCTGGTCGTGGTACTTTATTCAGGAGTGAGGTACCGATCTAAAATGCAGAGAGAGTTTCAAAAACTGCCTGCTGCATCCCTAATAGATTTCTACCAATGTGTGAATGATATCATGTGGGTGGAAGAAGTTGAGCTCTCCGACAATAAAGATGAAGCCTGACGATCACATAGGGTTGGCCACCATGAAAACATCGACCATCGGCTTAATAGTCATCAAGATGATGACCAAAGGTGCGTAGAAGATGGCACCCACTACAGGCCTAGGCACATTAACTATGCCTCATTCAATCGGGATCTGAAATCTATATATCTCACGACCAAGGACGTTGCCCAAACAAAGACCACTTTCCACTATAGGCGGTAGTAAGGAGGAACATAAGGTAAGTACCGCTAGTTCCATTAAATCAACGAACACTCCACCAACGAGTGTCTTGCACTAAAGGACAAGATAGCGAGGCCCATCCAAGAAGGAGAGCTTGTGGAGTATGTTTGACACTAAGATAGTCGAAGAATGGATCAAAGTGACCAACTAGCTAAGCAATGAGCCTATCATATATAAATGCAAGTTGCAATTATTAGGCTGGGGTTGTATTCGATATTTTGTAAAGAATATGGCATAGATTTCAAAACCCACAATCTAACACAACCAAAATCGTCCAACAATGATAAGTTTTTGCTCTTTTCTTTGCTTAAGAACTATGACCTACTTTAATCATAATTTCCATCATTCAATCAACTGACCATGTGTCACATAGTAGAAACCTCAAGCCACAGTGTTACGATTCTTGCCAGGACCACCCATCACTCAATCGACTGTGCATCATCCAGGGGAACCCTTAAGCCACAATGCCCTTATCCATGCCTCGCCCATCACTCAAGTAACTAACCATGTGTCACCCAAGAGAACTCTTGAGTAGGAATATTGCAGTTTGTGCCAGACCACTCGTCACTTAATCAACTGATCGCGTGTCACTCAGGAGAACCCTCTAGCCACAATGTTCTAGTCCTTTTCGGGACCGTTCATCACTCAATCAACTAGTCGCATGTCACCTAGCAGAACCCTCAAGCTACAATGTTTTGGTTCGTGCCTGGAGCGCTCGTTACTCAATCAACTGACCGCTTGTCACCTAGAAGAACCCTCGAGCCACACGCTCTGGTTTGTACCGGGACCTCCCGCCACTCAATCAACTGGCCATGCGTAACCTAGGAGAACCCTCGAGTCACATCAGTTAAGTTTATGCCAGGATCTACCGCCACTCAATCACATATGTGTGTCACCCAAAAGAATCCTCGAGCCACCGCTTTTGTTCATGCTAGGACCGCCCGCCACTAAATCTTGCGGCGTATTGTCCAAGAGAACCCTTGAACCATAGTAAGCAATAGTTTGTGTTGGTACCACCCAATAACACAATGACATAAAGAGGCTCGACTTGCATATGCCCGCCTTAACATTTGACTACGACTGGGTTACCTAGCTAGTGCCCGCTTTCGAACCTATTTGTCGACCAGGTCTATCAACTAAGTTAAGTTTCACTTAGCCAATTCAGTGTGTGGTTTGCATGAATGAACCACAACCACTGCCCATTCATTACCATATATTACTATTTTATCTATCTTATGGACGTTTAAGTGTAGAAAATCTAAGGGCTATGCGAACCACTTAAAGTATGCTACCCTACAAACTACGCATAAACAAACAAGAGATAATAAGTAAGAAAGTACAATAGTTCATATAATAAAAGATTTTTCCATTCATTCAACCAAAAATGCGAGGCACAAAGCCTGCCCTATTGGGCTTACAAAAGGAAGATGGAAAATATTTACAAAGCTAGCCCACCAACTGACTGGGCCAAGAAATTAATCTTCTCCTTTGTCAAAATGTCTTGACATAGCCAATCCAGTTGCCTCCATCTCAGTAGCCACCTTAGGTTGGGTCTCGACGAGAGCCTCAGCATTGAAGTTGCTAATGGAGATTGATAGTGATAATTTTCCCAAAATAGGACCTTTATCATGTTCTTTAATCGGTTCCTCTATATATTCTCCTCTGCCGCCCGAGTAACCTCTACATCAATATGCAAACGATAATCAGTTGTATGCTGGTTTAGGTCGTTCTATAGAGCTTCGACCTCTTTCTCAACCTTTTGTAGCTTCCCTTTGAGATTCTCAATTGCCTTCTCTGCTCTATCCCTCGCCTCAGCCACTTCCTTTGCTCGAATTCCATAAAGTAAGAAGAAATAAAATTAAATTTAGAGGCTTACAAGAAGGGCATCCCCTGTAGGTGCATTAAACATGGACTCTCTGGAGTTCAACTCATTTGGATCTAGGCTAGTGGTGCGTGACATGATCTTCCATGGGCATGAGTTGGAATGACCTCAGAGCTGATCCAGGTCTTCATGGTTTGAAGACATTTAACCCCTACAGACACATACCCCACTAGCACCGCTCCTTCCCCTTACGACAGGCCCTCTGCATCATAAATAAGCTCTTGCCTGACAAAAGAAGCATGGGCCTCAAAGGACAACTCCCCCTTGTCCCTTTTCTTATCTTGCCGTCGGTGGAGTGCTGGAGTGCAACACCATTTTGGAGTACCTTAATATGAAAAAAATAGTAAATAGTAAATTAAAATTAATTAAGTGACGAATTAAATATTTGAAGAGGGAATGAATGGTGGAAGAAAAGTTAGAGACTTTTAAAGGCTAGACTAGAATGGATCTTAGCCCAAAACCTAAAATTAATAATTCTCTACATCCCCTTCCTCTTTCGTTATTTCCTTACTCAACAAAAAAATTCTTAAGAATACAAACCAAGGCCACCACTATAATGTAGCACAACTGAAGAGGAAAAATCAAGCTAGAAGATTTAAGCTTGTAACTTTAAGGACGAAGGAGATTAATAAGTATTCTTAATCAAAGGCGAGTGAAACTTTCTTTGAAAATCTTAATGTAGCATAAAAAAGTTCGGATTCTATCATAAATGGATGCTTTCGATCATAGAAATTATGTATGAATGATTAAACATGGTTTGATTAGGTTTAGGAATTTAGATTAAACTATTTAATTCATCTTCTAGGGTAAATCATGGTTTAATCATCACCAAATGGTTCAAAATTGAGACTTGTTGTTTATAATGATGGAAAAATGATGGGGTTTTTATTTCATGATTTTTGGAATAAATTTGGATTTTCTATGAATTTTCTAAGTTAAGAAAATGGTTAAATTCAGGTAAATTAATTATTAAAGCAATAAAATTAATTATTTTGACCTCAAATTTTGATATGAGGTAAATTATGAAAAAATTGATATTTGGTGGATTTTTTAGAATTTTCCCATCAATTTTCAATTTTATATGAATTATTTAGTGAAGGAAAGAATTAATAAATTAAGGAAAATTAATTAATTAATTAAAAGAGTAATTGACAAATTCTGAAAGGTGACCTACAAAGTAAAGAGGCCAACCAACGAAAATTCGACAATAAATGGGATTTGGTGCAAAGAAATTGTATAGTAAGGAAACAAATCAGTTTAAAGAATAATTACGATCATGCCATTTAGCACAAGATAACATACAAGAGTTAACCCATGAAACTATTTTAGCCACCAAACCCACGATGGCACTTAGCTTATCTATGAAACTATTTTAGCTACTAAACACACGATGGCACTTAGTTTGTAAAAACACGAAGGCTTTGAGGGACTTAACTCACGATGGTTCATGGCAAGTCAACACACGAAGGCTCGGGGAAAACATGCAATGGCTCAAGGAAAACATTCGATGGATTCATGAAGGTTGAGGTACGACGGAAATTGATGTTCTACCATACAATAACAAATAGGGAAGTTCAACCCATGATGAATCAAGAGCTAACCCATGAAGGTATGAGGGTTACCATCTCACGATAACGTTTAGGGAACTTGTGCATGGTAGTATTCAGGAAACATAACATGCGACGGCTTCGATAGGCTAACACATGATGGCTAAGGAGATATTGACCACGATAACATTTGAAGGTAGCGTACGATGGGATTATGTATTCCAGTACAAGATGGCATTTGCTTGGTTGGTGGGCGATAGCGTCAAGTGTAGCACGCGATAGCACCGAGTCCACCAAACCACGATAGCATATGGAAAATGGGGAATTATACCACGATGGCTAAGGGAACTACAAACTTGCAACAACAAATGAAAATATTAACGTTCTTTAACTTGTGCATTTAAATTGAAATGTTGAACAAAGTAAAGTGCTAAGTAAAAAGTAGTGACAAACCCTAAAGATGAATCGGCTTTGGGGAGTAACAAGTTAAAGGACTGTAACTTATTTAAAGGAATGGAACTGAAATTAGCCGATTAAAATATATACTGATGAGGTAAATAATAAGAAATGATGAAATGTAAATGCAAGGCCTTAGTGGCAATGGTATGCCTAAGTACGACAATATATTTTGTAATTTGATGAAAGGCCTATGTGGTTACTAAAAGTCTATTCACAACACTATATTTGGTAACGATAACAAAAGGCCTTAGTGGAAAATGTAGGTCTACAAATGACACTACATACTATATATATATAATTTATGGAGTAAGACTTTTATAGGATCTAACTTGCCTATTTATGACAATACACGTGATTAGGGGAGTAAGGCTTTTGTACTATCCAAATTCCAGTTTATGACAATGTATTCGATAAACGAGGATATAAGGCCTTATGGAAACCCAATTATCTGCTCATAATAAATTCAAGAGAAAATATGATAAAACGCCCAAGTAGAAATCTTAAGTGTTGAGTGTAGTTTTTGAACTGGGAAGATAAGGCCTGAGTGATAACTTAATATGGAATTACTAAAGAAACTAGTCGAAACCGTATAATAAAAACTTCCTACTTGCAGTGAATTGTTGTTCCTATCATGATATTATAAATATTAATAATGATTGAAATAGTGAGGGGAAAACCCATTCCGTGCTTCAATGGTGTGGTCTCACTATATGTTTGCTTATTAGGGTAAAGTTTTACTTATACCAGACTTTATATCTGACCTATGTTTTAATTATTTTTCATAACTCATGGGCACTCATTCGAGTAGGCTTAGTTTATAGATTAGACATGTAACATTTTAACAACGAATAAAGATTCAAAAGACGAAGCCGGAGGCTTGATATTTAATACCTCTTATTTCGAAATTCCACCGTGCAAAACCGGGGTTTATAACTAGTTATGTGTGGTGTTGGCATCTCATATGTCGGACACACACGACAATATTTATGTTCTATTTATATTTACCCTTGCTTGGGTAACTATTTGGTTTAAAATGATGTAATGGATTACGTAATTCAAATTATTGCAATGAAAGAGTTATTTAGCTTCTCTGTGTACTTATATTGTGCAAAATAATAGTCAACTCACTTTGTTTGTTGGAAAATGATTTCGATGATGACTGTAGCATCATGGGCGTCCATTTTCGAGTCTCGAAGTGGGCGATGTTGCATGGAGCTCTGGCTTGGGGCTAAGGTTAGCTCAATGACCTCTTTGTCTACCATAGGTACCTTAGGCATGAGAGTCACATTAGTTTGAATGATGGAGTCGAAGACATCATAGGCGTCGAAGTTGAGCTAGTCGGCCACTGCAACAACAAAAGAAAAGAGTTAGTTAAAATGCAAATAAAAAGAGTTCAAATGCAAATAAGATACTACTTGTATCGGACCGGCCATGCCTTCTAACATGGGGCAGGCATGATGAGACCGAACTGCCTATACTAGATTAATTAGTCCAGGCACAGCACTCGTCGAAAGGCGCATCATCGTATCCGTATTGCAAAGAGTCATAAGCGGGATTTGGCTCAGAGGAGGAACCTATGTCCCTAACGATGCCCAGTTCTTGTGACCTTCCTTCTACACTACCTTTCTCAGGACTCTCCTCAATATCCCACAAGAGGATCGGCATCTCATGATGTTGGACTAGGACGTCAACCAACTGTTTTGGATCATATTCTTTCCACTGAGGTGTCGACACTACATCACTTAGCTTATCATAATTAACTTGTTGCCTCTCCCTAGGCTCCTTACCCTTGAAAACGTCATCATATCTCTGGTTCTCATCAGTAATTAGGGCAACCACGGGTCCAAAAATGTGACCTTGGAATAATAGCATTTCGCCTTGCTAATTTCTTGGATGGGGCAACCTACTCTATGGTCATGATTTTCCCTTCATTAGCCCAACTCGATGGAGGTTCCAATCAATCACTAAGACCTTCAAGTCTCATACGTTACTGTCGGTCGCCTTTAATCGATTACCGTATTCACTCAGCATCCCGAAGATGAAGCCGGTAGAATCAATGGAATCTCCTGCCAAAGGACAAGTTAAGAAAAGGAAAGGAAGGACAAAGAAAGAAAGGGGAACAATAAAGAAAACTTGTTGGGGATTTGGAACTCAGCGTTCCTTAGTTTAGAGTTGGCCTCGTAAGAGACGAAGAAATACTTCCTCATCCAGCCCAAGGTAGCCTTGCGAAGAACGCCCATGAAAAAGATAGGCATAATGTTTGCTTGAAAATGGAAAATAGGCGTCGGTCAAGTATCCGACTTCCTTCTACAAGAGAAAGGGCATGTTAACCAATTGAACAATTGGCTCAAGAAGATTAAGGTCCATGCAGACGATGTAGAAAATGCATAGGAATCGGTAGCCGTTTGGAGTAAGTTGACTAGGGGAAAGCCCATAGGCATTCAGAATAGAAACAGAGCAGGGTTGGAGAGGCAGCATGACCCTGATCTAGAAGTAACCTAGTGACCAAGCATAGTTGCCTATGGGAGGTTGGTCCGGTCGATCAGTAACTGTTGGGTACCTCACCGTCTCGATAATGCATCCATGCTTAACTATGCTTCCGACCAAGTTTATCATTTACAATCTCAAAAGCTTTAATAAGTTTAAGGACATTTCTCGATATACATCCCTAAGTAGCCATATGAAATACAAATGGTCTAGTTAAACTTCAACTGCCCTACAGCCAGGCCTAGTAAAACCTGAGAGCAACCCCCGGTTGATGATGGGACAACCACCCCATGGCAAGCTCGTGGTAGGCATCCCATGAAGTCTAGCTCATGACTCGAATAACTCTTCTGAAGCTAAGTTGCAGGCCTTATGGCCTATACCTATTATTCTACTTTTTACTTAAAGCCTGAAGCGATCAATTTGGGCCTAAATCTATAGTGTAACATTATTATATTATCAAAATTTGCAAGCCACTAGAAAGATCACGAACGTTGATCAACCACCGTTGACATGGCAACGATGGTTGGTCGAAGTGCAAAAGATGACCAGAAAGCATAAATTTTGACCAAGCAATAATACGAAATCAAACCCCAAATCAATGCTTTCAACCAACAGCAAAAAATGCATTTTCCATGATGAAAGCAACCATCAAGCATTCAAAAACAATAAAGAATAGGGAAGATGAGCTTAGTATTTGTAAAAGGAAGAAGCTCTGAAAAATTTGAGAGGTTTTAGAGGTTTTTTAATGATAGGAATATTTTTTGCTTTGGTAAAGAATGGATAGGAAGGAGATGAGGGTATTTATATATGTTACCCTTCAATCACAACCATTTAATTCAAATGGCATATAGATTTCAACCGTCTAGGTATATTCAATGCTATTGTCACATCACACACGTTGCAAATGTCAACTATCTCCGCAACATTTGAAAACGGGAACTATCTCAACCAACAGCACAACCGTACATGTGACATGCATTAAATGCAAAGTAGAAGACATGGTTGGTAGGAATTTTTGTGATTTGACAAGCTCACCCTTGCTCATGGAGACATGCTTAGGGGGTAAAATATTGCTCAAATTTCTCGCAAGCATAATAAGCTAACCAACACAACAAAGTCGAGCCTAACTCCGTCAAGTACTCCTATGTTTAGCCCAAATCACGTCAGCCAACACTTAACCTGGCCCCAAGTCAGCCAATCCATTTAGCAGAGCTTAGGTCTAAAACCGGCCATCACAACTCAAGATGACTTTAATAGCAAACTCAACTCACCAGGCCTGGCTCAAACGCGATCAGTTTTTGTCCTGGCTCCATTTCAACCTGCCTTCGACCGATCCTAAGTAGCATATCTCGTCATCCCATGACTACTTTGACATATCCCTTGCGACTTTGATCTTTAGCAACATTCAGTTTCACTTAGCAATCTTCAACAATGAGCGACCAACTGTTACAATGCACGAAAAGCTTCTCATTCACTTTGCCACCTGGAGAAGCAAAAGTAAATGAAAAACAGTATAGCTAGCTGTATTGGATACTATAGCTATCTGCCAAAAGCACGCATACTCCTATAGAAAGCCACCTCATTCAACCCAAAACATGCACCAAGTATAGAATTATACTGGCATGCTACTTAGCTACATATTCATAACACCTTTACATCTGTTATCCATCAACCCATGCAACTAGATCAATAGCTAGGAATGGTTCCTGCCTATTTTACTATGCAGTCTCAACCATCCGCTATCCATATCAAGTATTATAAATATCTCATGCCATACAACGTCAAAGGAGTTGACTTTTATGCTTAGAATTCTCATTTCAAGCAAATAAAAATCTAAGAGCTCTTGAGTTTGGTATCATTGTAAACCTAAGTGCTAATTTCTTATTATTCTTTTGTAATTATAAGAGATCAACATAGTAATAGATTTTCATAGTAGAAGTAGGCAAGCTTAGCCAAACTGCTCTACATCCTTATGTCATTTACTTAATTTGATCATTTTTATTCTTCGTTTTACATTTTTAAGCCCAATATTAGCAAGTAACCTTTGTTAACACAGACATATTAGTCTAATTTTGAGGCTGGCTAATTTTTCAGTCAACAATACTTTATTCAATCATAGCATTTGATTTGATATCTCAAAGTTTCATACTCATGATCTTTAGAACCTCTATTTATACCACTTGTATTGGTTGTCCTTGACAAAAGGTTAGACTTTTATTTTATTACAAGCGTTTTCTCTTAATTTAAGGTTGAATTCCTTTTTCTAAATTTATAATTTCATATTTTTCTTTTTTAATTTTCTTTCCAAAATTTCTATTTTCCTTTAATTTTTATTTCAATAACATATTACTTCCCTTCCAACATATCTTGCATTTATTATTCTTATATAAACTAATGGTGTTCCTTTTCTCTTCTCAACATGTTTAATTCAGGAATTTGATTCTATTTTCTTATATTTTACCATCTTCGCTTTCTTCTCTCTCCTGTCGGAATTTTGTTTCTCTTCTATTTCCTACTTATATAAGAATCCATTTCTCAATCTAAAATAAATTAGAGATTCTTTTAAATAATTTATTTATTAGTCTCGTAAAATTTTCTCAACATGATTATAATTTAATTGAATTCATCGATAGTTTTTAACATTTGTATTAACTTGAGAATTTTTATATCTATGCCATGTATAGTATGTTTTTCTACCGTTGATTTTAGTGTTAGCAAACTTATGGAAAAATTATCTAAAAACCACCAAAAAAAACTTTGACTTATAGGATCAACGAGCTCAGTTACAAGGTTGGATTTTATTTTATTACAACTCTTTTCTCTTAATTCAAGGTTAATTTTTTTTTCTTGTGTTATAATTTCATATCTTTTATTTGAATTTTATATTTAGATTTCTATTTCCTATGATTTTTACCATTATTTATTCTGTATGAGTTTATTGGATTTATTAATGCACATGCATTGTAGTAACTTTTGTTGTTCGGTGAAATCTTTTACAGGTGAATTTGAACAACATTTTATTTATCATGTTCTATATAAATTCTTTTTTCTAAATAAAATTATGAATTTGGGTTCCTTCTTTCATTTTGCAAGGAGTTATTTGTTTATTGGTACATATATACAGTTGACTAAATTCTTAGCTAACCTCGAAATTATAGGGTGAAATAGATATTAATAAAGATAACATGCTAATACAACATCTAATAAATTGAAAATGAAGATATAATGAGTAATAATGCAAGAAAAGTAAAGTGACTCAAGATTTAGATGGTTCGATCAAGATGATCTACGTCCACTATTTTGTATTTGATTTTATTACTTTGATTTGGCTACGAGAGTTTGATTATAAGAGACAATACTATATGAAAGAAATGAAAATTCGATCCTTGTACAAGTGCAAGCAAATCAGTATTTATAACAGTTGAGATTTAGTTCAAATGGCTTAAATTAACGCGTCTAGCCCGTCGAAGTCCTCATGTTCATTGATGAAGTATTGTGGACCAAATGCAGGCATGATAGGATGCCAAATTGAGTGGATGACTTGGATGATTTCCAATTGTCGGGCCATTTAAAGACGCATTGTTTTTGGAAATGTGACATGGGCACATAACGTTGTCGTTGAATAGTGGTGCCATTGCTTAGATGGAAAATGAAGGATAAGGGTGGTTGCTACACTGTAATGCTTTTGTCAGACGAACATTGTTGGTTTATGTTGATCTTGTCAAGGGAAAAGTGCAGTGTCATTTCTTCTTTACGTTGGAGCGACCTAAAGCTTTTTTCGAAGCTCTACTGAGTGAAGACAAAAGAAGAAAGTCAGAGCAGACTAGTCTTAATGGAAGGGCGGGCGGAAAGGATGGGCTTGGAAAGTGAGCAGGGCGAGGATTTCATATTGTAGATAGGCTCCCTGCAACGAGGCAGGCGTATTTTGAAACCTTTCAACGGGCCGCTGTCCAAACTTATATAATTATGGGATATATATCAAACTGGCTGCTACTTGAGGCATTCCCATAAGTGATTGGCTAGACCAGAAGATTTCAAGGCAATATGAGACGAGGCGAGAGTGCTGGATGTTTAGTGGGCTATCTTGATATCTTTTGCATGAAAAACGAGCAACATTTTGCCCTTAAGTTCGCTTATATGAGCAGAGTCGAACCATCATCATGCATAATTAATGTAAAAGACATGTTTATCTCATTCTATGGCTATGACATTTCATTATTCAAGATGAAGACGTGACTGTTGATGTGACTTGGTAATCGAGTAAACCTAAATGATCGAAGTCTTTTCCTGCATATTTAATTAAATGACACAGATTAGAAACCAAATCTATATAAGCTACCACCTACCTCCTTATGTTTATCGAGCAATTAAAAAATCCTCCATTAGAAATAAAATCCAAGCTCTTAAATAACCTTCATCAGTTTTCGATGTTACTTAGCAAAACCAATGAGTTTTCTCTTTCATTCTTCGCTTCTTTACTCTTGATGTTGTGTTTGTCATATTCATATGCTTTATTTACCAAGAAACATTTTTGTTGAGTTTTCTTTTCTCTTGCAAAAGGCATTGATTTGTTAACAGTTATAGGTCGACGTTAGTCGATCATCGATGAACTATTGTGGCCGCTAGAAAATACAAAATGCACAAGTCAAATTACCAAACTACTCCCTCTAGTCAGGAAGGAGACGCATTAATCGGGCTATTGGCTTTGGCCCATATGTATTGCTAAGTAAGCGACATAGTGAATTAGATGGGCAATACTGCCTCCTTTGAGCGATGGGTTCCATGGGCCAGGATTTGAGTGTGGGAATCGGCCCTATGCTTATAGGGCATGTCGAAGTCTGGGCTGTCCAAGCTTGTGCTGGGCGGGGAAGCTTACCAATGAGTTTAGTGTACCCATTAGCCTTTGTTGGGGTGGTTTAAACCTGTCAAAATTTGACCCGACCCATTAACCCAACCTATTTACCCTACTTATAAATGGGTTGGGTCAACCCATTTATGAATATTATAAATGAGTTATGGGTTGGGTTGATCCATTTTTAATTATAAATGGATAACCCATTTACCCATTTATTAAAAATATTAAATTTTAATATAAATTTGAAAAATAAGAATTTTGAACAAACATTATAATTTTTCATGGAGACTGACAGTTGTACTTAGAAAATAACAGACTGCCGCATATCCATATTTGAATTCCACCTAGTGCAGAATCTGCTATTATTTTGTTCAAACTGCAATAACTTCTTCTTCTAACTCGGAATCAAGCGAGACATCGACTGATCAACTCCAACCTAAATTACGGAACACTGTCGGATACTTCATCGTATGAACACACACTGTAGTTCTCAAAGGGGACTGATAGTTGTACTTAGAAAATAACAGGCTACCATATCTACATATTGAACTCCACCTAGTGCAGAAGCCCTATTTTTTTTGTTCGGACTGCAATAACTCATTCTTTCTAACTCGAAATCAGGCGGGACTTCGACCGATCAACTCCCACCTAAATTATGAACAATATGGAACACTCGGATACTTCATCGTGTGGATGTACAATGTAGTTCTCTAAGGGGACTGACGATTGTACTTAGAAAATGACAGGCTACCACATCTGCATATTGAACTTCGCCTAGTGCAGAAGCCGCTATTTTTTTGTTCGGACTGCAATAACTCCTTCGTTCTAACTTGGAATCAGACGAGACTTCAACCAATCAACTCCAACCTAAATTACGGACAGTATGGAACACTCGGATACTTCATCGTCTGAACACACACTGTAGTTCTCCAAGGAGACTGACGGTTGTACTTAGAAAATAACAGGCTACCACATCTGCATATTGAACTCTGCCTAGTGTAGAAGCCACTATTTTTTTCTTCAGACCGCAATAACTTCTTCGTTCTAACTTGGAATCAGACGAGACTTTGACCGATCAACTCCCACCTAAATTAAGGATGTATGGAACACTCAAAAATACTTTACCGTGTGAACGCACGCTGTAGTTCTCCAAGTAGACTGATAGTTGTACTTAAAAAATAGCAAGCTACCTCATCCCCATATTTGAATTTTGATGAGAATTAGAATTAAAATTTTAAATTTTTGTCGGATCTCAAAACATAAAATTTAGAATTAGAATTATTTTATATTTATTTATTTTTTATTATCAAATTAAATTTAAATTTTTAAATGGGTTAAATGGGTAACCCGCTTATTATGTGGGTTGGGTCATAAATGGATAAAAGAAATTGGGTCCTAAATGGGTTGGGTCAAACTCGACCCAACCCATTTTGACCCAACCCAACCTGTTTGACAGGCCTAGTCGATGGTTCAGTAATTAGGTTGCCTTGATGTTAAAGATGGATAGTGGTAAGAAGAAAGATGGTGGCACCTCTTCCAAAAGATGTCCATTTGAGGTTGGCTTGTCCAAGGTCAATGAGGATGGGGATAACTGGTCCAAAGCACTAGCTCGTTATTAAGCATTGCGAGTTGAGTCGCTTTACCCATTAGTCGCAAATAGACCAAGCCACCCCAGTCGACTACTTCACATGGTTAATGTCATACAGAAAATGCGGGCTGACTCTGCTAATCCATCTATATTTTGTTCGATTTTTGAATAAGAATCACATGACCCCCGCATGGCTTGCACCCAATAGCTATAACCTTTTGGTAGGGCACTTCAGCAGGTAGCCATAATGTGGGCCTCTCAAAGCCCACCCTCTATTCATCTGATTGATGTTTAAGCTTTCGAGGCAAGCCAATGCCCCAACTAGCTATACGTTTACTTGTAGAGCTGTAGTGTCTCGGCTCCTTTCTTTGGCCCATTAGGCAATTTTTTTGGATGCTAAGACCGATACTTCTAAGTCGTGGGCAAATTTGGTTTTCTAATGCATTAAATATCAGAAGCACTATCTTATAATAGACGGTCGTGTTCCTTTTTAGGACTATCATTATATCTTGGATTAATTACAAGTGTTGAAATAATTTTAGTGTGTGAGTGTTAAGGGTACCTACATTTGATTATCCAAGATTGTTTCAGTTGGAGATGAAGAATTATAAGTTACATTATATATGCCTTTAGACGTGTATATAAACTATTTCACGTTGAATATTCAGTTATTTCTATCTACATTTAAGCTATTCTATTATATATAAAAAGGAATATTTTACTTAATTCACTTCCACTCAAAATACTCTTTTTTCTCAAGTTAAAGTTTCATAACATTAAATCCACATTTAGAACCAAACCTATTCCCACTATAAGGTAATCATTTCTCATTGTATTCCTTTCATCCGGATGTGGTTATTATTCTTATATATAATTTAAGTGACGTTCTCTTTCCCTTCTCAACACCTTCAGCACAAAAAAGTGTATCCTTATTTTCTAAAAAAAAATCTATTTCATTTTATTCTCTTCTTCTCACAATTTTTTTTATTTATCTTCTATTTCCATTTTCATATAAAAATAATAATTCTCAATCAGAAACAAATTAGAGATTCTTTCTAAATAGTTTATTTATAATATTTTTAACATGATTGTAATTTGATTGAATTCATTAATAGTTATATACCTTTGTATTTACCTTAAATTTTTTTATGCATGTTTTGCGTGGTTGTTTTTCTACATGTTGCTTTTAGTGTTAGGATTCTTATAGGAAAGTTATCTAATTGCTACAAGCTAACTTACTGGATCAATGAGCTTGATTTAAAGGATAGGTTTTATGTTATTACATGTTTTTCTCTTGATTTGCGGTTGAATTTTTTTGGGTTCTAAATTTATGATTTCATATTTTTGATTTGAATTCTGTGTCCAAATTTCAATTTTTCTATAATTTTTATTTTAGTTACATATTATGTCCCTTGCAACATTGTTATTTTCATCTACCTAATTCCCGCACTTATTATTATTATATAATCTATTGATTTTCTCTTTCTCTTCTCAACAACTACAATATAGGGAAATGATTCCTATTTCCTAAGATTTTTTTCCCATCTTCATTTTCTTCTCATTCATCTAAAAATTTTGTTTCCCTTCCGTTATCCATTTTTATATAAAAAAAATCAATTCTCAATCAGAAGAAAATTGGAGATTCTTTTCAAATTATTTATTTATTAATCTCATATTGTTGCTTAACATGATTATAATTTGATTGAATTCATCAATGATTCTTCAAATTTTTATTAAGCTTAATTTTTATATTCATGCTATGTAACGTTTGTTTTTCTACCTTTTGATTTTAGTGTTAGGAAATTCATGGGAAAATTGTCTAAAATCCACCAAAAAACTTTGAAGTATAGGATCAATGAGGTCGATTTGAAGAATAGGAAAATATGATAATACACTCCTTTTCTCTTAATTTAAGGTTGAATTTGTTTTTTCTTATATTTTTTATTTCATAACCTTGGTTTGAATTTTGTGTTTGATTTCTATTTTCCACTGATTTTTGTTTTTATTCCTTCATCTATTTTGTAGGAGTTTATTGGATTTATTAATGCATAAATATTATAGAATTTTCTATTGTTTTGTATAAATGTATTACATGTCAACTATTTTTTGCTTTGTCACATTTTATATCAACTTCTTTTTTCATAATTTAGTTTTGATTAATAGGATTACGAATTTGTGTTCTTTCATTCATTTTACAGGGATTTATCTTTTTATCAGTACATAGATACCATAAATCATAAGTTGTTCAATATAATCAAAAGGATTTGTTAAAGAGAGAAGCGTTAAAAACTATTATTTTAGATAAGGGGAATAGATGGAGCATATTTCCAATATAGTTAATATTTTGGTTGATACTATTTACATCCATCAAAACACATTCTTTCATCTATTTATCCTCTCATCCAATCAGATATTTCACTCCTTCACTCACACCCACACCCACCTTTTTTCTCGAAACCATAACTCGACTTCTCCTCTTTTTCTTTAAACAACGAAACCAAAAAATTTCCATCCAATTTCTCTATAGTCCACCTTTTTTTCCATCTAACACTCCATCAATACATACGATTCCAACTAATTTGGTTAAAACTATGCAGTTATAAACTTTAATTGAATGTAGGTTTCCATTTTTTGTAAATTTTATAATCATAACTAAAATTAACATAATAAAGAAGAATTTCATCTTAAATTTGATGTTATGATAAAAAACGCAGTAAAGAACCTTCATGACTAATTTGATAGAAAAATAACCACTTTATTATTTGATATTTGGACCAAATGACATTTCAATGGATTTGGATTATGAAATGGTTAAGGAATGGTTTATTGATCTTGGAATGGATCGAATATGAAGTGCCAAGAAAATCTATTGAGTTTGGAACAACTCCATAGATCGGTCCAGATCCATCAAAATGTGGGAGAGGTACCTTCTTGAATTATACTATGGATTTCCATGCTATTTTGAAAAAAACACCAACTTTTTAAGATGCGGGATGAATCAATATCGATCCATAAAAATTATAATTTTTCCCTTGAAGACTCGTGAAGATTTAAGCAAGTTTGAAGAAAAGAGTGAAGAATTAACCAATCCATGGATCAATACCGATCAATAGATGGATTAGCACCTGATGTGCACGTAATGTGCATATTGTTACCACCATATTTAATCTATTTAAATTAAATAAATGATCGTATTGGGTATTTTAACTTGTTTAAAACAAATTCAAATTATTTTCAAATTGTCACATATGCATCTTTATATGGAGAAAAAATGGTCATTTTTGTCCATTTATTAATTTATTAAAATTTATTTGGAATTTTCTATATTGTTTTGTAGGAATTTTAATGAATTTTACAAATGGTTTCATGAAGATATGCATGCACAAGAGTGAATACAAAGAAATGAAGATGGAAATAAATCAAAGTGATGATCATGAAGGACCCCACTTACACACCCACCTTAATGTACACTTAGGAGCTAATGCACGTGCTAAAAGACCATTAAAGCTTCATGTACGTTTAAGTGGAGGATTAAGACATGCTAATGATTACTTGGTGGTCACACTACCTCAAGGGCAATTTGGGCATTTTCCAAAAATATGAATTAGGATTTCGTACATGTATAAATATTCCTTATGTTTCATGCAACCCTCCTCTTCTTTAGTCTCTCTTAAGCTCTCTTTCTCTTAGTTGGTATTTAGCTTAGAAAATAAGAAAGCTTCACTTTTCTTTTCATGGCTACTATGCTATTTCTTTCATGTAATTTATTTTTTATGCAACTTTAATACATTGCTTTTTTCTTTTCTTGTTTACTTCCTTTCAAGCAAGTAGTGTTGTTTGATTTTAATGCAAGTAGATTAGTTTTTCTTTTCATTTTGCTCTCCTTTTCTTCTTGTTTATTTCATGTTGCAAGCTACATTTTTTAATTTGATAACAAATATGAGTGCCTAATACCTTCAATTTAGAGGTTATGAAGCTCTATAGTATGTAGATGCAACATTTTGACGTTATGTTCTCTTTTTGTGCTTCATGAAAAAATGATGTTTATGTAATTTTGTGTTTAGTATTGAGTTTGATAGCTCAAGTTGTTCAAAACAAATAGGCTATGCTTAGTCATATGAATCATAAATTGTCATTTCATCTATATATGATTATGGAAAAGAAGTGAAGTTTGAATCAAAATTTGATTGTCTATATTTCTAAATAAGAGTTAATAGGCCATGTTTGAAATATATTTCATTTTCAACTTTGTTGTCATTTTCATGAGAGTTAGTAAGTGATTTAAATGGTGTTTATAGTTTGATGGTTTAAGTTGAGCTAATTAATAATACAAATAAGACATTTTATGATAAACACACCATTTAAATTCACTAATGATCAGAAAAGATAGATCATAATTTCATTTTTGTTGAACTATGTGATCTAGAGAGTGAATTTATCTCTAAATTGTTTTTCTACTCTCATATTTTTATCATTTTCTTTTTGTCATTTTTTTTACATTTTCTAGCAAATCACTTTCAACTTTGGTTAATTTGATTGGATAGAATTTCAAAATCTAAACAATTTCTACAGATGGACCCGTACTCGCCACGTACTAAAATTATACGTCGTGCGCTTGCGGTATTAATATCATTTCAAAATTTATAGGCCGTTTTCTAACTCGATAGAAAAATTCGTCGTTAAACAAGTTTTTGGCGCCGTTGCCTAAGAATTTGCTTTGATTATAGTTTTCCATTTTTCGAATTATTTTTGTTTGATTTTTATTGTGTGTTTATGCTGTGTGATGAATTGAAAAAAAAAACGTTTATTGTGTATTTTTGTGATTTTTGATTGCGTTTTGTATGTGTGCACCCTTGTTATCTAATTCCATTTGCATATACATAATTTCACAAAAAAAATAAAATTATTTCCTTTTCATTTACAATATTGCATTTACGCTTTTACTGTTGCATTTTTCTTTTCTTTTTTTGTTTACATTCAAATAGAAGAAAAAACTGTTCTCTGATTCTTCTTCCTCCACTGTTCTGTGCACTACTACATGCACATTCCCCTGTTCCATTCAGCAACCTATATTTGCTCAACAGTACTTCTGCTCCCTTGTTCCATTCAGCAACACAAACTTCTCCCTCTGTCTACACTTGCTTGCTCCTACACTTGCCTGTGGATATCTACACTTCACCATCATTTCACATCCCACGACCAAAGTGTACTGTCCCAAGCATTGCTGCTACCGTAAACACATCAAAACTCCACAATACAACAGTCTCAAAACAGTTCATACAACTGCTTTCTACTCAAATCATCTCTAGCGACCCACTACTGCCCGAACTACACCTCTCGTCATACTCCTCTCTGAATCCTGCCTTCAACTGTGCAAACTTCCTTTGCCAGCTGAATTCATCCTCCTCGCAAACATTGCCTTCACCAGCCACAGTAAAACCAACACACTGACATTTAACTTCAAACAACACAACCAAATCCCATCATCCTATCATCCTCCAACCACAGCCAGTACTCACTGCACACTCAGCCACTTTCTCCATTAACTGCTGCCAAGCCTTCACCATCCTATCTCGTACAACCATATCATCAAGTTACTGCCACCCCATCATCACTGTCCTCACTGCTTCATTTGACAATTCTATAGCAATTCCCTTATTTCATTTATCACCTCTGTCCTCACTGCTTACTACAACACTCACCCCCTAAAACCAACATTAATATACCATAAACCATATCAGATATCTACAAGCAATCACAACTGACATCTGCATATCAACTGCAACCATTTCTTCACAGCAGCCTTCTAACCACTTACCATTGCCTCCACATAACCTGAACATTGACAGCCGAAAACTACACTCCCCTTACTGTCGCTTACTACCGAAAACTGCACTCCAAACTACTCTCATCTTACTCCCCTGATTGACAGTAACATCTCATCCTCAAATAGCAGTGCCTGTACAACTACATTTTCATTAACAAATGGCAGTGTCGTTACTTGCTCTCATCACCGAAACTGCCTCATCATACAACTGGTATTATCACACCAACCATTGTCAACAACTGTGCGTTCATACTAGTGTCTACTGCTATCTACCACAGCAATGAGTTTTTAATTATATAGCAGTGATATACAACTCCTACCAGAGCCACCATCCTCCTCGACTACTGCAACCCCTTTCTAACTGCAGTAACCTTCATCATATATCCTCTGCCTTACAAACCACACAACTTCACATTCACATTAAAACAAAATGACAGCACTTCATCAATCTCCACGATCCACCTCCAATTTGAACAGAATCACCTGATCGAAAAATCACTCCTGAGCATCCCTAACCGTTCACCACACGTGCTTCTCAAATCACCAGCCTGCAATCGAATATCACCACAACTCCACCAAGCAGCTCGACCACTCAAGCCGCCAACCCAAATCCAAAAACTACAATCGCGCAACCCCTCTACAATTGTACTCAATCCACTGCAACCGCCAATCCACTTGAAGTCATCGCGACTTCCTCCACCAGGCAGCAAACATAGAGCAACTCATAATCCACAGCCACCGCGTCTAAATCCACTGCCGAAACCACTCGCCTGAAACTCCAAATCAAATCGCAACACTCAATCTCCAGCAATTCCATCCCTACGAACCTCCTGCAATTCGCCATCACCGCGACCTCCTTCAAATCACCCACTGCAACTCGCTGCCTCTTCAAAAAAATCGAATCTATATCTCCTCAGACCGCAGCAACCCCAACTCTTCGAATCGACAACCACAGACCCATCTACACCCAAATTCCAATCGACCGCCTCGCTCAACTGCAAATCGCAAAAGCCATTCAACCAAAAACCACTCGCTTTTAGAAATTTGGGAAATTGTATTTGAATTGTGGTTTAAAAATGGAAATTGAGGAGGGCATGACAGATGTGGAATTTAAGAAATTTGAGGATACGAAAATATTGGATTGAGGAAATTCGTTTCTGTAGGTTTTGATTGAGGAATTGTGGATTTGGTTTCAACTTGTTAATGATGGGCCGGGCTGTTGGCATGGTTCAATTCCTTCTTTCTTTAATTGTTTAGTTCAATTAAGTTTTTCATTTTTCAAAAATAATAATAATATATATATCAAAAAGTAAAATGGTTTTGTTTTGGTTTTCCTTTATTTTTCCAATTTGTTAGTTTTGTACTTCTTTTGTTTGAAGTTTTCTTTTGTTATATTTCTTGTTTAAAAAAAGGGTCATTTTGGTTAGATTCATTTGATTTTGGTCTCTTTTCATATATATGTATGTGTGTGTGTGTGTGTATATATATATATATATATATATATTTGTTTTGTTTTGGTTTTAATTTGTTTTGCCTCAATTTGTTTTAAGTTCCATTCATATCTAAAAAAATCTGCGTATATATCTCCTGTTTTTTTTTTTTTTAATTTCACGTTGTCAAAGCAGAATTTCAGAAGGAGAAAAACCGCTGCTAAAAATAAACTGCTTGCTTGAAAGGAAGTAACAAAAAAAGAAAAGCGCAATGTATTAAAGTTGCATAAAAAATAAATTACACGAAAGAAATGGCTAAGCTGTCATGAAAAGAAAAGAGAAGCTTTCTTTTATTTCTAAGGTAAAAACTAACTAAGAGGAAGAGAGACTAAAAAAGAGGAGGGTTACATGAAACACAAGGGGTATTTATACATGTATGAAACCCTAATTCATATTTTTGGAGAATGCTCAAATTGCCCTTGAGGTAGTGTGGCCACCAAGTAATCATTAGCATGTCTTAATCCTCCACTTAAATGCACATGAAGCTTTAATATCTTTTAGCATTTGCATTAGCTCGTAAGTGTACAATAAGGTAGGTGGGTAAGTGGGATCCACCATGATCATCATTTTGAATTATTTCTATCTCCATTCCTTTGTATTCGCTCTTGTGCAAGCACATCTTCATGAAACCACTTGTAAAATTCATCAAAATTCCTACAAAACAACATAAAAAATTCCAAATAAATTAACAAATTAATAAATGCACAAAAATGACCATTTTTTTCCTATATGAAGATGAATATGTGAAAATTTAAAAATAATTTGAATTTGGTTTAAACAGGTTAAAATACCTAATATGATTATTTATTTAATTTAAATATATTAAATATGATGGTAAAAATATGGACATTTACGTGCACATCAGCACCAATCCATCAGATCTTGGATTTTGTGCCATTTTGAGTCATTATTCTTCCTAACTTCTTGGATTTGACTATTTGAGCTATTCAAAGCCAGATTTGGTTATTCTGATGCATGGGTTCATCTATAAAAAGCAAATACCAACATTGGACATTTGGACTTTTTAGTCGATTTTTATGCGGAGACTCTATTGAATTTGAATCAGGCAGTTTTGCTCACAAAATTGACTTGTATATTAGTTGTGATATCGGAATCCATTAGCAAAAGAATAAAGTGGACGAAGGCCACAGAACTTGCCGAACCACTATAAAAATCTTGATTTCTCTCTCTTTTCTATTGCATTCATTTTATTTTAATTTTGTTTTTAATTTGGTTAAGGATGTTTTCCCATTTCATAGGCAAACACTTTTTGTTGCTTTCACTAAGAATGAAGACAGGGAACTGATCTATGATTGGTACTATAGTTTGAATAAAATCTCCGACTAGATCCAAAAGAAATAACTCCGAGGAAAAGCTCAAGTAGATAAGTAATTATGGTAGAGCTAAAGGGCTCAGAGTATGAACTAGATGAAGAAAATCAAGAAGGAAATCTAGCATAACCGAAAGTTGTGGCAAAGTAAGAGCTACATTGGACGATGACAGATATGGATCGAAAGGTGTAAATGTATTAACTTTCTATCATGTATGAAATGAAGAAGCAATTTGCTTCGATAATATAGCCCATTCAAGTAGAAGGATCTCGCAAACACTCATAACCATAGAAAGGATTCATCGTCTAAATAGATCGAGAAAGTTTAGTTGATCGACATAAAGATGAAGATGATTTTTAGCCTCGTTAGACTTCATTAGCATATCATCCACATAAACCTTCATGTTTCGGCCAATCTGCTCTTTAAACATCCTATTGACCAAACTTTGATTTGTAGCCCCTGCATTCTTTTGTCTTAAAGGCATTGCTTTGTAACAGTAGATTCCCCAATCAGTAATGAAACTAATATGATCCTCATCCAGCTTGAACATGAGTATCTGATTAAATCTAGAGTATGTGTCCATGAGAGATAACAATTTATGCCCACTAGTTGCATCAAACAACTGATCGATTCATGTTAATGGGAAACAATCATTTGGACAAGCCTTATTCAGGTCAATATAATCAATGCAAGTCCTCCACTTTCCATTCGATATTTTTACTAACACGGGGTTTGCTAGCCATTTTGGGTAACAAATCTCCCTAATAAATCCATTCTTAAGGAGTCTTTTAACTTCTTCTTTCAAGGCATCAGATCATACTCTATCTAATTGTTTCTTTCTGTCTAATGGGAGTTGCTTCTGGATTAATGTGTAGTGTACGACACATGATTGAAGGGTTAATCCCCACCATATCTGAATGAGACAAAGCGAATACATATTTATTGGTCTTAAGAAAGTGGATTAAATCTTTCTTCAGGATGTTGTCCAATTCCTTTCCCACTTTGACTGCTTTGGTGGAATCATTTGAATCTATGCAAGCATTTTCAAGGTCTTCAATGGGTTTTATTCTTTCTATTTTCCCTAGGTAATCAAATTCAATGATGATTGAGCTTTCTTCAGCAGAATTAACATTGATTCTCTTCCTCTTGCCTCCAGGAGGAATTTACCTTTCATACATGCGTTTGTTAGTCTTATTAGATATAATTTTTGCTTCGAATGTTGAATGTGAAAACCAATCATTCGAAGGCTGAAAAATAGTGGAAGAATCAAAGTAAATAGAAGACTCCCTTTTATAATGATCAATTGTAGCGAAATACATTTCTTGAGAGTTGAATTGTTCCCCATGGAATGCGCCCTAGCCTCTCTTCGTCAAGCATTTTACCATTAGGTACTTCGAGAAAACTAAAGCATCTATCTCATCAAGCGCAGGCCTGCCAAAGAAGGCGTTGTAGTAGGATATCTAGTTGATTAACACAAAGAGAGTCTCGAATGTCAGGCAAAATGGTAGCACTCCTATTTGCACTAGCAATTTAGTTGACCCACTGGATTCGATCCTTTTTTGTTGAATCCGAAGATTGGTTCTACGCTGGGCTCTAGCTTGCTCTCAGGGATGTTCATCTGGTCGAAGGCATGCTTAAAGATGACACTGACTACACTGCTTATATCTACAAGAATTTTGGACATGATAGACTATCCAATTTGAGCTGTGATCATTATGGGATCGTTGTGTGGATGATGAACTCCCTTCCTTAACTCTTGGGGGGTGATGAAAAGATTTGGCATTGGAATATTGAGTCATAGATTTTTCAGCGGGGATACTTCTTGAACTAAGAATACACCCTCTATAGCCTCCTTAATATATTTGCTCCTTGCCCCTTTTCTTAGCCCCCGTAGATGTGGCCCACCATGAATTACATCAATCCTATTTAATGGTGGGCTTAATCTCAAAGGGTCATCCTCCTCTAGAATATTAACAACGTTATTTTGGAGCTTCTATGGACCATCTCCCATTCATGGGACTTTTTGCTTGTCCCGAATGAACTCTTTTAAATGAACCTCGCGAATCAACTTCTGGACGATTCCTGTCAAGACTTTGCATTCGCCGGTCTTGTGACCATTTGCTTTGTGGTACATGCAGTAGTCGTTCCCTTTTCTTTTGCGTGGTTCTTGGCTTTGAAGGAAGTTGGGAAATTAACTCTCTCCTTTGCCACATCATAAACATAAGACAATGGCTTGTTCAAAGCGATTGAATTAGCAATAAGTTCTTCCCATCTTGCACTTTTATGCCCTATATCCAGTCCAAATTTTCTTCCTTCCATTTTAAGGATTGCTTTCCTTTTAGCATGATACAACTCATCCATTCGAATGAACTTGTCAGCTTGAAAGTGGAAGTCTTGCAGATCTTTACATCCATTAATAAAGAGTTGTTTCCAGAATGGAGTATATTGTATTAATCCTAAATGCACTGCAATGAGCTTATCATGGTCATTCATGTCCTTATCCTTTAACGCTTCAATGTTGAACCTTTTAAGATAGTCTCCCAAAGACTCTCCCAGCCTCTGTTTTATGTTAGCCATGACTATGTAACCAATGGTTGGGTCTTTGCATATGAAAAACTGAGCAAAGAATTCGTAAGAAAATTGCTTCCATGAGCAAATAGTCTATTCTTAGTATAGTCGATATCATTTAGCTGCAACACCTTGGAGAGTCACTAGAAATAGCCTGCACCAAACAGCTCCTGATGCATTACAAAGATCCATCTAGCTATCGAAAGCTATCAATTGGTCGTCTGGGTTTGTGATCCCATGATACTTCATAGTCAGGATCTTCACATAAGATGGAATAGTTATTGCCATGATTTCATCTGTACAAGGTAGCATACGCTTGTTATCATTCACATTCTCATCGAGGTTCCTTTTCCCTCTATCATTTAGCACATCTTTAATTGCATTTTCTATCACATCTTTTAGGTATTTTTAGTCCGGATATTATTCTTTCGATATAGAGCTATCGGACTGCCTAAGAGTTTTATATAATATTCTTCTTTGATGATCAGCTTTGGTGGGAAGTCGACCTTTCTTTTTTGAAGAAGTTAAATCAATTTTTCTTTTTTCTTCGTATGCATAAGCCAGTTCACTTCGTCTCCATTTATTAGTCTTGTTGTTTTTGGACATTTTTGGTACAGTGCCATCTAGTAGTTCCTGCATCTCGAGAAATTGCTGTTCTAAACGCTTTACTTTTATGGTGTTATCATCTTGCTGAGCTGATGCTGATGGTTGTCCTGGTACAACCGTCTCTGAGTTGAAAGTTGGAGTGTTATTTTCTTCTAGGGTAGTAGTGTGAACAACCTCCACATCCATTATGCTAAGCCTCTTAGATTTCATTTTCCTACGCCAAATTAAACAACCCCTAAATTATTCCATAAGATAATTGCATGGGTGGAGGTTCGACCCCTTATTCTAGCACCAAAAATGTTAACAAAAAAACTTGTCAACATTTCCAAAGCTAATTTGATGGCATACAAGACGGTTTTTGTAACACAATTGGACTATTAAAAGAGAATTGAAAGACATTACTTCCTTCGAAACCCTTCTTCTGATCAAATTGACTTGATCAAACTACCATCGTAAAAAGTTTGTGAACATCGATAATGGATCATTGACAAAATTAACCTCATCGAAATGGAGGTAGAGGAGAAAGCATCTTATTCGATGCCCCTCTTTTGAATGAGTTGAAGGCTGTCATTTATACTAACCATTCATTCCTATCATCCATGTCAAAGGGTCCATTCAATCCCTTTCGACTGTGACAAAAGGTCTGTTCAACTTTTAAAGGAAAATAATTACTTTTGACGTCATTGAATTTGTCTTTATGAATGAACCCTTTCGAAAGGGTTGAAGATGTAGTCGAGACTTTGTTCCTTTCGAAGGAATCCATCCTTGTGTGATCGCTTGTCATTTGTGAATCAAATCTCTTTTGAGACATCCCTTTCGACCAGTTCAAAAGGGAATTCATCCTTTCAAAACAAATCTAGTTCACAATTGTGCAAGCTCCATTTGGTGTATATGATAGAAGCTCATCTTGGATATATGTAAGTTCTATGAACTTATAATTATCGAAACATCTTAACCATCTTTAATTGTCATTATATATTTCTTATCATGATGGTAATGTGTATCAATTATATACCATCCAAGTTGTTCTTCGCCTTTAAGACAAAAAGAAGTTAAGAAGATAGGGTAGCATCATGTGCAATTGATCATTAATCTAACTAATGATTGTAATGATCTTCCTCCTAATCGAAATCCTTAATGAACCCATGCATTCCTTCTTTTTCTATTAATCCACAAAAAAATTACAAGTGCGAGAGCTATTTCTCCAAATTAATTTAGGGTTACAAAGATTTATTTGTTGTAAATAAGTAGTAGATTGATATAATGATCGGGATTTTCGACCCTCGAAAATCGACACTCATACATCCACTGTATTACTTGCCGAGAAATCGAATGATGGAAAATCCCAATCGTTACATGTATAAAAGCTGAATGTTAAGTGAGAACATTGGCTTTGGTGGGGTAACTCATTAGGGAAAGGGTCAGTAGCACCCTAGAATGAATTTGAGCGTGTGTGTGTGTATATTTGAGCGCGTGTTTTTTAGTGATATAAAATCATTTTATATTATGTTGGTTGATCTATAATGTAACGATAAGGATTTTCGGCCCTCGAAAATCGATACTAATACGTCCATTGTATTACTGCTGATAAGTCGAATGCCAAAAAATTCCGATCGTTACAAATGAATTTAGGACTCAAATCCAATCCCCAAAATCAGACCCCTAAGGATTTATTTATAGATGCAAGTCAGCCTCCTTTCGTGCCTATCCTTCCGACCAAGTCGAAAGGTCCTCTCATCTTCCGCTTCCATCCTTTTGCCATGGTCGAAAGGCCTCTCTCATTCTTTAGTGTGCTTGCTTTCAATGAAGTCTAAAGGCTTCTTTTCCAAGTTCACTCATTTATCCTTGCGTTTCATATTTCCCTATTTCTGACCTTTCGACTCAGTCGAAAGGGTCCCTTGTCCACACTTTGTTGTCATTAAGGTCTAGGTACCTCTTTTTGCTGCTTTCCTCTAGGTTTTTTAACTTCTTCAAAAGGGTGGTTCATGTGCTTTTTTTCACGTTGCTTTACTATCACAAGAAGCAAAGATACGTGCCTCCGATTCTATCAATAGGTAGTTTACTAGGGTTTCAAGGTGTAAGAATGTCGATAGCTTTGATGTGATAGGTGGCTTTCGAATGCATGCTTTCAAATTGATTCGGTACCTTTTCTAGTTAATAGAGGCTTCGACCAGCCTGAAAGGCTTGATTGTGCTTTAGAAAGGGTTGTTTGAATAAGGAATATCTTTGAGTAGTTTGAATGAAGGCGACCTTTGGTTTCGAAAGGTTTGGCTCATCTATGAAGGGTTCTTGTCCATTCCATTTGAAAGGTTTATTTTTAAATCATTTGAAAGACCCTTATGCATGTTGATGCACCTCTTAGAAAGGGTACCACTGAAGCAGTAGGGTGCTTTTGATCCTTTTGGCCTCTTTGAAAGGTTGTAATACTTCTGGCCTTCAGCTATAGCATCTCTTCGACCCCTTCGAGAGGTCTTGTTAGAGATTTGTGAATCCATCTTCATCGAATAGCTTTAATAAGGTGGAAGGGTATCCTTATTTTTCTTCTTTCATCTCTTCTAAAGCTCTTGCATTGTTCATCATTTGTGATGATGCTTAATGCTTGTGACCCCTTTGCAATCCATCTCAATGCCTTCACAACACCTTTCTGTGGACCTTTGCTCTTAAGTGAATGCAATGGTTAACAATTATCGTCATCGTCGTCTTCATCAACGATTACTTCATCACCCCATTTATCTTCCTCCTCATCTAATTCTGAATCCTCTTCCATAAGAGGAACCTTAAAAGATAGGTGTTGGGTGGCATTAACTTCCTCTCTATCAGGAACCTTAATCCCTTCCTCCATTTTCCTGATCTTAGCCATAAATCTTTCGATTAGCATAGGGTCAAGAGAAGAAAAACTTTAATCTAGGCACTTTTCTATATTATCAGAATAGGCTATCACGAGCATGTTCTCATAAGAATTTACAATAATATCATTCAAAGAAGTGCTCAAAAATTGACATACTTTATGCTTACCCTCAAAAATAGTATTGATAGCTTTGGATAAAGAATCCTTCTTCTTCTCTAACCTCTTTTAAAGAAAAGTACACTTCTTTTTAAATGAAACATGCCTAGCATTAACCTTGGCTTTCTCATGCTCGAACTCCTTCAAGGTCATTTTCAAAGCTAAATCTTCGTCGGATAAAAACTACTTAGCCTATTTCACTTTAGAAATAGTAGACTCTGCTCGAGCAAGAGAAGCACTCAATCTTTCTTGTTCGCTCACCGCATATCTTTGGCAATAGTCAGTGTAGAAATTTGATTATTTAAAGTCGAGGCTTCTTATCTGGCTTTGATGTTTTAGTAGAGAACTTAGAGACATATTTTTTGTAGAGAATACTAGCTTTTGGTAATTTAAGAGTAAAAGTAAGACATGAATCAAGATTTAGTATAAGGAATAGTAATAAGTCAACCAGGCAGTATATAGCAGAAGTTGTTGTCCGATAAGAGATCGAAAATAACTCAAAGAATCTGGTACAAAAGTGGGTGGATGAATAGTAGAAAATGATTGAGAGTGCATAATCGACTACCCAGAATTCTAAAATTTAGTATGAGGCACCGGTGACGAGGGTCTTGGGGGATTCAAATCCTTGGCAGAAGTTGAAGTGCCTTGATCCTTCCATATTTGATCAATAATGCTAGGAGAATCAGATATAACAATATGAGACCTAAGGCAATCCTTCGAAGAAACCATTTTAGTTTTATTAGCATTTGCAGGATGTAAGTCATCCACATACGAAGTGGGATCAGGGTTAGGACCATCTGAAGCCTAGTAAGCACCAACAAATTCACCCTCTTTTGGTCTAAGAGAAGACCAGATATTAGTAGTCTTGGCTTTCTTGGGAGCATAGCCTATGGCAATCGGTATGCTTAATTTCATTTTTGCAATCAATTTGGACCTACCAATAGCTTGTGTCAGAGCCAGAGCATCAGATCCCGAAGATTGAGTGGGTGGATCATTTGTAATAAATTCTTCAGTTGAGGGAGCAGCTGTTGAAATCAAAAGGCATAAATTAGGAATTTTTTTAAGGAATAACATGATAACAAATTACAAACAATACACTTAAGTTTACAAGTAGTTCTGGGTAAATCGGGGACAAGGATAAAACTTTGTTAGGGTCACCCAGAGCTAAGAAGCATTTGCTTTTCGAAATGTGTTGGACGAGAGGAGGTTGTCCAAGAATCTTCTGGACTTCTGGTATGATGGAATGTTTCTGGAGGTTGTTAGGAGCCAGCAATGTAAGTCTATTTTCAATATGGTTTGAAGTAGCAATCATCAAATTTACGATTCTCTTACTTTCATCGTCAAGATCCTTAGGAGTACGGCCTAATAAGAAAACACTACTCAGCAAAAGTGTAACATCTCCCATCTGGAGGCCCAAAAGTAAGTGCTACAGATGCAGCAGTCAACCATAGTGTTAACTTCCAATGACCAAGTATGGCAATGTTAATGTATCCATAATATCAGAAGCAAATGAATGTGAAATAAAATCATGAATTTCAAAAACAACATTTTTGATTACATTTCCAATACATGTTCCATATTGAAATTACATAATCCTATCGATTTTCCCAGGTTCAGATAAAATATAATTATTACAAAATATGCCAAGAACGATATATGAAGATGCCCCCTTAGTTGATCCTGTGCAGTTAAAGTGCTCGGCAGACTCAAAGCGGTGGAGGTGTAAAAAGTCATAGCGGGGATATAGCGAGGATATAGCGGGATATAGCTGATAGCTCTAAAATAGAACATAAAACTCGTACTTAATGTTTGTACAAATATATAAATGGTAATTAAATGAAAAATTATCATTCAATTGAATTATAATTAATACATAAATGATTTTAAACAAAAAAACATGTGCGAATATACTTTAAATAAACGTAAAACTGTGATATAACATAATTGAATTTAGTAGAATATTAGAGTATTTTCATTTCTGAAAATATATTAAAAATTAAATCAAATAAATTTGTTTCATAATTTTTATATTGTATAAATGCAATTTTTTAATTCATTTTATTAAAGAAGATATAGCGGAAATAGAAAAATATAGCGGGAATAATGGGATATAGCGGAATTAGCGGGGATTAAAGCGGAAAGGCTATATTTTGGGGCTATATGCAAAAATTATAGCAGTAGAAATCCGCTATGAGATATTGCAGGGTTATAGTGGGGTAATAGCGGGGCATTAACTGCATAGAGTTGACCAGAGTACTATATAGGCATAACCGTCTAATACAACACAGCGAAATAAAATAAAATAAAACAACAACCCCTAAATAGCTATATGTCAGCCATCTGCTCATATCCAGAAGCTTTATTAACCAACCTATTAAAAACCTGAAATTCCTCAACCCTCAGTCAACTCAAATCAATTTTGCGCACCCGAGAGTTTAAGGGGGAAAACATAAACTTCGAGTCAAACATAAAGCCTAGTGTGAATAATACTATACATCTTGGTCATTTGATATTAAATGAGACCACACCGCTTAGAGGAACCGGTTTTCCTTCACTAGTATCCTTTTAAAACATATTTTTGCAAATCATAATCCTGCAAACAAAACTAGTTAAAACTGTAAAGCAGTATCATGTAAACTTACATGTCAGGTAACAAGTGAACTATCTATCTGAACACTATAGTTTTGTTTGGCTAACGACTAACCTTTGGCTGACTCGGGCCTACCAGAATATATAAATAAAATAATCTAACACCTGTTAGACACTCCTCTTCTGGATGGTCTATCTCTAACTTATCTATTAGACACTCCTCTTCTGAACGATCTGTACCTAACTTATCTTCTCTAGGATCACATGATCCTAATGATTTTTCGGGCTCACCCATCAATAATCTATCTGTATACAAATATATTCCCTTTTGTATGTAATCATCATTTTAGTCTTACCTGTTACAAAGCCCTACACACTAGAATTTTGGACTAAACTAGCTGGGGCTAATAGCTAATGTATAGAGCGCGACCCTATACCAATCCCATCTGACATTTTAATATCTGATTCATTTTACTTAGGGTAATCCTCCCAAAATTTTCCTTGGAAATCTTTTCATCTCAAATCACCTTGACATGTTATATATAGTTTACTCAAATCTTTGTTGATAAAAAATTTAAACCTTTGAAAGTACCCCCTTCGAATCTATTGAAAGTGCCCCTTTCAAAACTGAGCAAACCCCTTTTTATCCCTAGGCCGAAAGGCCAAAACATTTGTTTCGAAATCATTCATATGTAAACCTTTCGAAACTATTTAAAAACCTTTCCTTCGAAAACCATAAACTTAGACATCCTATCTTTAAAACCTTTAAATGTTGCCTTTCGAAAATAATGGAGAAACCTTTCCTTTCAAACCTTTCGAAACCATTGGAGAACCACCCCTTCGAAACCATTCTTTAAAACCTTTCGAAAGCATTAAAACATCAAACCATTTGAAAGCCTTTGGGTTTAAGTAAAACATGTGGAAAACCTTTCGAAAACATTTAAAACCAAACCATTTGAAACGTTTGGGTTCTACCTTCAACAGAGCAAAAGGGCCATAAAGCATTAAAGCCAAAAGCACTCTTTCGAAAGCATTTCCTAAGTAAAGAAGTGATGGTGCCGAAACTAACCCTTCGGAAAGCATTGGAGAAGTGGCCAAGTTTTAAAAGCAAAGTATATCTTCTGAAACTGTTGGTGTCGAAAGGTAGAAAAAGGGCGTTTGGGGGTTTTGACCTCTTAAGAAGCAATTACTTAAACAAAAGGCGCAATTCATTCGAAACCATTCCTTTAAAATATGTGACTCACTCGAAAGCCAACCAAGTCGAAAGCATACCCTTCGAAAGAAAAACAGACGCATTTTCAATCTAAAACCAAGTCATGCTTCGACCCCATCAGAAACTTTGGTCTCTACCCAGTACCTTCCACCTTAGTCCAATTCACTCTTTTCCAAGTTACTGATACTATGCGCATTAGTTTCGATGGTAATGGAGGCGGCGGTACTTGGTCGGAACCCCTATGGCGAAAGTGGTGAAACATGCTAAAAGCATGTAAAAACTGATTTTTACTTTAAAAAGAATTTCTTTTCAACTAACCTGCCTTATTTTTTAGAATGTTATTGGTTGCTAATTTTCTTTTCTAAAAGTGCTACCAAAATTTCAAAATAAACAACCTAATTTATTTACAAAATACCCCTTCTCCTTTTATAAATATATGAAACATTTAAGTCCCATACTTTCAACAATTTTATATATTCATCAAAACACTTTGGAAAATTCTATCAAAATTCCAAAAAAAATCATTTTTAATATGTTTTTTAGCATATATTAATTTCAGACCCAAAAATTATATTATTTAGTATTAAATAATTTTAAACCCAAACAATCAGTTTCTTCACTAGAAAATTAATATAAAATCCACATTATATCGGAAAATTATGAAAGCTGAAACCCATCTCTATAATATCATTTCTGATCAAAATCTAAAATTGCAAGGAAATTGGTCATTTAATAGGGTTTTTAGATTAAAACATATCATAAAACCTATATTTATAAGCATAATCATCAACAAGCATATATAAACATTTAATCGTTCAAAACATGGCATAATCATGCAAAATACTTTGGATTCTTCTTTAAATCGAAAAAATTAGAAATACGATGTATAGTCATTATTCACCTTAGTTTTGAGATTTAATCTTGATTAAGTTGATTTGATTCTTCCTCTTGAAATCCTAGTTTTTATCTTCTCTTGATCTTACTAATGGTGGTCAACCTTTATATTTAGTTTTTGCATATGAATGAACGTGAGAATGAATTTCTAAGTGTTTAAAGTATTAGAACATTCTTTTTTCTATTTTACTGCATCTCTATTTCATTTTAACTCATCTTTATTTCATTATTTACATGGCACGGCTACTCCTTAGTTTAATCACAAATTTCAGTCCTCTAATTATTTACATTATTTCATTTGATTTACCTAATCTAATATTCCTAATAATGTTACTAAAAATATGAGGTGTTACAAAAAGTAAACAAGTTAATGGAAATAATGGAAATAGTCCACTTATGGGAAGAAGAAAAGATTCCACAAATATTTGGAAAACATTTGACGTGGAGGAACTGTGTTTCCTAGTCCTTAAATCTGTTTATTCCATCAAAAACTAGCATTTTGGAGGGATTGCTTCGAAAAATCAGGCTGTTCAAATTACCAAGTTTAACAAGACATACTAAATAGTTAAGAACTTTAGTACTCAGAAAAGGAATTTCTGACTCTAGGGCCATGAGCTCTAAAGAAACAAGCTTGGTGTATACATTAGGTGATAGGAGCAATGCAAAGATGACTTAATAATATCACTAAGAACTCGAGAAATGGAATGAACCCTCATGCCAACTATGAATGGTGGTATAAGCAAAGTATCCCTCAGGAGGTTTTTGAATTTGTGTCGTTATCACCAGGATGGATAATTTCAACCCTTATGATCCCAAAGTCATTGAGGATCGCATCTACTTCATGTTGACAAGATATGAGAGAGTGCCTGAAACTGCCTCAACCTTCTTTAGAGATGATTCTAATTTCAGAACAATATCCTTATCAGATTTCTTGGAAGTTCTTTTGATACCCATGATCCTGCTAGGTGATATAATTTTGTCAAAGTTATGATTTATTCAACTACTAGTACCTTTCATGTCGGAATCCTATTACGGCGGCTTAAGAACCTATCATAGCACTCGGTTCCATGCCTTCGAAAGGGTCAAAGCTAATTAGAATTGTATGAATCATTGAGCATTCGATAAGGTTGAAACAATTGTCAACAACCCCATTTTATGGAATACATTCACCTTGACTTACCCTTCAACAACGTCGAAGCCTATAGATTTTACTCTATTTTATAATACATGTAGCTATCTATGTAATACCTATTTGAAAATAAATGTTATCGAAACGCCAACCTCCAATTAAGTCGAAAGACTCGAAATAAAGTGGCATTGACACTAACGAAATGACAGTAAGATGTTTTGACAATATTTGTTTTGGAAAAGTGCTAATAACTACATTCCTATTAACTATTGTGGGTTTAGAATAAGTCGAAAGGGCACAATAGTGTTTTGAAAGTGCCAACACTAAATTGAGATGAATCAAACAGCTGTGCTTATCTCAGTCTTGGGGTTTTGACTAAGTCAAAAGGTTACTTAATGGGTTTTGATGATTACAGAAAGTATATTTTTCTTAACTTAATTTACAGCAAGGGTCGTTAATTTTAAACTCTTAGTATCCTTCAAGATAAATTAAAATTGGGCATAATGGGTTTGGAGTTTGAATCTGCATCCAACAGTGGAAAATAACCCCAATTTGGGCAAATTCACGTTCAAAACCAAATTGATGCCATGGACTAATCAAAATCAGCACTAAATTCAAGTCTAGGATCATCTTACATGATTGGTGCACACAAATAATTTTCAATATTCAAATCAGTGACATAGACTTAAATCTTAGAAATTTAATTTAAAATTAAAAAACTAGCCTCTAATTTGAAATCATAAATACTCACCTCAACTCTGAGGGTTTCACCTTTTTAATTTTGAGATTGATGAAAATTTAAAGAATATAATTTTCGCTTTAGAAATTTTCAATTGTAGGTGAAGAGAGAGAAAGAAGTGGAGTGCAATTTATAAGCTGAATGGATGGAAGGATGACCATCCGATCGAATACAAGTAAATGATCGAGATCTGCTTTGGAATACCAGTAGCTAGGAAAGTTTTGCGCCGAAGTAATGGAAGGCGCCTTATCAAAATAGTTGACTTGAAAAGTCAAGAGCATCCCTTTGCCGGGGGCGGGGGCAAATGTTGCTACCAAAAATTACTTCAACCACGTATTTAATAGCCTGATATTTTGGACCATTCAAATCGACAATAAAACCACACATGCTGGACTTGAATACCATTTTGTTAATTTAAATTTGGCAAAACTCAAAATGTATAGTAAATAAATCACAGATCACAGACACAGAGTAACATAATAATGCAGCAGAAGCAAAGAAATAGTAGTTCATGAAGCTACTACTATATATATACATTAGAGTTAAACCAAATACAACAGGAGTAACAAGATACAACATAAGCCTCAATATGATAATCAAGTACAAATCTAAATACATCACTGGAATCAACTGGATAACCGAAAGCAAAATAGATAGCTGGATCTTCAAGCAAAGCTCCAACTCTGAAGGTGAGTCTCGGATGCTGTATCACTCAGTCTGACCCGAGCGTAAAGCAAGACACAAAACACTCGAGTCAGGACATACATACCTATACAATGTAGACCAACTCAAGTGAACTGTAATAGAAATGTACAAGTAACTTAAAGGATGCTTGGGACCGTCCATCCTTTAAGGATCCATTAAACTATTTACTATGTAGTAATATACACTATTATAATAAAGTCTACAGTAAAATAAACTTACTTTAAAATAGCATTAAGGTTTAACATTTTCCACCTTAACACATACATAGTCCCAATAGTCTATCCAGTATCATAGTCCCTCCTGATCGGGAAGCCACCTGAGGATACTCCATAGGCTACGGCACAAAACCAAAATCGTAGAAGGTGTACTAGGGTAGGTGACACGACACAACTAGGCAATGCCAAGGTAGATATACCAATTACGCTTCCAGGCCGGTGGTAACGCGTAGCAGCCATTACCGCCCACCACGAGCCACACTCCCAAAATCAAAGGTGCGCACCAATCAATCACAAAGTAATAGAATGACATACGAAGAAGTGTGTTCGATAAGAGGAGCTACTCATTAGCCCATCAATCGCTCTTGTTTTAGCCACCTTATGCCAACTCACGGGAGTCGGGTCCATGTTCATACCCAAAGGACGTCGCCACCATCCCACTTCATTCTGGAATCTCCACCACGTACACGGTTGTTAAAGTGGTTTTCAGTATCGACTGAGAGTATCCCATATTTGATCTCGGTCTCTTTAACAACCAACTGTTATTATAACCCATAGATATTTATATCAAAATCATTTATACTTCAAAACCAAAATATCATATCCATTTCAAAACTATGCCAATACGATATCATTTCCATTTCAAAAACCAACAAAAATATGATATCGTTTCCATTTCAAAACCAAATCAATATTATATCATTTAAATAAAACCCGAAATTCCAAATCACTGAATATTTCCTTCAATTTATTTAAACTTGAAATATTCCTTTTTAATTCATCTTAAACAAAAACATGTTATAAAGTCATATTCTTAGATCTTCAATTTCAATAAATTCAAATCGATATATTTCAAGACAATTCTTAATTTAGTACAATTTTAAATAAATTCACTTCCAAAACCGTAGTAATTTCAAAGCTATAACAACTTCGAAACCAAACACTTTAAAACTATAATACTTTGAAATCATAACACTTGGAAATGTTATCCTTTGAAATCATAATATTTAAAAAATCATAACACCTTTAAAATACTATTCATTGCCAAAGTTGTAGCATTTCTAAGTTTATTCGTTCAATTATACAATTTCCAAAACATTATATTTTTCAGCAACAACAACATTTATAAAATGTTATGGTAGATATAGTAATATTTCAAAACATTGTCATTTTAAAAAAAACAGCACTTATAAAGTGTTACAGTAGGTATTAGTATTTTAAACAGTTCAGTTTCAGAAATAGCAGCACTTATGAAGTGTTACGATAAGTATTAGTATTCAAAACAGTTCAAATTCAAAAACTACAGCACTTTAAAAATGCTACTGTAGGTATATTTAGTATATTCTAAACAGTTCAAATTCAAAAACTGTAGCATTTTAAAAATGCTATTGTAGGTATATTAGTGTATTTAAAACAGTTATATTTCAGAAATGGTAGCACTTAGCAAATGCTACCTTAAACCACAACATTTTGGAAATGCTGCCAATACATAACTAAGGTTTATTACAACATTTCAACAACATTATAATTTCCATTTTCACCATTTTTAACTTATAAACATATCTCACTTTTCTAAAATATTTATTTGGATGTCATTTAATTGATGATTAAATAAAAAAATTCATAAATAAAATATCCAAATTAAACTATAATAACTTTATTAAGTCAAAAGTACATTATTTCACTTAACTTTTTGTAACGACCCGTTAAACTTGATAATATTAAATGAATTAAATTAATATAATTTCCAATCTAATGTAGAATAAATGTAGGAGTTAGATAGTAACTGGAATTAAAAGGTTAACAATTGAAATGTTTATATGGCAATAGATAGAATAACGAAAATTTGAGTTGTGGTTATAAGATTTAATTGGTTGTGAAATTAATACTAGAGGAACGCTAAATGAAAACTTTAGCAACGGCAATTAAAGCTTAATTATTGTTAAATTGAATGAAAACCTAACTGAGATAGTGTAAGATGTATATCTTTGTGTAGTTGTATATGTATAGGAGATTTAAATGTATAGTTAATTATGAATTGTAGAAACGGTTATTTAATCTAATTGTTGAAAAATTAGGTGAAATATAAATAGGGAAATAGCCTAATTGTTGCACTTGAATAAAAATAAATTTAAGAATTTATGACAAGAATTTAAATTTCCTATGTGTTTATATATATTGGTAAAATTGTAACTATATGGAAATTTAGGAAGTAAAATAAATGGCAGTGAGGGATAACCAATTCAATGCAATACAAAGGTGATTGGAACGACTGTTGGGTTTAATGGAGTATATATAAACAGTGAAAATCATTATAATCTCTTAATTTAATACGATTGTTTAATTAATACTAAAAGAATAAAGTTGAAATAGTATTAATGTAATAAAAACTTTAATAGATTGCAATTGTATAATGGAAGTAAATTGTTAATAAATGAATGTAAATATTAACAAATTTATGGAAATAAAATATAAAGGAATGTTGGATAGAACATAAGTGAATGAAATTTGATAGTACGCTAATTTGGAGGTAAATTTAAGAAAGAATAACAACCATTATAAATTTCCTAACTTATTTGTCAATGAATGTATTTGGGGATAGAGTTCTTTTATATGTTGAATAGTTATAATGTTGTTATTAAGAATGAACGTTACTTTATTAAGTATAAATATAGTAACGGAAGTATGAATAAATTTATAGAAACGTAAGACTTACTTTAAGGTAATATTTGAGTGTAGACTTTTGAAATAGATTTGACAACAATAATTATTGTTCGTTACCTATCTTATTTGTTGTTAAGTTTATTTCGAAATCAAATCCCAAATGTATTCACTAAATTTTTGCAGTTGCGTAGTTTTGGTTTGTAATTGCAGTAGTTAGTTCTATAAGGTGAGGTCTATACTAATTTTATTTTAATTGGACCATTGGTTGATATAGACTTTAGAAAGCGAGATTTATAATTTTTAATTTGAGTATTAAATTCAACAAATGGTATTTATTATTACAAATAAAATGGAATTAAACGTAAAATATTAATTAAAATGGAATTTGTAAACATTATAGTGAAATTTTGAACTAATGTTAGTAGCATCTTTATTTTAGGTAAAAGTTTAGAATATAAAGGTTAAAAATCTATCTGCTTATTTGTTAATGGGATTAGGATCGGTAATATGTGGTAATAATTAAATGAATGTTACACTAATTGAAAGTGGAGTAACGTTCGTTTAAAAGTTGAGAAATTATAGGAGCATATTTATTAAGCGTTACTTTAAAATTTATGTTTGATTGTGAAATTTATACGAGAAGTTGCAAAGTAATAATTAAGAAAGAATACATATAAATTGTTTATAACCTAAAACTTAAGGGTAGTTAAATGTTGAAATTGAATCTAATCAATTGGAAACTTAATTAAATTGGGTTCAATGTAAATAAAGGGTTATTTTAAGAAATTGAAATAAGTATTATAATTGGCAAATTTAGTTACTTTAAAGTGAAACGGAAGATATTAACGCAATAGTTTGAATGCAATATTTAATTCATCTAATTTATATTAAAGATTCGTTAGATTAATTTAATAGAAATTTTGGGACATTTAATAGATAATTGCTGATTTTGAATGGAATTAAAGGAATTACTGAAATCGAAATTTAGCAACTTTTAAACCTTTGCAATTGATTTTGAATATAAAGAGTCAATGGAAATTTGTGGATTAATTTATGAATTCATGAAATCAGTGTATTGACTTAGTTGTAACTATATGTAAATGTACGCAATAAGGTTGTGCAATACCAATTATTTGGATTCAAATTTATATTAAATATAATGTTGGTAGCAATTGGAATTTACCGTTTTGCAAAATAAATGAGAAATCAAGTCAAATGTAAATTATATCGTAAAGGATAAATTCATTTAAACAGTAAGATTTTTAAATAAATAAACGTTTCACTTAGGTTTCATTTGGATAATTTATGTATTTTAATGGGAAAGCAATTGAAATTGATTACCCTAAATTTGTGCAGTTAGGGTAGTTTTGATTTGTCACTTAAGATGGTAAATTTTATAAAATGTGATAAATGTAGTTTTAATTAAATTATGACGATTGGGTATTTAAGAAGTGATAAACCAAAATTTATTGATTTATTTGAAATTAAATTGTGGATTTATTTCAAATAAGTGAAATTTATGTTTAACTATTACATCAATAGGAATTAATCTAATTTAAGGATATGTTAATATAAATTGGGCAAAAGGGTGTTTGGACTAGGGAATAATATTAATCGGTTTTAGAAACCTTAAATATAAAATGGGAAGTAGACAAGATTTAACGTTACAACCATTTATACAAAATCCAGGATGTGTGTAGAAGTATTTATGGAATAAAACGTAAACAATTGTTGGATAAAAAGAGTAGGAATCAACATTTATTTATTTAATTGGATATAAGTACGATAGTATGATTTATTGCATTTAAATGAAATCTAATATATAGAACATTGCCTAAAAAGGAAGAATAGATAAAATTAATGATAAATCTATATACTATATAAGATTTATTGATTTAAAGACAAAAGGGGCAAGATGTATAAATTAGATTAAGTGCAACCTTCAGTAAATAAAATTTGATGGAATAAGAACATTTGGGTAATTTATTTTCAATTAAATCAATTCACGTTTCAAAATTTAATGCTAGTTTATTACATATATGTTTATGCCTAAATTTAAACTTATGTTTAGATTCAATCCGATCCATCTATTATTTTTCAGCCTTGTCTATATATAACATGTTATAAACCCTAGCCACTCCTTATTTTCATTTTTCTATACGTAGATCTCCTTCTCAACTCCTCATTCTAATGGCAGAAAAAAAAAAAATTCGGATCTGCAGCAGCTTCTGGTCGCGCTTCGGGTTTCAGGGGAGAAAACCCTAGAGCAACTTCGGGTCAGGAAGAAAATGACTCGGGTCGCTCCGGGTCGTTTTGGCGAAAACTCCAAGCAAGCACCGGGGAATTGAGGCGGCGCACCGAAATTGAACCCGAAGTCGACCCAGGACCAGAATTTTCCATTTTTCAAATTTTCATCACTTTTGCATACGAGTTCGGATTCGCGCGCGGTTTGTTTTGATGGGATCGTATCGGAATTTCTGACGTTTTGGCACTAGTTTGGATGAATTTGAAGACTGTCCAAATTTTGGGTTTAAATTGGATTTGAATTCAATTTAAATTCAAAAAGGTGAGTGTTTTAACCCACTCACAACTTCTAAAAGCTTTTATGTTTGTTAAATTAATTTTAGAAATGAATAGAAATTTATTTATGAGTATTTGGCATGTTTATTTCACTCATATTTGTTGAATTGCATTTATTGAATTTAACTGTTAATTTCATTTATTTATTGACAGTTAGAATTTGTGTTTGCCTATAAACTGCTAGTTAACAGTTATATAGATTATTACTGAATATAAACTGTTAGATTAATAGTTGTTAAATTTAATCTGAATAAAATTGCCAGTTATTACCTGTTATATATTATCAAATATAAATTGTTATTGATTGATATTGCTTGATGATTTTGATTGGATGATGGGTGTTGTTGATGGATGTTTTATTGTATATCATTAAATTGCAAATTATCATGCATATTTCCTTTCATTCGGGATTGTGGTTTGAAATGATATACAACCGCAAAATTTTATATCTTTTAAATTGCGGATTAAAATGATAAATATCCGTATCACTTGACCATAGGATAGAAAATTATATACAGGCACCGCGGTCTATATATAACTATTTTAATGTGATTTCTATGGTTTGGATGGAATACAGTTTATAATAATCTTAAATTTTATATTGTATAAATATTATTCTTCCATATATATACATATGAAGTTGAAAATTTTGAAATTAAAAGGTGTATAAATCTCTTTATTAAAAATGGAAAAAAATTAAGAAAATGGAGTTTGATAATTTATATCATATGTTTAAATGTTAAGTTTGGAAATTTTAAGATATGATATTTATAATTGGATTTTTCCCAAGATAAATTGAAATGAATATTCTAGTATAATTTGAATTGAAAAAAATATATATTTTATTACTAAAAATTGGAGTTTTTATTTATTTATGGATTTTATGTGAATATTCAAGACTAATTAATAGAACATTCGATTTGTTGAAAGAATAAAATCCAACTTTAGTTGAAATATTAATACTCCAAATGGATATACGTATATATATATATATATATATATATAAATTGAAGTGGTTTTGGAACTTGAGAGAGATAATACAAATTTTGGTTTAGACTTTAATAAAGAAATGTATTTGTAAAGCCATGAGAACTATTTTCTTTACAAAGTAACATCTAAGTTAAACCTTTTAATTCATATACCGTTGAATATCCAAACCATTCAAGTTTTAGAAGTTATGGTCTTAAATTATGATTTTCAAAATATTATGCTTTGAATATTTGATTTTCAGACGTTATGAAGTTAAAGCATTATGATTTTGGAAAAGAATTATATTTGGGATAAGTGATAAAATATGGCTTTGGGTTTGAAATGATATCGTATTCATGGTTATGAAATGGAATGTTTATTCTGATTTTTAAAGTATAAGCTATTTTTAAATGACCGCGGTGTTATAATAACGATGGGTTGGCAAAGAGACCGGGATCGGATATGGGCATACTCTCTGTCGATACCGAAAACCACTTTGACTAACCGTGTACGCGGTGGAGATTCCAGAATGAAGTAGGTGGTGGCGATGTTTCCTGTAAGGTAAATACGTGGACCCGACTCCCGTAAGTTGGCATAAGGTGGCTAAAACAGGAGCGATTCTCAGGCCAATGAGGTCATTCCTCTGATCGGACCCTCCTCTTCGATATTATACTTTGATTTTGGATTGATTCGGTGGCCACTTCTATATTTTGATTTTGGGGAGTTAGTCCGAGGTGGGCGGTAACTGCGGCTACGCGTTTCCACCAGCCTGGATAGCAATTGGTATATCTACCCTGGCATTGCCTAGTTGTGCCGTGTCACCTACCATACCGAGCCTTTACTACGACTTTCTATTTGTGTCGTACCTATGGAGTATCCTCTGGTAGCCTCCCGATCAGGAGGTATTACGGTACTGTATAGACTATTGGCATTTTACGTGTTAAGGTGGAAAATGTAAAGCCTTAACGCTATTTAAAAGTAAGTTTATTTTATAAATAGACACTATTATAATAGCGCAATATACTACATAGTAAATAGTTTAACGGATCCTTAGGAGATGAAAATCCCGAACATCTCTTGAGTTACTGTACTCATATTTATTTCTGTTAATTTAACTCACATAAGATCTTTTAGTCTGACTCGAGTGTTTTTGTCTTTTCAAATTCGCTCGGGTCAGTCCGAGCGTTTCAGGATTGCAAGATTTAGCTCTGGAGGACGAAGACGAAGATTTATAATATTATTATTTATACTAGTGCACTACACACTGTTCCGCTGCATTGTTATTGGTATGTGTAACTCTGATATGTATTATATAAATGGTTTTGTAAACAGATTTATAAACTGTATATTTGATTATTATATTTTATCCTTCCGCTGTGAGATTCTGTTTAGTTTTTTCTTCTCTGTGTTTTTCTTATTTACCCCATAACAATCCGCCCTTCCGTATGGTTTGAATTGGCACGTGTGTCGGTTTAAATCGTGCGAAAAGGCGGGATGTTACACTTTTATTTTTAACAAATAACTTAACACTTTATTTTAAAATACCCATTTCATAAAAAAAAATCTTTTAATAAGTCAAACTTTATATTTCCATTTGAAAACCAAATTTCCAATTATCGGGTTAAGTCACAATTTAAGATACATTTCACCATCTAAATCATAATTATTTATTCTACAAACATTTCCATTTCATAAAATAAAATCTATTACAATCACTAGGTTAGATTTAAAATTCCATATCAAAACAAATTTAATTTTTAAGTTATTTATCATGAATAAAATCTTTAAATTCAACTTAAAACCAAAAATTGACTTATAAATTTTTACCTCATCGAAAACCAATATCTCTTTTTATTTTAAATCATAAAATTGAAATCTTTAAGCTAAACTTTCTAAAATAAATAAAAATCGCTTGAGCCATCATTTCAGCTCATAATGATTTTTCCTTATTCTAATGTCTGTTCGGGTATGTATCATTTCAACCCATAGTGAAAAGGGAACTTGCAGTGTGAGAAATAGTAAACAAAATAAACAGTTTAATATGGCATATCATATCAGGTGATGTAACAGGTATGAAATCAGGTAATAAGATATATAATCATATCACATGCATGTATGAACATTTCATCATAACATATCAATTATTACACATCCACTTGTCATCGTTTCACAATTATATAAGTACGAATGTTGAGAGTGATAGACTCACCTTTTAAAGCTAGAGATCAAATTGAAAATCCAAATCCAAACTCCGAAAAGCACAACAAAGCACGAACAAGATTTTTGAGTGAATGAAGAGTCATTATCCAAATCTTGTACACAAACAAATACTAAACATATACAAGGATATGATTCAACACAAAAGGATATAAATAAAAACAATATAAATATATGAATTAAAATGACATAACTTTGATTTACTCAAGTAAGTGGGCTCAGCCATGGTCTCAATGGGCTTGGCCACATCAACACATGGCTCGGCCATGATGTTTTGAGGCATGAATGCTCGGTTATGGTGGTCTATGAGGCAGAAAATACACGGTTAGGTAAGGTAATGAAGAGGAGTGGCATGTTACAAGTGATGGAAGGCAAAAAGCCATGCACATGAAAGGTCAAGAGTACATATGGGTTCGACCATGGCTTGTGTAGCTTGGTCAAGTGGTGCATTGGTCTAGGCACATCAATTCATGGCTAGAGGGAGAGGTGATGGTCACTACTAGGGCTGGAGATGGTGCGGTTTTTGTGTTGTGGCCGAGAAAACAAATAGGAAGAGGTGGATGAACACATAGGCTCGGTTTGGTTTAAATCATGGAGTGGTGACAGGGTTTTTCATCTATGGGTCACCGCCTTGGTTTGATGGTGAGGTGGTGGTGATGAGGTCGGCTAGGAGATGCATGGCCGAGCTATGCTTAAGCAAAACAAAAGAGAAAAAGAAAATAGAAAAAAAGAAGAAGTGGTAGGAGAAGCCATTAGAACTTATGCATTTTTTTCCAGGAGAATGAAATGAGGAATAGTACGTGAATGAGATGAGGAGTTTTTACACGGCTATGGGAGTGTAAATGCATGGCTATGGTAGGGAATGAATGGCTAGCAAATGAAAAGGCTAGGAAAGGAAAAGGCATTGCAATAAAACAAGTAACCTAAGACGCTTTGAATTTCCTAAGCCAATTATCAAAAATGAACAAGTTAAAAATCCAGTAAATAAAATAAAAGTATAAACAAAATAAAATAGAAAAATAAAATAGAGAAATGAGCATAGGAAGTAGAAAATAAAATTACAGAAAATAATTGCGTGTAAAACGCTGTATTTATCAAATTTAAAAAGTATAAAACATAATTTGACGAAACGAAAAGCAAAACGAATATCAGAATTATATTCTGCTTCAAAGAAAAAGATTTGAAATTAAAAATTCAAATTTAAAATCTCAACTGAAAGTCAAAGTTTTACCAAAGTTGACCAAAATATAAAATTTGCAGAAAATATTTATTTTATTATATTTGGAAAATAAATTACAAACAAAATACAAATTTACATTGGAAAATTCCAAAATTCAGTTTTAAATGATTTAAAATTAAATTTTCCAAATAAAATTTAATAAAAGAATATTTACAAAATTATGGATTGTTACACTCTCCCTCACTCAGAACTTTTCATCCTCGAAAAGGAACGAGGCACGGAAAACAGAGAAACCAAGATAGAATGAGATAGGATTAAGACAAGATGAAAAGAAGATTGAAATTATACATGATAACTGTTGTTATAGGTAAATTCAACAAGATAGAGATGATTTTCTCGAGAGCCCCATAATCGAAAAACAAGTACAAAGAAGATCCTCGAGAATCTGATTCACTCTTTTCCTTTGATCGTCGGTCTGTGGATGGTAAGCAGTGCTCAGATTTAGGTAAGTACCCAAAGATCCTTGAAAAGTTTCTAAAACAGTCTGGTATAAGCAATAGCCTTCCCATTCTGCAGCAAGATAGGGAGAAATTCCATTACCAGAAACAATCTGTCCGAGAAATCGAACTTCATCCTTCCAGAACTGGCATTTCGAAATTTTAGCTTTCAACTGATGGCCCTAAGAGTCTCCAGAGAAAAGCTTAAATGGTATTCATGCTCCTCCTCGGACTTGGAGAAGACAAGAATATCATCAACAAAGACTAGATCAGATTTGTTAAGCACATCACGAAAAACACAATTCATCAAATCAAGAAGAAAGCTGGGCACTAGTCAAACCAAAAGAGCATGACTAACCATTCATAGAAACCATTCTCAGTATGGAAAGCGGTATTGGGAATACTTTCCTCAGCAACACTAAGCTGGTGAAAACCTAAGGCAAGATCAAGCTGGGAGAAAGCAGTAGCTCCAAGAATAAGATCAATTTGAAATTCGATCTCCCGCTTAGGAGGTAGGAGAATAGGGATAACCCAAAGAAATAGACTAGAACATAAAATAGGATGATAAATTTAAACCCATGAAAATTTCAACTTAAATTAATAAATGATATCATTCATCTGATTTCTCCTAAGTTAAATAAATCTAAACTATTTCAAATTTCATTATCTTATCGTCCTCTTAAATTAACAACTTCTAAAATCATAGATTTGAAAATCATTTATTATACTCATAATTTGTTCAATTAATTTAATTCTTCTTTATTCCAATTCTTATTAAATTTATTTCACTTAATATATCTAATCACATATATTAAGTATATTTACTCCTATTATAACTACTAATTTGTTTACAAATTCCTTTAACACCATTTTATATTGTAAATTATTCAATTACATTGTTAACTTCTAATAATTAGGGTAAGTTATATTGGACTGCAATTGAGTATTGTACAAATAAAACTTTCTAATTCAATTATCTCAAGCTTAAATATTTATTAAAACTTTTGATTTCCCTTTTATAATTGAAATTATCCTTTAAGAAAAATTTAAGAATTAAATTTTCGATTAACTTCAAACTATTTTAGAGATAAATAAATATATATATACAATTCGTTAAATCAACTCTATAATCATATACTTATATATTATCAATCAAGTCATATTTTAGAAATTCAAATCAATTTAATTCTCCAAAGCAAGACTGTAGAAAAACTAAAGAATGGTCTCTTCACTTCGAAACTCAAAAATGAATGTCGATGATGCTGCAATCATCACCGAAATTATTTTCCAACGACAAAGAAAAGAGCACTGATTTACAAATTAAAAATTCTTGAAACAGTTTCTGCTTGAAATACTTTAAATAATACAACCTTTAAAACTTTAAACACAAAGTTTGAAACCATCGAAAATTAAATTCTTAGTTTCTTATTTTGAATTCATTTAAATTTCCAAATTAATTTATAGCCATGTTTTATAGTTCAATTATTTATCTATAAAACAAAAGCTAATGGTTACAAGCTATATATATAGAGTCAAATATTATTTCTCAACATCCAATTCAATTAACTATCAAAATTCAGAAAATTTTACTTATATACATGTACAATATAATTATACAAAATTTATTTCATTTGCTAAATTTGAAAACTATATTGTGTTGGTTTGCTCTATTCAAGTGTTTTGGATATCTTATCAACAGCGTTGCTAAGACAAATCGATCGAAAACCCAAATCAACCTCAACAACTAAAACAACACAATAAATAAAACATTTTAAATATAGATTTACAAATACACTATACAGGAATAGATTTTCAAATCAAGGATAGAGATTCAAATTTGATTAACCCAAATCGAAGAAATTTTTGATTTGAGGATAAGTTGGAACAAAAGATAAGATGATTAACTAACCAATAATGAAATGGATAAGCTTATATAAATCGTAGGCAACCTTATTCGGGTCAACCGCGATTTCCAAAATTAGATCGATGTGGAATTCTAAGGCAAATCTACATTCGATCTCAAGAGGTAGAATTTGGGACAATAAGAGATACTAGCACCTAACTGAGGATATATAGAAATCTCCGGTGAATCAATGACTATTGTAAAGAAGTTTCCTATCTTTGCAATTCATTTAGAGATTGGCAAGACCGCCTACTCATTATAAAGATCATTCGAAATGGAGTTATAAGATACTCCAGAATCAAAAGAATACGGATAGTGAGGGACAAGAATGGATTTCAGAATCGAGGGAACGTTCCAAAGTTCAAAGGAAACAGAGCCAAAGAGAAAGTGATTCAAGCTTGAACGAAAGTGATTCTGTAAATAAATTTACCATATATGCTAAGTTTGCCTAGAGCCAAAGCTCTGATACCACATGTAACAGCCCAATATTTTGGACCATTCAAATCAACAATAAAACAACACATGCCATACTTGAATAATTCAAAATACCAGATTGTTACTTTAAATTTGGCGAAACTCAGAATGTTCAGTAAATAAATCATAGATCACAGACATAGAGTAACATAATAATGCTGCAGAAGCAAAGAAATAGTAGTTTACGAAGCTACTACTATATATATACATCAGAGTGAAACCAGATACAACATGAGTAACAAGATACAATAGAAGCCTCAATATGATAATCAAGTAAAAATCTGAATACATCACTGGAATCAACTGGATTACTGAAAGCGAAATAGATAGATGGATCTTCAAGAGAAAAGCTCCAACTCCGAAGGTGAGTCTCGGATGCTGTATCACTCAGTCTGACCCGAGCGTAAAGCAAGACACAAAACACTCGAGTCAGGACATACATACTTATACAATGTAAACCAACTCAAGTGAATTGTAATAGAAATGTACAAGTAACTTAAAGGATGCTTGGGACCACCCATCCTTTAAGGATCCGTTAAACTATTTACTATGTAGTAATATACACTACTGTAATAATGTCTATAGTAAAATAAACTTACTTTAAAATAGCGTTAAGGTTTTATATTTTCCACCTTAACACATACATAGTCCCAATAGTCTATCCAGTATCATAGTCCCTCCTGATCGAAAAGCAACTAGTGGATACTCCATAGGCTACGGCACAAAACCAAAATCGTACAAGGCGCACTAGTGTAGATGACACGGCACAACTAGGCAATGCCAGGGTAGATATACCAATTACGCTTCTGGGCCGGCAATAACGCGTAGCAGCCACTACCGCCCACCTCGAGCCACACTCCCAAAATCAAAGGCGCGGTCCAATAAATCAAAAGGTAATAGAATAACATACGAAGAAGTGTGTCCGATAAGAGGAGCTATCTCATTAGCCCATCAATCGCTCCTGTTTTAGCCACCTTATGCCAACTCACGGAAGTCGGGTCCATGTTCATACCTCAAAGGATGTCGCCACCATCCTACTTCATCCTGTAATCTTCACCGCATACACGATTGTTAAAGTGGTTTTCGGTATCAACGGAGAGTATGTCCATATCCGATCTCGGTCTCTTTAACAACCAACCGTTATTATAACCCATGGATATTTATTTGAAAATCATTTATACTTCAAAACGAAAATATCATATCCATTTCAAAACTATGTTAATACGATATCATTTCCATTTCAAAAACCAACAAAAATATGATATCGTTTCCATTTCAAAACCAAATCAATATGATATCATTTAAATAAAACCCAAATTTCCAAATCGCTGAATATTTCCTTTAATTTATTTAAACTTGAAATATTCCTTTTTAAATCATCTTAAAAAAAGCCATGTTATAAAGTTATATTCTTAAATCTTTAATTTAAATAAGTTCAAATCGTTATATTTCAAGACAATTCTTATTTTAGTAAAATTTTAAATAAGTTCATTTTCAAAACCCATAGTAATTTCAAAGTTATAACAACTTCGAAACCAAACACTTTGAAACCATAATACTTTGAAATCATAACATTTGGAAATGTTATCCTTTGCAAATCATAATATTTAGAAAATCATAACTCCTTTAAAATACTATTCATTTCCAAAGTTGTAGCATTTTTAAGTTTATTCGTTCAATTATACAATTTCCAAAACATTGTATTTTTCAGCAATAGCAGCACTTATAAAATGTTACGGTAGATATAGTAATATTTCAAAACATTTTCATTTTCAGAAACAATAGCACTTATAAAGTATTACAACAGGTATTAGTATTTCAAACAGTTTAGTTTCAAAAACAGCAGCACTTATGAAGTGTTACAATAAGTATTAGTATTCAAAATAGTTCAAATTCAAAAACTGCATCAGTAGGTATGTTTAGTATATTCCAAACAGTTCAAATTAAGAAACTGCAGCACTTTAAAAATGTTACTGTAGGTATATTAGTATATTCAAAACAGTTATATTTCAGAAATAGTAGCACATAGCAAATTCTACCTTAAACCACATCATTTTGGAAATGCTGCAAATACATAACTAATGTTTATTACAACATTTCAGCAACATTATAATTTCAATTTTTCACCATTTTAAACTTATAAAACATATCTCACTTTTCCAAAATATTTATTTGGATATAATTTAATTGATGATTAAATAAAAAAATTCATAAATAAAATATCCAAATTAAACTATAATACCTTTATTAAGTCAAAAGTACATTATTTCACTTGACTTTTTATTTTTAACAGATAACTTAATACTTTATTTTAAAATACCCATTTCATAAAAAATATTCTTTTAATAAGTCAAACTTTATATTTCCATTTGAAAATCAAATTTCCAATTATCAAGTTAAGTCACAATTTAAGATACATTTCACCATCTAAATCATAATTATTTATTCTACAAAATATATCCATTTCATAAAATAAAATCTGTTACAATCACTAGGTTAGATTTAAAATTCCATATCAAAACAAATTTAACTATTAAGTTATTAATCATAAATAAAATCTTTAAATTCAACTTAAAACCAGTAATTGACTTATAAATTTTTACCTCATCGAAAACCAATATCTCTTTTTATTTTAAATCATTAAATTCAAATCTTTAAGCTAAACTTTCATATATCTTAAAACTCAAAAATACTTAAAAATTTTGTAGGAAATATTATTTAAAATTTAACCACGGGTCTGTATAAAATTTTCTAACCTAGATCAAGTGATACGGATATGTATCATTTCGATCCGTAATTTAAAATAAAAATCCGGGTTCTATCATTTCAAACCCGCAATCCTAAGTCAAAATAAAATAAATAAAAACCGCTTGAGCCTATCATTTCAGCTCATAATGATTTTTCCTTATTCTAATATCCGTTCGGGTATGTATCATTTCAACCCATAGTGAAAATGGAACTTGTAGTGTGAGAAACAGTAAATAAAGTAAACAGTACAATATGATATATCATATCAGATGATGTAACATGTATGAAATCAGGTTATAACATCATATAATTAGATCACAGGCATGCACGAACATTTCATCATAACATATCAATTATTACACATCCACTTGTCATCGTTTCATAATTATACAAGTACGAATGTCGAGAGTGATAAACTCACCTTTTAAAGCTAGAGATCAAATTCCAAACCCAAATCCAAACTCCGAAAAGCACGACAAAGCATGAACAAGATTTTTGAGTGAATGAAGTGTCATGATCCAAATCTTATACACAAACAAATACCAAACATATATAAGCATACGATTCAACACAAAAGGGTATAAACCAAAACAATGTAAATATATGAATTAAACCGACATAACTTTGGTTTACTCAAGCAAGTGGGCTCGGCCGTGGTCTCAATTGGCTCGGCCACATCAACACATGGCTCGGCCATAATGTTTTAAGGCATGAAGGCTCGGTTATGGTGGTCTATGAGGCAGCAAATACACGGATAGGTAAGGTAATGAAGAGGAGTGGCAAGTTACAAGTGATGGAAGGAAAAAAGCCATGCACGTGAAAGGTCGAGAGTACATATGGGTTCGGCCATGGCTTGTGTGGCTTGGTCAAGTGGTGCATTAGGTCTAGGCACATCAATTCACGGCTAGAGGGAAAGGTGATGGTCATGGCTAGCGGTGGAGATGGTGTGGTTTTTGTGTTGTGGCCGAGCAAACAAATAGGAGGAGGTGAATGAATACATAGGCTCCGTTTGGTTTAAATCATGGAGTGGTGATGGATTTTTCATCTATGGGTCACGACCTTGGTTTGGTGGTGAGGAGCAGGTGATGAGGTAGGCTAGGAGATGTGTGGCCGAGCTATGCTTAAGCAAAACAAAAGAGGAAAAAAAATAGAAAAAAAGAAGAAGAGGAAGGAGAAGCCATAAGAACTTATGCATTTTTTTCAGGAGAATGAAATGAGGAATAGTACGTGAATGAGATGAGGAATTTTTACACGGCTATGGGAGTGTAAATTCACGGTTGTGGTAGGGAATGAACGGCTAGCAAATGAAAAGGCTAAGAAAGGAAAAGGCATTGCAATAAAACAAGTAACCTAAGACTCTTTGAATTTCCTGAGCCAATTAACAAAAATGAACAAGTTAAAAATCCAATAAATAAAATCAAAGTATAGACAAAATAAAATAGAAAAATAAAAAAGAGAAATGAGCATAGGAAATTGAAAATAAAATTACAGAAAATAATTATGTGTAAAACGCTGTATTTACCAAAATTAAAAAGTATAAAACAGAATTTGACGAAACAAATAGCAAAACGAATATCAAAATTATATTCTGCTTCAAAGAAAAAGATTTGAAATTAAAAATTCAAATTTAAAAATCTCAACCGGAAGTCAAAGTTTGACCAAAGTTGACCAAAATATAAAATTTGCAGAAAATATTTATTTTATTATATTTGGAAAATAAATTACAAACAAAATCCAAATTTACATTGGAAAATTCCAAAATTCAATTTCAAATGATTTAAAACTAAAGTTTCCAAATAAAATTTAATAAGAAAATATTTACAAAATCATGGGTTGTTACAATGTCAAATCCCAAAAGATTATGAAAAAGAGCTTCATGAAGAATAGGAGTGATAGCAAGGCCTTTCGAAAGAGACGAAGGGATGCTTCTACCAGTATTAAATGAATTATGGGCTTTCGATGGGGTCGATAGGGGTCATGACTTCCCTTCTACTTCAGTTTGTACAATCTATAAGAGACGAAAGTAAGGGCTTCCATTGACATTACCACTTCCATATATATGAAACTGCGCACTTAAAAAGCTCGGTAGATTCAATGCAGTTGAGGTGCAAAAAGTCATATCTGGGATACAACGATGATATATCGGGATATAGCGGATGACTCTAAAACAACATATAAAACTCATACTTAATGTTGTTATAAATATATAAATGGTAATTAAAGAAAAATTAACATTCATTTGAATTATAATTAATACATAAATAATTTAAGTGAAAAGATGTGCAAATATACCGTAATTAACGTAAAAAATATATAATATAATTGAATTTAGTAGAATATTAGTGTATTTTCATTTCAGAAAATATATTAAGAATTATATTAAACAAAATTAATGTACTAATTTTTATAATGTATAAATGTCATTTTTCAATTCATTTCTTTTAAATAAGATATAGCGGAAATAGCGAAATATAGTCGGAATGACGGGATGTAGTGAGGCTTATGCACTGAGTGAGTGAACATGGGATGGACGATGGATGTTATGCTTGCTTTGATTACTTATCACCTTAGGGATGTCACATGAAGTCGATGTTGTCAATATAGACACTTAGTCCTCCTTAGTACTTTGATATATAGCATACCCATGATGATCATGATGTAGAGTATCATATATCTTGTGTATATGCTAACTCTGTGGATGTAGGGACATGTCAGATATGATTTTTCATACCATTTATCCTATTATAGTGGTTTATTAGTATTTATAGATTCTCCACCGCTCACACTAGGCTGTCGTCTGACTTGAAGTTTTATACTTTGCTTTCTATTGTTCCGAGTACTCTTAAATGTGTAGACTAAGGATCTTAGGTCCGATGAGAATGTGGAGCTGGACAGAGGATGAGCAGGAGATCACACTCTCGTATTAATACATTTAGTTATTATGATTTGCTATTCCGCTACATAGCACTATGGAGATTGCTAGTGCCTTTATTATCTAGAGATAGTTTGTTTAAGAGTAATTATTTGATGTATAAATCTTCACTTATGATGTTTACTGTAACATCCCTTACTTGAAAGCCCAAAAGTAACGGCTACGGATGCTGTAGTCATCCATACTTATTAATCTTCGTCGACCAAATACGGTGGTGTCAGATACATTGATACATATGGAAAAATTTAACAATTCGAAGACATATTTCCACATTCAAATTAAAACATTTCTTATTCATTACATAATCCTAAAGTACGTTAACCACGTTCAGCAAAATATAATTATTATAATTACGCCAAGAGTGACATATGAAGATTCCCCTTGGTCGACCAGAGTATATAGTAAGGCTAATAAATCCGTCTTTACAAATAAAACACACAGCGGAAAGAAAAACTCTAAATAGCTATCTATCTCTACATGCCTCCGGAAGCTTTATTCATCTAAGAAGAGAACCTAAAAACCTAAACCTCAAACTACTCAAAATCAATTGAGCACCCAAGAGTTTAATGGGAAAACAAAACTTCGAGTCAAACATAAAGCCTGGTATGAATAATAATCTAACATTTCAATCCTTTTAGATATCTAGTGAGACATATATTATGCTCCTGCATCCACAATGGTTAAAACATACATTTTCAAAATATTATAATGGTATGCATACTTGAAAATAATTATGATTTCCCATTCCTAGTTTAACCTGATGCCTTGTCATAGTTATAGTTTCTAGAGTCACTATTAACCTTTTTAGTTTTCATGGGTTTACTAATAACTTGTTATAACTAATGGACACCCTGTCCTAATCATAGTTTTCATGGGATCGCTAAGAACCTATAAGCTCCTGCCAATTAACTTAATCAATTCATGGGCCCTCCTAAACCGATTAGTCCTTCCAATAACTAATCACCTTATCCTAGTTTTCATGGGTTTACTAGGAACCATGGATTTATCAAGTAACTCACTTCACATCCTAGTTTTCATGGGTTGACTAGGAACCTACTGATACTTTCGTTTGCCACTTTCTTATCCTAGTTTTCATGGGTTTACTAGGAACCTATTGACTGATGTCAATTCTTAATCCGGATATAGTTTCATGAGTTCACTACAAACCAATTGGCCCCTGCCAACTGTCCTTAATACATAGTTTTTATGGATTAACTATGAACTTGTTGGTTTCCTCCAATAATTACTTAATCAAAGTTTCATTGGTTTATTATGAACCGTTTGTTTTCCTTCAATAACTACGTAATCATAGTTTTCAAGGGTTTACTATGAACCTTTTAGTCACCTCTAATAACTACAAAGTTTAAGCATCCTATATTTTTGGTCAGCCTGAATCCTTGAATGCAATTTTATTCATTCAGGAGTTTAAGCAATTTATATTCGCTATTGAGTTAACCAAGTTGATTCTTCTAGCCCTTTTTCCCAAAATATACTTGTGGGTTATCCTGTGAATATATTCATATTTAAGGAAGAAAAACAATAATTTAACAATACCACTTTTATGAGTTTAAGATCCTTGAATTATATTTCATAAAACATAGTTAACACCTTTAACTTATATTTTTATCAAGGCAATACTTCTCCTAAAATTTCGTACTTAAAGTTATTATAAACTCCTTTATATAACCATGGGTTTTTCCTTTAAAAATAAGAGTATGGGTTAGGGTTACACTTTCTACCACTTTTAAAGGTTTAATCATTTGTTCTAAAAACAATAGGCTTCAACCCCTTTAATACTTTAAACACTTCTTTCGAAACCTTTCGACTTTGATAAAGTATTACTACTATGGATATATAAGAGTAGAACCTTTCGAAACGTTGGATAGCAAACCTTTCGAAAACATTAAGACTTAAAACCTTTCAAAATCATTGAAATTCAAACCTTTCGAAAGCATTGGTTTTGTACTTAAAAATACTACTTTGGGTCATAGGTAAAAGTTTTCAAAACCATTCTCTACTTTATGAAACATTAGGAAGACATTTGAACCTTTAGACTGTGTCGAAAGCTCCTTCTTTCGAGCCTTTCGGAAGGTTGGGAAGCGACTTGTATTTATAAAACCAGTGAACCTTTCGACTAAGTCGAAAGCTCCTGCTTTCGACCACTTCGAAGGGTTTGAACAAAAATGGAGGTGACAACTCTTTTCAAAGTCTCTTTGAAACAACCTTTCAAAACCAAACCTTTCGACATTTTCGAAAGGTCTCTTAAATCCTATTAAAACCAAATCTTTCAACCTTGTCGGAAGATCTTTAAAACAACCTTTAGAAGCCTAACATTTCGACATTTTCCAAAGGTCTTTAGAAAACAGACAAGTGATTTCTCCTTTCTAATCAAAATAAATTAAGTGTCCATCTCCTTCGGAAGCAACCCTTCGAATGCAACCCTTCGACCCCATACCTTTCGACTTGGTTCAATTCACTACATACCACTTAAATGATATCATGTGCATTGCTTTCAACCTATTGGTCATTGAAGTTGAAAGGTCTTGGTTGAGAGGTCTCAGTCTAAAGGTTTGCCAAAAAAGGCAGAATCATCTTTTTCTTGGTAAAAGCTGATTTTTCCAAAATAAGAAATTTTTTTGTAACTAACCTGCCTACTTGTAAACAATTGATTGGCTTCCACTACTTTTAAATAATTTTGAAAATATTTGCCGCATTTTCTCAGATCTAAAGTCAGATTAACATTTAACAAATAAGCCATTCCTCTTGTAAAACAATTACATCATTTAGGTCCTCCTTTCAAAATAATTTAATCTCCATACTAAATCACTTAGTACAAATCCCCAAAGATTCCAAAAATTCACTTTAATTATGTTATATAACATATTAAAAATTTAGACCCAAATTCTTAATATATTTTCCAAAAGAATTTAGAAACCCAAATAACCATAATTTCCTTTGAAAATTCATAATAAATTCTCCACGAATTGGAAAATTATAAAAATTAAAACCTAATTCCAAAATCATGTTTTCTATATCATAAAATTTTCCCATGGAATTTAAAAATCATTTCATCTCTGTTGTACCCTAAAACTGTACATATCCTTTCAAACAACCTTGTTTAAACATATATAAATCAAAATCATGCATATCATCATTCCATATATCATAAAAATAGATTTATCCTTAAATATGAAACCATATGATGTTAAAATCAAAATAGAGATATAGAAATTATTGTTCACCTTAGATTGGATAAGGAAATTGATGATTGATTGAGATTGATTTCTTCAAGCTTAAATCCTAAACTTAAATTTGATTTTCTCTTCTCTTCTTTCTTCCTAATAGTCGGCCTTGCTTCCTTCTTACATTTATAAATTTTTATTTTAAGTAAAATGAATGTGTATGGCCTAATGAGAATAGCATAAAGGTGGAAAATATGGGCGTCTATTTACCCTAATGCCCTTATGCTCAATTACTTAAACCATTTATATAAGTTCATTAGATTTTAAATAAGCACGACAACCTAGTTTATTAATCAACCTCGATCTCCTTATCTACATTATTCAATTTAATTTATTCGAACTAAATCTCTTAAATAATGTTAATAAAATTTGGGGTGTTACATGCTCCCCTCCTTAAAAAAATTCGTCTTCGAAATTTAGTAAAGACTAACTAGCAAACATAGCAATCATCTGTAACATCTCCTACCAATCATACCAGCCTATCTGACTAGCAACTTATCTTTATAGATCTAATATAGACCCACCATCAAAGCAGATCAGGATATACCTCTCGAATCATGTCCTCTGTCTTCTAAGTACAGTCCTTCTCGTTGTCGCTCCACCGAACTTCCACCAACTTGACAATCTTGGTCCTCGATCTCTTCTCATCTCTCGCTACATCCCGAACTGGTTGTCCAACAAAAGTCAAATCAGGCTCCACTACTAAATCCTCCAACTCTGTTTGAGGAATAGTAGCCTCCGGATCATGCGCATACTTACGAAGATGAGACACATGGAATATATTATGTCCATTAGTGATACTTTAATGAAAACTCTATCTTCCACTGAGAACTCTAGGTCTTTGCGCCTCTTATCTGCGTATCTCTTCCGCCTAGATTGAGCTTCCTTCATCTATCCTAGGATTAACTCAATCCTTTTTGATGCCACTCTAACCAAATCTGGACCTAAGACTAATCTGTCTTCTGTCTTTAACCAACATGCTGGCGATTTGCATGGCCTTCTATACAAAGCTTCAAAAGGCGCCATTCCTATACTAGTTTGATAACTATTATTATACGAAAAATAAATCAAATGTAGGTGATCTTCCCAAGATCCACCAAAGTCCAATACACAATCTCTCAATAAATCTTCGAGTAACTTATTGACTCTCTTAGTCTGCCCATCCGTTTGTGGGTGATATGTTGTACTCATCTTAAGCTTGGTACCAAATACCCCTTGTAGACTCCTTCAAAATTCGCTAGTGAATAATGCACATTTGTCGCTGACTATGCTACTAGGAATCCCATGAAGTTTAATCATCTTCTTCATGAATAACTTAGCCAAAATAGGTGCCATTCTGGTTGAGTTTAACGGAATGAAATGGGCACTCTTGGTCAACCTGTCCACAATAACCCATATACTCTCATTTCCTCTATTTGACCATGGCAACCCGTCGATAAAATCCATCGATATCAATTCCTATTTCCAAACCGGAACATCTAAAGTCTGAAGCAACCCACTTGGCTTTTGATGTTCGGCCTTTACTTGTTGACAGTTAACATACTGCCTAACCTACAAGCTAATATCTTTCTTCATGCCTTCCCAATAGAAGATCATCTTCATGTCCTGATACATCTTAGTTCCTTCAGGATGAATCGTAAACTTCGATCGATGACATTCCTCAAGAAATTCTCTCCTTAAGTCATCTACATTCGGAATGCATAATCATCCCTTCTTTCTCAACCATCCTCTTTGGTCAAGGCTAAAATCTTTTAGTTCATCAATTTTTGATCCGACCTCAAGCCTTTTAATCCTCTCGGCTGAAACTGAATCTTCTCTCTGCTTAGAAGCTATCCGCTTGATCAACATTGGTCAAACTTTTAAACAAGATAACATGACAGTATCCTGACAAGAACTAGCAGTACATCTCAACTGCACCCCACAACTGGCTAAAGCTTCTAGATCCTTCCATTCTGCCAACATCAATAACATCACATTCTGATGTTTTCTACTGAGAGGATCTGCTATCTTATTTTCTTTTCCAGGAGTATACTCTATACCAAAATAATAAGCAGCCAAAAACACCACCCATCTCTGCTACCTTATATTCAACTCCTTTTGAGAGAATAAATATTTTAATGACTTACGATCGGTATACAGCTCAAATCCCTCTCGTAAAAGATAATTCCTCCAAATCTTCAAGGCAAAAATCATTGCAACTAACTCCAAGTCATGAGTAGAATATCTAACTTCATGCTGTCTAAGCTGCCTAGATGCGTAAGTAATAACATTCCCTTCTGCATCAATACTGCTCCCAATCCAGTACCACATGCATCATGTATACTACTAACCCTTGGTTACCATCCAGAACTACTAACATTGGCGCATTGGTTAACAAATGCTTTAACTTAAGGAACCCTTCATCACATTTGTCAGACCAAACAACATCACGTCCTTCGTGGTCAATATAGTCAAAGGCGCTGCTATCCATGAGAAATCCTTGATGAATCTCCGATAATAGCCAGCAAGTCCAAGAAAACTCCTGAGCTCGGTTACCGTTTCTGGTCTCTTCCAATTATTGACTGCCTTGATCTTAACTGGATCAACTGAAAATCCTTCCTCTGAAACTACATGACCAAGAAACTTAACTTCTGTCTTCTAAAAATGACACTTGGAAAATTTTGCCTTCAGCTGATTCTGCCTCAACATCTCTAACACCACACTAAGATGAATCTCATGCTCTCTTTCATCTTTAGTGTACACCAAAATGTCATCTATGAACACCAACATGAACCTATCCAAGTGCTCTCAGAAAACCCGGTTAATCAAATAAACAAAGAAAACAGGCGCATTCGTCAATCCAAATGGCATTACTAACCACTCATACGAACCATACCTAGTCCGATCAGTTTGCTTCTTTCTTTTACTGATGTAATTGATTTTCCTACTGTCAAAGGGATTCTATCCTCCGTCGCTCTCAATTGATGGAACCTCATTGCCAAATCCAACCGGGAAAATATTCTGGCTCCACTCAACTGATCAAACAAATTATCTATACTCGATAGAGGGTGTCTATTCTTGATCATACTTTCGTTTAACTTAAGATAGCCGATGCACATCCTTAATGATCCATCAGTTTCTTCACAAACACCGTTGTTGCTCCCCAAGACGAACTGTTTGGTCTAATAAAATTCCTTCCCTAAAGATCCACTAGCTGCATCTTCAATTCTTTCATATTTGTCGGTGGCATTCTTCTAGGTGGTCTACTAACAGGTTCAGCTCTTGGTATAAGGTCTATCTGAAACTCAACAACTCATTTCGGTGGTAATCCACTGACCGGCTCAAATACATCTACAAACTTGCTAGCCACACGAACCTGACTAAGCTCTTCTTCAATCTCCATAGTACTTAACAATGCAGAAACACTCTTACTAGAATTCTCCACCGAGAAGATGATTCAGTTATGACTATCTGGGTATCTCAATCATATTTCCCCATCTTGGCAAAATATCCTAACCTCATACTTACCCAACCAATTCATACTCAAAATGATCCTAAAATCTACGAAATCAAAAACATACAAGCTGCATGCAAACTTATGACCTAACAAATCAAGCTTTAACTGATCGCATCTCATCCCAAGAGTTGCATACCCTCTTATTGGATTCACAGCCCTTAAGGAAGTAACAAGGTATGTGAGTTCTATACATAACCTATCAACCAAATACTATGATATAAATGAATATGATGCACTGGTATCTAAAAGTATCCTAACTGGTATATTTTGAATCAAAAGCATACCTTTCATCACAGTCTTTCCTTTTTCTACTACATTGGGTTTAGAAGAAGATGGTGGTCCAATAGCAAACACCTTCCTTCTGTCTGCCCAGATTGGCTCTGGGCACCTGTTCTTATAATGCCCAACTTGGTCACAGTTGAAGCATTTCACATTCTTCTTCTCCACATACTTCTTTCCTTTACCAGTTCTACACTCGTGGGCATAATGGCCCTTCTTATCACATTTAAAACATAACAAATCACCCTTTTCCTTCTTAGCGGCCTCCCCTTTCTGGGCTCCCTTTATCTTAAAGAATTTTCCTTTTCTTCCCTGAGAACCCAGAGACTCAACTGGTTTCTCCCTAGCTGAAACAACAAGCATTTTCCTATAGTGGATGATCATCTCCACCATCACCTGATAAGATTCTCTAATATGAATCATAGCCATTCTGCTAAGCTCTGGCCTCAACCCTCTAATGAATCTCTCATTCCTTCCGACATCAGTATCAACCAGAATATAACCATATCGAGATAGCTCATCAAACTTAGCAACATACTCGATCATAGACATCCGTCCTTAGACAAGATCTATGAACTTCCTTACCAATGCCGACTTGGAAACCTCAAACAAAACCCTCTGCTCAAGCTTCCTCCTGAAGTCAGCCCAAGTCTTCCTCTAGCATTCTGGCCGTCACACTATTCCACCAATGAAGCGCTAACCCCTACATCTGTCTAGGGGCTAGTCTTCTCTTCATTCCATCATTTAAGCCTAAATATGTAAAGATCCTTTCACAGTTCAATATCTAGTTCTCTACTTTAATAACATCTTTCGTTCCAACAAATGGCTTTCTTCCCAGACTGATATAGTCTATACTCAGCTTAGCATAGTTATAACTAGTTAGAACTACATGATTTTCTCCACCAACATACTTTTCATGGGATTACTAAGAATCTATAGGCTCCTACCAGTTAACATAATCAATTCATGGGTCCTTCTGAACCTATTAGTCCTTCCAATAACTAGTCAACATATCTTGGTTTTCATGGATTTACTAGGAACCTATGGATTTATCTAGTAACTCACTTCACATCCTAGTTTTCATGGGTTGACTAGGAACCTATTGATACTTCCATTAGCCACTTTCTTATCCTAGTTTTCATAAGTTTACTAGGAACCTATTGGCGGATGTCAATTCTTAATCCAGATATAGTTTTCATGGGTTTACGGCAAACCAATTGGCCCATACCAACTGTCCTTAATACATAGTTTTCAAGGGTAACTATGAACCTGTTGGTTTCCTCCAACAACTGCTTAATCTTAGTCTTCGTGGGTTTACTATGAACCTTTTAGTTTCCTCCAATAACTACTTAGTCATAGTTTTATGGGTTTACTATGAACTTTTTGGTCACCTCCAATAACTACAAAGTTTAAGCATCCTATATTTTTGGTCACCCTGACTCCTTGGATGAAATTTTACTAATTCAGGAGTTTAAGAAATTTGTATTCACTACTGCGTTAACTTAGTTGGTTCTTCTATCCTTTTTTCCCAAATACAATTATGGGTTATCTTGTGAATATATTCATATTTGAAGAAGCAAAATGATAATTTAACAACCTGTACGTTTAAGGTCTTTGAAATATATTTCATAAAACATAGTTAACACCTTTAACTTATATTTTTATCAAGGCAATACTTCTCCAAAAATTTCATACTTAAAGCCATTACAAACTCCTTTATATAAGCCGTGGGTTTTTCCTTTAAAAATAAGAGTATGGGTTTTCAAACCTTTCAATAACGTCGAACGGTTACACTTTCTATTTCTTCGAAAGGTTTAATCATTTGGTTTAAAAACAATAGGCTCCAGCCCCTTTAATACTTTAAACACTGCCTTCGAAACCTTTCGAATTTGATAAAGTATTACTACTATGGATATATAAGAGTAGAACCTTTCGAAACCATTGGATAACAAACCTTTCAAAAGCATTAAAACTTAAAACCTTTTGAAATCATTGAAATTCAAACCTTTCGAAAACTACTTAAAAATATTACTTTGGGCCATAGATGAAAGTTTTCAAAACCACTCTCTACATTGTATAACATTGGGGAAGGCATTTGAACCTTTCGACTGTGTCGAAAGCTCCTGCTTTCGAACCCTTTGGAAGGTTGGGAAGCGACTTGTATTTGTAAAACTAGTTAATCTTTCGACTAAGTCGAAATCTTTTGCTTTCGACCACTTCGAACGGGTTGAAAAAAAATAGAGGCAGCAGCTCTTTTCAAAATCTCTTTGAAACAACCTTTCAAAACCAAACCTATAGAACTTGTCGAAAGGTCTCTTAAATCCTTTTAAAACCACCTTTCGACCTTGTCGGAAGGTCTTTATAACAGCCGCTAGAAGCTAAATCTTTCGACCTTGTCGAATGGTCTTTTAAAACAACCTTCTAAAAACCAAACCTTTCGACATTGTCGAAAGGTCTTTGGAAAATAAGCAAATGATTTCTCTTTCTAACCAAAATAAACGAAGGATCCATCTCCTCCGGAAGCAACCCTTCGACACCATACCTTTTGACTTGGTTCAATTCACTACATAGCACCTGAATGATATCATGTGCATCGCTTTCGACCTGTTGGTCATTGAAGTCGAAAGGTCTTGGTCTAGAGGTCTGAGTCGAAAGGTTTGCCAAAGAAGGCGGAACCATCTTTTTCTAGGTAAAAGCTGATTTTTCCAATATAAGAATTTTTTCGTAACTAACTTGCCTACTTGTAAACATTTGATTGGCTTCCGCAACTTTTAAATAATTTGGACAATATTGCCACATTTTCTCAGATTAAAATCAGATTAACATTTAACAAATAAGCGTTCCTCTTGTAAAACAATTAAATCATTTAGGTCCTCCTTTCAAAAGATTTTAATTTCCATACTAAATCATTTAGTATAAATCCCTAAAAATTCTAGAAATTCACTTTAATTATGTTATCTAACATATTAATGTTTTTGACCTAAATTCTTAATATATTTTCCAAAACTATTTTCCTTTGAAAATTCATAATAAATTCTCCACGGCTTGGAAAATTACAAAAATTGAAACCCAACTCCAAAATCCTGTTTTCTATAACATAATTTTTTTCCATGACATTTAAAAATCATTTCATCTCGGTTTTTCCCTAAAACCATGTATATCCTTTTTAAACAATCTTGTTTAAACGTATATAAATCAAAATCAAGCATATCATCATTCCATATATCATAAAAAAAGATTTATCCTTAAATCTGAATCCATACGATGTTATAATCAAAATAGAGATGTAGAAATTATTATTCACCTTAGATTGGATAAGGAAATTGATGATTGATTGAGACTGATTTCTTCTAGCTTGAATCCTCGGCTTAAATTTGATTTTCTCTTCTTTCTTCCTAATGGTCGGCCTTGCTTCCTTCTTATGTTTTATAAATTTTTGTTTTAAGTAAAATAAACATGTATAGCCTAATGAGAATAGTATAAGGGTGGAAAATATGGACGGCTATTTTACTTAATGCCCTTATGCTCAATTACTTAACCATTTATATAAGTTCATTAGATTTTAAATAAGTACGACCACCTAGAACATCAATCTCCTTATCTACATTATTCTATTTAATTTATTCTAATTAAATCTTCTAAATAATGTCAATAAAATTAGGGATGTTACATTTACTGTATAGGTCTTTGTACTCTGATTTTTGTGATTCATTCTGTTATTACTGTCTTGTTTGTTTAAATATGATATGTTTCTACTATACTTTTCTCGATGCGCTATGAGATATATGATAGGTTCTGTGATGTTTTATTTATCTTACAACATTTACAGTCGTCCTACATCGACCTGGCATCGATCACACCGCATTATATCGGTATTAATGGGTGCCGGTGGTGTAGGCAGTCGTCATAGAAAGCAAAGCTTGCGAAATGTTGAGAGAGTAGCCAGATGCTCAACATACAAAATGTACGAGTAGATCAAGAAATATTAAGAAACTAGATTCAACTTAATCAAGGTTGTTCCTAGGTCTTCAAGACATAACTAACTATAGGAATCGACGGTGAATACATAACATACTGGGTGTGTTTTGAAGTAACGGAAGTGTAACATCTAAAGGAAAAGGGATATGAGCAGAGTTGGCGGGAAATTCACAAGAATAACCAATAATTCCGAAGGTCGGAAACTATCAAAATCCATAAGAATAACCAATAAAGAAGTGACAAAACTCAGATTGAGAACATTCTTCAAAGGTAACAACATTACTTTATCTTGTTTAAAATTTTAATTGTTTATCAATTTATGCGCATTGGTCCTCAACATAATTTTATTTTGCATAAACTACATATGCATATATGTAAAGAAGATAAAAATAATCTCAGGCATTTGGTTGAACACATGGGCAACTATGAAAAATAAAGGCTAAATTGCATAGCGAAATTCTAAACAACCATGCAAAAAAGAAGAACTAAAAATGAAACTGATGATGATGACCACAGATGATAAAGCAAGAAGCAAATATCTCTAGAAAATAAGAGTAGCAGACTATAAAAGCATAAAAAGGAAGATGGAAGAGGAAGCTGATATTATATCAAAATGATAATGGGTCTTAGCCATAAAACTTTAAATGGTATACAAGTCTTATCTATTGAAAAATAATTATGACAGAAGGAATCCTTGGAATATACGGACATGTGTAAGAGCATTAAAAACAAAAGCGGATGACTGGTCTACTAAAATAATGGGTAAAAATTTCCAAATCTACCATAATATACATCATCACAGACTTGGGAGCAAGTGTTATATCCATTTTTTTATCAAAATATTTTACAATTAAGCAGAGTAGAGACAAAAGAACAACATAGAGGACTTTGTCACTTGTGTAGCAGTATCTAGTATATGATATATATATATACTGTATCATCATTGAACTATAGAAGTTCAAGATATTGAATGTGGAACATCTTAAGCCTCCTACTATGCTACCTTGCAACAAACAACCACGGCATAATCACCAGCGTAGTAAAACACTTAACTACATATTATAACCCAGTCTAGGACAAGATATAAAAGCACTTCAACAAAATATATGACCAAAGGAGGAACTTTCCAGAAAGATCCTACATAAATATAAGCTGAAAAAAATCCTTTAATGCACGATATGGATCTTCGACATGTAGTAGTCATCTAATGGCATCATGCTAGTTCCAACAATTTAAACCAAATTATTCCATCTGAACCAAATCATCCCATCTAAACCAACTTATCCCATATGAACTAAAATGATAATCTACATCACACAACATAAGGCAAGCTCGATGAATGATGCATGGCAATATCTATTGGAGGTAACTGAGTACGCGAATGATATCATCAATTCATGTGACGACGTTTCCATATAAAGGAAAAGATACTGTAGCAAGAGAGGAGTCAAAAATATAATCAACGAATTTATATCAAAAAGTTGTTAAAACAATGTTAGGATGATTATTGAATTTTATACCGGTACTTCAATACATAAAAGTGAAATACATATTTGTCACACGGATGTATATTTCTATATCTTTCATTTTCAGAAATTTTTCGATTTATCTATATAAACTCCTTAAAAAGTTGGATTGAGTGCAATTAAGCATTTTGACAAACAATTAATCTGCTACACCTTTGTTTTGTAAGCCTTCAACAATATAATTACTTCATAAATAAACATTTTAAAGGGTTAACATGTTATTTCATAGTCGTATAAGCCTATAGCCATACAGTTAAGTCACATTAGTACTATGAGAAAAATAAATACCGTCAATATTTTGGCGCTATAAGGGTCAACCTTCTACTCTACAAATCTCTGTCATAAAGCTAACCACCCGTATCTTTAAAATGAATCCATCAACTCTCAAAGCCTAATAAATGATTCTCATTCCACCTCTTACTGAGGTGGAAAATCAAGCCACCAAAGCAAACCCAAAACTAACTACCCCTCTAAACAAGTTATAGGACCTCTACAACCAGCTACCAGATCTAAAAAGTTTATGTTTGAGGCCCTTAATCAGTTCTCATTACAAATAAACTAGAGAACGAACGAGCTTGAAAAATATAGCATAAGGTTAATCTCAAAGTTGTTACCGCTCTCAAAACAGATCCATAGCTTGTCGTCTAGCATCACTAGCCAAGAAAGAGATGGCTTATAAGCTTAAATACAGTCTCAATAATGACAATGGTGCGGCTATTTCTAGGAGTCTGGGAGGAAACCTACAAGGAAAAGCGTAAGCAAATCCAAAAATTAGATCAAAAAGCCCTATATCAATCTAGTATTTCTTGAGAAGAGCATGAAATATGTTACTACAAAAGTTGAAGATGAAGCTAGTTCAATTTCAAAGGGTGCATTAATAAGAGAAGTGGGAAAAGATAATGAGATAGGATCCCTTAAAACTAAAGTGGAGCAGATGGATAAACTATACCAACAAACATGGGGCGGAACTAAGAAAAAATATATTGAATCACCGTTCAGTGAGGAGGTCATAAAGTCAGAATTCTTTGAAAACTTCAAGGCTTTAGCTACTAACAAATATGATGGATCCACAAACCTAAACAACCACCTCAATTATTTTGAATATCATATGAACATTCTCAAAAATTAGGAGGGTAGCTCGATGCACCTATTTCCAGTATACTTTACCAGCGTATCAGCAAGGTGGTTGTTTAGGTTTATGATATTTTGAAAATCTATTCCATGTCTCAGATTATTATAAGACTTTCTTAGGCAGTTCAATGCAGATAGAGAAGCTTTACTAGACTCCGAAACACTCTCCTACATAAAGCAAAAATAAAATGAAACTTTGTGCGGTTTCATCAACCGTTTCAAATCAAAAGCTACACGAATTAGAGTGAATAGTAAGAAATCCCTACTTATGGTGGCACATTTAGGGATCAAGAAAGACACAACATTCTAGGTCAAAAATACTAGAAACCCATGCAAGAGCAAGAGAGCATTTGATGAATGCACTAGTGGCCATATTCTTAGCTGAAAAGGCTGAAAAATCAAAGAATTACAATTGATGTAATACAGCGTCTGACCTAAACAATAGGAAGGGAGGATTTTGGCGGATGGGGTAAATGCTTACCATTGACCAATAAAGAGGCAAAAAGAGTTCAACTTCACCATCCATACTCCAATCACTTATGGTGTAGGATGCAGTTTTGAGATAACCAAATTTGAATTAGACTATTATTTTCTTAAAAAAGAAAAGAATCATAAAAGAACACAAGTGGGGCATATATCCATTTACCAAGGATAAAACTGACATCACAGTGATAATTACCGTCTCTTGAAGAATGAAATAGAGAGGCTAATCCGAAAGGGATGTCTGACAAATTTTCAACAAACACCTATCTTAACTCCTGTAGAGAACTATTCTCGAGGCTTTCATGCTGACCAAGCTGGGAATCTAGGTATTTCAATTAGGCTTACTCATAAATGACCTCAACTTAAGGAGACAATTAAGATACGTTCGGATAGCTCAATCACACACTTTTCCATATAAAGCAGCTCCCTACGTAAGAAATAATTGTCACAGTGGTTAACTCCGTAGGAGTGGTATTTGCACACCAGGATCCACTCGTGATCACCACACATACCTTAAACTGCAAGGTTAATATGGTCTTTGTGGATTTAGGTAGTTCTCTTTTAAGTGTGACTTGATCAAACAAAGTTGCCAACAGAGTTGCTCAAGCTTAGCTAGCTCAAAGCCGATCTTTTGGTTTAACAACACAACAAGCATGCTAATCGACTCAACTAGACTTTTGATCATAACCATCACTTCACACTTCATTCTATGCAACCTTCTTGACTGTAGGTAAACCATCACCCTGTAACGTGTTTTTATGAAGGCCTACGATGGTTGTGATAAGTGCAATAATCTTACAAAGATATTTTCTTATCAAGTTTATACCCTGCATAGAATAGGTAGCCTCAGAGATGAGCTTATGTAACGACCGGGCGATTTTCAACCCCCGAAAATCGACACTAATACGTTCATTGTATAGTGCCACACAATCGAGTGTCGGAAACACCAGGTTATTAGGATCAAGAAGAAAGAGATGGAAAAAAAAAACAGAAATAACAACAACACAGAATCTCACATTCGCAGCGGAACAAAATATAATGTAATAACAGATTTTATATAAAGAACCATAACTGTTAATATACATACAAATTATCAGAGTACAATCATCAATGTATAAATCTGGACAGTTATAATAACTTGTCTTTAAAAGGCTGCATATACAGCCTTGTATACACAGCGGAAATAATCAATACGCATAATACGTCTCTTCCATCCAGCTCGTCTCTTGAGCTCCAAAACAATATAACCTGAATCTACAATACTCCGTCTGACCCGAGCATTACAATAAAGTAACACTCGAGTCAGGTTGAAAACCAGCGTGAGTTAACACACTTAATTTTGAATTACTTAAGATATCAAAATTCTTTGAAAACCCAAGGTAACTCGTAAGGCCACGTCACGCATAAAAACGATGGGTTTTTATCTTACAATAACCAAAAACACTTTTTCAAAAATCCGATGATATTATAATAGTGTATAAGTACCATACTGGAAAGCCGAATTTGTTTCATTTATTTAAATTCCAGCAGACAGCGCTTTAAAATCAAAACCATAAAAGTTCGTGGTGGTTATTGGATCGAAGTGCTTTTGGATAATGCTAATATCTGATCCCGGTCACATCGAATCAAAGTAATAACTTTTGTAGGCCAAGTCATTAAATAAACAACTTCATAATACAGGTATTCACAATCACATATGGAAATTCGTTCTATACGTTTACTTTATCATGACCATTTTATCACTACAAGAAAAAGGCAGAATACCGACAGCCAAGACCGACGGCTTCCGACGGCCATTTTCCGACGGCTTTCGACGGGCCGTCGGCGGCCGTCGGAAGCCGTCGCAAATATGCGATTATACCAGCCAGCCGAGCCCTTTCTTCCTCCTCCATTTCATACGAAAAAAACCCAAAAAACCCCCCAAATTCAACCTCTAAGCTTCCAATCCCTAATTTTTAGCTTCCGGATCTTCCAACGCACTCTAATCAAGCTTCAGTACTCTTAATCTCAGGTATAATCTCTTATTTTTATGAAAAATTCAGTTTTTACCCTAATTATAGATTTGCATAAATTGATAAATTAGGGCGAATTAATGATTGCAATTGTTTCCACTAGCGTAATAACGGTTTATAGCATCACATGGTATACCGATTTCATCTTTTATCGTGAAATTGTGATAAACACGTATAATTTGTGCATGTTCATGTATATGTATTTTGTTGTGTATGCCTTGATTCGACGATTGTATACGTTATTTGGAATAAGATAAAATGATTGAATGAACTAGGAGTATTATATTGTGCACGTTTTTACTTATGACACAAAAAAAATGCATTACTCTAAATTATAATTGTGTGTATTGAAAAATGACAAAATGTTAAACCAGCCCTAAGTTGATGCGTAATACGTCGAATAAATGTGTGAAATTAATATATAAATGTGAACAGTGAGTAAAACTGTATTTTTGAGTAAAATGCGCGCATGTTAACCGACAAATGTCCCTTAGAGAGTTTTTGGCCCCGTCTGACGAGTGTTGTACATGATCGTTGTATAAATAGTCGTTTTTTTCGAAAAACGACCATTTATATTCATCTGGTACAATGTTTGTCGGATTTGTCCCTGTATTGGACAAGTTATGAACACAGTAAGAATTTACATTTTGTATACTACTTCGTCTCAAACGGTTCATAAAATTTCGCCCTAACTTTTCTTTTTTGTTTCCTGCGTACACGCATTTGTGTACAATGCAGGGAACAAAAGGGAAATGCTGCCGAAATTTTATTGAATCGTTTGGGACGAAGTAATATACGAAATGTAAATGCTTACTGTGTTTGTAATGGGAGGTAGGATGTCTGACCAATGAAAAAAAATTATATATTTTTAATCGTTACGTACGTTAAAAAATGAAATGTGCCCTATTTGAAAATATTTTTAAATTTGTGAAGTTGTTCTTTAAATTCAAAATATTATACGAACATGAAAATAATCTTTTTCGAATGTGTATTCTTCAAAATAAATATTAAATTTTGAACTTCTCATTTTGTCAAATAGGAAAAATGATTGATTATTTTGTTGATCGAAGGAGATGGATGTACCAAAGAAAAGGAATGAGGGGCTCAATAAAAGAAGATTTTTATAACGGTATAAACGTGTTTGTTGAATTCGCCTTAAGTAATAACGGAAACGATCCAGAAATTCGTTGTCCGTGTAGTAGGTGTAGACATTTGAAGTTTTTGTTACCAGATATTGTGAAAGTTCATTTGTGCCAACACGGTTTCACACCCGAATATTATGTTTGGGATCGGCATGGAGAAGTTGTAGCAAATACTTCTGTAGAGTCTGAAAGTGTCGTTAACGAAATAGTTTCAACGACCCGTATAGAAAATATGGTCGAAGATGCAGCACGATCAATGTTTCCTATGGTTGAAGTTGACGACGATGATGTAAATGTTGAAGAACCAAATATTGAAGCTAAGAAAATTTATGATTTACTAGATGCAGCTAAAAAACCTATTTGGGATGGTTGTAAAAGCGGCACGCAGCTGTCAGTAATCGCAGAATACATTGCGATGAAGTCAAAATACAACATCACTGAAGCTGGGTTTACGGCTGTTGTACAAGCTGCAAAAAGACATATGCCGCCCGATAATCTAATGTGTGAAAATCACTACGAAGTTAAAAAACTTATGTCGGCTTTTGGTTTACCGTATCAGAAAATAGATACATGTTTAAAAGGTAGTGACGATCCAGAAAATTTATGTCCATTTTAAAGGTAGTGACGATCCAGAAAACCATTTAAATGATTTTTATGGCGTTCTAACACAAATTTTGCAACTGACATATTTCTCAAGACCCGCGGAGGAGGTGTTTCTATTTAGATGCAATTGGTTTAGCAATGTTCCAGGTTCTGGAATTAATGTGCATAAGGATTATAATCTTATCGAAATAAAGCATACATCGCACTATCACAAGTATGATCCTTTTGTACTAGCCAAACAAGCATTGCAAGTTTATTACGCTCCTTATCCGTCTCTAAAAAGAGATAAAGCAGATTGGTCTGCAGTTTTTAAAACAAAGGCCAGATTCACATTCGATGGGAAGAATATTCCGGACGAACAAGCTTATCAGGCAGATCTTGAGCAAAATAACGAAATAATAATTACAGACGATCATACAGATTTTGGTCCTTTGATCGATGAATCAAATGTTTTGGTAGAAGCGTTTGACAGTGCAGAGGAAAATATCGTCGAAAACGAGACCGAATCTGAATCAGAAGACGATGATGACTGATATAAATTTGAATCTGTTTTTTTGCAATTGATGTAACTATGTTGAATTCTTGATGTATTATGAAATTGATGTAACTATGAAACTAAATCCGTTTACTATTGTTTTATGTTATTTCAATTTGTCATTTATTTAGCAATTTTTATTAAAAATGCAATGAACTCTGCTTATCGTAGGAAGAGTACACCCATCATGAATCAGGTATAACAAACTTACATGTCTATTTACATTTCAGTCATTATAATTAAGCAATTTATACCATTGATGTCATGTTCATATGAAATATATTTCATTATCATGTTTTTATTCTCTTATATAATGATGTGTAAACGTCACAGGTTTATCATTATGTCACATAGAGGGAGGAGCTCTTCCCGTTCTTCAGGAGGCGATGGCAGTGGCCCATTGCAAGCGCCACACCGTCCAGTTGTTACGTTAGTCCCCAAAGCAGATGGGTAAAAATTAAATCTTATTCATCATCTTATTTTTTCTATACTATACGTATGTACTTATCTGTATCGTACTTAAAAACAGGGGGTTCGAGCTACTACCCACTAAGGTAGTGTTGGACGTCTCCAGAGCAGCATATCGTAGTAGGATGAGTGCGTGCTGGCCAAAGTGGGATACCATCCCTCCGCACATCATAGAGTGCATATGGCAGGATGTCCTAGTATGTGTAATTTTTATGTTTTCCATTTTTAATTCGTTTTTGTCGTTTTTCTACCGTTTATCGTTTAAAGTGTAATCTTTTTTTAACACAGGCTGAGATAGACATCCAGACAGATGATATGCAGCTGGCACGAGCATACTGGATGAGGAAGATGCGAAAGAACTACAGAGACACGATATCTGAGGTTAAGAAATCCGGGAAGAGACCACGGTGGATGGGGGAGAGCGTGTGGCAAGCTTGGTTGAGCTACTGGGAGACGGACGAGGCGAAGGCAAGTATACTAATTTTTTTTCAATTATTAATTTAACGTGATTGAAAAATAATGTATCAAATTTTGAATGTACAGGCAGAGTCAGATAGAAACTCTGCAAATAGAAATAAGAATCCCGTTACTCATCGCGGAGGATCGAAGTCGTTTCAGCAGTATCGGCAGGAGTTGGTAAATTTAATTACTGAATAATAAATGTAAATAGTTTATGCTATATGATTTTAAATGTATAATAATTGTATGTAACAATCAACTTCAGGAAGCCGAGGCACATGGTCCTGTCAGCTATATGGACGTGTTCACCCGTACGCATGCTGTTGAGCATGTTAATCCAGACGGGACTGTTTCGTACACATGGCAGGACGATAAATCCAGTAAAAGCCATGTAAGCATATTTCATTTTATTCAGTATTAGTAATTGTTTTAGTTGTCAAATTATTATGAAATAAGATATGATATTATTAATTTGTCAATGCAGGAGATGTTTATGGAGCAGCGACAGAAACTCCTTTCTGATACGGGTCGAGAGCAGCTGACGACCGATGAAGAGGACGTTATTTTTGAGTCCGTTATGAGTCCACCAGAGCATGGTCGACGATACGGATTTGGCAATTTAGCGGTAAATAATTTAATTTTTCTTAAAATACTTAAAATATGATATTCTTACCTTTTCAAAACAATAAACTTTGATTTTATTTATTTTTCAATTATTGCAGTCCAGTAGTCAGAGTAGGAGACGGCGGAGTAGACCTCAGAGCGAGCTAGCAAGTATAGAAGAATTGCAGACTAGAGTTCAGCAGTTGGAGGAGCAGAACCGCCAACAGGCCATGCAGACGGCACAGTTATTTGAGTACATGCAGCAGTTTGGTGGCCGCTTCCCTTCATCGGCTGGCTCTGGATCTGGGGCAGATTGATTCATTGCTTTCTAATTCGTTCGTGCAGGTATGTTTAGTTTTAGTTTACAATGATTTGGTAGAAGGAACAATTAATTGTTGATATGTATAATTATGTATAATACACTTGGTTCTGTAGCTGTATCAGGATATGCATGATTAGAACAGTTATTGTTAGTATTATTGTTAATGTTGGAATGTTATGTATATTTTGTATTTTATTTTTATTCTAATTTTGTTTATTTCTGTGTCTATTGAATATTTTGGAGTATTGGTTTGCATGTTTGGTTGGATTATTGTTTATTTGATTGTGCAGTATTGATATTGTAGTGTTTGGAAGAGAAATGTGGTTGGAAGGCTCTATTTGCAGCAGATTTAAAAAAAAAACAGCAGGTTTCCGACGGCTTCCGACGGCTCCCGACGGCTTATTGGTCGAAATTTTCCGGCGGTTTCCGAGTTCTCCTTAGTGATGGGAAGTCCGATCGGGATTGTGGATACCCGGATTTGCAAGGGCTTCTTCGGAAGTGCCTTCGGTTCTGTTCGAACCCGGAACAGACTTGTATGGTTGTATGTCCGACATTACACTTTGAGATGTTAACTGATTTCTATCAAATACATTTCTGCTTGGTGGCGGAGAATTTATTCTCTTAGCTTAACACCCTTCTCTGAGACGTACGAACTCAGAGGTTTTGTAGTTGATATTTATCAGTGATATTCCCAATTTGGTAATGTGGCATGCTGAGTGCTGCTGTGTGATGATCATTGGTTGATCATTTGTGATATGATCATTTGTTTGATCATTTATCTTTGTGATCATTGCTTTGGTCATCTGTTGACCCAAAGCATGGCTTTGTTGCACAAAGCGTAGCTTTGTGGACGAGACTGCATCAGGACCTCACACCCCGGAAATGGTCGAAACAGGAAAGATGCGGCAAGGTTATGAGGGTCGCGCCCTTTAGGGTATGTCATTCCCTTCTGGTAAAGGGTGGTATCATGGTATGGAGCCCAGATACTTACTCATGTTGATACACTATACCTATTACTGTGTGGTGTTGTTGTTGCGAGCGCTCGGATAAAGGTCCCAAAGGACCGGGGGATGGCATATTCGTGTAGTAGTTACCTAGTTACAGAGGTAACCCGGAAACCGTCGGAAACCGCCGGAAACCGTCGATAATGTATACGGCATCACCCGTCGGTAGCCGTCGGAAATACTGCTCCCCGACGCCTTCATTTCCGACGGCTTTTTCCGACGGCCGCCGACGGCTTCCGACGGCCGCCGACGGTTTTCAGCCGTCGGAAATCCCCCCTCCCCTTGTAGTGTATCAAGATTTCTTGCTTGTAATCTTTACATTTTTTGAAAATTGAAATAGTGATCAATTCCAGTCGATTGACTGTCAATAAAACTCATCAACGTCTTATTTAAACTACTTTAATTTATTTGGCTATTTAATGGTACAAACAATAGATAGTCGGAACAATATCAGCCAAACATAGATCATTAACTTAATCGACAATTTATAATTTGATATTAAATCAGTTTACAATTTAGGATTGAGTTGGTTCCAATTAACTGGGATGAGTTACATTTTTATTCCAAATTACTCGTTAATTAGAGAAATTAAATAAAACGATTTGTTTAAAATTAATTAAAATTAAGTATTCCATTTAAAATCCATTTAGTAATTAGTAGGTTAATTGACGTATACTTAATTAAATAAGACTGCTTATTTATTTATTCCAATTGTTTAAATCATTCGACTTTACATTGCAGAAATCTTGACGATGGTTATTCAGATGATGATACTTGCCGATAGGGTCCTGAAGCAAAAATTCACGCAATGTTTGTATTTAAAATGGAAGAGAAATAGAGTTTAGAGTTTATAGATTTTAAATAAATTACTTAATTTTAAATTTCTTTAAAAAAAGGTCCATCCCATTACAAACAAGACCGACACATACAATTGCAAACCCACCTACTCTTTTCTTCTTTCCAGTACTCTTTCTTCCCTCTGCTCTTTTATTTCATCTCTTCCTTTCAATTGAATCCAGGGGCATGCAGGCATATGCACGTGCACGCACACCGGTCACCGACGACCGTAACCATCCCGCCAGCCATCTTTCCTAGTCACTCACGACTCTTTTACCCCACCCAGACCATTCAAACATGAAGACGCGCCCCTAGTTCAAAATCGAACACCTTCTACCAAACACTCGAACAAGCTATCCCACTTCGACTGCCTCACCACGCCACCGTGTACCACCATCAACCACCAAACTTTCCACATAGCCTCGCCGCGACCTGCTCTATCAATTCCTCTTGTACCGCTCGTCTACATCCTCCCCACGACGTCGCATTAACCTCGAAACCGAAGTCCACACCAAGAACAGCCTAAACCATAAAGACACCTCGAACCCCATGCCACACACCACTGGAAGCCACCGCATTATTTTTCCTAGCTTCCCTATCATCCACTTCACCTCCACAACCAACATTGAGCAAACCCATCACCTTGACCATCGGAATTTCACGAAAACCACTTTCGGTCATATATCTCTATCTCACTAAATACGCAGTTAAAAATCATCAAACTTCTTTTAAAAATCATCATTTTCAAAAACAAACACATTCATGTAATTAAAAGATTAAATTGTAATATTCGAATTTCGTTCATCTTTAAGTTGCTTACTATAAAATACACTTTTCTTACCCTATGTTTAATGATATCAAACGAAACTAATTTTAGAAAAAATTACATTGAAAATCAAGCGACTTTGCTTTTGGAATCAAAGCCTAAAATTCATTGGATAAGGTGATAACGAATTTTTAAGTTGCAAGATATCAACTTTTATAAAGGAACAGAGGTAATATATGTGTTTTCTGTGAGTTTTACATGGTTTTACAATATAATTACACATACTTATGATAAGCATAGACATTATTAGCACATGAATATTTAACAAATCAAAAGTTTACTCAAACTTACAAGCATATATAAGCATACATAGATTTCCAGTAGCAAAAGTTGAAGCTTTTTTACTCGTAGTTTTTTTGAAAAAGGTGAACATTGCTTTTAGTTCTGCTCTTCCTTCCTGGAACTTGATTATTTAGTTCTTAAGGCTTTAATAGCAGTTTGTTCTTTTTTTTGAATGTTAGAATGTTAAACGTGAAGATAACAAGGTGTGTGTGTGTGTCTATACACACACACACAAACACACACACAGAGGAGAGTTAGACTGAAAAGGCTGAAGCCTATTCACTTACAGGACAAGCATCTTTTATATTTATTTATTTATTTTGATTTGAAAATGGTTTGACATGATTTGATAATAAGTAGACTTGATATCCTAGATGACATGAAATTTGGGTGAAAGATTTGATTTAATTCATGCTTGACTAGATATATTTCATCATTAAGTCTCCTTGTATATGTATGTATGTGTGTGTGTATATATATATATATATGCTTCATATTTGTATATACATATAGATTTGCTTTGACCATATGAACATGTTTAGCCTATACACTAACATAATTAATATGCTAAAGTTATTTTTCTTTGTATAAATTATTACATATGCACTATATTTTAGCATACACACATATATAAAGCTATTTACATGTATTTATTTTATTTTTTATTTTTTATTTTTTTATACTTCATATTCTACCTCTTTATACACATATATTTACATTTCACTATTTAATACACACACACACACACTTATACATATAATCATGAGTTTTGAAATTGGCCATTATGGAGTTTTATACATTCGTGTATACATATATATTGAATTTATCATATCTAGAAATTTATATTTAAAAATTAAACATACTTTAACCAATTTATATATTCAGATATTTCAAACATTGGCAAATTTATCTATTCGACTTATAAAAATTAATATTTCAAAATTAAATTAGCCAATCATCCCAAAATAAGATGGCTAAAAATATGAGTCGTTATATTCCTCCCCCCTTAGAATTTTTCGTCCTCGAAAAGGAACGAAGCGAGAATTTGATTTTTGATGTATATTATTAAATAATCATCTTTAAAGATTTTAAACTCCTTACTCTTTCATTTAAAGATATGTACACTTAAACTACATAGTATTGCCAGGCTAGTTTTATATTAAAATATTTTTCATAACTCAATGTCTTAACAAGTGCATCTTTGTTCTTACAGAAATTTAGTCATACGTTGATCAGACATAGGATTAAAAATCTCTAATTACTTAGTAGACCGTTTTTCAACACCCAGTGAAAATACTTGAAAAACCGTTTACAAAATGATATGCAAAGTACCACCCCTTTTCCTTCTTACCATCATGGACCGCAGTTAACCCGATGATTGCGTCGCCATCCCGGCGAAATCATAAGTAAACTGTAGGCATCAGCACCTCTCAAATTACACCATGGGAATACAATAGTCCACAGCTATAAAAAGGTTGCATTGCTATCACAGCAAAACCGTAAGTAGTCTATAGGCAATCTCTGCCCCTTGAATTACGCTATCAAACGAAACTAAACCACATAGATCACAGCTAGAGAAAGGTTGCATCACTATCCCAATGAAACCATATGTAGACTGTAGGCAATCACTGTCTACCTATGTTACATCGCTATCACAGTGAAATCAAACGTAGATTATAGGCAATTGCTGCCTCACGAATTACGCTATGGAACCATGATAGATCGCAGTTACACAAAGGTTACGTTGCTATCACAGCAAAACCCAACATAACTGTCGGTATAATACCCCTCGATTTATGCTATGCAAACAAATGATCACCAGGAACTCATGAGTTTTGTCCGGACGTCCTCTAGGATCCTAGTTCTCATTGGAACCACCCTGTGGATTCCTAGGCAAAACCACCCAATGGATATCCTACTCTAAGTTTTGAATTCCGTGGGGGTGTCGTTCCATATTTTTAGTTTCAAAACATATCATACTATATATATAGTACCTTTCAAATCATACACTTCATATGTATCACATATAAATTTTACCTATATAAATTCAATATCTTCTAAATCGATAGTTTTTACATTCGGCTTACCTAATTTTCCAAATCGACTATTTGCCAAAACCAAAAGTCTTTAAAAATCAATAGGTTCCAAAACTCTCTCAATTTCATATGCATATAAGATCATTCTTTTCAACGCGAATAATCTTCGAATCAATAAACTTTTGGATTCGCTTCATACTTATATAAACTCCCTTTAGTATTTCAAATATCTTTCAAAGATCATTTCTTTCTGATTATAAATTCAAGAAGGGGAGTTTGAATATATAATTAGTGGAAATTGGTGTGAAGGGCCTAATTATACGGCCCAATTTTTTTCTAGGACACGGATTTGAAATTATTATTTTTCAGGACAAATATCTAGGCGGCGCACGTATTCATCTTCTCAAACGACATTCATATCTTTTGAAATCTTGTGCTCGTGGAAATTAGAAAAAAATAGGCCATCGTTTCTTGTGCAATCAAAGCGCTCGTTGATTTTTTTGGAAAAGATTAGGTGTTAGTTTCTTCTGAAATCACATTTCTGTATGATTTTAATGAAGGTACTAATTTTAATGAAGTACTAAAGTTAAGATTACAACATAAATGTATTTACATTCTCTCAATCTAGATCTTCTTGTACGCTATTATCAATTTGTATCTCGATTTCAATCTCAATCTCGATTTCAATCCATATCTCCCTCTCAATCTTAATATCATATATATAATGTCGTCCATATTTCAAACTTAAATATCAGTCTTATAATCTTCCTATATTGCCGATTTCAATTTCTATTTCGGAATTACTAGGTAGGTTATATTTTCTTAGGATTTAAATTTTCACTTTTGGAGTTTATACATTTTATTTATTTTATTTTGGCTATAGGAACAAGCTGGGTTATTCTTTTTCTACCAGTCTGTTAGTTTGGCTATAGGAAGATGGATAATATTGACAATAAAAGGTATAGAATGTTTTTATTTAATCTTTTGGTTTTTTTCTTCTGTTTTTGTATAGTGATAAATCTTTTTATCTTTTTTTTGTCAGTACTGCAGCATCTGTACTGATTGTTGTTGATTTCAACAATAACAACTTTAGTTTTAGGTTTTCTTTGGATTCTGCTAATATAGATAAAAAAGGTTATCTGCATTTGCTGAAGCTTGCATGCACTACTTGAAGGCGTGGATGGTCGATAATGACAAAGTTGAAGATTTACATGTATAGAATAATAATAATTAGAACAAAAATATGCAGAAGATGATTGAATTGCCAAGCAAAAGATTGTGAGTATAGAGCAAGAGCTGGTTGGAATGTGCTAGTGTGCCAATGGTGAAACAAACAAGACTAGTTGGACTTTGCAATAGCATGTGTGGTAGAAGTTGATGGTTCATGACTAACATGAGCGAAAGCAGGCACACATATGAGTGAGAGTAGTGAAAGCAACCAACAAGCATGTAGTCCCAATGATGGGACGGTAAAAAGTATTCTTCCATGCCTAAAGAAGTGGATACAACAAACCTCCTAGATAGTTTTATTTGAAGAAAGGAAGAGACGTTCAACAGCAGAGTGTTGCACATGATCTGGAGCTGAGAGCTTCAATTTGGGTGTCTTCCACCTATCCTAGATAAGGAAGCAGTGGCAAGCTACTTTTCATTGCCCTTTATAGTAATGCAGCATGGGGGTCTTCAGGGTGAAGGTGCATAGATGATAGATGGAGCAATTTGACATGCTACTGTTGCAGAGACATCCGTAAAGGAGCAAGCATGCTGAGCATGACGCAAAGAACTGCTGTAAAGCATGACCTAGGAAAAGAAAGCAGGGACGCAGGTTGAACATGTGAGGGATAGATCGTAGGCCATAGAGCTAATGCTGGAGACGACATTGCATCTAAAATTCTATGAACATCATTTTCAGAATAATGATTATATACTGATTCAATGTATTTTGTGAATGTTAGTTGAATGATTGGGGATGGTTGAATTGTTGGTTATATGTTTGTGATGATTGTTGATTTTAATTAGTATTTAAAATAATAATTGTATTTATCTTTTTTTCTTATATATGTGATGATTATTAATGTTCTACAGTTTTTTAAAAAGATAATTGTATTTATCTTTTTTTTCCTGCTGTGTTTAGCTATTATTTTAAGCAACTGTTAATGTTTAGCTGTGATTTAAATTCTGCAACTTTTGTTTTATTATATGATGTTGCCATTTTTCTAAAAAGATACTTGTACTTAGCTTTTATTTTCTTGTTATGTTTAGCTATGATTTTAAATAGTTGTTAATGTTGATGAATATTAAAAGTATTCTGATGAATTATAACAATGCGGTTATCTTTTGAGTGATGGTAGTGATGCTTTGTTTAGCTTGGATGAGATTAAGTAAAGGCTGTTGGATGGAACTCTGTGGATTGTCTTAAGTATCAACATGTAGAGGAATAATATTGGCGTTTGGATCAAATATATATATGATTAATAGTTGGATTTTTGGGTTATATTTGGATTCATTGGTTACACATGTTGCACTGATATCCCTTGTGTATGTATTTGATATATGAGCATTCTCTCGAACATCCGAACACACGTCCGAACTAAACACATTTCTACACATTTTAACTTCAATTCAGCACATCCACCATTTAACACCCTTAATAAACATCCGAACCCACATCGCTAAAGAAATCCCTCTACATCACGGCAACCAAAGACCATTGACTACAAATTGCAACATCATTTGCATCTCATCAACAAATTCCTTCCCATTCATCTGCTCATTACATATTTTATCATCGAAATCACTCTTTAATTTCCTCATCCCAAACCATTTAACATCTAACCCCGACCACAACAACAACCATAGCAATCCAACCAACTGCCATTGACATCCATATTGCTCCATTCAAACACCAGCACCTAAAACACCAACTTCCATAACACTATCAAGTGATATACAGTAAAACTAAAATTGCACCAAAATATAGTAAAAATGTACCAATATATTTGGTTGTCGTGATAAAGATAAATGCATTTATGTTTTTAACATTACTTTAGTAACAAAGCAGCCATTCTAAATTCATCATTACCTCAAGCATTACATCACTCATTACAAATACATCATTCATTCATCAGTCTTTACATCTACCACGTAGTTACATTGTAGTTAATATCAGTCATTACAAATTGACTATTGAATTGATCAGTAAATATATTTACATTACGTAAATGTAGTATGAACAACACTGTTCCATATATTTTAATAAACAGTTAACAATTCATTGTGAACACAACATTTGACAGCAAGCATTTTTTGTGAGTATTGTCAGTTTGTAATTTTTGTAGCAGAAGCTGTGCTGCACAATTTTTCAAGATTCCAACAATATCGTTCATCAGATAGAATATCTGCACCTACTTCTGCTCTAAAAGCTTCGACTTCTTTAAGTGTGATTTTTGTTGTTGTGCCCATTCCTTTGGTTAGCTTTTTTATGAACATCATGACAAAAACTCCACAATCGTACCTGTATTTCTGAATTTTAGTATACTTGAAATATAATGATAAAACATATTATCTTTTCTTCATTATGATAATGAATTGTAATAAAAAAAATTTACGTCATTACAAAACAGTATGTGAATAAGTTATAGTGTCTATTTGGTGAGTTGACATGTATTTGGTTCTATCCCTAGTTTCAAGGTGGTAATTTGATTTATAGATTGAGAAGGGATGTTGCTTTTTGGAACAATGCCAAACAAATGCTAAAGAAAAATATTATAGATGAAGATAGACGGAAATGGGACAGATTTTTAGTTTTATCCAGCATGAGGAATAAGATTAAACCAAATGCAATTCTACTTTGATAATTGTAATGATTATCAGGTATGGTCTTGTAGACTATATTTTCTTGCAATATAAATTTTGATAATAAATTGTAATAAAATGTGTCTTTATCTGGATAGCAGTTTGTAATTGGCAGTAATGGGAAGATACTTATTGTGTAACATGAATTTTCATATAAACAAAAATTAATATATATTGCCCATTGCTTTGTTGTGCACAATCAATATTTTTATCAGTGTAGAACTCCTCAAAATATTTTACTCCCCAGCATTTTGAAGTTCTCTGTTTATCTTGCTGACAGCTGAATTCTGGAAGGAAAAAAAGAATTATCAATTTTTTACAATAAAGATAAATGTTTTTATCTTTTTTACTTTGTCTGTATATTTACTTACCATGTTTATGGCTTATTTTGAATGTCCATTTCTACAGCTTTTTGATCTTATTGTTAAGTGTAATGAGTCATAGTGATTCCTTTGACATGAATCAACTACTGGCTCTAACTAGCTCCAATGTTCGTTCCCATGAATAGGAAAGAATATGTTGCAACAAAATCAATCTTTAAGTGTCTTTTGTACAAAAGGTACAAACAGTTCTTGTTTGATATTTTCGAAGTTTGCATCCGTTGCGCTTTTTTGTTTAAATGTTTTTTGAGAAAATATGTTTTGTAATGCAATATTTCAATTGGGATTATGGTTTACTTACTGTCGTCGTCGTGTGCACATATACTATGCTAGAACTATCATTGAATGATTTTGCTTTTCTAAACCAAAACCAATCTATGACCTGTATATCAAAAAGGAAATGGGTAAAGTGTAGAACTTATGATTAAGCACAATATAAATTATTTTTCTTACCTAACCAATAATTCATACGCTAAAAAGAAGTTTTTCGAGCATAGCTTTTTTAATGATGATTGAGTTTTCATCGTAGCAACTGAATGTTTCATCACTGGAGAATGCCATAGTTGTTAATAATTAAATATAGTTAATTATTTCCTCATATGAAATAAAAGTTTTATTACTAAAAAAAATAAAGATAAATTGTTTTATCGTTTTCAATTTTGTATGGTTTTGTAGACATAATTTTTTTTTTGAGGTGTACATTGTTACCATATGGTATCTTAATGAGTATATTATTGGGGTAAAATTATATTTAACTAAATGCAGTGAAAAATAGTTAAGATACTTACTTGTTTCTCTTAAAATCCTGAAGAGCATTTTGACACTTCCGATCTGTTTATCACTGAGATATTTCAGAAGAGGACATTTCTTAATGTTCCTTTGTTTCTTCTTTTTTTTGGTTTGTTTGGGGACAAAATCTTTCGCAATAATAGCAGTTTCTGGATCGGTTTTGAAGACTACATCTTGCATGATAATAGCATTTTCAGCAGGTACTTCTAAGTTGTGTGGTTTTAGAGTTTTTTCTGTCTCATCTTCTTCGACATACTCTTGAATTTGCAATAAATTAAAAGTTGGAAAATCAACAGAACTGTTTATGTGAACCAAACCAACTATTTTTTTTACCTTTTTCAAGCTCGTTATTCTCTTTCAAATTGACTACTTGTACATCATTTTCTTTCTCTAAGTTTTGGGCTTTCAAATTGTCCTCCATTTCCAGTTTCAATTCAATATTTTTGATTCTTTGTTCAGCAATTTCTCTAAGTTTTCTCTCTTCATTTAACTGTTGATTAACAGTTTTCATCTCCTCCATCAGAAAAGTAACTTTTAACTCTAAGTCTTTAAAGCCACTGACATATTGTTTGGTAGATTTTCTCAGATTTTCTAATTCTTGGTGCTCATCAAATTTTCTTTTTGTGCTGTGTGTTGCCTCTTCCTCCTAAATTGTGTCTATTTTCTTTTTCAAAAGTTCCTTCTCTTCTTTTGTTATACTTGAAAAAAAATTCAGAATCTAAAGGAAAATATTTTCAGATAAACTTTGACATGTGATGTTGTTCAATTATTAGAAAAATTAGAAGTATTAATGTACATCATTATAAAAGAATAATGGTGTAAAAAAAGATAAATATTCTTATCTTTTTTATTACTTTAATAAAATAGGATTTTGGAAATGATATTTATGCAAATGTTTGGTAGTGAAATTTGTTATACTTGAAAAAATTTAGAAGTATTAAATGTACAGTTTAGAAAAAGAACAAAAAACTAGCAACCTTGTTATCATCAACTTCAGTTAAGTCGATATCTTTCAATTTCGATAAATCTCATTATCTCATTCTTGGGATTTTGTCTTGAAGATCTTCTTTTTCATCAATTATTTGTGTTCTTTCACAGAACCAATGCTGCAAGAAAAAGATAAATAGTTTTGTATTTTTGTAATAAACATAAATTTCAGTATATTTATATTTAGTGAAAATTATGAAAGCATACCAATAACACCATAGTACAACCAGGTGTACTTCTTGAATCAGCATGATACTTCTTGACATTTTATAAAATGTTTTCTCAAATTGCTTGCGACCAAGAGATTGAGTTCATATTTTTTTAAATTTAACAATTTAGCCAAAAACACCCATTGCATATAGCTCTGATTGTCGGGAAAAAGGAAAGCTATGACAAGTAGTAATAACAACAGCTTCACTAAATCTTCATCTCCTTTTTCCTCTTCTATCATTGTATTCAATCTTTTTGTCATTGTTTTTTGGCTTATTATACCATCTTCATTGAAATTAGCACTTAAAAATCGAAGAAACGTTCCATGGTAGAAGCTTTGTTAGAAGTTGGAATAGGAAATAAGTCCTCTCCAGTAATGGCATTTCGAATATAAGACTAATTTTTTTGGGACTTATTTTGAACACGTGTCCTATAAAATAATTAGTTGATGGTAATAAACCCTTATAGTGAAACTCCCCTTAACTATAAGAATTCATAATATTAAAAGATATATGCTTTTATCTTTTCTAGTTGGATTAAAATCAATTGTACATCTTACGTAATAAATTTGAATCATCATAAAAACATAAAAACATGGAAGATGTTTTGGATACACCAGTAAGTTTTTCATATCAATAGGACCTAACTTATAATTATATCATTTAAAATAAAAGATAAATGTCTTTATCTTTTTTACATTAAAGGGTAAATGTGGCTAGAGAAACCAGGTTATAATAACTAAAAATTTAAAGAACAAAAAAACATAAAGTTCTATACAAAATCTTTCAAAAAATCAAATTATAATGAAAAATTAATTAGGGTTCATTATGTAGCAAAAATATTTATAGAAAAAATGAAAGAAAATTTACATCTTAAGTTATTCATGAGTACAAATTGCAGTAGTAACCATATACATCTTAAGTGATTCATGAGTAAAAACATTTAACTACTTGTGTAAGAACTTAAATGGACTTAAATCATATGCAGGAGTAACTATGAAGATTTTTCAAGGCTTTATCTTGTAATTGAATTATGTATGTGAAAAGTTAAATTCTTTTATCATAATAACTTCAGATCATAAGAAGAAGAAAAAATAAGTTTAACATGTATCAGTAATTATCAAATATTACTAATGTTTAATATGTAATAAATCCATTCAAATCAAAAGATAAAAGCCTTTATCTTTTTATGCTGTTAAACAAAATGACAATTACCACATATTATATACGTATGATTAATCAAACAGTTTCAGATTATGTTAAATCATCACAAAACAACAAACACCTTATTTGAATTACAAAAACTATCATATACATCAATAATTAGTAGGGTTTATCATGAACCTAAAACATTTGCATGAAAGTAAGGTTTCAGATCGAAAGTAGGGTTTTGGATCAAAAAGAAAACTTACTTGTTGAGTAATTGATTAATCGAAGTCGTGGTTTTCGTGAAGACGTTGAAAATCGTTTGTTGATAGATTTTCTGCTTGAGATCTAATTCGTGTAGATGGAAATATTTGCAGCTAGTTTTGAAAATGATTAAAAGTAGGGTTTCAGATGATTGAAAATGATCAGAGATCGGGAAGCCCTAGTTTTTAATTTCGATTAGAATCGTGAAAAATAGAAGAAAACAATTGAATGAAATGAGTAGAAGGTGGAGACGAAACGAAGGAATGAGCGAGTACACGTGAAGTGACGTCACATGTTTAAAATTTTGTCCTGGAAAATAATTTCCTTAATGCCGCATCCTGGAAACTTATTGTTGAATGAATAAAGGCAATTATGGAAAAATTTCCCATATAATGAATACATACAACCTTATTTATGCCAAATTAAATTTCCAATTTCGATTACTTTTCCAAGTTATTGGTAACATTTCTTACTTCTTATAAAGTAAATTTCAGTTATAGTAACTATTCAATCATCATTTTAAAATCATCATATTTACTCAAAATATACTATTTCGCTTTAAATCATTTTTACCTTGATATCTCGATTTCAGTTCCAACTCAGAATTGCTTCCAATTTCCATTTGGGTTATAACTTTAATTTGACCCAATTTGTATTCAAATTAATGATTTAAACATAAAAAAATTTCCACTCTGATCAGTTTGAATTTAGAAAATAGCTCTAATAGTTTTAAAATAGTTAAATAGTTAATATAAGATAGTTTGAGTTTTTAAAATGGTTTATATAGTAAAATAGCTTGGAAAATCAAAATAATTTGAATATTTAAGAAGATAGATTTTAAACAGTTTATGTTAAAATAATTTATTTTAAAATAGTTTCCAGTCATACTAATTCAATTCCCAATCTTCCAATCCAAATCAATTTCAATTTCTACATTAGTAATCAAGTAATTATAAATTTACGTTCAAATCAATATATAAAGTGATTTTATATAAGATCGTAATTGTACAAAATATTTCACAACATTGATAGACTATACACAAGTAAGTTCAAATATTACATCCATTTATCCATATAAAAAGTCTTACAAAAGGTCATAAAACAAGACGCCGTAACAACTACCTAGGGGTTTAGAAAAGAACAGAGCCCTACTTACACTGCAACGAATCCTACCCGCCATCTCTCCCATTATGCATCCCTCATAAAAACTCTCCCATTATGCATCCCTTATAAAAACTTTCTTAAATATTTTCAAACATCTCGTCAAAACCCTCCGTGCAATTCGTAACAGGGTGTCCCCACTTCTTGCACTTGGCACAAAAGAACTCTATACTCCCATCTACATGTATGAATTTCACGCCTTCCGCAGGGCGTTCCACCACTTTCTCTTTATCCGTCTCTTGGGACAATCCCTTGCAATGAGTCTCGTCCTTTTACAGTGATAGAAAATGGTTGATCCGTCAGCTGGTACCATGGGTTTATTTTTCACCTTCCTCACCTTAGGGCAATGGTTTAGAAAATGTCCTTTCTCACGACACTTAAAGCATAAAATCTCAGAGTGAAACCGCTTGACTTTCTTATTCTTTTCCTTTCTTAGCTTACTGCACGTAGCTGCGTAATATCCTTTATTGTGACATCTATAACATATGAAATTATCATAAGGGCCTGGTCCAACTCTTTCCGTGATCCATTTCTCATGTTCCATTATTACTTCTTCCCATGCCTTACATGAAGCTGCTCTCCGCTTCTTACGCCTTGCCTTCCATTCTTCTCCTTTTTTCATCTCTTACAACTTGTACTAGATTATAGTTAGGACTTCCTAAACTATAATTAAAACCTCGATTAGTCGAATTTTTAGCTTTTATTTTTATTTCCAAATATTCTTTTATTTTTTCTCAGTCATTTTTTACAAATAAATTTTATTTCCTTCAACTTCTTATTCACTTAGCATAAGTTAAATTTTCCCTACCCAAGATTAAATTTATAATCTAATCCACTAATTTGATAATCCGGTTCATTTAATTAATTCGCAACCCGTTTTTATTTCAAAAATCGTTTCGACATCATTCATACATACATAGCTTGTTTTGCAACTCTTATCAAATCTATACCTTTTGTTTTACAATTTAATTTATTTAACTTCCATAAGCTCAATTCTAATTTCACCTTGAAATTTCCAATTTCAAGTTATTAGTTCAAAACTTATTTAACTCAGCCTGAGTTAATTCCCAATTTGTTCAATCCCTTTAAACTTACTCAATTTAATTTTTTACCTTCCAAATTTAAATTTCCACACTTCTTATCTTATTAACATCATTTTCCATTTATAAGTTCAAAAACTAATGTTTCCTTTGGTTCTACTACTCATTTAACATGATCCCAGAATTCAAACACCGGTATTTATTTCAAGTCAACTTTGAAATCATACACACACATATCCCATTTACATACCAAATCATGCTTTTAAATTTTAAATCAACTTTGGTTTCTATCCAAAACAAATTCCTTCAAAATTTTCAAAATAACCCTTATTTTCAAACAAAATTTCCCATATCAAAATATTCTAAATAATATTACTTATTATTTCCTTAAACATTTTGAAACATATTTCAAAAAGGGGTTTTTAGGCTCAGGGAAAAAATTGAAGAAAAATTTAGTTTCAGGGACAAGAAGTTTGCTTTTTAGGCTAAAAGACACTTTTTAGTGTAAATCACAGAATGATAGTTGTAACTATCATTTTCTATTTACACTAAAAAGTGTCCTTCAGACTAAAAAGCAAACTTGTTGTCGTTGAGAATAATTTTTTTTTAACTTATTCCCTATGCCTATTTTCCTGTTTCAAAATTTTTCCCGGGACCTAGATTGAAAACTTTCTCAATTAAATCCATTTTAATTTATAAGTCATTTTATATATTATGCTTATCCAATTCCACTTCCTTAAACATTTCACTATGTCATATCATTGTTTAATTTGCAGTAAACACCTTCATTAATACCTAACACCCAATTTATGATAATATTCAATATTATCATATCCAGGGACCAAACACACCATATATTCCATAATAATTTCCTGAAAAATTATTTGCATATATAAAATATGATCAGGTAAGCTTATTTCATTTCAAAACACTTATAAAAATACTCTCGAAAATTTTGAAATTTTAAATTCTGGTTCGAATTTTATTTTTAGCTTAACCCACTTGTATAGCTCATTCTCATCCAATTTTTATTTGGTTTTATATATATATAACCACTTAAATCTTATAATCTTATTTGATCGTATAAAAACAACCAATCTCCTCAATGAACTATAATAATTTAGAAATTTTATTTCTTTTTATGTCAAAAGATAATCTTATATAAAAATTATTTTAAACCGTTTTTAAAATCATTATATAAGAAAATAACAAGTATGCCCTCATATATAATACACTCAACTCATTCTAGGGTACTATTGACCCGATCTCTAATGAGTAATCCCTACCAGAGCTAAGGTTCTCGCTTAAGCTTCTGCTCTGATACCACGTGTAGCGACCGGGTGATTTTCAACCCCCAAAAATCGACACTAATAGATTCACTGTATAGAGTGCCGTGTGATCGAGTGCCGGAAATAACATGTTGTTAATGTTAAGAAGAAAGAGATAGAAGAAGAAACAGAAATAACAATAACACAAAATCTCACGTTCGCAGTGAAAAAAAATATAATAACAGATTTTGTATAAAGAACCATAACTGCTAATATACATACAAATTATCAGAGTACAATCATAAATATATAAATCTGGACAGTTATACTAACTAGTCTTCAAAATGCTGAATATACAGCCTACTTTACACAGCGGAATATAATCAATACGCATGATACGTCTCTACCATCCAGCTCGTCTCCTTAGCTTTAAAGAAACCTAACCTGAATCTGTAATACTTGGTCTGGCCCGAGCATTACAATAAAGTAATACCCGAGTCGGGATGGAAATCAACATGAGTAAACACGCTTAATTTTGAATTACTTAAGATATCAAAATTCTTTGAAAACCCAAGGTAAATCGACATAAGCATGATTGGTTTTTATATTAAGATAACCAAAAACCCTTTTCAGAACATCCGGTGATATTATAATAGTGTCTAAGCACCATACTTACTTAAAAGCCGTGTTTTTTTCATTTATTTAAATTCTTGCATACTGGGCTTTAAAATCAAAACCATAGAGGTTCGTGATGGTTATTGGATCGAAGTGGTTCCAGATAATGTTGATATCCAATCTCGGTGTCATCGAATCCAAGCAATAACTTTTATAGGCCAAGTCGTTAAATAAACAACTTCACAATCAAAGTATTCACAATGGAAATTCATTCCATATGTTTAGTTTATCATGATCAGTTTATCGAGATTTATTTGCTTGTAATCATTACATTTTTTCGAAAATTGAAATAACGATCAGTTCCAGTCGATTTACTTTCAATAAAACTCATCAACATCTTATTCTAACTACGTTAATTTGTTTGGCTACTTAATAGTACAAACAATAGATAATTGGAACAATATCAGCCAAACATAGATCATTAATTTAATCGACAATTTATAATTTGACATTAAATCTGTTTACAATTCAGGATTGAGTTGGTTCCAATTAACTGGGATGAGTTACATTTTTATTCCAGATTAATCATTAACTAGAGAAATTAAATAAAAGGATTTATTTAAAATTAATTAAAATTAAAAAAATCTATTTAAAATCCATTTAGTAATTAGTAGGTTAATTGATGTATACTTAATTAAATAAGACTACTTATTTATTTACTCTAATTGTTTATATTATTCGACTTTACATTGCAGAAATCTTGACGATGGTTATTCAAATGCTAATACTTGCCGATAGGGTCCTGAAGCAAAAATTCATGCATTATTTGTATTTAAAATGGAAGCGAAATAGAGTTTAGAGTTTATGGATTTTAAATAAATTACATAATTTTAAATCTCTTTAAAAATAAAGGTCCGACCCATCACAAACATGACTGACCCATACGATTACAAACTCGCCTTCTCTTTTCTTCTTTCCAGTACTCTTTCTTCCCTCTTTTTTTTATTTCCTCTCTTCCTTTCCATTGAATCCAGAGGCGTGCACGCACGTGCACGTGTACGTACACCGGTCGCTGACAACCATAACCATGCTACCAGCCATCTCTCCAAGTCACTCACGACTCTCTCACCCCACCCAGACCATTCGAACACAAAGACGCGCCCCGGTTCAAAATGGAATGCCTGCTCCTAAACCCTCGAACAAGCTATCCCACTTCGACTACCTCGCCACGCCACCATGTACCACCATCAACCATCAAACTTTTCAATAGCCTCACCAGGACCTACCCTATCTATTGCCCCTGGATTGTACGTCCACCTCCTCCCCATGACGTCGCATTAACCTTGAAACATAAGTCCACACCAAGAACAGCCTAAACCCTAAAGACGCCTCGAACCCCAAGCCACACACCACCAGAAGCCACCATATGATTTTTCCCAGCTACCCTATCATCCACGTCAACTCCACAACCACCGTCGAGCCAACCGATCACCTCGACCACTGGATTTCACCAAAACCCACTTTCGGTCATATATCTTTATCTCACTAAATATGCAGTTAAAAATCATTAAACTACTTTTAAAAATCATCATTTACAAAAACAAGCGCATTCATGTAATCAAAAGATTAAATTATGATATTTGAATTTCGTTCATCTTTAAGTTGCTTACTGTAAAATACACTTTTCTTCTTCTATTCTTAATGATATTAAACGAAACTAATATTAGAAAAAACTACATACAAGACCAATCGACTTTGCTTTTGGAATCAAAGCCTAAAATTCTTCGGATAAGGAGATAATGAATTTTGAAGTTGCAAAATATCAACTTTTCTAAAGGATCAGAGGTAGTATTGTGTTTCCAGTGAGTTTTACAGGGTTTTACAATATGATTACACATACATATAATACACATGGACATTATTAGCACATGAATATTTGAAAACTCAAAAGTTTACTCAAACTTACAAGCATATATAAGCATACATAGATTTCCAATTGCAAAAGTTGAAGTTTTCTATTTTACTCACAGTTTTTTTTGAAAAAAGTGAACGTTGCTTTTAGTTCTGCTCTTCCTTCCTGGAACGTGAGTATTTTGTTCTTAAGGCTTTAATATCAACTTTTTCTTTTTTTGCGTTGAATGTTAGAATGTTAAACGTGAAGATAACAAGGTCTGTGTGTGTGTGTCTATATATATATATATATATATATATATATATATATAGAGAGAGAGAGAGAGAGACAGAGAGAGAGAGACAGAGAAGAGTTAGACTAAAAAGGTTGAAACCTATTCACTTAGAGGACAAGCATCTTTTATATTTTTTCTTTATTTTGATTTGATAATAAGTAGACTTTATATCCTAGATAACATGAAACTTGGGAGAAAGATTTGATTTAATTCATGCTTGACTATATATATTTTATCATTATGTCTCCTTGTGTGTGTGTGAGTATGTATATATGTATGTATGTATATATATTTATGCTTTCATATTTGTATATAAATATAAATTTGATATGACCATATGAACATGTTTAGCCTATATACTAATAGAATTAACATGCTAAAGTTATTTTTCTTTATACAAATTATTACATATGCACTATATTTTAGCATATGCACATATACAAAGCTATTTACATGTATTTTTTATACTTCATATTCTACCTCATTATACACATATATTTACATTTCACTTTTTAATACACACACACACACACTTATACCTATAAGCATGAGTTTTGAAATTGGCCATTATGGAGTTTTATACATTCATGTATACATACATATATATATATATATATATATATAATTTATCATATCAAGAAATTTATATTTAAAAATTAAACATAGTTTAACCAATTTATATATTTAGATATTTTAAACATCAGCAAATTTATCTATTCGACTTATAAAAATTAATATTTCAAACTTGAAATTCGCCAATCATCCCAAAATCAGATGGCTAAAAATACAGGCTGTTACATATTAACTAAGAAATATTGTTCTGTAACTAGCAATCATAGTAGTAAAAATTCTTCCACTTATGCTGTCGTATCCTCAACTATTTGAAAAATGATAACAACCAGCAAAAACTAGTAAGTTAGATACGGAAACTGGATCATTTAAATTCGAACCCTTCAACACTGTAGTAAGCTAACTTATGACTGCACTGCCGACACGACCTTGAAAAAGAGATTACTTTCACATGATAGGAACATATGGATATGATTTAGTATATTATCAATATCTTAATGGTCATACTTAGAGTTCAAATAATTTAGCCTCCTCAAGCCCTATAGAGGATAATGTACACCCCAAATTAGAAATGAAGAAAAGTTTCTAACTTTAAGTAAACACTTGAAGCACCATGTTTAACATAAATACATGAATTTTATTTCTAGATGCTACTACATACACTCAATCAAATCCCAAAGTCACTTAAAAAGAGAAAAATCATAGTTCAAACCTCCACTATAGTTATGTTCATCAATAAAACCCTTGCATATTACATTCAATTTGGTAAGAAAAAATGGTGTCTCCTCATTTCGTGTTCTCTAAAGCAAACAATTCTTTCATTCTTAAGAAAATAAAACATCTTCATCATTCTTCCCATTTACGTATTTGCTGCTAGATGCACCATTTATTTCTGACCATTCTTTTGAGGATGTCGTGAAAAATTAAGGACCTTATCATCTATTTTGGCCACATCTTATTAATCAAAATCGTGGTTAGTTAAAAATAAATATCATACATTTTGCTATAGATGTGTGTATGATTACCATTTTACTACAAATTGTAGAGATACAATCAAATGTTTCAAATGTGGTATATCTGGTTACAAGAAATATTCTTATTCGGGCTTTCATAGTCTTCCTTTTCCAATGTCGTGGAATTAAATGGAGCATGTATTCTATTTTCCTTCGGAATATTATAAGTTGAGAAGGATGTTCCCTACCGAACGCCCAAAAAAGAGTAATGAAGTAAAGTATATGTTCCATTAATTATTATGGCATTTTGATAACTATACATCTCCTAATGAGACTTCTAAAGTAATTGATGATTCTTTAAATGAAATATATGTAAAATCTCTTTTCAAAGTTAAAATAAAAAATATACTAGAAAGGGTTTTTGAGATTTAATTGAGAAAGTTGTTTGATTTAATTTAGTAAAAAGGAATTTTTGGATTTATTTTAAAATAAAAAAGTGAATATTGATTTAAGATTCAATTTGGAAATTTGAATTGTGTTTAAAAATTTAGGAGTTATTTAAAAATTTATTTTGGCCAAAAAGTAATAATAATGAATTTTTTAATTTTTTTGAGGAATGAAACAATTATTTTAAATTATTTAAAGCCAAAAGGTGATGTTTTGACAAACGAAAAATCATTTCGGACATTGATAAAATCGTAAGTGTTTTGTAATGATTTGAATAAAAAAAATTGAGTAGCTAAATGATTTTATTGAGATTTAAATTAGGCGATTTCTTTGTAAAAGTAAAGAAAACAATTTCCATTTTAGCTTTTCATAGTCTTAATAACCCAGGCCCAAACCCAATATTCATCCATATCCGTCCAATATTTCCCTTATCTCTTCATTCTTCAACCGATCTCTTTTTTCTCACTTCCCAAACTAAATTTCCCAAATCAAAATGAGAAAATCTATAAGGGGCTAACGACACAATGTAGTTGGTTTGCGCGAGAATAGAGGCGCATAGATCTGGATGCATATAATGGTGGCTAAAGTTTGGCGAAGTCTGGAGCAGCAATGTGGCAGATGTTTAGAGGCTATGATAAATGTGACGAGGAGGGTTTGATGTAGGGATTTGGCAGCTCAGTATGCGAATAACATGAGAAAATTCTTTAAGTAAAAGTGGCAAAGTGAGTATAAATCTGTAACATTAATCTGCTATAAGGTTTCTCTATTTCCTTTTTTTAGCTATCAAAGTAATAGCGCTAATGCCAGTATCTTCACCATCTTGTTTTAATTCAAACTTGATTTCAGTATATGCTAATATTTTGAATTTATAAAGGCTTGGTAGCCTAATATGTATGATTTGTAGTAAGTATAGATTTGTTTGATGCTAACTTAAATTAACAGTAAAGATGTTGCTGTTTAAAACAAACCCTAATCATTTGATGATTTTGTTCATGTACTCGATGTTTTGAATGGTTGTTGATTTACGAATGGATGAGTAAGATGATTGGAATTTGAATTTTGAATTTTTTCTAAAAATATGAGAAGTGAAGAAAGAGGAATAATGGCAGTGGCCCGAGATATTTTCCTTTCTTCCTTCTTTTCTTTTTCCTTTGTTAATCTCTGAACTTGATTACATGACTACCATGTCATGAAGATTTGTTTAAAGGTAACATAAATAATAATATCATTGTTTCTAAACTAGTTTGCTTTTATATATTTAATGAAAAAAGAAAATAAGTTGGATTTTAATTGTTTTAAAACCATGCTGTATGGAATGGATTTAGCATTATCTGGAAAACGAATCACCTATTGAAAGTAAAGTACGGAGATTTCATAAAAGAATTTCTATCCATTTTTTAATAAATGATTTTCAATTTATTTTATATGATTTTATAAGTGAGTTTGAATTCATTTGATGAAAAAGTGTAATAAGGTGGTTTTGATTTGAATACCAAATGGCATTGAACGGTCCTTGGATAAATTTAAAATTAAATAATATGTTTTTGAAGAAACACCAAGTATATATATTTTTGGAAAATATAGGCATATATATTTATGGAATATAAAATATAAATTTAAAGTGGGTGAATTTTATTTGAGTTTGATGCAAATAATTGAATATTTAGTTCACCTATTGTTTGCGCCAAAATTGGTCACAAACCTCGAATGTCCTAAAAGCACCAGTGTTTACGCATAAATCCTCAATATCCAATCATAGATTATAGATCCAAATAATGTAGAGAGAAATAATGAAGAAATAATAAAATTAAAATGAAAGAAAGCTAGAGAAGACACAAGGTTTATAGTGGTTCGGCCATCTACGGCCTACGCCCACTTTGAATTGATCCTTTTAATTCCTTTATCCTGATTACAATTACAATCCTTTGAAATCAATAACCAAAATGACAAAGTCTAGCCAAAAGGAAGAAAATGATCCCTTTCTAGTTTCCGTGGAGGTTCTACTTATAAGAGTAGATCCGAAAATATCTGCCCCAAAACTCGGAATATCCTTTCTCATGCATAGGCGGTCCCACCAGATCGATCTGAGGTCATATGGCAACGATCCTGATCGATCCAATTGCATTTCGTTTTGATCCAAAAATGGCCCAATGGAGCTGAGATCGATCATGGATGTTTCTGAGTGAATAAAAAAGCTTTCGTAAAAATTTCATAGCATTTGGATTTGTAGTTTGACAGTTATGATCGACCCAAGATTGATTTTGTACATGTAGGCTAAAACCTTTGCATCCATCTAGAGCTTTGTATCCATCGATCATGCATCTATAATTATGTATCAATTTGAGTTTTATGCTTCGATCCAGGCAATGCGCTCCTTCTCTTGACCGGTTCCTTCGTATCGATCGATACGACGTGATCAATACGAAATGGCTCTTGAGTGCTTTCATATCCATCCAGCATCCTTCCTTCGTATCAGTCCCAAGCATTTTAGAAGTGTATGCTTTCATATCCATTAAACCCCATATCCACCGGTTGCTCTGCTCCTCGTATCGATCCAAGCTTTGATCGATACTAAGCGTGCCAACTTGCTTTGGCATATCCATCCAATCGATACGCATTTATCGATATGATGTCATCAGTCTGCATCCATAAACCCATTTCCCTCTTGAAGCTGCTTGATTGATATGGATTCGATCGATAAGAAATGTACCCATACGAATGTCGATTGATCCAAACCAAACTCCATAATGATTGATACGAACGTATGGATACGAAAGCAATTTTTACCAATCCATCCATAACTTGAGCATACGAACTCCGATTGACCTGAAATTTGAAGTGTAGCCTCACCGAGGCTCGTTTATAATTCCCAATCAATCCTACCTTGATTTGAGATTGATCCATTTTTGATGATAACGATCATAGCCTTGTTTTCAATCGATCTCCAATCCTGATATCCATCCTTTTCAGCCAACTTACTGATATCCCGCCTTGATCAAAACGCGGGATAACATTTTCCCTCCAAAACATGCCTTGCGATAGGAAGGCGTGTTTTGAATAGCTTTAAATCCGACATCCAAAGTCCATATTCCACCCATATCCATATCACCTGATCTATAAACCAATCTAATACCAAGCCATTCCATAGCCATATCATTATCCAAATCCACGACTATTCTAAGCCGACATTCGATTTCGAATTGAGTAATCAAATCCTTAGCCAATTCCATATCCATCTGAACCCAATAGCCAAGTTCTGATCTATCCATATCTAAAATCCAATAACTAAATTCATGACCTCTCTGGATCGATATCCAAATCCGGGACCTCGCCGGGTCCTCAGCCAAAACCGGGACCTCTCCGGGTCCATATCCAGGTTCATAGACCTCGCTGGGTCATTTTATCCTACTCCAGTCTCGACTCTAGTTGAGGACTTATCTTCTCCGACCCCGACTGTCTGGTTAGGGACTTATATCATCCAGCCTCGACTCTCTGGTTGAGGACTTTTATTCTCCGGACTCGACTCCTCGGTCGAGGACTTATTCCGTGTTCGAGTCCATTCCGTCACTCCCCGGTGAGGGGACTTGTAACTCGCGGTTATTGCCCCGTCTCTCCGGACGGGACTATAACTGCGTGACCTGTAATATTTATTACGTTAATTAAAATCCAATCATCACAGAGTTTAATTGATAAGATAAAAGTCCGTACAACCAAGAAAACTAAATAAGCAGAGTCCCAAAAAAGAAACCAGAGTTTGAATATAGAAAAAACAAGACTTCATAAATCGAGCATCACGGGTTATCATCATCTTAGAGCATGTCTAGGGACGGTCCTCGATCCCATACATGTATAAGTGACTTAGCCGCATTACTTCGAGGTTTACTAATTATTCCATTCCATAAATCCAATCGGTTGATAATAAACTGATGATGATGCCTAGATCCAGTGCCATCTTCGTTTGAGGTGGGCGGTGACTGCTCCGGTTGCACTGCCACAGCTCGATTCCTTATGTATTATTGCAAATGACCATCCCTCACTTGTTCCTTAATAATATCCTTCAGATGCTTGTGTTCGTTCATGTTGTGCCCATCCAGCTCATGGAATGGGCAATGCTTTTCTGATGCCCGATCGTATTCAGAGGGTTCCATTTTTGCCGTCCTTCGATACTGGAGGCGTCCTCAAGTATCTAAATAAATCCTTTCTAGAGTTTCAGTCAAATTTGTGTAAGAAGAGAATTTTGATTCCCTCTTTTGCCTTTTCGATGTGTTACCGTTGTCATTCATTTTCCTTTTGCCTCTATCATCCTTATTTGAATCCTCCCTGGGTTGACCTCCAGCTTTTACTGCATAAACTTCAACCTCTACCCCTCTCTTTTAGCCTTCACATCTTCTTGTTGTAGAAACCTCTCTGCTTCATGGTAAAACTCCCTGAGATCCATCGGTGGATCTTGCTCCAACGATATCATAAAATTCGAATTATCCGCAATCCTTAAGACTGCTGCCATCAAAACCATCGACGATCAGGTCGATCCATCGAAGCCATTGACGCCTTCAATCTGGTTAAGAAATCCCTGAGTGATTCTCCCTTCCACTGTTTCATCGATGTTAACGTCATCACATTCTTGGGCCTCATGATGTGGACCCGAAATTACCTCATAAACCCGTCGATCAACTCTATCCACATGTGAATAGTGTCGCTTTCCTGTTGTCTAAACCATAGTGCTGCTATATACGTCAAATACAAAGGGAAGCACCGCGCTGACTTCCTCCGATACCCTTAGTACTTCCATGTGCCTCATGTACCTTGTTAAGTGAATAGCGGGATCCGTTCTCCCATCATACATTTCTAGCGTTGGTAGTTTGAAATCCAGTGGATTCCTAGCTTGCCTAATCATAGGAGCGAAGGGGCTCCTATTCACATCCTCAAAATCTCTATTTATCAATCCTCCCGTCATAGCACATCTGATCATGTTCGCTAACATGTCGTTATCGTCAAGTTGTAGCCTCCTTCTGCTATCGCCAACATGCCCCCGAGTCCGTGAGGGTATCCTAAAACCTACCCTTCTGAATGAGCATCCATATCCTGATCAACGCCAAACTGCACAGCACGGCCTGGCATCCTGCCTAGGGTTGAGTCAACATGTTACGGGGAGATGCCCCCGAGTGCAAGTGCCGCTATCGATAGTTCCACTCTGTCTCGCATCCCTTTTTCTTCGTTTCCTCGGCCTAGATTCTGGATTGCCTCTTTTCCTGCTACTCCAGCTTTGTGATCCAAATTTCTAGCATTCCCTGTAGCTCCGTTCTCTTGATTTTGCACTCCAGCTTATCTAACCTGTCGAAGTAGGTTATGTATCATCTCCTCTTGCCTTTTCAGCATCACTTCCATCTCGTTTCTAGTGATGAAGATTGAGGCCTGATTTTGCTCCTGAAGAAACCTCCTAACTTCCTTCATGCTGATGCCTATCCGTTCTTTGTCCCTTATTGATTGCTTAGCCATTGCATCCTAGAATCCGAGTTACTAAGCCTTTAAATCCAAAATACAAGCTTCAAAATCCTTGAATGCTAGATCTCTCAGTGAAAGCACCAGAGTGTTTACACCAAAATTGGTTACAAATTCCGAATGTCGTGAAAGCACCAGCATTTACATACAAATCCTCAATTTCCAATCATAGATTATAGATCCATATAATGTAGAGAGCAAAAATGAAGAAATAATAAAATTAAAATGAAAGAAAGCTAGAGAAGACATAAGGTTTATAGTGGTTCGGCTATCTCCAGCCTACGTCCATTTTGAATTAGTCCTTTTATTTCCTTTATCCTAATTACAATTACAATCTTTTGAAGTCAATAACCAAAATGATAGAGTCTATCCACAAAGGAAGAAAAAAAAATCCCTTTTCAGTTGCCATGGAGGTGCTATTTAAAGAAGTACATCTGGAAATTTCTGCCCCAAAACTCGAAATACCCTTTTCATACGTAGTTGGGCCCACCAGACCTATCTAGGGTCGTTTGGGATTGATCCTGATCGATCTAAGTGCATTTCTTATCGATCCAAAAATGGTCCAATGGAGCTGAGACCGATCATGGATTTTTCTAAGTGAATAAGAAAGCTTCTGTGAAAATTTCATAGCATTTAGACTTATAGTTTGACAGTTATCATCGATCCAAGATTGAGTTTGTACTATAGGCTAGAACCTACGTATCCACCCAAAGCTTCATATCCATCAATCATGCATCTATCAATTACGTATCGGTCCAAGTTTTGTGCTTTGATCCATGCAATTTGCTCCTTCCGTTGACCGGTTCCTTCGTAATTATCGATACGAATGCGATCGATATGAAATGGCTTCTGAGTGCTTTTCGTATCCATCCAACATCCTTCCTTCATATCGGTCCCAAGCATTCTGAAAGTGTATTCTTTCGTATCCATTAAACCCCACGCCCACCGGTTTCTCTGCTCCTCGTATCGATCCAATTTTTGACCAATACGAACTATGCCAATTGCTTTGCCTTATCCATCCAATCGATATGCATGTATCGATACGAAGTCATCAGTCCGCATCCATCAACCCATTTCCTTCCTGAAGCTACTTAATCGATTCAGATTCGATCGATATGAAATGTATTGATACGAATGTTGATCGATCTAAACCAAACACCATAATGATCGATATGAACGTATCCATATGAATCCAATTTTCACCAATATTGATCCACCCATAATTTGAGCACATGAACTCCGATTGACCTGAAATTTGAAGTGTAGCCTCACGAGGCTCGTTTATCTTTCCTAATCGATCCTACCTTGATGTGAGCTTGATCCCTTTTTGATGGTATCGATCATAGCCTTGTTTTCAATCGATCTTCGATCTTGATATCATCCTTTTTAGCCAACTTATTGATACCCTGGCCTTGACCATAAGGCTTGAAAACCTATGTTATGCATGTATACTCATGTTATGTTAAGTGATTGAAGACTTGCTTTATTTGTATTTGAATTGACTGAATGATACTTAGCTATGATTGGTATATAAAGTATACTAGTGTATAATGAATTTCCAAGTATGATTTGGATGAAATATGTGCTTTGAATGGTTGTGATTTATTTTTGGATACTTATTTGATATTATATAAGTATATCAGTGATGTTTGATTCACCCATGTTATATACATGAAATTTTATTAAATCTTATATTACGTATTGATCTGAGTATATTGTCGTGTTTTAATTGCCTAATTATTATGTATTATAATATGATGTAACGAAATGCATGTATACGACATTTATTTGATGAAAAATAGGAAATAATGTCATTTTGGGAATAAATGATGATTGAAAGATCAATTTTTTTTAAGAATAATAAATTTAACACTTATAAGAATGGTAAAAGGTACCGACTACTAGATTGCTAATATATGTCCCAGCTGATCGATTCAAAGGGTCACAACCTGAATCATGATGACCTTATTCCGCACACTGTGTCCAAACGGTCTATTGCTTGGACATTTGGTGAATTGAAAATTTTCATAATAGTGCAAACGAAGAGAAATAACAACCGAAATAGGGAAACTTGAAGTGGGTTATAGCACAGGTAAGATTTATCATGTCTCTAGATGCTAGGAGGGTGGGTGCAACTAAGGAATTGTGTGGGGGCCACCATTAATAATCGAAAGTATACGGGTGAAAAACAGTGATGATTTTTCCAAGCATCTGGTAAGAAGTAAATCCATAGGGAGAAGTATCGACACTAAATCTTACTGGAATTCATAGTAGTAAGGATGATATAGCCTCCTCATAAGAGAAGTAGAAAATACTGAAGTTATAAAATGAATGATTTAAAACGATGATTTATATTTACACAACAAAAAGCAATTCATATAATGTGGATATATTGTGACATCCTAGTTGACTAGAGTTGCAAATGTGAGTCATGATGAATAGAACCATGACACGTGTGTTATCATTGATTTGTGAAGGATGAATTATGGGCGGGATTTGATATGGTGTGAGTGGCATCTATATATTTGTAAATGTGACATTGGAACCCAACGCTACACATTTGTTTATTTTTGATTTTTTTTATACTCATTGCTAGATTTCAGCCTATCTTGGGGTTTGTTATGCATTTGATAACCTTAGTTCGGAGTGAGGTTGTTTTGCATCCAATATTATGATTATATATGCTTTGTGGGCTATAAGATGGAGTTGGAGTAGATGACGATGACTAGTATTTACTTGCTTGTACTTATATTGAGATTTCATTATATTGGTCAATATGATGTATTTGTGTGCTAAGTTGTACATATGGATAATATATTAGATTTTTAGATATGATATAAAATTCATCACTTTTATCCACTCTGATTCTGTTAGTTAAGAAGTTTTTATTTGTGTCTCTAATACTATATTATTTAGTCTGAGAAACTCGTATATGTTGCTTTGTGTTAAGATGAGATACACATTATTTCAGATGTATCCAGATATTGTAACATATGCTTGTTGACTCAAAGTAGTGTGTACAAGGGATCGCTCTTTCCATGCCATTTGATCTGAGCTATCGGATGGTAAACTCTTTTTGATAATTTAGTCATTGGAGTTAGGGCATTACAAAAGAGTTTCAATTAGATTCTTTTTCCTTAAACAAAAAGTATCAGTTTCAAAAGTTGAGAAAAACGTGAAAAAGGGGGCTGAAGAAGTTGTATCTCTTATTTCCTAAAAATTAATGCGGTTTTTGAAAATGAAAAGGAGTTTTTTAATTAAAGTTAATATGCATAAATCAAAAAGCAAACTAATTATAGGAGATGATATTATATGATATAACAAATTTAATATTCTTGATATCGAAGAAGGTTGTTCAAATGTGATAAAATAAGGTAATTACGAAGATATGGAGGATGAACTTGTGACAACAAACTATGGGATTAGGGCTGACATATTAGACATAGTTTCTACGCAAGATTGTGTACAATCTATACATATAAACAGGTTAATAATACGATGTTGGTTGCAATTTTGACACTCGTTGTTGATATAAAAAGTAAGGACAATGGTAGGTTATGTGATAATGGAGATGTAATTCTTGATAAAAAGGAAGAGGAGGTAAGTGTGAGTTCAATGGGTTTTGAAGTATTAAACAATGGCGATGAATACTTTGATCTTATTGATGGTAATAGAAAAGATTACAAATAGGATAAATTAAAGTGACTATGTAAGGTGTGGTGAACAAGGGATGTTGCTTATTACATGGTATGTTAGTCAGAGGATTGATGTTGTTGATTGTGATAATGAGGGGGTAAATGAATATGATAATGTCGGTGTTGATCAAGAAGGTATATGATTAAGTACATGGTTGAATGTGGAGTTTTTGGATCATGATAAATTGGTTAAGGTGTGCAAATATAGCGCTGAATCTCATAGTAATGAGGATGAAAAGTGTGCACGCATACATACGCATGAACATATAGTAAAAAGAGCTTCAGACACAGATGAAAATATTAGTAAATATAGTGTCGGGATAATTCAAAAAATATTTGTAAATATGGTGTTGATGGACATAATATTGAGAGAGAAAAGAATGCATATAATCATAGTGTGACAAAGAGTGCACATGTATAGACAGTTTTTGAAAGAAAAAAAATCAATATAGATGAAACCATTAGCATATGCAATATAAATGTTAATGATAAGGAAAGCAATAATGGCTGGGTAGGTGAGATTGAAGAGGATTGTATTGCTTATGTGTGAGAACTGGCAATGGTGGTGAACTTTTAGTTGAGAAGTAGATGGGTTATGTGCGTCTGGTGGAGAACACAAGATCTGGAGGTCTTGAAGGTGTTGTTGTGTTTAGTTCTATGCCTGGTTGAAGATAAGGAGTTAATTCGTTGGGATTTTTAAGGGTTGCTGCAGGAGAGACATAGGCGTGGTTAATAATATATACATGGATATGCTAGAGGAAACAACCATATCAGAATGCAGAGGGGATGCACTGTCAATAGTTTACGAGAAAAAGAGTTTGGGTTTAGATTTTATAGGTAGAACAAGTTCATATAGTTCAGATCACAACTTTGAGCAGAGATTGGAGTTGCTGGATCGGTGGTTGATTCTTGCTCTAGTTCTTTCAGATCAGTGAGGAGGAGTGCTCCTCTCCGTAGGGCGACCATTAGAGCATCTGATGGCTCTAGCTCAGGTTTGGATGTTTTCGGTAGTATTTATAGTTTTTGTGCTTTGAAAAGTTTATCTACTCGTGATATGTAGATGGAAGTTAGGTTTAATTTTAGATGATGTTCAGTTAGATGTTTATTAGGAATAAGGAATCAGTGTGGGTTAGATTGCTTGGATCAGGAGATACGTTAGTTAAAATGTTATGTGTCTGCATGATTTAGGAAAACATAGTAAAATTATGTTATTTTGTAAAGATTTGTAACATTGATACTGCTTTATTATAGGAAAATAAAATAAAATGTCCTGATTATAAATTTTATAGGAGGCTAGAGGCTCATCACTTTATTCATTGGGTTCATCTCCTAGCTAGGGGTAGCACAGGGGTTTAAAGGTGCGTAGGAAAAAATAGCATTAAACTTTTACAATACATCATTAAAGTTCGTTTGAGTCATCTTCTTTACCGACCTTAATGATGACTCATTTGTCAATGTTGCTAATGTTTATGGATCAAATTCCAAAATTAATTAAAGAGTTCTTTGGAGTGAGTATTTTGAGTTTAAATCACTCGCTTATGGTCCATAGGTAATGGGTGGGGACTTCAATATTACTAACTTTCTAGGGGAATGATTCCCTAAAGAATGTGATTTTACTGTTATGATAAATGTTATACATTTATTGTCTGTTGAAACATTATTGAGATACAACTAGGTAATAGATGATTTACTTGGTCAAATAATAGGAAAGACCCATCAATGACACTTTCAGGTAGGTTTTTTTTTCATTATTGATGAAGTGGAAGATATAGTAAGGTCGTTGGGCTCCAGCATTTTCTCAAATCATTTATCTTGCGCTAACCATAATATTAGGAAAAAGTTTAGATTTGAAAAAACAGTTGTTACAAATTGATTTATAACAAACCGTATTTACGTATTAAAGGATCGTAAGATAATATTTTTAAATCCAAATTGAGTTGTATGAGTTTATAACTTTAGAAAATGTTGAGTGTTGGTATTTTTGACCCTTTGGAAATTTATGGATGATTTTACCCCTGAAAACTTGTAATGGTATAGCTTGTGATAAGAGCCTGTTTAGGTCTTGAAATCACTTCCAAATGAAAGGTATGATGGTTATGCTTTCCGTTGAGTGATCATAATCGATTTTTAGACTTATAGGTAAAGAAAATGACTGTTTAAAGTTTGATAGTTTTTGAACAATTTTGTAGGGGTAATTTACATAAGCCCGTACATAGTTCAATGACCCATTCTAAGATTTGTGATAACATTGGCCGTCATAGCCTTTCCCAAATCATTTTCCATCTTCCTATAATAGATCCAATCCTCAATTAAACTTCTCCTCAGCCAAAATCATATTTTTTCCAAATTAAACCATATCCATAGATTGAGGGTAGATTTGCAAGGGACTTCCATATTAATATTATTAGAAGAGAAATTTTGAGGTTTTAGTTATTCTCGGATTGTCCTCATTTTGCATGCAAATCATTGAATTTTAGGTGTTTGATGAATGGTTTATTATCTGCAAGCACCTGTATATCTTCCTAAAGGTTTTGACATGTTTCGACTCTATTTTTAAAGTCAAAATATGTTTTATCGCATTTTTCAAATTGAAACAAAAGTAAAAAATGAATTTTTAAAATGGTTTAAAGTGCTTTAATCATGTTATTTTGATATTTGATAGCCTATATATGTGTTAAGCTATGTTGGAGGTGTGTTTTGAGAAGAATTTCCAAGTAGAGATGTATGTTTGTACGATTCAACGATATTTAAATGATATTGATATATATATGTGTGTGTGTGTGTGTGTGTGTTGTTTTGTATGTTTGAATGGTTGTATTCACTCATCAAAGTGAATTAGAGGTGGTAAACATAAGATTGGACTTTGATGGATCAACTCTAGAGTGTTTGGGTTTACATCGTTGCATCGGAGTTGCATGTGGGTCGATGTGATAAGTGTAGTAGTCAAAATAGTGTGAAAATCCAAGTGTAGGAATGCTAAAGGTTTTTAGTTCAGGTATGGTGTTCAACTTAGGGTGCATTCGGCTATATCTTCGAGTTGGGAACAAGAGGGATTTGAGGAAAGTGTGATCGATGGTGGGACGCCTGAAAAAGAATTTCTATCTATGAGTGGAATCCAGGATGAAGGTAGGGAAACTTTGGGAAAAGTAGGCGGTGACTTTGATTTGGCTGTGAGGTAGAATAAGAAAGGTTCTTCGATAGGTAGGGTGCCAAATAGGGATTTTGGTTTAGGTGTGTGCTATGGTCCTATAGCTGCATCACTTCGGCCTAGTTACGAGAAGAACCAGGTAGAGCATGAGGCTTTGGGATAGCCTCGAGCAAGTAAATGGTCGAATCATGGTTTACTAAGGTATACTTCAGGGATCTTGGGCGTTGTCTTGGAGTAAAGGTGGTGACTTTGAGGCAACTCGAGATCACTTTGGGGTTTTGTTTGGCAATCAAGGTAGTAAAGTGATTTTGATTCGATGGGTGATTCATTTTAGTTGAGCACTATTGGGGAGAAGTATATGTTGACTTGGTGATAATTCAAGAAGGTATGTTTGGCAAAGTGAAGCTATGTGGTTGGAGGTGGCATGCTCCGGTATCGAGTCATGTGTAGGAAGATTCATTGATAACTCTAGATGTGATAAGTGTTTTATGAGCAAAGGTATGCAAGGACACTTACTTGTGTACCCTGGAGCTTGGTGATGGTCTAGCCTGCCTTAGTGATGTTACGTGATCGAATACTAAATACAATGCGACATTATATGTTGCCAGCCTTGGTGATGGTTGTGTAGGTTATCAGATATCAAAAGTCATCTTGGTGATGACGCGAGACCTTGGTGATGATTGGGGTGAAGTGGTATCTTAGTAATGATGCTAGACCTAATTGATGGTCAGGTAAAGTAAGGTCTTAATGATGATGTGAGACCTTATTGAGGGTCGAAGTGAAATGGGGCCTTGGTGATGGTCATTGTTGTGTGTGTTTGCTATATGTTCGCTATGGTTGTTATGACTAACGAATGCCATGTGATTTCGCATGATGTCTTATGACACATGTACTATAGGGCTAGGTACCCTAGCACTATATTATGCTTAGTGTTATAAGACCTTATGATGATGATAGTGTATCATATATGGTATTATATGCTAGCATGTTGGATGCAAAGAAGGTCAGTATGACTCTTCATACTCGGTGTCTTTTTTACTATATCCACTTTTTTTTTATAGAATTTTGAGATAATATATCGCTAATACCAGACTGTTGTCTGACCCAGGATTTTATACTTTTCTTCTTATTATTTCAGGCACCCCTAAATATGTCGATTTGGTATAATTGGTCTAGGATAGCGCACAGAGCTGTACAGAGTATGAGCAGAGGATTATGCTCTCATATATCTACATTTTGGAGTTTACTGATGCTTTTATTCCGCCATGCAGTACTATGAAGCTATGTCCGTACTTAGAATTATTAGAGACAGTTATTTGAGTTTACATTGTGTGTTGGGATCTATTATTTTGGTTTTATATAATTCTATGAACCTATTTCACTCTAATGTTCTCGTTTATCCTTCATGTGATTATATTACTATCTCTTTTTTTATATGTGTTGATTATTATATTTAACCCTATCCATTCTGAGATGTATGACAGACACTTCTTTTATGTTACTTTGGCCTTTAATTATCATCCTACACCAGCTGAGTATTGTTTTAGTGCACTCTACCGGTATACTAGGTATTGGAGGTGTAGGGAGATCGATACATTTGATACCAGAGCAAGGATACATAGTCAATCTAAGTTGATGTTCGGATCCATTAAAGATAAGAAAGGGTTATCACCTAGAATGGATTGAGTGATATGAGAGAGCATTCTTATGATATATCAGTAATATATATAGTATAAGTCGCATTGCACACATGAGTACCATTTTTGCAGTTTTCCACTATGGGAGGTTGATCATTCTTACCATAGATTTTAAGAATGAGATTACAAGGAATGTAGCAGGGAACTCCATTTCAGGAGTAGAGGAAAAGGGGGTGGACTTTGTAGTGGTTAACCCCGATATGTAGACCATGTTTACTGAGATGATGAGGAACATGATATGAAACATCTAAGGTGTTGATCCTACTATTACTGTTGGTGGTAGTTCTCTTTGCCTGTGCCTAGATTTGACTTTGCCAATCCGAATAAGGACTATTTTAGCCTTAGAGTCAAACAGTTCCTTGGGATGGGACCGGCTATGGAAGTGCATGATTAGTTGGACATCTACTCTTTGAGGTCCTAGAGTTGGAATATGCGATGAAGAGTAAGCCGGCCTTCAAATAACTTCAACTTTAGGAAATGAACTGGTGGAATATGGTGAAGATAGCTACTCTCGAAGATCACTTCACTTTGGACCGGTTCAAAGTCAGATTTAAATAGAATTTTATAGCAACCACCCAGAGGTTTGTACTTTTTAAGAGGTTGGCTGAATTGAAATATGGTGAGAAAACTATTTCTGAATATGTGACTGAGTTCAACATATTGTTGCGGTTTGTCCTTTATCGACTCTCCTTTGAAGAAGAATGAGAAGTTCGTAGTTGGCCTAAACAAGTACTTGGGTAAGAGATGATTGGATACATTGATGAGACCTTCGAAAATGTCATTGAGGCAAGAAAACCTATACCAAAATTAGAGGTTGAATTTGTTGTTTCTAAAGAAGAGCCGAAGCTGCAAGTGAACATGGAAGGCAAGAGAAAGTGGAAAAGAAACAAACTCAGGAAGAGAATAACCAAAAGAAAGGCAAGCGGGAGCGGATGTGCTTTAATTATAATGATAAGGGTCATCTTACCAAGAACTGCAACATTCCAAAGAGTGGGGAAAGGAATGCTTCAATTGTGATATAGATAGACACACGAAGGACTATCTAGAGATGCAAAAGAGCAGACAGGACGTGTCTGCTCATGCTCTAAGTGTCATCATACTTCATCGACTGCTCCATCGGCAAAGAAGAAAGGGAAGGGTCTTGCTATTAGTAAGAACTACAATATTTCGAAGAGGGAGGAAGGAAGTGCTTCGATTGTTATATGATTAGATATGTGACGACCAGCGTTTCATTCCATAGAAAGACGTATCGTCAATAAAAAAGGAAATATGTAGAAATAGAATCGATAGAAAGAAAGAAACAACTACATAAGAATCAAACAGAACTCTAATAAAATTACCATCCAAAAGAAAAGTACCTTCCAAAACTCCTTTGCCTTTAGAAGAAGTAGATGGACCATCTTCAAGAGCAAACACCTTATTCTACTGGGCCTTCTGAAGAAGCGGACAAGCCTTCACCATGTGACCCTGCTGATGATAGTTGAAACATAGAGATTTCTAAACTAAAGTTGAACTCGGTCCACTCTAACGCTCCTGCTGTTGAGATCGACCCCTGGGACACTACTTAGCTAAGTGACCCTCTTGCTGACGCACATAGCACTTGCGAGGTCCATTATTTCCTCCATACTTCTCTTTGCCTTGATTCTTCCAATTAGGGTTGAATTTCCTCTTATTTGGATCGGAAGAAGTCCCACTTGGTGCTACTGCAGATGCCAACTGCTTCTTGTTCATGAGCTCCTCATACCTGTCAATCAACTCCACAAAAGATCCCTTAAGATGAGCCATCATCTTCTCGTGGAATTCAGGACTCATTCCTTGCACAAACATCTCATTCTTTTTTAGGGGCGTATCAATCAAACCAAGTCCGTAGTGAGATAACTCATTGAACTTATTCTCATATTCAGAAACTGACATACTCTCTTGCTTCAGATTCAGGTCTATACAAACGGGTCCTCCCAGCTGTCGGCATGAACTGTTCCTCAAACAATTCCTTATATCTACTCCAAGAAATATCATCCTCTGAGATATTTGCTGTATCCGCATTCGACCAAGCTGCAACACCTTCTTATAGTTGCCATGAAGCCATCACCCTTTTCTTCTCATCAGATAGATCCAAACTCTTAAAGATGCGCTCGCATGAGCGTAACCAAGCCTGAACTTCAATAATGGTCTCCGATCCTTTAAAAGGTCTTCCTCCCAGTTTGGTGAAATCCTTGCACAAAGCAACAAAACTTACTCGAGGAAGTGCTAGATTCACAGCCTTGCAAGTAGTCTGACCTCTTCCATTATTGGTCCACGTGCTTCCTACAAATCTGCCCCTCCTACTTCTTGAACTCATGTTGGAAACCTGGACAGGTAACCTAAAAAATTTAGATAGGTATATAGTTATATAAAAATTTACAAATATGCGCTCTCAAGATAGACACTACTCCAGAGCTTAGGTATTATCTCAACCTATGGCTCTGATACCAACTGTGATAACCCGCCTTTCATTCCACAGAAAGACGTATCATCAATAACAAAAAAAAGGTAGAAATAGAATAGATAGAAAGAAAGAAACAACAACATCAGAATCTCACGACGGAAATGGAAAAAATATAATATACCACATATCTATTACATAGTCATTACATCAGAGTTACAAAGTCATAAAACTTTAACACATCCCAAAATACAACAGACAAAGACACAACACAGCGGAAAGATAGATAGATACGCCTGGACTCCTTCTCTAAGCTTCTCCAAAATTCGTCAAGCCAAACCTGATCACTTGGCTACTTATAAAAATTTGAGTACCCAAGAGCTTAAGAAAACAGAAATAAACTCCAGATCAGACATGGGTCTAGTGTGAGTAAACAGTTAACTTATTTAACTTGGAAAAAAAACCTTTGAAAATAAAAGGTATCTCGTAAGACTCTCAGTAAATAAACACGGACAAGTTTTTACCTTACGATAACCAAAACATTTGATAGGAAATCCAGATATATTATAATAGTGTCTAGGGTTTTCAAATAAATATTCACATACCTGAAATTGTTACATGATTAAATTCCAGCACACTAGCCACAAAGTGGGTTATACAATAAAAACTGTAAAGGGCACGTAGGGATAATGATTTCCATCAATGGCAGGGCTACTAGGGCACCGCCCGTCACAGTACGTAGCCTAGATCACCGTATCGAGGATCCACCCCGATCCCCTGCATCACAAAGTCGAAGCTATCCCTTATTGGATAGTCCAAATAAGACAACCACATGGTTGTTGCCAAACAACCGCCCACACAGCCAAATAAAAGGGACCTCTAGATAGGGGAAATCTTATCCTACTTAGGTGCTACCAACTTAGCCTTGCATGCACGTCCCCTGTTTTAGCTATTCCCTTTTGATGAGGCTTGAGCGTACGATTACCTTTTGGAGAACACTTATCTTGGAATGCTCATCGTCCTCCATTGACGATGATCTGATAGCATTCATCCATATAAGTTCGTTCCGGGTTCGAACGAAACCGAAGCATTATCTCATTACACTCATTTTGGAATCACCCTCAGAGTTAACGACAATAACCGTTGCACTTTGAAACTCCATCTCGTTCTTCACTTGGGATTTCACGCCCTATCGTTTAACTTGGATAGATGTGGTTTTCGGATAATCAATCTTAGTTTTGTTTCTTAGGATTCGGTAGAGATGTTTCATCTTTCCCTTTGTTTGGTAGACCGTCCTATTTTTGTATCTAATCCTATAGGCGGAGTAACTAAGTTAGATAAGATCTGTAGAGACCTAAGGATTTCTTGTCTGTCTCATAGTTTTTCTTGTGACCTATTTGTATTGGATTTCAAAGGGTTTAATCTTATTCTGGGTATGAATTGGTTCGATAAGTATAAGGCAGTTTTGATATGTGAAGAGAGAACTGTGACTTTGGAGACTAAGTTGGGAAGGATCATAAAAGTGACTTGCGATAATTCGAGGTTCATTTGAGTAATCTTTTGCATGGAATCGAGGCATCTCTAGAAGGCGTTAAGTCCATCGAGGTGGTCAGAGATTTTTCGGATGTTTTCAGAGAAGTTAAAGGTTTTCCCCTTCATCCGGAGATAGAGTTTCAGATCGATTTGGTTGCAGGAGCAGTACCTGTTGTTCAGCGTAGTAGAAGGATGGCGCCGAGGGAGTGAGAAGAGCTGGTGAAGCAGACCCAAGATTTCTTAGAGAAAGGTTTGACCCGACCTAGTTTTTCCATTGGGGTTCTGCAGTTGTCTTTGTGACCAAGTTGGATGGGTCTTTGAGATTCTGTGTGGATTACCGGGAGTTGAATAAGGTTACTATTAGGAATAAGTATCCATTACCCTGTATAGACGATCTTTTTGATCAACTCCATGGAGCTTCTGTTTTCTCCCAATTAGATCTAGCTTCGGGTTTCCACCAGTTAAGGGTAGCCGAGGACAGTATACCCTTGACTGCGTTCAGGGGACCCAAATGTTTTTATGAGTGGTTGGTTATGCCTTTTGGGCTGACCATCCTGCCTATTTTGTGGATTTGATGAACCGAGTTTTTGGGATCTGTTGAATAAGTTTGTTCTCATGTTCATCGATGATATTCTTGTCTACTCTAAGTCTAAAGAGGAGCACAAGCGGCATTTGAGGATAGTGTTGGAGACTTTGAAAAGGCATGTTTTGAAGGCTAAGTTTTCGAAATGCCTTTTTTGGAAATCGGTAGTCAGATTTTTAAGGCATATTTTTTCTGGAGAGGGTATTTCTGTAGATCCAGCCAAGGTAGCTACTATTCAGGAGCGGAAGCAACCGTAGACTCCGACAGAAGTCCGCAGTTTTCTGGGTTTGGCTGGGTACTACATGAAGTTTATCAGGGATTATTCTAAGACTTCTTCGCACTTTACCAAGTTGACTCAGAAAGGAGCAAAGTTTAAGTGGACCCTCGGATGTGAAGAAGCTTTCTTGGATTTGAAGGCAAGGTTGACCAGTGCACCTGTTCTTGCTATTCCCGATGGTAAGAGCAAGTTCGAAGTCTACACGGACGTTTGTAGAGTTGGGCTGGGTGTAGTGTTGATGTAGTATGGGAAGGTAATTACGTATGCGAGCAGGCTGTTGAAGCCACATGAAAGGAACTAGGCTGTGCGCGATCTGGAGTTGTTGGCCATCGTATTTGCTTTGAAGATCTGGAGGCATATCTATTGGGAAAAAAGTTTGAGCTTTTCACGGATCACAAACCATCGAAGTACCTTTTCTCCCAGAAAGATCTAAATTTGAGGCAGCAGAGGTGGGTAGAATTTTTGGCATCTTATGATTTGGATATCTTATATACTTAGTGAAGGCGAATGTTGTGGCGGATGCTCTGAGTAGGAACGTAGTTCTATCTATCTTGGAAGTTGTTCTATCTCTTATGGAAAGGATCGTGCGTAAGCAAGGATCAGATTGAAGATTGAGAGGAATCATTAAGAGAGTTAAGAACGGTCAGTGTTCCTGTTTTGAGATTGATGACCAAGGAACATTGGGGATCAACGGGAGGATTTGAGTTTCGAATTTCAAGGATTTGAAGCAAGAAGTTTTATCAGAGAGTCATCGCCCCATGTTGAGTATCCACCCAGGGATTTCAAAGATGTATAAGGATATGAGGAGAGTCTTATGGTGGCCGAGCATGAAGAAGGATATTGTTGCTTTCGTCAATGTATGTGCGATCTATCAGCATGTGAAAGGTGATCAGCAGAAGACCGCAGGTTTGTTGCAGCCTTTGGAAGTTCCTAAGTGGAAGTGGGAAATGATTTCAATGGATTTTGTCGACGGTTTGCCAAGGACCAGAAAGGGAAACGAAGGAATATGGGTAATTGTAGACCGGTTGACCAAGAGCGTCCATTTTATTTCGGTTAAGGCGATCCATACTACAACATCTTTGGCAGATATTTTCTTAAGAGAGATTGTCAGACTGCATGGTGTCCCAGTCAGCATTGTAAGTGATCGTGATCTTATCTTCACCAACAAATTTTAGGAGGCTTTGCAATCAGCTATGGGCACGAGTTTAAGTTTGAGTACAACCTATCATCCTCAGACCGACGGATAGACGGAAGGTTGAATTGAATTCTCAAGGATATGCTAAAGGCTTGTGTTTTGGATTTTGGTGGATCTTGGGAGGACCATCTACATTTAGTGGAATTCTCGAACAATAACAGTTATCAGGCGAGTATCAAGATGGCACCCTATAAAGCCTTGTATGGAAGACCTTGTAGATCCCCATCCTATTGGGTAGAGTCAGGAGATCGTCTTGTTCTTGGTCCAGATTTGATCCATGATGCATCTGCAAAGGTAGAGCTTATCAAGAAGAGAATGAGAGCAGCACAGGATTGCCAAAAGAAATATGCGGATAAGAAACGAAGACAATTAGAATTTGAGATTAGAGATTTGGTCTTTGTCAAAGTTTCCCCGATTAAAGGAGAAATAAGATTTGGGAAAACGTGAAACCTTGCTCCAAGGTATATTGGTCCATTCCGAGTGCTTAAGAGGATTGCTGTTGTGGCCTACAGGATTGAATTACCAGTTCGGATGGCTTGAATTCACAATGTTTTTCACATATCTCATCTGAGGAAAATCGTGCACGATCTATCTCTTGTTGTGGAGCCAACAGTGCAAGAAGATTTAGAGATCGAACCAGACTTATCTGTAGTCAGGCATCCAGTCCAAATTGTTGATCAAGACGAGAGGCAACTCAGAAACAAGGTGGTGAAGCTAGTCAAGGTGCAGTAGAGTGAGGATCCCAGAGATTGTACCTGAGAAACTCTGGATAGTGTTAGGAAAGCTTATTCGGATCTGTGTTCGGATAGCTAGTAATGTTTGCTTGGATGAATTGTTGTTTGGTTATTAGTGTATAGTTGATATGTATGCTTGGATTGTTTGGAATAAAAAGTTTTTGGATTATCTTTTGTTTTAAATTTCGGGGACAAAATTCTTTTAAGGGGGGAGGAATGTGATATCCTGAAATTTCAAGCAACTTAAAATGTGATAACCCCTTTTATAAATTATTTACAATTGGCAAAATTGTTACTTTCAAACAATAATAATAATGTGTTATTTTTATATATTGATGTAAATATATTTCAAAATAGAATTACTATTTACAAATTGAATTTTTATATATATATATATTTGAGTTGATTTTAAATTGGATTTTAAATTGGATTTGAATTTGAATTTGAATTTAAAATTTAAAAGATAATTATCTTAAAATATTTTAGATTTAAAAATACATGTATAAGATTTTTATTAATATATATTTGTTTTCTTTTAAAAGAATTTTATTTATATAAATTAAGAAAGTATTTATTAAATAGTAAAATTAATACAAAGGCTTTTTATTAACATATAAAAAAAATGCATAATGACAAGTATTAGCTTATAAATCATCTTAATAACAAATGTAAATTGATTAATAAGTGTAAATGACAAATGTTAACTAATTTAACAAGTGTCACTTATTATTTTATTTTCTTTTATATTTTTAAAAATCATAATTTAAGTCTATATATTCATCTCTCTTCTCTTCTCCATTCTTTTCCCATTCCCATTTTCAAAAGCAAAGAAAAACTCAAACCTTGTAACACAAATATACAAACCAGAAAAACCACAAGAAAAACCAAAACTCAAAAACCTATAAACAATTTTCAAAACCAGAAATCACCAAAAAAGAGCAAGCTTCAACTTGAAATCAAAAGCCTTGATCATCTCTGTTTCAAAGCTAAATTCTTCTCAACAACAAAGCATTTCAGTTTTTAAAAGTATTGCAGCAATTTAAGTTTCAAAGAGATCATAGCTTTCAGTTTTCAAAATCAAAGCTTTCCTGTTTCAAATCAAAGCTATTTCAACATTCTAAGTTCATCAAATTGGTGAGTAAACTTTTTATTTAAAAAGTGGGTAAATAAAAATCTGTGCTTGTGAATTTATGAGATGAATGATGCTTTACATATGTATATATAAGGGATATCTCTGTATATATGAATGTATTGAAGTGTGCATGTCTGTTGCATGTGTATATCTTTGTTTTCGTAGTTACAGAGTTGAAAATAAATCAAAAATTCAGAATCTCTTCATCTATTCTCTGTTGAGTTTTAGTTTACAAACAAAATATGTTTGTCTAAACATAAATTAAGGTTTAAAATTTTATTCAAGTATAATAGGTTTGAGAATCTTCGGGAATTAAGAAAATACAGTAGCAATTTTTAAAACATGTTAAAATCAAATGTTATAATTTACTAATTCAAGTGTATAACTTGAATCGACTCTGGAAGATATGATTTTTAAAAATAAAATCATGATTTTTAGTATTGTATCGAGTGTGTATTTCGATGATGACCAGAAAATAGGTTTGAGGGCTTTTTTGGCGATCGAGGAACCTAGGAAGGTCGGGGTTTCGACTAGGGGTAGGGATGTTCGGCGAACTCGACCAAAATGTCAGGAGGGTGGATAGTTCACCGTGGCATCGGAAATTGGTCAGAGAAGGTTTTTAACCCAAAAATAGGTCGAGGCTGGAAATGTGGTCACTACGGCGTCCGTGGTGGATCAAGTTTAACCAGACTTGGGGCGATGGCTGCGTGGATGGCCGGAAACGGTATGGCCAGATTTGCAGGGGTGCTAGTGGTCGGCGTCGTGGGTTCGGGGAAGATTCAGGCGAAGGGTTTGGCTCCAGGTTGCTCGAGTTTGCTCGTATTCGATTTAGGCCTTATGATGAGGAATTGGAGGTCGGGATCGAAGGTTTAGGCGATGGTCGATGTGCCGGAGGTTGCATCGGAGGTCGGAATCACCTCGATCGCTGGCGTATGTGCATAGTGTGGTGATGTATGTCCGTGTTTGGGTTGTGAGTTTGGGTCTTGGGTGAGGACTCGAAGCAACTGCCTGGTGACTCGAGTAAAGACTCGAGTAGGAATATGAGTAAACATGTTACAAGTTTTAAACTTAACTTAAAAAAAGTAAAACAAGAATACTCGGTAGGACTCGAGTGAGGGTCGGGTTGAACCCGAAGCAAGGTTTAAACCAAGTTTTTAAAGAAACTTTTGAAATTTAAAATAAATTTAGTTTAAAACTTTTCTTATATAAATTTCTTTTATAAACTTTTTCTTTAACATTCGATTTAGAAAGTTATATAATTTGTTAACTTTATTTTGTTAAGTTAAATGTTTATTTTATTTTAAAACTTACGTTAAATGATTTAATTAAGTAAGTTAATTAAAGATAAATATTTTAAATATGTTAAAGATAATTTAAGGTTTTGATAATTAGAGATTAAATAAATTAATTAAGTAATTAATTAAGAGTAATTAATTAATTTAATTAATTAATGATTAAGGTCAAATTAATTAATAATTAAGGGTCTAGTTAATTAATTAGAGATTAATTAATAGATAATTAGAAATTTATTAATTAAGTAATTAATATTAATTAATTTATAATTAGAGAATAACTAATTAAGTAATTAAAGATAAATTGATTTGTAATTAAGCATTAATTAATTAAGTTATTAAGGATTGATTATCTGGTAATTAAGAATTAATTAATTTATAATTAAGGAATGTTAATTAATAATTAAGGTTTATTAATTAATAATTAAAGGATAATTAATTTGTAATTAAAGATTAATTAATTAGTTTATAAGGTAATTAAGGAGTGATTGATTAATTATTGATTGTAATTAATTAATGATTGATTAAGCAGGGAAATGGTGATTAATTATTAAGTAATTAATAAGTTAATTAAATTAATTATAATATGGATTAATAATTCTTGCTTATGGATGATTGTTTGAGTAGAATGTCTGGATTGATTGATATCTATAGTTTGATTATCTGTGATATTTTGTGATGTGATATTGGATATATCTGTGATAAATGTGTGTTATCTATCTGAGATAAATGCTATGTGAATTCAATTTTTTAAATTGAATTAAATTGTTTAACCTTAAGCAACTTGACCTTTAAAACGACATTTGGATTTCGATGAGACCGGGATTGGATATCAGATTGATTATCCGAAAACCACATCGATCCAAGTTAAACGATAGGTCGTGAAATCTCAAGTGAAGATGGAGATGGAGTTTTAGAGTGCAAGGGTTATTGTCATTAACTCTGAGGGTGATTCCAAAATTAGTGAAACGAGATAATGCCTTTGGTTTTGTTCGAACCCAAAACGAACTTGTATGGATGAATGATATCAGACCATCGTCAATGGAGGACGGTGAGCATTCCAAGATAAGTGTTCTTTAAAGGTAATCGTAGCCTCAAGCCTCATCAACCGGAAATGGCTAAAACAGGGGAGGTGCACGCAAGGCTAAGTGGGTAGCACCCAAGTAGGACAAGATTTTTCCCTATCTAGAGGTCCCTTTTATTAGGCTGTGCGGGCGGTTGTTTGGCTACGACCGTAGGGTTGTCTTATTCGGACTATCCAGTAAGAGATAGCTCCGGCTTTGTGATGCAAGGGATCAGGGTGGATCCTCGGTACGGTGATCTAGGCCACGTATTATGACGGGCGGTACCCCAGTAGCCTTACCATTGATGGAAATCCAATATCCCTACGTGCCCTTTATGGTTTTGATTATATAACCCACTTTGTGGCTAGTATGCTAGAATTTAATCATGTAACAATTTCAGCTATGTGAATATTTATTTGAAAACCTTAGACACTATTATAATATAACTGGATTTTGTATCAAATGTTTTGGTTATCGTAAGGTAAAACTTGTCCGTGTTTATTTGCGGAGAGTCTTACGAGATACCTTTTATTTTCAAATGTTTTTTCCAAATTAAACAACTTAACCATTTACTCACAGCAGACCCATGTCTGACCCGGAGTTTGTTTCTATTTTCTTAAACTCTTGGGTACTCAAATTTTTATGAGTACCCAAGTGATCAGGTTTGGCTTGACGAATTTTGGAGAATCTTGACGCAGGAGTCCAGACGTATCTATCTTTCTGCTGTGTTGTGTCTTTGTCTGTTGTATTTTAGGATGTGTTGAAGTAATTGTGTAACTCTGATGTAACTATGTAATAGATATGTGGTATATTATATTTTGTTCCGTTTCCGCTGTGAGATTCTGATGTGGTTGTTTCTGTCTTTCTATTTATTATATTTCTACCTCTTTCTTTTCTTATTGATGATACACCTTTCTGTGGAATGAAAGGCAGGTCGTCACAGTTGGTATCCGAGCATAGGTTGGGATAATACCTAGGCTCTAGAGTAGTGTCTATCTTGAGAGCGTGTATTTGTAATTTTTATATAACTATATACCTATCTAAATTTATTGGGTTACCAGTCCAGGTTGCCAACATGAGTTCAAGAAGTAGGAGAGGCAGAGTTGTAGGAATCACATCGACCAATAACTGAAGAGGTCAGACTGCTAGCGAGGCTATGAATCCAGCACCGCCTTGAGTAAGTTTTGGTGCTTTATGCAAGGATTTCACTACTCTGGGAGGAAGACCCTTTAAAGGATTGGAGACCATTATAGAAGTTCAAGCTTGGTTACGCTTATGCGAGCGCAACTTTAAGAGTTTGGATCTATTCGATGAGCAGAAAGGGGTGATGGCTTCATGGCAACTGCAAGAAGGTGCTGCAGCTTGGTGGGATGCGGTTATGGCAAATATCTCAAAGGACGATATTTCTTAGAGTAGATTTAAGGAATTGTTTGATGAACAGATCATGCCAATAGCTGGGAGGACCCTTTCGTACAGAGATTTCCTAGATCTAAAGTAAGGTAGTATGTCAGTTTCTGAATATGAGAATAAGTTCAATGAGTTATCTCGCTATGGACCTGGTTTGATTGATACGCCCCTAACAAAGAATGAGATGTTTGTGCAAGGAATGAGGCCTGAGTTTTAAGAGAAGATGACGGCTCATCTTAAGGGATCTTTTGTGGAGTTTATTGACATGGCATTGAGGTATGAGGAGCTCATAAACAAGAAGCAGTTGGCATCTGCAGCAGCACCAAGTGGGACTTCTTCCAATCCAAATAAGTGGAAATTCAACCCTAATTGGAAGAAGCGAGGCAAATGGAAGCATAGGAGGAAATAATGGACCTCACAAGTGCCACGTGTATCAATAAGAGGGTCACTCGGTTAAGCAGTGTCCCAGGGGTAGATCTCAGCAGCAACGCTAGAATGGACCGGGTTCAGTTTTAGTTCATAAATCTCTATGTTTCAACTGTCATCAGCCGGGTCATATGGTGAAGGCTTGTTTGCTTCTTCAGAAGGCCCAGCAGAACAAGGTGTTTGCTCTTGAAGGCGGTCCATCTACTTCTTCTAAAGGCAAAGGAGTTTTGGAAGGTACTTTTGGATGGTAATTTTATTAGAGTTCTGTTGGATTCTGATGTTGTTGTATCTTTCTATCTATTCTATTTCTACCTATTTATTTTCTTATTGATGATATGTCTTTCTGTGGAATGAAAGGTGGGTCGTCACAAGATACATAAAGGACTATCTAGCGATGTGAAAGAATAGGAGGACATGTTTGATTATGCATCGACTGCGGTTCCTACTTCGTTGACTGCTCCAACTACTTCGTCGACTGCTCCATTGATGAAGGGGAAAGGGAAGGGCCTTACATGTCTGTTTATGCACCAAGTGTCATTCATTCTTTGTTAATTTTTTCAACTACGAAGGAGAAAGGAAAGGGCCTTACGTGTCTTTTTATGCACCAAGTGTCATTCCTACTTCGTCAATTGCTTCAACTACGAAGGAGAAAGGGAAGGGCTTTGCTATTATAGGTATGTTTTTCATTTGTGGTGCACCTATGCATGTTTTATTTGATATCGATATATCAGACCCTTTATATTAAGTCATCTAGTAGATAGGTCAGGTTCAAGTCCTAACACGATGGGCAGACTTTTACTTGTTCTGAGCTTAAGCCTATCAGCGGATACTTTTGGATGTGGACAATGCCATATCTGCATCCGCATTTAAAATCATTTTCAGATATTGGATACCTACATCTGCGGATATGGATGGATATCGGATAATTATCATATCTGCTAATAATTGATAACTAATAATAATAAATAGAAAATTTTAGCTTAAGATAAAAAATTCAATCTCATTGATTATAAAAGTGTTAAAAATGTAAGATATGATGATAACAAATAGTATTGAGCACTTAATATGCATTAAGTCCACATAATATAAAAAAATACTACCTTGATAAAATAATAAACAAATATCTTTCTTTATACTTAAATACGTATGATATAAACTATAATCTTAACAAAAATCATGCGGATAATTTTCGGATGAAGCTGCCTACTATCTGCATCCACGTCTATTTTTTTGGATATTAGATATCTGCCCACTTTTTAGATACCGATGTGGATGAATTTTAGTTTTTTGGGTAACTATTGATAGGCTTATCTGAGCTAGGTTGATTTCGGCCAATTTGGGTGTGGTTTGTTGTGACTTAGTGTTGTTGATTCATGGATGTTTACTTACTGGGATTGCTTTGTTTAGATTCCATTAAGTTTGGTATCATTTGTGCATAGGGTACTTATTCGAACGGACCAGCTCGCAGTGGGTTAAATGGGTAAATTTCCAAAAAAATAATAATCCATTTTTAGATCTCATTAGGCCTATGAAGTATAAATTATTTTATTTAGTTATTAATATAAAGATTTAATTTTTCTAAGCAAGGCTAGGCGGTAGTTAAAATGGATTGTCCACATATATAAATGGATGGGAAAACAGGTGTTCGGTACATGCACTAAAACAGCTAAAAGAAATAAAACGTAGGAGTTTGGAAAAATATCAAACTACTAAATAACAACAACACTAGAGCTAGATCCCCTTTGAAGAGGAAGAGACACCACCCTCAATTAAAGATTCAGCCCCAATAACGTGAAGGAACCCAAAAAAAGATAAGCTAAGTAGGAATGAAATCAACTAAATCAAGGTAGCAAATGAATTTCCTATCTCAAGAGTCATCCTCAAGAAGAGAGTAACTGAAATCACCAAACTGACCAAGCTCCATAAGGGATATACCCTCCCCCTCAACGTGATAAAATATCCTTTTATCTTCTTCAACTCTACCAATAAACTTATAAAAAATCCCATTTTTGGGATCAAGCCACAATTCAAAAGGCCCATGAAACCCTACTAGGTCAGACAGATCCCAAGAAATGTGAGAGGAAAGAAGAACCACGGCAGGAGCAACCAAGGTTGCATTAATAATATCATTAGAGTGATCAAGAATGTGCGAAGGCAGAATCTCAAAAGAAGAGACAACAAAAACTGGGCAAGGCTTCGGAACTCGCTTCTTGGCGGCATGACTAGGAAGAGGGATCCTATTAGAAAGCAGAACAGGAGCAACCTTAAACTGCAAAGTATAAGCTTTCATGAAGTGACTAAACAGTGACAAGATGAGCAAAAATCAAGCTTCCAAATGTAATGGGCATCAATAATAGAAACATAACCCTTAGCCAAGCAAACAAGAATCATGGAAGGTAAAGGCTTGTTGGGAGATACTTCAATAAGAGGCTAAGTATACACCAACCTATTCTAATGCAACATTCCCTATCTAGAGGCCCAATGCTAAGTGCTGTAGATGCTGCAATCATCCATAGTATTAACTTCCGATGACTAAATACGGCAATGTTACTAGTATCCATAACATCAGAAGCACTTGAATATGAAAATAAATCACAAATTTCAAAAACATATTATTTTACTGATTAGATTTTAAGACACATGTTTCACATTCAAATTACATAATCCCATCACTTTCCTAGGTTTAGATAAAATATAGTTATTATAATATTACGCCAATAGGGACAAATAATGATGCCCCCTTGGTTGACCAGAGTACTATGTATACAATACAGCGGAATCAATCCAAAATATATCAACAACTGCTAAATAGCTATCCGTCAGCCACAGACTTGTCTTCGAAAGCTTTATTCGCCCAACTACTAAAACATTTAAACTCCAACCCTCAGCCTACTCAAATCAATTTTGAGCATCCGAGAGTTTAAGGAAAATAAACTTTGAGTCAGACATAAATCTTGGTGCGAATAGTAAACATCTCGATTATCTGATATTAAGTGAGACCACGCAGCTTAACATAATGGGCTTCCCCCACTAATATCCTGTCTAAAATATATCTTTTGCAAATTATAATCCTACAAACAAAACTGGTTAAATATGTAAAGCAATATCATGTATATGTACATATCAAATATCATATGGCCTATTTGTCCATACTTAGTTTTTTTGGCTAACTACTAACCCGGTTACCGAATGAACAATATGTCCAAACACTGTAGTTTCGTTTGGCTAACTACTAACCCTTGGCTGACTTAGGCCTACCAGAAAACATAAAAAATCTAATAATTGTTAGATACTCCCCTTCTAGATGGTCTTTCCTTACTTATTTCTCCAGGTTTATCTGATCCTAATAGTTTTGCGGGCTTACAAATAACATGCCTTTCCTTTTTAGATTCCTTTTTGTGCGTAACATAATTTTTAGTCTCGCTTCTGACAAAGCACTACGCACTGGAATTTTGGACTAAATTAGCTAGGGTTAATAGCTAATGAGTATAGGGCGCTATCCTACTGAAGTCCCATCTGGTATTCTAATCAGTGTCATTTTCTTAAGGTTAACTATGATACCAAATGAAAGTGACTGTGCTATAGGATCGTGTTATATGAATAAACTACTTGTGTGAAATAAGTAAGTAAATAGTAAAAACAGCAAAGTAAATGACACCAAAGATTTTTATACTGGTTCGAACTCCCTTTCTATGTCCAGTCCTTGACTCCTTCTGGAATTAAACTAGCAGCCCTCACTTAATCCGGAGGAATAGGTTTACACCGCCTGAGCAACTGAATAAAACTTCTGCCGCCTAAGCAACCGAAAAGGACTTCTACCGCCTGAGCAACCAAAAAGGACTTCTTTACAAAAACAATATTATCTAAGTGCAGTGTGCTCTTTGAATAGCAATGATAAGTCAATTAAGTACAGTCTTCCTATAATCTTCTCCTTTATGATATTTTTTGTAATGTGTTTGAGAATAATGGAATATAGAGTGATCAACGATCAGAGAATGTAAGCAGTTTGAGTGTAGTTTGAAAATAGAGAATAGATAAGAATTCAAGAATATAAAAATTAGTTTCGGTGAATTGTTTTTTGAATTCTGAAATCTATTTATAGAGATTAAAAGGTTGCTACAATTGATGAAATATAAAGATGAAAAGAAACAGGCGCAACCGTTGATTTTGAAGATGTTTCTCTTCGATGAAGAGAAGTGTCTTTTAAAAAATAGCCGTTGAAAATATTCAGCCGGCTGAATTAATCTATTCAGCCTTCTGAATTTTAAAAATTGGAAACAGGAAGGAAATAGGCTATTTTTGGCCTATTTCAGCTGTGTGAATGAATTCATTCAGCTGGCTAAAACTTCATATCAATTTGTGAAAAGTTTCAGCATTCAGCCGTCTGAATGGTATTATTCAGCCGGCTGAATTCTGTTGATAAACAAAAGTTACCATAACTCATTTGGTTAGAGCACTTGCCTTCTAAACTAGAGACCCGGGTTTGAGCCCCACTCCATGCAATTTTTGAAAACTTGATTTCTCATTTAAAATATGAATGTATGTGTGTATATCATTTTGAGAAGATTTTAACATTTGTAAACTCTAGACATGACACCTATGACTAATAATGCATTCTTTTTCACCTTCGTCTTGTCTCTATCGTGTATATCTCTTCTTGTATATCCATATACGTGCTTTCATCCTCTTTTGTACTGTGTATCTTCATTTTGAACGTATTTATTTGTCTTTTTTTGATGCTCGTGTACCTATAATTAGCTTAGATATTCTTTGGCATAATTGTATAGTTGTTGTCATTAAAATCCAACAGTTTAGGTTCTAACATTCTCCTCCTTTTTGATGATGACAACTGTACAATTTTTAAAAACATATTCATTCTATATATAAAAAATATTAATATGTTTAAAGCTCCCCTTAAGCATAACATCTCCCCCTAAGTATAAGATCTCCCTCTATCAATATGCATATGAATTTCTCCCCCTTTGTCATTATCAAAAAGAACGAGGGAATATAATTTTTTTTTTAAAATCTTGTAAATAGCGGAATAAACTCAATATCAATTATGGAGAAAAATAAAATATATTTTACCATATTTGCCGAAGTCCATATTTCTTTATAAGCAAGTAATTCTATTAATCGTATGGAACATCCTTTAAAATTACGAAATCTATCCTTTTCCTTTTGTTTCTCCGAGTACCTGCAATAAATAATAATCATTTTTGACACCCACTTACTATATTAGGGTCCGAGGGTTAATAATAAGATGAAAACCTTACCAAAATAGGTGTGGTTATATCCAAAAAAATAATGAATCAATTTTAAAATAACTATTAGTTAGAAATCTAAGGTATCAGAAAAACAATTAACATTTAAAGCATGTGATATAGTTTTCTTTACAATTTGGGCGTGGTTGAACCTTTATAGATATAGTTTTCTTTACAAATCACATTCTTGTAATAGTTGCAAATATAAAGTTGTTTATCATGATCAATCATAGTAGCTGGAATCCATATCTTTACACCATTAGTCATTAGCTTAGTACTTGAAGAATAATTTCTATCATTTCTAAACAAAGTACTATTATGACTATAATTGGTTTTAAAACTATCTTGGTTAGTAGTACTAGCACTAAAATTAGTGTACAAGAATGTATATCTAGTACTATTTTTTACTTTTAGCTTGTTTATAGCCTAAACCGCTTTTATCATTGTGAGTTTTTGAATTTGTAATTAAGGAAGATAAGATATCTTTACCTTTATTTAAATTTATGATTTTTGTATTTAATCTTACAAAATTTGCTTTAGAGTCACAAACTTGTTTTTGAAAAATATTATTATTGACTTTTAAAATCTCACATTCTTTAGATAATTCTAAATTCTTTTTAATTAAAGCTTCATTCTCTTTTTTAAGAGACAAAATTAAAGAACTAGAATTATTTAAAGAATTTTCCAAAAAAGTATTTTTATTTTGCAAAACATTGATTTCCTCCAAAAGATCATTGTTTTTATATGCTAAATGCTCATTTTCTTTTTGTAAGAAATCTTTTCGTAAAACAAGTTCTTCTACAATATTTTCAAAATATTCGGTTTGTTTTACCAGAATTTATTTTCCACTTTTAAATTGGAAATTTCTTGCTCACAATCTTTTAACTTAGCTAAAGCAATTGTATTAAATTTATTCAAAGTTTAACAATCTTTTAATAATTCAACATGTCCTAACAGAAGATCTTTATATAAAGAATCTAAACATACCGATTGTGATATGAGTTTAGCGATGAAGCATTTGCTTTTTTTCTCCTTTGATTCTTTTTTATTGCTCTTCCTCTTCCTTTTGCCTTGACTAGATCTCTTTATGGCCATTTATTCTAAGATGTTTTTACGATCTCTAGAATCCCAAGCTTTGATACCAAATGATACCAAATGAAAGTAACTGTGCTTTAGGATCGTGTAATATGGATAAACTACTTGTGCGGAATAAGTAAGTAATTGTAAAAGCAGTAAAGTAAATGACACCAGAGATTTTTATATTGGTTCGAACTCTCGTCTACGTCCCGTCCCAAACTCCTTCTGGAATTAATCTAGCAACCCTCACTTAACCCGAGGAAATAGGTTTACAGCGCCTAAGCAACCGAACAGGACTTTAACCGCCTAAGCAACCGAAAAGGACGTCTACTGCTCGAGCAATCAAGTAGGACTTCTTTACAAATAACAAAAGTATCTGATTGTAGTGTGATCTTTGAGTAGCATTGATAAGTTAATTAAGTACAATTTTCCTATAATCTTCTCCTTTATGATATATAGTGTAATGTGTTTAAGAACAGTGGAAGATAGAGTGATCAACGATCAGAGAATGTAAGCAGTTTGAGTGCAGTTTGAAAACAGAGAATAGATAAGAATTTAAGAATATTAAAATTATTTTTGATGAATTATTTGTTGAATTCTGAAATCTATTTATAGAGATTAAAGTTTGCAACCATTGATGAAATATAAAGATGAAAAGAAGCAGGACCAACCGTTAATTTTGAAGATGTTTCTTTCTGATGAAGAGAAGTGTCTTTTAAAAAACAGCCGTTGAAAATATTTAGCTGGCTGAATTAATTTGTTTAGCCTTTTGAATTTTAAAAATCAAAAACAGCAAGGAAATATGCTATTTTTGGCCTAATTCAACCATCTAAAACTTCATATCAATTTATGAAAAGTTTCAGGATTCAATCGTGTGAATGGAATTATTCAACTGCTGAATTATGTTGATAAACAAAGTTACTATAGCTCATTTGGTTAGAACACTTTCCTTCTAAATTAGAGACCCGGGTTTTAGCCTCGCTCCATGAAATGTTTGAAAACCTGATTTTTCATTTAAAATATGAATGTATACGTGTGTATATAATTTTGAGAAGATTTTAACATTTGTAAACTCTAGACATGACACTCTATGACTAATAATACTTTGTTTGTCACATTCATCTTGTCTCTACCGTGTATATCTCTTCTTGTATCTCCATATACATACTTTCATCTCCTTTTGTACCGTGTATGTTCATTTTGAATACATTTGTTTGTCTCTTTTTGTTGCCTATGTATCTGCATATTAGTTTAGAGATTCTTTGGCATAATTGTATAGCTGTTGTCATTAAAATCCAACAATTTAAGTTCTAACAAACTACCCTTTAAATTTTCCCTTGAAAACCTTTTCAAAATGATTTAAACCTTTAAATCATACATATATAGGGAAAATATACTCTTTGCTTTACTCAATGCTATTTGCCATGTTATACGTACTTTAGCCAAAATAATGTTGATGAAATTATTAAGGATTTTTCCATTCTTCCAAAATAAGTTAAAGACCTTTTTAACTTAAAAACATTTAGGCTATATTGCCAAAAATAACTCATTTGAAACCTTTGTTTAAAACCATTAAACAACCCTTTCAAAACCGTTAAAAGAACCCCTTTCAAAACCTAAAGTATCCCTTTTGAATACAAGCAAAACCTAACGCCAAAGGCCAAAACATAGCTTTCGAAATCATACCTTTTGAAACCATTTATCTTTTTCCTTTCGAAAGCATTGGAAAATATCTCCTTCGAAAGCTTTAAAACCTTAAATATCCTTTTTAAAACACTTAAACATTGCCTTTCAGAACCATTGGAAAACCTTTCTTCTTAGAACTTTCAAAACCATTGGAAAACCTTTCCTTTTAGACCTTTTGAAACCAATGGGGATCCACCCCTTAGAAACATTCCTTTAAAACCTTTCTAAAGCACCAAAACATCAAGTCTTTCGAAAGCATTTGGGTAAAATTCATAACATGTGGAAACACCTTTCGAAACCATTAAACTATCTTTTTCGAAAGCACTGGGTCCTACTTTTTATAGAGAAAAAGGGTCTTTGAAACATTTAAGTCGTAAGCATCTCTATTGAAAGCATTTTACTAAGTAAAGAAGTGATGGTGTCAAAAATCATTCCTTCGAAAGCATTGGAGAAGTGGCTTGGTTTTAAAAATAAGATAACCCTTTCGAAACTAATCCGGGTCGAAAGGTAAAAAGCGTAGGTCAGGAGCTTCGACCTACTTGAAAGCGGTTATTTAAAAACAAAGTCGTAACCCATTCAAAACCATTCCTTTAAATTCATTTGACCTGGTCGAAATCAACCCAAGTCGAAAACACTTCCTAGAAAGCAAAGCAGGCACATTTTCATTTAAAAGAAAAGTAGCGCTTCAACCCCTTCTGAACCCTTTGTTTCGACCCAATGTCTTCCGCCTTTATCCAATTCACTATGTACCAGATATCTAATACCGTGTGCATTGGTTTCGTTGGAGTCAGAGGCGAAGATAAGGAGTCTGAAGCCTATGCTGAAAGCATTGAAACAGGAAAAAGAACGTAGATTTGACTTTCTAAACTATTTCTTTGTACCTATCCTGCTTTGTTTGTCAAATTATAATTGGTTGCCAATTTTTCTTTTATAATAGTAATGCCGATTTTCAGAAATAACAATTTTAATTATTTAAAAAAATACCCCTTCTCGTTTATATAAATATACAAAACATTTAAGTCATATACCTTAAAATATTTTACATATCCATTAAAACACTTAGGATAATTCTCAAAAAAGTATAGAAATTCACTTTTATTATGTTCTCTAACATATATAAATTTTAGACCTAAGTCAATATAATTTGGTTGAAATAAATTTTTAACCTAAAATAGTATTTTCTTCACTAGAATATTCATGTAAAATCCACATAAATTCAAAAAATTATGAAAATTGAAATCCATTTTTGATCTAAATCAAAATTTGCAAAGTAATTGGATGTCATTTGATAGGTTTTCTAAATTAATCCCATCATAAAATACAAATAAAATAAACTAAATCATCAACAAGTACATATATGTATGTGTATGTATATATCCATTTATCATTCAAAACATGGCAAAACGATTACAAATACTTTCGAAATTTATCTAAAACCGAAATCAATCAGAAATATGAGATGTAGTTATTATTCACCTAAGCTTTGTGAATAAGGATGTAAGATTTGTTCTTGATTAAGTGATTTGATTCTTCGCCTTGAATTCTTCTTCTTCTTCTTCTTCTTCTTCTTTGCTCTTCCTAATGTTGGCCGGCCTTATCTTGTATTTTTGATTTGAAAAATGAAGTGAACGTGAGCATTGAGGGATTAAGGGTTAAGGGCATAAGAATGATGCTTTATTCTGGTTTTGTGCTCATCTATTTCCTAACAATTGTTTCCATTTTAAGTCTTTAATTCACTTATTCAACATGGCATGGCTACCTCTTATTTAATCACAAATCTTAATCCATTAATCATCTTACATTATTTTATTTTATTTAACTAACTAAATATCCTAAATAATATTACTAAAAAGATGGGTGTTACAGACTCCCCTCCTTAAAGAATTTCATTCTTGAAATTATGATAAGGTACACATCAAAACAATCAAAGGTAAAACATGCCATCAAACAAATCAGGATAAGTATCTCTCATCCTGTTCTCGGTCTCCCAAGTACAGTCTCTGTCATCGTCTCTCCACTAGACTTTGACTAATTTGACTATCTTGTACCTCAATTTCTTCTCATCTCTCGCAACTATGCAAACTGGCTTTCTAACTATAGTCAAGTTCGGTTATACGACTAAGTCGTCTAGCATTGTCGTTGATACAGTAGTATTCGGATCTTGAATACATTTCCTTAGATGAGAGACATGGAAAACATCATTGACTCCTACCAAACTGTTCGACAACTCTACTCTATACGCGAGTTTCTTGATCCTCTCAATAATAAGAAATGGTCCAACAAACTCGGTGCCAACTTCCTTGATTTTCCAAACCGAATCACACCCTTCATCAGTGGCACCTTAATGAAAACATACTCTCCAACAGAAAACTCTAAGTCTTTCCATCTCTTATCCTCATAACTCTTCTGCCTAGATTGAGCTTCCTTCATTCTAGCTCAAAATAATTCAACCTTTTCTGCAGCTTCTCTAACCAAATCCGGACCAAGAACCAACCTATCCCCAGTCTCTAACCAACAAATTGGAGATTTACGTGGAACAAAGCTTCAAATGGCGCCATACCTATACTAGTCTAATAACTGTTATTATACGAAAACTCGACTAGATGTAGATGGTCTTCCCATGATCCTCTAAAATTTAGCATACAAGCTCGTAACAAATACTCCAAGACTTTGTTAACTCTCTACGTCTGCCAATCGGTTTGTGGATGGTAAGCGGTATTCATCTTAAGCTTGGTACCTAAGGTATCCTGTAGACTCTTCCAGAACTTGCTAGTGAATAAAGAATCTCTATCCCTCACTATACTACTAGAAATTCCATGCAGTCTAACTACATTCTTCATAAAAATCTTTGCTAACACATGTGCCATTCTGGTTGACTTAACTGGAATGAAATGGGCACTCTTGGTCAGTCTGTCCACTATGACCCATATACTTTCATTTCCTCTATTTGACCTCGGCAACCCGTCTATAAAATCCATAGAAGTAGAATCTCACTTCCATACTGAAATATCAAAGGCTGAAGCAACCCGCTCGGCTTTTGATGTTCAGCTTTTACCCGTTGGCAGTTCAGACACCGCTTCACCCATAACCCAACATCCCTCTTCATACCTTCCCCGGAGGAACTTCTCTTCATGTCCTGATACATCTTAGATCCTCCCGGATGAATAGTGAACTTTGAACGACGGCATTCCTCCAAAACTTCCTTCCTAGTGACTCCCACATTCGAAACACACAATCTTCCTTTCTTTCTCAACTATCCATTCCGGTCAACTTTTAGTCATCGCTCTCCATTCCACCGCTCAGCTTTCTGATCCATTCAACCAACACTGGATTCCCCTAGCTGTGTAGAACCAACCCTTTTGATCATAATTGGTCGAACTTCCAAACATGTTAACAAATTTGTTTCTGTACTTAAATTACGCTTAGTTCTCCACTGTACTTTGCAAGTAGCTAATGTTTCTAAATCTTTCCACTCGGTTATCATCGCTAACATCACATTCTGATGTTTTCTGCTACGTGCATCTGCAACCTTGTTTCCTTTCCTTGGTGTGTATTCAATACTGAAATCATAAGAGCTAAGAGCTTTAACAACCTCTGTTGTCTCATGTTTAATTCCTTCTGAGATAACAAGTATTTCAATGACTTATGATCTATATACAATTCAAATCTTTCTCCCAAAAGATAATGTCCCCACACCTTCAATGCAAAAATCATCGCAGCTAACTCCAAGTCATGGCTTGGATATCTGACTTCATGCGGTCTAAGCTATCAAGAAGCATAAGCAATTACTCTACCCCTCTGCATTAACACAGCTCCTAAACTAGTCCCACATGCATCCGTGTACACCGCCAAATCCTGACTCCCTTTTGGAACAACTAACATATGTGGATTAGTCAATAAGTATTTTAGCTTCTGGAATGCCTCCTCCCACTTATCGATCCAAATGAACTTCACATCCTTTCGATTTAGCATGGTCATTGGTGTCGCTATTCATGAAAAATCCTTAATAAACCTCCGATAGTAACCAACCAATCCCAAAAAATTTCTTATCTTAGTCACCATTTCTAGTCTCTTCCAACTATTCACGGTCTCGGTCCTAGCTGGATCCAATGCTAACCCATTCTCTAAAACAACATGGCCAAGAAACTTCACTTCCTTCTTTCAAAAAGGACATTTCAAGAACTTCGCCTTTAGCTGATGCCATCTCAGCGTCTCAAGCAATGCTTTAAGCTGAAATTCATGCTCTCTTTAATCCTTAGAGTACGCCAATATATCAACTATGAAAACCAATACGAACCTATCCAAGAGCTCTCGAATAAGAAAGCTAGTGCATTAGTCAGTCCGAATGGCATCACTAACCACTCGTAGGATCCATATTTGGTTCTAAACGCCGTTAAAGGAATACTATCCTCTACCACTCTAAGCTGATGGAAGCCTGTCGCTAAATTCAACTGCAAAAATATCTTGCTACACTCAACTAATCGAATAAATCATCAATCCTAGGCAATGAATATCGATTTATCATTTTCTCATTCAACTTATGATAATCGATACATAACCTTAACGATCTGTTTGGACTCTTAGCAAACACTACAGCTGCTCCCTAAGGAGAACTACTAGGTCTGATGAAATTCTTGAATTCCAAATCCACCAACTGCACCTTAAGCTCCCTCATTTCAGTAGGTGCCATCCTGCTTGGCGGTTTACTAACCGGTTCTACTGCAGGCACCAAATCTATTCGAAACTCAATGGTCCGTTTCGGTGGTAGTCCTACTATGGTTTCAAAAATATCAACGATTCTCTAACACAAAAACTTGGTTTAACTCGTCTTCTATTTCCACAACACCCAATAAAACACTTACCTCGTAGCTAGGGTTTTCTATGTTATATACAATCTGCTCCCTATAATTTGGGTGTTTGAGCGATATTTTCACATCATGGAAAAATATCCAAGCATCATATTTACTTTACCAATCGATACTCAAAATAATTTTGAATCCTATGAAATCAAATACATGCAAACTGCAAACAAAAGTATGACCTAACAAGCCAAACTTTAGATGGTCACATCTCATCCTAAGTGTTGCATACCCTCCCATCGAATTTGCAATCCTTAAGGAAGTAGCTAGGTATGTGGGTTCTAGGTTAAGCTTATCTACCAAGCAGTAAGATATTAAAGAATGTGATGCACCAGTATCAAATGTAAACTTCCATACCAAGAATCATAAGCATACCTCCCAACACTGCTTTTTCCTTTTTCCTATGCTGTTGGCCTCAAAGTAGCAGGCTCCTATGCAAATACCTTATAACTTCTATCCTTAGTAGGCACTTTGCATTGATTCTTATAATGATCAAGCTGATCACAGTTGAAGCACCTGATATTCTTCTTCCCATTTACCTTCTTTACCTCTCCAGCATGACATTCATTAGCAAAATTCCATTTCTTATCGCACCTGAATCAAACAACCTCAGACTTCCCCTTCTTCAGGCTCTACCTTTCTGGGTTCCCTTCTTTGGAAAGAACTTCCTTTTCTGACTCTGCCCAACCTGGACCTCCTTCACCTTATTCTTCTCCACAGAAGCAATAATTTCCTCATGTCTTAGAGTCATCTCTACTATAACATCACAAGGATCTTTGATATGACGTAATGTAGCCCTGGTCAGTTAAAATTTCAACCACATAATGAACTACTCGTTTCTCTTAATCATGGTATCCACAGTGGCATAACCATATCTTGCCAACTCCTCAGACCATATAGCATACTCTAACACAGTCACCTCTCCCGGCTATAACTTGACAATCTTGCTAAGCAAGGTAGACTTTTCCATCAGAGACATAAATCTCTCCTCGAACCTCCTCTTAAATTCAGCCCATGTCATGGTTCTTCCATCCACTCTAGACATTATACTATTCCACCAGTATAGAATTTCTCCTTGAAGCAGCCTCGAAGAGAACCTTCTTTTATGCTCATCGCCGAGCCCTAAATCTGTGAAAATCCTCTCACAGTGCAACAACTAGTTCCCCATTTCTATGGCATATTTAGTCCCAACAAATGGTTTTCCTCCCAACCTAGCATAGTCCCCACTCAAAGTAGCATAATTGTTGACTACTGGAGCTTCCTGGGCTCCTCTCCTAATTACTCCAACAGCAACCCCTACTTAAATCATATTCACAAAAAATTGATACCTGGCTTCCACGTCAACCTACGGGCTTCAGCACCAACATTTCTAGCTCGTGCCTGACCTTGGTTTCTTCTTGTATTAGGTCTGGCATTTTCATCTGCAGTGGTGCCTCCTCCAACATTATTTCTTCAAGAATCCATATCTACATTCGAATCTTTGTGAGATATAGAAAAATAACCTAATAGAGATAAGAGACTAAAAATAAAACGCATACCAATATATGGAAAATACAAGTATGTTACTATAACATTACCCCATAACCCGATATTATCTCTAATTTCTTAGGATTATGTTTTCAAAAAACATATTTTTAATTAAAAAAATTCATAAACCTATGCTTTGATACCAAGTTGTAACATACCCTATCCAGAGGCCCGAAGCTAAGCACTCGAAATGCCACAGTCATCCATAGTATTAACATCTGGTGACTAAATACGGCTATATTAATGGTATCCATAATATCAAAACACTTGAATATGAAATAAAATCACAAATTTCAAAAAACATCATTTTACAGATTACATTTCATGACACATGTTTCACATTCAAATTACATAATCCCTTCTCTTTCCTAGATTTAGATAAAATATAGTTATTACAATATTACGCAACGACGATATATGACGATGCCCCCTTGGTTGACCAGAGTACTAAATATACAATATGGCAGAATAATCCAAAATATATCAATAACTGCTATTAGCTATCCATCAACCACCTGCTCGTCTTCGGAAGCTTTATTCGCCTAACTACTAAAACCGGTAAGCCTTAACTCTCAGCCTACTCAAATCAATTTTGAGCACATGAGTGTTTGAGGAAAATTAACTTCGAGTCAGACATAAAGCCTGGTGTGAATAATACTAAATATCTCGATTATCTGATACTAATTGAGGCCACGCTGCTTAACGGAATAGGTTTTCCCTCACTAATATCCTTTCTATGACATATCTTTTTCAAATTATAATCCTGCAACCAAAACTGGTTAAATCTTTAAAGTAATATCATGTATATTTACATATCAATTATCATATAGACTATCTGTCCGTACACTATAGTTCTGTTTGGCTAACTACTAACCTAGTTATCGAATGAACTATTTGTAACACTGTAGTTTTATCTGGCAAACTACTAACCCTTGGCTGTCTTGGGCCTACCAGAAAACATAAAAAATCTAACAACTATTAGATACTACCCTTCTGGATGGTCCGTCCTTACTTACTTCTCCAGGTTTATCTGATCCGAATGGTTTGGCGGACTTACCAATAACATCTCTTTCTTTTTTAGATTCCTTTATGTGCGTATTATAATTTTAGCCTCACTTCTGACAAAGCCCTACACACTGGAATTTTAGACTAAATTAGCTAGGGATTAATAGCTAATGAATATAGGGTGCGACCTTACACAAGTCCCATCTGGTATTCTAATCTGAGTCATTTAAACCTTTTTAAAGCGATTTAAACCTTTAAATCATACATATACAAGGAAAATATACTCTTTGCTTTATTCTAAGCTATTTTCCATGTTAATATACTTTACCCAAAATAATGTTGATGAAATTATTAAGGATTTTCCCACCCTTCCCAAATAAGTCAAAGCCCTTTTTAAGTTAAAAACATTTAGGCTATATTGACAAAAACAACTCATTCGAAACCTTTGTTTAAAACCTTTAAACAATCCTTCCAAAACCATAGAAAGAACCCCTTTCGAAACCTTTGAAAGTATCCCTTTCAATACAAGCAAAATCTTAGGCCAAAGGTCAAAGCATACCTTTCGAAACCAATCTTCTTTGTCCTTTCAAAAGCATTGAAAAACATCTCCTTCAAAATCTTTAAAATCTTAGACATCCTCTTTAAAACACTTAAACATTGCCTTTCGAAACCATTGGAAAACCATTCCTTTTAGACCTTTCGAAACCATTGGGGAACCACCCCTTAGAATCATTTTTTAAAATCTTTCGAAAGCATCAAAACATCAAGTCTTTCAAAAGAATTTCGGTTCAATTTATAACACATGGAAACATCTTTCGAAACCATTAAAACTATCTCTTTCAAAAGCTTTTGGGTTCTACTTTTTATAGAGCAAAAGGGTCTTCAAAACATTTAAGCCGAAAGCATCTCTTTCGAAAGCATTTCCCAAGTAAAGAAGTGATGGTGTTGAAACCAACCCTTCGAAAGCATTGGAGAAGCAGCTTGGTTTTAAAAACAAGATAACCCTTTCGAAACCAATCTGAGTCAAAAGGTAAAATGAGGCGGTCAGAGACTTCGACCTAGTCAAAAGCAGTTATTTAAAAACATAGGTGCAACTCATTTGAAACCATTGCTTCAAAACCATTTGACCTGGTCAAAAGCAAACCAAGTCGAAAACACTTCCTTCCAAAGCAAAGAAAGTGTATTTTCATTTAAAAGAAAAGTAGCACTTCAAGCCCTTCGGAACCCCTTGTTTCGACCCAATGCCTTCCGCTTTTTCCAATTTACTACGTACTAGATATCGGATACCACGTGCAATGGTATCGATGGAGTCGGAGGCGGAGGTAAGGAGTCGAAAGCCTGTGCCAAAAGCATTGAAATAGGAAAAAGCATGTATATTGAATTTTTAAACTATTTCTTTGTAACTAACCTGCCTTATTTGTCAGATTATGATAAGTTGCCAATTTTTATTTTCTAAAAGTCCTACTGATTTTTAGAAATAACAATTTGAATTATTTACAAAATACCCCTTCTTCTTTATATAAATATATAAAACATTTAAGTCCCATACCTTAAATGATTATATATATATATATATTAAAGCACTTAGGAAAATTCTACAAAAATTCCAGAAAATCACTTTTAATATGTTCTCTAATATGTATAAATTTCAGACCCTAAGCCAATATAGTTTGGCCGAAATAAATTTTTAACCCAAAATAACATTTTCTTCACTTGAAAATTCATATAAAATCTACATAAATTCAGAAAATTATGAAAATTAAAGTCCATCTAAATTATATTTCTGATCTAAATCTAAATTCGCAAGGCAACTGGAAGTCATTTAATAGGTTTTCTAAATCAATTCCCATCATAAAATACATATAAAATTGCCTAAATCATCAACAAGTATGTGTGTATATGTGCGTGTGTATCCATTTATCATTCAAAACATGGAAAAACAATTGAAAATACTTTTGGAATTTATTTAAAGTCAAATTCTATCAAAAATATGATATATAATCATTATTCACCTTAGCTTTTTGATTAAGGATGTGAGGTTTGTTCTTGATTAAGTGATTTGATTCTTCCCCTTGATTTCTTCTTCTTCTTTGCTATTCCTAATGGTGGCTGATCTTAGCTTGTATTTTTGATTTGTGAAAAATGAAGTTAAGGTGAGTGTTGAGGGGTTAAGGGTTTAGGGTATAAGAATGATGCTTTATTCCTATTTTGTCCTCACCCATTTCCTAACACTTGATTCCATTTTAAGTCTTTAATTCACTTATTCAACATAGCACGACCCCTTATTTAATCACAAATCTCAATCCATTTAATCATCTTATCTTATTTTATTTTATTTAAATTATTAAATATCCTGAGTAATGTTACTAAAAATATAAGGTGTTACATTCGAGCTACAGAATTCACGTTAAAACATTTGAGCTTGCTAACAGTACGTGCTATCCAATTTGCCTAACTATGGGTTGCATCACGGACGGAATATGAGTGAAATGAGCCCAAACTGGAGCAGAGGGAATCTACTCCTTAGCTTTGTCCACCGTAGGACTCCATGGGGTAATAGTAAAAGGTGCCTTCTATATAAAGATTTAATTTTATTATATATATGGTATATAATGTATATGTGTATCAACATACATATACATGTGTAGCGCACGTAAAACATATAGATGTGCACATGGTTTAATGTACTCGTATATAAGTGCTAAGATTTACGTTGCAATAGAAACATTTTCCACCTTTATTTACATATCTATTGTCCATAATTAATTTGTTATTACACACATTTATACACATATAAAGATACGCATGTATATTGACATACGTACATACATATGTGTACACACATACATGCATGCATATGTAACATAAAATAAATTAGAAATTACTAATGTTATAGCCTTGAATATGAACCTTGAATGTTGAACCCAAAACTCCTTAGATCTGATCTGAAACATTCTTGAATTCGAGCAAGTAAGAGATGAACACTACAATATATCTGTTGATTTTGATTTAAATTTATTTTGAAAATTAAATGGAAAACATACCGAGGGATTTTCGGGAAAGGAGAGTGAGTGGAGGGTCTAAAAGTAAACACAAAACGAGAAGGGATGGATGGTTTATATAGACAAGAGGATGGAGTAAAATAGAGGACATCTGGATCTACTAATTTACCTCTTCTCCATGTCTATTCAAAATCAGATTTTTCAACTAAAAAGCTTCCCTCCCCTACCTTGTTTGGCCGACCCTATAAAGTCATGATAATCCCGTATAATTTTCCAAAATCAATCAATATTTATTCATTTCAAATCCAATTTAAAATATCCGCCGATATCATATATTGAACATACATTATATTACTTTTATATACACACTTACTAAATATTGATTCAAATAAATCAAATTTTTTAATAATTATCGTTTCGTAAATATTAATTAATTTACAACAATTATACTTTAATTAAATTATGTGGTATTGAAGCATTCAATATTGCGATTACATGAATCATATGCGTAAATTCAATCAACGGTCAATATCAATAAATTTAGATATTAACGTTCACATGTTATCTTTGCTAGTGGTGTGATAGTTTGACCGAATATATCACTTAAATATTTTTCGATGAAATCCAATTTAACTATTTTAAGCGGCAACTAGTAGTACTGATTATTTACCTATTCTCCTTGTCAAAACTATATTGTTGAATATGCGCTTATATGTTTTTTGTTTGATGATAATAAACATATATACATTCGTTTAAATGTATTTGATAATATACTATTTTATTTTTCACAGATTAAATAAATATTTGCTGAATAAAATAAATAACACGGAATTTGAATTCAAACGAATATTTTATTCAAACAAATATTTATTACAATTTTGAAGAGTATACAAATTCAAAGCTCTCGCTATTCACTATACAACTTTGATACAAAGTCAATTACATCACTATTTTACATATCATCACTTCACTACATATCACTCACACTCGATTTATCTTCAACTGCATTCCAGTTTTGAATCCAGCATCTGAGCAATCTGCAAAAATATAAACTAACGCAGTAAAATTGAAAAAGAAATATTTTTGCAATTCAAAAATAGAAGATAATTTTTGAAAATATGATTTGCCTCAGTTATTTGGGTTGTTCGTCATAATTTAAATTTGAATTCATCATACACGAACAACTTGTGACATACACAGTGTATTACTGTATATGCCACAAGGCCGTGCACGCCGATATATACACTTGATAATGCTACAGGGACAGGTGAGCACAAGGTCAAACCCAAATATATGGACAGGTTCAACTCAGGTGCAATAAATTCAAAAATACGACACGAGCACAAGGTCAAATCCGAATTTTGAAACTGGATTCAACACAAGTGAATCGAGTTCAAGTCAGACCAACACTGCAAGCGACATGAATACAACGAAGACCAACATCAAAATGGACTGCAACAATCATGGCAGTTCATATGTCAAAAACAGTTGCAACATGGATATCACAAAACAAAACTCACTGGAATGAACAATGCACAGCTAGTACAAACTCGAGTGCAATAGAGAAGCCATGGTACTATGCAAGTACAAGCTGCAGCATACCAGAGTGATACAGATGCAAGCAAGTTCGACATACAAAAACCATGGTTCAAAATAAATACCAAATACTACAAGATGAACCAGACAATGAACCAACAATACATGCAGGTGAACAGAAGTTTTGAATCAAAACATAATCAAGGCCAGTTGATAACAGGGAACACAAGTGTGGCAAACGCAAACTGTGGTGAAGCAACAAAGATGAACCAGACAGCGATACAAGTTCGAGCAATGCTCAATGCACAGCCAACAAGATATCATCAAACACCAAACAAGGGACAGGCCATAACATGCAGACCAAACACATGAGTGTAAACAAATGAATCAGCAAGGCAATGCACAAATGCAATAGAATGCAATGCTCGATATCACTACAAACTGCAGTGGACAGCAAAAATGATCAGCCCAAATATACACAAGTGCAGAAGTAACCAAAGGCAACAGTGAAAGTGCAGACCAAATGCAATTTGCAACAAAACCAAGCAAGATACAGGTGGACAGTGAAGGCAGCAACACACCACCAAGTGAATGCACAACAAAAATAAGACCAAACTGCATAAGTGACCACAAAGACAGATGTGCATAATGAAGCAATACATTATGTAAAGTCTGCAAGAACTCAAAGTGTACAAACACCAATGAACCAACAAAACCTGGCCAAAAACAAGACAGACCAACATACTACAATAAATCATCAAAGATTGCAACAGATGGAGCTACAGGAAAGTACAGCAAGCTACAGCATCAAGTTGACCAAGATTCATATGCATTGAAATGAACTTCAATGCAATACACAGTATGAATGAATACAACAAGTCCAGATACAAGCTAGTTCCAGTGCCAACATATTCAACTCAATGTGCAACTGCAAGTGAACAAATATGCATATACCAGTGATGCAACTAAGCACAAGTCAATTACTACATAACAACAGTCAGTACCAACATGAACAGAAGGCAGTGAAACCCAGAGCATATGAAATGCAGACTAGAAGTGCAACTGCAATGGATAAAAAAAATGCTCAAGATTGCTAGAACAAAGCTACAGGAATGCAGACAGTGGCCGAAGCAAATTTACAAAATGTCGAAGCCGTGGAAGCATAACAAAGCCAAAAATCGTCACAGTCAATATTGAACGAGTCAATAATCAAAACCGTGTCAACCAAGCCGTGGGGATCAAGCATCAAGTATACAAATTTGACAAAGTCAGATTAATCATCAATCGTTCAAGCATAATCAAGCGGCAAAGAAACGAAAATGACAAATTCAAACATGATTATACGAACGAAAATAAAGAAGATCGAACTCCTATAAATTCCCAAAATCATCATCGGCATAAAATATAGAGTTCGAGAAAGCCAAAATCAGCAGAGCAAAAGGAATAAAACACATACCAGAAAATCACATACGGACTTGATCCAATTCGAAGAGCAGTGAGCTAATAAAAGAGAAACGAAGCCTACAAATATCTGTATCAAGCGGCGACTTCAATTGGCAGAAACCCTAATTTGGAAATCAGGGACGAAGCCCCAAATTCAGAACTGAGAGGAACGAAAGAGAAGAACGGCCGCCATTTTTCACAAGGAGATAAAGGAACGGGCTAACAGATAGTGAAGGGGGCCGGTCTTGTTTATGTTACAAAGGGGTTTTTAAATATAATAAGGGTTTTATTTTAAATTAGGGTTATTTTAATTTTGAATTGTTTTTAATTTGTATTTTCTTTTAAACCGTTTTTAATTTTCTAGTCGTGTGACTAGGGGACAAACTACGGTGTGTAGTTTGGGAATTCGCAACTCGGTGGTTGAGTTGTGGTCAGGGTTTTGAGCGTAGAGTTAGATTAGTCAATAGCGGGTATAGCGAGTTTACGTGTGTAAGCGAGGGACTATCTAATTTCTAGTAGAAACCTTGGGGGCAGCACGTAGGCAGGGTTTTGCCGAAGCTGGGTAAATTCTGTGTTGTTCTGTTTTATTCTGTTATTTATATTCTGCGATATTTGTGCTGCTATTCTGTGATCTGAATTGAAATTAATTGATAAGCTTCTGCGATTAATTTTTATAATTTTCACTATCACCCTATTCACCCCCCCTCTAGGGTGAAATCGATCCTACAAGTGGTATCAGAGCTAGGAATAGAAGTCAACATTTGTTTTAAAAATTCTATTTTGAAAAAATCAGTTTTTGTTTAAAAATTTGAATTTTTGAAAATGGCTTCTTTTAATAATGCTTTTGCAGAAGGTCAATCCATAGTTAGACCACCAATGTTCAATGGTGAATATGCTTTTTGGAAAAATAGGATGAAATTTTTTTTGAAAACCATTGACGCTTGGGATATTGTTGAGACAGGTTATAAAATACCAACTATAACTGTAGATGATCAGGAAATAGAGAAACCAAAGGAACAATGGACAGAACTAGAAAATAAATTACAGAATACTAATGCCAAAGATATGAATTCTATTATCTGTTCATTAGATCAATTTGAATTTAATCGTGTCTCACATTGTCTAACTGCGCAGGAAATATGGCACATATTAGAAGTGACTCACGAAGGAACATCTCAAGTCAAAGAATCTCGCCTTGCCATGCTAAGCAGCGAATACGAGAACTTTACAATGGCGAAAGAAGAAAATGTCAAAGAGATGTACGGACGACTTTCCAATATCGTATACAAATCAAAAGCTCTCGGAAAAACATACACCGAATTGGAAATAGTCCGGAAAATCCTCGGAGTCCTTCCACGAAGCTTTGAAGCAAAAGTAACTGCCATTCAAGAATCGAAAGATTTAAAACAACTCAAAGTTGAAGAACTCATCGGAAATCTCACCACTTATGAGCTAGAAATGAAATTCAAGGAAGAGCGTGAAGGTGGAGATACTCAAAAGAAATCAATAGCTCTCAAAGGAACAACTGAAAGTGATGATGATAATGATGATGATGATGATGATGATGGAGCAGCAGAGTTGGCGCTACTAATAAAGAAATTCAAAAGGTGGAATCGCAAATACGGAAATCCAGCTCGAAATCATGAATTGAAAAGCAGAATAGGCAAAGCACTAGACAACCCAGAAGAACAGAAAATCATCTGTTACAAATGCAACAAACCCGGCCATATCAAGCCACAATGTCCTCAAAAACTATCAAATCAAGGAAAGAAACTAAAGAAGAAAAGCTTTGCGGCTACTTGGGATGAAACTGACGAAGATGAAAGTGATAACACCGAGAGTGAGAGTGAAAAAGCAAACATGTGCCTTCATGGTGAAGTTACAGACAGTGATGACGACGAGCCAAGCGAGGTATCAAAACTCACTCATTCTGAATTACTAATTTATTTCCATGAAGTAAATGGCTGTTATGAACGACTTAGGGAAAAATATGCTAAACTTGAATCTCAAAAGGATACTTTGATAGAATGCAATAAACAACTTGATCAATTAGTTAAGAACTATCAATGTAGAATCCCTAAGTGTGATAAGTGTCCAACATTCGAAGAAGAAATTAAAAAATCGGAAATCAATATGAAATCACTTGAAAATGAAATTCTGATTTTAAAAGAGAATGAAAATACTAGGAGAGAGATTTCTATTAAAAAGTGCACACAGTTGTTAAACGAAAATGAATCTCTCAAAACACAAGTCCAACAACTGTCAACGACCTTAGATAAATTTTCAAAAAGTGAAAAATCGTTGAATATGCCATTAGGAAAGCAAACTGTTAATATGGTTAGACAAGGACTTGGATATAATAATTCGAAAATTGTTGAAAACAATATTAATCAAGTTAATTCTATGAGCACAATTTGTAAAAAATTTGGACACAATCACAATAATTGTTGGTATAGACCCAAACATATGAAAACTATACCGATTTGGGTTCCAAAAGGCACAAATATAAAATCTCTCAAAGTTAAACAAATTTGGATGCCGAAGGGAACAGTTATAAATAGTTTTGGGTATCCACAAAATTATCATTCTAAATATTTTGCCACTAACAATCATGGACCTATAAAAACAAATAGGTCATTAAACTCTCTTCTCGTGTAGGTATGCTGGCAGGCTAAGGAACAACAGCAATGGTACTTGGATTCTGGCTGTTCCAGGCACATGACAGGCGATAAATCGAAGTTCCTTAGCCTAGAAAAGTACAAAGGTGGCAGAGTCACAATGGGGAACAATGACAAGTGTAAAATTGTCGGTAAAGGTAAAGTAGGTAACAATACATTTACCTTGAATGACGTACTATATGTTGAAAATCTGCACCACAATTTGATATCAATCAGCCAGCTATGTGATAAAGGTATGAATGTTATCTTTGATTCTGACTTGTGCAAAATTGTTGACAAATCATCAAAAGAAATCTTATTTTCAGGAAAAAGGAAAGGTAATATATATTCTCTATCTTTTGATGATCTCATCCTCTCTAAATGTTTGGTAGCTAAGGATATAGAAGTGAATTTATGGCATAGACGTTTAGGGCATGCTAGTATGAACTTATTAAACAAATTAAAAAGGAAAAGTTTGGTAACAGGGTTACCATCACATGAGTTTGAAACTGAAAACATCTGTAAAGCATGTACTTTGGGAAAACTTAAAAAATCATCGTTTCATGCCAAAAACAATGTAAGCACTTCTAGAGTTCTTGAACTAATTCATATGGATCTATTTGGACCTAATGACATTGCTAGCTTAGGAGGTAAGAAATATTTCTTTGTGTTAGTTGATGATTACTCAAGATATACATGGGTATATTTCTTGGCTAAAAAATCAGAAACTTTTTCATACTTCACAAGATTCGCAAAATTTGTGCAAAATGAAAAAGAAGTCTCTATTGTTTCGTTAAGAAGTGATCATGGTGGAGAATTTGAAAATTATGAATTTGAAACTTTCTGTGATGAAAACGGAATCAAACATGAGTTCTCTGCACCACGTACTCCACAACAAAATGGGGTAGTTGAGAGAAAGAATCGAACTTTACAAGAATTGGCTAGGTCTATGTTAAATGAATATGAACTACCTCTACATCTCTGGGCAGAAGCAGTAAATACAGCATGTTATGTAATGAATAGAGTTATCATTAGACTGATTCTTAACAAAACCCCCTATGAGCTATGGTTCAACAAAAAACCAAACATCGCTTACTTCAAAGTGTTTGGATGTCCTTGCTATATTCTTAATACAGGTGATCAGTTAGGAAAATTTGAAGCAAAGGCTGATGATGGCATCTTCATGGGTTACTCTTCGAGAAGCAAAGCTTATAGAGTCTACAACAAAAAGACTAAAACAATCGTAGAGTCAATCAATTTGAAATTTGATGAAGGCATTGACGATCAGGATACATCCAAAAGCAACGTTGAAGAGGAGAAAGAAAAAAATGAGTTCGAAAAACCAAAAGAAACTGCTGATGCTAGAGAAACTACCACAACTCAAGAAGTCCGAAGAAATCTGGATCCAGAAAAGCTGAAATACAAAACAGACCATCCACCAGAATTGGTAATTAGAAACCCTATAGCAGGTATACAAACTCGTTCATCCTTTAAAAATCTATGTGATCTGTGCTTATATAGTGGATTTATTTTAGAAATAGAACCAAATAACATAGATTCAGCTCTTAATGATGAAAACTGGTTCATGGCCATGCAAGAAGAGCTAAATCAGTTTGAACGAAATAATGTTTGGAGTCTAGCACCTAGACCTAAGGATTATCCAGTTATAGGAACAAAATGGATTTTTAAAAATAAATATGATGAATCTGGAAATATAATTAGAAATAAAGCTAGACTAGTTGCTAAAGGATACAATCAAATTGAAGGAGTTGACTTTGATGAAACTTTTGCGCCTGTAGCTAGACTAGAATCAATTAGAATATTGTTAGATTTTGCTTGTTACAAAGGATTTAAACTAAGACAAATGGACATTAAGAGTGCTTTTCTTAACGGAATTTTAAAAGAAGATGTGTTTGTTGAACAACCAGAAGGTTTTGAAAGTCATGAATATCCAAACCATGTATACAAACTAAAGAAGGCATTATATGGATTAAAACAAGCTCCCAGAGCTTGGTATGAATGTCTTACTTCTTATCTCCTTGAAAATGGGTTCAAAAAGGGATGTGTAGATACCACACTATTTCTGTTGCATGAAAACGATGATCTTTCGATTGTTCAAATATATGTTGATGATATCATTTATGGTGCTACTAACAAGTTATTGTATGAGAAATTTGAAAAAGTCATGCAGGAAAAATTTGAAATGAGCTTGGTTGGAGAGTTAAAATTCTTTTTAGGATTTCAAATCCAACAAAGCAATAAAGGCACATTCATTTCTCAAACAAAATATATTAGGGAACTTGTCAACAAATTTGGATTGAAAGATGCTAAACCAGCAAGAACTCCCATGAGTACAACACTTAAACTTGACAAGGATGAAAAGGGTAAGACAGTTGATCAAAAGCAGTACAGAGGTATGATTGAATCACTCCTTTATCTTACCGCCTCTAGACCTGACATCATGTTTTCTGTCTGCTTATGTGCGCGTTTTCAATCTAACCCAAAAGAATCTCATTTAAAAGCTGTTAAAAGAATTATAAGATATTTATTGCACACCCCACGATTTGGTCTTTGGTATCCATCAAATGATAATTTTGAATTGAAAGGTTTTTCAGATGCTGATTATGCTGGAAATTTGGTTGATAGAAAAAGTACTAGTGGAGCATGTTTTATGTTAGGACATTCATTAGTTCCATGGTCGAGTAGAAAACAAAATTGTATTGCATTATCCACAACAGAGGCAGAATATATTGCTTTGAGCGGTTGCTCTGCTCAAATCTTATGGATGATACAAACTTTGCATGACTATGGCCTAAATTTTAAACGTGTACCACTAATGTGTGATAGCAAAAGCGCAATTGATCTCACAAATAATCCTGTACATCACTCGCGAACAAAACATATAGATGTAAGACATCATTTTATTAGAGATCATATTTCCAAAGAAAATATCTGCATAAATTTTATTTCAACTGATTCTCAATTGGCAGACATCTTTACAAAACCCCTACCAGAAAATAGTTTTTGTAAACTACGACTCAGTCTAGGTGTTTTAGAAATTTGCTGAATATTTAACATTTTTTTTCTCCCTACAAATCATCGAAGAAATAAATAGTGATTGAAAAATTGATGAGTACTGATATTTATCATATATTATTACTCGAGACGGTATAATTAGTAAAAAAATTTCAAATTAAACAAGAGTCATAAATTTTGTTGGTAAAAAATTCCATGACCATCTCGATTTCTATCATATTTCTAACGACCATCACTCATCAAAATTCTATATAATTTGTCGATGTGTGGTATTTTAAATAGGAATCGTTCGTTTTTTTCATTTTCACATTTTTAAAAAAAAAAATTAAAAAATAAACAAACAAATAAATACCAAAGTATTCACTCTCATTTAAAAGTCCTCACGGTTATGCATGGGTGAATTACTTGGAATTTGTTATGTGCTTCCATGCTCATTTAAAAGTCCTCACGGTTATGCATGTATGGAATGCATATCAAAAGTTGATTTTTTTTTAAAATAAACAAGTTGATTCTAATCCCATTTAAAAGTCCTCACGGTTATGCGTGGTTAGAAGATACTTGAATTCATTTTTTAAAAAAAAAAAAAATTGGAATACTACTAATCTCATTTAAAAGTCCTAACGGTTATGCATGGCTAGTAGATATTCAAATTCCTGATATAAATATACCACAAATAGACACAACTGTATAGTTTTATATGATGACATCATTTCCATCATTCTAAAAGTGGAATATGCGCCTAACAAATAATTTATGATTTTTGTTTGATTTTTTATTGAAATTTAATATTTATATTCAATTGAGTTTTAATATTGGATTGATATCATTTACTTTATCTCTATTTTCTCTAACACTATTATTCTTTTGCTGATAACAAAAGGGGGAGAGAAAAGTTAAGATTTTGTCAAATAAAATTAAGCAAAGGTCAAATAATTTTCTATTTGCATCTAGGATCATTTGCATATTTTTATTTGTATGCATATATGTAGGGGGAGCATCGTATAGAGAGGAAGCATTTAAATAGGGGGAGCAATTAGAATATATCAATGATCAAATACACTTAACATATTCAAAATCTTAAATATATGTTTGTTATCATCAAAAGGGGGAGATTGTTGAATATGCGCTTATATGTTTTTTGTTTGATGATAATAAACATATATACATTCGTTTAAATGTATTTGATAATATACTATTTTATTTTTCACAGATTAAATAAATATTTGCTGAATAAAATAAATAACACGGAATTTGAATTCAAACGAATATTTTATTCAAACAAATATTTATTACAATTTTGAAGAGTATACAAATTCAAAGCTCTCGCTATTCACTATACAACTTTGATACAAAGTCAATTACATCACTATTTTACATATCATCACTTCACTACATATCACTCACACTCGATTTATCTTCAACTGCATTCCAGTTTTGAATCCAGCATCTGAGCAATCTGCAAAAATATAAACTAACGCAGTAAAATTGAAAAAGAAATATTTTTGTAATTCAAAAATAGAAGATAATTTTTGAAAATATGATTTGCCTCAGTTATTTGGGTTGTTCGTCATAATTTAAATTTGAATTCATCATACACGAACAACTTGTGACATACACAGTGTATTACTGTATATGCCACAAGGCCGTGCACGCCGATATATACACTTGATAATGCTACAGGGACAGGTGAGCACAAGGTCAAACCCAAATATATGGACAGGTTCAACTCAGGTGCAATAAATTCAAAAATACGACACGAGCACAAGGTCAAATCCGAGTTTTGAAACTGGATTCAACACAAGTGAATCGAGTTCAAGTCAGACCAACACTGCAAGCGACATGAATGCAACGAAGACCAACATCAAAATGGACTGCAACAATCATGGCAGTTCACATGTCAAAAACAGTTGCAACATGGATATCACAAAACAAAACTCACTGGAATGAACAATGCACAGCTAGTACAAACTCGAGTGCAATAGAGAAGCCATGGTACTATGCAAGTACAAGCTGCAGCATACCAGAGTGATACAGATGCAAGCAAGTTCGACATACAAAAACCATGGTTCAAAATAAATACCAAATACTACAAGATGAACCAGACAATGAACCAACAATACATGCAGGTGAACAGAAGTTTTGAATCAAAACATAATCAAGGCCAGTTGATAACAGGGAACACAAGTGTGGCAAATGCAAACTGTGGTGAAGCAACAAAGATGAACCAGACAGTGATACAAGTTCGAGCAATGCTCAATGCACAGCCAACAAGATATCATCAAAAACCAAACAAGGGACAGGCCATAACATGCAGACCAAACACATGAGTGTAAACAAATGAATCAGCAAGGCAATGCACAAATGCAATAGAATGCAATGCTCAATATCACTACAAACTGCAGTGGACAGCAAAAATGATCAGCCCAAATATACACAAGTGCAGAAGTAACCAAAGGCAACAGTGAAAGTGCAGACCAAATGCAATTTGCAACAAAACCAAGCAAGATACAGGTGGACAGTGAAGGCAGCAACACACCACCAAGTGAATGCACAGCAAAAATAAGACCAAACTGCATAAGTGACCACAAAGACAGATGTGCATAATGAAGCAATACAGTATGTAAAGTCTGCAAGAACTCAAAGTGTACAAACACCAATGAACCAACAAAACCTGGCCAAAAACAAGACAGACCAACATACTACAATAAATCATCAAAGATTGCAACAGATGGAGCTACAGGAAAGTACAGCAAGCTACAGCATCAAGTTGACCAAGATTCATATGCATTGAAATGAACTTCAATGCAATACACAGTATGAATGAATACAACAAGTCCAGATACAAGCTAGTTCCAGTGCCAACATATTCAACTCAATGTGCAACTGCAAGTGAACAAATATGCATATACCAGTGATGCAACTAAGCACAAGTCAATTACTACATAACAACAGTCAGTACCAACATGAACAGAAGGCAGTGAAACCCAAAGCATATGAAATGCAGACTAGAAGTGCAACTGCAATGGATAAAAAAAAATGCTCAAGATTGCTAGAACAAAGCTACAGGAATGCAGACAGTGGCCGAAGCAAATTTACAAAATGTCGAAGCCGTGGACGCATAACAAAGCCAAAAATCGTCACAGTCAATATTGAACGAGTCAATAATCAAAACCGTGTGTCAACCAAGCCGTGGGGATCAAGCATCGAGTATACAAATTTGACAAAGTCAGATTAATCATCAATCGTTCAAGCATAATCAAGCGGCAGAGAAACGAAAATGACAAATTCAAACATGATTATACGAACGAAAATAAAGGAGATCGAACTCCTATAAATTCCCAAAATCATCATCGGCATAAAATATAGAGTTCGAGAAAGCCAAAATCAGCAGAGCAAAAGGAATAAAACACATACCAGAAAATCACATACGAACTCGATCCAATTCGAAGAGCCGTGAGCTAATAAAAGAGAAACGAAGTCTACAACTATCTGTATCAAGCGGCGACTTCAATTGGCACAAACCCTAATTTGGAAATCAGGGACGAAGCCCCAAATTCAGAACCGAGAGGAACGAAAGAGAAGAACAGCCGCCATTTTTCACAAGGAGATAAAGGAACGGGCTAACAGATAGTGAAGGGGGCCGGTCTTGTTTATGTTACAAAGGGGTTTTTAAATATAATAAGGGTTTTATTTTAAATTAGGGTTATTTTAATTTTGAATTGTTTTTAATTTGTATTTTCTTTTAAACCGTTTTTAATTTTCTAGTCGTGTGACTAGGGGACAAACTACGGTGTGTAGTTTGGGAATTCGCAACTCGGTGGTTGAGTTGTGGTCAGGGTTTTGAGCGTAGAGTTAGATTAGTCAATAGCGGGTATAGCGAGTTTACGTGTGTAAGCGAGGGACTATCTAATTTCTAGTAGAAACCTTGGGGGTAGCATGTAGGCAGGGTTTTGCCGAAGCTGGGTAAATTCTGTGTTGTTCTGTTTTATTCTGTTATTTATATTCTGCGATATCTGTGCTGCTATTCTGTGATCTGAATTGAAATTAATTGATAAGCTTCTGCGATTAATTTTTATAATTTTCACTATCACTCTATTCACCCCCCCCCCCCTCTAGGGTGAAATCGATCCTACATATATTATATTAGGGCTTATGGAATTTGGTTTTGGTCCAAATTCAAGTATCATCAACTTTCAACTTATATAATCCAAAAACAAGGTTCTTGGATCAATAATAATAACTACCGATCTGTTTTGATCAGAGCTTTGACTTTAAGTTGACTATAGTAGACTGTGATACTAATCTCATATAATTAAGGCAATGAATTCGCTATTTAATAGCATTTCACTTCCAATGCTTCAAATCAAACAAAAATATAATTGATCGATGGACATCATGCCACAATTTAACCATAATGAAAGTTGAGTGTCCATATTGAAGTTTAACCATATTCAAAAGTTGAGAGAACTGTATAATATTGCCACTTCGATATTCTCTGTTTGAACATATTTATATTAACCAATAGAAGATTATCGAGTATGTTAATTCCATAGTTATCCAATAACTATTAGCACATAGCCCTTTGGTGCCCCTAGCAGCTATGAGTAATATATTGCCCGACATTTGGAGAGCGTTATGTACTCTAGTCATGATAGATGTGTCAATATCCTATCTCGATACATCTTTCTTGCTATCATTATTAATCCTGAAGGTATACGTCATGAGGACATTATCATGATCCTGCATCAACGAGTGATGTCAAAAGTGTGGAGAAAAGGTGATGCCGAAGGCATAGAATGCTGCCCCTCATTAACCCTAATAAACAATGTCACAAATCATCAATAAAGCTAAGAATATCAAATGCCACCAATGCTGCATACCACTTGTAAAGCTGAATAAATGATGTCGAATCTTTCATATCACTAAACGATGTCGAATGAAACCAATGTCGTAAGTCACCAAGACAGTGTCGATGTCAAAGAACACAATATTGAAAGCCATCAATGTTATATTGAAATGGTTTATCATCCATGTTGCCCCTCATTGATGTTGAGTCCTATCAATGTAGCATTTCTTATGAAGCCGAAGAATCAATGTCGCTTCAGATTAATATCGCTTATTGCTAATACCGCATTTTATTGATATCGTACTTTATCGACCAAGGATGCGCATAAAGCGTCAATAATGCTGCATCTCAGTAATGTTGCATATCGCTATTAAAGGGATTCATACACTTCAAAGATTGTTATCGAACTTAAAATAATGTCGCCTCTCATTAATGCTACCTTACTTTCATGTCGTTTCTCCATTGCTGCCTCCTCCTAAAGACATCCTTTAAGTAATGTCACATTTCATCAATACCACCTCTTATCAATGTCGCTTTCTCCGATGTCTTCTTTTATAAATATTGTTCCCTGTTGGTGTCGCACCAAAGATTAAAAAGCAAGTGTGTATGCCAATACCATGATTCATCAACACATACAAAGAATGTCGAAGATCATCACATCAAAGTAATATTTCAGTGCCATCAAGAAAGCTATTGATACTAAAAATCATCAATGCCGAAGTTCACAATTGTGCAAATAAATGCCAAAGTTCATCACTAACCAAGACATAGCGCAATGCACCATCAATATGGCTAACGTTGAAGGTAAAGCACGCCACATCAACACGTTGCAACCATGCCGCATTTCTCAACTCTTATAAATACAGACCTAGGGGCATTAAGGAAGAAGAAAATCATTCTTTTATCATTTTTTACATTTTAAACTTTGTAACCCTAAATCGATTTAGGGATTTCTAGTGATAATGGTGTTCTTGTGACATTTGCACATAAGGACATGTACATTCAACTTTTCATAGCATATGAATAAAGATTTCATGACTTGTGACTTGTTTCGAATTCCAAAGCACCTGTGATTCTTAATCATAACTTGCTTCAAATTCTTAAACACTCATAGTCTCGATTTTCTATTGGTATAAGATTGTTTTATATTAGTGATGTTGCTTCAACATAAATTATTTTGGCATGAACAATTTATGATATCATCATGAACTTAAAAATACTAAGCCTATTTACCTAAGCCCTTCATCAACCAAGTCTCGTTTTTGTGAACACTCATTGAGGTCCATAAGGGTGAATCAAGCTTTCACTTTACTAAATTCCTCTTTCCTTGCACCTTTTGAGTGTTAGTGAAGAAATTCATTAACATTTTGGTGCTAGATGGAGGGCTTAAACCTCCGACTTCTTGCATATCCCTATAAAGAACTATCTTCAGCATGCATATGTAGGGTATAGATGATTTACCCTAACCTGCATATCTCATATTTGACTTTCTTTGCCCTACATATAAAGGACTATCTTTAGCTTGCACATAAAAGATTTTTTGAATCCAACATAGCCCATGGAACTGCAAAATGACTATTTCTGAACAAGGATCTTCTGAGCCTCAAATAGTTTAGGCCAACTTACCAAATCACTAGCGATCCCCAACTTCATGAGGAGCAAGTATTAATACTGTAGCATTAAAAATCATGGAAGATAAGAGAAAGTAAATAGTTTCTTATAATCTAGAAAAAAATGGAGCATAAACCCCTTCCACATAGGGCCTACACTAATCTTTACTTTGGGAAAGAAAGATGAGAAAGATAAAATCTCCATAAAGATGAGAAAGAGAATTCAACTCCAAGCAAGAGGAAACATCTTCAAAAGAGAGATAACAAAGGACATCGACCGATTCACTCAAAAATGGAAGAACGTGCTTAATCGTTCCTATGGATTAGAAGAGAATCAAATCTCTTTAAAAATAAAATTCACTATAGTGGCTAAAGAGCCTGTCACATATGACAAAATAGCCAAGAGAATTCAAGAGAATCATTCTCCAAAAGATCATGGCTTCCTAAGAATTACTCCCTTACCACTTCATATGAGAAAATTTACCTCTTAACCAAAGAAAAGCTCAACAATTAGCCTTTGTAAAAGAACGATCAAAGAATAAAAGGATTCTTGGAGGATTATACTATTATTGTTACGACCCACAAATCCCACCCGTTTAGGGCTGACAATAAACCACATATGTCCAACCCAAACCGAACGAAAAGATAGGTAATCATGAAAAAGAAAGAAAGAGAGAAGAAGAGAATAGAAGAAGAAGAGAGAAAGCAACTAAAATAATCACAAAATCTTACAATCGTAGTGGAAAAACATATAATTTTATACCAATGATCTTTATAAAACAAAAACTGTAATATACATATTTTCATCCATCAGTGTACAAAAATCAAACATTAATCATCGGCCTGGACAATTATAATAACCCGTCCTTACAGTTGCCTATGATTTAACAACAATGCAGCAAAAAAATAAATATATACGTGAAATATACGACCAGAAAACCTCCAGCTCGTCTGCTGAAGCTCCAAGGCATCAAATTTGTATTTGAAAATATATTCGGTCTGACCCAAGCATTGAAAGGGAAGAAAGCCCGAATCAGTCAGGCAAACCAGCATGAGAAAACAAATCTCAATTGAATTTATTTTAAAGTTATATAAACTTTCCTTTTATCAAAACAAAGTTATCTCATAAGACCACGTCCACACATAAGCACGGACGAGTTTTTACCTTACGATAACCAAAATATTTCATAACAAATCCTCTTATATTATACTAGTGTCTAGTATATAAATAATATTAATCACAACCGAAATTGTTATATTATTTAATTCTATCATACCACCTTGTAATATAAGGTTTTCTACAAACAAAATGGAAGGCATGTAGTAGATAACAGATTTCCATACAAATGACCAGATGGTACTACCTTTCTGCAGTATATCTCAAGAGGAATGTACTGTGGCCCAACTGATGGAGCTCTACTAAGACAAGACCGGCCTACCTCTAACTAGGTAGTACCGAATATGTCATCGCCCCGGTCGTTACCAACCTATCAAGGGCCCTCATAGCATACATCCATAATAATTTAAAACCCAAATGTCATAGGAAGAATAAATATATCTGGAAGGGGATGATCATATCCTAATGGTTGCGAACCACATAGCTTGGCCGCATCTACCCTATTTCGTTCACTTTCAGGCGCGAGGCCTGAGGTCACGATTACCTTTCACATAGCACATCATGTTTTTTTGAATGCCACAATGCCATTCCTTCGATGACTATCAACTTTCACAAATATATAACCTCTGAGCTCGTACGTCTCAAAGAAGGGTGTTAAGCTAAGAGAAGTTGCTTTCTCCGCCACCAAACAGGTGTACGTTTGTAAAAGTCTACGATGTAATCCGAAAAATGTAATGTCAAACATCCATCCATACAAATTATCCAGGAACAGGACAAAACGAAGGCACCCTCCTACCATATCCTATTGGAAATTAACCCTAGGATTATTAGCGATTAGTACTTTCATTGGATATTTCATATCGAAGAGACCACTCCTGCTATATGTATATTAGAAGTTTATCCCCAAATGATCAACAAGCAATCCTTCGTTACGAAAATCTCAAATATCATGTCTTCCAAACATGCACATTTGGATGCATATACATCGGTCCAAAGTGGTTCTCGGATAAATCCAACCTCGGTCTCTCCGGATTAACAACTATAAAGAGGCCAATATTTGATGATTGGTTATTTAACTATCCAAGCAAACATACAATATTTGGTACATAAGCAGTCACTAGGCCCATTTAGTTAATTTCATATTAATTAAATAAATCTCCAAATATTCATTTCAAATTATCTTTAAAAAGTTATATTCTCAAAACCATTTCAAATCTTCCTATATTGGAAAACATTTCCATATACTTATATCAACAATATAAGCATATTCACCAATCATTTCATTTTCAATACTTAGAAAATATTTTCATATACTTATATTATATAAGTATATTTAATAACTCGACCATTTTGAGACACACCAAATAGATTTCTATAACCGTACAGCTCTGGAGTTCGTACGCCTTCGAAAGGGTGTTAAGTGTAGGAAGCAATGCTCCTCACCACCAAGCCTTTAGTGCGATCATAAGAACCGATTCATGTATTTCACGATGGAAGGTCCAAATAATTTATTGGATCAAAACGAATGTTACGTGAAATATCGTTATGAAAACCTAAACATTAGTATAGGGAATCGGTAAATTAATATATATAAATCCCGTATACTATATAAAAAATTTTCTTTCGGAAATCATTTACTATAACAACAGTGTTATAAACCATGCCTTCCTTACTTTCCCGAAAACATCTATTACAACAATAAATGTTGAAATTTACGTTTCCAATACTTATCACTTTTTAAAACATTTTCAAACCATTTAATTCCATTTAAAACCATTACTTCCCAAAAGATTGATTACTTTTTAAACTTTTGACTTCACCGAATATCTCTTTCAAACATTCCTTTAAATAAAAATCCATTATTGAACCTAAAAAAAATCATTTCTATATTTATAAACTATTTTTACAAATCTCTTCTATTTTATTGAATTTCTATTTCTTTAAATTCCTTTATTTAAAAAATTCTATTTGTAAATCCATTCTTCTATAAAAACTAATTTTACTATCAAAATCCACTTATAAATACTTTTCTTTATAAGTCAAATTTATTCCTAAATAACTTCAAATCCTTTTACTTTACGTTTATAAATTTCATTTATAAATCAACTTCTTTATTTATGAAAATATCACTTCTATAAATCCTTTTTTTATATAAACTTATTCAAAAATCTCAGATCAAAGTATTTCTCAAAACTATATTTTTATAACATCAAAAATAACATTTTTTATTTATCTAAAAAGCCAAAACAATTCCTTTTAATAATTTAAAAATCATTAAAACATATATACTTTCAAATCTCACCGAAATTTTTTACAAGTCCAAATCATCATTCAATATTTCAACATATCAAAAATAAGGCCCAGTGCCACCATAGCACCAAATAAGCAAAACATACCCGAACATCAACATGGCATCCAGAACATCATATATATGGAAAGTAAATCAACATTTGTGAGGAATCCTGTTGGATCCCTCCAACCTGTCCCCTTACATCACAGATAGCATATAATCAAATAATAAAAATCAACCGCTTCGAGGCGGAATTCGCATGCAAAGGGTCATCCACTTTTACACAGGAATGTAATAGGGTCTCATCCACTCCAATAGGCTAGAATATATCAAAAAAAAGTAATATATACAGTATATCATCCAAACAAGAAAAAACAATATATATATATATATATATATAAATTATTCCTACTTATATAAAAATATAAACAGGGCGGAGAGGTGAGTTAACTCACAAAAATGCCAGAAATCAAAAAAGCGCCACGGTTTGAGTTAAAATTGAATGGTTGTTTAATTTAACTCAAAATTCCTACTAGCTCCAAATTCATCCAATCCAACTCCATAGCGTAATGCTCGTTGTACGAACGGAACACAACTTGTCACGCTTGAAACAGACCTCGTACGAAAAAGTTATGAATTAATTTACATTTGATAATAATTAAATTTAGTTAACTTAATTAAAATAATTTAAACTTATACCCTTCTCCCTCTCTCACGCGTTCTTCCTCCAGGTGGCCGTGATTTTTTTCTTCTGTTTCTTTAAAAAACTTCGAGGTGACGCATGAATGAACGTGCCACCAGCTTCCATGGCCACGTGCACGCACGCGCATACACGTGAGAATCTCGTTCGCCGAACCCATTTCCTGCAGATGAACACAAGTCGATTTCGGCAGCCTCAGCTCGTCGTTCGACGATCCGACCATTGGTTAGCTTCGTATGGTTGTCGTTTACATTTTTCTTGTTGAAGTCGAGGGCTAATTCGGCTCCTACAGGTTCCAATCGTTGGATGGAATTGTTTTAATGACGGTTTAAATTAGGTTTAGGATTTTAATTTGCAAATGAATGAATTTGAGGCTATTTATAGAAAATTTTCGCGGCTCTATTCATCCGTGAAAATTCCGAACTCCAAATGAATCGTGCCGCCTGACGAATGATATGCTATACCCCTATTCCGAACACAATGGAATATGTATCGAGAGCCAATTCCATCGTATACAAAAGATAGCATTTCAAAGTCGAATTATTTTTATTAAATTCCTTTAATAAATTTCTACGCATTTCGAACTCGCACGTTTAAATGATACGTCCAATCGACATAAAATTTGGCAGCATACTATAATTCAGTATTACGGATCCAATGAAACTGCTTTCGTCGAAATCCGAGACAGTGTTCAAAAAGACTATTTTTACCCATTAATTAAATCAAACAAATTTCCAATTTCAATTTAATTACTTTTAAATCAAAACTGATAGTTACTAACTTCATTCTTATTCAAATAGAATTCAAATCGACATTATAAATCGTTTTCATTCATTTTTAAACCAAGATTCAATTATTCAAACAATTTCAAACATTAAATTTAACAATGTAATCATCAAATATATCACTATATTTTAAATAAAAGTTATTTAACTTATAAAACTAACTTTTCAATATTTAAAATCAATTAAATATTCCAAATTTGGATGATTAAATTCTGAGTCGTTACATTCTCCCCTCCCTAAAAAAATATCATCCCCGAAATTACGAAGTAAGAAAAATGCCACAAAACCCATTCACTTTTGAAAATAATCAGTTGAAACTTCTTATAAAAGAACTTTTCTAAGTCTTCAAATTCAATTAATAGTTATTAACTAATAGCATTCCAAATTATAACTCAAAATCAAAATTTTAGTTATCAAAAACTTTTTCCCAAAATCTTAAAAAATTATAATGCCTTAAATTTACGAAAAATTACACCAATGTCTCCTTTGCATGGTTCAATCATAGTAAATCAAAATATATATATAATCATAAATATACATCTAATCTTCGAGGATGAGGCATTCCGTAGGAAAAAAATATAAAAGTACGATATGTAGTCCGAGATATGTATCTTTATTATATTAGCGAGCATATATAATGAATATAATGCAAAAGCGAACTTCAAATTCAAAGCATACGCCATCCGCACCTACTAATAACTCAAATACCAATAAGAACATGTATATAGAAAGTAGTACCAATATATAACGTATATATAGAACAACTATACGCAAATATAGCAAATGCAACAAATACAACAAATGCAACAAGAGAAACCATCGATAATAAATATTCATCCAACTAGTTCATAATCATATCAATTTGCATTTTCTAATATCAACATTTAATTTATTAAACCATGTACGATGTGCATTTATCATCCGTACGTAAAATCATATCCGATCACTCGCTCGATTACACAATTTCACTTTTGAACTAGTATCGCTAACACGGCCACTCTAATGTGGACTCTGATCCGGTTCCTTGATTAGAAAACCGCCATTCTCCTTGCATAGCTTTGTACTATGATAAAGAATATTAGAATCACATCAAGAAATCAAGTGAAAAGTCTTAACTCAGATTGGTGTAAATCACTTCGAAATCGTATATTCGAATCTGGATCAAACAGTTATGCGAATAAAACAATATACATGCAACTTATGTATTAGTTTCAAATGATTTCTTATTATATCCCATTCTTATTCCTGATTCTTTTTATTTACATGCATAATCCATATTCAATTTAAATTAAACTTAATTATTCATATTAAATTCACTTCGATTCAATACATTAATCATTCACTTATAAATCTTCACTTTAAAATCCAATTCATGTTTAACAACATTTCATTCCATATTCCATTTACTTAGTATATTTCTTTAATACTAATAACACTTAATAATCATTCCATAAAATTATTTACTTAAGTTTATAAACATTTTAATACAACACTTCTTATTTTTTATTTCACTTTAATACTTAAGTTCATTTTCATTTCAAATCAAATTCTAATTTATTTAACTCGTTTCATCCCAGTTTACTTATCTTTAGCTAAATTTCATTTTATTTACTTCATTTATTTAACTTACTTATGTTAATTATTTTTATTTAAAAATTCAATTTCAAATTTACTTTTGTTTGCTTAACCAAAATGTTCAACCATTTCAAAATTTGGTTTTACTTTCCTATTCAAATTCATAAGTTGTAAACTTATTTTTCTTATCTATACCACTTCTAGTTATAAGTTCAAAAACTTATTTTTTTAATATTTATCAAATCATACTTGGAATTTTAGAATCAAAACTTGTTTTATCAAAACAAAACTTCTATATTAAATTATTAATGGCAACAATTTATCACTTAGAGACTCAAAAATGAATACTGATGACGCTGCATTCATCACCCGAATTATTTCCCAGCGACTAAAGTGAGTTAAGTGCTTTATATTTCTTTTAAATTCCATTTCTACTTATAAATCACAGTTATAAATTTATAATTATATATAATTCACATTGGTTATATAAAATCATTTCGTATTTGCTTATCTTTGTTTATATTATAATAACAACAACTTCATTGGAAAACAAACAAAAACCGATAATATCACATATTACTATTCATTAACAACCAAGCAATGCATATATAACTTATAATGATTTTCTGTAAAAAATTATTCCGTTATATATAAAATATAATTTAAGTTAAAATTGTTTCATTTACCCACTTTAAATACAATACTGTATCGGTTTGCCTTGTTCAAGTGTTTAGAAATCTCTATTGATAACATGACATCACATATTTCGGCTAGAATTCATAACTTAGTTCAACAAATAAATTAACACAATATAAATCATTTTTATAATCACTAACACATACGCACTCATATATATACACTCAAACTCAATATAAGGCATTGCTGACCCTATCTATATTGAGTACCCATCAAAGCCTAGGTGTTAGCAAAATCCTAAGCTCTGATACCAACTGTGATGACCTGCAACCTATTTAGAGCTGACAATAAATCACATATATCTAAGAAAGTAAAAAAGAGAGAGGAAAATAAGAGAAGAAGATGAGAGAAAGAAACTAAAACAATCACAGAATCTAACAATCGTCGTGGAAAAACATATAATATTATATCAATAATATTTACAAATAGAAATTGTTACACACATGCATACATCCATCATAGCACAAAAATCAAACACTAATCATCAGCCTTGACAGTTATAAACAATTACTGATGATTTAACAACGATGTAATGGAAAAATAAACATATACGTGAATATGACCAAAAGACCTCCAACTCATCTGTTGAAGCTCCAAAGCATCAAATATGTATCTGTAAATATATTCGGTCTGACCCGAGCATTGAAAGGGAAGAAAGCCCAGATCAGTTGGGTAAACCAGCATGAGGAAACACATCTCAATTGAATTTATTTTAAAGTTATAAAAACTTTCCTGTTATCAAAACAAAGGTATATCGTAGGACCACGCCCACACATAAACACAGATAGGTTTTTACCTTATGATAACCAACACGTTTCATATCAAATCTTGTTATATTATACTAGTTTCTAGTGTAAAAATAATATTAATTGTGGCCAAAATTGTTACATTATTAAATTCCAGCATACCACCTTGTAATACAAGGCTTTCTACAAATAAAATTGCAGGCACGTAGTGGATAACATATTTCCATACAAATGACCAGCTGAAGGGACTACCTTCTGGAAGTACATCTCTAGAGGAATGTACCTGTAACATCCCCTATCTAGAGGCCCGAAGCTACACACTACAGATGTTGCAGTCACCCATATTATTAACTTACGGTGACCAAATACGGTAATGATAATGGTATTCATTATATCAGCATCACATGAATATGAAATAAAATCACAGATTTCAAAAAAAACAGCTTTTTACATTACATTTTCAAAACATGTTCAATATTCAACTTACATAATCCCTTCGCTTTCCCAGGTTCATATAAAATATAATTATTACGTAAATATGCGGAGAGCGACATATGATGATGCCTCCATGGTTGATCAGAGTCACTAAGTAGTCATATCTGACTTAATACAAACATAGCGGAAATACATCAAAATGAAATTGCAACTCCTAATTAGCTATCCATCAGCCACCTGCTTATCTCCGGAAGCTTTATTCGCCAACCTACTAAAAACCAGTAAATCCTCAATCATCAGCCTACTCAAATCAATTTTGAGCAACCAAGAGTTTAAGAGGAAAAATAAACTTCCAGTCAGACATAAAGCCTAGTGTAAATAATATTATACATCTCGGATATATGATATTGGGACCACGTCGCTTAGTGGAACGGATTTCCTCTCACTAATATCCTTTTAAAACATGCCTTTTGCAAATCATAATCTTGCAACCATATCTAGTTAAAACTGTATGGTATCTTATGCAAATGTACATATTAGGTAACAAATGGACTATCTGTCCGAATATTACAGTTTTGTTTGGATAACCTCTAACCTCTGGTTGACTCGGGCCTGCCAGACAATACAATAAAAATGGCATAACATTTATTAGAAAACTCTTATGGACGGTCTGTCCCTAACTTACACTCTCCAGGGTCCACTTATCCTAATGGTTTTGTGGGCTCACTGATAACCTATGCTGCGTAAATATATTCCTTTCTATGTGTACCATAATTTTAGTCTTACCTATTACAAAGCCATATACACTTGAATTTTGGACTAAATAGCCAAGAGCTAATACCAAATGTATAGGGCGCGACCCTATACCAGTACCATCCGGTATTCTAATATCTGTGTCATTTTACTTAACTTTCCTTAAAACCCTTTTCTTCTCAAACTGATTTAAAACCTAAAATTCAAACTTAAACAAGGAAAATATATACTCTATGCTTTACTAAAAATCACCTTGCCATGCTACATATAATTCACCCAAGTATTTGTTGACGAAAATATTTAAACCTTTGAAAGTACTCCTTTTGATTCCATTGAAAGTTTCCCTTTCGTAACCAAGTAAACCCTTTCATTCATCTAGGTCGAAAGGCCAAAACACTCCTTTCGAAACCATTTACATAAACCTTTCGAAGCTATTGAAATACTTTTTCCTTCGAAAGCTAAAAAAATTAGACATCCTAGCTTTAAAACCTTTAAACATTGCCTTTCGAAACCATTGGAAAAAACCTTTCCTTTAAAACTTTCGAAACGATTGGTTAAACTTCTCAAAACCATTGGGGAACTACCCCTGAAAACTTCCTTTAAAACCTTTCAAAAGCATCAAACCTTAAACCTTTTGAAAGCATTTGGGTTCAATTCTAAAACATTGTGAAGCACCTTTCGAAATCATTTAAAACCAACTCTTTTGAAACCTTTGGGTTAATCTTTAAAAATATCTAAGGGTCACAAACAATAGGGTCGAAAGCAACTCTTTTCAAAGCCAAAATCAAAGCAAAGAAGTGATGGTGTCGAAACCATCCTTCTAAAACATTAGAGAAGCGGTATGGTTTTTATAAGACAAAATTAACTCTTTTGAAGGCATTGCGAAAGGTAGGAGGCGGCAGCTAAGGCTTTGACCTAGTCGAAAGTGATTATTTAAAAATAAAAGCACAACCATTTCAAAACCATTCCTTTAGCCAATTTTTCTCAATCGAAATACAATCAATTCGAGAGCAATGTTGTCGAAAGCAAAGAAGGCGCATTTTTCATTTAAAGCAAAGTCATGTCTCGACCCCATCGAAACCTATAGTCTCGACCCAGTTCTTCCCTCCTTTATCCAATTCACTATGCACCAAGTTAATTATACTATGTGCATTGGTTTCGATGGCATAGAGGCAAAAGCTCTCGATCGAAACTCCCTGTGTCGAAAGAGGTGAAACATGCTAAAAGCATGTAAAAACTGATTTTTAACCTTTTTAAGTAATGTTTTTAACTAAACTGTCTTGTTTCTCAATATCTTATTGGTTGCAAATTTTCTTTTCTAAAAGCATGACCATAATTTCAAAAATAAAAATTTAATTTATTTACAAAACACCCCTTCTCCTAAAATAAATATATAAAACATTTAAGTCTCATACCTTAAATAATTTTATATATTCATCAAAACACGTTGGAAAATTCTACAAAAATTCCAGAAAATCCTTTTTAATATGTTTTCCAATATTTATAAATTTTAGACCCAAATTATTTATAATTTAACTGTAAATTATTTATAACTCAATAAATCATTTTCTTCATCAGAAAATTAATATCAAATCCACATTAATTCACAAAATTATGAAAATTGAAACCCATCTCTAAAGTATCATTTTCGATCTATATCTAAAATAGCAAGGCATTTGGATGTCATTAAATATGGTTTTTACATCAAAACATATCATAAAATCTATATGAATAAGCATAAATCATCAACAGGCATATATAAACATTTTGTCCTTCAAAATCATGGCTACACTATGCAAGATAAATCAGATTTAACCTTTAAACTGAAAATATTTAGAAAACAAGAGATGTAGTCATTATTCACCTTAGCTTTGTGATTTTGGATGTGAGGTCTAATCTTGATTAAGTGATTTGATTCTTCCTCTTGAATCCTAGCTTTATCTTCTTCCTCTTGCTTACTAACGGTGGACGGCCTTAGATTATATTTTTACTTGTGAAAATAGAATGAACATATGGTGTGCTTTCTTAAGGATTTAGGGTATTAGAATACTCATTTTCCTATTTTTCCCTCCCTTATTTCCTAACACTTTAATTTTTTAGTTCATTGCTTACTCATTAACATGGCACGGCTACCCTTTATTAATCACAAATCTCAATCCCCTAATCAACTTACATTATTTAATTTTATTTAACTAATTAAATTTTCTAAATAATATTACTAAAAATATGGGGTGTTATAGACTCTTCTCATTAAATAATTTCGTCCTTGAAATTACAATAAGGTACACATCTAAACAATCAAAGGTAAAACATACCATCAAACAAATCAGGATAAGTGTCTCTAATCCTGCTCTCAGTCTCCTAAGCACAATCTCTATCATCGTCACTCCACTGGGCCTTCACTAATCTGACTATCTTGCTCCTCAACTTCTTCTCGTCTCTTGTCACTATTGGGACATGCTTCCTAACTATAGTCAAGTCTGGTTCCACTACTAAATCCTCCAACACAGTCAGTGCTATAGCAATGTCTGGATCCATAACACACTTTGTCAGATGAGATACATGGAAAACATTGTCAACTCTTGCCAAAGTACTCGGTAACTCTACTTTGTATGCGAATTTCCCAATCCTCTCAATAATAGGAAAACGGTCCTACGAATCTCAGTGTTAACTTCCATGTCTTCCCGAACTTGATAGCAACTTTCATTGGTGACACTTTGACGAAACCTGATCTCCAACAGAGAACTCTAAATCTTCCCGTCTTCTATCTGCATAGCTCTTCTACCTAGACTGAGCTTCCTTCATTCTCATCCTTAACAGCTTAATCTTCTCTACAACATCTCTTACCAAATTGGGACAAAGGACTAATCTATCTCCGGTCTAACCAATATGCAGTAGATTTATATGGCCTCCCATAAAATGCCACAAACGACGCCATCCCTATACTAGTCTGATAACTATTGTTATACGAAAAACCGACTAGGTGTAGAGGTCTTCCCATGATCCCTCGAAGTCTAGTACACAAGCTCGTAATAAATCTTCCAAGATGTTGTTAAATCTTTCCGTTTTCCCATTTTTCCGCGGGTGGTAAGCAGTACTCATCTTGAGCTTGGTTCCTAAACTCTCCTGTAGACTCTTCCAGAACTCGCTAGTGAATAAGGAATCTCTATCACTAACAATACTATTAGGAATTTTCATGCAGTCTAACCACATTCTTCATAAATAACTTAACCAATAGAGATGCCGTCCTATTTGACTTAATGGGAATGAAATAGGCACTCTTGTTCAATCTGTCCACCATGACCCATATACTTTCATTTCCTATATGAGATCACGGCAACTTGTCTATAAAATCCATAGAAATAGAATCTCACTTCCATATCGGAATATCTAATGGCTGAAGCAACCCACTTGGCTTCTAATGCTTGGTTATCACCTGTTGGCAGTTCAAACACTGTCTCACCCATAAGCCTACATCCCTCTTCATTCCTTCCCAAAAGAAACTTCTTTTCATATCCTGATACATCTTCGTTCCTTCTGGATGAAGAGTGAACTTTGAACGATAACATTCCTCCAAAATTTCCTTCCTTATATCTCCTACATCTGGAATAGATAATCTACCATTCTTTCTCAACCACCCACTTTGTTTAAGACTGAAATCCTTCAAATCATCGCTCTATGTTCCATCCCTTAACATCTCGCTCCTTTTAGCTAACACTGGATCCTCTTCCTGTTTACAAGCAATCTTTTCGATCAATACCGACCAGACTACTAAACAAGATAACATAGAAGATTCTCCACTAGACCAGACTTCTAAACAAGATAACATAGTAGATTCTCCACTAGACAAAGCCTCAGATCTCCACTGCACTCTGCAATTTTACAATGCTTCCTGGTCTTTCCATTCTGCTATCATAGCCAACACTGCATTTTGATGCTTGCTACTAAGCGCATTTGCAATCCTTTTGCCTTTTCTTTGTGTGTACTCAATTCCAAAATCATAAGCAGCAATAAACTCTTACCATCTCTGTTGTCTCATGTTCAGCTCCCTCTGAGAGAAAAAGTATTTCGACGACTTATGATCCATATAAAGCTCACATCTCTTTCCCAAAAGGTAATGTCTCCACACCTTCAAAGCAAAATTACTACAACTAATTCTAAGTCATGAGTCAGATATCTGACCTCATGTGGTCTAAGCTATCTAGAAGCATAGGCAATCACTTTACCTCTCTGCATTAACATTGTTCCTAATCCTATCCCACAACATCTGTATAAATTACCAAATCTTGATTACCCTTTGGAACAACTAATACAAAGTATGGGTCAACAAGTGTTTCAAGCTTTGGAATGCTTCCTCATACTTATCGATCCAAACAAACTTCACATCTTTTCATGTTAGCTTGGTCATCGACACTTATCTCCATGAAAAATCCTTTGTAAACCTCCGACAATATCCATCCAATCAAAGAAAACTTCTTATCTCAGTCACTGTGTTTGTTCTTTTCCAACTATTCACTACTGCGATCTTAGTTGGATCTATTGCCAATCCTCTTTCTGAAACTACATGACTAAGAAACTTCACCTCCTTCTTCCAGAATTGACACTTCAAAATCTTCGCCTTCAGCTGATGTTCTCTCAAAATCTCAAGAACCACTCTAAGATCAACTTCATGCTCTTTCTCATCCTTAGAGTATATCAAATTATCATCTAAGAAAACCAACACGAATCTATCCAAGTGCTCTCTGAAAATTCAATTCATCAAGTTTACAATGAATATTGGTGCATTAATTAGTCTGAACGACATATCTAACCATTCATACGATCCATGTCTAGTCCTAAACGCCGTCAAAGGTGTACTATCTTATGCAACTCTAAGCTGATGAAAACCTGTAGCCAAATCCAATTAGAAAGTATCTTAGCTCCACTCAACTGATCGAACAAATCACTAATTCTAGGTAATGGATATCGATTCTTTATCGTCTTATCATTCAGCTTACGGTAATTGGTACATTTGTTTAACGATCCGTCCGGCTTCTTACAAACACCACAGCTGCTCCCTACAAACTCCACAGCTGCTCCTCAAGGTGAACGACTAGGTCCGATAAAATTCTTCCCTTTCAAATCCACCAATTGCACCTTCGGCTCTCTCATCTCTGTATGTCTCATCCTACTTGACGGCCTACTATTCTCTAAGCACCAAATCTATTTGAAACTCAATGGATCATTTCGATGGCAATCCAACTACTGGCTCGAAGACATCCACTAATTCTCTAACCACGAAAACTCGATTCGACTCATCTTCTAACTCCACAATACCCAACAAAGCATTCACCTCATAGCTAGGGATTTCTACGGTATATACAATCTGATCACCACAATTAGAGTGTCTAAATAATATTTTCCTATCGTGGCAAAATATCCTAGCATCGTACTTACTTAACCAATCCATGCCCAACATAATTCCAAACCCTACAAAGTCAAATATATGCCGACTGTAAACAAATGTGTAGCATAGCAAGTCAAACTCTAAGTGGTCACACTTTATCCCAAGTGTCGCATATCCTCCTATCAGATTTGCAACTCTTAAGGAAGTAATTAAATATGTTGGTTCTAGGTTAAGCTTATCTAGAAAACATTGAGATATAAAAGAATGCGATGGACCCATATCAAACAAAACGCCAACAAGCATACCCTGGATCTAAAGCGTACCTCCCAATACTGATTTCTCTTTTGTCCTATGCCGTTAGCCTTGAGGTAGACGGTTCCAATGCAAATAATTTTCCTCTTCCTTGCTTTGCTGGTGTGATAGCCCTGATTTTATGAACAAGTTTTATAATTTAATCTAGTTATGCTTGTCTAAAAATTTTGTTGCCTAGAAAAAAATAATAATAAATATAATAAATTGACCACAAATGCATTGTGTAAGTATTGATATGTATGCAAGATGGAACACACACATGCACATATTCCTCTGGAAAAAAAAGACGAAAGCAGAAATTAATTTGTAAGCTAGAGTAAATTACAAATATATGGATATGATATGATTATTACAGATAGGAATGTGTCATTGAAACAAGTCTATAATAAGGAAAATAAAGGCTTAGGCAAGAATAGAAATATAGGTATTATACAGGCATTTTAAACAAATGATGGCTGAAGGAAAAATTAGAAATTGCATGGAAATGGTATGAGTTGTTGAATAAATACATTATCTACTTTTAGCAATTTCCTTAGCTTTAAAAAAAGAAAAGAAACAGAGATCATGCAAATAAGATGACTGGGGGAATAAGGTGTAATTTCTGTTAATAGAAATAGGGACCACTTACCCATTTTCTCTTGAAATAGAACGAGAGGATGATCATAAGTGACAGGGTAAAATTGACATTGGGTAAATTCTAAAAAAAACCCTAGAGGCAGCCAAGGTCTTTTATAAGAAGGCTTAAGGGTAGAAGGATCTGTCACCATTTTCTTAAAAACAGAAAGAAAAAAAATATATACAGTAAGCAAAAGAAAGAGAAGCATTGGCCATTAGAGATAAGTAGGAAATAACAAATCAAAAGAAAAGGATTAAGGTGAGTAACCTCACTGAAAATTGGCATTAAGTCCTGAATATTGAGGCAGCCTAAATGATTTTATATTTTTATTCAACCTGTGTTTGTTTTATGATTTTGGTGTGTTAATGACCTGTTAAATGTTTAACTCTTGTTATGTTAATATACCCAGAAAATATGTTTATGGTTTTCATGTTTAAATGTTTACTGTGTTATGAATTATCTTTGAGATGAGATGCTTTCTTTTATGTGACTTTTACATATAGATCAATTCATGGAAATTTCAAGGATATATGTTATAGATCTATGGTCAAAGGAAAAAAAAATGAATGAAAAAAATGGGACTGCAGTATAAAGTGGTTGCTGCTTATGTCTCATGATTAAATAAATGGTAACATAGAAGTGCAATGTCATACATGTGCTGAACTTTTATGCTTACAAATAAATTCAGATGAGAATAAAGACTTGTGGTTTAGTCAGATCTTATGAATTCGTGAGTACCTGATTAAATCAGAGGTAAATGGATGCATCAGAGCAAACTATATACATATGACCATATATTTATAAGCATGACTCCTGAAAAGCCCATGATGTAAATAACATGTATACTGGCAAACCAGACTAGCTTGTATGAATAAATTTATGTTATGGAAACATGATATGTTATTCCTTGAATATATGCATGATGGTTGAATTGTTTATTTTTCTCTGATTAATTATGAGATGCAGAAGGGATTAGCACAATTGGGGGAAAAGGGAAAATAAACACTTAGTAATTTAACTAAGGATTTTGGATCTTAGGGCTACAAAGTATGGCTTGGCAAGGTGAATATTGCAAGCTCACACATGGTATGATTATACCCAGGGGCCTGAGTGTGCTGGGTTAACAGTGAATATGCCCCAGACAATGTGTGATTTAATAGAAGGAAAGTAGCTAAAGTCCATTACAAAACACCTGACATTGAATTCTGAAAATAAGTTCACAGGTAGGATTGGGGAAAATCCCTGATAGCCAGAAAGTTATAGATAAGGAAAATAATTAAATGATGATTATATTGGTTGGTTAGAGTATTCTATTGGGGGAATTATATGTTTGTACTCCCTGATACAATTCATGGAATTATTTATGATTCTGTTATGCATAAATGAACATGCACAGGTGATACATGAGAGTATCCAAGAGAAATGTTGCTTTACCTTACCTGTTTTAAAAGTTACTTGAAATTAAGAAAAGTTATCTAAATTTAGATTTTCAGTAAGATTACTCATACCAGACAATGTAGTCTGACCCTTTGTGTGTTTGAACACCATTGGGTGTCTCATATTTTTATGAGGCAGCTCATGGTGATTGTGCAGGTAATTAGGCATTTCCTTGATCAAGAATTGGATGAATTAGCTGCTAAGGAATTGGATATAATAGTACAGACTCACTAATATTATGATAGAAGTTACTTTGAATTTAGGCTATGAAATGTTGGTTAAGTTGTTTGGGAGGAAACTGATGTAGTGTTATCTTCTGTTTGTAAGTATTGAACTAACTATGATATTTCTGTTGAAAGTTGTGAGTTGCTTTTGAGAATGTTTCATTAAGTAATACAGTTTTTATTAAACTTCTGGAATGCTTAACAAAATGTGCAGTACTAAGATAAATCTGAAATGATTTGTAGATTGGAATTAAAAAAAAAAAACCTGATATCTATTGTAAGAACTGTGAGACACATAGAGAAACCCAGATTATTTGGTATGCTGCTTGAGTAAAGTAGCAAAAGAATTCAGGCTAACTTGACCAATTTTGTCAAGCCTGGGTTCAACCAGTCTAAATGACCTGAGCTCTTTAGTTAGGAAAGATAATAAATAAATAAAACTAGTAAATCAGGTTAGCTGTATTGAAAAAGAATGGTTACCTGAAATCATCCAGAGACACACATGAACACAGAATACTTGTACACACTTGCACATGTGACAATTATAGTCTCCGTAAATCTGAGGTCATAGAAGTGCAAACAAACCTTAAAACTAGAAAAAAAATAACATATATAACTTGCAAAAAAAGAAAAATTAAATAAGACAGAAAAGCTACTATGGAAATTATTTTGCTATGAGGAAATCCTATGGTGAATTCCAAAAATGAATTTTCTGCCTACAAAACTCTTATGCTCTGATTGAAAGAGAAAGAAAAAAAAGAAAAACTCAAAATATTATCTATATATGTTTTCATATAAGTAAGTTAAGATAATTTGTTTATAACAATATTTTTATATTGGTTGAAAGATCCTGGACAGGAGTGAAAAGAGAAAAGATGTTCTCTTGAGTAGATGACCACTGAAAAAAAAACCTATACAACACTAAAAAAAAAAATTTGGGGTAAGAAAGTGGGTCATCACATTTGGTATTAGAGCTATGTTGATAAATAACATAGCAAAATCTTGGATGAACTTGTTTGTTTTGAATGTATGAAAGTATTGACTGTCTTGGATACTTTATTTTATACTGGTATAATATCTGTTATGATTAAATGGTAATAAGTTAGAATAGGTTAACTTATAAAAGAATAGATAATGGACTAACTCAAGTATTATATCCATAGAACTATGGTGAGACCTAGACAACCAGATGTAGGACCAAGTGAACCACCTATGATGAATATGCAAGAATTTATGAAAGCACTAAGGGATGGAGTAGGTAACAGGCAAGAAAACCCACATGAGGAGCTTTCCAAACTTCTCAAGACCTTTACCAATCTTGGAGGCAAGACTTTTGATGGAACAGAAGGGATTATGGGAGTTCAAAATTGGCTCAGAATTTTGGATAGAATATTTGCTGATATGCAAGTTGAAGACCAAAAGAAGAGGTTAATAGCATCTAGACAACTGAGGGGAGCAGCTTTGGATTGGTGGGAAGTTATTATAGCTGGAAGACCTGAAGGGGAGGTAACATGGAACCAGTTTAAAGAGATGTTGGAAGGGAGATTTGTACCTGCATCAGCTAAAGAATCTTTGCTAGAAGAATTTATTAAACTAAGACAGGGAACTATGAGTGTAACTGAATATACACAAAAGTTTGAATCCTTAGCCAAGTACGGTGCAGTGCTTATCACAACTAAAGAGGCTAAAAATGGCAGATATATCCAAGGACTGAATGCCCACATTAGTAGAGCTATGCTACCATATAAGGACAGGACCTTTGATCAAGTTTTGGATCTGGCTTTGAGCTTTGAACAACATGATAAAGCCAGAGAAAATTTCAGAGCATTTAAAAATAACCAAAATAAGAAGGGAAAGGGAAAGTTCCACCCTTATGACAAAAAGAAAGCAGAGGTAGCTTCCACCAAGAAATCAGAAGAAATCAAAACTGCTGAAGTTAAGAAGAAAATTACTTGCTATAATTGTGGACAAGAGGGACACATGAAAAATAGGTGAACAAATCCTAAACCAGCATCCTTTAAATGTCACCAGTGTGGAAAGGAAGGTCACATGAGGAGGAACTGCCCAGAGTTTAAGCAAGGAAAAATGAGTACTTTGGAAGTGAAAAGCAAAGCAACTGAAGGACCAAATGTTGAGAAGCATGGCCAAGTTGAAGGTACTTTGCTTATTCATTCCATACCTTTTGTAGTAGTATATGATACTGGGGCTACACACTCCTTAATTTCTCATGATATTGTACAACAACTAAAATTGAATTGTATGATTGTTGATAAGCCATTACTTATTAAAAGTCCTTTAGGAAATTCCTGTGTTTTGGGTATGATGTGTATGCAACTAGGATTGAATATAGGGGGGTATGTGTTTAGTGCAGACCTATATGTGTTGAAATACCCAGGAATAGGAGTAATTTTAGGGGTTGATTGGTTAAGAAAATATAGGGCTGTTATAAACATAGAAATCTCTACCATATCTTTGAGAACTTCTGATGGGAAAAGAGCAGTTGTTCTTTGTGAAGTGAATAAGAACAGGAACATAGCCACCCTTATTACTTTGTCTAGTGAAAAGCACATGCCTGCAATAGAAGAAATCCCTATAGTAAATCAATGCTGATGTGTTTGGTGAAGTAAAGGGGGTTGTCAACCATAGACCAGTGGAGTTTTCTATTAAACTTATTCCAGGAGCAAACCCAATAGTTAAAAGACCCACTAGAATGGGGCCTAAAGAATTAATAGAATTGAAAAAGCAACTTGTTGAACTTGAAGAAAAAGGCTTTATCAGACCTAGTAGCTCATGCCTTTAATACTAGATATGGACTTTATGAATTTTTAGTAATGCCATTTGGCTTGACAAATGCTCCCTCTTACTTTGTTGATTTGATGAATAGAATTTTTAGAAAATACTTAGATAAATTTGTATTGATATTTATTGATGATATCTTAATCTATTCTAAGTCAGTTGAAGAGCATGAGAATCATTTGCATATAGTACTACAGAAATTAAGGCAAGGAAATTTGAAAGCAAAATTTTCGAAGTGTACTTTTTGGCAAAATGAAGTAAACTTTTTAGGTCATGTGATATCAGAAAAAGGCATATCTATAGACCCCAATAAGGTGATGGCAGTGCAGGCATGGAAAAGGCCTACTAGTGTCACAGAGGTCAGGTCATTTATGGGAATGGCTGGGTATTATAGAAGATTTATAAAGGATTTTGCAAAAATTTCAATTCCATTAACTAGATTAACTAGAAAGAATCAGGCTTTTGTTTGGACTGAAGAGTGTGAGAAAGCCTTTCAGAGGTTAAAAGAAGCACTAGTACAAGCCCCAATACTAAAGGTGCCTAAAGGAAATGAGAATTTGGTGATATATACTGATGCTAGTGGCCAGGGACTTGGGGCAGTATTGATGCAACAACATCAAGTGATAGCTTATGCCTCTAGACAGTTGAAGCCCAGTGAGGTAAAGTATGCTACACATGATCTTGAATTGGCTGCCATAGTGTATGCTCTTAAATTATGGAGACATTATTTGTTAGGGGCAAAATTTGAAGTATACACAGATCATAAGTCACTCAAATATTTGTTTTCACAAAAAGAATTGAACATGAGGCAGCAAAGATGGATTGAACTCTTAGCCTCATATGATTTTGAAATATTGTATACACCTGGCAAAGCTAATAAAGTGGCAGATGCTTTAAGTAGACAACATGCCAAGATAGCTAGATTGATGATAGAAGAATTTAACACTTTATCATTACTGATTGATTCAGAGGTGGAAAGGGACAGTGTGGAAAATATGAACATATGCAGTGAGAAGGAAGAAATAGGAAAGTTGAGTTTTGTTACTTTGGGATCAGAATTGAAAAATAAAATTGTAAAGCTACAAGATCAAGATCCATTTTTACTTGGGAAGAAGACTCAGATATTAAATGGTGAAGCAGTGGAAGGATTTCAATTGAATAAGCAGGGTTATTTGAAGAAAGGAAAAAGAGTATATGTTCCTAGCATTGAAGAATTGAAGCAAGAAATTTTAGATGCTTATCACAAAAGCATGTATACCATACACCCGGGAAGCACAAGAATGTATCACAACCTCAAGAGAGATTATTGGTGGAGTGGTATGAAGAGTGCAGTGGCATTATATGTGTCTAAATGCATGGTTTGTCAACAGGTAAAAGCTGAATACCAAAGACCCTCAGGAATGCTTCAACCTTTACAAATACCACAGTGGAAATGGGAAGATATATTAATGGATTTCATTGATGGTTTGCCCAAAACTAGGAGGGGAAATGATAGTATTTGGGTTGTAGTAGATAGGCTAACTAAATCAGCTCATTTTACACCTGTAAAATCAGATAGGAATGCATGCACATTAGCTCAGTTATTTATTAAAGAAATAGTTAGATTGCATGGAATACCAAAAACAATAGTAAGTGATAGAGATACCATCTTCACTTCAAAATTTTGGCAAAGTTTTTACAAAGCAACGGGGACTGATCTATGCTTGAGTACAGCATATCACCCTCAATCTGATGGTCAAATAGAAATTGTGAATAAATTACTTGAAGACATGTTGAGGGCATGTATATTGGATTGGGGAGGAAGCTGGGAAGATCACATATTTTTGGCAGAATTTGCATACAATAACAGCCATCACAGTAGCATAGGCATGGCACCCTTTGAAGCACTCTATGGTAGACCATGTTTATCACCTTCAAGTTGGGTTGAATCTGGGGAGAAGGTGGTCTTAGGACCAGAAAATGTAAAAGAAACTTCTGAAAAGATAGCTTTGATTAGAAAAAGAATTGCTTCTGCCCAAGACAGGCAAAAGAAGTATGCTGATCAGAGGAGAAAGGCAGTGCAATATGATGTTGGAGACTATGTATTTATTAAAGTATCACCCATGAAAAAAAAATTGAGATTTGGAAAACAAGGGAAGTTGATTCCAAGGTATATAGGACCATATAAAATTCTAGAAAGAATTGGAAGTGTAGCATATAAGTTAGAATTGCCCGAGGAAATGAAAGCAATACATGATGTTTTTCATGTATCTCAGTTAAGGAGATGGGTTCATGATAAGGAAACAATTTTAAAATCCTCTGAGAAAGTACAGATTGACCCCAGAATGGTGTATGAGAAGAAGCCTGTAGGCATAGTTGCAAAGGAAATCAAGAAATTGAGAAACAAGGAAATAAAACTAGTAAAAGCGCAATGGAGTCTTGACCCAAATGATTGCACATGGGAGGTGGAAGATAAAATCAGAAATGATTATCCACAACTAATTGATTGAATAAAAGGTAAAAATATATTTATATGTATATAAGTATACTAATGGATGACTTGATTAAATACTTTGATATGCATAGGGTTTGATTAAATGATTGGTCTGAGAATGATTGGTTTATTGAATTGAGGATGTCTGAATTAAGTATGAAAGAATTGTGGGACACAATTCCTAAAAGGAGGGGTATATGTGATAGCCCTGATTTTATGAACAAGTTTTATAATTTAATCTAGTTATGCTTGTCTAAAAATTTTGTTGCCTAGAAAAAAATAATAATAAATATAATAAATTGACCACAAATGCATTGTGTAAGTATTGATATGCATGCAAGATGGAACACACACATGCACATATTCCTCTGGAAAAAAGAAGAAGAAGAAAGCAGAAATTAATTTGTAAGCTAGAGTAAATTACAAATATATGGATATGATATGATTATTACAGATAGGAATGTGTCATTGAAACAAGTCTAGAATAAGGAAAATAAAGGCTTAGGCAAGAATAGAAATATAGGTATTATACAGGCATTTTAAACAAATGCTGGCTGAAGGAAAAATTAGAAATTGCATGGAAATGGTATGAGTTGTTGAATAAATACTTTATCTACTTTTAGCAATGTCCTTAGCTTTAAAAAAAAAGAAACAGAGATCATGCAAATAAGATGACTGGGGGAATAAGGTGTAATTTCTGTTAATAGAAATAGGGACCACTTACCCATTTTCTCTTGAAATAGAATGAGAGGATGATCATAAGTGACAGGGTAAAATTGACATTGGGTAAATTCTAAAAAAACCCTAGAGGCAGCCAAGGTCTTTTATAAGAAGGCTTAAGGGTAGAAGGATCTGTCACCATTTTCTTAAAAACAGAAAGAAAAAAATATATACAGTAAGCAAAAGAAAGAGAAGCATTGGCCATTAGAGATAAGTAGGAAATAACAGATCAAAAGAAAAGGATTAAGGTGAGTAACCTCACTGAAAATTGGCATTAAGTCCTGAATATTGAGGCAGCCTAAATGATTTTATATTTTTATTCAATCTGTGTTTGTTTTATGATTTTGGTGTGTTAATGATCTGTTAAATGTTTAACTCTTCTTATGTTAATATACCCAGAAAATATGTTTATGGTTTTCATGTTTAAATGTTTACTGTGTTATGAATTATCTTTGAGATGAGATGCTTTCTTTTATGTGACTTTTACATACAGATCAATTCATGGAAATTTCAAGGATATATGTTATAGATCTATGGTCAAAGGAAAAAAAATGAATGAAAAAAATGGGACTGCAGTATAAAGTGGTTGCTGCTTATGTCTCATGATTAAATAAATGGTAACATAGAAGTGCAATGTCATACATGTGCTGAACTTTTATGTTTACAAATAAATCCAGATGAGAATAAAGACTTGTGGTTTAGTCAGATCTTATGAATTCGTGAGTACCTGATTAAATCAGAGGTAAATGGATGCATCAGAGCAAACTATATATATATATATATGACCATATATTTATAAGCATGACTCCTAAAAAGCCCATGATGTAAATAACATGTATACTGGGAAACCAGACTAGCTTGTATGAATAAATTTATGTTATGGAAACATGATATGTTATTCCTTGAATATATGCATGATGGTTGAGTTGTTTATTTTTCTCTGATTAATTATGAGATGCAGAAGGGATTAGCACAATTGGGGGAAAAGGGAAAATAAACACTTAGTAATTTAACTAAGGATTTTGGATCTTAGGGCTACAAAGTATGGCTTGGCAAGGTGAATATTGCAAGCTCACACATGGTATGATTATACCCAGGGGCCTAAGTGTGCTGGGTTAACAGTGAATATGCCCCAGACAATGTGTGGTTTAATAGAAGGAAAGTAGCTAAAGTCCATTACAAAACACCTGACATTGAATTTTGAAAATAAGTTCACAGGTAGGATTGGGGAAAATTCCTGATAGCCAGAAAGTTATAGATAAGGAAAATAATTAAATGATGATTATATTGGTTGGTTAGAGTATTCTATTGGGGGATTTATATGTTTGTACCCCCTGATACAATTCATGGAATTATTTATGATTCTGTTATGCATAAATGAACATGCACAGGTGATACATGAGAGTATCCAAGAGAAATGTTGCTTTACCTTACCTGTTTTAAAAGTTACTTGAAAATAAGAAAAGTTATCTAAATTTAGATTTTCAGTAAGATTACTCATACCAGACAATGTAGTCTGACCCTTTGTGTGTTTGAACACCATTGGGTGTCTCATATTTTTATGAGGCAGCTCATGGTGATTGTGCATGTAATTAGGCATTTCCTTGATCAAGAATTGGATGAATTAGCTGCTAAGGAATTGGATATAATAGTACAGACTCACTAATATTATGATAGAAGTTACTTTGAATTTAGGCTATGAAATGTTGGTTAAGTTGTTTGGGAGGAAACTGATGTAGTGTTATCTTCTGTTTGTAAGAATTGAACTAACTATGATATTTCTGTTGAAAGTTGTGAGTTGCTTTTGAGAATGTTTCATTAAGTAATACAGTTTTTATTAAACTTCTGGAATGCTTAACAAAATGTGCAGTACTAAGATAAATCTGAAATGATTTGTAGATTGGAATTAAAAAAAAATAACCTGATATCTATTGTAAGAACTGTGAGACACATAGAGAAACCCAGATTATTTGGTATGCTGCTTGAGTAAAGTAGCAAAAGAATTCAGGCTAACTTGACCAATTTTGTCAAGCCTGGGTTGAACCAGTCTAAATGACCTGAGCTCTTTAGTTAGGAAAGATAATAAATAAATAAAACTAGTAAATCAGGTTAGTTGTATTGAAAAAGAATGGTTACCTGAAATCATCCAGAGACACACATGAACACAGAATACATGTATACACTTGCACATGTGACAATTATAGTCTTAGTAAATCTGAGGTCATAGAAGTGCAAACAAACCTTAAAACTAGAAGAAAAAAATAACATATAGAACTTGCAAAAAAAGAAAAATTAAATAAGACAGAAAAGCTACTATGGAAATTATTTTGCTATGAGGAAATCCTATGGTGAATTCCAAAAATGAATTTTCTGCCTACAAAACTCTTATGCTCTGATTGAAAGAGAAAGAAAAAAAAGAAAAACTCAAAATATTATCTATATATGTTTTCATATAAGTAAGTTAAGATGATTTGTTTATAACAATATTTTTATATTGGTTGAAAGATCCTGGACAGGAGTGAAAAGAGAAAAGATGTTCTCTTGAGTAGATGACTACTGAAAAAAAAACCTATACAACACTAAAAAAAAATTGGGGTAAGAAAGTGGGTCATCGCTGCTGGTTCCTTGCATTGGTTCTTATAGTGGCCAATCTGATCGCAATTTAAGCACTTGATGTTCTTCTTCTCGATCACTTCCTTCGCCTTTCATGTGCGGCATTCATTAGCAAAGTGCCCCTTCTTGCCACACTTATAACAAATCACTTTAGACTTTCCTTTCTTCGTGGCTCCACCTTTCTGAGCACCCTTCTTAGTAAAGAATTTTATCTTCGAACTCTGCCCCACCTGGACTTCTTTTGCCTTACTCTTCTCCAACTAATCAAGAATTTCCTCGTTCCTTACAGCCATCTCCACTACGATATCACAAGGGTCTCTAATATGAGGTAACATAGTCCTTGCCAACTCAGGCTTCAACCCCGTAACGAACTTCTCATTTCTCCTCAGCACAGTATCAACAATGGCATGTCCATATCTAGTCAACTCCTCAAATCTTCTAGCATACTCCAACACAATCATATCTCCTTGTTCCTGCTCAACAAACTTTCTAATCAGAGTAGACTTCGCCATAACTGGCATGAAGCTCTCTTCAAAACTCATCTTGAAATCAACCCATGTTATCGTCTCTTCATTCATTGCTACAGTCACACTATTCCACCAAAATAAAGCTGCCCGCTGAAGCTGTCTTGATGCCAATCTCCTCTTCTGCTCATCATTAAGCCGTAAGTCTGCATATATCCTCTCACAATGCAGTAACCAATTTTCAACCTCAATAGCATCTTCAGTTCCAATAAATAGCTTTCCTATAAGCCTAACATAGTCTCTACTCAGAAAAACATAGTTGTTGACCAGTGGAGCTTCCTGAACTTCTCCTCTAACTACTTCAGCTGTAACATCCACTTGCATCATATTTCACAAAAAACTTATACAAAGCTCCCATATCCATTTGAGGGACCCCAGCACCTATACTATCAGCTTGTGCCTGACCTTGGTTGCTTCTCGTATTTGATCTGGCATTACTATTTGTTGTGGTGCTTCCTCTAAGATTAACTCTTCTTGCATCCATATCTGTATTCAAGCCTCGTGGGATACAGAAGAATATCCTACTAAAGGTAGGGGACTAGAGATATAGCATATACTTATATATAGCAAATATAAGTAAATTACTATAGTGTTACCCTACACCCCATCTTTTCTCTAATTCCTAAGGATTATGTTTTTCAAAAAATCAATTTTTAGGTAAAGTTTTTCATAACTGTGCTATGATACCAAGTTGTAACATCCTCTATCTGGAGGCCCAAAACTAAGCGTTATGGACGTTGCAGTCATCCATAATATTAACTTTCGGTGACCAAATATGGTAATGTTAATGTTATTCATAATATCAGCATCCCATGAATATGAAACAAAATCACAGATTTAAAAAAAACTGCTTTTCACATTACATTTTCAAAACATGTTCTATATTCATATTACATAATCCCATCACTTTCCCAGGTTTAGATAAAATATAATTATTACATAAATACGCCAAGAGCGAAATATGATGGTGCCACCTTGGTTGATCAGAGTCACCAAATAGTCATATCTGACTTAATATAAACACATCGAAAATACATCAAAATAAAATTGCAACTGCTAATTAGCTATCCGTCAGCCACATGCTTGTCTCTGGAAGCTTTAGTCGCCAACCTACTAAAAACCTATAAATCCTCAACCCTCAACCTACCCAAATCAATTTTGAGTATCCAAGATTTTAAAGGGAAAAACATAAACTTCGAGTTAGACATAAAGCCTAGTGTGAATAATACTATACATCCCGGATATACAATATTAAGTGAGACCACGCCGCTTAGCGAAATGGGTTTCCCCTCAATAATATCCTTTTAAAACATATCTTTTGCAATCATAATCCTGTAACCACAATTAGTTAAAACTGTAAAGCATCTTATGTAAAAATACATATCAAGTAACAAATGGACTATCTACGAACACTGTAGTTTTTTTTATTTAGCTAACTACTAACATTTGGTTGACTCGAGCCTACCAGACAATACAAAAAAATGGCCTAACATCTATTAGACAAATCTTCTGTATGGTCTGTCGCTAACTTACTCTCTCCCAGGGTCCACTAATCTTAATTGTTTTGTGGGCTCACAAATAACCTGCGCTATGCAAATATATTCCTTCCTGTGTGTATCCTAATTTTAGCCTTACCTATGACAAAGCCCTACACACGAGAATTTTGGACTAAATTAGCTAGGGGATAATAGCTAATCTATAGGGCGGGACTCTATGTTAGTCACATCTGGCATTCTAACATCTGAGCCATTTTACTTAAATTTTACTTGAAAACCTTCTCTTCTCAAATTGTTTAAAAACGCTTAAAAAACAGGGAAAATATATACGCTATGCTTTACTCAAAATCACCTTTCCATGATATATATACTTCACCAAATCTTAGTTGATGAAAACATTTAACCCTTTGAAAGTACCCCTTCGATCCCATTGAAAGTATCCCTTTCATAACCAAATAAACCCTTTCTTTCATCTAGGCCGAAAGGCCAAAACCTTCCTTTGAAAACCATTTACATAAACCTTTCAAAACCATTGAATTACCTTTTCCTTCGAAAGAAAAAACCTTAGATATCCTATCTTTAAAACCTTTAAACATTACCTTTCGAAACCATTGGAAAAAACCTTTCTTTTAAATCTTTCAAAACCATTGCTTAAACTTCTCCAAACCCTTGGGGAACCTCCCCTTAGAAACCCTCCTTAAAGACCTTTCGAAAAGTATCAAAACTTTAAACCTTTTGAAAGCATTTGGGTTCAATTTTAAAACATGTGGAAACACCTTTAGAAATCATTTAAAACCATCTCTTTCGAAACCTTTGGGTTAATCTTTAAAAATTTCTAAGGGTCACAAAAAACAGGGTCGAAAGCAACTCTTTTAAAAGTCAAAAACAAAGCAAAGAAGTGATGATGTCAAAACCATCCTTTTGAAAGCATTAGAGAAGCGACAGGGTTTTTATAAAGCTAAATCAACCCTTTTGAAGGCATTGCTTCAAAAGGTAGGAGGCGGCGGCTAAGGCTTCAACCTAGTCGAAAGCGGTTATTTAAAAACAAAGGAGCAACCATTTCGAAATCATTCCTTTAACCAGTTTGTCTAAGTTGAAAGCCAATCAAGTCCAAAGCAATATATTCAAAAGCAAAGCAGACACATTTTTCATTTAAAGTAAATTCATGCCTCGACCCCATCAGAACCTATTGTTTCGACCCAGTTCCTCCGCCTTTGTCCAATTCACTATGTACCAGGTTAATGATACTATGTGCATTGGCTTCGATGGCAAAGAGGCGGAAGTTCTCAATCGAAACCCACTTTGCCAAAAGAGGCGAAACATGCTAAAAGCATCTAAAAATGATTTTTAATCTCTTTAAGTAATGTTTTTAACTAACCTGCCTTGTTTGTCAAATCTTATTGGTTGCAAAATTTCTTTTCTAAAAGCACTGCCATAATTTTAGAAATAAAAATTTAATTTATTTACAAAACACCTCTTCTCCTTTTATAAATATGTACAACGTTTAAGTCCTTAAATAATTATATATATTCATCAAAACACTTTGGAAATTCTACAAAAATTCTAGAAAATCCTATTTTAAAATATTTTCCAACATATATAAATTTCAAACCCAAATTATTCTTAATTTAACCATAAATTATTTATAACCCAATAAATCATTTTCTTCATTAGAAAATTAATATCAAATCCACATTAATTTAGAAAATTATGAAAATTAAAAATCATATCTAATATATCATTTTTGGTCTATATCTAAAATCGCAAGGCATTTGGATGTCATTAAATAGGATTTTCACATTAAAACATATCATAAAGTCTATATGAATAAGTATAAATCATCGACATGCATAAATAAACATTTTGTGCTTCAAAATCGTGGCTAAACTATGCAAGATAAATCTGATTTAATATTTATACTGAAAACATTTAGAAAACAAGAGACGTAGTTATTATTCACCTTAGCTTTGTGATTTGAATGTGAGATTTGACCTTGATTAGGTGATTTGATTCTTCCTCTTGAATCCTAGCTTTATCTTCTTCCTCTTGCTTTCTAATGTGGCCCGCCTTAGATTACATTTTTTCTTATGAAAATAGAATGACATGTTGTGTTTTCTTAAGGGTTTAGGGTATCAGAATACTCATTTTCCTATTTTTCCCTCCTGTATTTTCTAACACTTTAGTTCTTTAGTTCATTGTTTACTCATTAACATGGCACAACTACCCCTTATTAATCGTAAATTTCATTCCCCACTTCAACTTACATTATTTTATTTGATTTAACGAATTAAATTTCCTAAATAATGTTACTAAAAGTGTGGGGTGTTATAGTACCGAGGCCCAACTGATGGTCCTTTACCAACACAAGACTGGCCTACATCTAACTATATAGTACTGAATATGTCGTCACTCGGCCGTTACCGACCTATCGTAGACCCTTATAGCATAAATCCACAATAATTTAAAACCCAAACATCATAGCAGAAATAAATATATCTATAAGGGGATGGTCATATCCTAATGGTTTCAAACCACATAGCTTTACCGCATCTACCCTGTTTCGATCATTTTCGGCTGTGTGGCCTAAGGTCATGATTACCTTTAACATAGCACATCATCTTTCTTTGAATGCCACATTTCTATTCCTTCAATCATTATCGACTTTCACAAACATATAACCTATGAGCTCGTACGTCTTAGAGAAGGGTGTTAAGCTAAGAGAAGTTGCTTTCTCTGCCACCAAACAGATATACATTTATAAAATTCAACGATGTACTCAAAAATGCAATGTCAAACATCCATCCATATAAGCTATCTAGGAACAGGACAAACCGAAGGTACCCCTATCACATTCTGTCGAGAACTAACCTTAGGATTAGTATCGATCTGTCATTGCATTGGATATTTCGTAACGAAGAGACCACTGCTACTATATGTATATTGGAATTTTATCCTCAAATGATCAACAAGCAGTCCTTCAATATGAAAAACCCAAATAACATGTCTTACAAACCTGCACATACAAATGAATATACGTTGGTCTGAAGTAGGTCTCAGATAAATCCGACATCGGTCTCTTTGGATCAACAACTATAAAGTGGCCAATATTTGATATTTGGTTATTTAACTATCATAGCGAACAAACAATATCTACTACATAAGCAGTCACTAGGCCCATTTAATTGATTTCTTATTAATTAAATCAATCTCCAAATATTCATTTCAAATTATCATTAAAATGATATATTCTCAAAACTATTTCAAATCTTTCTATATTGGAAAACATTTTCATATACTCATATCAATAGTATAAGCATATTCGTTAATCATTTCATTTTCAACACTTAGAAGATATTTTCATATACTTAAATCAATGGTATAAGTATATTTAATAACACGACCATTTACATACATGCCAAATAGATTTCTATAACTATACAACTCCAGAGTTCGTACGCCTCTGGAAGGGTGTTAAGTATAGGAAGCAATGCTCCTACACCACCAAGTCTTTAGTAAGATCATAAGAACTGATTCGTGCATTTCACGGTGGAAGGTCAAAACATAATATATTGGGTCAAAACGACTGTTGCGTAAAACATCGTTATGAAAACCGAAAAAATTAGTATAGATATTTGGTAAATTAATATATAAAAATTCTGTATACTATATAAAACATTTTCTTTCAACTATAACAACAGTATTATAGTACATGCCTTCCTTACTTTCCCGAAAATGTTTATTACAACAATAAATGTTGAAAACTATGTTTCCGATACTTATCACTTTTTAAAACATTTTCAAGCCATTTAATTCCATTTAAAACCATTACTTTCCAAAAGATGGAATTCTTTTTAAACTTTTAACTTCATCAAATATTTCTTTCAAACATTCCTTTAAATAAAAATCCATTTTTAAATCTCAACGTATCATTTATAATTTCTAAACTATTTTTACAAATATCTTCGATTTTATAAACTTCTATTTATTTAAAATTCTTTTATTTACAAATTCTATTTATAAGTTCATTCTTTTATAAAAACTAATTTTACTGACAAATCCATTTCTTTATAAATCAAATTTATTTATAAAATAACTTCAAATCCTTTTACTACACATCTATAAATTTCATTTTAAATCAATGTCTTTATTTATAAAAATATCACTACTATAAATCCTTCTTTTATAAATTTATTCAAAAATCTCAAATCAAAGTATTTCTCAAAACTATATTTTTATAACATAAAAAAACATGTCTTTTATTTATTTAAAAAACAAAATCATTCTTTTAATAATTTAAAAATCATTAAAACATACGTACTTTCAAAATCTCTTCGAAATACTTTTCTAATCCAAATCAACATTTTAATATTTCAATATATCAAAAATAAGGCCCAGTGCCACCATAGCACCAAATAAGCAAAACATATCTAAGACATCAACATGGCATCTAGAACATCATATATTAGTATTTATATGAAAAGCAAATCAACACTAATGAGGAATCCTGTTGGATCCTTCCAACTTATCCCCTTGCTTCACAGATAGCATATAATCAAATAATAAAAATCATCGGCTTTGAGGTAGGATTCGTATACAAAGGGTCATCGCTATTACACGGGAACGTAATAGGGTCTCATCCGCTCCAATAGGCGGAAATATATCCAAAACAACTAATATATATAGTATATCGTCCAAACAAGCAACAAACAATATACATAATTTTCGGACTTATATAAAAATATAAGCAGGCCAAAGAGGTGAGTTAACTCACAAAAATGCCAGAAATCGCAAAAATGCTTCGTTTGAATTAAAATTGAGTGGTCGTTCAATTTAACTCAAAATTCCTAATTGCTCCAAATTCATCCGATCCTACTCCATAGCATAGTGCTCACTGATACAAACGCAATGCAACTTGTTATGCTTGAAACAGACCTCGTACAAAAATTTATGAACTAAATTTACATTCGGTAATAATTAAATTACATTAAATTAATTAAAACAATTTAAACTCTAAACTTATACACTTCTCACCCTCATGCGCTTCTTTCTTCAAGCGACCATGATTTTTTTTCTTTGCTTTTCTTAAAAAACTTCGATGCCATGCATGAACCACCAGCCTCCACGGTCCCACTTTCCGCCGCCAAGCCCACCCGACCGCCGCCTGCTCCCATGGCCTCTCGTGCGCAAATGCTTAAGCACGAGATTCTCATTCATCGAACCCATTACTGTAGATGAACGCAGGTCATTTTTGACCATCTTGGCTCTTCATTCGAGGATCCGACCATTGGTTAGCTTTGTATGGTTGCCCTCTACATTTTCCTAATTGAAGTCGAAGGCTAATTCGGCTCCTAGAGTTTTCGATCATTATCGATCATTGGATGGAATTATTTTAATGGTGGCTGAAGCTTGGTTAAGGGTTTTGTTGCAAATGAATGAAGTTGAGGGATACGCACTATTTATCAATGAAAATTCCAAACTCTAAATGAAGCGTGCCACCTAGTATATGATATGTTATACACATATTTCAAACACAATGGAATATGTATCGGGAGCCAATTCTATCATATACAGAAGATAGCTTTTCAAAATCGACTATATACATCATGTATCGGAAGCTAATTCCTTCATATCGACTAGAATTCATAAGCAACTTCAATAGATAAATTAACACAATATAAAGCATTTTTATAATCACTAACACATATGCGCTCATATATATACACTCAAACTCAATCCAGGGCATTACTAACCCTAACTATAATGAGTACCCATCAAAGCCTAGGTGTTAGTAAAATCCTAAGCTCTGATACAAGCTGTGACGATCCATAAATATGACCTATTTAGAGCTGAAAATAAACCGCACATGTCCAACCCAAACCAAATGGATAGACAGATAATTATGAGAAAGAAGGAAAGAGAGAAGAAGAGAAGAGAGGAAGAAGAGAGAAATAAACTAAAACAATCACAGAATCTCACAATCACAGCGGAAAAACATATAATATCATATCAAGGATCTTTACAAAACAAAAACTGTAGTATACATACATACATCCATTAGAGTGCAAAAATCAAACACTAATCATCAGCCTAGACAGTTATAATAACATGTCCTTACAACTACTGATGATTTAACAACAATGCAAAAATAAAAATATACGTGAATATGACCAGAAGACCTTCAACTCGTCTGCTGAAGCTCCAAAGCATCAAATCTATGTCTATAAATATACTCCGTCTAACCCGAGCATTAAAAGGGAAGAACGTCCGGGTCAGTCTAGTAAACCAGCTTGAGAAAACACATCTCAACTGAATTTATTTTAAAGTTGTAAAAAAAATTCTTTTATGAAAATAAAGGTATCTCGTAAGACCACGCCCACACATAAACATACACAATTTTTTACCTTACGATAACCAAGACATTTCATATCAAATCCTATTATATTATAATATTGTCTAGTATAGAAATAATAATAATCTTAGCCGAAATTGTTACATTATTAAATTCCAGCATACTACCTTATAATACAAGGTTTTCTACAAACAAAATGGCAGATACGTAGTGGATAATGGATTTTAATACAAATGACCAGGTGAAGGGACTACCTTCCGGCAGTACATCTCTAGAGGAATGCACCATGACTCAAATGATGGTTCGCTACCAACACAAGACCGGTCTACCTCTGACTAAATTGTACCGAATATGTCATCACTCCGATCATTACCGACCTATCTAAGGGCCCTCATAGCATACATACACAATAATTCAAAACCTGACCGTCATAGCGGGAATAAATATATCAAGAAGGGGATGATCATATCCTAAGGGTTGCAAACTACATGGCCTTACCGCACCTACCCTGTTTCGGTCATTTTTGTGTGTGAAGCCTGAGGTCATAATTACTTTACACATAGCACACCATCTTTCTTTGAATGCCATATTTTCATTCCTTCGATCACTATTGACTTTCACAAACATACAACCTCTGAGCTCGAACGTCTCGGAGAAGGGTGTTAAGTTAAGAGAAATTGTCTTCTCCGCTACCAAACAGATGTACGTTTATAAAAATCAACGATGTAATCTCAAAATGCAATGTCAAACATCCATCCATACAAGTTGTCCAGAAACAGGGCAAACCGAAGGCACCCTCCTCCCACATCCTGTCGGAAATGTACCCTAGGATTAGTAACGATTAGTCCTTGCATTGGATATTTCATAACGCAAAGAACATTGCTACTATTTGTATATTGCGAGTTTATCCCCAAATGATCAACAAGCAGTCCTTCAATACAAAAATCTAAAATATCATGTCTTCCAAACCTGCATATTCGAATGCGTATATATCGGTCTGAAGTGGTTCTCAGATAAATCCGACTTCGGTCTCTCCGGATCAACAAATATAAAGAGGCCAATAGTTGATAGTCGATTATTTAACTATCAAAGAAAACAAACAATATCTAGTACATAAGCAATCACTAGGCCTATTTAATTAATTTCTTATTAATAAAATCAACCTTCAATTATTCATTTCATATTATCTTTGAAAAGATATATTCTCAAAACCATTTCAAATCTTCCTATATTAGAAAACATTTCCATATACTTATATCAATAGTATAAGCATATTCACAAATCATTTCATTTTCAACACTTAGAAAATATTTTCATATACTTATATCAGTAGTATAGGTAAATTAATAACACAACCATTTAGAGACATGCCAAATAGATTCTATAACCGTACAACTCTGGAGTTTGTACGCCTTCGGACGAGTGTTAAAAGTAGGAAGCAATGCTCCTTACCACCATGTCTTTAGTACGATCATAAGAACCGATTCGTGTATTTCATGATGGAAGGTCCAAAATATTTATTAGATCAAAATGAATATTACATAAAATATCGTTACGGCAACTTAAAATATTAGTATAGGGATTTGGTAAATTAATATATATAAATCCTGTATACTATATAAAACATTTCCTTTCGGAAATCATTTACTATAACAACAGTGTTATAGTCAATGCCTTCCTTACTTTCCCAAAAACATCTATTACAACAATAAATGTTGAAATCTATGTTTTCGATAGTTATCACTTTTTAAAACATTTTCAAACCATTTAATTCTATATAAAACCATTACTTCCTAAAAGTGAATTACTTTTTACACTTTTAACTTCATCAAATATCTCTTTCAAACATTCCTTTAAATAAAAATCCATTTTTAAATCTCAACATAAATCATTTCTATATTTATAAACTATTTTTACACATCTCATCTATTTTATAAAACTTCTATTAATTTAAAACACTTTTATTTACAAAATTCTACTTATAAATCCATTACTTTATAAATCAAATTTATCTATAAAATAACTTTAAATCCTTTTACTATACATTTATAAATTTCATTTATAAATCAACATCTTTATTTATAAAAATATCACTTCTATAAATAATTTTCTTAATAAACTTATTCAAAAATCTCAAATCAAAGTAATTCTCAAAACTATATTTTTATAACATCAAAAATCGTATCTTTTATTTATTTGAGAAAAAAATCATTCCTTTTAATAATTTAAAAATCATTAAAACATATTTACTTTCAAAATCTCTTCGAAATCCTTTTCAAATCCAAATCATCATTTCAATATTTCAAAATATCAAAAATAAGGCACAGTGCCACCACAGCACCAAATAAGCAAAACATATCCAAGACATCAACATGGCATCCAGAACATCATATATCGACATATATATGAAAAGTAAATCAACATTGGTGAGGAATCCTGTTGGATCCCTCAAACCTATCCCCTTGAATCGCAGACAATTTGTAGTTTAATAAAAATCAACTGCTTCGAGATGGAATTCGTATATAAAGGGTCATCCGCTTTTACACGGGAATGTGATAGGGTATCGTTCACTCCAATTGGCGGGAATATATCCAAATCAACTAATATATATAGTATATTATCCAAACAAGCAACAAACAACATATATAAATTTATTCCCACTTATATAAAAATATAAGCATGCTGGAGAGGTGAGTTAACTCACAAAAATGGCAGAAATCCCAAAAAAGCTTCGGTTTGAATTAAAATTGAATGGTGTTCATTTAACTTAAAATTCCTACTAGCTCCAAGTTCGTCCAATCCAACTCTATAGCATAGTGCTCGCTGATATGAATGCAATGCATCGCGCTTGAAACAGACCTCGTACGAAAAGTTATGAATTAATTTACATTCAATAATAAATAAATTTAATTAACTTAATTAAAATTATTTTAACTTTAAACTTATACCCATCTCCTTCCTCATGTGCTTCTTCCTCCAAGCGACTGTGATTTTTTCTTTTAAAAAAACTACGACGCCGCGTGCGAACGAACGTGCCACCAGCCTCCGAAATAGCACCCTCCATCGTCAAGCCCACCTGACCGCCGCCAACTCTCAGGGCCATGAGCACGCCCGTGCGTACGCGTGTGGATCTCTTTCGCTGAACTCACGACCCGTAGATGAACGCCGGTCGATTTTGGCCGCCTCGGCTCATCGTTTGACGATCTGACCATTGGTTAGCTTCGTATGGATTCCCTCTACATTTTCCTAGTTGAAGTCGAAGGCTAATTCGGCTCCTAGAGGTTCCGATCATTATCGATCGTTGGATGGAATTGTTTTAATGGCAGCTGAAATTAGGTTTAGGGTTTTAGTTTGCAAATGAATGAAGTTGATGGCAATTTATAAAAAAAATTCACGGCACTATTCATCCATGAAAATTTCGAACTCCAAACGAAGCGTGTTGGCTGACATCCTATATATTATATTCCTATTCCGAACACAATAAAATATGTAGTGGGAGCCAATTCCATCATATACAAAAGATGGCTTTTTTAGATCGAATTATTTTAATTAAATTCCTTTAATAAATTTCTATGCATTTCGTATTCGCATGATCAAACGGTACATCCTATAGACACGAAATTCAACAGCATACTATAATTCACTATTACGGATCCAATGAAATTGGTTTAGTCGAAATCCGAGACAATGACCAATTTAGACCGCATAGGCTATTGGGCTCTCATACCATTGTTGGAATTGGACTAGCCCGCAGCAGAAGTTGTAGGTGAATTTCAAAAAATTTACCCTATTGGATCTTTTCTTGGGTCTATGAAGTCTAACTGAATCATAACATTTCTAAATTTCATTTAAATGAAATCATTTATTTTATTTAAATTCAAATATATTAAGATATGAAATTTATTTATTTGATTAGGTTTATACATAATCTATCATATACATATATGTGTGAGTGCATGTGTAACAGAATAATCCATGAAAGGTATAATATGCACATATGTAGATGTTGGGATTTACGTCGCAACAGAAATATTACCTTATTTTGTATGTCATGTATTTTGTCCAAATATGTGCATGTATATGTGTTACGAAATACAGACAAACACATCTGTATGCAGAAATATATCATATATAATATAAGAACATAAAACATTTATATATAGATAAATATATACATAGAAAGAGAGAACAACTATTAAAAATTATTTATAATTCAAAATTAACTTAGTTTTGCAAACATTATAATTTTAGTATTTTAATTTGTACATATCACGAGTAAAATAATGTTTTCACCCATAAATAATTAACATAAAATAATGTATTTATGAAAATTAAAGTTTTATAATTTTAAAAAATCTAGAACCATAAAATTGAGCTTAGGAAAAATCTAGATATTTTTCAAAATTGAAATATTATTTTTAAAAATAAGTACATTGATTTTGGCAATATTTATTTATTATAAAATAATATATTATTAAAAATTAAAATTTTAAAATTTCAAAAATTTTAGGATCATGAATGAAAGGTTATGAAAATTTTTGAAGAATTTTTCAAATAAATTATTATTTTTAGTATATCATAAACAGTTTTTCTGAAATAATATTAATTATTAAAAATAATAAACTTTATTGAAAAATACTGAATTTTTTATATGTTTCTAGAATGATCTAATATTTAAAAAAAATATAAAATTGAATTTTTAGTGTAATAATTATTTTATATATAATATAAAATTCAAAATTCAACAAATGTTAATTTAAAAATATGAATGTATGGATGTAAATTAATTTTCGAATTTGTATATTCATATTATATATAAATAAGTATACTAAATTATTTAAATCATATATATATATATATCTTATATATATGCGTGTATGCTATTGTGAGAGAAATAAACACTAATATATATATGAATTTATTAATAAATATAAATAAACAATTATTAATGACAAAAATTGATTTTGTACAGTAAACAACATTTGTCTATGCATAAATAAAATAGTATAATAAACTAATTATTCACATAACCAAACTGATTTGTGACAACTACATCTACTTACAAAATCTTACCCAAATAAACATATAGTAGCAATATATTTAAAACATATATAAAATTGCTTACTATAGGATCATAGAATATAATTTAATTACTATAATATGAATTAAAATTACTAATTAAATGATGTGTTTGAATCCTAGTTGAAGAAATGAATTTACTTCCTTTTATTGTTCTTGATTCGTCAAATTGCAAGTCTGGAATCACTGACCTCTAACCATCGAATAGTATTATTTTAATTTGAAACTTATTTAAGAATTTTGGAGTATATTGAGAGATATGTTTTAACCAGCAACGTATAAGGTAATGCCGGTCAACAAAAGGTTAGTCATTATTTTAGAGATACATACATACATATATATATGTAGGGTTGTATTAGGGAGAAACGAGGAAAACGAAAATTTTCAGCCCTAATGATGGGTCTTAAACCCATCTAAGCCCAAACCAAAATGCTATGAAATTAATTCTAATTTAATCGCTTGTTGATATTGTATATGAGATCGATATATTTATAACTGTTATAAGTATATATAACATTATTTTTCTCAAATCAGATTCAGATTTTATAATTAATATTTCATAAACGTCTGATGAGATGTTGGAAAACATTGCTAGAGAAGATAAAATCAATATTGGAAGAATCAGGAGGCTTACCAACTTAGAGGCAAGAGAAAAACAGCTACTGGAGAACTGGAGGTGAAAAGCTGCGAGGCCAGAAAGTCAAGCAAACACCAAGGAGCCGCCATAGAGATCGAAGTTGAAGAACCCTAAATTAAATGACGAAAGTATGTGTTAATGTTGAGTTAGTGTCGAATTATCGGATGAGATGTCATGGTTATATTGCTTTATATTGCAGTTGTGAATGCTATTGGGCCGCTCAGCCCACTATATTCCAAAAATTAATTAATTTAATTAATTTATAATAATTATATACAAATTAAATCGTCGGTCTTACGGGAATTCATCATTTCAGCTGTGTAACTCTTAAGTGTAAATTTGGTCAGCGGTTAACATCGAACTATTCTAATGTTATCGTTCACACATCAGTTACAGCTAGTGTGACATTATAGCCAAATTTATCGCTTTTTCATTTTCAGTAAAATCCAATTTTATTTTAATAAGCGTAGCCCGGTTGTGACATTTGTTTACATCGATTCTCTTCGTCAAAACTATATCACTTTGGACTTATAGAATTTGGTAATGGTCAAAATTCCAACTTCATCTACATTCAACTTTATAGTCCAAATACAAAGTCTTTGGTTCAATAATAATAATTATTATTAATCAAAATGCTCTAGCCAGAGACTTTGACTTTGAGTTGTCTTAAGTTGACTATGATACTAACCGCATATAACTTAGGAGACGAACCTCTCTTGAATAGTGCTTCACTTCCAATACTTCCACTTGACCCAACTATAGTTACTCGAGGGACGCCATGCCTTTATTTGGCTATAATCAAAGCGAAGCTTTCATATTGAAGATCCATAGTATTCTCAAGTCGAGAGAATTGTGTAAATCTATCACATCTATATTTTCTATTTGACCTTAGTTACTGTAACCTATAGAAAACCCTCGAGTGAGTCGTTCCATAGTTATCCAATAACTGTTAGTATGTAACCCCTAGGTGCCCCCAGTAGTCATGAGTAATACACTATCCAACATTTGGAGAGTGTTATGCATTCTAGTCTCAACAGATACATCGGTATCCAGTCTCGATGCATCTTGACTAAAAACATTTAAAATGGTATATTTGTTTCGTTGTGATAAATTACTCACGGTTACAACACTTTGTAACTACTATCATGAAATACAACATTTACGGATTTTTCTATTAAACATACTTTTAATTAAGTTAATTAATTAATATAATCATGTTTATCAAGTATATATTAGGAAGAAAATAATTTTATTTCGAACAAGATTGGTCAACGAGTTAGATATATGTTACAAGTTACATAATTGCCCCTTGGGCATACCCCTAACTCTACCATTAAGACCTATAAAATAGGCAGGTCTCCATCATTAAGACCTTACCCGAGGCAGGTCCCTAGATGGTTCTCGCTAACTGACATTGTAAGATATTCCATCAGATCACTTAATACTTCTCCTAAGATTCTAAGAAAGAGGTGGGCCTTACCATAGCCGCTTAATACCTCTAATTCAAAGTGGACCCCTCCTAAAGATTTATCCTATCGGATCAATAGCATGACCTATGATCCATAGCTCAACCATTACATCTCAGATTAATCCGACTATTCATTGGTACTAGTAGCTAGGTTGACTGGGCAGACTTACCCTACTGAATTACGACTTCCCTCGCATCCATTGAGGTTATTTATTATAGGCTATGTCTCACATCAGTCCGTAAAGCCACACCGTTGGTAGCCATATTTAACCGGACATACTTTATGTAACTTTAGACCGACCTTGCATCCCTACAACTTAGTCATACTTTATATGTATACTGATTATATACATATATCATCCTACAGGATAATAATCAAGGCCATATAAGGTATCTCCTTATTTCGCCTTTAACTATGGATTAATCTCCATAATAATCAGTCACTACCTTCCTCAGAAATTTATGTTATTTACTACCTTATTAATTCTAATCAACATGTTCAATACGCTATAATTGTTATGTTATTGTTACTTTAGTGATCAATATATTAAAATTATATACATATATACACATGAGATTGGAATAAAATATTTCTAGCCATACGCAAACAAAAAGCTTATTAACTTAAATGTCAAAACTCATACAAGTAACAAATTCCAAACAAAAGAATAGCTAAATCCTTAGCCAACAATTTGACTTGTAAACAAAAATGAATATTACCAAATTTATCTCATATTAATATATTAGAATTAACTTCGATTTTCAATGAACAAACTTTATATTTTAAGCCATTCATATTCTATCCAATTTTGCAATTACCACCTTAGAGTTAAAAAGGAATTCATACTTATTTTAATTTAGAAAAATAGGTAGTGCAAACTACAATTAATCAAAAATCATAATTTGCAAACCTTTTCCAACTTTATTTATTTTTAGAATCCTTTAACGCTATAAGAGAAATCAAAAGAGATGTAGTAGAACATATTATAAATTGCTTAAATCTCAGCATAGATTTGATTATAGTATTAATACAAAACGAAATTCCAACATATTCAAAGAAAACATTTATTTAGGAAAATTCTAGGGCTTTTAAATGTTATGCTTTCGTCTACCAAATTTTCCCAAGGAATTCATCAAATCCAAATAAATACTATTCAATAACAAAAATATGAAAAGCTTGATATTTCCACACATAGAGAATTGTTTGCTCCCTAATTGGATTTGATTCCACCATGCCTAATTCTCTTTTAGATCTCCAACTTAAAATCCTGACTAATTCAGAAATCTAAAGAAGAAGAAGACGAGATCTTATTTACACCACTCCTAATTCACTGTCATATCGTCCCTTTTTTTGTGCAACAAATAGATTGTGTGCGTATGTGTGTATTAGTTTTAGGAATTAGATGATAAAGAGGGGAAATGTTGGGAATTTAACTAGATATTAGAAATTAGAATTACTCACCAGAAATTTTCCTGTTTTTGAAAAACTAAGGCGAAAGATTTTGAAAGAGCTTCACCGGTAAGTGAGGGTTTAGGGGTCTATTTATAGAGGTGAGAAGGAATGAGAGCCGTTAGATTTAAAATTAACAAATCTAGGCCATTTTGGCCTAGGGTTTTCATCACTTAAACGCAGCCACCATTCGACAGCGGCCAGTTGGGCGGTCAACCGGTCAACATTAATTTCGGTCGTTTTGTTTCTTTCCGTTTTTGAAGATTTATTACACTGAATTAGTTATACGATAACCCTAGATTAGCCTAAACTTTAAGTATCCCTTAACGTTAATTATTTAAATTCATATCTTAAACTTTTCAAAATTCAAATATTTAGATTTTTAGATTTAAACTCGTTTGAATTATTTCAAATTCGAAAACTTTTAAACATCCGCAACTTCTCTGTTTGTACTCCAATTTCAGTATATTATAAATGGAAATTGGTCAAAAAATGGCCATAGACGCAATGGTACAACTTGCGTGGTCAAATTCTAAAGTTTACAAATTTTCCATTTCCAATGCCCCTTCTTATAATAGCGATGATACTTACCTTGTCAATTGAAGCGATCTTATTCTTCTTATTAGCCTATTTCTATTATTTCAACTATTCAATGATGACACTTTCCCTTTAACCATAAGCATTATGCCTTGATCCTTAAATGAAGACTCAGTTGATCTCAACATATTGTAGCTCTGTGATGCTTACATTCGACTGGTTCATGTTATAGTTTAATATGAATGGCTCAGACCATGGAGTAAGAAACTTATGATCATGTCCACTTACGGTTCATTACTTATTTCAACATCTAATTAAGAAACTGTATCAATATAGCCCTTCATCATTGAGACATACTCATCCACTTTCATGGCCTTCAATATCTTCATGTTGAACAACTTGTTAGTAATCTCGTACCTTGTGGAACGATATTGCTTCTCAAACAACGCTTTAAGGATATCAAAGATTTGATGGACATACATGTTTTTGTGCTTCCTTTGTAAGATTTGTCTAACATATATGGTGCGTAAACTTGGGTGGTTTCTAAGTCTATAATCCATTTATCATGAGAAAATATTAGTTTGGTTCTGCCTAATTAGTGGGTATATTCTTTGGAGGTTCGGTTACCGAGGACCATAAGCATTCATATGTAAGTGCTAGCCTATTCACTCTTAACCAGTCTCTGTATTTAGATCAAGCGGGTTTAGCATTTTCGAAACACACCTTTGGTGTAGACATTTTTCTGCAAATTAAGTTTAGTAGTTTAGGACTTTAAGTTCATAGCAGATGTCCTTATAATATTAGTAAGGTTAAACATTACACTTCATTTTACTAATAAGCTCCCAGTAGAATTTTATATTTCTCAAAACCCTAAGAAAAAACATAGAAATCTTTCGATTTCTCTAGTGGTTTTTAGGACATGCTTGTTTCAGGATTCCTATCGTGAGGAATATCAACAAATCATAGGCCGTTAAGTGATGGATAACACTTTATTGGTTATATTGTATACAACTCTTAACCTGTGGTCTTTATCCTCATCTCATTTTGACATTGAGGAATATCAACAAATTAAAAGTGATTATTCATTTGTACTTACCATTTTGCCATGTTCTAAATATAAATGCATGTACCTAATACCAACAAATACATGATATATCTTACCTTATCTAGTTAAATATTAATAGTACTGCACATAACATCTGTAGCATGAGGAATATTAACAACTAAAGAGTATATAGTAATCTATCAATATATGAATGGCAGAGAACAACATTTATATTAAATATTCATAATCTTTAATGTGTTTATTTGTGTGATCGATTTATGGAATAATATATTTCTTATGAAATACACTATGATTCAAGTATCAGAAAAATCAAAAATCATGGTATACATACTATACATATGTCTTTATTTCTTAAATCTAATATGGATTTGTTATAATTCCACCATTTATTATAGATTCATATCATATAAGTTTAAGTCTTCTATAACAGTGTATAGTTTTTATTAACTTATATAACAATCTTTTGTATAATCAAATATTAATTAAATCATAATTAATTAATTAACTAACTAGTCAACATTTTAATCAATTTAATTTTATTCATTATAAATACTTTAAATTGAATATGTATACTAAAAAATTTACACTAACACACATATATCTAACACGTGCATATTATATTATTTATTGATTGACATTTAATTAATCAGTTTACTTAAAACAAATTTAATTAATTTTAATTGGTTTTTAAAATTATATATACTAATTGTCTTAAACATATTAAGATAATTTTGCATGTACCAATATATCTGTTATTTAATTTAATTAATTAACTTTTAGTTAATTATTTATTCAATTTATCCCATTAATTATTATTAAAATTTTGAAAATAATTATTTAATTTTTGAAATAATTTTGATAATACATTTATAAATTTTTTTTACTTATTTTAAATTTAACCCTTTGAATTTAAAATATAATTTATGATTTCAAAACGAGATTTTGAAAATTAGCCCAAGACCCAAATTCAATTTAGGCATTTATATTAAGAATAACCCTTAGGCTTACTTAACCATTCATGTCCGACCAAAAGCTAGGTAGGGTAGGATACTTAATTATCCAACAATCCAACTTTAGACACTACCATTTTGGACACCTTACTAAATGGGTAGGATTTAATGTGCTAGTCATAATACTGCTAATTTAAACCACATAGGCTATTGAGCTCTAATACCATTTCTGTAACTAGGGTAGCACACAACTAGTTAGATGGATAAATTGCAAAAAAATTCATTTTTAGATCTTATTAGGCCTATGAAATCTAAACTAATTTAGATCTAATTTAAATAATTTTAAATAAAATCTTTATTTTATGAAGTTAGTGTATATAAAGTGATATTGTATATATGTAGTATATATATGCATTAAATACACATATACTCGTATAGTGAACGTGAAACGTATAGATGTGTACATGGTTTAATGTGCCTGTATTTAAAGGTATTGGTATTTACACTACAATGGATACATTTACCCTTTTATATACATATTCGTTGTCCTTGATTAATTTGTTATTATCTAAATTTACATGTATACATGCATACATACAAACACACACACACATATTATATATATATAACATTTATATATAATTAACCTGAAGATGTTGACGAATTCTAATACTTCAAATTAGTATTTAAAATATCTTAAGGTAGATATTAATTCAAAAGTAGATCTAGATCTAGATTAAAACTTATTTCAAATTTAAAATTCACAATTTAAATGTTGATATATACATACACACACACACACAAATATACACACACACACATACATAATTCTTTTTAAGTAAACATTCAAAATAGTACACATATAAATTTTATTTATAAACTATTAACTAGTAGATTTAATACAAACATATGTTAAAAATTAATTTTTTTATATTATGGCCGAAACCTTTTAATCACTTTTTTCATTTTCTCAGTCGGCGATTAAATCAAATAGTTTAAATATTAACATTCATATATCACCTTAGCTAGTTGGGGGAAAGATTGGCCAAATTTATCGCTTGCACATGTTTTGGTTACACTCTTTTGGTATAATCCAATTTCACTATTTTAAGCAGCATTTGGTAGTAACAATTATATACACCAATTATCTTCGTCAAAGTTGTATCACATTAGGACTGGTGGAATTTGGTTTTGGTAAAAATCAAAATATCATCCATACTAAGCTTGTATGATCCAAACACAAAGTCCTTGGTTCAATAATAACATTTCTCATTAATTGAACTGCTCTGGCTAGAGACTTTGACTTTGAGTTGATTAAAGTTGACCGCGATACTAATCTTATATAACTTAAGAGACGAATTCTTTATTGAATATTGTTTCACTTCAAATGTTTCATCTCAGACCCTACTATAGTCGTTCGATGGACGGCGTGCTTGATTTGGCTATAATCAAAGTGGAGCATCAACATGCGAGTTTAATGGTATTCTAAAGTTGAGAGAACTATGTAATGTTGTCACTTTAATATTCTCTATTTGACTTTAATTATATTAACCAATAGAAAAAATCAAGTGATTCATTCCATAATTATCTAATATCTATTAGTATGTAACCATTTGGTTCCTCGGCTGCCATGAGTAATACAGTGCCCAATGTTTGAAGAGCGTTATGCACTCAAGTCTCAGTGGATGTATCGATATCTTGTCCGGATAGATCTTGACTAGAACTATTTGTATGTTATTTTCATTATAATAAATTTCTCATGTTTAAACTCATTGTAATCACAATCACAAAACATATCATTAAAGGATTCTCTATTAATATACTTAATTTAGATAAATAATTAACATAACACATTATGATAAGTATATAATATAAAGAAATGCTTTCTATTTTGGATGAGATTTTATCATAGATTTATTAATTTACAATAAATTAAACAATTGACCCAAAAGCATGCCTATAACTATATCAACTCCCACTTGCATTTGGGGCCAATTATGGATTTATTCATATCCCTTTGGTCGTTGAGAATGATTGAGCTAGACACGTTGTGAATGGATCTGCCATGTTTCCATTGTATCTACTCTTAGAATCATGACTTCCTTCTTCTCGACAAATTATCTAATGAGGTGAAAATTCCACAGAATGTGCCTCAATCTCTTGTGTGCTTGCGATCTATATAGTCTCATTGTTGTCACAAAACAATGTCATTGGATTTTCTATGTTGGGAATCATCCTTAGCTCACCCATAAAGTTTCATATCCGGACCACTTCCTTAGCTTCTTCGTTAAGGGTGATTACTGGGATTCCATCATTGAACCAACTACTATTTCCTATTTGCGACTTTTCCAACTAATTGCCACCGTTTGAAGTGAAAATGTAACCTAGTACAAACTTACTGTCATCGATATTACTTTGAAAGTTGGAGTTTGTATACCTCTTCATTAGGAGGTCCTTGTTACCATATTTAAGGAATAGGTTCTTTGTATTTCTTAAACACTTAAGTATGCATTTTATAGTAGTTTAATGTTATTCTCCTAGATTAGGCCGATATTAGCTTACGCATCCTAATGCATAAGTCACATCCGGTCTAGTACATAGCATGGCATAGAATATAGAACCGATTTCCATTGCATAATGTGTCTTCTACATATGCTCTTTCTTCTCATCTGCTTGAGGAGCATTCTTCTTTGGAAGGATGATTCTAGATTGCATTGGAACATTTCCATGCTTGAAATTCTCCGTAATGGATCATTTTAGAATAATGTCCATGTACAAGGATTGGGACAATCCTGGCAGATATCTCTATGGATCTTAATACCTAGAATATAGGCTACTTTTTCCAAATCCTTTGTGGGAAATTCTTGGATATCCAAACTTTCATTGATTGCAACAACGCAATGTCATTGCCGATCAATAATAAATCATCAACGTAAAGTACTAAGAATGCTATAGCACTTCCTTGTCCTTCTCGATATACGCATGCTTCCTCTATGTTCTAATAAAAACCAAATCATTTGATTACTTTATTGAAACACTTATTCCAACTCCTTGAAGCTTATTTAAGAGCATAAATGGATCTTAACAATTTGCAACCTTTTCTCTCACTCCCATTAACCTTGAAACCCCTAGGTTGCGATAGGTATACAATCTCTTCTAAACTATCATTATGAATGCCATTTTTACCTCCACTTGCCTTATTTCATAGCCATAAAATGCAGCAATGGCTATCATTATTTAAATGGAATTAAACATTGCCATGGGATAGAAAATTTTGTCATAATCAATACCATAAATTTGATGAAACCCTTACGTAACTAGCCTAACTTTATACGTCTCTACTTGTATGTCTGCCTTTAGCTTTTTTTTCTAGAATCAATTTGCAACTGATGAGTTTTATCCCTTTGGGTATGTCAACCAAAGTCCATACTTTGTTTTCCTACATGAATCCTATTTGGATTTCATAGCTTCTAGCCGAAGTGGATTATATTACTCTGTAATGCTTGTAGGAATAAGAGAGAGGCGTCGTCTATTAAGATCACAATCTACTTTCTTATCATCCACAAGAAACTGTTATATCTCTCGAGTGCACGAGATTCCCTAATAGACCTTCTAATATGTTGCATATTCTCGTGCAATGTTGAATTTGGTTCTCCCATTAGTTTAGCCTCCATGTTAGTTGTAACATCCCATATCTGGAGGCCAAAAGCTAAGCACTATAAATGTTGCAGCCATCCATATTATTAACTTCTAGTGACGAAATACGGTAATGATAATGGTATGCATAATATCAAAAGCAAATGAATATAAAAAAATCACAGATTTTAAAAACAATATTTTGCTGATTGCATTTCAAAACAATAATTCATATCTATGTCACATAATCCTATATCATTTCCCAGGTAATGATTAAATATATCATTTACAAAATACGCCAAGAGCGACATATGACGATGCCCCTTGGGTTGATCAAAGCAATATAGTCATAACTGACATAATATACACAGTGAAAACAAAAATGAAACTCCTAAATAGCTATCCATCAGCCACCTACTCGCCCCCGGAAGCTTTATTCGCCAAAAGACTAAAACCTAAAAACCTTAACCCTTAGCCTACTCAAATCAATTTGGAGTACCCGAGAGTTTAAGGAAAACAAAAACTTTGAGTCAGACATAAAGCTTGATATGAATAATTCTGTTACATCTCGATTTACTGATATTAAGTGACACCCCACGCCGCTTAGCGAAATGGGTTTCCCCTCACTAATATCTTGTTCAAAACATATATTTTTCAATCCTTTCGTGCAACCAAATTGGTTGATCAAACTAATTATATCAAAATATCAATATCTGTTATGCTAAATAAATAGACTATCTGTCCATCAAACTTATTATGTCAAAATAGCAATATTTGTTATGCTAAATAAATGGACTATCCGTCCATCAAAACAAGTAATATGTGAGCTATCTGCCTACATATAATAGCAAGATCCATTATGCTACAAATGAACTATCTACTCATAAAACTGGGCGGACTGCCCGCAAACTGGACTAACTGTCCGAAATCTAGGCTAACTGCCTGCAAAATAGACTAACTGTCCGAATTACTTTCTTAGGGTTAACTACCCTTTAAATTTCCCTTGAAAAGCTTTTCAAAATGATTTAGTCCTTCAAATCATATATATACAAGGAAAATAAATCTTTAGATTTACTCTATGATATTTTACGATGATATATGCACTTTAACTAAATTAATGTTGAAGAATTTTAATAAGGATTAGCTATCATTTCAAATAAGTTAAAGTCCTTTTTAACTTGTAAATTAGGCTAATCTTCCTATACAATATATTCTAAACCCTTGTTTAAACCTTTAAACAACCCATTCGAAACCCCTTCCAGGTAACCCCTTCGAAACCAAGTAAACCTTTTACTTAATCTATACCGAAAGGCCAAACCTTACCTTTCAAAACCATTGAAAGTTACTCTTTCAAATCCATCGAAAGTTACTCTTTCGAAACCAATGAAATTATTTCCTTTGAAAGCTTTAAAACATTTAGACATCCTTCTTTGAAACCTTTAAGTATTGCATTTCGAAAACATAGGGAAAAACTTTTTCCATCAACCCTTTTGAAACTCGGGGAACCACCCCTTTCGAAATCATTCATTAAAACCTTTCGAAACAATCAAAACTCAATCCTTTTAAAAGCACTTTGGTTCAGTTTAAAATATGTAGAAACCTTTGGAAACCATTCAAAATTTCATTCCTTCGAAACACGTCTCGGTTGAAACCATTTGGATTCTGCCTTCAAGTAGAGCAAAAGGATTAGAAACCCATTATAGTCGAAAGCATCTATTTTGAAACCTTTTAAAATTAGGTCTTTCGAAGCCGTTTGAGTTTTACTTTAGTTATGTAAAAAGGGTCCTTTAAAGCATTTAAGTCGAAAGCTACTGCTTTGAAGCCAATTCCTAAGTAATGAAGTGATGGTGTCGAAACCATTCCTTCGAAAGCAATAGAGAGGTGGCCAAAATTTTAGAAAATAAAACAATCCTTTTGAAACCATCTGGGTCGAAAGGTAGGAAGCGACATTTGAGAGGCTTCGAGTCAGTAGGACTCAATCATTTAAAACAAAATTTCAACCCAATCGAAACAATTCCTTTTAAAACCATTTGACTTAGTCGAAAGCAAGCAGGTGCATTTTTAATTTAAAAACAAAGTACTGCCTCAACTCCTTTGAAACCCCGGGTTTCAACTCCAAACCTTCTGCCTACATCCAATTCACTACGTTCTAGTAAACTAATACCACGTGCATTGGTTTCGACTGTGTCGAAAGCGAAGATGAGGAGGCGGAACCTAGTGCCGACGGTGTCAAAACAATGAAAATCATGGAGCAAACAGTTCTTTTCACCTAACCTTCTTTACATGTCTAAATATGATCGGTTGCCTCTTTCTTTACCAATAAAAAGTACTGCACTTTGCCAAAAGGACTGCCAACTTTCTAGATTTAATAATTTAAATTATTTTACAAAAAGACCATTCTCCTCTTAAGGTTATATAAAACATAAGTCCCATACCTTAAATTTTAAATACCCAACAAAATACTTAGGAAAAATTTGGAAACTTTTCAGAAAAACTCATTTAATATGTTTTCTAACATATAAAAATTTAAGACCAAATCCTTTATTATTTAACCAAAAATAATCATTAACCCAAAATATCATTTTCTTTACTAGAAAATTCATATAAAATCCACAATAATTCCAAAAATTATAAAAATCGAAACCCGTCTCTAAAATAATATTTACGACCTTCATAAAAATTCGCAAGGCTTTTGGATGTTATTTAATAGGATTTTCACCTTAAAACAATCATAAATTAAATATGAATAACCATAATTCATCAACAATTATATATATGTATATATTCATTTTATCATTCATAAACATGGAAAATCATTGCAAATTTTTGAAATTCATATTAAAACCGAAAACACAATCAAAAATGATATGTATACATTATTCACCTTAGCTTTTGAGATTATAGAGATTGAGATATGAATGGAATTGATTTGTTTAAGCTTCTTCCTAGATTTTCTTCTCCTTTTCCTTATTAACGGTGTCCAGTGCATTGAGTTTTAAATTTTGAGAATGAAAAATGAACGTGTAAAATTTTACACAGCAAAGGGAAAGGATATAGGAATAGCCTCTTACCTATTTTACCCCTCTCCTATTTCCTATTAAACTCTTCTTTTAGTTCATTACTAAATGGCACGGCTACCCCTTAATTAAAATCAAATCCCAATCCCCTAATCAACACATTATAATATTTTATTTAACTAATTAAATATCCTAAATAATATTATCAAAAATTTGGGGTATTACAGTTAGTCTTTCGGATCTCATCTTAGTCTACATCTTTGATATTAATTTCTTTTGATAGAAATTCCTTTTTAAAAAAAACAACATATTGGGAGACAACAACTGTAACAACCAGTAAATTGACCACTTTAAAAATGGAATGTTTAATTTATTTAAATATTAAATTGTAGAATTATCAAACTTAAAAAATTAATTTTTATATGATAAATAAGAATAGTAAACTTATTTTTGATATTGAATAAAGATTTGGAATTTCCATTGTAAAATTGACAAAAGTCGGATTCCAATAAAGAAGATAAATATTCATGAAATTTGTTTAAACGATAAATAATTCCTTTTAAATATATATATATATATATATATATATACATATAATCGATATCAAACTCGTTTGATAATAATAGTAATTTAATTTATAGCGGTTTGATAAATATATAAACTAGTTTTATAAAAATTGACAAATTTCGTCGCATATCCATAAATCGATGTCGTATTTTTATAAGAAGATTTGGATATTGTTTTATGTTATTTTATATGTTAAATATGCTTTTTTTAATTATTTAAAGATAATATTATTTTGAATTTTGGTTTACGTAGATAAATAGTTTAACAAAAACGTCAAAATGTGATCGTAAAACGTATTGTCGAAAATCAACGTTTTGTCGATTAAAGTTATCGCTACGTTGTCGCACCTTTGTTAACATGTTTTAATATATACATTACACATGTTAATAACTAAGCTTGTTTACTTTTACTAAATAATATTAGAAAACTTCTAGAAGTCGTTAGTAAAAGTAAGTAAGAATTAACAAAAGTAAGAAAAGTAAACATCAAACCAATATCACATCAAAACCAACATAATTACTATTTTACTTAGCTTAGTTCTTAAGGAATTGAGACATAAAGTAAGAAGTGAAAGGATGATGTTAAGTTTTGAAAAAGTGGAATTTTCTTTTGGTTGAAGTAAGGTTAGTTTGATAATTTGGTAAGAGGTTATTATGGTAAATTACCACTTCTTTCTTTTTCTATAAATACCCACATCCTTCTTCACTTCCGTTCACATTTCTCCTTCTTATTTTCTCAAGCTTCTTCATCTTCTTCCTCTTCTCTTTAATGGCTTTCAAGATATAAAAAAATTAAAAAGAAATAATGTAAAAATATTTACGAAATATTCAAAAGAAATCAATGTTCATCCTCTTCAAATCAAACTCCTCTTTTCTCCACGTTTTACCTCTTCTTCTCTCGGCCATACCCTCTTCAAAACATAATCAAATTATAAAATTCATTTTTTCAAATTATGTATTTTTGCAGTGGCTTCAACTTTCATGTTGACCTCTTTATCTTGGTCTAAAGTTAAACACTTCTTTCCAGTGCATTTTCTGGCCTAGTTTTTAAGCCAGAGAGTAGGTGATTTTGTTTTGATCATAACTTAATCATAACAGATCAAAATTAAGAAGTCATAAGCATCTATACCGTAAAATCGATTTTCGACGGAATGAAAAAGATATATCTGGTAGAATCGTAACCATAGAATATGACCCTAATCGAAATGCATACATTTGTCTCATACATTATGGGGATGGCGAGAAAAGATATATTTTACACCCCAGAGGGGCTCAATTTAATATTTATGTCTATTATAAATATAAAGATATCATAAGTATATCTATTATATTATATTATAATTATATAATATAATATTAAGATTATTAAGTATAATAAGTGCAAGGAATGAGAACTAAACGAAAATTTAGTGTACCTATTCATCTTTCTACACGAATATGTATGACAACCCACTTTAAGTTTACGAAATTTTATGAATCTTTAGTTTTTAAAGAAGATCTTCTTCCATCTAGAGGAGATATTCGTTTGTTCAGCGTGGGACGAATCAGTATAGCTATCCTTCCGCTGGCGCAGCAATGCAGTCTCGATCAATATGGAAATGAAATACTACATAATTTCTTTCTTCTTTTTTGTTCTTTGTTTATGCATAATTTTATGTTATAGATCAATAGAAAATTAGAAAGTTCATTCCTTTTTGAAACCATATTAAATTCCAGTGGATAAAACTTTTATTTTGATCACTTTTTCTAGTTTTGAAGTTTGTTATACCATAAATTCAATTATTTGAACTATATTTTCGGGCTTCATTTTTGTCAATCCGACGATACCTCTTCTTCATTCTATCAAATCTTCCTCAAAATAATCAAAATAAAGTAATTATTTTTTCTAAATTCAAGAGAAAATAATTTGCAACAATTTTTCAGTTAACAAGTGTTTCAAATTTTGAGAGTAATAGAGTCAAAAATAAGAGAGAAGATGACCTATATTTCGGGTCTAATTTTGAGAATTCATGTTCAAAGCTCTACCGCTTCTTCTCTATATTTTCGGCCAGCCTCCATCTTAAACCTTGGCTAAGATATTGTAAGGAAGAGGGTATTGTTTGTTAGTGTTTAATGAAGTAGGAATTAATTAGTGAAGTGTTGGTTGATTAAAATGTTGGTAGGAATTTAATCGCTTTGGTTTAGGGTGAGAAACTCTATTTAGCATCTCTCTCTCTCTATATATATATATATATATATATATATATATATATATATATATATATAATGTTTGATGTTGTGTTATGATTGCTATGGACGCTTATATATGCTTTGATCATCAAGTATTGATTGTTTGATATGTTTGTTAAATTTTTTTACCAAGTCACGTTGACATACATCGATAAGCATAAAGGAAATCACTTTCCTTTTGAAAATGAAATGGCGTATATGGAACGCTTAAACCTTTTGAAAATAGTTCTAAAATGAGTTAGAAATGTTTTATAAACATTTAAATATGTTTAGAGAAATAAAGAAATAAAATAAAGATTTCACCTTGTATATTTTAGAATATGTCCGAATCAATTTTCTAGAAAAATTGCATTTTTACAGTAAGACCAAAGTTTAAAATTTATATTTTAAATGTTTTAAAACATGAAATAAATTCTAAAGATCTTTTAAAATGTTTTAAAAGATATTTAAGTTGAAAATATGTATATTTAAATGATATAAAAGTCATTTTGAAGAATATAACTTTTAAAACACTATTTGCAACACGTTTCGCAACGCTTTCCGCATTAGTTTTTAATAACTTTTGAAACGTAGTTTTAAACTTAACAATTATTTCCTATAAATCTTGTGAATGATTTTAAAAGAATATTTAAGTAATTTAAAGATGATTTGGAAGTTTTAATGAGGGTTTGGATAAATGGTTAAGATGAATTGTTTATGTCGCTTAAACAAAAAGTGAAGAAGGTTGAATATAATAATTAACTGAATAATGCGGAAACGACTAGTACATTTGTCCCGCTTGTAAGACCTAGGAAGATAAAACAAGTTTTTAACTAAGGTTTGGGATGGAGCAACCAGTGTCCTGAATTTAACTGGCCTATGTTTTCTTTTCTTAGGCGAGGGGTGGAACAGATCGAAAGGAAAGCCCGAATGCTCTAAAATAAAATGATTGTATTAAGTTGTCGAAATAAAAGAAGATTAGTATTATAAAAATTTAAGCAATCTCCAAAATGAATAAATTACGACTTGAATTGCATAGAGATAATCTTCTTATACTTGGTAATAAAATCCGAAAAGGGAACTCGTCCTATTCGTGGAATTTAAAAGTTGATTTCACCGTTTATTCCGCCCATAACACTTGTTGAATACGGAAATTGATGTTGAATAAAATTAGAATGATTTCTATGATCCTATTTACTCAAAAATGTTTTGCTAAGATTAATTTTAGGGTTTATCGTAAATGATGTCTTAAGTAACATTGTTTTTGACCCACCTAAAAGTTAAGCAATTTGTATCGAGAGTTAAATAAGGGAAATTGAAATATTGTCCAAGGAAAGAATAAATTGCTTAGAATTACTCTAAGACAAAATAAAGAGATTTCAAACTCATCCGAAAACCCCTTCAATCTAATTTTCAAAATAAAACATATTGAAGACAAAGATATTCATGATGTAGGATTACTTGCCATTAGTCCCTGAAGGTGAAATTTACCATATTTAAAGGCAACAGTGCGCTGTTATGAAAACTTTGATTTGAAAAAATATGATCTGAAGTTAAGAAAGAAATCTATAATTAAGATTTAGTGAATGATTTGGAAAGGTTTTTCCTAAGTAAAAGGGAAAATAATTTGGAATTATTCCAGGATTTAAGGAAGGTTTAAATAAACCAAATGATTCAATAAATGAGGTTTAATGATTCCATATACTCTTGAAAAAAAATGGAATAAATTGAAGAGAATATATCTAAGAAAGATATTTGATTTAAATAAAAGATGAAATAATTGATTGATGATTGATATCCACGTATGAACTTAACATCTTTTTATCGATAATTGGATTTTGAAGGAACCGGCATCGGATTTGGGTGATTCCTATCCGAAAACCACTTCGAACCAGTTTACATACTCGAAGAATGAAGATATTTGAAGATGGAGATACTAAGACGAATACGAACGAGGGATACTTGTTGATTAATTGGGGATAAACTTTTGATTCACTATATTGTAGCAGTGGTCTCTTTGTTATGAAAAATCTCAAAACCACAAGGACTTCTTGCCTAGTAATGGCCGAGAAATGTACCTTTGGCTTCGTTTGGTCCAAGAATGAACTTGTATGGATGAATGTCTGGCCTTGCATTCCAAATCACAATGAGTGATCTGTATAAAAGTATATCATTCGATGACAGAGAAGACACCTTCTCTTAGCTTAACAACCTTTCTCGAGACATACGAGCTCAGGAATTTATACGTTTGTAGAAATCAGTTGTATAAATATGAAATGACAATGTGGCATTCAAAGTGAAAGAAGATGTGCTATGTGAAAAGGTAATCGTTGCCTCGAGCCTCATTAACCTGAAATGACCGAAACAGGATTAGATGTGGCAAGGCTAAGTGGGTCGTTCCCAATTAGGGTATGATCATCCCCTTATTGATATATTTCTTTCTGCTATAACGTTCAGGATGTAAATTAATGTGGTTTGTATGCTAGAGCGCGCTTACTTAAAGGTCGATAACAACCGGAGGATGACATATTCGGTACTATCTATTTACAAAGGTTGGCCGGTCTTGTGTTGGTAGAGGGCGGATGTTCTATGCCTCAGAAGATCCATGTAGAGGTGTACCCATCATAAGGTAGTCCCTTCACCTGGTCATTTGTATGGAAATCCATCCTCTAATAAGAACCTACAGTTTTGTTTGTAGAGCCTAGTATGCTGGAATTTAATAATTGTAATAGTTTCGGCTAAGATTAATAAGTTTAATTACAATTGTTTTCAAAGAGATGCCATTAAAAATAATATCAAATGTTTTGATATAAAAGTATTTTAGTTACCATAAGGTAAAAACCCGTCTGTGTTTATGTGTGGGCGTGGTCTTATGAGATACTCTTTCTTTTCAAAGGATTTTATTTAAAGGCTAATATATGACACTGTCGTTTATTATTGAGTTTTCTCACGCTGGTTTATCAAGTCTGAACCGGATATTTTGGATACTCAGGTTAGATCTGAGTAATTTCAGGTTTAGTTGAAGCAAGTTGGAGTTTCCAGAGGAAAGCTAGGGATATTCATTTACGTATGGACATATTCCATTATCCGCTGTACTTAGTTTGTTTTAGTTTGATGTTTGCCAGTACTTGTAAGGACAGATGTTTATAACTATCCAGGCTGAATTTAGGTTAGACTTTGATATATGTATTTATAAGTTTTCCGTTGTAAAGATATTTGTTCAATATTATATATTAATCCATTCGAGTGAGATTTTATTCTATCTATTTTTCTTTATTACCCTTCATGTTTCGTCTTTTCGCGTAATTTGAGTTGGACATGTAGGGTTTATTCTTGATTCAAAGGGTACGGAAAAATGGTCCACGACAACAACCTTTTAGTCCTCAATATTTTGGAAAATATATCGCATCGAATTCTTGGGATATCTTATGAGTTTACACAAGGCTGATCTTGCCACAAGTGTGTTGGGACTAATGTTCTGGTGTTAACTTTATACGAGCGTACCATCATTTGATTTTTTTTTTAAAAAAAATCCCGGTGTTCGTAAAATGTATAGGATAGGCATACTATTGGATAGGAATTGTAGCACCCTACATTTTTAATAAAAATAATTAATTAATTAAAGAGGGCATTTTGGTAATTTCACATGAGGCTGAGAAATTAAATTTGTATAAATAAAGAAATTTGGGAAGTCTTACATTTCCATTGTGTCATGTAGATTTTTCTAGCCCAAATTCATATATAAAACATCAAAAATGGATAATTCAAAGGAGATATAGACTATTTACTATTTCATTCATTTTGAGTTTTACACCTATTTTGAAATTAAATTTAATAAATAATTAAAAGAATAAATAAAAATCATTTAATAAGTAACTAATTGAGTATATTTGAATTACTCTAGAAAAGGAAACAATGGTTTTATGTGCTTAAAAAAAGAAGGAAAGATCTATACATGCACAGACTTAAAACCGCTTTCGAGGAAAGCACTAGTTACCATGATGATGAAATTATTGATATAATTAATGAAATGATATGTTACAGATACTAGGAAGAGAAAGTCAAAATATATTTGTGAAAGGATTGCATTTATTAAAAAGAATGCATTTCTCGAGGGAAAATGTATATTATTTTTTATTTGTAAAGAATAAGGGTAAATTTAATTTTTGAATTTGGAAAGGTTAACACCAATTGGTTACAAATTGGTTGGGCATGCTAATGAAGAGCAAAGTTCCTGATTGATGTCAATGTATACACACATACACACACACAAATATATATATATATATATATATATATATATATATATATATATATATATGTACATACGTGTGAATACCAATCCTTGATTCCCCACAGTAGTCAATAATAATATATATGTAGAATATTAATAAATGGTATTGGTTTGAATTATAATTATCGTATTAATTGGGAGAATATAAACGTTATTTTTTTTAAGGAAATACAAAGAAATAAATTTTGCATATATGTATGGATAAGCGGCATATGAATAAACAAATAATTTTCCTCGACTTAGAGTTCACCTATAAATATAAATCCAAGCCCAACTCCTTTAATTATAATCCTCTCAAATTCTATACGTTCTTTTCTTCTTCCTCCTCCTTAAAACTCCTTAATCCAAACACAACTTTCAAATTCCTCCTTTGAATTTATAGACTAAAAATCAAAGAAGATAAATAAAATTAAAAGAGAGAGAGAGAGAGAGAGAAGAAGAAGAAGAGATTCAAATCAAAAGAGAAAGAGAAGAAGCATAAACAAATCAAGTAATAGAGGAAGGGAGACAGCGAATCAAATCAAGTAAGGAAAGGATTTCTATGAACAATCCTCAAGGTAAGTGGATGTATCTATAAAATGACCATGTTATAAATAAATAGTTAAACTTCAATTATATATCTTCTTAGAAGTAAAAAATGATTTTTAGTCTGAATCAATGCTTTTTACCTAAAATATTGGTGAATTGAAATAGTTGGAAAAGCCCATGTATTGAACTAATAAAAATAATTATTGTTACCTCGGAGGGAAGGTTGATTAAATTAAAATTACTCTAATTCTACAGATATGGTTTTTTATATGATAAGTTTGAATTGATTTTGATAAATAAAGAGTGATTGAATATACCCTTTGGATTTAACTTTATACTAATTTTGAAATATAAATAGATATTTTTATTGAAATAAGTATAAAAAATTGATTAAAATATACGTAGATGATTGATAAAAATATTATTATAGTCATGAGATAAATTACCTGAAGTTGTTTATAAATGAAATAGAAATTGTGACAAAAACACTTATTAAACTGGAACCTTATGTGTATACTTGAATCAACGGAGAAGGCAAACAAAATAAATAAAGTAAATAAGTTACCAGACCTAAAAAGGAATGTCCAAATGTCTAGAATTGTAATCTGATGTCTAGATTTCAGAAAACATGAAACAAAAATGAATTGGTTCAAAACTAACTAGATTCAAATGACTGGATCCTTATCCGGACGTTTGGAATCTAAACCAGACATTTAAATAAGGAACCAGACATTTGAATGCCTATAATTAGAATTTCGTATAGGGAATCAGCCATCTAAATTAAAGTTCAAATGTCTGAGTTACTGTATCAAGCCCAACCTAGACCTGGTACATGCCAAGTAGGATGGATTGGAGAAACTTTTTCGCACTTCCTTTTCTTTTAGGAGTTTACATAGATGAATGGCATTATGCAACAAGCTGGAAAGTATACGGTTGGCGACGTCCTTGGTTCTCACTTCATGAACCTGAAAATGAGCCTTACGCCTATACTCTTATCCACAAAAATAATGAATAAAATAAATAAAATGAATAAGTTGCCAGACATTAAAATAAAATATAAATATCCGATATTGTAATCGGATGCCTAAATTTCAAAAATACGAAATAGATAGGAATCAGCTCAAAACTGAATAAATTTAAACGTTTAAACCCATAATCAGATTTCTGGAATCTAAGTCAAAAGTCTGAATAAGAAATCAAACATTTGAATGCCTATAGGTAGAATTTTTTGCGAGTAATTAGACCTTTAAATTAAAGTTTAGATGTCCGAGTTACCATAGCAACCCCAGGTTGAACATGGACCTGGTACAAGCTAATTAGGACGGATCAGGGAAACTTGTCCCACTTCCATTTCTTTCAGAAGTTCATGTAGATGAATGGAGTCATGCAACAAGCTATAAAGTATCACTTATAGGTTCTCATACAATACAGTGAGTAGTTGAATCACAACAATAAGCTCCTATCATTCGTAGCCGGGTTCCAGTCGCTACTGGTTTAAGTTGAAAAGAGTAGGCAGAGAAATTCATCATAGTAGGATCCATCAAACCTATAAAGAAATTGGGTCAGTTAATCCACCCATATTGCTACTTCTATAATGATATAAAGCATAGGATACGAGCACCAATGATAAGGTTATTTGACGTTTAAGTGATAAATTTTCGTTGACATTGTTAACCCAAAATATTATATCGGGATTACTAATTCGTATATAGGCTTAGCATTGAGAGGTATACCTAATTTGGTGCAACTCAAACGACTATCATTGAGAATGTTAACATAGCATAAAAAAGAGTTTATGATTCGATTGTCAGCCCAACGTATAAATAGGCGATCCATTGTCGATACCATACACTAGAGATATTTTAAAATTATTCAGTTTCGGTATATACCATCTGTGAGTGGAAACTTCCTTAAATCGTAATTGTATTAAGGTACATTAAGAATAGTCGTCCTATAATATGAGAATAACTAATTTCTTATATATGAATAATAAATAGACACTAAGGAACACCCTTAGGTTGTGTAGGTTATATCTAAATTTAATTACTTGTCAACACCATACCACTAGTGATATAATTTACACACCGGACCTTGTTTGATCCCTTTTCTCCCTTTTTATATTTATTGTAGAAAGATAGAGCAGTAGATGAATAAGAAAAAAGGTGCATGGAGAAAGTGGCTTGTTACTATGAAGATATATTTATTCTCCTCTATACCTTACATTATATTTATTATCCAAACTACGTTGTATTATCATTTGGATTAGCACTTGTAACACCCTAGTAATTATTATATAATTGTTAAGGCTCAAAAATGGAATTTGAGCAAATGTTAAAATATTGCCATGAATGCACTATTGCGTTTATAGCGATTTTCTGAGCAACTTTCTTATTTGGAGTTTTCCGCTCAGGGCCCAAATAAAGAAATTATTAGCATTTGGAGTTTTCGAAACAAAAATAATTAAAAACAATAAAAGGAAAATAAATATTATTAATGCAGACCACATCGATCGACCTCCATCCTTGGGCCGATCAACCGCCAATGGCTAACTTATTTTGCAGTGGTGGCTAGGGTTTGAACCTTGGACAAATGGTCCGAATTTAATTATTTTAATCTAACAGATATGATTCATTCGAGCGCATACAGATAGAGGCCTAATCCCTCACTTCTCTTCTCATATTTTATAATCAAAGCAGCAAAGCTATGCAATTTTTCCTTCTCCATAACAAATATTATATTATACACAAATTGGAGGATGAAAAATAAAAGAGAAGAATAGAAGAAGCAAATCAATGTTGCGGAAGAAAAAGGCAATTTTAATGATTATAAATCTAATTCCCCTCAGCTTGAAATCTCTTTTCAAATCTGTAATTTTAATAGTATGTATATACCATGTTATACATATTATTTTGAATTGGAAGGAAAAAGGAGGCAAGTAAATGGATCAATTAAAATATGGAAAATTTAAAAAGCTTGAAAGGTGGGTGGGAAATTATATGATTTATTTATAACATTAAAATTTATATCGTTGAGTTTTATTTAATTATTATGCCCATGTAAGATCCATGAGGTTGTAGGCTTAGGAAGATGAAATCTCACGTATATATTTTTTAGGTTTGGTAATTGAAATAGGAATGGTATTTACACCCTAATTTGAAAATTTGAAAATTGGTTCCGATATTTGTTAAAGTTGAATATTGATAAAGTTGTAAAGTTTATTCCCAATTTATAAGTAGGTTTTAAAAATGTTAGTATTTGTTTAAGTTGCCATTATTTGACTTGGAATGTGAATTTTTATGTTTTAATTTATTAAGAGCGAGGTACAGTTTAGTTATATTCATTTCCATGTAATTTTCGTAAATTATGTAATTCCATAATTGTATAAAAAGTGCATCATTTGAAATAATAAGGAAAATAATAATAAGGAAATAGATATGTAAAGTATGGATATTCTTCTTCATAGTTCACACTGTCTATTTCAATAAAAGAAAAGAGATAATTCTTTATAATTTCAAACGAAACAAGAGTTTATTGTTGGGTAATTTATGGAAAATTATAAAGGTAATCCTTTTTGAAATGGATAACTCTAATTAATTAAAATGTGAAAATTAATATTATTAAATTATTAAGCATATGAATTAACGTGTTAATAGGAGTAGATACACACACATAACCTTGCCTATAATATATATATAGTAATATACATTAATATTCGTATTATTTATAATTAGGACGTCTATTTATAAATAGCACAATAAATTATAGGATCTGGAGGTGATGATGGAAAAGAGATAGTAACTCCAAAATAAATAGGGTAATAAATATGCAGTTAAGAGAGAGTTATAGAAATTAAATAGGGACATAAATGTGTTAATGGAACTAGTTAAAGGATTTATTGTGGCATTTATGAAGAAATGAAATAGGCATAATAGGATTGAGCGAGTAAATAAATGTCAATAGAGATTGTCCGCTTTTAATAATAATGACCATTTACTATGGGCAATTGACATTTATTAGATATAAGAAGGAAACGAGGAATATAAGGAATAAGCGTACAAAATAGTAATAATTATGCATCAAACAAGTAAGTGTTAATACTATTAAATACATGTAGAAGGTCATATAATTTTCATAGTAGGAAATTATAAGCCTTAATTATATGTTTAGAATGAGCATGAATTAGTGGGCCTAACCCAACACTTAGGCTTAGGATGATTGGTTTAGTTTAGTGGGTTGGGACGCGAGATCAGTAGAGTTACACAGCAGAAGTCTACCCTTTACATAGAGGCTATCGACAGTTGTGTATACTCGCTACTGATGTGGGAAATCTCCAACTATAGGTCCTTGTGGAGAAGGGATATACGATTGCGTATAGGTATGGAAATATATACCAAGGGTTCACTTCAGATTTGAAGTATTAAATTGCTAAGTACCTTTAGGGATGTCAAGAGGTTTACTTTGGGTTGAGGTATTAAATAGTTATTGAGTCCGCCTCCTCTCTATATAAGAAGCCTACGAGGGTACTTAATAGGGAAATGGGTTGTGATTCATTTCTAACAAGAGGGATTAAGTAACCAGAATAGGAATTTTCCTTGACTTACATTAGATTAGTCTAAACAAGCTTTTAGATATGGGAAGTCAGCGGGCTATGTCAGTGTTGTTATTGAACTGGTATTTAGTAGTAAGGCTGGTTCATAGGCTTTGACCACCAATGGTCCCGCGCGGTCCTTAATAAAGATTCAGGTTATGTCCTGACGGATTTCACTTGTTACCAGTGTAAAATCTATATAGGATAAACAAAGACCTCAAAATTTTATTTAATTGTTTATTTGTTTTTTTACGGAGGAGGGCTAGCTAACCCTTAGATGAGTCCTTAAGATGAATTAGTAATACAATAATTAGATTATAAATCCATATCTAGGGCTCATCATTCTCTGTAGCTAGGACTGATTGACTAGTGTTTATGTTGCGAAGGGCCCGCTTTGGGTTTGAGTTATTAAATGATCGTTGGGTCTGTCTTCTCCTTATTTAAGAAATATTAAGTGGTCAGGTTATTTGGGTAGTATAGGGTTTAGATATATATGTATGTGTGTGTGTATATATATTTGTATGTATGTATGTATGTATGTATGTATGTATGTATGTGTGTGTGTGCGTGTGTATATGTATATAGACATATATAGTTATAATCGGAGGAGGTAAGGCATATCGTATGCGCAAATAGGATTGAATGGATTAGCCATGAATAATAGACATAACATCTAAATCGAAACCAATCAGCATAAATTTGTATTATGGGTAAAGTATGTAATTTTCTATTCACCAGAACATTGTTATGACCCTCTCCTCATTACAACCCAGAGGATAGATTTAGAGGAACAAGCTGCTGATGCAAGGTCAGAATGTAGATGTTGAAGTCTTTTCATTCATGCTCGGCCCTAACAAGGCAAATAGATACTCAAGGATTAATATCGATTCTATGTTAGTAGCCTTAGTTAGTAAGTATGTTTAATTATATTTCTGCTCCACTATGAGTCTATATTAATCGCTTTCTGATATACTTATGTTTATTGTAGGTTACCAAAACCTAAGATCTGTACTCTAATTGACTTAGGTTTCACTTCAATTAAATTCAGGTCCATTAAAGTATGAGTTGTTATAACACTTCTATGGACTACAGTTAATTTGAGACTATGCTATTTTGGATTAATTTTGGTACTTAATTTTTTTATTTTCATCGTTGTAATATCTAAAAGTTTAGAATACACTATGTTTTTATAAATCTCTACATCATGCAAATCTTAAAAACCTAACGATGCATAATTCTTGGCAAGACGTAAGTTCGAATGACATTTTTTACTTTGAATCAACGTATCTGAAAGCTCGGGTTATTACACTTGGTATCAAAGCCAAAGTTAAGCGATTCCTATAAAATTATGGCATATGAGAGTGCATATGTGTAATTTTCTATTATATATATGTATGGTATAGCATATATATTTTTATCTTATTAGGTAGTTGTTAGCTTGTCCCTTATATAAGCAAACAACTATGAGTCAAAATAAATGTTAAGATTATAACAACAGGGGTGAAAAATAAGTCAATCACATTTATTATAATCTATTCCACAAAGAAATGGTAACAGAGGTAACCTATATCAATTAGCAGCAGTGAGTAAATTATGGGTCTAAGGGTGAATAGAAGAAGAGTAGTACCGTTGGACCTATATAAAATAAGTTTAATGTTTAAAAGGCATAATAGAGACATGAAAGAAGGACTTCTCAAAGTTAGAGTAAATCTCCTCAGTTAAAGTGGAATCCCTATTCTTATATTCGAAATAGTTGCCAAAACTTCATTTGACCTAAATTGATGGCTGGAGTGTTCCTATATTAGAGTGGGACATCGTACTTAAGGATAAACTTAAGTTAACCATTTTGAAAAAAGAGGAGCTAAACCCTATGCTCTTAAAGCATTTTAGATGTAGCTAGGCTTATGTAAATTAGATTGTTTTCTTTACTCTAATTTAAATGTTAAACATTGGATATTTTTTCTAAAAGGTTTGAAACATAGGCATCAGATATTATTTTAAAAAAAATCAATTGGTTGATGATTTTCTATGAAACGTTTAAACAAAATTTATGGAAATTTATAAGAACCAAAAGCAGAATTGAAACAATTTTTTAGATGAGTTAGAAATCTCAATGTTTGAAATCTTTGGAAAAAATTACAATTTAAAGTTTAAAACGATAGCCCCTTATTTTAAGCTTCAAACGTGGGAAACTCAATAAAAATTATTTTAAATTATTTAAAGCTTTCATTTTTGTAAAAAATTAATGTATGGACATTGTTGCAATTGTCTTTTGATATGTATTTTGCATTTGGACAGTGAAACTTTTGAAAGGTAAATTGAAAAATGTAAAACCTAACTTTTTGAAAATATTTTTTCCGCGCTTTGAAAAAGAAAGTTAAAATATTGCATTTTCTTTTAAAAAATATCTCTGTGAAGGTTCCTTATTTATAAAAGAAAAAAATAGAAAAATACGTTTACGTGTCCACTTTTCTAAGCTAAGTAGAACCATTTGGATAAAAATTTAAATTGGAAAAAAACTTTTCATTTGAAAATTGAATGGAGTTATAAGAATTATATAGCTTATAAAGTTTGAATTAATTATGGTAAAGTAGTTATAATAGGCAATGCTGGTGTGCTCAGGACCTGCTAATTATGGAGTAGTAAAACATTGGAAGATTTGGGATAAATAAAGAAATTAAAATAGGGATTTAGTGATCTTTTTAATCAATATTTGAAGTGATAGGGTAGGATATCAAATTGAATTTTCTGTAATAATAAAGAGTGAACACCATTTCGTGCTTTTCTGCTCAAATATGGTTTGAGTTGTCTAATTTTAGCATGAGAAGTTTTGGAAAATGTGATTTGGCAAAAACTTATTTAATTTTAAAGAATAAAGAGTAAGCGAAGATATTTTATTGTACCAAAGAGTTCTATGGAGTAATAAGTTTCTTTGGTATGGCTAACTACAGTAAAAAGTTTATTAAAGACTTCACAATGATTTTTGCACCTATTACATGCCTTACCAAAAGAATTTGGTTTTTCTTTGGAAATAAACATTTGAGCATGCTTTTTTTAAGACAAAAGGGCTGTTTATCCATCATAAGTGTCTGAAGTATTAGTTGTCTTAACATTGTGGAAGAGATAGATGATTTGGATTATTTGTGAATGGGTATCGTTGGTTCGACATTTTGGGTAACATTACACTATACATATTCCTTTTGGTTTGGGAGTTATAGGTACCAAGCAAGTAGGTTGTCATCTTACAGTATATGTCCTATAGCGAGACTTCTAAAGTATTGATGCTTGAGTTGTCATCGCAGCTGCAAGTGCATTGTTTAGGACTGATGTTACATGAATTCCATTTCATATTCACTAGGCTAGCGCATCGTCCATTTTAGATGTTTCTAGATGATTTTTAGGCATGACACTATTTAAGTATTGAACATCATATCTATTGGATTAATATGGCAAGACATCATTCCAGCTTAAGTTGTCTCAACCATAAAGTAGCTTTAGTAAAATGTTGAGAAATTATATTTAGAAAAGATCCTATTGATGGGATTGCATTAAATAATGGTAAAAATTTTGGAAGTAAAAATTGCAATGGTTCCTAAATGAACTTTTAATTAAGATTACACAAGAAATGGCTAATTCATGAACTTGAATTCTCATTAAGTAAAAGATATTACAGTTTTCACATATTGAGAGTGTGGAGGCGGCTTTCGTGGAAAAATAAGACACGGGATTTTAGTAAGATTTTTGAGAAGAGGATGGAAGGATTATTTTCAATCATTCCTTGAATTAGAAGGAGACTGTTTATTTAAGAAAGCAATCATGAAATATTGATTTAGTGGTACATGTTTTGTGTTGCATAACAGTTGCACGTGAATGACGTATCACCTAGTGAATTATCTTTAATGCTAAAACAATTCTAGGATAGAGTTTTACTTACCTCACTTAGACTTAAGATTTTGGTTGCAACATTCAAAGGGATTAATTAATAGGATTACATGAATGCTTGAATATTTACTTTTTATACGCTATAGAACATAGTGGGATAAAAATAAAAAAATTAGCATACTAGAAACATGGTACCTTGGTATCACAATTGCTAGAGGATTATAGAAGCGATATGATAAGTAAAAAAGTGTAGCTTAAGTTTAATCAAAATTAGAAGAGAAGTTATGTTATTTTCACTAGTTTAGGAATAAGCTTTTGATATCTTAGGTGAAAATGAAGAATAACGAGAGATTCATGTTATTTGATGCTATATGAGACACCACCTACTTTTGAGTTTTCTTATCTTAGTATCCAAAAGATGAAGTAATCAGTATACTACTCAGATGATTCAAGACATTGTGTATGTGCATTGAGGTTCCATGAGGCTACATTTCCATTAGGACATATTTGTGCTAAAATAATCAATTATGGTGCATATCAACATTATTTTCTTTGAACTGGTAGCAAGGATTGCAGAGGCTTAACCATGTGCGTACGTTTGTAGAGATTTGGATTTAGTTTACATTCCACTATAAAAATTGGTAATTTGTGGTTGGAAAAATGAGCCATTTAAGAGTATTTGGATAAGGAAGGAGAGAATTCGATCTTTTCATGTTGACTCTTTTCTAGATTTTTCCACTTGCATGTTCGCTAGAGTGATTAGTTTATTAGAGAATGGATAAAAGGTTTCCATATGTTTAACTACTAAATTATAAAATTTAATGTTGTGGTATGCTTTGTTGTGTGGCTTATGTTTTGGGATGTAACTTGACTCATTATATATCATGTTGCATACATATAGAAATTATCATATATTATAAGATGTTTTGCATCCATGCCATATGTCATAATCTTACACTTATGTAGAAGTTGTATTAGTATTATGCATTATTCATATGTCATATTCATGACATATGTTGATTGATGATGTGCATTGTTTTTTGCATTTATTTAATCATTGCTATATATAATTTAGTTACACCTATTTTTTCCATTGATGTACATTGCTATCCGGAATGAAATTGTAGTTGATAGCTATGTAGATATCATACCTTATGTTGCTAGAAATGTTAAAAAATAGGTATGTTTAATATGAATTGTTTGGATCCTTTATTTGGATGCTTTGCATGTGGTGTGGTTTGAGTTATGTATTGCTTATACACATAGTTACTATTATGTGGTTGAGTCCACGAGTTGCATTTTCTGTTTGTTGGAATTTCAAGGACGAAACTCGTTTAAGGAGAGGAGAATGTAACCTCTGTACTTTTAACAAAAAAATTTAATTAATTAAAAATGACAAAAATTACATAGGACTGAAAAATTGAATTTTACAAATGAAGTAATTAATCTGGTTTTTCCATTGTGTCAAGTAGTTTTTTCTAGCCCAAATTCATACATAAAACTTAAAAAGTAAACAACATACGAAGGAGATATTACACCTAAGAATATAAGTTTGATAATTAACTACAAGAATAAATAAAAACTTATCGTACATTGAATATGTTGGATTTCTTTAAAAATGATATAATGGTTTTATTGCATTAAAAGAAAAAAGGAAAGATAATTACACGCACAAACTTGAAATTGCTTCGGGGGAAGCATTAATTACATGATGAAGAAATCATTGCTATAATTAATGAAATGATATGTTTTTTTAGCAAAGCTAGCCAGCTTTGTAGTGGGTCGTGCCACTGAGTATAAAATGAGAAAACAGGCGCTTTGCACATGCACAGAGCAACTAAACAGGCGAAAATTGAAAGCACAGGAGCTAGACAAAAGAGCCTAAACTACTACAACGCAATATTAATCTTCCTCAGAAGAGGAAGAAAAATCACGACCAACAGCCGAAGAAGATCCAATAACATAAGAACACCATGAGAAGAGAGCAGCCAGACGAGGATCATAACCAACTGAGCCAGGTGAGTAAAGAAATTTACTATCCCATGTGACATCATAAAACCTACTTTTGTTCTCCTCACCAATCTCACTAACCCTAATGAGGCACAAACCATCTCCCTCTATATGGTAGATAAGAAAACGACTCTCGCCCCCAATATAACTGATAAATGCATAAAAAGTGTCCTCTCAGGCGAATATCTCATATCAGAAGGAGCGTAAACCCAAGCACGTTCATCAAAATTCCAGGAGATGTAGAAGAGGAAGCAGAAAGATCCACCTCCAGGGATGAGGGAGGAGTAACAAAAGATGGGGCTATAACAGGCACTGAAATAGAAGGAACTACGCAAACCGGAGAAACAACAGGAGGATCCACAATGGGAGGAACAACAATGGGAGCTACCGGTGCATCAACTAAGGGAACAGGAGGAGCAACCTTCTTTACCCAATTCTGGACAGGCCGACGAGGAAGAGGAATCTGGTCAACAAGGGGAGTAACCGCACCAAAACAGGCATCGGCACAATGGCCAAAGGACTGACAAGATGTACAAATCTCAGGTTTCCAACTATATCGAACTCCGACCTCAGCTACATGGCTCTCATCTAATATGACCTTTAATACCATAGGCAAAGGTTTGTCTGGAGTTATCTCAATTAGAGCTTTGGCATAAACTAGCTTCTTTCTGGCATAAACATGAAAGGATATGTTACATATATTAGAAAGATAAAGTAGTAATATATTTATAAAAAGAATGCATTCAATGAAAGAAATGTTATATATTTAAAAAGAAGGTAATAATGTAGTTATGAAAAGAATGTATTACTTAAGAAAAAATGTATATTATCTTTTAATTTGTAATGAAATAAGGGTAAATCCAAATTTTGAATTGGAAAGATTATACCAATTAGTTACAAATCGATTGAGTATTTACTAATAAAAAGAAAAGTTCCTAATTAATGTCACTGTATACACACACTCACGCTCACAGATACATATACACATACGTTTGAATACTAATCCATGATTCATACAATGGTCAATAATACTATATATGGATATAAATATACGGTATTAATTTGGATTATAATTATGGTATTAATTGGGAGAATATAAATGTTATTTTCTTTAAGGACGTAAAAAAAAAAGAAAGTTTGCGTATATGTAAGGGTAGGTGATATATGAATAAACAAATAATATTCCTAAACATAGACTTCACTTATAAATATAAATCCAAGCCCCACTCCTTTCATTCTAACATTATGCCTCATCTCTCTAATCTGTACCCCTCCTCTTTAAAATTCCTTGATCCAAATATCACTTTCTATTCTCTTCTCTAAATTAAAAATAAAAGAAGATAAATCAAATTAAAAGAGGGAGAGAGAGAGAGGAAAAGTGTCATATCCAAAGAGAAAGAAAAAGGATAGCACAAATTAATCAAGGAATAGAGGAAGAGAGACACCAATTCAAATCATGTTAGGAAAAGGATTTCTTCGAACAGCCCTTCAAGGTGAGTGGATTTATCTACAAGATGATTATGTTGTAGATAAGTAGTTAAACTTCAATTATATACCTCTTTAGAATTAAAAAAATGATTTTTAATCCAAATCAATGGTTTATATTTAAAATATTTGTGAATTGAAATAGTTGGAAAAACCCAAGATAATGAATTTATAAAAATAATTACTATAATTGGGAAGGAAGGGTAGATTAAACTGAACTACTTTAATTCTATAGATTTGGGTTTTTTCTATATGATAAGTTTGGATAGATTTTGATTAATAAAATTGAATACACCCTCTAGAATTTACTTAAAATGGATCTATTTTGTTTTGAAATATACGTAGAAGTTTTATTGAAATAAGTGTAGACAATTAATTTAAATATATATAGACAATTGTTCAAAATATTATTACAATCGCGAGATAAATTACATGAAGTTGGATATAAAAAAATAGAAATTGTGCCGAAAACACTAATAAAAAATAAGCCTTATGCTTATACTTGAATCCACGAAGAAGATGAACAAAATAAATAAAATGAATAAAATATTATACGTTAGAATACATATTCAGACATTTGAAATTATAATCAGATGTCTAGATTTCATTATTATGAAACTAATAAGAATCAGCTCAAAACTAAATAAATTTAGACATCCTAACCCTTATTCAAATGTATAGAATCTAATTTGGATGTCTGAATAAGAAATTAGACTTCTGAATGCCTATAGTTAGAATTTTTTGCAGGGTATCAGACATCTGAATTAAAGTTCAGACGTCCAAGTTACTACAGCAAGCCAGGTTGAACCTGGACCTAGTACAGGCCAAGTAGGATGGATTAGGAAAACTTGTTCCCACTTAATTGTCTTTCAGGAGTTCATGTAGCTGAATGGAGCCATGCGACAAGTTGAAAAATATTACATCTGGCAATGTCTAGCTGAATGGATCATGCTACAAGCTGGAATATATCACACTTAGCAATGTCCTAGGTTCTCTCTCAATGCGGCGAGCGATTACATCGCATCTAGAAGATCTTATCATTATTAGCCAGGTTCCAGTCACCTACTAGTGAAAGCGGAAAAGCGTAGGTAAATTAATTTATCATAGTAGGATCTATTACACCTACAAAGGAGTTGGATCAGTTAATCCACCCTTGTTGCTACTTTTGTAATAGTATATAGCATAGGATATGAGCACCAACGAGAAGGTTATTCGAAGTTTAAGTGACAAGTTATTATTAAGATTGTTAACCGAAAATATTATCTTAGGATTTTTAAACAGAAAATGTTGGCTTGGTGTTGAGAGTGTTCTCAATTAGGTGTAACTCAAACGAATATCATTGAAAATGTTAACCTAATGTATAACAAAGCAAACGTGATTAGGAATGTTAGCCTAATGTATAGATAGAGGGTCCATTGTCGACAACACACACTGGAGATATTTAAAGATCATTCAGTTTCAATATGTACCGTGGAAATTTCCATAAATCATAGTTGGATTTAAGAAAATTTAAGAAAGCCAACATACAATGTGAGAATAGCTAATTTATATGAATAATATACACACTTTAAGGAACACCCCTAGGCTGTGTAGGTTATAACCAAACTTGTTGGTCCAAAAAATGGTATAACACTACCAATTAAAAATAAAAAGAGAATATATCCAATAGAACCAAATAGAAACAGCAAAGAAAACATGATTTTTACAGTGGTTCGACTAAATTTCATGCTTACGTCCACTTAGTCTTATTGATCTAAGATTTGTCACAATTGCAAGCACTATTACAATGATTTTAAATGTTAAAAGCAAAGTATGATCAGGATTATAATACTTAATGATAACAATGGAGTAGTGTGAGTAAAAGATGAAGAGTATGAGCTTAAAAAATTAAAAATCATCTCTATGTTGCTTTAGTTGTTCTATTAATAACTATAATAGTTTGTAATATTCGCTAAACCATGGAAGAACAAGTAAAATTTATGGTTTGAGAAGACAGGGAGGAAGAAAAAGTCTTACTAAAGCAAAAAATCTTACCGGTACTGACCACAGTTATGGTTGATACCGACTATAATTGTCGTTTTAGTGGTGCAAATTTATGTAAACCTTCATGATCTTCAACTTCCCAAAGTTCAAATATTGACCCCCTCACTGAATCAACTCGACGCCGACCACAGCTGTGGTCAATACCGACCGTATCAACTTGCTCCAATTGACTCCAAATTTTCCAAGTTGCTCCATCTTGTTATTTCAAGCGTGCCTCCAAGTCCTTGATTTATTCCGTTATCGTCATGACATCCAGATTCACTTAAAAGCTTCTCGGTTCAAATATTGGATAACACTTACTCCCTCGAAATATACTTTTGAAAAAAAGCACGTTTTGGATCAAGCCAACCGATATTTTCTTAGTTTCCCAAGAGTTTTCGAGTAGCCAATAGTTATCTTTGAAGCATCGTATCTATTTGAAGACATCCATTCATTACTTCATATAGTTAGCACACCATCATTCCTTCTTTAAAAATCAAGCTGAAGATCTTATCACTCTAGAAACTACGTCTTGTCCCAATTAGTTATGTTTTCCTTATTTCCTTTTCTTCCTCTTTTTAAAGAAAATCAACAACTTAATCATGTCGGTACCAACTAAAACATGTCTATAACGACTCACCCCTTCGACCCACAAATGTCGACACTAATACATCCATGGTATTCATGTGCCGAACAATCAAGTGACGGATAGATGAATTGTTAGGGTGAAAAATGAAAAAGAAACAAAATAAGAAAGAGAGAAAACAAAATCGGCATCTTACAACGTAACGATCATATATAATATCAAAAGATGGTATAAACTGTCATCCTAAGATACTAAGTTTTCAAAGGACAATAATCAGCCCGGAGAGTTATAACAATCTATCCTAACAAATGCTGACGATACACGAAAAGTAATGCAGTAAAAATAAATATAACGATAGGTAGAAATCCAACTCTTCTTCGGAATCTCCAAAGTGTCCAAAGCTAAATCTGGAAACATATACGGGACTGACCCGAGCATTATATGAAAATTACACCCAAATCAGTTTGATAAACCAGCGTAAGAGATACATATCAAATAAATTTTTATGATTATGAAAACCGTTCAAAATAAAGATATCTCGTAAGACCACACCGTTAAACATGGATGGATTATTACCTTACGATAAATGTTGACTAAAAGTTCCGTCAATGAGACAAAATAACTAATCAACCTTGAAAATGATGAGTGTGTGGGCTTTAAATGATGTTTCTTGCTTTGTAGTATATGATCGTGAATTAATGATGGAATATTATTAATAAAGAGACACGGATTTTAGAGTGGTTCGGCCAAGATGAATTCCTATATCCACACACACACACACACACACACACACACACATATATATATATATATATATTACTACAATGGATACATAGAGATGATGAAAAATGCTTGAAGATGATAAGAGTATGGTAGGAAGTGTTATCCTTCTAAGTTTTTTGAATCCGACTCCTTGCCTGGTGAAATGCTTGGGGCATTTATATGAGCAAACCTCCTTTGATCAACGATTGCCTGAGGAAATTCACGGGCTATACGGTAAATCAGACCGTGGGATGATTGCCAGCTGGAGGGTTGGTAGCAATACATGCATATATGGTAACAAACTACCTTTTCGTACTCTGGTTACTTCTTTTGCAGGATGTTAAGTGGTGTAACTTAGAGTTTTTGCTACTTTCCACAACGTATGGGAGCAGTTGGTGGCAGGACAGCTGTATTATGCTTTTCCAAGGTGGTAGGACTTTAGTAGGTATGCTTTTTCTGTCGGTCTGACTATTCTCTCTCCTTGTAGCCAATTCAGTTGGTTTTTTATCCTTACGTATGAGGAACCTTGGCGTGTGGATCGATCGGCCATTGAGTCGGTCGATTCCCAAGAAAGCCGGATTAGCTTAATGTGTTTATCTCCCTATGGGTGACCGCCATGCCCTATTTAACTTTTACGAAAATTTTAAGCAATATTTTTCCCCTAGGCCTACCCCATGAGGGGGGAGGCCTTGCAAATACGAAATGACGTGATTTTATGAATGCTTGTAGCGTAATTAATGTACTATCATGGGTCTTTCTATGGGTGTCTTTGGCAGTCTGTTTTTCCTGTAACTTCTGAGCCAAAGGATCCCAATCGACCCTAACATAACATATCTTTTGCACAGTGCAGATTTTGTTGTCATTTCAAGATGAAGGGTAAGAATTTGGCTGGTAAGGGTCTATTAATAAACGTAGCTACCTCTTCTTCTCCTTTTACCATTTACCCATTTCTTCTTCCACTATTTTATATCTTTTGGCACTTTTCAAAATTCTCCATTAACCGGTACGTCCCTCTCTCCATTATCATTATCATCAGATCGTCGATGGCTCGTTTCTCCACCGTGGGGTGCCCATTGGTAGTGTCCTTTCTGGTGGTTTACTTCTCTTTTTAATGGTGCCCCTCCTTATTTGACCATGCTTTAAGGCCGATTTGTCCCTGAAGGATCTGTCATGCTTGTTTTCTAATGTTTGCTATGATCTTGTGGTAGGATGGATACTTTCGATAGTGCTTTAGTTTCACTCCCATAGTCTCTTCTGACTTCGTGGGTGGATTAGATAGTGTGGTTGGAGAGTTGTACCTCTAGCTTGATCCACTTTCCAAAATTCCACGAAACAAGCTAACATTGCCCCACTAAAATACTACACATTCTCCTTGAGTTACTTGAAAGTCGGAGTGGCCTTGCCCCTGCATCAAACCATCGTGTCGCTTTTGAATAGGCTCGACCTCGCTCCGAGTCAACTTATTCTGAACTGCTATCGTTATTTGGTGGGCCTTGGTACAGTGTGCCATCGCCTAGTGTTAGGGACACCTTCCGTTGGCCTTGTTGCATGCTTCTTTAATTTTGACAAAGAGCCTGGTCATCGCCTCAGGACCTACTAGCACATCAAGATGAAGAAGAAAAATGAAGTGGTCTTTACTGGAGTTTCAGAGAAAGGTGTCTCATGCTAGAAATCTCATTGTCCCACGGGCTTTGACTGAGGGCTTGCATTTCCAGTCGTTTCAACCTTTTGGTGAGACCGACTTTGTGCTTTTTACCTCCTTCTCTTTCTTTTTCCTTTTTGATGTTCTTATAATTTTCCCATTGTAGGGTCCCCATTGGAGAGCCAGCCAAGGCATTAGTGGAGAGGCAAGTGCTGGACGTTCAGGGGGTCGATGATACCCTTCGAGATTTGGAAAACTTAGTGACTAACAAGATGCTCTAAAAGTTGGGCCACTATCGAAGAGTCGGCCCATTCATGCCCCCATAAAAATTGAGAAAGGCATAGAAACCATTGAAAGAGAAAGAAGGAAACAATTTCAAAGAAGCCGACAGGTAGTCTCTCTGCATTATCTCCTTTACACCAATCAATACTTTTACCTGGGGCCGGCCAGAGGTGAATTGGTATGGACAATTACTTTGGCTCGAAAGATGTCGAGGGCTAGTCTATAGTTGATGCAGACACCCTTTTTAGGTGCTATTGGAAAGGCAGGAGTATGATCTGGCAAAATATGATAGAACTTCTGCCCCCGGCCCTTGGAGAAAGTGTGACTTAGTCTTCCTCGTATGTTGGTCCTATTGAAAATAGGGATCGTGATGGTGGACTGTCAGGCGTAGGAAGAGCAGAACCTACATACTCTGAATGGTAAGATTCTAAACTTTATACACCTTTGATTGGGAATAGAAACCGAGATGCTCCGCTTGGTAGTTAATTATGTTATGTTTATCTTTACCACGAATGGTTCCTTGTTTCCTAACTTGTTACTTTCCCTGTCTTAGTGGGCCAAATTAATTTTGAGGAGCTGGATAACGCGAATGCTCCCCTCGTGGATCTTCCTAGGCAAGATGCCATGGGGAAAGCCAGATGATATCTTCTTTGCCACCCCCAAACTGGCAGCTAACACTTCTTGCTCCATGATGCATGTTGCTGAAGATTCCAGTGCTGAGTATTCTCTAGGCAGCAAATAGGCAAGGAAAGGAGTGGTAGAGGAGGAGGGATCGATGGAGGCGTAGGAGGAGAGGAGCACACAGTGTATGAAACAGGGGCGGCTCGTGGAAAAGCTTATGAAGATGATGTTGATGTTTCCATGTATTGTAGGCGCAGAGGATGAAGTGAAAATTGGGATGATTTCCATGCGAATCAGTTTGGGATATGATAGGGAAGGCTTGGATAGACTCCTGCAAGCCTTCCTTATAGCCCCTTCCCATTTTTTAGAGATTTCCCATCGGCCACACTCTGGATGGCCATCTTCTTTTCCCAATAACTCGAACTACCTTATTTTCAGGCGGACGCATGTGCAATGCATGCCCATGATGAGCTTGTTAATTTGCAGGCGAGACCTACCGGAGGGTAGGCCGTAGAAGAAGCATGGCCAATATATTCCATAGTTTGCCTGAGTCATAAAAATATAAAGTATAAAATATGTTATATTTGTATAGTGTTTCGATCTGTGTTATATGTATATTCTATCGGATATATATATATATATATATATATATATATATATATATATATATGTATGTACGTATGTATGTATAAGTTACGGGTTGAAATGATAAATACCCGTATCACTTGACCATAGGATAGAAAATTATATACAAACACCGTTGGTCTATATATAAGTATTTGAAATTTTGGGTTTTATTTAAATGATATTGGATTTTTATTTTGTGAATTTTTCAAGGCTAAATAATATTAAGGAAAATTTGATTAATATGTATAAAATTATCACATTTAGTTTTGAAATTATAGGATATTTAAAGCTTTGAAATATATATATATATATTTGAAATGGTTTATTTGTGGTTCAAATCTGCATTTGAAATCGATATAATTTTGAATGGTTTATTTAGAAACTAAATTGGAATAAATGATTTAAGACCTGATTTAATTTCAATTTTTAAAATTTAAGTTGAATTTGGAATTAATTTATGAAATTTAAGGAAACAACTTTATTATATATACTATTTGAATATTTAAACTATTTAAGGGGTGAAAATTATGTTTCGAAGCTATGAATTTAAAAGTACTATGTTTTGAAAATGTTATATTTTCAAGTATTTGTATTGGGATTTTGGAGTTGAATATATTTGGAGTGAAAATGATATCGTATTGATTTGGGTTTTGAGATGGAAATGATATTTTTGTTTTGTAGTATGGACTATTTTGAATGACCGCGATGTCATAGTAACGTTTGGTTGTTAAAGAGACCGGGATTGGAAGTTGTCATACTCTCTGCCATCTCCGAAAACCACTTTAACAACCATGTACGCGGTGGAGATTCTAGAATGAAATAGGATGGTGGCGACGTTCTATTGAGATATACACATGGACCCAACTCCCGTGATGTAACGACCCAGCTTTTCGACTTTCGAAAGTCGACAATATGTCCACTGTATCAACTGCCGAACAATCGAACGTCGGAAAACTGAACCGTTAGGGTCTAAGAAGAAGAAGATAGAAGAAGAGACAAAAACAACAACAGAAACTCACATTTCACAGCAGAACAACATATAATAGATAAATGAATAATCTTTGAAAACAAAAGCACTATATTAGTTTCACATACATCATCAGAGTTTACAACGACACACAATACAACACTAAAAGTCATTATAACCTAACTACATGGAACTGACTTTGCACCAACCCAAACGCAACAAATAATAAACAGTATAAATAATACGCCTCGCCATCCAGCTTCAACTCCATATTTCCACAGCATACTTCTTGATTGACTTCGCTCCAGAATAATGATAACCTGGCTCTAGGCTGCCCGTGCGGAAAATTATGGGTACTCAGAGTTTAGAAAGGGAACAATAAACTCTAGGTCAATCATGGGACTAGTGTGAGATATTAAAAACAGTTATTTTCAAAAAGAAAATAAAAAGAAATCCGCTATGCTTTTGGAAAATTAAACTGCCATAAGGCCTCCCACCACACACACAATGCAAGCGCGCACTTGGAGGAGATTTCTCCTTATGACAGTAAAAAATGCTTGATACGCGAAAACCATTTGACATTATAATTAGTGCATAGTGTAGAATACAATTCGAAAGTATAATATTAATATTAGCCAGCATACCACATTTCATCGTGTGCCTACTATAGCTACCATGTTCAATAGCAGGTTACCGCCACAATCCATGGCAGGTTATACAATTAAAACCGTATAGGGCGCATATTGTTTCTTTGGATTTCCAATAATGGTCAGGCAAAGGAACTTCCTACACCGCAATGGGTACGCCTTTGGAAGGACACCCCCGAGAACCTAACCAGATCTCTGCTAACACAAGGCTGACGTTACCACACGCTATAACCAAGCTATAACATAGGTAACTATCACACAAGTATGCCATCCTCGGTCGTTACCGACCTTTATTCGAGCGCTCGACACCAACAACCACAAAGCAATAAGTTTGCAGCAACCACGTAGGTTAAATATCTGGGCTCTATACCATGATATCACCTCCTATCCAAAAGAAAATGGACATACCCTAGGGTCGTGACCCCTAAAAACCTTGCCGCGACATTCCTGTTTCGAACATTTCCGAGTTGTGAGCCTCGACGAAGTCTCGTCCGCTTTTCACAAAAGCCATGCTTCGATCAACAAATGATCAGCAGCACTTCGTAAGCCACATTACCAAATTGGGAATGTATCACTAGTAACCATGAACTAGATAACCGCTGAGCTCGAACGTCTCAGAGAAGGGTGTTAAGCTAAGAGAATAAATTCTCCGCCACCAATAGAAATGTATTTAATAGAAACCAGCTTTACATCTCAAAGTGTAACATCAGACACACATCCATACAAGTCCGTTTCGGGATCGAAGGGAACCGAAGGAACTTCAAAGAAGCCCTTGCAATCCGGATATTCACTAATCACGTTCGGAATCCCCATCACAAAGGGTGATTAAATCCATATACCGAAGCAACTCGGTGCAGAGACATTCGACATGTAATCCTTTCGTTTTCGAAAATACCCGGTCTTCAACACCATCTTCAAATGCAATCCCATTTCGTCGTATCATTATTCGAAATGGGTTTTATGACACAAAGTCCTCTCCTGGCTAATTCGAATAATGAGCGCTTATTTTTAAAAAATAAGTGTTACATTCAGATTTCAAACAAATCACAACAATTTTCATTTTGATCTTTTAAACAAAAGATCCATCACAATCACAAAGGTTCGATGTGGCTTTCGAATATCCATTTGGAATCCGACCCCCGATCTCTCGAAATTCAAATGCCATTAAAAGGCCAATATCGATAGTCGGTTATTTAACTATCAATCAACATCCATAACAATCACCAAGATTTAAATAATTTTCCCCCAATTATTTATTTTCAAAATATCTTCGCAAGATATAATTTTAACACTTCATCACTTTGAAAACAAATTTCAAATCAATTTTCACTCGCGGAATAAGATTCCCGATATTATTTATTTACACTGAAAGTCTGTCGAGTTCAAATACTTTAAAATAATTCAAATCACTTATCCAAAATTTACTTGGAAATATTTAGAATAAAAACTATTTTAAAACACTTGCTTAAATATTTGTTATGAAAATATTATACTAATACCTTATATAAAACTTCAAGTCCAAACCAGTTTTTAAAAATAAAATGAGTATATAGGGCATAAATAATTAAATAACCTTTTTCTAACACAAATATTATTTAAACCTTTAAATAATCACTTCTATTGTAACGTAACGGATTTTCGTTCTTCGAAAATTCAACATCGATACTCACTTTATCGACTGCCGAGAAATCAAAGGCCGAAAACCGAGAAGTTATGGGTTTTAAAAAGAATTTTAGAAGAGAAAAAGAAAGAAGAGAGAAAATAGAGAAAAGAAAGAAGATAGACAATTTTTTTTTATTTTAAAATAGAAACAGAAGATAGAACATTTAAAAATAGAACGGACAGAAAGGAAACAAAACAGAACACCAACAGAATCTCACAATTCGCAGCGGAACAACATATAATAATAAATGAATAATCTTTAAACAAAGAACTATATCAGTTATTACATTTCATTTCATTACATCACATCATATCATCAGAGTGTACAACAACATACAACAATAAACAGTGCAGCGGAAAAAGGAATACTATATAAACTAGTAATACGCCATGCCATCCAGCTTGCCTCCAGCAACTCCAGAATATCCAGAATATCCTGATAAACCTAACTCTCAACTGCCCGTGTGGAAATTGGTGGGCACCCAGAGTTTAGGAAGGAAAACAATAAACTCCGAGTCAGTCATGTGACTGGTGTGAGAACTCAAAACAGTTTATTTAACTTTAAAATCAAAATAGAGGAATATTTTTAAATTCAATTCGCAATGCTTTTAAAAATGAGACTACCATAAGACCTCCCACCACACACACAATGCAAACGCAGACTTGGAGGAGATTTCTTCTTATGTGAGTCAAAGATGCTTGATACGCATTTAAAATAACATTTGATATTATTACTAGTGCATAGTGTAGAACAAATCCTTTCGAAAGTAAAGATATAAATCATAGCCAGCATAGGTACCATTATATTATGCCTACTATAGCTACCTCCTGAGGAAGCAGGTTCTACAACTAAAACTGTACAAGTCACGTATTGTTTCTTTGGATTTCCAACAAATGGTCAGGCCAAGGAACTTCCCATTGCCACATGAGAATGCCTCTGGATGGACATCCCCGAGAACCAAACCGGATCTCTACCAACACAAGGCCGGGTTACTCCTAACTGAGTAACAACTGACCGAATATGCCATCCCCCGGTCCTTTGGGACCTTTTCACCGAGCGCTCGTAATCAATTCACACAATCATAAAGTGTTTTCAACATGAGTAAGTATCTGGGCTCCATACCATGATACCACCCTTTTCCAGAAGGAAATGGACACATCCTAAAGGGTGCTACCCCTCATAACCTTGCTGCTTCTTTCCTGTTTTGACCATTCACGGGGTGTGAGGCTCGACGAATTCACGTCCACAAAACATACTTTATACAAAAGCCATGCTTTGGGTCAACAAATGATCAACACAATGATCACTAAGATAGACGATCAAATAAATGATCCTATCATAAATAATCAACACAATGATCATTTCAGCATCACTCAGCATGTCACATTACCAATTTGGGAATATATCGCTGATAACTTCAACTATATAACCTCTGAGCTCGTACGTCTCAAAGAAGGGTGTTAAGCAAAGAATAAATTCTCCGCCACCAACAGAAATATATTTGAAAGAAATCGGCTTTATATCTCAACTTGTAATGTCAGACATACAATCCATACAAGTCTGTTCCGGGATCGAACAGAACCGAAGGCACTTACAAAGAAGTCCTTGAAATCCGGATATTCACAATCCTGATCGGATTCACCATCACATATGGAGAACTCAATACCGTAGCTACTCGGTGCAGAGTCAATCGATAGTTCATCCTATCGCTTTCGCAAATATCCGGTCTTCAACACCGATCTTCAAATGCGATTCACAACGACGTATCACGTATTCGGAATGGGTTATACGACCCCATGGTCCTTTCCCGGTTAACCCGAATAGTGAGCGCTTATTCAAAATAAGTGTGCATTCAAATTCAATCAATTCACATCAAATACCCATTCAAAGGGAAATATTGATAGTCGATTATTGAACTATCAATGGATATGCATACATCACCAGATTCCAAATAATTTTTCAAATTATTTATTTTCCAAAATATCTTTACAAGATATATTATTTTCAATACTTCAAAAATAAGTCAATATTTATTTTTAAACAAATTCCCCTTTCTTTTATAAATTCCATAGTGAATTTATATTCCAAATATCCATGCATATACGATTTCAATTTATCATTTCAATTTATCTTCAAAAAGATAAATTCTCTAATATTCACTTTATATTGGAAAAACATTTCCATACTTATTTATTCATAAGTAATTCACAAATTTTATTTATTTTCAACACTTGGAAAATATTCAATATACTTAAATCGAATTAAGTATAAAATTCATTCTTTAAGGTAATCATTCCCTTAAACATTTTTATTTGGGCCAAAACGAATGTTGCGTAAAACATCGTTACGACAACCCAAAATCACTAGTATAGGGATTCGAAATTAAATAGATATATAAATCCCAATACTATTCTAAACATTTCCTTTCGGAAATCATTTACTATAACAACAGTGTTATAGTCCACCATTTCCTTTTATTTCACGAAACATCTATTTCAACAATGAATGTTGAAATCTATGGTTTCGAATCTCAACATGTTTTAAAACATCGTTAGATCGTTTTAATTCTATTTAAAACATCACATTCAAAAACATTTTCTTTAACATATTATCCACTATTCAAAAACGTGAATATAACTTCATTAACAGATTTCATCAATTCTATGCATTTTATTTCAAAGGATTATTCAAAGTCTAAAACGTGAATAAAATCTCCATTTATAAGTTATAACAATTTTTACTTATTAAAATAAGTCTTTTTACAAATTTATAAAACAACGTTTATAAATTCTATTTCTATTTATTCTATAAAAACTTCCTTTTTTATACATCTCCTTTATTAACTTATTCGATTTATAACTCGGTTATAAACTACAGGTTCATATTATAAGTTAAACACTTATAATCTATTCGTTTGCAAAACCATTCCATTGAACTTCATAATTATAAATCTTATAACTTATAAGATTCAATTATTTATCCAAATCTTATTACTTTAATAACTTTACAAATTTTATAAACCTACTGTTTATAAAATCCCATATATAACTTTACCGTTATATAATTCCATGAATTCCATTCATTTACAAAATTCATTTTCACTCCATTCAAACACTTATAAAATCTCATTTTATAATTCCAACGTTTTAATTTACAAATATTCATTTGTAAATCCTTTAATATAAATCAATCTATATTATTCTTTAAAACGTCTTAACTCCTTTATAGTTTCATCATTTTGATTTATAAAATAATCAAATTTTATAAATCTTTTTATTCAAACTTTTAATAATAAACTCAAAAATCCAGTTTAAACTATTTTATAAAATCATTAATTCATATTTCTCAAAAATCAGCTTTTAACTATATTTCACAAAAACCATAATTTTTATAACAATAAAAATTATAACGTTTATTTATTTAAAATAGATCAATTCCGAAAATCTTATATATTTTCAAAAATCACTTTAAAATCATTTTAAAATCCCAAAATCTGGGTCCAATGATGCTACACACCAAATAGTCAATCACGACTACAACGATATCATATATCGATATGATAATCCATCAAATATCAAAATATCTGAAATCAATAAAAACTGTTGAGGAATCCAGTTGGATCCCTCCAACCTGTTTTCCTGCATCCAAAACATTAGCACAATACCAATTTCGCTCCAGTACGAAATTATCGCGGTACATGTTCTTATTAAATATTATCCGCTTAATAACGGCGTAATAGGGTCTCATCCGCTAAACAAAAAATGCGGGAAATCAATCAACTGCAATATATACATATGCCAATATATATATATTGATATTATATATAATACCAATTTCACTGTTTATGAAATATTCGCGGTATATGTTTTTATTAAATAACATCCGCTTACTAACGGCGTATAATGTCTATTTTAACAATCAATAGATAATAATCATCATTCAAACATGCATTCAAATATTTTAAATCTAACTATTTAAAATAAAATCGAAATTGATTCGATTGAGTGAGAAATTCTCACCTTGGTTTTAATTTCCGTTTTAGCGATTATTTCGAATAAAATTAAACGCGCGTTTAATTTTACCCAAAATTCTCACTAACTCCAAACGACTCCAAACCAACTCCATCGCGTAGTGCTCGTCCATACGATTCCAACGCAACTGAGTTTGCATTTTTTCGACCTCGTATGAAAAAGTTATGAATTTTACAAGATTACACGATTTAAACTATATTTAAAACAACATTTTCTTTATAATTTAAACCTACACCAATTCCTAGCCCTTGAATCCAAATCCTATGCCTCTCCTTCATCTTCCCAAATCACGTAACCATCTCCAGGCAATTAGAATAGAGGCCGAACCCATTTTGCTAGCTAGGGTTTCATTTTACTCCGCAATCACACGACGATACTTCATCACACCAACGCCAACGCGAAGCTCTCGACGCGAGCTATCTCCACCTCCTCCACCATGAAGCTCGGCCTGCACATGTGCCTAGAATTTCGTGCGCACGGCAGCAAGGTCGGCCCCACTTTGCTCGCTCATCGTTGCTCCATTCCCGATCATATCCGTATGGATTTCAAGCTCTCTTCATGCTCTACCTTTTTCGTGTTGAACACTTCTTCTAATTCTTTGTAGATTGGGAGAGATTGAGGGGAAAAGGAGATTGAATTCTGGCCATTCATGTATAAGTGACGGCTAGGTTATAAAATTAGGGTTTGGAATGATATTTTTATCAAATTATGAAGGCAAGGGGTCTATTTATAAGGAACGAGCGACACTATTCATTCCGGAAATTCCGAACTCCGATTTAGACGCCGTAACCAGCGTACCTAGGGTTTATCCCGCGTTCCGGACACAATGGAATAGGTTTCGGAAGCTAATTCGGAAGTATGTGAGAGTTATGGCTGAAAACGCTCAATTTAAATTAAACCGATTTAAGTCGATTTCTAGGCGTTTTAATTTGTACCGGACAAACGGTAAATCCAATCGACTTGAAATTTGAAACCTTACAATAATATCACATTACGGATCCGATGAAACTGGTTTCGTCGAAATCCGAGACTTTTTGAAAAATGGCTATTTTGACTCGCCAAATTTAAATTAAAAATAAATCGATGCGTTTCGAGCTGCCACGATCAAACGATAACTCCGATTGACACGAAAATTGAAATCCGGTAATAACTAACTATTACGGATCCAATGGAACTGGTTTCGTTCAATTCTGAGACTGTTCAAAAATTGACTATTTTACAGTCGATTATTAAATATTAAAATATTCAATTTTCACAAATTAACTTTTAATTCGATTTTAAAAGTTCTAAAATATCATTCTAACTTCAATATGATAAAATAAAATTTTACAAATCATTTTCAATCATTTTTAACTCAATTTTCAATTATTTCCATAATTTAACGTATTAAATTATCGATTTAATTATTCAATTAGATCCAAAATTCAAATAAAATTTATTTGACTTATAAATTCACTTATTAATATTTAAAATTAATTAAATATTCAAATTTTAATTTCTAAAAATTCTGGGTCGTTACAATCTTCCTCACTTAAAAGAATTTCGTCCTCGAAATTACAAGTAAGAAAAGTTACAGAATCTATTAATTTTCCCAAAATTCATAATTAAACTTCTTACAATACTCTACTAAGTTTTAAATCATACTTAGTTATCTTTTCAAAAACAACTACTATTGTTTAACTTTCAATTCCAAATCAAAGTTAAAGTTTTCAAAAAATTTCCCAAATTTTCTCAAAATTTTCTAACGCCTTAAATTTTCGGAAAAATTCGCCATAGTCTCCTTTGCGCGGCTCGATCCGAAAAAAAAAATGACAGTATATATATCACAAATATACATCTCATCAAGTAATGAGGCATCCCGAAGGGAAAAAGTGTAAAAGTACGATATTTAATCCGAGATATGTACCTTATACTTTATTAGCGAGCATATACAGCTAATATAGCGCTAAAGCGAACTCCAAATGCGAAGCAAACGCGATCCGCACCTACTAATCACTCAACAAACAACATGAGAATCATGTATATAAAGCATAGTATCGATATACAACATATATCAACATAACTACTACATATGTCACATAGCAAATGTAAACAAACAACAAATGCAAACATCAACCAACTATCATCCAACTAACATCCATAACCAATAAATATTCATTCATATTCTCATTAATATTTAATGAAATGGTTTTCAATTTAAATCACATTTGATTTATTAACATTGGATTTTATCAACTTTCATTCTCAATTCAATTAGTTATCATTTACTAATTTAAATCCAATTCACATTCAATTCTATTCAAATTTATTTACTTTCAATTTGAATTCAATTTCATAGCTTCCAATTTCGCTAATTCACTTTCATTAACACTTAACGAATTCATATACAGTCAACTAACAATCATATAACAATCAATGTATATATAATTACAACCAAATTACTTTGCTTTCAATTGGTTTAATTAATTGATTTTCATTCAATTATTCAACTTTCTAATAACATTAGATTTTAATGAATTAACACTTATATTCATTATTTCATTCCAATTTATTCACATTCAATTGATTAACATTCAATCCATTCATTCAATTCAATTACAACAGTTGAATTTCATTTATATAACTCAAGTTCACATTTATTTGATTAACATTTAATCCATTAATTCAATTCAATTTCATTCAATATCTCTTAAGTTATACTCCATTTATAAACATCACTTGTTTTTACATAACTTAAATTCCTAAATATATCCATATAGTTTCACTTTTTATATACATAAGTTTATTTCACAATTGTAGATCACTTTAATTATAATTCAATTCTTATAGTTCTTTTGCTTATACAATTATTCTTTTATTTAGATTATTCAAACAACTAAACAATCAACTTACATTCACTTTAATAATTCTGAAAAATTATTTCTTTATATATAAAAATATAATCAAGTAAAATTATTTCATTTACCCAAATTAAAACAAATATTGTGCCGAATTGTTCTATTCAAGTGTTTAGAAACCCCTTCGGCATAGTCTTGCGGACCACGCTGACGAAAGTTCATACGCCACTCAATAAACCAATCATCACAATATAAAACAATTTTTTATTCACTAACAAATACGCTCTCATAGCTATTATTACACTCAAACTCATTCTAGAGTACTACTGACTCTATCTCTAATGAGTAATACCCTACAGAACCATGGTTGTCGCTTAACCATCAGCTCTGATACCAAATGTAACGTAACGGATTTTCGTTCTTCGAAAATTCAACATCGATACTCACTTTATCGACTGCCGAGAAATCAAAGGCCGAAAACCGAGAAGTTATGGGTTTTAAAAAGAATTTTAGAAGAGAAAAAGAAAGAAGAGAGAAAATAGAGAAAAGAAAGAAGATAGACAATTTTTTTTATTTTAAAACAGAAACAGAAGATAGAACATTTAAAAATAGAACGGACAGAAAGGAAACAAAACAGAACAACAACAGAATCTCACAATTCGCAGCGGAACAACATATAATAATAAATGAATAATCTTTAAACAAAGAACTATATCAGTTATTACATTTCATTTCATTACATCACATCATATCATCAGAGTGTACAACAACATACAACAATAAACAGTGCAGCGGAAAAAGGAATACTATATAAACTAGTAATACGCCATGCCATCCAGCTTGCCTCCAGCAACTCCAGAATATCCAGAATATCCTGATAAACCTAACTCTCAACTGCCCGTGTGGAAATTGGTGGGCACCCAGAGTTTAGGAAGGAAAACAATAAACTCCGAGTCAGTCATGTGACTGGTGTGAGAACTCAAAACAGTTTATTTAACTTTAAAATCAAAATAGAGGAATATTTTTAAATTCAATTCGCAATGCTTTTAAAAATGAGACTACCATAAGACCTCCCACCACACACACAATGCAAACGCAGACTTGGAGGAGATTTCTTCTTATGTGAGTCAAAGATGCTTGATACGCATTTAAAATAACATTTGATATTATTACTAGTGCATAGTGTAGAACAAATCCTTTCGAAAGTAAAGATATAAATCATAGCCAGCATAGGTACCATTATATTATGCCTACTATAGCTACCTCCTGAGGAAGCAGGTTCTACAACTAAAACCGTACAAGTCACGTATTGTTTCTTTGGATTTCCAACAAATGGTCAGGCCAAGGAACTTCCCATTGCCACATGAGAATGCCTCTGGATGGACATCCCCGAGAACCAAACCGGATCTCTACCAACACAAGGTCGGGTTACTCCTAACTGAGTAACAACTGACCGAATATGCCATCCCCCGGTCCTTTGGGACCTTTTCACCGAGCGCTCGTAATTAATTCACACAATCATAAAGTGTTTTCAACATGAGTAAGTATCTGGGCTCCATACCATGATACCACCCTTTTCCAGAAGGAAATGGACACATCCTAAAGGGTGCTACCCCTCATAACCTTGCTGCTTCTTTCCTGTTTTGACCATTCACGGGGTGTGAGGCTCGACGAATTCACGTCCACAAAACATACTTTATACAAAAGCCATGCTTTGGGTCAACAAATGATCAACACAATGATCACTAAGATAGACGATCAAATAAATGATCCTATCATAAATAATCAACACAATGATCATTTCAGCATCACTCAGCATGTCACATTACCAATTTGGGAATATATCGCTGATAACTTCAACTATATAACCTCTGAGCTCGTACGTCTCAAAGAAGGGTGTTAAGCAAAGAATAAATTCTCCGCCACCAACAGAAATATATTTGAAAGAAATCGGCTTTATATCTCAACTTGTAATGTCAGACATACAATCCATACAAGTCTGTTCCGGGATCGAACAGAACCGAAGGCACTTACAAAGAAGTCCTTGAAATCCGGATATTCACAATCCTGATTGGATTCACCATCACATATGGAGAACTCAATACCGTAGCTACTCGGTGCAGAGTCAATCGATAGTTCATCCTATCGCTTTCGCAAATATCCGGTCTTCAACACCGATCTTCAAATGCGATTCACAACGACGTATCACGTATTCGGAATGGGTTATACGACCCCATGGTCCTTTCCCGGTTAACCCGAATAGTGAGCGCTTATTCAAAATAAGTGTGCATTCAAATTCAATCAATTCACATCAAATACCCATTCAAAGGGAAATATTGATAGTCGATTATTGAACTATCAATGGATATGCATACATCACCAGATTCCAAATAATTTTCCAAATTATTTATTTTCCAAAATATCTTTACAAGATATATTATTTTCAATACTTCAAAAATAAATCAATATTTATTTTTAAACAAATTCCCCTTTCTTTTATAAATTCCATAGTGAATTTATATTCCAAATATCCATGCATATACGATTTCAGTTTATCATTTCAATTTATCTTCAAAAAGATAAATTCTCTAATATTCACTTTATATTGGAAAAACATTTCCATACTTATTTATTCATAAGTAATTCACAAATTTTATTTATTTTCAACACTTGGAAAATATTCAATATACTTAAATCGAATTAAGTATAAAATTCATTCTTTAAGGTAATCATTCCCTTAAACATTTTTATTTGGGCCAAAACGAATGTTGCGTAAAACATCGTTACGACAACCCAAAATCACTAGTATAGGGATTCGAAATTAAATAGATATATAAATCCCAATACTATTCTAAACATTTCCTTTCGGAAATCATTTACTATAACAACAGTGTTATAGTCCACCATTTCCTTTTATTTCACGAAACATCTATTTCAACAATGAATGTTGAAATCTATGGTTTCGAATCTCAACATGTTTTAAAACATCGTTAGATCGTTTTAATTCTATTTAAAACATCACATTCAAAAACATTTTCTTTAACATATTATCCACTATTCAAAAACGTGAATATAACTTCATTAACAAATTTCATCAATTCTATGCATTTTATTTCAAAGGATTATTCAAAGTCTAAAACGTGAATAAAATCTCCATTTATAAGTTATAACAATTTTTACTTATTAAAATAAGTCTTTTTACAAATTTATAAAACAACGTTTATAAATTCTATTTCTATTTATTCTATAAAAACTTCCTTTTTTATACATCTCCTTTATTAACTTATTCGATTTATAACTCGGTTATAAACTACAGGTTCATATTATAAGTTAAACACTTATAATCTATTCGTTTGCAAAACCATTCCATTGAACTTCATAATTATAAATCTTATAACTTATAAGATTCAATTATTTATCCAAATCTTATTACTTTAATAACTTTACAAATTTTATAAACCTACTGTTTATAAAATCCCATTTATAACTTTACCGTTATATAATTCCATGAATTCCATTCATTTACAAAATTCATTTTCACTCCATTCAAACACTTATAAAATCTCATTTTATAATTCCAACGTTTTAATTTACAAATATTCATTTGTAAATCCTTTAATATAAATCAATCTATATTATTCTTTAAAACGTCTTAACTCCTTTATAGTTTCATCATTTTGATTTATAAAATAATCAAATTTTATAAATCTTTTTATTCAAACTTTTAATAATAAACTCAAAAATCCAGTTTAAACTATTTTATAAAATCATTAATTCATATTTCTCAAAAATCAGCTTTTAACTATATTTCACAAAAACCATAATTTTTATAACAATAAAAATTATAACGTTTATTTATTTAAAATAGATCAATTCCGAAAATCTTATATATTTTCAAAAATCACTTTAAAATCATTTTAAAATCCCAAAATCTGGGTCCAATGATGCTACACACCAAATAGTCAATCACGACTACAACGATATCATATATCGATATGATAATCCATCAAATATCAAAATATCTGAAATCAATAAAAACTGTTGAGGAATCCAGTTGGATCCCTCCAACCTGTTTTCCTGCATCCAAAACATTAGCACAATACCAATTTCGCTCCAGTACGAAATTATCGCGGTACATGTTCTTATTAAATATTATCCGCTTAATAACGGCGTAATAGGGTCTCATCCGCTAAACAAAAAATGCGGGAAATCAATCAACTGCAATATATACAGATGCCAATATATATATATTGATATTATATATAATACCAATTTCACTGTTTATGAAATATTCGCGGTATATGTTTTTATTAAATAACATCCGCTTACTAACGGCGTATAATGTCTATTTTAACAATCAATAGATAATAATCATCATTCAAACATGCATTCAAATATTTTAAATCTAACTATTTAAAATAAAATCGAAACTGATTCGATTGAGTGAGAAATTCTCACCTTGGTTTTAATTTCCGTTTTAGCGATTATTTCGAATAAAATTAAACGCGCGTTTAATTTTACCCAAAATTCTCACTAACTCCAAACGACTCCAAACCAACTCCATCGCGTAGTGCTCGTCCATACGATTCCAACGCAACTGAGTTTGCATTTTTTCGACCTCGTATGAAAAAGTTATGAATTTTACAAGATTACACGATTTAAACTATATTTAAAACAACATTTTCTTTATAATTTAAACCTACACCAATTCCTAGCCCTTGGATCCAAATCCTATGCCTCTCCTTCATCTTCCCAAATCACGTAACCATCTCCAGGCAATTAGAATAGAGGCCGAACCCATTTTGCTAGCTAGGGTTTCATTTTACTCCGCAATCACACGACGATACTTCATCACACCAACGCCAACGCGAAGCTCTCGACGCGAGCTATCTCCACCTCCTCCACCATGAAGCTCGGCCTGCACATGTGCCTAGAATTTCGTGCGCACGGCAGCAAGGTCGGCCCCACTTTGCTCGCTCATCGTTGCTCCATTCCCGATCATATCCGTATGGATTTCAAGCTCTCTTCATGCTCTACCTTTTTCGTGTTGAACACTTCTTCTAATTCTTTGTAGATTGGGAGAGATTGAGGGGAAAAGGAGATTGAATTCTGGCCATTCATGTATAAGTGACGGCTAGGTTATAAAATTAGGGTTTGGAATGATATTTTTATCAAATTATGAAGGCAAGGGGTCTATTTATAAGGAACGAGCGACACTATTCATTCCGGAAATTCCGAACTCCGATTTAGACGCCGTAACTAGCGTACCTAGGGTTTATCCCGCGTTCCGGACACAATGGAACAGGTTTCGGAAGCTAATTCGGAAGTATGTGAGAGTTATGGCTGAAAACGCTCAATTTAAATTAAACCGATTTAAGTCGATTTCTAGGCGTTTTAATTTGTACCGGACAAACGGTAAATCCAATCGACTTGAAATTTGAAACCTTACAATAATATCACATTACGGATCCGATGAAACTGGTTTCGTCGAAATCCGAGACTTTTTGAAAAATGGCTATTTTGACTCGCCAAATTTAAATTAAAAATAAATCGATGCGTTTCGAGCTGCCACGATCAAACGATAACTCCGATTGACACGAAAATTGAAATCCGGTAATAACTAACTATTACGGATCCAATGGAACTGGTTTCGTTCAATTCTGAGACTGTTCAAAAATTGACTATTTTACAGTCGATTATTAAATATTAAAATATTCAATTTTCACAAATTAACTTTTAATTCGATTTTAAAAGTTCTAAAATATCATTCTAACTTCAATATGATAAAATAAAATTTTACAAATCATTTTCAATCATTTTTAACTCAATTTTCAATTATTTCCATAATTTAACGTATTAAATTATCGATTTAATTATTCAATTAGATCCAAAATTCAAATAAAATTTATTTGACTTATAAATTCACTTATTAATATTTAAAATTAATTAAATATTCAAATTTTAATTTCTAAAAATTCTGGGTCGTTACATCTATAATTAATTAAATAAATCTTTACTTTAAAGATTTTCACAATAACTTAAGAAAATAATTTCTCCAAAATATTCTTTTTAAAACCTTCTTTAGAACTTTAATTTATACTTGAAAGCTACTTAGAAAACATACTCGGCTTTCCAGGGAAAATACGCTTTACATTTCAAAAATGGTCCATTTAAACCAATTAATAAACCCTTCTCGATTTATTTTAAATTTACGTTTTAAATCCATAAATTCCTTTCCGCACTTTTTAAAATAACCCAATGTTTATTTTTAAAACAAAACTCCCTTTCCTTTACAAATTCCCTTTGTGAATTTAGATTGTCAAATATCAACTGATATATGATTTTCAAATCGATTCCTAAATATTCACTTTCAAACACCAAATCAAATTTCTAATTGATTTCCAAAAAATTATTTTAGACACCAAATCAAAATTCAAATTGATTTCCCAAAGGTTCATTTTTAAACACTAAATCAATTTTCCAAATTGATTTCTAAAATCATTTCAAACACCAAATCAATTTTTGAATTTGATTCTAAATTTATTTCCTTTAAAATAAATTCCTTTTATCTCTTCCAAATTATTCAAAATCCGGATATTAAACAAATTCTTCAACCATTAAACAATATTACTTAAAACCCATTTATTAAATTCTTTCCTATAATTTGGAATTTATTTAATATGTTTTCAAAAATAAAACCTTATCCTTTTAAAATTTCTTCTTTTAAATTTATCCAGTTCTAAAAAATAATTTTTTTCTATAATCTTTCAACTTGAATTTCAAAAATCCAATTTTATTTATTTTTGGTATCCTACGATACCAAAAATATATTCCACTGAACTATAGCCTTCAACGATTTTAATCACAAATATAATCACACAGAGATTATAAATAATCAACACACAACATATGAAACAAATTCAATATTTAAGGAATCCAGTTGGATCCCTCCAACCTGTTTCCCTACATCCACAAACATTAGCACAACAATTAAATACTAATTCCACTTCGAGGTGGAATATCGCAGTATATGGGATTTATAAAATATCATCCGCCATTATGCAGCACATAACATCTTATCCGCTATATAATGCGGGAAATCAATCACTCCAAATACATATATAATACCAATTCCACTTCAAGGTGGAATATCCCGCTATATGGGTTTAATATAATATCATTCGCTATTATGCGGCGCACAGGGTCTAAACCAATACAACTGATAATAATTTATCATACAAGCAAATAATCAACAATTTTAAATTTAACTATTTAAAATTAAACAAAATAAATCTGATTAAGTGAGAAGATCTCACTTTTGCTCTTTTTTTTTTTGCAATCCATTTCCAATTCGACTTGTTTCTCCATTTTAGACCTTGTATCAAACATTATACGATTTATTAATATTTGAACTAGACGAACAATTTAATTTCTCATTTAATAAATTTAATTTTAAATTAATCTTCCTATAATAAATATTTTTAACAACGAAAATAATTAAATAAGTTTATTAAGCAAGTTGATTCCTACGATACATTTTTTTTTAAAGAAATGGGTTTGAGTGTGTATATATTTATATTTGTTTTATTATTTTCTCTACAACAACAGTATACAAATATAAGTATATAAATTCTAAATAAGCAGTCTTGTACCTCTTACTGTAAATTTAAAATCATATATACAATTTTTCGCAACTAAAATTGAAACTGCCTAAATTAAAAGTCTGTATGCATATATTTTCAAATCTGTGGGTATATAGATATATAGGTTAAATCAAGTTTTAATAGAATACCTCGCCGCCCACAGATCAATTCACGACAAAGCCTCATACCTTACTCACTCGCACTGACGATCTTGACTTCCTCTCTAGGTTGCCGCCTCCTCTATCGTTCGTCGAAACCCATACGATCTAGAACGCGCGAGCCTCCCAGGCGTGCCGCCGTGCCTCATTTTCCCATACGCATGCGAGAACGAGAACACGAGAACGAAGCCACTGCGACTCCACCTTCCTATGTGCACACGAGAACGAAGCCCCCTCCCTTCGCCTTCGACCTCCAGGCGCTACTCTTTCCTCAATTTTGCGCCGCGAACCAAAGCCAATACGAATCAGTTAAAGGGATTCGATTTGGATTTCAAAAATCAAATAAGGAGGAAAAGGAAGAACACGACTTTGAATATGATTCGTTCGCGAAGGGGTAGTAGTAAAGGAAACTGTGGCTTTGAATTTCGAATGAGAGGGTGAAGTATAACTGGAGATGGAATCCAAAGTTCGGCTATTATTATCTGAATTGATGAGTTCATTTTTTTTTATTTGGGTTTAAAAATACTCGGTTGCAATACAAAACGAAAAAGGGGACATCTGTACGCAAATGGGAAAGGAAGGGAGCCACGTGATTGTTAAGGAAAATGTGTTAAATTTGCCTTTCGAATATGAATATATATATATATATATATATATATATATATATATATATATATATATAAAATTCAAATTCTAGTCATCACGGTAAATGCAACTCAAAACTTGATCTCCAATCGAGGCATGCCGCCAGGTGTTTATAATGTTATATGCACATTCCGAACGCAATGGAAAAGGTTCTGAGTCCAAATTTGATCGTATGGAGAAGATAGCTTTTCAAACCCAGTTATTAATTTAAATTTCAATTAAATTTCAACGCGTTTGCTTATCGTACGATCCCACGATAACTCCGAATGCTATGGAAATTGAAATCAGATAACAATACAATGTTACGGATCCAATGGAACTGGTTTCGTTGAAATCCGAGACTGTGCCTTGGAAGGCTATTTTTAAATATCGATTTAAACGATATAATTTTCAAAACTGAATAAATCATTTCTAAATTCAACTCTGAAGCTTCCATTATCTTCAGTATTATCAATATGAATTTCCTATGCCTTTGAAATATTTTTAATCGGCTTATAACTGAAGATTCAAATTTTTATCCAACCTCAATAAATTAAATCCAATAAATTTAATTGCCAAATTCATTCTGATATTTGAAATTCAAGTTAAAATAACTTTCGAACATTTAAAATCAATTAAATATTTCAATTTCTAATGCTCAAAATTCTGGATCGTCGCACGTGAGTTGGCATAAGATGGCTAAAACAGGAGCGATTCCAGGCCGTTGAGGTAGATCCTCTTATCGGACACATTCCTTCTATACCATTCTATTACTTTGTGATTGATTTGGTGCACCTTTAATTTTTAGGATTTTGGCTCGAGGTGGGCAGTAGCTGCGGCTATGCGTTACCACCAGCCCGGATGCGTAATTAGTATATCTACCCTGGCATTGCCTCGTGCCGTGTCACCTACCTTAGCGCGCCTTGTACGAGTTTGATTTATGTCATACCTATGGAGTATTTATGGTAGCCTCCCGATCTGGAGGTACGACGGTACTATATAGACTATTGGCACTATAAAATGTGTTAAGTGTGATATGGGTAACACCTTAACGCTATTTTTAAATATATTATACTTTACTTTAGACATTATTATAATAGCGCATATTACCACATAGTAGATAGTTTAATTGATCTTTAGAGGATGGTTATCCCAAACATTCTTTGAGTTACTTGTATTTCAGTTGTTATTTCACTTGAGTTGGATTTATTAATATAAGAATGTTAATTCAGACTCGAGTGTTTTGTGTTTTGCTTTATGCTCGGGGTCAGACTGAGTGGTTCAGCTTTTGAGACTCACCTTTGGAGTTGGAGCTTCGCTTGGAGATCTAGCTATCTATCCAGCTTTAAGATATTCAGTTGATTCTAGTGATGTATTCTGATCTTAATTCGACTATTGTACTCAAGACTTCTATTGTATCTTATTTAACTCTGATATATACATAGTAGCTTCATGAACTACTATCTTTTGTTTCAGCTACATTATTGTTATATTACTCTGTGTCTGTAATTCTTTGATTTGTTTATTTACTGTATATGTTGAGTTTTGCCAAATATAAGTTAACAACTTGATATTTTGAGCTATTCAATTCAGGCATGTTTGGATGGGAATGGTTGAAAATATCAGGCCGTTACAAGTTGGAGGAGAATAGGGCCTGCACAGCGGATGAGATCATGGAGTTGGAAGCAACCAGAGCTAGTTTGTTGGGTGGAGATGACGTAGTTGCCCAATTGAAGGAAGAGTTGAGAGCTATGAGGGAGGATGTTAAAGTGGCCTAGGTGGCAACTTAACTGGCCATTGATGATCGTGAGGCGGCTATTACGGCCAAAGGTGTGGTTGAGATGGACCGTGAGTCAGAGATCGTGCTTCGAGCAGATGCAATTCGGGTTAGGGAGTTGATTGAGAAAGAAGTGGTAGAATCCAACCGCCGCAGGTATGGCATGTGACAAAACAAAATTGTAGAAGGCACGATATGGCATGCGACACGGCACTCGAGGCAATGCCAGGGTAGTATACCGTTTGCGTATCCGGATTGGTGGTAACGCATAGCAGCTACTACCGTCGACCTCGTGATACACTCCCAAATCAAAGGGTGCACCCAATCACATCATAAAAGCAATATAATGGTATCGAAGAAATGTGTCTGATAGAAGGAATGACCTCATTTGGCCCAGCGTGGCTCCTGTTTTAGCCACATCAAGCTGACTCACGGGAGTCAGGGCTACGTAAATACCATATAGAATCGTCACCAAACCATCCTACTTCATTCTGGAATCTCCACCATGTACACGATTGTTAAAGTGGTTTTCGGTATTGGCAGAGAGTATGACAATATCTCATCGCAGTCTCTTTAACAACTAATTGTTATTATAGCACTGTGGACATTTCAAAATAGGTTATACTTCAAAACCAAAATATCATTTCCATTTCAAAACCATAACAATATGATATCATTTCCATTTCAAATATATCCATTTTCAAAAATCATATCACTTTCAAAGTTGTAAAACTTTCGAAACCAAAACACTTGAAATTATAACACTTTGAAAATCGTACCACTTTGAAATCATAATACTTTGGAAAACCATAACTTTGAAATCATAACTTTCACCACTTAAAAAGTTTAGATATTAAAAATTAGTATATATAATAAAATAGTGTACAAAATTTAATAGTTTATATATATTAAAATAATTAGTATATTAAAAATAGTTTCTATTAAAACTGTTTATAATAAAATGATTTATAAAAAATAGTTTATACTAAATAATTTATAAAGTAAATATAAAAATAGTTTTAAATATAATTTAAAAATACTTTATATAATAAAATAGCTTCTTCAAATTTCACAAATCGACTCAAATCAACTTGAATTCCAAAATACAAATTTAATTCAATCGCAATTCATTAATTCAATTTAATTCGGTTTCTTAATAAGTCATTTCAAATTATATCGATTTCAAATACAGATTTGAACCATAAATAAACCGTTTCTATTTCGATAAATTTCAAAGCTTTAAATATTTCATAATTTCAAAAATAAATTTGATAATTTCATATATATCTTAATTTAACTTCATTATTATTTAGTTTTGAAATATTGACTTTATAAATCCACTATAATTTAAATAAAACCCCAAATTTCAAATCACTAAATATTTTCTACAATTTATTTAAACTTGAAATATTCATTAAAATCACTTTTAATCAAAATCAAGTTATAAAATCATATCTTTAAAATCCTAAATTTAATAAGTTTCAAATCGATTTAATTAAAGAAATTCTTATTTAAATACCATTTCAAATCAATTTCAAAACTATATTCCCAACCTTAATTTATTAAAAATTATTATAAACTCTATATTTAAAATTAATTTTTTTAAATAATACTTAAACGTAATATATATAAATTAAATCAAACTTTATTAAATTAAATCTTATTATCAAACTTATTTTTTAATAAGATTAATTAATACATATTTTAAAATAGTAAACTTATAAGTAAATTCTTAAAATTTATAATTTTAAAATTAACTTTTAATTTTAAAATTTTCAAAACATATAATTTAAAATCAAGAATTTAAACTTCATAAAATACATTTATATATGTCTTGAAATCAATATTTATTAGACCATATATTTCTTTCCAAATCCATAGAAATCATTTTTAAAATATTTATATGTAGACCAATGGTGTCTATATATAATTTTCCATCCTATGGTCAAGTGATACAGATATTTATCATTTCAATCCATAATTTAAATATATACGGGTGTATATATCATTTCAACCCGCAATCCCAAATTCAATTCAGTGAATATCGCTTGGGTTTATCATTTCAACCCATATCGATTTTCTCCTATTCTACAGAACGTTCGGGTATGTATCTTTCAACCCATAGGGAATTCTATACTAACAGGGAACTTACAGAGTGAGAACATATATGATAAAATATAACGAGCGTATATCATCAATATAAGTAACAGATAATGGTTTCAGATATCACAAGCGAACAGATACATATAATAGCATATGTATATATAGCAATGTAAATAACTAACAACAGCATATGTAACGACCCGTAAATTTTCGATAATTGAAATAGCTAATATAATAAGATTTCGCGATTTAATGTTAGAAAAAAATTTGTAATTCGTTGGAATAATAATAACTAGAACGTATTGCGACAATAATTATCCAAGTAATGAAAAATAAAAGCTACTTAGTGAATGCCTCTGCATTCAAAAGTTGAATAGGATAATAAATGTTGAATTCATTGGGTATAATAGAGTAATTGATTGATAAGTAAAATCTATTTAAAATCAAATATTGAATATTGAATAGGTAAATTGTTTAAATTAAATATTTAAAACTTATTGAATAATGGAATAGTTGTAAAATGAAATTAGTGTTCTAAACTGTGAATTGGTTTTAAAAGTTGAATTTTATAAGTTCAATGTCAATATTTCAAAAGATAATGAATTATTGGATAAGCGAAATTGTTTAAATTTAATATTTGGAATTTATTGAATAATTTAATAATGGGAATTGAATAACCGTATAATGGAAATGGTTGTTCTATAATTTTAATTTGTTAAATTTTTAAGTTCGTTTTGAATATCTCAAAAGATAGTGATTTAAGAATAATCAAATTGTTTAAATTTAATATTACAGATGTTTGAATAATTAAATTCCGAATTTGATATGATCAATTTGATATTGAAATTTAATATATGAAAATAGAGTGAATAATTGAAATTTGATTTAATATGATTCAGATTGGTTTCCAAAGTGAATATAAGTTATATTGGGATTATAATAGAGTTAATAAGATTTTATAATTGGAAATTAATGAATAATTGAATAACGGGTTTAATATGATTAAAAATGATTTGTAAAATTTTATTTTATCATAGTAAAGTAAGAATGATGTTGTAGAACTTTTAAAATCGAATTAAAAGTAAATTTGTAAAAATTGAATATTCTAATATTTAATTATCGACTGAAAAATAGCCAATTTTCGAATAGTCTCAGAATTGGACGAAACTAGTTCCATTGGATCCATAATAGTTTGTTATTATCGGATTTCAATTTTCGTAGCAATCGGAGTTTTCGTTTGACCGTGGCAGCTCGAAACGCATCGAAATTGTTTTAATATTAATTTGACGAGTTAAAATAGTCATTTTTCTAACAGTCTCGGATTTCGACGAAACCAGTTTCATCGGATCCGTAATATGATATTATTGTAATATTTCAAATTTTGTGTCAATCGGATTTATCGTTTGTCCGGGGCGAGCCAAAACGCCTAGAAAATCGTTTAATCGATTTGATTTAAAAATCAATCGTTTATTGCCGTAACTCGCACATACGATCGAATTAGCCTCCGAAACACATTCCATTGTGTTTGGAACATGGGGTAAACCTTAGAAATGCCTGCCGGCACGCTTCGTTTGGAGTTCGGAAAATTTTCGGTGAATAGTGTTTTGCAATTTTCTATAAAAGTTCCATTTCACAATTTGCAAACAAAGGCTAGGGTTTCAGCCCTTAGCCGCCACTATAGAGATGAATGGCCAGAAATTTCGAAACTTCTTCCTCATTTTCCTCTCAATCCATCAACAATTAGCGAAAACTCTCAACTACAAAGTTGTAGAGGGCATCAAGATCTAGCTATCCAACGGTGGAGATCGGAAACGGAGCCACGGATTGACGACAAAATGCGATAGAAGGAGCTGCGTTTTTCACGCAATTCGAGGCAGAGGATGAGGCCGAGCTTGGAGCTATTTGGGGTGAAGGTGGAGTAAGGCGGTGGCTTCGAAGTGGTGTAACCTGATCGTCCTCAAGTGGACCGAAGTGATGGCGAAAATTGGTTGAAGGGGGTGGCTTTGGGTTCTTTTTTGTTTGCATGCGTACTGGAATGAACGAGAAGGAAGAAAGGAAGGGGCGGCCTGGATTTAGGGCAGGAAATGGACGGCTGTGATTGGGTTAGAAATAAAAATAAAATGTAAATTTTATTTATATTAATTCGTGTAACCTTTAAAATATCATATCTTGTTCGTACGAGGTCGGAATCGGACGAAATAAGTTGCGTTGGCTTCGTTTTGTCGAGCACTACGCTATGGAGCTGGATTGGAATCGTTTGGTGTTAGTGAAAATTTCATGTAAAATTGAACGCTTGTTTAATTTTATTTGAAATAAAACGCTGGAACTACATTGAAATCAAGGTGAGTGTTTTATAACGCTCACAACGTACTAAATATCTTTATGCTAGTTAAATTTGATATTATGAAGTGATATGAATTTTATTTATCGTTATTTGATAGAATTTAATTGTCGTTTGAATTAACCGTCAAAAATTAAATAGTTAAATTTGAAATTAAAATTGAAATTGAATTGCGATTTAATTACCTGACATCGATAACTATGAAATTGCCATGAATTGTATTGCCTATTGGATGATGTATTTCGATGGATGCTATTGGTTGATATTTGAATGTTTGGATGTTTATTTTCTTATATATATCCTGTTATGCATACATATGATACTGTGATTTAATTTAAGTGATATATATTCATCCCTGACATTTAATTGAAATAAATAATTACTTGGCCATATGATAGAAAATTATATACGGACACCGAATTGGCTAAATTAATAATTTTTGGAATCGTCGATTTGAAATTATTTAAATGTTTTGATTTAAAAGTTATAATAGAAATCAATTTATTGAAATCGAATTTATCGAAAATTGAGTTTGGAATGTTGAAATAAATTTTGGTTAAAAGATATCGTTAAATAATTAAAGTGGAGACTTTGGGATTTAAAATCGGGATATGATTGAATTTCGAAAATTGATTTGTTTAAAGATTTAACCTTAATTCGGGCTTGGAATATTACTAAGTAAAAGTGATGTAAAAATGATATTTTGAAGTCGAGCTTGGAATTGAATCATATTTGAAATTTGGATTTAAACTCGAAAATTGATGGATAATTTTGTTAAGTGTTATAAATGGATAGTTTGAAAAATCAAGCTCCAAATCGATATAAATTGAAATTGAATAAATCAAAGGTGAATATAAAATTGAATAAATTTGAAGTCAAAGTTGACATTGATTTGAATTGAAATCGAAATTGAATCGGCAGAATGAAAATTGAAATTGGTTTGGATTGGGAAGTTATAATTGAAATGGATTGGTTTTGAAGCTGTTTTATTTTGTTTTCCAAATTACTCGGTTACATAAACCATTTTTGAATACTTAAACTATTTTAATCTATTTTAAATCTACTTAACCCGATTTAAATTATTTTAAATTAATTTATCTATTTCAAATCCACTTTAAGATTTTAAGTATTTTTAACTATTTTAATTATTTAAAACTACTTTTAAACTCCTTAAAACTATTTTCTAAAATTCTAAGCTGGTCAATAAGGTGAAATGTTTATATTCAAATCTTGAATTTAAATACGAATTGGGTTAAATGAAGTTGCAACCTTAATTGAAATTCGAATTGATTTTGAAATCGTAATAAGATATTGAGACGAAAAATGATTTTGAAACGGAATCTGACATTTTAATAGATACAATGATATTTGAAATGGATTTGATTTTGAAGCGAATATGATATTTTGATATAAATTATGAATTGATTTGAAATGTAAAAGAGCCAACGGTGTAATAATACGTAGTTATTAAAGAGACCGGGATCGGATATGGACATACTCTCTGTCGATACCGAATACCACTTTAATAACTATTATACGCGGAGTGTTGATCCAGAATGAAGTGGATGGTTTGGTGAACGCGTTGACTGAAGAAAGAGAACGATATTGGATGACCCCTGACATGACTAAAACAGGAGCCGCGCCGGGCCATTGAGGTTCGCCACCTCTAGCGGACACACTTCTTCGATACCATATCTATTACATTTGTGATTCAATTTGGGTGCACCCCTTGATTTGGGAGTGTTGTTTCGCGGTGTTGGGGTAGCTGCTGGCTATGCTCAACATCAGTCCGGATCACGCAACTACTAGTATCCTAGTTGGTATCGCCTCATGTACCTTGTCATACTGATTATCCTATTCGCGACCACTACGTTTGGTTTTGTATTATACCTACGGGGTACCCTCTGATAACCACCAGTTTACGGTGGGGCTTACGGTGCTGTATAGACTATGGCATTATAAAAATGTGTTAAGGGGGATTATGGTAACGCCTTAACGCTATTTTGATACTTTATATTACTGATAAGCATTATCTACTTAGCGTACATTACTACGTAGTAGATAGTTTAACGGATCCTTAAGAGATGGAAAATCCTATAACATCTCTTGAGTTATTGCACGCACGTTGACATTGGATATGGGATGTCAAACCCCATAAACATTTCTGACGCCGTTACACTCAATTTATTTACGATTGATTTAACTTTCATAAGGATATTTTAGTCCTGATTCGAGTGTTTTGTTTTTCATTACGCTCGGATCAGTCCTGAGTTTTCAGATTTTTTGAAGATCTATTCTGGAGGATGAAAACGAAGATTTGGTACACTATTACTATTATTATCTGTGCATCATGCTTTCCGCTGCATTATTTTATTTGTTCTGTTGTATATGTATAACTCTGATAAATGTTGTATAAATAATGATCAAAGTATTGTAAACAGCTTCATGAACTGTTTATTTGATTATTATATTTTATCGTTCCGCTGCAAGATTCTGTGTTATTTCCTTTCTTTTATTTCTCTTTCCTCTTCTTTTCTCATTTACCCCAATAACCATCTTCCCTTTTGAATGGTTTGGAATCGACATGTGTTTTTGATCGTCGGTTTAAACTGTCCAAAAAGGCGGGTCGTTACAGTTGGTATCAGAGCATTGGTTTAGCGATAAACCTTGGCTCTAGTGGGGAACAACTCATTGAAATAGAGGTAAACTATATGAATGAGTTGAGTGTACATGAGAGAGTGTACTTGTTATTTGATATAAAATGGTTTTATATTTTGTTAACTTTGTTCCGTTGAGTATTTATGAATTCTGGTCGATACTTGGGACGCCAAGGCGTCGATAGGAATTTCTAAACCCTCGAATAGGACAAACCAACACAATGTCGTTTTGGAATATATTTTATATAAAAGAATTATTTGAATATTTATTCACTTTTATTGAATTGATTGTTAGGAGATGATAATATTAGATTATTATCGTTATTGTTTGATCAGACAATATTTACAACACATTGATTAAATAACAATGGATTTAGGAAAATGAAATCTTGTAAACACAATTGATAATGAATATAAATGAATTTTAACTTGGATTTGGAAATTTAAATTCCGGTGTTTGAAATTGACTTACAAGAATTTGAAAAAAATATAATACGAGTATTATATGATAGTATAATTGTGTTGAAATTGTTTTCGAAGGATTTTTTTTATGATAAGTGTTATATTCCCTTCTCTTGACACTAGAAAATGATTTCGGTGATGAGTGCACGCATCATCGGCGTTTATTTTCGAGAGTCCGTGTGTGGGAGACCACTTAATAGCTTGTCTAAACCTTGTTTTGATTCAAATTTATTTTATTTGTATTCTCTATAGTATGATTTGATATATAAATTATATAAGTATATATTATTTCAAAACTTGATTTGAAATGAAACCGGGATTGGAATTCTTAAGTCCTTTAATAATTAATGATTTTTTTTAATGATTGAAATGAATTTAGACTTTAATCATTAAGGAACTTCTGAATTGTGAAATGAGAAATGAACCTAAGAGCTAAGTGAAAATATCAATTAAAGTAGAAATCCTTAGAATTAGGAAATTATGAACTTAAAATAAAATTGAAAGTGTAAAACTCGCATAGTATTAAATTTCATTCTATAGCATAGATATAACTTACCAAAATATTTAAGAAGTTCAAAAATGTTATATAAATTGTTAATTGGATAATATACAAGTATAGGTTTGAATAATGAAATATGCATTTAATTAATGGTTTGCAAATATAAATAAAATTGTTAGTAAATAATTGGAATTTAAATTAACATTTAGAGGTGATTCACAATTATGTTAATATAAAATGGAAATACTATATGTGAAATTAAATGTGAAATTAAATTATAGTGAAATTTAAGTAATGACTTAAGAATTAATTAATTGAAAATTCAACTTTAAATGAAAAGAAGTTGTATGTTGTTTAACTATATTCTATTTGCATAACTATAACTTACCAAATACTTAAAAGGTTTAAAATGCTAATAAGGATAAGTAGAGAAAAAATATACCAGTGTGAGAGTGAATAATAAAATATGAAGATCTACTGATAGTTGTAAATATAAAAGAAATTTAAGCTGTAAAATGAATGATATATATAAGTGAATGAATAAAATTTAAATTAATGAAATATAAATTGGTAATTGGAAACTAATTAAATTTGAATATAACTAAATGTCAATAAACTTGGAAGTGTATGAAATTAAAATTGACTTGGAAATGTATAATTGATTTAGTGTAGATTTTGGATGGATGTTAATGTTTGATATGCATTGGTTGTTAGATGGATGATAATTGATTAAGTAGAATACATTAGTGTTAATGGAATTGAATAAACGGAATAAAATTTTAAAATAATTAAATTCAAATTTGAAGCAAAATGAAATTAAATATAATTGAATTTAATTTAAATTGAAGCAAATTGACTTGAAGTTAAAATGTGAATGAAACAAACTTGAATAAATCGGAAACAAATCGAATGTAAACCTATTGCATGGATGAATACGAAAATAAATGACTTTGTGTTTATGATTGTTCTTTAGAAAATTTGAAGTTTTGATGGTTTGTACTTTGAAATAATAAAAGCAAATTTTTGGAAAAAATCCAAAATTGTCCAATATATGCTGAAACGAAAACAACCATAACTTTTAATGACTAAACGGAATTCGACGATCTTGGACTTTTCGAAAAGCTTAGAAACTATAGCACAGCTTTTATTTAGAGTGTCTTGAGAAATTCCTTCGTCTACTAGGTTAAAAACTTGAATGTTACTCGCTGTCCTGTGTAAAAATAAGTAAAATCAGTAGTATATACCCTTAGTAATTTCGCCATATCTTTTGACTGGTTTATCGGATTTTTATGATCTTGCACTTTCTCGAAAGCTAAGAACTTAAGCTAAAACTTTTGTTTTAAGTGTTTTGTGTTTTTGTGTCGTTTAGAAGATCGAAAACGTGGGTGAACGTCGCTGACCTGCGCAATTCATTGCCCAGGCTGAGGCGTATCCTCTAAGTAAAACAACCGTAATTTTTGAACGTATGGTCCAAATTCGATGATTTTGGACATTCCGGAAAGCCTGAAATGAATGCAACAACTTTCGTTTAGATTCTGTTGCCGAATTTTATCGTTTAGGTGACCTAAAACTAAGATTTGTTTGCCATCCTGAAATTGGAATCTCAGTTTTGAAGCTAAATATGTTATATATATGTTGTGTAGGCTAAGTATATCGATCTATCTTTATATGCATGGTTCTAACTTAGTTATTGAGCATTTTAGTAGGTAGCAAAGGGGTTCCGCTTCGTTGTGGAGCTCGCTTCTGCGCTAAATGCAGAAGATAAGTAAATTGCTAATAAATGCTAAATAAAAGGTATGCTTATGGTTTTATATGGTATTGGTGATATATATATATGTTGTTTCTCCAGATATTGGATGCCTCATCATTGAGATGAGATGTATATTTGATATATATTGGTTATATTTGTGTTAAATATTGAATTGTAAAAAATTTCGATCGAGCCGCGCAAAGGAGACTCTGCCGAAATTTTTCGTAAATCCGGGTGTTAGAAATTTTTTCAAGTTTTGAATTTTTTTTTATAACTTGTTTGATATCTAACTTTAAAGTTAGAAAGTCATTCAGGGTAACTTAGTGGAAGTGTAGTAATGACTTTATAAGTGGAATTTCATTGTTTTATAAGTTGGTAACTTTGAATAAAATATATCTAATGTTGAATTCCATAATTAGTTCCTTTTCCCTTCTTTTTCCTTTTCGGGGACGAAAAGTTTTGAGTGGGGGAGAGTGTAACGACCCGTAAATTTTCGATAATTGAAATAGCTAATATAATAAGATTTCGCGATTTAATGTTAGAAATTTTTTTGTAATTCGTTGGAATAATAATAACTAGAATGTATTGCGACAATAATTATCCAAGTAATGAAAAATAAAAACTACTTAGTGAATGCCTCTGCAATCAAAAGTTGAATAGGATAATAAATGTTGAATTCATTGGGTATAATAGAGTAATTGATTGATAAGTAAAATCTATTTAAAATCAAATATTGAATATTGAATAGGTAAATTGTTTAAATTAAATATTTAAAACTTATTGAATAATTGAATAATTGTAAAATGAAATTAGTGTTCTAAATTGTGAATTGGTTTTAAAAGTTGAATCTTATAAGTTCAATGTCAATATTTCAAAAGATAATGAATTATTGGATAAGCAAAATTGTTTAAATTTAATATTTGGAATTTATTGAATAATTTAATAATGGGAATTGAATAACCGTATAATGGAAATGGTTGTTCTATAATTTTAATTTGTTAAATTTTTAAGTTCGTTTTGAATATCTCAAAAGATAGTGATTTAAGAATAATCAAATTGTTTAAATTTAATATTACAGATGTTTGAATAATTAAATTCCGAATTTGATATGATCAATTTGATATTGAAATTTAATATATGAAAATAGAGTGAATAATTGAAAATTGATTTAATATGATTCAGATTGGTTTCCAAAGCGAATATAAGTTATATTGGGATTATAATAGAGTTAATAAGATTTTAAAATTGAAAATTATTGGATAATTGAATAACGGGTTTAATATGATTATAAATGATTTGTAAAATTTTATTTTATCATACTAAAGTAAGAATGATGTTGTAGAACTTTTAAAATCGAATTAAAAGTAAATTTGTAAAATTGAATATTTTAATATTTAATTATCGACTGAAAAATAGCAAATTTTCGAACTGTCTCAGAATTGGATGAAACTAGTTCCATTAGATCCGTAATAGTTTGTTATTATCGGATTTCAATTTTCGTAGCAATCGGAGTTTTCGTTTGACCGTGGCAGCTCGAAACGCATCGAAATTGTTTTAATATTAATTTGGCGAGTTAAAATAGTCATTTTTATAACAGTCTCGGATTTCGACGAAACTAGTTTCATCGGATCCGTAATATGATATTATTGTAAGATTTCAAATTTCGTGTCAATCGGATTTATCGTTTGTCTGGGGCGAGCCAAAACGCCTAGAAAATCGTTTAATCAATTTGATTTAAAAATCGATCGTTTATTGCCGTAACTCGCACATACGATCGAATTAGCCTCCGAAACACGTTCCATTGTGTTTGGAATATGGGGTAAACCTTATAAACGCCTGCCAACACGCTTCGTTTGGAGTTCGGAAAATTTTCAGTGAATAGTGTTTTGCGATTTTCTATAAAAGACCCTCCATTTCACAATTTGCAAACAAAGGCTAGGGTTTCAGCCCTTAGCCGCCACTATAGAGATGAATGGCCAGAAATTTTGAAACTTCTTCCTCATTTTCCTCTCAATCCATCAACAATTAGCAAAAACTCTCAACTATAAAGTTGTAGAGGGCATCAAGATCTAGCTATCCAACGGTGGAGATCGGAAACGGAGCCACGGATTGACGGCAAAATGCGATGGAAGCAGCTGCGTTTTTCATGCAATTCGAGGCAGAGGATGAGGCCGAGCTTGGAGCTATTTGGGGTGAAAGTGGAGTAAGGCGGTGGCTTCGAAGTGGTGTAACCTGATCGTCCTCAAGTGGACCGAGGTGATGGCGAAAATTCGTTGAAGGGGGCGGCTTTGGGTTCTTTTTTGTTTGCGTGCGTACTGGAACGAACGGGAAGCAAGAAGGGAAGGGGAGGCCTGGATTTAGGGCAGGAAATGGACGGCTGTGATTGGGTTAGAAATAAAAATAAAATGTAAATTTTATTTATATTAATTCGTGTAACCTTTAAAATATCATATCTTGTTCGTACGAGGTCGGAATCGGACGAAACAAGTTGCGTTGGCTTCGCTTTGTCGAGCATTACGCTATGGAGCTGGATTGGAATCGTTTGGTGCTAGTGAAAATTTCGGGTAAAATTAAACGCTCGTTTAATTTTATTCGAAATAAAACGCTGAAACTACATTGAAATCAAGGTGAGTGTTTTATAACGCTCACAACGTACTAAATATCTTTATGCTAGTTAAATTTGATATTATGAAGTGATATGAATTTTATTTGTCGTTGTTTGATAGAATTTAATTGTCATTTGAATTAACCGTCAAAAATTAAATTGACAGTTAAATTTGAAATTAAAATTGAAATTGAATTGCGATTTAATTACCTGACATTGATAACTATGAAATTGCCATGAATTGTATTGCCTATTGGATGATGTATTTCGATGGATGCTATTGGTTGATATTTGAATGTTTGGATGTTTATTTGCTTATATATATATATATCATGTTATGCATACATATGATACTGTGATTTAATTTAAGTGATATATATTCATCCCTGACATTTAATTGAAATAAATAATTACTTGGCCATATGATAGAAAATTATATACGGACACCGAATTGGCTTAATTAATAATTTTTGGAATCGATCGATTTGAAATTATTTAAATGTTTTGATTTAAAAGTTATAATAGAAATCAATTTATTGAAATCGAATTTATCGAAAATTGAGTTTGGAATGTTGAAATAAATTTTGGTTAAAAGATATCGTTAAATAATTAAAGTGGAGACTTTGGGATTTAAAATCGGGATATGATTGAATTTCGAAAATTGATTTGTTTAAAGATTTAACCTTAATTCGAGCTTGGAATATTACTAAGTAAAAGTGATATAAAAATAATATTTTGAAGTCGAGCTTGGAATTGAATCATATTTGAAATTTGGATTTAAACTCGAAAATTGATGAATAATTTTGTTAAGTTTTATAAATGGATAGTTTGAAAAATCAAGCTCCAAATCGATATAAATTGAAATTGAATAAATTAAAGGTGAATATAAAATTGAATAAATTTGAAGTCAAAGTTGACATTGATTTGAATTGAAATCGAAATTGAATCGGCAGAATGAAAATTGAAATTGATTTGAATTGGGAAGTTATAATTGAAATGGATTGGTTTTGAAGCTGTTTTATTTTGTTTTCCAAATTACTCGGTTACATAAACCATTTTTGAATACTTAAACTATTTTAATCTATTTTAAATCTACTTAACACGATTTAAATTATTTTAAATTAATTTATCTATTTCAAATCCATTTTAAGATTTTAAGTATTTTTAACTATTTTAATTATTTAAAACTACTTTTAAACTCCTTAAAACTATTTTTTCAAATTCTAAGCTGGTCAATAAGGTGAAATGTTTATATTCAAATCTTGAATTTAAATACGAATTGGGTTAAATGAAGTTGCAACCTTAATTGGAATTCGAATTGATTTTGAAATCGAAATAAGATATTGAGACAAAAAATGATTTTGAAACGGAAACTGACATTTTAATAGATACGATGATATTTGAAATGGATTTGATTTTGAAGCGAATATGATATTTTGACATAAATTATGAATTGATTTGAAATGTAAAAGAGCCAACGGTGTAATAATACGTAGTGATTAAAGAGACTGGGATCGGATATGGACATACTCTCTGTCGATACCGAATACCACTTTAATAACTATTATACGCGGAGTGTTGATCCAGAATGAAGTGGATCGTTTGGTGAACACGTTGACTGAAGAAAGAGAACGATATTGGATGACCCATGACATGACTAAAACAGGAGCCGCGCCGGGCCATTGAGGTTCGCCACCTCTAACGGACACACTTCTTCGATACCATATCTATTACATTTGTGATTCGATTTGGGTGCACCCCTTGATTTGGGAGTGTTGTTTCGCGGTGTTGGGGTAGCTGCTGGCTATGCTCAACATCATTCCGGATCACGCAACTACTAGTATCCTAGTTGGTATCGCCTCATATACCTTGTCATACTGATTATCCTATTCGCGACCACTACGTTTGGTTTTGTGTTATACCTATGGGGTACCCTCTGATAACCACCAGTTTACGGTGGGGCTTACGGTGCTGTATAGACTATGGCATTATAAAAATGTGTTAATGGGGATTATGGTAACTCCTTAACACTATTTTGATACTTTATATTACTGATAGGCATTATCTACTTAGCGTACATTACTGCATAGTAGATAGTTTAACGGATCCTTAAGAGATGGAAAATCCCGTAACATCTCTTGAGTTATTGCACGCACGTTAACACTGGATATGAGATGTCAAACCCCGTAAACATCTTTGACGCTGTTACACTCATATTTATTTACGATTGATTTAACTTTCATAAGGATATTTTAGTCCTGACTCGAGTGTTTTGTCTTTTCATTACGCTCGGGTCAGTACTGAGTTTTCAGATTTTTTGAAGATCTATTCTGGAGGACGAAGACGAAGATTTGGTACACTATTACTATTATTATCTGTGCATCATGTTGTCCGCTGCATTATTTTATTTGTTTGTTGTATATGTATAACTCTGATAAATGTTGTATAAATAATGATCAAAGTATTGTATACAGCTTCATGAACTGTTTATTTGATTATTATATTTTATCGTTCCGCTGCAAGATTCTGTGTTGTTTCCTTTCTTTTATTTCTCTTTCCTCTTCTTTTCTTATTTACCCCAATTACCATCTGCCATTTTGAATGGTTTGGAATTGACACGTGTATTTGATCGTCAGTTTAAACTGTCCAAAAAGGCGGGTCGTTACAGCATATTTCAATTATCGTTTCAATTGAAATCAAATTTAATAAATATAAGAACGTTAACCATGAGTGATTGCTCACCTTTCGAGCCTAGAGATGAATGAGAACGAGAACAGTGACACGCACACGGATACTGGCACAACATGGAACCCAAAAGCTAGAAATTACTACGATAGATCAATATTGAGATGATAAGTTATGATGGTGCGAGATCGATGAAATAAGGTATATTGCATATATATAAATTTTCAAAATCAATTTAAAACATATATGTTCAAATCGACATTAAATTCAAACACAAATAAAGTTTAATATATATATATATATATATTCAAAAAATACAAAATTTAAAACACATATATAAAAAAATAAAATCAAAATCTATATATATACACATATAGAATACTGTATATATAAACTTACATAAATCCATATATATAAAACAGAAGTTTGCAGATTTACCATATATATATACAGCTGCGCGAGATTAAAAAAACACAGTATGTCGAAAATCAATATATATATATATATATATATACACACACACATGTAAAGTATACATATACACTAAAATTACATAAACCAGGATCAGTGTATTTAAAATATGCATACTTATGATTCAATATATTCAAAACCAACTCATGTATACATAAACTAATATAAATACAAGTGTAGATACTTATACACTATAATATTATTTTTATAACAAACAACCGTATATATAAAATAAATAAACTTGTGCTCTGTACGTAAACTAACTGGAAAGCAACGATTCAAAATCTCATATATATACTTAATATATATATAAGCTAATACATACATATATATATATATAGCTAACATGTAAACCTACATACATATTATTATAAATCAATACGTCTTTTAACTGTGATAACCCAGATTTTGGAACATCTGATTAACTGTTTTAATTAATTGAACAGATAAAATTATGATAATAAAAGATATCTGGATATGTAAATGAATCTTGAATTTTAAAAGTAAATTAATATTTAATTGGTAAATTTAGTCTTTTAAAGTTAATAAAGTATTTTCTATTTATAGTGTGTGTGTGTGTGTATTTGTATATATTGTAAATAGAATATCTTTGTTTTGAATTTGATAAATAAAAATCATGTTTTCAAATTCTAATATATTTTGATAATTTAGAAATCATGATTAAATTTAAAATAAAACTTTTCAATGCTATTTAAAAAGTTAATTATATAGTTTTAAAATATTTAAGGTAAATGTTTAATTGTTTAAAGTATATCTTAGCTTTAGTTTAAATTTAAATAAGATTTATAAAAAAGGTTTGAAATGTTTTCTTTATAATTTTTTTTCGAAATCAAGATAGTTGTATATATAAATAAATATAAAATAACATATGGTTTATTTAAAAAAAATATAAGTAATTAATGCAAAATGAATCTAAACATTTGTAATTTAGGATATCATGCATGGCAACAAGTGGCAGTCTTGGTTTTATTTTTTTTTTAAATATAATTAACGTGTAGAAAATCAAGGTTAGAGCTGTATTCATTTTTGTGAAACCAGACTTTCTTCTCTTTCATTTTTCTTTTATCACACATTTTCAAGAAAAAAAATTAAAATCTGTAAAATACAAATCTGAGCAGAATTTCAAAACATCAAAGCAAGCTTCAACTCAAAACTTATAAGCAAGCCTGTTAACAACTTTGAAACCAAGAATTTCAAACAGCAAACTCAAACCTGAATCAAAAACCAAAAAACAAGCAAATCTGCAGTTTCAAAAATTCAAGAATTCCACCCAATTCAAAATTTTCCAGTTTCAAGTACAAGAGTAGCTTCCAGTTTAAAATGTTCTCTTTGTTCCAGGTTATCTGTTTGTAAAAATGAGGTGAGTAAACCACACTTTAAATCTGCTTTAAATCTGGTTGCATGAAATGGATCTTTGATGTCAGGTGTAATAAGTGTTTGCATGATATGAATTTTATATATATGAACATATGGATGTGCATGTCGGATTTACTCTATTCTAGATGTTCAGGTTTTAAAACTTCAAACAATTAAAGATCTTTCTCTCTGAATCCCTTCAAGTTATCAATATATAAACAAGTTTGTTTGTTCAAGATCTGAATTCTAATAATATTTTGTTATATATGAAGCAGTTTTACTAGGATGTAAATATGACAGTAAAAGTTAAAAATATCAAAATTTCGACTTGAACAATTTGCGGATCCATGATTATAATCTGATTTATCTTCACAAATTTTGATTTTTAAAAAAAGAATTAGGATTTTTAGGCTTTAAATTAGAGGGGAATTGCATGTTGTTTGGAAAATGGATTTTGAACGTTTTCTGATTATCGGAGTAGGTTTGGGGGTCGGGACCACTGCCGAAGGTGGCGAAGGGGTAGACGGCGTTGGTAAAAATGGTGACTGGAACAATAGGCCACTGTTGAGACGTCACGGAGGTGATCTAGGATTTGTAGACCTAGTTTTGAACGACGTGGTTCCTGAAGAAAGTTCTACGTCGATAGGGCATTAGAGATGACCGGTCCAGGGGGAAAAGTAGCATTGGTCAATTACATTTCTCTAGTCGAAGGATCATGGCCAATGGTGGGTTGATTCGGCGGCGCGTAGCAATTTTCTGATGGTGGGTGTGTGTTCCAGGTTGAAGTCTGATGGGTTCGAGCTCGCTCAAATTTGATTTCGGAATGGATTGTGGGGTCTGGGTGATGGAATGCTCGGGGAAGGCCTCCGACGACTTATGTGTGCTATCGGCGGCGACCAGTGATGATCGCCGTGGTCGTGCAAGTGCACACGTGCACGAACGTGTCAGGTTTTAGGTAGGGATCGATACTGCTCGAGTTCGTGCTCGAGAAATATTAGGGTAGGCTCGAAGTCGGGGACGTAAAGTGAAGCTTGGGGTTTAACTCGTGTTGGTGTCACGTAATACTCGGGTTTTGTTCGGGGTTATAATTAGAGGTTAACTGAGTCTTGATAAATTAATTATCTTAACTATTGTAAGTTATAAATTGATTATTTAATGTTTTAGTTGAGAAAGTATTTAAATTGTTAAATTAATTGGATAATTAAATGATTTAATTAAAATATTAATGTTATAAATTTTTCTTAAACTCAAAGCTTTTAAAGTTATTTTAAATTTCAGGATTTGTTATGTAAGATTTGGAATAATAATTAAGAAGATGAGTAAGACAAGTGATTTATCATTTAAATTTATTGACTATTAAAGATTTATTAATAAATAATTAAGCCTTAATTATTGGTTAATAAATTAGAATTAAAGAGTTATTATTATTCTTAGGGTAAATTAATCTATGTAATTAACCAACATAATTAATTAACCAATGGTATAATTACTTGATAAAAGTAATTAAAGGTTAATTATTTAAGAGAAGTAATTAGAATTAATTACTTAGTGTAATTAATTAAGGAATTGATTAATTGAAGAAATTTATGAAGGGTTAGAAAATCAATGAGTATGATTAATCAAAGAATAATTAATCAATGTAAGTGTTCATAAGGTAATTTATTTGTGTAATTAATTAATGATCAATGTAATTAACGTGAATGGATGAAGGTTAATTAATATGTGTAATTAATTAAGAGTTGATTACTTATTGTAATTAAGGTATAATTAATCAAGGATGATTAAATAAGATGGATAATTAATAGGCGATTAATTAATTTGTTCGAAATTAGTTAATGTTAAGTAAAGATAATCTAAGTGATTAAAGATTAGTAATTAATTTAATTAGAGATAAATTAAAATAAATTTTGGAAGTGATAAATCTTGCTTATGAATGATTGAAAGATGTAAATGCTTTGAATTGGTTGATATTTCTGATATGAAATGTTTTCTGATATGATATATTGGGTGGACTATGATAGTATGGTTATTTATCGTTGATGAATTGCTGTGTATAAAAGTGCATCCTGTACTTAAATTTTAATTGTATCTCACTTTAATAACTTGGGGTAAGATGGTATTAAATTCGAAGTGACCGGAGTCGGGCATTAGTAAATACCCAAAACCACTTCGATTGGTAATCAACAATAAGATTTGATATGTGAGATAAATGGACTGGAATGGAAAATAATGGACCTTTGAAACTAAGTAAAGTTACTTAGGAATTGATTTGTGAAATAAGTGTTGACCTTAACCAGTTATGAACTCGTAGTAGGGTACGAGTTACCCAGGATTTCAATTGTGCTTTAAAGCTCAGTATTTCAAATTGCATGGGTTTACTCTTTCCGGTTTCCAGCCTAACCCGGGTGTTACTTTGATGTAATGCTCAGGTCAGACCGAGTATTACAGATTTTCAGGTAAGGACATTCTACTCAGGAGGCGAGCTGGATAGCAGGAATGTATGGAGAGTATTCCGCTGTGTATATTGTGGATTGTCTGGAACATGTAATATTAACTGTCCAGTATTTGTGTAAATATTGAAAACTCAGATGTGTTAAATGTAAAATTACTGATACAACTTTCTTTGTATATATGATATTATTTGATACTATATTTTGATCCGCTGCGAATGTGAGAATTTGTGTTTTGTTCTGTTTCTTCTTCTTTCTCTTTACTTCTTTTTCTCTAACTATTTGGAATTTTTGGGATCAGAAATTCCGGGTCGTTACATTTGGTATCAGAGCTGAAGGTTAAGTGAAAACCTTGGCTCTGGTGGGATTACGCATTAAGGATAGGGTCAATGGTACCCTAGAATGAGTTGAGTTTATATATATAAGAGCGTACTTATTATTTTCTTATGTAAAGATTTTAAATGATTTTATATAAGAATGTATTTTGATATATAAAGCAATACTTCTTTCTAATAAATATTAAGGTATTAGGTTGTTAAATTATTGGAATTAAATTAAGTGGTAATAGAAATACAACCAAATTTAAATTGAATAAAGAAAAGTTTGAAATAGATTCAAGCTGGAACTAAAATCCTGAATTTATAAAAGTGAGGATAAGATAAAAAGGAATTGGTATCCAGATATGATAATTTTGGGCATTATCATAAATAGTTATTATGTTTAATAATGATATGTGTATTAATAAGTAAGCAAAATGAAATGTTTTAGGGAAGTAAAACATTTAGGCAAGTATGACTTATAAATTGAAACTGAAGATGATCTAAATTTGGATGTGAAGCTGATTGACTCCATGTACTATCTTAAGTTTTCCTCTCTTGAGGATCGTCGGATTGCTCTTGACGCTGAGCCCTCATTCTTTGATGGTAGGCCTTTCATTGTTACTCCTTGGACCCCAACTGTGGCAAGTGCACGTGAACAAGTTCTTACTATCCCCGTGTGGGTATTTTTCTCTCAGATTCCCTCTGCTCTTCAACCGCTTATTGGTCTGAATTGGCTAGCCTGTAACGTTGGAAAATTAAAATGTTTTGACTCAAACACAGTGGCTCGTGATAAGTTGATGTATGCTAAGGCTCTTATTGAAATATCCCCTTTCAAGCCTCTCCCATCCTCTATTTCTGTCCAACTAGCTGTTGGTCATGTTGAGGTAGTTCGTGTTCGCTACGGTTGGGTTCCGGAAATCTGTTCATCATGTCACTCCTTTGGCCACCTGGCTACTGCCTGCTTGCATTCGGAAGCCGTCGCGGATGCTCCGAAGATCCCTTTGCCTCGCCCCCCTCGTAGGATTTGGGTCCCCAAGGCTACATCCCCTGGTTCTCTGATTTCCCCTTCATCGGCTGTTCCATCTGCTGACTTGCCTCCGTCGCCGATGGTTAGGCCTGATTCTGTGGTTGTTGTTCCTGATCCTGGTTCGACGCCGTTGCCTGTCGCTTGGGATGAGCCCGAGGGGTGTTGGATTGATCCCATCTCTGATATGAGATTTAACCCGTTCAATGGATCTTTCTTCCGGTTTGTTTCTGATGATCAGCAGGACCTTCGTTGCCTTCGCTACAAACCTTCAGGTGATTCCTTAGTTCTTGATTTGGATGGGTTATATGCAAGTTCGAATTCTGCGATGCTAGCTGATATTACCTGGGATCGTTCTTTTATCTACTCCTCTGATGCTATGGGTTATGATCCACGTCTTGCTCTTCTTTTCCGACCTTTTGCTGGTTTTTGTGGATCCATTCCTCTAGTCGCTTCTCTGGTGGATGGATCTGATGTGATATCTTCCTCTTCGGAGGAGTGCTAGTTTTTTTTTTCTTCTTCCTAGTTTTAGTTACGGTGACATATTTGTCTCGTACCTGTGCTGTATTTTCTGTATTATCTCTTAGTAGTTAAGGTGCTTTACCTTACTCCTGTACTTCAACTTTATTACTTACGTAATAAATAGTGGACGGTCCACTATAAAACCGGCTTGCTTTGCAAAAAAAAAAAAAAAAAAAAAAAAAAAAAAAAAAAAAAAAAGATGATCTAAATTGTGAAGTTTTAAATCTAGGTCCAAAAATTTGAAAAATTGTTTCAAAGTGATAAAGAAATAATAAATAATATTATTTAATGTATTTGAAATAAAAGGGTTCGATTTCAAACAAGAGTTGTTTGAAAATTCAAAGGAATTTGTTTTGAATTGAAACCAGGGTGGTTTAAAATTTGAAGTATAACTTGGTGTGTAAAGAAAATTAATATATATATATATGTGTGTGTGTGTGTGTGTGTGTGTGTGTGTGTGTGTGTGTGTGTGTGTGTGTGTGGATATACATAATATCAAAGATGATTTAGGATAACCTCTAAATGTTGAGTTTTAAATTTTTATTTGGAATGAGATGTGAATTTTAAGATTTGAAGTGGGAATTCAAAATTGGGTAACGTTGGCTGGATTAAGTAAATTGAATTTAACTTTGGAAAGTTAAATAATTTAAACAACCTGAATTGGAAATGGATGGATGTTTTAAAATAATTTGAATGATACCATCTTGTTGTTATTAACAATCTTTAAGCTGAAATTGGATTTGTTTAAATGGACGAAGAATTGGGGTGTGGTAATATATCCATTATAGATATAAATAAAAATTAAACTTTAATTTGAAATTATTTAAGGTTATTTTGATTTTTGAAGATAAGGTTGAACTTGTGAAAGTGAAATCACTTTGAACTTAAGTTTTTGCAACTGAAATTGCTCAAAATTGGTTCCAAAATTGAAATTGGGTAATAAATTGGATTTCAAAGATTAAATTGTTTAAAAAGGATTTGAATTATTATTTGAACTTTGAAATAGGTTAAAATAGAATTTGGATTCAGAGTTAAATGGTTTAAAGAGATAAGTTGATTTGATTTAAAGGATTAAATCAACGTTTAAAAATTTGACTCGAATTTATATAATTCGGGATGGTTTAAATTTGAAATTTGAATTGAATTAGTTAAAATTGAATTTGATTTAAATTAATTGGAATTATGATTGAAGATGTATAAGTTTAAAAATTCGAATGGAAAATTTGAATTGGATTGATTTGAAGTGAAATCGAAGATGAATGAGTTCAAATTCAAAAGGGAATTTGGGATTAATTTAAACCAGAATTGAAATAATTTGAAATTGAAGATAGTTCAATTTGACGTTAATCCGAATTGATTTGAATAATTTGAAATTGTGATTAAAGTTGAATAGGTTTAAAATTCAAATGGAATTTGATTTGAACTTGGAAAGAAATTGAGGTTAATTCAACTTGAGTTGGGATTAAATCAATTTCAATGGAAATTGAAGTTATTTAAATTGGAATTGACTCAATTTAAATGGAAGTGGGAATTTAAATTGAATTGATGAGAATGGAGATTGAAAATTGAACAGTTTGACTCTGGACTATTTTCAAAATAAATTGTTTTAATATAAATCTATTTTCCAAACTATTTACTATACAACTTTTCTTATTAAACCCAAAAATATCTTTTACTTATTTTATAACTACTTTTGGAATTATTTAACTATTTTGCAACTGTTTTATAAACTAATTTCTGTTTTTTTCAACCACTTTATGACTAATTACTATTATACAACTATTTTGCAATTATTTAAATTTCTATAATTATTTAATTATCTTCCAACTATCTTACAATAACTTAACTAATTTACAGCTATTTTACAAACTAGTAACTATTTTTCAACTACTTATCTATTTTTAACTTTTCAAACTATTTTCTAAATATAAGCTGGTCAGAGTGCAAACTGTTTATGGTTAAATATCCATTTGAGATAAGAATTGAAGTGTTAATCAAAAGGGATATTAGAAGGTAATGTGAATAAGTGAATAGGAATTAATGGAAATGTGAATAGAAAAAAGAATTGATTTGGATAATAATCAATAAAGATAAATACGTAGGATGTACGTATATTATTCTATTCGCATAGTGATTTGATCCGGATTCGAACATAGAATTTCGAGATAGTTTATCGATCCGAGTTGGGATTTTTCACTCGATTTTTGACGGCGAACCTGGATATGGATTGTTGATTGGTTCTGGATAGTCTCTATCATAGTTATGGATATGTAAGGAGAATGATGGTTTCTGATCAAGAAACCAGATCTGAGTCCGCACTAGGAAGTTGGGTGGACGATACTACTTCGGAAGAGAAATTATATGACCGAGTGAGCGATCAGATTGATATAGCATACGAATGATATGTGTATATCATACGAGATTGAATGAAATTGATATGTGGAAATTTGTGGATAAGAAATGTGAAATGGTTTTTGAAATGAAAGTACATTTTGTGAAATATATGATGAAGTAAAGTGGAAATTGGATATTTCTATGGTAAAAAATTACTTTATGGAAGTAAGTAATTTGGTAAGTGACTTTATAGAGTAATCGAATTTGAATATTTAATTTAGAATAAACAAAGTTATATATCTTTATTATATAAGATAAATCTCCCCTTGTTGAATCTATTGCCGGAAGGAAAAGATTTTTGAAAGTGTTTGAGGTATAAAAGGGAATTTATACCAGTTTGAAGTAATCCAAAGATTTTTAAAGTTATATATATATCTATGTATATATATATATGTAAAGGATCTTATGTGAACGAGTTTAAGAAAAGGTTTTTGGAACCTTTGGATTTGGAAAGGCTTTTTGATTTTTGGGTAAAATCAATATTGGTGTTTGGAAAGCCTAGTTTGTGAATTATCGATTTTGGGATGCGATTTTGAGAAAGGAGATTATATGAGTTTCATACTGGGTGTATGATTTGCAAGATACTATATGTGTATAGTATAAAGTGTTTTGAAAATGGCTCTGGAGAAAAAGGCACTCCCTTGGAATGAACTTCTCAGGAGTGCCACAGGGTGGTACCGCCTTGAACCCTAAGGGAGGGTTCTAAAGTTGATCCTGTGAGGAGTCTAGACAAAACTAGTTCCTGAGGATTATGAGTAGCGTGTAGCGAAAGTCGAGGGCGCTGATGCCTACAGAGGCATTTGAGTTATGCTGTGACGATAATTTAACTCGATGTCCCTGCGATCTACTATAGACCATAGCGAAAGTCGTGTGTGCCGTTGAGAGCCAACAGTCTACATTTGATTTTATATCGATAGACTGCGACCTATGGTGGCATAGAGAAAGTCATGTGTGCCGTTGAGAGCCAACAATCTACATTTGATTTTACATCGGTAGACTGCGACCTATGTGGGAGTGGAGAAGTTTCATTTTTGGCAGCGAAAATTGAGGCCGCTGATGCCTACAGTTACATGGACTTTTGCTGCGATGGCAACGTAACCCAGGATGTAACTGCGACCATGGATGGGAGTGATGATTTCCAGAGCATTCTCACCAAAGATATTTCCTCTATTTTCAAAAATGTTCTCTATATTTTCAATAAAATTATTTTCCAAGCATTTTCACTGGGTGTTGAAAATGGGTCTACTAAGTACTTATAGGTTTTCAGTCTTACGCCTGATCAACGTATGACTGAATTTCTATGAGAACTAGGACGGACTTGTTGAAACATCGAGTTATAAAAAGAATTTTTATAAAAGCTAATTTGGCAATATTATATAGATTGTGAAAGTGTTTTAAAAATGATCAAAAAATAATTTATCTGATTTAAAATTATTGAATAAAATTCTGGCTTCGTTCCTTTTCAAGGACGAAAAGATTCTAAGGGGGGAGGAATGTGATAACTCGGATTTTAGGACATCTGATTAACTTTTTTAATTAATTGAACAGATAAAATTATGATAGTAAAAGATATCTGGTATGTAAATGAATCTTGATTTTAAAAGTAAATAAATATTTAATTAGTAAATTTTATCTTTTAAAGTTAATAAAGTATTTTCTATTTATAATGTGTGTATATATTTGTATATATTGTAAATAGAATGTCTTTGTTTTGAATTTAATAAATAAAAATCATATTTTCAAATTCTAATATATTTTGGTAATTTAGAAATCATGATTAAATTTAAAATAAAACTTTTCAATGCAATTTAAAAAGTTAATTATATAGTTTTAAAATATTTAAGGTAAATGTTTAATTGTTTAAAGTATATCTTAGCTTTAGTTTAAATTTAAATAAGATCTATAAAAAAGGTTTGAAATGTTTTCTTTTTAATTTTTTCTTGAAATCAAGATAGTTGTATATATAAATATAAGATAACATATGATTTATTTAAAAAATAATAATAAGTAATTAATGCAATAATGAATTTAAACATTTATAATTTAGGATATCATGCATGGCAACAAGTGGCAATCTTGTTTTTATTTTACTTTAAAATATAATTAATGTGTAGAAAATCAAGGTTAGAGTTGTATTCATTTTTGTGAAACCAGACTTTCTTCTCTTTCATTTTTGTTTTATCACACATTTTCAAGAAAAAAATTTAAAATCTATAAAATACAAATCTGAGCAGAATTTCAAAACATTAAAGCAAGCTTCAACTCAAAATTTATAAGCAAGCCTGTTAACAACTTTGAAACCAGGAATTTCAAATATCAAACTCAAACCTGAATCAAAAACCAAAAATCAAGCAAATATGCAGTTTTAAAAATTCAAGAATTCCACTTGATTCAAATTTTCCCAATTTCAAGTAGAAGAGTAGCTTCCCGTTTAAAATGTTCTCTCTATTCATCTATTTGCAAAAATGAGGTGAGTAAACCACACTTTAAATCTGCTTTAAATCTGGTTCATGAAATGGATCTTCGATGTCAGGTGTAATAAATGTTTGCATGATATGAATTTTATATATATGAACATACAGATGTGCATGTCCGATTTACTCTATTCTAGATGTTCAAGTTTTAAAACTTGAAACAATTAAAGATCTTTCTCTCTGAATCCCTTCGAGTAATCAATATATAAACAAGTTTGTTTGTTCAAGATCTAAATTCTAGTGATATTTTGTTATATATGAAGCAGTCTTACTAGGATGTAAATATGACAGTAAAACTTAAAAGTATCAAAATTTCGACTTGAACAATTTGCGGATCCATGATTATAATCTGATATATCATCACAAATTGTGATTTTTAGAAAAAGAATTAGGATGTTTAGGCTTTAAATTAAAGGGGAATTGCATGTTGTTTGGAAAATGGATTTTGAACGTTTTCTAATGATCGGAGTAGCTTTGGGGGTTGGGACCACTGCCGGAGGTGGCAAAGGGGTAGACGGCCTTGGCAAAAAAGTTGACTGGACCAATAGGCCACTATTAAGATGGCACGGAGGTGATCTAGGATTTGTAAACCTAGTTTTGAATGACATGGTTCTTGAGGAAAATTCAACGTCGATAGGGCATTAGAGATGACCGGTCCAGAGGGAAAAGTAGCATTGGTCAATTACGTTTCTCTGGTCGAAGGATCGTGGCTAACGGTAGGTTGATTCGGCGGCGCGTAGCAATTTTCTGATGGTGGGTGTGTGTTCCAGGTTAAAGTCTGATGGGTTTGAGCTCGCTCAAATTTGATTTCGGAATGGATTGTAGGGTCTGGGTGATGGAATGCTCGGGGAAGGTCTTCGGCGACTTATGTGTGCTATCGACGGCGACCAGTGACGATCGGCGTGGTCGTACAAGTGCACACGTGCACAAACGTATCAGGTTTTAGGTAAGGATCAATACTGCTCGAGAATTAATGTTTTGTTAATTTAAGTTGAGAAAGTATTTAAGTTGCTAAATTAATCAGATAATTAAATGATTTAATTAAAGATTAATGTTATAAATTTTGCTTAAACTCGAAGCTTTTAAAGTTATTTTAAATTTCAAGATTTATTAGGTAAGATTTGGAATAATAATTAAGAAGATGAGTAAGGTAAGTGATTTATCATTTAAATTTATTGACTATTAAAGATTTAATAATAAATAATTAAGCCTTAATTATTGGTTAATAAATTAGAATTAAAGAGTTATTATTAGTAGTAAAGGAATAATTAATTGTTGTGACTAATTATTGATTTAGGGTAAATTAATATATGTAATTAACCAATGTAATTAATTAACCAATGGTATAATTACTTGATAAAAGTAATTAAAGGTTAATTATTTAAGAGAAGTAACTAAGAATTAATTACTTGGTGTAATTAATTAAGGAATTGATTAATTGAAGAAATTTATGAAGGGTTAGAAAATCAATGAGTATGATTAATTAAAGAATAATTAATCAATGTAAGTGATCATAAGGTAATTACTTGTGTAATTAATTAATGATCAATGTAATTAACGTAAATGGATGAAGGTTAATTAATTTTTTTAATTAATTAAGAGTTAACTACTTATTGTAATTAAGGTATGATTAATCAAGGATGATTAATTAAGATGGATAATTAACAGGCGATTAATTAATTTGTTTGAAATTAGTTAATGTTAAGTAAAGATAATCTAAGTGATTAAAGATTAGTAATTAATTTAATTAGAGATAAATTAAATTAAATTTTGGAAGTGATAAATCTTGCTTATGAATGATTGAAAGATGTAAATGCTTTGAATTGGTTGATATTTCTGATATGAATTGTTTTCTGATATGATATGTTGGGTGGATAGTGATAGTATGGTTATCTATCGTTGATGAATTGCTGTGTATAAAAGTGACATCCTGTATTTAAATTTGAATTGTATCTCACTTGAATAACTTGGGGTAAGATGGTATTAAATTCGAAGAGACCGGAGTTGGGTATTAGTAAATACCCGAAACCACTTCGACTGGTAATCTACAATAAGATTTGATATGTGAGATAAATAGACTGGAACGGAAAATAATGAACCTTTGAAACTAAGTAAAGTTACTTTGGAATTGATTTGTGAGTTAAGTGTTGACCTTAACCAGTTATGAACTCGTAGTATGGTACGAGTTACCTAGGATTTCAATTGTGCTTTAAAACTTAGTATTTCAAATTGCATAGGTTTACTCATGCTAGTTTCCAGCCTGACCCGAGTGTTACTTTGATGTAATTCTCGGGTCGGACCGAGTATTACAGATTTTCAGATAAGGACGTTCTGGAGCTCAGGAGGCGAGTTGGATTGCAGGAACGTATGGAGAGTATTCCGTTGTATATTGTAGATTGTCTGGAATATGTAATATTAACTGTCCAGTGTTTGTGTAAATATTGAAAACTCTGATGTATTAAATGTAAAGTTATTGATAAAGCTTTCTTTGTATATATGATATTATTTGATATTATATTTTGATCCGCTGCGAATGTGAGAATCTATGTTTCGTTCTGTTTCTTCTTCTTTCTCTTTTCTTCTTTTTCCATAACTATTTGGAATTTTCAGGATCGAAAATTCTAGGTCATTACATTAACATTTAGTTACAATAACATATATAGGCTTTTATATGCTGCCTCTGTTATATATAAATAAAACAACAATGCATAAATAATATAAAAGCAAACCGATTATAGCTTATAAACTTTAGGTATATACAACATATATGCAACTCTTATACATGCGAGGCTATCGAATGACCAACTATATATACAAACTGTACATACGGAAAAGTATAAAGTTATAGAATCCATAATATAAATAATTTACGTATATAATATAATTCATAGCAGTTTGTAATTATATATCATATAACTTACATAGGTTTATATAGGCAACAGGCATGCAAATCGAATGAGAATATCACTCTATGGTCTCGGAGCTGCTTGGTAGACCCGGCCGAGGCGCTAATGAGGGGTAGCGCGGATCAGATGAAGGGCAGCGGTGATGGGATGAGCGAGGATGGAAGTCTTCGGTTGTTTACATAGAGGCATGGGGTTGGTTAACAAAGGCTGGAAGCTTGATGGGTTTCAAAACACAGAGGTGAGAAAAACTATTGGCAACGAAAAAGGAGCAAGGAAAGAAAGAGAAAAAAATGGTGGCTTCGGTTATTTGCAGGTCACGATTTTTTTCTTCATTCAAGGTAGGAGCATGAGCAAATAAGAGAAGGAAGAGAGGCAGAGTTACAGGAAGAAGAACCCAAAAAATATATAAACGTACCTTTTTCTCTGAATGAACAGTGAGGCAAGTAGAGAGACCGAGTAAACTATATAGAAACGAAGGTAATTTCAACGGTCAAGTCCCCAGATTTAGGTGGATTTATTAAATCAATTAGTATTGCTTGGGCAGCATGGCTAGAGTATGAAATGTAGAAGAAAACATAAGGTCACGGATCCGGTACCGATACGATTATCGGTTTAGCGGATTCCGCTATGTATCGGACTTCAAAACACAGAATTGAATATACCGCAGAGATCAGATTGACGAGACGATCAAAACGGTATGCAATTATCAATGATAGGATCATCCAATCAAAAGTCGATATTCGGTATCGAGAATGCTGCTAATTTGCTAGAAATAAGATAAACGAAGCAATAGCAGTCTAAATTTGAAGAAACGAAATATGGCGTCTCACTCAGAAAATGCTTTACAAATTTATTATATAAAACTATCCAGGTTTGGAAAAATATATTTTATTATCATCAAATTAACTAATTTAAATTAAATAAAATTACATAATAAAATAAACTTTCATATTATCAAATGAAAATTTACCATTTGATATGTTTATATAGACGTGTTCCAAATATTAATTTTTTTTCTCCAATTCAATTATTTAAAATTTCACAACATTTCAGTTAATTACCTTATAAAACCTTTAAAATTTACGGGTCGTTACACTCTCTTTCAAACATAACTTTTCGTCCTCAAAAGAAGGAGGTAGGAGAATAGATTCAACCAGAAAGGAAATATAAATGGAAATACAAAATACATTAATAATTTCAAAACCATATAAACTGCATTTATTTTTAAATTGGTTTATATTCAACTAATTGATTTCGATTCCTTATATTTAATCAATCAAATTTATTGTGTTCACATTTGATTGATTCATTTCCATGCATTATTATTCAATTGATTTGTTTCAAATTTATTAACATTTATTACAAAACTTTCACAACAAAATTTGTTTTATTTTACTCATTCATTAAATCTATTTGATCAACCATAGTTAATTTCACCTCAGCATTCAACTTCAACTATTCAATACCATATAGATTTCAATTAATATTCAATAATTTGGTTTAATCCATCTTATTAAATCAATAATTATTTATTATATCCATATTTTATTGATTCACTTTAATGTATTTCAATCAATAGATTTGATTTCAATTTATTAACATTTGTTACAAATTTATTTGATTTAACTCATTTATTTACCTATTTATTAATCCATTTGACCCTAGTTAAGTTGATTTCCCTTGAAATTTCAATTTCACTATTCTTAAGTTCATATTTATTTGCTTAACTAGCATTTTCCTTTATTTATTTAATTTATTCCACTTAATATACATTTTGCAACATATATCTAATAACCATGTATTATTCAACAAATATTTTTTTTTTCCTATTTTCACTTTATTATTAGTGAATTCCCTTAACAACATATCATTTTTGATATTCTATTTCTTATCCTAGTGTGTATTATCCAATTACACTCTGAAACATTTATATAACTTACCTAGAAAGGTTTAAATGTAATTAGAATGTAATTAAATATTATACAAATTTTTCTTCTATCCACAACATTTATATTAAGCCAGATTTTAGTTTGAACAATTTATTAAATAAGTTTTCTTCTTATACAACCCTATTATATCCTAACATTTTGACTCTTTGAATATTTTAGGCAAGTCATACATATTAGTATGTAATTTAGTGTTATAAAAATAAGTTTGTTCAAATTCATTTTTTCTCAGATTGGTTTACTTCCATTTATCATTTCAGATATTCCAATTATTCAAACACTTCACTTTATTTCAATAATTGAAACCATTTCTTAACATAAAACTTAAGATTCAAATTTCCGGTTTCATTGCAAACTATTTGAAATAATTATATACGTTTATGTTATATAAATTAATTTATACACAAGAAATTTTAAATCAATCCATCTTTCTAAAACAAAGGTGTTGCAAAGTTGCTAAGGGGCCCCTCTACTTCGAGACTTGAAAATGAATGTCGATGATGCTGCAGTCATCACCATAATTATTTTCCATTGACCAATGAGGAGAGTACCGATTCACTTCATTTTAATATTCTTTGAAAACAATTTATATTCAAAAATACTTCCAAACAATATATTCTTTAAAACATTGAAAATCAAATTTAGAAAAGCGTCGAAAATTAAATTCTTAAATCCTTTGATTTAGGTTTATTCTATTTTCAATTATAAATCAGATTTATAAACCATTTTATCAAATTCATCGCCTTATAATAACGATAGTAATGGTTTAGGAAGTATAAAAGACAATAAATGAAAATATAGTATTATCATTTCTAATAACCAATTTTTATTAACTATCCAATTTCAGAAAATTATACTTATATATATATATATATATATATATATATAATGTAACTATATATGAAATTATTTCATTTACAAATTTTGAAAACAATATTGTGTTATCTTGATCTATTCAAGTGTTTTGGAATTCCTATCAATAGCGTTAGCTAGACGAATCAACCAAAACCCAAAATTCAAACTTAACATCTCAAACAACATAATATATAAAATATTTTTATATTAATTACAAATACACTCCCTCACTCGATGATTCAAGAATGGACTCTAGAACAAGGATAGAGATTCAAATTCAAGAGGACCCTAATCAAAGAGAATTCTAATCCAAAAGATAAGCTCGAACCGAAGATAAGATGATTACAAGGAGAGGAAAGAATGAATAGACTTATATAAATCACTGGCGACCTTAACCGGATTAATGCAGAATTCGGAGGCAATCGACATCCGATCACAAGAGATAGAATTTGGACATAGCAAGAGATTTCAACGCTTATTATAAATCTCCGGTGAATCAACGCTTATTATAAAGAAGTTTCACCCTTTTACAAATCATCCAACGGAGTTATGGGATGCTCCGAAATCATGGAAACACTAATAGGGAGAGACAAGAATTCATTTTTTGGAACCGAGTGGAACGTTCCAAAAGTAAAAAGGAAACCGAGTCAAAGAGGAAGAGATTCAAGCGCGAACGAAAGTGATTCCGTAATTAAATTTACCATATATGCTAAGTTTTGCCTAAAACTAGAGCTCTGATACCAACTGTAATGACCTCCTATTTCATGACATTCGCATCCATACATGTCGGACTTGAATTGCTCATAATATCAAATGTTAATTTATATTTGGCAAAACTCTGCATATACAATAAATAAATCAATCACAGACACAGAGTAATATAACAATAAGCAGCGGAATAGATAAATAGTAGTTCATGAAGCTACTATATAAACAACAGAGTATAGAATAAAATGCAACAGAATATCTCAAATATAGTGCAGTCTCGAATACAAACATATGACAAGTATGAACCAATGATCTGGATAGCTGAAAGCTGAATAGATATAAATGGTTCTCCAAATGTAGCTCCAACTCCAAAGGTGAGTCTCAAATGCTGTGTCACTCAGTCTGACCCGAGCGTAAAGAAAAACACAAAACACTCGAGTCAGGATTAACATTCTTATATCAATAAATCCAACTCAAGTGAAATATCAATTGAAATACAAGTAACTCAAAGGATGTTTGGGATTTCCATCCTCTAAGGATCCGTGGAACTATCTACTATGTGGTAATATACCTATTATAATATGTCTATAGTAAAGTAAACGTATTAAAATAGTGTTAAGGCGTTGCCCATATCCCCCTTACTACATTTAAATATATTTTCATAGTCTATACAGTACCGTAATTCCTCCATAAACTGAAGGTCTATCAGAGTGAACTCCATAGGTATGGTACAAAACAAACTCGTAGAAGGCTTGATATGGTATGCGACACGGCACTCGAGGCAATGCCAAGGTAGATATACCGTTTGCGTATCCAGACTGGTGGTAATGCATAGCAGCTACTACCGCCGACCTCGTGACACACTCCCAAATCAAAGGGTGCACCTAACCACATCACTAAAGCAATAGAATGGTATCGAAGAAATGTGTGTGATAGGAGGAATGACCTCATTTGGCCCGGTCTGGCTCCTGTTTTAGCGGCATCAAGCTGACTCATGGTAGTCGGGGCTACATAAATACCATATAGAATCGTCACCAAACCATCCTAATTCATTCAGAAATCTCCACCACGTACACAGTTGTTAAAGTGGTTTTCAGAATTGGCAGAGAGTATGACAATATCCGATCCCAGTCTCCTTAACAACCAATCGTTATTATAACACCATGATCATTTCAAAATAGGTTATACTTGAAAACCAAAGTATCATTTCCATTTCAAAACCATATCATTATGATAATTCGATTTCAAATATATCCATTTCCAAATATCATATCACTATCAAAGTTATAACACTTTCGAAACCAAAACACTTGAAATTATAACACTTTGGAAATCATAACACTTTGAAACCATAATGCTTTGGAAAACCATAACTTTGAAATCATAATTTCCACCACTTAAACAGTTTAGATATTTATGATAGTATACATAATAAAATAGTTTAAAAAATTAAATAGTTTATATAAAAATAATTATAAGTTAAAATAGTTTATATTAAAAATAGTTTCTATTAACACAGATATTAAAATAATTTATAAAAAATAGTTTGTATCAAATAATTTATAAGTAAATTTAAAAATAGTCTTAAATATAATTTAAAAACACTTTATATAATAAAATTGCTTCCTCAAATTTCACAAATCGATTTAAATCAACGTGAATTCCAAAGTTCAAATTTAATTCAATCGCAATTAATCAATTCAATTTAATTCATTTCTCAATAAACCATTTCAAATCATATCGATTTCAAATACAAATTTGAACCACAAATGAACTGTTTCAATATTGATATATTTTAAAGCTTTAAATATTCCACAATTTCAAAACTAAATTTGATAATTTCATATATATCTTAATTTAACTTCATTATTACTTAGTTTTGAAATATACACTTGATAAATCCACTATAATTTAAATAAAACCCCAAATTTCAAATCACTAAATATTTTCTTCAATTTATTTAAACTTGAAATATTCATTTAAATCGCTTTTAATCAAAATCAAGTTGTAAAATCATATCTTTAAAATTCTAAATTTAATAAATTTCAAATCGATTTAATTAAATAAATTCTTAATTAAATACCATTTCAAATCAATTTCGAAACTATCTTCCCAACCTTAATTTATTAAAAATTATTATAAACTCTATATTTAAAAATAAATTTTTAAATAATACGTAAACATATTATATATAATTTAAACCATACTTTATTAAATTAAATCTTATTATCAAACTTATTTTGTAGTAAGATTAATTTATACATATTTTAAAATAGTTAAATTATAAGTAAATTCTTAAAATTTATAATTTCAAAACTACCTCAAAATTTTAAAGTTTTCAAAACATATAAATTTAAAATCAAGAATTTAAACTTTATAAAATACATTTATATATGTCATGAAATCAATATTTGTTAAATCATATATTTCTTTCCAAATCCATAGAAATCATTTTTAAAATATTTATATATAGACCAACCGTGTCTGTATATAATTTACTATCCTATGGTCAAGTGATATGGATATTTAACATTTCAGTCCGTAATTTAAACATATACGGGTATGCATCATTTCAACCCGCAATACCAAATTCAATTCAGTGAAAATCGCTTGGGTTTATCATTTCAACCCATAACGATTTTCTCCTATTATGCAGATCGTTCGGGTATGTATCATTTCAACCCATAGGGAATTCTATACTAGCAGGGAACTTACCAAGTGAGAACATATATGATAAAATATAACAGGCATATATCATCAATATAAATAACAGATAATGGTGTCAGATAACATAGGTGAACAGATACAGATAATAGCATATATATAGCAATGTAAATAACTAATAGCAACATATTTCAATTGTCGTTTTAATTGAAATCAAATTTAATAAATATTAGAACGTTAACCGTGAGTGATTGCTTACCTTTCGAGCCTAGAGATGAATGAGAACGAGAACAGTGGCACAGACACGCACACGGATACTGGCACGACACGGAACGCACAAGCTAGAAGTTACTGCGATAGATCAATATTAAGATGATAAGTTATGATGGCACGAGATCGATGAAACAAGGTATATTGCATATATAAAAAATTTCAAAATCAATTTAAAACATATATTTTCAATCGATATTAAATTCAAACACAAATAATGTGTAATATATATTCAAAAAAATACAAAATTTAAAACACATACATAAAAAAAATTAAAATCTACACACACACACACACGTATAGAATACTGCATATATATAAACTTACATAAATCCATATATATAAAACAAAAGTTTGCATATTTACCATATATATACAGCTGCGAGAGATAAATATAAACACGATATGTTGAAAATCAATATATGTATATATATGTGTGTGTGTGTGTGTGTGTGTATAAAGTATATATATAAACTAAAATTACATAAACCAGGATCAGTGTATTTAAAATATGCATACTTATGATTTAATATATTCAAAACCAACTCAGGTATACATAAACTAGTATATATACTAGTATAGATACTTATACACTATAATATTATTTTTATAGCAAACAACCATATATATATAATGTATATAAACTCGTGCTCTGTACGTAAACTAACTGGAAAGCAACACTTCAAAATCTCATATATATACTTAATATATATAAACTAATACATATAGCTAACATGCAAACCTACATATATATTATTATAAATCAATACGTCTTTTAACATCTAGTTATTATTACATAAATAGGCTTTTATATATTGCCTCTGTTATATATAAATAAAACAAAAACTTATAAATAATATAAAAGAAAACAGATTATAGCTTTTAAACTTTAGGTATATACAACATATATGCAAATCTTATACATGCGCAGGCTATCGAATGACTAACTATATACACAAACTATACATAAGGAGTAGTATAAAGTTGTAGAATCCATAATTTAAATAATTTACATATATAATATAATTCATAGCAGTTTGTAATTACATAGGTTTATGTAGGCAACAGGCATGCAAATCGAATGAGAATATCACTCTATGGTCTCGGAGCTGCCTGCGTAGACCCCGCCGAGGCACGGATAAGGGGCAGTGCAGATCAAACGAAGGGTGGCGGTGATGGGATGGGTGAGGATGGAAGTCTCGGGTTGTTTGCATGGAGGTATGGGGTTAGTTGACAAAGGCCGAAAGCTTGATGGGTTTCAAAACGTAGAGGAGAAAAAAACTGCAAGCAATGAAAAAAGAGCGAGGAAAGAAAGAGAAAAAAGGGTGGCTTCGGTTATTTGCAGGTCATGGTTTTTTTCTTTATTCAAGGAACGAGCACGGCCAAATAAGAGAAGGAAGAGAGGTAGAGTTACAGGAAGAAGAACCCAAAAAAATATAAATGTACCTTTTTCCCTGAATGAACAGTGAGGCAAATAGAGAGACTGAGTAAACTATATAGAAATGAAGGTAATTTCAACGATTAAGTCCCACTTCAAAGCACAAAATTGAATATATCGCATAGATCAGCACGATGAGATGATCAAAATGGTATACAGGTATCAATGAAAGTATCATCCGATCAAAAGTCGATATTCGATACCGAAAATGCTGCTAATTTCCCAGAAATAAGATAAATGGAGCAATAGCAGTCAAAATTTAAAGAAACAAAATATGACGTCCCACTCAGAAGATGCTTTACAAATTTATTATATAAAAATATCCAGGTTTGAAAATATATATTTTATCATCATTAAATTAACTGATTTAAATTAAATAAAATAACACAATAAAATAAACTTCCATATTATCAGATGAAAATTTACCACTTTCTATGTTTATATAGACGTATTCCAAATATCAAATTTTTATTTCCAATTAATTATTTAAAATTTCACAACATTTCAGTTAATTACATTATTAAGACCTTTAAAATTTACGGGTCATTACATTTGAGCAGGAGGTAGGGCGTCTTCGAGGGCTCTCGGATGACCATTAGACTTGCTTGTCCGTGGACGATGTTGAGGGGTTGAAAGTGGAGTCCATCAAGAAAGGGACACTAATTGGTCAGCTCATTTGACTAACATGGTGGTGGGAACTTGCATGAACTACTTCCACCTTCTTATTATGATCCCAAGGGTGATGCCTGTTTTGGCCCAAAGGTACCAGGAAGAGGCAGCCACCAAATTGACCAGAAAGGGTAAGCCTATGCCGTCTATCTTGACAGCCGAGCAGATTGACTCTCTGACCTGATTAAATGAGTAAGGAGGTTATCGCATGTTGCTGGTTGTTGCTTAGCTGTCTTTGTTGTTTCTTTTCCCTTCCCCTTTTTTCCTCTTTTTTGTTGTTATAAGTTGATTGCTCCTAGCACGACGGGCCGTGTGCCATGCCCACTGTTTGTTACCCATGCGATTATGTTTTTCCTTGGAGGGATTGAGGCCTTAGCGAAACCGTGGGGTTTGCATGGAAGGACCCGTTTCATTTGCTTATGGGCGCCCTTTCCGACACCCATAGGTTAGAATTGAGGCCCATGGTTTGCATGGAAGCACCTGGCTTATTTGCTTCTGAGCGCCATTTCTGACACCTAGGTGTTGGAGTTGAGGCTTGTGGGGTTTGCACGGAAGGACCCGGCTTATTTGCGTGTGAGCACCCTTTCCGACACCCAAGTTTTGGAGTTTAGGCCCATGCTCTTTGTATGGAAGGACCTGGCTTATTTTCTTATGGGTGCCCTTTTTGACACCCAAGGGTTGGAGTTGAGGCCCATGGGGTTTGGATGGAAGGACCCGGCTTTTTTGCTTGTAGGTGCTCTTTCTGACATCTTGGGGGTAAAATGAAGCTCGACTTATTTTCTTGCGGGCACACTAAGGATGTCGGACCTCGAAAATACTATCATGGCACTATATTAAGTTATCAGTGTCAACAACAGTGTCTTATCCTACCAAGACAAGGAGCATTGTGAGTGAGGGGAATCGAACCAAATTGAAATCTCCATCCTACTAGTTGAAGCTCCCCAGGAAGCAAGAGTTATATCTCGGGTTTCCCTACAGGAGCAGGTAGCACCGGGACGATCTTTGGGTCATTAGGCATCCCTGACGTGCCTAAGCGGAGTGGATGTATGGTGATCCACCCTCATTGAGCACGTCCTTCTATCAGGGAGGGGAATGGTAGCTTGTGGGTCCCTTTAGAGGATGTGGACTATCGCCAGACTGGGTTGATAAGCATGTAAGAACTCATCCCTGTCTAGGTATCCCAAACTTGCGCGGCTGACATTGTCTTGGAAAAGAGAAATGACCTTCCATTGATCCTATGTTGATGACTTGGCCGCACATCCCTAGGGTTGCACTTAAGTGAGTTGCGTTCTCTGGTTCCAATGGGGTATTGACGTCAATGGTGGGTTTCTTTTGAATCATTAGGACACCCTTCTCTGTGTTGAATATGCTAGTATATGATTTTTGTTTGATGATAATAAGCATATACATATTCACTTAAACGTATTTTTCATTGTACTATTTTATTTTCACCTAATTAAATAAATATTTACGGAATAAAATAAATAACATAGAATTTAAATTCGAACAAATATTTTACTCAAATAAATATTTTATTACAATTTTGAGTAGTACAAATTTTAGATCTCACTATATATATAGTTTGCAATTGCAACACAATTTGATTACATCACAATTTTTCACTATACATTGTTTACATACATTTTCACCTCACTCATATCACTCATTCACTCATATTGATCTTCAACTTTATTCCAGCCTGAATCCAGCATCTGAATTATCTGAAAAATAAACACTGACGCACTAAAATTATAAATGATATATTTGTGCAGTGTAAAATAAAATGAGCATGTAGAAAATATTATTTTCCTCGGTTATTTGGGTTTTTCGTCATCATATTTATTTTGAATTCATCATACATGAACAACTTATAACATGCATAGTGTATCACTGTACATGCCACAAGCCGTGCACACCGATATACACTTGATAAAACTACAAGGACAGGTAAGCACAAGGTCAAACCCGAGCTGAGGATGGATTCAACTCAGGTGTAACACAAAAACATCAAAAAAAAATTCGAGTAAAAGTTCTCATGGTAATAGAATCCAAAAACCAACATAAAACAAGCCTCGATCAAAAATTCAATATGTACACTTGAAAAATACTCAACCATTCAAACTCAAGGCAAATGCAGACCTAAACTTCAATCTGGTCAAAGTGGTGCACCAAACAGTTCAATTGTTCAAGCTAGACAATACAAACAGTATTATACACGTGAAAAACGAAAGCCCCAAACAAATGAGCACAACATCAATATACATAAAGACCAACAGAAAGTGCACATCAACTCAATGCAAACAAAGCAATATCAAGATAAGGTGGTGCACATGCATATATATATATATATATACACACACACACACATATATATATATACATATATGTGTATGTGTGTGTGTGTGTGTTTGTATGTATATGTGTGTGTGTATGTATAGTTTAGAACTACTCAGACAGAATGTACAAAATCAGGTATGGTGGTCAAGGAAAACAAAGTTCAGGTTCAACTAAACCTAGAAATGAAGATTGCAAAACAAGGCAGTATTTTAAATCAATAATCACATGTAGACTTCAAGATGAACCCGATCAAGTGAAACAACAGAGTAGTCACAAGCATGATGATATACAACAGAGAAGACTGTAACAACGTATATACACACACATACAAACGTATTTGTGTACATATATGGTGGTAACACAAAAATAACATATCAAAGCATTCAATAGGAACGGAATAGCACATACTCGAAGAAATGGAATTCAAGATGAATGCAAATCATCATAATGGAGTTCAACATGGACTGATACAAATGAACTCAACATAATCAGCTTAGTAACAAAATAAAGTGATTCGAGCTCAAGCAATTATCAGGAGCTCAAAGACATGTACTTTATGCAAACGAAAGCCCAATACAGTGAATTGCAACATCAGGACAACAAGCAGTAAAAGTGTTGAAATAGGGACTAGAGGCACTGGAATATGTAGTGCAATAAAGTGGACAGTGCAATCAACCAAAGTGCAGTCAGCAAATTTAAATACCATAATCAAAGCTAGCAAAAATTGGAACAAAGTCAAGTAGATTTCGAAAAAGTCGATGTAAAAGCCAGGTGTTAGCAAGAATCAAACAAGTCAATATTGTCACAAAATCAAAGTGGCTGATGTCAACAGCATAAAGAACGAAACCAAATTCAAATCTAGATTATCACAATTTTAAATACCAAAGTCAGAGCCGTGGTGACCAAGGTAAAATCTAAGCCGTGATGTTTAAGAAACGAAAATATACGAATTGGAAAGTCAGAAAACATCACAAGCATCCAAATGAAAATCAGTGGCCAAGCATAGCACATGAAGAATTCAAATAAAATATATACAAACAAGATTATAGGATTTTGAATCATGTTTAACCCAATCATCATCAACATTATTAGGTATTCGAGTTTAAGCAATATCACAGAGCAAAAGTTTTAAATCAATAACTCGAATCGAATAGAGTTCAAGCAGATCAAAGTGCGTCATAAAGGAAATTACAAACCAGGATTATTCAAATCGAACTCAACAAATTGAAGTTGCCGTGAACAAATAAATCGATTGAAGAAAGGTTTCAAAGCATCATTTTCTTTTAAGCGGCAACTTCAACAAATTCACAAAGACCTAAATCTGGAAGAGGAACGAGCGAAGAAATGAAAGGGGATATGGCGGATAATAGGAAAGAAAAAGAGGATTCCCTTTTATTTTTATTTAGGGCCGGTTTTTTTAAATAGTTATTGGGCTTTAGTTTATAAGTTTGGGTTTTGTGTTTCTCAAATTGTTTTTATTTGTAATTTATTTTTAAGCCTTTGTAAAATCTAGCCATGTGACTAGGGGACGAATTGCGGCGGTGTAGTTTGAGAATTCACAACTCAATGGCTGAGTTCTGTTAGGGTTTTGAGCATAGAGTTAGGTTATTCGATTAGGGGTATCGTGAGTTTATGTGTGTAAGCGTTCGATTACTTAATTTCTATTAGAAACCTTGGAGGCAGTACATAGGCATGGTTTGGCCTAAGTTGGGTAAATTTGTGTTGTTATATTTCTGCTTTTAATATTCTGCTATTATCTGTGCTGCTATTGTTCTACTATTATCTGCGTTGCAATTATTTTTTATATTTCCGCATTAAATTTTTATAATTATTAGTATCACCATGTTCACCTCCCTCCTCAAGGGTGAAATCGATCCTATAAATGGTATTAGAGCTAGGAACAAAAGCCAATTTCTGTTTTAAAATTTTGATTTTTCAAAAACCAATTTTTGTTTCAAAAATTTAAAATTTTTAAGTGGATTCTTTTAATAATGCTTTTGCGGAGGTCAGTCCATTGTTAGACCACTATTGTTCAACAATGAATATGCTTACTGGAAAAATAAAATGAATTTTTCTCTAAAAGCCATTGATGCTTCGAATATTGTTGAGATGAGTTATAGGACACCAACTATGGTGGTAGATTAAAAAAAAATAGATAAACCGATTGATCAATGGACTGACCTTGAAAATAGACTATAAAATGCTAGTGCTAATGCTAAAGCTATGAATATTTTTATTTGTTCATTGGATCAAATCGAATATAATCGTGTCTTACATTATCTAACTGCACAGGAAATCTAGCACACACTTGAAGTGACTCACGAAGGAAAATCTTAAGTCAAAGAATCTCGCATTGCCATGCTTAGTAGCGAATACGAGAACTTCACAATAACCAAGGATGAATATGTCAAAGAGATGTTTGGACGACTTTCCAATCTCTTATACAAATCAAAAGCTCTCGAAAAATCATACACAGAGTTAGAAATAGTTCAAAAAATCCTCAGAGTCCTTTCATGAAATTTTAAAGCCGAAGTTACTGCCATTCAAGAATCAAAGGATTTGAAAAAAATCGAAGTTGAAGAGCACATCGGAAATCTCACCACTTATGAGCTAGAAATGAAATTCAAGGAAGAACAAGAAGGAGGTGATACTCAAAAGAAATCAATTGCTCTTAAAGGAAAAACGAAAAGTGATGATGATGATGGAGCAGCTAAGCGGGCGCTACTAATAAAGAGATTCAAAAAATGGAACGGCAATACAGAAATCCAGCTCTAAATCAACGATTGAAAAGCAAAATAGTCAAAGCACTAGACAATTCAGAAGAATAAGAGACCATTTGTCACAAGTGCAACAAATCTGGTCATATCAAGCTCAATTGCCCTCGGAATTGAGTCAGCTAAGAAAAGAAACCGAAAAGGAGAAGTTTTGCAGCCACTTGGGATGAAACTGACGAAGATGATAAAAGCACTGGCAGTGAGAGTGAAAAAGTACATTTGTGTCTTCTAGGTGATATAACTGACAGTGATGATGACAAGCCAAGCGAGGTATCAAAACATACTCACTCAGAATTACTTTCATATTTTCACGAATTAAATGGCTGTTTTAAAGGCTTAGGGAGAAATACGGTAAAATTGAGTCGCAAAGATAGTTTGATAGAATTAAATAAACAACTTGATAAATTGGTTTAAAACTATCAAAAAAGTTCCTAAGTGTGATAAGTGTCCATCATTCGAAGAAGAAACTAAAAAATCAAAAATTAAAATTAAATCACTTGAAAATGAAATTCTAATTTTGAAAGTAAGTGAAAATACTAGGAGAGAAAATTCTATTAAAAAGTGCACTCAATTATTAAATGAAAATAAATCTCTTAAAACACAAGTCTTATAATTATCTACAACTTTAGAAAAAAAATTCCAAAGGAGAAAGATCGTTAAATATGCTATTAGGAAAACAAACTGTTGATACAGTTAGACAAGGACTTGGGAATAATCAATCTGAACGTGTTGGTAGTATTCAAGCCAAATCCGAGTGCACAATTTGTAGAAAAATTGGACACAATCAAAACAATTGTTGGTATAGACCCAAACACGTGAAAACCATTCCAATTTGGGTTCCAAAAGGCACGAATACAAAATTCCTCAAAGTCCAACAAATCTGGGTGCCGAAAGTAACATATGTAAATAGTTTTGGGTCTACACAAACATATTTTTCAAAATCTTTTGCCACTAACAATCATGGACCTATAAAAACAAATAGGTCACAAAAATCTTTTCTCAAGTAGGTGTGGTGGCAGGCTAAGGAACAACAACTGTGTTACTAGATTCTGGCTGTTTTAGGCACATGACGGACGACAAATCAACGTTCCTTAGCCTAGTGCAAAGGTGGTAGAATCACAATGAGTAACGACGAAAAATTATCGTGACGGTAAAATAGGTAATGATATATTTATCTTGAACAATTCATTAAATGTGATAATCTGCACCATAATCTGAATTAAATCAGCCAGTTGTGTGATAATGAAAGTTGATTATGATTCTGACTTGTGAAATTGTTGGCCAATCATCAATTTATGCCAAGAACACCATAAGTATCTCTAGAGCCTTTTAAACTATCTCATATAGATTTGTTTGGAATAATGATGTTGCAAGTTTAGATGATAAGAGACATTGTCTTTGTATTAATTTTTGATTACTCAAGATACATATGGATATATTTGGTTATTTTACTACTGACACTATGTTCACTGTTTGTTATTTGCATGGTTTCAATTAAAATTCAAAAGAATTTCATTTGAAAGCTGCTAAAAATGATTTTAAGGTATTTTCTTGCACACTTCACGGTCTGGTCTATGATATCCAACTAATGATAATCTTGAGTCAAAGGAAAATTCGGATGTAGATTACACTGGTAATCTATTTGATTGGAAAATTACTAGCAGAACGTGATTTATGTTGAGATATTCAGTAGTTACATCATTTCCAAAGAAAATAACTGCATATTTTTCATTTCAGCTAATTTTCAAATAGTAGACATTTTTCTTATAAAACCCTTTCCAAAAAATTGTCTCTGTTAACCTTGTTTCAGATTAGTCAATTTGATTTTATAATTATTTTTGGATTTGATCTTAAATGATTACATTAACTAATCTGACTCCCTATTGATTATCGAGAAGATAAATAGTGATTGAAAAAGTGATGAGTGTTGATATTGGTCATATATTATAACTTGAGAAAGTATATTTAGTAAATTTCCTTAAAAATTTAAACAAGATTTATAATAATTCTTGTTTTCATGATCATCTCTATTTTTATCATATTTCTAATGACCATCACTCATTAAAATCCAATATAATATGTCAAAATGTGGTATTTTTTAAACAGGAAATCATTCATTTTATTTTATTTTATATTTTAGCAATAAAAACATCCAAAGTATTCACTCTCATTTAAAAGTCCTCACGGTTGTGCATGGGTGAATTACCTGGAATATTTGTGTTGTGCTTTCATGCCCATTTAAAAGTCCTCATGGTTATGCTTGTATGGAACATCAAAATTAATTATTTAATAGATAAGTCGATTCTAATCCCATTAAATAGTACCAACGGTTATGAAATTCATTTTTTTTGGAATACTACTAATCTCATTTAAAAGTCCTAACGGTTATGCATGGTTAGTTGATATTCAAATTCCTGAGATAAATATATCACAAATAGACACACCTATATGGTTTTACATCAACCATATCATTCTAAAGTGGAATATGCGACTAATAGAGTATTTATGATTTTTGTTTGATTTATTATTGAAATTTAATATTTACACTCGGTTAGGTGTATGTCTATCACTTTATCTCTATTTTTCAAACACTATTACTTTTTTGCTGATAACAAAAGGGGGAGAGAAAAGTTAAGATTTTGGCAAATAAAGGTCAAATATTTTATTTTGTAATTTCTATTTGCATCAAGATTCATTTGCATGTTTTGATTTATTTTCATGCATATATGAAGTGGGAGCTTTTTTTGTAGAGAGGGAGCATTCAAATAGGGGGAGCAAATTGAATGATCAAATACATTTAATAGATTTAAAATCTTAAGTATATGTTTATTATCATCAAAAGGGGAGATTGTTGAATATGCTAGTATATGATTTTTTTTTATGACAGTAAACATATATGTTCACGTAAATGTATTTTTCATTGTACTATTTTATTTTCACCTAATTAAATAAATATTAGCTGGGTAAAATAAGTAACACAGAATTTAAATTCAAAAAAATATTTTATCTAAAAAAAATATTTTATTCAAACAAATATTTTATTACAATTTTGAATATTAAAAATTTAAGCTCTCACTATACACACACACACACACAATTTGCAATAACAATATACAATGTTTGCATACATTTTCACCTCCTTACATATCACTCATTCACTCGTATTGATCTTCAACTTTATTCCAACTTAAATCTAGCATCTAAATTATCTGTAAAATAAACACTGACGCGGTAAAATTGAAAAAGAAATATTTGTGCAGTGTAAAATAAAATGTGCATTTTGAAAATATCATTTGCCTCAGTTATTTGGGTTGCTCATCATCATATTTATTTTGAATTTATCATACACGAACAACTTTTGACATGCACGGTGTATCACTGTACATGCCACAAAATCATGCACACCGATATACACTTGATATAACTGCAGGGACATGTGAGCATAAGGTCAAACATGAGCCGAGGCAGGATTCAACTCAGTTGCAATACAAAAACATCAAAAACAAAAATTATATAGTACAAGTTCTTATGGTACTGGAATCCAAAAACCAACAACAAACAAGCCTCGATCAAAATTCCAATGTGCTCACTTGAAAAATAATCAACCATTCAAACTCAAGGCAAGTGCAGACCTAAACATCAATCTGGTCGAAGTGGTGCACCAAAGAGTTCAACTGTTCAGGCTAAACTGTCCAAATAGTACTGTACATATGAAAAACCAAAGCCCCAAACAAATGAACACAACTTCAATATACATAAAGACCAACAACAAGTGCACATCAACTCAATGCAAACAAAGCAATGTCAATATACCAATGGTGCACATGCATATATATATATATATATATATATATATATATATATATATATATAATTTAGAGCTACTCCAGACAGAATGTACAAAATCAGGTATGATGGTCAAGGAAAACAAAGTTCAGGTTCAACTAAACTAGAAATGAAGACTTCAAACACAAGGCGGTATTTCAATCAATAATCACATATAGACTTCAAGATGAACCAGATCAAGTGAAACAGCAGAGCAATCACAAGCATGATGATATACAACAGAGAGGACTACAACAACACATATACACACACATACATATGTATGTATGTACATATATGGTGATAACACAAATAATAACAAATCAAAACATTCAAGAGGAACAGAACAACACAGACACGAAGAAATGGAATTCAAGATGAATGCAAATCATCACAATGGAGTTCAACACGGACTGATACAACTGCACTCAACATAATCAGTTGTAGTAACAAAATCAAGTTATTCGAGCTCAACCAAATATCAGAAGCTCAAAGACATGTACTCGATGCAAACCAAAGCTCAATACAGTGAATTACAACTCTAGACAGCAAGCAGTAATAGTGTTGAAATAGAGACCAGAGGCACACTGGAATACGCAGTGCAACAAAGTGGACAGTGCAATCAACCAAATTTCAGTCAGAAAATTCAAATACCATAATCAAAGCCAGCAAAAATTGGAACAAAGTCAAGTAGAGTTCGAACAAGTCAGAGTAAAGGCCAGGTGTTAACAAGAATCAAACAAGTCAATGCTATCACAAAATCAAAGTGGCCGATGTCAAGCATAAAGAACGAAACAAAATCCAAAGTCCAGATTATCACAATTTTAAATACCAAGACAGAGCTGTGGTGACTAAGGTAAAATAAAAGCCAATGATATTCAAGCAACGAAAATATACGAATTGAAAAAGTCAGAAAACATCACAATCCAAATGAAAATTAGTGGCCAAGCGTAGCACAGGAAGAATTCAAATAAAATATATACGAATGAGATTATAAGGTTTTGAATCCTATTTAACCTAATCATCATCGGCATTATCAGGTATTCGAGTTTAAGAAATATCACAGAGCAAAAGTTTCAAATCAATAACTTGAATCGAATAGAGTTTAAGCATATCAACATGAGTCATAAAGGAAATTATATACCAGGATTGTTCAAATCGAACTAAACAAACTGAAGCTGCCGTGAACAAATAAATCGATCGAAGAAAGGTTTTGAAGCATCATTTTCTTTTAAGTAACGACTTCAACAAATTCGCAAAGCCTAAATATGAAAGAGGAACGAACGAAGAAACGAAAGAGGATACGGCCGATAATAGAAAAGAAAAAGGGGATTCTTTTTTATTTTTATTTTAGGCCGATATTTTTTTAAATTGTAGTTGGGCTTTAGTTTATAAATTAGGGTTTTATGTTTTTTAAATTGTTCTTATTTGTAATTTATTTTTAAACTTTTGTAAAATCTAGTCATGTGACTAGGAGACGAACTGCGATGGTGTAGCTTGAGATTTTGCAACTCGGTGGCTGAGTTGTGGTAGGGTTTTGAGTGTAGAGTTAGGTTAGTCGACAGTGGGTGTCGCGAGTTTACATGCGTAAGCATCTGACTACTTAATTTCTAGTAGAAACCTTAGGGGCAGCACATTGGTAGGGTTTTGCCAAAGCTGGGTAAATCTATGATGTTCTATTTTTGCTTTTAATATTCTGCTATTATCTGTGTTGCTATTATTCTTCTATATATGTGTTGCAATTATTTTTTACATTTCCACATTAAATTTTTATAATTAATAGTATCACCCTATTGACCCCCCTTTATGGTGAAACCGATCCTTTGCTCTACCTGATGGAGGGAAGTCCCATGTTACTTCCTCGCTTTCTATTGGCCTCTCTTAACCTCGCTAATCCCGTTTGGTGTTGGAAATTTCATTACCATATGGTTGTACAACATGACGGCATCTAATTTGGTCAGGGCCGGTTGCCCGTTGAGCAAGTTGTAAGCAGATGGTTGGTTAGTCTTATATCATATAACTAACTTGAATCTTTGATGTGGTGGATTCTGTACCGAATGTAGTTAAGAGCGTTGCTACCCCCATAGGGATTATCCCAACTCTACCAAGCATATAAATGGCAATACACAAGGCAAGAGATAGGAGGCCGATAGCCTGAGCATGTCATAAGGTTCTTCTAACATGACATTAATCGAGCTTCCCCAATCAACGAAAGCCTGATAGACACTAGTGCCAGCCATCGACGCTATTATAAGAATTGAGTTGTGGTGGAGTACAACACTGCTCCTTGATCCTAAGCCGTGAGGGTGATTGGAAGATATTCCTCTTCTGTTCATGGAGCCTTAATTGCCCCGTCGTTCCAAAGAATATACTTGGCCGGAGGTGGCGACATCCCTCTGATATCTGGTGAACGCCCTCTGACTGCTTTCTGCTATGTGTGGCCCTCCGCATACAGTAAGAATGTCGATCATGGCCACAATGCCCCCCGACTGCTTACGTGGAAGGCTGGATCGGACGACTTTCGCGGGCCATCTTTTGATATACTTGTTGTCGATATATTCCACAAGTGAACCTCCCCTAATCATTCTCTTAATTTCGTCCTTTAGAGCATGGTGGTTGTTAGTAGAATGTATGTTGATCCGATGAAAGAGACAATATTGACTATCGCTACGAGGCGGTTCTCTCGCCCAGCCATTCTGTGGCCTTCGGAAGGGTGGTTAAATTTTGGTTTCTAGGAAGATGGTTTACATGTCTCTGTTTAGGGGAGTATAGAATATCGAGCCTGATACCTCGAGCCGTCGTCATAGTTTCTCTTTGCATGCATTTGCCGATTCTATTCTCTTCGATCATGGTTTACTTTTGGCATAATTTGAGGGGGCATCATCACTCATTATTGTAGTCTGACAAATCTATGTCCTCTTCCTTATGATTCCATTGGCGCGCTGATAGAAATCAACAACCGAAGAGGCTGGTCTCTTTTGGAGTTCTTTCCACATCCATAATTTGTATCGCATGCCTAAGCAAAGGGCGACTGTCAAACTGTTCTTGTCGACCACGTGGCCTCGGGTTGATTCTCAATTGAATAGTCGACTTAGGCCCAGAGACTTTCCCATGATCTCTTCCTAATATTACCAAGCTCGTTGGCCATCATGACAATAGTTCTTGATGGAAAAAAAATCTAATTTTGAATTCGGAGCATAGTTGTGCCCAGGACTGGATGCTGCCGGGAGCTATGTGTAAGAACCAACAGGATGCCAGCTCGAAAAGTGTGGATGGGAATATCAAACACTTCACATTACTAGTTAACTGCCCGACTCTAGTGATTGAGTTTAAAGCAGCAAGGTGATCCGACGGGTCTGTCCACCCGTCGTATTTGTCTATTTGCAGTAGCGTATACCGTTTTGAGAGGTGGGTTCCAAGGATTTCTATGGAGAATAGTTATCCATCCTCGTCGTCAGATAGGCTTCCGCCACCGACACTATGGACCTGTATTCAATTGATCTGTTAGTGCAACTGGATCATTTCTTCCTTGAAACTGGCTTCCACCCGTTGCGGGGAGGACCTTGCCTTTACGAGCGAAGGCTCCTAGTGCTATGCCACATGATCATGGGAATACGGCACATGATAGCAACTGGGGAAAGAGAACTTCTATGTGACTAAGGTGATAGTGACAGTCGGGTTTGTTGGCCTCCTAGCATAATATGAGGCACTTCCCTTTACGGGTGGGAGTGTACAAAGGTGGCTCTGGGTCCCCTGGCCAAACTTTAAGCTTGATTGCTTAGGCATTCAGGACGTGGCTCATGGATTTCAGCATCCTGATGGCCGTTCGACTCTCCATCAACTATGTTGTTATCTTCTGGCTTTGGGGCTGCGTGGATGGTAGTTTCGGATGCCAACTGTGCGTTTTGGGGGGTCGCTATTACATAAGTGCTTGGGATGACCGACGACATTAGGAAATTGTTGACCACCTGAGTTTATGGCTGTCCTGGGCTCATGATGGAGTGCATTTCTAGTGCGGCCCTAAGGCTGTTTACTTCTTGGCTCAAGGCTCCTATCCTAGTGATATTCGAATATAGTCTACCGGGATTCATTGCAGACTCTGGGGAAAGGGAAGAGAATACTAGTGGGTTTGTACCATTCGTGTCTCGATCCTACGAGTTGTTGTTTGCATTGACACCATTCGTCGCTATGTTGAGTGTGGGGTCTAGGCATGTTTGAAGGGACATGGAGAGTTTCAGACGTTGCCCTCCTTCTAGCACCAAAATGTTGACTATAAATTCCGTCAGCAAGACAAAATGACTACACAAACTCAGAAATTGTGAGAGAGTAGGGTTTTTATGATGTTGTTAGCCTTTAAGTATATGATCATGAATTAACGATGGAATGCTAGTGTAACAGCCCTAGTTTTTAGCTATTTATTTCTTTTAATTTTTTTGTTTTTAGGAATATAATTTATATAAATTGTGTTTACCAATATTGTTTAAATATTTAATTTAGAGAATTAAACTCGTTAATTTAATATGATTTTTGTAACTAAATTTAAGAAGAAGAAAAAAAAAAGGAAATTTTTATAATGTATAATGAAGTGTGTGGTAACTAAATGTTTTGGATATTATCATAATATCTGTTGTTATACCCATTCCCTAAAAAATAATGAAAAGGAGAAAATTTGTAACATATTAAAGTAGTTAATTAATTATGTTAATTTGGTAGGTTATGACATGCAAATCATGTTGGTGGAATATTCTCAATTTTGACATATTAATTATGTTAGCAGTGAACATTGTTAAGCAATTTAAAACAATGAAACTTACAATCAATTTATTTGATAAATCTACCTTATTCCTAGTTAGCAATTCAAAACTTGAATAAAGGCACATACGGATATTTTAAAATGGAGTTAATGACAATTAATAGATATTTCAAAAAGAAATTTATGACAATTAATAGAGAAATTAATTGTAAAATTTCAGTAGTTGACCAGAATTAATTTATTGAATAATTAATGCAAATTAATAAAATTGATGAAAGATAAATAAGTTAATTCTTTTGGTTAATGGCATGAGGACACGAGGTTAATCCCCATTTTGTAGGAGAAATCTGCCCGTGTAACCAGTCCGGCTACCAGTGCCTACAAAGCGGACGGATTAATGTGAGACGTCGCAGGATTGATAATTAACAAAAAGGGTTAATTAACTAATTAAGTTAGTAACCAAATTTGAGTATGTAATTAAAGGAGGATAATTAATTGGTAATATGGTAATTAATTGAAATCAATTAAGGAGGGTAATTAAAAGGGATAAGGTAATCAATTGAAATCAATTAAAGGCAATTAAAGGGGAATTAATTGATTAGAAGAATATGGAAATCAAATTTGCCTTCCTTTGCGCATGACACAAAATTTTATTCTTTTAACATTTTGACATTTGCCTCTTACCATTTGTTTCTTGAGCATGTCACTGTATTCATTTATTCACGCAGCCTTATCCACAAAAATATCAACTCTTCCAATTGCCATTTTTCCTCTCACCTAAATTAAATGCATTCAAAATTTAATCTTGCCTATCTTTGCAAATTTTCGCATACCCATTATATCTCTCTGTTTCCACTGCGTTTGTTTTGCAATAAATAAATTTTTCGAACCATTGATCAAGTAAATATTTATGTAAGCATTTATTACTTTTGCCTTTTCAGTTAAAAGCTTTTTCATTGCTTACCATAAATCACGCAAGAGCTCAAGTTTTGCTTCCTCAATCAAATCTGTTCAAATTTGCAGTAACGCATGCTTTAAATTTAGATTATAACTGGTATAAATCACGCAAGCTATCTAAAAAAAAAAAATCCAAAAGAGTGATATCGTTCAAACATAAAACTGGAAAGAGAAATCAACGCATGCATTTATCACAATTTTCGTGTAGCGTTCAAAAAAGAAGAACTGGAAATAAATCTCTTGCCTAAACGCATGCACTCAAAAAAATCAACGCTTGCATTTATTTCTTATGTTTTCAAACCTGCCTATTTATCTCCCCTTTTTATTTCGCAAGTTTATCTATAAATACTTTGCCTCATTCACATAAGTTTTCATATCTCCTTGTTTGTCCCTCTCTGGTACAAGCTTCTATCAGGTAAATAATTTGCATTGTTTATTTCTTTGCTTCTTCCAATTTTCCTTCCTCCTTCTTGTGTTCTCCGATTTCCTTGCTCGGCTACTTCCCCATCATGCCGTGCCATTTATAAATACATATAGAACTTTGTTAGTAGTAGGCTGGAAGAAATGATATAAATTGATTGTAGGAAGCTAGACTATGGAATTAGTGTAGTTATGATGTAGTTAGTGGTATTGTGGATTTGGATAAGTGCAGTTTGAAGAGGAAGGCATAGAAAGAAAAAAAAAAGAATTACAATTTAATAATGGAGAAGATAAATTGATAAGGAGAAAATGATATGAAATGTTGTTTAATTCAAATAAACAATATTGTATGAATAAATCTTGGGTGAATATAATAAAATGACATTTATTTCAATTTTTAATGGTTGAAATAAATTTAAGATGGTTAAAAATAAATTTAACTACTTATTTGAGAATTTGGGTGGATAAATATCAATGGATTGTATTTATTATGGTTAATAAAAGGATATTGGTGATGTATACCAATAATCACCTTTTAATGTTTAATAATAAAAGTAAAAGAAGAAATAATTTGCCTAAACATGATGAACATGTATGTGAAATAAAGTATTATTTAATGAATTCGAATGTAGTTAGTGGCTACATTTGATTAAATCGAATAATTTGAACAGTATTGTGTTTGTTGCCAATATTGTCATTTTATTTAAATAAATATATATGAGAATGAAAATAATTGATCATGATAAATATGATTAAAAATGTGAGAAATAATTTAATAATGTCTAAACATGTATTTGTTTTGTTTGGGTGCATAACATCTTTTTATTCAATCAATTGTATTAAATTTGCAATTTATTTTGCAATTTATTCAATTTATTTTATGCATGCGTACGGTTGAAGTATGGGCCTAGGATATGTTGAGACGGTTAGCGGGTTGTAGTAGTCGAGCAAGTTGAACTAAATTTCTTTTATTCTATTCGTTCCAGTTGTTCTGAAATTTTGCTTTGACCGTAATTTTTAAATTCGCATACTTGGTATTTGGATCTTATAGATTTAAGTCAAGGCTTTGCATCCGCCGAAGTTTGATCGTGCTTTCCGTTTTTTTTTTTCCGAAGTAGATACCGTGTTTGATTTAGATCCACTGCAGCGTTTAAGGTGAGTATTTCTCACCAGACATATGTACATATATTTTGTGAATTATCGCAAGTGTATGTGTAAAAATTTTATTTAAATATTATCTGTCTGTAGTATAACGTAGAATGATGAATCCCATTTAAATTGACACTTCATCAGTTATTATCTGTTGTATTATTTCTGCAGTTATATTATATTATTGTTTATTTACTGCTTAAATCACCACTGCAAGTTCCCTGTTAAATTTAGATTGTTGTGGGCTGAAATGATAGGCCTAAATGATGATTACTGTGCTATTATTATGTTAACTGTTTAACTGTTAACTTGGGATTGCGGGTTTGAAATGATAGAACCCGGGGTTTGTAAATTACGGATTGAAATGATATAAATCCGTATCACTTGACCTAGGCTAGAAAACTATATACAGGCCCGTGGTCCTTATAATATTTTCTGAAATATTTAAAATTATTTTGGAAGTTAAATATTTGATTTAATATCTTTAAAGGATTTTATATTGATTTTGAATGAGTTATAAATGTTAATAAATAAATAAATAAATATTTGAATAAAATTTTGGAATATAACTTATTTTGGAAATTCTGGACTTTTGAAAGGATAAGATTTCAGTTAAGAAATATATATATAAGTTATATTTGGAAATATTTATTAAGTTAAACAATCTACTAAAGCATTTAAATGCTGTCTTTTGAAATTGGACTAGTTTTACCCGTAACTTTAGGTAGCATTTCCTAAGTGCTATAGAATCTGGAATTTGATTGTTTTGAAATTTAAGGAATTTGATAAATTATATTTATGTTTAAGTTTTGGAGACCTTTAAGATATGAGATTTATAACTGGATTTTTCTTAATAAATTTAAGATGAACATTCTAGTGTTAAGTAAATTTTGAAATTATTTAATGGCATAATTTTGGAGTTTTATCTATGGAATTTATGGGAATATTCAAGACGAAATAATAAACACAAATTTGTTGAAAGAAAAAATATCCAACCTTAGTTTTGAATATTAATACTCCAATTGGATATATATATAGGAATTGAAATGGTCTTGGGAACATGAAGTGATATTTAAATTATGGTTTAAAATAAAGAAATATATTTGTAAAGCTATGTAAATTATCTTCTTTACAAAGTAACCATAAAGTTAAACCATTTATATCCAAACCATTTGTGTTTTGGGAGTTATGTTTTTTTTTAAAGAAAAATTTCCAATATATTATGGTTTAAAGGTATAATTCAAATATTTGGTTTCCAGATATTATAAATTTTAAGCAGTATGGTTTTGGAAAAGAATTATATTTGAATATAACGATATCATGTTGTTTTGGGTTTTAAATGATATCGTATTTATAGTTTTGAAATGGAAATGTTTATACTGGTTTTAAAGTATAAATTGTTTTTAAATGACCACGGGTTATAATAACGATGGGTTGGCAAAGAGACCGGGATCGGATATGGACATACTCTCTGTCGATACCGAAAACCACTTTGACCAACCGTGTACGCGGTGGAGATTCCAGAATGAAGTAGGTCGGTGGTGGCGTTTCCTGTAAGGTAAATACGTGGACCCGACTCCCGTGAGTTGGCATAAGGTGGCTAAAACAGGAGCAATTCCAGGCCAATGAGGTCATTCCTCTGATCGGACGCTCCTCTTCGATATTATACTATGATCTTGGATTGATTCAGTGGCCACTTCTATATTTTGATTTTGGGGGAGTTAGTTCGAGGTGGGCGGCAGCTGCGCGCTGCGCGTTACCATCAGCCTGGATAGCAATTGGTATATCTACCCTGGCATTGCCTAGTTGTGCCGTGTCACCTACCCTATCGCGCCTTGTACGAGTTTGGTTTTCTCCCGTAGCCCGTGTGGTATCCTCTAGTGGCTTCCCGATCAGGAGGGACTATGATATTGGATGGACTACTGGGACTATTACGTGTTAAGGGCTATATGGGTAACCCCTTAACGCTATTAAAAAGTAAGTTTATTTTATAAATAGACACTAGTATAATAGCGCAATATACTACATAGTAAATAGTTTGACGGATCCTTAGAGGATGGGCGGTCCCAAGCATCCTTTAAGTTACTTGCTCTATATTACAGTACACTTGAATTAGCTTACATTATATAAGTATGTATGTCCTGACTCGAGTGTTATGTTTTATTTTTACGCTCGGGTCAGCCTGAGTTGCAGCTTCAATTTCTTCTCCGTAGCTAGGACACTCAGTAGATCATTCGCGCTGCTGGAAGTTGTTTCAGCCTTTATCTTTTCTGGAATTCAAGACTTTGAAGACTCTATCTCTATTTATGTCTTAAAATTTGTATTGAGGATTATAGACAATGTAAGTTCTGTTTTGTTGAAGTTATATCAGTGGCTTCATGAACCACTAAATTTTTAATTTCCGCTGCGAGATTCTGATATCTGTGTATGTGATTCTGTGATCTATTTATTGTATATTCTGAGTTTTGCCAAATTTATTCTACAACGCAGTATTTTGAACAATTCAAGTCCGACAATGTGCGGATGCGAAGGGTTGAAAATACTGGGTCGTTACATTTGGTATCAGAGCTTTGGTTCTAGGCAAAACTTAGAATGTATGGTAAATTTGATATACAGAATCACGTTCATTCGAGATTGAACCACTCTCTTTTCGAAATTTGGAACATTCCCTACGGTTCCAAAGCTCATTCGTATCCCTCACTTTTTCATCTGCTTTAGATTCTGGAGTATCTCATAACTCCACTTCGGATGATCTTTATTGTAAATTGGCGGTCTCGCCATTATTCTAATAAAGGGGTGAAACTCCTTTACCATTAGCATTGATTCACCGGAGATTTATATTTATCCTCGGTTTATATGCTAGTATCTTTGGTTATTCCAAATTCTATCTCTTCGGATCAAATGTAGATTTACCCCAACCACATCGATATGGCTCTTTAAGTCACGGATGACTAGGTCAAGGTTGTCCGCGACTTATATAGACTTACCCAGTTTCCTTATTCTGATCTTCTGATTTCAATTTATCTTGAATTCTATTTGATTTGAGTTCATCAAATTTGAGTCTCTATCCTGGTTTGAGAAGTTTATTCCTATATTTGAAATTAAAATCTAATATTATATATATGAGTATAATTTTCAAAATTTTATAATTAATTTAACTAGTTGTCAAGAGATAATAGTTTTGATTTTATTTATGGTGTTGTAAGCCATGTGTTTGTCTAATAAATAAGTGAATATAAAACAATGGTTATAAATTAATTTGGAAACAGAAATGAATTTAAAACTAAAACTTGAGAATTAAATTTCTGATGATTTCAAACCTTGTGTTTAAATTTTAAAAGGATGTAATAAGTATTTTTGTATAGAAATTTGTTTCCAAAGAAATTTTAAAATTAGTGCTTTTCTCTTTGTCGCTGGAAAATAATTTCGGTGATGACTGCAGCATCATCGACATTCATTTTCGAGTTTCGAAGTGAAAAGACCATTCTGTAGTCTGGCTACAGTGTTTCCTTGAGATTTTAATTGATTTGAATTTCTAAAGTATGACTTAATATATATAGATATATAATTTAAATTTGATTTGACATATTAGGTATATATATTTAGTTATCTCTAAATGGTTTGAAGGGAATCAGGAATTTAATTCTTAAAGTTTATCTTGAGGAAGGAAAATAAATATAATAACAAAAATTTGAATAAAAAGGTTCCAATTGGAGATAATTAAATTGAAAGTTTTATTTGTATAACACCCAATTTCATTTAATATAACTTACCTTGATTTTCAAAAGTTAACATGTAATTGGATAATATACAATATAAAAGGATTTTATGAATAAAATTTGAGTGGTTATAATAAATATTATACACTTAAATTTTAGTTATAAAAGATTAATGGGGATAAATAAGGAAAAGGAATTTAAGGAATTTTATTCAAATGTCTTAATAATCAAATTAATTTAATATGGAGCCGTAAATCTAACCAAGAGATTTTAATAAAAGGTTATTTCCTGAAATGAATATGTTTGTGTAATAAACAAGGTATCTTTGAATAAGGAAAATATATTTGAAAGGGATATTTTTGGAGTAAGGATTATATATCTTCAAATCATAGTTTAATTGATGTCTAAATAAATAGTTAAGACGTATTCTAATATCACTAAATTTTGATAATTGAGAATTGGTTTTCAAATGGAAATTCAAGGGTAACTTATTGAAGGAATATCTTATTTATAAGATAAGTATTTTTAATAAAGTGTTAGGTTATTTGTTAAAATTCAGAGTTAAGTACATAATAAACTGATTAGGAATACTATTATATCTACTATAGCATATTATGAGTGCTGCTGTTTCTAAAAATAAAATGTTTTGGAATTTTTTTTTTTAAAATGAACTTAGGAATATTTCAACCTTGAAATGAATATTGTTTGGCATTGAATTTAAAAGGTATAAATGAAGATTATTTTAAAGGTATTATGATTTTAGTAGCATGATTTCCAAATGATAATATTTATAAATTTAATGATTTCAAAGCATTATGATTGCAAATTTATTATCTTATTTGTTTTCAAACTATCTTTAAGTGTCCTTGGTTTCCCTATCTGCTACAGAATGAGGAGGCTATTGCTTATACCAGTCTATTTAGAAATCTTTTCTATAATCTTTAAAAATCTTTGTTACTCATCGGGGCCTGAGCACCGCTTACCACCCATAGACCGACGGTCGAACTGAAAAGAGTAAAACCGATTCTAGAAGATCTTCTTCGTGCTTCAAATCCGGAACTATTCGTTTAAAGTTCTTGTTTATCTAGCTTATCTTCCTTTGTTTCTTTTCTTTTGTTCCTTTTCGAGGACGAAAAGTTCTTAAGTGGGGGAGAGTGTAACAGCCCTAGTTTTTAGCTATTTATTTCTTTTAATTTTTTCGTTTTTAGGAATATAATTTATATAAATTGTGTTTACCAATATTGTTTAAATATTTAATTTAGAGAATTAAACTCGTTAATTTAATATGATTTTTATAACTAAATTTAAGAAGAAGAAAAAAAAAAGGAAATTTTTATAATGTATAATGAAGTGTGTGGTAACTAAATGTTTTGGATATTATCATAATATCTGTTGTTATACCCATTCCCTAAAAAATAATGAAAAGGAGAAAATTTGTAACATATTAAAGTAGTTAATTAATTATGTTAATTTGGTAGGTTATGACATGCAAATCATGTTGGTGGAATATTCTCAATTTTGACATATTAATTATGTTAGCAGTGAACATTGTTAAGCAATTTAAAACAATGAAACTTACAATCAATTTATTTGATAAATCTACCTTATTCCTAGTTAGCAATTCAAAACTTGAATAAAGGCACATACGGATATTTTAAAATGGAGTTAATGACAATTAATAGATATTTCAAAAAGAAATTTATGACAATTAATAGAGAAATTAATTGTAAAATTTCAGTAGTTGACCAGAATTAATTTATTGAATAATTAATGCAAATTAATAAAATTGATGAAAGATAAATAAGTTAATTCTTTTGGTTAATGGCATGAGGACACGAGGTTAATCCCCATTTTGTAGGAGAAATCTGCCCGTGTAACCAGTCCGGCTACCAGTGCCTACAAAGCGGACGGATTAATGTGAGACGTCGCAGGATTGATAATTAACAAAAAGGGTTAATTAACTAATTAAGTTAGTAACCAAATTTGAGTATGTAATTAAAGGAGGATAATTAATTGGTAATATGGTAATTAATTGAAATCAATTAAGGAGGGTAATTAAAAGGGATAAGGTAATCAATTGAAATCAATTAAAGGCAATTAAAGGGGAATTAATTGATTAGAAGAATATGGAAATCAAATTTTCCTTCCTTTGCGCATGACACAAAATTTTATTCTTTTAACATTTTGACATTTGCCTCTTACCATTTGTTTCTTGAGCATGTCATTGTATTCATTTATTCACGCAGCCTTATCCACAAAAATATCAACTCTTCCAATTGCCATTTTTCCTCTCACCTAAATTAAATGCATTCAAAATTTAATCTTGCCTATCTTTGCAAATTTTCGCATACCCATTATATCTCTCTGTTTCCACTGCGTTTGTTTTGCAATAAATAAATTTTTCGAACCATTGATCAAGTAAATATTTATGTAAGCATTTATTACTTTTGCCTTTTCAGTTAAAAGCTTTTTCATTGCTTACCATAAATCACGCAAGAGCTCAAGTTTTGCTTCCTCAATCAAATCTGTTCAAATTTGCAGTAACGCATGCTTTAAATTTAGATTATAACTGGTATAAATCACGCAAGCTATCTAAAAAAAAAAATCCAAAAGAGTGATATCGTTCAAACATAAAACTGGAAAGAGAAATCAACGCATGCATTTATCACAATTTTCGTGTAGCGTTCAAAAAAGAAGAACTGGAAATAAATCTCTTGCCTAAACGCATGCACTCAAAAAAATCAACGCTTGCATTTATTTCTTACGTTTTCAAACCTGCCTATTTATCTCCCCTTTTTATTTCGCAAGTTTATCTATAAATACTTTGCCTCATTCACATAAGTTTTCATATCTCCTTGTTTGTCCCTCTCTGGTACAAGCTTCTATCAGGTAAATAATTTGCATTGTTTATTTCTTTGCTTCTTCCAATTTTCCTTCCTCCTTCTTGTGTTCTCTGATTTCCTTGCTCGGCTACTTCCCCATCATGCCGTGCCATTTATAAATACATATAGAACTTTGTTAGTAGTAGGCTGGAAGAAATGATATAAATTGATTGTAGGAAGCTAGACTATGGAATTAGTGTAGTTATGATGTAGTTAGTGGTATTGTGGATTTGGATAAGTGCAGTTTGAAGAGGAAGGCATAGAAAGAAAAAAAAAAGAATTACAATTTAATAATGGAGAAGATAAATTGATAAGGAGAAAATGATATGAAATGTTGTTTAATTCAAATAAACAATATTGTATGAATAAATCTTGGGTGAATATAATAAAATGACATTTATTTCAATTTTTAATGGTTGAAATAAATTTAAGATGGTTAAAAATAAATTTAACTACTTATTTGAGAATTTGGGTGGATAAATATCAATGGATTGTATTTATTATGGTTAATAAAAGGATATTGGTGATGTATACCAATAATCACCTTTTAATGTTTAATAATAAAAGTAAAAGAAGAAATAATTTGCCTAAACATGATGAACATGTATGTGAAATAAAGTATTATTTAATGAATTCGAATGTAGTTAGTGGCTACATTTGATTAAATCGAATAATTTGAACAGTATTGTGTTTGTTGCCAATATTGTCATTTTATTTAAATAAATATATATGAGAATGAAAATAATTGATCATGATAAATATGATTAAAAATGTGAGAAATAATTTAATAATGTCTAAACATGTATTTGTTTTGTTTGGGTGCATAACATCTTTTTATTCAATCAATTGTATTAAATTTGCAATTTATTTTGCAATTTATTCAATTTATTTTATGCATGTGTACGGTTGAAGTATGGGCCTAGGATATGTTGAGACGGTTAGCGGGTTGTAGTAGTCGAGCAAGTTGAACTAAATTTCTTTTATTCTATTCGTTCCAGTTGTTCTGAAATTTTGCTTTGACCGTAATTTTTAAATTCGCATACTTGGTATTTGGATCTTATAGATTTAAGTCAAGGCTTTGCATCCGCCGAAGTTTGATCGTGCTTTCCGTTTTTTTTTTCCGAAGTAGATACCGTGTTTGATTTAGATCCACTGCAGCGTTTAAGGTGAGTATTTCTCACCAGACATATGTACATATATTTTGTGAATTATCGCAAGTGTATGTGTAAAAATTTTATTTAAATATTATCTGTCTGTAGTATAACGTAGAATGATGAATCCCATTTAAATTGACACTTCATCAGTTATTATCTGTTGTATTATTTCTGCAGTTATATTATATTATTGTTTATTTACTGCTTAAATCACCACTGCAAGTTCCCTGTTAAATTTAGATTGTTGTGGGCTGAAATGATAGGCCTAAATGATGATTACTGTGCTATTATTATGTTAACTGTTTAACTGTTAACTTGGGATTGCGGGTTTGAAATGATAGAACCCGGGGTTTGTAAATTACGGATTGAAATGATATAAATCCGTATCACTTGACCTAGGCTAGAAAACTATATACAGGCCCGTGGTCCTTATAATATTTTCTGAAATATTTAAAATTATTTTGGAAGTTAAATATTTGATTTAATATCTTTAAAGGATTTTATATTGATTTTGAATGAGTTATAAATGTTAATAAATAAATAAATAAATATTTGAATAAAATTTTGGAATATAACTTATTTTGGAAATTCTGGACTTTTGAAAGGATAAGATTTCAGTTAAGAAATATATATATAAGTTATATTTGGAAATATTTATTAAGTTAAACAATCTACTAAAGCATTTAAATGCTGTCTTTTGAAATTGGACTAGTTTTACCCGTAACTTTAGGTAGCATTTCCTAAGTGCTATAGAATCTGGAATTTGATTGTTTTGAAATTTAAGGAATTTGATAAATTATATTTATGTTTAAGTTTTGGAGACCTTTAAGATATGAGATTTATAACTGGATTTTTCTTAATAAATTTAAGATGAACATTCTAGTGTTAAGTAAATTTTGAAATTATTTAATGGCATAATTTTGGAGTTTTATCTATGGAATTTATGGGAATATTCAAGACGAAATAATAAACACAAATTTGTTGAAAGAAAAAATATCCAACCTTAGTTTTGAATATTAATACTCCAATTGGATATATATATAGGAATTGAAATGGTCTTGGGAACATGAAGTGATATTTAAATTATGGTTTAAAATAAAGAAATATATTTGTAAAGCTATGTAAATTATCTTCTTTACAAAGTAACCATAAAGTTAAACCATTTATATCCAAACCATTTGTGTTTTGGGAGTTATGTTTTTTTTTAAAGAAAAATTTCCAATATATTATGGTTTAAAGGTATAATTCAAATATTTGGTTTCCAGATATTATAAATTTTAAGCAGTATGGTTTTGGAAAAGAATTATATTTGAATATAACGATATCATGTTGTTTTGGGTTTTAAATGATATCGTATTTATAGTTTTGAAATGGAAATGTTTATACTGGTTTTAAAGTATAAATTGTTTTTAAATGACCACGGGTTATAATAACGATGGGTTGGCAAAGAGACCGGGATCGGATATGGACATACTCTCTGTCGATACCGAAAACCACTTTGACCAACCGTGTACGCGGTGGAGATTCCAGAATGAAGTAGGTCGGTGGTGGCGTTTCCTGTAAGGTAAATACGTGGACCCGACTCCCGTGAGTTGGCATAAGGTGGCTAAAACAGGAGCAATTCCAGGCCAATGAGGTCATTCCTCTGATCGGACGCTCCTCTTCGATATTATACTATGATCTTGGATTGATTCAGTGGCCACTTCTATATTTTGATTTTGGGGGAGTTAGTTCGAGGTGGGCGGCAGCTGCGCGCTGCGCGTTACCATCAGCCTGGATAGCAATTGGTATATCTACCCTGGCATTGCCTAGTTGTGCCGTGTCACCTACCCTATCGCGCCTTGTACGAGTTTGGTTTTCTCCCGTAGCCCGTGTGGTATCCTCTAGTGGCTTCCCGATCAGGAGGGACTATGATATTGGATGGACTACTGGGACTATTACGTGTTAAGGGCTATATGGGTAACCCCTTAACGCTATTAAAAAGTAAGTTTATTTTATAAATAGACACTAGTATAATAGCGCAATATACTACATAGTAAATAGTTTGACGGATCCTTAGAGGATGGGCGGTCCCAAGCATCCTTTAAGTTACTTGCTCTATATTACAGTACACTTGAATTAGCTTACATTATATAAGTATGTATGTCCTGACTCGAGTGTTATGTTTTATTTTTACGCTCGGGTCAGCCTGAGTTGCAGCTTCAATTTCTTCTCCGTAGCTAGGACACTCAGTAGATCATTCGCGCTGCTGGAAGTTGTTTCAGCCTTTATCTTTTCTGGAATTCAAGACTTTGAAGACTCTATCTCTATTTATGTCTTAAAATTTGTATTGAGGATTATAGACAATGTAAGTTCTGTTTTGTTGAAGTTATATCAGTGGCTTCATGAACCACTAAATTTTTAATTTCCGCTGCGAGATTCTGATATCTGTGTATGTGATTCTGTGATCTATTTATTGTATATTTTGAGTTTTGCCAAATTTATTCTACAACGCAGTATTTTGAACAATTCAAGTCCGACAATGTGCGGATGCGAAGGGTTGAAAATACTGGGTCGTTACAGCTAGTAATAAAGAGGCATGGATTTTAGGGTGGTGTGGCCAAAATGAAGGCTTACATCCACTTTACATATTATTTTCTATATATATATATATATTATTACAAGGATACATGGAGATGATAGAGAATGCTTGAAGATGATAAGAGTATGGTGGGAAATATTGTCATTCTAAGTTTTTTGAATCCAACCCCTTTCCTGGTGAAGTATTTGGGGTATTTATATGACAAGCCTCCTTTGAGCTACGATTGAGATTGTTTGAGGATATTCGCAGTCCGTATGACAAATGGGATCGTTGGATTGTTGTCAGCTGGAGGGTTGGTAGCGATACATGTATATATGGTGACAAACTGCCTTTACGTATCTTGGTTGCTTATTTTTCAAGATGTCAGGTGTGTAACTCAGAGTTTGTTTCTACTTTTCATGTTGGATGGGAACAGTTGGTTGAAGGGCGGCTATATAGCACTTTTCCAAGGTGGCAGGACTTTAGTAGATATGCTTTTCTCTGTCGGTCGACTATTCTCTCTCCTTAGAACCACTTTAGTCTATTTTTTTCCTTATGTGAGACGAACACAGATGTATAAATCGGCTGGCCTATTAAATTGTTGTAAAAATTTTGAGCAATAATAGCCATAACATTTCTATTATAAATCTAGTGATACTATAATAATGTCTAGGGTATAGAATATAAATATTATAACATGGTTGGAATGGTTACATTCAACGGCATACTAGAGGTGCAATGAAAATCGATAAGGAATGTTTGCATGATGAATTTTTTTGTGAAGATCTATTCGGTGAAGCCAAATGCAATCTTTTGCACAAGGGTGGAAAAGTGCCTTTCGAGTGACATATATCTCTAGATAAAATATACCATTTAGTTAAACACAAGTGGCCTAATGTCTGAACATGAACATGAACAACGTGAACCAAACATCATCAACTTCTGCCGACCAACTATTGATAAGTATCTCTAGATGTGGAGTTGATAATACCCTAACATGGGTTGCTAACCCTAGATTATGAGTCCTACTCTGTTTTTAGTGATTTCTGATGTCAAGGATGCTAACGTCGCTCTCTTCCTTGGAGTCGTATGACGAATGCTAACGTCGTTCTCTTCCTTGGAGTACTCCTCAAGATAGATAGTCCCACACGATAGCATTGCTCGAAATGTTAACGCTAACCTTCCCCTTGGAATTAACCTTATGACAGATAGTTCAACTCTATAACATTCATTTCACAACTGCTTCTAGAACATATAACTCATGTACTAGTTTAGAAGTGATATTCGATAAGTAGAACACTTACCGATCCCGGTCTCTTTAAAACCAATCGATTAATTTTCCAGTTGACTTAATTCTGGTTCTTTCGAAAATAAACAGACAATACATAAGAGTGGAGATCACCTCCTAACCTTTTAAGTGGATGGATTTCATTATCATTTTTCATAGAAGATTAGGATGACTTTATATGTATAGTATAGCATCTCCGAAGATAACTGTACCACATAACACTTGTGCTTCTTCTAGATATTCCCAAAGTTATATTTAGCCAATTTCGATAGTCTACTAATCGACTACCTGGTTAGATGCTTGTAAATGGAAACCAAGTCTTGGTTACTTTCCATAATAATTAAAAAATAAAACACTATCATCATCCAAACGTAATCAAGCCACACAAAGTATGATTAAGCACTCTTAATTCTTTCCATTTAATTAATCTTAATTAAAACTCCTTTATTAGTAAACTTTATTTATTAATAAACTCCTACCTTTTTCTACGTTTTTCTAAAAGATTCCATCACTTATTGTTTCCTTTAAAATATCCATTTTAAGGATCTAAGTATTTTCACAAATCCATTCAAAAGGTTTTAGACGAATGTTACATAAACATTGCCACTACAAACCCAAAACCATTTGGCTTTTCCTTATCTTTAAATCATTCTTTTGAAAATCTATTTACATCCCTAAGTATAATCGAAAAGGGTTAAAAATGAATGTGATTAACATATTGTCACAACAAAACCAAATGTTTTCCTACTTGTTATCATATTTATAAACCTTTGTTTTAAAGATCTAAGTTCGTATTTGGTTCAGATCGAAAATCGACTAATCTATTATCTAGTCAAAAGCCATTGCTTATATAAATCATGATTCATACGCTTAACTCATTTCCAACATTGTCGACTTAACCATTCCTCATTCAGGAGTGAAGTCAAGCAAGTTTGGGCACTAGTTTCTCCAAGCCTTGCCTAGATACCTCATTTTTGAATCTTACAAATGGATAAGTCTGCCTCATCAGATTTTAGTATTAAGTATTGCATGGTTCGAAACTGAAAAAAAGTTCAATTAAACCTCAAAATGGTTCAGGCATGGAAGTTCATACATTAAAAAGAAAATTCAAAGTGTAACAAGAAATCACAGTGTAAAAGAAAGTGCCACAAATTAAAACATATATATGAAGATATAAGAACATTCACACATATATACATATATATATATATACACACACATGGAAGTTAATGCATGTACACAACATATGTAGTGATATATAAATGTGTAGTGATATGCAGATATAAACATACATATACATATATACATATATGTATATACAAGTGCCAATACAAATGTAGTAAACAAGGGACAGTTTCGATATAATCAAGCATACACATTTCGACATAACCAAGCACACTAATATACATATATACACATATGTATATACATGTATATATGTACATAATGAGTAGAAAGGAAACTCAACAACATTATGGATAAACCAAGACAACACAAGCAACATGGACCTTCAAAGTGCACAAATAAGGCACCATTATTGTGCATTGTCTTGATAAAGCAGTGCTGTCACAAATTGAAACAACAAGGGACACAAATTAAAACATTAAGTGGCACAAATTAAAACAGCAAATGCCATAAATTGAATAAGGCACAAATTGAACAAGGCAGTGCTACAAATTAAAACAAGGCAGTGCCACAAATCATAAAAAGATGAACAAGAAAATTAAAACAGCAGAGAAATCCATAGCCAAGAAAGATCCTATAAATATACCCAATAATAGCCAACATACACATAAACATAATTAAATGTACTCGCACAAAAGCAAGCTCTAAGAAAATCGAATTCGACACAACAAACAACTCAAACAACTGCCAACATAAGCATCAAAGCAAGAACCAACCAAACTGCATTCATCATCAACTAAGCAAGAAATACACCATTGTACAACAAGTATAAGCAACACATACAAGTGTGGACATGAAACAACAGAAGTTAAAGAATGAAAAATAAATATAGCAAATAAAAACCTATAAATATACCCAAATCATCATTGACTTTAGACGTAGAAGTCGAGAACAATATAAATCAAAATGAGCGAAAAGCGTACTAATATAAATCGAAGAACTCTCGATAAGAAGCAGTCGCAGCCATAAATTGCCTAATGAATGCGAGCATCGGTTGAAGAAAGGTGATTCATTTCAATAATTTCAAAGTGGCGGGGTCTCAAATAAGAAACCCTAAATCAAAGCATGGAATCAACATAGTAACGAGCCCACAAAGAAAGGCGATTAAGGAAAAAAGGCGATTGAAGGAGCAAGATGATTCGAACGAATTTCAAAGTGGCTGAAACCCTATTCCAGAAACAGTCGAATTTTTGATATAGAGAGAAAGAAAGAAACGAGTAAAAAATAAAATAGAAAGAAAGGAGGAACAAAAATCTACACGAGGAAAACAAAAATAAAAATCAACCACGAACTAATTGAGAGGTAAAAGATGGAGCCCAAAATAAAAAAATTGATAACTTAAATATGACGACATATAAAATAATGTCTGAATAACAAGCTTGCTCATAGAGATTTCATAGGCTATTCAGACAGCAGATGAAAGATCCTGTGGCTCTTTAGACAACAAATGATTTTATCATATGCTGTGTGAAAAAGCGGGATAATAGAAAAAACTGCCTTATGTTGTGTGATCATCGTTATCCAATTCACTTTCTGGCATAGTGCCTCCAAAACATCCTCCACTATTGGAACACATAGGCATTCGTCTCTTCTTAGCCATCCTTTGGTCTATTGCATATCTACCAACGTGGCGGAAAATTACTCCTCTACATAGCTTGTCTAAAATATCTACTACTGTTGCATATTTCTTCTGCCCTGCCCAATGTGGTCCATCAATGTTGGCCTAACTTTCGTTTCTACCAAATTGCGTAGAGTGGGTTCCGATGGCGATTGGAACTGAAATTTGAGGGGAACTCCAATTGCCTCCACTTATGTATAGCACTTAGAGTAGCATGCCTCCAGTTAAAGGTGTCTATAACAACATTCCCTTTTCTGGGGGTATCTCAAAGTCATATGATGCTATAAACTCCATCAACCTCTACTGTTTAAGATTTAAATCTTTCTTCTTTGTTAAAAAGGTATTTATGGGAATGTGGTTAGTGAATAATTCAAACCTTTCTCCAAAAAGATAGTGCCTCCACATCATCAAAGCAAATGCGATAGCCTTTAACTCCAAGTCGGGAGTTGGGTACCTCTTCTCATGGCCTTTCAACTACCTACTTTCATAGGCTATCACTCTACCTTCTGGCATAAGAACGGCTCCTAACTCCATTCTACGTGTAGCAGTGTAAATAGCGAAAGGCTTCATCCCATTTAGAATTGTAAGTACTGGTAAAATAGTCAATGGCTCCTTCAGATTCTGGAATGCATGCGTGCATTTCTCATTCCATGAAAAAACTTGATTTTTCTTGGTTACCGAGTTAGTGAGATTACTATCATGGAAAATACCTTGATGAACTTCGTATAGTAACCTGGTAGCCCAAGAAAAATCCTAAGTTCCATGGCGTTCTTTGGAATCTTCCCGTCTTGAATAGCTTTTACCTTCGCGGGGTCTATGGATAGTCCCTCTCGGAGACAATATAACTAAGAAAACTCATCTCCTTCTTTCAAAAATTACACTTTGAGAATTTTGCATTTAGTTGGTGCCTTCTCAAAGCCCTTAGTACCTCCCTTAAGTGATTTTCATGCCTACTCTCACTTTTGGAGAACACTAGAATGTCATCCACAAACACTGTGATGAACTTATTCAGCTGCCCCTAAAAACCTTACTTATCAAATCTACGAAGTATGTAGTGGCATTCATCAACATAAAAGGCATAACCTCCCATTCATACAGTCCGACTAGAGTGCGAAAAGCGGTCTTCTATTTACAATCCTTTGCTATCCTCAATTGATGGAATTCGGTAGCTAAGTCCAACTAGGAATAGATATTGGCTCCGACAAGCTGGTCAATAAGTCATCTATTCTAAGTTAGGGATACATATTCTTCTTAGTTAGCTCGTTGAGTTCTCTAAGTCAACACATAGCTTTAAAGAATCGTCTGCCTTAGTTGTAAAGATAACTGGTGCTTCCTATTTTGAAGTACTTTTCGACGAACAAATCTCTTCAAAAATAGCTCTGAAATTTTATTATCAACTCTCACCTTTCTTTGTGGGCCATATGTCTTAATGGTAGCATGATGGACCTAGAGTCCTCCTCTAAATCAATTCTAAATTCTATCTCTCTCTGTGCTGGGAGACCCGAGACTTCTATATCATGTGATAGGCTCAATGAATATAAATAGCTTAATCCAATTGAGTTTTGGGTGTACAATGAACATCTATATCTTGCCCCTTGCAACTCCTTAACTATACAATCCTCCTATCATAATCTAAGACAACCTTATAGTAAGATAACGAATCCATCCCTAAGATAAGTCCATATCCCTCAAAACCAAGAACGTACGCATTGCACATAAAATCGACGTTACATATATCCAAAACTGGATCTTTACAAATCAAGGAAAGGTATGTCGACCCCCTAATAGGATTTGACATGACTATTGGTTGGTGACAACATAGGTTTTTAGACTCAAGGAGTTAACTACATTTCTAGCTATGACTGAATGTAATGCTCCGTAGTCAAATAAGGTATGAATAGTATTATTGAAAATAATAGTTGTACCTTTTAAAGTAGATTTTTCTTGGTCTCTAGTAGGAGGTCTACCCGAGATAGGTACAACTTTGATGGAATAACCTTGCCATCTCGTCCCTCTTATGCTAGCTTGCGCATCGATTCTTGAAGTGTCCCTCCTCGTGGCATTGATGACACATCTCCCTTTGAACCTCTTCACATCAAGTTCACCTTGCATTCTTTAGCAACATGTCCCTTTTTCTGACATCTATGCCATGTTACACTTCCCTTCTTAATTTCCCTTTAGCCATATTTTCCATTAAAATCCTCTGTTCTTAGCTCCACTTTGATTTTGAGTCATCCCTACCTTCTCCTTCTCCTCAATACCAACATTGCGTAGCAGGGCCATTTCAACTATTGTCTCATAAGCAATGCCTGTGGGTACTTGAGTTAAAAGCAGCACCCTAAGTGGAGAATTCAGACCTTTAATGAACTTCATTCTTTATAGGGGTATCAATCAGACTCAATCCGAACTTTGCTAGTTTCATAAACTCAGTGATATACTCCTTTAATATGGAGTATTCCTGCTCGAGTTGTATAAACTTTTTCCAATTGCAAACTTACTTCAGCTTTGGACATGAATTGAGACTCAAAGCGAGTTATGAATTCAACCTTAGTGATTCCCTTCTCAACATCCTCCTTAGCCACTATAGTCCATCAATCTAGTGCCACCTCTTTTAGATGTTATGCAACCATCGTCCTATTTATCTTGTCTTCCTATCCAAGCTCCCAAAATATATGTTCACAGTTGTTAATCCAAGCCTTCGTTTCCACAAAAACTTTAGCTCATGTATACACTTATTATCCCATATTCTAGAAGTCATTGCACAATTTTAGGAAGTCTAGTGGGCGAGGTGTTGCTTTGATAGACGGAGCAGTGGGTGCCATTGGTTCAGCTTGTTGAGGAATGAGAACTTGACCTACATGCCTCAAGTATTACTTGAACCATTTTAGCATTCCCGCAATTGTGGGTATTTCTTAAGTAGAGTGGTTCCCAGCCTTAGAGGAATGGTTTTCACCCATAATCAACTATCTATAGGTTCGAACTTTTAGTTAAACTTCCTAAGATAGTATTATTTTTGAAATAAAGATTTTTCTAGTGTGTTTGTGTATACTAGTAGAAGTATATAACACACATACACATATATATAGTCGGGTTTTGAAAAATACTTCCAAAATTAACTAATGTTCACTCTTAGGTATACCATCGTCGTTAGTCGGGTAACCTATGCTTTGATACCAAATGTAATAATCCACCTTGGAAGGAGCCTAATTTTAAACCCTATAAAAGCCTATTAAACCTTAGGTCCATTCCGAAGCTGGCTATTGGTTTGTAACATTAATACAATGAATAATACATAGAGCTATCAATCTATAATTACAAAATCTTATAAAGGAAATGATAAAATAAAATAACGGAAATTAGCACCATTTCATAAAAAAATTCAATCTAAAAAATAAAACATGTCATCCCAAATATCCAAAATACAATATCCCAAAATGACATCAACATGTTTGAAACTGGGTACATCAAAATATATCAAAAATATAAACAGATTGATAAACCACCACAATTCTACATTGTCGCCTTTATCTTCTCTATTGGCATTGTTTTCCTTGACATATGTGCTGTAATGAGGAGGGGTCAGAACGATAATGTCCTCCTCAGAACGGTAATGTCTGGTGAATGAAAATCTCGAGTCTTACCATAATGATATTTAGGTAGTATTATTTAGATAAGTAATATGTCTTATGCATCAATAATATACCCTACCAAGAATACCCCTAATTGTAAGCCCGAATACTCTTCTAGTCCAACTCCATAACGTACCTTCAACTGTAAGTCGAATGTCATTCTAGTCTAACGCAAATACCGACAATCATAACCTAACAATGTGAGAGAAAGTACTTGAGCCACTTAATACCTCTTTAATGAGAATTTAGGCAGACTCTAACCATTTAATACCTATACCTTAGGTAGATCCCCATCATTCAATACCTAAACCTAAGGCGAACCCCTCTCTGGTACTCCCTAACCAACATCACAGGAAATCTTATCAGACCATTTAATACTTTTTTATGGGACGAGGCAGACTTTACAATAGCCACTTAATATCTCGATCTAAAAGCCAACCCATTTTGAGAATCCCTACTAATGCAGATAAAAAATAATCGTGGCCATTTAATACTTCTTAAGTAGGAAGGTGGCGGACCCTATAGCAGCCACTTAATACCCCTAACCCAGAAGTGGGACCTACATCCTATGACCTAACTCAAATTATGACGTCTCACATTAGTCCAACTATTCATAGGTGAGGATAGCAGAATTAGCTAGATAGACTTACCCTACAAAATTTGGACTAACCTCATGTCCATTGTGGGTGATTATTATAGATGATGTCTCACATTAATCCCAAATTCACAATGTTGGTAGCAACATTAGCTGGGCAGACTTCTATGCACTTTTGACTGACCTTGCATCCCTATAACTTAGTCATATTTCCGCTCGCCTAACATACTACTATATAGACGTCATCGCATTTTGCATTTAGTTCATATAACGAAGACTCCATATTCCACCTTTAATTATGGATTAATTTCCATAATTATCCTTAATTTCCTTCCTAAGTGTTTAACTTAATTACTAACCTATCCTTACTCCAATTTGTTTCATCACGATTACAGTTTCAATTCATATTATAAATCTCACACATTCATATACATTTTATCTCTTATAAATTTAAAAAAAAAAATCCCCATTTAATGACAAAATCATTAATAAATAACATTACTACATCTCGCTTTATTTTAAATCACATTCATTTTCACATATAGTATTTCTCATTTAATACTATATTTATTTGCGAATCATTTCATAAGAAATTTCCTTAATTTTATAACCAATTTATAAAGGCTTATCTTCTTTTATAAGACATTATTCGAGTTTAAAGTTATCACAACTTTAATTATAACCATTTCTTGCAACATCCATTTATTTCATAAATAATTTACAGGTCATAACTTTATTTATAATCATTTCATTTTTGTTTATATTTGTTTATCTAATTAGTTTTCACTTTTACTGTTCAAATTATTTGTGACACATTTCATATATTTTGACTAAGTTTATAAACATTTTTACAACCATTTAACTCTATTTATAACACATTTTTATCCACAATTTCAACTCAAACACTCCAATACTTAAATTCACACTTATAGTACCATATTTCATCCTAAAAGTACATGCAAACTTTCAGAATCATTTTCTTAGCATAAATTTTAACAATTCAAATCTTGTTTTACTCATTTTTCCTTTTTCAATTAAGGTTGTAAAATTCAACTTTTATAATTTTACGAAATTACCATGTTTTAACATTAAAATTAATTTCAAAATTTTGGACTATCCGGAATTTTATAACATTCCATTTTATTCCAATAGTTGAAACTTCCAATCAACAAAACAACTGTTTGCGCCAAAATTGGTCACAAACCCCAAATACCGTGAAAGCACCAGTGTATGAATACAAATCAACAATATTCAAACACAAATCACAGATCTAAGCAAATATCAAACAGTAATTCGTAAGTAATGAACAAAGACACAAGTTTTATAGTGGTTCGGCTATCTCTGGCCTACGTCCACTCCAAAGTTTTATCCTTTTATTGATTATCCTTGCTGATTACAGATGATTACAGCAGTAAATATGAAGAATTTCGAGTACAATAATTGTATTGAAGTAGAGAAATGAATCCGGCAGAGTCTGAACGTTCAATAGCCGAAAGAGCCGAGAGATCCCCTTTTCTGAATGACCAGGGGCTCTATTTATAGCCATGGGGTGCTGATATTTTGCTGGAAGTCCGAGAGACCACTTCTGGCACGTGAGGGGACCCACATGCCCGTCCTCAGGGAATTTGGGCCCACTTTGGGATCGATTCGAACTCCATTCGAATCGATCATAAAATCATCCAATCAAGATGAAATTTGGTGTGGACATCCTTCAACAAGTAAGCAAGCTCCTATGAAAATTTCATTGCATTTGGATCAGTGGTTCTCGAGTTGTGATCGATTCGAGATTAGGGCTCCATCTGTTATGTCCGGTTGAATCCATGCTTCGAATCCATCTCCTTCGACTCCATCCAAAGCGCGTGCGCATCGATGACGTGTCGCGAAATCCCTGGGTTGATCCACCTTTGTCGCCGCGTTGAAAGCTTCCTTTCCTAAAGACGCACCCGCATCCATGTTCCACGCTTCGTCCATATCCATAACTTTACAACGGTCATGCTCGCATCCATCGCTTTGTGTTTTCTTTCGCAATCGATTCCTGGAGTGTACTTCGTATCGATCGGCCACGAATCGATCGATACAAAGTGACGATGGAGGTTATCGAATCGAAGTGGTTGTGATGGAGGGTGTATACGAACTAGACCTTACCTGATGGATATGAAGGAGCCTCTTACCTGATGGATACGAAGGGGCCTATGTTGCCATCGAGTCTAAGTCCACCTAACCTTCTCTTCCGATCGATACGAAATGACTGAGCCTTGTCCATGTCAATCGATACGAACGGTATCGATTCGAAGTCCTTTACCCTGCTTTGCCTTTGACCGATACGAACGCTATCAAGTCAAACCAACACCTAACCGATGCGAACCTCTCTGAGTCGAATCCATACTGAACGATACGAATGGTATCGATACGAAGCCCTTACCTCCTGATCGATGCGAAGTGTATCGATTCGAACCATCATCTGATTGGTGCGAAGCCAATCGATACGAACTCCTAAGTGCCTGATCGATACGAACTGTATCGAATCGAACCATCCTCGCGTGCCGACGGGTTCGAACAGTATGTTCTTCCTACCTTGCATCGATCATATCTCCTTCAACGAACTCCGATTAACCCTAAATTTGAAACATAGCCTTTCCTAATCCTTATCATCATCTCCAATCAATTTCGGGTTAATCGGAGCTTAACCAAATTTTGACGTCATCGATTGTAGCCTTGCTTTCAATCGATCTCTAATCCCGATGTCCATCATTCCTTACCAATTTGTTGCTATTACAGTTTTGATCAAAAAGTGGGATAACACTTTGCCCCCCAAAACATGCCTTTTGATAAGAAGGCATGTTTTGAATAGTTCTAATCCCAATATCCAAAGTCCATAACCATATCGCCAGAGTATGTCATCCTTGACTGCTCCGAGTTGATGCCCAATCTCAAATCCATCTGAACTCGACAACTGAGTCGTAATCCATCCTTATCCAATAGCCAATAACCGAATCCAGGACCTCTCCGGGTCGATATCCGAATCCATAACCTCTCCGGGCTCTTGCCAAGCGTAATCCACACTTGAGGACCTTGGTCTAGTGTCCCTGGACGTTGAGCTAACCTCTTCGGGTTCTTGCCAAGTGCAATCCACACCTGACGACTGTGGTCCAGTGTCCCTAGACGTTGTACAAAGCCATGGCTTAAGTCCTAAGCCGAATCCCAGTCTCTCCGGTCCCTTGTTGAGCATAGTCCATACTCAGCGACCAGAAAATAACAATTGATAATACCGGGCCTAAGTCCTAGGCCGAATGCTGGTCACTCCGGACCCTTGTTGAGCATAGTCCATACTCAACGACCTGAAAATAACATTTGATAATATGGGGCCTAAGTCCTAGGCCGAATCTTGGTCGCTCCGGACCCTTGCCGAGCATAGTCCATACTCGACGACCTGAATGAGTCAATTTACCATGTTCGGGCAAAGTGACTCACTCCTTGCCAGGCATAATCCATACCTGATGACCGTTTAAAAACCAGATAAAAATCCAATCAAAATCCAATCCAAAATCCAAATCCAAAATCCAAAATCGAAAACAGTCATCCAAAGAAAAATCCAAATCAAAAAACAAGCAAAACCAGGAGTTCAATCCAAACTCCAAAACCAAATCCAAAAAGAAAAGCAGTGTCCAAACCAAAAGCAAAAGATAAATTTCATAAACTATAGCATCGCAGTTTATCATCATTCAGGGCATGCCTAGGGGCTATCTCCGTCCCCATACATGTGTAAACGACTTGGTTGCTTGCCAGTAGTTCGCTACTTATTTCACATTATCCTGATCAGTGGATGATCAATCGATCATCATTCCTGGGCCTCCCACGATCGTGGCTTGAGGTAGGCAGTGGTTGTTCCTGCTCCGCCGTTGCATTCCGAGTTCTGGCATATTGTGGAAACTCTCCATTCCTTACATGCTCCTCGATTATATCCTTTAAGTGCCTGCAGTTGTTGGTGTCGTGTCCATCCAAATCATGGAAGAGACAATGCCTTCCTGATGTCCTCCCCCGTTCTGATGGTTCCCTTCTAGCCGGCCTTCGGTAGGGAAGGCGATCCCGAGTATCCTGGTATATCCACTCCAGCGTCTCGTTTAATCCTGTGTATGTGGAAAACTTCGGATCCTTCCATCGCTTTCTATCTTTTCCAGAATCATTGTCTAACTTCCTTTTTCCTTTCTCTTTATCCGAACCTTTGCTGGATGGTCCTCTCTCCTCAGTTGCATTAACCTTTTTCAACTTTAGATCCGTACTCGCATCTTCTTGCCGAAGGAACCTCACTGCCTCGTGAAAGAACTCATCGAGATCCTGTGGGGGATCTCTTATCAGAGATACCTTGAAATCTGAATCCTCCCTGACTCCTGATACTGCCGCCATCAAAACCATCGATGGTTCAGGCCGATCCACCGAAGCAACCTCCGCACTGAATCGAGTTATAAAAGCTCTAAGCGATTCATCCATCCTTTGCTTTACCAATGTCAATGTCATCACATTCTTCGGCCTCTTGACGTGAACCCGAAACTGTCCCAAAAACTTTTCCACCAATTCCCCCCAAGTCCTGATAGATTCTTCTCCCAACTGCCTAAACCACATTGCAGCTAAGTCCGTCAAGTACAAAGGAAAGCATCGTGCTATTACTTCCTGCGATGCCCCCAGCACCTCCATGTGCCTGGTGTACCTCATCAGGTGATCAGTTGGGTCTGCCTTACCATCATACACATCCACGCTAGGTAACTTGAACTTAGGTGGATTTTGAGCCATCCTTATTTCCCGAGTGAACGGACTCTTGTTCACTCCTTCCAAGTCTCTGTAGGTCAAACCACCTCGCATAATTTTTCTAATGATCTCCACTAATCCAGTATTGTCTGTTAGTGGTTGTCCCCATGCCCCGAGGGAACTCCGACACATACTCTTCGTGTGGCTCACTACCCTGGCCTGTTGAACTCCTTCCAAAGGTCCTCCTGTGTTGGATCATGTGGGCCTGGCCCCAAGCCCTTGTTGATTACCTTCTGGCTTCGCATCCCGTCCTCCATTGGGTTCCATAACCCTAGTTCCTTGTCCTGCATCCACCGCGGCTGTAGCTGTTCCTAAGTTCTGCATCCCTGCAGCTCGCATTTGCTCAAAGAAAGTCTGCATCATTTCCTGTTGGCTCTTCAACAATCTCTCTTGCAAAGAATTTGCCATAGCTTCCATTTCATCCCGGGTTATGTAGATCGAAGCCTGTCCTTCCCCAGCTCCGGAGGATGCTTGTCGACTTCCTTCCTGTTGGCTTCTCTCGACCCTTTGCCTTCTACTATTTTGCCTTGTCATTGTCTTCAAACCCAAAACTCCTTAAAATCACCAAATCTGCACTTCAAATCCGATGTAGCGGGTGCTAGTCCTTCTCAGTGAAAGCACCTAAGTGTTTGCGCCAAAATTGGTCACAAACCCCAAATACCGTGAAAGCACCAGTGTATGAATACAAATCAGCAATATTCAAACATAAATCACAGATCTAAGAAAATATCAAATAGTAATTCGTAAGTAATGAACAAAGACACAAGTTTTATAGTGGTTCGGCTATCTTCGGCCTACGTCCACTCCAAAGTTTTATCCTTTTATTGATTATCCTTGTTGATTACAGATGATTACAGCAGTAAATATGAAGAATTTCGAGTACAATAATTGTATTGAAGTAGAGAAATGAATCCGGCAGAGTCGGAACGTTCAATAGCCGAAAGATCCAAGAGATCCCCTTTTCTGAATGACGAGGGGCTCTATTTATAGCCGTGGGGTGCTGAAATTCTGTTGGAAGTCCGGGAGACCACTTCTGGCATGTGAGGGGACCCACATGCCCGTCCTCGAGGAATTTGGGCCCACTATGGGATCGATTCGAACTCCATTCGAATCGATCATAAAATCATCCAATCAAGATGAAATTTGGTGTGGACATCCTTCAACAAGTAAGCAAGCTCCTGTGAAAATTTCATTGCATTTGGAACAGTGGTTCTCGAGTTGTGATCGATTCGAGATTAGGGCTCCATCTGTTCTGTCTGGTTCGAATCCATGCTTCGAATCCATCTCCTTCGACTCCATCCAAAGCGCGTGCGCATCGATGACGTGTCGCGAAATCCCTGGGTTGATCCACCTTTGTCGCCGTGTTGAACGCTTCCTTTCCTAAAGACGCGCTCGCATCCATGTTACATGCTTTGTCCATATCCATAACTTTACAACGGTCATGATCGCATCCATCGCTTCGTGTTTTCTTTCGCAATCGATTCCTGGAGTGTACTTCGTATTGATCGGCCACGAATCGATCAATACGAAGTGACGATGGAGGTTATCGGTTCGAAGTGGTTGTGATGGAGGGTGGATACGAACTTGACCTTACCTGATGGATATGAAGGAGCCTCTTACCTGATGGATACGAAGGGGCCTATGTTGCCATCGAGTCGAAGTCCACCTAACCTTCTCTTCCGATCGATACGAAATGACTGAGCCTTGTCTACGCCGATCGATACGAATAGTATCGATTCGAAGTCCTTCACCCTGCTTTGCCTTTGACCGATACGAACGCTATCAAGTCAAACCAACACCTAACCGATGCGAACCTCTCTGAGCCGAATCCATACTGATCGATACGAATGGTATCGATACGAAGCCCTTACCTCCTGATCGATGCGAAGTGTATCGATTCGAACCATCATCTGATTGGTGCGAAGCCGATCGATACGAACTCCTAAGTGCCTGATCGATACGAACTGTATCGATTCGAACCATCCTCGCATGCCGATGGGTTCGAACAGTATGTTCTTCCTACCTTGCATCGATCATATCTCCTTCATACGAACTCCGATTAACCCGAAATTTGAAACATAGCCTTTCCTAATCCTTATCATCATCTCCAATCAATTTCACGTTAAATGGAGCGTAACCAAATTTTGATGTCATCGATTGTAGCCTTGCTTTCAATCCATCTCCAATCCCGATGTCCATCATTCCTTGCCAATTTGTTGATACTCCAGTTTTGATCAAAAAGTGGGATAACAACAACAAGATTCACAACAAACTATTCAATTTCATAAAAATATATCCTAATTATTCACTTTTGAATAATTTTACTATAAATTAAAAAATATTAGGAAACCAATTTCTAGAACATCGGAATTTTTAGTTCTTAGATTTTCGGTTTAAATTCTCTTTATTAAGACTAAACTTAGAAATCATGTTCATATAATCGTTCACTTTATTTTCTTTAATATACCATTATTAAACTAGTGTTTACTTCATTATTCAAATCAACAATAATAGCCAACGCTTGTAAACTAACTAAATACAATTGATCAACGGTAAATGATAATAATTAAATATTATCATTTCCTGAAATAAATACATTACAAATAACTATATTAGGTATAAAAAATTCATTCCCTTATGTATAACATATAGTGTTAGGAGAAAAAAATATTTCATTTCAAAACTATAGAAAACATTTTATAGCACTAACAAATACGCGCTCTCGTATATATATACGTATATATACACACATACACACACAAAAACTCATTATAGGGTATTACTAAACCTATCTCTAATGAGTAAACCCCAATAGGCAAAGGTATCTCTAAACCAAAGCTTTGATACCAACTATAACAACACGCCTTTTTGGGCAGTTCAAATTGACAACATGTCTAACTCAAACTTTTAAAAAAGACAGATTATTAATGGATTATTCAAATGAAATAAGACTCAAAAGAACAAAATACAGAATATCGCAGCAGAAGGATAAAGTATAATACATAAAATAAATACATAAATAGTTCATGAAGCTACTTTTCAACAAAATCAGAATTTACATTTTTTCCAGCCAGAATAGATAATTGCTATAATAGTAGTAGATACGATCCTCAACTCCATATTTGTCTTAGAAATAAGTGTCTTCGCTAAACTGAAATACTTGGTCTGACCAGAGGGTAAAGTAAAACAAAAACACTCGAGTCGGGACTAACATTTTTATGTGAGTCATTCAACTCAAGTGAAACATACAGATAATTCAATAAGTGAAATGCTTAGGTTTAAATAGGCATCATCTTTAACATTTAAATCGGTTCAGTTCAAGTACAGACTTTCATGTTCATTTCCAGTCGATTCATTATGAAATTCAACTTCAGATTACAATTTTCACTTAAAGCTATTAAGTTAAAATCAAACAAGTCTAAATCTAAAAATGCAATTAAAACTTTCATTAAATCGGTTAGATTTTAATTTCATAATTTCAAGTTCAAACATAAATTTGAACTTACAATATTCCAATTTTATTTCTAAATCAATTCATTTAAACCCAAAGTGGTTTATATCCGGTATATATCATTTCAACCCAAAGTGATTTTGCTAACTATCAGGGAACTTGGAGTGTGAGAACAATAATAACATAAATAACATAACATGTCAATGATCAAAATGAGTGCATAATTAACAATTTATTATATACACATGCATAACTAACATATCACATGTGTCACAAATCATAAACAGCATAATTGAATATTTCAAATTCTAACATGTCATACACTAAGATCACATATAAATATATATACAAGGAACTTGTAAGGTGATTTACAATAAAATAACATGGCATATCATTTTTCCTAAACATAACACATTCTTTCCACATAGCATCGGTAACATATTATTAACATAGCATGTGCAACATATGATTTTATTAACCTAACACCTTTTTTATCAACATAGCATATGTAAGGTATTTCAACATGGTATATATAAAAATAATTTATAACATAACACATTTTCTAACATATCATATGTGACATATTTAACATACATATGTGACAATTGATCAAGTCAACATAAAATACTATTTATGACATATAAAACAACATGTGTATGTGAATATTATAACACAAATTCAAGGGAACATAACAACATATATCACATATTCCTATCTAAAGCAAACGTTTCTCATAACATTTCAATCGATGTAACGTCCCGCCTTTTCGCACGCTTTAAATCGACACACGTGCCAATTCAAACCATATGGAAGGACGGATTGTTATGGGGTAAATAAGAAAACCAAGAAAGATATAAAACAAACAGAATCTCACATCGGAAGGATAAAATATAATAATCAAATACACAGTACATGAAGCTGTTTTTCAAAATATTTAATTATACTTACGATATCGATTTATACATACCATAGAATATCAATAATGCAGTGGAATACAATAATGTAGTGAATAATATAGTAGATAATAGTACTACAAATCTTCGTCTTCGTCCTCTAGAATAAAATCTTCAAATCCTAAAACGCTCGGACTGACCCGAGCGAATTGAAAAGACAAAACATCGAGTTAGAACTAAAAGATCTTATGTAAGTTAAATCAACATAAATAAATATGAGTGCAGTAACTCAAGAGATGCTCGTGATTTATATCTCTTAAGGATCCGTTAAACTATTTACTATGTATTATATTTCGCTATTATAATAGTGTCTATTAGTAAAATAAACTTACTTAAAAATAGCGTTAAGGGGTTACCCATATAGTCCTTAACACATAATATATTCTCATAGTCTATACAGTACCGTAATCTCCCCCGTACTGGGCGTCGGCAGAGGGCACTCCATAGGTATGGTACAAAACAAAATCGTATAAGGCGCGCTAGGGTAGGTGACACGGCACACCTAGGCAATGCTTGGGTAGATAGCCAATTACGCTTCCGAGTCGGTGGTAACGCATAGCAGCTACTATCGCCCACCTCGAACAACACCCCCAAAATCAAAAATCAAAAGTCGCCACTGAATAAATCCAAAGTCAGAGTAGAATATCGAAGGGATGTGTCCGATAAAAGGGGCTACCTTCTTAACCCGTCAATCGCTCCTGTTTTAGCCACCTTATGCCAACTCACGGGAGTTGGGTCCATGTATTTACCTCAAAGGAAACGCCGCCACCATCCTACTTCATTCTGGAATCTCCACCGCGTATACGGTTGTTAAAGTAGTTTTCGGAGTTGGTAGAGAGTATGACAACTTTCGATCCCGGTCTCTTCAACAACCAATCGTTATTATAACACCACGGTTATTTCAAAATAATTTATACTTTAAAACCAAAATATAATATCCCTTTCAAAACCATATAAATACGATATCATTTATATTCTTAAAACCCCAAATCAATATGATATCATTTTTATTTTATAAATAACCCTTTTCCTAAATCATAATATTTTCAAATATATATATATATATATATATATATATATATATATATTAACCCCCATAGCTTTGAAACAAAATTTATAATACTTAAATGGTTTAAATATTAAACCGCTTTGCATAACAAAATAGCTTTTTAAATTTCACAAATAAATTCCAAATATAGGTTTAAATTCCCAAATAAACCATTTCAGTTTCCATATATTTCAAAGCTTTAATTATTCCACCATTTCAAAGCTTATTCTTCGATAATTTCATATATATCAATTCAATTTCTATTATTTAGATTTGAAATGTTTACTTAGTGAATCAAATATCATTTAAGTAAAACCTTTAAACTTCAAATAACAGGATATTCTCTTAATTTAATTAACTTGATAATATTCATTTAAATCTACTTGATATTCATTTAAGTCTTCTAAACAAAAAATCAAGTTATAAAGATCATACCTTTTAAAACCCCAAATTAATTAAAATTTCAAATAAATTTTATTTGAGGATAATTCTTAAATACCTTATTTCAAAGCAAATTCATATTTATCTTCCAACATTTATTTTATTTAAGACATTACAAACTCCATCAATAAATTTAAATAAATACTTAACCGTATTATATCTAAATAAAATTGAACTTTTATTTTTAAACTTCTTTTATTCTTTAAACCAAATTTATACATAGCTTAAATTCAAGCGTTTAACTATATATAAAAATAATATTTAAAATATCAAAAATCAATACTCATTAAACCATATTCTTTTCAAAACCATAGAAAAATTATTTCAAAGAAATTATATATATATATATATATATATATCGCGGTGCCTGTATAAAATTTTCTATCCTATGGTCAAGTGATACGGATATTTATCATTTCAATCCGTAATTTAAAATAAAATTTACGGTTATATATCATTTCAAACCGCAATCCCGAATTAATGAAAATGCATAATAACTTGCAGTTTATAACGATATAAGTACAGCATCCATTCATCCAATATCAACCATTAACCATTTATCACAATCATCATCCAAATTCAAACAATACATCAATATATAATAGGTGGTAATAACAGGTATCAACTATCAGCTTATATTCAAAAATAAATTATAACTATTTAACTGGCAGTTTATATGCAATAAAATAAATAACAATTTAACTGGCAGTTAATATGCAAATATGAATTAAATAGCAGTTAATTAAATAAATGCAAATTAACTGAGATAATGATGAAATATATGCCAAACAGCTATAAATAAATTTCAAATCACATCATAAATGAATTTAACAAACATAAGAAATCTTAGAAGTTGCGAGTGGGTTAAAACACTCACCTTTTGAATTTAAATTGAATTTAAATTCAATTTAAACCCAAAAATTTGACCGTCTCAGATTTCGTCCAAACCAGCATCATCAAGTCCGGAATTTCAATACGATCCTAACAAAAGAAACCGCGCGTAAAACGGACATTGTACGTAGAAGTTACACGAGTTAGAACATATGAAATCAAAAATGAAAATAAAACAAAATAAATCACAAAAAAACATATCTCTCACCACGTCAGCATGTCTCCCTCACGCGAACAGTAGCCGACCTGAAGAACGCACACAATACAGTACTTTGCGTTCGAACCCTAACCAGCTGCCACCCTATTTCAAATTTTTGCCGTCCATCTTCAACGTCGCGCCACGATCGGACAGCACCAGAAACCAATCGCCTGTCGCCGCCGCTCCTCCCCATGACCTCCCGCCTCGAGTCGCACGTCACAAACCACGCAGCCGCCTATTATTTGCAAACCCTAATCGAAAATTGCCGTAGATCCAACCGTCAAAACAGCGAACAAACACCACAGATCAACTCCCCTCGGTCCCCTCTACAAAACCCAGAAACGGTTCGTCGATCCGTCGAGTTTGATTTCGACGTGATGAACGGCCGAAACTTCTTCGATTTTTACCGGTCAAATGACAAGCTGAATCGAAAAACGAACACCGCCAGTGAATTACGCTAGTCGAGAGCTTCAACATATATTTTTTCCAGATTTTTCTGAAGACTTTGAATTTTATGTTTTGGATTTGATTTGCAATTGGATCTGCAAATATAGAATTTTGTCTGCCATTGAGGAAGAGGAGGAATAGAATAATTTACGTACAGACAAATGAGAATTAGGGAGGCTAGGGCTTATAGCAGGATATTTATAGAGAAAGTTGAAATAGAATAAATGGATCGAGTTGAATACGCGCTAACGACAAAGTGGTCCAAAAAGCCGTTCTGACCCCGGAACGAAATTGGGTAAACCCATATATCAAAAGAGGTGTTTTAAAATATTTTAAACGCAATGGAAAAGGTTTCACGTCCAAATTCCATCGTATGAAGAAGTTATGCTAAAATCAATATTTTTCAAATTGATTTCAATTTCGTTTATTTCAAGGCGTTTCGAGTCCGTACGATCAAACGACAAGTACGATCGCTACGAAACTTGAAATCCTATAATAATTCACTGTTACGGATCCGATGAAACTGGTTTCGTCGAAATCCGAATCAGTGGCTAAAATGGCTATTTTTATGTTAATTAAATAAATTAAAAATAAATTAATTAAATCACTTTTTAAACTTCAACTCTATAATAAACAAATTTCATCAAATTTAACTTTCATTAATCATTTTCAAAAATTTAAACAAGTCTAGATGTAAATTAAAAGTTGATAAATTTATCAATTGCAGTGTTATATATTTTTCTTTCCATTTATTTTGCAACAAATTCAATTATTGAATTTTATACTTTAATTAAATTAATAAATCTTGCTTTCTATACTTTAAATCAACCAATAATCATATTTTTTCAGTCTATTATTATCAAAAGGATGCAATTTACATTGATTTGTAGTTATTACATTAATATTCTCAAATTTCCTCTAAATTTCCATTAACATAGTTTTTAATTACGTTTTATTCTAATGGATTTAAAACTAATTCAATAGATGAAACAAATGGGTAAACAATTAATGATAATCACCAATTTACCTAATTCAGTCTCATCCTTAATAAATTTCATCTCATAACATGTATTGCTTCATTCCCCTTTCTATTCATATAAGGATTCATCCATAAAATTTTCATTTACTTATTTTACAACTTTTACTTTTATTTATTGGTTCAATGTTTATTGCAAAATTTTCATTTATTACTCCCAAATATTCGTTTTTATTTATAATTGTCATATCAGTTTCTTCTTTTATTGCATTATATATTTATTCATTCCTTCATTGTTATATAACCTCATTTATTATCACTCATTTATTTATAGTAATTATGTTTATTTTCTTAGCCTTCCAATTGTTTACTTAAGTTTCTAACCATTTATTTATAATATTTCTCTTCCTATTATGTACTATTAGAAGCAATTTCAATTATACCTAAGTTTATAATACAAGAACAACAAATTCTTATTTATTAAAGAATCCCATCAATTACCTCATTTGAACTTATTTCTCAATTCACCAATTACGACCTAAAATATAAATTTACGTTTCTATTACATTCCCCCTTCCGTTACTATCTTAATAATCACTAAGTAACGTTTATTATCAACTATGACCATTTAAAATTACTTTTCTAACATTTATTGTAATTGGTTTCCATAATTTGGATTGCGCTAATTTAGTTAGCCTGAACGTTATTACATTAAATCTATATTCAGTTTCAATTAATATAGAATTTAATTCCAATTACTTACCATTTAAGTCATAAATTATTGATTACCTTCAAAATTAAATAAAATTTGATTTCCAAATATTTGATTTGATTGTCATCTTTACTATATCCATTATTACTTAACTTCAAATTTACAATTTCACTCAATTATAACTTTTACAAATTTTTCCCAATTAATAGGTATTGCACAAATATCGTTACTTATTAACTTGCATTAACCTTATCCCATAAATTTTCATTCAACTACTATTCAATATATTTTATTTCATAAATAAATTCAAATTTTACGCTCGTTTTCTTCCATTTGATTTATAACCTAATATACCATTTACATTAACCCATTTCATTCAATTTATACAAATTCAGCTTTGACTAACTTTATTGCCTAAATTTACATGTAGTTACTTTTTAATAAATAAATTATTGCATTGGATAATTAAATGCTTACCTTAAATACATATACATACATACATATATATATATATATATATATATATATATATATATAAAATTTTCCCAAGTATAACACTTTCACTACTACCTTTATAGGATTTTATCCCATATACTAATATTTAGTTTTTAATTACCCTTTCTATATTTCATTTCAGCGTTCATTTTAATATTAATTTATAAAGTGTTTTTTCTTTTCTTTTTTCAATCTAAATTTAATTACTAAATTTTAATTAAAATAACCAACTTAATTATTAAAAATTCACGAGTCGTTACAATCGATGTTTATTTACCTAACAAAAAAATGTTAATCATGAGTGATTGCTCACCTTCTGAGGTTAGAGAGTTTTTGACAACACAAGTAGATAGATCCAAGTTAAAATCCAAACACGACATGCTAATCAATCCTATCCAAGCAACAATCCAAAAGCAAAGCAAAACACGACAGTGCAAATTGAACAAAATTTTATTTTATATATAAAATAAAGGTGGAGAGAGGAGATGGTCAGAATTGGCGGTGGAGGGCGGCGGCAAGGGGAGAGAGGATGGAAGGGTTTTGAAGGGAGGAGGCGGGATTTATGATTTTGGATTTTTAGAGTTTTGTAGATTTGAGGAAGAAGAAGACGAGTACATAGAAATTTTCTTAATGAGAAAAAAATTTGTACATGCTTGTTTAATCAGATAGGAAACAGAAGGTCAATGGGTGGGAAAAGGAAGGGTTCAAAATCATTTATTTCCTAGGGTCTCTTGGTTTACTAAGGAGCCCATTAGACCTAACAAACCCAATAAGACTTGGCAAAAAAAACAAATATACACTACTAATTTATGTTAATTTTTCATGGTAATTTATATTTTTATAGCAATAAGAATTCAATTTTGACAAAATGAAAAATGGAGAGGAGATTAGAATTCAGTCTAGTATCACATAAAAAGAATAAAACTTTGAAATTCAATTTTGAATTTTCCAACCAAAAGTCAAACTTTAACTTAGTTTAACCAAAATTTGAAATTTCATAAAAAAAAATTATTCTATTAAATTTGGTCAAATAAACACTCAACATCATAATTCAAAATTCTTTTTCAAATTTTTTATTTAAATTCAAGATACTGCCATTTTAAAGTTGCTAAAGTTATGGATCGTTATACTTTATCTTAATTAAAAGATGTAATATCAATTAACCAATATTAATTTGTTTCCTCTTATCATATTTAAAAGGTTAAATGCCAATCAATTCAATATACATATTTCAAATTAAATGGTGGTTAGAAATTTCCAATTTATTGTTACTAACATATTTGTAACTTCTATTGTCATTATTAAACAGATGTAATGTTCATTGCATCATCCATCACTTACCATTTAATTGTTTTACCTCATTCCGTTATTTAAAATCAACTGGGCATGTTACCATTTAAATCACGCATTTTATTTTCCTTAAATAAATATGCATTTTATCATCGCTTACAATTTCCTTTATTATCCAATTCATGCCATTAACTATGCATCCAATTCTCATCCAATTACATTCAACCCTATTTTGTCATCCTTATTATTCAATCAACAATACCCTATAAATTATATTAACATAAGTTTACACTTTATTACATTCATTATTTTACCATTAACATCTTTTATCATATTAATTGCAATAATTAATTACATAAATTTTCGTTGGTTTCCAAATTAATTCCCAACATATTAAATAATGAGATGATAAATAAACAATTGTTAATTTCAAATAATTTTATCACATTTATAAATTTATTGGTTACAAACAAAGATTATGATTACTTACCACATCACTGATTTAATATTATATATTAACCAATTTCAATCAATTACATACAATCTCACCATTACATACATCATTTAATTTATTTCATTATTTACAATTATAGCCAAATTAGCCTAAAATTTATTTCAGTTGATTGAAATTACGTTAAATAGTTATCAATAGCATTCAAACAACGTTATTAAATCATATTCTAATTATTTCTTCAATAATAAATCATAAATTTTAAATTCTCACAATATTTAATTTCAAAATTTTATTTAATTTAATAGTTTTAATCATCAAAATTTATGGGTCGTTACACCTTTGATGTCCAAAATTTTGACTAATATATGTATGTATGTACGTATGTATGTATGCATGCATGCATGCATAAATTTATGCGAGTCTTACATATGCATACACACGCATATGTATGTACATGTATATACATATACATATACATATTAAAATTAAGATTAACCAATTTATTCAATGAAATCGGAGCTTAAAACGATATCTAATTTGATAAGGTTTTGGAACTAAATTAATGGTTACAAACAAGAATGTATTTTACTAACTTTAAGTCAAAGGGACATACAACTATATGTGCATATATATTGAAAATTCTTTTTCTTAAGTGTACAATGATGAAAAGATTTATATCCAAATCAATTACCTTCCAAAACTCATAGTCATTTTCCAAAATTGTTTAAAATAAATAATTAGTGCATTTTGTTCAAGTTTGTAATTTATGTAACAAATAATAAAAATATATTAGGTAATTTAACATTAGAATTAATTCAAATTTATAACCTTTCCTTTTTTTAATCAACTTATGAATTTCAAATCTACCTAAAATATTATGCAAACAACAAATAAAATAGATTTCAAGCTGAATAACCTTTATGTAAACAAATTATCTCAAAATGTTATTCAAAAAGGAGTATTTTTATATGAATGAACCGGACAACACAGGCATTTATAAATTATGACAATGTAAAACTGATCTAGTTAAATACAAAACATAACCAACAAGGGAATAACAAAGAATGCAAAAAAGATGATTTTAATCATGTTAAGATGATGAGGATAAAGTTGGTTCAAGGGAATAAACAATATATTCAAACAACGTCCAAATAATACAAGTGAATGAATGGAATAGGTGAATAATAGAAACATGTAATCACCATGAAATAATATATAAATAAAGCAGGAGTTCACCATTTAGACGAAGATAAGAAAAACACCTGGATTTGAGATTTCTCCTTGGATCTCATTCAGATCATGATATAACTTAGTAAGAGAAGGATGAACCACTTATTTTTTATTGTATTTGATGTTTGCATTTTATATCTGATTTGATGAAAATTTTGGAAATACTGATTTGATTTTTAGCCATGGAAGGTTAGGAGGAGAGAAGAGAAATATGAATGAGAAAAAAATGAAAATTGTCTATAGAAAAAAATTAGTGGATATGTTTTAATTGAAAGAATGAACCATTCCCATTCTTTTAATTAAAACCTCCCTAATCAATTCCTTTAATTTCTCTTTCTCTCCGTACTTCCTTTTTCATATAGTGTGGCTGAAATTATTTGCCATCCACTAGTACACAATTTTCACAAATCTTTTCATGCAAATATCTTCAAACTTGTTTAAAAAATACACAGATATCATATGTCAATGCTTGCAAACATAACTTTTATATATGCATTCAAATAATTCCAAATAACTCCTAAACGTTAAATAAAAAATAATAATCAATATTTCTCAAATATTAATTAATTTAATTAACTTATAATATTTTGTAAATTAATTAAATGATGTGGTTTTTCGAAGAACTCATTAATACGGTTGTATGACTCAAAGGTGTAAATTTAGTCAGCAACTAATGCTGGATAATTCAAACATTAACGTTTACACGTTACCTTAGCTTGTGGTGTGACATTTTGGCTGAATTTATCGCTTACACATCTTTACTGGTAAAATCCAATTTTAATTACATAAGCATTACCTAGTTGTGACAATTATTTACACCAATTCTCTTCATCAAAACTATATCACTTTTGGACTAATGGAATTTGGTAATGGTCAAAATTCCAATATTGTCATATTCAACTCTATAGTCCAAACACAAAGTCTATGTTTCAATAACAACAGCTATTATTAACCAAAATGCTCTATCTAAAGATTTTGACTTTGAGTTGAACGAGATACTAACCTCGAATAACTAAGGAGACGAATCTTCCCTTGAATAGTGTTTCACTTCTAATGCTTCCACTCGACCCGACTATAGTCATTGAATGGACGTCATGCCATGATTTAACTGTAACCAAAGTGGAGCTTCCATATTGAAGATTAACATTATTTCCAAGTCGAGAGAACTATGTAAATTAGTCACATCGATATTTTCTGCTTAACCTTAGTTATATTAACCAACAAAAATTTATCAAATGAGTCATTCAATAGTTATCTAATAACTATCAGTATGTAACCCCTTAGTGCCTCCAGCAACCATGTGTAATACATTGCTCAACATTTGAAGAGCTTTACATACTCTAATCTCAAAGGATGTATCGATATCCAGTTTCGCTGCGTCTTGGCTAGGAATATTTAAAATTGTATATTTATTTTCATTGTGATAAATTACTTATGGTTACAACACTTTGCAACTACTATCACAAACCATACCACTTATGGATTTTCTATTAAATATACTTTTAGTTAAATTAACTAGTGAATACAACACATTATATAAGTATATAATAGGAAGAAAACAACTTTTATTTTGAACAAGATTGGTTATCAAGTTAGATGTATGTAACAAAAATAACATAATTCCCCCTAGAATATACCCATAACTCTATTAATATCTCTCTTTCACTTAAGGTCAATTATGAAATCTTATTCCAACTTCTCTAATCAGTTACCTCAAAACCAATTGGTTCAGTCCCATAGCGAACAGGTGTGTTATATATTTAAGTCAATCAACTCTCTCCGATGATGATAAACTGTTTTATCATGTGGAACAATTTAAAGTATGTCTCTCCACTTCTAGTGAGCTCTAAGTTCTGTTACGGAATTTATTGCAACGTTGTTATTATATAACAATGTTATGGGATTCTAAACATTTGGAATCACCCTTGGCTTAGTCATAAGTTTATGGATTTATATATTTATATACATTGCTTTTAATGCGGAGCTATTCAAGGCGATATGCTTAGCCTTTTTCACTAAATCAGCTAAAGTCCTTCATTTGGAACATTTCTAAATTAAAGATTCTTAACTTGAATTTATTATTAACATGTTATAATGACCCAAAATTTCAAACACTTCGTATTTAAATATCTGAATTATTTAAATATTCGAATCTTGGATTAAATGTTATTAAAATAACCGAGTAAGCTTTTTAACCTCCTTTTAAATCGTAAGTAATGATGGTAAACTTATTTTGGAAAATGTTTACAAAAATAAATACTTTGAAAAAATATAGATAATGTAACAGTCGATAAACAGCTTTTCAACCGTCAAAAGTTGTTCAGAAATTTTTTTACATACACTTATTTACTTAGGAAATCAATTTATTGAAATGAAAATATTTTGCGCTAAAACTATAAGAAGCTTTCTAAGCTTATCTAGTTAGGTGTGAAAAGGATAATGAGGTAAAAAGGAGATATATCAAAAATGGCCTTATGTAATAGGACAGAAGCTAAGGGATGGCTCGTTCAAGCTAACAACCATCAATGGAACCCAAATTCCTTATGCTTGGAACAACGAATCGCTTCTCATTACTTTGTCTAAGATTTTCTTATGTGTTTCCTATTTCAGCAAAGAAGTCACCCCGTGATATCGAAGGCATTATAAGTAGGCATAGCTTGCCTAAATTTTATTTCAATTAATGAAATTGCTTTGCTTTCTGAACCAACAAAACTATCTTCACATAAGTAACCTGCCGAGTCAACGGGATCAATCGACTCAAAATATCTGGTCGCTACTTAAGATAGTAGAACCATGCTTAATTACACCTCATGTACCCACCAATTTGACGGAAGGAAACTGACTCAAGCCACTGATCGATGGAACTCGATTCCGGCCTTCTAAGAACCGATGTTGCTCCGGCGACAGCAGAAGGTCCGAATCTAAAACGTGCATTTTGTGCGCCATGCATCGCCTCTCGGATTGTGGAATAACATCCAAGCAAACACAATTTCTGAAGTCTTGCATCTTGTAAGCCGTGCATTTCTTCTTGGTTCGCAAAATTACGTCCAAACAAGCCTCGATCCTACTATGCCCAATTCAAAAGTCGCGCACCACTACTGGGTTCAACAAAATTACATCCAAAGATAAGAAATCTTTTATTATAAAGAGAAGTGCACCACCTCCGGAACCAAGGATATAGCACTCCAATTAGCAACACATGTGTGCAATAGCCTGAATGTCAGCATTGCGACAAAATCACTTAATATATTTTTAAGTAATCGGTGTTGCTCTGGCATCGTCGATCACTTAAGTGCGTAAATTACTCGCCAAAAGGCCACTGAAAACTTCACGGATATCTCAAGTAAAATACCAAAATGGGATATCTAAAATAAGGACATTGAAACTAGAAGTTTCGAGCACATGGATTTCGAGGTGATTCACAACGGTCTGAGTTAGGATTTCACTCGATTCTCGACGGTGAAAATTTGATATAGATTTTTGATATGATCCTTAGGTTTTCTATCATAGTATATGGCTATATGAGAAACAATGGATGACCCAATTAAGGAACTGGATCGAAGTCCACACTAGAAAGGTCAAGTGATCTATACTAGTTCGAAAGTGAAATTTATGTGATCGAGTAAATGATCGAATTTGATATTGCGTATGGATGGTATATGTACATCTTATGAGCTTTAAAAATATTTGTCTACTATGTATGTAGGCTTTTGGAGGGTTTGGGGAATGACTCTTCGAATTTCTTGGGGTAGCATGAGAGATCAACTAAGTAATACCTAAGACTGTTGAGTTTAAGGTACACTTAGTACACTTAACAGATCGATTGTCATCCTTGTGAGATGAGAGGTTTTTGAATGTGGACAAATCATGAGTTTTTGTTGGTAGTAATTAGGATATTGCAAGTATCAACCTGTGATTGTTTCTTTAGTTTCTCATGTCAAAATTTTGAGGATCAAATATTCTAAGTGGGGGAGAATGTAACGTCTCAGAATTTCGAACACTTCGTATTTAAATATCTGAATTATTTAAATACTTGAATCTTGGATTAAATTTTATTAAAATGATTTAATAAGCTTTTTAACCTCCTTTTAAATCGTAAGTAATGAGGGTAAACTTATTTTGAACTTTATTTACAAAAATAAATACTTTGAAAAAATATCGACAATGCGACTGAGAATCATTTTATCGATAAACAACTTTTTAATCGTCAAAAGTTGTTCGGATTTTTTCTTACATATGCTTATTTTCTTAGGAAATCCACTTAATGAAATAGAAATATTTTTCACTAAAACCATTCCTAAACTTATCTAGTTAGGTGTGAAAAGGACAATGAGTTACAAAGGAGATATTTCAAAAATCAACAAATATGGAAATTCCTTAACACTAAAGCCATGTAGTGTAAATTTGTCATAAGGATTCTGGTATTTTCCATTACATTTCTAAGGCTATATAAGAGGGGCGTACTCTTAGGAAATGATAACAAAAATTCCTAAGCTCGAGATGAAGTAGGAGGGTTAAAAATGGTGGAAGTGCTTAAGCACTAATCTACTAATTACTCTCTAACTTTTTCATAAGTTTATCTTCTCTAATCTCTTTTAGACTTTGGATTTAGGCTTAAGACATAATAGGAAGCATGACTAGAAAGTAAGAAGTGGGAGGAGGTGAGAGGAAAAGGGGGATTTTGGATGGGCCGTGAGCATGGAGGAGGAGGAGGAAGGTGACTTTAATTTGGAAATGCTGAAGGATGGACCTTTAGGCATGTATTGATGGATAGCTTTGTGCTTGGGTTAAGCATGGATCTATATAGGTTATCCCACTATCTTTTATGTATATATCGTGTACATATATGTAACGACCCAGAATTTCTATTAATTAAAATATGAATATTTAATTAATTTTAAATATTAATAAGTGAAATTTATAAGTCGAATAATTTATTTTTCGAATAATTGGATTTAATTGGATAAATAAATCGATTATTTAATAGTTGAAATTTCTGAAACAATTGAAAATCGAGTTAAATATGATTAAAAATGATTAGTAAAATTTTATTTTATCATATTGGAGTTACAACGATATTTTAGAACTTTTAAAATTGAATTAAGAGTTAATTTGTGAAAATTGAATATTTTAATATTTAATTATCGACTGAAAAATAGCCAATTTTTGAACAGTCTCAGAATTTGACGAAACTAGTTCCATTGGATCCGTAATAGTTTGTTATTATCGGATTTCAATTTTCATAGCAATCGGAGCTTTCGTTTGATCGTGGCAGCTCGAAACGCATCGATATTGTTTTTAATATTTATTTGGCGAGTTAAAATAGCCATTTTTCAAACAGTCTCGGATTTCGATGAAACCAGTTTCATCGGATCCGTAATGTGATATTTTTGTATGGTTTCAAATTTCATGTCACTCGGATTTATTGTTTGTCCGGTGCAAGCTAAAACGCCTAGAAATTTGATTTACCGATTTAATTTAAAATCGATCGTTTATAGCCATATCTCGCACAGATGATTGAATTAGCTCTCGAAACCTATTCCATTGTGTCCGGAACGCGGGGTAAACCCTAGAAACGCCGGTCACCGCGTGAGATTTGGTGTTCGAAAATTTGGAGATGAATAGTAATTCGTCGTTTTTTTCTTTAAAAGGAGTTGCTATCCTCACATTTGCCAAAAACTTAAAACCCTAGCCCTAAACTGAAGCCAGCCGCCACTTACTTTGTCAATGGCCAGAAAACATCCACAAACATCCTCATTTTTCTTCCAATCCGTTCATCTATTCGAAGAATGTTCAACATCAAAACTAAAGAGCGTATCGTGATCTTCAATCTGGACGGTGGTGATTGAAATCAAAGCAGTAAATTGATGGCAATTTTCTCGTGAATGCCATGAGTTTGGGCACGAAAATTGAGGCTTGTAGTTGACCGAGCCCGGCCGGTCTGGGGTTGTTGGCGCGTGAGACTCTGGGCTTCAACTTGAAGGTGTTCGATCGAGCTGGAACGTGGAGATGAAGTCGTGAAAATTTTAGGGAGACGGCGGCCGTGGGTTAAGTTTTCACGAATGAGGCCTGGGAGAAGAAGATGATAGCAGTGGGTGGCTGAGATTTCATCAGGCAAGATTGATCGGCTGATGTAAATTAGGGTTTTAAATAAAGAAATAAGTTGTAATTAATTCATGTTATAAAATCGTGTAACTTTAAAAATTCATATCTTTTTCATACGAAGTCGAAAACGCACGAAACCAGTTGCGTTGGGTTCGTATGGATGAGCTCTACGCTATGGAGATGGATTGGATTCATTTGGAGCTAGTGAAAATTTCGGGTAAAATTAAACGCGCGTTTAATTTTATTCGAAATAAAATGCTGGAACAGAATTAAAATCAAGGTGAGAACTTCTCACTTAATCGAATCGGTTTCGATTTTTAAATTTTAAATAGTTATATTTAAAATTCTTGAATGCATGTTTGAATGATGATTGTTATCTATTGATTGTTAAAATAGACATTATGCGCCGTTAGTAAGCGGATGTTATTTATTAAAAACATATACCGCGAATATTTCACAGTACAGTGAAATTGGTATTATTTATGTACTTGGAGTTGATTTTCCCGCATTATATAGCGGATGAGACCCTATTGCGCCGCCTATTAAGCGGATAATATTTTATAAATCCCATATACCGCGATAATTCCGTACTGGAATGGAATTGGTATTGTGCTAATGTTTGTGGATGCAGGGAAACAGGTTGGAGGGATCCAACTAGATTCCTCAACTGTATTGATTTATTTAAAGATATTTTGATATTTGTTAATTATCATATCGATATATGATATTTGGATGTCGTGATTGACTATTTGGTGCTGTTGCATCATTGGATCCATTTTTGAAGTTTTAAAATAATGATTTTGGTTTTTAAAAGATTTTTTAAAGTGATTTTTGACAGTATACGTTTTATTAAATTTTTGAATTGATTCGTTTTAAAAAATTAAGTTTTTATGTTATAAAAATTAAGATTTTTGTGAAATATAACCAAAAGGTGATTTTTGAGATAAGTAGTTAATAAATTTATAAAATAGTTAAATTGGGATTTTTGAATTTAAATTGAAATCTTTGATGAAGCAAAAATGGTTTATAGTTGAGATTTATAAAATATATATTTTATAAATCGGAATAATAGAATTTTAAAAGGAGTTCTATTAATGTTGAAAATAGGGTTATAAATGAAATCTTATAAGTAATAAGATTTATAATTTGTGAAGTTTTAAAAGAACGATTTTGTAAATAAATGGATTATAAGCATTTAACTTATAATATGGACTTTTGGTATAAAATTTAGTTATATAAATTGAATTGGATTAATAAAGGAGATTTATAAATCGAAGCTTATAAATAGAAATGGAATTTATAAACATTGTTTATAAATTCGAAATCAATGGAATTTGATAAATTGAAAGTTGAAATTGGTTAATGATGGTATATTCACGATTTTGTACAGTGAATATATTATCAAATAAAAAGGATATGCTTGGGAAAATGAATATTATAAAATAAAGTTAATCGTTTTAACGATGTTTTAAAATGTATTATGAATCGAATATATAGATTTCAACATTCATTGTTGAAATAGACGTTTTCGAGAAATAAGGAAATGGTGGACTATAACACTGTTGTTATAGTAAATGATTTATGAAAGGAAATGTTTTTGTATAGTATTGGGATTTATATATCTATTTTAATTTTGAATCCCTATACTAGTGATTTTGGGTCGTCGTAACGATGTTTTACGTAACATTCGTTTTGGCCCAAACAAATGTGTTTAAGAGAATGATTTCTTAAAGAATGAAATATATACTTAATTTCGATTTAAGTATATTGAATATTTCCCAAGTATTGAAAATAAATGGATTTGTGAATTACTTATTATTAAATAAGTATGGAAATGTTTTCCAATATGATGTGAATGTTTTGAGATTTTATCTTTTAAAGATAAATTGAAAATGAATATTAGAAATTGATTTGGAAATTGTATATTCATAGATATTTTGGAATGTAAATTCACTATGGAATTTATAAATGAAAAGGGGAATTTGTTTAAAAATAAACGTTGATTTATTTTTGAGTGCGGGAATAAATTAACGGATTTGGAACGTAACTATAAAGTAAATCGGTAAGGATTTATTTAATTGGTTTAAAATGAACCATGTTGAAATGAAAGTATTTCGCATAAGGAAAATGATTGAAATTTGTTTTCAAATGTTGAAGTGTGAAAAATATATATCTTGTAAAGATATTTTGGAAAGTAAATAATTTGGGAAATTATTTGGGATTTGGTGATGTTGAACACGCCTATTGATAGTTAAATAATTCGACTATCAATATTTACCTTTAAATAGGTATTTGTTGTGAATTGCTTGAATTTGAATGCCACACTTATTTTTGGAATAAGCGCTCACTATTCGGGTTAGCGGGGAAAGGACCTTGGGGTCGTATAACCCATTCTGAATATGTGATACGTCGTAATGGATTGCATTTGATGACCGGGTTTGAAGACCGATATTTTTGAAAATGGAAGGATTACCGTTGAGTTACTCTGCATCGGCTGATCTCCGATATAGAGGTTTTATCATCCTTAGTGACGGGAAGTCCGGACGTGATTAGAAATTATCCGGAATGCAAGGACTTCTTTGTAAGTGCCTTCGGTTCTGTTCGAGCCCGGAACAGACTTGTATGGATTGTATGTCTGACATTACAAGTTGAGGTATAAAGCTGATTTCTTTCAAATATATTTCTGTTGGTGGCGGAGAATTTATTCTCTTAGCTAAACACTCTTCTCTGAGACGTACGAGCTCAGAGGTTATGTAGTTGAAGGTTATTAGTGATATACTCCCAATTTGGTAGTGTGGCATGCTGAGTGTTGCTGTGAAATGATCATTGTTGATCATTTGTGATATGATCATTTGTTTGATCATTTATCTTGGTTATCACTACTTTGATCATTTGTTGACCCAAAGCACAGCTTTTGTATAAAGCGTGGCTTTGTGGACGAGACTTCGTCGAACCTCACACCCCGGAAATGGTCAAAACAGGAAGGATGCGGCAAGGTTATTAGGGGGTAGCGCCCCTTTAGTGTATGTCATTCCTTCTGGATAGAGGTGGTATCATGGTATGGAGCCTAGATACTTAACCTATGTTGTTGCTGCAAATTTATTGCTTTGTTGTTGTTGGAAATCGAGAATCCTCGGATAGATCGGTTACGATCGGAGGATGACATATTCGTGTCAGTAGTTACCCAGTTAGGGGTAACCCGGCCTTGTGTTGGCAGCGATCCGGTTTGGTTCTCGGGACGTCAATCCAGAGGTGTTTCCATGTGGCAATGGGAAGTTCCTTGGCCTGACCATTTATTGGAAATCCAAAGAAACAATACGATCTTGTACGGTTTTAGTTGTAGAACCTATCATTCACTTATGGTGGCGCCCCACTGTTTGGATGGTAGCTATAGTAGGCATAAGTGCGGAATGCCTATGCTGGCTAAGATTTATATCTTTACTTTCGAAATGTTTTCTACACTATGCACTAGTAATAATATCAAATGTTTCTTTTTAATGCGTATCAAGCATCTTTGACTATCATAAGGAGAAATCTCCTCTGATTCTGCGTTTGCATTGTGTGTGTGTGTGCGGGAGGCCTTATGGTAGTCTCATTTTCTAAAAAGCATTGCGAATCTATTTTAAAATTATCATGTTCTTTGTTTTAAAAATAAACTGTTTTAGTTCTCACACCAGTCACATGACTGACTCGGAGTTTATTATTTTCCTTCCTAAACTCTGGGTGCCCACTAATTTCCACACGGGCAGTCAAAAGTAAGGTTTATCAGGATATTCTAGAATTCAGGAGTTGCTGGAGGCAAGCTGGATGGCATAGCATATTATCTATTGTATATAGTATTTCTTTTCCGCTGTTTAGTTGTTGTTTGTTGTTGTACACTCTGATGATGTAATGTAATACAATAACTGATATAGTTCTTTGTTTAAAGATTATTCATTTATTCATTATATGTTGTTCCGTTGCGATATGTGAGATTCATTTATTGTTTCTGTTGTTTTCTATTTCTTTCTCTCTTCTTCTATCTTCTACCTCTTCTTTAACTCTAACGGTTCGGTTTTCCGGCATTCGATTGCTCGACAGTTGATACAGTGGACGTACTAATGTCGGTTTTTGAGCGTCGAAAAATCGCGTCCGTTACAATATATGGTGTATGTAAATTATAAAGTTAAAGTGACATTAACTAAGTAAAGTTATAAACTATAGACCCCTCTTGGTTTTTAAAGCAAATGATAATTTTATATAGTATAACCTCACTTCTATTACTCTCTTAAATAGTGGTGTGACCTTAAATTAATGTTTAAATGCTTATTTAAATTGTGTGTTGAATTGAAGAAAGTTTGAAAGTGTTTGAAATGAGAATAGTCGTCATAAGTGCACTTCGGAATCACTTGTTTACAGGAATTTTTATAAATAAATGGAAAGATATTCTTAGGTATATATTTCCATGTTTTTAAGTACCCTAACGGCGTTACTTACTATAAAAATATCAAGTCTCAAGTCATTAGTTTAAGTGATAGAAACTAGTCGTATGAATTGTGCTTTTCAATGTTGTTTTAACAAGGACTTTTAACAGCACCAGTAAATGCTGTAGTAAGTCGCTTATGGTTTTAAGTGTTTAAAGTGAGATGTTTTGGCTAGTTTTTTGTGATTTAAATGATTTCTAAATTCTTTTCTTTATAAAATCCTTTTATGAAAGTTCTTATTAAATTTACTTGAGTATAAAAGAAAGAATTTACGTTTATGTAAAGTTTTAATGATTATTTACAAAATTTTGAAAGAAATGTGCTGCACAATGTGAAACATCTTTTTTAATCAAACTTCGAAATTAATTATTTTTAACTAATATTTTGCACAGATATTTAAGACCTATTTAAAAGTATTTCTAAAGTATTATTCTATATACATATGTTTTTGACAAAGGTGATTGACTAGGCTTAACACTAAAAATCGATGAGTAAACTTGTCTATTTGCGAGAGGCAAGGCTTGGAGCAACCAGTGCCCAAACTTACCTGGCTTCACTCTTGAATGAGGAACAGTGTAAGTTGAAATATCGAAAATGCATTAATCTTGTTGTTACTTGTTTAAAAAAGGAAATTAACTTTACTTAACACTAAAAGCTGATGAAGTAGGTTTATCTATTTCTGAGAGTTAAAGATTGATGTCGAGTACGGATGAAGCAATAGAGCTCAAACCTCCCAGGCTTCCCTCTTGAAAGAGGAATAGTTAAGTCGAGAATTTCGGATACGAGTTAATATATGAATCTTGATTTGTATAAACAATGGTCTTTGACTAGGTATTCGATTAGTCAATTATCGATCTTAACTGAATATGAACTTAGATAATTAAAACAAAGGTTTGTAAAGATAGTAACAAGTAGGAAAATGGTTTGGGTTTGTTGTGATAATGTGTTAGTTGCATTCATCTTTAACCCGTTTTTATTACACTTAGGGATGTAAATAGATCTTTAGAAGAATATTTAAAAGATAAGCATACGTGAAATGGTTTTGGGTTTGTAGTGGCAATGTTTGAATAACATTAGTCTTAAACCTCTTATATGGATTTTTAAAAGCACTTAAATCCTTCAAATGGATATTCTAAAGGAAATTAAAAGTAAGGAATCTTTTTTGAAAAGGGTAGAAAAGTAAAGGATTAAGTAAGAAATCCTGTTAAGGATTTGTGAATATACTTGTACTGTTTGAGATAAGTGTATAAATATTTTTGAGGTTTAGGAAAAGCAAAGGTTTAAAGTAATGAATCTTGTTAATGATTTGAGAATATACCTACCATTTGAGATAGTTGTACGAATACTTTTTGGAAGTGTTGAAATGTGTTAAAATTGAGTAGTACTGCTTTAATTAAATAATGGAGTTTAATTAACAAATGGAGTTACATTTATAAAGTATTTTATTGAGTAAGAGTTTTACTAAAAAAAGATATTTTTAATTAATAAATGAAGATTAATCAAAAACGGGATTAAAAGTCGTTTATATGACTTGGTCGTGTTTCGATCGTGCTTTGTGTGTACTTGCTTATAAACAGTATAAGGGGACTTGGTTCCCCGTATGTGATTATTCTCATTATATTGGATTATTTGTTTATTTGATAGTTAAATAACCGACTATCAAATTTTAGCCAAATATACTTTAGAAATATCTAGAAGAAAAACGAGAATTATATGATACAGTTGTCTTCGGTGATACTATACTGTGCTTATAAACTCATTTTGCTCTTCTAGAATTATGATAAGGAAATTTTCCTCTTAAACAATTAGGAGGTGATCTCTGCTTTTATGTATGTCTGTTTATCTCCCATAGAACCAGGATTGAGATTCCCAGAAAATCAATCGATTGGTTTTGGAGCACCCGGTAAGCCTGGGAGTGTACTTATATGAGATGACTTGAAACTGTAACCACTCCAAAACCATATATGTGTTCTATGCTTTGGAAGAGGTTCGTGATTGCTTCATAATGATGGAATCTACGTGGAGATTCGAGATCTGTTTGAGATGATCGAACACATGTAGTTGTTCATGATCTATTTAGGATGTGGGAATTCATATGTGATTCCGAGACCTGCTTGAGGTATGTGAATCCATGTGTGATTTTGAGATCCATTGAGGAGTCCATGTGTGGTTCCGATATCGATTGAGATATGGGAATCCATGTGTGGTTCCATGATCTATTCGAGCTAGAGCTCATGTGGAAGATCTGTTCGAGTGGTGACTCGTGGGCTGGAATGCAGACATAGCCTCATCAGTGGCTACGACTAAAACCAAAGATAGGAGACATAGCCAGTAGGGTTGGAAAACCTATAGGATGCATGCGACTCTATTTCTAGAGATACTTATTGAGATATGCATGTGGGAGAGATGCATCTGATCTTAGTAAGACCAGATATGGTTTTCCTATGGTACATCCACTAGGGATGTGTGAAGCTTAGGAATGATATCTCTGATCCTTATTCAGTATTTCAGATTCGGCTTCTTCGAAGAGATTTACGTGGAAATCCTATACAATTTGTGAACGTGCCTTAGCGGTTGTGCTTGTATACCTATTATTATTGTGATTTACACTCACTTGCATCGCAGCTATGTGATTATTTATATTCTACACTTAGAAATTTTTATATTATCACTAGATTTTATAATAAAAAATGGTTTGATTATCGTAAGATAAAAACCCATACGTGTTTATTGATGGTGTGGTCTTACGAGATATCTAATTTTGAAGTGTTTTATGATATAATAAACCTATGTGATTTGAGTTTCTCATGCCGGTTTACCAGATTGATCCGGGTATTATTTTCTCAATGCTTAGATCAGCTTGAGTATGATTCCAGATTTAGCTGTGGTTAGTTGAGCTCTTAGAGAGGGGCTGGATGATTTCTTACCATGCTTACTTTCCACTGCATTACTTGATTGTATCTATTAGCATTTGTAAGGACAGGTTGTTATAACTGTCCAGGCCGATGACCGATTAGTTTTCTCTGATTAACCTACGTATATAAAGGTTTTCTTTTTGTTAAAGACCTTTTGAGATATTATATATTATCGTTTTGCATGTGAGATTCTAATATTGTGTTCTCTTATTTCTTGTTTTATTTCTTTTTCATTTTCTTTTGACCTAACAATTCGTCTTTCCAACACTTGGCTGCTCGGCACGTGAATACCATGGATGTATTAATGTCAACATTCAAGGGTCGAAAAGGCAGATCGTTACATATTATACTCAATATCGAAGTTTGACTCTGAACGCTCCTTCAGAAGGATTTCATTGTTTCTGTAAATAATTCTCTAGTATTTCATAAACACACGAGAATACTTCAACTAACCATTTAGTGATATCTATTTGGATTTGACATTTTCTTCAAGTATCAAATACACATATAAATATGATATCGTAGACAACATAACATGTATGATAAATTCATTTTGCCAATACATAAGGAATACTTCTTACATGTTTCGTATTAAACATTTAATAAGGTGTCCTTTCATATCATTTAGGACATTCCCAATATCTTTTATGTTTACTAAAAAAAACATCATTCACAAATCCAATGTCAAGTATCAAAACAACTAACTCTAATTTTAACATGAGTACATTGTTGAAAAATCAGCAATGTGTTGTTTATTTTTAGTTTAGAAATATCAGTGTACCTTTTAACGCTCTTTCTTATGAACACACGCTTCCTCTGCATTCTGATTGATAATCAAATTATTTAATATTTCTATCAAAACATTTGCTCGATTTGATGCTTTCTTTAATGATACTTTCATATTTGTTCTTGGATCGTATCCGAAAACTCACAAACTCAGTATAGCTCCTACTGACTTCGAGACATTCGGGTATTATGTGTAAACAGTTTACTCTAAATCATTATTTAGAAATTTCCAATTTTCAACACATACGCACCAAAACATAAAGTTACACTATGCAATAGTTTGTGAGTAAAATCTGAACGTACTTGAGCACATCGAATGTTGAATCTGTTATGTTAATTTCATCAATTGAAATTTATGATATTATTTATATCAATGTAGCTCACTATATTCCAACTAATTTGTCTTTCTCTTAAATATATATTTGCAACCATGGATCATATCCCTTTGGGTACAACTTTCAAAATCATATTTTGATAATGTACTTGAAATCTATTTTGGATTTGTGCTTCATGTCATATTGTGGAGCCAATATATTTGATGGTTCAATTTGCTGCTGAGGATTATTCATTCTCGATATTGATAAGAAACTCATAGTTTCTCATAATTATACAAGAATACATATTAGACATTCTAATGTGCTGCGTTCATCTAGGTTTCATTATTTTCATTCCATCCCTTGCAATCAGTTTTATCCTAGGAATATTCCTAATCCATTTTATACCAATAATTTCTTGAAGAAATTCATTTGCTATGAAGTTGGTATTTCTTGAAATAACAGTTATTTCTCAATGCAATGAAACAAGCATTCATAAACATTTTATATAAATTGCTTTATACAAAATTGATTTTGCATTAATTCACAATACATTTATATTCACAATATAAACTAATCATCTAATGACCATAGTTTCTAAAAAAAAATTGAACGATTCATACAAGATCCCTTTCGTATAACTATTATATGCAGTTTTTCGATTTTCACAACCTCCCACTCCTTGGCCTAGGATATGTAGGGGTTTCTTATAAACCCTTATCTTGTATGGTTTTGTAAACTATTTGTTGGATTATATTAATTTTTACCTTTGTGTACTACTCTTAAGTACACACCTTATAAAAAGAGTTTAACTCAACTTCACTCACCAATAATCGTGCTTTGTCCAACAAAGCTCGATTACTCCTTATTAACACACCATTATGTACCATAGGGAGAAGTGAGAAGTGACATTTGAAATTGAATATTTATTCATTTTTAGGCACGTGCGGAACACTTTCCAGTATACTCACTATTCCATCAAATCAAATCAAATCATTTTATTCATTGCACGTTATTTTATTTACTTTACTTTTATATTCTATGATCTTATCATAGGCATACCACATGTGTATCAATACACATGTCCATGTCGGTGATAAATCATCAATGAGTATAACCAAGTACGTGGAATCAATTTGGTATGAATAGACTAGCGATTGCATACATTAATATGTATCAATCCGCATAGTTCATCAATTCTTATGATGCTCCCATTAAATAGATGCATAGCCTTTAATTATTTTAGATATAATTAACCAGTATCATATGATTTATAATTATATAATAAAAATTATTTCTCAAAACTACGGCTTAGTCTATAATTCCAAAATAATCGTAAATAATTTCAGACACTTCTATATTTTTAAATGCATCACTTTTCTTATTAAAACAAATACCATATTGTAGTTTTAATTCATTATGAATATTCATAATATTCATACAAAGATGTAACCATGTCTATTTTTTCAATCGGCACCAAAAAAAGTCACTATTACGTAATAATGTTCAGTATGTTTTACGAAAACAATTTATAACTTGATGTAATCAATAAGTGTTATAATTGATGCTTCCATTATTTCTGACATTCCTATAATAGCATGCCAAGTTCGGAGGTTCATTATTCACTTAATATAGATTATTTATTTCATATACTATAACTAGTTTATAGTAGTGTGTTTTTTATCGAATATCTTGTACTCAAAGAAATAAATCTTTTATAAATAATTCTCTATACAAAAATACATTTGGAATAGAAATCATATTTCTTATTCCAATGCTAAGTATCAATGGTTATTATTACAATTCTGATTTTCCATGTTTCTTCATGAAGCAGAAGTGATCATTCACTCTCTTTATCCCAATTGTACCTTAAATCACATCTATTCTTGTACGTTCATTTTTCTTTCTAAATGGTCGGACCATTCAAAAGAATATCCTTTACTACAATATCGTAATAAACTTTTCAGAAAATCACAATCGATTATCCTTAACATTTAGTTTGAGGACATCAAATATGTTGCACTTTGTATAAACTAATCAAACTGACATTTCAGCGATCGAGTTCTTATATTTATATTGTAGTTTTGGTCTTGTGTTACATTTAACACAATTTGATCTTTATTGTAATCAGTCAAATTGAATACTCGTTCTCATATTATGGTTTATTTGTTTGCTTCAAATGAACTAATTTCATCTAAGTATCATTTATTACGAACAGTAACTATTCACCATACAACACTTATAAGTGATCTTATATGGATCAAATATCCATAGTCTCATATTGCTTTTGAGTTCGAAACTCATAGAATGCAATATATGGTCTTGACCAAATAAACACGTAAGCAACCGAATTATGAACGTATTAAGTAGTTGTAAAATCAAGCGCTTGCATGGGTGTCGAAACGTTAACATGCAATAAGCATTTATTAATAAGTATACTTTATATTTTTATTTGTCAATCTTCAATTAAGTTCAGTTGTATATCTTAATTGATAAACATTTTATGAATCATTTTAAATTCCCAAATTTATCAATGTAGATTATTATAACATTATATAGCATATGCACAATAATAGAAAGGTTAAATGTTATCATTTCATTTTTCTAATAAGGTTCCCACTGTTCTTACATGTTTCATCAAATGTTAAGCGAAATATAGAAGTCTTTTGACTTCACTAGTGGATGTTAGGACTCATAGCTTGGGATTCTGACCTCGAGGAAAGCTTATCAAATCATAGGCCTGCGTATGATAGATAACTCTTTATCAGTCATATCACATACAACTCCTAACATATGGTTCTTGTCCTAATCCTACCTTTACCATGAGGAAATCTCAACAAGTAAAGTGGGATTATTCACTCATACCTATCATTTCATGATGGCCTAAGTATAATGTACGTATTTTGAGGAAAGCTCAACAAGTACGTGCAGTTATCTTACCTCATCTATTCAATATATCAATAGTACTATACATAACATCCTTAGCTTGAAAAAATCTCAACAACCAAAGAGTATGAAAGCAATCTATTAATATATATATATATGATAGAGAACAACTTTATATTAAAGATTCATAATCGTCAATATATTAAATCAAGTGATATCGACTTATGGAATAATGTATTTCTAATGAAATACCCTGTGATTAAAGTGTCAGACACATCAGAGATTACAGTATACATACTATACGTGTGTATTTTATTCCTTATGCCTATTTAGGGTTTCTTATTGTTCCACCGTCAATTATACACTTATATTATATAAGTTTCATTATTATACATAACTTTTATATTTTAATTAACTTATACAATAATCTTACGTATAATATCATATTAACTAAATCTTATTTAATTAAATTTAATTAATTAACTAACCCTTTAATGCATTAACTCTGTAATTCATTTTATATTAGTATCTTGATATAACTTCTATATTAGACATACCTATTATAACCTTTATATCATATGCTATAACCTTTATAGTACAACACATATATCTTGTATATGTGTAGTTGTACTAATTTATTTAACTATTTATCCTTTAATTAATGTAACGACCTAGAATTTTAGTTATTTGAATTTGAAATATTTAATAAATTTTAAATACTGGAAAATTGATTTTATAGGCTAAATAACTCGAATTTCAAATATAGCGATTTATTGGATAATCTAATTGCTAAATTTAATAATTGAAATTGTTTAAATAATCGAATCTTGGATTTTAAGTTGGAGAAAAATGATTTACATGCTTATTAAATTTCTATTTAATGAAAATGAAGATAACAAACTTTTAAATTGGATTTAAAAGTGATTTAAATGATTTTTGAAATATCTCGTTTTAATTAATGGGAAACAATGGCCTTCCAGGGCACTGTCTCGGATTTCGACAAAACTAGTGTCATAGGGTCCGTAATAATGAATTATAATACGCCGTCAAGTTTCATAACGATTGGACATATTGTTTGGTCATGCAGGATGGAAATGTGTTGAAATTAATATTAAAAATTTAATATAATAATTGGGTTCAAAATGTTATCTTCTCCATATGATCGAATTAGGGCTCAGAACAAGTTCTATTGCGTTTGGAACAGCGGTATGACTTATAGAACGTCGGGCGGCAAGTCTTGATTGACGTCCAAAATTATATAGCAAGATATTTTAAAATTTAAATAATATATTTTATTGGATTTGACCATACATAGCCTTATTCGTTCACATAACTCCACAGCACATGATCATCACCATCCCTTACCATTTTACTTCACTGACTTCCATCACCTCCCTCTCCCTTCACTCTCTTAACCATAACTTTGCAAAATTTTCCATTGACTTTTGCTTTACTTCCTTCATCTATAAATACCACATACCAACACACAGAGAAAACAAAGTTATATAAATATGGTTTTCAATAATATAATTTTATATGGATTATGGAATAATAAATACGATTGTTGACACTATGGTTACAACATCGTGATATGTTTGGAAATAAAACCCAGTAGTGATAGAAAATAAATATCGATATTGGTTAAGTGTTGGGTGGCTATTGACTACAAATTAGTATTTTAAAAACAATATAAATTGCCGATTAAATCGGCATTGGTTTTTAAGACAAGAAATGGTTTTTAAATTCGAAATTGGGTTTTGAAAATATTTTGTTTAAGGATTATCTAATTAAATGTATAAATATATTTTTAAGTTAATTAATTATATAAATATTGTTTTTAAAGTTATTTATTAATATTATTTCAAAATTATTTTTTATTTTAATATTGTTTAAAAGTTATTTATTTAAGAATTTATAAAAAGTTAATAAATTGAAAGATTAATTATTCAAGAATAATTATTGTTTTGAAATTAATAACAAGGATTATTAATAAGGTTTTGGAGATAAATTATTATTGTTTACAATAATTGAAAAGATTAATTAATTATTACTATTATTTTTTAATTGAAAAAATTTAAATTATTAAATATTATTTTAAGATGTTTTAAAGTTAATAATTTCCATCTATTAATGATGTTTATTATTAATAATTATATTTATATAGTGATGTTTAGAAGTAAATGATTTAAATTATTACAAATGTTTCTGAGACCTGGAAATAGAGTCGAAAGACTTGGATTTTATTAAGGATTTTTATAAAATGGTTTGAGGAACTAAAGGAAGGGGTATTTGCAAGGTGCAAAAGTTTATAAAGGTCTAGATATCTACAAGCTAATTTTAGAAACGGGTTTATAGATTCATGAATAAGTTTTATAAATGGTTTTATGGATTTATAAAGACTTTATAAGTGATTTCAGAAATGTACAAATGAATTTATAAACGATTGGAATGTATAAAAGAATTTTATAAATGGTCTAGAGGATTTATAAAATGAATTGTAAATGTTTTAAAATGGATTATAGGGAATATATAATGATCTGATAATTGAATAAAAAGGAAATCATTCTCAATTTTGTAGATATACTTATACCGTTGAGATACGTATATGAATATTTATAAGTATTGAAATATAGAGATTTGCGAGTACATCATTGTAAAGGTGTTTATATATACAAGTAATTTATAAAGTGGGTTTTATTTATGAAGATTTATGAAATGAGGCTAGTGATTGCTTGTATGCTTAACGAATGTTGGTTGTCCCTATGAAATATACTTTTTTCGAATATTTGTTTATTTGATAGTTAAATAACCGTCTATCAAATCTTGGCCTAAATATGTAATCCTTCTTAAAGTTGGTGATACGGAAATATTTCTACTTAATACCAAAGGACTTTAACTCGAGAAATATCCGGGGAAACAAGGGAATTATATAGTACAATTACCATCGGTGGTGATATACTGTATATATAAACTCGTTTCGTTCTTTTAGGACAAATGATAAGAAGATCCATCAACTTAAACGGTTAGGGGGTGATCCCCACTCTTATGTTCGTCAGATTATTTCCTAAAGAACCGATATTGAGCGTTCTAGAAATCGGCATTGGGTTTTGTAGAGCACCCGGGAAGCAAAGAAGTGTACTCATAAGATATGACTCGAACCCGTGACCACTTTGAAAACCATATACGATTCTATGGAGGAGATTCGTGGTATATTGGAATGTTGAGATCCATATGTGATTCCGAGACCCGTTGGGGTATGGGAATCCGGATGTGATTCCAAGATCCTATTGAGATGTGGGAATCTATGTGTATTTCTAAGACCATTGGGATATTGGAATCCATGTGGGTAAAAAAAGATTCCATGATCTGTTTGGTGCTGATGCATAAGCTGGAACGCCGGATGTAGCCTCATCAGCGGGAATGACTAAAACTAGCGATAGGAGGCATGGTCAATAGGGTTGGAAAACCCATAGGGTGTAGTCCGCTCCTCCTAGATGTTACTTATAGTTGTTATGCATGCATGGGGCGATGTATTCGATTTTAGCAAGACCGGCTTTTTTTCCTACGGTACATCACTAGGGATGTATGATGCTTCGGAAGGATATCTCAAATCCTTATGTTGAAGGACCGTTCCTCGAAGTACTGAGGGCGCCTCTATGAAAATCCTACACAATTAGTGGATGAGCCTTATCAATTTTAGATTATATACTTAGTATTGTTGTGATGTACACTCACGAGCATCACAGCTACTTGATTATTATTATTTTCGCCTTTAGACATTATTATAATATAAATGGATATTCAGTAGAAACGGTTTTTGGTTATCGTAAGGTAAAAATGAGTTTGTGTTTATATGCGACGTGGTCTTACGAGATACCTTTTGATTTCGAAGATTTGTTTATAACTTTAAAATCCAGTTGTGTGTGATTTTCTCATGTTGGTTTTCCATACTGAATCAGGTGTTATTTTATTATAATGCTTGGGTCAGAACGAGTATATTACAAATTAGTTTGGATGCTGGAGCTTCAGGAAATGAGTTGGAGCCCTAGAGACGTATTCGCGTAGATGGTTATTTTCCGTTGTATTAATTGTTATGTTTATCATCAATTGTGAGGACAGACTATTATAGCTGTCCAGGCTGAAATAAGTTAGTATACTCTGATTGATGTCTGTATGTAAATATATTATAGTTTTGTCTTTGTGTAAAGATTTATGGTATATTACAGATTATTTGTTCCGCTGTGAGATTCCGTATTGTTTAGTTTTCTTCTTATCTTCTTCCTTCTTTCTTTTCCTTAACAATCAGGTCTTCTATCATTCGATTGCTTGAATGTGAATGGACGTAATTGTCGATTTTCAAGGGTCGAAAAGCCCGGTTCATTACAATGAATTTATTTAATTAAACAATTTTATTTAAATTATATTAATTTCGAAAATTTATCTTATATACATATATACTTATGTTATTTTAAACACTTTAAAATAAAATAACACATCAATATATATAATACATGCATATAAGTATTAATTAATTAACTTATTTAATTCATTTATTTTATTAATATTATTAATAAATTTTAAAATTTTAAATACTATTTAAATATTTTCAAAAATTTTGAAAATATTATTATCTTTTCAAACATCTTGAAGACTTGTGTTGTATTATAAATTTTATATTAAGCATCTTTCTATTTTAAATTTAACTTTTAAATGTAAATCTGTTATTTTAATTTTCAAAACAATTTTAATTTTCAAAATAATTTAATCTTATTTTAGCAAAACTGAATTACAATAATTTAAGTCAATGGCGACCTTCCTCAAACGTAAACGGCGCCTAATCTCTGATCTCTCCTAATCCCCAAAGTCTCTTTCTTTCCTTTTGCCTCAACCTCTTGTGCCCTCTTCTTCTCTCAGATCAATGGCCAAGAATCGAAAGCTCATGCCTCATTTTTCCGCATTAACTGAATCAACGTCACAAACAAGATCTGGTGACAAGTTCTCCAATTTCGTGGTGCTTCTACTCCATCAGAAACTCCCTCTATCCCAGACAATGCTTTCAATCCAGAGTCGACCATGAATCAGATTTCTCCATTGCCAATACATGCGGACGTCACTAGTTCGATTAACTCATTATCGAATTTCGTAGCTGATTTTGCTCGTTCTTCGCCTGATGTTTTCCCTTTATCAAGTATATCCACCGTTAATCCTTCAATGCCTTTTTCGAATTTACTTCACTCGATAGGCAAGTGGGTTAGAAATGTATGTAATATTGTAAATGAGGATGCTCAAAATGTTGCGATGAATGGAGAATTTGATACAGTCTTTGAATGGTACTGTCACCTTATGTTCTGATGATATGATTATCATGGGGAACTGTAAGTTGAACGAGGTGGTTGTTTGTGATGTTCCTTCTTGGTAGTGAATTGTTACTGCCTCTTTACAAATTCTAGAATCTAGTAATGTTAACAATCCTGCAACTGTCATCATAAAATTTAGTGATATCCCTATAGATTCTTATGTCAAAGCTGTTAACATCCCTATAGTTGATAAGCTAGCTTGGACTTCTTTGTTTAAATCATTGCCTTGTAATGCTGGTGCATACTCCCTGCAGAAATTTAGCACTCACGTCATTGATGAGATTAGCGTGCTCCCTCCTGTGGCGGTTCAGGAGGCTGTGAGTCATTAATCTAAACACCTGGTTGGATTTTTTTCTAGATGTTTGATCTTCATAAACGGCTGTTCGTGAGCAATGTAGACGCATGTGAAAATTAAACGGTACTCTTTATGTCCAATTTAAATTCCTTTTTCTACTTTAAATTTGGGAACAATGAAGACAGACTTATAGCTCTTGAGACTAGCCCTTTAATTATTGAGGGAAAACCATTTATTGTAACTCCTTGGAGCATTGGTATTGCTAAAGCTAGAGAGCAGATCCTCTCGATTCCAGCTTGGGCCACTTGCTCTAATATTCCATCTATCCTTCAACCTCTAATTGGTCTGAATTGGCTTGCGAGCCTAATTGGTGAATTCAAATTCTTTGATGCAAAACTGTTGCTCGCAAGAATTTAATATGCTAGGGCATTGATTGAAATAACCCCAATGAATCTTCTACTGTTGATATTGAAAGTAAGAATTATGGAAGGTCACGAGATGGAGATAAGAATTTGTTACAGCTGAAACCTGATATATGTACAAACTGTCAGTCTTTCGGACATTTTGCGGAGAAGTGTTCTAGGAATGCTCCTCTTCCTCCTACCGACAAAGTCTCGCTCCCTAGGATGGAAATAAAATGGATCCCAAAGGTTAGTTTACCGCATGTCTCTGATCATGCAGTTCCTGTATCTCCCTCTATGGAGTCAGTTTCAGTATCAGTAGCCAGCGATTCGGATAATGAGATTATTTTATGGGAACCTGACGAGAGTTCTTGGGTACACGCGGCCATGGAAATGAGGTATGACCCGCAGATGCATAGTTATCACATGTTCTTAGGTGGTCGTGGCGAGACTAGGAGGCTAATATATCATTTGAGGGTGAGGGTCTTTCTTTATAAACCACTGGTATAGATGGTGCAAGCAATTGGTGGCAATTCTTAGATCTTTCTTGGGATCGATTTATCTCTACTTTACTCTCTTGAGGTCTTTTGATCCATTTTTGGCTACGTACTTTTCTGCTGTCCAGCATGTTATAGGCCTTGGTACTAATATTGATATCAGTAATGACAGGAGGGACTTATGTCCTTTCGAGTAATCTAGACTCATTGTCTAGCTCCTCTTTTTTTATACTAAGTAGTCTGATCACTATAAAATCATAAAATCAGATTTAGATGTTCCGTACCAATACAGAACTCCTGTTTCCTTTTTATATTCATAGTGGCACAACTCACTATAAAGCCGACCAGCTTTGCTAAATTTAAAAAAAAAAATGAAAATTATCCCATGGCCCAATTCAAATTGGGCATTTTCAATTAGTGACAACCTTTACACTCACTTCACTTTTAGGTCAGGCAGATAACTAGGTAGGAAATGGTACTTGATTACCCAATTCTAATCCTAGACATTACAATTCTAGACACTGTACTAAGTGGGCAAGCTTAATTTGTTAGCCCTGACATGACTAATTTAGAATGCATGGATTATTGGGCTCTGATGTCATTGTTGAAACTGGCTAGTCTGCAGCGAAGTTAAAGGGTAAATTTCAAAAAATTCCTTTATTGGATCTTTAATGGGCTTATGAAGTCTAAGTTCATTTAGAATATTTTTATGTTCTTTTCAAATAAAATCAACACTTTATTTTATTTCATAACCAAAAGAATTTTAAATTTATTTTAAATAAATATGTAACAATATGAATGTGTCAAATACATTAATGTGTTTGAATGATATGGACAGCATATGACCAGCACATATAAGTATGTAAATAAACATGTAAAGGTCTAAAGAAAGAAACATTTTATTTCTTTCTCTTAACACAAATAATTAATTAGGGGAAGATGATTCCATGAACATATAGAGAGAACATTTAATTTCTCTCTCTTTAGTTAGGTTAATTGACAAATTATTGACATTTTCTACATAATTCACACAAGCCTTCAATTTTAAAATTTTGACTAATAAAAAATATTTATAAACTAATGTGAGTCTTAAATACACACACATACACACCTATGTGTGTACATATATATACAAATATATTAAAATTAAGAACAAATAGTTTGTACACTATGAAAGCAAAGCTCAAAACAATATCTAATGTGTAACAACTCACTTTATCGAATAGTTTAAGCGGATAATCAACCACACATGACCCATTCAAATCGAGTGGAAAGGAGGATGGTTAGGGAAAAGGAAGAATGACGAAGATAAGAAGAAAGAGAAAGGAACAAACATCATAGAATCTCATAGTGGAATGAAAAATCTATGATAAACAATAAATCTTTACACAAAGAACAATCAGAGTGTACTAACCTATTTCAGCATGGACAGTTATAACAACCTGTCTTACAATTACTGATAAATACAACAAGGAATGCAGCGGAAAAATAACCATATATGTGAATATGTCTCTGGGCCTCCAGCTCATCTCCTGAAGCTCTAAAGCATCCAACAAAATCTGTAATATGCTTGGTCTAACCCGAGCATTATAATAAAATAACACCTGATTAGTCTAGAAAACTAGCATGAGAAAATGCACCCAATTGAAATTTAAAATTATAAAAACCTTTGAAATAAAAAGTATCTTATAAGACCATGTCGCATATAAACACGGACGGGTTTTTATCTTTCGATAACCAAAACAATTTCTACAAAAAACCATTGACGGTATAATAATGTCTAGAGGTCAAAGTAAAATATAAATATAGCTGAAATGCTTTCATCTCATGTTTTAACATAGTTGGGTATAATTAAGCCCGTACGACACTTATTGGACGGTGTATTCCATACGATGACTGGGCTACTGGGGTACCACCCGAAGCGATGCATCTATAGATAAAATAACAACGAGGACCTCGTCGGGATCCTTAGCCAACACATAACCGGCCTACCTACCTCTTGAGTAGTAGTATTGAATATGATCACCTCTCCATTAATGGGCCCTAAAGCATAAAAATGAGAGATAATATCGACTCTAGATAGGGATGATCATACCCTACTTGGGAGCGACCTACTTACATGCTGCATCTCCTATGTTTTAGTCATTCTTGGTTGATGAGGCTTGAGGCTACGTTTTACCCGTTATATAGACTTCCCACTTGGAATTTCTAACACCGCCTTCCAGAAAATAATGAAATGTCACCATTCATCCATACTAGTTCGTTCTGGGACTAAACGAAATGCTTGAGCTTCGTCATTGATTTCATAATCTTCGATATGTCTTCACTTCAAAATGCTTGAGTTGGATCGAAGTGGGTTTTAGATAACATACTCGATCTCTGTCTCTTCGAAACAACATTCGATAATTTCCAATAAACTCAACCCCGGTTCTTTAGGAAATAACAGTCAAAGATAAAAGCGGAAATCACCTACTAACCATTAGTGGACATATTTTCTTATCGTTTGTCCTAGGAGAACAAAACAAGATTTATAAGCACGGTACAACATCATCGGAGATGACTGTGCCATGTAACTCGCCTGTTTCTCCTAGATATTTCCAAAGTTACATTTTTAGGTCCATATTTGATAGTCAGTTATTTAACTATCAACAAGCATACATTCAAATCAGGGATTTATTTCAAAAGGGATAACCAACATTGGTTAAGCACATAAGCGACCACTAGCCTCCTTGACTAATCTTTTCGTTTATTAAGTCATCTTGTAAATATTTGTACTAATATACTTTTACAAAGATATATTCATAAATTCCTAAGTTTTCAACTCTTGAAAAAATATCTATATACGTATCTCAATGGTATAAATATATTTATAAAATAGAGAAAGATTTCCTTTTTATACTATTCTCAAATTATTTATAAATTCCTTTATAAATCCCTAAAATCATGTACAAACTATTTATAAATCCCTAAAACCATTTATAACATATTTATAAATCATTTCTTAAGTCATTTATAAAACCTTTATAACTCCATGCAACGATTTAATAAATTCCTCTTTTAATTCTTTAAACCATTTCTAAAATAAATTATAAATATTTAACCGTTTATAAAACTCCTTCACCTCGTAAATAATCCCCCTTTATGTCTTCAAACCATTTCAGAAAACTTCCCTTAAAGCCTCAAGTCTGTTTATAAACTCTATTTACGAGTCCCGAAAACATTTATAATTACATAAAATCATTCACTTAGAACACTATTAAATAATAATAATTATTAAAAATAACGTTATAAATAATTATTATTAACTTCAAAAACATCTTAAAAATAATATTTAATTATTTCAAAACATTATTAAATAAATAATAATAATTAATCGTTATCATGATTATAAATAATAATGATTAACTTCCAAAATATTACTAATGATCATTATTATTAATTTCGTATCATATTATTTATTTGAATAATGAATAAAATAGTAAAATATTGATAAATATCTTTAAAATAATATTAAATATAAATAAATAACTTTAAAACAATATTAAATATAAATAAATAACTTTTAAGAAATATTACATAAATAACTTAGTAAAAGATAGATAAAGGAAGTTGGAACAAAATAGTAATTAAATCCTTTAAAACAAAATATCTCCGAAATCCAACTTCGGATTTAAAATCACTTCTTGTCTCAAAACCATTTCTAACTCAAATGGCAATTTATAGTATTTTTAGAATATTAATTTGAGTCCAATAGCTAACAAACGTTTAACCAACATCGATATTGATTTTCTACCACTGCTTGGTTTTAGTTAAACATATAAGAATGTCAACGAACAGGTTTGATGTTTAATAATCATACAACAAGAATAATGTTGAAAACATTTCAATAAAGGTGAGGAATCCTATTGGATCCCTCCAACCTGTCCCTCTGCATCGCAGCTCATATACATCAATACACACATACACACACATATATAAAATCAACAGTGGTGAGGAATCCTGTTGGATCCTTCCAACCTGTTCTCCTGCATCACAAACAATATATAATTATATAATAGGGATCATCCGCTACTAGGCGAGTATTTATAAAAGGTCATACGCTCCAAGAGAGGGAATAAAACTAAACCAACTGACAAAAATAGTAAATCATTGAAACATCCAATCAATAATTTTTATCAACTATATATTATATTGGTTAACCAAAAATGTGTGTTTAACTCATAGAAATTTTCTGTTGTCGCCGAAGCATTCTGGTTTGGAACTATAATTGAACGACGTCCGATTTTAGTCCAAATTTCAACTATCTCCAAATTCATCCAAACACTCCATTGCAAAGAAAACATCATTACGAGCGCAACACAAGAATCCGCGTCTCGATTGAACCTCGTATGGACAAGTTATCAAAATAATAAGTTAACGATTTTAATTTTAAAATAATTAGACTAATCACATTAATTAATTAATTACCATTACAATTCAAAATCCTCCTTTTTCCCAAATTGAGCCCACCCTTTCCAGTTTCCACTCCTCCATTATCGCTAGTTCAATTGCCAAAATGTCCATTGTTCCGCTACAAAATGCCAAGCAACAACCACCAATCACTTCCCCTTCGAAAACTACACCCTCCCAACACCTCAAAGTCCACCTCGAACAACCCCACCAAAAAGCAACCCTGACTTGCACCATGCTGACCCCCCTTCCCCAGGTCGCGTTCACCTCCATGGCGTCGCGCGTCATCAAAAATCGACTACAAGTGACGTTCGACATCCCGAATCTAAATACAATGGCGAAATAGCCAAACTCCACTTCGAAAATCAAGAAACCCAAACTCTAGATTTATATTCAAATAAAAGCATCACTGTTGAGCTCTAAACCAAAGATGCAACCACTATACTGACATCATGATGAATCTAAAGCCAAAACAAGGCCAAAGATCTAAATTTTATGATTTTTCATTAGGTATAAATTTTTTTCCTTATTTCTTCGACGGAAATGTTTTCTGTAAAAGAGGAGAAGACGTGGATGGGTATGGGCTTGAAGATGTTGGGGGCATGGCATGCACAGTGAAGAGCATGGGCTAGGATATGGAAATATATATATATATATATATATATTATTTCAAATTATCTAGCTTAAAGTACCTGAAAATCTCAAACTCCAATCGAGGCGTGCCGCCTGACGTTCTATATGTAATACCCTTATTTCGAATAACATGGAAGTAGTCTCGAAACCTAGATCGTATACGGAAGATAGCTTTTCAAACCCGGTTATATTATAAATTTCTGTAATTAATTTCTAAGCTTTTGAGCTTGCTTGACCAAATAATGCGTCCAATCACCACGAAGTTCGTTTATGTACAATAATTCACTATTATGGATCAAATGAAACTGGTTTCGTCGAAATCCGAGAAGTTCCTCATAAGGCTATTTTCACACGTTAATTAAAATGAATTATTACAAGAACCAAATTAATCATTTTTAAATATATATTAAAAATTTACTATCTTCATTCTTATTTAAATAGAATTTAAATCAACTTTTGAAATCATTTTCATTCTCATAAAATTCAAGGTTCAATTATTTAAACAATTCTAAATAATGAATTTGACAATTTAATTATCAAATAAATCACTATATTTGAAAGTCAAGTCATTTAACTTATAAAATTAACTTTTATTATTTAAAATCATTTAAATATTTCTAATTCGAATGATTAAAATTCCAGGTCATTAAATTCTTCCCCCTCAAAAGAATTTCATCCCCGAAATTAGCAAGTAAGAAAAATGCCACAAACCCATTTCAAAACTAATTTGTTGAAATAGATTTCCAAATTATTTTAAGCCTTTAATTTCATTCATTGATACCAAATAATTTCCATCCATTAAATCATCCAAGGTTATAACTCAAAATCAAATTTTAGTTATCAAAAATTTATTTAAATTTTTTAAAGTTTTCTAACACCTCACATTTTTGAAATTTTTTTCCAACGTCTCCTTTGCGTGATTAGATTGGAACCACTACAAATTGCCATGGGTCCAAACCAACAAAAGCTAAATGGCTTAATCATAAAACCATTAAATTAAACAACAATATAATCATATACCTATTTATCGGACAACCAAATTCTACTCGTGAAACCTAAGGCATAAAATTAGATTTTGCTTCTTTATACATGCATCTTATTTACCAATGATATCCAATCATATAATTTATAATCATATTATTTTGCATTTTCAATTTTCAACATTTAATTTATTAAATCGCGTACAATGTACATATACCATCCATATACAAAACCAAATCCGATCTCTCTCTTGATCACACAATTTCACTTCTGAACTATTATCGTTCACATGACCACTCTAATGTGGACCCAAATCAAACTGTCAATCTCTTTGCCCAACCTTATACTATGATAAAGAATCCTAAAATCAATCAAAAATCCATATCTAATGTTCACGATCAACAATCGAGTGAAAAATCCTTATTCTGAGCGATGTAAATTGTCTCGATGTTATGTACTTAAATCTGGATCAAACCATTATACGAATAAAATAATATACATGCAATTTACGTATTTATTTCAGTCGATTTCCCATTATTCAGATTCTTTTATTTACATTTATTTATTTATAATCATTATTCACATTCATTATTTACTATTATATTCCTTTCAATACTAATATCACTCAAGAACTATTCCATCAAAATTTTAATTAAGTTTGTTATAAACATTTTATGCAACATTCCTATGTTTATTTTTACTTCACAACTTAAGTCCATATTCATTTTAAATCAAATCCAATTTATTATTCAATTCTATCTACAACATTCTAAATCATGTTCAATTCACTAACTTATCTAATTAGTTCATTCATTTATTCATTTCAAATCACAATCAATTTCATTTGCAAAAATTATTTCATTTATCTTTACTTAAGTTAAATTTCGGTTCATAGCTCAATTTCAAATTGATTTTTCTTAACTTTTATATCCAACAAATTTAAAATTCTGTTTTAGTTCCTCAATTTATAAGTTATAAAACTTATTTTCTCAAATTCAACAAAATATCTAGATAAAAAATTTAGAATTTAAACAATCTACTCTTATTTCAAATTATTTTAAAATAATACATAATATATTATATATCTCTTTTGTATAAAAAATCATATTTGCAATTTAAATCAAAAAAAAATTGCGAAAACAAAACTCCTATGGTAGCAATTCTCTTCTTGGAAACCCGAAAATGAATGTCGGCGATGGCACATTCATCATCGTAATTATTTTCTAGCGACCAAAGTGAGATCACTGCTTTCTATCTCTTTTAAATTAAATTTAAAAATATTTCCATTCAAAAATATTTTCCAAATAATATTATTATTATTTTCCAAACTTTGAAAAAACAATTTCAAAATCTATGGGACTAAAAATTTTAAATACTCTGCTTTTGATCCTTTTTATTTACAAATCATATTTATAAATTTCCCTTATATATAATTTCATTATGGTTATATAAAATCATTTCTTAATTGTTTACCTTGTTTACATTATAATAATAACAACCTTTATTAGAACACAAACAAATGATAATAATCAAATATTATCATTCACCAACAACCAAACACACCTTATATACAACAATAATTTCTGAAAAATTATTCCTTTATATACAAAATATAATCAAGGTTAAATTATTTCATTTACCCAATTCCAAAACAATATTATGGCAAATTGCTCTTTTCAAGTGTTTAGAGATCCCTATCAATAACGTTAATTACACGTATTGCCAGAATCCATAAGGCACTAAATAGAACAACCAACACAATATAAAACATTTTCACATCACTATCAAATATGTACTCAAATATATACACTCAAACTCATAATTATTCATTCCATTACCTTATCTCTTAATGAGTTACCCGACCAAAGCCAAGTTCTCGTGTAATCTTTGGCTTTGATTCCATACTGTAACGACACACTTTTTCGAATAGTTTAAGCGGACAATCAACCAAATAAGACACACTCAAATTGAACGGAAAGGAAGATAGTTAGGGAAAAAGAAGAAGGAAGAAGATAAAAGAAAGAGAAAGGAAAAAATATCACAGAATCTCACGGCGGAACGAAAAATCTATAATGTACAATTATCTTTACATAAAGAACAAATGTAATTTACATATATCGATTAGAGTATACTAACCTATTTCTGCCTAGACAGTTATAACAACGTGTCTTCACAATTGCTGATAAATACAACAATTAATGCAGCGGGAAAATTATCATACATATGAATACATCCCTGGGCCTCTAGCTTGTCTCTTGAAGCTCTAAAGCATCTAACTAAATATATCATAAGGTTGGTCTGACCAGAGCAATATAATAAAATAACACCGAGTCAGTCTGGAAAACCAACATGAGAAAACACATCCAACTGAAATTTAAAATTATAAAACCTTTGAAATCAAAAGTATCTCGTAAGACCACGCCACACATAAACACAGATGGGTTTTTACCTTACGATAACCAAAACATTTTCTATAGAAAATTCTTTGATATTATAGTGACGTCTATGTGTCAAAGAAAAATATGAATATAACTGAAATGCTTGCATCTCACATTTTAGCATAGCTAAGCACAACTAAGTCTGTACGACGCTTATTGGAGAATGGATTTCATACAATGACTGGGCTACTAGGGTACCGCCCGTCACAGCGCATCTTTAATTAAAATAATACCTAGGACCTCGCCGAGATCCTCTATCAACACAGAACCGGCCTACCACTTGATTAGTAGTATCGAATATGTTCACCCCTCCATCAATGGGCCTCGAAGCACACAAATGAGAGATAATATCAACAATGGATAGGGATGATCGTACCCTACTTAGGACCGACCCGCTTAGCCCTGTTGCATCTCTCTTATTTTAGTCATTCCCCGTTGATGAGGGTTGAGGCTACATTTTACTTTTATATAGCACTTTCCATGTGGAATTGCTAACACCGCCCTCCAAGCAGCAATGCAAAGCCAGCACTCATCTATATAAGTTCGTTCTAGGACTGAACGAAACCTTTGAGCTCCCTTTTTAATTTCATAATCTTCAAGATGTATTCACTTTGAAATGCTTGAATTGGATTGAAGTAGTTTTAGATAATATACCCGATCCTGGTCTCTTCAAGACAACATTCGATAATTCCCAGTAAATTCAATCCTAGTTCTTTAGGAAATAACAGTCAAAGGTAAGAGCGGAAATCACCTTCTAACCGTTAGTGGATGCTTTTCTAATCCTTTTTCCTAGCAAAACAAGATGAGATTTATAAGCATAGTCAGCATCATCAGAGATGGTTGTGCCATATAAATCATGTATTTCTCCTAGATATTTCCAAAGTTACATTTTCGGACACATATTTGATAATCTATTATTTAACTATCAACAAGCATGTAACATCCCCCTACTTGGAGGGGCAAAACTAACGGCTACGGATGCTGCAGTCATCTATAGTTATTAATTCTCGGTGACCAAATACGGCGATATTAGATACATAGATATACAGAAACACAAGAATATGGAAAAAAAATAAACAACAAACATATTCCACATTCCATTTTAAAATATTCCAAATTGATTACATAATCCTAATTCATAGGCCACGTTCAGATAACATATAATTATTCCAAAATACGCTAAGAGCGACATATGAAGATGCCCCCTTGGTAGATTAGAGTATATAGATAGGCAAGAAAATAATTTGCCCTTACGAACAAAACACACAGCAAAAATAAAAGAACTCTAAGAACAAGCTTGCCTCCCGAACGTCCTCGGCAGCTTTATTCATCTAAAAGAACACCTAGAAACCTTAGCTCTCAACCTAATCGAAATTAATTGAGTACCCTAGAGTTTATGGGGAAAACAAAAACTTTGAGTCAGACATAAAGTCTAGTATGAATAATAATTTACAATCTAAAACCATTTAGATATCTAGTGAGACCGCGTCGCTTAGCAGAATGGGTTTGCCCCTCGTTAGCATCCTAAAACATTTACAAAACCATATACTATGCTCCTGCATCCACAATGGTTTAAATATAGTATTTCATAATCTTTATAATGATATGCATAACAAGTAATCAAATATGTATTACCCATCCCCATTCATTCTGCCTATTTGTCTCAATTATAGTTTCTAGGATTACTATTAACATGTTAAACGTTTATGGACTATCTTCAATATCATAGTTTTCATATGATTACTAAGAATTTATTGGTAACTCCAATATTTTATCTCTTATCCTAGTTTTCATGGACTAACAAGGAACATATTGACTGACTGTCAATATATTAATCCATATATAGTTTTCATGGGCTAACTACAAACCTACTGGCCCCTGCCATTATCAAATCATAGTTTTCATAGGCTAACAATGAACCTATTGGCCCCTACCAAAATCACAAATTTCATGGGCTTCTATAAACCTATTGCCCTCTGCAAATGTAACGACCCAGAATTTCTGTCAATTAAAATTCGTATATTTAATTAATTTTAAATATTAATAAGTGAAATTTATAAGTCGAATAAATTTTATTTCGAATAATTGGATTTAATTGGATAATTAAATCGATAATTAAATCGATAATTTAATAGTTGAAAATACATAAATAATTGAAATTTGGGTTAAATATGATTGAAATTGATTTGTAAAATTTTATTTTATCATGTTGGAGTTAGAACGATATTTAAAACTTTTAAAATCGAATTAGAAGTTAATTTGTGAAAATTGAAGATTTTAATATTTAATCGACTAGTGAAATAGACATTTTTCAAATAGTCTCGGATTTTGACGAAACCAATTTCATCGGATCCGTAATGTGATATTATTGTATGGTTTCAAATTTCGTGTCAATCGGATTTACCGTTTGTCCGGTGCAAGCTAAAACGCCTAGAAATTTGATTTACCGATTTGATTTTAAATCGAACGTTTATTGCCATAACTCGTACAGATGACTGAATTAGCTCCCGAAACACATTCCATTGTGTTCAGAATGCGGGGTAAACCTTAGGAACGCCAACCGGTACGCTTCGTTTGGAGTTCGGAAAATCCGGGATGAATAGTGTTTGTGAAATTTTCTATAAAAGCCCTCAATCTTCATTTTTTGCAAACAAAAACAACCTAGGGTTTCAAAACCTTCAGAGACGCCTCCAAACAAATCTATGGCCGAAAATCTTGTTTCTTTCTCCCTCAAAATCTTCAAATCCGTTCATCAATTCAAGAAACGTTCAACTAGGAAAACGTAGATCTCCTCGAGTACTTCATATCCAACGGTCATGATCAAATATGGAGCAGCGGATTGACGTGAATTCTCGTGCAAGGGTCGGCTGTTTGTTCTCGACGTGTGTGCAAAATAGGGGGCCGAGTTTGGCCGCACTCACGGTGAAGATGGAGCTCGCGAAGGCCTTCGAGATGATGGGTCCTGATCGTTCTGGAAGTGGTCGAGGGAGGCTCAAAAATTTGCTTGATGGTGGCGGCCGTGGGTTATCATGTGCGTTCGGTTACCGAAGAAAGGGGGAAGAAGCAAGGGACAGTGGTGATTGCAGGAGATAGGATCAAGGGCCGAGATTAAAGCTAGGTTAAATAATATAAAATAAATGTTGTAAATTTTATATTAAAAATTCGTGTAAACTTATAAATATCGTATCTTTTTCATACGAGGTCGAAAACGCGCGAAACAAGTTGCGTTGGAATCGTATGGACGAGCACTACGCTATGGAATTGGACTGGAGTCGTTTGGAGTTAGAGAAAATTTCGGGTAAAATTAAACGCTCGTTTAATTTTATTCGAAATAAAAGCTTAAAACGAAATTGAAATCAAGGTGAGAACTTCTCACTCAATCGAATCGGTTTCGATTTTAATTTTAAATAGTTAGATTTAAAAATTTTGAATGTATGTTTGAATGATGATTGTTATCTATTGATTGTTGAAAATAGACATTATTCGCCGTTAGTAAGCGGAGGTTATTTATTAAAAACATATACCGTGAATATTTCACAGTACAGTGAAATTGGTATTATTTATGTACTTGGAGTTGATTTCCTGCATTATATAGCGGATGAGATCCTATTGCGCCGTCTATTAAGCGGATAATATTTTAAATCCCATATACCGCGATAATTCCGTACTGGAACGGAATTGGTATTGTGCTAACATCTTTGGATGCAAGAAAACAGGTTGGAGGGATCCAACTGGATTCCTCAACAGTATTTATTAGATTTCAGATATTTTGATATTTGATTGATTATCATATCGATATATGATGTCGTTGTTGTCGTGATTGACTATTTGGTGTGTAGCATCATTGGGCCAGTTTTGAAATTTTAAAAGGATTTTAAAGTGATTTTTTGAAAGTATACGTTATAAAATATTTTTGGAATTGATTCATTTTAAATAAATAAACGTTATAATGTTAATGTTATAAAAATTATGATTTTTGAGAAATATAGTTAAAAGTTGATTTTTGAAAATATGGGGTTAATGATTTTATAAAATAGTTTAAATTGGGATTTTTAAATTTATTATAAAAAGTTTAAATATAGGATTTATGAAATTTGATTATTTTATAAATCAAAGAAAATGATGAAATTATAAAGGAGTTTAAAGATGTTTAAAATAATAGCATAAATTGATTATATAATGGATTTATAAATTGATATTTATAAATTCAAAATATTTGATTATAAAAGGAGTTTTTATAAGTGTTAGAGTGAATTGTAAATGAATTTCATAAATGAATGAAATTTATAGAATTATAAACGGTGAAGTTATAAATGGATTTTATAAGCAGTAGATTTATAAAATTTGTAAAGTTATTAAAAAAATAGATTTGGGTAAATAAATGAATCTTATAAGTTATAAGATTTATAATTTGGGAAGTTTAAAAGAACGATTTGGTAAACAAATAAATTGTAAGTATTTAACTTATAATATGAACTTTTGGTATATAATTGAGTTATAAGTTGAAAATAGGTTAATAAAGGAGATTTATAAAATGGAAGTTGTTATAAAATAAATAGAAATGGAATTTATAAACATTGTTTTATAAATCCGCAAACGGCTTATTTTGATAAGTAAATTGTTATAGCTTATTAATGGAGTTATATTCACGTTTTAGACGGTGAATAATCCTTTAAAATAAAATGTATAGAAATGATGAAATTGGTTAACGAAATATATTCACGTTTTTGAATAGTGAATAATATGTTAAAGAAAATGTTTTGGATGTGATGTTTTAAACAGAATTAAAACGATCTAACTATGTTTTTAAAATGTGTTAAGATTCGAAACCATAGATTTCAACATTCATTGTTGAAATAGACGTTTTCGAGAAGTAGAAGGAAATGGTGGATTATAACACTGTTGTTATAGTAAATGATTTCCGAAAGGAAATGTTTTGTATAGTATTGTGATTTATATATCTATTTTAATTTAGAATCCCTATACTAGTGATTTTGGGTTGTCGTAACAATGTTTTACGCAACATTCGTTTTGGCCCAAATAAATATGTTTAAGAGAATGATTTCCTTAAAGAATGAAATATATACTTAATCTCGATTTAAGTATATTGAATATTTTCCAAACGTTGGAAATAAATAGATTTGTGAATTACTTATTTATAAGCAAGTATGGAAACGTTTTTCCAATGTGAAATGAAACGTTTTGAGAATTTATCTTTCTAAAGGTAAATTGAAAATGAATAATTGAAATCGTATATTCATAGATATTTTGAAATATAAATTCAATATGGAATTTATAAATAAAAAGAGGAATTTGTTTAAAAATAAACGTTGATTTATTTTTGAAGTGTGGGAATTAATTTACGGATTTAGAACGTAAATATAAAGTAAATCGTTAAGGATTTATTTAATTGGTTTAAATGAACCATGTTGAAATGAAAGTATTTCCGCGTAAGGAAAATGTTTGAAATTTGTTTTTCAAAAGTGGTAAAGGTGAAAAGTGATTTGAAAATTGTTTTCAAATGGTTGAAGTGTGAAAATTTTATATCATTGTAAAGATATTTTTGGAAAATAAATAATTTGGAAAATTATTTGGAACCTGGTGATGTTGTGCATATCCATTGATAGTTCAATAACCGACCATCAATATTTACCTTTGAATGGGTATTTGTTGTGATTTGTTTGAATTTGAATGCCACACTTATTTTTGAATAAGCGCGCACTATTCGGGTTAACCGGGAAAGGACCTTGGGGTCGTATAACCCATTCCGAATATGTGATACGTCGTTATGAATTGCATTTGAAGACCGGTGTTGAAGACCGGATATTTTTGAAAATGGAAGGATTACCGTCGAATGTTTCTGCACCGAATGGCCCCGGTATAGAAATTCGATATGTGATGGGAAGTTCGGACGTGATTAGTGAATATCCGGATTGCAAGGACTTCTATGTAAGTGCCTTCGGTTCTGTTCGATCCCGGAACAGACTTGTATTGATAGTATGTCTGACATTACAAATTGAGATATAAAGCTGATTTCTTTCAAATATATTTTTGTTGGTGGCGGAGAATTTATTCTCTTAGCTTAACACCCTTCTCTGAGACATACGCGCTTAGAGGTTATGCAGTTGATGGTTATCAGCGATATATTCCCAATTTGGTAATGTGACATGCTGAATGTTGATGTGAAATGATCATTGTTTGATCATTTGTGATATGGTCATTTGTTTGATCATTTATCTTTGTGATCATTACTTTGATTATTTGTTGACCCAAAGCATGGCTTTGTACCAAAGCGTGGCTTTGTGGACAAGACTTCGTCGGACCTCACACCCCGGAAATGGTCAAAACAGGAAGGATGCAGCAAGGTTATTAGGGGTAGCGCCCTTTAGTGTATGTCATTCCTTCTGGATAGAGGTGGTATCATGGTATGGAGCCCAGATACTTAACCTATGTTGTTGCTGCAAACTTATTACTTTGTGGTTGTTGGAAATCGAGGATCCTCGGATGTAGATCGGTTACGATCGGGGGATGACATATTCGTGTCAGTAGTTACCCAGTTAGGGGTAACCCGGCCTTGTGTTGGCAGAGATCCGGTTTGGTTCTCGGGACATCATTCCAAAGGCGTTTCCATGTGGCGATGGGAAGTTTCTTGGCCTGACTATTTATTGGAAATCCATAGAAACAATACGATCTTGTACGGTTTTAGTTGTAGAACCTGCTTCCTCAGGAGGTAGCTATAGCAGGCATAACTATGCTGGCTAAGATTTATATTCCACTTTCGAAATGTTTTCTACACTATGCACTAATAATAATATCAAAAATGATTTGATTTCACGTAGTAAGCATCTTTGACTAAGAAGAAATCTCCTCCAAGTCTGCATTTGCATTGTGTGTGTGGTGGGAGGTCTTATGGTAATCTCATTTTTAAAAGCATTGCGAATCTAATTTAAAAATATTCCCTTATTTTGTTTTTGAAGATAAAAATAAACTATTTTGAGTTCTCACACCAGTCACATGACTGACTCGGAGTTTATTGTTTTCCTTCCTAGACTCTGGGTGCCCACCAATTTCCACACGGGCAGTCAAGAGTTAAGGTTTATCAGGATATTCTGGAATTCAGGGGTTGCTGGAGGCAAGATGGATGGCATGACGTATTACTAGTATATAGTATTTCTTTTCCGCTGTTTGTTGTTGTTTGATAGTTGTACACTCTAATGATATAATGTAACGTAATGTGATATAATGTAATAACTGATATAGTTCTTTGTTTAAAGATTATTCATTTAATTATTATATGTTGTTCCGCTGCGATTGTGAGATTCTGTTATTGTTCTGTTGTTTTCTTTCTGTTCTGTTCTATCTTTTCTCTCTTTCTTCTATCTTTCTATTTTTTTCTTTCTTTTAAAACCCTAAGTGTTCGGTTTTCCGGCATTCGAGTGCTCGGCAGTTGATACTGTGAATATATTGATGTCGGTTTTCGGAAGTCGAAGAATCGGGTCCTCACATATGGTATCAGAGCATTTGGTTAAGCGACAACCATGGCTCTGTTGGGTATTACTCATTAGAGATTGAGTCAGTAGTACTCTCGAATGAGTTTGAGTGTAATAATAGCTATGAGAGCGTATTTGTTATTGAATATCAAATTGTTTTATATTGTGATGATTTGTTTGTTGAGTGGTATACGGATTCTGGTTAATACGAGTAATTAACGTTGTTGATAGGGATCTCTAAACACTTGTACAGAACAATACGACACGATATTGTTTTAAATTGGGTAAACGAAATAATTTTACCTTGAGTATATTTTATATATAAAGGAATAATTTTTCAGAATTATTAAAGTGTATGTAAGTTGATTGTTTGGTTGTTGAAAATGTAAGAATATATATATAAGTTAATTAAAAGATGTTTGAATAATCTAAATTAAGGAATTATTGTATAAGTAAGAGAATTATACGAATTGAATTATAGTTAATATGATTTACAATTGTGAAATAAACTTATATATATATAAGAAGTGAAACTATATGAATATATTTATGAATATGAGTTGTAAATAAAAAAAATGAGTTTGAATAAGTGATGACATTTGACTTTGGTAAAGGTTAAATAAAATTTTACTTTAGAAATTGGAATCTGAATTGGATTTATAAGTGGGAATTTAAGTTAAGTTAAACAAATAATGTTTAAATGGAATATAACTTAAGTGATGTTGAATGAAGTTGATTTTGGTATCAAAGTAAAATAATAAAGTTAAGTGATAAATGTAAACTTGAGTTATATAAATGAAATTCAACTTTAGTAATTGAATTGAATGAATGGATTAAATATATAATCAATTAAATGTAAATAATTGATATGAAATAATGAATGTAAGTGTTAATTCATCAAAATCTAATATTATTGGAAGTTGAATAATTGAATGAAACTCAATTTAATTAAACCAATTGAAAGTAAAGGTGTTAAACCAAATTGAATGAATATAAGCAAAGGAATTTGGTTGTAATTAATATACATTGGTTGTTATGTGATAATTAGTTGAATGTTAGTTGAATGCTAGTTGGTTGATGGTTGAATATATTGCTTTTGTTGCATTTGTTATGTTGACATATATAGTTATTATGTTGCTATATGTTGTATATCGATACTATTGTCTATATACATGTTTCTCATCTATTTGCTGAGTGTTTAGTAGGTGCGGATCGCGTTTGCTTCGCATTTGGAGCTCGCTTTCGCGCTATATTAGTCGTATATGCTCACTAATAAAATATAAGGTACATATCTCGGATTAAATATCGTACTTTTACACTTTTTTCCCTGTGGGATGCCTCATCACTTGATGAGATGTATATTTGTGATATATATACTGTCATTTTTTTTTCGGACCGAGCCGCGCAAAGGAGACTATGGCGAATTTTTTCGAAAATTTAAGGCGTTAGAAAAATTGGAAAATTTTGAAAACTATAATTTTGATTTGGAGTTGAAAGTTAAACAATAGTTTGGTTTGAAAAAGTATGATTTGAAAACTTAGTAAAGATTTTGTAAGAAGTTTAACTATGGATTTTGGGAAAGTTTATAGATTCTGTAACTTTTCTTACTTGGTAATTTCGAGAACGAAATTCTTTTAAGGGGGGAAGTTTGTAACGATCCAGAATTTCTGTCAATTAAAATTCGTATATTTAATTAATTTTAAATATTAATAAGTGAAATTTATAAGTCGAATAAATTTTATTTCGAATAATTGGATTTAATTGGATAATTAAATCGATAATTTAATAGTTGAAAATACAGAAATAATTGAAATTTGGGTTAAATATGATTTAAATTGATTTATAAAATTTTATTTTATCATGTTGGAGTTAGAACGATATTTTAGAACTTTTAAAATCGAATTAGAAGTTAATTTGTGAAAATTGAATATTTTAATATTTAATCGACTAGTGAAATAGCCATTTTTCAAACAGTCTCGGATTTCGACGAAACCAATTTCATCGGATCCATAATGTGAAATTATTGTATGGTTTCAAATTTTGTGTCAATCGGATTTACCGTTTGTCCGGTGCAAGCTAAAACGCCTAGAAATTTGATTTACTGATTTAATTTTAAATCGAACGTTTATTGCCATAACTCGCACAGATGACTGAATTAGCTCCCGAAACACGTTCTATTGTGTTCGGAACGCGGGGTAAACCTTAGGAACGCCAACCGGCACGCTTCGTTTGGAGTTCGGAAAATCCGAGATGAATAGTGTTTGTGAAATTTTCTATAAAAGCCCTCAATCTCATTTTTTGCAAACAAAAACAACCTAGGGTTTCAAAACCTTCAGAGCCGCCTCCAACCTAATCTATGGCCGAAAATCTCGTTTCTTTCTCCCTCAAAATCTTCAAATCCGTTCATCAATTCAAAAATCAACTAGGAAAACGTAGATCTCCTCGAGTACTTCATATCCAACGGCCATGATCAAATATGCAGCAGCGGATTGACGTGAATTCTCGTGCAAGGGTCGGCCGTTTGTTCTCGACGTGCGTGCAAAATAGGGGGCCGAGTTTGACCGCACTCACGGTGAAGATGGAGCTCGCGAAGGCCTTCGAGATGATGGTCCTGATCATTCTGAAAGTGGTCGAGGGAGGCTCGAAAATTTGCTTGATGGTGGCGGCCGTGGGTTATCATATGCGTTCGGTTACCGAAGAAACGGGGGAAGAAGCAAGGGATGGTGGTGATTGCAGGAGATAGGATCAAGGGCTGAGATTAAAGCTAGGTTAAATAATATAAAATAAATGTTGTAAATTTTATATTAAAAATTCGTGTAAACTTATAAATATCGTTTCTTTTTCATACGAGGTCGAAAACGCGCGAAACAAGTTGCGTTGGAATTGTATGGACGAGCACTACGCTATGGATTTGGATTGGAGTCGTTTGGAGTTAGCGAAAATTTCGGGTAAAATTAAACGCTCGTTTAATTTTATTCGAAATAAAAGCTTAAAACGAAATTGAAATCAAGGTGAGAACTTCTCACTCAATCGAATCGGTTTCGATTTTAATTTTAAATAGTTAGATTTAAAAATTTTGAATGTATGTTTGAATGATGATTGTTGTCTATTGATTGTTAAAAATAGACATTATTCGCCGTTAGTAAGCGGAGGTTATTTATTAAACATATACCGCGAATATTTCACAGTACAGTGAAATTGGTATTATTTATGTACTTGGAGTTGATTTCCCGTATTATATAGCGGATGAGACCCTATTGCGCCGTCTATTAAGCGGGTAATATTTTAAATCCCATATACCGCGATAATTCCGTACTGGAACGGAATTGGTATTGTGCTAACATCTTTGGATGCAGGAAACAGGTTGGAGGGATCCAACTGGATTTCTCAACAGTATTTATTAGATTTCAGATATTTTGATATTTGATTGATTATCATATCGATATATGATGTCGTTGTTGTCGTGATTGACTATTTGGTGTGTAGCATCATTGCGCCAATTTTGGAATTTTAAAAGGATTTTAAAGTGATTTTTTGAAAGTATACGTTATAAAATATTTTTGGAATTGATTCATTTTAAATAAATAAACGTTATAATGTTAATGTTATAAAAATTATGATTTTTGAGAAATATAGTTAAAAGTTGACTTTTGAAAATATGGGGTTAATGATTTTATAAAATAGTTTAAATTGGGATTTTTGAATTTATTATAAAAAGTTTAAATATAGGGTTTATGAAATTTGATTATTTTATAAATCAATGAAAATGATGAAATTATAAAGGAGTTTAAAGATGTTTAAAATAATAGTATAAATTGATTATATAAAGGATTTATAAATTGATATTTATAAATTCAAAATATTTGATTATAAAAGGAGTTTTTATAAGTGTTAGAGTGAATTATAAATGAATTTCATAAATTAATGAAATTTATAGAATTATAAACGGTGAATTTATAAATGGATTTTATAAGCAGTAGATTTATAAAATTTGTATAGTTATTAAAAAATAGATTTGGGTAAATAAATGAATCTTATAAGTTATAAGATTTATAATTTGGGAAGTTTAAAAGAACAATTTGGTAAACAAATAAATTGTAAGTATTTAACTTATAATATGAACTTTTGGTATATAATTGAGTTATGAGTTGAAAATAGGTTAATAAATGAGATTATAAAAAGGAAGTTGTTATAAAAATAAATAGAAATGGAATTTATAAACATTGTTTTATAAATCCGCAAACGGCTTATTTTGATAAGTAAATTGTTATAGCTTATTAATGGAGTTATATTCACGTTTTAGACAGTGAATAATCCTTTAAAATAAAATGTATAGAAATGATGAAATTGGTTAACGAAGTATATTCACGTTTTTGAATAGTGAATAATATGTTAAAGAAAATGTTTTGGATGTGATGTTTTAAATAGAATTAAAACGATCTAACTATGTTTTTAAAATGTGTTAAGATTCGAAACCATAGATTTCAACATTCATTGTTGAAATAGACATTTTCGAGAAGTAGAAGGAAATGGTGGATTATAACACTGTTGTTATAGTAAATGATTTTTGAAAGGAAATGTTTTGTATAGTATTGGGATTTATATATCTATTTTAATTTAGAATCCCTATACTAGTGATTTTGGGTTGTCGTAACGATGGTTTACGCAACATTCGTTTTGGCCCCAATAAATATGTTTAAGAGAATGATTTCCTTAAAGAATGAAATATATACTTAATCTCGATTTAAGTATATTGAATATTTTCCAAATGTTGGAAATAAATAGATTTGTGAATTACTTATCTATAAGCAAGTATGGAAACGTTTTTCCAATGTGAAGTGAAACGTTTTGAGAATTTATCTTTTTGAAGATAAATTGAAAATGAATAATTTAAATCGTATATTCATAGATATTTTGAAATATAAATTCAATATGGAATTTGTAAATAAAAAGAGGAATTTGTTTAAAAATAAACGTTGATTTATTTTTGAAGTGTGGGAATTAATTTACGGATTTAGAACGTAAATATAAAGTAAATCGTTAAGGATTTATTTAATTGGTTTAAATGAACCACGTTAAAATGAAAGTATTTCCGCGTAAGGAAAATGTTTGAAATTTGTTTTTCAAAAGTTGTAAGTGTGAAATTTTTTTATCATTATAAAGATATTTTTGGAAAATAAATAATTTGGAAAATTATTTGGAACCTGGTGATGTTGTGCATATCCATTGATAGTTCAATAACCGACTATCAATAATTACCTTTGAATGGGTATTTGTTGTGATTTGTTTGAATTTGAATGCCACACTTATTTTTGAATAAGCGCTCACTATTCGGGTTAACCGGGAAAAGATCTTGGGATCGTATAACCCATTCCAAATATGTGATATGTCATTATGAATTGCATTTGAAGACCGGTGTTGAAGACCGGATATTTTTGAAAACGGAAGGATTATCGTCGAATGTTTCTGCACCAAACGGCCCCGGTATAGAAATTCCATATGTGATGGGAAGTCCGGACGTGATTAGTGAATATCCGGATTGCAAGGACTTCTTTGTAAGTGCCTTCGGTTCTGTTCGATCCCGGAACAGACTTGTATTGATAGTATGTCTGACATTACAAATTGAGATATAAAGCTGATTTCTTTCAAATATATTTATGTTGGTGGCGGAGAATTTATTCCCTTATCTTAACACCCTTCTCTGAGACATATGCGCTTAGAGGTTATGTAGTTGATGATTATCAGCGATATATTCCCAATTTGGTAATGTGACATGCTGAGTGTTGATGTGAAATGTTCATTGTTTGATCATTTGTGATATGATCATTTGTTTGATCATTTATCTTTGTGATCATTACTTTGATCATTTGTTGACCCAAAGCATGGCTTTGTACCAAAGCGTGGCTTTGTGGACAAGACTTCGTCGGACCTCACACCCCGGAAATGGTCAAAACAGGAAGGATGCAGCAAGGTTATTAGGGGTAGCGCCCTTTAGTGTATGTCATTCCTTCTGGATAGAGGTGGTATCATGGTATGGAGCCCAGATACTTAACATATGTTGTTGCTGCAAACTTATTACTTTATGGTTGTTGCAAATCGAGGATCCTCAGATGTAGACCGGTTACGATCGGGGGATGACATATTCGTGTCAGTAGTTACCCAGTTAGGGGTAACCCGACCTTGTGTTGGCAGAGATCCGGTATGGTTCTCGGGACGTCATTCCAGAGGCGTTTCCATGTGGCGATGGGAAGTTCCTTGGCCTGACCATTTGTTGGAAATCCAAAGAAACAATACGATCTTGTACGGTTTTAGTTGTAGAACCTGCTTCCTCAGGAGGTATCTATAGCAGGCATAACTATGCTGGCTAAGATTTATATTCTACTTTCGAAATATTTTCTACACTATGCACTAATAATAATATCAAAAATGATTTGATTTTACGTAGTAAGCATCTTTGACTAACATAAGAAGAAATCTCCTCCAAGTCTGCGTTTGCATTGTGTGTGTGGTGGGAGGTCTTATGGTAGTCTCATTTTTAAAAGCATTGCAAATCTAATTTAAAAATATTCCTCTATTTTGTTTTTGAAGATAAAAATAAACTGTTTTGAGTTCTCACACCAGTCACATGACTGACTCGGAGTTTATTGTTTTCCTTCCTAAACTCTGGGTGCCCACCAATTTCCACACATGCAGTCAAGAGTCAAGGTTTATCAGGATATTCTGGAATTCAGGAGTTGCTGGAGGCAAGATGGATGGCATGACGTATTACTAGTATATAGTATTTCTTTTCCGTTGTTTGTTGTTGTTTGATAGTTGTACACTCTGATGATATAATGTAATGTAATGTGATATAATGTAATAACTGATATAGTTCTTTGTTTAAAGATTATTCATTTAATTATTATATGTTGTTCCGCTGCGATTGTGAGATTCTGTTATTGTTCTGTTGTTTTCTTTCTGTTCTATTCTATCTTTTCTCTCTTTCTTCTATCTTTCTATTTTTTTCTTTCTTTTAAAACCCTAAGTGTTCGGTTTTCCAGCATTCGAGTGCTCGGCAGTTGATACAGTGAATGTATTGATGTCGGTTTTCGGAAGTCGAAGAATCGGGTCCTCACAGCAAATATCCTTAATTAAGATTTTAACATACATTAAGTTATATTCACTACTAGGTCAACCTAACTGGTTATTCTTCCCTTTACCCAAAATACAGTTATGGGTTGATAACAATGTGAATAACATTTTCAAAAATCTTTATTTATGCCATGGTTTTTTCTGAAAAATGAGAATGGGTTATTTGTTTTGAAACCTTAGAACATCATTTCTAAACCCTTGGATAACCACCTTTGAAAGCATAGAAGACCTCTTTTCAAAACTCTAAGTATATACCTTTCGAAACCAATGATACATTTCGATGGTATCGAGAAAGCATTCTTTAAAACATAGCTTTGAAACAAATAAAGTACCCTTTTGAAAGCATTGGGTTTGCTCTTTAAAACATCATTTCGGTCAAAATGGTTATATATGAAAGTATCTCTTTCGAAATCAACTAAAATAGCCAAAAGTAAAGACCTTTAACAAAATTAAAACTTCAAAGGTCTGAGTCGAAATCCCCTTTCGACTTCATCACCTTCGAAACCCTCAACCCCTTTCAAAAGCAATTAGGAAGTGGCTTAACCTAGGTAAAAACAAGGATAACCTTTCGAAGGCATTGATGACTTCAATATTTCAAAAGCAATATAGCGGCTAGGTTTCGACAAAGTTGGAACCTATCCTTTTGAAAGCTTCTTATTTTAAGAAAAAGTTCCCCTTCGAAAGATACTTATAAAGTCCCTTTCGAAAGCATGGCTTTCGACTATGTTGAAAACTTTAAGTAAATCAAGGCAGGAATTTAACTTTAGAAAACAATTAAGGTTTTGACTCTATAGCGAATTCACCCAGCTGAAAGCCCTTCAAAAACTAGGCAGGCGTTGATCATTTTAAAATTGAACCTTAGTTTCGACTCTGATGAAAGCATAGCTTTCGACACCCTACCTTCTGCTACTTATTAATATAGTTCATACCAAGTTCCATTAATACCATGTGCCTTGGTTCTGACTTTTTGGGTTTCGGTAGTGATGGTTTCGACTGAGATGGAGTGGAGGTAAAGGAGTCGAAAGGTGCCTTTGAAATAGGCGAAACCTCCTTTTTCTATACGCTGATTTATAGCTATTCATAGTAAATTGCTTTATAACTAACCTGCCAGTTGTAATGACTTGATTGGCTACTATGAAACTTTTCAGATACTTTTCCATGAAAAACTGCCGCATTAATTTGAATTAAACCATAGAAAGGTAATGTTTAAGCCCTTGCATATGTCAAAAGTAATATTTGCAGAGAAGTCCTTCTTTAATAATAATTTATTTTCCTAAATAAATCAACTGGGAAAAATCCCCTAAAATCAATTTCATAATGTAATCAAACATATTAAGAATTTAGACCCAAATTCTTCCAGGAATTTGCAAAATAAATTTTTAACCTAAATACTTCATATTTACCATCAAAAATTTATAATAAAATTTCCATAGCCTAGAAAATTCCAAAAATTAAAGCTCATCTCCAAAATCATGTTTTGCTTAACATAAAATTTTTCAATGGCATTTTAATATTAATAAACTACTGTTTTGACCCTAAAACAATATAGATTTTGCATATAATTAATTTGTTTAAATCAAACAATCCATAATTTTAGCATATCATCATCCCAAATTATCATAGAAACGAAATAAACACTTAAATCAAAAATTACAGGATTATATAAACAAAAGAGAAGGAATAAAATTATCATTTACCTTAAACTTGATAAGGAATTTGAGATTTGTTATTGATTAATCCTCCCTAGCTTTTGATCTTTAGCTTTAGATTGAAATTCCTCTTATCCTCCTTGTTAATGGCCAACTTTCTTAGAGTTATTTGCGTTTTATTTTTGAGTTGAGAAAAAATGAACGTGAATGGACAATAGTGAGAATGTATAGTTGTGTATAATAGATTGGCTAATTTACTAATATGCCCATGAGTAATTTAATTATTTTATAAACCAATTTAAAGCCCATTTATCTTATGGTTAAGCACGGATCCATGTAATTTATTCGAATCTCAATCCCCTTATCATTATTATTTTATTTAATATATCTAATTATATCTTCTGAATAATGTTATAAAAAATTAGGGATGTCACAGGCTCCCCCCTTAAAGAATTTCGTCCTCGTAATTCAGTAAGGACTAAATAGTAAACATAGCAACCATTTGTAACAACACCTAACAACCATATTAGTATAACTAAATAGTAGTTATCTGTATAAATTTTACATAGACACGCCCTCAAAGCAGATCAGGATAAGTATCTCTAATTTTGTCCTTTATCTCCAAAGTACAGTTCTTCTCGTTGTCGCTCCACTGAACTTTCACCAACCCGACTGTCTTGTTCCATAATCTTTTCTCATCTCTAACTACAATCTGAATTGGTTGTTTAACAAAAATCAAATTAGGATCTACTACTAAGTCATCCAACCCTATCGGAGGAATAGTAGTTTGTGGATCATGCACGTACTTGCGAAGAGGAGACACATGAAATACATTATGGACACCTGCAAACTGCTCGACAACTCTATTCTGTATGAGAGCTTTCCAATCCTCTCTATAATTTGGAATGGACCTACATATCTTGGGCTAACTTTCCCGACTTTCCAAATTATATCACACCCTTCATTGGTGGTACCTTAATGAAAACCTTATCTCTAACTAAGAATTCTAGGTCCTTATGCCTTTTATCTGTGTAACTCTTCTGTCTTGACCGAGCTTCCTTCATCCTTCCTCGGATTAACTCAATCTTCTCCGACATTTCTCTAACAAAATCGAGACCAAAGAGTAATCTATCTCCAGTCTCCAACCAACAAGCTGGTGATTTGCATGGTCTTCCATACAAAGCTTCAAACAGCGTCATTCCTATACTGGTCTGGTAACTATTATTATAGGAAAACTCAACCAAATGTAGATGATCCTCCCAAGATCCACCAAAGTCTAATACACAAGCTCTCAATAAATCTTTGAGTACATTGTTGACTCTCTCTGTCTGCCTATTTGTCTAAGGGTGATACGTAGTATTCATATTAAGCTTGGTACCCATCACTTCCTGTAGACTCCTCTAGAATTCACTACTGAACAAAGCATCTCTGTCGCCAACTGTACTATTAGGAACTCCATGCAGTCTAATTATGTTCTTTAGGAACAACTTAGCTGAAACAGATGTCATTTTGGTTGACTTAACTGGAATGAAATGGACAATCTTGGTCAACATATCCACTATAACCCATATACTTTCATTACCTCTGTTTGAATTGGGAGCCCGTCTATAAAATTCATAGATATTGAATCCTATTTCCAAACTGGAATCTCTAAAGGCTGAAGCAACCCACTCGGTTTCTGATGTTTAGCTTTTACTTATTGATATTTTTCACACTGCCTAACCCACAAGCCAATATCCCTCTTCATGCCTTTCCAATAGAAGCTCCTCCTCATATCCTAATACATCTTGGGCTTCTCCAGGATGAATTCCAAACTTGGATCGATAACATTCTTTAAGAGCTTCTTTCCTCACGTCCTCCACATTCAGAACACACAACCGTCCCTTCTTTCTTAGCCATCCTTTCTGGTCAAGGTTAAAATCCTTTAAATCATTGATTTCTGTTCCAACCTCCAGTCTTCTGATCCTTTCCGCTAATACTGGATCCTCCTTTTACTTAGAAGAAAATTTCCTAATCAATACTGGTCGGACTTTTAAATAGGACAACTTGACGGAACTCTGACTAAAACCAGCAGCCGATCTTAACTGCACGTCGCAATTGACTAAGGATTCTAAATCCTTCCACTTCGCCAACATGGTTAATACCATATTCTGATGTTTCCTTCTAAGAGCATAGCTACTTTATTACCTTTTCTTGGTGTGTATTCTATACCAAAATCATATGCAGCCAAAAACTCCAGCCACCTCAGATGTCTCATATTCAACTCCTTCTGAGAGAATAAATACCAAAAAAACTTATGATAGTTATATAACTCAAATCTCTCCCCTAAGAGATAATGTCTCCAAATCTTCAATGCGAAGATCACAGCTACCAACTACAAATCATGAGTACGATATCTAACTTCATGCGGTCTAAGCTGCCTAGATGCTTAGGCGATGATTTTCCCATTCTACATCAACACCACTCCTATTCCAGTTCCACATGCATCAGTATACATCACCAATCCTTAGTTTTCGTCTGGAACTAATAACACGGGTGCATTGGTCAACAAATACTTTAACTTAAGGAATGCCTCCTCACATTTTTTGGACCAAACAAATCTTATTTCCTTCCTGGTTAGCTTAGTTAAAGGTGTTGCTATCCGTGAGAAATCCTTAATGAATCTCTAGTTGTAGCCAATAAGCCTAAGAAAACTCCCGATCTCAGCCACTGTCTCTGATCTCTTTCAATTATTCACGGCTTCAATCTTATCTGGATTGACTAACAATCCTTTCTCTAAAACCATGTGACCAGAAAATTTTAGCTCTTTCTACCAAAAATGACGGTAAACTTTGGCTTTAACTGATTCTGGCTCAGCATCTCAAGTACCATTCTAAGATGAACTTCAAGTTCTCTTTCACCCTTAGAGTAGACTAGCATATCATCTATAAACACCAACACAATCTTATCCAAATACTCACGAAAAAATCGGCTCGTCAAATCCACAAAGAAAGCAGGTGCATTCATTAATCCAAATGGCATCACCAACCACCCATATGAACCATACCTAGGTCGAAATGTTGTGAAGGAATACTATCCTCCGCCACTCTTAACTGATGGAAACCTGTCGCCAAATCCAACTAGGAATGCGCTCTAACTCTACTCAATTGATCAAACAGATCGTTCATTCTTGGCAAAAGATACTTATTCTTAATTGTCCCTTCGTTTAACTTGCGATAGCCAATGCACATTCCCAAGGCGAACTGCTTGGTCTAATAAAATTCCTTCTTTCAAGGTCCACTAGCAGCACCTACAATTCCTTCATCTTAGTTGATGTCATCCTGCTAAGTGGTCTACTTACAGGTTCGGCACCGGGCATAGGATCTATTCTAAACTCAATAGCCCCTCCAGGTGGTAGTCCAGTAAACTGGCTCAAATACATCTACAAACTCTCTTGCGACCCAAACCCGACTAAATTCACTTTCTACCTCCATAGCATTAAGCAAAGCACAAGCATTCCGGTCAGTATTCTCTACCGAGAGTACCACTCGGTTATGGCTATCAGGGTGTCTCGGTGATATTTTCCTATCATGGAAAAATATTATAGTCTCATACTTACCCAACCAATCCATACCCAAAATGATACTGAAATCTACGAAATCAATAACATGCAAATTGAAGGTAAACTTATGACCTAACAAGTCAAGCTCAAACTAGTCACATCTTAACCCTAGAGCTGCATATTCTCCTATTGGATTCGCAAACCTAAGTTTCAAGTTAGGTGGGTTCTAAACATAATCTATCAACCAAACACTGAGATATAAATGAGTGTGATGCACCGGTATCAAAAAGTACTCTAAGTAAAATACTCTGAATCAAAAGCATAACTTCCATCACAGTCTTTCCTTTATCGGCTACAGTAGGCCTAGCTGGTCCTATAGCAAAAACTTTTCTTTTTTCCTCCTTAACCGGTTCTGGGCACTGACTCTTGTAATGTCCAACTTGATCATAGTTGAAACATTTCACATTCTTCTTACTTGTAGCTTTCTTCCCATTTCTTGATCGGCATTCATTAGCAAAGTGACCATTCTTGTCGCACTTATACTAAACTACCTCAACCTTAGATTTCTTAGTAGTTTCTCCCTTTTGTGCTCCCTTCTTTTTAAAGAACTTCCTCTTCTTCCCTTGAGAACCCTGAGTTTCCAATGACTTCTCTTTAGCAAGATCAGCAAGTAATTCCTCATGGCGAATGGCCATCTCCACCACTATATTACATGGATCACGGACATGTGTCATGATCATTCTAGCAAGCTTGGGCCTCAATCCTAGAATGAACTTCAAATTCATTTTAATGTCAGTATCTATAACAACATATCCATATCGAGAGAGCTATTCAAACCTAGTAGCATACTCGACTACTAACATCTCCCCCTAAACTAAATCCATAAATTCCTCATCAGCTTTGGCTTAGCAAACTCAGATACAAACTTCTGCTCAAATCTTGTTTTAAAATCAGCCCAAGTTAACTGCTCTTCTAGCACTCCAGTATTGACACTATTCCACTACTGTAATGCTGACCTCTGCAACTGTCTACAGGCCAACCTCTTCTTTTGTCCATCATTCAGACCCAAATCAGTAAATATACGTCCACAATGCAGTAGCCAATTTTGAACCTCTACGACACTCTCCGCTCCCAAGAATGGATTCCTACCCAAACTGGTGTAATCTCTACTCAGCAAAGCAATATTCCCAATTGGAGCCACGGGATTAGCTCTTCCTGCATTTCCAGCAGCTCCTGCTTGCATCAAACCGGCAAAGAATTGATACATCCCCCTTATATCAACTGGCGGATTTCCAGCACTCACATTGGCATCAACATTTTGATTACTAGAATTAGCCTGTCGACCCAGATTTCTCCTTGTAGTGGGTCGAGCATTTCCATTAGTTGTGTTGCTTCCTCCATTGGGATTTCCTCTTCCGTTTACTGCTTCCATATCTCCTTTCTTGTAAATCTACATACGAGCCTTAGTAAGATACAGAAGAACAGTCTAAGAGAGCGGGGAATACGTACTTATCTATATATAACTATATATTGCAAATACAAGTATGTTAATATAACGTTAACCCGAACACCAATCTTACTATCTGATTCATTGGATTATCTTTGGAAAATATTTTAGGTTTAAGTTTCTTTCAAAGTTTCATAAACCTATGCTATGATACCAACTTGTAACATCCCTCGTGAAAGAGCAAAATTAAAGGCTAGGGATGTTGCTGTCATCCATAGTTATTAATTCTCGAAGATCAAATACGACGATATTAGATACACTGATACATAGAAACATAAGAATATGGAAAAAAAATTAAACATCAAACAATTACCATATTCCATTTCAAAATATTCCAAATTGGTTACATAATCCCAATTCGCATACCACGTTCAGATAACATATAATTATTACAAAATATGTCAAGAGCGACATATGGAGATGCCCCTCTTGGTAGATCAGAGTATATAGATAGGCAAGAAAACAATTTGCCTTTACAAACAAAACACACAGAGGAAGTAATAGAACCCCAATAACAAGTTTGCCTCCTGCACATCCTCGGAAGCTTTATTCGTCTAAAAGAACACCTTGAAACCTTAACTCTCAACCTACTCAAAATCAATTGAGTACCCAAGAGTTTAAGGGGAAAATAAAAACTTTGAGTCAGGCATAAAGCCTGGTATGAATAATAATTTACCATCTCAAACTATTTAGATATCTAGTGAGACCACGCCACTTAGCGGAATGGGTTTTCCTCTCACTAGTATCTTAAACATTTACAAACCATATATTGTGCTTCTGCATCCACAATGGTTAAAACATAGTATTTCATAATCTTTATAATGATACGCAAAACAAGTAAATCAAATCTGGATTACCCATCCCCATTCATTATGTCTATCTGTCTCAATTATAGTTTCTAAGATTACTATTAACCCGATAAACATTTATGGACTATCTATCCAATTTCATAGTTTTCATGGGATTACTAAGAACCTATTGGTTACTCCAATATCTTATCTATTATCCTAGTTTTCATGGGCTAACTAGGAACTTATTGACTGACTGTCAATATCTAAATCTGGATGTAGTTTTCATGGGCCAACTACAAAGCTACTGGCCCCTACCAGTATCAAATCATAGTTTTCATTAGCTGACTATGAACCTATTATCCCCTGCCAATATCATACATTTTTCATAGGCTTACTATCAACCTATTGGCCCCTACTGATATCTTTAATTAAGATTTTAACATATGTCAAGTTATATTCACTACTGGGTCAACCTAACTGGTTATTCTTCCCTTTCCCCAAAATACAGTTATGGGTCAATGAAAATGTGAATAACATTTCCAAAAATCTTTATTTATGCCATGGTTTTTCCAAAAATCTTTATTATGCATTCTTTAAAACATAGCTTCAAAAAAAAATAAAGTACCCTTTCGAAAGCATTGGGTTTGCTCTTTAGAACATCATTTGGGTCAAATGGTTATATACGAAAGTATCTCTTTCGAAACCAACTAAAATAAATTTAGGGAAAAGTTGATGGTGTCGAAACCATCTCAGTCGAAAGAAAAGACCTTTAAAATAAATAAAATTTTGAAGGTTTGAGTCAAAACCCCCTTTCGACTTCATCACCTTCGAAACCCTCAACACCTTTTGAAAGCAATTAGGAAGCGGCTTAACTTAGGTAAAAACAAGAATAACCTATCAAAGGCATCGATGACTTCAATCCTTTGAAAGGAAAATTGCGGCTAGATTTCGACTAAGTTGGAACCTATCCTTTCAAAAGCATTTTATTTAAAGAAAAATTTCCCCTTCGAAAGCTATTTATAATGTCCCTTTTGAAAGCATGGCTTTCGACCGTGTTGAAAACTTTAAGTAAATCAAGGCAGGAATTTAACTTTAAAAAACCAACTAAGGTTCGACTCTATATGATATCAACTCAGCTGAAAGCCCTTCAAAAACTAGGTAGGAGCCAATCTTTCTAAAATTGAACCTTAGTTTCGACTCTAACGAAAGCATAGCTTTCGACACCCTACCTTCCGCTACTTACCAATACGCTTTGTACCAATTTCCATTAATACCATGTGCCTTGATTCTGACTTTGTGGGTTTCGACAGTAATGGTTTCGAATGAGATAGAGTGGAGGTAAAGGAGTCAAAAGGTGCCTCCGAAATAAGCGGACCTTCTGTTTCTAAAACGCTGATTTATAGCTATTCATAGTAAATTGCTTTATAACTAACCTACCACTTGTAATGCCTTGATTTGCTACTTTGAAACTTTTCATACACTTTCCATTAAAAACTGTATCAGTAATTTGATTTAAACCATAGAAAGGTAACGTTTAAACCAATCTATATATCAGAAGTAATATTTGTAGAAAAGTCATTCTTTAACAATATTTATTTTGCCAAATAAATCAACTGGAAGAAATCCACAAAAATCACAGAAAATCAATTTCATCATATAATCAAACATATTAAAATTTAGACCCAAATTCTTCCAGGAATATTCAAAATAAATTTTTAACCCAAATACTTCATATATACCATCAAAAATTAAAAATAAAATTTTCATAGCTTGGAAATTACGAAAATTAAAACCCTTCTCCAAAATCATGTTTTAGTTAACATTAAAATTTTCCATGGCATTTTAAAATCAATGAACCACGGTTTTGACCCTAAAACCACACGGATTTTGCATATAATTAAATTGTTTAAATCAAATAATCCATAACTTTTGCATATCATCATCCCAAATTATCATAGAAATGAAATAAACACTTAAATACGAAATTATAGGATTACAGAAAAAAAAAGAGAAGGTTATAATTCACCTTAAACTTGATAAGGAATTTGAGATTTGTTGTTGATTAATCCTCTCTAGCTTTTGATTCTTAACTTTTGATGGAAATTTGTAACAACTTGAATTCCAATGGGTCCAGATTTTTTGCAAAAATGCTAAAACCCAAGCTCACTGAAACCCGAGTTGGAAATCTGGTATCCTGCAAATAGGCAAAGACAAATATATTAGAGCTCAATTAAATATCTCACAGCATAATTGACTAAAATATAATTGTACGTAAATACTCATGAAAATAATAAAACTTTCAAAGCAAGTGTCATGTAGCTGAGAAGTCTCTTCCATCTACCTAACCTGTAGGATGTTATGAGGAGGGGTTCAGAACAAAAGTTCCGGTGAATGAATAAATCATATACTTCTAGGCTTAATTCTAGTATATCGTTTTATTTCCAATTACTCTTATACTATGTTCATTAGGTTACAATACTCTCGCCTCTGTTCGTGAACTGTGCCCATCTACCCCGTAGATTAAAACCTAATAACTAATATATTTCCCGATGACCATATTGGTCCTAGGTACCACCTATGGTACCTTTCGTATCCTCCTCGAAAAGGGCTCCATCATCTTGCTCCATAGCTATATCTGTAAAGGACTGCTTCATAAGGTCTACAATACAAATACTCGATCGTCTTGCTCCGTGAGCATTCCGTTGCTGCATCTGTAAAGGATTGCTTCATAAGGCCTGCAATACAGATGCTCCGCTACTTATTTTGAAAATGTAAATCGTGTCCGTACTAGTCTATGCTAGTGCTCGGACATCCAAAATGTACCACCCAATGCGTACACTGAGGACTGTGTAATCGTTCAGTCCACTCTCTGAATCCCACCAACAAGGTCTACCTTGTATGGAATTCAGTCGGGGATGTTCAATATCTATAAAGGATTGCTTCGTTAGGCCTACAATACAGATATTTTAGTTGGTCTATCTTTTTTTCATTGTGGCTATGGCCCCACGCAATCACCTCTAAACTATCGAAAGACTTCTAAAGAGTTAAGTGGTCGTGCCCTACTACAAAAACAATCTAACATCCAAATGGCGGTTCCCCTCATCCAATATCTCAATAGAGAAAGAATCATTGGCCTGGTGGTTTTAACTCTAGTCTTTCTCGAAATCGCTCTTGGTCTTGATGCTAGCCAATATCCGCATGCGACTATCCTTAAACTTGCTTGCAACTACTGGACATACGAATACCTTACTCCGAACATTAAGCCTTTCCGACTGCTTAGAAAAGTCTGTTTCGTTGGGCCTACAATGCAAATGCAGTCAAGGCAAACTCTTTTGATGGAACATCTACAGACCTGCCTTCAGGGGTGCAGCTTCGTTAGGCCTACCCAAAGAGCCATCCTAGAGTATCCTCACGTCCCGTTAAAGTCTCGTACTTCCTTAAAGCCCAAAAACACTAAGTTGGACTTGCTTCTCCATTTCTGAAATCCGTAGTGAATTACTTCGTTAGACGCTTCATCCTTTGGGCTGCTCCAAATGCATCTCAATTCTTTTATTTTACCCTAAGTCCAATCTTTTAGTTTGCGTTTAATTTACTTTCTTATTTTGTTGGCTACTTATTTACCCCAATTAGCATATTCTTTCCCTTGTCACGCCTCTATCTATTGTGAGATTTGCATTTATTTAAAAAGGAATGCTGTTGGTATGAGCCACATTCATTATCTTGCTTATTTAACATAATATAAATCTTAAGTTCGTTAAAATAAGCCTCTTTTATCATTCCTGCTTTATTTGCTTATTGAATTAATATAAATTATTTAAATGAGCTTCTACCATTATTATTGCTCATTAATTTATTCAAAGTCTCAAAATAAACTTTTCCGTTCTTATTACTTAATTATAACCTATGTTATAATTCTACCCGCAAATGTCATTTTCTCTTCTTTTATAGTCCATACATAATTCCAGCATTTCTTTTATGTTCTAATCTGCCTTCTTTCATTATGATATAGAATATTCTTTTATTCTCTTATATTATATAATTCATTTATCACAATAACTATCTTTTTAAATAGTCTGCGTAGTAAATACAGACCTAGGTTCATTATCATTTATAGCTTTAAGTTTTTATCTAATAATTAACTTGATTCATGTCATACTTTGCTTTATTATCTTCTATTCTAGAAAGTAATTCTATTTTACTTGGTTGGTTATGAAAACTATATTCAAAAATCCATTTCCATATTTTAATATTAAATAATACTATAAATAATACCGTAACTGCTAGATATTTCTTTCACTATAATGGAATGATGTAAAATACAATGGTTTCTCTACTTTACACTAATTCTCCTTTTCTTCTATTATTCTAGCAATTACATTCATTTTTTTCTTAAATATTAAATTATAGAAATGTATCATATTTTCTAAACCAACCAATTAACCTTTTAGCTACTCCCAAATCCATTTATTAGATTAATTAACTTTTCACATTTTAACGTAATTTTTTACAGTAATTCCATTCCTCAAACTTTTATTACTTTACATCTTATTTCCTTCATTTCACTATTCCTAATTATGTAATCCATATTCCAGTTTAATCTATTCTAATCCATATGCGAAGAAAGATGAGAAAATAGTAGAAGAATGATGCTTGCATAGAAATCCAAAATATAGAAATAGATGTAAATAAATACTAATACTGTAAATAAACTGTAAATTCCTTATAATTTAGCATAACTTAATTAATAGGATTAAATATTGGATAAAATTATCTAAACGGGAATTTAATTATAATATATCTTAAATTTAAAGGATATATAAATAAATTCACTCACATTGCAAGCTTTCCAAACCTCCCTATTTTTATTTCAGATCTGTCTCTAACATGTATATTCACCTTCCTTGTAATCCCTATTTGGAATTACAAACGATATATTTATAGATCTATAATATTTGAAAGAGAAAAGGAAGAGATTTGGATTAGAAACAGCGAATAAAACTTTGATTTAGGGTTTTACCTTTGACATAGCCTTATGATTTGAACCAATTCCTAGTTCCCTAATTAATTTTGTTCTCTTTCTATTTAGATCTGAATTCGTGTGAATTAGATCTAAAATTTTGTTATTAAGAAAGTATAGAAGAGATAGAAAAATGGCAGAGCTTCTGTAGGCAAAAGAAAAATAATAAGAATAAAAATGAGGCTCTGCACCTATATTTATAGTGGTTCAAATCAGTGCTAACCATTAGATATAAAACCCTAAAATCTAAACTTACACTCGGTCTATGGACATTAAATTAATATGTTTTCTTCTGCGCTTGTTTTATTTTTCAAATTACTTCTCCAAAAATCTTTTCACAAATCACTTTTCCCTTTTCTCTCGCAATCTATGGAAACATATATTTTTAAATGTAACATTTCTTTTAGATAATATTTCCCTATTAATATCACTCAATTAATAGTTTTAAAAAAACCTGAATTAATTTACTATCCAATTAATCCCTGCCAGCACTGTGATTTCTTACCAATATTAATATGCTAATCAACACCATATTAATTTGTCACATATATGCATATCAATTTATTTTTTTCCCATAATTATTGCATGCATATGTTCTACAATTGAATTTTGAATCACAATCTTAATTATATATGTTACCGTAAGTCTCCATGTTTACTAATTGACAATTGATTACTTGCATAAATTACTCTTTCCCCATTTTATTCTCTTGCACATATATTTTTCTAATCATATCAATTAGTTTCTATAATATATGTTCCATTTCTTGTCAGTTCCTATCAACTGATCACCTCTACTAATTAACTGAATATTAATTTTCCTTTTAAACAAACACCGTCAATTAATCTTTCCTATTAATTAATTTTATATACTTTCTCTCTCGAATTTATTTGTTACACAAATATATATGTATTCTAAATAATATTAATTAGTTGTCCCATTTACAAATATTTCTTTGTTTTAAAATTTCAAACATATATAACTTAATTAAATTATTTGCATGTATAATTGTAATTTAACACGGGGTGTTACATTCTCTCTCCCTTGGGAAATTTTGTCATTGAAATTTGATAAGGGTTCAATTATGTAATTTCTCGTCTTACTCGTATCCATTTTGTGTACATCCAATTTTGCAACAATCCGTGCATAGTGCAAAGTGCAATATATCATAAAATATATGCATGTACAAGAATTTCTATGTGGTGCCTCCTATATGAATGCTTTTTCTTTTAGAATTTCCTTTTAAAACATGATACACACATCCAAAATATACTTGCAATTTCTATATGAATGCAATCTTTTGAAAACCCCAAACATTTTTCATTCAATTTTTTCCAACTCCTACTGAATAGGAGTATAGTTCAACATATTTTTACATCCAAACCTACCACACAACTTTTAATTTTCAAATTTAAGAAAATTCTAATTTTTCAAATTCGATTTCTTATGTTATAAAGAAGGTGGAAAACGGAAAAACTTCATATTTCTTCGATTTTCTTTTGCGCACATCTTCCTTCGTACTTAGGATTTTGGCTACTATTCTAAAAAAAATTATTTACTTCCCCGAGCAAAGTCTACATAAGAAAATATCTCTTTTTAAAATTTCCTTTTGACGTTTCTATCGCTTTCTTTAAATCTATTATTTCCTTTTAGTTATCTTATTCTGCTTTTACTCATTTTTTTTAATACAGCAACTAAAACAGCTATCATCTAGGGTAAGGAGGTCTAGAGCCATGTCCACTTTGACACAGAAATATCATACTCTAGAAATCCAAGAAACTCATATGTTCCTCTTACCGCCTATTACTTTTTACCAACTTACGCTATATTACTCACAACGAATAAGATTTATTCATCTCTTCAATTCCATGCTCAAAAAGAAATAACTAAATCTCATTTGCTGCAATGGATAAGTGTTTCAATCTATGTAGTCTCTATCTAAAAAGACAATTAAGCCTGGGGAAATTTTCTCTTTACCTTTCGCTTTTCCCCAACTAAGGTCTACATATCCCAACCACATGTGTCTTATCATCCTACTAATATCATTTCACTATTCCTCTATAGTCTGCACACATGAAGCAACATTTCTAGGTTTTCACTAGTGTCCTATACACCTTACGAGAACTTTTATTACCACTAAATGTAAATATTGTTATAACCTTATACTTTTCCCATTACACCTAGGAAATGATTCTTATCTACTCCATATTTAAAAGTCTGATTTGATTTAGTATTTATCAATTTCTCTTCAAAAATTAAAACTTCTAAATTTTATCTTTTCAAAAACTTATTTACTTTTCCACCAAACCATCTTTTTTTTAAACATGTCTTACTTGTTCTTAAACATTTTTCTTTTTTCTTGACTTTAAAAAAAATGCCCTCACACGTTTTCAAAATATCCTTCTTTTATTATAGATTTTCAAATTTACTAAAACCAGGGTAAATAAGTACAATTATTTTATCAAAAACCTCTTAACTTTCCTACTCTTCCAATTACTTAACCTTGAAGGAGTTACTAACTTACTACACTTAATGGTTTTATACCTTAATGTATTGGAATTACTTTCTCTTATGAGAAACCATTAACGCAAAAACCTTCTATGAATCCTTTAAAGGAGGATTTCATGTTTGTGTGAAATTATAAGGAATTTATTTTATATTTTATCAAAATAGGCTATACAAAATATGGTGTTTTCCATATCTTGTACACATCTTTCACATATTCATTATAGCTTGCACAAAACATCTTTATTTGTGAATCATAGAAAATTATATCATTATTCATTTCATTCCAATAGGTAAGGTATGTTTACTCTATATTTACTTACATAAGATATTTCCTATTAAATTCATTAATTTATCGTACATTATTTTTCAAAAGAACTCATTTTAAAACTTCTTTATAACTAGAAAATATTTTCATGTGCTTATTTAAATAATAAGTGTAAAATAAACCACTTTAGAAATTATCTCAAAAACTCATTTGGGTTAAAACAGATGTTGCGTAAAACACAGTTATTATAACCCAAAAATACTAGTATCTGGATTCAATTAAAATAAATATTAATAAATCTCATATGCTGTGTAAAAACATTTACTTTGGGAGTCACCTACTATAACAATAGTGGCATTGTCTATGCTTCCTTTATTTTTACTGAAAACATTTATTACAATAATAAATGTTGTAACATACATATTCGATACCTAACACACTCTAGCTTTTTGTGTTTAAAATCTCTGTATATCTACAAAGAAACTAGCGAGCTATACATGCTCTATAATTCTTCAAAAAGAATTTCGCTTTTAACAAAATTTACATCATATAAAAACCAATTTAAATTTCATACCACTTATTTTTTCAAAAAAATCCAATATTTACATCCTCAAATATATTAACATTTATATTTTTCAACTTTTTCAATTCAAAAGTTTCTTTTTTATTGGGTTAGACATAAAGTGGATTTTCTTCATACTAAAACCTCTTATTCTTCCCAAAATAAAAACACTCTTCCTACTATCCCGAAGGAACTTCCCTGCTTCCTAAAACATATGGGCACACATTTTCTCTAAAAACATGGCTTATTTGTAAGCTATAAATCAGTAATAACATAGGACTCTACATACTTGGGTCATCTTAAACCTAACTAGCAAATTATGCACAAATATATTTCTAAAAACTTTCCATATGTTAAAAACTATGGTTGGGGACTATTTGGATTTTATTACTATATATTTATATTTTATTCAAAAATACAAATAAGTTCACTCACTATCTACCTAGGAATCCTAAACCTAAGCTCTGTTGCCAAATGTAATAACCCGAATTCCAGTGGGCTCGGATTTTTCGCAAAAATGCTAAAACCCAAGCCCATTGAAACCCGAGTTGGGAATCTGTTTTCCTGCAAATAGGCAAAGACAAAGATATCAGAGCTCGGTTAAACATCTCACAGTGGAATTGACTAAAATATAATAGTAAGTAAATACTCACCTAAATAGTAACACTTTCTAAGCAAGTGTCGTAAAGCTGAGAAGTCTCTGTCATCTACCTAACCTATAGGACGTTGTGATGAAGGGTTCAGAACAAAAGTTTTAATGAATGAATAAATTATATACTTCTAGGCTTAATTATGCATATATGGTTTTATTTTCATTTACTCTTATATTAGGTTCATTATTTACAATACTCTCGCTTATGTTCGTGGACCGTGCCCGTCTGCTCCATGGTAGATTAAAGCCTAATAACTAATACATATATGTAGCTATATACCCTATGACCATATTGGTCCTAGGTACCACCCATGGCACCTTCCGTATTCTCCTCGAAAGGCCTCCATCGTCTTGCTTCGTAGTAATATCTGTAAAGGACTTCTTCGTAAGGCCTACAATACAGATACTCCATCATCTTGCTCCACAAGCGCTCTACAGCTACATCTGTAAAGGACTGCTTCGTAAGGCCTACAATACAGATGCTCCACTACTTACTATGAAAATGTAAATCGCGTCCGCACTAGTCTATGCAAGTGCTCCAATATCCACAATGTACCACCCAGTGCGTACATTGAGGACAACGTAATCGTTCTGTCTACTATCTGAATCCCGCCAACAAGGTCTACCTTGTACGAAATTCGGTTGGGGTATTCCTATATCTGTAGATGACAGCTTCATTAGGCCTACAATACATGTATGCTAGTTGATCCATTTTATTTTTATCGTGGCTATGGCCCCACGCAGCCACCCCTCAAGTAACCGAAAGACTTCTAAAGAGTTAAGTGGTCGTGCCTTACTACAAACAATCTAACATCCAAATGGTGATGCCCCTCATTCAATGTTTCGATAGTGAAAGAATCATTGGCCTAGTGGGTTAACTCTAGTCTTTCCCGAATCGCTCTTGGTCTTGATGCTGGCCGATATCCGCATGCGACTATCCTTAAACTTACTTGCAAGTACTGGACATACGAATACCCTACTTTGAACACCAAGCCCTTTTGACTGCCTACAAAGGTATACTTCGTTAGGCCTACAATGCAAATGCAATTAGAGCATACTCTCTTGATGGAACACCTACAGACCTGCCTACGGAGGTGCAGCTTTGTTAGGCCTACCTAGAGGGCCATCCTAGAGTATCCTCACATCCCGTTGAAGTCTCGTTCTTCTTGAAGTCCAAAAACACAAAGTTGGACATGCTTCTCCATTTTTGAAATCCATGATGAACTGCTTCGTTAGACGCTTCATCCTTTGGGCTTCTCCAAACGCATCTAAATTCTTTTATTAAACCCAAAGTCTAATCATTTAATTTGCGTTTAGTTTAGTTTCTTATTCTGTTAGCTATTTATTACCCTAATTAGCATATTCTTGCCCTTGTCACACCTCTATCTATTGTGAGATTTCCATTTATTAAATAGGGAATGATGTTATATGAGCCACATACACTATCTGGCTTATTTAACTTAATAAAAATATTAAGTTCATTAAAATAAGCCTTTTTTATCATTCCTTCTTTATTTGCTTATTGACTTAATATAAATTATTTAAATAAGCTTCTACCATTATTGTTGCTCATTAATTTATTCAAAGTCTCAAAACAAGCTTTTCTGTTCTTATTACTTAATTATAACCCATGTTATAATTCTACCTGTAATTGACATTTTCTCTTCTTTTATAGTCCGCACATAATTCTAACATTTCTTTTCTGTTCTAATCTGCTTTCTTTTATTATGATATAGAATATTCTTTTATTTTCTTATATTATATAATTCACTTATCATAATAACTATCTTCTTAAATAGTCTGCGTAGTGAATGATGACCTAGATTCATTATCGTTTACAGCTTTAAGTTCTTATCTAATAATTTACTTGATTCATGTCATACTTTGCTTTATTATCTTGTATTCCAGAAAGTAATTCTATTTACTTTAGTTGGTTATGAAAACTATATTGAAAAATCTATTTCCATATTTTAAAATTAAATAATACTATAACAATAATCCGTAACTGCTAGATATTTCTTTTTCTATTTTGGAATAGTGTAAAATACAGTGGTTTCTCTATTTTACACTAATTCTCTTATACTTCTTTTATTCTAGCAATTATGTTAGTTATGTTTTAAATATTAAATTATAGAAATATATCCTATTTTCTAAACCAATCAATTAACCTTTTAGTTACTCCCAAATCCAGTTAATAGATTAATTAACTTTTCTCATTTTAACATAATTTTTTCCAGTAATTCCATTCCTTTAACTTTTATTACTTTACATCTTATTTCCTTCATTTTCGTGATGCTCCACCCTGAGACCCATATTAACAAAGAGTATTACTGGGTAATACGGCCTGCTAATGCGGAGAATAGGGCTAGATAGGAGCAACCATCTATATCCTTGTCTTAGATATCTATTGAATACGTCGACAAAAGCTATATATTTTTTATTCTATATCAAGTGGATCGACATATCCAATAAATATGTAATATAAAGTCATAGATGGCTATGGGATCTATCAGAACAAAATACAACAACTCACATGCAAAACACATCGCAGAACAGTAGATCATCGCATATACACGCGCGCGCACACACACACACACACACAAATATACATATACATAAACATCATAGAGTATACAAAATGATACATATCAAGTGGTATAGCGACCACAATATACAAGCGAGCCAAAAGAATATACATACCAGAATAGCAGAAAGGACTACACAAAAAGCTATATCAAAAAGAGTTAGCAGAATAGTCCATGTGGAAGCAGAATAGGCTAAGTCCAAATGTACCTAACTTGAAACACCTTGGTCTGACCGAGTATAAATACATGGGTCAGTCTAGCTAAACAAATCTGTTTATAAAGATAAGCGTTAATATGAGCACAAGAATAAAGTGATAATATTCTCAAGTGAGAAGGGAAAATTAAAGTGTGTAGTTCATCAAGTGATAATATGGTATCACTACACAAATATATAATTGGAAAAGAGATAAAACAATTCATAAACGCTAAAAATAGCAAGCCTCATATCATTAACATATCATAAATCATCAATAAGGGTTTAGGGAAAATTATAGCTCCTAAAAGGAGAAATCCCAAATCCACCATAATGGCAACCTCAAAAGCAATCTCAAAGAAATCACCATCTCCAAAAGCGCCACAAGGCAAATAAATCTCCAAACAGGGGATTAAAATCTGAAATATATGCCATATCGGCAATCTCAATAAAAAGCCAGTGTAGGAAACTCAAACCTCAAAGATAGAACTCATAAGAGTTCAAATTCCTACAAGACAATCGCCGAATATAAATATAATATCCCAAATGGCTCAAACGGCCAACAATAAAAAGGCGATACTCTAGGGAAATCACAAACTTCAATGAAATCATCTCAAAGATATAACACGTGCTTATGGTCGAATCCCGCCAAGTACTGTTCTCTCAAAATAAGGCTCCACGTCTCTTAGACAAACATTTTAAAGAACAATAAACACGTCTCTTAGAGAACCATCTCGAAGGACAACATCCTAAAGGACAAATATGTCGCAATAGACAAATACGTCTCTTAGACAAACGTCCTGAAGGAAAAATAACCCGAAGGTCAAGTACTGGCTAACACGTTTCTTAGACATATGCGTCACAAACTTTCGATTAGGAACCCGAACAGTGTTAACGTGTGTCCTATACCACACGTTCGCACTAAACGGTTTACTAACCGCTAGTAAATTTTAAACTCAAATCAGTAAAAAGTTTACCATATCTCATCAACAAACTCGACCCGAAGGTCAAAACGATCAAAATGAAAAGTCAAAAATTAACCAATAAGATAAACTCACGTGTCCCATACCACATGTTGTACCAAACCGTTTAATTCTCCTTCTCATTCCCTCGAATAGTGCAAAAACATGTATTATATATATAAAATAATTTACTTGAGAAAACAAACATTTAAAAGCAATTTTCGAAATCAATTTAGAAAACCGTATTTGAAAATTCCCTTACTATTGAGAACAAATATATTTCCTATTTGAAAATATTTGAAAATATTTTATAATAATTATTTTGAAATACCCATTAAATTTAAAAATCATTTCAAAAGATTTGGAGAAAACCGTACTCGAAAACAAATCAAAACGAAGAAAATCACCCAAACCGATATTCAAATTCAAATTCAAAATAACTCAAAATTTGAATTTCAAAACCTCCAAAATTTGACTAATCTATTGATAGATATCATGGTCTATAATCATCATCAAAAACATCACGAATACGACTGGAAAATGAAGCAAAAGAAAGTTGGAAACATCAAAACAAAAGAGGAGACAAGGCAAAATTTTGCCTTTGCCAGGCCGACCTCCTTGGTCCCTAGGTCGACCGAACTGTCAACCAAGGAGCCTTTGGGTCGACAACCATGTTCACCTAGGGTGGAGTGGTAGTCGACCTAGCATACGAACTTTGTTTCAGTTGATTTCCTGCTCGCCGATTGATTTTCCAGCAAGATTTTAACATATCAAATGACCATAAAATTCAACCAATATTTACAGAGATGGAGTTCAACATGCAAGCCACTAAATGAAAGAAATCCGGCAGCATTTCTTTGTCGGAATCACAACATATAAGGGTTCAAAGATGCAACAGAAACTGAACATAAGCTCACAACAGGAAATTGCAAACAGAAACAAATTCTTTTATAGATTCAAGCACTGGCACTTTTTTTGTTTGATTATGATCTTAAACAACTCACCTTGCCGATAGATGATAAAATCTTAGAGTTTGCAACAAAGTTGAAGCCTTTTGGCAAGATTGGAGCTTCTAAATACCTGTAGGAAGCAAATATAGGACATGCAAACAATATACAATGAGAATTAGAAAACTTCTTACTGTAACTAGAATTTGTGATGAAATTTAAGTAGTTTGAAGTGGATTACCTTTGATTTATCACTAGATTGTAAAAAGTCTTTGTTTTGTTGAATTAAAATGAAGAAATTGCTTGAATTTTGCAAATTGAGATAATAGTTTACTGACTTTTTCTTTTTAGGTTGGAGGAGGAAGAAGAGACTGAAATGGACGTAGAGACTCTTTCTTTTTCCCTCTTTTAACCAGGCTAAGTGAATATGGCTGAACTGGACCCAAATAAAAAAATAAAATGAGATGACTTAAGGTTAAAATCAATGCCTAGCCAAAAATATATGTGCATATCCCATACATACACAAATAAAAATTCATTTCTTTATTTGTACACAAAAGAAAATTATGAAAACTTGTATACATATAAAATAAAACATTTTCTATAATTTAAAAAGATTAATTTAAATTTTTATAACATTTTTATTATTAAAATCCTTAATTTAACACAAATACACCATTTACTCAAATATATGAATAAAACATTGTTTGTAACTTCTAAAATTCCACAAAATTTATTTTCTCACCTAGAAAAATATTTCAAACCAATTCAAAACATTATTTATAGCTAAAAATTATTTTTAAATCAATTTCCACCTTTTGTTTCAATAACCCACCTTTAAAAATTACATACTTCTATTAAAAATTATTAAAAGAAGCAAATAGGCAATAATTAATATAATTATTGCATTTTCTATGAAATGAAATTATTTTCGTTATTTAAAGCCCATATTCCATTTATTACCACTCCAAACAAAATAAAATAAAGTTTGGAATTTCATTTTCTCATTTTAAATTTCAAAATTCATTGTTTATTCCAAATAAACAATTTAATTTCTCCAATTTTAATTTAATTTACAATATTATATTCCAATTATTATTATAGAAAGATAACCTCTAAACCATGGTTGTTACAGACTCATCTCTTAACAAAATTGCATCCTCGTAATTTCTAGAGAAGGTATTCAACTATTTAATTTCAACACTCAAAAGGAAATAAGCTTGAGATAAAGAAAGATTCTCACCATTGCTATGCGAAGATGGAAGACCGGGATAGGATCGCTCGATAAACTCTTTGGTTTCCCAAGTGCATTCATTAGGATTAGCGGACCATTGAACCTTAACGAGCGACACATCCTTGTTACGAAGGCGTCTCACCTCCGAAGCAAGCACGCGAATAGGCCACTACAAGTAGATAGGTCTGGTGGGATCTTAAGCTCTTGTAAATCATAAGAATCAAAAACAGAATCCGACGTTCGAAGACACTTTCAAAGCTGAGAGATGTGAAACACGTCATGAAAGCCAGATAGATGAGCTGGAAGTGAAACTCTATAAGCCACAGGGCCAATACGTTCGGCAATAAGAAATGGTCTTATAAAGTGAGGAGCCAATTTTACAGCCATACTAAAGCGCATTACCCCCTTTAGAGGAGAAACATGAATGAAGACGAGATCAGCAATAGAGAACTCGAGAGGCTTCCTATGGTTGTCCATGTAGAATTTCTAGCGGCTCTGTGCATCTTTCATTCTCTGTCGAATAATAACAATCTTCTCGGAGAATCACGAATAGAATCTAGGCCTAGAATTTCCAACCAACATGAAGGTGATCGACACAGCCTTCCGTATAAGGCTTCGAAAGGAGCCATACTGATACTAGACTGGAAACTATTATTGTAGGAGAATTACGCAAGAGGTAGGCGATCCTCCCAACTACCTTAGAAATCCAAAATACAAACACGAAGAAGATCCTCAAGAATGCGATTCACCCATTCAGTCTGTTCATCAGACTACCAATGATAAGATGTGCCGAAGTTAAGCTTTGTTCCTAAAGCTTGCTGAAGACTCTGTCAGAAATGACTCATGAATAAAGGATCACGGACACAAACAATCAAACTAGGAACACTGTGAAGTCTCACGATTTTCTTGATATATAACTTGGCCAAATGGGAAGCACTCCTATTAGACTTAATAGGAATGAAATGAGCTGATTTGGTGAGGCGATCAACAATAACCCAAATGCTAGAATGGCCCGATCTCGAACGAAGTAGGCCATCAATTAAATCCATCGAAATATGATCCTATTTCCACAATGGGACCTCTAAAGGCTGAAGGAGACCAGAACGACGCTGATGCTTAGCTTTGATAAGTTGACAAGTAATGCAATCGCTCACTTAACTCACCACATTGCACTTCATTCCTTCCCAATAATAAAGGCGATGCGTATCGACATACATCTTACTACTATCGGGATGAATGATATACTTAGAACGGTGACAGTCATTAAGACTGTCATGCCTAAGTGCAGAATCAAAAGGCATGACTAGATGGTTCTTCTTGCAAAGACACCTATAAGAATCAATGATGAATTCCCGCAAATCCTCATTACGGGACTCAAACTCACAAATCAGGATAAGGTGCACAAGATCAGGATCACACCGCTGAGCATCGACAATATGATCTAATAAACTTGGTCGAGCTTCCAAACCGAATAATAAAATAGGAGAATCAGAAGATGGAGCTCGATCACGAATATCATAAAGGGATAAACTCTCTAGAACATCCCACTCGGCAAGCATCATAGAAACAATAGCTGAATGTTTGTGACTAAGTGCATCAGCAACACGATTACTCTTACTAGAAGTATACTGGATATTGAAGTCGTAAGAGGTAAGGAACTCGAGCCAACGCTTTTGCCTCATATTGAGCTCTTTCTAAGTGAACAGATATTTCAAGGACTTGTGATTGGTATAGATAATGAAGCGCTCTCCTAATAGATGGTGTCGCCAAATCTTCAAGGTGAAGACAATGGCAGCTAACTCGAGGCCATGAGTAGCATAGAGAACTTCATTCAGTCGCAGTTGCCTAGAAGCATAAGCAACTACCAAATCCTTCGGCATAAGCATGACACCAAGGCCACATCTACTAGCATCGGTGTAGACAACAAGATCATGATTCCCTTCAGGAACCACTAGAACAGGAGCATTAGTGAGAAGCTCCTTCAACTTCTGAAAAGAAGCTTCACACTTGAAAAGAAGCTTCACACTTATCTGACCAAATAAATCGAGCGCCTTTCCGAGTAAGGCTGATGAGAGGAAGAACAATGCGGGAAAAATCCTTAATGAATCGGCGGTAGTAATCCGCCAATCCAAGGAAGCTTCGGATCTCATGAACATTCTCAGGCCTCTTCCAATTCTGAATGGCTTCGATCTTCGAAGTATCGACTGAAATGCCCTCGGAAGAAATAATGTGGCCTAAGAACTTAACCTTATTCTCCCAGAAATGGCACTTGGAGAATTTGGCTTTAAGTTGATAATGACGAAGAGTACTTAAGTCAATTCTCAAATGATTAGCATGCTCGGCTTTAGACTTTGAATAAACAAGAATGTTGTCGATGAACACAAGGACGAACTTATCAAGATATTCCTGGAATACTCGATTCATAAGATCGATAAAGAAAGCAGGAGTGTTTGTCAAACCAAACGGCATAACGCGCCACTCATAAGATCCATATCGAGTGCGGGAAGCTGTAAGGGCTTTTTATCTTCCACAACTCGTATCTGATGAAAACCAATGGCAAGGTCGAGCTGAGAGAAGACCTTAGCGCCACTCAATTGATTGAACATATCATTGATCTTAGGCAACGTATACATATTCTTGATGGTCAACTCGTTAAGCTGGCGATAGTCGATGCAAAGTCTAAGAGTTCCATCGGACTTCTTCACGAAGACGACCGTGGTACCCCACGGTGAAAAACTAGACCTAATCAACTACTTGGACTCAAGATCTAAAAGCTGCTTCTTAAGTTCCTCATTTTCTTTTGTAGACATCCTTGTGGGAGGACGATTAATTGGCTGCATGCTTGGAATTAGATCAATATGGAACTCAATCGCCCGCTTGGGTGGCAAACCCGAAACCAGCTCAAACACATCAGAGAAATTAGAAACAATAGGAATACAAGATATATCATCATCATCTCGTGAGTATTGAGAATATAAAGCCACTTTGGAATTACCCATATTCCGAAGTACAAGTGATAGCTGAGCAGACGAATCTGGATGTCGATGATATAAAACTCTCTCAGAACAATTAATCTTAGCATCGTATCGCACTAGCCAGTCCATACCCAAAATCATACTAAAACCCAAATAAGAAATAACGTGCAGATTCACACGAAAATAAAATCCACATAAAACAATCTCAACATCATCACAAAGCATGCTAAGGGTTGCAGATCCCCAATTGGATTTGCAATCCTCAATGAAGTAACAAGGCATGGAACATCCAAAGAAATAGCATCAACAAGCTTTTTCGATACAAATGAATGCGACGTACCCGTATCGAAGAGAACTCAAACAGAACGATCATGGAATAAAATAGAGCGTTCAAGGAAAGAAGGAGATGTACCTCTGCGCTGAGAGGACCCTCCAGAAGCATCCACTACATTCAGTTTGCCAAACTGGGTATTCGGAGCAATAGGACAATTAGCAACTCGATGACCCTTCTTCTTGCAATAGCGGCAAATAATAGGCTTAGGGCAGTCACAGATCATATGGTCAAATGAGCCACAATTGAAACACCCCTTTCAAATAGGAGGTACTCCACTAGGCTGAGAACTAGACCAACAAACTTCTTCTTCTTCTGAGGAAAAAACTTCGGGTTATGAAATGGTAACTTCTTCTTATTGGTGTTCTTACGAATCTCAGCCTCATCACCACTATCGCACTCCTTCTCGACGGCTTTGAGATGAAGTGCCAAGTCAACCAACTCCTTGAAAGAAAGCTTGAGTTGGAGCATCAAAGACTTCTTGAGATACTTCTTAAGACCAGAGACAAAATTCAGATTCTTCTTGTAGGAGGTACTAATGTATTCGAGACCATATTTAGATAAGGCCTCGAATGATGAAACATAATCAAAGACGGAGGACTTTCCTTGCTTCAACTTAAGGAAGTGACAGGCCAATTAAGCTTTCTCAGATTCAGGAATGAACTTGAGCTCGAATCATTCCCGAAACCGAGTCCAAGAAAGAGTAGATTATCGAGCTTGGCAATGAGAAGACTCGTACTAGTCGAAAGCACGCTCTTATAGCATGCTTGATGCCACAAGAACTCTATGATGGTAAGAGATCCATGCGAGAGATGATGCGCTCACACATGTGAATCCAAGCTTGGACCTCAAGAACGGACTCAGAGCCTTTGAACGGCTTTCCTCCGAGATGAGAGAAATCACTACACATGCGCGCAAAGACAAACTTCCACGAAGGAGACAATGGAGTAGGAGCTAGAGGCTTAATGCTCCTAAATAACTCCATAAATTGATCGACGGACATATAAACGCCGACCGGATGCGAGCCGCTGGATTTTCCAGCATCTGAGTGTCGTCCTCTGCCTCTTTTAGCCATTAGCTAAAAGTTAAGATATGATAAAGATTATTCATAGGGTAGATACCATTAATTCAATAAGGAATACTACAGAATTAAAATGCATTCCTAGATGTATTCCCAAACTTCTATCTACCTCAAAGGACAAAAGGGTCAAAGGCATGATGATTAAGGGATTCGTAACACTTGTATTACACTTAGATATACTGTAATATATGCTTCTGTTCTATGTTTATCATATTTTTTTCTGAACTAAGCTCTGATACCAAGCTATGACGCCCCACCCTCAGACCCACATTAACAAAGAGTATTAATAAGTAATATTGTATGCTAATGCGGAGAATAGGGCTGGATAGGAGCGACCATCTATAGACTTGTCTTAAATATCTATTGAATACATCGATAAATGCTATATATATTTTTCTATTTCAAGTGGATCGACATGTCCAATAAATACTTAATACAAAGCCATAGGTGGATATAGGATCTATCAGAACAAAATACAACAACTCAAATGCGAAACACATCACAAAATAGTAGATCATCACATACATATATACATATACAGATACATCACAAAGTATACAAAATGATACATGTCAAGTGGTATAGCAACCATAATATACAAGCAAGTCAAAAGAATATACATATCAGAGTAGCGAACAAAAAGGACTACCCAAAAAGCTATATCAAAAAGAGCTAGCATAATAGTCCATGCGAAAGTAGAATTGGTTAATTCCAAATGTACATAACCTGAAACACCTCGGTCTGACCCGAGTATAAACACACGGGTCATCTAGCTAAACAAATCAGTTTACAAAGATAAGCGATAATATGAGTATAAGGATAAAGTGATAATATTCTTAAGTGAGAATGGACAATTAAAGTGTACGGTTCATCAAGTGATAATATGTTATCACTACACAAATATATAATCTCAAAAGAGATAAAAAAATTCATAAAACACTACATGTAGCAAGCCTCATATCATCAACATATCACAAATCATCAATAACAGTTTATGGAAAATTATAGCTCCTAAAAAGGAGAAATCCCAAACCCGCCATAATGGCAACTTCAAAAACAATCTCAAGAAATCACCATCTCCAAATGCGCCACAAGGCAAATAAATCTCTAAATAGAAGATTAAAATCTCAAATATATGTTATATCGGCAATCTCAATAAAACGCCAGTGTAGGCAACTCAAATCTCAAAGATAGAACTCACAAGAGTTCGGATTTCTGTAAGGTAATCGCTGCATATAAATATAACATCCCAAATGGCCAACAACAAAAAGGCGATACTCTTGGAAATTACAAACATCAATGAAATCATCTCAAAGATATAGCATATGCTTATGGTCAAAGCCCGCCAAGCACTGTTCTCTCAAAATAAGGCGCCATGTCTCTTAGAATAACGTCCCAAAGGACAATAAATATGTTTCTTAGACAAACATCCGGAAGGATAACATCCAGAAGGACAAACACGTCGTTATGGACAAATACGTATCTTAAACAATCATCCCAAGGACAATTGACCCGAAGGTCCAATACTGGCTAATAAATCTCTTAGACAAATGCGTCACAAACTTTCAGCTAGGAAACCGAACAGTGTTAACGTGTGCCCATACTATAAGTTTGCACTCAAGAGTTCACTAACCGCTAGTAAATTTCACACTCAAATCAGTAAAAAGTTTATCTCATCTCATCGTTAAACTCGATCCGAAGGTCAAAATGATCAAATGGACAAGTCGTGAATTAACCGATAAGATAAATGCACGTGTCCCATGCCATGTGTTTTACCATACCATTTAATTCTCCTTCTCATTCACTCAAATAGTGTAAAAATGTGTATTATATATGTAAAATAATTTACTTGAGAAAACAAGTTTTTAAAACTAATATTCGAAATCAAAATAGAAAACTGTATTTGAAAATTCTCTTATTATAGAGAATAGATATATTTTATATTTTAAAATACTTTAATGTATTTTATAATAATTATTTTGAAATGGCCATTAATTTCAAAAATCATTTCAAAAGATTTGGAGAAGACCATGCCCGAAAACAAATCAAAACGAACAAAATCACTCAAACCGATATTCGAATTCAAATTAAATTCAAAATAATTCAAAATTTGAATTCCAAAACCTCCAAAATTTAACTAGTATATTAATAGACATCATGTCCTATAATCATCATCAAAAACATCATGAATATAGCTGGAAAACGAAGCAAAAGAAAGTCGGAAACATTAAAACAAAAGAGGAGACAAGGCAAATTTTGCCTTTGCCAGGTCGACCTTGAGGTCAACCAGGAGGTCGACCTCCTTGGTTCCTAAGTTGACCGTAAGGTCGACCTAGGAGCCTCTGGGTCGAGAGTCAGGTCAACCCAGGGAGGGGTGGCAGTCAACCTAGCATACGAACTTTGTTTCAGTTGATTTCCTACCCGTCGACTAATTTTCCAGCAAGATTTTAACATATCAAATGACTATATAATTCAACCAAAATTTATAGAGATGGAATTCAATATGTAAGCTACCAAATGCAAGAAATCTGGAAGCATTTCGTTATCGGAATCATAAGTTATAAGGATTCAAAGATGCAACATCAACTGAATATAAACAAGCAAAATATTCGCTACAGGAAATTGCAAACAGAAACAATTTTTTTCTACAGATTCAAGCATTGGCACTTTTGTTTTTGCTTGATTGTGAGCTTATACAAATCACCTTGCTAATAGATGATAAAAGCTTCGATGTTGCAGCAAATTTGAAGCCTTTTGGCAAGATTGGAGCTTCTAAATACTTGTAGAAAGCAAATATAGGACATGCAAACAATATACAATAAGAATTAGAAAACTTTTTACCGTAACAAGAATTTTTGATGAAATTTAAGTAGTTTGGAGTGGATTACCTTTGATTTATCACTAGATTGTAAAAAGTCTTTGTTTTGTTGAATTAAAATGAAGAAATTGCGTGAATTTAGAAAATTTCAACTTTGTACATGCCCATCCTTAAAGTGCGCAAATACAAAGTTAAAATTTATATTGGTGCACTTTAGAAGTACGCAAATAAAGTTTATTTCCTTTTATGGTTAACCTCTAGACTTATCATAAAAAAAGGGTATTACTATCCTCACACATCAAAGTTATCACTAACGATGGTTAAAAAGTTTTAAAACTAAATCGAGAATGTTACTACAAAAATCTATTTCGGTCGGTTATGCAAAATCGAGTGAAAAATAGTCATTCGGTTATGTAAAATTGACTGCATTTAGTTATGCAAAACTTAGTCAAATATGTTATTTATAAATTTGTGATATGGTTAAAATGGCATCGTATCATTGTTATTGCACATGTCTATTTTACCATGCAACCTGCTTTTGAAGAAAAGTATGTTTAGCATTCTAAGCGAGTGCAAATGAACCCTCCTCCTACATGGTTTCGATATGATGAACCTTTTGTGAACCAACGGGTGGTTAAGGCAATTATCGGAGTGATAATGGACTAAGGCTTTTCTTTAAACCATAAGTGAGCTTAAAAGGTATTACTTTGTACCTTTTTCATTGCAGAACTACTAAGTCAAATCTTCTAAATTGTGTGTCTACATATAGAAATCTATTACTTATAATAGAAACCAGGAACCCATCATTGCTGATGTGGATAGTATGGAATTCCAGCATTTCATAATAGTTACCTCATTACATACTCTCTCTTTCTATTACTTCCCTCCAAACCGTTCCTTCCTACTAACGCATCTGCATGTTTATCTTGTTTTTAACTTCCTGCCGACTGCTCCTACAATCACATTTCTTCTTTCTACGCAAAATTATTTTCCCAAATTTTACAACCCTACGTCCAAAATTTTATTCATTAATTTCTCTACTAAGACAAATCTATAATCTAACGCCATGTTCGAAAATAGTAAGGAGAAAACCCTACATCTTTAATCTACCACCATCTCAAAAAATAGGACGAAAGAGAAAACATCCCTCTTTCATGTTTCTGTTCATACTCTTACCAAGGCTGTTAGTACATGTTTCTGCCTTTTGAGCGATATCGTCCAAGGCTACCACACGGCATACGCCCTCACTGCTAAGCGATGTCTAAATTCTGTCATCCGTACTCCTGAATCTTCTATTGTCTTCATTTGATTATCAGTGTTGACCAAAATCGATGATAAAAGAGCTCCTAAATTTTGATTTCACTTTAGGTAAATCAAATTTTAATTGTAATCCTACTTGAAAATACTGTTGCTTGAGTTTTTGCTGGAAAATTATGGGTTTATATTGTATCGGTCATGATTATAGTACATTAAACTGGGATCACTATTGAATGATTTGGTTTCTTAATGACGGTTATCTTTGATCAAATTAGTCTTGATTTTGTTATTGTGTGTACACGCATTGAAAATTGTTCATGTATCAAGATTTCCTTATTTCGAACCTCGGCTTCTTTGAGTTTGCTAATTTTTGTTGTGTTGTAGTACTTTGAATTTGGGTAGCTCATTCTAGAATTGGAAAACCATTTTCATTCTAAACTTTGTATTACTTTTTACACATGCCATTGATATTATTATATTGTATGCAGCCGTAATTGGATAATTCCCGCTTGAGACTGTTATAGTAGAAGTTGGTCGATGAAGTCATGACTTTAAATCCAAACACAGCAGATTTTGGTCAATGGTTAGCTAATATGATCTACATCCCTATAAGCGTATTGTATTTTGTAACTTGATATATGTGATTACTTTTTTTAAGTACCCAGATTTGTCTATTTGCTTGATAGACCATTTATTTAAACCATTTGCTTTAATGTGTTTTAGTTCAGTGAAAGTTAATTTCAATACAAAATCAATCACTCCACTACATGTACTCAAATCATGCACTATTGATGCTTCATTACTTATTTGAAAATAGTGTCGTCTGATTAATTTTACATATCTTTATTGTAATTTAACTTACCCTGAATTTCTTTTTCCTAAAACCCATATTAATGGTACAACCAGTTGTTTGCGATCATTCAAAGTTGTAAAAATAGGATTATTTGCCATGAACAAAAAAGACCACCACTTTCGAGTTTTTTCCTTTTTTAATATCGTTTGTAAAATGGATTTCTTTTGCCCATATTTTTAAGAGGTTTGTCGTTTTTTGCACCTTTTGACCTTGACCACTCTTACTTGCGAATTAAATAGCACAAACGTTTTAATATATTTAAGCAATTAATCAACGGAAGGGGTTAAGCATATATGGTCATTTGAATTAGTGTGCAATAGGAACACAGTTTTACGCACTGGAGCTAACTAGACCAATGTTCAAAAAAAAGAACATGGTATATTCAATTTTGGTCAAGCCAACTGATTTTCATTATTAACTTTGATATAACAGTGCACACCTACCTCTACTTAGTCATGATTTTGACCACTAGGTCTTATCATGTACATGATTTGAAATGGACTGCTAAACATGGTGGCGAACGAAGGTTGCGTCGTGGAATTTAATTATACTGGTTGAGTTTTTTGTCAATTTGTAGTGGGAATGAAATCCAAATGAAATACCTTTGTTCATTCCCATGAATGTAAAGTTTGAATAAAATAGTTCGTCATCCTTATGTAATTTGAATTTAATTTTCAAACCAACTATACTGACTTTATATTTTGAAAATCATTGCAGTTACTCTCGTGTTAAGTTAATGTAAGATGGGTAAAAATATTATTTGAACTGTTAAGTGGGCAATGTTAGGCAGTATATCATATGATTAACATTTTTACCATTATTAAAGATAAGTTTTTGTTTCTGTTTTATAACTTTGACTTTAGATTTACCATTAAATATTAGTATTTAATTCTTTACTTTTTTTGTAAAGTGCTTTTAGAATATAGACCTTATCAACGTAGTAGAACTGCATTCTTCTACATTCGTTTATACATCATATTAATATCAAAGTCATCCCTATTTCACCATTGTTCATATAGTGTGTATTAAAAATTATTTATAAGTCATAGTATGTTAGGTTGATATGGGAATCATTTGTTTATAACTTTGCCGATGTTCCTTTTGTTGTTTCAATTTTCATCCCGAGAATAATCGAACAGTTTTTACAAAAAAGGCTGATCAACAATGTGTATAAACTCTGTTTGACCAAATATGTTTAGTAAAATAAAACCAGGAAGCTAAAGCATATAGGGATTACCTATCAAAAGGCAGAAAAAGTCTGCATCTGAAGTAGTTCACAAATGATAACGGTCATAGATATATTGTACTTTAGGGTTTTAGGTAGCTCCAATGCTATGATTCATCTGATACATAGGCAGTGTTCAAAATGACAATGAATCCGACTTTAATTAATCTGAAGCTGAAGTGTGGACTAAGACTATATGGTGTAAATTTTTCTTAGTTGTTTTGATTAATGGTTGAAGGAAGTACATAAAATTTATGTTTGTAAAGTGTTAAATTACTTATTTTGGTTCTAATGTTAATGTCGTTGACTGATACTAGCCTGAGTCATATGGTTTTGATGTGTACAATTGAAAGTTTAACTTTTTCGACCCTTAATTCAAATACAAAATTTAGTAAATTAATGTCTCTTAACACACACCCAAGTGTACATATTCAACGATAAAGAAAAATTCCATTCGTACCTACGAAATTAAATGTAACAATCCGCATATTTTATGATTGTATATTTGAATATTTTATTTTAATATAGCATTGTTAGTCGGATTAAAGTCTGAAAAGCTACATTTTGCAAGCAGCCAAATTAGGACTCGAGACCACTCCCATTGAGTTCAAAATGCATTTTGCGACCTTTTTAAGTATAAACATTGATATGTTTGGAGTTAGCTTGAATTTTGACATTTTCACTTAGGACTTTGGGTTTGGGTTTCAGCCCACTAACCCAACTTATCTTATATCCTAACTCCACCACCTCTTCTCTTCATTCATTCTCATTTCCTAACACTTGAAGCTTTAAGTAAAAAGGGAGGAAGAGAAAAGAGATTAGGAATTCCTAGCCCTAGTTTTCTTTGCAAATTCAAGTTCTACCTCCAAATTCCAAAAGAAGCTCAGGTAAGCATCCTCTTCATCTTCTCCATCTCAATGCCTCTTCAATTTCAGAAATTTCCTATAACCTAATTTAGGAAATTATTGCTTATAAGCTTAGATTCAAGCTTCTTGGGTTGAAGTCCTAACATGTATTCATGTTCATTTGCTTTTGATTTGATTGGGTTTGGTGAATTTTCCAATTTTTGATTCATGTTGTCCAATTTATGAAAATCAGACTATAGATGTTTGGACATGTGTTTTTGGGGTGTTTCGAAGAGCCTATAAGGCTGGGTTGTCGCATGGCATAAATCCCTAGTCGTCATTGCTCGTTCGATTGCCCCCGTTTGGTTTTCGCCCTTCATTGGGGCTAGGCTGAAAATACTAGACATCCCAGTTCAGTCGACTGAATTGGGAAGTCAGTCGACTGAACAGAGCCCGATAATTTTCCTGAGCCAGTATCAGTCGACTAACCCTTATGGTCCAGTCGACTGAACCTGAAAACCGAAAGTTTCCAAGCATAATTCAGTCGACTGACCACTATGGTTCAGTCGACTGATCTGCTTGCCTCTTCCCAGTTTGCCTATTTTGCTTGGGTTTCCAATGTTAATTTTTTTGTGTTGATCTGATTTGTTGTTATCATTCATTATTGACTTTGATGACTTCTTTTTCGGGATTTTGAGAATATCCAATTTGATGGATTCGGTATCGATTTCTATGGATTTGGTTTACGTCTTCGTATGTGAATTTTTTTGATGACTGGTTGTTTTTACAATCATTTTTGTGGTTTGTCACTTTAAAATACAAAGGTTTCTGTACTGGTAGTAAATATCAAAACTCTTTCATCAAAATGATTTCAACACTATTTTCAATATCAAGCTTTATAAAACCGTTTTCCAACCTATTAGTATATACAAACCTTTACCTCATTCGTATGAGAAATCTAATTAAACGGCTTAGCAAAACAAGTGGAGTGAAACACTTGTGTTTACTTTGTTGGTTAATTCTTAGACTTGTTCGATTGAACTCTTGTGACAACTTTCGAGTGGAAATCTACAATCTTTTCGTAAATATTTGAGTTAAGCCAGTGGTTATGGGACATGAAGCTAAACTCATATATTTACTAGCTTAGTGTAATTTACACTTATTTTCAAGTGTAAGTCTACAATTTGTTCGTAAATAATTAAGTTTAGCCAGTGGTTATGCGACATGAAGCCTAACTCATTTATTTACTAGCTTAGTGTAATTCACACTTGTGGACCTATGAAGATCCTTTGGTGGAGTTTCAGCTCAATTTTGTGGGGTTGCGACCCATGGTCTTCAGACCGTTTTGTGGAGCTTCGGCTCAAAGGTCTTCGGACCGTTTTGTGGAGCTTCGGCTCAAAGGTCTTCGGACCGTTTTGTGGAGCTTCGGCTTAAAGGTTTTCATGTCGTTTTGTGGAGCTTCGGCTCAAATTTGATGGTTAGCGACCATGGAATAGCGTTATGTTTGTGATGCACGTGTTGGTGAGTTTTTATGGTTCCGTTTTGTGATAGGCCTCCCCCTTTTTGTGAATTTGGATTTCTAATTATTGATTTTCTAGAATTTGTGTTTCACCAACTTTTGCGAATTGGCATTGATATGTTCATCAATATTTGTGGGTTGGTGAATAAAATAAAGAATATGACATTCTTTTTAGTGCTTTGAGATTTCTTGAGGTATTGTATGATTTTTTTTTTGTTAAATGTATTCTTTCCATAGTATGGCATTATTGTTATCATATGTTTTTTCCATATCTCTTATCTTATCTCATTTTATCTGATATTTATAGCTAGACTGATCCGTTTATTATTTTCTTATTAAATAATACTCGGGTCAGACCGAGATGTTGCAGGTGCTTCTGCTTGACTCCTTATCTGGGGCCATCATCTGACTTTTGTCTAACTACTTAGCTTAATATCTGTTTCCACCTTTGTGATATGGATGTATGTGACTGATTTGTGTTATGCTTATTTCTATATTTGTTTTCGAAGATCATATAGCCTTTGTGTAGTAGCTTTGAGTTTGTATCGGTATGTCGGATTTCCTCTTGAAATGAAATGCATGTTATGCTATCTGACATATCGGTGCTCGCACAAAGCAATTACACGGATGGTCGCTCCTTAACAGCCTTATTCTTCGTGCTAGTTGACGGCATTACCTCGTAGTGTCCTTGGCTAGCGTGAGTATAGAGGTGCGGCGTCACACCTTGGTATCAGAGCCAAACTTCGGAACAATGTAGAATACTCTAGCAAGGATCATCGTCCTAATCCTTCTTTGGAGTCGTGCCTTAGGATTTATCCGAGTCATTGGACCAATTCTATCCTATTTTCTTTATGATGCCTTGTTTTATCAATCAAGATTTGTTCGAAATTCATTCTCAGAATAACGTTTTTACTCTTCTTTCTTTGTTTCTTAAAGAAGAAGAGAAGGTTAGTTCTGACAGCCATAGCGTTGGTCAATCCAGTAGTCTTTATCTGGATGGCGTATTCATGTCTGTCCAACAACTTTTGGATCTTGTAAAGAATCAAAGGTTTATCCTTGATTTGAGTAAGGACCCTGAAAAGGTTTTACCTCTAAAACTAGAAGTTCCTTTCGATCAGCTTATAGATATTACCCTACGACTAGAAGAGGTCGATAAAGGAAGTGATAGTGATGTTGGAGGTTCCAAAAAGAGCCTCAACAACAACAAGAAGAGGCATATTAAGTTCAAAAGCCCTAATCCCAAGAAGAAAGGGAAGAGGGCAATTTCGGAAGCAAAGAATCCAATCCCTAATGGTGGAGAATGCTATAATTGTAATTCTAAGGACCACTATGTAAATAGGTGTTCAAGGCCTATTTCTTGTCGCTATTGCAAAAATTTAGGTCATCATATTTCTGCATGCCCCATACTTCAAAGAAAGAAGAAAGGGGAACAAGAAACTCCGGTAGTAAAGACTCCTACCTCTAGTCGAGGACAATGCTACAGTTGTGATTCTAAGGACCATTATGTAATTAAGTTCCCAAAACCCCTTTATTGCCGCTATTGCAAAGGTTCGGGTCATCATTTATCTACATGTCCCAAACTTCTAAGCAAGAGGGAAGAAAAGCTAAATATTATGCAAGCGCCTAGTAGCACTTCTCTTGGTCAAGGTATTTTTCATTCAGTCCTTGATGACATTTGTTTTGTGATTATCCTATTTGAGTTCTTGTTGATATGGGTTCATTTCATTATTTTTATATCAAAAGAACTTGTTGATTTTTTTTCTTTAAATATTTTAGGCTTGATGACTTCACTGAGATTTGCTAATGTGGTTGGCGGATCTGCAACACTCAGTTTACTTTGTAAAAATGTCGAGATTATTTTATGTGATTATGCTTTCCGATCCGTTTTGCATGTTAGGTGCTACTTAAGATTCGGAATTGATTTTTGTGAAAAGATTGGCTTAATCATTATGAAGCCATATCCTATGTCCCGAGTGGACTATTCATCTTTAACACTCTCAATATGTTAAGCAGATTTGTATTTATCTAAATGATTTCGATTCCAATTTGGTGGCACAATTTTTTTCATTGAACCCACATGATGAGGAAAATGTTATTTCCCTCATTCAAGTAGTTTATGAATTTCCTGGTATCTTTGAGCTTGTCTTAGGGTTATCACCTAAGCAAATATATTGAGTGGTGCTAAGGTCTTTTCAGTTCGACTTTGCCACCAGTTTTCATTAGCTATGAGTTATGGACGATAGCGTTCCACTAACCGCATTCCACACTCGTTATGATTCTTTTGAATGACTCGTGATGTCATTCGATTTATCTAGCTTATTTCATCATCTTATGAATCGAGTATTCTATGAATATTTCGATGAGACCATCCTTGTATTCATTGATTATGGATGAAAACAGCAATTTAAAAATTTGCGAACCTTTTTAATAAGATACATTTATAAGTATAGTTGGATTTTTATTTTAAAATGAGTAAGGAATATTCGTAAAAATTTAGGGAGATGTTTTTATCATATAGAAGATGATTTTGTGTTGTTTTGCCCATTGAGTGCTTTAAGAATTCTGGTCGATGCACTTGATCAACGTTATCGATAGGAATCTTCTAAACGTTTTGATGAGACAATCAGACATAGTAAATTGACTTGGAATGAGTAAATTTTTCTAGAAAGATGACTACATAAAGTTAATTGTAATTTTGAAAGTCTTAGCTTTTCGGGAAAGTGGATCAATTAAAAGAACTCTTTTCTGATATTCCTTTTCTTGTGATTCCTGAAGGGAACCAAGATTTTATTGTTTACGCCGATGCTAGTCGTGTTGGTTTGGGTGTCGTTCTTATGCAAAGAGAACGTTCTATCATTTATGCTTCTATACAATTAAAGCCTATCGAGACTAGGTATGCAACTCATGATCTAGTGTTCGCGGCTATTATTTTTGCTTTTAGAATTGGCATCATTATTTTTCGAGAGAAATTCATTCTCTACACTGATCACAAATCTTTGACGTATTTATTTTCTCAAAAGGAACTTAATTTGCGTCAACATCATTGGCTCGAGTTTCTTGCATCTTATGATCTTGATATTCTTTATACTCCCGGAAAAGAAAATCGTGTTGCCAATGTCCTTAGTCGTAAGCAACAAGCGGTTGTTTCTATGATGATATCCGAATGGAAGGATCTCGAGACTTTATCCACTTGTGAGGTTCGAGATCGTGAATCCAATTTATGTTCATCTCTTGGTCTATGTAGCCTTAAGGCTCATCCATCTCTTTTATACCGCATTCTTGAATCTCAAAAGCTAGATCCCGAGTGGGCTCTTCTTAGCCAAAGTTGTAGGGATAAAATTGATATTGAAGGTTTGAAAGACTTTGACATTGATGCTCGTGGCGGTATTCGAAATTTTTGGTAGACTTATCGTGTCAAATATTAGTGATCTTCGTAAAGACATTTTAGAAGATTCTCATCATTCTAAATTTACCATTCATCTCGGTAGTAATAAAGTGTACGCGGATATGAAGCGACTTTATTATTGGGATGGAATGAAATCTGATATTGCTAACTTCATCAAGTGTTGCATGACTTGCCAACTCGTTAAGGCCGAGCATCAAAAGCCCGGTGGGTTATTGCAACCTTTGGACATTCCAGTTTGGAAGTGGGATCAAGTCTCCATGGACTTTATTGACAGACTTCTCCGTTCTCGTTTGGGCCATGATAACCTATAGATGATAGTTGATAGACTTACAAAATCTGTCCATTTTATTCCCGTTCGGTCTGATCGGACCGTACCTCTTTTGTCCAAACTCTATGTTAAAGAAATTGTTAAATTGCATGGAGTTCCTACTTCTATTGTTAGTGATCGTGATCCATTGTTTGCTAGTGGATTTTGAAAGTCTTCAAAAATCTTTGGAAACGAAGCTTAATTTTAGCACCGCTTATCATCCTTAGTCCGATGGACAAACCGAGTGTGTGAATCAAACTCTTGAAGATCTTCTTCGTTCATGTGTTCTTGATTTTGATGGAAGTTGAGAAGATCATATTTCTCTCGTTGAGTTTTCCTATAATAACAGCTTCCAATCCAGTATTGGTATGGCACCTTTCAAGGCACTCTATGGAAGGCCATGTCGACCTCCTTCTTGTTGGCTTGAGGTCGGTGAGAAGCTGGTTTTAGGTCCAGATTTTATTCGTGATTCCATAGAAAAGATTGACCTTATTCGCCATAGTATGAATAAGCTCAGAGTAGACAAAAATCCTATGCCGATAACCGAAGAAGGAAATTAGGATTTTCTGTGGGAGGTTTGGTATTTATTCATATTTCACCTACGAAGGATGTTGTGTGTTTCAATCGATCAGGAAAGTTAGCGCCTCGATATATTGGTCCATTTCCCATCACCGAATGCATTGGTTCCGTGGCTTAACGTCTTTTATTACCGACTAAATTTTCTGCTATTCATAACGTGTTTCATGTCTCTCAATTACGGAAATGCTTTCAAGACTCTGATTCTATTCTTGAGCCCGGTGTTGTGGAAGATTTGAAGTTTCTCTAAATTTGACTTATGAGCAACATCCTATTCGCATCATTGCTACAGAGATTAGACTTCTTCGTAACAAAGATGTCACGCTTGTGGGGTCCCAAATCCTAAGGATTACTCTTTGGAATCTAGAGAATTCATCGAGTGAACACATCCGGACTTACTCTCTCGTGCTCTTTAGGGTGAACTTCTTACATCAAATTTTTTTTGTGTTGATATGCTTTTATGGTTGTTACTTTTATTTTCTTCTTAAGTATTGCGAGGACACAATTTCTTTAAGGAGGGGAGTCTGTAACAACCCGCATATTTCATGATCGTATATTTAAATATTTTATTTAAATATAGCATCGTTAGTTGGATTAAAGTCCAAAAAGATACTTTTTACAAACAATCGAATTAGGACTCGAGACCACTTCCATTGAGTTCAAAATGTCGTTTGCGACCTTTTTAAGTATAAACATCGATATGTTTGGAGTTAGCTTGAATTTTGACATTTTCACTTAGGACTTTGGGTTTGGGTTTCAGCCCACTAACCCAATTCATCTTATATCCTAACTCCACCACATCTCCTCTTCATTCATTCTCATTTCCTAACGCTTCAAGCTTTAAGAAAAAATGGAGGAAGAGAAAAGAGATTAGGAACTACTAAGCCCTAGTTTTCTTTGCAAATTCAAGTTCTACCTCCAAATTCCAAAAAAAAGCTTAGGTAAGCATCCTCTTCATCTTCACCATCTCAATTCCTCTTCAATTTCAGAAATTTTCTATAACCTAATTTAGAAAATTATTACTTATAAGCTTAGATTCAAGCTTCTTGGGTTAAAGTAAAGAGTGGTTGATCTTTCCTTTGTGTTTGGGCTTATCCTTCATTGTTTTTTGGTTTAAAGGTGAGTTTTTAAACCCACATCTATGTCTATAAACTTCTTTGCGGCTAGGTATGAATTTCTAACATCTATTCATGTTCATTTGCTTTTGATTTGAATTAATTTGGTAAAATTTCCAATTTTTGATTCATGTTGTCCAATTTATGAAAATCCTACTATGAATGTTTGGACATGTGTTTTTGGGGTGTGTCGAAGAGACTATAAGGCTTAGTTGTCGCGTAGTATAAATCCCTAGTCGTCATTGCTCGTTCGATCGCCTAGTTTTGGTTTTCGCCCTTCATTGGGGCTAGGCTGAAAATACTGGACAACTCAGTTCAGTCGACTAAACTGGAAAGTCAGTCGACTGAACATAGCCCAGGAATTTTCTTGAGCCAGTATCAGTCGACTGATCCTTATGGTCCAGTCGATTGAACCTGGAAACCAAAAGTTTCCAGGCATAGTTCAGTCGACTGACCACTATGGTTCAGTCGACTGATCTGCTTGCCTCAGCCTAATTTGCCTATTTTGCTTGGGTTTTCAATGTTAATCGTTTCGTGTTGATCCGATTTGTTGTTATCATTCATTATTGACTTTGATGACTTCTTTTTCGGGATTTTGAGAATATCCAATTTGATGGATTGGGTATCGATTTCTATGGATTTGATTCACGTCTTCGTATGTGAATTTTTTTGATGATTGGTTGTTCTTACAATCATTTTTGTGGTTTGCCACTTTAAAATACAAAGGTTTCTATACTAGTAGTAAATATCAAAACTCTTTCATCAAAACGATTACAACACTATTTTCAATATCAAGCTCGTTTATAAAATCGTTTTCCAACCTATTAGTATATACAAACCTTTACCTCATTCGTATGAGAAATCTAATTAAACGGCTTAGCAAAACAAGTGGTATGAAACGCTTGCGTTTACTTTGTCGGTTAATTCTTGGATTTCTTCGATTGAACTCTTGTGATAACTTTCGAGTGGAAATCGACAATCTGTTCGTAAATATTTAGATTAAGCCAGTAGTTATGGGACATGAAGCTAAACTCATATATTACTAGCTTAGTGTAATTTACACTTATTTTCAAGTAGAAGTCTACAATTTTTTCGTAAATAATTAAGTTAAGCCAGTGGTTATGCGACATGAAGCCCAACTTATTTATTTACTAGCTTAGTGTAATTTGCACTTGTGGATTTGTGAAGATCTTTTGGTGTCGGTTCAATTTTGTAGGGTAGCGACCCATGGTCTTCGAACCATTTTGTGGAGCTTCGGCTCAAAGGTCTTCGGACCGTTTTGTGGAGCTTCGGCTCAAAGGTCTTCGGGCCATTTTTGTGGAGCTTCGGCTCAAATTTGATGGTTAGCGAACATGAAATAGAATTCCGTTTGTCATGCACGTGTTGGTGAGTTTTTAGGCTCCCGTTTTGTGATAGGTCTCCCCCTTTTTGTAATTTCTAGATTTCTAATTAATGATTTTCTTGAATTTGTGTTTCACCAACTTTTGCGAATTTGCATTGATATGTTCGTCAATATTTGTGGTTTGGTGAATAAAATAAAGAATATGACATTCTTTTTAGTGCTTTGAGATATCTTGAAGTATTGTATGATTTTTGTTGTTGTTAAATGTATTCTTGCCACAATATGGCATTATTGTTATCATGAATTTTTCCCATATCTCTTATCTTATCTCATTTTATCTGATATTTTATAGCTAGACTGATCCGTTTATTATTATTTTGTTAAATAATACTCGGGTCAGACCGAGATGTTTCAGGCGCTTCTGCTTGACTCCTTATCTGGGGCCATCATCTGACTTTTGTCTAACTCTTAGCTTAGTAATATTTTTATGGTTATACATTCGAGATAGCGACTCCTTGATGTATACCTATTCTTTTGTGATATTGTGGATCTTATTTGTCCACTACTTTGATGTACACTTCTATGTGTTATATTCATATCTGTTTCCACCTTTGTGATATGGATGTCTGTGACTGATTTGTGTTATGCTTATTTCTATATTTGTTTCCGAAGATCATATAGCCTCTATGTAGTAGCTTTGAGTTTGTATCGGTATGTCGGATTTCCTCTTGAAATTAAATGCATGTTATACTATCTGACATATCGGTGCTCGCACAAAGCAATTACACGGATGGTCGCTCCTCAACAGCCTTATTTTTCGTGCTAGTTGACGGCATTACCTCGTAGTGTCATTGGCTAGCGTGAGTATAGAGGTGGGGCGTCACATTAAAGCTATATACAAATAACAACAACATTTATAGACTGACATAAAGTTAATATAATTAAATTGCTATAATCATTTTTCTTTAAATTTCCTTTCTTAAATTTTCAGATAGCTCTCATTTATGTGATTTTCAAGTTCGTATGCAAATCATGGCAGTTCTTAAGCATCCGTGCAGAATACATCGGTCATCGAAGAAAGATACAACAATCAAGCTCATAAGGAGATTTTGGTTGTAACTACACATATGCGCTGGATGATTCTACAATGGAATAATTGCTAAATATGACATTAACTATTACAACATAGTATATAGGGGTATCCAATTTTATGTCTGTTTGACTGTAATTGAATTATACAAATATTAAACACTTCAAAATACAGAGCTTGGTTAACTAATATTGTGGTTGACAATTCTCATATGCGAGTATGTTTGTGCTAAATCATGTAGAAAACTATTGCTCATCATGCTAAAATTATGTAGTCAAAATAAAGTGCATTTTTCCATCAAAAATATTAGGTCCGTATAATTTGCGTTGATAATGCAGCTAGGAAATTTTCTATTTTTCTTGAGAATTTTGCACAACTTCGTATTCATAATATTTCTACTATTGTGGTAGTTGTATTGTTTAATTTACGTATCTGTTGTTTCAGGTTCTTTTGGATGAATAACTTACATTAGCATTTTTAATTATAATATTGTATTGCAATGCTATGTTAATATTGAACTATCCAACATATAGTTGTCACCATGATTTTTCTTCAGCATAAATGATTGATGTCCTCTCATTCGCTATAATACTGATTTCAAACTACTTCAAAAGGGAGTCTGCATGTACTTCAACTATGTGACGCATTTATGTTGCGTTAATACGAATTAACACTGAAATCAAACATGCACGCTCATATAAAAGGTATCACCTATTTTCAATACTTCAAAATATTTTTCAATTTATAAGTACCACCAGCTGCCCGTGTGCGAAGCACGGTCTCAACCTAGCAATAATAGGATAAATGGTGTAGATGACAAAGCACAAAAATCAGTTCTACAGAATTGGATCACGTCACATGTTCAAGATGCGGGTTCGATAATAGGATAGCACTTCTTTTTACGGAATTTGGAAGATCTTCATAGTTTATGATTGTGAAAATTTTAGTTGCTCAAAACAATATGAATTCATTACTGAATAATGACAAATATATTTTATACTTATCATGGTTTTAATTCTCCTATATCTCGCCTGAGATATCCTTTTCATGCTTAGATGAAATGAGACATCAAATCTCTTCTTTTCTGCTCCGATGCTAATTCCATCCGAAATATCCTAATCTCATCCGAAATATGAATCAATATCTCAATTTGGGATCTCACCCGAAATATTTTTTTTTCTATTATATAATATTTTTCATTTTCGTAATAGATTCAAAAGAAACTGCTCAATCCAATTACAATTTACCAATTCCTTGAACATATCTTTACTTTTTATCTCATTTAGTCACAACAAAAAAACTTTATTTCTATTTTATGTTTAAATAAGAGGATATTATTCAATCATTACCAAATAAATTAAACTAATCATGCTACCACTCTTCTCTAAAACATTGATTTTTGTTATTTTTCCTATGCAAATCAAATATATTATACTTCTTTTTTATGTTGAAAATTATAGTTATTAAATAAATCATTAAAATGTTAATTTTAGACATATAAGTTGCTCTGATATATTCCTGAAATGTACTTTGCAATCTGAGATATGTACATCCGAGATACACTTATCTCGTCTGAGATCTCTGATACGAGTTAGCTTGTGTGAAAATTCTGAGACGAAACGTGATCGGAATCCGATATTTAAAACCTTAATACTTCTATAAAATCACCAAAAATAAAATTTAATTTTTTTTTCATATAAAATCATTTTTATATAAAAGGATTAAAGATTTTCTTATAAAAAAATACAAAGTAAAATATAGAAATTATAAATCATTTTATTATTTACATAACAAAATGAAATAGCCCACTGAAATCAAATTATAGAGCATGAATCAATAATGCTAATTAATCTTGAAAATAAAGCATGTATAAGAAATACATCGAACTAGACATTATTTTATTTCAAATGAGATTTTGTACAGAAATAAGTCGATGAAGTAAAATTAATAAAAGAAATTTTTTAAGCTTAACCATAACATATCAAGAACTGAAATCAATCGAATAACTCATAAAAGCTCAATGATCAATATTAAAATTTTGATGTTTTTTCTTAATCAACAATAAGAACGATAAATGATTCAATAGAACTAAAAAATTAAACCAAGATTAGTATCATCAAATTACCCCAAAAATGGGTGAATGGAGTAATTGGTTGTGTGGAAGAATTAACCGATGAGTGAAAATAGACGGTATCAACTTAAAAAAAGTATGGTGCTAAGGGCACCATGCAATGTGTTTCTTAATATCACAAATAAAAATAATAACCTATATTTAATCACCCCTCTTCCTAATACCACAATCTAATTCTTCGCTTAACCTTTGATCACTAAACTTTCTTTCCCGTCAATTTCTTCGTTTGATGGGAGCATAGGGTACACGAGATTCTCATCAGTCGATCCTTCCATTGCTGAGCTTCCTCTCTTACTCTTCTCATCTTCTTCTATCTTGAAAACCTAATTTCAAAAAAAAATCATAAATCTAAATTCACAACACAAATGACTACTGATTGCCATAGTTATCAAATTTCAATGATGTTTGAGCGTCGTACAATTATTGCAAGTACCGAACATAGTGTTACGCCTGCTTTAAAAGTTTGTCACTATTTTCCATATGGATTTTGAAATTAGGCGGTGTGTAACTGTCATGAGTCTTGAAATTAAGCGACTTGTAACCACTGTTTGGGCATTGTTATATACGGTAGATTGGCATCGAACAATAATATTTTTTTTCAAAATAGATTGCAAAACAAAAATATTCAAAACAAAACAAAGCACGATGAAACAAGCCCGCGGCAACCGCGAACTAAATCGGCTGGCTTTCTTCACTAGTAAAGTGCTGAGGACATTGATCGAAGATGAGTTAGCGCACTGGTATTTTATGAATTAGGATATATAGGTGATATCGGTAATAAGAAGTATGTTTACATATTAAATATTACGGTATTTTTTTTTTAGTATTCGTATTAGAAAGCACTTCTCATGGTGGCTTGTAACGAAGAAAAAATAAAAAAAATCTCAAACCTGCCTTTGTAAGAACAGCGTTACCAACAGAAAGAAACCCCTTTCAAAAGTCTCTTAATTTTCTAACTAATCAAATAAAAGCAGAATCACAAATTTGTCCTCGAATGAAGCCATCGCAGTTTATGGATAAACAGATTATGGATCTGGCCGGATCTTCTTCTTCAACCAGCGGTAACGGCGCAGGGGAATTATTGGATCTGATGAATCCGCGGAACGATCAATATCGCCATGGAGGAAGCAGCAACAGTGGAAGTGGCGTGCAGGTGAAGGAGGATATCTTACCCAGCTACGACTTTCAGCCAATCAGGACCAGTGGATATGATAATCATGGTAGCATCAAGAATCTTGATGGAGCTGCTAGGAGTTGGGGATCGGGCGATTCTAAACTTGGATCCGATAACGTTAGAGTAAGATTATTTTTATATTTATTATTAGTTTGAGTATTTTCGGCTTGATTCCAAATATAGTAGTCAGGGTGTAAAATTTAATGTGAAAACTGCTCTTTAAATAAGACTGTAAAAGTGGATTAATTCGGTAAAATGTGCATTGCAATTGATAATTTTGAATATTTATGGGGGAAATATCAATCTTGGATTCTACACTGGTACACGGTTATATTATGTTCACGGATCGTGTTAACCAAGAGGAAAACATGGAGACCGTTACAATATTCGGCTGTCCATGTTTATGAAGAAATATAACTAGATATAGTTGAAGCCTGAAGGATTATATTAAATGAAAGGTGCACCTAATTAAGTTATACCCCTTGTTATAGACATCTTAACTTGTAAAGAATTTATTTTCAAGATCAGTACCACATGAGAATTCAGCGTTTGACTTACCATTAGTATTGCTTGGATAAAATATTCTGACTCCAAGGTTACAATCCTCATGCAATTATGTCCTCTTATGATGATAAATAACATACTTAACTTAGTGGTTAAATTTTTTCTTTCTTTCATTTTCATACAGTAGATGTTGATTTACATGCTATTACAACTAGTATGATGTGTACCCAGACAAAATAATTACTGCCTAACAATGCTCAAATAATATGAAAGCATAACTCATGACCATGTACCTTTCCTTCAACTATACTATCATTTTAACCTTATCCAAATGATACTTTTGACAAATACTTTCCTGTGTATATTTAAGTTTAATGTGGCTGGACTTTGTATTGATAATGCAAATCAAACAAACCATTGAAATGCTAAGCTGTTTGTAGTATGTAGATGGCGTGTTATCTGAAAATGGGATTTATAAGTAGAGAAATCTTGATCTTTCCCCTGTATATTTATATATTGGGAGGGATCTACATACCGTTTCTTATAAAACCCTTCCAATACCGCTTTATCTTTTTATGCAAAAAAGATGTGAAAAAAAGCGAATAGAATATTCATTAGTAAGATTATTTGTACAAAATGTGGAATTGTTTCGAACCTTCTAACCCCTTCAAAATTACATTTTAAATAAATGGTTAAATAAATATTTCCAGTAATTAAATAATTGCAATTTTGTGATCTTATGGGTGACCCATAGACTTATGCGATCTTTAATCCAACTATACATGATAACTAGGGCGCTATAAATACTGCGCTGTATCTATTTCTCAATATATATGATTATATTTTGCTACTCTGAAGTTTAGTCTCTTTGTATCATTGCAGTATCCTAATACTTTGGAGCCTCATGAGCAACCAAAACCGAGCCATGAGATAGAAAGGGATGCTTATGATGTGGCTACAGTTAATGAAGTTGACCGAACCGTGAAAAAATATGTTGACAATCTTCTACATTCATTGGAAGGTTTAAGTTCACGGTTGATACAGCTGGAGGGTGTAACACGTCACCTTGAAACTTCTGTTGATGAACTTAAAATTACTGTTGGGAATAATAGTGGAAACACCGATGGAAAGCTGAGGCAGCTTGAGAATATTTTAAGAGAGGTTTGTTTCCTTATCAACTGAACTCTATATTGATATGTATTATTTATGGCTTTCAGTTCCTGTATCTATCTGGATTTTTTTTAAAAAAAATCTATTTCTTTTATGGCAAGCCACCCTTTAAATTTGTAGTAAAAAGACTATTTTTTCATGTTTCTTTATATGATTAGGATAGGTATCCTGCATGTTTTGATTTTTGTCACGCAGTCAATATTGGACACTCTGTTCACAGCTCTGAAACGGCATGCTGATTATAAATATCAGTGTAGTCGCTGTTGTGTTCTTCAATTTTTAGTTCAGATGATATATTTAAGTAATGGTTATCAGTTTGGCATAATTTAACTCCCCATTAGGAAATTTTAACACCAGAGAAAACTCGTTTAATCATGCATATCAAACCATTCCTCTATTTTTTAGGTTGCAATGATTCATTCATGACAGAATATACCAAATTAGTTGTCTGTTGCATGAACTGATTAATGTGGTCAGTAGTCTTAGTTTCTCAGTTTAAGATGACATTCTATAAACCAAAATACCTGTGGTTATAGTTTGCTGTGCCAATGGCAATGTTATCATTTTAGTTTTGACAAAAGGGTTCTTGCAAAATGAGAATAAAGTAACAGTTTATATGTTTGTTCCATTGAAGCTCTATAATTGTACAATGTAAAGTGCAAAATTCTGGCGGAGCCACATGTAAGAGGAGTAAATCAAAATTAAACCATAGCTAATTGAGAGGGAAAATAGAAAATAAGATCTGCTGAAGAATGGAAATTAAGCTAGTTATATTGCTTCCCTGTGATGAGTAAATGTGATTACATAGGACAACTGTACTGGTTACATTGCTTTTGCTAATTGTATGGTTTATTAGGCCAACAATTTTCTGTTTAATTCATTACTCAATTCTCTTATTTCATAAGAACAACGCAGGCATTTTGTTTATTAACCAAGTTTTGTAAATCAATGCCTAAACGATTGTGTGCATCACTGTCATGTGATTAGGTGCTCCGACGTTGGTTTGAGAGGTTACAATTTCACAATTTGCGTAGAGTAATTTGAACCGCTGGTGTTAAAAAAGCCTAAACGATTGTTAAACCCATTACAGGTACAAACTGGTGTTCAAGTCATGCGAGACAAACAAGACATCCTTGATGCTCAAGCCCAACTATCAAAGCTCCAGCAATCTTCAAAACTAGATCAACCACCATCACCGCCGCCGCCGCCTGAAAACTCAAACCCAGTGACTCCCCAACAAGCACCACCTCAACCACCATACTTTCAACCGCCTCCGCCACCTCAGCAGTCATACCAACCACCACCCATGCCACCTCATCATCCCTCGTACCAACAGCCACCTCAACCTGGATCTGCTGCGCCACCACAACTACAGACACAGACATCCCTATCATCTGCTCCTCCACAGTCCCTCCTTCCTCCCAACAGACCTCCCCCACCCACCTATGGTGCCCCTCCTACCCAACCCACACAGACGCCTTCACAGCCTCAACACCACTACCAATTACCACAATACCCTCCTCCTCCTCCTCAAATGCCACCTCACCAGGATGACCCATCATCAGTGCATTACATGCCACCCCCTCCACAACAACCACCACCATTCTACGACTCTAACAATCAACTACCCTTCTCAGGTTACGGTCCACAGTCCGACTCTGGTGCATATCCTTATAACAGCGGCTCCCCTTCACACTACAGTAAGCAACAGCTGCCATTCGCAAACTCTCCTCCATTGCCTAGGACCAGTAGCAATAGCAGTGCTGGTGGTAACTATTCTAGACTACCGACTGCTAAAATACTACCACAGGCGGCAGGATCGATTGGATCGGGCTCCAGTTCTGGAAATAAAGTTCCAGTAGATGACGTGGTGGAGAAAGTGGCGACAATGGGGTTCTCGAGGGAGCAGGTGAGAGCGGCTGTTAGGAAACTGACCGAGAATGGACAGTCGGTTGATTTGAATGTGGTGCTTGATAAGCTTATGAATGAGGGCGGCGGCGGAGATATGATTCAGCCACAGAAAGGCTGGTTTGGTCGGTGATTTGTATGTTTTTTAATCCTTGCAAAATTGTTGTTTCCTTTAGTGTATGTTAATACATACAGTGTGGATTTATGGACTATTGATGTTATGAGTGCCCATATCTTGGATTCGTGATCATTTTATCATTTTCGGTAATAAACTTAATGTATATGTATATTTTAGTACATTGTTGTGTATGGTAATGTTTTGTCTGTTTTCATCTGGTGGGTGGTACTCACAAGCTTGTTCGGCTTCTGTTTTAAGCTTTACTATGGCTTATTTGATGTATTATTATACTTCATTTTAGCATCAATTTGCCTTTTCATTTGGTTGTCATTTGTCAACATCGGTATTAGAGATCAGGTAGATAGAAGTAAGAAGGTTGACGGTGCTGCTGGCTTGTTGATTGAAATTTTACATGTCTGTAATTGAAAACTCAAGCTTTTATACACTTTTAGAGCAATGATAAATATAAATTGTCTTTTAAGGTTTTAATCACTTCATAAAACAGTAGCTTTGCTGCTCCACAGCTACGCATAATTAAAATGGTTATACAGGTTTACCTGATTGATATTTAGTCAGGTATTGCGAATCAGTGCAAATGTTTGATATTGGGAATAGTTAGGTAATTTTATGTATGGAACCTGAGGAAAAATATTGCTAGCAGTAGCCATAAGATTTGGCAAAATAAGGTTCTGAAAAATCAGCATTTATTGTAAAGCTAATCAGACGATTCTTTTTTTTCCCCCCTCCTTACTAATTCTTTCTTTGATCATTGGATATTTTGTACGAGTAGGAAGTTGAAGAAAATTTATACCATAGGCATGTGAAGTTCACCTTGGAAACTAATTTAATGCGAAATATTATTAGTTTTTCTTGGGTAAAAAAACAAAAAGTTCTGTAAATAGAAATAGTTAATAAACATGGAATTCAAATTAGCAGTGGTCTGGAAATAGGGTGATAAGGAAATCAATATACTTTGATACTGCAAATTATGTAGCAAATCTGCCTTCCAGTGTCATCCAAATTGTTAGATAACAGCAATTTCCCAGGGTAAAATCAGAGAAGCATAAAGTTTAGGAAAGGGGAAATATGGTATATTATGCTTAGTAAAACATTAATCACACAACCATATCATCCATTCCAATGTCATCTTACATAAATCCAATATTTAGACCTCTAATCTAACTCATTCTACAATATTATTTAATTACATATACCACGTTAATGCAGTAATCATCTACCATCAAAAACACCACTAAAGACTTGACCATTGCCTGCGAGGGATGCCTCCCATTCTTTTGTAGCCATTACTATCTGAGAGAGTTCTATTGTTATCTCCCTCATTTCTGGACGATCCACCGGTTCCTCATCCAGACACCAGACCGAAATCTCTGCCATCTGTATATATTGTTAACAAAAAATATATATTTAACAGATGATTAATAATTTAATATGCTATGTATCTTTGTGGTTCAAATATGGATGCTTATGGATATAGTGCTTATTGTGTACAGCCCATGCTCATTATTCTACAAAACCGACCTTAGAAACTTGCTCCATTGGGTAGCTGTCTCCTAGGTAGCCATCAACAATAGCTTCCAACTCCGGTTCAGGATCATCTTCTTCAAATACTTTGCGCATCTGTTTACTTTTACAATCGAATTAGAAAATAATACATATTCACTGTATTGAATAAATTAAAATAAAAACCAGTGCAAGAAAAACTTTACAACTGAAATAAGTGATTTCATCTTGCTTGTTTCTTTGTTGTCTCTCATAAGAGCATGACAACCTGTTATCAACTCTGCTAGAACCACTCCAAATGCGAAGACATCTCCTTTCGATGTCATCTGGAGTTCCCGAACTGATCTACAAGTGTGTAGCATTGATTGTCAACTTTTTATTCTACATTATATATTTAATGTACACCACTTATTCAGATCCACATGAATATGAAATATGGATTACTCTGGTGGAAGATAGCCTGGAGTTCCAACTAAGCGAGTTGCCATGCAATCGTCTTCACTGCTGCGCTCTACAAGCTTCACTAAACCAAAATCTGCCACCTGGAACATGACTAATCCAACATTTCATGTCTGAAATGCATGTACATTGAGCTGTGTACGTATTCAATTCAACATATTATAGATAGGTAGGTAGATAACTGACCTTAGCTCTGAGTCCCTCATCCAGTAAAATATTGCTGGTTTTTATGTCACGGTGCACATAATGTGCTTTCGTATGATCATGAATGTACTCGATCCCTCTAGCAGCATCTAGTGCAATCTGTGCCCTTGCATTCCAAGAAAGTGGCTGATGACCTGTGACAGTTGTTACAATATGTATACTTAAGGCACCTCAATTTAGGAAAGCCATCAATTTAGGAAAGCTATATGAAACAAATATAACATCACTTCTATGGCTTTTGCTTATGCTGTACCTTTTAGCAATGGATCATGGAGATGATCATTGAGAGAACCATACCGAACATACTCGTAGACTAAGTACAAGTGGTCATCGCCACTAGCATACCCTATCAGCTCAACCTGTTGATAATTCAGTTCAACACAATAAGACATTGGATATTTCACAATGATTCATTATCTTTATGTTTGGATGTCTAGATATCATACCACATTGATGTGGTGTATTTTGCATAGCACCTTAAGCTCTGCAAAGAACTCCTTCGATTTACTCGACTTCATCCTTTTTATTGCAACCTCCTATAGCAACATAAGAATTATTCAGTCTGAAAATGTTAAAGTTTTTTAACTTATATACAAGACAACATATTGCAGAATCTTTATTTTTTTACCTGATTTCCGAGCATTCCATAATAAACACGACCAAAGCCACCTTCTCCAATCATCCTTGTTTCATCGAAGTTTAATGTGGCCTTTTCCACATCCGACAGACTGAATATGATAGGTCTTTCGGTATTGGTTTGTTCTATATCTACACACACATATGATGATCTTCAACTTGATGTATGTAGCTTACACAAAATTAACCTAACAGGTAGAAACTGTCTTACCTTGCATATTATCTTTGTGATGGTATTGGTTCTCAAGTGCAGCAATGCTCATAAGACTTGTATTTCTTTCCATCTTTTTTGGTAATTCTGAGGTTTTTTTATGTGATTGCTTCCAATTACGGTAGATTGCAAGTATAACGCCTAACAGAACGAAGGCTATTGAAAATGTGATACCAAGAATCAATGCAGTGCTGTCCTTTTTCTTGTTCCCTGGTTCGATATCTGGATGTAAGAAAATTATTTAACTTATGTTACTATATGATCACAATGATTTAGATATTTAACTTATGGTGCATAAGGTCAGAACGAGATATAATAATAAGGTATTGTTCTGCTATGTTGTGGATTTTGGGTTCTAAATTAGCAAGAATCCAAGACACCCTCTGATTGTGGAAGACAGGGCACTACAAGTAGTAGATAAAAAAAAAACTCACAGTTAATCTCCAAAAAACCTACTTCACAACTTATCACGATTACAAAAATTCACGGACAACCAGAAATAGAATATAATTGAAAATAAATGACACCAGTCGCCAATAGACCTTGATTGTCAAATCAGGTTTGCTTGCAAGGCTTGTTATTCAAAACAGCCCAAAACATCCCAAATTGCACTTAGATGGATCACCAATGAAAAATAAGCGATGAGCTGTTTTGAGCTCAGTTTGGAACTTAGGCAAAGACTGACCACCAACATATTTTGCATGATGATCTGTTCTGCATTCCAACCAGAATTCCTTGCAGAAAAAAGTTTTGACCGGCGATAAGTTCTTTAACTTCAAGAACTCTCGCAGTTTGCAGCCTTAAACAAGGAATGGTTATAACTCCGTTGTTGTAGTTCCAATTTGCAAACTGTTTTTACTGTTAAAATGCTCTTCATATTTATATATATATATTGTATAGCATATTTCAATTTTAACGAGATGCTACTTTTGAAAGTGAGTTTCATCTTATGTTTATATATTTGTAAAGGAATTTTTCTATCTATCTATCATATGTATATATCTTTTCATTAACGATTAAAACCCATGCTTTGGACCCTTCCAAATGTCCGAGTGCAATGATAAACTTGACCTTACACAAATTGACAAATGAACGTAAAATGTAAGACGACATAGTAGATTGGGAAGAGTGGGAGACTAAAATTAAAAGGGGAGATGGACATGTCTCTCATACACGATTATCATCTAACATGTCCACAGGTATATATTACATGTGCAAATGGAATACATTAAACATATGTACACATAGGAGGATATATACACGTATGTACACATGCATGAAATGCATATGCAACAAACAACGTACACACATCGTCACCGGCATCTGTATATGAAATATATGGTACGTGAACACACAAATAACATCATTGACAACTATGAAATGAATGTCCGCGGGTGCGGCGCAGTGGAAAGGAGGCATGGGTTCTGGTAAAAAGACTCAGGTTCGATTCCTACCATGCGCTTCCCTATCCTATATAAATTTATCCGAGGGTATGGGGGCTTGGATCAGCGGACGACTTTACTATACCCTCCTCAGGAGTTTACCGGTCCGCCGGAAAAAAAAATAAAAAAAAATGCTAGTTGGTACTAATAATAGATACTTACCATCATCTTTAGCTGTTCCGATGGGCACAAACAACACCCAACCCGGCCTCAAAAAATTCGGGTCCACTAAAATTTTCACATTTAAACTCTTTGTTACATCCACATCTGCCAAAAACAAATTAGCAATAGAAGAGAGTGTATCCCCCTTTTGCACAGTATAGCTCACAATATCTTTGCTGTCATTTGAATTTAAATTCGAATTTGCATCACACCCACATAATAGATGTACTGTTAGGTTTTGACCAGGGTCAAGCGTGGTAGTTATGTTCCACGCTAAGCCGCTGAACTCAGTGTTTGTCAAACTATCCGAAGAGTCACCGACCTTTACTGTGTAGTTCGTATCATGGAAGTAGGCAGTGATGCCATCACCAATGTCTTCACATTTACATAACACTTGTGCTAGAAAATCTGTACGTTTTTGTTGTCGAACAATCTGTGTAATACATGGTTAATAAGAATGCTCATTTTTAACAAAAATTTAGAGAAGATTCATGAGTATTCTAATTGGTGCAATGGTTGAATCTCAATGAATAAATCCTTTCCACTAGTTTGAATTATCTATTGTATGGTCGGCGTCCTATTCATCTCTATCAATATATGAGAGTTGTAGCTAGTAAGTTAGAGTGACTACTTACAGTATCTATGACGCTTATATTGGCAGAGTAAACGGACGCAACATTATAATTGGTTAGGCCATTATATGATGGAATATACAATGTGGATTTGCATGTCTGAATAGGTGAAGATCGAGAGCATTCCATAGGATCCATATTAACGGGATCGCCATATGAAGGCTTCACAGTAAGAAGAATGGATATGAAAAGGAGAAGAACATCGGTCATTGCTTATTGTTTAGAAACAGTTGAGGAATACAGGTATTATTGTTGTTGGAAAGAATACAGAGAAGAAATATTTGTAGTATAGCAAGTCAAGCTTTTGTGGGATTCTTTCTTGGTTTGAACGATGCCATTTGGATTTTGTATGCAGGTCTTTGATTACTTAAATTTTAAAGAAGTATGATTAGTCTAGAAAAACTTCTGCTGTTGGATTTATCGGTACTTTGTCCCTCGTTTTGGCTGATATCTGGCTGTTTATCCATGGTTTTTGTATTGATTATTCCTTACCGGCTTGAGTTTTTTAATTAATGAAGAACCCAAAGCCTGCAGCTACTGTCATTTGCTAGCTTGCATTGAGTGTATAGCTATCATGTATAACAGATATAAATATGTCAAAGTGATGTGGTTTTAAACGGCGCAAAGTAAACTAAGTACAACTGTTTATATTATTTGGACCAAAAACAAAGGTTCCCCGTTGTAAAAAATATAATGTATCGAACTTACGGGTTTACGATTAGTTATTTAGTTCTAGGATCTTATAGCCAATATTACACTCTTTGGTCTATGATCAGTTATACACATTTAATATTCATATGTGCTTCAGTTAAATTTCTTAGATGATTGAAAGACCGAGAAGAAGTGAATAACAAGAGGTTTTCTTTATTGATTAACAGTTGCGTTGCTTTTTATATCATCCGGCAATGTTACAGTTGAAATACGAAGGGACATAAATGCCCTTGTAACCCTATAGCCGTATACAGTTGCTAAATATGACTTGGTCTTATTTTGTTTACATTATTTCTCCTCTTCGCTTTAAGCTAGGGTTTTCTTCTACTCCCAAATGAATCGCCGACTTCTTCAAATCATCAAATCTTCTCAAAATTATTTGTAAATCTTCGTTAATAGAGTCTCTAGACATGAGATCTGGTCCGAATCATCTTAGAATGTTAGCTGAAATTTGTTTCACTTGAGAGATGATGCTCAGTAATGAAGTTTGGTTGAGATACTTGCCTTGTTTACTTTGGGTCTAGGTTCTAGTGTTCAGATTTGCCATCGAAGCTCGTGATCTTTAGATCATCTGCTTGGCAATGAAGTTTGGTTGAGATACTTGCCTTATTTATTTCGGATCTAGGTTCTGGTGCTCAGATTTGCTATCGAAGTTCTTGATCCTTAGGTCATCTCTGAATCGACTGAAATTTCTTGATGGAAGAGCTTTTGTAAGTATATCACTTCTCTAGTAAGGCCCAAGTACATGATTTATACTGATTTTTCCACTTTTTACTTATTCTCTGACAAAGTACAAGTCAAGTTTCATATGTTTTGTCCTTGATGTAATACCGGGTTAGCTGATAGGGATACTGCACCTAAATTATCTCACCAGATTGTCGTTTTTTTTTGTTTGTACTGATTCTTAGTTCACTGAGAAATGACTCTAACGACATTACTTCGGCTGTTGCATGTGCTAGACTTCTGTATTCTGATTTTGTGCTCAATCTTGACATTGTTGCATGTTTCTTTGAACACTATGATATAGGATTTTCACCTAAATAAATAGAGTACCCTGTTGTTGATCTTCTGTCATCTGAGTCCGATACCCAATCTGCATCAACAAACCCAATGATCGCTAAATTCTTGTTTGACTTTTATAGTAAGCCATAATTCCGTGTGCCATTTAGATATCTTAACATATGCTTTACTGCCTTCCAATGCTCATTTAATGGCTGATGCCTAAACTGACATACTTTGTTGACACTGTATGATATCTCTGGCTTGGTTATTGTAGCATGTTGTAATGCACCAACTACACTTCTGTATTCTTTCTCATTTGTAATGGTTCACCTTTGTATTTTGATAGATGCAAGTTGCTAGTCATTGGTGTTGTTAATGGTTTTGCCTGATGCATTCTTGCTTTGACAAGTAGCTCCTTGATGTACTTTCCTTGACTTAGATGTATTTTTGTGTTGGATAATATATTGATTTCTATTCCTAGAAAATAACTGAGTCTCCCCAAGTCCCTAATCGAAAACTGCTAATCTAGAAACTGAATAACACGACTTATTTCTTTTTCATTATCACCAGTGATTATAAGATCATCTACATACACAAATATATATGTAGTAGTGCCTCTGTTGAACTTTATAAATAGTAATGTATCTGACTTTGCTAGTTTGTAATCTAAGCCGATAAAAGTGGTCTTCAATTTGTCAAACCATACCTTGGGTGCTTGCTTTAAACCATAAATTGCTTTGTGAAATTTGCATACCAATTTTTTGGTACCTGACTGTTTGAATCTCTAGGTTTGTTCCATGTACACTTCTTCTAGTAGCTCACCATTTAGGAAGACATTATTTACATCTAGTTGTTTAATATCCCATCCTTTATGTAAAGCTATGATTAAAATTACTCCGATAGTTGTTGGCTTGATCACTGGTGAGGATGTCTCATTAAAGTCAAATCCATGTTGTTGCGTAGCATTTTGCTACTAACCTAGCCTTGTATTTCTTGATTGTTCCATCTGGATTCCTTTTTAGTTTTTATGTCCACCTGCAGCCAATTGTAGTCTTATGCTTTGGCAGTGGTACAAGACTCCAAGTCTTATTCCTTATTAATACACTGTACTCTTCATTCATTGCATCTCTCCATTTTTTACCTTTGACTGCGGCTCATATGTCTCTGGTTCCTCATTAGTTGTACTTGTTGCGTACACCTATGGCTTGAATATACCACTTTTTTGATCTGGTTATCATTTGATGTCCTCTGATTGACTGTTCTTGCTGTGTTGAGAGTTGTTCCATGTTTTGCTGCTCCTTACTGCTTTCATAAGTAGGTTGTTAATTTTTTGAGTTTGCTGGAATTTGAGTGAAACGTTGAGGTGATTCTGAGATGTCTCCACCTGGTCCTCTCTATGACACTATATGTTGAGCCTCAGAGTGATCTTCACTTTCCCCTGTATTTCTTTGTTCTTGATTGCTTACATACAATGGTATTAATGGAATAGTCTCTAATGGATTGTACACCTTTTGCGTTGTTTTTACATTTGATGTCTCAAAAGGAAAAATGTTTTCATTAAACACAACATGTCCAGATATAAATAACTTTTCATTACTATCAAGACATCCGTATCCTTTTTGATTCACACCATAGCCTAGAAAGGTACATGGTGTTGATCTAAAATTCAACTTGTTTGAATTATATAGTCTTAGATGGGGAAAACATAGGCATCCAAAGATTCTCATACTTTTATAATCAGGTTTTACATTGACCAATACTTCCATTTGACTCTTACCTTCTAATATTTTAGTGGGCAGTCTATTGATTAAATAGACTGCTATTGCAAAGGCATCAGGTTAAAACTTCAATGGAAGTGATGCTTGTGCAAGCAATGTAAGACCCGTCTCTACTATGTGCCTATGTTTTCTTTCAACTAGTTCATTTTGTTCTTATGTATAAGGACAAGTTACCCTATGAACTATCCCCTTATCATGGAAATATTTTTTTTTAGAGATTTGTACTATATTCCACCATCTGTCTGAATCATCTTCATTGTCTGACATGTTTGATTTTCTACCTGTGTAATGAAATGCATAGCCACATACATGTCTCAGATCTAGATTTCAGAAAATTTATCTAGGTATGTCTGGAATAAGCATGTACAAAAGAGATACAATAATTATAACCATAGTCTAAGATAGTGGGTGCAGGTCCCCATAAATCAGTTACAATAAGTTGCATGGTTTATCATACACAGTTTGAGATTTAGGAAAGGCCAGTTTATGGCTTTTTCCCATTTGACGATAAGTGCACACATATGAATAAGTTATATGTTTAATATCAATTTTATTATCTTCTAATATCTTCTTTACAATTTACACCAGGATGACCTAATTTACAGTGCCAAATACACATTTAGTACACTCATTTGAACTTGATTCTGTTAAGTTGCACCATATTCTTGGATTACTGCAGTGATTAACTTTTGTGAGATTGAATCTGTACAAACCATTGTATGTTTCACCATGAAACAAAGTTTTTTTTAGTCTGAATATCTTTGACCAAGCAGTATATAGGATAAAACTCAAAGAATACATTATTATCTAGGGCCAACCGTGAAGCAAGATAAGATTTTTCCTTACTTTGGGTACCCTTAGCAAATTATCTAAGTAAAAAACTTTTTGTTCAGTGATTGTACCAATCCCAGTGTGTGTAATGTTAATTTTAGTTTCATTGCCCATACTAATAGATTGCATACCTTTATATTCCTTGTTCCCTAAATTTAGATTCTGCAGATTATTGGTCACATGATGTGTTACACCTAAATCTGGATACCAACATTCATGTTGAATGTTCTCTGACTTTGCTGCTTCACACATATTCAGGTTATGTAATCTTTGATCTTTTGATGTACTTCTTTGTTCATGTTACATGCTGTCCATGTTTGCACTTGGATAGTTGTTTCTTTAATAGGCTGAACTTTGAGACGAATTTAATTAGAATCAAATCTGAAGCAACATTTTTTGCCGTGTGACCCATTTTTCACAAATTTGGCATTTTCGACTGCTATTATTATTATTATTATTATTCAATCTTCCTCCTCTACCTTTATATCATCCAAAAAAGTTTCTTAAATGATTTTGATCATTTCTTATCACTATGTCACTTTTAATGTTTCCATGATTTTTGTCCTAAGCTTTATTTCTTGAATTTGCTCAATAATTGATTGAGAGTTCTCTGTCAAATGCTGTCTTATGTTCTATTCTGCCCTCGTGAGCAAGTAGGGTAGAATGAACATACTGAATTGAGGATTAACTTCTTTAGATGTGATAACTGCTACTACTGCCTCATAGTCTGCATCTAAACCGTTCATAATAGATAAAATATGTTCTATATCTAATATCTTATGACCTGTTGCCTCTAACGGATCATAGTACCCTTTAATTTCGTTTAAGTAATCCTTCGTTAGCATGCCATCTTTTCTTAAATTTTGCATCTGTCTCTTGTAGTGCATGATCTTTGCTGTTGAATGTGAATTAAAAGTCTATTTAACAGTCATCCAAATTTCATTTGATGTTTTACAACCAATGATTTATGGCAACAAATCAGTACTTATTGAAGACGGTAGGTAAGAAATCAATAAGTGATCTTGCGATTGTTGCATAATATACTCCTTGTTTCTTATAAGCTTGCCTTGACTATCTGCAATGAATTTGGTTGGTATTATATGTGTGTCAAGAATGTATTCCTCTAACCATAGCCCTTAATTGTAGTTTCAGCCTGATATTTCCATAGCAAGTAATTACTTTCATCTAGATGTGCTGTGATTAATTGACTTTATGGACTTACGATTGTCTTGATTAAATCATCTATAAGTGCTCTTGGCTGTTGATCTGTTGTTTGAGGCTAAGTTACCAATGAATTTCCAGATGAGTCGTTATTCTCATCTCCCATTGGTGATATTTGAGTTGTTGACAGCAAGAATATGTGATTTGATCTCTTAACAAATGCAGCCCAAGGTTTAGACGATGAGTTGATAAATCTTGTGCCAAGGTGTTTATTTTGATTGAGGGAAAGATGAACACAAACTGATATTAACAGAAATGCACAAGAAAGAACATGTACGAACAGATACCTTCTTGATTTTAGTCTTTCTCAGATGATGATTCTGAACCCGATGAGAAAAACAAACAAAGCCAATGTTACTTCAAATGATGAATTGAATTTTGATGAACTTCTTGGTGTTGTGTTGATTGCTGTTAGGCTTAGAAGCTCTGATACCAAGTTAGATTTATGAGATGATTGAAAAACCGAGAAGAAGTGAATAATAAGAGGTTTTCTTCATTGATAAGCAGTTATGTTCCCTTTAATAGTACACGACAATGTTATAGTTGAAATACGAATGGACATAAATGCCCTTGTAACCCTACAACTATACACAGTTGATAAATATGACTTGGTCTTATTCTGTTTACATTATTTAAAAAGGATTACTAAGTACTTTTGAGTCGTTAGACTTGGATAATAAATTAAGTGCTGTAGCGGGACATAACTATTTTTACTATTTGATTTGTGTTTTGTGAAAGATCGTCTAATTTAGTAGATTCAAAAGGCAGATATATTTTGGACGCATCCCACTGATTTCAACTCATACATATTTCCCTCTTTTTTTAATCAAGTCAATAATATACATCGGCTTCTCTCTCTCTCACTGTTTATTTATTTTTATTTTTTGTGGAATTGATGAAAAAATCAGACCTAGGGCCTGTAGAGTGACAACCCAATTCTTATACAAAGTCGGATTAATACTTGTACCGCATTGAAAATCAACCCCACCCACTTAAGGGCTACAAACCCAAACCGCAATCAAAATACCATAATTTGAATAATAAATCAAATATCACTTAATATAATTTAGCACACTATGATTTATTCTTTCTTTCTTCATACTTCCATTTTCAATGCTTATAGTAAAAAAAACTAAATTTTCATCTTCAAAAATCAAGATCTAATTATTTACACAACTAAAAATTGTAAAGCTGGTATCTTTGGGTTCCAACGAACTAGATCTACAAATGTATAGCTGTTTTGTTGTGTGTGATGGAGTTTGGGGAAGTGTGTGACAGTTTGGGCATGTATGAAAGGAAGCTAGGGTTAGTGATTTTGGTGGTTAGAGGAGGGGATATATGACGTGGTTGGTTCCAATGGGTTTGTGGCATGGAGGAACACCTAGGGCCGGAGTTTGGTGGCGTGTGCTGAAGAGGAGGAAGGCCACGATAGTTGCGTATGGCCGACGGAGCTTCCCAGGTCACGATTTATAGGAGTCTACTGAGCTTCGGGCAATGGGGTCCGGCAAGTCGAGATTGGGGAGAGAAGTTCGTCGGCGAAGACGGTTCGTCGAACCGAGATCTAGATCTCCATGTCATAGTAGAATCATGCAAGAATTTGATGTGCATGCACAAACTTCAGGCAATAGTGGTTTTGATTGGGGAAAAGAGAGTTTAAAATCTAATTCGGCAATTAGTTGTGTTAATTAAAATAATCAATGTGTATTTGTAAAATAAAAATTTATAAATTTAATAACTTTCTCATATGAGCTCCAATCGAGAAGCTATCTTTTGCGTTGCACTCGTAATAGAGAGGGCTAAGCGCCAGAATTAGTTTTATCATTCGATTTTAGATCAAACCAGAATGCTTCTGCATCAACTGAAATTCGGTGAGTTTTCTCACATCCGAATGAATACTATAATGATATATAGTAGATAAAAATTATTGTTTTATGTTGAAATGATTTATTGGTATGATTTGGTTAAATATTCGCTTTTAAAAGGCGATTGACATTTAAAATGAAATACAGGGAATTTTATAGAGAAATCTGAATTTCTCCCAATGTTGATTTTAAATTTCAGTTATATACCTGTTGATTTTAATTTCAGTCATATACCTATTATATGAATTGTTGAATGCTAAAATTTGATAGTTTGGTCATATTGGATGTGACACTGACATATGTCAAAAGTTGAAACTTTTTAGTGATAAAGGTAATCATAACATTGGTTAAGTGCTACGGTAGCTATTGGCTCATTATAGTAATTTGAAATACTATTAATTGCTATTTTGATTTCAAAATGGTTTTGATTTGGAAAATGATTTTTAAATCTGACTTTTGGATTTCGTAGGATATTTTATTTTAAAATGATAGTTTTTATACTTTTCTAATTTTCTCCAACTTTTCTATAAATATTTTAAAAGTATGTTGGGAAGTATTGATTTTTATAGAAATGTTATTATATTAATTAATGTTTATTATGAAAGAAAATAAAGGGACTTATCTGTTATATTTAAGTGATTCTTTTTTAAAAGCAGATATAATTATTTTGGAATAAATATTTGTAAAGCATTTTACATAAAACATTGAATAAATAATAATTTTATAAATGGTGTTTTTATAATAAAAAGAATAATTTATAAATGATTTTTTTGTAATAAAAGAATAGTTCTATGTAAATAATATTTTTAAATAGGAAAATGATGCAACTGTGATAAAATGGAAAATAAATCGCATTTGCGGATTTATAGTGACATATCAAGTGATCGTTTTATGAAAAGTATATGAGTTTTATTTAAAAGTGTTTGGTAAATAGAAATGAAATATATGAATGAAGTTTATAAAAGGAGTTATATAATTGTATTTGGAAATTTATAAAGGGAGTTTTACATATGAATTTGGAGTTTTATAAAAAAAAATTTAAATAAATTTGAAGTTTTATAAAAGGAGTTTTATCAATAATATTTTTATAAAAGGAGTTTGTATAACAAAGAGTTTTATAAATATGAAGGAGTTTTATAAAGGAATTTTATAAAAGGGATTAATAAAAGAATTTTAATAAAAAGGAATGAGATTTGGTTTCCATAAATGATCATTTTAAATTATGGTGGTATGAAAAGTATTCTTTTCACACTTAACACAAAATTTCGAGATATGGAAACTCGTCTCTGTCTTGAGAATTAAGAATGTATGTCGAGGCAAGGATAGTACGCTAACTTGACCGACTACATTGTTAATTAATGGATAGTACTATTTGAAATCGAAAAATGGTGGTAAGTGATTTTGATCTAATTTCTATATGATATATTTATTTACACCAAAAGGAAAGTGTTTAGGGCTTATTGTTATTAACTATTATAAATGATATTTGTTTTAACCCAATTGAGTACTGGTTTTGAAAAATTAAATCTTTCGTAAGATCTGTGAATATACTTACGCTATTGGGATAAGTATATGGGTACATTTCCTAAGTATTGGAAATGTCGAGTTTTGTGAATATACTTATACCGTTGATACAAATATATGTAAAGTTTTCTAAGTATTGAAAGTGAAATGTTTGCAAGTATACTTATACAGCTGAGATAAATATATCAATATTTCTCAAGTATTGAAAAGATTAGATAAGGGTTTGTTAATATGTTGTAAAAGTATTTTATTACAAGAATTTAGAAAGTGGTCTTAATTAATGAAAGGATTGATTAAAGAAGCTTAGTGGTTGCTTATGTGCTTAACTAGTGTTGATTTCCGCACGAAATTAAATTCCCAATTTTATTGTTTGTTTATTTGATAGTTAAATAATCGACTTCAAATGTTGGCCAGTTTTTAAAACTATTATTATCGGTTCGGAGAGACTGGGATTAGATATATTATTCGAAAACCACTTCGAACCGATATAAGCGTTTGAATTGGAGATATCTTGAAGATGATCAGAGACGGAGTTCTTTGAAGTGCAATGGCTACTTGCTACTAATCTTGAGGATGTAGTAAAAGTAGTACCTTCGGTTTGTTTAGTTCTAGAACAACTTGTATGGATGAATGCTAGCATTGCATTGTTGTTTGGATGGCATTGTTAACATTAAAAGTGTGATTGCTATATAAAAGGAAAAACATAGCCTCATACCTCACAATTGAGAATGACTAAAGCAGGGACGTTCATCATAGCTTTGTGGTCGCTCTGATTAGGGTATGATAATGACTTGTATCTAGATCGACATTTTCTGATTACGTATGCTTGTTGCCATGGAAATGGTTTGTCAAGTTGACAGCCGACGGGTGATCATATTCGGTACTATCCAATGAGTAGTACGTCGATCCTGAGTAAAAGAGGTGCAATTAAGGCAGCCTTGGCACATTTTCTCTAGAGGTGTACTGTACAGTAGATAAATCCTTACCTTGTCATGTATGGAATCCATTCTCCTATACATGCCTTTGGACTTGATTGTATACTATGTATACTGAAATGTAATTAATGTAACCATTTCGTCTATGATTCTATATTTATTTTAAACCCTAGACATTTTTATAATATCATAAGATTTCGTATGAAATGGTTTGGTTATTGTTAGGTAAAAACTCATCTGTGTTTATGTGCAATGCGGTCTTATAAGATACCTGTTACCCGATGGCTTGACCAAGTAACAAGAGGCTCGGCATAAAAGGGTCATTCGAATTCTTGCCTCGTTCGGCATTGAGAGCTCGCTCGGCATGTGGCCTCGTTCGGCAATGAGAGCGTGCTCAGCATAGAGCCTCGTTCGGCACTGTGAGGTCGCTCGACTTAGTGCCTCGTTCGGCATTGAGGGGTCGCTCAGCGTAGAGCCTCGTTCGGCATTGAGAGCTCGCTTGGCATATGGCCTCGTTCAGCACACCTTCCCTCGCTAGGCATAGAGCCTCGTTCGGCATAGAATGGTCACTCGTCATCTCGCCTCGCTCGTCATTGAGAAGTCGTTCGACATTTTACCTCGTTCGGCATACGAGCGCAGTTCAACGCACATCCCTTGCTCGGCATACGAATGTCATTCATCCTGGGCATGTGGCTTGGCATATGAGTGTCGCTCGGCACTAAGGCCTCGCCCGACATTCTCTGGTTGGACCAACCTCGTTCGACCATTGCCATTCGAAAACTATGGATCGATGCACAGAAGTTAACATGGGCCAAGGTACTTTTTTCCTAGGCCCTGAGGGAAGTTCAACCCATCTTCGTCTATAAATAGAAGGGCAGGGGCATAGTGAAATGGACCTTTTTTCGAGAACATTGGGGAGACTCTGCTGCAATTCAAGACTCGTTCTTCTTTACTTAGCATTTGTATTCAAGTAGTCGGTGTATGGATTGTATCTATAATCAATTGTTGAGTAAAGCAATAAAGATTAAATCCAAAGTGGACGTAGGCAGTTACGCCGAAACACTATAAATCCGCGTGTTCTTGTCTTTGCATTTAATTTAGCCTACGCTCTCTGTTTTAATTTACTTTCTTTATTAATCTCTCTACACAATCTTTCTCAAGGGTGTTAGTGACCAATTCCGGTGCTAACATTTTGGTGCTTTCACTGAGAATCGAATTCTTAGGCCACTAGGATTTGCTTTATAGCTACTGGATTGAATAAATCCCCCGAAGGAGATCCAACTTATTGACAGGTCGTCCGTTGAATCTACTTAGAGTTTCGATCAACAACTCTACTATGGGAAGACCATGTACCCGATCAGCCTCTCATAATGTGAACATCAACGAGACCGCTAGCATACAATAGATAGGACCTAGCAATCATCAAGTTAATCCTGGCATAGGGATTGCCGGAACCCATAGCCAGACAGAAGTTGTTACTAGGATGGAGTTCAACGACCTGATGAGAGAACTCATGAAAAGCAGGAGACAACTTGCTGAAAAAATTCAAGCTAACGCTAACCTCATGACTCAGCTTACTCAGCAATAGCATCAAAATGCAGGAGGTAGCCCCATTCCTTATTCTTCATCTGATAGTTCGACTTCGTCCGATGAACCTCCCAAGCGTAGACGCCGCAAAACGAAAACTGCACAAGCAGGTGATACTGATCGATCAACTAGGGATCACTTGCATCTTGGTGACCATACCTAAGCTGGAGAAGGAAACTTAGGAGCAGGAACACGCATGGAAACTGGATGCCCGACTCACCAAGACCCTAACGAAGCTAGTCCCCAAGATACATGTTTGGCAGACCGCCAACAGAGGAGACACCAACCCGAGTGGTCCCGAAGAACAGAGTCCAACCTTCCATCCTCCATACAAACCCCGGACTTATCGGCTATGGTCAGACAGTTGATGAGAGAGAATCAAGGCTTGACTAATGAAGATTGGGGGATATCCAAGAGTCAGACTCCATTCGCAGATACTATTCTATAGGCCGAGTACTCCAGGAAGTTTAGCATGTCAACTATCCCGGCCTACGAAGGGAAGACTAATCCTAGACAGCATGTGATGAGGTATGAACGGATGATGGATTCGGCTAGAGCAAATGACGCGACCAAGTGCAGATGCTTTCCAATTACTTTATCCGAAATTGCCACCATGTGGTTCACTCGACTTCCCCCACGATCTATATCCATATTTGACGAATTGGCGATGAAATTTGTGAAACAGTTCAAGATACATGCTACTCGACCTAAGGATATGATGTCCCTGTCTAGTGTGATCCAAGCTCCGGGGGAAGTCATTGAAAAAGTATTTGCAGAGATTTCATGTTGCGGCTACCGAAGTTAGCAACCCTAACGACCACGCAATTCTGATGGCGGTAATGCAAGGTGTGGATCCAGATTCAGAGTTTGGAGATTGGCTGGCAGGAAAGCCTCCAACTACGCTAGAGCATTTATATTCAGAGGCTCATCAATTCATAAGGAGAGAGGAAGCTAGATGGACGAGGCGAGATAAGGCACTAGGTCCTATTCAGGAGACTGTAAAAAGCAACATCGCTGTGAAAAAGTCCGGTGACAATTCGAAGAAGGTTTAGGTCAATGTCCAGAACAAGCCCGGGCAGTCTAAAGGGTCCGGAGGAGGAAATCCCGAAAAGAAAAGAGAAGCAGAAAAATGGAAGTCGAGGATTCCGACTTACAACGAATACACTCCTTTAAATACATCACTGAAAAATGTATATCTACAAACCTGCAACACTATCCAATACAAGAAACCTGCTCTGAAGCAGTCACCGAAGAGACAGATCCAAACAGGTAAATTTTGTTGATTTCACGAAAGCTACGACCATAATACAAACGAGTGTCATCATTTGCAAGATCTCATTGAGAAATCGATAAGAGAAAGGAAGCTAGAATAGTTTGTGCAGGCGCCGCAGTCGAGAGGTGTGAGCTCATCAAATCAAAATCATATCCCAAACCAGGCAGGACAGGAGGAACCCACTCGTACTGGCGGGAGATTGGTAATAAAGGCAGTTAGTGGTGGTCCTCATCCAGTAGACCAAAGCTGGAAGGAAGGGAAATCGTATGCCAGATCCATTAGGCTTGCGGATTTCGAGTGTCGTAGTGATTTAAAGGATAAAGCCCCGACCAAAAGACAGAGAACGATGACCGATGACATCATGTTTCGAAGTAGAGATGCTGACAGGGTCGGAGCCCCAACTACTGACCCACTAGTCATATCAGCTCAAGTAGGTCATGCTTGGATGAAGAAGATTCTGGTTGACTGTGGAAGTTTTATGAATATAATATTTAAGCGAGCCTATGACCAAATGGAGATGGAGGCCAAGGATTTAAACCCTTGTTAACTCCATATTCATGGCTTCGATGAGAGTGCAACCAAGCCCATTGAGATGGTGGAAATGCCCGTGGAGTTAGGAACTGGAGAACGCTGGAGAGTCCGGACGTGGCAATTTGTTGTACTGAACATAGAATCGCCATACAACGCTTTCTTGGGCCAACCAGCCCTTGCTGAAATCAGGGCGGTTATTGCCCCATGGTGTCTAACTTTAAAATTCCCAACCGCCAATGGAGTTGGAGTCGTTCAAGGGGACCAGGTTGACTTGAGAGCAGCCATGTACCAAAATCGAGTCCCTCAATTGCACAACGTCAAGGTCAGACCCCAAACTTTCAAGCTCGGTGATTTTGTCCACCAAAGAATCTACTCGATACCTTCGCTCACGAAACCAACGTGGGAAGGGCTATAAGTGATTGAACAAAAGCTTGGAAATGGCACATTTTAGTTGGCAACCGATGGCGGTCCTACTTTGTCAGAAGCTTGGAACAGCGAGAATCTTTGTTACTGCTGCACATAACAGGCTTTATTTATTTAGTATATTAGTCATTTGAAATTTGTTTCTACATTCCGAAATTCTAATTTGTAATGAGGCAATTGACTTTACCATATTTTCTTATTTCAACAATAAAATTCCATCTCTTCGAGCCAAAGCTGTGATCTATTGAATATGTCATACAACTATCATAATGCACGAAGAGCTAAGTTCCATCATACGGTGTGATTTGCTCAAAGAGAGAGTGACCGTGATACGATCGGTCACTTGCTATGAGAAACCCAAGCTTGGGAGGCAAGCCATCGCACTAGAGACTAAATTGGATTGATACACGACAATCCTCTTACTAACTTCAAATTCCCAGAGTGCGAACTGGAATATAAGTTCATAAATATGGTTTCGAGGAGGGTGGATCCGTCCCCCTAATGACCTCTCCCATATCCAAAAAAAGTTCGAGGAGAATGGATACACCCGTCTATCGACCTCGCTTGTCAACTCAGGGTGGATGTGAATCGACCATCCATGATCCTAAAATCTCCAAGTCCACTGAGTGCGGACTGGAGTACTCTGAGTCCCCTAAGTGCGGACTAGAGTATAAACGACTAAAAATCTCCAAGTCCCTTAAGTGCGGACTGGAGTACTCTAAGTCCCCTGAGTGCGGACTAGAGTATAAATGACTTAAGATCTCCAAGTCCCCTGAGTGTGGACTGGAGTACTCTAAGTCCCCTGAGTACGGGTTAGAGTATAAACGACTCAAAATCTCTAAGTCTCCTTAGTGCGGACTAGAGTATAAACGACTTCTCCAAGTCCCCTGAGTGCGGACTGGAGTACTATAAGTCCTTTGAGTGCGGACTAGAGTATAAACAACTCAAAATCTCCAAGTCCCCTAAGTGCGGACTGGAGTTCTCTGAGTCCCCTGAGTGCATACTAGAGTATAAACGACTAAAAATCTCCAAGTCCCAGAGTGCGAACTGGAGTAATCTGAGTCCCCAGAGTAGAACTAGAGTATAAACGACTCAAAATCTCCAAGCCCCTAGAGTGCAGACTGGAATACTCTGAGTCCCTAGAGTGCGGACTAGAGTACAAATGACTTGAAGTCTCCAAAGTGCAGACTGGAGTACTCTATGTTCCCAGGGAGCGGACTAAAAAATATTCTAAGTACTCGGAGCGAGTGATAAAGGATGTGTAGTTCCAAAGAACCTCCGAGTAATATGAAAATGAATTGGGAGTTTATGTAACTCGCGAGAGCTTGGATTTCGACCACAATAATATAGAAAGATAACAGTAAAATTCATTTGAAAGACAAAAGAACTAAGTTTTATTTATTCATCCAAAATGAGGTTCTACTATAACTCCTCCAAAGTTCAGAGTCAAAAATCTATTTAAATTGACTACGAAAATAAATAAAAATAATTACAAAATCTAAGCTAGCTCTCTTTGAACGAGTGTAACAGTTACTTCTTTGATTTCTTGAGTTTCTTTTCCTCCTTTGTTTTCTCAGATGACTCTTCCCCCATGCGTTTTCGTTTGGACGTTTTGCTTGATTGGGAAGTAACATCCAAGGTGAGAGGAGGAACTTCTAGTAGCCTAGACCCACCAGGAAGGATGACCTTCAAAGACCTGTTTAAAGGATCGTCAAGATCCATAGCTCGGGGCTCAACTTTGATTTCAGCTGTCATTTTCTTTTCCTCCATGAGCTGCTGCTTCATGCTTATTTTAGGAGTGCATCCAGAGGCGCTTATGATTTCAATTTCATAACTTTCTTCGATAGGAGACGAAGTCTCAGACTTATCCTCATCAAGTGCCTCAATCACTTGAGCATCTGGACCAAGAGTCTCTCCCGCGTGAGTAGCCTCGCTCGTTTTCCCCTTCTCCTCCTTGGTGTCATCGCTCCTCGGAGTTGGTTCAGGATCAGAACGGCCTGCGTAAAATCACAAGAGACAAACGTTAGAATACAGTAACCTTTCATCGAAAACGACGGCTCTTTTAACTTTAAGAAAAAGAGTTATATACCGGCTTCTTGCCGGCTCTCAACCGTCCTAGGAGTCTCTCCCTCTGGAATGGGAGATAGAACATGAATGCCAAGGCCAGGATCTTTCGGGTCATAACTAGCGCATTTCTCCAATGGAGCAAGTACTGGCCGATCAGCTGATTGAGTAGGAGGAGGAGCTGGAGACTCGGTTCCAGACGGACCGGCTATGACATCGTTTCCTTTTGATGAGGAGGAACTTTTGCAGTAGAGGGCTTTCGCTGTAGACAAGTTTGAAGGCTCGATTCCCCTAAGAAATTCTTTTACTAAAGCCTCCTCATCAACCTTCTCGGTTCCTGACTCTACCTTTCCGATCTTTATCAAAGTTTCCCAAGCCTCGTCTAGAGATTCAAGGTAGCCCTCACCAAGAAAAATTAATCCCCGACGCATGAGGACACGGGCATTGTATTATGCTATAACCGGGTCGAACAAGCACTTGATCTCCTCCCTGCCAGCTTCTGTAGCCGCCTCAATGCGAGAGTCAATCTCCATGGATGCTATTCTCTTGCCCTTTTCACGGGATTCATCCTTCAGCATCCTGACCTTAGAAAGCTCATTGTCAAGCTTTGCCTTTAGGAGTCGCGTAGCGACAATCTCATTGCAATATCGTTGTGACTCTTCCTGGGCAGGAGTTTTTTCTTCTCTCTCTTTGCGGAGTAGATCTTCCAATTCTTTGAATCTTAGGGCAAATGCATCCCTTTCCTTTTGAATAGAATCCTTCTCTAATGCCAAGGCCCCGCTACGTCGGACCGCTACGTCAATTTCTTTCTTACATGTCGTCTCTAGACATTTGACGGCCTCCGTAGTATCTTTAGCACTTTGTTGGGCGGCTTCGATTTGAGATTTGTATGAAGAGAGCTCGTCATTTTGAGCTTTGATAATGTATTTATCGTGAATGGCTTCGAGCTTCAGGCGATCAATTTCGTGTTGACGCTCAACGGAGACTTCCGAGACTTTTTTGGCTAAATGAACAAACGCATCATGTTGACCATAAACGTCGTTGTTGCAAGCAATAGCCCTCTATTTGACGTGTCCTGGAATGTAATGGAACGTCGAAAGAAACTTTAGACCATCATGCATAAGGGGTTTTGGGGAACCTAGCCTTAAGCTCGGCTAGCCTCTCCTATATCGTCGGATCTATTGCGGGAATAGGGGGAGATGGCTTTGAAAGTTTAGTTTTCTTGTGGGGTTCCCGAGATTGCCATGTCCTGGATGAACTAGAGTGTTGATCACGGGGGACATCGAATTAGGACCCCTTGTGTCCATATTTCTCCCTACCTTGCTCCGAGTGAGGAGGATTATAATGGTATGGAGACTGATGATAAGTTTTCTTTTGAGATGATGAATCCCGAGAGTGATAATCCATGTCACCGTCATCATCTCTATCCCGACGTCTTCTAGAGCCCAAATCCCATCTAGAGTGGTGAAAGATAGATGACCCACGAAGACGATTGAGTCCATGTGCACGTCCTATATCACCTGCATAGAATTTAAATAATGACTGGTTAGCAAAGAGTAGAGCAATGGCAGAAATTTAAGTGCAAGGTGGAGTGCACGTGTCTGTGTGTGTCCTAGTGTTTCCCCCCGATGGACCAGTTTCTTCATCTTTATTAATAGGAGTTTTTTCTCCCTGGTTTTGGACTTGAGCACTTGTATCACCTCTCGTGGGTGAATGAAGCTTAAGGGCTTCCGGATCGTTGCAGCCATAGTTGAGCAGATCATCAGGAATAGTGAGGTTCGACAGGCCTTTCAAAGAACTTTCTAAGTGTTGTGAGGAAAGCTCTCTCTCCACTGGAGTAAGGGTGACCTTAGAGGTTCCATCCACTGTTTTCTTCCTCAATTTGTAGGTCAATTTCTTCTTTCCCTTTAAAGGGCTCATCGTTTCGATATTGTGAACCTCGACTATCGGGTCCCGAGCGGGACTAACATTTTCACTCGGTACTTCGGGCGTTTTGGCTTCTCTAATCTCCCCCTCCTCTTGTTTGTCAGGGGCATTTCATGCTGAAGGCCCAGCCTGCTTCTTTCCTTTACCCTAAGCAAGCCTGGTTATAGTGACGCCTTGAGGAAGGCATATTCGGCGACCTTCCGCTAGCAGCCCAAACTTCGAGAGCGATTCGTTTGAAATGAGAGATCCAATGTCCCGGTCTCCTACGGGGATAGCTCGGATAGCTTCAACAGCTTTAGAATACCCGGAGTCTTCGGGACGTGGGTTGATACTTGTAAAAGTAGAGAAAGAGTTAGAAAAGGTGCAATTTCCGCCGAATACGAGTATTGGTCAAGAAAAAAGACTTACTCCCTTCCAACCATCTTCTTGCAAAGCCGGAAGGACAACGCACATAGAACCACTCCTGCTTATACTGAGCGAATTTGCTCCACACCCCGGTCAGAATTTGACACTTGCTATGCGGCTCGAGAAATACAAAAGTTGGGTTGTCTGACCGTCTCTTGAAATGATAGATATAACGGATATCGCCAGGGGTCGGAAGCCTGAAAAGGACACTCATAAAGAGAATGCGCGTGCCGTATATGAACGCATGACTGTTAGGATGTAATTGCGATGGGGCGATCTCGACATACTGTAACAGGTCACGAAGGAAGGAATTGAACGGTGGCATGCTACCGACCCAACACATGAATTTGTTGCTAGCCGTATATCTGACTGGGGCAAGTTAGGACGTTCCTGTCCCGATGGAACCAACACATCGTCGAAAGGAATCCCGTGTACTGAGCATATATGACGAAGCGCACTTTTGTTAATTCTCGAGTCTTGGGAATCGATCGGATCGTCTAAAAAAATCGCTGTATCCAAGGCGACGGGAGCCAAGTCGAAGGATGCGATCACGGGGCTCAGAATATCTTGTACAGGAATGGTCGATGGATTCGAAGTTCTAACTACTTCTTGTTGGGAAGTTAGCTCAGGTCTGTCCGAAACCGTGGCAGAGCTGGATTTTGTAGACATCTCTAATGTGTGTAGAATCTGATGAAACACCTGTTTGAACTATACGTGAAAAACAATCGACATTAGACTTAACATTAAAAATACTCCCCCTGTGTGGTGTGTGAAGTAGTGCAATCGTTCAAGTATAAGTGCCAAGGAATTAAAAGTCACAGAGTTGATGAAATAAAGTTAAGCTTTAGACTTTCATCTTCGAAGACCGTCATCGCTGACCGTCTATGAGGACTTGTCATGTGATGGTTTCTATTTTGAACTCGGCATCGACATTGTATGTGAAAGGTTATTATATGTTTTAAACAAGTTAAGTTCAGGTTTATAGTTGTCAAAACAAGGGAGTTATCAGTCTGGATTGTCCGATATGCTTAATTTCTTAAGTCCTTGCCCTTGTTCACTGTCATATGTTCGGGCATAAAACGTATGTTAAGACAACAACGCATTGTGTTCGATTTGAGATGGTTCCGACCATTATAGCCTACTATTAAGCTTAATGTCAAACGGTGCTGCAAAGACTCAACTAATATTGTTATACACCAATCTCCTACATTCCCTAGCCCTCGTTCGGCATTCAACAAGTCATGCCGAGCCACGACCATGCCGAGCCATATCGTTCGGCACCATTAACCAACTCCAACTTCATTCCTACGCTCCCTCTCTATGGCTCGTCACAGATGGGTCATTCGGCAAGTCATGCCAAGTCGCATCTCTCAGTACTCTTCCCGTAACTTCTACTTCTCTCCTACACTCCTTATTACCTCGTTCAACATAGGGGAGTCATGCCGAGCCATGGTCATACCAAGCCACATCGCTCGGCACGCTAGACCTAACTCCACCTTCACTCTGATACACCCATTCCATCGTTCAGCATAAGGAAGTCATGCCGAGCCACATCCGTACGTCTTCCTCCAACTCCTTTCTTCAAACAAATTAAACATCTTCCCAAATGGCCAATCGATCACTACTTCAACTCGCATGCCTTCCTCGACCAACAGTAGCTAACCTCACCAATTCCTACCGAGTCGACACCCTCTTCCTCTTCCTCTTCATCTAATCCTAAGGCGCATCTAAAACCTTAGATCCATCTTCCTTATACACACGACTTCCATTATTCATGAGCTGAAGGAAATACGCAAATTTGAATCTTATGCAAAACCCCTAATTGAAGGAGGCCAAACAATCAAGAGGTTCATACCTAGAAAAATGGATCGAAGTCTAGTGAATCGCTCGATTTGAGATTGATATCAACTGAGGCTTGTTGTCAAGGGCAGTCGAGAGACAACGTATAGGATTCGAAAGGGAAAGGGGATGTTGTGGTGTTAGTAGAAGTCTGATGGTAGAAGAGTTCAAAAGCCTTGTAGAGTAGAGGTAAAAGTAAAAGGGGGAAAGAGGAGAAGTGTAGTGTTATATAAGAAGGAGAGAAGGTGAAAAGTCATTGACCGGTAGAACCGGTCAAGGCATTAATATGTCGTTTGGCATTAATGTGTCGTTCAGCATCGATATCTCGCTCGGCATTGAGATGATGTTCGGCATCCAATGCCTCGTTCGGCATCCAATGCCTCGTTCGGCATCCATGACTTGCTCAGCAATCGAACCTCCCTCTGCATCCATGAGTTTGTAAGGGTCCACTATTGAGGAGACAAAGCAAGGGCTTAAAGAGAAACACGGAGTGCTCATGGTTCAAAGCGCATCATGTTCATCCACATGATACACTTTGGGGAGGAAAGTGTTACTGATGGCTTGACCAAGTAACAAGAGGCTCGACGAAAGGGTCGTTCGGCATCTTGCCTCGTTCGGCATTGAGAGCTCGCTTGGCATGTGGCCTCATTCGACATTGAGAGAGTGCTCGGCATATAGCCCCGTTCGGCATTGAGAGGTCGCTCGGCATAGAGCCTCGTTCGGCATAGAGCCTCGTTCGGCATAGAGCCTCGTTCGGCATTGAGGGGTCGCTCGGCATAGAGCCTCGTTTGGCATTGAGAGCTCGCTCGGCATATGGCCTCGTTCGACACTCCTCCCCTCGCTCGGCATATGGCCTCGTCCGGCATAGAAGGGTTGCTCGACATCTCGCCTCGCTCGGCATCGAGAGGTCATTCGGCATACGCGCACAGTTCAACGGACATCCCTTGCTCGACATACGAATGCCATTCGGCTTGGGTATATGGCTCGACATACGAGTGTCGCTCGGCACTGAGGCCTCGCCCGACATTCTCTGGTTGGACCAACCTCGTTCGGCCATTGCCGTTCGTCAACTATGGATCGGTGCGTAGAAGTTAATACGGGCCGAGGTACTTTGTTCCTAGGTCCATGAGGGAAGTCCGACCCATCTTCGTCTATAAATAGAAGGGCAAGGGCATAGTGAAATGGAAATTTTTTCGAGAACACTAGGGAGACTCTACCGCATTCAAGACTCATTCTTCTTTACTTAGCATTTGTATTCAAGTAGTTGGTGTACGAATTGTATCTGTAATCAATTGTTGAGTAAAGCAATAAAGATTAAATCCAAAGTGGACGTAGGCAGTTACGCCGAACCATTATAAATCCGCGTGTTCTTGTCTTTGTATTTAATTTAGCCTACAGTTCTCTGTTTTAATTTACTTTCTTCATTAATCTCTCTACACAATCTTTCTCAAGGGTGTTAGTGACAAATTCTGGTGCTAATAATACCTTTATTTTTGAAAGTTTTTATAATATTAATAATTCATATGATGTGTGTTTCTCATGCTAGTTCACCAGACCGATCCCGGGCATTATTTTCCTATAATGCTCGGGTCAGTCCGAGCATGTTCTCTAGATTTAGTTTGGATGCTTTAGAGCTGCATGAGAGGAGCTGGATGCCACTAAAACGTATTTATGTATATTTTATTTCCATTGCATTTGTTGGATGTATTTATCAACAATTAGGGATAGATTGTTATAACTGTCCTGGTTGATGATAAATTAGTGTACTTTGACTAATGTATGTATATTATGATTTTCTTTTGTAAAGATCTTTTATATATTATATATTGCTCGTCACGATGTGAGATTATGTTTTGTCTTTTCTTTTCCTTTTCCCCAACAATCTGTCTTTCCGAAACTTGGATGCTCAGCATATGAATTCCAGGGATGTATTAGTGTCGAATTTTGAGGGTTGAAAAGATGAGTTGTTACATGTAATATCTGCCTGATATATTTGGATCGTTAGTGAAATGACTTAGTTCTTTATTGGTTTGCAGGGACTGACTCGTAGAAGTTGTGCGGTAATTTATCTTCAAATTAGGTGAGTAAATTTGTAGTATTTTTTTCCTTTTTGTCTCTGCATCAATTAAACAAACATCTATCTTATTTTTATATTAATCTTTTCTGGTTTGGTAATGTGATTGACCATCTCCTTATGTTTGCACAACCCTGAAAGAGTTGATTTCAGTTTGATGTAATCTCCCTTGGGAATATTAGTAATGTATTTTCCATGTTTTAAGTATGCTTCCATTTGTACTTTGAAGTTATCTAGTTCCCATAAGTTTTGTATTTGTTTATAGATGCTTGGATACTTTGAATTTTTACTTGATTTTTTGAAGATGATTTGACTATCAGCTTTAATTAGTTTCCATAGTTGCAAGCTGTCAATTTCATTGTTCTGCGGCAGTCCTGTATTTCATTCGTTCTTATGTGATAAATCACCACTGTTAGCACAATGCATGCTAATTCAAACTCTTTAGATTTGGTTTTGAATTTTTTTTAAGTATTGTATGCTGGATCTCAAACACTACAATGCTTGAATCTATTTGAATTTAAATTTGCTTTTGCTATTGACCATATATGTTTTGAATAAATGTAAACAAAATATAGATGGTCCCTGCTTTTTGATTCAATTTTGCCAATTTTTTTATTATTCTCTTATTTTTTGCATCTGTCTCTGGTTGGCAGCCTGTTTAATAATGCAAAATAAGCACAATGTACCATTTTGGACAATTTGTTGTACACTTCAACCTCTATACCTTTTTTATATTCCTAAGTATGTTTAAAAGAGAATTTTCCCTTCACATAATTTTTAACTTCATTTATCTTTATTGTAAAATTAGATCAATCATAATTTTTTTCAGTTTGTTGATCTAAAATTTTAAGTTGTTGGATTTGATTTGCATTCCAATAATGATTTTGTATTATGTAGTCCATCTTTGCATTAACATTTCTAAATTGATAAATGTTACACCATCCCAATAGATTAACAAGTGATTTCCTATTGATCCATGGATCAAACCAAAAATTTGTTTGCTTTTCTTCTTTGAATGTTTTATCAATTAACTTGATTCCTATATCTCCGCAATTTAAAATGTTTTTCCATATAAGCGAGTAGTGATTTTCCACTGGCATGTTCCAGACATTCTTATTTTTAACATATTTTCCCTTCATCCACTCAGTCCATATAGATACTCCTTCCAAGAATTTCCAAAATGGTTTGAGACTACAAACTTCACTCAAGTCTTTGAAGTTCCTTAAACCCAAACCTCTATTTTTTTGGATTGCTAAAAATGGCATAACACCCAAAAACCTTTAGAAATATTGATATTTAGTTGAAAATGGACGCAAAAAGTAAGACATAAGCATTCCTATAGTGGTTCGGCAATCTTAAGCCTACGTCTACTTTATGTGCTATTGATTATAGATTTGAGAGTTACTAGTATAAGAGATTTACCGATCTAAAGCCTAGAATAATAAATAGTTGCTCCTTAGTGATTTTAATAGAAGAGGAATAAGAGATAAAGAGGAAGAGGTGCCAAAAGTTCATCTCTAGTTGATATTGGATTTTATTTGTAGAGAAATTCACTAGTAGACTTGAAAGCCCATGATGGAGAAGATCCAGAACGAAGCCCAAAGGCACAGGCGAGCTGAAATTGGCCCAAATCCCTATAGAATCCTCTCAACATTGAGAGAAACCTCTCAATACTGACTGCTTTCTGTGAGAAAATCCTTGCCTCCTTCATTCGTCTAACCTTCTTATCTTTGATCCATTGCTATCCGAACACTTTTCCCTCAAGGTGGAGTCATTTCTAATAATCTTCTTCATTCTTAATCTTCTTCATTCTACTTATCCTTTCCTGCTTTCTCTAATTTATTCGTAGGAAATCCTTAGAGTTACTCATTATTCTTTAAGAAAACACTTGATGATGATTGCCTGACATGGTTCTTGAAGTACAAAAGGTTCAGAATGTCTTAGGTGGAAAAGAATCCTCTTTGGTACCAAGAGGTTACTCTGATATCATATGGTCCACTTAACTCCATTTCCCTTCAAACTTTTAAAATATCATCTTTATGTCCTTCTAACCATGTTTCAAAGTTCATGAGTTATTCCTCTTTATTTTGGCCTTCTAATTTTAGTTGAAATCTTCTTGGTTAAAAAGCCAGTTAACACTTGCCTCCAATGTACGCCTTATAAATGTAATTTGAGGTTTTCTCAAGAACAAGTTTATACAATAGTCAATCTTTGTTGGTTGAGCCCTTCGATCATTCGTCGGTCCCAAACTTGATTAATCATCTAGTTACTTTGGACTCACCTGCAAATCCATGGTCACTCTAGACCATACAACTAAAGACTATAGTCCTTGCTTAAATGTTAGTCATAAATTGTATCATTTTGTTTTCATTCGGAGTTATCTTATTGTATATCAATATTGTTTCATGTTCATCCAAGATTTATCTATTTTAGTCTAATCAAAAGAAATTCAAATCCTACTGTCAAGTCAACATTTTAGGGCCCGATCTCTCTGGATCATTTTACGTCCAAACTAGCGTTTCATCCAATCTATTGTCTTATCCAGTCTAGGGTCTCATTTAATCTAGGGTGCTTTCTCTTTGGATCATTGTACATCTAATCTAGGATTCAATCTCTCAAGATCATTTGTCATCTAATCTAGGATTCAATCTCTCAAGATCATTTGTCATCCAATCTAGGATTCGATCTCTCCGTATCGTTTATCATCCAATCTAGGGTGCGATACCTCCGGATCCTTATTGAGCCCAATCTTCTCACTCTTCGATGATGGGACTCAATGACAAGCAAGTCCATCCGCTCACTCTCCGATGAGGGTACTTACTTTTGATCTCTCTGGATCCTTGCTAAGCCCAGTCCGCTTACTCTCTGACGAGGGGACTCAATGACAAGCGAGTCCATTCATAGTCTCCAATGAGGGACTTACTTCTTGCGATCACCGCCTTGTCTCTCCAGACAAGATTACCACGATCACTATTATTCATCTCGTTTAATTAGTTTATAAAATCCTAATCAATTCCAAGAGGTTATTAATCTCCATTGGTGTTTCCTAATCTATTCCGGTCATCACTCATGGAGCCTAAGTCAGAATATCTAGCAAGCAAAACATCTAATCCTATCAAGTATCACTGTAATGCCCCAGCTCTATACCCATACTACCAAAGAGAATTACTTGGCATTCATGTCCGGTAATATAGAGAATGAGGCTTGTTATTAGAGACCATGGTGAATATTCCATTAGGCTAACACCAACACATATTAAAAATCACATATAACACATCCATACGTATTTGATATCGGCATAAAGCAATAAACATATGGGTTTACTAGGTCAGAGCAACATATAGCATGTACAAATGAACATAGAGTCACAGATCCCAGCAGAAAAATATAATACAGATCATACTGATACTAAATGTTTGTCACACTACGACAATATATATAACAAGTTAAAAACACACAACTCACAATAGTCTTATCAAATCAACAAATACAATGAGACATCTAAAAGCAAATATACATCTGCAACTCAAACATGATATAATATAGACCCTGTCTCCTTTAAAGCCCAATATCCAAAACGGGTAATGTCCCTGTACCTGAAAAGTCTCGGGCTAACCCGAGTATTATATAAAAAACAAATAGGTCAGAATATATCTAAATCCAAGTTGAGTACACAACAATAAGCATGGTAAATGAAAAGCATAACATGTACACGACATCTCATAATCTAACATAACATCATACTAATATATCATGCCACTCATTTCTAATCACCCATGAAATGCTTATAGGTAATACAAATCACGACATTTATAAATCGAGTGATAACAATCAAACTCATCGAAATCCCAAAGTACTATGGACAAGCACACAACATGCCCATATAAATCATAAATAAAAGACTGACTCGAATAAAACCAAATACGTAAGTCCATAACAAAAATATCAATCTTGGCTTGTAGTCCTGATGGAAGCGAAGACTTCCGAATGTCAAGCTCTATAAGCTAAATCAAGAAAGGAAAATTCCCAAATAAACACACAAAGCATAAAAACAGGACTTACAACCCTAATGGAAATAATATCCTCTAACTTCTAAGCCAAATAAGGTAAATCAGGAAATATGGAACCCAAACAGAATGAAATCCATAAAAACACATGAATAAATATCCAAGAATACTATGTCGACTTACAGTCCTTGTAACGACCCACCTTTCTAACCCCTGAGAACAACACTTAACACAACCTTAGTGTTCATGTGCCATTGCCCAAGCATTTGAAAGACAAGTTATCAAGGGTTAAATAAAGAATAGAACAGGACAAAATAGAAAAACCTCATAATATAATAGTTATATATAATACTGAATAATATAGTACAAAAAAATTCTCCCTTCATGGAGTTACCAGAGTTACACAAAAGTACTACAACTATTAGACTAGGCAGTTACAACTCTACCTTTACATATGCTGATACAAAATATACATGCAAAAGAGATATAACAACGAAAGTAACTAACTAGATAGCTACGTAGCCTCCTGCTCGTTCATCGTCTTCAAAGAACCAAAAGAAAACCTGCTACTCCTGGATTACTCAAATATAATATTGTACCGGAGAGTTTAGGGAAAATAAACAACTTGGAGATAATATGTATGGTATGAGTAAATCTCAAAACAAAGCGGTGGAAATAAACACAATATGTGAGATCACGCTACCAACTATGGAATATGTTTTCCCTTACAATAACAACATCCAAATACAACAATGGATATACATAACTAAACATCGTGAAGTGCTCACAACACTTCCCAATGCAATTAAGAAAGTAAATTTAAACTTTTGGAATCAAAGTAAAGGAAGGGAAATTTTCCAACAAATAGGAGGGTGCTTCCCCCTTACCAAAAAGTATACCTCTAGTCAATATACTTTGAGAGGGTCATTCTCTCCTATAACTCCTTTTAGGAACTCTAAGTCGGACCCCCCAACCTTATCGAGTATCCGAGTATTTCACATCTTATTGTGCATATAATCGAAGCCAACCTAAAGTAGATGTGAATATACCCTAATGGGAGTAACCCCGTATAACTTGGCCCCTACTCACTTTTTGGTTTTTGTCATTTCCGAAAAAGGATAAAAAGCTCAAATGAGCAACAAATCATCTTAGATTGACGATACGCAATGGAGAAAGCTGAACCGATAGTTAATAACAACTACCGGGGATTATTAAAAATGATCGTATATGGAAATTAAATTTCATATTCTTAACACTACTCGTCAATTCCAAACAAGTGCCATCCCTCACTTGAAAATGAAGCCGGGCAAATTGAGGCAGTGTTATCTCTAGGCATTGTGTTGACGACATTGTTAACCTTTGAAGTAGAAACGAGTCTAAGCCTTGACGCTTAGTGTTAAAAGTATGAATAAATCATTTTTATATAAGCGATACCGTTTACGAAACAACTTTTCCATAACCGAATCGAACTTTTACTTTTAGAACCAAACTTTTGATGGGGCTTCACATTTAAATATGTTAACTATAAACACATATTAATTACCTTTTAAAACTAATAATTTCCTTTAATATCATTACTTAAAATGATAAATCAACTTTAATTAAGGATTAACTATTTTCAAAACATATTTATTTAAAATAATCAATTAGCTTTAATCCTGATTAATTTCTTGAAAACAACAATCTTTAAAAAGATTAATTAACTTTAAAACATCTTTGTTTAAGCGATTTATTTACTTTAAAACATCATTATTAGAATAATTAATTTATCCTTGAAAATCATTTATTAAAATGATTAATTGATTTTGAATATTTTTATTTAGAATGATTAATTAAATTTAGAAGATTATTATAAAGGTGATTAATTAATCTTAAAACATCATTAACAGAATAATTGATTATCATTAATTAAATAATTAATTAGCCTTAAACATCACTAGTTAAAATGATTAACAAATTTTAAACTCTCATTGATCAAATGATTAACTAATCTTAATCACATCATTATTTTAATAATTAATTAACCTTAATTATCATTATTTAATATGATTAATAAATCTTAAAATGTCAGTAACTAGATAATTACTTAACTTAAAACTTATCTTTATTTTAAAAATTAATTATCTTTATAAAACCCATGCCCATGATTTAACAAAATATTTCAAAGTGAATAAAATTTCCATTCAAACATCACAGAACACAAGGTTGGGCATAAATACAATGGCAGTTAACAACTGTACATAAGTAGAGAACATCTCTCCGATGTGAATTAATTGGCACACAATTCAATGTCCAAATCAATGTAATAACAGAACAGGTATTTATTCTACCAACTGGATGTCAAAATAATCTACTTAATTTAATTATAGTAGAGTGAGGATTTATTCTGTTAAACAGACGTCATCTACATTTTATCTAATCAAATGACAGCAGTATAGTGTTTTATTCTGCCAAACAGATGTCTAAATTAATCTATTTAATTAAGTTATAATAGAATAGGGGTTTATTCTACTAAATAAATATCTAAGATAATATATTTAATTAAGTTATAGCAGAATGAAGGTTTATTTTGCTAAACAGATGTCATCTATAAAGCATTTATATTTATTAGGCTAACTTAATAGCATAGATAAGAGATCCTTGTTTACTAATTAATTTACTTATAAAGAAAACTGCCTTAAAATAGAATGATTTGGTTAAAATAAACCTTTATCTAATAATGATTAAATTTTAATCTAATTACTAATTAAATCATAATTAATTATAAATTAAATCTTAATTAAACTTAACTAAACCTTAATTAAATCTTAATTAAGTCTCAACAAATTAAATAATTAAACCCTACCTGAGTAATAATTAATTAATATTTAAATCCTAATTAAGTAATACTTAATTAAATAATTAAAATTAATTAAATAAAAATAAATGCTTAATTAACACATTACTTTATTAATAATTAATTAAAACTCTCTTAATTAATAAATTATAATTATCATACTTAACTAATACTTAAGTACTAATTACCTTTACTTTAACTACTAATTACCTTTAACTAACTAATTAATTAAACAATATTTTAGTATCATAGTTAGTCAAATTATAATTAACTTTTATACTAAATTAATGATTTGAAAAAAAGTTTCAAATTTTTTTAAGAAGAAACACTTTAAACTTAGAAACTTTAAATTTCCCCAAACTGCATCCATAGCGACTATCGCTATGGATACCATAACATAGAGTTAGTTTTGTAAGTTAACATTTAAAACTTTACTCTTAAACCTTACTTTCTTATCAAATAAAAGTAAGAGTTTTGAAAAAATAAAATAAAATTAGAACTTTGAAATCTATTTCATAATTTAAACTAGTTAAAACATAATTTGTTATTCAAAGGATCTCAAATCGTTTAGTAAGTCAAAGCGCTAACTTTTAGCATACACAACACCATAACATATATATACAAGCCGTCACAACAAACGCAAGCAAGATCATAACTTTTTAACTAATCATTACATTAGACCTCATTTCAAACCTAAAATCAACATTACACATAAGCATATACATACCAAACTGAACCATCACTAAAACCCATCAAACAACCACGTTTAACACCATATTAAGCATCATAAATAAATGCCAAAACTGTTCCCAAAATAAGTGAGTTTTACTCACCAAAAGCTTACTACCAAAGGTAACTTCTAGTAAAACTTGTATATGAACTAGTCTTTGCTTTAACTTGGAAAAATGGGAATTTTGGACCCTATATGGGCCTAGATGGTTCAGCCAAAGGGGTTGTAGGGCTTGGCCATGCTTGGTTTGAGGAGGTATGGGCCTTGTTTTGGTTAGTTCGGGGGTGTAAAGGAGAAAGAAACGATCTTTAGTGATTTCACTCAAGAAAGAAGCGGAAAAATGATGGATTTTTAGAATTTCAAATCTAAGAAACCATTAATAAGATTTTTAAAAGCTTAAGGAAAGAGATGAGCTTTTGAAAAGTAAGAAAAAGAGAAAAAATAGTTTTCTTTTATACAAAATGGAAAATGTAAATTACAATAAATACCCTTCCTTACATACCCTCCATTCAAAATGCTTCACATCATCACCATCTCCTCACTTCCTAACTTGTTGTACTCATTGTCCCCTCCTCTTACACACTTTTATCATTCATCACATCATAGTACAAAACCATGTATTACATGTTGGATAATAAGGTATTCTTTTGTACTTAAATCCACTTTTACACGTAAGGAATCTCTTTAACATCACATCCACTTTTCTCATTTTATATTATACTTTTACTTATTTATACATTCTAAAATAAAAGTGTTATAATTATTTAATGTTGTTTTAAAATGTGTGCAAAGGTTTAATAAATTTCTATAACTTGTTGTTTAGTAAAATGTCGAAAATCCGAAAAACAAGTTTCGGTCACATTTTCTGTTTTTCATCAAACTATTTATTTTTGTAAACAAAATTCACTAGTTATTATTTAAAAAGGGTATTTTTAAATAATAAAATCTATTTATTAATTATTTAAATAATATACTAAATCACCATATTTAAACTAATTAAACTTCAAGTCATTACAGTCTTGATTGAAGTAAAGTCTTCCAAACGACAGTCCTTGGAGAGGTGGAAACACAAATCCAAATAAAACACAATCCATGCAAAATTTCAAAAACAATATCCAAATAATAACCTCGACCTATGATCCTAATGGAAGTGATACTTTCGAGTATTCGACCATCAGATATATCAAGAAATATAAACTCAAATCATTATCAAAGACAATCATAAACTCAATTACATAATCATATTTCTCAACCTTAGTCCTTAGAGAGATGAAACTTTCGACTGAATGGTCCTAAGAGATAGAAACAACAAAATCAGAAGAAAAAAGGGATCTCTTAGCCATAAGCTCTTATGAGTGAATGACAGATAAGCTTACAGTAAGTCTCTAATGTCATAGATCGACACCACGCAGCTGTCTTGAGATAGGGTATCTTAAACGATAGATTAATATGCACCCAATCCCTAATGTTAAATAATCATCATCTCTAGTGAGGTTCTCATATCAAGTATCTTATATAAACTAAATCTACCTAAGTCATATAAATAGAAGATTGACATACCACAACACTACTCCTAGAAACACTAATGACTGCAGCATGTTTCCAACAGTCCCTAAGTTACTCCCATAATCGTGACACTAATATCCATCGCATGTCATAACATGCTACAGGACTACGCTGTGCATTGGGCTTGACTCCTACTTACCCTTGGTAATAAATTGTTGGTCCTTAAGTGACATCATGGAAATGGCTCTAATGATACAAATAACTCAAAGCCTACAACTCAACATGGTGACATCACGGATCTGGGAGCGACCTGACGACCAGGGTCACTAGGATGGATAACTAGCCTATGTGGTGGGTCTAATTCACATGCTCTCCATAGTGGTATGAACCCTATCACATAGATTCCCAACAAATACTCTCGACAATATAAGTCCTAATGAGAGTAATAAATAATAGTATTGACTCTACAAGTCCCGATGAGAGTTATAACAACTCCTCTTGACTCGATAAGTCCTATTGAGAGTGATAACTGATACTCTCGACTCGACGAGTTCTGATAAGAGCCACGTCAAACACCTCTAACTGTTGAAGTCCTAATGAGAGTAATTGCTCACGACTATATAGTTTTGATGAGAGCATCTTAATATAATAAATCCTTGACTACTAGCCCCAAGAGTAGTTAACGATACTCGACTAGTTAGTCCTTAGAAGATGCAACAAAATATACTCTCGATGATATAAGTCCCGATGAGAGTAATAATATGTACTCTTAATTTCATACATCCTAATGAGACAATCACTACATAATAATTCCTCACTACTAGCTCTAAGAGTAAATTATAGTATACTCGGCTAGTTAGTTGTAAGAGGATAAATCTTTAAATCCCTACATATCTCCCGCTTGTAGCCTTTGGAGAGTAATATAACTTTCGAATGCTAAGCTCTAAGGAGTCACCTCTTTACAATATCACAAATTCCTATCGCATCTCCAAAATATAAGCGACTTCCATTCACCATTAGTAACCGAACAAGTAATACTTGAACGTCACATACCACTCAGTATTACTCGAATATTTACTAGAAGCTAGTAAACTACATTATCAAACAACAAATATTCTATAATATGAGTTAATATAATAATTGGAAAAATATTACCGAGCATCCCACACCATCCGGTACTACTAATTCATTTATTCAAATTCCTCGTTATATAGAATTAAATAATCATTAATATAAACCAATTTCAAATCAAACTATATATATACACAAAAAGAGGTTTATATATTAATACACTTAAAACCTTCAATAGTACTTTACAATTGGTTTGTCTTCAAAATAAGCATATACTCAACGACCCCTTTCTGAAAATATCTCTTGAACCCTATTTATTAAATATATACTTTTAAAAATAAATTCCTTTTCGAAAATATTATTAAAACCATTTAATTATACAAAATCGTCAAAAGACTAATTCCAAATCAATATATATATAAAAGGGGAAAAACTTTCAAAACTATTAAAAATAGAATTTTTAATCAAAAATCCCTTTTTGAAATTTCTTCAATCCTTTTTATAAATATTTAATTTAAAGAAATTTCCCTTTTAGAAATATTATTAAAATCCCTCATTTCTACTTACAAAATTCAATACATTCCAATATATTTAAAATTCTCTATATTTATTTTCAATCCAAATTTATTTTTGGAACAGTTTCCATCATTTATTTTCCAACGATTTTTATATATTTATAATTATACTTCATATAAAATTTGAAACACCATAAATAATTTTTCCAGAGCTTTCAAAAATACTTTTAAAATGAGAAAATCAATAAAATGCCTAAAATAAAAATCATGAAGCAAAATTCTTTAAAATCAACGAAAATTATTAATATAAATTTTACTGTTTGACCCGAATCGAATTAAATCAAATTCTGGTCATCTATAAATGCACACACAACAACTAATACTTCAAGATCCATCTCAACCAATAGTTCTAATAAGAGGAAATTGTTTCAACTCGATAGCCCTAAGAGATGTAAAATATACAAATCAAAATGCAACTGGACAACATCTCCTTTGCATTTTGGACAATCCTATTAGGAACTGAGATGTTGGTTTTGATGACAATAACCTTTTTAACTTATCTTATTATAAAATATGTGCTAACACTATTGTCTAGATAGATATGTATATGCAGGATATATAGATATGTATATGCAGGTATTGGTTAATAACAACTGATCAGTATAAAGACTCAAGACTCAAGATTGAAGACACTAGAGTATCGAGATCAAGATTTCAAGATATGTGTCTATTTTTTGTTAAAACTTCATAATAGCATTTAAATCTTTGTTCTGAATTTCATTTGGGATGGAACTCATTTCTACCTTCTTAGTGGCTTACAAACCCACGACAAGTAGCTTATAAACCTATGACAAGTGGCTTACAAACCCACGGACATCCTGGCTTTGTACAAGTCCTCGAGTCCTGATGTGATGAGATATTCTGCAAGAAGAAGCTTGAAAAACTACTTCAAAATGGTTTTTCAAAAATAATTTTCAAAACTTCTTTTCAAAATATTTTAGCCTTAAAATTATCTTTTCAAAAGATTTTTCAAAAAGATGTTTTAGCCTTAAAATATTATTTGCTTTTGTTTTAAAATATACCCTTGTTTTAAACTTCATTTTCAAAAACAAATTTTACATTGTTTTTTACATAGGGATGTCGACATTATGGGATACCCCATATCGACATGGTGGCCGTTGAATTCAAAGTTTCAAAAGAAGTGTCTATTCGTTTAAATCTCTTCATGAATGGTTATGACCGTTGGTGCTTTATAAATAGGCTTCACAAACGATTGTTTTAATCATCTATTTTCATATTTTCTTCACTTCTTCTTCTCCACAAATCCATATTCTATAATTTTCATATTTTTAAGATCATGAAGAAATTATGCCGAATTCTTAAGTGAATCAAATTAGAATCTCATTCTTGTTTGATTCTCTGCCCTTTCTCAAATATCAAAGTACTATTCAGAGTTATAGGATCAATTTGTAATCAAAAGTTTATCAAGTCTCTCTATAAGAAGTGGTTGTGTCTGGAAATCAATTGGGTTATCTTATGGCCCATAAATCAAGAGAGTTTGCCCCAAACTCGTGAGACATCAGGGTAGCTCAAGGCCTTTAGAAATTGAGGAAAGTAATCTCGACATTGGCATAATAAAAATCTGTATGAGGTGGTTTGCCTTGGTACATGACTGGATGTAGGGTAACTCTGAACCAGTATAAAATCCGGTGTGTTCTTTCCCCTTACTATTTTTTATTTACTTTCTGCATCTGTGTTTGATTCTGTAATTGTTCTGTGATTAAGTTTTGAATTTGTTTGTGTCATAATTTTAAGTTAGTTTATATAAGTCTTAGAATCCATTAAACACTATTCACCCTCTCTAGTGTTAAATTAGCCTTAGGTTCCTTAATCTGCTGTCCAATTCATTTGGTATCAAAGCATAGGTTTTCATAGTTTTCATAATCTAAAACCTGAAAATTATTTTAATGGCTATCAACACTGGTAATGTCAACGCTGGCACTAGTTCTGTTATCACTAACACTTGTTCATTTGTAGAAGGTCAGTCTACTGTCAGACCATCATTTTTCAATGTAGTAATTATGCATATTGGGCTTGTAGAATGAAATATGTAGGATTAGACACTTGGAATATCACACAAACTGAGTATATTGAACCAACTACCAATTTTTCCCAGTAAACTATTGAGCAAAAGGATGTTGCACAAAATAACTCAAAGGCCATGAATATATTATTTTGTTCACTAGATAGGAATGAGTTTAATAGAGTGTCTATTTGTAAGTCTGCATTTAAAATCTAAAAAACTTTTCAAGTTACTCATGAAGGAACAAGCAAAGTTAAACAGACTAAGATTTTCATATTAACTAATCAGTTTCAGTTGTTTAAAATGCATGCAAATGAGTCCATTTCCGACATGTATTGTCGATTTCAAAATATTGTTCATTCACTAAATGCAATGGGAAAAAGCGTTTTAGAGGAAGACCAAGTCAAAAAAAATTCTAAATTCGCTCATTCCAGAATGGGATCAAAAGACACTTGCAATTGAAGAAGAAAATGATATCTGTCTCATGAAAATAGAAGAATTGATTGGGAATCTGATGTCTTATGATGTTCAATTGCAAGGAAGAAGAGAAAAAAAGGCTATAGAAAAGAAGTCATTAGCATTCAATGCAACAACTGAAGATTCGAAACTAGACAGTGATGAGGAGATTGCCTTCATGACAAGAAACTTTCGAAAATTCCTAAAATATAGAAAAATGAATAATTACAAAAGAAATGATCATAGGAATTCGACAAATAATATCGAGAACGTCAACAATGATAGATGCTACAATTGCAATAAGGTTGGGCACTATAGAAAAGATTGTCCGTATCCAGACAAACAGTTGTTCCCTCCAAAGAATGACTCGACAAGGAAAAGAAAGAAAGCATTCAAAGCAACTCTTGATGACTCAGACTCATCATCCAGTGACGATGAAAAGAAGACGGATAATTCAAATCCGTGTTTCACTGCTATTCATGAATCAGATGACTATAGGAGTATGGATCTAAAAATAGGTACGCATTTACATTTTTTTTTTATTTTTCTTGTTTGAATGTATGCTTGTTTGTTTGCTTGATTGTTTTAAAATTCCTTGAATTTTTAAATTCAAATTTATCCTGTGAAATTTGAATTTTAAATTCAAAAATAATATTATTATTTTAATATTATTTTTAGTATTAAATTATTAATATTTAAGTATTATTATATTTAATGTTATCATAGGAATTATATAATTAGAATATAGGATATAATATATATATATATATATATATATATATATATATATATTAGGAATTAGGAATAGAAACTTCTCCTTTGATTCAATAGGCACATGTTGACATACCTGGATACCCCGTGTCGACATGCCCCTCAGAATTTGATTTCAAAATTTGAATTCAAACTTTTGAATTTCCCTCCACCTTTTCACTAACTTCAATGCTCTGGAAAGATGTCTCTTGACCAGATAACATGTCTATAGAATCTCTATTATCTCACTCTCTTTGTTATCACTTTTCACTTTCATTTCAAATTTCAAACTTATCTTCATTATCTTCAACTCCTCTCAAACTTCTTCAATGTCCTCTTCAAGCACTCCTAACACTATTAGGCTTCCAAAATCTATCAAAAACTTTCTTTTTAATGACCCGAAAGCTATCAACGCTTACATCAAGTATATAAACTTCGGCAAAATTCATGCGGGAAAATCTGCTATTTTTGAAGATTTTCCTTCTTATGAAATTGAAAATCTTTTTCAACAATATTCTATTCTTAGTTTAGTCGATAACAAACAAAATGATTTTGTATGCTATCCAAATCTTGTTAAGATTTTTTTTGCAAATTTGAATCGTGGTTTTTATGATTGGGAATAAGGACAAATTTTGAGTAGTGTTAAAGGAACATAAATTGTTTTGGATTGTGAAATTTTGGAAAATATTTTGAGATGTAAGTATACCGAAATGAATCTCTTGGAATTTGAAATAAATGAAAATGATCGAGAGACATTTCATCACATCTTTGAAGGGGATGACAATTTCGAATTCAAAAATCATTATTTTCGTCCAAAAGCAAGAATTGTTAATCTTCTTATCCAACACACTCTTTTACCAAGATCGGGAAACTACAACAACCTGACTTTAAAAGTTTGCAAAGCTCTTTTTGCAATTTTTGGAAATTATGATATTAATTGGGCTCAAGTTATTTTGGATGAGCTAAGGCCCAAGAATTTTACTATGGGTGAAAACACATTATATCATGGAATTTATCTCACCCGGATTTTTAATTACTTTGGAATTGATTTCAAAAGGGAAGAATTTATAACTAGAAAAGTGTTCAAGCATGGAAATATTTCTCTTATGCAAATTCCATTAGTGTTTCAACCATATGAAACACTTACGGAAAAGGAAGAAAGACTTTCTCATGAAGAAATGGAAGAAATGTAGGAAGAGGAAGAGGAAGAGGAAGAGGGAGAGGAAGGAATGGAGATTGAAGAGGAGGAAGAGGAAGATCAAGAAACCTTCTTAGAAAGTATTGAATATCCTACTAATCCCGCTAATCCATCCAACAAGACCATTCTCAATAATCAAAGAATTATAGTGGAAAATCAAAAGACACTTAAAAGATCAATGAGTAAGAAAATGGATAAGATTTCCACTAAAATTGATAAGGTCTTCGGGAAAATTAGTAGAAATCTTGGACTATCATCTTCTTCGTCTTCATCTAACTAGTTTTATTTCATTTTATCTTAAGTTCTGTCTTTGTATTTCCTTTATTTTAGTTAATGTTATATTATCTTATGTAATGTTGACGAGAATTATTCAACTTCACTTGTCTCTGTAATTGCTTGTTTTTATATTATACAAATTTTAGTTTAATAGATTTGTTCGTAATATTCAAAACAAAGCAAAATGTCATTTTAAGCAGAGGCATGTCAACGTACACCATCCCCCCATGTCGACATCCAACGGACAGAAAATAATTACACTTTCAAGTTTCATTTTCGTGTAACTAACTTGTGTCTATTTATTTCAAATGACTTTCTACCCCTATTTATATCTGTTTCTTCCAGAATAAATTGTAAAACTTCATCTTTAATCACTCTCTTTCATAGTTCTTCCCGTTCCTTGAATTATGGCTTCTTCGATTAATAATCTAAGTGATAATCTTGAAGAAACTCTCACTTCCTTCAAAAATATTCTTACATTCATACTTCGTAATCAGCGTCACTTAGAATTGAGTCAAACACAGATGATCAAAAAGCAAGAGAGACATTTCGACACCCTTCATTGGATGATCTCAGCCCTCAACAAGGACGATCATGAAGGAAATCCACCAGTCACTCTCGACAAAGATAAAGAAGAATGGTATTCCATCAAAGCAGACCCTATCTTTGGAGAAGATGGATGGGTGGAAGTATTAAGGAATGTCTAGTCATTCTGTATGTTATTTATTTGATTTGATTGGTGTGTTTTAAACTTGATTAACTTAACTTATTTGGTATGGTTTGTATATATGTTTGGATTGGTAATTACTCTAAATATGATTGGTTGATGATTGATTTACTTTTTTGATTACACTTATGATTACACTTAGCACTTATTATGCTTATATATGGTTTACCCTATTTTATTATAGTAGATTATCTTATAACAAGTTCAGTGATTTTTAAGAAGTTTTTATTGATGACAAAGGGGGAGAAGTTATAAAATAATAGTTTGCTTGGAGTAAGGGGGAGTTATGGAGTAAGGGGGAGTTATGATAGGTGTTATGGTATGATAAGTATATTTTATAAATACAGGTTCTCATCATCAAAAAGGGGGAGATTGTTAGGAATTGAGATGTTGGTTTTGATGATAACAACCTTTTTAACTTATCTTATTATAAAATATATACTAACACTGTTGTCTAGATAGATATGTATATGCGGGATATATGGATATGTATATGCAGGTATTGATTACTGAAGACTGATCAGTATAAAGTCTCAAGACTCAAGATTGAAGACTCTAGAGTTTGAGATCAAGATTTCAAGATATGTGTCTAGTTTTTGTTAAAACTTCATAATAGCATGGAAATCTTCATTTCGAATTTCATTTGGGATGGAACCCATTTCTACCTTCTTAGTGGCTTAGAAACCTACGACAAGTAGCTTACAAACCTACGACAAGTGGCTTATAAACCCACGAACATCCTGGTTTTGTATAAGATGTGATGCGATATTCTGTAGGAAGGAGCTTGCAAAGCTACTTCAAAATGGTTTTCAAAACCGCTTTTCAAAATATTTTAGCCTTAAAATTATATTTTCAAAAGATTTTTGAAAAAGATGTTTTAGCCTTAAAATATTATTTGTTTTTGTTTTAAAATAAACTCTTGTTGTAAACTTCATTTTCAAAAACAAATTTTACATTGTTTTTTACATAGGGATGTCGACATCATGGGATGCCCCACGTCGACATGGTGGCCGTTAAATTCAAAAGTTTCAATTTTCAAAAGAAGCGTCTGTTTGTTTAAATCTCTTCACGAATGGTTATGACCATTTGGTGCTTTATAAATAAGCTTCACAAACGAATTTTTTAATCATCTATTTTCATATTTTCTTCACTTCTTCTTCTCCACAAATCCATATTATATAGTTTTCATACTTTTAAGATCGTGCCGAAATTCTGCTGAAATTCTTAAGTGAATCAAATTAGAATCTTATTCTTATTTGATTCTTTGCCCTCTCTCGAAGATCAAAGTGCTATTCAAAGTTATAGGATCAATTTGTAATCAAAATTTATCGAGTCTCTCTATAAGGTATGGTTGTGCCTGGAAATCAATTGGGTAGTCTTGTGGCTCGTAAATCAAGAGAGTTTGCCCCGGACTTGTGAGATAGGAGGGTACCTCAAGGCCTTTAGAAATTGAGGAATGTAATCTTGACATTGGTGTAATAAAAATCTGTATGAGGTGGTTTGTCTTGGTACAGGACTGGATGTGGGCGTAACTCCAAACCAGTATAAAATCCGATGTGTTCTTTCCCTTTACTGTTTTTTATTTACTTTCTGCATGTGTGTTTGATTCTGTAATTGTTCTGTGATTAAGTTTTGCATTTGTTTGTGTCATAATTTTAAGTTAGTTCATTTATGTCTTAGAATCCATTAAACACTATACACCCCCCTCTAGTGTTAAATTAGCCTTAAGATCCTTAATTCGTTGTCCCTTTCAAATCCAACATAACAAAATTTCTCAATCTAATCCAAATTCACATAATCAATCCAATATTCTGAATAAACAACTCAATCAATAATCTCAACTAATTCAACCAAATAATGCAATCAATTATCAGGATAAATGTATATAACCAGCAATGGGAAATAGATACAATTGTGTTTGGAAAGTCATCGAAACAATGCTGCTCCAATCTTATTTCCTCTGCTTGACTACCATTAACCCTTATTGCAACCAAAACTCGCCCGGAAATAGTCGTGCATCTCTTCCCTACCAGAAAGCCTCCCATCACTACATCGCTGTCATGGCTGTGCACGTAATGAGCCCAGGTCAACATCAAGCACTGCCTTTCCAAGCTCCTACACGTGCACGCTCCAATCTCCCTCTACTCGAATCATCATCACCAACATTTCAATGCCTCAAGTCGCATGTACCACACTCAACCACCTTGGTCGCAACACGCTCACACGCCACCTTCCCAACATCGAAGTCGTGCCTTCCACCTGGCTTCAGTAGCCACCGTAGTGTCATCGCACCCCTCCATGATGTCGTGACCTCACCTCTAATGTCGTTCATCGATCTCAGCTCACATCGCCATACGAGACCGTGCATTCTCCCCTTTTTTGAATTTGATTTCTAAATCGTGAATTAGGAATTAGAGGATTTAGGCTACAGGGCTCGAGTTCGTGTTTTGCATGGAGAAAGGGAATGGTAAAGAAAAATGGATGAGCCTTGGGCTAAATTTAATTCCTCATTTTCTTTTCTTTTCTTTTAAATAGTTCTTGTATTTATTTGAAATTAAAATTTTCAATTTAGTTTAATTTAACTGACACTTCATTACACTGAATACATTTTGATAACTACTCAACTTCATTCAATTCGATCCCCACTTATTTAATTTCCACTATTTCAATGGTATAAAATTTATTTACACCTTTAAAATGTTTTATACTTAATTAAAACATTTTATTTAATTTCAAAATTTTATCCCCTTTTTTTATTAATTTACTTCAATTTATTAAAAAAATATTTTTTTCAATATACTCCAAAGAAAGAAATATTTACTTAAAATAATAATTATAAAATATCAAATTCAAAGCATTTTATTTTAAATTAAATTTATTTAATTTACGGTATAGAAATCAAGGTTGTTACAGACTTCCCTCTTGAGAAAATTGCATCCTCACAATTCCTTATAGGGAAACGTCATATACAACTCATAGCCTGTTCTTTGTATTTCTGCTCTAATATAAGCTTAGCAATCCTCTTTATGGCTCTTTCACAAACTTCTCTTATTGTATACTATAGATTCATTCAAAAACTTTCTATTTTTCGCATACAATAGTTTGTGAAAAAAATTAGGTGTCGGGTTTTTCAAATTTTTTCGATAAAGTCTCCTTTGCATAGAGTGTATTTCGAAAAATCAAAACACAAATATATACATTCTAATTGATGACGCATCTAGAAATAGGGGGAAAACATTACAATATAACATATATACCAATATATCATAAAAATGTACCTTTTCGTTAGCATTTCTCTTTTAAGAGGGTACACGCGAGCTAAAATTTGCCACATAGTCCCGGTAAGCATTTCCGAGCATCTATACTTAACTCAACCTCAAACCTTATTTGCATATAGAAAGATATAATAAATATGCTTAAATTTAATACATATACAACATGCATTTTTAACTAGGACACCAATGTTTTAAAGACCAAAATCATAGAATTAGATAAAGGTATCAAAAGTAAAATTGTTGCCTATTGTATCAGCTTTCCGAAGCAATTCTCGGATTATCAAATGTCAAGTACACTATGAGTTATGGGATTTTTCATAATATGGGTAAAATTTGGAATTATGTTAAAAGATGCAGGCCCACTTCTAAAACTCATGATTTTAGCCTTGAAAAATTCAAAAATTTCCCAAACACTTAAAGAAAAAGCCGTTGCTTAGTTTGTAGCTTTTCGAAATTGGTAAAATCATCAAATTTAGATAAACCTTTTGAAAGTTATAGTAAAATGAACAATGCATCAAATTTAATAAAAAATATATTCATTTTGGCTAGAATTTAAACTAACTTCATCCATTTTAAAACATTACTAAATCTCAATATTTCTAAAAGAAATTTGCGTAAAAATTGTTCCATATAGAATTATCTTTCCAACAAAAAAGATCCGTCAAAAATGGATAACAAGTTCATAAGCTATGGCTAAATGAATTCAATGTTATCAATAAGGATTTCCAATTTCGGGACAATAATGAACTTCATTTTTAATTCATGTTTTAACATTTGCAAACCACATGATTTTGCTTTATACTAAAAGAAAATTTATTCTTCCAAGGGCTTAGTTTTCTAACAAATTTAAAATCATTAAAAACGGATCAACGGTTTGAAATTCATGGTTGAATAAATCTTATATCTAACACAAAATTTTCTATGTTTGTCAAAAATCTATTGTTCATTATAATCCATTGTTATCAAATTAATTTTCAAAGTTGGATTTTAAATCCTAAAAACTAAAAACTCATTTAATGTTTATCACAAAACATTTGTTATTGAGAAACAATATTTTTCTTCACTAATATGTCATTTCATTCGCAACTCAATTATATTCTAATTTTCAAAAACTAAACAATATTATTCTTTTAGTAAAAATTTTGTTTCCAAAAAAATTTCGTAAAAAAATTCGAAAATCTTTTGTATAGAATTTTCCGTAAAACCTTTTTTCACAAACTCATTACTAATATTTATTTTCCTGAATTATAATTTCATTTAAATTAATATCGAGCTTATCTTAAACAATTACTTACTTTCCAAAATAATAGCCCATTTTCAGAAACATTATTATGTTTCAAAAATTCTTTAAAAGTATTCTCCTTTTCAGAATATTCTTTATAGTACTTCCAAAGTCTTTACGCTTATTTTTCAAAATAGTATTTTTTTGAATCATCATATCGAGATGCGTCATCTTAATGTGTAGGAATCCTTATCGAATACGTGTGCACCCGAATTGATCAGAAATATTAAAGCATTCGATGGAAAATTTAACACCAGTATAAACTACGGATATATTTTCAATTACCTTATAAAATAGTTTATATATTATTAAACAATATGCTTGTTTGAATAAAAATATTAATTTTTAAAATTTATATACACATTCATTTCATCAACTAGCCATAAAAATCAAACAAGCATCAATACAACCATACACACACTTTCAAACAAGCAAACAAACGCCTTCAGCAAAATGCTATCAAACAGTTTCCATTGCGAACTCTGATCACTACTAAATCCCCTTATTGAACTCGCCACATCACAATTTGGGACTATGAAGTATTTAAAAGTATGAGATTCATATTAGGGTCTTTTTACAACTTCCCTAACCAAGCAACTCCATTTAAAATCAAGCCACACAAAGGTTTGTTCGTCATCATCAATGCCGACACTATTCATCGGGCTAGCAACTCCTTACTTCACTACCTCCTTCAACAACTTCCATTCACTTGGAAATGACACATAGAAGAGGCAGAGATAAGATACACACACAACACACACAAATATATATATGGTGGGAAAAATAAAAAGTACGGCCTAGATGATTTCCCCGATAATCATCGTATATTCGTACCATCCTTTTAATATAGGGTAACTACCACACACCTAAAGGGGACAAGGACACTGAAGTCACTCTAAGGCTAAGACTCCTGTCACATAAATACTATATTGTTTTGAACCTAGCTTTGATACCAAACTGTAACGCCCCACCTTTATACCATACTACCAAAGAGAACCATTAGTAATCATATCCATTATTATGAAGAATGAAGCTTATTAGAAGGGACCACATTGAATATTCCCTTGAACTAACACCGGTATGTATTAAAATATCGTATATCACATCCATACGTATCTGATATTGGCAAAAAGAAATAACACATAGGTTTACTAGGTCAGAACAATATTTAATATATACAAACAAACATAGAGTCATAGATTGCAGCAAAAAATATTATAGAACTTATTAATACCAAATAAGGTTTATCGCACTACGACAATATATACCAAGTTCAAAAATATACAACTCATAATATCTTATCAAATCAACAAGTACAAAGAGACGTCCAAAGGAAAATATACATACAAAATTCAAGCATGATATAATATATATATCCTATCTCCCCTAATTCCAACATCCAAAACGGGTAATGTCCCTGTACCAAAAAAGTCTCCAACTGACCCAAGTATTATATAAATAAAAAACGAGTTAGATTATATCTAAATCCAAGGTGAGTACACAACAGTAAGCATGGTAAACGAAAAGCATAACATGTACAAAACATCTTATAATCCAACATAGCATCATACAAATATACCATGCCACGCATCTCAATAATCACCCATGAAATACTTATAGGCTAATACAAATCATGACAGCTATACATTAGGTGATAACAATCAAACTCATTGAAATCTTAAAAAACTATGGAAAACTATTAATCATCGATATAAATCATAAATAAAGGAATGACTAGAATAAAACCAAATACATAAGTATACAACCAAAATATCAATCTTGGCTTCCAGTCTTGATGGAAGTGAAGATTCTGACTGTCAAGCACTATAAGATAAATCAGGAAAGGCAAAATCCAAAATAAACACTCAAAGCGTCAAAACTCGACTTACAACCTAAATGGAAGTAATATCCTCTTATTACTAAGCCAAAAAGGTAAATCAGGAAATATGAAACCCAAACAGAAAGAAATCCATACGAAATGTAGGAATCAATATTCGAGAATACCATCTTGACTTACGGTCCTGATGGAAAGTCTTCCGACCAATAGTCCTTGGAGATAGGTGGAAAGATAAATCCAAATAAAATACAATCCATGCAAAATACTGAAAACAATATCCGAATAATAATCTCGACCTGTAATCCTAATGGAAGTGATACTTCCAACTATTCAGCCCTTAGAGATATCAAGAAATATAGACTCAAATCAATATCAAAGACAATCAAGAACTCAATGTACAAAATCATATATCTCGACCTCAGTACTTAAAGAGACAAAACTCTTGATTGAATGGTCCTAGGAGATAGAAACAACAAATCGGACAAAAAGGAGATTTCTCAGCCATAAGCTTTTATGAGAGAATGACACACAAGATCACAACAGTTCTCTATTGCCATGGATGTACAGCACAAAGCTGTCTTGTGTTAGGGTATCTCAAACGATAGACTAATGCAGAGCCAATATCTAATGTCAGATGATCACCATCACTAATTAGGTGATACTATCAAATATCTTGTATAAAAATAAAATGGATCTTCCAAAGTCATCAAGATGGGATACTGATATACCGCAACACTGCTTTAGGAAACACTAATGACCTCAGCTCATTTCCTACAATCCCTTAGTTACTCCTAGAATTTTGACACTAATATCCATTGCATGTCATAAACACGTTGTGCGTTGGCCACGACCCCTACTTTCCCTTGGTGATGGACTGTTGGAACTTAAGTGACGTTGGGTCAATGACTCCAATGAGAGAAATAAATCTCAGCGTACAACTCAACATAGTGACATTGCATATCCGAAGCGCGACCCATAATCAAGACCGCTAGGACGGATAATTAATCTATCTGGTGGGTCTAATTCACACACTCTCATTAGTGGCATGAACCATATGGCATGGATTCCTAATAAATATTATTGACTATATAAGCCCCAATGGGAGTAATAACTTCTTGACTCTTGGATTCACGATAAGAGTGACAAAAACTGCTCCCGACTCGATAAGTCCTACTGAGGGTGATAACCGATACTCTCGACTTTATGAGGCCTGATGAGAGTCATGCCAAATACCTCCGACTCTAGAAGTCTTGATGAGAGAAATTTCTCACTACTATATGTGTCCTGATGAGAGCATCTTAATGTAAAAAATCCTCAACCACTAGCCTTAAGAGTAGATAACGATATTTAATTGGTTAGTCATTAGAGGATGCAACAAAATATACTCTTGACGATATGTGTCTTGACGAGAGTAATAATAAGTACTCTCGACTTCGTACGTCCTAAGGAGAGCATCACTACATAATAATTCCTTGACTACTAGCCCTAAGAGTAAATTATAATATATTCGACTAGTTAGTCCTAAGAGGATAAATCTATAAATGCCAACATATCTCTAGCTTGTAGCCCTTGGAACGTAATATAACTCTTGACTACTAAGCTCCAAGGAGTCACCTCTAGTCGATATCACAAATTCCTAACCCATCTCTAGAATATAGAGATGTCTACACACCAATAGTAATCAAACAAGTATTACTTGAACATCTCATAACATTTAGTATTAAACTAACATTTGCTATAAGCTAGTAAACTACACTCATTAAACAATTAATATTCCACAATATGAGTCAATAGAATAACCGAAAATTATTATTGAGCGTCTCATACCACCAATACTACCAATCAATCTATTCAACATCCTCATTATATAGAATTAAATAATCATCAATATAAACCAATTTCAAATCAAACTATATGTTGTGTATGTATGTGTGTGTATGAAAAGGGATTTATATTTTATTACACTTAAAACCGTTCCATAATATTTTACAATGGGTTTGCCTTCAAAATAAGCTATACACTCAAAAATCCCTTTTCGAAAATACCTCTTGAATCACATTTATTAGACATATACTTTAATTAATAAATTCCTTTTTTAAATATAATTAAATCCTTTCAATTATACAAAATCATCAAATAAACTAATTTCGAACCAATAATATATAAAAAGGGGAATAACTTTTAAAACTTTTAAAACTTTTAAAAATAGAATTTTTTAATCAAAAATCCCCTTTTGAAATTTCTTTTAAATATTCAATTTTCAAAGGAAATTCCCTTTGGGAAATTATATTAAAAATTCTCCCATATCTACCTATAAAAATTCCATACATTCCAATAAATTGAAAATTCTCTGTTTTTATTTTTAAAACAATTTCCAATAATCCTTTATTTCCCAACCACTTTTATTTATTTATAGTTATACTTAATTTTAAAACACCATAAATAATTTTTCCAAAGCTTTGAAAAGTATTTTTAAAACGAGAAAATTGGTAAAATTTCCAACGTATAAATCACAGAGCGAAATTCTTCAAAATCAACAAAAATCATCAATATAAACCATGGTTTTAAATCTCCTATATATCGTCCGAGATCTCCTTTTCACACTTAAACGAGGCGATATATCAAATCTCCTCCACATCTCCCTCGACACTCATCTCGTCCGAGATATTCAAATCTCATCTGAAATATGGATCAAAATCTCTATCCGAGATCACACCCGAAATTATACATTTTTCTTATTTTGCATAATATTTTTTATTTTCATATTAATTCAAAAGAAACTACTCAATTTAATTATAATTTACCAACTTCTTGAACATATTCTTTACCTTTTATCTTAATGAGTCATAGTGAAAGGTTTCACTTCTTTATTATGATCAAATAAAAGGATATTATCCAATCACTACCAAATCAATTAAGCTAATCAAACTACTACACTTTTAAAAATATTCCTTTTTCCATGTAAATCAAGTACGTTATCATATTTATTTTAACTAAGAAAGTTGTAACCGTTAAATAAATTTTTGACACATCAATTTTAGACACATAGGTGCATCTGAGATATTCCCAAGATGCATTATAAGACCCGAGATGTCAATTCGAGATGTACACCCAATATATACTCATCTCGTCCGAGATCTCCTCCGATACGAGTAATTTGTATAAAAATTCCGAGACGAAACGTGACCGAAATTCGATATTTAAAACCTTGATATAAACTTTATCTTCTGACCCGAATTGAATTAAATCATATTCCGGTGATCTGTAAATCCACACACAACAAATAAAATTTTATGATCCATCTCGACCAATAGTTCTAATGAGGAAAAATTCTCTCATCTGAATGACCCTAAGAGACGTAAAATATACAAATCAAAATGCAATCAGACAATATCTTCTTTGCATTTTGGACAATCCAACATATACAAAATTTCTTAGTCTATTTCAAATTCACATAATCAATCCAACATCCCAAACAATCAACTGTCTAAACAATTCGATCAATAATCTCAATTAATTCAACCAAACAACGCAATCAATTATCGAGATAAATGTATATAATGAGCAAGGGGAAATATATATAATTGTAAGTTTAGAAACTCATCGAAACAATGCTGTTCCAATCCTATTTCCTCTGCTTGACTACCGTTAACCCTTATTGCAACCAAAACTTGCCCGAAAATAGTAGTGCATCGCTTCCTCACTAGAAAGCCTCCCATCACCACATCGCTGCTATGGCTATGCACATACAGAGCCTGGGTCAACATCAAGCTCCGCCTTGCCAAGCTCCTATAAGCCCACGGTCCAACTTCCTTCTACTCGAACCATCATCACCACCATTTCAGTTCTCAAGTCACATGCACCACACTCAATCACCCAGTTCGCTACATGCTTGCATGCCTTCCCAGCATCGAAGTTAGCCTTCCACCTAGCTTCAGTGGGCACCATGATTTCATCGCGCCCCTTCCATGATGTCGCAGCCTTGCCTTCAATGTCGTTGGTCCATGTTACCTCACATCGCCACACGCAAACATGCATTCTGCCTTTTTTAATTTGATTTTTGAATCGCGAATTAGGGATTAGGGGATTTAAGCTATATGGCTTGAGTGCATGTTTTGCTAGGAGAAAGGCAATGGTAAAGAAAAATGGATGGACCTTATGAATGGGTTTGGGCTTTAATTATAAGAAGGCTAGATTTATTTCCCTATTTTCTTTTCTCTCTTAACTTTTCTTTTAAATAATTCCTGTATTTATTTGAAATTAAATATTAGTCTAGTTTAATTTAATTTACACTTTGTTATGCTGAATATATTTCGATAACCACTCAATTTCATTCAAATGATGCTTGCTTATTTATTTTCCACTATTTCAATGATATCAAAGTTATTTACACCTTAAATATTTATATTTAATTAAAACATTTTATTCAATTTCAAAATACTATCTGAAAAGAATTTTGTAACGTCCCGCCTTTTCGCACGCTTTAAATCGACGATAAACCACACACGTCAGACTTAAACATACGAAAGGCGGAATTGTTACGGGTAAATAAGAAAAACGAGAAAGAAATAAAACAAAACAGTATCCACAGTGGAAGGATAAAATATGATAATCAAATATACAGTTTATAAAGCTGTTTAAAATATTCGATTATACTTATAAACATACATCAGAGTTACACATACCATATAACAATGCAGCGGAAAAATGTGAGTGTAGTGGAATATAATAAATAATAATAATAGGAATCTCCGTCTTCGTCCTCCAGAGCTAAAGTCTTCGATCCTGAAACGCTCAGACTAACCCGAGCGGATTGAAAAGACAAAACACTCGAGTCAGAACTAAAAGATCTTATGTAAGTTAAATCAAAAGGAATAAATATGAGTGCAGTAACTCAAAAGATGCTTGGGATTCACATCTCTTAAGGATCCGTTAAACTATTTATTGTGTAGTATATTTCGCTATTATAATAGTGTCTATAGTAAAATAAACATACTTTTAAATAGCGTTAAGGAGTGACCCAATATTCCCCTTAACACGTAATAGTCCCAGTAGTCCATCCAATATCATAGTCCCTCCTGATCGGGAAGTCACCAGAGGATACCACACGGGCTACGGGAGAAAACCAAACTCGTACAAGGCGCGATAGGGTAGGTGATATGGCACAACTAGGCAATGCCAGGGTAGATATACCAATTACGCATCCGGGCTGGTGGTAACGCGCAGCCGCAGCTACCGCCCACCCCGGACAAACTCCCCCCTAAAATCAAAGAAATCAAAAGTGGCCACCGAATCAATCCAAAGTCATAGTATAATATCGAAGAGGAGTATCCGATAGAGGGCGTTGACCCCCTGGGCCCAAGAATTGCTCCTGTTTTAGCCACCTTATGCCAACTCACGGGAGTTGGGTCCATGTATTTACCTCAAAGGAACGCCGCCGCCATCCTACTTCATTCTGGAATCTCCACCGTGTACACGGTTGTTAAAGTGGTTTTCGGGGTTGGCAGAGAGTATGACAACTTCCGATCCCGGTCTCTTCAACAACCAATCGTTATTATAACACCGCGGTTTTTTCAAAATAATTTATACTCTAAAACCAAAATATAATATCTCTTTCAAACCATGTAAATATGATATCATTTATATTTTTAAAAACCCAAATCAATATGATATCATTTTATTTTATAAATATCCCTTTCCCAAAAATCATAATATTTTCAAATATATATACCTTGAAACCATAGCTTTGAAACATAACTTTTAATACTTAATGGTTCAAATACTATATTACTTTATAAAATAAATAGTTTCTTTAAATTTCACAATAAATTCCCAATATCAATTTGAACCTCCAAATAAACCATTTTGATTCCCATATATTTCAAAGCCAAAATATTCAATATTTCAAAACTTTATAGTTCTTATATTTCTATCTTTAAATATTCCACTATTTCAAAATGGATTCTTTGATAATTTAATATATATCAAATACAATTCCTATTATTTAAATTTGAAATATTTACTTACTAAACAAATATTATCTAGGTAAAACCCTTAAACTTCAATAACAGGATATTCTTTTAATTAAATTAACTTGATAATATTCGTTAAATAAATTTGATATTCGTTTAAATCCTCAAATCAAAAATCAAGTTATAAGATCATACCTTTAAATCTTAATTTATTTACATTTCAAAACAAATTTTTCAAGGAAAGTTCTTAAATACTTTAATTCAAATCATATTCACATTTATCTTCAACCTTACTTTTATCTGAGTTATTTATAAACTCTATATACCATAGAATTTCAAATATATCCTTAACCGTATTATATAAACGAAATCAACTTCATTATTTAGCTTATTTTCAAATTCGAAACAAATTTATACATGGCTAAATTCAAGAATTTTTACTATATATATCAAGATTAAATATTTATTAAACCGTATTCTTTCCAAAACCATATAAAATCATTTTAAAAATAATTTTTTATATATACCGTGGTGCCTGTATATAATTTTCTATCCTATGGTCAAGTGATACAGATATTTATCATTTCAATCCGCAATTTAAAAATAAAAATGCGGTTGTATATCATTTCTAACCATAATCCCGAATGAAATGAAAATGCATAATAATACTTGCAGATTATACAATATAATTACAGCACCCATTCATCCATCATATCAGTCATCAAACATTTATCAATTTATCATCCAATTCAAACAATCACATCAATAAATAATAATTAATTACTGACAGATAATTTTTCAATAATGAATTAAATAACTGTTTAACTGTAGTTTATATGCAATAATATATAAATTTATCTAGCAATTTATACGCAAAAGTAAATTTAACTAAAAACTGGCAGTTTATATGCAAAAATGAATTAAATAACAAGTAAATTATATGAATGCAAATTTAACTGAGATAATGATGAAATATATGCCAAACAGCTATAATTAAATTTCTAAACACATCATAAATCAATTTAACAAATATAAGAAATTTTAGAAGTTGTGAGTGGGTTAAAACACTCACCTTTTGAATTTAAATTGAATTAAATTCAATTTAAACCTAAAAATTGGACAGTCTCCAAATTCGTCCAAACCAGCGTCATCAAGTCCGGAATTTTATTATGATCCTAACAAAAAAAATCGCGTGTGAAACGGACCTCGTATGTGAGAGATATTGCGAAAATTGTGATTGAAATTCAATAATAAAAAAAAACAAAGAGAACACTTTACACTTACATTCTTGCCACGTCACACGTTAATGTTGCTCACGTAACAGCTACAGGCACCTTCACGCACGTTTCTTCCTGCAACCGAACGCAACATGAAACCCATTTGACCAGCCTTTGACTGCGAATACCCATCACCTCCGACCTCTAGACGAACGACGACCACCACCATCGGCTCTAGCTCGACGAGCCGCACGCAAGGGGTAGGGTCCGGTTGCTCCCCACGCTTGAGCCTCCGGCGTGCAAACCCTATGGTCGAAACCCTAATCCATGATTTTAAGACGATCTAACCGTTGAATCTTCAATTAACTTGCATGGATGAGCTCCGCTCGAGATTCTCTACAAAACCCAGAAGGGAATTTTCGATCCGACGAAGTTCGTCGTCGAGCGATGAATGGTCGAAAATTCCTCGTTTTTTACTGATCGGATGATGAATCAAAATGAAAAACGAACACCACCAGCAAATTACGCTAGTCGAGAACTTCAACATATATTTTTTTTTCAGATTTTTCTAAGGACTTTGAATTTTTGACTTTGGATTTGATTTGGGATTGGATCTGAAATTATGTTGTCTGCCATTGAGGAGGAGAGAGTTGAGATAAGCGTACAGCCAAATGAAAATGAGGGGAATTAGGGTCTATAACGATATATTTATAGACAAAGTTGAAATAGGATGGATCGGGTAAGATAGATGTACGCGCTAAACGATACATGGCCCGAAAAGCCCGTTTCGACTCCGGAACGAAATTGGGTAAACCCATATATCAAAATAGGTGTTTTAAAATATTCTAAACGCAATGGAAAAGGTTTCACGTCCATATTCCATCGTATGAAGAAGTTATGCTGAAACCAATATTTTCAAATTGATTTCAATTGATTTCAATTAAATTGATTTCAAGGCGTTTCAAGCCCATACGATCAAACGACAAGTCCGACCGATACGAAACTTAAAATCCTACAATAATTCACTGTTACGGATCCGATGAAACTTGTTTCATCGAAATATGAATCAGTGGCCAAAATGGCTATTTTCCCATTAATTAAATAAATTAATAATTAATTAATTAAATCAAATTTTAAATTTCAATTTTAAAATTGAAAATTTTATCACCTTTATATTTCTCAAACATTTACAATAATTTAAACAAATTTAAATGTCAATTCAGAGATGATTAATTTATAAATTTCAATATTAACCCTAATTTCATTAAATTCAAAATTTATAAATTTAATTTTCAAAATTAGATTCACCTTTCATTCTATTCAATTCACTATTCTTAAACGGATAAAATTTTACATTGAATTTGCAAACTATTACAATAATATTCTTACATTCCATCTAACTTTCTATTAATGTAATAATTTAGTGTTAAATTTCATTTATTGCCATTAATTCAATTATTGAATTCTTTCGTACTTCAATTAACTTAAATTTTTTACTTTCCATTCTTTTAAATTCAGTCAATCATTATCTAATGGGTAAATTTTACATTACTGTAAAATCCAATTCCCTAATATTTCCAGTAATTAACTAAATTTATATCAACGTAGTGATTAATTACGTTTTATTGAAATGGATTAAATCTAATTTACTAAATTATATATAGGTAAGCAATTAATAGTTATCACAATAAGCCAAATCAACTCCCATTCATAACCTATTAACAATTGACTAAAATAAAATTTCTTACCTATCATCGATTATGTCAAACTACAATTTTACTGCGTATTATTTCATCAATTATTATAACTTGAATTAAATTTCCAATTTGCTGATTTCAATCAATTAAAACTTTACCATCTGTTTCAATTAATTGGGTATGCACAGATTTAGCTATTCAATCAATTTTAATTTACGGTACAATTATCATGGTCTGTATCATATAGCATTGATATCCCTATTTATCTTAATTTCAAAAGATTGAATATTAAATTCCATTTACTACAATAGATCCAACTTGTTATATTATGAATGAAATTAACATTGGCTACATTCTCTGGAATTAACAATCCTTTATGACAAATAAATTTATCCTAACTGCAAAATTAGGTCACTTAACTGCAATTAATTTCACAATAAATTTTATAAATCATCAATTGAAACTTTAACAAATCCGTAACTTGATTTAAAACCCTGCTATTCAATAAATTGACATTTATAGGTGAAATTAACATTGACTTATTATTTCATATCATAAATGCATGCTTTATGCTATTTAGTTATGTTTGCCAAGTATGTATATTAATTACTAATTATATTCTTAATTAATTTACTTCCTTGGTTTCATACTTAATAAGTTTTTCACTTCCAACAATATTATAAATCACCTACAAGATATTTACGTTTTTCCATGAATTCATTAATTAATCCAATAAATTCCTTTGTTTCCTTATATTCAATTTATTACCATTTAAGTACGTTTATCATCAACAACACTCATTGTAATTACTTATCTTCACTATTTCATTGGTTTCTCAACAGTTACTTTTATTTAATCCCTTTCTATTTTAAAACCAAATGTAACCATTTTCACTATTCATCATTATATAAATGAATTCCATCCTAGTTAATATTTTTTATTAATATTTCACAAATTCAACCTTTCTATTAGTTTCTTAATTTAAAAATATAACCAAGTATGACAATTTATATTATTTCAATTTATTGCCATAAAAATATTATATTGTTAACGTTTAATTACTAATTGCTTCATCAAATGTTTTTTTTCATTCGCTCCAATATAAATTTTAAGACTTTATTTCTTTCCAAATTAAATTAAAAAATCTTATTAAATTAACTTATTTTAAACCATCGAATTTTACGGGTCGTTACACTCTTCCTCACTCAAAACTTTTCGTCCCCGAAAAGGAAAAAGAAGGGAAAAGAAGAGTTAAGAAATCAATATATCTTATTCAAAACATAAATTTTATAACAATTGAATTTAAAAAATTTGTTACTTTAAACAAAATATACAAATTTACAATCATTATATCCTTTTATACTTAAATCAAAAAAGTTTGGAAAATATTTTCAAAATTTTCTAAGTCCAAAATTTTACGGAAAATTTCGGCAGAGTCTCCTTTGTACGGGGAGGCTCAGGAGAAAATTGTAATATCAAATATAACAATATTCAACATATAATTCAAAATAATATATATCCCAACACGGGAAAATAATATAATAACGCTATAAACCGTAATCCGAAAATGTACCTATTTGTCAGGCAATTAACGCTTATTTTATGGAACCAAAAGCAGTAGCAATTGCTTCCATAACCTGTATTTCACTTATGTGATCCAAAAAGGTTAACAATCATATAAAATGAATTGTTTAATTTTATTTCAACTACAAACAAACAATTCAATACAATCAACAATCACTTGCAACAAGCATCCAACCATCACTTAAAATCAACACGCATCAATCATTCATTCATATCAACAAACCAAATAGTTGTTCGGGCTCAAAACTTTAAATTGTACGGAATGAAAATAAACTACTCAACTCATCATTTACTCAACAGTCTTAGATGAAACTAAATAGATTATTTATTCATCCAAACAATTTTAAATTTCCTTACCCAAAAAACCACAAACCGAAACAATAACAACAATTAGTTTATTCTTATTAATTCTATTCATTTTAATTTATTGCCTATAATTATTCATTTTCATTTATTCATGTTATGTAAGTTTCTTTTATTGCATTACATTTATGCATTTCGCAATTTCATTCATTTATTTAATGCTTACATTTCTATTATATTTAATTATAATAACATTTTAATTACACTTAAATTTATAACTTTATAACATCAATTCTTATAAATAAAGAATTTCATTAATTACTTTCATTACCTCAACTGGTATAGAATCTATTACGTTTTCTTATTAACATTTTCAACTTTTATATCTTTTGGTAAGTTATATATATGCCTTTAAGAATGTAATTAAAGGTTATTCAAGTTTTCTCAATTCTTTTAATTAATTAATAGTTCAATAATTACATCTTTGTTTCATAGGTTATAGTTTTCAAATTACCTTAAATTTCATTTAATACCAGTTATCCTAGCACTCAATCTCTTATTTCCTTTAGAGGTTTCAATTTATTAATTACCTACATTCCAACTCACTACAGTAATTGAAACTATTAATTAATGGAAACTTAAGAATTAAATACCGGGTTCTATTCAAATCATTTTAAAATAACAGATAAATATACACTTACAAATTTGTATATATCAAATTATATTTAAAACAATTTAAAATTTATCTATTATTTTACAGTAAGATTGAAAATAAAATCAATCTTATTTTACCTATTATTTATAAATTTTATTTCTAACAATCAATATATTGCAACCAAATATAATCTTTATAATATTTATTTTATATATAGAAAATATAATAGGCAAAATTATTTCATTCACCTATATTCAAAACAAATATTGTGTCGGTCGGTCCTATTAAGTGTTTAGAATTTCCTATTGATGTCACAACGTCCCATGCACCAACTAGAATTTATAAATACAAAACGGAACAGATTAACACAATATTAAAACCTTTTTACAACACTAACAAATACGCTCTCTCATGTATATACACTCAGTGACTCCCATAGGGTATTATTACCCTATTAATAAAGACTCAGACCCCACAAAGTTAAGGTTTATCGCTAAACCAAAGCTCTGATACCAGATTGTAACGTCCCGCCTTTTCGCACGCTTTAAATCGACGATAAACCACACACGTCAGACTTAAACATACGAAAGGCGGAATTGTTATGGGTAAATAAGAAAAACGAGAAAGAAATAAAACAAAACAGAATCTCACAGCGGAAGGATAAAATATAATAATCAAATATACAGTTTATAAAGCTGTTTAAAATATTCGATTATACTTATACAACATACATCAGAGTTACACATACCATATAACAACGCAGCGGAAAAATATAGGTGTAGTGGAATATAATAAATAATAATAATAGGAATCTCCGTCTTCGTCCTCCAGAGCTGAAGTCTTCGATCCTGAAACGCTCGGACTGACTCGAGCGAATTGAAAAGACAAAACACTCGAGTCAGAACTAAAAGATCTTATGTAAGTTAAATCAACAAGAATAAATATGAGTGCAGTAACTCAAATGATGCTCGGGATTCACTTCTCTTAAGGATCCGTTAAACTATTTACTATGTAGTATATTTCGCTATTATAATAGTGTCTATAGTAAAATAAACATACTTTTAAATAGCGTTAAGGAGTGACCCAATATTCCCCTTAACACGTAATAGTCCCAGTAGTCCATCTAATATCATAGTCCCTCCTGATCGGGAAGCCACCAGAGGATACCACACGGGCTACGGGAGAAAACCAAACTCGTACAAGGCGCGATAGGGTAGGTGACACGGCACAACTAGGCAATGCCAGGGTAGATATACCAATTACGCATCCGGGCTGGTGGTAACGCGTAGCCGCAGCTACTGTCCACCTCGAACAAACTCCCCCCTAAAATCAAAGAAATCAAAAGTGGCCACCGAATCAATCCAAAGTCAGAGTATAATATCGAAGAGGAGTATCCGATAAAGGGCGCTAACCCCCTTGGCCCGAGAATCGCTCCTGTTTTAGCCACCTCATGCCAACTCATGGGAGTTGGGTCCACGTATTTACCTCAAAGGAACGCCGCCACCATCCTACTTCATTCTGGAATCTCCACCGCGTACACGGTTGTTAAAGTGGTTTTCGGGGTTGGCAGAGAGTATGACAACTTCCGATCCCGGTCTCTTCAACAACCAATCGTTATTATAACACCGCGGTTTTTTCAAAATAATTTATACTTTAAAACCAAAATATAATATCTCTTTCAAACCATGTAAATACGATATCATTTATATTTTTAAAAACCCAAATCAATATGATAACATTTTATTTTATAACTATCCCATTCCCAAAAATCATAATATTTTCATATATATATATACCTTGAAACCATAGCTTTGAAACATAACTTTTAATACTTAATGGTTCAAATACTATACTACTTTATAAAATAAACAGCTTCTTTAAATTTCACAATAAATTCCCAATATCAATTTGAACCTCCAAATAAACCATTTTAATTCCCATATATTTCAAAGCCTAAATATTCAATATTTCAAAACTTTATAGTTCTTATATTTCAATCTTTAAATATTCCACTATTTCAAAATGGATTCTTTGATAATTTAGTATATATCAAATCCAATTCCTATTATTTAAATTTGAAATATTTACTTACTAAACAAATATTATTCAGGTAAAACCCTTTAAATTCAATAACAGTATATTCTTTTAATTAAATTAACTTGATAATATTCTTTAAATAAATTTGATATTCGTTTAAATCCTCAAATCAAAAATCAAGTTATAAGATCATACCCTTTAAATCTTAATTTATATACATTTCAAAACAAATTTTTCGAGGAAAGTTCTTAAATACTTTAATTCAAATCATATTCACATTTATCTTCAACCTTACTTTTATTTGAGTTATTTATAAACTCTATATACGATAGAATTTCAAATATATTCTTAACCATATTATATAAACGAAATCAACTTCATTATTTAGCTTATTTTCAAATTCGAAACAAATTTATACATGGCTAAATTCAAGAATTTTTACTATATATATATCATTAAATATTTATTAAACTGTATTCTTTCCAAAACCATAGAAAATCATTTCAAAAATAATATTTTATATACACCGCGGTGCTTGTATATAATTTTCTATCTTATGGTCAAGTGATACAGATATTTATCATTTCAATCCGCAATTTAAAAATAAAAGTGCTGTTGTATATCATTTCTAATCGCAATCCTGAATGAAATGAAAATGCATAATAATACTTGCAGATTATACAATATAATTACGGCATCCATTCATCCATCATATCAATCATCAAACATTTATCAATTTATCATCCAATTCAAACAATCACATCAATAAATAATAATTAATTACTGACGGATAAATTTTCAATAATGAATTAAATAACTGTTTAACTGTAGTTTATATGCAATAATAAATAAATTTATCTAGCAGTTTATATGCAAAAATAAATTTAACTAAAAACTGGCAGTTTATATGCAAAAATGAATTAAATAACAAGTAAATTATATGAATGCAAATTTAACTGAGATAATGATGAAATATATGCCAAATAGCTATAAATAAATTTCTAAACACATCATAAATCAATTTAACAAACACAAGAAATTTTAGAAGTTGTGAGTGGGTTAAAACACTCACCTTTTGAATTTAAATTGAATTTAAACTCAAAAATTGGACAGTCTTCAAATTCATCCAAACTAGCGTCATCAAGTCCGGAATTTTATTACGATCATAACAAAAAAAACGCGTGTGAAACAGATCTCGTATGTGAGAGATATTGCGAAAATTGTGATTGAAATTCAATAAAAAAACACAAAGAGAACACTTTACACTTACATTCTTGCCACGTCACACGTTAATGTTGCTCACGTAACAGCTACGTGCACCTTCACGCACGTTTCTTCCTACTACCGAACGCAACATGAAATCCATTTGACTAACCTTTGACCGCGAATACCCATCACCTCCGACCTCTAGACGAACGACGACCACCACCATCGATTCTAGCTCGACGAGCCGCACGCAAGGGGTAGGGTCCGGTTTCTCCCCACGCTTGAGCGGCCGCCGTGCAAACCCTTTGGCCAATACCCTAATCCACGATTTTACGACGATCTAACCGTTGAATCTTCAATTAACTTGCATGGATGAGCTCCGCTCGAGATTCTCTACAAAACCCAGAAGGGAATTTTCGATCCGACGAAGTTCGTCGTCGAGTGATGAACGGTCGAAACTTCCTCGATTTTTACTGATCAGATTATGAACCAAAACGAAAAACGAAAACCACCAGAAAATTACGCTAGTCGAGAACTTCAACATATATTTTTTTAGATTTTTCTGAGGACTTTGAATTTTTGATTTTTGGATTTGATTTGGGATTGGATCTGAAATTATGTTGTCTGCCATTGAGGAGGAGAGAGTTGAGATATATGTATAGCCAAATGAAAATGAGGGGAGTTAGGGTTTATAACGATATATTTATAGACAAAATTGAAATAGGATGGATCGGGTAAGATAGATGTACGTGCTAAACGATATATGGCCCAAAAAGCCCGTTTCGACTCCGGAACGAAATTGGGTAAACCCATATATCAAAATAGGTGTTTTAAAATATTCTAAAAGCAATGGAAATGGTTTCACGTCCAAATTCTATCGTATGAAGAAGTTATGCTGAAATCAATATTTTCAAATTGATTTCAATTGATTTCAATTAAATTGATTTCAAGGCGTTTCAAGCCCATACGATCAAACGACAAGTCCGATCGATACGAAACTTAAAATCCTACAATAATTCACTGTTACGGATCCGATGAAACTTGCTTCGTCGAAATCCGAGTCAGTGGCCAAAATGGCTATTTTCCCATTAATTAAATAAATTAATAATTAATTAATTAAATTGATAATCAATTAATTAAATCAAATTTTAAATTTCAATTTTAAAATTGAAAATTGTATCACCTTTATATTTCTCAAACATTTACAATGATTTAAACAAATTTAAATGTCAATTTAGAGATGATTAATTTATAAATTTCAATATTAACCCTAATTTCATTGAATTCAACATTTATAAATTTAATTTTCAAAATTCTATTAGGTTCACATTTCATTCTATTCAATTCACTATTCTTAAACGGATAAAATTTTACATTGCTTTTGCAAACTATTACCATAATATTCTTACATTCCATCTAACTTTCTATTAACGTAATAATTTAGTGTTGAATTTCATTATTTCCATTAATTCAATTATTGAATTTTTTATACTTCAATTAACTTAATTTTTTTACTTTCCATTCTTTTAAATTCAGTCAATCATTATCTTATGGGTAAATTTTACATTACTGTAAAATCCAATTCCCTAATATTTCCAGTAATCAACTAAATTTTTATCGACGTAGTGATTAATTACGTTTTATTGAAATGGATTTAGATCTAATTTACTAAATTATATATAGGTAAGCAATTAATAGTTATCACAACAAGCCAAATCTACTCCCATTCATAACCTATTAACAATTGACTAAAATAAAATTTCTTACCTATCATCGATTATGTCAAACTACAATTTTACTGCGTATTATTTCATCAATTATTATATCTTGAATTAAATTCCAATTTGCTGATTTCAATCAATTAAAATTTTACCATCTGTTTCAATTAATTGGGTATATGCACAGATTTAGCTATTCAATCAATTTCAATTTACGATATAATTATCATGGTCTATATCATATAGCATTAATATCCCTATTTATCTTAATTTCAAAAGATTGAATATTAAATTCCATTTACTACAATAGATCCAACTTGTTATATTATGAATGAAATTAACATTGGTTACATTCTCTGGAATTAACAATCCTTTATGACAAATCAATTTATCCTAACTGCAAAATTAGGTCATTTAACTGCAATTAATTTCACATTAAATTTTATAAATCATCAATTGAAACTTTAACAAATCCGTTACTTGATTTAAATCCTTGCTATTCAATAAATTTGTAGGATCGATTTCACCCTAGAGGGGGGGGGTGAATAGGGTGATAGTATAAGTTATAAAAATTAATTGCGCAAGCTTATAAAATAATTTCAACACAGATCACAGAATAGTAGCAGCACATATAAAAGCAGAATAATAAATGCAGATATAGAACGACACAGAATTTACCCAGCTTCGGCAAAAACCTGCCTACGTGCTGCCCCCAAGGTTTCTACTAGAAATTAGATAGTCACACGCTTACACACGTAAACTTGCGACACCCGCTACTGACTAACCTAACTCTATGCTCAAAACCCTGCCACAACTCAGCCACTGAGTTGCGAATTCTCAAGCTACACCACGTAGCTTGTCCCCTAGTCACACGACTAGCAAATACAACGGTTGAAAAGAAATTTAAAACTAAAGACAAATTTTAAAACAAAAATAAGATAAAACCCTTATTTAAAACTAAACCTTATTTAACAAACAAGGCCCCTTTTATAAAACGCGCCGGCCCAATTATTTTCTTTAACCCGAATTCTCTTTTATTTTCTTTGAGATAATGTCAGCTTGTTCTTCTTTCTGAAATTAGGGCTTCGGCTCTTGTTCATTGCTCTTTGTGAATTTAAGGCTTTGTTCTCGATCCAGATTAGGGCTTTCGAATGCCAATTTATTTTGATCGAATCTGTGGTTGTTCGAGAGTTGCCTTGCTCGATCGATTTCTCGTTGCTCCCTCTCTGGTTACTTCGAGTTGATGGAGTTCGACTTTGATTCGGTATATGATTTTCTCCTTTTGTTTTTTGGTTTGATGCTTGCTTGAATTCCGATGCTTTTTAAATTGCCGATGATGACGATTGGGATTTTAGTGCTTGAATTCGATCGATTTTTCCTTCATGCCTATGATGATACTTTGGTACTCGTATTTTTATGAATTCGAATAAACTAATTAACTCGATACTTTCCTGAAATTCACTTTCCTGATGCACACGACTTTCCCGATATTTTTTGCAACGTGCTACTCACGGCCTTGTTCGATACTTACTTGATTCATACGGCATTAAAACTTTTCATTTTACTTCCTGACTTTTTCAAAGACGTGCACCTGACTTTTGACTTCGGTTTGATTTGTATTTTTATACTGTGTTGATTTCATGAATCATATCCACTACACGTCTCTGCATTAAGTCGATCATCACTGTTCCTCTACACATATGATTCTCTGGTGCATTTGCCTTTGTTAAATTTTGGCCTTTGCTGGTTCATATGTTTTTAACATATTTGCTGTAGTCAGTTGGGCCTGCACATTCACTTGTTCATTTGATTCTGCTTCGGCCTTGACTTTTATGAATTACGTGAATTTTTGGCTTTACTTGTGAACTTTCGAGTTGTACGCTGCTTGTTAATTACTGCTTCAACTTGATGAGTTCCTGAAGTTGCTGTTACATTACTTCGAATTGCATTTATGTCCAATGCATAGCTATCTTCATTTTTGTTGTTTGCATGCTTCATTGACTTGGAATACTCTCTGACTTTTGTCTGAGTTCATATATATATGCTCCATTTGTCATGTATTAGTGAAGCAGTGTTGCAGTTTGGCTTTGTCTGACTTTTAGTGTTCATTTGAGTTTGGCATTGTTTATGTTGACTTGATCATGGTTCCTGTGCATTATCTGTTACATGAAACTGTAAGGTGAATGTTGCATATGAGTCTGGGCATGGGTATTTGCAGTTTTGTTTTTCTGGTCTTGGATTTGTGGTTTCATATGCATTCTGGTCTGACCTGCACACTTGTTTATGCTTGAACACTGCACTTGTATATATTCACTATCACTTGCTCTTAGCTTGGAGTTGCATCACCATGCATATTCACTTGAGTTGTTTGGATTTGCTCTACTAGTTCATTGTGCAGTATTTTCCATTCACTGGTTCTTGTATATGAGTTGTTTCACTGGTGGCCTATGTACATGCTTCACTGCATCTTGTCTTGTATCACTTGTGTCATCATACCTGTTGTACATGCAGCTTCATTTTGTATTGATTGTCAGTGGTTTTGCATCATTCTGGTTATTAGTGCACTGTCACTTGTGTGTTGTCTTTGACATCCATTTGGTTGTTGCAGTCCTATGCAGTTGCTATGCCTTGTGTTCTTGTAGTTGCATTCACGTCATGTTTGCTGTTTTGACTCTGTGTTCTAGTCATTAGTGCTCTGGTGCATACATGAACTGGTTTCACTGCTGCACTCGAGTTTTGTTACTTGAGCCGCATTTCTTTGTGGTTTTCTTATTGTGATGATTTTGTTGCTCTGACTTTATCACTGGATCCATTCTGGCTTGAGCTTGTTTGCAATTTTGCCTTGACCACCTGTATGCTGTAACCATACTTTTGGCATGATTGATATTTAGACCTGTAGTCTTCATTTGCAACCTTGTGTTGAACCCAGTTTCCAAAACTCGGGTTTGACCTTGTGCTCGTGTCGTGATTGCACGTGAGTTGAACCCGGCTTTTCATTTGGGTTTGACCTGTGCTCACCTGTCCCTGTAGCATTATTAAGTGTATATCGATGTGCACAGCCATGTGGCATGTACAGTGACACACTGTGCATGTCACATTGTTCGTGTTTGATGAATTCAAATGTGAATTATGACGAACAACCCAAATAACTGAGGCAAATCGTATTTTCAAAAATCATATTTCATTTTATATTGCAAAAATATTTCTTTTTCAATTTTACTGCGTTAGTAAATATTTTTACAGATTGCTCAGATGCTGGATTCAAACTGGAATGCAGTTGAAGACAAAATACGACTGTGAGTGATATGTAGTGAGGTTATTAATGTAAACTGAATTGTGATGTAATCGTGATGTAATCAAAATTGTATATATATAGTGAGAGCTTGAATTTGTACTATTCAAGATTGTAATAAATATTTGTTTGAATAAAATTTCTGTTTGAATTCAAAATCTGTGTAACTTGTTCTGTTTGAATTCAAATTCAAATTCTGTGTAATTTATTTTATTCAACAAATATTTATTTAATCTATGAAAAACAAAATAGTACATTACCAAATACATTTAAATGAATATATATATGTTTATTATCATCAAACAAAAACATATAAGCGCATATTCAACAAAATTGACATTTATAGGTGAAATTAACATTGACTTATTATTTCATATCATAAATGCATGCTTTATTTCATATTATTCAGTTATATTTGCCAAGTATGTATATTAATTACTAATTATATTCTTAATTAATTTACTTCCTTGGTTTCATACTTAATTAGTTTTTCACTTCCAACAATATTATAAATCACCTACAGGACATTTATGTTTTCCCATGAATTCATTAATCAATCCAATAAATGCCTTTGTTTCCTTATATTCAATTTATTACCATTTAAGTACGTTTATCATCAACAACACTCGTTGTAATTACTTATCTTCACTATTTCATTGGTTTACTCAACAGTTACTTTTATTTACTCCCTTTCTATTTTAAAACCGAATGTATCCATTTTCATATTCATCATTATATAAATGAATTCCATCCTAGTTAATATTTTTATTAATATTTCACAAATTCAACCTTTCTATTGGTTTCTTAATTTAAACCTATAACCAAGTATGACAATTTATATTATTTCAATTTATTGCCATATAAATATTATATTGTTAACGTTTAATTACAAATTGCTTCATCAATTTTTTTTTCATTCGCTCCAATATAAATTTTAAGACTTTATTTCTTTCCAAATTAAATTAAAATCTTATTAAATTAACTCATTTCAAACCATCGAATTTTACGGGTCGTTACAAATTTACTAATTTACTTCAATTTATTAAAAAAATCTTTTATTAAATAAACTTCAAATAAATAAATAATTACTTTCTAAAATAACAATTATTAAATATGGAATTCAAACCATTTTAATTTAAATTTACTTAATTTATAGCATAGAATAAGGGTTATTACAATCATATTCAGACTTCCAACTCAAAATGTGCTTAGAGATCGATCAGGATCCCGTACACTTGTAAGTAGTCTAATGGTAATATTATATTATTTATTTAAAATAAAAGGCGAGGTAAGGGAATCGAACCAGATGCTAGTCCATCCCGATTAAGGGGTTATCATCCAATGGAAGTCTTCGATCCCTGACTACAATTTTTCACCCATTCCTATGGTGGGATTCTGGTTTCAGCTCCTACTATTGTGTATTCGCATATCGATTTGCCTCTCTAGCTGTCCTGTCGCCCGTTCGAGGTATTAGAGCTCATCCTAGATCCAAATTGACCATGTCTCCATGTAACATCCTGCTTCGAAATAGGACTAATTTCTGACTCCAAAAAAGGCCCATCGAAACTTAGACCCATTCCAAAGCTGGCCATCGTTGGTATAAAAACATAAAATATAACTATTTATCTACACATTTAGAAACTCATAATGGAAGGATATAATATAATATCAGAATTGTACCAATTTTATATAAAGATCCAAACAGTCAAAATAGCAACAACATAACCCCTCTCAATAGCACTAAAAATTCGTGATTCAATATTCCGAAGTTACAACATCATTCAATGGGTAGATAGGAAATATAGAAAATAACACAAATAGACAAATAGTAACTGCCATAAGTCTGCGTCTCCCGCACTACCTTTGAAAATCTGCATCAACATCTCTAACCCATGTTGTAATGAGAAGTGAGTTAGAACAACAATGTCTGGTGAACTAAATCTCGAGCCTTTCATAATAGTACTTGGGCTATATAATTTAAATAAGAACATGTCTTATGTATCTTAACCATATTATAAATTTTCATACCATATGCCCTAAGGCTTTTCCTGTCCATTACTCTTTCAACCCAATAACCCACCTATATCGTTTATAATGTCTTAACAATGCGAGAGATACTACTCAAGCCACTTAATACCTTTTTAATGAAGATTAGGCAGACTCCGACCATTTGATACCTCAATTAAGGCAGGTCCTCGTCATTTACTACCTATCCTAAGGCAGACTTCTCTTCGGTACTATTTAGCTAACGTTGCACAGAATCTCTTTAGGCCACTTACTACTTCAAATCATAAGCGGACCCTCTCTAAGATATTCTCTACAGTGCCCAACCATTTACCCTAAAAATTTAATACTTCTATTATGGGGAAGAATCGGGCCCTCAATCAGCCACTTACTACCTTCAATTCCCAGAGCAGGTCTTTTTTATTATGACCCATAACCTAAGCGTGACATCTCACATTAGTCCGACTATTCATAGTTATTGGTAGCTAGATTAACATGACATGTTTAACCTAAAAAATTGGGACCAATCTCACATCCTCATGGTTACTTATTATAAGTGATGTCTTACATTAGCCTCAAAGTCACATTACTTGTAGCCAGATTAGCTGGGCAGACTTTTGTGTGCTTTTAACTGACCTCGCATTCCTCTAACTAAGTCACAATCTAAAACACTCTCTTTATATATCATCCCACATCTCACCGCATTACAAATCAAGGCCATATAAGAAAAACTCTTATTTCGCCTTTAAAATTAATTACTATCCTAAGGGGAATTTAATGATAATTAATATTATATTAATTACGCGATTAATACATTATAATTATATGTTATTTATGTGTGTGTGTGTATTAATACGCATCTAAAGTAAGAGTGCGAGATTGCGCCCTAATTAACATTTAAATGTCAAAACTTCAAATTTGTACAAGTTTAATTCCATATTAGCACATATTCCATATATTCAATATCCACAGTTAAATCAACAAACTTGTATAAAATAGAATCATAACCAACTTGTTTTACACTAATCAATCATTAATAAAAACTTACAATTCAACCACTTTTACGCTCTATTCTACTTCTTTATATAAAATTGAAAAAAAGAATTTCTATTTAAACCGCGGGAATAGGCGGTGTAAAGTACAAATAAAGGAATCTATACCTGACAGACCATTTCCAATTTATTATTTTTAAAAACCTTAGTCAGATCTAAAGAAAAAGATAAAAAATGGAATATAATGTAAAAATTTTAGTTACAATACTTACACAATTCCATTATTTTAACATAGAATAATTGAGATTCAAACTTAAGGATTAACATTTCACTTTAGGGAAATTTTGGGGTTTTAGTGCGACGATTGCTTAAAAAAAATTCCTCAGAGACATATATTAGATCCAATTTATACTACACAATTACTAAATTCAAAAAAAACGAAGATTTTCACTCACAATCAGTCCTTTGCTCTTCCCTTTTTGGATTTAATGTGCATATTTAATATCTTTTAGATCTCTCCTTTAAAAAATATACAACAAGAGTATTGTATACAACTTAGGTTTAAAAATTTAGGGATTAGAGGAGAAAATGATTAGAAATTGAATAATTAAACATCTAAAATTCTTACTTGAAACCCTAAAATATTTTTCTGAATCTTTGAGGAGAGAGATCGACAGAGGTTCGCTTGGTTCTCAAAAAAATTGTTTATAAAGTGAGGGGTTAGCCTTTTATTTATAGCCGTTAGAAAGCACTAGAATGGTCGGATTTAATTTGGTTTAAAATAATAAAATTCCGAGTCATTCAATTGCTAAAAACCCTAGCTGCCATCAATAAGAACCAGTCGATCGCCCCTACCCTACCGATCGTTTGCTAGTAGTGGACCGGCCTATGGTAGGTGGTCGACCAGTGGCCCTGTTTTGGGAATGTTTTACTACCGCCGTTGATTAATTTATTTTATTTCTAAATTAAAATTTTAATGCTAACCTGATTTTAACATTTACCTAATTCCCAAGTCTAATTACTGTTAATATTTGAATTTCAAATTCTAGAATTAACTGTAAATTTGAATTTGAATTCCATTTAAATTATTTTAGATCCAATAACTTCAAACATCCATAACTTTTTCACCTGAGCTCCTTTTTCAAAAAATTATATATAGAAATTGATCAGAAAATCGCTAAGAACGCAATGGCACAACGTGCATAGCCTAATCCTGACTTTTGAAAAAATTTCTTTTTTAGTCTTATCTCATTTAGTTAATTAATTTAACTTATTATTTCTCATTAATTTTTACAGGGTGTTACATTCTCTCCCCAAAGTATTTTGTCGCTAAAATCTTTCTAAAGGGCGGACAACATAATGCATAGTAACATCTATGTTATACAACCAAATTACCTTCACATCCATTTACTCAACTAAAAGTGCAATGTGATTATGTCTACATGCATACTATAGATGAGCTCAACCCTAGCACGAGTGTATGATCGTGACATATAGGCATGTATCCAAGCATCCTAAACATGCATAAAAATTTCTATATGAGTGCAAAGTAATAGTGAAAGTTTGGCAACCATCTCTTACCGTTCTATTTAGCAATTACGATGCGACCAAAACCTAAATTTGAAGAGAAAAGTTTGCTAGAGAAAGCTTAGGATGTGAAGTCCACAAGCTTTTCTTCGGACTTTCGCTGTGTTGTACTAAGAACAAGTCTAATTTCTTTGCTGTAGAACTGTGACGACCCGGAATTTTTAAGCAATTTAAATCGGAATATTTAATTGATTTTAAATATTCAATAAAATAATTTTAACTTGAATTTACGAATATCACAATTTATTTGATACTTAAATTATTGAATTAAATAATTTGAAGTTGGGTAAATTATTGAATCTGGAGTTATAAGCCTGTTAAAAATTTAATTTGAAGGCATGAAAAATTTATATTGATAGTCCTGAAGATAATATAAGTTGTAAAATTGAAATTTACAGTGGTTTGTGCAGTTTCAAAATTTTATAGTTTAAATTGAATTTAAAAATAGCCTTCCAAGACACAGTCTCGGAATTCAACGAAACCAGTTCCATTGGGTCCGTAATATTGAATTATTATCGGATTTCAAATTTTGTAGCTTTTGGAGTTGTTATGTGAGCATACGATATATAAACGCGTTGAAATTTACAACGATAATTTAAATTAAATTTTATAAGTATATTATCACATAAGCAACATCACAGCCAAAATCATTCCTGAGCAGTCGACTTTCTTTCATCTCTGTGTTCCCTCTTTCAATAACATCACGCTAACCTATCCCTTCTTCAGTACGCCTCTTTTCCTATTTGTAAGGCCAAGCTCCTTTTCGTTCTCAAATGGATCCTCAAACAAAATCCATCTCGTTCCCTTCCTCTTTATTTTTTTTAGCCGAGGCAGTGAATCAAGAGTCAATCGAAGCCTCCCGGTTTCGAAAAAAAAAGAGGGAAATCGTAGCAGCTCAAATTGGAAAGGGGGATTCTCGCGATCGATTCGTGATTGAAGGGGGGGTTTCGAATTGCGAGCATGACAGCGTTGGCATCGCGATGGGTCTCGATCTTCTCGCGCCTGGTTGACTTCGATTTGGGGGAGAATGCAGCGTCACTGAGTGATGGCAGCACGATTGTCGAGCAAGTGTATTGCGTGGGGTCGCGGGTTGACCTGGCAAGGATGGAGCTTAGGGATTGGAAGGCTCGACTGCGGTTTAAGGTTGGTGGTTGGTGATTGCCATTGATAGTTGGGTGGTTAGGGCGTGGATTCGTGAGTTTTTGGGAACATGCTTGGCGGCAGTGAGGTTACGTTAGGTCATCCTGATGGAGGGGTTTCTTCTACAGGAGGTTAAAAAATCATGGAAACAAGACGAGTTTGAGGTGAATGGCAATCTTAGGCCAAAGGTGAGTTAATCTCACTCAGTTAAATTTAAATTTAAATGATTAAATTTAAATACTTGTTTGTATGATTGAATTGATTGTTGTGTTATATAGTAGTATACACTACACCTTGAAATGATTGATTTCCCTCATTTTATAGTGAAGATATCTTATATTATGCCAACGTCTGTGGATACAGGGAAAACAGGTTGGAGGGATCCAACTCGATCCCTCAACATTTATTATTTAATATCCTCTGTGGTGATTATTTGATATTCTATGATGAATTATATTAGAATATTGTATGCTCTGGTTTGATTGGATATAACTTGATATAGTGAATTACCAAAAATATATATTGGATTCTGGAAAGAAAATAAAAGAAGTAAATTTGTAAGTAAAATAATTATAGAAATTTGAATAAAATTTAAGAATGGATTGGGAAAGAAATAATGTGCCCTTTAAAATTCTAGTAAATAAATCTTGAGTATAGAAAGGAAATTTTGAATAATCGGGGAATTAATGAATTTTAAAAATTCAATGTTATTATTTAAAAATAACAAAACATTTATTTGAAATTTAAGATTTAAAATATTGGAAAGAATAAAGAAGACATTGGGATAAGATTTGGAATTTGTATATTTCAGTTAAAAGATTTAAAATCAAACGGAAATTAATAACATTAATAATAAAACACATAATTAATGAATTTTGAAGGAATTGAGTAAGTGAAGAGATTTAATTCAAGTAGTATAAATTGGGAATCAATTTGTAAAATTTGATTTAAGTTGGAATTCTCCCTGGATAACCAAGTACGTTTCAAAGTAAATTTTTAAATGTAAGTTAAAAGATTAAAAGTTGTTTTAAAAGCAAGTTTTGGAAAATTTCTTATTTCTAATATTTAAATTCTAAAGTAAGTATTTTCTCTTAATTTATTATATTAGTAATTATTTAAAGAATGACTTAATATTATGTTTTTAAAAGCATAAATCTAGTTTTATATTTATTAAGTAACCTTATTTTCAAATATTCATATAGTATGGTATTTTTAATAAATTATTGATGTAGTTTTAACTTAAATGTTTTAAAGTATATTTCAAAGTAAAGTGTTTTAAATTATTTTAGAAATCTAGTTTTGTGCTTGGTGATTTCAGAGGAGATAGAAAATATTTGGGAAAGTTTATTCTGAAAAGAAAGATGGTTTTGAAACTGTTTTCAAAGGATTGAAAATAGAAATATATCTTGCGAAGATATTTTGAGGTAAATAAATAATTTGGTGAAATTATTTATGTTGGATGGTTGTTTGTGAATATTAATTGATAGTTAAATCACCGACTATCAATATTGGACAAATGCGTTGATCGTTTCGAAGAGACCGGGATCGAGATTTATTTCTCGAAAACCACTTCGATCCGGTTTGTACGTTTCGTGGAAAACGATTTTGGATTCGAAGATGGAGCAGTGAAGTGCAAGGCTAGTCGCTACTAATCCTGAGGATATTTCCAAAATAGATGTAGTAGGAATAGTGCCTTCGGTTCCGTTCGAACGCGGGATAGACTTGTATGGATGAATGCTTGCGAAACATCGTCAGGTGGACGATGGGCATTCTAAGGGATATATTCTAAAAAGGTAACGCTTAGCCTCAAGCCTCATCAAATGGGAATGGATGAAAATCAGGGGTTATGCAGCAAGGCTTCGTGGGTAGCCCTCACTGGAGGGTGAGGTCATCCCTGTCTAGATGTCCCTTTTATTTCGGCTTAGTGGGCGGTTGCTGATCCCAACCGCGGGGTGATCTTTCTCAGGACTGTCCAGTAAGGGATGGTTCCGGTCTTGTGTTGCAGAGAAGTTAGGGTGGCTCCTCGGTACGCTGATCTAGACCAGGTATTGTGACAGGTGGTACCCCAGTGCCTAGCCATTAGTTGGAATCCATTTTCCCTACGCGCCCGTAAGGTTTTGATTGTGCCCAGCTATTGCTGAAACGTGAGATGCAAGCATTTCAGCTAGATTCTATTTACTTTCTATAGACACTATTATAATATCAGAGGACTTTAATAAAAAAAATGTTTTAGCTATCGTAAGGTAAAAACCCGACATGATTATTTGTGGCGTGGTCTTACGAGATGCCTTTGTTTTTCAAAGGATTTTTGAAACTTTAATAATCAATTGGGTGTGATTTTCTCACGCTGGTATTCCAGACTGACTTGGGTATTATTTAACTGTAATGCTCGGGTCAGACCGAGTATTATAGGATATAGGATGATGCTGTGGAGCTCAGGAGACAAGCTGGATGACGATACATACTCTCGTACTTGTTTATATATATATTTCCGCTATGTTGAGTTGTTGCGTATCCATTTGTATGATATTGTTGTTGAGCTGTGATTGATGTACTCTGATGATGTAATATATAAACAGAGATGTTTGATTTTGAGTAAAGATCATTTAATATCTATTATATTTTATTTCGCTGCGGTGGTTAGATTCTGATGTTGTTTTCTATTTTCTTCTTCTACCTCTTCTTCTTTAACCCAAATGGTTCGTATTTCTGTACAATTTGAGTTGATTGTTGTAGAATAGTGTTAACTCAAGGGGTACGGATTTGCGGGCTGTTACAGTTGGTATCAGAGCTTAGGTTGGAGATAACCTTGGCTCTGGTGGAAATTACTCATTTAAAATAGAGTCCGTAGTACTCTATAATGAGTTTGAGCGTATTAATAAATATTAGTTTGTATTTGTTAGTGAATATAAATTGTTTTAATATTGTGTTGATTGATTTATTGAGTGGTATAAGAACCTTCGTCGACACAGTCTGCGCAACTGTATCGAAGGAGTTTCTAAACACTTGAATAGAACGATCGACACGGTATTGTTTTAAATGTGGGTAAATGAAATAATTTTAGCCAAAATATATTTTAATATAAATAAAAGTTTTGTAAACTATTTTAGCTAATATATGGTTGCTTGGATGTTAGGAAGAATAATATTAGAGTATTATCATTATTAAGTGAAAATTTTACTAGAAATTGAAATATAACTAAAATTTAGAGGAATAAATTCATTATAAAAGGAAATTTATAAATATGAATTATAAATGTAATTTATGAATTGAAATACAATCAAATGAGAATTTGTATAAGCATAAAGTGTACAAATGAATTATAGTTAGAATTTATTTAAGCAGACTTTGGAAATTTAAAATCCCGGAGATTTGGAAGTATTTGAAGATAAATGATAGTATTATTGTTTTGGAGATATTTCTGAATGGAAATCTGTTTAAATGGATTTTGAAAGTGAAATAGCATTGAAATCACTTGGATTATTGGAAAATAATTTTGATGATGACGGCCGCATCATTAGTATTCATTTTCGAATTTCTAAGTGACGGACTGCTGCCAAAAAAATTGATTTGTTCAGAAAAGTTAGTTGTTTTTGAAAATCTCGAAGGAAATTTGTTGGGAATAAAACCAGGATTGGTTTAATTTTTGAGAAATATGATTTGAGATGTTGGAGATTTCAAAATAATTTGAAATCAAAGCCGGGTGTTTAAAAATCCTGATGAGATAGAACTAAGTTTATAAATTGAGATGATTTTTAAATCAGGAAGGAAATATAAGCTTTGAATGTCGGAAATTTAAATTTGAAGGGAAAAGTTAAAAATGAAATTAATTTGGATTGGAGAATAAAATTTAACTGGATTGAAATTGATTGAATTGGCTGAAAATAGTATCCAGTTGTTCTCGAATTAAGTTGAAATCGAATTGAGATTAAATAAATCTGAGTTTAAAATAAAATTAAACTGGAATAAAAATTCAATTGAGTTATTGAATGGAATTAGATTCTTACCTGAATAAATGGAAAATAAATTGGTTAAGGATTGTATTGAAGTAAATAAATTAGGATCACTTATAAAAGGATCAGAATTAAAAACCCATAGAATAAAATATGCTTGGATTATAAATAAGTGTAAAACTCGAATTAAAATAAAAGATGAATACATTCAAGCCTAGAATGAATGTGATTGTGTAAAATAATAAGTGTGACTTATAAAATTTGAAAAAAGTGGGATAGAAACCCAAACTAAATATTTTTGATGAATTGGGAAATAAAACAAAAAAAATCCAAGCTTGAATTATAAAATAAATTAAACTTAAGCAAATTGAATGAAGTGATATTAGAAATTAAAATTCAAGTATTGAATTATAAATTAAGGAAAAACTAAGTAGATAATAAATTAGATAACGAAATATATAATGATAACCAATGTAGCTAAATAAAAGCTGAATTGTGAGTTAATAATGAAGTTTGAAAATAAAAATCAAGTTGTAAATCAAATTCGACTTGAATTATTAGTAAAGAAAATATAATTGAAAGTGGTCTTGCAATTAATTAAATAAATAGAGAATGAAGTTGAATTGTGAGTTAATAAAATTTGATGGTAAGTTAAAGGTGAATGGTGGAATCAGAACTTGAGTTATTAATTAAAATTTGACTTAAAATGTTAACAAATTAGATATAATTGAAATGTATCGAATAAAAATGGAAATGGATTAAAATAGTAATGGTTTGAATTGAAAATAAAATCCAGATATGTGAAAATAAATTGGATATGGCCATGGGATCAATTGAGTTAAGTTGGGTATAAAAGAGAAAATTTTTACTTGTATAATGAAAATGAGCTTAGGTATAAAATTTGAATAAATTGGAGTAAATTGACTTAAGCTGAATAGATGGAAGAGAGTTGAATTTAATTCAACTTAAACTAAGTTTAATGATTTTGGGTTGGGTTTAAATCAAGTGAAAATAAATTCAAATCGAAATAGAATTCGGTGAGTTACAGATAATATTTAATGGAATGAAATTCTTAAATAAATAATTGTAAACCATTTAAATTATTAAGGAATTGAAATAACTTGGAGTTTATAAGAAAGATTGAAATGGTTATTGAATGAAATAGTGTAGATTGTTTTTGAGCTAAATAAAATAGTTTGGAATAAACAAATATGGAATGGAATGTAAATGAATGGATTATGAATAAAATTGAAATGAAATGTGTTGAGCTAAATAAATGGTCGTGAATGAATTGAAATAAAAAGGAAATTTAATTTGTAATGAAGATGAACCTAAATTGTTAATGGTTTTGAATGAACTGGTTTGGATAATAAAATGAAATGAAAATGAATGGATTCAAATTTGAAATGCAATGAAAATGAGAATATATGGATCGTGAATAAATTTAAAAATGGAATAGAAATAAGTATAAATTGAGTTGGAGATCCATTTAAGTTTTGCTATAAAACTTAAGAAATAAAATCCAATTCGAGTATGAATAATTTAAAACGAGAGTGAACTTAAGTTATGAAATGGTGGTGAATTAAAGTAAATTAATTTTAAGTTTAAAATTTATAGAAGCATGGGATGATGTCGAGTATAATAAAATAGTTTGGAATCAAAATTTTTGGATAGGGAAAAATACAATGAGAGTTTGTGAATATATTAAAATGAGATAGAATTAAGTATAAATTGAGTTGAAATCCATTTAAAATGGTTATAAAACATAAATACTTGTTTATTCACATAGATCTCGTCAAACTGCATAGAATAAATTGTTATTGGATGCAAATAGGAGTAATTAAAATCCAATGAATTGATAGAAGTAAAATGAATTGATTTTGAGAGCAATTGAATTAAATATGAGTTCAGTTGCTTAAAATAAATTAAATGTAAGCTATTGTGTTTTAAACCATTCAAATTGATGAAGTTGTATACGGATGGATTAAAAACCATTCAAATTGAATGAAAATAGGTTGTAAATTAATTGGAACAGTGGAATTGGTATGAAAATTGTATAAGTTGCTTACGGAGAAATGTTTGGGGTGAATTTCTTTTAGAATTCATGTGTTTAACTGTTGCAAATAAGTGAAATGTTGTTAAACTTCATATGTATCATACTTACATGTTTAAATTGGAGTAAGTACAGGTACCGGGAAGCCGTTTGGCTGGATTTTGGGCACGCTAACTGCTAATAAATAAGCCGCTTGCTTAAAAATGCTAAATAAGGTACGCCTACGCAATAAATTTAGGAAATATGAACTGTTTTTGGTTTTTCCGACCGGGTGGGTCGATGTATATATATTTATCTCTTTTGTCAAATTGCAAAAGCTCCTCCGTACGAAGGGGACTCTACCAAAAATTTTCAAAATTTTTGGGAGTTAGAATTTTTTTGAAAATTTTGTTAACAACAAACAAATTCAAATTGGAAACTAAAATAAGTTAGTAAATGAAACCAATTTAAAATAATGACATAAATTAGTTTTAAATGACAAATAAAATTTAAATATTCAAAGTTAAAAATAAATTGAATTCATATGGTAATGAAAGAATCAATTTGAATAGAAATAGATATAAACTGAAGTGGTAAGACGGAAATAAATAAAGAAACATATAAAATGCTTATGTTAACTTAAGTAAGGAATGGTCAATTCTTAATTGGAAATTGAATATTACAAATATATTCTAAGTTGATATTTGGATGAATATTGACATTTGGTAAGGAAGTCGATAAAATGTTTTTGAAATGTTGTGATTGGATATTAGTGCTAAGTAGGATATGCAGGTATTATAAAAGGGAAAAGAGAATTGGTTTTTGATTTCAAGAAGATAAATTTGAAATGCTCGACAAAAAGGTATGTATTTAAATTTGGTGTGAAATTTGATTGGGATTTGGATCAATCCACTTGGCCTTTTGTTTTCTTTTTGGATTTGGGAGGCCGTAGAGCCATTTTGTAGTTGTACCGAGCTAGCCGCGCAAAGGAGACGCTGGCAAAAAATTTCGGGAATTTAGGGAGTTAGAAATTTTTTGAGAAGTTAATAAGAATGATAATGGGTCTTTTATAAAAAGATAGTTAGTAAGATGTTGAATTGTTTGGTTTTGGAGGTAAGTAAACGGGTATTGGACCATTCTTCCTAATTAGTAATTTCGGGGACGAAATTCTTTTAAGGGGGGAGGAATGTGACGACCCAGATTTTTTAAGCAATTTAAATCGGAATATTTAATTGATTTTAAATATTCAATAGAATAATTTTAACTTGAATTTACGAATATCACAATTTATTTGATACTTTAATTATTGAATTAAATAATTTGAAGTTGGGTAAATTATTGAATCTGGAGTTATAAGCCTGTTAAAAATTTAATTTGAAGGCTTGAAAAATTTATATTGATAGTCCTGAAGATAGTAGAAGTTGTAAAATTGAAATTTACAGTGGTTTGTGCAGTTTTAAAATTTTATAGTTTAAATTGAATTTAAAAATTGCCTTCCGAGACACAGTTTCGGAATTCAACGAAACCAGTTCCATTGGGTCCGTAATATTGAATTATTATCGGATTTCAAATTTCGTTGCTTTTGGAGTTGTTATGTGAGCATACGATATATAAACGCGTTGAAATTTACAACGATAATTTAAATTAAATTTTATAAGTATATTATCACATAAGCAACATCACAGCCGAAATCGTTCCTGAGCACACCGACTTTCTTTCATCTCCGTGTTCCCTCTTTCAATAACATCACGCTAACCTATCCCTTCTTCAGTACGCCTCTTTTCCTATTTGTAAGGCCGAGCTCCTTTTCGTTCTCAAATGGATCCTCAAACAAAATCCATCTCGTTCCCTTCCTCTTTATTTTTTTTAGCCGAGGCAGTGAATCAAGAGTCAATCGAAACCTCCCAGTTTCGAAAAAAAAAGAAAGGGGAAATCATAGCGGCTCAAATTGGAGGGGGGGATTCTCGCGATCGATTCGTGATTGAAAGGGGGGGTTTCGAATTGCGAGCACGACAGCGTTGGCATCGCGATGGGTCTCGATCTTATCGCTCCTGGTCGACTTCGATTTGGGGGAGAATGCAGCGTCACTGAGTGATGGCGGCACGATTGTCGAGCAAGTGTATTGCGTGGGGCCGCAGGTTGACCTGGCAAGGATGGAGCTTAGGGATTGGAAGGCTCGACTGCGGTTTAAGGTTGGTGGATGGTGATTGCCGTTGATAGTAGGGTGGTTAGGGCGTGGATTCATGAGTTTTTGGGAACATGCTTGGCGGCAGTGAGGTCGCGTTAGCTCGTCCTGATGGAGGGGTTTCTTCAGCAGGAGGTTAAAAAATCGTGGAAACAAGACGAGTTTGAGGTGAATGGCAATCTTAGGCCAAAGGTGAGTTAATCTCACTTAGTTAAATTTAAATTTAAATGATTAAATTTAAATACTTGTTTGTATGATTGAATTGATTGTTGTGTTATATAGTAGTATACACTACACCTTGAAATGATTGATTTCCCTCATTTTATAGTGAAGATATCTTATATTGTGCTAACGTCTGTGGATACAGGGAAAACAGGTTGGAGGGAACATTTACTATTTAATATCCTCTGTGGTTATTATTTGATATTCTATGATGAATTATATTAGAATATTGTATGCTCTGGTTCGATTGGATATAACTGGATATAGTGAATTACCAAAAATATATATTGGATTCTGGAAAGAAAATAAAAGAAGTAAATTTGTAAGTAAACTAATTATAGAAATTTGAATAAAATTTAAGAATGAATTGGAAAGAAATAATGTTCCCTTTAAAATTCTAGTAAATAAATCTTGAGTATATAAAGGAAATTTTGAATAATCGGGGAATTAATGAATTTTAAAAATTCAGTGTTATTATTTAAAAAGAACAAAACATTTATTTGAAACTTAAGATTTAAAATATTGGAAAGAATAAAGAAGACATTGGGATAAGATCTAGAATTTGTATATTTCAGTTAAAAGATTTAAAATCAAACGGAAATTAATAACATTAATAATAAAACACATAATTAATGAATTTTGAAGGAATTGAGTAAGTGAAGAGATTTAATTCAAGTAGTATAAATTGGGAATCAATTTGGAAAATTTGATTTAAGTGATTGAAGTTGGAATTCTCCCTGGATAACCAAGTACGTTTCAAAGTAAATTTTTAAATATAAGTTAAAAGATTAAAAGTTGTTTTAAAAGCAAGTTTTGAAAAATTTCTTATTTCTAATATTTAAATTCTAAAGTAAGTATTTTCTCTTAATTTATTATATTAGTAATTATTTAAAGAATGACTTAATATTATGTTTTTAAAAGTATAAATCTAGTTTTATATTTATTAAGTAACCTTATTTTCAAATATTCATATAGTATGGTATTTTTAATAAATTATTGATGTAGTTTTAACTTAAATGTTTTAAAGTATATTTCAAAGTAAAGTGTTTTAAATTATTTTAGAAATCTAGTTTTGTGCTTGGTGATTTCAGAGGAGATAGAAAATATTTGAGAAAGTTTATTCTGAAAAGAAAGATGGTTTTGAAACTGTTTTCAAAGGATTGAAAATAGAAATATATCTTGCGAAGATATTTTGAGGTAAATAAATAATTTGGTGAAATTATTTATGTTGGATGGTTGTTTGTGAATATTAATTGATAGTTAAATCACCGACTATCAATATTGGACAAATGCGTTGATCGTTTCGAAGAGACCGGGATCGAGATTTATTTCTCGAAAACCACTTCGATCCGGTTTGTACGTTTCGTGGAAAACGATTTTGGATTCGAAGATGGAGCAGTGAAGTGCAAGGCTAGTCGCTACTAATCCTGAGGATATTTCCAAAATAGATGTAGTAGGAATAGTGCCTTCGGTTCCGTTCGAACGCGGGACGGACTTGTCTGGATGAATGCTTGCGAAACATCGTCAGGTGGACGATGGGCATTCTAAGGGATATATTCTAAAAAGGTAATGCTTAGCCTTATGCCTCATCAAATGAGAATGGCTAAAAATTAGGGGTTATGCAGCAAGGCTTCGTGGGTAGCCCCCACTGGAGGGTGAGGTCATCCCTGTCTAGATGTCCCTTTTATTTCGGCTTAGTGGGCGGTTGCTGATCCCAACCGCGGTGTGATCTTGCTCGGGACTGTCCAGTAAGGGATGGTTCTGGTCTTGTGTTGCAGGGGAGTTAGGGTGGCTCCTCGGTACGCTGATCTAGACCAGGTACTGTGACAGGTGGTACCCCAGTCCCTAGCCATTAGTTGGAATCCATTTTCCCTACGCGCCCGTACGGTTTTGATTGTGCCCAACTATTGCTGAAACGTGAGATGAAAGCATTTCAGTTAGATTCTATTTTACTTTCTATAGACACTATTATAATATCAGAGGACTTTAATAAAAAAAATGTTTTAGCTATCGTAAGGTAAAAACCCGACATGTTTATTTGTGGCGTGGTCTAACGAGATGCCTTTGTTTTTCAAAGGATTTTTGAAACTTTAATAATCATTTGGGTGTGATTTTCTCACGATGGTATTCCAGACTGACTCGGGTATTATTTAACTGTAATGCTCGGGTCAGACCGAGTATTATAGGATACAGGATGATGCTGTGGAGCTCAGGAGATGAGCTGGATGACGATACGTACTCTCGTACTTGTTTATATATATATATATATATATATATATATATATATATATATATATTTCCGCTGTGTTGAGTTGTTGTGTATCCATTTGAATGATATTGTTGTTGAGCTGTGATTGATGTACTCTGATGATGTAATATATAAACAGAGATGTTTGATTTTGAGTAAAGATCATTTAATATCTATTATTTTATTTCGCCGCGATGGTTAGATTCTGATGTTGTTTTCTATTTTCTTCTTCTACCTCTTCTTCTTTAACCCAAATGGTTCGTATTTCTGTACAATTTGAGTTGATTGTTGTAGAATAGTGTTAACTCAAGGGGTACGGATTTGCGGGCTGTTACAAGAACCTCCTAGTTCCATGCTCCATAATGCATGTGGTGGTACGAAATGCTACTAGCTCTATCTCAATGTCCCCTAATTGACCATCTCTACCACAGCGGCTGTGTTGTGAAGGCATTTCCTTAAGTGTGAAATGTGAAAAACATCATGGACTCCCTCCAATTTATCTGGTAGCTCCACACGGTAAGCAAGTATTCTTATTCTTTTAGAAATTGGGAAAGGCCCAATAAATCTTGATGCCAACTTTCCCGACATTCCTTATCTCACGACCTTCTTAAGCGAAAAAACTCTAACGAGCACCGTGTCCTCTTACTAAAACTCTAAATCCTTTCTTCGCTTGTTCAATTAAGATTTCCAGTGATTTTGCATGGCCTTTATTTGCTGCTTGATAATCCTACAGTTTTCAAAGTTTCGTGAATTAAATCTGGTACAAGAAAAAATTTGTCAGTCGTTTTCCACCAACAATTGGACGATTTGCATGGCCTCTCATAAAGCACTTCATAGGGTGTCATACTAATCGTCGATTGGTTTCCATTATTATATGCTAATTCTACTAAAGGTAAGTGATGCTCCGGACGTCCTCCAAATTTTTCCAAAGTCCCTGATGCAAACTTTTAACAATTCCTCCAAAATCCTATTCTCCCTTTTAGTTCATCCGTCAGTCTATGGATGGTAAAAAATGCTAAGATTTAAGGAACTTCCTAAAGCTACTACAAAATCCTCCAAAATTCGCTAGTAAATAAGGGGGTCTATCATTAACAACGCTAATCGGAATTTCATAAAGTCAGATAACCATTTTGATATAAATCTATGCTAGAGACACTGCTGTCCTAAGTCTCCTAACGAGAATAAAAAGGGTGCTTTTACCGAGTCTATCCTCTATGTCCCAAATTGCTTCATTGCCTCTTTGGCTTCTAGGCAACCCATCTATGAAGTCCATCGATATATGCTCTCACGTCTGATTCGGTAACTCCAACAACAATCCTTTGGGTTTCCCTTTTTCTACCTTTTTCTTTTAGCCATGTTAAGAATTTAGTGGAAAATTTTGCCACCTTGTTCTTCATCCCTATCCAATAAAAATTCTCTTTATATTCCTATACGTCTTATCTCCTCTATAGTGAAAGGTTATCCTTGAATAGTGACACTTCGCAAACTCAAATTTATTTTCCCTAAAATCCTAATATTTTTTGGACTGAAACATTCTTTACTGCTAACCTCATTTCCTTATTAACTTCCAACCTTACCTATAGTTCATCGTTAGTTAAGTATCCTTATGAGATATCCTTATTTATATGTTTCTCAGTATGTATATATTTATCAAGCAGTGTAATCTCATCCATAAAATCAACACAGTGATAAAAAAGAAAGATACCTCATACCATATCGTACGCTTTTCAATATCCTACGGGAGACAACTAGCGATTACAACCCAAAAACCCTAAAAGAAAATTTTGCTGGAAGCTGCCATTCATCATCAATTGGTGTTAATTGATGTTGTGGTTTTAACACTCTTACTAAATTAAAATGGGCGTTACTAGTATGTTATTCCACCATCATCCACCTTCCTTGATTCTCTTTCTTAGTTTCTAATAAATGCAGTCCATCTATTATTTTGGTTAATATACCTGTAATAATTGATCATTAATGTCAAAATTGGACTACCTCTAATCAATCCTCATTTAAATTTCTTAAATATTCTTACCAGTTTCAAAATCCATCTATTATGCTAACTTAGTTACTTCAAAAATGCCATATTAAATTCTCTAATCAGTCCTTATTTAATTCCTTTTGACGCTCATTAATTTCAAATTTACTTCCTGTTAAATTTGTAATTAATGTCCATAAACCGTAAATGGTTAATTACTAATTAATATATATATATATATATAGTCGTAAATTACGCGATTTGTATATTATTTTTTGTACATTAAGCACGGTTATACGTGTGTGTGTGTTTATATATTAGTTTCCAAACTAGAATATTCCTTTCCATATTTTAGTTTATCAGAACTATCCTTCTAAAAAGAATTACCATTATAATCTTCCATAAATTAACCAAAAGTAAGATGTTTGCTTTGTTTGAAATTATAAGGGATTATTTCTTTTCTTTTATTGCAATAGATAATGTAAACTATAAGAGAGAATATCCATATCTTATACATCTTTTTCTCTTTTTAGTATATCCCTTGTTAATTCAAATGACACACTTTTATACACATTTTTGGATTGGATAATTCATGGAATTTACATGGAACCTACTCCAAAAATAAATAAATTAAAATATAGATATTCACATTGCAAGTCAATTAGGGCATCCTAATTTGCAACCAAATTATAGATCTAGAATATCTTTACAATTTTACCACCATTCTACAAATAAATACTTGGGACTGATTTCAAATTTCTAGATCAGGTTGTATATACTATTCTTATTTTACACATATCTTTAACTTTCCTTACCTAGATAGTGTTCCATATCTACTCCATAAAATATTTTGGTTTGTTTTAGACCTCCCATTCTTAAAATTAAAATTTCAAAGTCATGAAATACCTAATCCGAAACTTTCTCTTTGAAAACATAAACTTAGAAACCTCCATTACGCTAATATGTAATATTTGAAATTCAGAAATTTTCTTGTCTCAAAAAAAGCCTTTTAAGCATATTTTTCACAAGAATTTCCAACTTGCAAAATAGTTTGAGTAATCGAGTTTCCAAATGCATTTAAACACCATATATTATTTTATCCTATATTTCTATTCCATTTTTATTAAACATCTGAACAAACCCTCTATAAACATTTGAACCCGACTTCTCGAACATGAATTTCAAAACATTTTCCATTTTATTCTTAACCCCAAATTCAAAAATTCAAAAATTCTTAGTAGAATAAATTCCCTTCTCAAAGATTTTTACCTCAATGACTTACTTCTTTGAAAGTAGGACTTTTAACCCAAAACATTTAAAAACTCAATCAATAAACCAAACTATTATTTAAATCAAAAATTCAAAAAGGATGGTTTAGTTCCAAAAAGGAAAAAATAATTTCCCTTTTCCATAAACTTTCCACATCAAAGATTTATTCCTTTAAAAGTTGGTGTTTTAATTCAAAACATTCATAAACATCCTTTATAACAATGAAAAGTGGAGTAGACAAGGTAAACTTCTATCCTATCATTTTTGTATCATATTCCTATCATTTCTCTAACGACCCTGACTCGACCTTCGAAAATCGGCACCGAAACTTCACCAGTATTCAAATGCCGCATATTCAAACGCCGAATTTGGTTCGTCGGAGCTTATAACACATTAAGTATAACAACACATCGGAAGAAAATGAATATCAATATATACAACATTGATACAATATCTGATACAATATGATACAACAATATCAGAGACAAATATACGACAGCAGAATATGATAACAACGGAAGAGATAACTCAAATATGATCTTCGATGAAGAGTGAATCCGAAATCTGCAACTCCAAACCAAAAGCTCATCCTAAAAGCTACGAGGACTCCAATCTAATAAGCTCGAACCACCATCATCGATGACTTAAGCAAGGTCAGTCATCCAAAGATTAAGAAGATTCCCAAAGACTGAAAGCTACCGAATCTACACCTACTATTTGATTGTCTGAAAACCCCACTCTAGACTGCCCGTGTGGAAAATTGTGGGTACCCAGAGTTTAGGAAAGGAACAATAAACTCCGGGTCATTCATGGGACTGGTATGAGCAAACAAAAACAATTTATCTTTAAAACAAATAACAAAAGATTTTAAAGTTGAAATCCGCAATGCTTTTTGAAAAATGAAACTGCCATAAGGCCTCCCACCACACACACAATGCGAACACAAACTTGGAGGAGATTTCTCCTTATGACAGTCAAAAATGCTTGACACGCGAAAATCATTTGATATTATTATTAGTGCATAGTGTAGAAAAACCTTTCGAAAGTATAATATTAATCTTAGCCAACATACAACCATTATTGTATGCTACTATAGCTACCATGTTCAATAGCAGGTTACCATCACATTCCATGGCAGGTTATATAACTAAAACTGTATAGGCTCATATTATTTTGTTTGGATTTCCAACAAATGGTCAGGCAAAGGAACTTCCCATATAAAATGGTACGCCTTTGGAGGGACGTCCCCGAGAACCTAACCGGATCTCTGCTACACAAGGTCGGGTTACCCCTGCCCGAAAGTAACTACTGACATGAGCATGCCATCCTTCGGTCGTTACCGACCTTTATCCAAGGGCCCTCAATCCAACAACCACACAGTAAAGTATCTGGGCTCTATACCATGATACCACTTTCAAAATCAACATAAGTAAATATCTGGGCTCCATACCATGATATCACTTTTTATCCAGAAGGGAATGGACATACCCTTAGGGAGAGCTACCCCCAAATAACCTTGCTGCCATGATTCCTGTTTCGACCACTACCGGGTTGTGTGGCTCGAAGAAGTCACGTCCATAGAGCTACGCTTTTCATAAAAGCCATGCTTTGATTAACAAATGATCAACAGCACTTCGTATGCCACATTACCAAATTGAGAATGTATCACTAGTAACCATCAACTACATAACCTCTGAGCTCGTACGTCTCAGAGAAGGGTGTTAAGCTAAGAGAATAAATTCTCCACCACCAAATAAAAATGTATTTGATAGAAACCATTTTTACATCTCAAAGTGTAATGTCAAACACACATCCATACAAGTATGTTCCGGGTTCAAACAGAACCGAAGACACTTCCAAAGAAGCCCTTGCAAATCTGGGTATTCACAATCCCGATCGGACTCCCCATCACATATGGAGATCTCTATACCGGCGCGACTCAGTGCAGAGACAATTGACGGGTTATCCTTTCGTTTTCAAAAATACCCATCTTCACCACCGGTCTTCAAATGCTATCCATAACGTCGTATCATTTTTCGGAATGGGTTATATGACAAAAGGTCCTCTCCCAACTAAACCCGATAATGAGCGCAATATTTAAAAACATATGGATATGGGATCTCATTTAAGTCACAACTTAAAGTCCAAAACTTTTCTTTTCAAATGGTTTAAATAAATTACCATTTCCAATCTTTTAAACAAAAAGATTCACTTTACAAAGTTCGCCCATTTTTCACAAAGATTTATTCACGGCTTTTCAAAACAATTACATTTCCAATTAGATTAACTCATCTAATCTTTTAAATCAAAGACTCAATTCATATCTTTCCAAACCATTTCCAAAGATTCATAGCTTTCAGAAATAATTTTCATTTCAAATCTTCTATACAAAAGATACACCTTTTAAATCTTCTTCAATTTCAAACAAGATTCAATTATCTTTCACAAAGATTTATTCATAGCTTTCAAAACAATTCAAGCTTTCAAAACAATTCACTTTCAAATTTGAAATCTTTATAACACAAACTGGAAGTTCTTTCGTTATGTAAAAGCCATCATTATTTGAAACAAATAGTTTTCGTTTCGGGAAAAATCCGATTACATTTATACAAGTTAAAGCCCTTCAGGTATAATACTTGGATTAAATTCCAATTCCCAAAACACTTTTAAAATGGTTTAAAAACCCATATAAACACATTTATAACTTATATAACCTTTTTAAACCATAATTTCCAAATATAGAATTCAATTTCAATTTTTTAATTTAAATTCAAATCAGACTATTTAAATTTCAAAACCTCATCAAGTTATTCAAAATAACTTTTATCTTCAAAACTCATTTCCAAAAGCTTTTCACATTTAACCCAATTCCAATTCCAAAATCATTTGGATTCAAAATTCAATTTTAAAACCATTTTTCAAAAATTTGTGACTTAACCTATTTCCTCATGCAATCCATATTTGTGTGTGTATGGTGTGGTCCAGGGGTTTTACACAATAATAGTGCAACATCATCAATCATCACAGATTCAATCACAGCAATATTCGATAAGCGGTATAATACTATAACGCTTATCTTCATTCACATATTCACAAATAAATAATAAAATTTATCACAGATAAATAAATTACATCACAGTTCATACCAAAACAATTCATAACACAAAGCATAATATATCAAGGATATCAAACAATTTAGCATCCAATAGAATTCAAACATCCATAAGTAAGATTAATTAATTATCTGATTAATCTAAATCAGATTAATTACTTATCCTATTTAATTAACATTAATTAATTTCAAGCCATATTAATTAATTATCCTTTAATAATAAATTATTAAACTTTAATTATTAATTAATTAACCTTTACTTAATAATTTAATCATTCTCGAATCATTAAATAATTAGCCTTTAATTATTTAATTATCCTTTAAACAAATTTTAATTAATAAATTAATTAATCCTTACCATTAAATTAATTATCCTAAATTAATTACAATTATTAATTAACCTTAAGTTAATTACATAATTAATTAATCCTTAATTAATTACCATTTAATTAATAAAATTACAATAAGTGATTATTCTTAATCACTTAATCAACTTTAATCATTAAACAATTACCTTTAAATTAAGTAATTATCTTTAAATTAATTACCTTAATTAATTTTTAATTTATCATATAAATAGATTAATCACTTTGATTAATTTTTCTTTAATTAATCACGTTAAATAATTTTTTAAGTAATTAAATATTTAATCCCTTAACAAATTAACCTTCACTTTCCATCCTTAAATACCTTAGGTGATTTCATTTAATTATATTTGAAAATAATCAAAGATTTAATAAGATAATTAACTTAATACAAATGATATAAACCAATAAGTCTAAAATAATTTAATTTTTAATATTTAAATCCATGAAAAACTTGCTTAATACTTTACTCTTGAAAACTTAGTTTAAATTTCTTAAGACTTTATTTTAAAACTTGTTTAAAATTTGGAACTTCATTTATTATCTTTTGGAAACTTATTTAGTTTAAATATGTTTTGAAACTATGTTAAATTAAAATTTTACTTTGTAACTAAAAAGAACCGTTGTATTTTAATGCCTGAAAACATATTTTTTTTACTTTAAGCTTGAAATCTGGTAATAAATTAATCAAACCCGAACCAGAATTTCGTTTTCCCGAGCTCGACTCAAAGGAAACTCGAGGCAAAACTCGAGTAACCTCCCCGCACCACTACTTCGAGCCTAACGCGAGATTATCCTTTAACCCAACCCGAGGCAGAAGCTTCTTCCCCAATCACATAATTTCAGATGCACGAATCTTCACGTGTGCACATGCACCAGTTATCTGACCAACTCCAGTCGATGCTCCAACCACCAGCAAGTTAAGAACCTCCTCCTAAATCGTTCCAATCACCTAGAATTTTCGAATTCAACCCAGATCAAAATTTCGACCTTACGAACTAGACCAGAAATGAACGAATCACCTTCAACCGCCTCGCCTGATCACCATTGTCCACCGATAAGAACGCGACTTCAACCAAAGCTGCTCCACTGCCCTATGCTTCTTCTCCCCTTAGACCGATCGCAGATAGATCAACTACGACCACGAATTTCTACCCCAAACTTCAATGAGTCAAACCGCGACTTAAACCCTAAAATCAACTCGCACTGCCTTCTTGGTGGTTTATAAATCCAGTGAATATTTTTCGGTGATCTTTGTCTCCACGACAAGCTATGACTTCGATCCTGAGCTTCGAATTGTAATTGATCGCCGACAATCAAGAAAATACCCAAAACTACTCAACTAAGCATATCTCAGTAACTACTATATCAAAAATCATGTTTTCTTCATCAAAAATCATATTTCTCAAATTTGAATACAAATATACGACCCAATCTTGGAATTAAAATACTTCAGTTTTTGTTTAGAATTGATTCTCCACTGTATATTCCCATTCTTCAGTTAATTATTTTCTGATTATATTCATAAATATTTTTAAAATCAAGATTTAGATAACACAAACATTTTCCTTTAAAAATTACAACATGAATCTGCTTATTCATTGGAATGTGAATTTTTATATGAAATTTTGTGCCTGTGGTTAGCAACAGGGATATAAACATACATATATACACACACACAAAAACCTACACTCATTAATACCTGTACATATAAACATATCAGTAGACATCTCATCACATTTCAAAGATACTCAAAAGCAGCAGAAATATTAAAACATGTTAAGGGTTTTAAAAAAATGGTTTGCTCACCTGGATTCCAAAAGAAATAGAGAACAGTTACAAGCCTTATGCTTTGGGTCAGGGACTTGAAACAAATTTGAAGCTTGAAAGCTTGATGTTGATCTTGAATTGAATCTGTATATTTGCTTTATGAAGATCTGGAAAGTGATCCTTACTTTAATGCTTTTCTGGTTTTCAGTTTGAATCAAAACTTTGATTTCTAGGCTTTAATTTGTTTGCTTTGATCATGTTTGCGCCAAAATTGGTCACAAACCCCAAGTATTGTGAAAGCACCAAGCTATGAATATAGATCAGTAATATTCCAAACACAAATCTCAGATCTAAGCGATATTAAGTACATCAATTCAGAAATAACAATCAATGACATGAGATTTATAGTGGTTCGGCTATCTTCAGCCTACGTCCACTTCAAATGACAATCTTTCATTTATTTTCCTTGCTGGTAACAGATAATTACAGCGATTATAATAGAGAAATCCTAGTAAGACAGTTGCGATGAAGTGTAGAATTGAATCCGGCAGAGTCTGGACGTCGAATAGCCAATAGATCCCCTTTTCTGTAGGCTTCAGGGGGCTATTTATAGGTGTAGGAGGCTGCTATCGCGTTCAAACTTCGGGAGACTTCTTTTGGCACGTGAGTGGGCCCTCGCGACCGATCCCACCAAGTTTCGACTAGATCCGTGATCGATACGAATCGATTTCGTATCGATCAAAAAATGATCCAATCGAGCTGAAACTTGGCAGAAATGTTCTTTATCTTGTACGTAAGCTCCTGTGAAAATTTCATAGCATTTGGACCTGTGGTTCGTGAGATATGATCGATGCAAGACTATGATTTTCGTATGCTGCTGAGTTCGAATCCATGCATCGTATCCATCCCTTCGAATCGATCTGGACACGTGAGTGCGTGGTGACGTGGCGCAAGATTTTTGGATCGCTCCACCTTTTGTTCCGAATTGAAGGAGTCTTATTCGCAACCAACATCGAAGCTGAGTTCGTGTCGACCACTTCATGCCGTTTGCGTTGATAGTCATGGCGCTATTCGTATCCATCGTGTATGAATATTCGATGGATGTGAACAAAGCCTTCACCATCGATACGAATAGTGTACTGAGGTGCACTGATGGACCAATACGAACTTTAGTCGGTACGAATGAGGCCCCTCGAGATCGATACGAATAGCATGGCTCCAGATGGGTTCGAACTGTTCGTCGAACACGATCGATTCGAAGCACGATGGATACGAATAGTTCCACACTGATCGATATGAACCCGATGGACTCGAATAGTACGACCAAGGATCGATTCGAACAGATGTTGATCGAGTCGAATATGATGGATACGAAATTTGACTTCCCTCGATGGATGCGAATAGTGTCTCCTTTTTGTCTTGTATCGATCATATCTCTATCATACGAACTTCGATTAACCTGAAATTTGAAATAAAGCCTTGCCTAGCCTTGATCATCATCTCCAAACGATTCCGTCCCGATCGGAGCTCAGCCAAATTTTAATGATACCTTTCACAGCCTTGTTTCCAATCGATCTTTAGTCCTGATATCCATCCTTCCTTGCCAGTTTGTTAATATTCCAGCCTTGACCAAAAGGTAGGATAACATTTGCCCCCAAAACATGCCATGTGATAAGAATGTGAGTTTTGAATAACTCCGAATCCGATATCCAAAACCCATAGCCAATTCCATGTCCATCCAAACTCAATAACCGAGTTTTAATCCATCCTTATCCAATAACCAATAACCGTATCCATGTCCTCTCCAGGTCAATATCCAAATCCATAACCTCTCCGGGTTCATGCCAAGTGCAATCTACACCCGACGACCTTGGTCCAGTATCCCTAGACGTTGAGCTAACCTATCCAGGTTCTTGCCAAGCGCAATCCATACTTGATGACCGTAGTCCAATGTCCCTAGACGTTGAATAATGCCATGGCTTAAGTCCTAAGCCGAATCCCAGTCACTCCGGACCCTTGTCGAGCATAGTTCATACTCGACGACCTGAAACAATAGCCAATAACGTAGGGCCTAAGTCCTAGGCCGAATCCTGGTCTCTCCGGACCCTTGCTGAGCATAGTCCATACTTAACGACCTGAAACAATAATCAATAATATGGGGCCTAAGTCCTAGGCCGAATCATGATCACTCCGGACCTTTATTGAGCATAGTCCATACTCAACGACCTGAGTAAGTCACTTTACCATGTTCGGGCGAAGCGACTCACCCCTTGCCAGGTATAATCCATACCCGACGACCTTTTACCAAAAACCAGACAAAAATACAATCAAAATCCAATCCAAAATCCAAATCAAATCAAAAAATCAGACATCTGAACCAACATCCAAAACAAAAAACGATCATCCAAACGGGAATCCAAGTCAGAAAGCAGACAAAACCAGGAGTTCATACCAAACTCCAAAAGCAAACCAGAAAAAACGAGTATCCAATCCATAAATGAAAAAAAAATTCACAAACCATAGCATCGCGGTCTACCACCATTTAGAGCATGCCTAGGGGCCAACTTCGTCCCCGTACATGTGTAAATGATTTTGCCGTTTGCTAGTGGCTTGCTACTTATTTCGTAACATCCCGATCAATTGATAACCAATCGACCATCATCCCTGGGCCTCGCACCATCATGGTTTGAGGTAGACGGTGGTTGCTCCTGTTCCACCGTTGCCTTCCGAGCCCCAACATACTGCCTCAATTGTCCATTCCTTACATGCTCCTCAATTATGTCCTTTAAGTGCCTGCAACTGTTGGTATCGCGTCCATCCAAATCGTGGAAGAGACAGTGCCTTCCCGATCCCCTTTCATGTTCACAAGGTTCCCTTATAGCTGGCCTCCGGTAAGGAAGGCGATTTCGGATTTCCATGTATATACGCTCCAGTGTCTCGTCTAATCCTATGTATGTGGAAAACTTTGGATCCTTCCATCGCTTCCTAGCTTTTCCTGAATCGTCGTCTAGCTTCTTTTTTGCTTTATCTCTTTCTAAGCCTCCGTTGGATGGTCCTCCTCCCTCATTCGCATTCACCTCCTTTAACTTTAAGTCCATACATGTGTCTTCTTGCCGAAGGAATCTTTCATCTTCGTGAAAGAATTCTCCGAGATCCAATGGTGGGTCTCGTATTAGAGATACCTTAAAATCCGAATCCTCTTTGACTCCTGATACGGCTTCCATCAAAACCATCGATGGATCTGACCGATCTATAGAAGAAACTGCTGCATTGAACCGAGTCAGGAAAGCTCTGAGTGACTCATCCGTCCTTTGCTTAATTGACGTCAGTGTCATCACATTTTTTGGCCTTTTGATATGAATCTAAAATTGCCTCAAAAACCTGTCCACCAACTCTGTCCACGTCCCAATAGATCCCTTTTCCAGCTGCCTGAACCACATCGTAGCTATATCCGTCAAGTACAGAGGAAAACATCGGGCCATAACTTCCTCCGATGCCCCCAGCACTTCCATGTGTCTGGTGTATCTAATCAAGTGATCGGTTGGATCAGCCTTGCCATTGTACACTTCCATGCTTGGTAGCTTGAACTCAGGTGGATTTCGAGTTATCCTGATTTCCCGAGTAAACGGACTCCTGTTTACTCCTTCCAAACCTCTATTGGTCAGACCTCCACGCATAGTTCTCTTAATAATCTCAGCTAATCCAACATTGTCTGTCAAAGGTTGCCCCCATGCCCCCGAGGGAATTCTGGTACATATTCCCCATGCGGTTCATTAACGTTGGCGCTTGCTCTAGCCTGTTGAGCTCCATCCAAAGGCCTTCCAGTGCCAGATCCTACGGGTCTTCCCCCAAGCCCTTGTTGATTGCCCTTTGGCTCTGTATTTTGTCCTCCATTGGGTTCCGCGACCCTTGCTCCCTGTCCCACGTTCGCAGTTGCGGTAGTTGGTCCAAGGTTTTATGCATTTGCTGCTCTTATCTGTTCGTAGAAGTTCTGCAGCATCTCCTGTTGACTCTTCATTATTCTTTCATGCATCGAATTTTCCATAGCCTCCATCTCATCCCTGGTGATGTAGATCGAAGCTTGTCCATCTCCAGCTCCGGAGGATGCTTCTTGACTTCCTTCCTGTTGGCTTCTCTCAGCTCTCTGTCTTCTGCTTGTCTGTCGAGTTATTGTCTTTCAAATTTGAACTCTTCACGCTTTTCAAATCTGAACTTCAAATCTGATGTAGTGGGTGCTAGTCCTTCTCAGTGAAAGCACCAAAAGTGTTTGCGCCAAAATTGGTCACAAACCCCAAGTATCGTGAAAGCACCAAGCTATGAATATAGATCAGCAGTATTCCAAACAAAAATCTCAGATCTAAGCGATACTAAGTACAATAATTCAGAAATAACAATCAATGACACGAGATTTATAGTGGTTCGGCTATCTCCGGCCTACGTCCACTTCAAATGACAATCTTTTATTGATTTTCCTTGCTGGTTACAGATAATTACAACAATTATAATGGAGAAATCCAAGTAAAACAGTTGTGATGAAGTGTAGAATTGAATCCGGCAGAGTCTAGACGTCGAATAGCCAATAAATCCCCTTTTCTGTAGGCTTCAGGGGGCTATTTATAGGTGTAGGAGGCTGATATCACGCTTAAACTTCGGGAGACTTCTTCTGGCACGTGAGTGGACCCACGCGACTGATCCCACCAAGTTTCGACTCGATCCGCTATCGATACGAATCGATTTCGTATCGATCAAAAAATGATCCAATCGAGCTGAAACTTGACAGAAATGTTCTTTATCTTGTACGTAAGCTTCTATGAAAATTTCATAGCATTTGGACCTGTGGTTCGTGAGATATGATCGATGCAAGACTATGATTTTCGTATGCTGCTGAGTTCGAATCCATGCTTTCGTATCCATCCCTTCGAATCGATCTGGACACGTGAGTGCGTGGTGACGTGGCGCAAGATTTTTGGATCGCTCCACCTTTTGTTCCGAATTGAAGGAGTCTTATTCGCAACCAACATCGGAGCTGAGTTCGTGTCGACCACTTCATGCCGTTTGCGTTGATAGTCATGGCGCTATTCGTATCCATCGTGTATGAATATTCGATGGATGCGAACAAAGCCTTCACCATCGATACGAATAGTGTACTGAGGTGCACTGATGGACCGATACGAACTTTAGTCGGTACGAATGAGGCCCCTCGAGATCAATACGAATAGCATGGCTCCAGATGGGTTCAAACTGTTCGTCGAACACGATCGATTCGAAGCACGATGGGTACGAATAGTTCCACACTGATCGATACGAACCCGATGGACTCGAATAGTATGGCCAAGGATCGATTCGAGCCCGATCGATTCGAACAGATGTTGATCGAGTCGAATACGATGGATACGAAATTTGACTTCCCTCGATGGATGCGAACAGTGTGTCCTTTTTGTCTTGTATCGATCATATCTCTATCATACGAACTCCGATTAACCTGAAATTTGAAATGCAGCCTTGCCTAGCCTTGATCATCACCTCCAAGCGATTCCGTCCTGATCGGAGCTCGGCAAAATTTTAATGATATCGATCACAGCCTTGTTTCCAATCGATCTTCGGTCCTGATATCCATCCTTCCTTGCCAGTTTGTTAATATTCCAGCCTTGACCAAAAGGTGGGATAACAGATCTAATTTCCTTTTAATCTTCAGGCTTGCTTTTGTTTCTCAGGTTTGAATCCTCTGTGTTTGTTTAAATTGCTTGAACTTGGTTTTAATATTGAGATGCTTCAGTTTTGTTGATCTTTTGCATTGATTTCTTGCTTCCAGGCTTCTTCTTTTTCTTTGATTTGTTTTGTTTTCAAGTTTGTTTTAAAGTTTCCATATTTTAACTTGCTTGCTTGAATCCATTTCAGGTTAATATTTGGTTTGATCTGAGTTTGATCATTAACTTGGTCCTGATCAGATCTTTGTTTTTGAGATTGTGATGATTGGCTTGAATTGTTTCAGATTTTCATTTTCAGATTTTGTTTTGATTTCCTTTTCACAGGTTTTGAAGTTGTAGAAATAAGTTTGAAGAAAAGAAAATGGGAAGGGAAGTATAAATGTATATATGTTTGTTTTAAAATTTATTTATTAATTTGAAAAACAAAGGACACTTGTATTTTGCATAGTGAATCATCCAACACTTGTTAATATCTTTATTGAAATGTTTACACTTGTGAAAAACTATTAAAATTATGTCTAGGTCCTTTGTTTTAATCAATTTATAAATTAAGTTTTAAACCTTATCATTCTATAATTTTGTAAATCACATTTTATACATTTTCAAACTATTATTTACACTTATACTTTCAAAAGATATATTCATATTAATTTTATAACCTTTTAAATAACCTTAAGAAAAAAATGATTTGAAATCAAATTATACTTTTAACACTTGATAATAATATTTAAATATAACTTTATACTACATATTTTCTTATTTAAATACATTTTCCTTTATTAACATTTTTATACAACTTTTTAATGAAATGATTTAAAATGTAATTATACATAAATTACAAATCATATATACATACTTATTAGTTTTCTAAAATATAAAGGTTTTTAACTTCAATTTATAAAATATTTACTTCTGTATTTCAAATTAAAAATTATATTTAAAATTATATATATATATATATATATATATTCATTTATATTAATAAATAAACAAATATCTATTTAATTTGGAAAATACCAAGTTAATTCACAATTAAATTCCAAAAATTAATTTCCAATTTAAATCTGATTTAAAAACGGGAATGTTACAATTTCTCTCCATATTATCTCTAACTAGATTACTAACCCTGTTTTATATAAGTCCCCAATGCTATTTCTGTAGAATCTCCCAATATTTCCTTCGTTTATATTTTTCTACCTAAATGGCTTCTACATCATTTTAATCAAGTTCTATTTCCATTTACTCCCTTTTAAGAACTAAAAAAGAACTTTCAAATTTATGAAACAGGAAAAATCATCAAGAAAACTTATAATTATGAACTTCCAAATTATCTTACCTTTTCAAAATAACAACTTCCTAATAAATCCTTTGAGAAACTCATTCAAAACATTATAAGGAATTTTCCAAAAAAATTTACCTAATTATTTCCGATGGGTTGGATTTAGAAATTGACTTTAATTGTTCTTTCTATTGAACTTTCCTTCTTTCCTACTCAATCTTTATAAAATCTGGTTATCTCTTTATGGTGATTAAAGCTCCCCATCTTACGGTAACATGCTCCCCTTCTTCTTCACATCTTGCCTTACTCATATCATTCCTAATTTCTAACATATAGATTATTTTCCCCTATCTGTTTTGGATGGAATGTACATCTCCAATCCAACGAAATTCAAATTCATAAGGCTGTGTAGGTCCAACAAAGGAGTTAAATACCATTAAGCTTCTGGGTGCTTTTATATCTTGCAGTCATGCTCTTCTCAGTCCACTCCTTACGACACGACCTCCACCCTATGGGATAATCGGGGTAGAGATATAGATTCAACTTTATTTAGTTTTTCAACTCATAGTCGCTTTGTCCATCCTTTTGAAATAAGGTCGCAACTACTTCTATAGTTGGAATTTATAGATTTAGACGTGTATTAAAATAAGTATATATATAGTAGTGTTTTTTCAAAAATACTTTCAAAAATAACAAACAAGCCACTCATACATATGTCTATCCCCATTGATCGGGTAACCTAAGCTCTGATACCAGACGTAACAATGCCTCGAAACATACCTAATTTCTGACATAGAAAAGGCCCATCAAAATTTTGATCCATTGCAAAGCTGACTATTATTTAGTATAAAGAACAAAAGGTAGAATTATTTAACTGCACATTTAGGAACTCACAATGAAAGGATAAAATATAATATCAGAACTGTACACATTTTATTTAAAGATTCAAACGGTCAAAATAACAACAGCAACATAATCCCTCTCAATAACACCAATACTCATGATTTAATATTCCAAAGTTACAATATCATTCAATAGTTACATCAAAAATACAGAAAATGAAAAAAGTAAATAAATAGTAACTACAACAAGTCTGGTCTACACTACCACATCCAAAAATCTTCATCAACATCTCTAAGCTATGTTGTAATAAGGAGGGAGTCAGAACAATAATGTCTGGTGAATAAAATATCAATTCTTTCTATAATAGTATTTGGACAGTATAACTTAAGTAAGAATATATATGTCCTCTGTATCTTAGCCATATTATAGGTTTTCAGATCATAAGCCCTAAGGCTTTTCCAGTCCATTATTCTTTCAACCCAATAACCCATATATATCGCCAATAATATCTTAACAATTTAAGAGATAGTACCCAATTATGGCGTCTCACAATAGTCCGACTAATCATTGGTATTTGTGGCCAGATTAACTAGATAAGTTTGTCCTATAAAATTAGGACTAACCTTATGCCCTCTGTGGTTACTAATTATAAGCGATGTCTCACATCAGGCCCAAAGTCTACTGCTGGTAATCAAATTAGCTGAGCAGATTACTGTATGCTTTTGACTGACCTTACATTAGTCATAATCTGAAACATTCTCTTCATATATCATCCCACATCTCACCGCATTACAAATCAAGGCTATATAAGAAAAATTCTTATTTCTCCTTTACAATTAATAACTATCCTAAAGGAGATTTAATTGTAATATTATATTAACTATGCGATTAATATATTATAACTGTACATTGTTTATGCTAAACTAATGTTTAAATGTCAAAACTTCAAATTTATACAAGTTTAATTCTATATCAACACATATTCCATATATCCAATATCTGTAGTTAAATCAACAAACTTGTATAAAACATAATCCATAACTAACTTATTTTATATTAAAATAGCAAAATTCATCGTTCATAAAAACTTACAATTCAAATACTTTTATGCTCTATTCAACTTCTTTGTATAAAATCAAAATTGGAATTTCTATTTAAATTGCAGAAATAGGCGGTGTAAACTACGAATAAAAGAATTCCTACCTTACACACTGTTTTCAAATTATTCTTTTTAAAACCCTTAGTTGGGTCCAAAGAAAAAGATAAGAAGCAGAATAGAATCTAAAACATTAAATTACAATACTTACATAATTCCATTTTTTAATGTAGAATAATTGAGATTCAAATTTAAGAATTAACATTTCGCTTTAACGAGATTTTAGGGTTTTAATATGATGTTTGCATAAACAAATTCCCCAAAGGCATATATTAGATCTAAGTTATACCATACAATTACTAAAATAGAAAAAAACTAAGATTTCCACTCACAATCAGTTCTTAGCTCTTCCCTTTTGGATTTGATACGCCTGCTTTAATCTCTTTCAAATCTCTCTTTTTAGAAATGTACAACAGGGGTATTATATATGAATTATATTCAAAAATTTAGGGATTGTAGAAGAAAAGGATTAGAAATTGAATAATTAAACATCTAAAATTCTTACTAGAAACCCTAAAATATTATTCTTAATCTTAGAGGGGATAGACTGACAGAGCTTCGCTTGGTTTCCAAAATAATTTGTCAATAAAAGTCAAAGAGCTAGGCTCTTATTTATGGTGGTTCGACAACACTAGAGATGTCGGATTTAAGATGGTTCAAAATAATAAAATTTGAGTTTTCAAATAGCTGAAAACCTTAACCATTATCAGCAGGGACAAATCGACCGCCCCGACCCTACAAGTCGACCATTAGCAGTCGACCGACCCATGGTAGGTGGTCGACCGGTGGTCCTACTTTGGGAACGTTTTTGTACCACCATTGATTAATTTATTTTATTACTTAATTAATATTTTAACGTTAACTTGATTTTAAGGTTTAGTAAATCTTTAACTCTAATTACTGTTAATTTTTGAATCACAAATTTTAGAATTAATTGTTAATTTGAATTTGAATTCCATTTAAATTATTTTATATCTGGAAACTTCAACCGACCAAAACTTTTTTGTTTGAGCTCCTTTTTTAAAACATTATATATGGAAATTGATCAAAAAATCATCACGAATGCAATGACACAACTTCCATGGTCCAATTCTAACATTTATAAACTTTTCATTTTAGCCTTATCTTATTTAATTAGTTAATTAAACTTATTATTTCTTATTAATTTTTATGGGGTGTTACACCTTAAGCAAATTACTTTTAGCATCGAGAGAATTTTGGTCGATACCGACTGATTTGTTCATGGGGGCATCGTTCTAGTTTGCTTCGCTCTAACTCCAGATGCTCCCGCATTGGCTTACATCCTTGGATTTTGAATTCTCGCTGCTTCGGTTGTTTTTTGTTGATCCACCCTTCTAAAAATCCATCTAGCATTTCCTATTATGTCGAGCCTTCGTTCCATATTACATCTTTTTCATCATTTTTCCATCTCCTCTCTTATCACGAAGATGGAATGATTAAAATTTGAGGATGCCTCCTAGATGCCCTCAAGCTCTAGTGGACTTCCTCAAATCCATGATCTGGTGTTAGGCCTCTTCATCTTCTCTAAACTTTAGATCCATCTCTCTTCTCAAGGAAAGCACTAAAATATTGATGCCAAAAATGGAATAACATCCAAAAACATGTATAAATATTGAGATCTAGTATAAAATGTATGTAAAAAGTTAAGGGACACAAGAATTTTTATAGTGGTTCGGCAATCTTTGGCCTACTTCCACTTTATATGTTATTGATTATAGATTTAAGAGTCACTAGTACGAGTGATTTACTGATCTAAAGTCTAAAACAGAAAATAGTTGATTCTTTAGTGACCTTAATGGAGGAGGAATAGTAGATGATGAAGAAGAAGTGCCAAAAGTCCATCTTTAGTTGCTATATGGTTGGTATTTATAGAGAAATTCGTCAGTAGACTAAGAAGCCTACGAGGAGAAGATCGAGATCCAAGCCTAAAGGTGTAGGTGAGCAGAAATTAGCCCAAATCCCTATAGAATAATTTCAGTACTAAGAGAAGCCTCTCGATGCCGACTGCTTTATGTGGAAAATCCTTTCCTTCTTCATTTTTAACCTACTTATCCATGATCCATTGCTTTTCGAACACTTTTCCTCTAAAGATGGAGTCGTTTCTAATAATCTTCTTCATTCTTAATCTTATTCATTCCGCTTATCCTTTCCTGCTTATTTTGCTTTGTTCTCAAGAAATTCTTAGAATTGCTCGTCAATTCTTTAAACCAAGCGCTCGATGATGATTTCTTGATATAGTGCTTAAAGTACAAGAGCTTAAAGTGGTATTAGGTGGAGAAGAATTCTCTCTGTACTGAGAGGTTTCTCTCAATACCGCGAGTGGTCCACTTTACTTCATTTCCCTTTAAACTTTTAGAGTATCAACCTTTTGTCCATCTAACCATGTTTTCAAGTTCGTGAGTTATTCCTTCTTCTTTTTGGCATTCTAATTCTATTTGAAATCTATTTGGTTAAAATGCAGGTTATATCCCGTAAAACTTTGTGAAATTTTCCTTTCTAAATAAACTTCGCATAAATTTTCTCTATTTTATGAATTGCTTGATGGAATGTTGTGTAATTGCAACCAATACATAATGATAGCTGTGATGGCTATGTGAATAAGCTTTAATCTTTCAGCTAGTATTAACAATTTACTTGATCACCCCTTTAGTCCACCTTGTATCATATCATATAGTCTATGCAATCTCTGTTATTGATCTGATTCATACTAAGTGGAAGCCCTAAGGGTTTAACTGGTAGAATTCCCTCTTGAAACTCTAAGATGCTCAGAATTTCTATTTTCCTTGTGCAACCTTTGCTGAAGTAAATTTTGCTTTCGAACTCATTGATTTGTAGTCCAACAAGTTCAATCGATTTTCTAAAAATCATTACAATGGTATAGTCACTTAATTCATTTGCATTTAAAAAAAGTGATAGATAATCAACATGTAATAAATGTGTTACACATGGTTAATTTCTGTTAATGGGATTTAAATTTCCATGTATGCTCAAATTTCATTTGTAAAGAAAAAAATTACATAGCAATGGTGAATAGATAAGGGGAAAGAGGATCTCCTGTTTAATTCCTTTGTTGCGATGAATGAAACCACTAGGAGAACCATTAATAAGAAGAAAATAAGTAACATTATGTATACATTTTAAAATAAGATTGTAGAAGTTTTCATGAAAACCTAGCTGATTCAGCATATGTAAAATAATATGTCTATTAATGTTGTCAAAGCTTTATGCAAATCTATTTTGATACACATTTTATTTTTGTTACTCTGATTGAAAATTCGTATCATTTCATGTGCTAAAAGCGTGTTTTAGCAATGGGTGTTCCTGGAATAAAATCATATTGATATTTGGAAATCAAATATTTTAAAAAGATTTTATATTATTTCATAAAATTACGACAATTATATTGTAAAAGAAAGCTGCAGCAAGGAATTGGTCAAAAATCCCCTAATCCATTTGGAATTTTAACTTTTGAAATAAGGATAATAAAAGTATGATCAATGCTTTTTAGAAATTTTCCAATCCAAAAATTTAATTTATTACTTCATATAAATCATTTTTTTTATACTCCTACTGCGTTTTATAAAATTTGACTCCAAAACCACCGAGGTTAGGGCTCTTATCATTATTTGCATCAAAAATAATATTTTTGATTTCGTCAATACAAATGGGAGCTAGCAATATTTCTTGGCTGTTATTATTCAGCAATTACTTGGTGGCTATACTTGAAAATTGTTGCAAATAAGAATCGAAATCACCCCATTATATAAAGAGTTGGAATATTGAATAGCCAGAGATCTCATTTATTATATTTCCTTTATTATCAAGCAGATGTCATGTTCTATTGAACATTTTGCCCCAGAAAAATTTGATTGCTTCATCACCGTTAGTTCACCGGTCCACTTTTGCTTTCTGCTCATGTTTATTGCTTGCGTAAAGAGTTTTTTTTTATACCTACCACCATATTTAGCTGTTCCGATGGGCACAAACAGCACCCATCCCGGACTCAAAAAATCAGGGTTCACCAAAATGTTTGCATTTATACTCATTATTACTTCCACATCCGCCAAAAACAAATTAGCAATAGTAGGGAGCGCATCCACCTTTTGAACGGTATAACTCACAATATCTTTCCTGTCAGTTGAATTTGCATCACACCCGCATAACAGATGTACTGTTAGGTTTTGACCAGGATCAAGCGTGCCAGTTATGTTCCACGCTAAGCCGCTGAACTCGGTGTTTGTCAAACTGTCTGAAGCGTCACTGGCCTTTACTGTGTAGTTCGTATCATGGAAGTAGGCACTGATGCCATCACCAACGTCTTTGCATTGACATGGCACTCGTGCTAAAAAATCTGTACGTTTTTGTTGTCGAACAATCTGTGTGATACAAGGTTAATAAGATTGCTCATCTTTTAACAAAAAATTAGAGAAGATTCATGAGTATTCTTATTAGCTGGATCGCCGTAAGAAGGCTTCACAGTAAGAAGAATGGATATGAAAAGGAGAAGAACATTGGTCATTGCTTATTGTTTAGAACAGTTGAGGAATACAGGTCTTATTGTTGTTTGAAAGAATATAGAGAAGAAATATTTGTAGTGTAGCAAGTCAAGCTTTTGTGGCATTCTTTCTTGGTTTGAACGATGCCATTTGGATTTTGTATGCGGGTCTTTTTACTTAAATTTTGAAGAAGCATGATTAGTCTAGAAAGACTTCTGTTGTTGGATTTACCGTTACTTTGTCTGTCGTTTTGGCTGGTAGCTGGCTGTTTATCCATGGTTTTTGTACTGGTTATTCCTTAGCAGCTTGAGTTTTTTAATTAAGAACAACCCAAAGCCTGCTAGATGCTGTCTTCAGCTGCTAGCTTGCATATGTAGCTATCATGTATAACATATTAAGAGATATAAATATTAACAAAGGTTCCCCATCGTAAAAAGTGTAATGTATCTAGTTCTTTAGTTCTACTTCTAGAGTTTTATGGCCAAATCACGCTCTTTAGTCTATGATCAGTTATATATATTTAATCTTTATACGTGTTTCAAAAAACGGATTACTCGGCACTTTTAAGTCTTAGACAATAAATTAAGTGCTCTAGCGGAAGGTCATAAACTATTTTGACTATTTGATTTGTGTTTTGCGAAGGATCATCTTATCTAATCTAATCCATTTAAAAGGCAGAGTTTATTTGAACGCATCTCACTGATTTTAACTCGTACATGATAAATATACTTCATTTTGTCTATGCGGATCCTTCTAGTTTCGTTCAAGTCAATAACATATGTTGTAAATCCATTGAATTAGTACAGTCAGTTGTTGTATGAGAAATAATTGCAATGATTAGAGCATTATCATCTTTGCTGTTTTAGATGTATTCCCAGGTACACACGCATTGCACTTTCCCAACAGCGGGAAGGAGACTGTCTAGTCCCAAATTCTCATGTCTCAGTGTGTCCAACAAAACAACACAAAGAGTTTTTTTTAACAAAAAAATACTCTCTCTTCTCATTTTTTCTCATTTTTCCCCACTAGTTATGCTCCGTTGGGTTTCTTTCTCATTGTCCTCATTTATTTCAGTGTACTCATAGCCATTGTGGTTGAAATTAGTTATATTTATTAAAGTGATCATCTCTTTATTTCAGTGTAAACATAGGATAATATACAGTTTATCATGATAGAGAAGTTGTCGTTGGTTAAGTATTATGCCAAAGATAATATTGTAGATCCATTTAGTAAAACGATTATATATTGATACATTATAACATACAAATAAAAATCCCTAGGATAAAGCATGCTCAATCGCAGTCGTGGAAGAGTTCATTAAAAGTATTGTATCCTACAAATAAACAACTATCCTTAAATATTATTAATTATTGTGTATTTCAAAAATGCAATATCTAAATACCATGATGGGCAGTGATCTACTCATTATTGTTAAATTCATTAATAAGTTATGTTAGTTTAAGCAAGTGAAATGATTAAAGAAAGACTCACCAAGAGTCTCATATAGATTATTGTATCTAAGTCCGATAAAATATGCCAATATAATGGCCACTAACTCAAGTGGTAAGTGCTGATGTGCTCTAGACTGAGCTTCTAGATATCTTGGATTCGATTCCGTCGAGATACCAAAATGTGTGTTTTGCTTGAATAAAGTATCATCCTTATTAAACAGGTAAAAAAGAAAGATCTTGATATTTCGACTTGAAAGTACCATGGATCTTATGATAGAAATACTTTGATTATGGTCAATTAAGTGATATTAATCCACGTTTCTGATAGAGTCAAGGGAAGTATTGCAGTTACATATAAGTGTTACTCATAGAGTTGAGGGCAATTATGTGATTTGATTATATAACTTAACTCTTATAACGAATCTTATTTGAAACAAAGTAATCTTTTGATTTTATTTTCATATATATATATATATATATATATATATATATATATATATATATATATATATATATATATATTAGGGTATAAGTTAAATACATTAATATATATAACTAAAAAGTTCTTAGGATAAATATTGAAGTGAAGAACGTGTTCCTAACTATGAGTATTAATCTTGCCATTAAATGTTCCTAATCAAGAGAAGTCAAGAACAGAAGATCGATACATCCATTGAGACTAATATATATAAAACTTTCAAACTGTTAATTACTCATTATCATTGGAGGCGCCAAAGGTTTACATACATGTGATTGTTTGAAATAATTAATGAATGACTTATCGAGAGTCTTTTATAGGCTAATTATAAAGTCAAATAGAGGAACTCATGTAACAATGTGTGATTATCTTTTCACTTGAAAATACTATGCATCTTAAATGTCTAAAATATACTTTGATTATGGTTAATCACAGATAATGATGATTGTTTTAGGCAAGGGCGGAGCTGTTATTAGGCCAGCTAGGGTAGCTGCCCTAGTCGAAAAATGCAAAACATATTCCAAAATAGGAAATTTTGATAATGGGCCCTATCTGATTTTTGTCTGGCCGTACCTGAAAACAAAATGAAAATTTTGGACCCATCTTAGTTGCATTTTCATAAAGAATTGTAGTACACAGTATTTACTTTTTTCTTCCTCTACTTCATGCTGCTCTCTGTTCATTCACTTGCAACACTTATTTTAGTTTTCAAAATTCAAACCATAATAAATTACTGTTCACATAAAATTTTTCTTTAAATGTACAGAAATTCAAGATTTGCTTAATGTTATATAAAAATTCGTTTTTCAATTAGTATAATTTTTATACAGTAGAAATATCTCCCTAGCTGAAATATTAAGCTAGCTACGCCACTGGTGTTAGGGTAATAGTTGGGCATATGTTGAACGACTTAAGTGAAACACAATTCAAAGATGATTTCTCTTCTTCTATTGTAATTGGTAGTTAACTAAAATTCAAAGTCTTTGGCCAAGACAAACCGGTTAAATGATAAATGTTGTTAGATTGAACCATGAGCCTTAATGTTATACTTAGTTAGCTGCATATATTATTATAGTTTTGACAATTGATCGAGCTCTAAATATTTGCGTGATATAGTGATCGACGAAGAGAAAACTTACATAATATATCATTGTTATGTTTGTTTCGTTCTTATAATTGCTGAATACTTAATTTACCTAAATTGGTGAACTGCTTTTGTTTCTACGTCGAAGGTTGGATTATTGTCATGGTTGTTGAATAGATAATTTAATTACACTAAGTTATTTAGTTGTTTGTATTGCTTCTTTGATGTTTGCTCATTTGGTAGCATTGGTTTCTTATTGACTTAGCTATGTGGTCTACCATGTTTATTTACTTGTGTTGTTGTAAATATATTGCACTATAAAAAAGGGCAGAATTTACTTAAATTATCTCATTGAGTTAATAATTTTATCCCTTACTAGTGAGTTATTTATCTATTCAAATATCAATTTCTGCATTTAATTAAGTACCTTCTTCCTAAAAGAAAAATTTTAGGCCTCTTGGTTAAGATACTGTTAAGTGGGAGAATATTTTTTTAATAGGAGAATGTCTACTTAGATTTTGATTATTTAAAATTTAAATATTATTTACGACCAATGGTAGCAGCCAAACATAAAGTTAAGCTTTGAAAGTTTTGAGCGTTCTTTGCAAGTGATTTCATCAACAACTTCATGCTAACAACTTAATCACATAAACTTAGCCACTATAAACTATACGTAAATTAAACCACGGAAAAAAAGTATGCCGGATGCCATAGAATACGCGGTATAATCTACTAGACTCATTATCGAAAAATAATCGCAATGACTGAAAAGATTTCGAGCTTATGAATTAGCTTTAAACCTATGTTTAAGTTTTAACTAGTCAGTTTAATTTTGCATATCTCCATAATAATGTGCTTAGTTGATTGGAGATCTAAGTTTTTAGCTTATGGCTGTTGTTTCTTATAGCTTATAAAGGCATCATTTTATTGCAATAAAGAACTTTTTCCTTTTTTTAATTATTTTGCTTCATTTTGTTGAAATTTAGCGACACTATATGGAGAATTGAAGAGGTCGAAAGTAGCTTTATAATGGTGAAAACGGTTCACAAATCGGAGCTCAGAGAAGAAAGATATGGCAAAAAAGGTAGAGTGTTGTTGCCAGCATCAGGAGACAAAGGTCTGTCATAAAGTGACATACGTCTATGACTACAGGGTTGGAACCCGAGATTTTGGAACGTCTATGGTGTTAGTAAATGTTTTTCGAGGTATATGACAGATGTCTGTCGCATAGTGATAGATGTTTGTGACATTTTTCAGCCTATTTTTCAGTCCGGTGTTGATGTGAAGATTTGTGATATTTGTAGAGGCAATTCTAAAACTCTGTCTAGGTTTTATATTCTTCTATATGAGCTATTTTCTGGATACTGATATGTGCGACTAAAGAGCGACTGCAAGAGATTATGGGTTTAATCAAAGGTTTCAGCCTCCAGTAATTAAGGTTTATCTAAACCTAATTTTCTTTAATTCTCTTCTCCAAAAATCAATTCTATTAAAATTTTGATCATTATAATAAGTCTCTTGTACTCTTCTTATCGATATTAATAAAGGTTCTCTCTCAAAGTGAATGTACACTAACAAGACGTTAGTAGAACCACTATAAATCAGTATGTGATTTATTTTATCGTTATTGCTTTGATTATCTATTGTTTATTTGGTGATTATGATTGATTTTGGATTGGATTGCGATATTGATTGGTTATTTTTACATTTCTTACCACGATCTCATTTTTTCGCTATGCTTTGGGGTTTTGATTTGAGTATTCTCAAGTTAGAATATCCCACAGTATATGTTATTAGAGCTTTGGTGTTGGTTGCTGGTTGTAGAAATGCCAAAATTAGATAATACCTCAGGTAGTTCCTTAATGGTTAATGCAAGTGGTGCGGCGCCATATGTATGTGGATCATATGCGGCTTCGGGATCACAATTGGTTATAGACAAGTGGAATGGCGATAATGATTTTAAAAAGTGGCAATGGAAGATGAAAGCAGTTCTAAGGAGGAATCGAGTCCATCGTGTAGTGTTTGACACGCATTTATTGTCGGCAGACATCCTAGGTGTTGAGAGAGAGGAAATAGAAGAGTGGGAATTCAATACACTTCAACTTGCTATAGGGGAGAATGTTATCTCCGAAATTAGCGGTGAGACTACCGCTAAGGGTATTTGGAACAAGTTGGAGGAGTTGTATACGAAGAAGTCAATAATAATCGTTTGATCTTGTTGCATACGTTCTTTACCTATAAGATGAAGGAAGGTACTTCGCTAAAGGTGCACTTAAATACCATTAATGATTTGGTGATGAAGATGAAGGCAGTAGATTTGAAGATTGAGGAAGAGCAAAATGCGATGATATTGTTGTGTTCATTGCCGGACTGTTATACGGGTTTCTCAAATAGTTTGAACAATAGCCGGGATACTTTGACTCTAGATGATGTCAAAATAGGTCTTCTTAGAAAGAAGTTGTGGGATCAAACGAAGGAGTTAGGTGATGGAAGTAGTGGTGCTAGTGGTGGTCATGGTTTATCTGTGGAGAATAAGAGATATACGAAGAAGGAGAACCGTGGGCATTCTAAATCAATGAACCCTGATTAGAGAGGAAAGATCGAAGGAAAGGAAGAGCAAGTGCTATATTTGTAAGAAGCCTTGTCATTGGAAGAATGAGTGTCCAGGCAAGGAGAAGGCAAAAAAGGAAGTAACATCTTCATCCGTAGCAGTTGAGAATGGAGTTGGTGAGGGAGACGTAGATGTGTTACGGTGGTAGCATCAGATGTTTCGGGTAGTGAATGGGTGCTTGGTTGGAGTATCTTATCATATGACGCCGAATATGAATTGTTTTTCTTCTTGTATAGATAAATAAAGAAATACAATTGTTATGGGTAATGGTGCTATTTGTAAGTCGAAAGACATTGGTTCCGTGCAAATTCGGATGTTTGAACGAGTGGTTCGTACTCCCACTAATGTCGCTATGTTCCGGGGCTACGAAAGTCACTTATCTCTTTGGGGAGGTTGGATTCTTTAGGTTGTAAGATCACTATTGAGAGTAACGGCTTGCAGGTTTTGAAGGGTGCGCTTGTGGTGATGAAGGGTGATAGGACACATGGTGTTTATTTGCTTCAAGGAGTGACTATAGAAGGTGAAACTTGTGTGGGAGTCGATAGTTCTCATGGCTTGGATGCGACGAGGTTGTAGCACTTGAGGTTAGGTCATGTATCGGAGAGGAGTTTGAATATTCTTCGAAAGAGGGAGATGTTGATGGAGAGAGTTTTAACAAACTAGAGTTTTTCAAGGAATGTGTCATGGGGAAGCAAACTAAAGTATCATTCGGTGAGGGAAAACATGATTCGAGAAGGATTCTTGAGTAACATAGATGTTTGGGGGCCAGCACCGGTAGCTTCTTTGGAAGGATCTCGCTATTATATTTCTTTTATTGATGACTTTTATCGAAAGGTATGAAGTATGTAATGAAGTCCAGATAGGAGGCATTTGCAAAGTTCAAAGCATTGAAAGCTCTTGTTGAGAGAGTGGCAAGTCTTTGAAGGTTCTAAGATCTGATAATGGTAGAGAGTATTCTGGAGAATTCTTAGAGTTTTGGAAGAATCATGGTATTTGAAGGAATTTTACTACACCGGAAGATCCATGGTAGAATGGTGTTGCGGAAAGAATGAACCGTACTCTACTTGAGAAAGCTCGGTGCTTGTGATTGACATCAGATTTGTCTAAGGGATTTATGCCGAAGCTTTGTCAACTGTGGTGCATATATTAATCGAATTCCATGCTCGGCTATTGGTAACAAAATTTAGAAGAAAGTGTGGAAGGGAAAGAGCATTGACTTGAGTCATCTTTGTGTATTTGGTAGTCTGGTTTATGCGCATGATCGTGGAATTGATAAGCTTGAGCCTAGAACTTTCAGTGAGATTTTGCTTGGCTGTACGGACGAAGTAAAAGGCTATTGGATTGGAATCCAAAAATGAGTTATGAATTCTCGTCATGTTACTTTTGATGAGTTGGCTTTGTTCAAGGAGAATGAGAGCTCATCAGATGTTTCGGATTTGGTTCATGATGAATCAAAGGAGAAGGAAGTTATTCTTACATTATGTCCAAGGAGTAGAGAGAGTAGAGTTATTGGAGATGCTTGTGAGGAGGAAGCGGTTATGTAACATCACATGATCCATAGGGTACCTCTAGTAGTGTTGGTGATGTACATGATTCTAGAGAGGATTCGGTTCAAGATGATCTAAAGGAGTTTAGTTGATGGTATCGCTAGTCGGATAGGTCACCGTGCTATAAGGCCACCCAAAAGATATGATGATTAGAACTACTTAGCTTTTGTGATAATTTGGACTATGCTCTTCATGTATTCCAAGATGAGCCAATGGACCTTGATGAAGTCATGAAGTCGAGTGATAGCTCAATGTGGATTTGTGCAATGGAGGAAGAGAAGCAATCATTGTTGAAGAATCAAACTTGAGATTTGGTTCCACTTCCTAAAGGAAACTGTGCTATTGGATGCAAATGAATATACAAGGTGAAGGAAAATGAGAGATACAAAGGTAGGCTAATGGCTAAGGGGTTTGCATAAAGAAAGGGAAAGGAGTATGATGAGATATTCGCACTGGTTGTGCACCATACTTCAATCCAGATATTACTTGCTATAGTTGTTATTCACGACTTGGAGTTGGAGCTACTTGATATGAAAACCGCCTTCTTGCATGGTGACCTAGACGAAGACATCTACATGGAGTAATGGAAGGTTTGTTGTGGATGATAAGTCAAATTTGGTTCGTAAGTTAAAAAAATCACTATATGGTTTAAAGCAATCACCTGGACAATAGTACAAGAGATTTAATCATTTTATGCCTGAAAATGGTTTTGATAAAAGCATCAAGGATGCGTTTGTATATTTCAAGAAGTAGAAAAATGATTGTTAGGTGTATTTACTCTTGTATGTGGACAACATGCTCTGCTTCTAAGGATAAGAATGAAATCAACATGTTAAAATTGAGCTTGAAATCGAAGTTCGAAATAAAGGATCTTGGAGAAGCAAGAAGGATATTGGGCATGGAAATAGAAAATGATCGAAAGCGTTTTGAGTTGAAATTGACTCAAAAGGAGTATATAGAGAAAGTGCTTTATCGATTTAGCATGGAGAATGCAAAGACGTCAAATACACTTTTACCTTTGCATATGAAGCTTTCGAGTAAGGGATCACCTATCTCGAAGAAAGACAAGGCTTATATGGCAAAGGTGCCATATGCTAGTATGTTTGGAAGTTTAAAGTATGTTGTGGTGCATACAAGGCTCGATATTGCAAATGCCATCGGAATGGTTAGTCGGTATACAACTAATCTGGGGAAATCGCATGGGAAGTGGTGAAGCTTATATTGAGATACCATAGAGGTGCATCATCTCATGGTCTTGTTTTCGACGGTAGTGATGGCAAGAATTGCAAGTTGGTTGGTTATTTTGATTTGGATTATGCCGATGATAGAGATCGAAGAAAATCAACTTTCGGATATGTCTTCACACTTGGTGGTATGGGCATAAGTTGGAGATTGAGATTGCAGACCGTAGTTGCTTTATCCACTACGAAGGAGGAGTTGATAGCCGCGGTGGAGGCGGTAAAGGAGTCACTTTACTTGAGGTGATTGTTGTGTGACTTAGGATACGAGCTTGATAGTATCGTTGTTCGATGTGATAACCAAAGTTCTATTCACTTGATGGAGAATTTGGAATTTAGCTCACGGACTAAGCATATCGAAGTGAGAGAGTCATTTCTAGCAGCCATGGATAAAGATAAGCAAGTATATCTTTGAAAGTACACAAAGGATAATGCGATGGATATGTTCACTAAGGCATTGCCGGTTGGGAAGTGCGAGCATTGCTCGAACTTGATTCGCTTGTTGAAGTGCTAGGTGCCATGGGGTGGCACGGTTAAGAGAGGAGCTTGGTTATGGATGAGGAAGAGTATCAGTGAGAGATTGTGATTCTAGCTTCCGGTGAGTGCTAGTTTACACTCCTTACCACTTTAGTCTTTGGTGAGACGTTTTAGGATTTGGATGTTTTCAACACTTCATTAGTGGGTGGGGGCTTTGCTTGAGCTTATGATGGAGTGCAATGGGTGGTGGCTTTGTCGGAGCTCATCAGGAAAGCATTCATATTTAGTTGAAGGTAGAAGTAGTGATAGTTGGTGCTACCAGTTGTTGATGACGATATGGTACAATTGGAGTTGGAGATGGATATAGTGTCAATGTGGAGTGTTGAAATTTGGCGACACTATATGAAGAATTGAAGAGGTCGAAAGTAGCTTTATAACGGTGAAAACGGCTCGCAAATCGGAGCTCGAAGGAGAAAGATATAGCAAAAATGTGGGGTGTTATGGCCAGCATCAGGTGACAGACGTCTGTCATAAAGTGACAAACGTCTGTGACTATATGGTTTGGAACCTGAGAGTTTGGACAGACGTCTGTCACTTTATGACAGGCATCCGTGGTGTCAATGAATGTTTCCCGAGATATATTACAGACGTCTATCATATAGTGACAGACGCCTGTGACGTTTTTCAGCCTATTTTGCAGCCCGGTTTTTGTGATTTGTGTTATTCGCCGAGGCAATTCTAAAACTCTGCATAGGATTCTATTCTCCTATATAAGCTATTTTCTAGACTCAGATATATGTGACTGAAAAGCAACTGCAAGAGATTAAGGGTTCAGTCAAGGGTTTCAGCCTCCATGCAACAACCCTAGATTTTTGACTATAATTTTAAATTTGACTTTATTTTATTTTTAAATTATTTTGAATTTTTTTATTGCAAGATTTCATTTTTACATATTTTTAAAGTGATGATAAAAAATTTCCAAAATTTATTGAATTTATTTTCAATTTTTATAGCCTAATTTCCATTTTTTGCTATTTTCTTAATTTAATTATATTTAAAATTTATTTATTTTTATTTATTCATTAATTTTTTTGTTTTTTTATTCTATTTATATCCATTTTTATATGTATTTTAAATTGCAAAAAGAATTTGAAAATTTGAAAGGTTTTTGACCTTTTATATGCATGCCTTTTCATATTCAACTTCACCTTTTCACACCAAACATCATATCTATTCATTTGCTTCCATATACCCATTGTTCAGCCGACTTCCCTCATCGTTTCTCACGTAAAAAAATTTCCCAAACACACAAAAATATTTCGGCCATCTCCTGAAGAAAAAGTTTGGTAAATTTTTTATTCTTTTTCACTCTTTTTTCCTTGTTTTGTTTGGTTTTGCACTTGCTTCACCTTCTTGAGTTTGGCCCTTCCTCCTCCAGCACCATGGCTGCCTCCACCACCACCACAACTAGCCACCATCTCCTCCAGCCCAATGTACCTCCATAGCCGTGACCATCTATGTTGAAGATCCACCAAAAAAATGAAGCAAACTCCACTTATTCATCATAGCCGAGCTCCTCTCCACTTCACCACTCCACCACACCACCTTGGCCGACCCTTGCATCATCACCACCAGCCAAACTTGAACCTGAGACCCCTTCCACATCGCTTCCATTCCACTGCCAGACTTGGCCGTTCTCATCCATGCCTTGGCCAAACCATTGATTGCATATGAATCCATTTAGTTGCCTTTTATGTGTGGTGTACATGCGCACATCTCTCTACTTCTTTATATTTATGTATGGCCGACACTTTTGTACCCTTAACCTGATCCAAATCCTTACCTTAGCAGTGTATTTCCAACCCATGGTCGTGCATAAGATTTTTGAATGCAAGTGACAAAAAGTTTGGCCATGTGTTGTGCATATATTTCTAGCATTGTTTAATAATAGTTTGGTTTGAAAAATTATGTTGTACTTTGTTTTGTTTGCTATGTGACAAGGCAAATTAGCTTTGGCTCTCCCACACTCAAATCGTAGTCGTGCTTTCGTGCCTTTGAAGATCTTTGTTTTGTATATTTGGTTGTCATCTCCAGCTTATACAAGTGAGTAATTCTCACCAAACAAATTTATACTTATATGACTAGTAAACTGATCACAATTGAATCTGTAAACCCATATCACCACACTATATCTGCTATGCTAGTATCATATGATGTTCACCCATGCTTATATACCTGTTATATCGTATGTTACAGTTTATTATGTTATTCTGTTTATTTATATCAGTTATCACACTACAAGTTCCCTGTAGATTAGAATCACTATGGGTTGAAATGATACATACCTGAACGGACTTTAGAATAGAGAAAATCATTATGGGCTGAAATGATAGGCATGAACGATTTTTAATTATTTCATTTTACTTAAGACTGAAGGTTTGAAATGATAGAACCCGAGTTTTCTTTGTAAATTACGGATTGAAATGATATAATATCCGCATCACTTTACCTAGTCTAGAAAATGATATACAGACCCATGGTTAATATATATTTTTTGGAAAATTTTAAAAGTATTCTTAAAATGTAAATTTATGATATTTTGATTTAAAATGATTTTATAAAGTGTTAATGATTTTTGAATAATTTAAAATGTGAAATAAATGAATGTTTAAGTTGAATTTTGAAATATAACTTAAATAGGATTGGGAATTTTGTTTAAAAGCGAATTTTAGGTTATGTAAATAAAATGAAAAATAAGTTATATTTGGAAATTTAAACTTAAGTGTTAAGTTAAAAATTTAATTATAAAGAATTGAAAATTGAATGTTTGAATTTAATAAGTAAATTTTTATTAAATTTTTATTTTTGAATGAAAATTTAACTTTATAAAATCATAAATATAAGTGTAATTAGATGATTGTTTTAAAAGTGAAAATGTATGATTTTATAAGTTTAAAATGGTTTAAATAAAAATTTAATTGTTTGTGAAATTATATTAAATATTTGGAATTTGATTAACAGCATTTTTGAAATGCTATTATTTCTAATGTAAAGGATATTACAGCATTTGTAAAATGTTGTAGTTGATAGAAATGAACTAGATGGCTAAATTGAATTATGGACTATTATAGCACTTTGTAAGTGCTGTAATTTTTGAACTCAATAAAGTTTTATTTGAACTAAAGTAACCCTTTTACAGCATTTTTAATGTTGTCTTTTGTTAAATTGAATTGTTTTAAAAGTAACTTTCCGTGGCATTTTCTAAATGCTGCGAAAGGTGAATTTTCATTGTTTTAATAAATTTAAGTGAATAAATGAAATTTGAAAAGATTAAAATTTTGAAAATTTAATATTTATTATTAAATATAATAATTTCATTTTAGTGATTTAAATGAAGTAATTCGATTTGAAATATAAACTATTTTGAAATGTGAATAGAAATGGTATCTTAAATAAAGGAATGTGGTTTTGAAAAGATATGATCTTTTGATTATTTTGAAATGGATTTGAAATGATATTGAGTTGTTAAACGATATTTGATTTTTTTGAAGTATAAATACCATTTTTAAATTATAACTACGGGTTATAATAACGATTGGTTGTTAAAGAGACCGGGATCGGATATGGACATACTCTCTGTCGATACCGAAAACCACTTTAACAACTGTGTACACGGTGGAGATTCCAAAATGAAGTAGGATGGTGGTGACATTATTGAGGTACATTACGTGGACCCGACTCCCGTGAGTGTGTTTAAGGTGGCTAAAATAGGAGCGATCTCAGGCCAAAAGGGGTAGCTCCTCTGGTCAGACACACTTCTTCGATACCATTCTATTACTGTTGTGACTGATTGGGTGCACCCCTTGATTTTTGGAGTGTTATTATGGGTGGGCGTAGTGGCTGCTATGTTACAGCCAGCCCGTGTGCGTAATTAGTATATCTATCCTGGCATTTCCTTGTGTGCCGTGTCACCTACCATACCGAGCCTTTACTACGAATTTGTTTTTCTCCCGTAGCCCATGGAGTATCTAGGGTAGTCTCCCGATCTGGAGATACGCTGATACTGGATGGACTACTGGGACTATTATGTGTTAAGGGAAATATTGGGTCACTCCTTAATGCAATTTTAAAGTAAGTTTATTTTACTGTAGACATTATTATAATAGCCCAACATTACTACATAGTAAATAGTTTAACGGATCTTTAGAGGATGGGCGGTCCCAGACATCCTTTAAGTTACTTGTATCTTTATTACAGTTCACTTGAGTTGATTTACATTATATAAGTATATATGTCCTGACTTAAGTGTTTTGTGTTTTGCTTTACGCTCGGGTCAGCCTGAGTGTTCGCAGCTTTGGATTCTCTTTCTGGAGCTGGTCTTTGCTGGAGATTCTGCCTATTTATATTTATATCTATTTCAGTGCAGTTATTCTAGTTTATCTCATGTATTAGTGAACTTCTTTGTATTTGGGATTTCTATTATGTTGTTTTTGGACTGATATTATGTATTTGTTTTGAGACTTTGTTATAGTAGCTTCATGAACTACTATGTTATTTTATATTCAGCTGTGAGTTATTCTGATTGTTTTGTGTCTATGATTCTGTGTATTTGATTTCATTTGCTCTAAATTTATTTACAATCTATTATTTTGCATCATTCAAGTCCAACATGTGTGGATTATTGTCGATTTGAATGGTACGAAATATCGGGTCGTTATATTTGATATCAGAGCTTTGGTTTTTGGCAAACCATTGCATGCGGAGCAAAAACTCATTAGAGATAAGGTAGGAATGAGTGAAATCAATATCAGAATCATATATTTCTGAGAGAACGTATTTTCAAAGTATAAAATGATTTTTTTTCAAATTTTTTCAAAAGATTTTAAAAGATTGTCTTGATATATAAAATTTTTCTTATTTTAAAAGGATTTTCAAATGTTATCTAACTTCCTTTCTTTTGTATCTACCTTGTTAGATTTTTTCTTTCTTTAGGATATTCATCCAAGTGAATTCTCTTGTCTTATCCTATTTTATCTTTGGCTTTTCTTTATCTTTGCCCTAAATTCATTCTTGATAATTTTCAGGATGAATCGAGGAAATGCCAGAGGTAGGGGATTTGGTATTGCCCCAGCTCCTCAGCCTGTTGCTCCTGTTAGATTCACTGTTCTCTGTAAGGAATTCACTCAACTAGGTGGAACCCCATTCACCGGTTCAGAGGGCATCATTAAGGCTCAGCAGTGGTTGCGGAGTCTAGAGAGGATATTTATTGTTCTCGAGATTACTGATGCCCAGAAGCGTCAGTTAGCAGCTTGGCAGTTGCATGATTCTGCTTTAGATTGGTAGGAGTCCTTACGGCTAACACCGTCGAGGCTGGTATTACTTGGGAGCAGTTTAGGTATCCTTTGTGTTATCTTGAATTTTGTTCCTATTTTCCTTTCCCTTTGAATCTATCTTAAGTGGTTCAATATCTCTTTTCCAGGGAGGCTTTTGTTGCAAAATGGATGTCCGAAGCCGATAAATCTCAGCTTTATCGTGAATTTATGGATCTTAAGCAGGGTAGCATGTCTTTTGCTGAGTATGAGAGGAAGTTCAATGAACTTTCCAAGTCCAGTTCTAGCCTGATTGACACTCATCTCAAGAAGAATGAGAAATTCATTGCTGGTGCTCGTCCAGAGTACTATAGTCACTTCATTTCTCATGTTCATGGCACTTTCACCCAGCTTATGGATATGGCTATTCGCTATGAGAACCCTACATTTAAAGGTCCTGCTGCTTCGGACGCTCGGTCTTCCTCTGCTAATTCCAAGAAGCGTAAGCCTAATTATCATCAATAGAAGAAGAATTGGCAAAAGCGTCCTGGTTTGGGATCTTCGTCATCTGCTCCTGCTCAGAGGCAACCAGTTGATCTCTCCTCTATCACTTGCTTTTGGTGTGATCAGAAGGTACACTATGCCAATAGCCGTCCTACCTTAGCTGGTGCTGCTGTTCCTCCACCTACTCAGTTGGCTAGGCTTGATCTCTGCCATATCTGTCTCCAGCCTGGTCATTTTAGGAAGGATTGCCCTACTCAGCAAAAGGGTACGCCTTCTAGTATATTTGCTGTCACTTCTGCATCATCTCCAGTTCCTCCACCTGCTCCTATTCCCAGCGATGACCAAGGTACTATCCAGGGTACATTCACTTTATTTCATCATCATGTTCGTGTTTTATTTGATACTGGAGCTTTCCATAGTTTTATTTTTGTTGATTTGTGTGATAAGTTTGAGAATCTCCTTTCTCCTGAGTATGCTTCTGTTCCATTATGTGTTTCAAATCCTATTAGGGGACCTGCTAACCTTAATCGGATTTGTAAGCAAGTGAAGCTTCTCCATTCTGATCATCGCTTTAGTGGTGATTTTTATGTTCTGGGCTTCAATGCTTTTGATTTATTGCTTGGTCAGGATTGGTTAGGGAATCATTATGCCCATATCTCTTGTAAATCCCGGTCTGTTCATCTTGTTGATGATCAAGGGAATTCCTTGATTATTCAGTGCCGTATGCCTCGGGATTTTTCTGGCAACTTTATTTATTCTCTGGATTCTCCTCCTAGTGATCTTGATTCTACTCCTGTGGTTAGACTATATCCCGATGTATTTGGTGAAGTCACTTCTTTACCTCCGAAGCGGGAAATTGATTTTCAGATTGATCTTATTCCTGGTGCTCGACCTGTTGTTCTTCCTCCTAGACGAATGGCACCCCATGAGAAGGTTGAGATGGGAAAGCAAATTGAGGACTTGTCTTCCAAGGGTCTGATTAGGCCTAGTTTTTCTAAATGGGGGCAGCGGTGGTTTTTGTCACCAAGTCTGATGGTTCTCTTCGGATGTGTGTTGATTATAGGGAGCTAAACAAGCTCACTATGAAAAACAGATATCCAATGCCTCACATCAATGATATGTATGATCAGCTTTATGGTGCCACTATTTTCTCTCAGCTTGATCTTGCCACAGGTTTTCATCAGCTTAGGATTGCTGAGGATAGCATTCTGAAGACTGCTTTTCGCACTGAGAATGGTTTTTATGAATGGTTAGTCATGCCTTTCGGTTTGGCTAATGCTCCTGCTTTCATTTTTGATTTGATGAATCGTGTTTTTTGTGATGTGCTTAATAAATTTGTTCTAGTCTTTATTTATGATATCCTTGTCTTCTCTAAGACTAAGGAAGAGCATGAGTCGCATTTGAAATCTGTTTTGGAGACTCTCAGAAATCATCAGTTGAAGGCTAAATTTTCTATATGCCATTTCTGGAAGGATAAAGTCCGATATCTCGGGCATATTGTTTCTAGTAATGGAGTTTCTGTTGATCTATTCAAGATCGCTGCGATCAATGTAGGTCTTTCTTTCTTCTCTTTTCTTTATCAATTAATAATTCTATCTTTTCGATTGTCCTTATTTTCTCCCTATTCTGTTTCATGATTGGGAAACTCCAAAGACTCCATCTAATGTTCGTAGTTTTCTGGGCCTTGCCGGTTACTACCGGAGATTTATTGAGAATTTTGCTCGTATTGCTGCACCTCTCACTACTTTAACTTGTAAGATGCCAAGTTTATCTGGGATGATAAGTGTAAGGCTGCATTCAATGAGTTAAAGAGCAAGCTAACTTCGGCACCAGTTCTTACCATTCTGAATGGAAGTGAGGGATTGACGGTATATACTGATGCTAGTCGTGAGGGTTTGGGTGATGTTCTCATGCGGGATGATAAGGTCATTGCCTATGCCAGTCGTCAGTTGAAAACCCACGAAGAAAGTTATGCTACTCATGATTTAGAGTTGCTTTCCGTTGTCTTTGCTTTGAAGCTTTGGAGACATCATCTTCTTGGAACCAAGTTTGAGCTTTTCACCGATCATCAGTCACTGAGGTATATCTTCACCCAGAAGGATTTGATTCAGAGGAAAGTTCGTTGGCTTGAGTTTCTGGCTTCTTACGACCTCAATATTAGCTATACTCCAGGTAGAGCTAATGTTGTGGCCGATGCTCTGAGTCGGAAGAAGGCTTTGTTGTGTCAGCTTGTTGTTTCTTCTTCTCCTCTTCTGGATCATATCATGGCTAAGAAGGATGAGGATGAGATGCTTAGATTGATGAAGGAGAGTGTTTGTAGCAGGGTTGGTGTAGTAGTAGTGGTAGTGGAGCTCAGATCGATGATAGGGGGATTTTGAGGATTAATGACAGGATTTGTGTCCCGAATGTTGATGGTTTGAAGCAGGAGTTGCTTCAGGAGAATCGCCGATCTAGGCTCTCTATTCATCCTGGTGTGTCGAAGATGTATCAAGATATGAAGAGGCTTTATTGGTGGAGGGGGATGAAGAGGGGTATCTCTATCTTTGTTAGTCAGTGTGCGACTTGCCAGCAAGTCAAAGCCGATCACCAGAAGACCCCTGGTTTGTTGCAGCCCTTGAGATTCCCAATTGGAAGTGGGAACAGGTTTCCATGGATTTCATCGATGGTTTGCCGAGGACTCGGAGGGGTAATGAGAGTATCTGGGTTATTGTGGATAGACTGACCAAGTCCTCTCATTTCATTCCGGTCAAGTCTACTCATTCTGCTTCTAGCTTATCTGAGATCTACATGAGAGAGATCGTTCGTCTCCATGGTGTTCCTCTCAGTATTGTTTGTGATCGTGACCCTATCTTTACCAGCAAGTTTTGGAAAGCTTTTCAGGAATCTCTGGATACTCATCTGAATCTGAGCACTGCTTACCATCCACAGACCGACAGTCAAACGAAAAGAGTGAATCAGATTCTTGAGGATCTTCTTCGTGCTTGTGTGCTTGATTATGGAGGATCTTGGGAAGATCATCTCCATCTTGCCGAATTCACCTACAATAATAGCTATCAGGTATAATCTTATCTTCTACTTTAACCTTATCTTAATCTTTTTATCTATCTCATTCCATCTTTACATTCAGGCCAGTCTCAAAATGTCTCTGTTTGCTGCTATATACGGATGACCTTGTAAATCTCCATCTTGCTGGATTGAATCTGGTAATCGTTTGGTTCTTGGTCCTGATGTGATTTTGGAAGCTTCTGAAAGAGTTGAGGAGATTAAGAAGAGGTTGAGAGCTGCGCAGGATAGGCAGAAGAAGTATGCTGATAGGCGTAGGCGGAATTTGGAATTTGCTGTTAGTGATCAGGTGTTCCTTAAGGTTTCTCCTTTGAGGAATGTCATTCGCTTTGGTCATCGAGGGAAGCTTTCTTCTAGGTTCATTGGTCCTTTCCGCATTGTGGAAAGAGTTGGTTCTTTGGCTTATCGTCTGGATTTGCTCGAGAAGCTTTCTGGAGTGCATGATGTATTCCATGTCTCGCATCTTCGCTGATATCTTCATGATCCATCTCTTATTGTCCAGCCTTCTGCTCTTGATAGTTTGGATATTGAGCCTAATTTGATTGTCGAGAGGAAGCCACTTCGTAGTGTCGACAGAGAAATGAAGCAGCTCAGAAGGAAATCTGTTAATATGGTCAAAGTACAGTGGAGTACTGACGATCGAGATTGTACCTAGGAAATGGAGGAGAGCATTCGTGCTTCAAATCCGGAATTATTAGTTTCAGGTACTATTTTGTTTTTCTATCTTGTTTCTCTTTATTTTCCTTGCCCGTTCTTTTCGAGGACGAAAAGATTTGAGTGGGGGAGAGTGTAACAACCCTAGATTTTTGAATATAATTTTAAATTTGACTTTATTTTATTTTGAAATTATTTTAAATTTGTTTTTGTTGCAAGATTTCAATTTTAAATATTTTAAAGTGATGATAAATTTTTCCCAAAGTTTATTGAATTTATTTTCAATTTTTAAAGCCTAATTTCCATTTTTGCTATTTTCTTAATTTAATTACATTTATTTATTTATTTTTATTTATTCATTATTTTTTTTGTTTTATTCTATTTATATCCATTTTTATATGTATTTTAAATTGCAAAAAGAATTTGAAAATTTGAAAGGTTTTTGACCATTTATATGCATGCCTTTTCATATTCAACTTCACCTTTTCACACCAAATATCATATCCATTCATTTGCTTCCATATACCTATTGTTCAACCGACTTCCTTCATTGTTTCTCACATAAAAAAATTTCTCAAACACACAAAAATATTTCGGCCATCTCCTGAAGAAAAAGTTTGGTAAATTTTTTTTATTCTTTTTCACTCTTTTTTCCTTGTTTTGTTTGGTTTTGCACTTGCTTCACCTTCTTGTGTTCGGCCCTTCCTCCTCCATCATCATGGCCACCTCCACCACCACCACAACCTGCCACCATCTCCTCCAGCCCACTGTACTTCCATAGCCGTGGCCATCTATGTTGAAGATCCGCCAAAAAAACGAAGCAAACTCCACTTATTCATCATAGCCGAGCTCCTCTTTACTTCACCACTCCACCACACCACCTTGGCCGACCCTTGCATCATCACCACCAGCCAAACCTGAACTTGAGACCCCTGCCACATCACTTCCAGTCCACTACCAGACCTGGCCGTGCTCATCCATGCCTTGGCCGAACCATTGATTGCATAGGAATCCATTTAGTTGCCTTTTATGTGTGGTGTACATGCACACATCTCTCTACTCCTTTATATTTATGTATGGTCGAACCTTTTGTACCTTAACCTGATCCAAATCCTTACCTTGGCAGTGTATTTCCAACCCATGGCCGTGCATAATATTTTTGAATGCAAGTGCAAAAAGTTTGGCTATGTGTTGTGCATATATTTCTAGTATTGTTTAGTAATAGTTTGGTTTGAAAATTTATGTCGTACTTTGTTTTGTTTGCTATGTGACAAGGAAAATTAGCTTTGGCTCTCCCACACTCAAATCATAGTCTTTCTTTCGTGCCTTTGAAGATCTTTGTTTTGTGGACTTGGTTGTCATCTCCAGCTTATACAAGTGAGTAATTCTCACCAGACAAATTTATACTTATATGACTAGTAAACTGATCACAGTTGAATTTGTAAACCCATATCACCATGCTATATCTGCTATGCTATGATCATATGATGTTCATCCATGCTTATACACCTGTTATATCATATGTTACTGTTTATTATGTTATTCTATTTATTTATATCAGTTGTCACACTGCAAGTTCCCTATAGATTAGAATCACTATAGGTTGAAATGATACATACCCGAACGGACTTTAGAATAGGGAAAAATCATTATGGGCTGAAATGATAGGCCTGAACAATTTTTAATTATTTCATTTTACTTGGGACTGCGGGTTTGAAATGGTAGAACCCGGGTTTTCTTTGTAAATTATGGATTGAAATGATATAATATCCGTATCACTTTACCTAGGCTAGAAAATGATATATAGACCCGTGGATAATATATATTTTTCTGAAATTTTTAGAAGTATGATTAAAATGTAAATTTATGATATTTTGATTTAAAATGATTTTATAGAGTGTTAATGATTTTTGAATAATTTAAAATGTGAAATAAATGAATATTTAAGTTGAATTTTGAAATATAACTTAAATTAGAAATTTGTGAATTTTATTTAAAAGTGAATTTTAAGTTAAGTAAATAAAATGAAAAATAAGTTATATTTGGAAATTTAAACTTAAGTGTTAAGTTAAAAAAATTAATTATGAAGAATTGAAAATTGAATGTTTGAATTTAATAAGTAAATTATTATTAAATCTTGATTTTTGAATGAAAATTTAACTTTATAAAATCATAAATATAAGAGTAATTAGATGATTGTTTTAAAAGTGAAAATCTATGATTTTATAAGTTTAAAATGGTCTAAATAAAAATTTAATTGTTTGTGAAATTAAATTGAATATTTGGAATTTAATTAACAACATTTTTAAAATGCTATTATTTCTAATGTAAAGGATATTACAGCATTTGTAAATGCTGCAGTTGATAGAAATGAACTAAATGGCTAAATTGAATTATCGGCTATTATAGAACTATGTAAGTGCTGTAATTTTTGAATTTTATAGTTTTATTTGAACTAAAGTAACCCTTTTACAGCATTTTTAATGCTGTCTTTTTTTAAATTGAATTGTTTTAAAAGTAACTTTCCGTAGCATTTTCTAAATGCTGCGAAAGGCGAATTTTCATTGTTTTAATAAATTTAAGTGAATAAATAAAATTTGAAAAGATTAAAATTTTGAAAATTTAATATTTAATTATTAAATATAATAACTTCATTTTAATGATTTAAATGAAGTAATTCGATTTGAAATATAAACCATTTTGAAATGTGAATCGAAATGGTATCTTATATAAAGGAATGTGGTTTTGAAAAGATATGATCATTTGATTATTTGAAATGGATTTGAAATGATATTGAATTATTAAATGATATTTGATTTTTTTGAAGTATAAATACCATTTTTAAATTATAACTACGAGTTATAATAACAATTGGTTGTTAAAGAGACCGGGATCAGATATGGACATACTCTCCGTCGATACCGTTAACAACTATGTACGCGGTGGAGATTCCAAAATGAAGTAGGATGGTGGTGATGTTCTTGAGGTACATTACGTGGATCCGACTCCTGTGAGTTGGCTTAAGGTGGCTAAAACAGGAGCGATCTCGGGCCAAAAGGGGTAGCTCCTCTGGTCGGAGACACTTCTTCGATACCATTCTATTAATGTTGTGATTGATTGGGTGCACCCCTTGATTTTTGGAGTGTTGTTCGGGGTGGGCGTAGTGGTTGCTACGTTACTGCCAGCCCATGTGCGTAATTGGTATATCTACCCTGGCATTGCCTTGTGTGCCATGTCACTTACCATACCAAGCCTTTACTACGAGATTGTTTTTCTCCCGTAGCCCATGGAGTATTTAGGATAGTCTCCCGATCTGAAGAAACACTGATACTGGATGGACTATTGGGACTATTATGTGGACTACTGGGACTATTATGTGTTAAGGGGAATATTGGGTCACTCTTTAATGCAATTTTATTTTACTGTAGACATTATTATAATAGCGCAATATAACTACATAGTAAATAGTTTAACGGATCCTTAGAGGATGGGCGGTCCCAGGCATCCATTAAGTTACTTGTATCTTTATTACAGTTCACTTGAGTTGGTTTACATTATATAAGTATATATGTCCTAACTCGAGTGTTTTGTGTTCTTATTTACGCTCGGGTCGGCCTGAGATTCACAGCTTTGGATTCTCTTTTTAGAGCTAGTCTTTGCTGGAGATTCTGTCTATCTATATTTATATCTATTTCAGTTCAGCTATTCTAGTTTATCTCATGTATTAATGAACTTCTTTGTATTTGGGATTTCTATTATGTTGTTTTCGGACTGATATTATGTATATTTTTTTAGACTTTGTTATAGTGGCTTCATGAACTACTATGTTATTTTATATTCCGCTGCGAGTTATTCTGATTGTTTTGTGTCGTGATTCTATATATTTGATTTCATTTGCTCCAAATTTATTTACAATCTGTTATTTTGCATTATTCAAGTCTTACATGTGTGGTTTATTGTCGATTTGAATGGTACGAAATATTGGGTCGTCACACTCCATTAATTAGGGTTTATCTAAACCTAATTTCTTTAATTCTCTTCTTCACAAATCAATTCTATTAGAATTTTGATCATTGTAATCAATCTCTTGTACTCTTCTCATTGATATTAATAAAGGTTCTCTCTCAAAGTGGATGTACACTAACAAGATATTAGTGGAACCACTATTAATTGGAGTGTGATTTATTTTATCATTATTGCTTTGATTGTCTATTGCTTGTTTGGTAATTGTTATTGATTTTGGATTGGATTGAGATATTGATTGGTTGTTTTTGAACTTCTTACCACGATCTCATTTTTTCACTGTTCTTTAGGGTTTTGATTTGAGTGGCCTCGAGTTAGAATTTCGCACAGCACATTTATGGTATTAAAGCCACTGACCAAAAAAGAAGTGTTTGAGTAACTTGCATCATAAAAAAAGCATGACAAATGAGGGGAATTTTGTGCAGCCTATAATTCCTTTTTTTGATTTTATTACGAACATTGGAGTACGTTGATGGAGAATTTTCTATGATCCAAAGAGTATTGGAATCTTGTTGAAATAGGCCATGCTGAGCTAGAAGTTGGAGCTGTTATGACAGATGCACAATAGCAAAGACTTGACTTGATGAGTTAAAGTTGAAGAACAATCTATATACGGCGATTAATGGAAACATTTTAGAGATAATTTTGAAGAAGGATGAATTGAAGGACATTTGGGATTCTACTAAGATATAGTATGAAGGAAATGATAGAGTGAAGCGCTCAATCCTTCAAGTTCTGCACATAGAATTTGAAACTCTTAAAATGAAGCTTAATGAAAATATCATAGATTATTTTTCAAGGGTTATATTGAGAGCAAATCGCATGAGAGTGCATGGTGAGAAAACAAAGGGTGTTATAGTGGTAGAGACAATTCTTAGATCCTTAAATGACAAATTTAATTATATTGTTTGTTCAATTGAGGAATCAAAAGATATAGATAAGCTTTCAATTGATGAATTGCAAAGTTCATTGATTGTTCATGAACAAAAGTTCCACAAGCACGATAGTGGAAAGCAGGCATTGGAGGTAACATATAAAGATAGTTTTCAAGGTAAAGGTCATGGTAGAGGTACCTATAGAGGAAGGGGAAAAGGTAGTGATCACCAACCTTTCAATTAAAACTTTTTCGAATGTTATAAATGTCACAAAATTGGTCATTTCTAGTATTAGTGTCCAAGTTGGAAGAAAGAAGCTAACATGCAGAGTTAGATAAAGAGAAAGAGATCCTCTTGATATCATGTGCAGAGATGATCAAAGCCAAAAGAGAGGATTCTTGGTTCTTAGACTTGCGAAGAAGAAATCACATGTAGGCATAAATCATTATTTTTTGAATTTGATGAAGGATTCAAACAAGAGGTAAAATTGGGAAATAAAATGAAAATGACTGTGTTTAGGAAGGGAAATGTAAGAATGTTATTAAATGGTCCATTTATGTAGTAATAGAGGTTTTTATTTACCAGAACTGAAGAATAATCTATTGAGCGTAGAATAATTGCAGGAGAGAGGGTTAATTGTTCTAATTCAATCAGGAAAATGTAGAATCTACCACTCAATGAGAGGTCTAAGCACCAAAACTGGGATGATATCTAATAGAATGTATATTTAACTAGCCAAATCTCAACCAATGAAAAATGCTTTTTTCCACTTAACCATATAAGATCTTTCACACCTTTGGCATTGAAGAAATGGACACCTCAATCATAAAAGTTTGAAAACCCTACAATCTAAGAAAAGTACTTCGAGAGCATTACTAAGGTTGTAACTCATTCATGCAGATATTTATGGCCGGATCAGTCCTATCTCCAATAGAGAAAAAGGTATTTTTTGTGTTTATGGGTAATTTTAGTAGAAAAGTTTGGGTGTATTTCTTGACTGAGAAGTCAAAGGCATTTTCTTATTTCAAATACTTCAAGAATTTATGGAAAAGGAGGCTGGTTCATTCATCAAATGCTTGCGTACTCACCGTGGAGTAGAATTCAATTCAGAAGACCTTAATGAATATTATTAAAAAAATGGAATTAAGAGACAACTGACGACAACTTATACTCCTCAAGAAAACAAAATCGTTGAGAGGCATAATATAAGCATATTAGACATCGTGAGGAGTATGCTCTCGGGAAAAACGAGTCCTAAAACTTTTTGGCAAAAGCCGTCAACTGAGTAGTATGTCCTAAATTGATGCCTAACCCATTTTGTGAAGAGTATAACTCTAGAAAAGCTTGGAATGGAGTAATACTATCTATGGAACACTTCAAGTGTTTGGTTGTGTGTCACATATTCATATACTAGACGGTAAAAGGAATAAGTTATAAGATAAAAACTCCAAATGCACCATGTTAGGAGTGAGTGAACACTCCAAGGCTAATAAACTCTATGGTCTGGTCAACAAAAGAATAATATTTAATAGAGATGCCATCTTTAAAGAAGAAAAGCAATGGCCGTGGGACCAAAGTTATGATGTTTAATTGATCGTTATCTTAGATTTGGGTGATGATGAGAATAATGGAGATTTGAGTAAGGTTGATAAAGGAGTGAGTGAAAAGGACGATGAAGAAATAGAGAAGAATGTTCCTTCACATTATGGATATGGAATAGGTGGACCCAGTCAAAGTGAACCAAGAGTTTGAAGAGCATCAAACTGGATGAAGGACAATATAAGCGGGGAAGGCCTTTCAGAAGAAGAGAATGATGTATACTTTACAATGTTTGCATACATAGGTCCTCTAAATTTCAAGAAAGCAGTGAAGTGCCCTAAGTGAAAAAATGTCATGAATGGGGAGATAAAATGTGATGACCCACAAATTTGATACCCTATGAATCGACAATAAACCACACATGTCTGACCAAAAAGCACAGACTGATGGAAAGTCAAGAGAAAGAAAAGAAGAGAACAAAGAGAGAAGATAAAACCAAACAGAACAATACACAATCTCACATTGCAGCGGAAAACATATAATATCATATCAGTGATCTTTACAAAACAGAAATTGTATATACATACATCAATCAGAGTTCAACAATCAATCAATAGTTATCAGCCTGAACAATTATAATAACCTATCCTTACAACTGTCGATAATATACAACAACTAAGCACGGTGGATAATCAATAATCATAACAGATACGTGTATACGAAAATGAAGATCTCCAGCTTTCCTGCTGAAGCTCCAATAGCACCAAATATGAACCTAAAAAATACTTAGTCGACCCGAGCATTGAAAGGTAGAACGCTTGGATCAGTCTGGTAAACCAGCGTGAGAAACACATTCAACTGAATTTACTAAATTACCAAACTTTTCCTTTATCAAAACAAAAGTATCTCGTAAGACAAGTCCACATATAAACACGGACATGTTTTTACCTTACGACAACTAAAACATTTCATATCAAATCCTCTTATATTATAATAGTGTTTATTGCACAAATAATATTCAAGATAGCCGAAATTTTTACCATTATTAAATTCCAGCATACTAGGCTCTACAAATAAAATCAGATACGTAGTGGAGTTTGGATTTCCATACAAATGACTAGGTGAAGGGACTACCTTACGAATGTGTACACCTCTAGATGGATGTCCCGAGGCACAGAACATCTGCCCTCTACCAACAGAAGACTGGCCCACCTCTATAACTAGATGGTACCGAATATGTCATCCTCCGATCATACCGGCCTTTACCGAGGGCCCTCTAACATACAAACCACAATAATCAGATACATGATGTCATAGCGTGTAAAGATATATCTAGAAGAGGATGATCATACCCTACTTGGGAGCGACCCACTTAGCCTTGCCATACCTAACCCTGTTTTGGTCATTTCCGGTTGATGAGGCCTAAGATAATGATTACCTTTCACATATCACAATCACATCACATTGAATACCACACGGCCATTTCCATTGACTACTAATTGCCTTCCACAAAAATACAACCCTTAAGCTCATACGTCTCATGGAGGTTGTTAAGCCAAGAGAAATTGCCTTCTCCGCCACCACTGATGTATGTTTGTAAAAACCAATATATGTAATCTTTAAAAATGCAATGTCAAACTGATATCCATACAAGTTGTCCAGGAACAGGACAAATCGAAGGTACTTTTCTACCACATCCTGTCGGGAAATCCCTAGGATTAGTAGCGACATTCCTTGCATTAGATAATCCATAATGAAGAGACCGCTACTACTATATGTGTACTGGGATTTTAACACCAAACGATCAACAAGCAGCCCCCACTATGAAAATCTAGAATATTAGTATCATCATAAGTAACCTGCACAATCATCGCATATACGTTGGTCCAAAGTGGTTTTCGGATAAACCGATCCCGGTCACTTTGCACCAACAATGCAAAAGCTTTTCTCAACCTCACACAGAAACTAAGTCTTGTAGACTTATCACGTCTCCAACTTTCAACTTGCTATCCTTCGAGCCAAGAAGGAAGCTCGATAGATTGGAGTAACACTCCGCACTATATGAATCAACATCCTCAATACAAACGATAATCAAGCCTACACAGAAGGCTACGTACTAAGTGTACGACTAAATAGTTCCCACATCAAGTTGAGGAACTAAAATGGCCAAATTTGATAATCGGTTATTTAACTATCAAAGTAAACAAACAAATATTTAACACCATAAACAATCACTAGGCCCTTTTAATTAATCTTTTATTAATTAAATCACTTTCTAAATATTCACTTCAAATTATCTGTAACAACCCGCATATTTATCGAGTTTGTATTTAAATATTTTATTTAAATATTAACTCGTTAATCGGATTTTGGTCCGAAAAGCTACTTTTTGCAAATGGTCAAATTAGGACTCGAGACCACTTCCATTGAGTTCGAAATGTCGTTTACAACTTTTTTAAGTATAAACATCGATAGGTTTGGAGTTAGTGAAATTTCACTAACTTTTCCCGCTTTGGACTTTGGGTTAGTTTAGCCTATTAAGCCCAAGTTCCAACCCTCTTCTCCTCACTCTTCATAAATTTCCTAACTAATCAAGCTTTGGCATTAATGGTGGAGGGAATGGGAAATTAAAATTCCAAAACTCAAATTCAATTGCAATCCATCTTTCTACTCCAAATTCAAGAAGAAGACATTGGATTCAAGCTTCTTGTGCTTAGATAGAAGAAGGATTGATTCTTGCTTGCTTAAAACTTCATTTTCATTGATATTTGGTGCAAAGGTGAGATTTTTTTCTCACAAATCTAGTCTATAACTATATTGGACTGTTGGAAATAATTTCCTATCACTTTTGCATGCACATTAGCATTTGGTTTGGATTGGATTGGCGAAAAACTCCAATTTTTAGCGTTTTGGTGAATTTTCTGCACTTAGGTCGTTCTGGCCATTTTTGGTGTTTGGAGTTAGGTCGCTCGCGACCTAACCCTTAGGTCGTTCGCGTGTTATCGCGCTAAGTCGCACTGCCTTGAATCTTTACCTCGGAGTTAGGTCGTAGGTCGCAAGGTCGCTAGGTCGTGGGTCGTTTGGGTCTAGGTCGCTCGGCATGACTCTGGGTCATCAAAATGCTTGTTTGAGTTAGGTCGCGCCTCTTTTAGGTCGCGTCTCCTTTAGCTCGCGCCTCTTTTAGGTCGCGTCTCCTTTAGCTCGCGCCTCTTTTAGGTCGTGTCTCCTTTAGGTCGCGCCTCTTTTAGGTCGCGCCTCCTTTAGGTCGCTCTCCTCTGGAACCCTTAAGTCGTTTGGCCTTAGGTCGTTGCACCATTAGGTCGTTGGAAACCACTTGATCGTATGACCTTGTTAGGTCGTTAGGTCACGATGGCTTTAAGTCGCGCACCTATTAGGTCGTTCGCCCCTTTTTGTCGTTAGGTCGCGAACCCACTTAGGTCGCTTAACCTTATTTTCCTCTAGGTCGCGTGGCCTTTAGACCCTTAGGTCGTGAGCAGTTAGGTCGTTAGACCTAGGTTGCCTTTTCCCCTTAGGTCGTTGGACCGATAGGTCGCTTCACCTGTGCTCACGTTAGGTCATTCGACCCATTCATCCTTAGGTCGTTCCATTTGCCTATCTCATAGGTCGCATTCCACCTAGGTCGCGTGAACCTATAGGTCATTGGACCCTTAACTTTTAGGTCGTTAGACCTCATTTTGTCTTCACTAAGTCGTACCGTTTTGGACGGGGCGCTGCCCCCTGGACCCCCGCGACCTGACCGGGCAGGTCGAACCCCGTAAGCGGTGGCGTTGCCCCCGCACCCCCACCTTGGGGGGTTGCCACCCCCCTGGACCCCCCCGTAGGGGATCTTATCTGAAAAACATTGAGCTGATTTCCTTGGATTTTATTCACATCTCCGTATGCGATTTTTGTGACTGATTGTTTCTACAATTGCTTCTGTGTTTTGTCACTTTAAAATATAAAGGTTTCAATACTAGTAGTAAATATCAAAACTCTTTTAACAAACAATTTCAACTCTATTTTTAGTAACAAAGCTCTTTTCTTAAACCGTTTTCCAATCTATTAGTATATACAAGCCTTTACCTCACTCGGATGAGAAATCTAATTAAACGACTTAGTAAAACAAGTGGTATGAAACGCTTGTGTTCACTTCGTCGGTTAATTCTTGGACTTGTTCAATTGAACCTCTTGTGACAATTTTATTAGTGAAGATTTACAGTTTGTTCGTAAATATTTAAGTTAAGCAAGTGGTTATGGGACATGAAGCTAAACTTCTATATTTACTAGCTTAGTGTAATTGACACTTCTCGTTGATCTTGATGATCGCTTTATGAATTAGACTAGCAATTGCGCGATGTCTCTTTCATTGCAAGGTTAGACTAGACACCACTTGTGTGATTCCATTCACACATACCTTTCTGCTTTTTGGTTAGTCTTGACCTCAATCTGTGTGATTCCATTCACACATGCGGGGTAGCTCCCCATGGTCTTCGGACCGTCATGTGATAGGCCTCTTTCTCTTTTCTATGATTTCTGGACTTCTTGCATTGATTTCTAGAATTTATGTCATTGACTTGTTATGAGAACAAGTTTGGGGTATGATGCCCTTTCCGAATCTTTGAGAAGATTCTTGTGATATTTATTATCTCTTATTGATTGATCTTCTGTTGATCATTATTTACATACTTATAGTGGTATGTCATTATGGATGTTTATGTTTATGCCATATCTTTTATGTTATATCATGTCATCTGATATTTATAGCTAGACTGATCCGTTTATTATTTTCTTAAATAATACTCGGGTCAGACCGAGATGTTACAGGTGCTTCTGCTTGACTTCTTCCTAGGGATTCATCACTCTGACTTTTGGCTAACTGTTTAGATTAGCAGTTTTTGTTGTATACACTTGAGAGATAGACTCATAGTTGTATTCTTTTTTATAGCACGTGTTGCTATTCTTTTGTATTATCGTGGATCTTACTGACCACTACTCTGATGTACACTTTCATGTGTTAGTTATATATTCATATCTTCTTCCGCCTTTGTGATATGGATATCTGTGACTGATTTGTGATATGATTATTTCTATGTTTGTTTCCGAAGATTATTTATAGCCACCGTGTGATAAGCAATTACATGGATGGTCGCTCCTCAACAGCCTTATTCTCCGTGCTAGTTGACAGCACTACTCCGGAGTGTTCTTGGCTAGCGTGGGTATAGAGGTGGGGCGTCACATTATCTTTAAAAAGATATAATCTCAAACCATTTCAACATTTCAATATTGGAAAAAAATTTCAAATACTTATTTACAAATAAGTAATTCAATATTCTCTTTATTTTTAAGACTTAGAAAATATTTCATATATTTAAATCATAATTAAGTATATATTTCATTCTTTAAGGAAAAGATTCTCTTTAAACACATTTATTTGGGTCAAAACGATTGTTGCGTAAAACATCGTTACGACAACCCAAAATCACTAGTATAAGGATTCGAAAATTAGATAGATATATAAATCCCATATACTATACAAAACATTTCCTTTCGAAAATCATTTACTATAACAACAATGTTATAGTCCATCATTTCCTTATTTCTCGAAAACGTCTATTTCAACAATGAATGTTGAAATCTATGTATTCTATACTTAACACATTTTAAAACACCTTTTATTCATTTTATTCCATTTAAAATACCACTTCCAAAACATTTATTTAATTCAAAAGATTGTTCACTGTCCAAAATCATGAATATAATGCCTTAACTGAATTCATCACTACTACAAATTTAATTGAAGGATTATCCACTATCCAAAATCGTGGATATAATTCTTTAGTTAACTTTTATATTTAACTTATCAAAATCAATTGATTTCAGATTTATAAAACAATGTTTATAAATTCATATTTATATATTATAAAAACTTTAATTTATAAAATCCCTTTATTAACCAATTCCATTTATCTCTTATTTATATGCCAAAAATCCAAATTGTAGGTTAATTACTTATAAATCATCTATTTACAAAATCATTCTTTTTGTAAGTTCTTAAATTATAAATCTTTTCCACTTATAAGATTCATTTATACTTCCTTTTAACACTTATAAAACTCGTTTATAATTTCATCACTTTGATTTATAAAAATATCAATATTATAAATCTTATATATATATGTACCGTTTATTATAACTTCAAAAATCTCAATTTAACTCATTTTACAAATTAATCAACTTCATATTTCAAAAATCATATTTATGGTCATATATCACAAAAATCATAATTTTTATTTCACATTTATTTAACTAAAGTAAATCCATTGCTTTTACAATTTAAAAATCAATAAAACATTTATTTTTCAAAATCACTTGAAAATCCTTTTTAATTTGGAAATCATCACTTTAACGTTTTTAAAATTCCAAAAATAGGCCCAATGCTGCAACGACACTAAATACATCAATCACGGAATCCAAAGCATTATATATCACACGATAACAGCATATATCATAATATATGTAAATGAATAAATACTGGTGAGGAATCTAGTTGGATCCCTCCAACCTGTCGCCTGCAATAAATATACATATTAGAATATGTGTACAATGTCCGCTTCGAGGCAGACGTGCGTACAAAGGGTAATCAGCTCATACACAGGAACATATAGGGTCTCATCTGCTCCAATAGGCATGAATATACCTAAATACCAATCAATATATAGATAATATATCATATATCATCCAAACAATCATCAGTCACCTATAATAAATTTATTCTCACTATTATATTAATATCATTGAGTCAGAAAGAGTGAGTTGTACTCACATTGGTTTCAATAGCAGTTGTAGTGTTTTGTTCCGAATAAAATTAAACGAGCTTTTAATTTTACTCAAAATTTACACTAACTTCAATCAACTCCAAAATAGTTCTAAAATATAGTGCTCGTCAATACAGACCTGAGCAATTCGTTTCGTAAAAAACGGACCTCGTATGAAGAAGTTATACATTTTAGAGTTTGTATAAATTAAAATATATAATCAATTTCAATTTTTATTTTATTTTTTACCCTAGAATTCATCCAGACTGTTCATTTCATCAAACCAGATCGTGGCCATCGTTTCCATCTTTTTGCCCAGCTAAAAAATTGCGCACGAACCCATGAAGCTGCCAATCTTTTTTGAATTTTTGTGTTCACCTCGAGCAACTTGAAGAAGATTGGCCACCATTATTTCGAAGCCCATCGCGAGTGACACCATCGGCCATAAGCACGTAAAGCTCGGTCATGTCATTGCCTCGATAAACATGCGCAAACATCGGTCGTTCAAACTGAAATTGCCATCACGACGTTGCTTGGAAAGTCATCATTGCCGTATGGATTTGTCGATCTCGCTTAGCTCTACAATTCTCGTGTAGAAGGTTTCTTGAATTGGTTGATGGATTGGAAGAGATTGAAGGGAAAAGAATCAAAGAATTTTGGCCTTCGAAATATAATGGCGGTTGTGAAATCCTAGCCAGGGTTTTGATGCAAATAGAAAATAATAACGTACTTTTATAGAAAATCTCGCGACACTATTCACCCAAAAAATTTCCAAACTCCAATCGAAGCGTGCCGCCTGGCGTTTATAATGTTTTACTCCTATTCTGAACATAATGAAATATTTGTCGAGAGCCAAATTGATCATATTTGAAAGATAGGTTTTCGAATCGACTATTTAAATTTAAAAGTCACTTAAACAGATTTCTACGCATTTTAACTTTTCCCGGACAAACCGTAAATCCTATTGACACGAAATATGAAATTATACAATAATATAACATTGCAGATCCAATAAAACTGGTTTCATTGAAATCCAAGACTGTTTGAAAATAGCTATTTTTACTCATTAATTAAATATTAAAATATTCAATTTCTACAAATTAACTTTTAATTCAATTTTAAAAATTCTCTAACACCATTCTAATTAAAATAATATTTAATTCAACTTTATAAATCATTTTTATTCACATTAAATCCAAATTCCAATTATTTATGCAATTTCAAATATTAAATTAATAATTTATTTATGCAATTATCGCTATATTCGAAATATAAGTTATTCAACTTATAAAATTAACTTGTGAATATTTGAAATAATTAAATATACGAATTTCAAACGACTAAAATTCTAGATTGTTACATTCTCCCCTACTTAAAAGAATTTCGTCTCCGAAATTACCAAGTAAGAAAAAGTCACAAAAACCATTAACTTTTCAAAACAAATCTTTCAAATTAAACTTCAAATTCATTTAAACATTTAACCTTTACAAATCCGATAGTTAAACTTTTTACAAAATTTTACCAAGTCTTCAAATCCATTCTTAATTATCTTTTCAAAACCAACTAATATCATATAACTCTTTACTTAATATTAAAATTTTAGTTATCAAAAAAATTTCCCAAAATTTTTCTAACACCTTAAATTTTTAAAAAAATTCGCCAGCGTCTCCTTTGCGCAGTTCGATCATAGTAGGATCACAACATATATATAACTCAAATATACATCTCATCTTCGAGGATGAGGCATCCCATAGGGAAAAAAGTGTAAAAGTACGATATGTACCTTATATATTATTAGCGAGCATATACGGCTAATATAGCGCGAAAGCGAGTTCCAAATGCGAAGCAAACGCCATCCGCACCTACTAAACACTCAACAACAAATGAGAAACAAGTATATGTGAAAGTAATATCAATATGCAATATATACTAATACAACAACTATATATGCCAATGTAGCAAATGCAAAAAAAGCAACAAATCCAACCATCACACAACTATCATCCAACTAACATCCAACAACTCCATAACCAAATCTATATTCATTCATTTTTCATTAATATTCATTGAATTGGTTTTTCAATTTAAATCACATTTGATCTATTAACATTGTACTTTACTAACATTCATTTATTCGAATTCAATTAGTTTACATTCACTGATCACATTCAAATTTGTTCACTTTTTATTCAAATCAAATTCAATTTTATTCAGATTCACTTAACTTCCAATTGGAATTCAATTACTTAGCTTAATTTCATCAATTCAATTTCATATGAATTTCTATATAGTCAATTAACATTCTTCTAACAACCAATGCATAACCAACATAACCAAATTTATTTAATTTACTTTACTTACATTCAATTTGGTTTAACACTTTTAATTTCAATTGGCTTAATATCTAATTGACTTTCATTCAATTATTCAGTTCCCAATTCATTAGTTTTTAATGAATTAACACTTACATCTATTATTCCATATCAATTCATTTTCATTCAATGATTAACATCCAATTCATCTTTCATCGTTTCAATTGCTAATTCATTTTGCAATTAAAGTTGAATTTCATTACATAACTCAAATTCATATTTCATTATTTCACTTTATTTAACTTTCCTTTAGTTAAATTTCAAATCACATATTTTATTATGCTACCCAAATTTATTTCAACTTTACCAAAGTTAAATTTTTATTTATATTATAAGTCCAAATTCATTTTACTTATATTTATCAATTACAACTTGGATTTTAAATCAAATTTGTTTATTACTACAAAAAATAAATTTTCAATTTACTACTGGTAGAAAATCCGTCACACAGAAACTCGAAAATGATATTGATGATCCTGCAGTCACACCCTTATTATTTTCCAGCAACAATAGTGAATTCAGTGCTTTATATTCTTTCAAATTTTCTTTTATTATTTACAAATCACATTTACAAACTTATACTTATATAATTTCATTATTCACTTTAATTATATCAAATCATTTCAAATTTATTTATCTTATTTAGATTTATAATAATATAATCTCTTTAACTTTTGAAAAATAACTTCCAAAATAAACAAGATTCGAAATTTCAAATTCTTAGTATAAATTCATTTTTATTCATAACTCATATTCATATATATATATATATATATATATATATATAATTTTTCATATATAAGTTATTTCACAATTGTAAATCATATTAATTATAACTCCATACTTGATAATTCACTTGCTTATACAATTTATTCTTCTTTTACAATTTTTGTTGTTTATTTAGATTATTCAAATAGCTTTTATTAACTTACATATATATTTATTTTCAAACAACCAAACAATTCAATTTAAATACACTTTAGTAATTTTTGAAAAATTATTTCTTTATATATAAAATATAATCGAGGTAAAATTATTTCATTTACCCAATTTCAAATGATACTATGTCGACTTGCCTCGTTTAAGTGTTTGGAAATCCCTATCGATAACATGATGTCCCACATACCGACCAGAATTCACAAACAACTCAACGGATAAGTAAACACAATATAAAACATTTTTATATCACTAACAAATACGCGCTGATATATATAATACACTCAAACTCAATACAGGGTGCTATTGTCCCTATTTGTACCGAATACACATCAAAGCTTAGGAATATACAAAATCTAAGCTCTGATACCATATGTGACAACCCACAAATCCGATACCCTTTGAATCGACAATAAACCACACTTGTCCGACTCAAAAAGCATAGACCGACAGAAAGTCAAGAGAAAGAAAAGAAGAGAGAAAAAGAGAAGAGAAGATAGAACCAAACAGAACAATACATAATCTCACGTCGCAGCGGAAAACGTATAATATCATATCAATGATCTTTACAAAACAGAAACTGTATATACATACATCAACCAGAGTTTAACAATCAATCAATAGTTATCAGCCTAAACAGTAATAATAACCTGTCCTTACAACTGCCGATAATATACAACAACTAAGCACAATGGATAATCAATAATCAAAATAGAGACATTTATATGAAAATGAAGATCTCCAGCTCTCCTTCTGAAGCTCCAATAGCACCAAATCTGACCTGTAAATATACTTGGTCTGACCTGAGCATTGAAAGAAAAGAACGTCCAGATTAGTCTGGTAAACCAACTTGAGAAACACACTCAATATAATTTACTAAATTACCAAACTTTTCCTTTATCAAAAAAAGTATCTCATAAGTCAAGTCCGCACATAAACACAGTCATGCTACGTAAAAAAGGCAGCAACCACAAGGTTTATAAACTGAACAAAGCCTTGTATGGAATTAAACAAGCCCCACATGCTTGGTTAGAATCTCATTTTATCGATGAAGGCTTCCAAAGATGTCATGGTGAACAGACCTTATTTATTAAGTCAGGCAGGGAAGGTAAGATTTTAGTTATTAGTATTTATGCAGATGATTTAATTTTTATTGGAGATATTAAGTCTATAATATGCGAATTTAAGAGTTCCAAGATGAAGAAGTTTGATATGACTGATTTGGAAAGAATGAGGTTCTTTCTTGGCATCGAAATGTTACAAAAAACCAATGGAGTACACATACATGCACGCACACACATGCGCACGCGCGCGGACACACACACAGTGTGTGTGTTAGAGGAAGTATGCGTTAGATGTTTTGAAGAGGTTTTATATGGATAAAGGTAATTTTGTCACTAGTCTAATTATTCCCAGCTATAAGATGTGCAAGGAAGTATGTATTAGAAGTATAAGAGGTTCAAGAGGTCATACGTGAGAAGAATCCTCTCGGTACCGAGAGGTTTCTTTCCGAACCGAGTGGTCTAATTTACTTCATTTCCCTTTAAACTTTTAGACTCGTCTTTTTTTCCTTCAAACCATGTTTTCAAGTTCGTGAGTTCTTGCGTCTTCATTTTGGCCTTCAATTCTACTTGAAATCTGCTTGGTTAAAAAGCCGGTTAACACTTGCCCCTAAAGTATGCCATATAAATGTAAGGTGCGTTTTTCTCAAGAACAGGTTTTTGTAATAGTCAATCTTTGGTAGTTGAGCCCTCCAGTCATTCGTCGATCCCGAACTTGGTGAATCATCTGGTTCCTTTAGATTCTCCTGCAAGTCCATGGTCATTTCAGACCGTCATAGCTAAGGACCCTAGTCCCTTGCTTAAGTGTTAGTCATAAATCGTAATCATTATGTATTCATCCAGAGTTATCATGTCATACATCAATATCATCCCGTGTTTGTCTAAGATTTATTTATTCTAGTCTAATCACAAAGTTTTCAAATTCCATGGTTAAGTCAACTTCTATTTTAGGTCCCGATCTCTTCGGATCCTTTAACATCCAAACAAGGGTTCCATCTAATCTATTGTCTCATATAGTCTATGGTCTAATCCAATCTAGGTGCAATCTCTCGAGATCATTCTACATCTAATCTAGGGTTCGATCTCCCTGGATCATTTGTTATCCAATCTTGGATTCGATTTCTTTGAATTATTTGTCGTCTAAACTAGGATTCAACCTCTTTGGATCATTTCTCATCTAATCCAAGGTTCAATCCCTCGGATCCTTACTGAACCCAATTTTCTCACTCTTCGGCTAAAGGACTCAACGACAAGAAAGTCCACCCACCCACTCTTCAGTAAGGGTATTTACTTTTGATCTCTCCAGACCTTACAGAGCCCAATCCGCTGGCTTTTCGACGTGAGGATCCAATGACAAGCAAGTCTATTCACTTACTTTCTGGTAAAGGGACTTACTTCTTACAGTCACCTCCCCGTCTCTTCGGATGGGACTACTACGATAAATGTCAGTCATCACATTCAAATGGTTTATAGAATCCTAATCAATTTGAAGGGGTCATCAATCTTCGTTGGTGTTTCCCAATCAGTTTCGATCATCACTTATGGAGCCTAAGTCAGGTCATCTAGCCAGCATCAAAACATCTAATCCTATCAAGGATCGCTACAATGTCTCATCTCTATACCCATATTACTAAAAAGAATTATAGTTAATACTGTTCGGTAATACGAAGGATGAGGGTTGTTATAAGCGACCGTGGTGAATATTCCCTTAGTTTAACAGCGGTACATATTAAAACATTCCTATAACGCTTCCATAGGTATTCAATATCGACAAAAGAAATAAACATGTGGGTTTAGCATGTCAGAACAATATACAACATATACAAATAAACATAGAGTCATAAATTGTAGTAGAAAAATATAACACTGAACATACTGATACCGAATGATGTTTGTCGCACTACGACAATATATATACCAAGTTCAAATACATACATCTTATCAAATTAACAAATGCAAATATACAACTAAAGGAAAATATACATCCACAACTCAAACATGATGTAATATATAGCATGTCTCCTCTAAAGCCCAACATCCAAAACAACTCATGTCCCTATACCTAAAATTCTCGGACTAAACCGAGTATTGTTTAAATAATAAACAGGTCAGGCTAAATCTAAATCTAAGGTGAGCACACAACAATATGCATGGTAAATGGAAAGCATAACATGTACATGAAATCAATTAGTTTGAGGGAGTTTGTGAAGTTCCTCATGTAAACTAATTACTAGACATCAACTAATTTGAAGGAGGGATTGATGAAGTAGGTTTGAACATGTGTTTAAGGTTTAATTAGTCGAAGTTTTATTTTTCATATGTTTCTAATAATGTGATTGGGTGAATAGAGATTCGAGGTTTTAGCTTATAACTGTTGCTTCCGGCAAGAAAGCTATTGATTTCACTGATGCTAAGCACAATGCTCTTAACTCTCATGTTACTGTAATATGTTATTGTTACTTGTTACTGAGTTAAGTAAATTTATTAATGTATTGTAACATTTAATTTTGAGCTTTACAATAGAACTGGACCACTTCCTATATGATTTGCTGTATGCACTTGACTACTATTTCGAATATAGGGACAAACATCGACCCTGCATGTAGTTATTTATAATAACTCAATAACCAAAATCTTCCTTAAGGACACGAACACCCGATGCCTCTTGCAATAATCAAACTACTATTTCCTAATTTGTCCTAGTTATTTATTATGTTGTGCATGTCCATGATGTTTTAGCGAATGTCTTTATTTTGTAATGCACCAGGACAACATAAGTAAATAACTAGGACAATATTCTGGTGACTGGAAGATCTATAAACTCTTCGTAACATAAATTTATGCTGATTGGTTTCCATTTAATAGTTATGTCCATTAAGTTAGCAATTCTAATCTAACTTTACATTGCATACATGAATGCTTAGCTATGCCTTCCAAAGGTACAAATCTTACATCCCACCTACTTTCGGTCTCCCCTCATACACCTTCCTTTTCCTATTTCAAATTGTTGACGAAAAGGAAAAATAGAAATAAAAAACAAGCAAAGGGCGAGTGTGAGCATGAGAGCGAGCGGCGGCGCTGCACTTGGAAGTTAGGGAGACAACGCTAGCAAAGCCGAGGGTCGGGTTGCGTTCGTAGTTGGAAGTTTAGGGCATCGTGTTGTTTGACGCACGCGATTGGAGGATGCGACGATTAGAGGCGGCAGCGGCGTAGGCGGAGGTCAAATGGTCACTGACGGTGGTTTCTCTGATAGTGGGGCGCACGTGGGTGCTGTCAGATGGTGGTCCGGTCGAGTGGTGTTGCTGGCGCGATGGTTGATAGGTCGTGTGCGATGGGTTAGTTGAGAAAGGATAAGCGTGTACGAGATGAAATTTATGCCTTTTTTTTAGTTTAACTATTTTGTTTTATTTTTTTAATTAGGTTTTAGTTATCTTATATTAATATATTGCATATCTTTTCATACGAGGCCCGTTTTGGACGAAATAAATTGCGTTGAAACCGTACGGGCGTCGTCTATGACATGGAATGGAAGCAGAATTTATTTAAAGCTAAAATATCTTCTGTTTCAAATAAAATGCGAGTGTTTTAACGCTCAAGAATTTTTTTATGTTAGTCAAATTGAAATTATGAAGTAATTTAATTTTATTGACTGTTTTTTGGCAATTTAACTGACATTTTAATTGACACCTAGATTAAATTGATATGAATTTAAATTGACAGTTCAAATTGAAATTGAAACTAAATTGCCAGTAAAACATCCGATGTTGATAACTAGTAAATTTTTGTGATATTTGATTGATTTGGATGTTGACTATGATGGCTGCTATTGGTAGATATTTTGGATGATTTGGATGTTTATTTATTTTTATATGTCTGTGTTATCACCCTGTATAATATTGACATCATATAAACTGTTTTCTGAATTATATTCGAATAAATTAACAAATAAGTTGAAATGATATGTACCTATGACACTGTGATTTGGATTGAAATGATATATATCCATTCCTAGAATTAAAATGGATTAACTGATCACTTGGCCATAGGATAGAAAATTATGTACGGACACCAGATTGGTTAAATTAAATAATTTTAAAACTCTTGATTTTGAAATTACTTAAGTAGCTATGATTTAAAGAAATAAAATCGAATTTATAAAGATTGAACTAATTTCGAATTCGATGTTGAAATGTTGGATTGAAACTGCTAAAAGAAATTGTTTTAAAAGAATTTAATGTGGAATTTGAAGTTATGAAAGAAATACAGCTTGAAATATAGAAATTGAATTGTTTTAAAAGGTTTAAACTTTTACTTGAACTTCGAAGTAATTTAAGTAAAAGTGATATCAGTCGACATTTCAAAATTTCACTCGAAAATGGAATTAATTTTAAGATTTGAACCAAAATTGAATTAAGTGGTTTAAATCGATAGTTTGAAATTGGACTCGAAATTAATATAAATTGAAATGGTTTAAAATTGAGAATTGAATTGGAATCAATTCAAATTGGAATTGAAATCGAATTAATTTGAAATCAAAATTGAATAAATTTGCAATCGAAATTGAAATTGATTTGAATTACGATTGAAATTGAAATTGTTGGGGATTGAATCGAAGTTTAGTTGATTTGAATTGAAATGAGATTGAAAATGATTTGAAATGGAATAATTGAAATTGAATTAGTTGATGGAAATTTGGACTTAGGTCTAGATTTGTTAAAATAAAAAGTGACAGTTTGAACTGAAAATAAATTATTATATATAAACTGTTTAAAATCTATCTTCTTACATATTCAAATTATTTTGATTTTCCATGCTATTTCACTGTATAAACCATTTTCAATACTCAAACTATTTTATATTAAAATATTTTAACTTTTAAACTATTAAAAAAATTTCAAAGTATTTTCTAAAAATTCGAACCGGTCAAAATGGGAACTATTTATGTTTAAATCATGGATTTAACTATGAATTGGGTCAAAATGAAGTTATAACCTAAATTGTAATTCAAATTTAATTTTGAAGTGATATTAACACATCGAACTAAATTAACATATTTGAAGTAAATATGATGATTTTGAAAATGTAATACGATATTTGTACCGAGTATGAATTGTTTTCGAAATGTAAAAGTACCAACCGGTGTGTAAAACGACGTTTGATTGTTAAAGAGACCGGGGCCTCTTATTGGCATACTCTCTGTCAATATTGAAACCACTTTAACAACTATATACGCGGAGGAGACTTCAGAACAAAGTGGTTGTGATTGGCATCATTTGCTGAATTTGAAGAAAGAGAACGATAATGGATAGACCCCGGCACTTGTGCCATTATGAAATGACTAAACAGGACGGCTTGATAGGGCCAAGGGGCCTAGCTACCCCTAGCAGACATCCGTTCTTCGATTTTCTTGGACTTGGTCCATATAATTATTCTTGTTTTTGGTTTTGATTGGTGCACCTTAATTTTGGGATAATGTCCCTTTGACCTGATATGGGATGGTCGTACGCGGTGGGCGATCATGACTACATTGTGTTACCACCAGCTCTGCGATTCGAACTGGTAGTATCCTACCTTGGGCATTACCTCACATGCCTTGTCATATCTTTATCCTTATAAAAGACCACTATGATTTTTAGTGTTGTCATATCACGGCGCATCCCTATTCCCTGACGTGCCACTGGGGCTTATATGCAAGCTATATGACAATGCTTAAAAATACGTTAAGGGGGATCAATGTAAAGCCTTAACGCTAAGAAAAATATTTATTTTACCGATTAGACATTATATATATAGTGTATTCTACTATATATAATATTTTGATGGATCCTTAAAAATGGAAATCTCGTAACAAATCTTGAGTTGTTGCGCGCACGTTATACACTGGATAGGAGATGTGAAATCTTGTGAACATCTCTGATGCTATTATACTCATATTATGTGATATCGATTTGACTTACATAAGGATATTTTAGTCCCGACTTAAGTGTTTTGTCTTTTCATTACGCTCGGGTCAGCCCTAAGTTTTTTAGAGCATTGAAGATCATTCTTTTGGAGGACGAAGACGAAGATTTGATATTTTATTACTATTTTTATTTCTTGTGTCATATTTTCCTGCTGCATTATTATACTTTGTTTTTGTGGTATGTATAACTCAGATAGATATTGTATGAATTATAATCAAATGTATAGCAAATAGCTTCATAAACTTTTTTTATTATTATATTTTATCATTCCACTGCGAGATCCTGTATTTGTTTCTACTTCTTTTCTTATTTTTCTAAATTAACCCTACTGATTATCTATGTTCCAAAGTATTTGAGTTGGACATGTGTAGATTATTTTCAATTTAAACCTTCTGAAATGTGAATCATCACAGTTGGTATTAGAGCTTTGGTTTAGCAATAACCTTAGCTTTGTGGGGTTTGACTCATTAGAGATAGGGTAGTAATACCCTAGAATGAGTTTGTTTGAGTGTGTATATATGAGAGTGCATACTTGTTAGTGTGATAAAATGTTTTATATTGTGTTCGTCTGTTGAGTTGTTTATGAATTCTGGTTGATGCGTGGAATGCCATGTTATCGATAGAGGTTTCTAAACACTTAAATGAAGCAAGTCGACATAATATTGTTTTAAGATAGGGTAAATGTAATAATTTTACCTAAACTACATATTATATATAAAAAATAAATTGAATGAGAATAAATGAGTATAAAAAAATTAATATGAGTAATTGAGATCGAATTTAAATTGAAAGTAAATAAATTGAATGCAAATAGAATGAGTTTTATTAAATTGATTGTTAACTAAATAAATATGAATAAGCGAATGTTAAATAAAGAAGTGTTGATACATTTGGGTATAAGAGGTAAGAAATATAAGTTTAAATTATGTAATGAATAGATTTATAAAATAAATTGAATATGGAGTGAATAGATTGTAAAAACTAAGTTTGGAAATATTAACTTAAGTAATTTGAGTTTATGGATATTTATAAACTTAAGTAATGAGTTTTGAAATAAAATTCTAACATTAATTTAAGTTAAAAGGATGAATTTAAACTGAGAATTTGGGAATTTAAATCCCGGTGCTTTTGAAATTGTTTTCTAAGATTTTAAAAATAATATTAGTATCATTTAAAAATAATTACGAATAGAAATTGTTTACAAAAGGAATTAAAAGGACGTAAATCATGTACTCCACTCTTCTGTCGCTAGAAAATAATTTCAGTGGTGATGGCCACATAATCGACATTCATTTTCGAGTTTCAAAGTGGAGGAGGCCACTCAGTAGCCTTCCTACGCTTTTGATTCAATAAATGGATTTTGATTTAAAATTACTTAATATGATTTGATATATATAAAAGATATGAGTATAGATATTATTTCAAATTGATTTAAAATGAACCCGGTATTTGAATTCCTAAGATCTTGTTAATTGATGATTTTCAGTTTTGGAAATAAAGTGAATTATTTTGAATAATTAGAAACTTCTAAAATTGAGAAATAAGAAATTGGAGCTAAGCGTTTAAATAAATATGAGAAGTTAAATTATAATCTTAAATTTCAAGATAATGAAATTTAAACTTGTGTAAGTTATTGAACATTCTTATTAACTAAAATGAATAAGATAAATTTATACAACATTTAATTACATTCTAAAAACATATATATAACTGACTAGAAGTGTTTAAAAAGTTGAAATGTTAAATACAATGGTAACATAATATTATACAAGTTTGAACTTAAGTAATAAGAAATGTTTACCATATTGAAATTATGTTTAAAGAAATATTTATAAAAATTAAATTAAGCTGTTATAAGAAATGTTATAAACTTAGTTAATATTCTAAGGAATGTTAAATGAATAATTTTAGTAGTAAAAAGAAAATACTATTTAGATATGAATTTAAGAGAACGTAACAAATAAATTTAAATATATCTCCATAAATTATTGTAAAATAAAAATAAAATTTGCAAAGGATGCTTTAAAATTTAACTATAACAGGACTAAATGGAATAATTTTATAAAATGGTTCAAAAATGAATTTATATGAAATATGTTAAACATAAATGAAACGATTGAAATCTAAAAATTGAAATTTGAATAAATTGAACGTAAAGGAAATAAATGTGAATAAATTTGGAGCAAACCGATTAAATGTTAATAAAAATTGGATGTTAACAAGAAATGAAGTGTATAAATTAAATATTGATATTGAATAATGTAAATTCGCACAGTTATGAATTAATTGGATGAATATTGATGGTTGAATGGTTCATTTTGTTGCAAGCCATTGTTATTACTGTTTCTGATTACATATGATTGTTGTATGTTGTGTATTTGCGCTTGTGCTTATGATTTGGATTCAACATTCAATTTATATGGTTGTACTTAACCCATACATGTTCTATATCTTATTATAAGTGACCAATATTCAAATTTGAGCTGAGATAGGTACATACGAAGATCGTTTGATGTATACGCAGATTTTATATGCTTTTGCTTGGTTAATACATGTGTACTCGCTTGTATTAATAACAATAAGGTATGTATCTCGGATTACATACCGTACTTTTATATTTTTCCCTACAGGATGCCTCATCAATGGGATGAGATATATATTTGATATATTTGGTATATATTTGTGTTATATATTGTATTGAAAATTTTTTCCGATCAAGCCACGCAAATGAGACTGTGCCGAAATTTTAGGTAAATCCGGGTGTTAGAAAAATTTTGAGTTTTAAAAATTTTATAATTTGTTTTTATAAATAAGTTGTAATTTCTATAAAACCGATATCGAAGTGGCATAGCGATAGTATAGTAAAAGTTTCAAATAAGAATTTAATATTCTTATGTTGATTATTTAAATAAAATATATCAAATGTTAAATTCCTTACTTAACCCCTTTTCGAGGATGAAAAGTTTTGAGTGGAAGAAAATGCAACGACCCGTATTTTTAACTATTATATATTATTAAATTTAATATAATTATTGGATAAAAATGGTTAGAAATAAAAATTTAATGATTATTAATGTAATTTATTGGATAATTAAATTGTTTAAAATTTAATATTGGAATTTTTTTAAATAATGGAACCTTGAATTAAATACGAATGAAATGATTTCAAAAGCTGATCTAAATTTTATTTATACAAGAATGAAAATTATTTACTTTAAAGCTGAATTTAAAGGTAAATAAATAGAAGTTGGAAATTTCGTACTTAATTAACACATAAAAATAGCCATTTTAGCCATTGCCTTCGATTTTGTCGAAAAAAGTTTCATCGGATCCATAACAGTGAATTATTGCAAGATTTCAAGTTTCGTAGCGATTGGACTTGTCGTTTGGCCATATGAGCTTGAAACGCGCGGAAATGAATTAAATGAATTTAATTAAAATAAATTGATTTTGAAATGATATTTGCTGAATATGATGGAATAGGCTATCGAGACTAGTTTCATTGTATTCAGAATAGGGGTAAAATATATAGAATGCCAGGAGGCACGCTTCATTTGGAGTTCGGAATCTCACGGCCCAATCGAATCGGATATTTCTTATTATATTATAACAATATAAATATTCACCTTTATCTCCACCTCACACAATAACTCGTACATCTCGCCTACTTTCGGTCTCCCCTTGTACATCTTCCTATTCCCATTTCAAATCATTGCCGAAAAGGTAAAAAGAAAAGAAAAAAAGCAAAGGGAGTGCGCGAGAGCGAGCTGGGGCGCTGCACTTGGAGGCAAGGGAGGTGACGCTGGCAAGGGCGAGGGTCGAGTTGCATTCATAGTTGGAAGTTTAGGGTTTCGTGTTGTTTGAAATGCGCAATTGGATGATGCAGCGACTGGAGGAGGCAGCGGCGCAGGCAGAGGTTAAATGGTCGCTGGTAGTGGTTGCTCTGGAAGTGGCGCGCGAGTGGGTGTTATCAGATGGTGGTCTATTTGAGTGGGGTTGCGTGCGCAATGGATGATAGGTCGTGTGCGATGGGTTAGCTTTGAAAGGATAAGCGCCTATGAGATGAAGGTTGTGTGCTTTTTTTAGTTTAATTATTTTCTTTTATTTTGTTAATTATTTTTTAATTATTGTGTATTAATATATTGCATATCAATTCATATAAGGCCCGTTTTGGACGAAATAAATTGCGTTGAAACCTTATGGACATCGTCTACGACATGTAATAGAAGCGAAATTTATTTGAAGCTGAAATATTTTTAGTTTCGAATAAAAGGTGAGTGTTTTAATGCTAACAAATGACTAAATTATTTTTATGCTAGTTAAATTGAAATTATGAAGTAATTTAATTTTATTGACTGTTGTTCGGCAGTTTAACTGACATTTAAATTGACATCTAAATTGAACTGATATGAATTTAAATTGATAGTTCAAATTGAAATTGAAATTAAATTTCCAGTTAGACACCCAATGTTGATAACCGGTAAATTGTGGTGATATTTGACTGATTTGAATGTTGATTATGATGGCTACTATTGGTTGACATTTTGGATGATTTTTTATATATTCCTGTTATCACCCCATATATTATTGACATCATATAAACTGTTATATGAATTAGATTCGAATAAATTAATAAATAGGTTGAAATGATATATACCTATGGCACTATGTTTGGATTGAAATGATATATATCCATTCATAGAATTAAAAATGGAATAACTAATCACTTGGCCGTAGGACAGAAAATTATATATGAACACCGGATTGGTTAAATTAAATAATTTTAAAACTCTTGACTTTGATATTATTTAAGCGACTTTGATTCAAAGAAATAAAATCAAATTTATTAAGATTGAACTAATTTCGAATTCAAGGTTGAAATGTTGGATTGAAATTTCGAAAAGAAATTGTTTTAAAAGAATTTAATGCGAAATTTGAAGTTATGATTGAAATACAGCTTGAATTATAGAAACTGAATTGTTTTAAAAGGTTTGAACTTTTACTTGAACTTCGAAGTTATTTAAGTGAAAGTGATACAAGTCGATGTTTTAAAATTGCACTCAAGAATGGAATTAATTTTAAGATTTGAATCAAATTCAAAAATTGAAGTTTAATTTGAATTAAGTGGTTTAAATTAATATTCTAAAATTGACCTCAAAATTTATATAAATTGAAATGGTTTAGAATTGAGAATTGAATTGAAATCAATTTAAATTGGAATTGAAATCGAAATTGAATTAATTTAAAATCGAAATTGAATAAATTTGAAATCGAAATTGATTTGAATTTGAATTGAAATTGTTTGAAATTGAATCGAAGTTTAGTCGATTTGACTTGAAATGAGATTGAAATGATTTGAAATGGAATAATTGAAATTGAATTGGTTGATTGCAATTTGGACTTAGGTCCAGATTTGTCAAAATGAAAAGTGACAGTTTGATTTGAAAATAAATTATTTTAATATAATCTGTTTAAAATCTACCATCTTAAATATTCAAATTATTTGACTTTCCAAGCTAACTATATAAACCATTTTCAATCCTTAAATCATTTTATATTAAACTATTTTAACTTTTAAACTATTTAAAAAAATTCAAACTTTTTTCTAGAAATTCAAACTGGTCAAAGGGGGAACTGTTTATATTTAAATCATGGATTTAACTATGAATTGGGTTAAATAAAGTTATAACCTAAATTGTAATTCGAATTGAATTTTGAAGTGAAATTGACTCATCGAGCTAAATTGACATATTTTGAAGTAAATATGTCGATTTCAGAAACGAATGATATTTAGAAGCAAATACGATATTTTGATATCAAGTATGAATTGTTTTCGAAATGTAAAAGCACCAACCAAACGAAGTTTGATTGTTAAAGAGACTGGGCCACTTATTGACATACTCCTTGTCAATATTGAAGCCACTTTACAACTGTGTACACGGAAGAGATTCCAGATCGAAGTGGTTGGATTTATCATCATTTGCTGGATTTGAAGAAAGAGAATGATGATCAATAGACCCCATCACCCGTACCAATTTGAAATGACTAAAACATGACGGCTTGACAGGGCCAAGCGGGCTAGCTACCCCCAGCAGACATCCATTCTTCGATTTTCTTGGACTTGGTCCATATTATTACTCTTGTTGTTGGTTTCAATTAGTGCACTTGTTTTTAGGATAACCGTCCTTGACTTGATATGAAATAGATGTATGCGACGGGCAATCGTGGCAACGATGCATTACCACCAGCCCTGCGATCTGAACTGGTAGTATCCTACCTTGGGAATTGCCTTATGTGCCTTGTCATATTTTTATCCCTATACGAGACCACTGCGATTTTGGTTTAGCGTTATCGTATCACGGCGCATCTATATTTCCCCGACGTGCTACTGGGGCGTTATATGCAAACTATACAACAATGCTTAAAAATGCATTAAAAGGGATCAATGTAAAGTCTTAACGCTAAGAAAAATATTTATTTTACTGATTAGAAATTATATATATAGTGTATTCTACTATATATAATATTTTGACGGATCCTTAAGAGATGGAAAATCCTGTAACATCTCTTGAGTTATTGCATGCACGTTATACACTGGATAGGAGATGTGAAATCCTGTAAACATCTCTGATGCTATTACACTCATATTATGTGATGTCGGTTTGACTTATGCAAGGATATTTTAGTCCCGAATCGACTGATTTGTCTTTTCATTACGCTCGGGTCAGCCCTGAGTTTTTCAGCACATTGAAGATCATTTTCTAGAGGACTAAGACAAAGATTCGGTATATTATTACTATTATTATTTCCTGCATCATGTTGTCATGTTGCATTATTATACTTTCTTTCTGTGGTATATATAACTTTGAAAGATGTTTTATGAATTATAATCAAATGTACAGTAAACAACTTCATGAACTGTTTATTTGATTATTATATTTTTTTCATTCCGCTGCGAGATTCTGTATTTGTTTCTTCTTCTTTTCTTATTTTTCTTAATTAACCCCATCGATTGTCTATGTTCCAGATTGTTTGAGTTGGACATGTGTGGATTATTGTCAATTCAAACCTTCCGAAATGTGGGTCGTCACAAAACCCATTTGCCACTAATACTTCTAATTATGAAGCGGGCTTCTATAATACATTTAAAAGAGAAATAGGCAGATTCTGGCATTTAAAACCTCAATCAAGGTAGACCTCATCATTTAAGACTTAATCCAAGGTAGACCCTGTAATTTAAGACCTATTGCTAAGGTGGTTTCCTAACAATATTGTCAATGGTTGGCAGGTCCTAGCTACAAAGACCTCTAACCACTATTTAAGGCATTCTACATTTAATGTCCAACTACAGCCACATCTATCGTCGATAAAGTTGTAGCCACGTAATAGATAGTACCCAAGCTACATAATACCTTTAAAAGGACTAGGCGGATTCTAACCATTTAATACCTATATTCTAGGTATGTCCTACGTTAGTTAATACCTAGCCCCAGGTGGACTCCTCACTGGAACTATCATTATTATGGCCTTAGTAATATAATGGACTGTACCTAAGCTACTTAATACCTCACTAATAAGGACTAGGCAGAATCCTAACCATTTAACACCTATTTATAGGTAGGCCTTTGTCATTTAATACCTAACCCCATGGTGGACTCCTCACTAGTACTATCTAGCTGACATTGCTTGAAAATCTCGTTGGGATACTTAATACTTCTTTTATAGGAAATAGGTGGACCCTACAATCACTTAATACCCCAAACCTGAAGCGAACCCTTCCTGAGATATCCACTGTCACTCTTGATTGTAAATATGGAATCTCATTAGGTTACTTCTTTTGGTAGGAAGATGGACTCAAACTAAAGTAAACCCTTTTAGAGACATCCTGTAACAACCCACATATTTATCGATTTTATATTTAAATATTTTATCGTTCATCGGATTTTGGTCCGAAAAGCTACTTTTTGCAAACAGTCGAATTGGGACTCGAGACCACCCTCATTGAGTTCAAAATGACGTTTGCGACCTTTTTGAGTATAAACTTCGATATGTTTGGAGATAGTAGAATTTTGACCTTTTTCACTTAGGGCTTTGGTTTGGGCTGAACCCATTAGCCACTTACTAACTCAGTCCCAACCCACTCCAACTCTTCATTACTTCATTTCATATTCCTAACACTTAAGCTTAAGCAAAAATGGTGGAAGAGAGTGGGAATTAGAAACTTCAAGCCTTAGTTCCTCTTGCTAGCTCATGTCTTGCTCCAAAATCAAAGAGAACCCATTTGTAAGCATCTCCTTCTTCTTCTCCAACTTATTCTCTCTTTGATTTCAGAAATTCCTAAACCTAATTTAGGAAATGTTTCTCTTTTAAGCTTAGATTGAAGCTTCTTGAGTTGTTATTGAAGAGGAATTGATCTTAGCTTGTTTTAAAGCTTCTTCTTCATTTGTTTGGGTTCAAAGGTGAGATTTTTATCTCACATCTATGCTTATATTTATCTTCGAATGTTAGGTATGAATTCCTAACACTTATTCATGTGCATTTGCTTTTGGTTTGGATTGATTTGGTGAATATTCCAATTTTTGGTGTTTTAAGTTCAATTCGTTAAAAATCCTAACTTTGATGTTTGAACATGTTTTTGGTGATGCATCGAGGAGCATATAGGGCCGGGTAGTCGATTGGCATAAACCCTTAGCGCCGTTGCTCATGCGATTGCAAATTGATCGAGATTTGCACCTCATTTGAAATAGGGCATGGGAGTGCCAGCAACAGGTTCGGTCGACCGAGCCCCTGGGCCGGCCGACCGACCTGTAGAACGGGCACTTCCTGCCTCTGTTTGGAAGTGCAGGCTACAGGGCTCGGTCGACCGAGCTCAGGGTCCGGTCGACCGACCTGCTACCCCGTGCACTTCTGTTTTTGGTTCGGTCAACCGACTCAGGGAGTCCGGTCGACCGACCTGCTGCTATTTGCCAATTATGCCTATTTTGCCTAGTTGTCTGAATTTCCAACTCTAATCGATTTGTGTTATTTCCCTATTTGTTGTTATCATTTGTTATTGACTTTGATGACTTATTTTCTTCGGGAATTCTTGGAATATCCATTTCGATGGATTCGGTATCGATTTCTTTGGATTTTATTCACGTTTTCGAATGTGAATCTTAGTGATTGATTGTTCCTATAATCTTCTTTGTGATTTGTCACTTTAAAAATATAAAGGTTTTCTATACTAGTAGTAAATATCAAAACTCTTTCTTCAAATGATTTCAACACTATTTTATTACAAAGCTCGTTTTCTTAAACCGTTTTCCAATATATTAGTATATACAAACCTTTACCTCACTCGTATGAGAAATCTAATTAAACGACTTAGTAAAACAAGTGGTATGAAACGCATGCGTTTACTTCGTCGGTTAATTCTTGGACTTGTTCGATTGAAAACTCTTGTGACAATTTTCTAGTGGAGATATACAATTTGTTCGTAAATATTTAAGTTAAGCTAGTGGTTATGGGACATGAAGCTAAGCTCATATATTTACTAGCTTACTGTAATTGACACTTCTCTTTGATCATGACGATCATTTTATGGTTTAGACTAGCATTGTGCGATGTCTCTTTGTCCACGTGGAGGACTGTACGTCGTTTTTATTGAGCTTCGGCTCACTAGGAGGAGCTTCGGCTCAATGTCCGCAATGGGGGACTATACCCTGTCATGAGGAACTTCGGTTCACCAGGAGGAGCTTCGGCTCAAAGTCCGCAATGGGGGACCATACCCTGTCAGAAGGAGTTTTGACTCACCAGGAGGAGCTTCGGCTCAAAGTTCGCAATGGGGGACCATACCCTGTCAGGAGGAGTTTTTGACTCACCAGGAGGAGCTTCGGCTCAAAGTCCGCAATGGGGGACCATACCCTGTCTGGAGGAGCTCTGGCTCATTTTTATGGATTGGCCATCCTTTTCTTGTGATATCTGGATTTCGTGTGTTGAATTCTGGAATTTATGCTTCACCTATTTTTGTGATTTCTATTGATTTGATTTATCAATTATTGTGGCTTGGTTAATGAAATTAGGAGTATTACATTCCTTTTATCTTGAGTAGATCTTTGAGATATTGATTAATCTCTTATTGATTGACTCACCAGGAGGAGCTTCGGCTCAAAGTCCGCAATGGGGGACCATACCCTGTTAGGAGGAGTTTTGACTCACCAAGAGGAGCTTCGGCTCAAAGTCCGCAATGGGGGACTATACCCTGTCAGGAGGAGTTTTGACTCACCAGGAGGAGCTTCGGCTCAAAGTCCGCAATGGGGGACTATACCCTGTAAGGAGGAGTTTTGACTCACCAGGAGGAGCTTCGGCTCAAAGTCCGCAATGGGGGACTATACCCTGTCAGGAGGAGTTTTGACTCACCAGGAGGAGCTTCGGCTCAAAGTCCACAATAGGGGACTATACCCTGTCAGGAGGAGTTTTTGACTCACCAGGAGGAGCTTCGGCTCAAAGTCCGCAATGGGGGACTATACCCTGTCTGGAGGAGTTCCGGCTTATTTTTCTGGGATTGGCCATCCTTTTTCTTGTGATTTCTGGATTTCGTGTGTTGAATTCTGGAATTTATGCTTCACCTATTTTCGTGATTTCTGTTGATTTGATTTATCAATTATTGTGGCTTGGTGAATGAAATTAGGAGTATGACATTCCTTTTATCTTGAGTAGATCTTTGAGATATTGATTAATCTCTTATTGGTTTTTCAATTACTTATTTATCACAGCTTGGCATTGTGATTATTATACGTTTAGTCATATTTCTTATTCTATATCATTTCATCTGATATTTATAGCTAGACTGATCCGTTTATTATTTTCTTATTAAATAATACTCGGGTCAGACCGAGATGTTACAGGTGCTTCTGCTTGACTCCTTATCGGACCATCATATGACTTTTGGCTAACTACTTAGATTAGTAGTTTTTGTTGTATACATTTGAGATACAGACTCTATGATGTATACTTATTCTTTTGTCTAGCACTTGTATCTATTCTTTTTGATATTGTGGATCTTGTTTGACCACTACTCTGATGTACACTTTCATGTGTTATATTCATATCTATTTCCGCCTTTGTGATATGAAATATCTGTGACTGATTTGTGTTATGTTTATTTCTATATTTGTTTCCGAAGACCTTTATAGCCACTGTGTAGTAGCTTTGAGTTTGTGTCGGTATGTCGGGTTTCCTCTTGAGATGAAAAGTTATATTTTTATCCGGCATATCGGTACTCGCACAAAGCAATTATACAGATGGTCGCTCCTCAACAGCCTTATTCTCCGTGCTAGTCGACAGCATTACTCCGTAGTGTTCTTGTCTAGCGTGGGTATAGAGGTGGGGCGTCACACATCCTTATTTATTTGGAGTCTCACTAGGTTACTTAATACTTTCTTTTGCGACAAAGGTAGACCCTACAGCCACTTAATACCTCAAACTAGAAGTGAATCCCTATGGAGATATACCCCACCACTCCTAATTAAAAATTTGGACCATTTAGTACTTTCCAATTAAGAAAGCAGGCCCAATCTCTCACTACGTCATGGGTCCTAGGATTAGTGATATATCACATCAGTATCAAGTGCACCCAACTGCTGGTAAACTCAAAGTGAAGGGCACTCTTCTATCAATGACTGTACTGACCTTGCATCACTAACCCACTAAGTCCAATTATCCATTATAAGTCCTTACTTATATCATTTTTGGTAGACATTGGGCTTAGCTTACTAATTCCCTTTTTATTTAAGGAAATAAGATTTACCTTAAATACTTATTTATCCATGAATCCCCATTTTATGCTCATAAATGTCAATTTGTCCATAAAATTCTAAGGATGCTTCCTAAGAGATTTATGTATGATTACTAATTTCAAATTAGTAACCATTTTAACTATTCCATAGTTATTAATTCAACTTGTTTATTTATACGTCCCATTATTCCACTTCCCCCATCAAGTTATTGCAACTCCCAAATTTATTACCATTTATTTCTCATTTATTGGAGTTACAACCTTTTATATTCATTTTCCATTAATTAATTATCCTATATGCAAATATTACGAGTAAACGTCATTATTAGCTTTTTATTTAATTATTACAAGCGCTGTAGATTATGCTTATCGAATATATTCTAGTTATATGTCTTCACTAGAATACTCTTCTCCATGTTCAATTGTTGGAATCATATCTAAAATGATTATCCGCTACAATATTCATAAATTAGTCCAAAATAAAAGTCTTAACTTTAAAATATAAAAAATTACATCATTTGAAATTTCAAGGAATAACTTTTTCTTTTTATTACTGAAATAGACAATGTAAACTAAAATGAATTCATACTTTACACATCTCTTTCTCTTTTTATTTGCATCTATTCCTTGCTAGATCAAACATTTTATTTTTTCTAAAAGGGAAAGAAATCAAACTAATTTAAAATATTAACAGATCTAAATTCCAACAATTCCAAACATAGAAAAGTTTATATTCCAACAAGATTAGGGTAATTATACAACCTATTTTCAGATCTAGAATAAATTTCATTCAAATCAATACTCTACTTTTGAGACTGATTTCCAAATTAGGTTTTAAACAATTCTAAATCAATTCATAAATAAGAATATATAGGCTATATTCATTATATTCAGATTATATTCAATATATTGCCTACAACTCATATACAATTATTTACTTAGGCATAATAATCAAACAAACACCAACGGGATGATTTTCATATTATAACAATCTATAAAATTTCCTACTCACCTTTTTAAAAGCAATCCAAATCTCTAAATCTGAAGTAGAACATTTGATTCATATCTAAATCCTTTACAATCCAAGAAATATGTATAAAAAGGTATGTATATACACACATTAGAATTACAGATCTGAGAAGAGATTTTGGATTAGGAGAGAAATTAGATACAAATATATAAATTACCTCAAATATGTGTATAGTTGAATCTCTTCTCCTTTTCATTAGATTTCTATTCTTATCCGATTTATATAAATATGGATAAAAATATCTTATTTTTATAATTTAGAAATAAAGTGGTGAAGGAGAAATAATAGAGCTTTGCTATTGCCTCTAGAAAAATATGAGAAGGGAAGGGAGGGCTAGGCCTGAATTTGTAGGTGCTGGAGTCAACTAGAATCGTTAGATCAAAATATATTAAATTCGAGCCGTTGGGCCTAGGCTAACCCTAGCCGCTCGAAGGTGACCGGTCGACCGCCCATGGAGCACTGGTCGACCGATAGGGTTCGAATGGTCCCAATGATAGGTCGGCCTATTGGGCCCGAATGATTAATTAATAAACGTTAATGTTTCTTATTTATTTATTTTTGTTCCGAATTCATTTTTCGTCCATAAATACTTTATTTGGACTCCGATTGAAATCTCCGAATATGAAAGTTGCTCATAATTTCACCACGAATGCAATGGTGTAAGTTTCATGGTCAAATTTCATTGCTTTCAAAAATTCCATTTTTGTAGCCTAATTGGTTGATTAACTAATTAGGTAACAAACACCAAATTACGGGTTTTATATTATAATTTATAACCAAGATCAAAATACATCTTTTGTTTTAAAAAAATTCTACAAATGTACATACTGGTATCAATACATACATACTGGTATCAATTTTAACCAATGAATTTATTAAGGTTTATTTATTTATTTATTTTACAAAAAACCATTGTTGATTGTATGTTTTAGACCAAATTGTGACCTTCATTTGTAATGCTCATTTACATGAGATGTGCTATATAAACTGTATTTAAATGTCAGAATAAGGATCTAAAAAATAACGCTAATATCGTTAAACATACTTCAAACCTTATATCCTAGTTTTCCCCATTTTTATGTGCAATAGCATGGAACTATACATTATTTTTAACGTCTAAAATTAATTGTAAAAACCAACATAATACGCTTACAATTAATTTCAAATGTTAAAGTTAGTGGATTGTAGAAACTTAAAATTTAATATCCTAGAAAAATGAATAAAAAAGGAAACCTAACTGTGGAATTTAAATATCAATGTATACATATACATACATATCAAGTTAACAATCAGATATTACTCAACCTTATATAATAAATAATATGCATATTTCAATACATTAATTATTAAAATGACAACTATGTAATCATGATGCAAGAGATGTGCCAATATATCTTGTGGATATGACTCCTTCTAGACACTTTTCTCCCTTCTTTGCTTTCATCTGCAAACTTTCAAATACATATATACATAGAATAAATGGAAAATGAGTCAACTATATTGCTTCTAAAACTATACACAATGATTATAGGCTTGATAGCTATTGCATAGGAAAAAACTGCCTACATACACTTTTTGGGGATCAAGCCCGTAAATACTTGCTGATACATAACAAGTATAACATTCATGCGGCCATTGCTACCAATGCAACTAATGTAACTAGCATAAGCAGAAACGGTATTCCTATTTATCCATTACAACAAATCATCATATGGGTCAAAAAACAATAATAAAAGATAGCTATCAAACAAGAACAACATTCAATGTAAACCCCAATCACCACATAAGAAAACAACACAAATATACTTATATACATACTGCTCATCAACTATAGTAAAATATCATCAATGTAAGTATAAGTCATCAAATGTGTACCAATCACTCTACAATATAAACACAACAACAGTCGTCAAATCTGTATTGATTCAATCAACATTAGTAATACAACATCTGTCATTATAAAACCATATTCATCTGTTTGCCGACTAATAGCAATAATGGTAGAACACATTCATCAAAATGTGATATCGTTTTAAAACATCTAATATATATGACAATTACAATCAATAATAAATCACACATTTTAAAACCATTTAAATAATATATTTACGACCATTGCCCTCTTAAGTATATATATTTATTCCATTATTTTTATTATAAAAGCTTCATTTATTTATTACATCTTAAAACAATAACACTTCTTTAAAAACGATAATATACTTCTGAAATCCTTTATTGTACTCCAATTGTTCAAATACCCTAAACATCATACTTTACATCAAAAATAGTTCTCTTCATCAAATCGCTTTTTATAATGATATTAGTATTACTTTACGTCAAAATAATAACATATGTTAGAACCACTTTAATACTTTACAAAACTAGTTTATTACTATTTATTCTAAAAACAGAACATTTTATTTTAAATAATCGAAACTTTTTTATTTCAATCATCTCAAGAATAGTAATTATTTATCCAAAAACACTTTTAGAATTCTTTGCTGTTACTGTTATTATTCACAAAATACCTTTTTATTTTGTCTCGTAAACAATAATAATAATATTTTTACCATAAATACTGTAAATAAATCATTTTTTCATTTACATAAATGATAATGTTTTCATTGGAATTCACGTTATTGTTATTTGAAATTCTGTTTTATTTCATAAATAATAATAATCTTCCCAAATCCCCATTTATAATATAATTTTAGTTATTATTTACGAATTTTGTTGAAATTCATAAATAATAACCTTATTAGATTTCATACTTTAACCTCAATAAAATTATTAAATCATTGTTATGTACAGATACCGTCCAAAATATGTAAATAACGTTATTTATCATTTATTTATATAATTTTCCCATTATTATCTATTAATTTCTAATTAATTATTTTCTAATTCAAATCAAATAATTTATTTTAGTTAAACATCCATAAATACCGCAATCAACAATAATTATCCAATCAAGGCATAGTACATCCAAAAAATTGCAATAGCAAAATAGTTACATATATAACGCAATATATATCAATAATTATGACTTCTCATCAATATATAAGTACTTTACAATTTTAAATTCATATTAATTAAATTAAATAGTCCATACTAATGTACTTTTGCTAATTGCCTCCAAATTTTGCAAATCATCCAAAATTCCGCCACGACTCCAATGGAAAAAACCATGCGTGAATTGAAGTTCATATATTAAAGATATAGAGCTTAAAAGTTTTAGAGAATAATTTGTAAATAATAAAATAATTGAGCTAAAACGAAAAAGAAGTTTACCTACTATAGTATATGCTGCTCCCCGTCGTTGACTATTCCTCGGCCTTTGACTACCAAACGTTGCCGCTTGAGATGCCTGACCACGAAATCGATGACGCTGTCGTGCTCCGCCCCTCCCACGCCACCAGAAGGACACCTATGTAACATCCCCCTACTTGGAGGCCCAAAACTAACGGCTATGAATGCCACAATCATCCGTAGTTATTAATTCTCGACGGCCAAATATGGCTGTGTTAGATTCATTGATACACAGAAACATATGAATACGGAAAAATTATAAAATTGCAAACAAAGTCCATAGTCCATTACAAAATATTTCAAATTCATTATATAATTCTCGTATGCAGACCACGTTCAGATAACATATAATTAATACAAAATACGCAAAGAGCGACATATAAAGATGCCTCCTTGGATGATCAGAGTATATAAGAAGGCATTAAAACAATTTACCTTTATAATTAAACATACAACAGAAATAAAAGAACTATAGTAACAAGATTTCCTCTTGCACGACTTTGGAAGCTTTGTTTGTCTAAAAGAACATCTGATAACCTTAACTCTCAACCTACTCGAAATCAATTAAGTACCCGAGAGTTTTAGGGGAAAACAAAAAACTTCGAGTCAGACATAAAGCCCGGTATGAATAATAACCTACCATCTCAAACCATTTAGATAGCCAGTGAGAGCACACTACTTAACAGAACGGGTTTTTCCCACATTAGTATCCTAAAATATTTATAAAACCATATACCGTGCTTCTGTACCTACAATGGTTAAAAACATACTATTTCAAAACATTATAATGATATGCAAAACAAGTAAATCAAATCAATATTACTCATCCCCTTTCATTCTTACTATCTGTCTCAATTATAGTTTCTAATGTTATTGTTAACCTGTTAAATGTTTATAGACTATCTGTCCAATTTCATAATTTTCATGGGATTACTAAGAACCTATTGGTAACTCCAATAACTTTTCTATTATCCTAATTTTCATGGGCTAACTAGGAACCTATTGACTAACTATCAATATCTTAATCCGGATATAGTTTTCATAGGCTAACTTTAAACCTACTGGCCCCTGCCAATACCAATCATAGTTTTCATGGACTGACTATGAACCTATTTGCCTTTGCCAATATCTCTCCTTTTACACAGGTTTCATGGGCTTACCGTGAACCTATTGGCCCTTGCCAATATCTTTAAATTAGACTTTATCATTTCATAAGTTATATTCACTACTGGGTTACCCTAACTGGTTATTCTTCCCTCCCCAAAGTACCATTATGGGTTAATTATAATGTAAATGAATATACTGCGGAGTCAATGGAGTCGAAAGGTACTGCTGTTTGAGGCGGATCCTACTTTTCTGAATTAAAGGCCGAAGTTTAGCTACTTTTAGTAATATTTTTTAATAATATGTGTAACAACCCGATATTTTATGTCATTTGCATGCACACATGTCGGACTTGAATTGCTCAAAATACTGCATTGTAATAAAATTTGGAGTAAATAAAACCATTCACAGAATCACAGACACTGAAATATCAGAATAACTCGCAACGGAAATAAAAATACCATAATAGTCTATGAAGCTACTATAACAAGGTCTCAAAACAAAATACATAATATCAGTCTGAAAACAAGCACATCAGAAATCCCAAATACATATAAGTTCACTAATACAAGAGCTGAAATAGAACAAATGAAACTAAAAGATAGATAAATAGGTAAGCAGAATCTCCAGCGATTACTAGCTCCAGAAAGAGAAATCTAAAGCTGTGAATACCCAGGCTGACCCGAGCGTAAAGTAAAACACAAAACACTCGAGTCAGGACATACATACTTATACAATGTAAACCAACTCAAGTAAACTGTAGTGGTAATGCATAATAACTTAAAGGATGCTTGGGATCTCCCATCCTCTAAGGATCCGTTAAATCATAAATTAAATACATCTAAAAATCATAAGACATACAGAGAAGTGTACCCATGGTTAACATTCCAAAAAGGTCTATAATTTCGAATTAAAATCATTCATTTAAACCATAAAAAGGTGGAGTCATTATACCTTCAAATGAAATATCAAATTCCTAAAATTTACCCTTTTCAGAGTTCATTTATTCACTTAAATGCATTAAAACGGTAAAATTTCAGCTTTCCACAGCACTTAGAAAATGCTGCGGTAAGTTACATTTGAAAGCAATTCAATTCAACAAGGACAACATTTAAAACTACTGTAATAGTTCAATTATATTCAAAAATCTCATTTCAGCCAACTGCAGCACTTACAAAGTGCTACTGTAGCTCTTTGATTAATTTTACGTTTTAATTTTTATTCTTCAGCCACAGCACTTACCAAGTGCTATAGTAGCTCTTAGTTAATTTTAGCCTTTTAGTTCACTTGCATCAACCACAACACTTACAAAGTGATGTCGTATCCTTTACAATAGATTTTAAGTTAACTTCAGAAACAATAGCATTTCTGAAGTGCTGTAAATTAAATTTCCAAATTTTCAATACAATTTCAGAACAATTTAATTTCAATTTAAACAATTTTAACTTATAAAAATCATATTTTTCAACTCAAAAATATTCATTTAAATCCCCTTTAACTTATGATTTTTATAAAGTAAAATTTTATACATAAAAATCAAATTCTTCTTAATAATTTAATTATTAAATTCAAACATACAATTTTCTATTCTTTACATTTTAAAAACTAACTTATCACTTAAGTTTTAATTACCATTTCAAAATATAAACTTAAATTTCCATTTCATTTACTTAAACTTAACTTTTATTTTAAAACCAAATCTCAAATTTAAATATTAAGTTATATTCAAATTTCACTTTTAAACATTCATTTATTTAACCATTTAATTCATAGAAAAAAATCAATAACACTCATTAATTAACTTTAAATTTAAATCAAATTATCATATTTATTTACTTAACTTAAACTCCATTTTTAAACAAAATCTCAAATTCAAAATTTATTTATATTTCAAATTTTAACTTAATCATTTGTTTATTTTAGCATATTTAACTTATAGAAAATCACTAATACTTTATAAAATCATTTTTAATTCAATTTATATCAAAATATCATAATATACAATTTTAAAATACTTTAAATTCCAGAATATATATATATATATATATATAATAACTACGGATCTGTATAATATTTTCTAACCTAGGTCAAGTGATACGGATAATATATCATTTCAATCCGTAATTTACAAAGAAAAATCCGGGTTCTATCATTTCAAACCCGTAATCTCAAGTAAAATAAAATAAATAAAAATCGCTCAGGCCTATCATTTCAGTCCATAACGATTTTACCCCATTCTAAATTCCGTTCGGGTATGTATCATTTCAACCCATAGTAATTCTATTCTACAGGGAACTTACAGTGTGAGAAACATATGTAAATAAACAGTATAGCAACAAATAGCAATATAAGATGATATGACAGGTTTATAAACAGGGTTAACATCATATAATTCATATCACAGGCAGTTATAACATGATATAATAATTCTACAGATTCACTTGCTATTAATTCACATTTATATACGTATAAATGTTAGGCATGAATACTCACCTTTTTATGCTGGAGATAGCAAATCAAAACACACCGAATAAATCCAAAAAGCATGATAACACGACACAGCATGACATAGCACGACAATGGTTTCAAGTGAGTGGAGAGAGTCAAGATTATTATGTTGTATTCAACCCATAAACAAGACAAAGTAACATATGAATATTTATAACACAAAATACATAGAAACAAATGGAATAAAAAGCAACAAAGACAAGACCTTGCCTTTACCATTCAAAAGCTTGGCCTAGGGACTCTTATGCTCAGCTATGATCATGCCAGGCTCGGGTTTAGCAACAACATAACATGGCCACACAAGTTTTTGAAGAAGATGTAAAGAGATATGAGCTATAAGGTGAAGAAGACAAAGGAACAAGGCAAAAGGTGAAAGGTTTGGTGCATTTTTAGCTCGGCTTGGTCACATATGGGCTCGGCCATATGGGGTTCATGTCAGGTCAGAGCTAGAGTGATGGTCAGGGTCAGGTTATGATGGTGGTGATGGTGCAAGATTGGTGGCCGAAATGCATATATGAAGAGTATGGTGGATTTCTAGGATTGGCTAGCATAATTTCAAGGAGTTTGGCAAAACTTTGTGGCGCAAGCTTAAACAAATGGTCACGGCCTGATTATGATCAAAGGAGGAGGGGAGGTTGCTGTTGTAGATGAAGGAGGTGAAGGTGATGTGGTGGTGAAAAGGTAGTGGCCGAGCAAGACAAGGTAGAAGCAAGGCAAAAAAACAATGAAAGAAGAAGAGAGAAGTGAGAAAAAGGGAAGAAGCCACTAGCAAAATATTTTCAGAAATTCATTTTTGTCGTGAGTTTTGAGGAGATGATGAATTTCTCACATGAATGAGGAATGGAATACATGGCTATGCAAAAAAACGTAGGCGGCCAAGCAAAATGAAAGGGAAAAAGCAAGTGAAAAGACAAGGTAAATGGAAAGCCACAAGGAAAATGAAAGGTCTTAGTCTCTTGGTATTTCCATTTCTTTTAAATAAAAATAAATTAAATAAATTTCAGTAAACAAAAAGAAAAAGAAAAAAATAAGGTGAAAAAGGAAGTAAATAAATATTTTAAGAAAAAATAGAAAATAAATAAGAAAATAGTTAATTAAATTGAAACTAGAATTAAAAATTGAAAACAGTATACAATAAACATTTGAAAATTATAATTACACTTATAAAATGTTTTTAAAAATAAAATTATATACATAACATGTCATGTTAAATATATGTACACAAATTAGAACAAACAAAAATATTTTTTGTACAAATTTAAATAAAATAATTTTGTTAAATAAAACAATTACACACAATAGTGTAAAAAGCATAACTTTCACAATATTAATCGGATTTCAACGAAATGAAAAGTAGCATTCTTGAAGTTTTTTTATTTTCATAATAAAAGATAAAATTAAAAAAAATTAATATTTAGATTTTAAATTTAAAAGTAAAAATTTGACCATATTAACCAAGATACACATTTTTGGAAAATATTCTATTTATTCATGTTTGGACATATAATTCACATAAAAATCAAAATCTATATTTAAAATAACAAAATTTATTCATTTTAATCAATAAAATAAAGTTTTTAAATCAGGAAATTCAATTAAAATAATTAAAATATACAAATAAAAATAATCACAAAATACAGGGTTGTTACACTCTCCCCCACTCAAATCTTTTCGTCCTCGAAAAGAACGAACAAGGAAAATAAGGAAAAGAAAGATAGACAAAGCAAATAGTACCTTAAAAAAAAACAATTCCGGGTTCGAAGCCTGAAGCTCTCTCTGTCTCCCAGGTACAATCCGGATCATCAGTGCTTCACTGTACTTTGACCAGACTAACTGAATTCCTTTTTAGCTGCTTCGTATCTCTGTCGACAATACGAAGTGGCTTCCTGTCGACGGTCAGATTAGGCTAAATATCCAAACTATAAAGAGCAGAAGGCTGAACAAAAAGAGATGGGTCATGAAGATACCAGAGAAGATGTGAGACGTGCAATACATCATGCAATCCAAAAAGCTTCTCGGGCAAATCCAAACGATAAGCCAAAGAACCAACTCTTTCTACAATGCAGAGAGGACCCTTGAAGAGGAAGAAGGTAGGAGAATAAGAATAGCTAGAAGGGAAAGTAGGTTGAAAGACAAGGATGACCATTATTTTAAAACCATTATATGTATTTATAACATTTTAGACATTTTATAATATGATGAATAGTCATTTGATTCAAATTTGTCGGTTCGAAGTAAACAATATTTAAAACATTTTAAATTATTTAGAAAGGAAAAATAAATTGTAACAACCCGGTATTCCATACCGAATAACTATCATCTTAGAACGATTTCTTCTCCTAGCCCATTGCCAATTGAAGTTTTTAAATTTGAATTTAAAATTCTTTTACAAATTTTTAGTAAAATTAAAGGGCTTTAAAAATATAATATTAGCCCTTGTTTTTATTTGGGTCGTGATAATCTCCTTAGCGAATAACCCGTTCCCCTTTTTACCTCAATTCGACCCGTCCCCTTCTTATTTTCGTTCATTTGAAAAACCTAGCTCATGAAGAAAATAAAATGGAGGCGGTCTCGTTCGTCCTCTTCTCCAAATTAGGGCTTGGAATTGTGGTGGCCGACTTTACTCGATCGTTGCTCGTCTCTCGTGGTGCTCGCGGCCGCTTGATTTGTAATCGTTTCTGCTTCTATATTCGTCGACAAGGTGAGTAGCACTCACATCTTATTTAATCTCAGAAATATGCGATTTTGTGAATTGATTTATATGGCTTTGATGGTTTTTGGATCTGCGTTCGACGATGTTGTTTTGGTTGGTTTTGGCTATCTTGTTTACTGCCTCTGATTATTGCGTCCGGTAGCACATTCGACCTCGTTTAATTTACTTGCTGCTTTGTGACTTTTGGTTGTACATTCATCCAGTAGCATATTTGACTTAGTTTGATTTCTTGTTTTCTATGGTTTGATTATCACGATGGTTTGGCTTTCAGAGCCACCTCGGTTCCACTTGGCTTCGGTCATTTGACTTCGTTTGGGTGATGTTGATTTTGTAGTTGTCTGCATTTACCTGTTTGTGTCGATTGTGGCTTCATGTGTCTGCAGCTTCATTGTAGCTGTCGGGACCATTGGTAGCAACGTGGATGCTTGTTTCATGAATTTTGGGTAGTCTGCGAGCAAGATTTGGTGAACTTTGTGCATTTGTGTTTGTGAATTATCTGACCAGCCTTGTTGTTCATGATTGCACACTCTCTGGTGCTTTTATGTGTTGTGCCTTCAGGTAGTTGTACCATTGCCTTAATGTGCTGGTTGGTCTGATGATCGTTTCATCCCTGATCAGTTGCACTATAGGTTCATGTGTTGTTTCATATTTTACTCTTTGGTTTGAGTCATTTTCCCACTTTGTATGGCACTGCATACTGTATGTTGAATTTTGGTGATGGGGTTTGGTGAATTCACTTGATACTGTCACTGCTTCGAACTCTTTTATACATGTATGTGCATATATGTATATATGTTGTTTGAAGTGGTAGCCTATTTGGGTTGTGTTCTTCTGAAGTGATTTTCAGTCTGGTTTGCAATTTTATATTCCAGTGTGCTTGGATCTGTAGCTTCGTTCTTTGACTTGTTTCATATAGTAGATGCTCCATTTCATTTTCACTTGTATCGGCTTTTGTTTGAGCTTGAGTTATGGCTCCATTCTGTTTCATGTATTTAGTGTGCATTCATTGTTTGCCAAATTAGTTTCACTGCATCTCCACATACTTGTTACACTAGTAGTGTACCATGTTGGTTCGTTGTATTTTGATTTGGGTTTGAGCACCACTGATCTAATAACACTCGTATCAGTCATTGTCGTAGCATTGTATACATGTGTCCTTATCGATGCATATACTTTTTCCACTGGTTGTTCGCTTCGGTGCTGCTGTGTTATGCAGTTATCTTATTTGCTGTGCATGTCACTACTGTGTATATGCTCCTCCGAAGTTAGAGTTGTATGTCTTGCTCTTGTGTTTTAGTGATGCAGCCACACGGTATTCATTGGGTATGTCATCACTGTAGTGGTAGGGCAGTGCACGCAAGCGTGAACTGCAGCCACGCGGTATTCATTGGGTACATCATCACTGTAGTGGCAAGGCAGTGCACGCAAGCGTGAACTGCAGCCACACGGTACTTCTTTTATTGTTATTTCTTTTGCTTTTGATTTATGGATCTATTTCGTATTCCATATGTTGTAGTGGCGAGGCAGTATACGCGTGCGTATACTGCAGCCCTACTCGTGTTGACCTTTTAATTGATGTTTCCAATTGTTTGAATTGGTTCGCGTTGTATTTACCGTTATCCGATTTCTTTACTTGAGAATCAGATAAGTAAATTTATTTCTGTGACTGTCGTCTATTCATTATTTAATTATTATTGCTTCTGTGCACTAATAACTGAGTTTGAATTAGACTGACCCGGGTATTATTTTCTTTTGAATGTAATACTCGGGTCTGACCGAGTATTTTCAGGTTGTAGATATTCTGCTTTGGGATGCTGCTTGAGCTATGAAGACTTTTCATATCTTTTGGAGTTTTCGAGTCACAGTATAGGTTGATATGTATTCATGTATATTAGTAGATAATGTACTTGTATATATAACTTCCTGAGTCGACTGTTGTACTTGTATCACATGTACCGTGTCAAATGTATTGTATGTCATCAGTTATTATATATATATATATATATGAGACTTTCTGTTTCATCTGTGTTCCGCATTTATATTATCTGTGTTATTATTTTATATTTTTGTCCTAGACTATTATAGCCACTGTGTAGTAACTTTGAGTTTGCATCGGCATGTCGGATTTCCTCCTGAAATGAAATGCACGTCTTTACTATCTGGCATATCGGTGCTCGCACAAAGCAATTACACGGATGGTCGCTCCTCAACAGCCTTATTCTCCGTGCTAGTTGACAGCACTACACCGTAGTGTTCTTGGCTAGCGTGGGTATAGAGGTGGGGCGTCACAGCTTGGTATCAGAGCCTGGGGTTTAGGACGAATATAAAACATAACTTAGATAGTACATGTGTTACAACTATTTGTCGATGTTTTAGCTCACATCTTTATCTAAGATCATCTTTGATTTGTTAGGTATGAATTCCTAACTCATATTCATGAGCATTGCTGCTATTCTCTGTTGCACTTGCTCATTTCAGTATGCACTGCTAAGTATCCTTGTGTATATGCTTTACCAAGTTGCATATTGCTGCAACTCGTACCCACTTTGATTTGAGCTCGCATTGTTTATTCGAATTGCTGTATATATGCATTCTTATCTCTGATTCGTGTACTTAATGCAGTCTCCATACAATTGGGTTTTTGGGTATCAACCTTTGAGACAAATTGCATTTCAATTGTCGACTCTGTCTACTTATCCATGGTTTTTGGTTTTCATGTGCCTCTCTCTGATAGTTTTAAAATTTCTTTGGTATAAAAGAAATTGTCTTGGACTTTGCCTTGTCGATATCGACGTTCACTTGACTTTTACTTTTGTTAAAGTCATTCATGCATTTATGCTCGTTTTGCTTCGTTTTTCCAATTGTTGATCGATTCTTCTTTTCCGATTAGTTGTTATCACCTTTGTCGACTTTGATAACTTCTATTTCAGGAATTTTTGGGTATTCCTACTTTGATGGATTGGAATCGAATTCTTCGGATTTTATTCACGTCTTCGAATGTGAATCTTAGTGAATTGATTTGGTTTTCGAATTTAATCGATTCTTGATTATTTCCCGATTTGTTGCTATCATTTATTAGCAACTTTGATGACCTTTTCTTTGGGATTTTTGTGAACATACTTTTTGATGGGTACAGTATCGATTTCTTTGGATTCTATTCACATCTTTGTATGTAAATTCTTGTGATTGATTATTTCTACAATCATTTTTGTGATTTGTCACTTTAAAAAAATATATAAAGGTTTTCTATACTAGTAGTAAATATCAAAACCCTTTTCTCCAAACGATTTCAAAACTATTTTACTATAAAACTCTTTTCCTAAACCCTTTTTCAATCTACTAGTATATACAAGCCTTTACCTCACTCGGATGAGAAATATAATTAAACGGCTTAGTAAAACAAGTGGTATGAAACGATTGCGTTTGCTTCGTCGGTTAATTCTTGGACTTATTCGATTGAACCTCTTGTGACAATTTTATTAGTGAAGATTTACAGTTTGTTCGTAAATATTTAAGTTAAGCAAGTGGTTATGGGACATGAAGCTAAACTTTTATATTCACTAACTTAGTGTAATTGACACTTCTCATTGATCATGACGATCATTCTTATGATTTAGACTAGCAATTGTGCGATGTCTCCTTTTTGGTTAGACTAGGCCTCATCGGTGTGATTTCATCTCACACATATCTCTTGGGCTTTGAGGATTGTCTAGACACCATTTGTGTGATTTCGTCTCACACATATTTCCTTGTTGCACGGTTAGACTAGGCCTCATCGGTGTGATTTCGTCTGACACATATCTCTTGGGCTTTGAGGATTGTATAGACACCATTTGTGTGATTTCATTCACACATACTTTCCTTTTGTTTGCAAGGTTAGACTAGACACCACTTGTGTGATTCCACTCACGCATACCTTTTTGAATTTTGGTTAGTCTAGACCTCAATCTGTGTGATTCCGTCTCACACATGTGGGGTAGCACCCCACGGTCTTCGGGCCATTCGTGTGTCAAAATTAATGGCTTGCAACCATGAGATAGCGTCTCGTTATGCGTTGCACGTGCTGATGAATTTTCATGCTCGCATGTAGGTGAGTTTTCGTGCTTCCGTTCTCGTTATGCGTTGCACGTGCTGATGAATTTTCATGCCTGCATGTAGGTGAGTTTTCGTGCTCCCGTTCTCGCTTTGCGTTACATGTGCTGATGAATTTTCATGCTCGCGTGTAGGTGAGTTTTCGTGCTCCCGTTCTCGTTATGCGTTACATGTGCTGATGAGTTTTCATGCTCACGTGTAGGTGAGTTTCCATGCTCCCGTTCTCGCTTTGCATTGCACGTGTTGGTGAGTTTTCATGCCCACATGTAGGTGAGCTTTCGTGCTCCCGTTCTCGTTATGCGTTGCACGTACTGATGAATTTTCATGCTCGCATGTAGGTGAGTTTTCGTGCTCCCGTTCTCGCTTTGCGTTGCACGTGTTGATGAGTTTTCATGCTCGTGTGTAGGTGAGTTTTCATGCTCCCGTTCTCGCTTTGCGTTACATGTGCTGATGATTTTTCATGCTCGCGTGTAGGTGAGTTTTCGTGCTCCCGTTCTCGCTTTGCGTTACATGTGCTGATGAGTTTTCAGGCTCGCGTGTAGGTGAGTTTTCATACTTCCATTTGAGTTTTCATACTCCCATTTGAGTTTTCATACTCCCGTTCGATTTTTCATACTCGCGTTCGAGTTTTCATACTCCCGTTCGAGTTTTTATACTCCCGTTCGAGTTTTCATACTCCGGTTCGAGTTTTCATACTCGCGTTCGAGTTTTCATACTCCCGTTCGAGTTTTCATACTCTCATCTTGTGATTTCTGGATTTCTTGTGTAGATTTCTAGAATTTGTGCTTCACCAATTTTCGTGATTTCTATTGATAAGTTTTATCATTTTTTGTGCATTGGTGAACTCGTGTGTTATTGACTTGTTATGAATACAAGTTTAGGGTATGATACCCCTTTCTATCTTTGAGAAGATTCTTGTGACACTTTTGATGAATGAAAATCCACTTATCGAAGTTGTTACTGATATCGCTGTTTTAATCAAGTGTTTTAAAAATTGTTTCAAAATAAAAATCGTTTTCAAAATTTTTATAGTTTACGCTTTCAAAAGAATGAGGAAGCGATTTAAACGTTTCAGCAAAATCGAGGACTATGACCCCTTTCTTTTACTGATTCGTTTAATTCCGGACTTGTCCGTTTGAGGTTGAATTCGTGAATTCCTTTTATGAAATTAAAAGAATATTTTGTGATTGTATTGCCCATTGAGTGCTTTAAGAATTCTGGTCGATGCGCTTGATCAACGTTGTCGATAGGAATCTCCTAGATGCTTTGATGAGACAATCATACACAGTAAATTGAATTTTAAAATGTAAATTTGCCTGAAAAGATAATTACATAAAGTAAATTGTAAATTTCAAAAATTTTAGCTTTTCGAGAAAGAATATTATTTAAAACAACTCTTTTCCGATACTTCTATTCTTGCGATTCCCGAGGGGAACTAAGACTTTATCGTTTGTACCAATGCTAATCGTATTGGTTTGCATGCCATTATCTTGCATAAGAGAACGTGTTGTCTCCTGTGTTTCTAAATCATTAATGCCTATTGAGACTAGATATATCACTCATGATCTAGTGCTCTTGGCTATTGATTTCGTTCTTCAAAATTTGGCATCATTATTTTTGGGTGAGAAATTTGTTCTCTACCCTGATCTTGAATCTTGGGAATATTTATTTTCTCTTAAGGAACTTAATTTTCGTCAACCACGTTGACTCAAGTTCCCTATATCTTATGATCTTGTTATTCTTTACACTCCAGGAAGGGAAAATCTTGTTACCGATGCACTTGTCGTAGGCAACAAGTGGTTGTTTCTTTGGTGATGTCCGTATGGAATCATCTTTTTACCAAGTTCATCAGAGGTTTCGATGTACTTCGTTTTATTGAGCTTCGTCTCACTCCTTTTATGGACTTACGTCTAATGTTCTTTTATGTTGATCGGTTCATTGGACGTATCGTTTTTGTACTACGCTGTTGCTCCAAATTATTCGTGTCTCACCTATGAAAGGTGTTGTGCGTTTCGGTCGGTCGGGAAAGTTAGTGCCTCGATATATTGGGCCATTTCCTATCACTGAACGTATTGGTTTCTTGGCTTATCGCCTCTTATTACCGGCTCAATTTTCTGTTATTCATGACGTGTTTCACGCGTCTTCCTTCTACGGAAATGCCTTAGGGATTCCGATTTTTATTCTTGAGCCCGGTATTATTGAAGAAATTGAAGTTTCACCAGATTTGACTTTGAGCAACATTCTATTCACATCAATGTTTCGGGGGTTTAGCACCTTCGAAATAAAGATGTTCTTCTCGTGAAAGTTCAGTGGTTCTCAAATCCTATGGATTTCACTTTGGAATCCAGAGAATTCATCGAGCAAACACGTTCAGGCTTTCTCTTTCATGCTCTATATGGTGAACTTCTTATTTTCAAATTTCGTCATTTTACGATGATATGCTTTTATGGTTGTTACCTTTTGTCCATTTATTCCGTAAGATTGCGAGGACGCAATTTCTTTAAGGAGGGGAGTCTGTAACAACCCGGTATTCCATACCGAACAACTATCTTCTTAGAACGATTTCTTCTCCTAGCCCATTGCCAATTGAAGTTTTTAAATTTGAATTTAAAATTCTTTTACAAATTTTTAGTAAAATTAAAGGGCTTTAAAAATATAATAGTAGCCCTTGTTTTTATTTGGGCCGTGATAATCTCCTTAGCGAATAACCCGTTCCTCTTTTTACCTCAATTCGACCCGTCCCCTTCTTATTTTCGTTCATTTGAAAAACCTAGCTCACGAAGAAAATAAAATGGAGGCGGTCTCGTTCATTCTCTTCTCCAAATTAGGGCTTGGAATTGTGGTGGCCGACTTTACTCGATCGTTGCTCGTCTCTCGTGGTGCTCGCGGCCGCTTGATTTGTAATCGTTTCTGCTTCTATATTCGTCGACAAGGTGCACTCACATCTTATTTAATCTCAGAAATATGCGATTTTGTGAATTGATTTATATGGCTTTGATGGTTTTTGGATCTGCGTTCGACGATGTTGTTTTGGTTGGTTTTGGCTATCTTGTTTACTGCCTCTGATTATTGCGTCCGGTAGCACATTCGACCTCGTTTAATTTACTTGCTGCTTTGTGACTTTTGGTTGTACATTCACCCAGTAGCATATTTGACTTAGTTTGATTTCTTGTTTTCTATGGTTTGATTATCACGATGGTTTAGCTTTCAGAGCCACCTCGGTTCCACTTGGTTTCGGTCATTTGACTTCGTTTGGGTGATGTTGATTTTGTAGTTGTCTGCATTTACCTGTTTGTGTCGATTGTGGCTTCATGTGTCTGCAGATTCATTGTAGCTGTCGGGACCATTGGTAGCAATGTGGATGCTTGTTTCATGAATTTTGGGTAGTCTGCGAGCAAGATTTGGTGAACTTTGTGCATTTGTGTTTGTGAATTATCTGACCAGCCTTGTTGTTCATGATTGCACACTCTCTGGTGCTTTTATGTGCTGTGCCTTCAGGTAGTTGTACCATTGCCTTAATGTGCTGGTTGGTCTGATGCTCGTTCCATCCCTGATCAGTTGCACTATAGGTTCATGTGTTGTTTCATATTTTACTCTTTGGTTTGAGTCATTTTCCCGCTTTGTATGGCACTGCATACTGTATGTTGAATTTTGGTGATGGGGTTTGGTGAATTCACTTGATACTGTCACTGCTTCGAACTCTTTTATACATGTATACATGTATGTGCATATATGTATACATGTTGTTTGAAGTGGTAGCCTATTTGGGTTGTGTTCTTCTGAAGTGATTTTCAGTCTGGTTTGCAATTTTATATTCCAGTGTGCTTGGATCTGTAGCTTCGTTCTTTGGCTTGTTTCATATAGTAGATGCTCCATTTCATTTTCACTTGTATCATCTTTTGTTTGAGCTTGAGTCTGGCTCCATTATGTTTCATGTATTTAGTGTGCATTCATTGTTTGCCAAATTAGTTTCACTGCATCTCCACATACTTGTTACACTAGTAGTGTACCATGTTGGTTCATTGTATTTTGATTTGGGTTTGAGCACCACTGATCTAATAACACTCGTATCAGTCATTGTCGTAGCATTGTATACATGTGTCCTTATCGATGCATATACTTTTTCCACTGGTTGTTCGCTTCGGTGCTGCTGTGTTATGCAGTTGTCTTATTTGCTGTGCATGTCACTACTGTGTATATGCTCCTCCGAAGTTAGAGTTGTATGTCTTGCTCTTGTGTTTTAGTGATGCAGCCACACGGTATTCATTGGGTACGTCATCACTGTAGTGGCAGGGCAGTGCACGCAAGCGTGAACTGCAGCCACACGGTATTCATTGGGTACATCATCACTGTAGTGGCAAGGCAGTGCACGCAAGCGTGAACTGCAGCCACACGGTACCTCTTTTATTGTTATTTCTTTTGCTTTTGATTTATGGATCTATTTCGTATTCCATATGTTGTAGTGGCGAGGCAGTATACGCGTGCGTATACTGCAGCCCTACTCGTGTTGACCTTTTAATTGATGTTTCCAATTGTTTGAATTGGTTCGCATTGTATTTACCGTTATCCGATTTCTTTACTTGAGAATCGGATAGGTAAATTTATTTCTGTGACTGTCGTCTATTCATTATTTAATTAATATTGCTTCTGTGCACTAATAACTGAGTTTGAATTAGACTGACCCGGGTATTATTTTCTTTTGAATGTAATACTCGGGTCAGACCGAGTATTTTCAGGTTGTAGATATTCTGCTTTGGGATGCTGCTTGAGCTATGAAGACTTTTCATATCTTTTGGAGTTGTCGAGTCACAACATAGGTTGATATGTATTCATGTATATTAGTAGATAATGTACTTATATATATAACTTCCTGAGTCGACTGTTGTAGTTGTATCACATGTATCGTGTCAAATGTATTGTAACTGTCATCAGTTATTATATATATATATATATATATATATATGAGACTTTCTGTTTCATCTGTGTTCCACATTTATATTATCTATGTTATTATTTTATATTTTTGTCCTAGACTATTATATCCACTGTGTAGTAGCTTTGAGTTTGCATCGGCATGTCGGATTTCCTCCTGAAATGAAATGCACGTCTTTACTATCTGGCATATCGGTGCTCGCACAAAGCAATTACACGGAGGGTCGCTCCTTAACAGCCTTATTCTCCGTGCTAGTTGATAGCACTACACCGTAGTGTTCTTGGCTAGCGTGGGTATAGAGGTGGGGCGTCACATAAATGATCAAAATATCCTTTATACAATACTTTATCAAAATACTTTTATAACTTGATGTCTTAACAAGTTTACTCTCGTTCCTGCAGACTCTGGCCATGCGTTGATCAGGCGCAAAGCTAGAATTCTCCATGTACTTAGTAGACTTGTTTCAACACCCAATGAAAATACTGAAAAACATTTAAAAACAGATATGGAAAGTACAATCCAATCAAAATAACCCAACCAAAACATTGTCTAACCATGGATCGTAGATACACAATGGTTACGTCTGGATCCCCTAGGAAATATCTGTATCCGTAAGCTATCTCAGCCCTGCGAATTACCCCATGATGACTAGTAGACCATAGATACACAATGGTTGCGCCTGGATCCCCTAGGAAACATCCGTACCTATAAGCTATCTCATCCTACGGATTTCGCTACTATAAACAACCTGCATAGATCGCAGATACACAATGGTTACGCCTAGATCCCCCAGGAAACATCCGTACCCTCAAGCCATCTCAGCCAGGCGAATTACGCTATGCAGTCGCACTAGCAAGACCATGGAGATTGCCATGGAATTCGACGGACACTCGAGTATCATATCCGAAAAACCCAAATCCGAGAGAATAATATCGATAGAATAAATCCACAATGAGGACACAAAGCAGACATCAAGCAGAAGGCACTTTCCATATCATTACTTCGAAAATATGTATCATATAGTACCTTTCAAATCACTTTCAATTATCATACTTATACAAAGTCCATCATATATAAGATTTTATTTTCAAATCAAATACTTTCCAAAATCAATAGTATATCAAATCACACTTATATAGACTTCGATTATATAAGATTTCTTTTTCCAAATTGAGTACCTTTCCAAAATGATAGTTATCAAATCAACTCCATACCTATACAAATCAATTTTATACAACTTCGGTAACTCCCAAATCAAGTATTTAATAAAACAAGGTTCTTAATTTCAATTCCTTTCAATAACGTTTCAGTTTCAAAATCATATATGGTTTCGCCAAATCATTTCTTCCAAATTATATATTCAGTTTCAAAGTTTTTCAAAACAATAGGATTAGAAAATAATCCTGGTTTCCAAATCAACAAAATTTAAGTCAAACAAATTCATTTCCAAAACCATTATATAAATACTGGGTTTTACTATCCAATCTATTTTCAGAACCAAATATTTTCTCAAAATCAATTATACCCAAAATGATTTTCCAAGTTTAATCCATTTAAAACCTTTAAACTACTTATTTGCATATATGGAAAATCCAATTGACCTTTTGAAAATTACTTAGCTTTAAAAATTAAACCTTGATTTGGAAGTGCTCGAACTTTCAAAATAGTCAGAGAAACCAAATTTTTCATCCAAGATTTGGAAATCAGCAATAAATCAGTAAATCAATTCCAATAGATAAGGTTATACCAAAACAAATCTAAAACTCGAGGACTAAACACCGGCCTACTTTAAATCATTACAAATATATATATACACACATATATCTTTTGAAAATTAAATCATCCTTTCGGAATTTTGAAATCAAAATTTGGTTTCACAAAATCACTCGCATTGCAAAGCTTCTAAAGTGGCCTCTCCTTCACTCTGACACTCGAAAATAAATGTCGATGATGCGTGCACTCATCACCGAAATTATTTTCCAGCGACACAAGTGAGTTCTGAACTTCTATTTTCTTGAAACTTCTTTGAAATCTCTTCGAAATCATTGGAATTCATTCGAATACATTTGAAACATTTCTTTTTGGAAAATATCTTCAAATCATATTATTATTATATATTTTCCAGAATCTTAAAACCAATTTCAAAACACCGGAGTTCGATTCCTCGAAATTTCAAATTCAAAACCCTTCAGTTATAAATCATTTCTATATAAATCAAATTTCTTATAAATTTTCAAAATTTCATATCCTTTCGAAAATATAATCCTTATCGATAACATTTCACTTTTGTATATAAAATGTGGTCATTCCTATCAAACTAATAATTTCGATGTATGCACAATTACAAAATGCAACCAAACATAAATTTTCAAGGGATGATTCAAGGATGGATTTTAAACAAACAGACACTCGAATTTGGAGGAACTCTAATTAAATAGAATTCTGGTTTGAAGATAAGCTCGAACGAAGATGAGATAATTTAATTACCAAATATAAGATGGATAAGCCTATATAAATCGCGGGCTACCTTAGCTGGTCAACCGTGACTTCAGGAATATAATCAATGCAGAAATCTAAGGCAAATCGAAATTCAATCGCCATAGATAGAATCCGGGTAGAGCAGGAGATAGATAGCATCAAAATCCAAGGATACAGAAATATCTAGTGAATCAATGCCAACTGTAAAGGAATTTCACCTCTTTACAAATCATTCAAGGATTTGTGGAATCACCGATCTTTATAGAGGTCATTCAAAGTGGAGTTATGGAATGCCCCAAAATCAAAAGCATAAAAATAAGGAAGACAAGACTGGATTTCAGAACAAGAAGGAGTGTTTCAAAGTTTAAGGAAGCCTAATCGATAAGAATCCTAACCAAGAAATTACTAACAAGGTGGATACAGAAGGGATGAAGTTTAGAAAATCTTAATAAAAAAATTTATACCAATATAATATTTGTGAATCCTTTAAAATCATTCGGAAATCATTTTATACTTCAAAAATACGTTCTCTCGGAAAGAAGTGATTCTGAGATTGATTTCACTCATTTTAGGAAATTTCTACCCTATCTCTAATGAGTTTTTGCTCCACGGACTAAGGTTTGCCTAAAAACCAAAGCTCTGATACCAATTGTAACAACCCGATATTTTCAGCCATTCGCATGCACGCATGTCGGACTTGAATTGTTCAAAATACCGCATTGTAATAAAATTTGAAGCAAATAAAACCATTCACAGAATCACAGACACAGAAATATCAGAATAACTCACAGCGGAAATAAAAATACCATAGTAGTTCATGAAGCTACTATAATAAAGTTTCAAAAAAATACATAATATCTGTCTGAAAACGAACACAATAGAAATCCCAAATTCAAAAAAGTTCACTAATACAAGAGAGGAAATAGAACAACTGAAACTGAAAGATAGATGACTAGATAAGCAGAATCTCCAGCGATTACTAGCTATAGAAAGAGAAATCCAAAGCTGTGAATACTCACGCTGACTCGAGCGTAAAGTAAAACACAAAACACTCGAGTCAGGACATACATACTTATACAATGTAAACCAACTCAAGCGAACTGTAGTAGTAATGCACAATAGCTTAAAGGATGCTTGGGATCGCCCATCCTCTAAGGATCCGTTAAATCATAAATTAAATACATCCAAAAATCATAAGGCATACAGAGAAGTGTACCCGTGGTTAACATTTCAAAAAGGTTTATAATTTTGAATTAAAATCATTCATTTAAACCATAAAAAGGTGGAGTCATTATACCTTCAAATGAAATATTAAATTCCTAAAATTTAGCCTTTTCAGAGTTCATTTATTCACTTAAATCCATTAAAACAGTGAAATTTCAGCTTTCCACAGCACTTAGAAAATGTTGCGGTAAGTTACATCCGAAAACAATTCAATTCAACAAAGACAGCATTTAAAACTGCTGTAATAGTTCAGTTATATTCAAAAATCTCATTTCAGCCAACTGCAGCACTAACAAAGTGCTACTGTAGCTCTTTTATTAATTTCAGGTTTTAATTTTTATTCTGCAACTACAGCACTTACCAAGTGCTATAGTAGCTCTTAGTTAATTTTAGCCTTTTAGTTCACTTGCATCAACCACGGCACTTATAAAGTGTTGTCGTATCCTTTACAATAGATTTTATGTTAACTTCAGAAACAACAGCATTTCTGAAGTGCTGTAAATTAAATTTCCAAACTTTCAATACAATTTTAGAAATAATTTAATTTCAATTTAAACCATTTTAACTTATAAAAATCATATTTTTCAACTCAAAAATATTCATTTAAATATCCCTTTAACTTATGATTTTTATAAGGTAAAATTTTATACATAAAAATCAAATTCTTCTTAATAATTTAATTATTAAATTCAAACATACAATATTTTATTCTTTACATTTTAAAAACTAACTTATCACTTAAGTTTTATTTACCATTTCAAAATATAAACTTAAATTTCCATTTCATTTACTTAAACTTAACTTTTATTTTAAAACCAAATCACAAATTTAAATATTTAAGTTATATTCAAATTTCACTTTTAAACATTCATTTATTTAACCATTTTATTCATAGAAAAAAACCAATAACACTTATTACTTCACTTTAAATTCAAATTTAAATCAAAGTATCGTATTTATTTAGTTAACTTAAACTCCACTTTTAAACAAAATCTCAAATTCAAAATTTATTTATATTTCAAATTTCAACTTAATCATTCGTTTATTTTAGCATATTTAACTTATAGAAAATCACTAATTCGTTATAAAATCATTTTTAATTCAATTTAAATCAAAATATCATAATATAAAATTTTAAAATACTTTAAAATTCCAGAAAAAATATATATATAATAACCATCCGTATAATATTTTTTAACCTAGGTCATGTGATACGGATAATATATCATTTCAATTCATAATTTACAAAGAAAAATTCAGGTTCTATCATTTCAAACCCGCAATCCCAAGTAAAATAAAATAAACAAAAATCGCTCAGGCCTATCATTTCAGCCCATAACGATTTTTTCCTATTCTAAAGTCCGTTCGGGTATGTATCATTTCAACCCATAGTGATTCTATTCTACATGGAACTTGTAGTGTGAGAAACAGATATAAATAAACAGTATAGCAACATATAGCAGTATCATATTATATGACAGGTTTATAAACAGGGTTAACATCATATAATTCATATCACAGGCAGTTATAACATGATATAATAATTCTACAGATTCACTTGCTATAAATTCACTGTTATATAAGTATAAATGTCAAGCGTGAATACTCACCTTTTTACGCTGGAGATAGCACATCAAAACACACCGAATAAATCCAGAAAGCACGATAGCACAACACAGCATGACATGGCATGACAATGGTTTCAAGTGAGTGGAGTGAGTCAAGGTGATTATCTTGTATTCAACCCATAAACAAGACAAAGTAACACATGAATATTTATAACACAAAATACATAGAAACAAATGGAATAAAAAGCAAAAAAGACAAGACCTTGCCTTTTCCATTCAAAAGCTTGGCCTAGGGACTCTTATGCTCAGCTATGATCATGCTAAGCTCGGGTTTAGCAACAATATAGCATGGCCACAAAAGTGTTTGAAGAAGATGTGAAGAGATATGAGCTACAAAGTGAAGAAGACAAAGGAACAAGGCAAAGGGTGAAAGGTTTGGTGCATTTTTGGCTCGGCTTGGTCACATATGGGCTCGGCCATAGGGGGTTCATGTTAGGTCAGAGCTGGAGTGATGGTCAGGGTCAGTTATGATGGTCATGATGGTGCAAGAGTGGTGGCCGAAATGCATATATGAAGAGTATAGTGGATTTCTAGGCTCGGCTAGCATAATTTCAAGGAGTTTGGCAAAACTTTGTGGTGCATGCTTCAACAAATGGTCATGACCTGCTTATGATCAAAGGAGGAGGGGAGGTTGCTGCTGTAGATGAAGGAGGTGAAGGTGATGTGGTGGTGAAGAGGTAGTGGCCGAGCAAGGCACGGTAGAAGCAAGGCAAAAAAACAATGAAAGACGAAGAGAGAAGTGAGAAAAAGGGAAGAAGCCATTAGCAAAATATTTTCAGAAATTCATTTTTGCTGTGAGTTTTGAGGAGATGATGAATTTCTCATGTGAATGAGAAATGTAATACACGGCTATGCGAAAAAATGTGGATGGCCAAGCAAAATGAAAGGGCAGAAGTAAGTGAAAAGACAAGGTAAATGGAAAGTCACAAGGAAAATAAAAGGTTTTAGTCTCTTGAAATTTCCATTTCTTTTAAATAAAGATAAACTATAAATTTCAGTAAATAAAAAGAAAAAGAACACAAAATAAAGTGATAAAGGAAACAAATAAATATTTTTAGGAAAAATAGAAAATAAATAGGAAAATAGTTAATTAAATTGAAACTAGAATAAAAAATATAAACAATATACAATAAACATTTGAAAATTATAATTACACTTATAAAATGTTTTTAAAAATAAAATTATATACATATCATGTCATGTTACATGTATGTAAACAAATTAAAACAAACAAAAATATTATTTATACAAATTAAAATAAACAATTTTGTTAAATAGAACAATTTACACATAATAGTGTAAAAAACATAACTTTCACAATATTAATCGGATTTCAACGAAACAAAAAGCAGTATTCTTGAAATTTTATTTATTTTCATACTAAAATATAAAATTCAAAAATTAAAATATTTAAATTTTAAATTTAAAAATCAAAATTTGACCATATTGACCAAAATACCCATTTTTGGAAAATATTCTATTTATTCATATTTGGGCATATGATTCACATAAAAATCAAAATATATATTTAAAATAACAAAATTTATTCATTTTAATAAATAAAATAAAGTTTCTAAATCAGGAAATTCAACTAAAATAATTAAAATATACAAATAAAAATAATCACAAAATACAGGGTTGTTACAACATGCCTATTTGTATATCTTAAATTGGTTGCTATAACACTTTTCAAATACTTTTAATTCAAAATTGTCGCATTTAATTAGATTTAAATCAAAGAGAATGTAACGTTAAGCCTTTCCCTTTACCAAAACAATCTTGGCAGATGAGCCTCTCTTTTAGAATAATTTTTTTTTTAGTAAATCGATTGGAAAAAATACCCAAAAATCATAGAAATTCAGTTTCATCATGTAATCAAACATATAAAAATTTCGGACCCAATTTCTTCCTGAAATCGTCGAAATAAATTTTAAACCAAGTAATATCACATTTTCCTTTCGAAAATCACAAAAAAAATTCCGTTTTACATCATGTTTTACTTAACATAAAAAATTTCAAAGCATTCTAAAATCATAGACTCTCGGTTTTACATCAAAACTGTGCAAATTCATATGTGAATGAATTAAAATATATCAAACATAAAATAGTTCAAGTATATCATCATTCATATCATCATATAAATGAATTTAATCATAAATCTGAAAACATATAGTCATAATAAAATAGAGATGGTATGAAATTATTATTTACCTTAGATATGATAAGGAATTTGATATTTATTATTGATTAATCCTTCCTAGCTTTGATCCTTAGCTTAAGATTAAATTCTTCTTCTTTTTCTCCTTGTTAATGGTTGGCTCCTTAGGATTTTTGCGTTTATTTTAGATTTGACAAAAATGAACGTGAATGGACAAGGTGAGAAGTGTATAGCCATGTATAATGATGTGGCTACATTTACTAATATGTCCAGATGTAAACTAATTAGCTTGTAAACCAATTTAAACCCATTTATAATATTGTTAAGCACATCCCTATACATATAATTTATTCAAGTCTCAATTCCTTTATCATCATTATTCTATTTAATTATCTAATTAAATTTCCTAAATATGTTATCAAAAATTAAGGATGTTACAGGCTTCCTACCTTAAAGAATTTTATTCTCGAAATTCAGTAAGGACTAAGTACTAAACATAGAAATCATCTATAACAACTCCTAACAACCATACAATCATACTAGCCTATCTGACTAGCAACTGTCTATATAATTCTAACATAGACATACCCACAAAACAGATTAGGATAAGTATATTTAATCATGTCCTCTTTCTCACAAGTATAGTCCTTTCCGTTGTCGTTCCACTAAACATTCACTAAACTGACTGTCTTGTTCCTCAACCTTTTCTCATCTCTAACCACAACTCGTACTGATTGTATAACAAAAGTTAAATTAGGCTCTACTACCACGTCTTCCAACTCTGTCGGAGGAATAGTAATCTATGGATCATGCATATACTTCCAAAGATGAGACACATGAAATATATTATGGACACCTGCCATACTGCTCGGTAATTCTAATCTGTATGCGAGCTTTCCAATCCTCTCTATATTCTGGAATAGTCTATGTTTGCGCCAAAATTGGTCACAAACACCCAATATCACGAAAGCACCCGTTCACGTACTCAACTCGATAATAATCAACACAGAACTCAGCAACAATCGATATGGAATTCAGCTCTAAGTAACCAATCACGGTAATTCACAAACAACAATCACAAACACAGGATTTATAGTGGTTCGGCGTTCGTGCCTACGTCCACTTTGAAGGTTTTCTCTTTATTGCTTTGCTTGATTAAATCGTTACAGTTGATAATGGCTTTGAAATCTGAATACCACAGTGATTCTGATGAATAGATTTGAATCCGGCAGAGTCTTGGTGTTCAATGGCAGAAGTTCTCCGAAGATCCCCTTTTCTGAAGGCTTCAGGGTGCTATTTATAGGCGTTGGAGGCCCAGATCTTGCTGAAACTTCGGGAGACCTCTTCTGGCACGTGGGTGGGCCCACGCGACCGACCCCACCAAGTTTTGTCTCGATCTGACATCGATTCGAAGTCATTTCGAACCCATCAAGAAATGGTCCAATCGAGCTGAAACTTGGCAGGAACAATCTTTACCTTGTATGGAGGCTACTGTGAAAATTTGGTTGCATTTGGATCAGTGGTTTAGGAGATATGATCGATTCAATTTGTGGTTTTTCGTGAGGGCTGTTGCATTCGAACCCATCATTTCGAATCCATCCCCTTCGACTCGATCGGTCATGTGAATCTCTGATGACGTGGCACGCACTCCTCGCATCGATCCTGTTTTATCTCCGAGTTGACCGCTTCACACCCATGTTCTTCGCCTCGTTTGTATCAGTGGTCGTTGCATAGTTTGAATCAATCAACTACGTAAGTCTCGTGTTGACCTGCATCTGCCTAGTTCGAATCGAGGAGAGGGGGCCTCCTTCGCATCGATGGTAAGTTCGCCTCGATACATGTGATGGATACGAACTGAAGCCCCGTGATGGGTTCGATCGATTCGAACTAGACACTGGCGCGATCGATACGAAGCTCATGGATACGAAGACGCGACCCATTTGATGGATACGAAACAGTGTTCTAGTCATGGATACGAACGTGCTGATGGATTCGAATGCAATCGATTCGAAGTACATGATGGCTGCTGGACTCGAGGCACGGCTATGTCTCGTGGGTTCGAACTACTGCTAGGATGATGGGTTCGAACTTCATGGATTCGAAGGAAGGATACTGAGTGGGTTCGAACTTCATGGATTCGAAGCAAGGACACCGGATGGGTTCGGAGTAGATGGTTTCGAAGCAATGGGTTCGAACATAACCTCTGGCCATCGATTCAAACCATGGGTACCCTATGGGTTCGAACCGAACAAGGGGCTATCTTTCTCAAATTGAAACCATCATATCTTGAGAATACGAACTCGGATTGACTTGAAACACTGGCTTCTACAGCTTTGCTTGTCATGTCTTATCAGTTGTGGCCTGATCCGGGTCGGACAAAATTCATCGATATCCATAGCGAAGTGAAGTACAACCAATCTCTGAGGTGAACCGTCTTTTGCTTTCGATCAATCTTTTGGTATCACGGCTTTGCCAAAAAGCGGGATAACATTTTGCCCCCCAAAACATGCCTTGCGGTAGGAAGGTGTGTTTTGTAATGCTTCGAGTTGGATGTTCTTATCCTATCATCGACCTGTAAAGAATTTGACAGTTTTATATGGCCTCAAGTGACGATCGTTCGGGATCGAGTTATTTGAGATGAAGCACGGCCGTTCGTGGTCAAGCGCTTAACTTCAAAGGACGATCGTTCGTGATCGAGTCATTCGAGGTGAAGTGTGACCGTGCGCGGTCGAGCGTATAAATCCATGTGTCGATCGTTCGGGATCGTATGCTGTTTGAGGTGAATCGGGACCGTTCGCGGTCCGTGCCGTTCGTGGCATAGGATGGAATAGGACCGTTTGCGGTCGATGCCGTTCGCGGCAAATGATGAGATGGGACCGTTCGCGGTCGATTGCCGTTCGTGGCAAATGGTGATTGTTCGCGACCAAGTGCCGTTTAAGGCGAATGGTGACCGTTCGAGGTCGATTGCCGTTCGTGGCAAATGGTGATTGTTCGCGACCAAGTGTCGTTCAAGGCGAATGGTGACCGTTCGAGGTCGGATTTCATGATTAGTGAATCATGACCATTCGCGGTCGGTGCCGTTTGAGGCAGACAGTGATCGTTCGCGATCAACTGTCATATAAGTGAATCGGGACCGTTCGCGGTCGGATGCCGTTCGAGGCAGAGAGTGATCGTTTGCGATCGTGTGCCGTTCAAGGCTGATTGTGATCGTTCGCGATCATTTGCCGTTCGGGGCGAATTATGTGTGCCCGGGGGGGACTTTGTATTATCCATGCCGGAGTTCATGTTCGGGGGAGTTTCTGAATCTAAACTCTGGCGGTTCATCGCCATATAGAAGGTGCTCGTGGACCGTTCGCGATCCAACGAGCAAGAAGATAAATTGTTTCATGGAATTGCAAATATCAAAGCAATGATCATACGAATCTCATAACAGAAATGTCCATACAAACAGAATCTAAATGTTCAAATCAAAATCAAAGTAGAAAACAAAGCAGGGATGTCAAAGTGTAAACTCTCACTATGATGCGGTTGGTAGTCATTCAGAGCATGCCTATGGATCGTGCGCGATCGCTCACATGTGTAAATGATTTAACCGTATTAGTAAGAGGTTTACGACTTGTTCATCGTTGTTTCATTCAATCAATGGATAATCAGACGTTGTCCTGACTCAGGGCCACCTCTAGCTGAGGTAGACGGCGGGCGCTCTGGCTCCACTGCTGGAGTCCGTTTCCTCACATACTGAAGGAGCATACCGTTCCTGATATGTCCTTCCACCTCGTCCTTCAGATGCCTGCAATCATTAGTGTTATGACCGTTCAATTCATGAAATATGCAATACTTATCTGATTTTCTTTCGTTAGAAGTTGGGTCCCTTTGCATTGGTCGGCGATACGGGACCTGTTCTTTGGTATCCTGATAGATCCGCTCTAAATTCTCGTTCAGCTCTGAGTACGTCGTAAATCTTGGTTCCTTTCATGGTCGCATCGGTCTGTTATGGCTACTCTCAGCTTTTCGCTTTCCCTTGCTAGTTTCTGTACCTTTCTCTGGAGGATTTCCATCTTTGATCGTGTAAACATTGAGCTCATCTCCTCCTTCTCTTTCCACACTCGCATCTTCCAATCGCAAGAACTTTTCCGCCTCATGATAGAATTCTCCTAGATCCATAGGTGGATCTTTCGTCAATGAATTTTTGAAATCCGTGCCATCAGCTATCCCAGAAACGGCTGCCATCATAACCATGGATGGGTCTGGCCGATCCACCGATGCTGCTGCCGCATTGGATCGTGTCAGAATCAACATTTTCCATATACGTGCCCCCTAGCTCGGGTGCTATGCCGGATGGTCCTGCTCCGTTCTGGACTCCATTGGCTTCTCTATTCTGTGCTCCAAGCTGTCCTATCTGTTGAAATAAACTCTGGATCAACTCCTCTTGTTTCTTCATCATCGTCTCCATCTCGTCCCTAGTGATGTAGATCGATGGTTGATTCGCTCCTGAGGAAGCCTCCTGACTTCCTTGTTGTTCACTTCTCTCGGGCCTTGGCCTTCGGCTTGATTGTCTCGTCATAATTTCTCAAATTTGAACTTTCAAACTCTCTTTGAACTTGCTATCAATTGGCAGAACTCCTGAGTTCAGTTCTCAGTGAAAGCACCAAAATGTTTGCGCCAAAATTGGTCACAAACACCCAATATCACGAAAGCACCCGTTCACGTACTCAACTCGATAATAATCAACACAGAACTCAGCAACAATCGATATGGAATTCAGCTCTAAGTAACCAATCACGGTAATTCACAAACAACAATCACAAACACAGGATTTATAGTGGTTCGGCGTTCGTGCCTACGTCCACTTTGAAGGTTTTCTCTTTATTGCTTTGCTTGATTAAATCGTTACAGTTGATAATGGCTTTGAAATCTGAATACCACAGTGATTCTGATGAATAGATTTGAATCCGGCAGAGTCTTGGTGTTCAATGGCAGAAGTTCTCCGAAGATCCCCTTTTCTGAAGGCTTCAGGGTGCTGTTTATAGGCGTTGGAGGCCCAGATCTTGCTGAAACTTTGGGAGACCTCTTCTGGCACGTGGGTGGGCCCACGCGACCGACCCCACCAAGTTTCGTCTCGATCTGACATCGATTCGAAGTCATTTCGAACCCATTAAGAAATGGTCCAATAGAGCTGAAACTTGGCAGGAACAATCTTTACCTTGTATGGAGGCTACTGTGAAAATTTGGTTGCATTTGGATCAGTGGTTTAGGAGATATGATCGATTCAAGTTGTGGTTTTTCGTGAGGGCTGTTGCATTCGAACCCATCATTTCGAATCCATCCCCTTCGACTCGATCGGTCACGTGAATCTCTGATGACGTGGCGCGCACTCCTCGCATCGATGCTGTTTTATCTCCGAGTTGACCGCTTCGCACCCATGTTCTTCGCCTCGTTTGTATCAGTGGCCGTTGCATAGTTTGAATCAATCAACTACGTAAGTCTCGTGTTGACCTGTATCTGCCTAGTTCGAATCGAGGAGAGGGGGCCTCCTTCGCATCGATGGTAAGTTCGCCTCGATACATGTGATGGATACGAACTGAAGCCCCGTGATGGGTTCGATCGATTCGAACTAGGCACTGGCGCGATCGATACGAAGCTCATGGATACGAAGACGCAACCCATTTGATGGATACGAAACAGTGTTCTAGTCATGGATACGAACGTGCTGATGGATTCGAATGCAATCGATTCGAAGTACATGATGGCTGCTGGACTCGAGGCACGGCTATGTCTCGTGGGTTCGAACTACTGCTAGGATGATGGGTTCGAACTTCATGGATTCGAAGGAAGGATACTGAGTGGGTTCGAACTTCATGGATTCGAAGCAAGGACACCGGATGGGTTCGGAGTAGATGGTTTCGAAGCAATGGGTTCGAACATAACCTCTGGCCATCGATTCGAACCATGGGTACCCTATGGGTTCGAACCGAACAAGGGGCTATCTTTCTCAAATTGAAACCATCATATCTTGAGAATACGAACTCGGATTGACTTGAAACGCTGGCTTCTACAGCTTTGCTTGTCATGTCTTATCAGTTGTGGCCTGATCCGGGCTCGGACAAAATTCATCGATATCCATAGCAAAGTGAAGTACAACCAATCTCTGAGGTGAACCGTCTTTTGCTTTCGATCAATCTTTTGGTATCACGGCTTTGCCAAAAAGCGGGATAACAGTCTAACATATCTTGGCGCTAACTTCCTTGTCTTTACAAATCGTACCACACCCTTCATTAGTGACACCTTAATAAAAAACCTTATCTCCAACTGAGAACTTTAGGTCTTTACGCCTCTTATCTGCGTAACTCTTATGTCTGGATTGAGCTTCTTTTATCCTTCCTTGGATTAACTAAATCTTATCGGACGCCTCCCTAACCAAATCTGGACCTAAGACTAGTTTGTCTCCAGTCTCCAACCAAGATGCTGGTGATTTACATGGCCTTCCATACAAAGCTTCAAAAGGCTCCATTCCTATACTAATCTGGTAACTATTATTATAGGAAAACTCAACCAAATGTAGATGGTCTTCCCAAGATCCACCAAAGCCCAATACACAAGCTCTTAGTAAATCCTCGAGTACCTTCTTGACTCTCTCTGTCCGCCCATCTTCCTAAGGATGATATGCAGTACTCATATTAAGCTTGTTACCCAGTACTTCCTGTTGACTCTTCCAGAATTCACTAGTGAACAGAGCATCTCTGTCACTGACTATACTTCTAGGAACTCCATGTAGTCTAACTATGTTCTTCATGAACAACTTAGCTAAAATAGGTGTCGTCCTGGTTGAGTAAATTGGAATGAAATGGGAACTCTTGGTCAATCTATCCACTATAACCCATATACTTTCATTACCTTTATTTGACATTGGCAGCCCATCTATAAAATCCATAGATATTGAATCCCATTTCCAAACTAGAATCTCTAAAGGTTGAAGCAACCCACTTGGCTTCTGGTGTTTGGATTTCATTTGTTGACAGTTTGCACACTGCCTAACCCACAAGCCAACATCCCTCTTCATGCCTTCCCAATAGAAGCCCCTCTTCATATCCTGATATATTTTGGTTCCTCTAGGATGAATCGTAAACTTGAACCGATGACATTATCCAAAAACTTCCTTCCTCAAATCCTCCACCTTCAGAACACACAACCGTCACTTCTTTCTCAACCATCCTCTCTGATCATGACTAAAATCCTTTATATCTCAGTTCAAACCTCAAGCCTTTTGATCTTCTCGGCTAACAATGGATCCTCCTTCTGCTTAAAAGCAATCCTATTGATCAACACTGGTCAAACTTCCTAATAGGACAACATGGCGGTATTCTGACTAGAACTAGCAGTCCACCTTAACTGCACACCACAACTAGTTAATGCTTCACTCCGCAAACATAGCTAACACCGCATTATGATGTCTTCTGCTAAGAGAGTCCGCTACCTTATTACCTTTTCTTGGTGTATACTCTATACTAAAATCATAAGCAGCCAAAAACTCAGCCATCTCTGCTGTCTCATTTCAACTTCTTCCGAGAGAATAAATACCATAAAGACCTATGATCGGCATAAAGTTCAAACCTCTCCCCTAAGAGATAATGTCTCCAAACCTTCAATGCAAAGATCACCGCTACCAACTCTAAATCATGAGTAGGATACCATACTTCATGCGGTCTATGCTGCCTAAATGCGTAGGCAATAATTTTACAATTGTGCATCAAAACTGCTCCCAATCCAGTCCCACATGCATCAGTATACACCACCAACCCCTAGTTTCCATCTAGAACTACTAAAAATGGTGCATTGGTCAACAAATGATTTAACTTAAGGAATGCTTCCTCACATTTGTTAGACAAGGCAAACTTCACATCCTTCATGGTCAACTTAATCAAAGGTGCTTCTATCCACGAGAAATCCTTAAAGAATCTCCGGTACTAGCTAGCTAGTCTAAGTAAATTTCTAATCTCAGTCACTGTCTCTGGTCTCTTCTAATTATTAACAGCTTCGATCTTATCTGGATCGACTGACAACCTTTTTTCGAAAACCACGTGACCAAAAAATTTAACCTCTTCTTCCAGAAATATCACTTAGTAAACTTCACCTTTAGCTGATTCTGCCTTAGCGTCTCAAGCACGACTCTATGACGATCTTCATGCTCCCTCTCATCCTTAGAGTATACTAAAATTTCATCTATAAACACCAGAAAAAATCTATCCAAGTACTCTTAGAAAACTCGGTTCATCAAATCCATGAAGAAAGAAGATGCATTCATTAATCCAAATGGCACCACTAACCACTTATAGAGCTGTCAAAATATGATCCAACCCATTAACTCAACCCGTTTACCCTACTTACAAATGGGTTGGGTCATCCCATTTATGAATATTATTAAATGGGTTATGGGTTGCGTTGACTCATTTTTAAAAGGGTTATAAATGGGTAACCCATTTACCCATTTATTAAAAACATTAAATTTTAATATAAATTTGCAAAATAAGAATTTTGAACAAACATTGTTATTTTTCATGGAGACCGACAATTGTACTTAGAACATAACAAGCTACCGCATCCCCATATTTGAATTCCATCTAGTGCAAACCGCTATTTTTTTGTTCAAACTGCAATAACTTCTTCATTCTAACTCAGAATCAGGCGAGATTTTGACCGACGAACTCCCACCTAGATTATGAAACACTCGGATACTTCATTATATGAATGCACATTATAGTTCTCCAAGAAGACTGACAGTTGTACTTAGAAAATAATAACCTACCACATCCTCATATTTGAACTCCGCCTAGTGCAGAAGCCGCTATTTTTTTGTTCGGACTGCAATAACTCTTTCATTCTAACTCGGAACCAGGCAAGACTTCGACCGATTAACTCCCACCTAAACTAGGGACAGTATGGAACACTTGGATACTTCATCGTGTGAATGCCCACCATAGTTCTCTGTAACGATCTAGAATTTCTGTCAATTAAAATTGGATATTTAATTGAACTTAAATATTAATAAGTGAAATTAAACAGTCGAATAAATTTTATTTCGAATAATTGGATTTAATTGGATAATTAAATCGATAATTTAATAGTTGAAATTACAGAAATAATTGAAAATTGGGATTAATGTGATTGAAAATGATTTGTAAAATTTTATTATATCATATTGAAGTTAGAATAACATTATAGAACTTTTAAAATCGAATTAAAAGTTAAATTGTGAAAATTGAATATTTTAATATTTAATTGACGAGCTAAAATAACCATTTTTCAAATAGTCTCGGATTTTGATGAAACCAGTTTCATTGGATCCGTAATGTGATATTATTGTATAGTTTCAAATTTCGTGTCAATCGGATTTACCGTTTGTCTGGGGCGAGCCAAAACGCTTAGAAATTCATTTAATCGATTTAATTTAAATTTGATCGTTTATTTCCGTAACTCGCACATATGATGGAATTAGCCTCCGAAACCTATTCCATTGTGTTCGAAACGCGGGGTAAACCCTAGAAACGCCGCTCACCGTGCGATATTTGGAGATCGAAAATTCCGTGTGAATTGTGTTTTTGGTAAATTTCTATAAAAAGGACCCTTATCTTCATTCTTGCTCCAAAACCCTAAGGGCTTTAATGTAGCCGCCAGTTAGAAAAACAATGGCCGAGAACGAGCAATCTTCTTCCTAAATTTTCTTTCAATCCACAAATTGATTCGAAGAATGTTCAACTGGGAAATTGTAGAGGCCAGTGAGCTCTACATATCCAACGGCTGTGATCAATTTTAATTGATTGAATCAGTGGGAATTCTCATTCAAAGTCCATACGTTCGTTCACGAATTACGAGGCATAGGCAAAGCTTGGGAGGTGTGGCCTCTGACCGTGGGTAGCTCTGGGCGATGGCGTTCGAATGGTGGTGGGTTGATGGGGCCTCGACAAACGTAGGGGGGGTGCGATGTAAACGATGTCGAACGGCATATGGGTTAGTCGCGTTTTTTTTCACCTCGGAAGAAGGAGTGATCGCGTGCAACGGCCAGAGCCCATCAAGCAAATGCACGGCCCAGATCTGTTAGGGTTAGAAATAAAATAAAAATTGTATATTAATTTATATAAAAATTTGTGTAAACTTATTAATATCATAACTTGTTCTTACGAGGTCGGAATCTGACGAAACGAATTGCATTGCAATCGTTTTGTCGAGCACTACGTTATGGAATTGGATTGGAATCGTTTGGAGCTAGTGAAAATTTCGGGTAAAATTAAACGTCCGTTTAATTTTATTCGAAATAAAACGCTGAAACGGAATTGAAATCAAGGTGAGAACTTCTCACTCAATCGAATCAGTTTCGATTTAAATTTTAAGTAGTTAGATTTAAAATTGCTTGAATGTATGTTTGAATGATGATTGCTATTTGTTATTGCTTGAAATAGACACTATACGCTGTTAGTAAGCGGAGGTTATGTATTAAAAACATATACCGCGAATATTTCACTGCAAAGTGAAATTGGTATTATTTATGTACTTGGAGTTGATTTCCTGCATTATATAGCGGATGAGACCCTATTGCGCCGCATAATAGCAGATAATATTTTATAAATCCCATATACCATGATATTTCGTCTTGAAGCGAAATTGGTATTGTGGATGCAGAGAAACAGGTTGGAGGGATCCAACTGGATTCCTCAAATGATTGAATTGGTTTCAATGTTGTGTGTTGATCTATTTGTTGATCTATTTATAATCTGAGTGATTATCTTTGTGATTGAAATGGTTAAAGGCTAAAATTTAGTCGAGTATAATTAGTATCGTTAGATGCCGAAAATAAATAAAAATTGATTTTTGAAAATTTAATTTGAGAATTTATAATAAAATTTAATTTTGGAATTGATTCATTTTAAATAAATAAACGTTGAAATGTTTATGTTATAAAATTATGATTTTTGTGAAATATAACCGAAATGTGATTTTTTTTGAAATAAGTAGTTGATTAATTTATAAAATTGTTTAAATTGGGGTTTTTGAATTATTATAAATGATTTATAAAATTGATATTTATAAGTTAAAAATATTGGAATTATAAAACGAGTTTTTATAAGTGTTAAAATGAAATATAAAAGGATTTCATAAGTGAACGAAATCTAGATGTATAAATTTGGTAGTTATAAAATGAATAGGTTTTGTAAAATAAAAGATTTATAAGTAATTAACTTATAAACTGGATTTTAGCGTATAAATGGAATATGGATAGAATTTGTTAATAAAGTGATTTTCTAAGTTGAAGTTGTTATAGAATATAAATCGAACTTATAAACGTTGTTTATAAATTCGAAATCGACTTATTTTAATAAGTTTAATTATTATAACTTATTAAAGGAAATATATCCACGATTTTGAACAGTGAATAATCCTTTAAATAAAATATGTAGAAATTGAATTTTGTTAATGAAGTAGATTCACGATTTTTGACGGTGAATAATGTATTATAGAAATATTTTGGAAAAGTGATATTTTAAATAGAATTAAAACGATTCAAAAACGTTTTAAATTGTGTTAAGTATCGAAATCATAGATTTCAACATTTATTGTCGAAATAGAAGTTTTCGAGGAATAGAAGGAAATGGTGGACTATAACACTGTTGTTATAGTAAATGATTTCCGAAAGGAAATGTTTTATATTGTATTGGGATTTATATATCTATTTTAAGTTTGAATTCCTATACTAGTGATTTTGGGTTGTCGTAACGATGTTTTACGTAACATTCGTTTTGACCCAAATAAATGTGTTTAAGAAGATGTTTTCCTGAAAGAATAAAATATATACTTAATTTGAATTTAAGTATATTGAATATTTTCAAAATGGTGAAAATAAATAGATTGGTGAATTACTTACTATTAAATAAGTATGGAAATGTTTTTCCAATTGAAGTGAATGTTTGAGATTTTATCTTTTAAAGATAAATTGAAAAATGAATATTAGAAATCGATTTAAAAATCGTATATTCATAGATATTTGGGAATTGTAAATTCACTATGGAATTTATAAAAGAAAGGGAAATTAGTTAAAAATAAACGTTGATTTATTTTGAAGTGTGGAGATTAGTTTACGAATTTGGAACGTAAATTTAATAAATCGGTAAGGATTTATTTAGTTGGTTTAAATGAACCATTTTGAAATGAAAGTTGTAAGGGTGTAAATTTATTTGAAATTGGTTTTCAAATGGTTGAAGTGTGGGATATATATCTTATAAAGATATTTTTGAAAATAAATAATTTGGGAAATTATTTGAAATCTGGTGATGTTGTGAATATTGATTGATAGTTAAATAACCGACAATCAAATATTGACCTTTGAATAGGTATTTGTTGTGAATTGGTTGAAATTGAATGCTACACTTATTTTTAAATTATTGCGCTCGTTATTCGGATTACCCATTCCGAATAGTGATACGACGTAATGGATAGCATTGAAGACCGGTGGTGAAGACCGGGTATTTGTGAGAACGATAGGATGACCTATCGATTGTCTCTGCACCGTTAGCTACGGTATGGAGATTTCCTTTGTGATGGGAAATTCGATCGGGATTGTGAATATCCGGATTGCAAGGGCTTTTTTTGAAGTGCCTTCGGTTCTGTTCGAACCCGGAACAGACTTGTATGGTTACATGTCTGACATTACATTTTGAGATATAAAGCAGATTTCTTTCAAATACATTTCTCTTGGTGGCGGAGAATTTATTCTCTATCTTAGCACCCTTCTCTGAGACGTACACGCTTATAGGTTATGTAATTGAAGGTTATCAGCGATATATTACCAATTTGGTAATGTGGCATGCTGAGTGTTGCTGTGTGATGATTATTTATTGATCATTTGTTGATCAAAGCGTGGCTTTGTGAAAAAGCGTAGCTTTGTGGACGAGGCTTCGTCAGACCTCGCTCCACGGAAATGGTCAAAACAGGAATATGCGGCAAGATTATGAGGGTCGTGCCCTTTAGGGTATGTCATTTCCTTCTGGAAAGGGTGGTATCATGGTATGGAGCCCAGATACTTACTTATGTTGACACACTATATTTATTACTGTGTGATGTTGGTTATCGAGCGCTCGGATAAAGGTCCAAAGGGACGGGGGGGTGGCATATTCGTGTAGTAGTTACCTAGTGACAAAGGTAACCCGACCTTATGTTGGCAGAGAGCTGGTTAAGTTCTCGGGACGTCCCGCCAGAGGCGATCCCATGTGGAAGTAGAAAGTTCTTTAGCCTGACCATTTGTTGGAAATCTAAATAAAACAATACGATCCTTGTACGGTTTTAGTTGTATAACTTGCCATGAAATGTGGCGGTAACCTGCTACTTAACATGGTAGTTATAGTAGGCATAAGTGCGGAATGCCTATGCTGGCTAAGATTTATATCTTTACTTTCGAAATGTTTTCCTACACTATGCACTAGTAATAATATCAAATGTTTCTTTTTAATGCGTATCAAGCATCTTTGACTATCAAAAGGAGAAATCTCCTTTGATTCTGCGTTTGCATTGTGTGTGTGTGCGGGAGGCCTTATAGTAGTCTCATTTTCTAAAAAGCATTGCGAATCTATTTTAAAAAAAAAATTATCATGTTCTTTGTTTTAAAGATAAACTATTTTAGTTCTCACACCAGTCCCATGACTGACTCGGTGTTTATTGTTCTCTTCCTAAACTCTGGGTGCCCGCCAATTTCCAAACGGGCAGTCAAGAGTCAGGTTTATCAGGTTATTCTGGAATTCAGGAGTTGCTGAAGGCAAGCTGGATGGCATGGCGTATTCACTTGTATATAGTATTTCTTTTCCGCTATTTGTTGTTGTAAACTCTGATAATGTAATGTAAAGTGATGTAATGTAATAACTGATATAGTATCTTTGTTTTAAATATGTTCATTTATCTATTATATGTTGTTCCGCTGCGACTGTGAGATTCTGATATTGTTTCTGTTCTGTTTTCTTACTTCTTCTATCTTTTTCTTCTACCTCTTCTTTTAACCCTCATGGTTCGGTTTTTCGGCATTCGATTTCTCGGCAGTTGATACAGTGGACGTATTGATGTCGATTTTTGGAAGTCAAAGAATCGGGTCCTGACAACGTGGTATCAGAGCATATGGCTAAGCGACAACCATGGCTCTGTTGGGTGTTACTCATTAGAGATAGAGTCAGTAGTACTCTAGAATGAGTGTGAGTGTAATAATAGCTATGAGCGCGTATTTGTTAGTGAAAATAAAATTGTTTATGTTGTGATGATTGGTTTGTTGAGTGGCATATGGATTTTGGTCGGTATAGTCTGTACAACTCTATCGATAGGGAACTCTAAACACTTGTTCAGAACAATTCGGCACGATATCGTTTTAAAATGGGGTAAATGAAATAATTTTACCTTGATTATATTTTGTATATAAAGGAAATAATTTTTCAGAAATTATTAAAGTGTATATAATTGATTGCTTGGTTGTTGAAAATATAAATATATATAAGTCAATAAATGTTGTTTGAATAAGTTAAATAAAAACAACAGTTGTAAAAGAATGAATTGTATAAGCAAATGAATTATAAAGTATGGAGTTATAATTAAAATGATTTACAATTGTAAAATAATCTTATATATAAATAGTGAAATTGTATGAGGAGTTTTTTTTAAAAATGTGATTTATAAATAATGAAAAGGAAATTTTTTGAAAGAATTTAAAGCACTGAATTCACTATTGTCACTGGGAAATAATAAGGGTGATGACTGCAACATCATCAGTATCATTTTCAAGTTTCTGTCTGATGGATTTGCTACCATAGTAAATTGAAATTTTAAGTTTTATTTGGGATAAACAACTTTGAAATTGAAAATCCAAGTTGAAATTGATAAATATAAGTAAAACTAGTTTTGACCTATATTATGAGATAAAATTTTTAGCTTTGGTAAAGTTAAAGAATTTGAGTTGGCATAACAAAACATATGATTTGGAATTTAACTAAAGGGAGTTAAGTAAATTAAATCGGATTTGGAAGTTTAAATAAGTAAGTTGTATAGCTTGTAAAGTGAGAAGATGTAAGTGAAACCAAATGATAAATGGTTAAATAATTTTGATAAGTAGAATGAAATATGAATTTGAATGTTAATATGAATTTGACTTAAGTAAAAGTTAAATGAAATAGAATTTGAAATAAATAAGAAGTGAACTTAAGTTGTATAGTGGAAGTAAAATGTAAATGAAGTTGAAATGGAATATAACTTAAGGGATGTTGAAAGAAGTTGATTTTGGTGTCAAAGTAAACTAATAAGTGAATTAATGAAATGAAGTCATTAAGGATATGAACTTGAGTTATATAAATGAAATTCAACTTGAAATGTAAAATGAATTAACAATTGAATTAATAAATGGATTGGATATTAATCAATCTAATATGAATGAATTGAATGTAAATCAATTGAATAGGTATTTGTTGTGATTTATATTGTATTGGGATTTATATATCGGGTGATGTTGTGAATATTGATTGATAGTTAAATAACCGACTATCAAATATTGACATTTGAATAGGTATTTGTTGTGAATTGGTTGAAATTGAATGCTACACTTATTTTTAAATTATTGCGCTCGTTATTCGGATTACCCACTCCGAGTAGTGATACGACGTAATGGATAGCATTGAATACCGGTGGTGAAGACCGGGTATTTGTGAGAACGATAGGATGACCTATCGATTGTCTCTGCACCATTAGCTAAGGTATGGAGATTTCCTTTGTGATGGGAAATTCGATCGGGATTGTGAATACCCGGATTGCAAGGGCTTCTTTTGAAGTGCATTCGGTTCTGTTCGAACCCGGAACAGACTTGTATGGTTACGTGTCTGACATTACATTTTGAGATATAAAGCAGATTTCTTTCAAATACATTTCTGTTGGTGGCAGAGAATTTATTCTCTAACTTAACACCCTTCTCTGAGACGTACGCACTTAGAGGTTATGTAGTTGAAGGTTATCAGCGATATATTCCCAATTTGGTAATGTGGCATGCTGAGTGTTGCTGTGTGATGATTATTTATTGATCATTTGTTGATCAAAGCATGGCTTTGTGAAAAAGCGTAGCTTTGTGGACGAGGCTTCGTCAGACCTCGCTCCCCGGAAATGGTCAAAACAGGAATATGCGGCAAGGTTATGAGGATCGCACCCTTTAGGGTATGTCATTTCCTTCTGGAAAGGGTGGTATCATGGTATGGAGCCCAGATACTTACTCATGTTGACACACTATATTTATTACTGTGTGATGTTGGTTATCGAGCGCTCGGATAAAGGTCCAAAGGGACCGAAGGGTGGCACATTCGTGTAGTAGTTACCTAGTGACAATGGTAACGCGGCCTTGTGTTGGCAGAGAGCTGGTTAAGTTCTCGGGACGTCCCGCCAGAGGCGATCCCATGTGGCAGTAGGAAGTTCCTTAGCCTGACCATTTGTTGGAAATCCAAGTAAATCAATACGATCCTTATACGGTTTTAGTTGTATAACCTGTCATGGAATGTGGCGGTAACCTGCTATTGAACATGGTAGCTATAGTAGGCATAAGTGCGGAATGCCTATGCTGGCTAAGATTTATATCTTTACTTTCGAAATGTTTTCCTACACTATGCACTAGTAATAATATCAAATGTTTTTTTTAATGCCTATCAAGCATCTTTGACTATCATAAGGAGAAATCTCCTCCGATTCTGCGTTTGCATTGTGTGTGTGTGTGTGGGAGGCCTTATGGTAGTCTCATTTTCTAAAAAGCATTGCGAATCTATTTTAAAAAAAAATCATGTTCTTTGTTTTAAAGATAAACTGTTTTAGTTCTCACACCGGTCCCATGACTGACTCGGAGTTTATTGTTCTCTTCCTAAACTCTGGGTGTCCACCAATTTCCACACGGGCAGTCAAGAGTCAGGTTTATCAGGTTATTCTTGAATTTAGGTGTGAGGACCCGCAAATCCGTACTCCTTGAATATACACTAATCTCCATTGATTAACTCAAGATGAACGGAAATACGAATTCTCAGGGTTTTAAGAAAAAGAAAAAGAAAAAAAAGAAGAGAGAAAGAGAAAAAAGATAGAACAGAACAGAAAGAAAACAACAGAACAATATCAGAATCTCACAATCGCAGCAGAACAACATATAATAGATAAATGAATAATCTTTAAACAAAGAACTATATCAGTTATTACATTACATTATATCATCAGAGTGTACAACTATCAAACAACAACAAACAGAACAAACAGCGAAAAATAAATACTATATACTAGTGATACGCCATGCCATCTAGCTTGCCTCCAGCAACTCCTGAATTCCAGAATATCCTGATAAACCTTAACTCTTGACTACCCATGTGGAAATTGGTGGGCACCCATAGTTTAGGAAGGAAAACAATAAACTCCGAGTCAGTCATGTGACTGGTGTGAGAACTAAAACAGTTTATTTTTTTTCAAAAACAAAATAGAGGAATATTTTTAAAGTCAATTCGCAATGCTTTTAAAAATGAGACTACCATAAGGCCTCCTGCGCGCGCACACACACACAATGCAAACGCAGAATCGGAGGAGATTTCTCCTTATGATAGTCAAAGATGCTTGATACGCATTAAAAAAAACATTTGATATTATTACTAGTGCATAGTGTAGGGAAAATCATTTCGAAAATAAAGATATAAATCTTAGCCAACATACGACCATTAACGTATGCCTACTATAGCTACCATCCAAACAGTGGAGCGCCACCATAAGTGAATGATAGGTTCTACAACTAAAACCGTACAAGATCGTATTGTTTCTTTGGATTTCCAACAAATGGTCAGGCCAAGAAACTTCCCATCGCCACATGGAAACGCCTCTGGAATGACGTCTCGAGAACCAAACCGGATCTCTGCCAACACTAGGCCGGGTTACCCCTAACTGGGTAACTACTGACACGAATATGTCATCCCCCGATCGTAACCGATCTATATCCGAGGATCCTCGATTTCCAACAACCACAAAGTAATAAGTTTGCAACAACAACAAAGGTTAAATATCTGGGCTCCATACCATGATACCACCTCTATCCAGAAGGAATGACATACACTAAAGGGCGCTACCCCTAATAACCTTGTTGCATCCTTCCTGTTTTGACCATTTCCGGGGTGTGAGGTCCGACGAAGTTTCGTCCACAAAGTCACGCTTTGGTACAAAGCCATGCTTTGGGTCAACAAATGATCAAAGTAATGATCACAAAGATAAATGATCAAACAAATGATCATATCACAAATGATCAGACAATGATCATTTCACAGCAACACTCAGCATGTCACATTACCAAATTGGGAATATATCGCTGATAACCATCAACTACATAACCTCTGAGCGCGTACGTCTCAGAGAAGGGCGTTAAGCTAAGAGAATAAATTCTCCGCCACCAACAGAAATATATTTGAAAGAAATCAGCTTTATATCTCAATTTGTAATGTCAGACATACAATCTATACAAGTCTGTTCCGGGATCGAACAGAACCGAAGGCACTTACAAAGAAGTCCTTGCAATCCGGATATTCACTAATCACGTCCGGACTTCCCATCACATATGGAATTTCTATACCGGGGCCATTCGGTGCAGAAACATTCGACGGTAATCCTTCCGTTTTCAAAAATATCCGGTCTTCAACACCGGTCTTCAAATGCAATTCATAACGACGTATCACATATTCGGAATGGGTTATACGACCTCAAGGTCCTTTCTCGGTTAACCCGAATAGTAAGCGCTTATTCAAAAATAAGTGTGGCATTCAAATTCAAACAAATTACAACAAATACCCATTCAAAGGTAAATATTGATAGTCGGTCATTGAACTATCAATGGATATGCACAACATCACCAGATGCCAAATAATTTTCCAAATTATTTTATTTTTCAAAAAATATCTTTACAAGATATATATAATTTTCACACTTCAACCATTTGAAAACAATTTTCAAATCACTTTTCATCCTTACCACTTTTGAAAACAAATTTCAAACATTTTCCTTACGCGAAAATATTTTCATTTCAACATGGTTCATTTCAACCAATTTAAATAAATCCTTAACGATTTATTTTATATTTACGTTCCAAATCCGTAAGTTAATTCCCACACTTCAAAAATAAATCAACGTTTATTTTTAAACAAATTCCCCTTTCTTTTATGAATTCCACAGTGAATTTACATTCCAAAATATTTATGAATACACGATTTCAATTATTCATTTTCAATTTATCTTCAAAAAGATAAATTCTCAAAACGTTTCATTTTACATTGGATAAACATTTCCATACTTATTTATTAATAAGTAATTCACAAATCTATTTATTTTCAACATTTGGAAAATATTCAATATACTTAAATCGAAATTAAGTATGCATTTCATTCTTTAAGGAAATCATTCTCTTAAACATATTTATTTGGGCCAAAACGAATGTTACGTAAAACATCGTTACGACAACCCAAAATCACTAGTATAGGGATTCGAAATTAAAATAGATATATAAATCCCAATACTATATAAAACATTTCCTTTCGGAAATCATTTACTATAACAACAGTGTTATAGTCCACCATTTTCTTCTATTTCTCGAAAACGTCTATTTCAAAAATGAATGTTGAAATCTATGGTTTCGAATCTTAACACATTTTAAAAACAACGTTAGATCGTTTTAACTCTATTTAAAACATCACATTCAAAACATTTTCTATAACATATTATTCACTATTCAAAAACGTGAATATACTTCTTTAACCAATTTCATCATTTCTATACATTTTATTTTAAAGGATTATTCACTGTCTAAAACGTGAATATAACTCCATTAATAAGTTATAACAATTTACTTATCAAAATAAGTCGTTTGCGGATTTATTAAACAATGTTTATAAATTCCATTTCTATTTATTTTATAACAACTTCCTTTTATAAATCTCCTTTATTAACCTATTTCAATTTATAACTCAATTATATACCAAAAGTTCATATTATAAGTTAACTGCTTATAACTTATTTGTTTACAAAATTGTTCTTTTAAACTTCCCAATTTATAAATCTTATAACTTATAAGATTCATTTATTTACCCCAAATTTATTCTTTTAATAACTTTACAAATTTTATAAACCTACTGCTTATAAAATTCCATTTATAACTTCACCGTTTAAAATTCTATAAATTTCATTCATTTATGAAATTCATTTACAATTCATTCTAACACTTATAAAAACTCGTTTTATAATTCAAATATTTTAATTTATAAATATCAATTTATAAATCTCTTATATAAATCAGTTTATACTATTATTTTTAAAACATCTTTAAACTCCTTTATAATTTCATCATTTTCTTCGATTTATAAAATAATCAAATTTCATAAATCCTATATTTTAAACTTTTTACAATAAATTCAAAAATCCCAATTTAAACTATTTCATAAAATCATTAACCCCATATTTTAAAAATCAACTTTTAACTATATTTCTAAAAAATCAAAATTTTATAACATTAACATTATAACGTTTATTTATTTAAAATGAATCAATTCCAAAAATATTTATAAACTTAAATCAATTCCAAAAATATTTATAAACGTATACTTTCAAAAATCACTTTTAAAAACCCTTTTAAAATTCCAAAATTGGCCCAATGATGCTACACACCAAATAGTCAATCACGACAACAACGACATCATATATCGATATGATAATCAATCAAATATCAGAATATCTGAAATCAAATAAATACTATTGAGGAATCCAATTGGATCTCTCCAACCTGTTTTCCTGCATCCAAAGATGTTAGCACAATACCAATTCCATTCCAGTATGGAATTATCGCGGTACATGGGATTTAAAATATTATCCGCTTAATAGACGGCGCAATAGGGTCTCATCCACTGTATAATGCGGGAAATCAACTCCAAGTACATAAATAATACCAATTTCACTGTACTGTGAAATATTCGCGGTATATGTTTTTAATAAATAACCTCCGCTTACTAACGTCGTATAATGCCTATTTTAACAATCAATAGATAACAATCATCATTCAAACATACATTCAAGAATTTTAAATATAACTATTTAAAATTAAAATCGAAACCGATTCGATTGAGTGAGAAGTTCTCACCTTGATTTCAATTTCGTTTTCAGCTTTTATTTCGAATAAAATTAAACGGACGTTTAATTTTACCCAAAATTTTTGCTAATTCCAAACGACTCCAATCCAATTCCATAGTGTAGTGCTCGTCGATACGAACCCAATGCAAATTGTTTCGCGCGTTTTCGACCTCGTATGAAAAAGATACGAATATTTAAAGTTACACGAATTTTTAATATATAAATTTACAGCAATTTATTTTCTATTTTCTAAACCTAATAGATCTCGGCCATTAGATCCATCACCCTGCAAATCACGGCCGCACGCGCATGCATCTTCCCCAACGCGATTTCTTTTGCTCGGCCGAACCCATATACGCAACTTCTAGGGTTAAATCTTGCTACCTCCACGACGACTTCCAGAGCGATCAGATGGCGCCACGTCGCGCGCCTCCCCCAGAGCCACCACCGGCCAGAAAAGCTTCGAACTCGGCCACCTCCTCTACCCTAAAAACGCGTGCGAACGCGACGGCTTTGAGCTTGATTTGCCGTCGATTCGTAACACCATTCGCGATCATAGCCGTTCAGATTAAAGATCTCACTTAGCTCTACGTTTTTGTAGTTGGAAGTTTTACGAATTGAATGACGGATTTGAAAATAATGGAGGAGGAAGGGAATGCTATTTCGGCCATTGGTTATTTAAGTGACGGCGGCTCTGATAAACCCTAGGGTTTGCCTTGTTTTTGCAAAATGGAGATAATAGGGGCCTTATATAGAAAATTTCCAAAATACTATTCATCCTGGATTTTCCAAACTCCAAACGAAGCATGCCGGTTGGCGTTCCTAAGGTTTACCCCATGTTCCGAACACAATGGAACGTGTTTCGGGAGCTAATTCGGTCATCTGTGCGAGTTATGGCAATAAACGTTCGATTTTAAATTAAATCGGTAAATCAAATCTCTAGGTGTTTTAGCTTGCACCGGACAACCGGTAAATCCAATTGACACGAAATTTGAAACCATACAATAATATCACATTACGGATCCGATGAAACTGGTTTCGTCGAAATCCGAGACTGTTTGAAAAATGACTAATTTCTCAGTCGATAATTAAATATTAAAATATTCAATTTTCACAAATTAACTTTTAATTCGATTTTAAAAGTTCTAAAATATCGTTCTAACTCCAACATGATAAAATAAAAGTTTACAAATCATTTTCAATCATATTTAACCCAATTTTCAATTTTTTCTGAAATTTAACTATTAAATTATCGATTTAATTATTCAATTAAATCCAATTATTCGAAATAAAATTTGTTCGACTTTTAAATTTCACTTATTAATATTTAAAATAAATTAAACATACGAATTTTAATTAATAGAAATTCTGGGTCGTTATAGACTTCCCCCCTTAAAAGAATTTCATCCTCGAAATTACCAAGTAAGAAAAAATTACAGAATCTATTAACTTTCCAAAATCCGTAGTTAAACTAGTTATAATAACTTTACTGAGTTTTCAAATCATACTTAGTTATCTTTTCAAACCAAACTATTGTTTAACTTTCAACTCCAAATCAAAATTTTAGTTTTCAAAATTTTCAATTTTTTCTCAAATTCTCAAATTTTCGAAAAAATTCGCCAGAGTCTCCTTTGCGCGGCTCGATCCGGAAAAAAAATGACAGTATATATATCACAAATATACATCTCATCAAGTGATGAGCCATCCCAGAGGGAAAAAAGTGTAAAAGTAAGATATTTAATCCGAGATATGTACCTCATATTTTATTAGCGAGCATATACGGCTAATATAGCACGAAAGCGAGCTCCAAATGCGAAGCAAACGCGATCCGCACCTACTAAACACTCAACAAACAGATGAGAAACATGTATATAGACAATAGTATCGATATACAACATATAGCAACATAATAACTATAAATGCCAATATAGCAAATGCAGTAAAAGCAATATATTCAACCATCAACCAACTAGCATTCAACTAACATTCATTTTCAATTAGTTTATATTCACTAATTCATATTCAAGTTGGCTCACTTCCAAATCAAATTCGATTCTATTTAAGATTCACTTAACTTCCAATTGGATTTCAATTACTTTAGCTTTCAATTTCATTAATACTTAATGAATTATACACAATCAACTAACAATCATATAACAACCAATGTATATTAATTACTACCAAATCCCTTTGCTTATATTCATTCAATTTGGTTTAACACCTTTACTTTCAATTGGTTTAATTAAATTGATTTTCATTAAATTATTCAACTTCCAATAACATTAGATTTTAATGAATTAACACTTACATTCATCATTTCATATCAATTTAATTTACATTTAATTGATTAACATTCAATCGATTCATTCAATTACTAAAGTTGAATTTCATTTATATAACTCAAGTTCATATTTATCACTTAACTTTATTAATTTACTTTGATACCAAAATCAACTTCATTCAACATCACTTAAGTTATATTCCATTTAAACATTATTTGGTTTCACTTAACTTAAATTCCCACTTATAAATCCAATTCAGATTCCCAATTCTAAAGTAAATTTCCATTTAACTTTAAATTCATAAGTATATTCATATAGTTTCACTTTTTTTTATATATATATAAGTTTATTTCACAATTGTAAATCACATTAATTATAATTCAATTCTTATAATTCTCTTACTTATACAATAATTCCTTAATTTAGATTATTCAAACATCTTTTAATTTTACTTATATATATTCTTACATTTTCAACAACCAAACAATCAACTCATATACACTTTAATAATTCTGAAAAATTATTCCTTTATATATAAAATATACTCAAGGTAAAGTTATTTCATTTACCCAATTTAAAACAATATCGTGTTGAATTGTTCTGTACAAGTGTTTAGAGATCCCTATCAATAACGTTAATTACTCGTATTAACCAGAATCCGTATACCACTCAACAAACCAATCATCACAATATAAAATAATTTTATATTCACTAACAAATACGCTCTCATAGCTATTATTACACTCAAACTCATTCTAGAGTACTACTGACTCTATCTCTAATGAGTAATACCCAACAGAGCCATGGTTGTCGCTTAACCATATGCTCTGATAGCAGATGTGAGGACCCGCAAATCCGTACTCCTTGAATATACACTAATCTCCATTGATTAACTCAAGATGAACGGAAATACGAATTCTCAGGGTTTTAAGAAAAAGAAAAAGAAAAAAAAGAAGAGAGAAAGAGAGAAAAGATAGAATAGAACAGAAAGAAAACAACAGAACAATATCAGAATCTCAAAATCGCAGCGGAACAACATATAATAGATAAATGAATAATCTTTAAACAAAGAACTATATCAGTTATTACATTACATTATATCATCAGAGTGTACAACTATCAAACAATAACAAACAGAACAAACAGCGGAAAAGAAATACTATATACTAGTGATACGCCATGCCATCTAGCTTGCCTCCAGCAACTCCTGAATTCCAGAATATCCTGATAAACCTTAACTCTTGACTGCCCGTGTGGAAATTGGTGGGCACCCATAGTTTAGGAAGGAAAACAATAAACTCTGATTGCTACGAAAATTGAAATCCGATAATAACAAACTATTATGGATCCAATGGAACTAGTTTCGTCCAATTCTGAGACTATTCGAAAAATGGCTAATTTCTCAATCGATTATTAAATATTAAAATATTCTATTTTCACAAATTAACTTTTAATTCGATTTTAAAAGTTCTAAAATATCTTTCTAACTCCAACATGATAAAATAAAAGTTTACAAATCATTTTCAGTCATATTTAACCCAATTTTCAATTTTTTCTGAAATTTAACTATTAAAATTATCGATTTAATTATTCAATTAAATCCAGTTATTCGAAATAAAATTTATTCGACTTTTAAATTTCACTTATTAATATTTAAAATAAATTAAATATATGAATTTTAATTAATAGAAATTATGGGTCGTTACATCAGGAGTTGCTGAAGGCAAGCTGGATGGCATGGCGTATTCACTAGTATATAGTATTTCTTTTCCGCTGTTTGTTGTTGTAAACTCTGATAATGTAATGTAAAGTGATGTAATGTAATAACTGATATAGTATCTTTGTTTTAAAGATGTTCATTTATCTATTATATGTTGTTCCGCTGTGACTGTGAGATTCTGATATTGTTTCTGTTCTGTTTTCTCACTTCTTCTATCTTTTTCTTCTACCTCTTCTTTTAACCCTCATGGTTCGGTTTTCCGGCATTCGATTTCTCGGCAGTTGATACAGTGGACGTATTGATGTCGATTTTCGGAAGTCGAAGAATCGGGTCCTGACATTCTCCAAGGAGACTGACAGTAGTACCTAGAAAATAACAGACTACCACATCCCCATATTTGAACTCCGCCTAGTGCAGAAGCAGCTATTTTTTTGTTCAGACTGCAATAACTCCTTCGTTCTAGCTCGGAATAAGGCGAGACTTCGACCGATTAACTCCCACCTAAATTACGGACAATATGGATAGCTCGGATACTTTATCGTGTGAACGTACACTGTAGTTATCTAAAGGGACTGATAGTTGTACTTAGAAAAAATAAGCTATTGCATCCCTATATTTGAATTTTGATAAAAATTAGATTTAAAATTTTAATTTTTTGTCGAAACTCAAAATATAAAAATTAGAATTATTTTATATTTTTGTTTTTCATTAGTCAAATTAAATTTAAATCTGTATATGGGTTAAATGGGTAACCCGCTTATTAAGTGGATTGTGTCATAAATGGGTTGGATCATAAATGGGAAAAAAAGAATGGATCATAAATGTCCAACCCATTTTGACTGGACCCGTTTGACAGGTCTACTTATACGAACCATAACTAGTCCGAAATGCTGTCAAAGGAATATTGTCCTCTGCCACTCATAACTGATGGAAACCTGTCGCCAAATCCAACTGGGAAAACACTCTAACTCCACTCAATTGATCGAAAGATCGTCTATTCTTGGAAAAGGATACTTATACTAAATCATCCTTTCGTTCAACTTACGATAGTCGATACACATTCTTAACGACCCATCTGGCTTCTTTACAAACACTACGGCCGCTCCCAAAGCGAACTGTCCTGTCTAATAAAATTCCTTCCTTCAAGATCTACTAGCTGCACCTTCAACCCCTTCATCTCAGTCGGTGTCATCCTGCTAGGTGGTCTACTCATAGGTTCAGCACCGGGCCTAAGATATATTCTAAACTCAACAGCTCGTTTCGGTGGTAGTCCAATGACTGGATCAAAGACATCTGCAAACTTTCTTGCTACCCGAACCAGACTTAACTCATTTCTATCTCCATAGCAATAAGAAAAGCACTAGCACTCCGGTCAGTATTCTCTACTGAGAATATCACTCGGTTATGAGTACCAGGATGTCTTAGTGATATCTCCCTATCCCGGCAAAACATTCCAGCCTCATACTTACCTAACCAATCCATATCCAAAATGATTCCGAAATCTACGAAATCAATAACATATAAGCTGCATGCAAACTTATGACCTAGCAAATCAAGTTCTATCTGGTCACATCTCGGCTCTAGAGTTGCATACCCTCCCATTGGAACCGCAAACCTTAAGGAAATAATAAGGTATGTGCATTCTAAGCATAATCTATCAACCAAACACTAAGATATAAATAAATGTGATGCACCGATACCAAAAAGTACCCTAATTGGTATACTCTGAATTTTAAAATTGTACCTTTCATCACAGTCTTTAATTTATCAGTTGCAGTAGACCTAGCTGGTCCAATAGCAAAAACTTTTCTTTGTCCTCCCTAACTAGCTTTGGACACTAATTCTTGTAATGCCCAACTTGATCACAGTCGGAGCACTTCACATTCTTCTTGATTGCAGCTTTCTTCCTATTTCCTAACCGACAATCATTAGCAAAGCGACCCTTCTTGACACACTTATAGCAAACTACCTCAGCCTTGAGATCTTAGCAGTGCCTTCCTTCCGGGCTTCCTTCTTCTTAAAGAACTTTCTCTTCTTCCCCTGAGAACCCTAAGCTTCCACGAACTTCTCTCTAGCACAATTAGAAAGCAATTCCTCATGGCGAATGGCCACCTCCACCACTATATTACAAGGATCACGGACATGTGTCATGGTCACTTTAGCGAGCTTGGGCCTCAATAACTGAATGAACCTCTCATTCCTTATGATGTCAATGTCTATAATATTATGTCCATACCGGGACAGCTCCTCAAACATAGTGACATACTAAATAACCGACATCTCTCCCTGCTCCAGACCCATAAACTTCCTCATCAGTTCTAACTTAGCAAACTCAGATACAAACTTCTGCTCAAATCTCGTTTTAAAATCATCCCAAGTCAACTGCTCTTTCGGAACTCCGGTAGTGACACTATTGCACTAATGTAGTGCTGAACCTTGCAAATGTCTGAAGGCTAACCTTCTCTTTTGCCCATCATTCAAACCCAAATTAGCAAATATACTCTCACAATGCAATGGCCAATTCTAAACCTCTATGGAACTATCTGTTCCTAAGAATGACATCCCACCCAAACTGGTGTAATCCCTACTCAGCAAAGCATAATTATTTCCAATTGGAGCCATAGGATTGGCTCCTCCTACATTTCCAGCAACACCAGCAGCAGATCCTGCTTGCATCAAACCAACAAAGAACTGACACATCGCCCCTAAATCTACTAGCGGATTTCCAGCACTCACGTTGGCATCAACATTTTGGTTATTAGTATTAGCCGATCGACCCAGATTTCTTCTGGTAGCAGGTCGAGCATTTCCATTAGTTATGGTGCTTCCTCCACCGAGATGTCCTCTTCCGTTTCCTGCTTCCATATCTCCTTTCTCATAAATCTATAAATGAGCCTTAGTAAGATACAGAATAACAGACTAAGAGAGCGAGAAATACACACTTATATATATAACTATATGCACAAAATACAAGTACGTTACTGTAGCGTTAACCCAAACTCGATCTTATTATCTGATTTATTGGATTATGTTTGAAAAATCATTTAGGTTTAAGTTTATTTTGAAGTTTCATAAACCTTGCTCTGATACCAACTTGTAACATCCTCCTACTAGGAGGCCCAAAACTAATGGCTACGAATGCTGTAGTCATCCATAGTTATTAATCCTCGGCGACCAAATACGGTGGTGTTAGATTCATTAACACACAGAAACACATGAATATGAAAGAATTTTAAAATAGCAAATAAAGTCCATATTCCATTTCAAAATATTTCATATTCATTACATGATCCCAGTATACAGACCATATTTAGATAACATATAATTAATAGAAAATACGCTAAGAGCGACATATGAAGATGCCCTCTAGGATGAATATGCCCTCTTGGATGATCAGAGTATATAACAAGGCACTAAAAGAATTTTCCTTTACAATCAAACACAAAGTGGAAATGAAATAACTCTAGTAACAAGCTTGCCTTCTACACGTCCTCGGAAGCTTTATTCGTCTAAAAAAACATTTGGAAACCTTAACTCTCAACTTACTCAAAATCAATTGAATACCCGAGAGTTTAAGGGGAGATCAAAAACTTTGAGTCAGATATAAAGCCTGGTATGAATAATAACCTACCATCTTAAACATTTAGATATCTAGTGAGACCACGCCGCTTAACAGAATGAGTTTTCCCCTCACTATTATCCTAAAATATTCATAAAACCATATATTGTGCTTCTGCATCCACAATGATTAAAAACATACTATTTCAAAACATTATGATGATATGCAAAACAAATAAATCAAATCTGGACTACTTATCCCCTTTCATTCTGACTATTTGTCTCAATTATAGTTTCTTGGGTTACTATTAGCCTAATAAATGTTTATGGACCATCTGCCCAATTTCATAGTTTTCATGGGATGACTAAGACCCTATTGGTAACTCCAATAGCTTTTTTATTATCCTGGTTTTCGTAGGATAACTAGGAACTATTGACTAACTGTCAATATCTTAGTCCAAATATAGTTTTCATGGGTTAACTATAAACCTATTGGCCCCTGCCAATATCAGTCATATTTTTCATGGGCTGACTTGAACATATTGGCCCCTGCCATTCTCTCCCCTTTTATACAGTTTTCATGGGCTTACTGTGAACCTATTGGCCCATGCTAATATCTTTAAATTAGATTTATCATTTCATAAGTTATATCACTACTGGGTCAACTTAATTGGTTATTCTGCCCCTCCCCAAAGTACCATTATAGGTTAGCTAAAATGCGAATAAATATATGAAGAAGTAATACTCTCAAAATCTTCATTTATGCCGTGGTATTTCCTTTTAAAATGAGATTGGGTTATTTGTTTTGAAACATTAAAACATCTCTTTCGAAACCCCTAGATAACCCTCTCTGAAAGCAAAGGAAACTTTTTTTCAAAACATTAAGTATATACCTTTCGAAGTTGTATAAAACAATCCTTTCAAAACCAAACCATACCTTCGATGGCATCAAAAACGTTCTTAAAAACATAGCTTTGAAACAAATGAAAGTATCTCTTCTGAAAGTATTAGATTTATTCTTTAGTAACATCTTTTGGGTCAAAGTGGTTATATATGAAAGTATCTCTTTCGAAACCGTTAAAAATTGTTTCGGGGAAAATTTGATGGTGTCGGAACCATCTAGTTGAAAGCAACAACCTTTAAATTTAAAACTTCAAAGTATAGAGTCAAAACCCACTTTCCACTCCATTACCCTCGAAACCCTCAACCCCTTTTGAAAGCATTTAGTCAGTGGCTTAGCTTTGTTAAAAACAGAGATAACCCTTCGAAAGCATAGATGGCTTCAATACAGTCGAAAGGAAAAATTAGCAGTTGGGTTTTGACTTGGTCGAAACCAATCCTTTCAAAAGCTCTTAATTAAAGAAATAGTTACCCCTTCGAAACACATCCTTACATAGTATAACAACCTCATTTGAAAGCTATTTATAAAAACCCTTTCGAAAGCATATGTTTTGACTATGTCGAAGGCTATGTAAAACAAGGCAAGATCTTATCTTTTGAAAACAAAACAGGTTTTGCCTTTGTCGGATGCATACCTTTCGACACCAAGGCTTCCGCCGTCCTTCCAATCCACTACGTACCCTCTAGGTAATACCTTGTGCATTGGTTGCAACTACGTGGGTTACGACTATATGGGTTTCGACTGGGATGGAGCAAAGTCAATGGAGTCGGAAGGTTCTGCTGTTTGAGGCAGAACCTACTTTTCTGAATTAAAGACTGAAAATTTAGCCGATTTTAGTAATTGCATTATAACCACTTGCCTATTGTAAATCTTTGATTAGTTGCTATAAAACTTTTAAAATATTTTTCATTCAAAACTGCCGCATTTTATCAGATTTAAATCAAAGAAAATGTAATGTTAAGCCTTTCTTTTCACCAAAGCAGTCTTTGCAGATAGTCCCCTCTTTTACAATAATTTATTTTCCTTAGTAAATTGATTGAGAAAAATCCCCAAAAATCATAGAAATTGTATTTCATCATGTAATCTAACATATAAAAATTTCATACCCGGTTTCTTTCTGAAATCCTCGAAATAAATTTTAAACCCATTAATATCATATTTCTTTCAGAAAATCACAATCAGTTTTCCATACCTTTGAAAATTCTGAAAATTAAAACCCATCTCCAAAATCATGTTTTATTTAGCATAAAAAATTTCCATGGCATTCTAAAATCATAGACTCTCGGTTTTACATCAAAGCCGTGCAAATTCATATGTGAATGAATTAAAATAAATCAAACATAATATAGTTCAAGCACATCATCATTCATATCACCATAAAAACGAATTTAGTCATATATCCGAAAACATATAATCATAGAATAAAATAGAGATCGTATGAAACTATTATTCACCTTAAATATGATATGGAATTTGAGATTTGTTGTTGATTAATCCTTCCTAGCTTTGATCCTTAGCTTAAGATTAAATTCTTCTTCTTTTCCTCCTTGTTAATAGCCAACTCCTTAGGGTTTTTGCATTTATTTTAGATTTGAGAAAAATGAACGTGAATGGACATGGTGAGAAGTGTATAGCCGTGTATAATGATGTGGCTATATTTACTAATATGCCCATATATAAACTAATTTGCTTGTAAACAAATTTAAGACCATTTATAATATTGTTAAGCACGGCCCTATATATAATTTATTCAAATTGCAATCCCTTTATCATCATTATTCTATTTAATTTTCAAATTAAATTTCTTGAACAATCTTATCAAAAATTAGGGATGTTACACCCTACAACCTTCTATGTCCTAGTCTGCCGCTACCTCCTAACGTGGTTGCTAAGTCATATTCCGACCAATTTCGACCATAGTATATGCAATTGTGACCACCGATGAACTCCATCTATCGAGATCTACACACATGTGTCTTCAATTTTGTCAACCGATTCCTAAATCAGTAAACCTCAAATTAACACCTAGGGTTTCGCTAGATCTACCTTTGACCATGATTTTCCATTGATTCATGCTCTTTTACAGCAAGCAGATGTTTGTTGTTGATTTGCCTCGTCGAGAGCTTCGCAATGACATATAATTTGATAGGTAGTAGCAAGTGATTAGGGAATTTTAAATCAATTTAGGATTAGAGATAATTATCTGCCATTAGCAGATGATTAGGGAATTCTGGGAATTTGATGGAAAAAAGAAAATAAAGGTAACGACTAGGATATTGGGCTCCCTTATATAGTCTTTAGGCTACGTTATGAGTTGTGTATCCAATTTGGCTGAAATAACTACGTACACTACTTAAGCAGTATATCACATCTATTTTGTAAACTGTTACTCCAAAACCATCAAAATTTTATATCATACTGATCAGGTGGAAAAGGCCTTCACAACGATTATAAACACGACATCTAATTCATCTTTAATTAAAATTCATTTTTAATTAATTTAATGTTAACATCGTTAAATTTTTAGGTCATTAAATTCTTCCCTTTAAAAGAATTAAAACCCCACAATTCTTCAAATACAACCTTCAACCAAATTAATAAAGTTTCAACTTAATCACAAAATGTGGGGAAACATATCTATCACAAATTAACTATCTATAACAACAACATATAATGACCACATAACACCATCAATCATGACACGGTACAATTCATTCGTGGCAAAGAATTCAATTTTCTACATATGCATACTATAATAATACATGTTCTTTCTCAATCGTACAATCCAAACTACGATATGTAATAATAAGACTCCATCAACAAAAAGCAAACAATCTCAATCATAGGTTAACTCATATCGTGCATCTCAATAATTCAACCATAACAAAAGTGCATAACAAACTTAGGCTGATCAAAACTTGCATGTACAAATAAATAAATACTCATAAATCAGTAACCAGCATAGCCTATCAAAATAAACATACATACTTAAAATAATATGGTTCATCACCATAACCTATCAATGAATAACACATGTCGTAATTCCTATGCTGACTACACATCCATTATAGTATACGTATCTTCAAATTGTTGATAAACTTCCTCATAGTCCCACCTTTATATACCATTCCATTTTCATACCATCTAGAATATCCTATGCACCCACTTATGGTCACACCCTCAAAATAAAATATGCCTAGTCATGGCTATATCCTTAAATTAGTATCGCTACCAACTCATAGTGCAACTGCATCAATCCTTATTCCTTGATCCTCCATCATAAGGTCTCTTCCAAATTACCACCATCATAACGTCAATGAATATTCACCACCATTAGAGTATTAAGCTTTGGGATATGTAAATACTCATAATCATTTGGTTTCTTTTCTTGAATTTATGTCACTTAAAGGGCCAGGAGCTAAACTGCTCGTTTGGCGGTCTAGGGTAAGACATATCTCCTATTTGAATATCTGAAGCACGTCCTTATCCAGGTGAACATCCTCACATATCATTGCTTTACGAGCATACATTGAAACCTTCGAGTATCAACGATCCCTCAGAACATTTCATATTCATAATAGAGCACATCCTTGCTCCATTTCATTAGTTTCGATCATAGAGCTTGTCCTTGTAGATCATCATTACAACTCCCATCATTGAGTCATTAAGTCTGAAACATAACATAAGATCTCATCTCTTCCAACCTTCAAATCTTGTCAAAAAAAATCTGATTCCATAATTCTTCTATAGTAATTTCTTCATTTGATGATAATGATAACCCACCCAAAATATCAAAGAGGGATTCACTGGCAAAGAGTGTTCAATATGTCTTTAAATCAAAACATTTTTATTTTCAAGTCAAAGCTTCCATCTACGTTTAAAACCAGAATCATTTTTCTTCCTAATATATCACTACAATATTGTAAAACAATGTCCCAAAATATTTTAACCATTTTAAGTCAATTTCAAAACAATTTTTGAGAAAACATCATTTTATAAAAAATTTAAAATGGAAACTCTTTGTCTAAAATGTTTATGGAAGTTGGTATTTATATGAAAAACATGAGAATTGAAAATCCATTTTTTTGATATAATTATATATACATTCATATATACATATATATATATATTAAATGTCCCAAATCATCATTTTGATTCCTTAATGGTACTCATCAGGTCTATAGTCACCAGAATTCCCTAATTACTATTCTCATCATTAAGGAACGTCTTCAAATTTCTTAGTCATTTCAAATATCTAGTCTTCCTCGGGGTAGGAAACTATGTTATCCCACTGTGGCTAAACTAAACAGGTCCCTTATCAATCCACCAGTTTCTCCAATACAAATCTTATCAAAAGTTAACATTGGATGCTACCTCATCCTACGTTTATCAAACAAAAATAGGCAAGCAAACAGGAAAATAAGAAAAATAAACAAACAATAATTAAAACCATTTGAAACAAATCAGACATCAACATAATACAACAAGAGAAAAGATTCAAACAAGCATGATATGAATTAATAAAGTAAACAATAAAATAATATAATACAAATAAGGGATTAAATGTAACCTACTAAGAACTTAGTTTGCGCAAACAATTCAACTAAAACGAATTAATACGATAAAAATGTCATACTCCAAACATCGAAATGGATAGTTCCTATACCATATGTAGATGGGGTGATGATAGGTGTGATAACATAATATATACTACAACAGAATAGATCTAGAGAGGGATAGATAGTGTATTTAAACTTTTATCAATATACTTGCAAATTTCAAACTTTATCAAGAAAATTCAATCACAGGTAATAATATAACCATAGAACAATCAAATCATAACAAGTAAATGTAGTAAATGTAAATATGGCAGCAAGAATTTTATATTAGTTCAAATTCTCTGTTCTACATCCAGTCTTGTATCCATACAAAATTTCACTAATTACGTCTTCACTTCAAATTAGGTAGTAAGAACACCATTTATACTTCTTGACTTTGACTCACGTGGCAAGGACACCTGCTGGAATTTGACTTGGGTAACAAGCACACCCTTTGGAGTTTGACTCAAGTAACTAAAACATCTATCTTTTCTTTGACTCGATAGGCAGGACAACCCCCTATACCATCTCATCTTAACTTTCACTCTGGTGGTCAACATCACCCTTTTACAGGTAGTTGTGGACTACAAGAAATCAAATCTTTCGATCACAATTCCAAGTAGTTTGTGATAGAATTTCCTATAGATCTTCAGTAGTTGAATATATTTATTGTTGGGTAGAATTGAGTGAAGATCAAAGAGTTAATGACGTATAACAGAAGTGAATCTTCTTTGATATTTTATATGAATACACAGAAAGAGAATTGATGTAGAAATCGGTAGCTCCTCATTGAATTCTTTAAGAGAATGAGAAAGAAGAGAAAGATAAAGAAAGTAATTAGAATTGTAGTTAAAAAGTCTAAATCAAAGGCCTTTAAATATAGGTTGAAGAGTTGCGTCCATTCGTGAAAGGATGGCGCCAAAAGGTGCTTCTGTTGAGAATTTAAAGAACACTTCAACGGTCTATATATCGACATACATATTTTTGATATGTTGACATATACAAATTAATTTGTATATTTTCATAAACACTTTGAATATGTTTTAAAATATATTTCTTTATAAAATCTATTAAAAATTAATTTATAATTAAATTAAATATTATTCTTTTAGAAAACTTTTTGAGTGGAAAAATAATTTTCGAAGTAATGATAATCGAAGATATGATATTACTTAGGTCTTTTACATTTAATTTAAGACTTGATAAAATCCTAACACAAATGTCTAGAGCTCTTTATTCTTTTATAGACTGACAAGTCTTCAAATATATCTCGATCAACTCTTGATTTATAGCGATCAATTCTTTAAGCTTTTTCAATCATTACTTATATAAGCTATTAAATACTTTTGATATCCTAAACAATATATTATAACATTAGTAACAATATTTATATGGTTATTATTATCAAAATCAATACCTTAGGTGTTAACTATCTCTCCCTTTTTCATGATAACAACCATCAAATATTCTATTATAAAATATAATGGCGTTTAATTAAAAATCCGCCTAACTTCCTATGAATATATGTTATACAACTTCCTCTATCTTTTTCCCTATTACATTTTATACGACTTCTCACTTTCTGTCATAAAAAAAATGGATAAATAAGTTGTATAAATGAATTATACAAGAAGTTATGATATTTTTACTCTTATTGATGAACATTATATGTTTATTATAGATTATACACAGTGAGTTATCGATTTATCTTTGTATTAGTAAAGTAATATTCTAAAAAGTCATCAAAAAATCAACAAAATACTACCTTTAGTATATTTACACATTTACAACGGTCGTATTTTATGCTATGGTCTAATTACTATATTATATTTTCAGAAAATGAGCAAATTTCTAATACACTTCTTAGTTTAATATAAGTATTTTGAGTTAATGGTTTTTTAATATATCATTTATTTGATTTTCCGTATTAACGAATTCTAGGATGATATTCTCCTAACTTATATGATCTCATAAGAGGTGATGTTGTATATCTATATGTTTTGTTTGAGCATGAGTGTAAGGTTCTCTAACAAGTTTATAGCACTCATATTATCACAGTAAATTGGTCATTGTTTTATTTTTAATTCAAAATCTTCCAATGTTTGTTGCATACATATTACTTGAGAGCAAGCTAGTGCCGTTAATATATATAATCTTCTTCTGTTGTAGATGGAGAAATGGAATTCTGCTTTTATCGAATCAGGATAACTGAATCTCGTAAAATGTGATAGGTTCCGCTTGTACTCTTTCCATTTGATTTACAGCCAACATAGTCTACATCACTATATGATATCAAATCAAATGAGTCTTCTTAGGATAAAAAAGCCCAACCCATATTCCAAAGTATTGTTAACATATTTGAAAATAAGTTTTACCACCTTTAGATTTGTTACTGGAGTAGAGTTACCACTTGTTTTTGATATGCCAGATCTTTTTATTAATTATTTTACGTATTTTTATTGACATATAAATATTTTTATTATTAGTTGTTTTATTTGTGATCCAAGAAAGAATGTTAATTCTCTCATGTGACTCATGTCAAATTCTTTTATCACTATTTTTGAAATTTCTATATTAAGTTATTCTTTAGTTGATCTAAATATAATATCATCCACATATAGTTGTATAAGTTATGTATCATTATTATTATATTTTATAAATAATGTGGTGTCAACTTTTCCTACTTCAAAACCAGTTGTGATTAAACGTAATTTGACTCTTTCTTACCAAGCATGATATGCTTGTTTTAATTCGTATAATGCTCATGTGTTTGTTTTAATTCATATAATGCTCTTTTTAATTTATAAACATGGTTTGAAAAATTTTCATCTTCGAACATATGGGGTTATTTAACATAAACATCTTTAATTATTCAATTTAAAAATATACTTTTTACATCAATTTGATATAATTTAAAATTATTAAATTTTACAAAAGCAAGTAATATTCTTATAGTTTAAAACTATTGAATTTTGCAAACGCAAGTAACATAAACATATGATGTAGGCCTCAAATTTGCTGAACCACTATAGATTCTCTATCTTTTCTTCTTTATTCTGCTAGATCTCTTCATTTTAGTTCGTTTTTTTGGTGTTGTGCCATTTTTTGGTTCAATGTGTCTAATATTTTCCCTTTGTGACCTAGATGATATAAGGTCCTAAGAGGAGCATCTGCTACATTTTTCCTTTTGTTAGGTAAAGTCCTAACATCTTAAATACGTGGTTATTGAAAGTGTTAATGTAACTACTCATGCAAAAAATGAACATCAGGGAAAAAAGTCAATCAAATGGTCCAAGATTAAAGGCAATCAACCTATAAAGTCAAAGGCAAAAGATCAAAGTGTTTATTCTAAAAAATGTACAAACGTATGAAGAAAGAATGTGTGAAATATAAGAAATAGCTCAAGAAGAAGGTAATTTCAATTCGTATGTTTACTATGAATATTATCTTAGTCATGTTTTTAATAATACTAGGTGGATTGATTATTGTTCTTTAATTCATATTGCAATTACAATGCACGGGTTTCTAACCTAATGGAAGCCGTTAAGAAATGAATTAGGAATCCATTCAAGGAATGGGATGCACTCAATTGTTAAGGAAATAGGAACTTATCGAGTTGTTTTAAATTAGGTTATGTAATTGATTTGGATAACGTATGTATGTACCTTCAATTTCTAGAAATTTAATTTTCTTATTCTTCTTCTTCCTTGATAATTTTTTTCATTGCTTCTTCTTTTATCCTTGAGAGAAGAAAAAGAAATCCTTAGAAAACTTGTACAAAATCTACTCAAAATCTTCTCCTTGTTCATCTTAGTTCCTTCGGCCATAACTTCCACCTTTCTGTCCAAATTATGATTTTCATTTTTTCAACCCATATATAAATTTAGTGGTTACAACTTTCATGTTGACCACTTTCTCAAGTTTTTAGTCTAGTTATGTCAAAAATGCTTGTCATTCATATATCATAAATGGCTTCCGATAATGGCTTCCGTCCTCCCTCTCCTCTCTATCCCTCCCGTCCCCCTCCTCCTCATTATCCCTCTAGTCCTACCGTCCCTTTTTCTCCCTCACTCTCATTCTCCGGAATCGCATTCGTCCCTCCGAAGTATCGCCATCAATCTCATCACCCAGTTCGTCCCAACTCTGCTCCCACATCCTCATCTAGTGGTATAGCTGATCGAACCACTCCTTTGTATTCTCGACCGGACTCTGGCAAGGTTCGTACCTACGCACAGGTGGCTGCCACGCCCATACAAAAGCCTATTCATCCACCCTCCAATCATCCCAGCCGTAGGCGTTCCCTTCCGGAGTTTGTCTCTTGCCGCCAAACCCTAGAATTTTTAAAAAGTAAAAAAAGATGTTTTCGTTGTGCCGGCTTGGGCCACGTGGCGCAAAACTGTAGGGAGCCAAAGATCTGCTTCTGCTGTAGCTATTATGGCCATAATTACTCCAGTTGTCCCTCCAGGTTTTCGGCATTGGGACACAACAAAAACTCTTCAAATCCACTGAGCACTCATCCAGTCTGCTACATTAAATCAAACCCGATTCCAACAAAATTTAATCATTCTGCATCACGTGATAAGTCATCCACTCATCGTATGCCATCTCATCCCGTCCCCACCACCAAAACTCCTAAAATCAACAATAATTCTCCCCCTCCGCACTCAAACCGAGACACTCTTTCAATTCCTCCTCCCCTGTTCTCTCCTCCACAAAAATTCACAATGAGCGACCTCTCCCACCACATTACCGCGACCATCATTGATGGTGCCTGGTCAGTTGAGTCCCTGAGCAGAGTGCTTCAAGCTGCTTTTAACCATGAAGAGTGGCCGATCTGGTTCTTAGACGACAATCGTTTCCTAGTAGCTTGTCCCTCCGCATCAGTCAGATACCAGGCCCTTACACGTAAAATAATTTCCAAAGCGGGAGGAACCATTTTTCTGGAGGCTTGGCCAGAATATGAACGGCCGGCTGAAATCCCTCTAGAACCTCCCTCCTGGGCAACGATTAAAGGTATCCCAGAGATTCTAAGACACAATCCTGATGCCATTAGTGCAGCTATCAATCCAGTCGGAAGATTCATTGAATACGACCGCTGCGATTGGGCGGAATTTGACCGGCGACTTATATATATCAAGATGCAGTTTCTCGTGGGCATCTCCTCAGTATCTTCCTATAGAGTTTGTCTGAATAATGTAGACTATCTCATCACAGTATCAAGATGGGAACATGCCCACCCTCGCTCCAGACCTGAGAACCATCTCTTGGGCCTGGACTACGACAGAGATGTGAAGTGTTTTAATGACCCCTTAGATATACCTTCATCCGACCTTTCCTCAGATGAACGCTTCGATGCTATGAACTATGAGCCCATCTCGCCGCCCCCTCCGACGCAAGTTATCTTGGATGAGGAAGCTCACTATATTCCTATCCCCAATGCTGCTCCAACTCCCAACGAGTGGGACCCCTCTTTTGATCTTGACCACCCGTCACCGTTACACCGTCAAGCCACTTCCTCAGAGCCATTTCAACTGGAGGCTTTTCTACCCGCTCCCCACCACTCTCCTAGCCAAGAAGTCAATTCGTTGGTGGACCCCAATCGGGCCTCTTCCTCAAGACCGTGGTCGGCGCTTCCTCACAGGACAGATTTCACTCCAGTGCAAGTCAGAAGGAGCGCTAGAAACTCTGGATCCGTGCCTGGTCACACAGGTTGTTTTTACAAAACTGTAGTTTTTTCATCTGCCAATTCTAATTTAAACAGAAAAATTGCACGTTGCATGGGAATAACTATATCGGATGAACAATATGTCGCCATGCAAACCCTAGAACAGGAGAGAATCTCCTTCTCCCAATGAAAATTGTATCATGGAATGTACGTGGGCTAGGGGACCCTTCCAAAAGACATTCAATATTCCTGTCCTTGTCCCCTATTAACCTAGATATCCTTTTACTTCAAGAAACCAAACTATCCGACCCAACTCCATCTCAAATTAGACAATTAGGGGGTCCCAATCTTACAGGCTGTGCTCATTCTAATTCTATCGGCTCTAGGGGTGGATTAATTACCATGTGGAATGAATCCACCTGGACACTCTGTCAAATCATTTCATATCCCTCTGTCCTTCATGTTGCACTAAAACACATGCATTCTGACACTATTTATTTTATTTCAAATATCTATGGTCCCCTTTCACCTCGAGATAGAATTGACCTATGGAAAAGCTGCTCAGATTTCGTGTCTTTTCTGCATGGTCCGTGGATTATGGGCGGAGATTTTAACACAACCAGATTCTCAGAAGAAAGAAGCTCAGGAAACCTTTCTTGTGACTCAGAAGAATTCAATTCTTTTATTAATGCCTGTTCCCTGATTGAGCCCCCAATCAACAACCGTCTTTTCACTTGGTCCAATAAACGTCAATCACCTTCCCTCGCTAAGCTCGATCGTTTTCTTTTCAACGCTCCCTGGGAGGACCTTCATCCTCTTTCCAGTTGTTTGGGCCTGGCCACGACCCTATCGGATCACTGTCCCATCTGTCTTGATACTGGCTCTCCCACTGCATCCAAGCGCCCCTTTAGATTTGAACGACTCTGGCTGCTGGAACCGTCTTTTGAAGATTTTATCAAGAGAGCATGGGACCAACCAATTAGAGCCTCCTCGGCCACGGCCCGCATGGTCTGTAAGCTAAGATCTTTGAGAAGACTGCTCAAACCTTGGGCAAAAACTATCTGGGGCTCTCTACGTAGTCGTATAACCAACATCCAAAATGACATCCTAACCCTAAACATACTGGAAGAAACTTCCCCACTTAGCGACAATGACAGAATTAAACTCTCTAATCTAGAAGTAGAGCTTGAACGATTAATGAAACAAGAAGAGATTGGATGGAAACAAAGATCCAAAACCAAGTGGTTGAAAGAAGGGGACAAAAATTCGTCTTATTTTCACAAATGTGCTAATGGTCGCCGCAGATCCCTTTTTATCCCGGAAATCGTTCAGGAGAACGTCTCTGTCACCAGCACTCCAGGTATTTTGAATTTGTTCACTATCTTTTACCGCTCCATCCTAGGCAAACCCTCCGCACCCCTTCCGCATATTGACTGGAACCTCCTGTATCCTAACCCTTCACCAATCCCTATTGACTCACACTTTTCGGAAGAAGAGATCTTGGCCGCTCTTAAGGATATGGATGATAACAAATCTCCCGGACCGGATGGTTTTGGCCCTTTCTTTTTTAAGCATTTCTGGAGTGTAATTAAGAGCGATATTCTGGAAATGTGTGCTGAGTTCTGTTCCAACCCACAGTCCATAGCTTGCCTAAACTACGCCAACATCATTCTCCTCCCTAAGACCGCCGGTGCCAACACCCTTTCAGCTTTCCGTCCCATTAGCCTCCTCAATACCACGTTCAAAATTATCACTAAGGTCCTTGCTAATCGTCTTCAAACCTTTATGGAAGCGCTTGTTGGGATTGAACAGTCAGCCTTCATCCACGGTAGAAATATTCTAGACTGTGTGGCAGCGACTCAAGAAGTAATCTCATCTTGTCATTCGACTAATACCCCTGGTGTCCTGCTTAAACTCGATTTTTCTAAGCCATTTGATTCGGTTAATTGGAACTTTATTTTGGAACTCCTAAAACACAGAGGCTTTCCTCCCACGTGGTGCAATTGGATTCAAAGCATTCTATTTTCTAGCACTTCATCAGTCCAGATCGGAGGAGTTTCCGGAGGACATATCAAATCAGCTCGGGGGTTAAGGCAGGGAGACCCTCTCTCGCCTCTCATTTTTGTCCTAGTGGTGGATGTGTTCAACCGCATGATCAAACTAGCGACTTCTAATAACATCCTATCTGGCATCTACCCACCATATCCTCACCTCAGTTCCAGTTCTATCCCTATGATCTCCAATCTTCAGTTCGCAGATGACACAATTCTCTTTGTTTCACCCTCTCCTAACCACATTCACTGTCTCAAGGTCATTCTTTACTCCTTTGAACTAATTTCAGGATTGTCTATCAATTTCAACAAGAGTTCCATTATTATGCTTGGAAATGCAGAGTCCATTGGTCCCTCTATCTCCTCCGCCCTCAACTGCCGTCTGGACACCTTTCCCTTAACCTACCTCGGTATCACCTTGCGGCCCTCCAAGCTTCACCGATCTGACTGGACCCCTCTTATAGCCAAAATTGAATCTAGACTAGCTGGATGGAAAGCTCACACCTTATCGTCTTCTGGGAGATTGGTTCTGGTTAAGGCTGTTCTCTCAGCCCTTCCCACTTACTGGCTCTCATTCCACAAGCTTCCTATCTGGGTTTCCAAGAAAATTGATGCCATTAGACGAACCTTCCTCTGGAATGGAGGGAAAATTAAATGTCTCGTCAATTGGAAAACCGTGTGCATGCATGAAAAACATGGGGGTCTGGGTGTCCCCAATCTGATCGCCTTCAATCAAGCTCTGCTAGCAAAATGGCTCTGGCGCCTGCTCTCGCCGGGACAGTTTATTTGGAAACAGTGGATTCTAGCTGCTCATTATAATGCGGACCCCTTCCTCGTTCTCCATTTCGCTCCTCATCATAGGTCTTCCCCCTTCTGGACTGGTGTTCTTACCTCTGTTGACCGCTTCAACTCCTTTATCCGAATCCATGTTGGCAATGGTGCTAACTGTCTCTTCTGGTTTGACTCATGGCACAGCCTCTCCCCCCTCCACAAATCCTTCCTTCTTCTTTTTTCTCACTCCAACCTCCCCCGCCTGACGGTGGCGGAGGCGGTAGCCCGCGGACTCCCATGCTTTTGCCCCTCAACTCTCTTTTCTCCTGACACACTCTCGGAGCTCTTCTCGTTACTGCGCCTGATTCAACATGTATCACTCGACCCCCTTGTGAAGGACAGTCATGTTTGGTCACTCTCTCCTTCTCATGGTTTCTCTGTCTCCAAGTACTCCTTGTTTCTTAATCACCCTGGTCGCCTCTTCGCTTTCGCCCGTGTCTGGAAGTGCCACATCCCTCCCCGCGTCAAATTTTTTCAATGGTGTCTTATTCATGGACACATTAATACCAAAGACCGCATTGTTCGTTTTAACATTTCGTCCGATCAGCTCTGCAGCTTGTGTAAGACTGAAGCTGAATCAATCCGCCACCTCTTCTTCGAATGCGATATATCCCACTACATATGGGTCTCAGTCTGTAGTCACATCTTCGGTCGTACTCATCGGATCAACGACTTTTTCGAACACTGGCAGTATGGTGAACCGAATCGACTCCTTGATTCCCTTCTAGCCATTTTCAGTTGGGTCATCTGGAAAGAAAGAAACGCTTTTTTATTCAACAAGCCAACCAGCACCTTTTTAGCCTTTGTTGCAGAATTGCTTACATTTTCGCTTATTGGACAGGTCATTCTTCTTCCTTAGCACCTTTCAGGTTCCGTCTCCCTGCAGTTCAGTCCTCTTCTGAAGAGGCGGAAGGCAGCGCTTCATCGACATCGCCAGGAGACAACTAAGTCTTAACCTTTCTCCGTCAGTCTCTGAACCTTGTTTAGTAGTAGTTGAAGTTTTTTGACAGTGGAGTTATTGCTGGGAAGTTATTTTTTGTACTAAAATCAGTGATGTTAAAACTAAACTCGAACTATGCTGTTTGGCTATCGACCAGGCTTGTTGGTCGGACTACTTATATATTAATATCATTATAATCGGCTGTGTAGCTCCACGCTACACACCCGTTTGCATCAAAAATTTCTAGAAATTTAATTACTGTATCGAAATTATGTAAAGTTGGTTACGTAATAAAGTTTGATGTAATTGGTTTCAAAATTTATAAAAATAGTATTTCCATTGGTTCTATAAAACTTTGTGAAAATCTTTACAAATTTGTTTTTTAGATTTAAATTTTGAAAATAATTTACTATCATTAAATTTTTAAATTTTTGCAACAAAATAAGTTTTGCTAAAGAGAAATATGCTTTATTATGGCAACGATTGTAGAATCAAAAGCATAGTAAATGAAGGGATTTTAGGAAATCTAAAATTTAAATATTTTAGTATATGTGGAATCGCATAAAAGGAAAACAAACAAACATAACCAAAAAATGTTCTAAAGAAATTCTACCTATCTGTATTTAGTTCTATAAACATTTATGGTCCTTCTCCAATTCTTTCTCTAAACGATCAATAATATTTTATATCTTTCATTGATGACCATTCCAAATTTATTTACCTTTATCTTTTAAATGAAAAGGCTGAAGCTCTTGATGCTTTTAAGACTTATAAAGCAAAGATAGAGAATCAAGTAGGCAAAAAATAATGATAGAGAGAACAGATATTATAACAGCTTGTACTCTACGTATAAGAGAATCGTAAAATATTATTATTTAATTCATATGAGGCTGCATGACTCTATAACTTTAGGAAATGCTTATTAATGACATTTTCTATCTTTAGAATTTTTCATGATGATTTTACATTTAGAAAACTTGTATGTGCTACAACTTTTGAAAAAAGTTGAATTATCATTTGAAACCACTTCCATTGAAAAGATAAGATGATTTCCTTTTCTATAGAGTGGTCATAATAGCGATTTGGATTTTATGGCTAGAAGATCTGACTGTTTGAAGATTAGCTCTGGTCGATGCTAGGCGTGTTCTGGGTTCGGTTCGACGAGGAAGACCAGACAAAGATTTTGTCCAGTAGATGCTTGGTTCAGTGGTGTCAGTTCGGGAGGGTAGGAGTGTCCTTGGGGGTTTTTCCTATAAGTAGATGATCCATCTTCCCCCAAATCATTATTTTCTTCAACCACTTTCCATTCAAGCCTCAGCCTCCATTAATCCACTCTTCACCCGAATCCTTCTCCTTTCTCATCCAAATAATATCCAAACCATAGATAAGCATGGGGATTCATTAGAGAACTTCAAATCCACATCTTTGAGGAAGTAAAATCAGATCTTGGCTGGGATTTTCGGATTTTCCACGATTTGTGTGCAAATCTCCATTTTTCAGTGTTCGAAGAGTGATTTATAATCTCTCACCTTAAATATATGTATCAATAGGGTTTGATATGTTTTAAACCCATTTTAAAGTCAAATTAATGTTTAAAATCTGTTTTCTAAGCCAAGCCTGAAGTGAAACGAATTTTGGAATATTTAAGTGCCTTAATCATGTTGTTTTTGGACTATAGTTGTCGTTTTATGTGTTAGGCTATATTATGGATGTAATTGCATGAGGAACTGCTATGGTTTGATGTGTGTTTGGATGTTGATGTGAATTGTGTGTGTGTGTTATGTTTGTGTGAATGCTTATATGGTCGGAATGCACATCGAAGCGACTTAGAGTTAGAAACCATGAAACTAGGATTTGATGGATTAACTAGAGGTTGTTAGGAGTTATGTGATAGCATACGAAATGTACAAGGGTTAAAGAATGGAGCATAGCGGTGAAATTGATGTGAAACTTGGATTTTGCAACACTAAGGATTTTGGTTCGGCATGGTTTGGTTCGGGCTAGGCTTTGGTTTGGTGGAGTAGCTAGGTCGACGATCAAACAAGAAGTTCTGTTTGATGGTAGTGTGGTTCAGTAGCCGAATGAGGGCAGTGGTTCGGTGGCCGAACGTGGAGTCTCGTTCGATGGTAGGGTGATTTGGTAGCCGGGTAAGGATGGTGGTTCAGTAATCGGACAAGGACGGTGGTTCAGTTGTTGGGCATGAAGGTTGGTTCGATGGTTGGCATGCTATATGGTTGATTCAGCGGTAGTGTCTAGAAGGTTCGGTCGTAGGATGGACCGGCAAGAATGCCAAATAGAACATGCGATGAAGTTTTGGGGTGTTAGCTTTGGAATTTTGAGGAGCTAGTTCTATGACTGTCGGGTGAATTAGTTTGGTTGATGACTTTGTGGGTGGTGTACGTGAACTTGGTAATATCCAAGGAGGTATGATTGACATTGCGTACTTGGTGATGTTCAAAGAGGTACGTTCGATGGGTGAAGTGGGATGATGAGAATGTAATGTGTGTTTCGGCGTCGAAGCATGCGAAAGAAAAATGGTGATAACCATAGATAAGGATGGCATTTTATGGGGCAAGGGTATGTGAGGAAGCTCACCTATATACCCTAGACTTTGGTGATGGTCTAGCCTGCCTTGGTGATGGCAGTACCTTGGTGATGGTACATGATCGAATACTGGATCCAATGTGATGTGGTGTGTCGCCAACCTTGGTGATGGTCATGTGGGTTATTAAAGACTTTGAGGTATCTTAGTAATAATGCATGACCTTGGTGATGGTCGTGAGGGTTATCAAAGACTTTGAGGTATCTTGGTGATGATGCATGACCTTGGTGATGGTCAGAGCAGAGTGGCATCTTGGTGATGATGCAGGACCTTGGTGATGAGTAAAGTGGCATCTTGGTGATGATGCAGGACCATGGTGATGGCCAAAGCAGAGTGGGATCTTGGTGGTAATGCGAGACCTTGGTGAGGGTAAGAGTGAAATAAGGCTTGGATGATGATCATTATTGCACGTGTTTATTCTATGCTTGTCATGATTGCTGCTATCATTGGTTTGGTTGTTGCATTTTCCATGGATGTCTTATGATATAGTTGCACCGTGTTAGGTACCTCAACACCCATGTCATACTTAGTGTGTTACACTTTATGATGATAATAGAGTAGCATATATTAATTGTTATGTGTTGACCTTTTGGATGCACAGACAGGTCAGCTATGGTTCTTCATACTCTATGTTCGTATTTACTATATAATGTTTTATAGTATTTTTGAGAAAATATATCGCTCACTCCACAGAGTTGTCTAACTTGAGGTTTATGCATTGCTTCTTATTACCTTGGGTACTCTTAAATGAGTAGTTCAGGAATAACAGGTACGGATAGCGCATGGAGCAATACAGAGTATGAGTAAGAGGCTACGCTATTTAGATATTTATACTTGGAGTTTACTATCACTTACATTCGATTGTTCAGTACTATGGAGCTATGAAAATGCTTGTATTATTAGACATAATATTAGAGTTTATTTTAGAGACGTCGGACGTATAAACTCTTTATTTTAGTTCTTATATAGTCTGTGAACCTGTTGCACTTTGATGTTCTTGTTTATGGTTCATTTGATTATATCACTATCTCGCCTGTTTTAAATCTATGTTATTATGCTATGTTTTATCTGTGTGCTGTGAGATGTTTTATAGGTTCAATGTTTGGTCTTCTTTTCTTTTTATCTTTGACAATCATCCTACATCGGCCGGCCATGGTAGCAACACATTGTATTATATGCTTTGGATGTCGGAGGTATAAGGCAGCTGTCGCATTTGGCATCAGAGCTTAGGTTACATAGTTGACCTAAGTTGATGCTGTGATCCAGTAGAGATAGTGGAAGAGTTATCACCCTAAACTAGTTCTAGAATATAGGAGACAACGTACTTGTTATATATTTTGATTCTTAAACTATATAGTTTATAAGTCACATTGCATATGAGTACCATTGATGCAGATATCTTAATGAGTGACAAATCTTCCGAAGTGGAAAGAGAAGCAGTTTCGAGGAGGGGCTAATCCCGATATGAAAACCATATTCATTGAGATGATGAATAATATGCTGCAAAATGCTCACGGTGTTCCTCCTATGATGGTTGTCGATAATGGTGCTTTAGTGCAAGCGTGTAGAGTGAATTTTGCTAAGTTAAATAATGACTACTCCAGCCTTAGAGGTAAATCATTCTTTGGGTCATAATCGGCCATGGAAGTGCATGGCTCATTGGATACATGCGAGCGCATCTTTAAGGGCTTAAAGTTAGAAAATGCGATGAAGAGGAAGTTAGCCTCTAGGAAAGTTCAAGGACGGGCTATGGGATGGTGGAATATTGTGAAGATTGCTACTCCCTAAGGACCAGTTTACATAGGAGCAATTTAAAGCCTGATTTGAGGAGAATTTCATACCGCCCACCCAAAAGTCGATATTGTTTAAGAACTTTGCTGAGTTAAAACAAGGAAAGAGGACTATTTTTATGTATGTGGTGGAATTTGACATGTTGTTGAGTTACAGTTTTTCCTTCATAGGTTCTCCATTAAAGAAGAATGAGAAGTTCATAGTTGGCCTAAACGAGTACTTGGGTGAGAGGAGGATTGGCCATATTGATGAGACATTTAAGTGAGTCATGGAGAAAGATTAGAGCCATGAGAGCCTATACCCAAAACTAAAATCGAGGCTGTTGTTTCTAAGGGAGAGTCAAAGCCGCAGGTGAGTAGAGGAGGCAAGAGAAAGTGGAATAACAACAACAGGGAAAATAAGCAACCTTAGGAAGAAGAGGACCAGAAGAAGGCTAGGTGGGAGCCAGTGTGCATTAATTATAACAAGAGGGTCCACCTTAGTAAGTAAAGCCGAGCCCCGAAGAGTGGGGAAAGGAAGTGCTTCAACTGTGATAAGACTGGGCCCATTAAGAAAGATTGTACGTATTCACTGAGGAATAATAAGTTGTGTTTGCTTACACTTCAAATGTTGTTCCAACTTTGCCAAGTGCTACATCGGTGATGGAGAAGGTGGATGGCATCGTTATTTGAGGTATGCTTTACGTTTATGCTATGCCTATATGTGTTTTATTTGATATCGATATGTTAGACCATTTCATCCAATGACTTAGTGAGCAGGTTAAGGTTGTGCCCTAACCCAATAGGCGAATCTATAGTTGTTTCAAACTTGGTGATAGTTCGATCGACTTAGGTGTGGTTCGTTGAGACTTATAGTATTGAGTCATGGATGTTTGATTGCTTGTAATTGCTTTATTGGGTTCATTGAGTTTGATATCATTTGGGATAAAGTGATCAAAGAGATGTGGAAATATGATGAATGGAGAGGAGCTAAGGTGACGATTGGGACATGAGGAGAGCTGAGGCTAGACTATGTAACTAAGAGGGTACATTATGGTTAACTTCATGTGTTCTCTCAGGAATTTGCAGGAGGTTTCATCATCATTTCCCATGGTGAGGGAAACATCAGGAGGTAGTCAAACTGCTGATGTATAAATGGATTGAGTTCTGCATCGATCTAGGTCTTGAGTTCTATCTTTGAGGAGGGTGGTACTCGAAGAGCGAGAAGGACATGAGAAAAAGTGGAAGACCCATGGAGAAAGAGGGTCCTTTGTAGGAGTATATCCAGGTGTGGAGTGCCTACAGTACCCGCATAGTGAGCGGATGACTTTTGAAGACAAAATCTAATATCAAGAGCCTGGCGGGCTTATATTGGTGTCCATGGGTGATAATTCTCGTCTTCTACCAGGAGGGAACCACATTATACACTTTGGATTTGAGTAGGTGATATGAAGGAAATATACAAGCCCATGAGTAGTGTTCTTAGAGAGGATAGGACTTGAGTGTATTACTAGTTATGATTTTCAACTATTATGTGAGTAGACCCGAAGGTGTGACGGATTAGGTTATTTTATACCACTAGAGATTTCCTAGTAGGAGTGGGAATAGATACTGAGAAGCCTCCAACATTGAAAGAAGGGTATGGTGACATTCGGGTCATACTCGACTGGTTGACGAGGAGTGTCGAGTCTATAACCGTAGAGCCAAATAGAATGGCAGCGAACTAGGTAGAATGGTGAGTGAAGTGGGTTATGTGATCCCAGAGCAGGCCAACGGGGCATTGTAAGTTATAGGTACCCATTGTCCATGAGTGGATTCTAGGGAGAGCTTACAAGAGGCATTATGGAAAATGGCATCGAATTAGTTGGATGATATCAAGATTGAACAAAAACCTTCAAGACATTGTAAGTCGGTTCGTATTGTTAGATGTGATACGAAACCACTAAGGAGGAAGTCGGTGGAGTTAGTGAAGGTTTGGTAGGGTGAAAGTGATAGTGATTGCACATCGGAAATCAAGTAGAGCATGAGGGCCTCATATTCGAAGCTCTTTAGTTGGTGGGACTTATGCAAATCATATTTACTTTCACTTTTGATATAATATAGGGCAGTTTAGCATCCTGCATGCTAAAGTAGGCATAGATATCATTTATTTCTTTTGTGGGCCTGTTTGATGTTTAATATGGTTGCTCGTAGATGATAGGCATGTAGGGTAGCTATGTTTGAATTTGCCTTGTTTGTGTTGGAATTTTGAGGGTGAAATTCCTAAAGTGGAGAGAGTGTAATGAATCATGTTTACGTATCGGAGGATCGTAAAATATTATAATTTAATTCATACGAGGTCGTATGACTCTATAGCTTTGGAATTTTTCCAAACAATTTTACTCCTAGAAAACTTGTATCGATTATGACTTTTAAAAGAAGACAAATTTGCATCCGATACCACATCCATCGGAAAGATATGATGGTTTCTCTTTTCGTGGAGTGGTCATAATAGAGATTTGGATTTTCTAGCTATGAGATACGGCTGTTTGAAGATTGGCTTTGGGCGGTGTTAGAAGTGTTTGGGGTCAGCGTTTGGCAAGGAAGACCAGATTGGGATTTGTGTCCGGTTGGTGCTTGGTTTGGTAGTGTCTGCTCAGGTGTTGGGAGGGTGGTCCTAAGCTTTGAGGGGTGGGGGATGTGCTTGGGGGTTTTGCCTATAAATAGGTGAGCCATCTTCACCTAAATCATTATTTTCTTCTACCACTTCCCATTCAAGCCTCAACCTCCGTTATTCCACTCTTCACCCAAATCCTTCACCTTTCTCCTCCAGATCATATCCAAACCATAGATAAGCATCTTTCACCTTACTTTATATTTATCTATAGGTTTTGAAATGTTTTAAACCCATTTTTAAGTCAAATTAATGTTTTAAAGCCGTTTTAAAGTCGTTTTCTAAGCCAAATCTGAAGTATAATTTTTTTTTGGAATATTTAAAGTGCCTTAATTATGTTGTTTTGGAGTATATTTGCCTTGGTATGTGGTATGCTATATTATGGATGTAATTACATGATGAATTACTATGGTTTGATGTGTGTTTTGATGTTTGGACATTGGTTGTGATTTTTGCGTGTGTGTTGTGTTTGTATAAATGATTGTATGGTCGCAACACTTATCAAAGTGACTTAGAGTTAGAAACCATGAAACCAGACTTAGAAAAATTGAATCGAGATTGCCGCGAGTTCTGTCGTTGTATATAAAATGCATAAGGGTCAAAGAATGGAGTGTAGTGGTGAAATCAACGTGAAACGTGGATTCTGCGACACCACAGGATTTTGGTTCAGTGTGTTTGGTTCGAGCTAGGTTTTGGTTTGGTGGAGTAGCTAGGTCAGTTGCCAAATAGGAAGTTCTGTTCGATAGTAGGGCGGTTCGGTGGTTGGACAAGGGTGGTTGTTTGGTGACTGAATGTGGAGTCATGTTCAGTGGTGGTAGGGCAGTTCGAAAGCTGGACGAGGGTGATGGTTCATTGATCGGATAGGGACAGCGGTTCAGTTGTTCGACACGAAAGTTAGTTTAGTGGTTGGCACGTTGCATGGTTGACTTGGCGGTAGCATATAGCTTGGTTCGATCGTAGGATGGACCGGTAGGGATGCCAAATAGAACATGGAATTCGGCTTTTGGGGTGTTAGCTTTAGAACTTTGAGGAGTTAGTTCTATGACTGATGGGTGAATCAGTTTGGTTGATCACTTTAGGTGGCAAGTGTATGTGAACTTGTTAATGTCCAAGGAGGTATGATTGACTATGCGGACTTGGTGATGTCCGAAGAGGCACATTCGATCGGTAAAGTGGGACGATGAGAACGTGGTGTGTTTCGATGTCAAAGCATGCGAAAGAAAGATAGCGATAACCTTGGACGAGGAAGGTGTTTCGTGAGGGAAAGAGTGTGTGAGGATGTTCACCTATGTACCTTGGGCCTTGGTGATGTCCAGCCTGCCTTAGTGATGGTAGTAACTTGGTGATGATATATGATCAAACACTGAATCCAGTAGCAACGTGGTGTGTTGCTGACATTGGTAATGGACGTAAGGGTTATCAAAGACTTTGAGGCATCCTGGTGATGATGTAGGACCTTAGTGATGGTCGGAGCAGAGTGGCATCTTGGTGATGATGCATGACCTTGGTGATGGTCGGAGCAGTGTGGCCTCGTGGAGATGATGCAGGACCACGACGATGGTAAGAGGAGAGTGGCATCTTGGTGGTGATGCAAGACCATGGTGATAGTAAGAGAAAAGTGAGGCCGAGATGATGATCATTAGTACACTTGTTTATTCTGTGTTTGTCATGATTCCTATTGTTATTAGTTTGGTTTTTTCATGTTTTCCATAGATGTCTTATGATATAGGTACACCATATTAGGTACCCTGACACCCATGCCATACTTAGTGTAGTGTACCCATGCCATACTCTTTGGTCCGTAATTATTTTATATGATTTTGTAGTATTTTTTAGATGATGTATAGCTCACACCGAACTGTTGTCTAAGTTGAGGTTTTATACTTTGCTTCTTATTACCTTGGGTACTCTTAAGTGAGTAGATTATGGATAACAAGTCTGTATAGCGCATGGAGCTGTATGGAGTACGAGCATGAGGCTATGCTTTTAGGTACATATACTTGGAGTTTACTATCGCTTACATTCAGTTGTTCAATACTGTGGAGCTATGACAATACTTGTATTATTAGACACAATATTAGAGTTTATTTTTGAGATGTGGAATGTATAAACTCTTTATTTTGGTTCTTGTATAGTTCGTGAACCTTTTGCACTTTGATGTTATTATTTATGACTCATTTGATTACATCACTGCCTTGCCTGTTTTATATCTATGTTGTTATATTATATTTCATTTGTGCATTATGAGATGTTCTAAAGGTTTTATGTTTGGTCTTTTTTTCTTTTTATTCTTGGCAATCGTCCTACATTGGCCGAGCACGACAACCGTGCACTATCTTATGTGTTTTGGGTACTGGAGGTATAGGGCGGTCGTCATGATATATTGATATTATGGAAGACATACCAAAAAGGGACAAATGTCTGGTCCAGTTGCTGAATTCCTTAAAAGTGAAGGTATTGTAGCTCAGTATATAATGCAAGGAATATCATAACAAAATGGTGTTGTTGAAAGAAGGAATATGAAATTAATGAATATGTTAAGAAGTATGATTCAAAATAATAATTTATCTTCATCCTTTTAGAGTGAAGCATTAAAAACAACCATTTATATACTAAATATGGTTCCATCAAAAACTGTTTCAAAATCTCCATTTGAAAAATAGAAAGAACGAAAATCAAGCGTGAATGATATGCATAAATGGGTATGTCAAGTGGAAGTCAAAATATATAATCCTTAAATAAAGAAACTTGATTCAAGAATTCAAAATAGTTATTGTTAGAACCTCCATTCTATGGTTTTAATGGCAACAACTATACAATCACATATATTATATATCTTATCAAGAATTACAGGTGCATATTACAAGAGATCATCATGCTCAAAGATATTAGACTCAAAGACGTACAAAGACTTATGGACCATGCTAAAATTAGTATGGTTATATTAGTGTATTAAAATTCTTAGAAAAAACATTGTGAGGTCTCCTTGAGTATATATATGCACACATGAATTCATATACACAAAATCGGCATTGAAAAACATTCAAAAATTGACATTAAAAATTTGTACTCTGAAAATGCTAGCCACAGATGTCTGTGAATTGTTTTGGGAATTTAATTCCTAAAGCCACAGACGTCTTTGGTTTTCCCACATATATCTGTCATCTGTCAACTGCTATATTTTAAAAATTCACTTCCTTTTGAAGAAAAAGCAATCATCTTTTTGAATCTATTAATACTACTTTGATTGAGATATAGAAATCAACTAACTTTAATTATCTTACTCTTACCTCTCTTTATTTCAAAATAATTTCTTGTGTATACATTTCTCACATTCTCTCAATCTATTATAACCATCATACAATTTTGGTTAAACCGCTTCCTACAACTCAAAGCATTCACATTCACATACTTAAAGGAGATCATAGGAAGATTTGTACTGTCGGTCAAAACCCATGTTGTTTGAAAGCCAAAATTGTCAAAGATATACTTTTGTATTAGCCTATTCCTCTGAGCAAGCGAGGGTCAGTTGGTTAAAGGAAATGCTGAAGGAGTGCATCGAGACTGGACGTAGGACAAGAGGTCCGAGCCAATATAAAATCGACTGCATTATCTACTATTTTGTTTCCACCGCGTTTATATTATTTACAACTATTTCCATCTTTGATCTTGTGAATAGCGACTTTTAATTAGTATCAAAGCCTGGAATTCTAGAGACCGTAACAACGTCCTACAATAAATGGTCATAAAGAGATCTAGTCAATAGAAAGAGGAAGAGCAATAAAGAAGAATCAAAGGAGCAAAAAAGAAAATGCATCATGGCTAAACTCATATCACAATCGGTATGCTTAGATTCTTTATATAAAGATCTTTTGTTAGCATGTGATGAATTATTAAAAGATTGCGAAACTTTGAAAAAAGCTAATAGAATTGCATTAGCTAAGTTAAAAAATTGTGAGTAAGAAATTTCCAATTTAAAAGAGGAAAATAACTTTTTGGTAAAATAAACTAAATTGTTTGAAAATACAATAGAAGAACTTATTTTACAAAAAAAAAATCTACAAAAAGAAAATGAGCAATTAGAAGCTAAAAATAATGATCTTTTGAAGGAAATTGATGTTTTGCAAAATAAGAATATATTTTTGGAAAATTCTTTAAACAATTCTAGCTCTTTAATTTTGTCTCTGGAAAAAAAGAATAAAGCTTTAATTAAAAAGAGTTTTAGAATTATCTAAAGAATGTATGATTTTAAAAGATAATAGCAATATTTTGCAGAAAGAAGTTTGTGATTCTAAAGAAAATTTTAAAAGATTAAATAAAAAATCGTAAGTTTTAACAAAGGTAAAGATATCTAGTCTTCTTGCGGTTTAGGCTATAAACAAGCTAAAAGTAAATATAGTACCAAATATGCATTCATGTATACTAATTTTAGCGCTAGTACTAGTAAACAAGATTGTCCTAAAACCACTTACAATCATAATAGTACTTTGTTTAGAAATGATAGAAAATATTTTTCAAGTACTAAATTAATGAGTAATAGTATTAGAATATGGATTCCAGCTAATATGATTGATCATGATAAACAACTTTATACTATCAACTATTATAAAAATGTAATTTGTAATGAAAACTATATTTATAAAGGTTCAACCACACCCAAATATATATGGCTTCCCAAGACCTAACTCCGGACCCTAACATAGAAAGTGGGTACCAGGACATATTTTTTGCAGGTACACCACATATAAAGAGGGAGACATATCCGACACTTATGGAAATGAAGCCACAAATATGATGCTCAAATTTTCAAATGTGAATATGATATGTGATGATTGAAATTGTGACTATGCTAAGTAGGGGAGAATAACTATACGACCACATCGATAATGGGAGTATTAAATTGAGCGAAGAATAATGTTTGAACTCCTATTTGTTTATTGTTAAACTCAAGAGGACAAATATATGCATAGGGGAAGATTAAATTAAGGGGTGGTTATTTTATCATGACTAACTATTGTATAGTTGTCATCATCAAAAAGGAGGAGAATGTTAGAACTTCCATTCTATGGTTTTAATGACAAAAACTATACAATCACATCTATTATATATTTTATCAAGAATTACAGATATATATTACAAGAGATCACATGCTCAATGATATTGGACTCAAAGATATATAAAGACTTATGGACCATGCTAAAATTAGTATGGCTATATGGATGTATTAAAAATCTTAGAAAAACATTGTAAAGTCTCCTTCAGTATATATATGCATACACAAATTCATATACACAAAATTGGCATTGAAAAACATTCAAGCATCATTGTCCAAGTGGTTAATTGATTCGGCTTTGGTGCAAGAGGTCACAAGTTCGAAACTTTCTTTCGAACGTTTATTGACATGGGATGTGTTGTCCCAATGATTTGTTGTATATAAAGTACCATTTCAAAAAAAATGCCATCCATAGACGTCAGTGAATTGTTTCAAGAATTTAGTTCCTAAAGCCACGGACGTTTGTGGTTTATCCATAGACGTCTGTCATCTGTCAACGGCTATATTTTAAAACGACACTTCCTTTTGAAACGGAAAACAATCACCTTTCAATTAAAGGTTGCGACCATTAAAATGAACATATTTTCTCATATAGTTGCAACTCTTCATTTGCACCTTTTTGAATTTATAAATACCACTTGATTAAGATATAGAAATCAACTAACTTGAATTATCTTAGTCTTACCTCTCTTGATTTTTAAATAATTTCTTGTGTATACATTGCTCACATTCTGTCAATCTATTATAACCAGAATATAATTTTGGTTAAACTATTTCCTACAACTCAAAGCATTCACATTCACATATTCAAAGGACATTATAGCAAGATTTGTACCACCAGTCAAAAACTGTGTTATTTGGAACACGAGATTGTCAGAGTTATACTTTTGTATTATCCTATTCCTCCAAGCGAAGCAAATGTCAGTTGGTTAAAGAAAATACCGAAGGGGAGCTTCGGGACTGGACGTAGGATGGAAGGTTCGAACCAATATAAAATCGACTATGTTATATACTAGTTTATTTCCGTTGCATTTATATTATTTACAACTGTTACCATCTTTGATCCTGTGCGTAGCGACTTTCAGTTATTTTATAGGATATATGCTTTGACTCTAAAGGTTATAGATTTTATTGTCTAAACCACAACCCAAGATAATAGAGGTAGGAATTTCGAATTCATGGAAGATTCAACTTTTAATAACATTCCTTACAATGTAAGAACAAAGGAAGTAAGTATCCCTTTTAATCTTCTAAAATTAATGAATTATTTATTCTAACGAAAATCACACATGTTCCTAAAGAATAAACAATTCGAAGTGATGAACTAAATCATGTTGGTGTAATAATTAAAGTATTAACTCATGACGTGGTTCTGAATGAGGAGCACACTCATATTGAAGTTGAAGCACCAACCCAAAAAGACTTCGATATAAATTTAAGTGAAAATGTAGAAATAATAGGATCTTTGAGAATTAGACAATCGATAATTTCTAGTGATTACATAATTTATCTTCAAGGATCCGACATAGATATAGGACCAAAGAATAATCCTAAATCATAATCTCAAGCCATTAATGGAGAAAATTCTTCTTTATTGCTTGATGTCATGAAAGAAGAACTAAAGTCAAAGGAAAAGAATAAAGCATGAGGCATAGTTGAGTTACCTAAAGCAACATTGGTTGTTGGTAGCAAATGAATGTTTATAACCAAACGAGACTCGTGTGGTAATACTGAATGATATAAAACCCGATTTGTAGCCACAGATTTACCTAAAGGGAAGATACAAATTCCTATGACACGTTTGGTCCCATCTCTTCCAAGCATTCCTTGAGATTTACTATGGCATTAGTAGTTAATATGGATATAGAGTTACATAAAATAAACGTGAAATGAATTTCTTAAATGGACTTAAACAAACTTATTGAACAATGCATATTAAATTTGATAATACTATTCTTCAATTTAGTTTTGTGGAGAATCGTGTAGATGAATATACGTACATATGTATTACATATGCATGCTTTGTCCTATCCAAATGCATCACCTTAAAATGCTTTGTCTTACTAAAACTAAGTTGGATGCTTCTTGGATTGAAGCAACCATGAGATTCATAGCTCCTTGCTGGAACTAAGATCACAACTTAATCTCTGCTCTTTATGGAAGGATTATTATTTTATGGGACCGCAACTGTTTCTCTTTGAACAAAACTTTTGAGTCTGATCAATTAATTCATGCTTTTATGGACTAACTTTTGAGTCTGATCAACTAATTCATGCTTTTATAGTCCATATTCCTACTACTACTTCATTTCAAGCTACCTTTATTTATGCCTCTAAATAACTCCTTCAACTCGAGACAAGTTTTACTTGACCAACTTCCAGCCTTCTGTAATATTCTCCCTTGGATTTTTATTGGTGACTTTAACTGCATGAATTTGTCATCCCAAAAATCTGGTGGCACTCATCTCACCCTTGCTCAAAATCTTCCACTTTCTTATGCCCACCATAAAGCTAATCTTAGTGTTCTGGTCCTGTTTTTACTTGGAATAACAAGGCACATGTCATTTCCAGAACTTACTGCAAGCTTGACCGCTCTCTTTACAACAACCATGCCCTTATGCTTTGGCTTAATCTTACTACTACTATTTATCCTCCCTCTTTGTCTGATCACTCCTATATAATCCTCAATTGAAATGAGGCTATTAGAGATAGGAAGCCACATTTTAAATTTTTTTACTTTTGGTATCAACATCCTTAATTTTATGATGTCCTAACTAATGCTTAGTCTTTATCTACTTTTGGTAATCCTATGTACAGATTGCAATTCAAATTAATGACTTTGAAAAGGCACTATGCAACTTGGAGAAAACAAGATTTTGGTAGATCGGATCTTCGATCTACTAGTCTCAGAGCTAGACTGAGGGATACTCATGAAAAGCTTCTACATGACATGACTAATCAGGCACATTCAACTTTGGTACACAATCCCATCAATGAACTAAGCATGCTAGACCAACCATTAATCACATCTAGGATTCCAATGGTAATTCCTTTGTAACAACCTCTGGTAATTCTGATGCTTTTTTAGAATATTTCTCAGGTATTCTTAGGGCACATAATGTCAGGCATTATGATGCTACTTTACTTGATATAGATCTGCCTACTATGTCCCATAACGATAATCAAGCTCTCATCAAACAAATCACTGATCTTGAAATCAAGAATGCGCTTTTTTGCATGAATATTAATAGTTGTGGGGGACTGGATGGTTTTAATGCTTTTTTCTTCATAAACTGCTGGGACATTATTAAACCTGATTTCCTGAAGGATATGAACCAATTTTTAAATTCTTCTATCATGTTAGGTGGCATCAGTGCTACTACCATTGCTTTAATTCCTAAAATTCCTAACCAAACAAAAGTAAGTCAGTTCAGACCGATTAGTTGCTGCAATGTAATTTACAAATGCATCTCCAAAATCATTGCTAATAGACTCAAGACTGTCCTGCATATTATTATTTCCCCTAACCAGTCGGCGTTTTTAAGTAACTTACTCATTTTTGATAATATTATGCTATCCCAAGAAATTTTGAAAGGTAATGCTAGAAGCTTGATCTCCCCGAGATGTATTACAAAGATTGATATTCATAAGGTTTTTAATACCATGAGTTGGAATGCTATAATTATTATATTATCCAAAATGAACATGCCTATCACCTTTTTAGCATGGATTTATGCATGTATCTCCTCTCCAACCTATTCTTTATCTACTAATGCATCAAATTACGGATATTTTAAAGGAACTAATTACATTAGACAGGGAGATGCCCTCTCGTCCTAACTTTTTATCATCATTATGGAAGTCCTCACAAGGATGTTAAACAAAGCAGTATGTAGCAAGGAATTGGAACAACACTCGATATGTAAGTCCCTTGCCATTCCTTGTCTTATTTTTGCAGACGATCTTCTATGCTTCACTAAGCCTACTATAAAGTCCATAGACACTATGAATTGTTGGAATTCCTAAATACTAAATGAATGAAAACAACATAGTCACACATCGCCAAAATTGCAAAACTATTCTAATATATTAATAGCTTTGCAATGAAGAGGTTGGGGCCTTTGGGGCACCCAAATATTTTCTTCGTTGTGAGAAGGAAGATCATGCATCACCAACACACGCGCGCGCCGTCCGACGGGCCAGAGCAGGCCAGGCTCGGGTTGATTGAACGAATGCGAGGAGCAGGCGGGTGCGACCCGTTAACAAACAGTAGAAGTTAAAAGGCAACGAGTGCGACCTGCCAAGCGGACGCGACTGTTTGAAGGGATGCGGACGAAATTATAAATAAAAGAGAATCGTTTTTGGTATAAAAATCACAGAGTTGACATACTCATTACAATCTCGTGCATATTACGTCTGTTGTATCTTGGGAGACTTTAAATAAAGTCTTAAGTAAATTGTTACGACAAGCCTCAGACGGAATTTCCTTCTTCAACCGGTTAGGTTATAATCGATTTATATATATATCATTTTCATTTCTACGTTGTACTATTTCTTTAAATAGTATAATGTTTGATCTATCGCTATAGTTATTATTACTATAGTTGTTAATTTGTTGTTGTAATTTAATTATGACATACCTATTGCTTAAATTAGCTAATACAGACTTTCAGAGTAGTGGAAATCTGATTGATAAATTTGTGAGACGAGTTTACAATTGATTATTCTCTGTTTTGGTATACTAGACGTATAACATCTTAAGACTTTCCTATTTTAACTAAAACAGAGATGGCAATAGTAGAGATCTCAACAAAGCCTACTACATACAACATGCCTGATCCGTTCAAAGGAGATGGTGATGACTTTATAACATAGCAAAATCAACTCGATCTTTAACGGTATCTCAAGGAGGAGGAACCGATTCCTACACCAGGCAAGGAATCAGATGTTGATATATGGAAGCATTTCGATTTCCTATGCAGAAACTATATTCTGAATTGTCTCAACAAGGTGCTATACAAAGTATATCAACCTCTAAAGACAGCAAAATCACTTTGGAATACACTTGCCACAAAGTACAAGACGCAGAATATCAGTCTTAAGAAATTCATTGTAGATAAATTCATGGACCACAAGATGGTTGACTCCAAACCGGCGACTGCTCAACTGCATGAACTGCAAATCATCATTCATGAACTCGAAGCGGAAGGTCATAAGGTTAGAGAATCGTTTTTGGTTGAAACCATCACGGGAAAACTGCCGCCGTCATGGAGAGATTACCGCAACTATCTAAAGCATAAGAAGAAGGAAATCTCTTTACAGGATCTCATAGTCCGACTAAAAATTGAGGCAGATAACCGTGGAGTTACAAAATCAGGCGATGAGGCATTTGTGGCTCAAGGTTCAAAGACCAAAAACAAAAAGAAGAATTTTCAGAAGAAAAGGAAAGCTCCAGACAACAAACCAAAAGACAATAAATGAAAAAAAAAGTTTAATGGTGAGTGTTGGGTTTGTGGAAAGGTTGGACATGCCGCTAAAGATTGCAGACTCAAAAAGGACCGCAACAAAGAGGCAAACATAGTAGACAACATGGAAGTAGACGAGTCCAACTTCTTAGCAGTTGTATCTGAATGCAATTTGGTTCAGAATCCGAACCAATGGTGGGTAGACACAGGAGCTACTTGTTATGTATGCTCTGACAAATCCATGTTTTCTACATACCAAAAATTCGATCAGGAAGAAAAACTCTATATGGGAAATTATGCAGTATCCATGATCGAAGGCTGTGGCACAGTAATCCTCAAGTTTACTTTTGGAAAAACTGTCAAGTTGAATGACATGCTCCACGTTTCAGACATACGCAAGAATCTCATCTCCGGTGCAGTACTATCGAAGAAAGATTTAAAATAGTGTTCGAGTCAGACAAGATGGTTCTGTCCAAAGCTGGAATGTATATCGAAAGGGGATATTTATGAGATGGCCTATTTAAGGTAAATGTAACCGTTATCGGCAATAAAACTATGTATTCTGATTGTGCTATTAATAAAATAGAAGTTTCTTACTTGCTTGAGCATGAAATTTTACTATGGCATGATAGATTGGGACACATAAATTTTCGAAAAATGAAAATATTATCAAATTTGGAATTAATTCCGAAATTCCAAGTAGATAAGAACTACAAATGTGAGACATGTGTAGAAGCAAAATTGGTTAAAAAACCATTTCAATCTGTTGATAGAAGCACTGAACCACTAGGTTTGGTTCATACAGATTTATGTGATTTTAAATCATTACCTACAAGAGATGGAAAAAATTACTTTGTCACTTTAATTAATGACTATACATGATATTTCTATGTATATCTTTTAAATATTAAGGATGAAGCAATTACATCGTTTATGAAGTACAAAACTGAGGTAGAAAATCAGTTAAATAAAAAGATCAAGATATTAAGATCTGATCGAGGTGGAGAATATGAATCACCATTTGAACAGTTCTATGCCGAAAATGTTATAGTTCATCAAACAACAACTCCATATTCACCACAACAAAATGTTGTAGCCGAGAGGAAGAACAGAACGTTAAAAGACATGATTAATGTCATGCTTTTAACCTCTGGTCTACTGATGAACTTATGGGGGGAAAGCCTTAAATATGTCTAATCACATATTAAACAAAGTCCCTCATAACAAAACAGGAACCATTCCATTTGAGTTACGGAAAGGACACAAACCAAGTTTTAAATACCTCAAAGTGTGGGGGTGCTTGGCAAAAGTTCCAGTTCCGCCTTCCAAAAAAGTCAAACTTGGACCAAAAACAGTAGATTATTACTATTTAGGGTCAGCCCCAAATAGTAGTGCCTATAGATTTTTAGTATTTAAGTCCGATATAGCTGATATTCTTGTAAATACAATCACGGAATCTAGAGATGCCTCATTCTTTGAAGATGTGTTCCCGCACAAAAGGAATGAAGGGAATAATGTCCCTAAAAGGACAAGAGAAGAATCAAGCAACTCACATGAAGATGATACTCATCATGAGATTGATGGAGTTGAACCAAGAAGAAGCGTAAGGGCTAGGACTTCCAAGACATTTGGTTCGAATTTTTTCACATATGTGTTAGAACACGAACAAACGTACAAGGAAGCAATGTCATCTTCTGAATCTTCATGTTGGAAGGAAGCAATCCAAAGTGAAATTGATTCAATTCTAAGTAATAAAACTTTGGAAACTGTTGATATTCCACCTGGAATAAAACCTATTGGCTGTAAATGGATTTTCAAGAAGAAAATGAAAGCAGATGGCTCTATCGACAAGTACAAAGCCAGATTAGTAGCCAAAGGATATCATCAAAAAGAAGGAGTAGACTTCTTTGATACATATTCGTCGGTAACACGAATAACCTCTATAAGAATGCTAATAGCAATTGCATCTATTTACAATCTAGAAATTCATCAAATGGATGTAAAGATAGCATTCTTAAATGGAGATCTCGATGAGGAGATCTACGTGGAGCAACCTGAAGGTTTTATTTCCAAAGGAAATGAAAACAAAGTCTGTAGATTAGTAAAATCATTATACGGACTAAACCAAGTTCCAAAACAATGGCACGCAAAATTTGATAGTGTCATGATGAAAAATGGTTTCCATAGAATGTGATAAGTGTGTTTATTATAAACAAATTGGACAATCATACGTGATGATTTGTTTATATGTAGACGATATGTTAATATTTGGTCCAAATACTCAGATAATAGAGACCATAAAGAAGATGCTAATTAGCAATTTCGATATGAAAGACTTTGGAGTTGCAGATGTTATTTTGGGAATCAAAATAATAAGAACAGCTAATGGAATTGAATTATCTCAGTCACACTATATAGACAGAGTGATTGAAAATTTTCAAAATTTTGGAATTAAAGGAGTAAGAACACATTTTAATTCATCAAAAGTACTACATAAAAACACTAATGAGAGTGTAATGCAACTGGAATACTCTCGTGTAATAGGATGTCTCATGTATCTCATGAATTGCACAAGACCAGATATAGCTTATGCAGTAAGTCGACTGAGCAGGTATACAAGCAATCCAAGAAAGGAACACTGGAAAGCACTAATGAGAGTGCTTGGATATTTAAAAAATACCACAAATTATTCCTTACATTATGGAAAATATCCTACTGTCTTAGAAGGATATAGTAATGCAAACTGGATGCTGATTCAGAGGAATCAAAATCAACGAGTGGTTATGTATTTACCTTAGCAAGGGCAGCAGTGTCATGGAAATCTACTAAACAAACATGTATAGCTCGATCCACTATGGAATCAGAGTTCATCGCTTTAGATAAAGCAAGCGAAGAAGAAGAATGACTTCATCATTTTTTAGAAGATATTCCATTTTGGCCTAAACCTGTACCGGCCATATGCATACATTGTGATAACCAAGCTACGCTAAGCAGAGCATACAACTTTGTATATAATGGAAAGTCACGATACATTCGTCGAAGCCATAACACAGTTAGACAGTTACTCTCAAATGGAACTATTTTCATAGATTATGTAAGAACAAATGATAACCTAGCAGGTCCATTTACTAAAGGTTTATCGAGAGTGAAATTTGACTGCGCATCGTGGGGAATGGGTTTAAAAGCCTAAACCACCAAGAGTCTTATACAGAAACCTATCCTAGCGACTGGAGATCCCACGGACTAGGATCAATAGCAAAACCAGTTCTGAGTAACTCAAAGTCGTAATGCATTTGCTTGGACATAGTCCAACTCCATTCCTATGGTGCACAATATCAATTCATGCCTACAGAAGTATTTAAAGATTAAAACTATGTTTTTTTAATGATGACCAATCTTGAAAATAACAAGTGGGGTATATGTAGGATACTTAATGGTTGAGATCACCTATGTTAGTGAGAGCTGGGTCAGCTCTATGAGAATATTAAAGGCTTATATTTTCTATAAACACTCGCAGAACAAAAAATTGTTCAAGATCAAAATGAACACAACCAAGAGATTGGATGAGAAGGGAATCAATGCTTCGTAAAGCTTATTGTCTGGATATACAATAAAGGCCGATGGTTCAAGATGAAATAATTCACCGATTAGCCAAGTAGATCCGATAAGTTTTAACTAGGGAAAGTTCAAAGTGAAATATCTACTTATCCACGATAAAGCATTATTCCATATGTACTATGTGATATTTCGTTTTGTGTAGGGGATATGTATATTATCATTCATGTGGGGGATTGTTGGAATTCCTAAATACTAAATGAATGAAAACAACATAGACCCACATCTCCAAAATTGCAAAGCTATTCTAATATATTAATAGCTTTGCAATGAAGGAGTTGGGGCCTTGGGGCACCTACATGTTGGCTTCGTTGTGAGGAGGGAAATCATGCATCACCACCACATGCGCGCGCGCCGCGCTGCCGTCCGACCGAACCGGGCCGGGCTCGGGTTTGGGTCTAAATGATCCTATTTTTACTGCAAAACTGGGCCGGGTTTTCTGACGGTTGTAGGCTATACGAACATGTGTGGATCTATTCAGAAGCAGACACCAATTGACTGAAGAGGCGCGAGTAGCAGGCGGGTGCGACCCGACTGAAGAAGCGCGGGCGAACGGATGTGAGGAGCAGGTGGGTGTGATCTGTTACCAAACAGCAGCAGTTAAAAGGCAACGGGTGCGACTCATCAAGCGGACGCAACTGTTTGAAGGGATGCGGACGAAATTATAAATATAAGAGAATACTGATCACATTCTCATTCCATTCCAATTCTAATTTCTTTTGCTTCTTCTTCTCTACTGCTCTATACAAAAATCATAGAGTTGACATATTCATTACAATCTCGTGCAGATTACGTCTGTTGTATCTTGGGAGACTTTAAATAAAGTGTTAAGGAAATTGTTACGACAAGCCTCAGACGGAATTTCCTTCTTCAACCGGTTAGGTTTATAATCGATTTATATATATATATATGATTTTTATTTCTACGTTGTACTATTTCTTTAAATAGTATAACATTTGATCTATTGCTATAGTTATTATTACTATAGTTGTTAATTTGTTGTTGTAATTTAATTACGACATACCTATTGCTTAAATTAGCTAATGCAGACTTCCAGAGTAGTGGATGATAAACTTGTGAGACGGGTTTATAATTGATTATTCTCTGTTTTGGTATACTAGACATATAACATGAATAGTATTTTTGAGAAGTTCAAAATTCTTATAGGCCTGAAAATCAATAAGCATAAGTCAAGTATTATGATAGCTTGTCTCTCTTCACATGATAAAGATAGTATTTTAACTCGATCCTCATTCAATGACATGCTGCTCAATTCTACTCATCTAGGTGTTCCGGTAACCTCTAAGAGAATCATTGTGGCATAGTGTATGCCACTGTATGAGAAGATAACTAATAAGTTATCTACTAGGCCAAATTCTATCCTCTCTCAAGCAAGAAGACTTACTATTGTTTTTTATGTGGCCATTGCTATGGTCACTTATTGGTCTTTGCATTTTTTTTGCCTAAAAAGCTTCTGAACATGCTTGACAGGGCTTTTAACCATTACCTTTGTCATGAACCCCCTTTTTCAAGGAAGTTGATACCTATAGCGTAGCGTAAGTTGCATGCTCGTAAGAAGAATGGTCGGCTTGGCCTTACTAATCTTGCTGCTTGGAATAAGGCGGCGATGTCAAAGTATTTAAATCAAATTCTCATTAATAAATCAACTCTTCTAACGGACTAGCTGAGAAGCCATTACACTAAAACAAAGAGGATGTAAGTTCCTGAAAATTTTAGCTGGTTATAAAGAAACTTAATCCAGCTAAAGAGGCGCTTTATTCTACATTTGCATGTACAAACTATTGTTCATTCTGTTCCCTTTGGCTTGGTAAAGGCATAATTATTAATGACATGTTGTTTTACAACTAGAAGATGATGATTGATATTCGTAACAGTGCCGATGTTTTTCGTTTATCAATGACGGATTCATTAAGCTGCCTTACTCTAGCTCCTATATAATCAGGCAACTTTGGAACCTTATCTCTGTATATGATGCTGGCAATATGTAACCTAGAATTTGCATGGTGATAGGTATTCTATTTATGGGGTATATTCTCTTTTAAGGAATGAGACCTCTTTAATAACCTTTCCTTAATTTAAAAGGATTTGGAATAGTTTTGAATCAATGCGTGATAATCTTATGCTTTGTAAGGTTATGACTAATGCTATGCATATTTTAGATAAGCTCGAGTCTAGGGGACCAGTGCAGACTGATAACTGCCTGCTTTATGGGTGAGAATCTAAAAGTACTGCTCATATTTTCTTCCACTGCTCCTTTGTCTTCAAAGTTTGGACAAGGTTGTTGAATTATGCGAACTACAGTTGTCCTAAGAAAGATAGCAAGGAGGAATGTCATTGTTAGATAACCACATATTATCACAAAACCAATTGTTGATGTGAAGGGAGGTCTCTTAGTATTTATGCATGATTTATATTGTAAATTATCCGATGTGGGACTAATCTCAACACGCCCCCACACGTGTGGCGTAACATTAGCCAAACACGTGGACAATCATTGAGGATGACGTGTGATACAATTAAAATCGCTCTGATACGATGTTAGAAAACCACATATTATCACAAAACCAATTGGTGATGTGAAGGGAGGTCTCTTAGTATTTATGCATGATTTATATTGTAAATTTTCCGATGTGGGACTAATCTCAACACGCTCCAGCACGTGTGGCGTATCATTATCCAAACACATGGACAAACATTGTGGGTGACGTGTGACACAATAAAAACGGCTTTGATACTCGTTTTGTGATAATATGAGGTTCTCTAACATGGTATCAAAGCGGGTTTTATTGTGTCACACGTCACCCTCAACGATTGTCCACGTGTTTGTCTAATGATACGCCACACGTGCGGGGACGTAGTGAGATTAGTACCACGTCGGACAATTTACAATATAAATCATGCATAAATACTAAAAGACCTCCCTTCACATCACCAATTGGTTTTGTGATAATATGTGTTTCTCTAACATCGTATCAGAGCGGGTTTAATTGTATCACACGTCACCCTCAATGATTGTCCACAAGTTTGGCTAATGTTACGCCACGTGCGGAGGCGTGTTGAGATTAGTCCCACACCGAACAATTTACAATATAAATCATGCATAAATACTAAGAGACCTCCCTTCACATCACCAACTGATTTTGTGGTAATATGTGGTTCTCTAATAGTCATAAAATTTTCATGGCTATAAGACGGAGAAATCCTAATTCTTTGATGCTGATGACTCTTCTCAAAATGTTTACGCAAAGAATATGGTCAAAAAGGAATAACAAAGCTTTTCAAATCAATCTACCTGTAACAACCCATAATTTTACTACTTCGAAAATGAGAGATTTCATTTGTTTTAAATTTAAAAAGGTTTTGAAACTTAAATAAATATGTTATATATAATAAATAATAATAGAGAAATTATTTATTCTTATAGTTAATGATTAAAAAGTATAAATTTGAATTTTAGAACAAATCAGCAAAAATTAAGTTTTGTAAAAAAAAAATAAAGGCTTCAATAAATAGGTTTAAATATTTATTTAAAAAGATAAATCTTATTTAAAAACCTAATAAAAGTAATAAAAGTACGTTAAAAGATTTAAAAGTATATAAATAATTGTTTTACAAAAATGTTCAGATTTTGTCGTATTTTGTCAGTTTTACGTACACTTTAAAAATAGAGATTTTGATATTATTTAAATATGGTTTTATAATATGAATTGACATGTATTAATTTACTCAAAAGAAGTAAAAAGTTCATTTTTAAGTTTGGTTTACTTTAATATATAGTTTAACAAAAACGTCAAATTTTAACTGTAAAATTTATCAACAAAAGCGCCGTTTTCAATCGTAACAAGTTGTCACAGCGTTGAATAAATATGTTCACTTTATAACCTATATAATACAACCTTACAAACTTTAAAACAGATTACATATTTTAGCACTAAAAGACAAAATATTGGTATTAGGAAAGTTTAAAAATAAATATATAAATATAAAAAAGGTATGATTTGACTAATTTCATTTTATTATAAATCTTTTTAAACAACATCATTACTTATATTTCATGTCTCATTAATGTGATGTTATTTATAAGCAAGGAAAAGGAGAAAAGTTATGTATTAAAATATTTACAAACCATAAAATGGGGACATTTCTTATTATTAAACTTATACACTTCCTAAAACCCATAAATGCATATCTAATCAATGAAAAGTCTTCCCTCCTTTTGTATATTTAAATTAAACGATAATAAATTTATCATTTCTCTTCTTAACATCACATTTAATACCCATCCAATCTCTCCTTTCATGTAAAATAAAATTGTATATTTAAATGTAAAAATGAAGAGGGTAGTAAGGTCATTTGCCACTCAATTCTCCACCTATAAATACAAGCCTAAACCTCTTCATTTTTCACTATATTTCCATTCTACATATTCCTAAACTCCCCCTCTTCTTCCGTTTTCCTTCTACCTCCACGTCATTCACCTTCTACCACCTTAATCTCCTCCTACGCACGCCTTAACCACCCACACACACCTACCCGCCTCTACCCCCACCTATAACACATGCACCCCTCCAACAACACACACCTACCCACACAACCACCTACCCGAGCACCCACACCACCACACACGCATCCAGGCCCCACACCCGATCCTAAGACCCACGCACTCACGTATACCCACCACCAAAACCACCTACCCACCTTAAAACACACGCATACCCCACCTACCAGCCATCAAAACTCATGCACTCCCCCATCCACACTCAACTCCATGGCCGTACCCTCCATACCCCCTCCAAATACCCATGGCCTAATATAATAAAAAAGGAGAAAAAGAAAAAGAAAAAGGAAAAGAAAAGGAGAGAGAGAAAGAAATTTGAGACATTTGGAGAAAAAACACGTTAAATCAAGAAGCGCGCTAGCTTATAAAAAAGATTGACGGAGTGGATATGAATGTGAGAAAACATTTTCTCACCGCTATATGAATTGTGTTGATTATTAAGTTGATTTGCTTGATAGATAATAACCGTTTTATGATATGGATGTTTGAATAATTGTTTGAATGTTGGATAATCATAGTAATGCTATGACATTTATCGTACTACACCCATATTGAATATGTTAATGTCATATGATTGGTTGTATGATTGTGATGTTAATATAGACATCAAATTTATATCATTATTGATTAAGTGATCACTTTGTTAAATAAGACCCAATTTTGGTGATATGATATACTTTGAAAAAATAAGTCTCTTTCTAAGTGGAATTGAAATCAAAGTGGAAATAAAAGAAGAATTTGAAATTTGAAGGGAAATTGGATTTAAAAAGGATAGTTAAATTGAAATTGAGATGAACAGTGAAATTGAAATTGAAATCGATTTTGAAAATTGAATTTGAAATTAAGGTTGAAATTTAAGTTTAAATTGAAATTATATTCGAAATCTAAGTTTTAATCGAGTTTAATTTAAAGTAAGAATTAAAATTGAATTGAAATTGAAATTTAAAATTTAATATTGAAATAATAGGAATAAGATCATCTTATAATATGGAAATAGTGGAAATACATTTTAAATACTTTAAAAAGTGGAAACATTGATTTAAAATGATTTGTAATGATTTTATAAGTGATAAAAATCAATTTGAATAAATTACTTTAGATATTGAAAAATAAGTTAAAATAGGCGCGTCGTGCAACGGCAGTTCGCGATTTCACGTTGAAAAGTTCAAATGAGGGTATGGAGTGAATATAGCTCGAAATTCTTCGAGACAAGAAAATTCTGGACTATTATATAAATATATTCTAAATGAAGAAAAAAAATCAAAATTTTGTTGAATTGATTTTGAAATATATCCAAATCAACTTTTAGAAAAATCGCGATAGTGTGGTTAAATGACCATAATGAAAAAATTTGTTTAAATGAACATTTTTAATTATGGAAAAATATGGAATAAATTTGATAAATCCATTTAAATAGTTTAAAAGAGATTTGGAATGGAAAATATTTATTATCAAATGTTTAAAAGTCGTTTAAATCAAATAAGCTTATATAGCACTTTCCGTAGCACTTTTATGCTGCGAATTCTATAACATTTTGAATATGAGTTTAAACGTAACGATTTTTCCTGGAATCAATTATGAATGTTTTTGAAAAGGAAATTAAGCACTTAAAATATTATTTGGAATTTTTGTAATAAATTTCAAAAATAAAGTTGATAACTGAGTATGCGGAAACGACTATTACATTTGTCCCACCTGTGAGATCTAGGAAGATAAAAAAAGGTGTTTAACTAAGGTTAGGGATGGAGCAACTAGTGTGTTGAACTTACATGTCCTCTGTTTTCTTTTCTTAGGCGACGTGTGGAACAGATTGAAAGGAAAGCCCGGATGCTCTAAAAAAAGATTGTATTGATTTTTCCAAAATAAAAGAAGATTGAGATATTATCCAAAGTAAAAGAATGAATTACTTAGAATTATTCTAGGAAAAAAGAGAGAGATTTTGAAATCATCCAAAAAGAATTAAAGTTAAAATAGACTTAATAAATCTTATATACTCGTATTCACTTTTATCGATAATTGGATTTCGAAGGAATCGAGGTCGAATTTTGGTGATTCCTATCCGAAAACCACTTCGAACCAGTTTACGTGTTCGAAGAATGAAGATAATTGAAGATGGAGATATTGAGACGAATAATAACAAGGGACTACTTATTGATTAATGGGGATAAATTGAACTCCCGATTCACTATATTGTAGCAGTGGTCTCTTCGTCATGAAAAACCTCAAAACCACATGGGCTTCTTGCTTAGTAATGGCCAAGGAAAGTACCTTCGATTTCTTTCAGTCCCAGAATGAACTTGTATGGAAGAATCTCAAACCTTACATTCCAAATCATAATCAGTGATCTCTATAAAAGTATATCTATCGGTGGCGGAGAAGACATCTTATCTTAGCTAACACCCTTTCTTGAGGCATATGAGCTCAGGAAGTTATACGTTTATAGAAATTAGTCGTGTGAATGTGGAATAGAAATGTGGCATTCAAAGTGAAAGAAGATGTGTTATGTGAAAAGGTAATCGTAGCCTCGAGCCTCATCAACCGGAAATGACCGAAATAGGGTTAGATGCAGCAAGGCTAAGTGGGTCATTCCCAATTAGGGTATAGTCATCCCCTTTTAGATATATTTCTTCCCGCTATGATGTTCGGGATGTAAATTATTGTGGTGTATAAAAACGAGCACTTGATTAATGATTGGTAATGACCGGGGGATGATATATTCGTACTATCCAGTTACGGAAATAGGTCGGTCTTGTGTTGGTAGAGGATCCTTTGTGATGGTCCTCGGTACATTCCTCTAGAGATGTACTGCCGAAAGGTAGTCCCTTCACTTGGTCATTTGTATGAAAATCCATTCTCCAATAAAAACCTGCGGTTTTGTTTGTATTGGCGTAATGAATAGCCCCGAAATGCTATATGGGTAACCATTTCGGCTAAGATTAATAAGTTTGTTTGCAAATGTTTTCAAAGAATATCATTAGAAATAATATCAAAATTTTTGATATTGGAGTGTTTAAGTTATCATAAGGTAAAAACTCGTCTGTGTTTATGTGTGAGCGTGGTCTTATGAGATACTATTTCTTTCTAAAAGAATTTCATTTAAAGGCTGATATATGACACTGTCATTTATTATTGAGTTTTTCTCACACTGGTTTATCAAGCCTGATCAGGATATTTTCAATGCTCGGGTCAGATCCGAGTAGTTTCAGGTTTACTTGAAGAATGTTAGAGTTTCCAAAGGAGAGCTGAAGATATTCATCTACGTATGGACACACTCTATTATCCACTGTTGTCTGTTTTTTTGTCAGCAATTGTAAAGATAGATGTTTATAACTGTCCAAGCTGAATTTAGGTTAGACTTTGATATATGTATTTTAAAAGTTTTCCGCTGTAAAGATATTTGTTCAATATTATATATTATTCAATCCGTGTGAGATTCTGTTCTGTCTATTTTTCTTTACACCCTTCATGTTTCGTCTTTTCGTTCGATTTGAGTTGGACATGTATGGTTTATTGTCGACTCAAAGGGTATGGAAAAGCGGTTTGTGGCATTTGGTATCAGAGCTGGAGGTTAACGAGAACCTTGGCTTTGGTTGGATAAAGACTCATCAGAGATAGGATTAGTAATATTCTAGGATGAGTAACTCATTAGAGATAGGGTTAGTAACACCCTAGGATGAGTTATAAGAGTATTGTATATATGCGCGCGTATTTGTTAATTTTATAAAACTAGTTTTGTTTTAAAAAAATTGGTAAATGAAATAATTTAACTTAAGTATATGTTTTGAAAATAAAAAAAGGAAAATTTTGGAAAATATTAAGTTAGAAAACATATGTTTGTTTGAAATATAGATGATTAAATAAGCAACTTGAATTAATTAAAAACAAATTAATAAAGGACATCTTAAGGTTAGAATTGCATGATTTAACTATATGGATAAGAATCAATTAGTTGAAAGAATTTAGAACTTCTCATCATATACCCCTAGACATTTAGCCTTAAGAAGTAATAATGATTTGGTATGTATAGAATGGGTTAATTTAAAAGGGCTAAGAACGAATACCTTGTGAATAAGTTTCACAATTTGACAGTAAGGTATTTGATGATAATGTGTAGAAAAATAATATTCTTTTCTGGAAGGATCAAACCCACTAAACTTCGCTTTACTTTGTCTGGAATTTGAGATCCTAAGTCAAAGAAAGTTTTTGGGATCAGAAAAGATCTTGGAAGTTAAGGATTGGTTAAGAAAGTGTGATAAGCTCTAGCATAGCATGGTATGCTTCATCCGTGGGTCATTTAGGGAGATGATAAGCGATGCCCTGAAATTCAAAAATGTTGTTCCACAGCCAACTACTGAAGTATCAACCAAAAAGAAAAGGCATAAGAAGAACAAAGATTATTGTTTTTAAAATGTAGACAAAGAGGTCACCTTGCAAAAGAATGTAGATCAGGAGTAAAAACCAGGACCTTTAAGAAAGCTACCCAAAGAGTTGTTATTTCTGCCATATTATAGGACCTGTCGCCAGAGACTGTCCAATGCTTAAGATGGCAGAACAGCCTACGCCTTTTGTTACCCTTACTCGTCCTCCTACTGCTGCAGAAAAAGGAAAAGGGATTTTGGAAGCATAAGTTAGTTAAGCATGTATTAGTAAACACCATCTAAGTAGTTTAACCGTATGACTTTGTAAAACTTTTTGAGTGTACTTCTTAGAAGTCACTTAGTATGAATATATTTTGGGAATCAATATATATAGACTACCATTTTGCTCCTTTGTCAATACCAAATTCTGTTAGAACTCATTAGAAAAGCTAAGATTTAATCCAATTCAAAAAAAGAATGAAAAGAAAAACAATAATAATTAAGTGAAAGGCACTTAATAAAATGAGCTGAAATAAATAAAGCTGATAAAGAATCTTTGATAAGAAATGATAACTGATTTTAAATTCTTTTATAAATTGTAGAAAGTAACCAAGGCAGAAAGGCTAGCAATCAGGCATTAGATTTAGGGAAGCCTTGTCTAAATACGAATACTTAGAAGTTTTGGATACACCGATTTCGAGTGATGAGGAGGATGTGCTAGTATGGGAGCCTTCCGGAATAGTATCAGGATCATTCGACCATCCGATATATATCTCAAAGGATGAAGATTTGATAGTTATTTTAGATGAGGAGGATATGTTCCCCGTAGGCGCAGAAATTGATGCAGGGGCTGACGCTGACGCTGAGGCAGATGATTGGATGTTAGATCCCTTGAGTAAGGATGAGGAGCCTAAGCAAGAAGATCCTATATAGGAGCCTGAGGAAGAGGAGCCTATGGAAGAGCCGAAGGAGATTGAGCCGCTGATAGAGGAACTCGTGGTAGTGGATAAAGAGGACTCGAGGATTTAAGATACATAGTTATATGAGGATGATGATTCAGAAAGTGATGAGTGGATAATCTGGGAGATGGGTATGCCTATTCAAGAGATAAAATCTCATATTCCAGTGATAGCCGAGAATCTCGGTTTAGAGGATATTGACATGGAGGAGTATTTGCAGTGGATTTTGGGAGGCCCGTAGTGGTAGCCGTTTGGTTGGAATTTATCTCCAGAGATGATAGAAGATGTGGAGCCAGTAGAGGACGGGGAAGAAGTAGAGCAACCAGTAGAGATCGATCTGGAGGCACCATTAGAGGGTTCATCCGATGAGTAGTATTACGCACGTCGGGATATTTTTAGGTATTTTGGGTTTGTGTTATAGCAGTTGTTATTATCTTAAGCACGTAGTACGCACTAAGATATGTGGTTTAGTCTTTTATTATGATATTTCGGTTGACTAATGTAGATAGTTGACTTGTGACTATGTATTTACCTCAAATGTGTAGTGCGCACTTAGGTTAGGAGTTTGCGATTGATGTCTGTATTTCATGATTAGTATTTAGTAGTATTTCCTTTGCATATATTGTTGACTTTCATAGTTCCGTATCTTTGATTTCATTTCGAGGACGAAATGCTTTTAAGTAGGAGAGAATGTAACGACCCGTAATTTAACTACTTCGAAAATGAGAGACTTCGTTTGTTTTAAATTTAAAAAGGTTTAAAACTTAAATAAATATATTATACATAATAAATAGAGAAATTATTTATTCTCATAGTTAATGAATAAAAAGTATAAATTTGGATTTTAGAACAAATCAACAAAAATTAAGGTTTGTCAAAAAATAAATAAAATCTTAAATAAATAGGTTTAAGTATTTATTTATAAAGATAAATCTTATTTAAAACGCCTAATAAAGATAATAAAAGTATATTAAAATATTTAAAAGTAAATAAATAATCGTTTTACCAAAATGTTCAGATTTTGTCGCATTTTGTCAGTTTTATACACACTTTAAAAATAGATATTTTGACATTATTTAAATATGGTTTTATAGTATGAATAGACATGTTTTAATTTATTTAAAAGAAGTAAAAAGTTCATTCTAAAGTTTGGTTTACTTTAATATATAGTTTAACAAAAACGTCAAATTTTGACTGTAAAATTTGTCAACAAAAACACCGTTTTCAATCGTAACAAGTTGTTGCAACGTTGAATAAATACGTTCACTTTATAACCTATATAATACAACCTTACAAACTTTAAAACAGAGTACATATTTTAGCACTAAAAGACAAAATATTGGTATTAGGAAAGTTTAAAAATAAATATATAAATATAAAAAAGGTATGATTTGACTAATTTCATTTTATTTTAAATCTTTTTAAACAACATCATTACTTATATTTTATGTCTCATTAATGGGATGTTATGTATAAGCAAGGAAAAGGAGCAAACTTATGTACTAAAACATTTACATACCATAAAATGGTGACACCTCTTATTATTAAACTTATACACTTCCTAAAACCCATAAATGCACATTTAATCAATGAAAAGTCTTCCCTCCTTTTGCATATTTAAATTGAACAATAATAAGTAATCATTTCTCTTCTTAACATCACATTTAATACCCATCCAATCACTCCTTTCATGTGAAAGAAAAATGTGTAATTAAATTTATAAATGAAGAGGGTAGTAAGGTCATTTGCCACTCAATTCTCCACCTATAAATACAAGCCTAAACCTCTCCATTTTTTCCTACATTTCCATTCTACGAATTCCTAAACTCCCTCTCTTCCTCCATTTTCCTTCTACCTCCAAGCCATTCATCTTCTACCACCTTCAACTCCTCCTACCCATGCCTTAACCACCCGCACACACATCTACCTGCCTCTACCCCCTCTTATAACACACACACCCCTACAACAACACACACCCACCCATGCAACTACCTACCCGAGCACTTACACCACCACATACGCACCTAAGGCCCCACACCCGAGCGTAATACCCACGCACTCACCCATACCCTCCACCAAAACCACCTACCTACCTCAAAACACACGCATACCACACCTACCCACCACTAAAACTCACGCACACCCCTTCCACACTCAACTCTAAGGCCATACCCTCCATACCCCTCCAAATACCCATGGACTAATATAATAAAAAAAAGGAAAAAGGAAAAGAAAAGGGAGAGAGAAAGAAATTCGAGACGTTCGGAGAAAAAGCACGTCATATCAAGAAACACCCTAGCTTATAAAAAAGATTGACAGAGTAGATATGAAGTTGAGAAAATTCTCGCCGCTATATAATTTATGTTGATTATTAAGTTGATTTGCTATGATAGATAATTACCTTTTTATGATATGGATGTTTGAATGTTGAATAATCTATAGTAATGTTATGACATTTATCGTACTATATCCGTATTGAATATGTTAATGTCATATGATTGGTTGTATGATTGTAATGTTAATATGGACATCAAATTTCTATTATTATTGACTAAGTGATCTCTTTATTAAATAAGACCCAATTTTGGTGATATGATATACTTTGGAAAAATAAGTCTCCTTTTAAGTGGAATTGAAATTAAAGTGGAAATAAAAGATAGTTTGAATTTAAAGGGAAATTGGATGTAAAAAGGATTGTAAAATTGAAATTGAGATGAATAGTGAAACTGAAATTGAAATCGATTTTGAAAATTGAAATTGAAATTAAGGTTGAAATTTAAGTTTAAATTGAAATTAGATTTTAAATTTATTTTTTAATTGAGTTTAACTTGAAGTAAGAATTCAAGTTGAATTGAAATTGGACTTTAAATTTTAATATTAAAATAATAGGAATAAAATAGTATTAAAATATGGAAATACATTTTAAATACTTTAAAAAGTGGAAATATTGATTTAAAATGATTTGAAATGATTTTATAAGTGATAAAATTCAATTTGAATAAATTATTTCAAATATTGAAAAATAAGTTAAACTAGGCGCATCGTGCAACGGTAGTTCACAATTTCACGTTGAAAAGTTCAGATGGGTTTATAGAGTGGAATATAGCTCGAAATTCTTCGAGATAAGCAAATTCCGGACAATTATATCCATATATTCTAAACGAAGAATGGAAATCAAAATTTCGTTGAATAGATTCTGAGATATATCCAAATCAACTTTTAGAAAAATTGTGCTAGTGCAGTTAAATAACCATAACGAAAAAATCTGTTTAAATAAACGTTTTTAATTATGGAAAAATATGGAATAAATTTGATAAATCCATTTAAATAGTTTAAAATAGATTTGGAAAGGAAAATATGTATTATCAAATGTTTAAAAGTCGTTTAAATCAATAAGCTTATATAGCACTTTCCGTAGCACTTTTATGCTGTGAATTTTATAACTTTTTGAATATGAGTTTAAACGTAATGATTTTTCTAGGAATCAATTGTGAATGTTTTTAAAAGAAAAATTATGCGTTTAAACGATAATTTAGAGTTTTTATAATCAATATCAAAATAAAGTTGACAACTGAGTACACGGAAACGACTAGTATGTTTATTCTGCCTGTGAGATCTAGAAAGATAAAATAAGGTGTTTAACTAAAGTTAGGGATGAAGCAACTAGTGCCTTGAACTTACCTGGCCTCTGTTTTCTTTTCTTAGGCGAGGGGTGGAACAAATCGAAACGACAGCTCGGATGCTCTAAAAAAGATTGTTTTGATTTTTCCAAAATAAAAGAAGATTGAGATATTATCCAAAGTAAAAGAATGAATTACTTAGAATTATTCCAAGACAAAAGAAAGAGATTTTGAAATCGTCCGCAAAGAATTAAAGTGAAAAGGGACTTAATAAATCCGGTATACTCATATTCACTTTTTATCGATAATTGGGTTTCGAAGGAATCGGGGTCGGATTTGGGTGATTCCTATCCAAAAACCACTTCGAACCAGTTTATGTGTTCGAAGAATGAAGATAATTGAAGTCGAAGATATTAAGACGAATAATAAAGAGGGACTACTTGTTGATTAACTGGGGAGAAACTTCCGATTCACTATATTGTAGTAGTGATCTTTTTGTTATGAGAAACCTCAAAACCACAAGGGCTTCTCGTCTAGTAATGGCCGTGGAAAGTACCCAAGGTTTCGTTTGGTTCCAAAACAAGCTTGTATGGAAGAATGTCTAACCTTGCACTCCAAATCATAATGAGTGATCTCTATAAAAGTATATCGATCTGTGGTGGAGAAGACACTTCTCTTAGCTTAACACCATTTCTCGAGACATATGAGTTCAAGAAGTTATACGTTTATAGAAATCAGTCATGTGAATGTGGAATGACAATGTGGCATTCAAAGTAAAAGAAGGTATGTTATGTGATAAAGTAATCGTAGCCTCAAGCCTCATCAACCAAAAATGACCGAAACATGGTTAGATGCAGCAAGGCTAAGTGGGTCATTCCCAACTAGGGTATCATCATCCCTTTTTAGATATATTTATTCCCGCTATGACGTTCGGGATGAAAATTAATATGGTGTATGGAAAATGAGTGATCGGTTAAAGGTCGGTAATGATCGGAGGATGATATATTTGGTACTTTCTGGTTATAGAGATTGGCCGGTCTTGTGTTAGTAGAAGATCCTTTATGATGGTCCTCGGTCCATTCCTCTAGAGATGTACTGCCAAAAGGTAGTCCCTTCACCTGATCATTTGTATATAAATCCATTCTCCAATAAGAACCTACGGTCTTGTTTGTATCGTCGTAATGAATAGCCCTGAAATGTTATATGGGTTACCATTTCGGCTAAGGTTATTTGTAAATGTTTTTAAAGAATTTCATTAGAAATAATATCAAATGTTTTGACATAAAAGTTTTTAAGTTATCATAAGGTAAAAACCCGTCTGTTTTTATGTGTGGGCGTAGTCTTATGAGATACTCTTTTTTTTCAAAAGAATTTCATTTAAAGGCCGATATATGACACTGTCATTTATTTTTGAGTTTTTCTCACGCTAGTTTATCAAGCCTGATCCGGGTATCTTCAATACTCGGGTTAGATTTGAGTAGTTTTAGGTTTAGTTGGAGAAAGTTAGAGTTTCTAGAGGAGAGCTGGAGATATTCATCTACGTATGGACATATTCTATTATCCGTTGTTGTCTGTTTGTTTTTTTTTGCCAGCAATTGTAAGGATAGATGTTTATAGCTGTCCAAGCTGAATTTAAGTTGGACTCTAATATATGCGTTTTAAAAGTTTTCCGTTGTAAAGATATTTTTTCAATATTATATATTATTCCATTCGTGTGAGATTCTATTCTATCTATTTTTCTTTTCACCCTTCATGTTCCGTCTTTTCATTCAATTTGAGCAAGATATGTGTGGTTTATTGTCGACTCAAAGGGTATGGAAAAACGATTCATGACATACTATTGCTGCACTATTGTTAAAGAGACTATTAATGCAATGAAGAAAAAAGTGAGAGCTTACATGGAGTTCAAACGCGTAATTTTAACATTGTAGAATTATATGGTTATTTGGTCCATGGTTCTTGGTGACTCTTTCAACATGTCTTCTATTTATTTGTTTTATGTTTTTCTTCTCTTGTCTACCCTTGTTTCTGGCTAACTCCTATTCTATTTATAAAATAGATAAGGGACCAATCAATCCTGCTTGCTTTGCCGTGTGTGTGTGTGTTTATACATCGAATTCGGTGGGAGTAAGTTTGTTATTTTAGCCTTTTATATAAATGATACATTGCTTTCTAGTAATGATATAAATTTTTACATGAGCTTAAAAAATATTTATCACGAAACATTGTAATGGAAGATCTAGATGAGGCCGCTTATGTTATTGGTATAGAAATTCATTGAGATAGATCCCGAAGGGCATTGGGTTTATCTCAAACTTCCTATATTAATTTTTTTATAAATATTTAGGATGCAGAATTATGCACCTAAAGATACATCAATATCAAAATAGTGATAAATTCAGTATGGATCAATGTCCATGCAATATTGTAGAACTTAAAGATATGAAGAATATTTCATATGCTTGTAACGATCTGTATTTTTAGCTGTTTTTAATTATTAAATTTAAGGTAATTATTGAATGAAAATGATTATTAATGTAATTTGTTGAATAATTTAATATTTGAAATTATTTGAATGAAATAAATTTTAAATTTAATATGATAGAAAATGATGTCGTAAATTGATTTAAAATTTTATATAAATAATAATTAAGATTATCAATATTTAAAATTGGATTTTAATATGAATTATTAAAATTGAAAATTTTATATTTTAAATCACGAGTAAAAATAGCCGACGACTGTCTCGGATTTCGACGAAACTAGTTTCATCAGATCCGTAACAGTGAATTATTGTAGGATTTCAAGTTTCCTATCGATCGGACTTGTCGTTTGGTCGTGCGAGCTTGAAACGCGTAGAAATCAATTTAAAGGAATTCGATAAACTAAATTGACTTTGAAAAAGCTATCTTCCACATATGGCCAAATTAGGCCTCGAAACTAGTTCCATTGAGTTCGGAATGGGGGTAAAACATTATAAACGCCAGATGGCACGCCTTAATTGGAGTTTGGACGAATTTTGACCAAACTATATAAATACGGCACGCGTATCGAGAATAATAATATTTTAATTATTCAAAAACCCTAGTCGTCACTTTCTTTTAATGGCCGAAAATTCACCATCTTCTCTCCATGATATCTCTCTCAACGAAATCCAAAACTTACAAAAGCAAAGTTGTAGAGCTCGACGAGCTCTACACATCCAAAGGTTAATTCGTGCCAAAGCGTTTTGGATTCGACGAAATCTGAGTTCGAAGGGCTGGCGTTCCTCCTCGATTTTTGCATAGACGGAGACATCAGAGGCGGTGCAACTTTTGGCGTTGGTGGCTCTCATGGAGGCGCTCGTGTGGGGACGTCCTAATCATGGTCCGGTTGTGTATGTTGGCATGCGTTTTGATGACATACACGTGAAAATGGGTACGGTGCGTGTTGTTCAACTGGAGAAGAAGGTGTATGCATTTTTTTTTTATTAATTATTTTATATTAAAATTAAAATGTTCTAACTCGAATAACTTTTGCATACGAGGTCGGGCGCTTTTCTTCGTTGCGATCGTATCGAAATTCCGAACAATATGGAACTAGTTTGGCAGCATTATAAGACTGTTCAAATTTGAGCCTTTATTTGGATTTTAAATCATCGATAAATCAAAGGTGAGTGTTTATACGCTCACAATTGACTAAAATAATTTTATGTTGGTTATATTTATATTCTGAAGTGATATAAATTTGATTGGTTATTGTTTGGTAGGTTTAATTGTCATTAAATTGTTATATGAATTAATTGATAGAATTTAAATTGACCGTTAAATAAATTTAAATTTAATTGGCAGCATATTACTCGATATGGTAAAAATTGAAATTTGTGAAGGTTATTGGCTTTATGGTTGATTGGTTGTGATGGATGCTACTGGTCGATATTGGTTGTTTATTTAATTTGATATATCATGCTATCATCTTGTATATTGTTTATTGCATATGAAACTGTAAATTGAATCATTTCGAATAAATTAAGAAATGGGTTGAAATTATATATACCTATGACATCTATTTGGATTGAAATAATATATATCCATCCTTGAAATTAAATTTAAATAATTATCCACTTGGCCATAGGGTAGAGAATTATATACGGATACTGGGTTGGTTAAATTAAATTATTTTAAAAGTTGTTTTAAAATTATTTAAATGAATTGATCTTTAGAATAAAATCAAATTTATGGAAATTCAATTACTTTGAATTGAAGCACGAAATATTGGAATTTAAACTTGGTAAACGAAATTGTTTAATTATTGAAAGTTTAGATTTTAAGTTTAAAAAAAATTGAAATACGACGTAAATTTTCGAATGTTGATTTGTTTAAAAGATTGGTCTTTTATTCGAATTTTGTATATTTCTAAGAAAAAGTGATATGAAATAATATTTCAAATTTTAGTTTGGAATTGAATTATTATTGAAATTTTGGAACTAAACTGGGTATTGAAGGTAAATTTGATTTAAGTATTTGAATCGATATTTGAAATTGAAATTCAAATTAATTTGAAATTGGAATTTAAATTAATTCAGAATTGGAATTTAAATTAATTTGAAGTTGGAATTTAAATTAACTTGGAATTGGAATTTGAATTGGAAATTAATTGGAAATTGGAAATTAATTTGAAATTGAGATCTAAACTAATTTAAAAATGGAAATTGGAATTGAAATCGAAATTTAGGTGGAATTGAAATTATTTGAGTTGGAATCGGAATTGAATCGATTAAATCGAATTGGAATTTGGAATTTATTTGGGTAGGAAATTGGAAAGTTGACCGGTTTGACTTTGGAATTGTTTTTTTTAAATGAATATTTCAGTATAAATGAATTAAAATCTATATTCTTTAAATATTCAAATTATTTTGATTTTTTTAACTATTTTACTATATATAAACCATTTTTGTATCCAAATTATTTTCGATTAAACTATTTAAACATTTCCTATTAAACAATTTTTAATTATTTAAGCTATTTTCTAAAATTCGAACTGGTTAAAGGGTAGATTGTTTATATTTAAATCTTGGATTTAAATGCGAATTGGGTTAAAGTGAATTATAACCAAAACTGTAATTCGAATCAAGTTTTGAAGTGAAATCAATATATCGAGTTGAGATGATATTTTTGAATAAATATGATGATTTCGAAATGGATATGATTTTGAGTAAATATGATGATCTCGAAATAGGTATGATTTTTGAGTAAATATGATGATTGCGAAATGAGTTTTATTTTGAAGCGAATATGATATTTTGATATCAAATACGAATTGTTTTCGAAATGTAAAAGTACCAACCGGTGTGTAAAATGACGATTGGTTGTTAAAGAGACCGGGACCTCTTATTGAATACTCTCTTTCAATATTGGAACCACTTTGACAACCTTGTACACGGTGGATGATATCCAAAATGTAGTGGTTGAATTGGCGACGTTTACTAGAATGAAGTAAGAGAACGATGATGGATAGCCTTGACATTCGTGTCATAATTAAAATGACTAAAACAGGAGCTTATGTCTGGCCATTGAGGTTAGCTACCTCTAGCGACGTTGATCTCTTGTATTACTATTATGGTTTCGGATTCGATGGGTGCACCTTATTTGTCATTTGGATTGATTGTCGCGGTCGGCCACAGATGAGTTACGACCAGCCAGAAAGGGCAAACTGGTAGTATACTACCTTGGGCATTGCCTCAAGTGCCTTGTCATATTTATCCCTATACGAGCCCATTACGATTTTGTTTTAAAACTGTAAATGTGTTGGTGGATCAATGTAAAGCCTTAACGCTATTTTGATATTTATTTTACTGATAGACATTATCTATTATAGCGTATACTATTATATATAAATAGTTTAACGGATCCTTAGGAGATGGAAAATCCTGTAACATTTCTTTAAGTTATTGCAACCATATTTGCGATATTGATTTGACTTACATGAAAGTATTTTAGTCCTGACTCGAATGTTTTGTTTTTTCATCACGCTCGGGTCAGTCCTGGGTTTTTTTCCAGTGTATTGAAGACTATTCTCTACAGGGCGAAGATGGAGTTTTGGTATATTACTATTATTATTACCCCCCTGATCACGCTATTCTGTTGTATTGATTATTTATTCCTGATGTGTAGATATAACTCTGATAAATGTGTATAGATTATAATCAGATGTATAGTAAACAACTTTTGAATTGTTTATTTGATTATTATATTTTATCGTTTCCGCTGTGAGATTCTATATTTTGTTTTCTTCTTCTCTTCTTATTTTTCTTACTTAACCCCATTGATTATCTACGTTCCGTATTGTTTAAGTCGGACATGTGTGGATTATTGTCGATTTAAACCTTTCAAAATGTGAGTCGTCACAGTTGGTATCAGAGCGAAGGTTTAGCGATAACCTTGGCTTTGTGGGGTTTGACTCATTAGAGATAGGGTAGTAGTACCTTAGAATGAGTTAGTTTGAGTGTATATATATGAGAGAGCGTACTTGCTAGTGTTATAAACATTCAGAAATGATAATTGTTTAAATGAGGCAAGTCGAGGCATCGATAGGGGTTTCTAAACACTTAAACGAGGCAAGTCGACACAGTATTGTTTAAAAAAAAATCAGGTAAATGTAATTATATTGTATATATAAAATGATAAAATGATAATTTTTAATGAAATTGTTGTTGGAAATGATAACATTTAATTATCATCGATTATTTTTGAATTAAAAATAAAACGAATACTTAATAATTTTTATTTTAGGAAGAATTTGAGGTTTAATTTGAATTGAAATAAAATTAAAATGAAAATTGATTAAAATGACCAAGTTGTAAATTAATGGATTATTTGGTAAATAAGTTAAGGAAATTTGTATAAGTATATTATAATATAGCTCATATATAGAAATGATTTTAAAAAAATTGAGATTTTAGAATTTAAAACCTTTTGTTTTCAAAAATGTTTTCCAAAGCCTTAAAAATTAATAATAGTATTATTTGAAAGTGTTTTGACTGGAAATATATTTTGAAAAGATTTTTGAATAAATAAAAGCATTAAACTCACTTGGTCGTTGGGAAATAATTCTTGGGATGACTGCAACATCGCCATTGTTCATTTTCGAGTTTCTAAGTGAAGATTGCTACCAAAGGACGTTTAATTTCGATTAAACAAGTTTGGATTGAGAAAATATATTCTAGTTGTGATTTAATAAGTATATCAAAATAGTTTTGAACTTATAATTGAAATTAGTATATAAGAAATAAGTTTGTAACTTATAAATTTGAATAGAAAAAAAAGTTATAGCTTGTAGATTTGAACAGGGAAATAAAAATAAATTTTAAAATGGTTAAATCTTGGTTGAGAAAACGAAGGGAAATTTTGAATTTGAGAATGAAATAAAATAATTAACTCAGGAAATGTTGATTAAATAAAGTTAGAAAAATTAAGTAAAACGTATTTGAAATAAATTAGATAAAATAAAATTTTGAATGAATAAATTGTATAACTTATGGATTTGGGAATATTCAGCTAAACAAATTTACATTTGTTAAACGTGGATGATAAGAAAATTTAACTTGAATATGATTAAATAAAATGAGTAATTAATTAAATTGAAATGAAGTTAACTTAATATTAAACAAGTTGAATTGGATATTAAGTGAAACTAGATAAATTAGTAAAGTGAATTAAATTCCATTCAAGCTATAAAATGAATTAATCAAATGGATATGAACTTGAATTTAAACTAAAATGTGGTTTATATATGTAAGTCGATTTAATGGTTAATTGAAATTAATTTAAATTGAAAAAAATTATTAATTTCAAGTGGAGTAGATTAAATAAAAATTTGAATGTTAACTAATATAACATGGAATAAGTTATTGAAAGAAAAAATTTATAAACTAAAGTGGACTTAAGAGAAGTTGAATGATTTAATTGTGAAAAGGAAAAAAAGGGTTATTAATACGAATTGAGTTATAAAATGAAACTTACGTTGGTAAATTAATAATGTGAATTTGAATAAATGAAGTGAATCGATGAGTTAATAATAATTTAAGATATGAAGTAATAACAATCAATGTGATTGTGTTGTATAAAATATTTATAATAAACTTGGCTAATTTATAAATGATGTTAGTATACTTAAAAAGGAAGAGAGAATATACTAAGTGGAAAAAAAATTAACTTAAGCATGGTTAAGTTGGATAATTCTTATAAATGATTCACCTATGAATTTATATGAAGTAGGTATAAAAAAAATGAAATAAATTGGAATTTCACAAATTGAATGGAATAAAGTTGAATATAACGAATGTGTAACGAGTGTTAATAAATTAAAAGAAATAAATGGAAGAAATGAAAAAAAATGAATATAACTATAAATAAGTGTAAATAAATAGAATGTGAATTTATTTATGTTGATAAATGCATGCAAATCAACTAGAAGAAAACAAATTGAAAAATCAATTGAACGTGAATCTAATTGAATAAAAGTTAGTTGAATTCAAAATGAATTGAATCGAGCCAATTAAATGTTAATAAAAATTAAATGTTACTAAGGATGAGTGTATAAATTAAATATTGGCATTGAAATGTAAATTGTGATGACTATGAATTGATTTGAATAAATATTGATTTGTCAGATGATTTGTCCTATTGTACATCTTTGTTTAATTGTTTTGAGTGCATATGTGGTGTATGGTTGCATATTTGTGCTCGTGCTTGAAATTTGGATTCAAAATGCTTGTATTATACTTATTAAAACTTATACATGTTCTACATCTTATTATAAGGGATTAACATTCTAAATTGAGTTGAGATAGGTATATATGAAGACCGTTGGACGTATACGTGGATTATTATATGCTTTTGCTTGCTTAATACGAGCGAACTCGCTCGTATTATTAATAATAAGGTACGTATCTCGGATTAAACACTGCGATTTTATATTTTTTCCCTTCAAGATGCCTCATCATTGAAATGAGATGTATATTTGATATATGTTAGGTATATTTGTGTTATATATTGTATTGTGAAAATTTTCCGATCGAGCCGCATAAAGGAGACTCTGCCAAAATTTTCCGCACATCCGGGAGTTAGAAAATTTTTGAAGTTTTAAAATTTTTATAACTCGTTTTTATGTATAAGTTATATTTTTCATCAAATCGATATCGGAGTGGTGTAGCGAGAGTATAGTAAAGGTTTTGTAAATAAGATTTTAATGTTTATAAGTCAATTATTTTGAGAAAATATATTATATGTTAAATTCTGTACTTAACGCCTTTTCGAGGACGAAAAGTTTTGAGTGAGGGAGTATGTAACGATCCGTATTTTTAGCTAATTTTAATTATTAAATTTAAGGTGATTATTGAATGAAAATGATTATTAATGTAATTTGTTGAATAATTTAATATTTGAAATTATTTGAATGAATTAAATTTTAAATTTAATATGATAGAAAATGATGTCGTAAATTGATTTTAAATTTTATATAAATAATAATTAAGATTATTAATATTTAAAATTGGATTCTAATGTGAATTATTAAAATTGAAAATTTTATATTTTAAATAACGAGTAAAAATAGCCATTTTGGCGACTGTCTCGGATTTGACGAAACCAGTTTCATCGGAGCCGTAACAGTGAATTATTGTAGGATTTCAAGTTTCGTAGCGATCGGACTTGTCGTTTGGTCGTGCTAGCTTGAAACGCGTAGAAATCAATTTAAAGGAATTCGATAAAATAAATTGACTTTGAAAAAACTATCTTCCAAATACGGCCGATTTAGGCCTCGAAACTAGTTCCATTGAGTTCGGAATGGGGGTAAAACATTACAAACGCCACATGGCACGCCTCAAATGGAGTTCGGATGGATTTTGACCAAACTATATAAATACGACACGCATATCGAGAATATTATTATTTTAATTCTTCAAAAACCCTAGCCTTCACTTTCTTTTAATGGCCAGAAATTCACCATCTTCTCTCCATGATATCTCTCAATCCGCTAAACGAAATCCAAAACTTCCAAAAGCAAAGTTGTAGAGCTCGACGAGCTCTACAGATCCAGCGGTTGATTCGTGCCAAAGCATTTTGGATTCGCCGAAATCTGAGTTTGAAGGGCTGGCGTTCCTCCTTGATTTTCGCGTAGACTGAGGCATCAGAGGCGGTGCAAATTTTGGCGTTGGTGGCTCTCCTGGAGACGCTCGCGTGGGGACGTCCTGATCATGGTCCGGTTGTGTATGTTGGCATGCGTTTTGACGACATACACGTGAAAATGTGTATGGTGTGTGTTGTTCAACTGGAGAAGAAGATGTACGCATTTTTTATTATTTATTTATTAATTATTTTATATCAAAATTCAAATGTTCTAACTCGAATAACTTTTGCATACGAGATCGGATCGTGGCGCGGTTTTCTCCGTTGCAATCGTATCGAAATTCCAGATAATATAGAACTAGTTTAGCTGCATTCTGAGACTGATCAAATTTAGTCCTTTATTTGGATTTTAAATCGTCGACTAATCAAAGGTGAGTGTTTATACGCTCACAATTGACTAAAATAATTTTATGTTAGTTATATTTATATTCTGAAGTGATATAAATTTGATTGGCTGTTGTTTGATAGATTTAATTGTCATTAAATTGGTATATGAATTAATTGATAGAATTTAAATTGACCGTTAAATAAATTTAAATTTAATTGGCAACATATTACCCGATATGGTAAAAATTAAAATTTGTGAAGGTTACTGGCTTTATGGTTGATTGGTTGTGATGGATGCTACTGGTAGATATTGGTTGTTTATTTAATTTGATATATCATGTTATCATCTTGTATATTGTTTATTGCATATGAAACTGTAAATTGAATCATTTCGAATAACTTAAGAAATACGTTGAAATTATATATACCTATGACATCTATTTGGATTAAAATAATATATATCCATCCTTGAAATTAAATTGAAATAATTATCCACTTGGCCATAGGGTAGAGAATTATATACGGACACCGGGTTGGTTAAACTAAATGATTTTAAAAGTTGTTTTGAAATTATTTAAATGAATTGATCTTTAGAATAAAATCAAATTTATGGAAATTCAATTACTTTGAATTGAAGCTCGAAATGTTGGAATTTAAACTCAGTAAACGAAATTATTTAATTAATCGAAGTTTAGATTTTATGTTAAAAAAAATTGAAATACGATGTAAATTTTCGAATGTTAATTTGTTTAAAAGATTGGTCTTTTATTCGAACTTTGAATATTTCTAAGAAAAAGTGATATGAAATAGTATTTCAAATTTTAGTTTGGAATTGAATTACTATTGAAATTTGGGATCTAAATTTGGTATTGAAGGTAAATTTGATTTAAGTATTTAAATCGATATTTGAAATTAAAATTCAAATTAATTTGAAATTGGAATTTAAATTAATTTGGAATTGGAATTTAAATTAATTTGAAGTTGGAATTTAAATTAATTTGGAATTGGAATTGGAATTGGAAATTAATTTGAAATTGGAAACTAATTTGAAATTGAGATGTAAACTAATTTAAAAATGGAAATTGGAATTGAAATCGAAATTTAGGTGGAATCGAAATTAATCGAGTTGGAATCGGAATAAAATCGATTAAATTGAACTGGAATTTGGAATTTAGTTGGGTACGAAATTGGGATGTTGACCGGTTTGACTTTGGAATTGTTTTTTAAATGAATATTTTAGTATAAATGATTTAAAATCTATATTCTTTAAATATTCAAATTATTTTGATTTTTTTAACTATTTTACTATGTAAACCATTTTTATATTCAAATTATTTTCGATTAAACTATTTAAACATTTCCTATTAAACTATATTTAACTATTTAAGCTATTTTCTAAAATTCGAACTGGTTAAAGGGTAGATTGTTTATATTTAAATCTTGGATTTAAATGCGAATTGGGTTAAAGTGAATTATAACCAAAACTGTAATTCGAATCAAGTTTTCAAGTGAAATCGGTATATCTAGTTCAGTTGATATTTTTGAATAAATATGATGATTTCGAAATGGATATGATTTGGAGTAAATATGATGATCTCGAAATGGGTATGATTTTTGAGTAAATATGATGATTCCGAAATGGGTTTGATTTTGAAGCGAATACGATATTTTGATATCAAATACAAATTGTTTTCGAAATGTAAAAGTACCAACTGGTGTGTAAAATGACGATTGGTTGTTAAAGAGACTGGGACCTCTTAATGAAATACTCTCTTCCAATATTGGAACCACTTTGACAACCATGTACGCGGTGGATGATATCCAGAATGTAGTGGTTGAATTTAGCGACGTTTACTGGAATGAAGTAAGAGAACGATGATGGATAGCCTTGACATTCGTGTCATAATTAAAATGACTAAAACAGTAGCCTATGTCTGGCCATTGAGGTTAGCTACCTCTAGCGACGTTGATCCCTCGTATTACTATTGTGTTTTCGGATTCGATGGGTGCACCTTATTTGTCGTTTGGATTGGTTGTCGCGGTCGGCCACGGATGGGTTACGACCAGCTAGAAAGGGCAAACTGGTATAATCCTACCTTGGGCATTGCCTCACGTGCCTTGTCATATTTATCACTATATAAGCCCATTACGATTTTGTTTTAAAACTGTAAATGTGTTATGGTGGATCAATGTAAAGCCTTAACGCTATTTTAATATTTATTTTACTGATAGACATTATCTATTATAGCGTATACTATTATATATAAATAGTTTAACGGATCCTTAGGAGATGGAAAATCCCGTAACATCTCTTAAGTTATTGCATCCATATTTGCGATATTGATTTGACTTACATGAGAGTATTTTAGTCCTGACTCGGGTGTTTTGATTTTTCATTACGCTTGGGTCAGTCTTGATTTTTTGTCAGTGTATTGAAGACTATTCTCTACAGGACGAAGATGGAGTTTTGGTATATTACTATTATTATTACCCCCCTGATCACGCTATTCTGTTGTATTGATTATTTATTCCTGATGTGTAGATATAACTCTGATAAATGTGTATAGATTATAATCAGATGTATAGTAAACAGCTTTTGAATTGTTTATTTGATTATTATATTTTATCGTTTCCGCTATGAGATTCTGTGTTTTGTTTTCTTCTTCTCTTCTTATTTTTCTTACTAACCCCATTGATTATCTACGTTCCGGATTGTTTAAGTCGGACATGTGTGGATTATTGTCGATTTAAACCTTTTGAAATGTGGGTCGTCATAATGCTTATGTAGTGTGTATTCTTATATATGTATTTGTTTGCATAAAACTTTATCTTGCGTTTTTAGTAGGAATGTTAGGAAGATATCAAAAGAGTAATGATATATCTTATAGAAAAGGTTTATATGCTTACTTATTATTATCGTGATATTTGGAATTGATTTAGTATACAGGCTTTGATTTGGCTAGTTGTGCTATAAGATAAAATCTAATTCTGGATATATTTTCCTTCTTGTAGAAGGAACGATATCATGCAAAAGCATGAAACAAGATTTAGTCACTTAATCAACAATGAAAGCAGAATTTATTGGTTGCTACGAGGTATCATCGCATGCTTCATGGTTGATGGATTTTGTTCCAAAGCTTAAAATGATTAATTAAGTTTCAAAACCATTACTCATATGTTGTGACAACAACTCAACGATGATATTTGCTAACAACAAAAAAAGCGAGAGTTATTTCAGATAAATTGATATCAAGTTTTTAGAAGTTAAAGGACGCGTGCTATATAAGATTGTAGAGTTTGAACATATTAGAATAGATTATATGATTGTTGATCCCCGTTCTTGTTAATTCATTTAAGAACCATATAAGAAATATGGGACTTGTACAAATGTAAATGTTCATTGATAAATTAATCATTTTTCTTTATGCCTTTACATATTAAGAGATTTTTTGTATTTATGGTGTGACTGGTAATGGGCATGTTGTATATATTATAGTTACTTGCTTATTGCTAAACATATAATGAGGCTCATAAAGCTTTTATATATAAAGTTAATTTTTAAGCTTATTAGAGTTGACTCACATAGAATGTCCATTTTACAAGTGTATAGATAAAAGAGTTTTAATGAAGAAGGAGATTGTATTGAATAGCAGAGAATGATATTATTATTGCTGAATTGAATGAATTAAATGATACGTAGTTTTATACATTATATAAGTGTTTACATAAAACTTTTTCAATGATATACAGTTGTACATTGCTGTTTACTCTTTTTCCCTTGTTGTGAGATACATACTATCGTTACTCTCTGTTGGACTTATTCTTTTACTCTAATTCCTTCCCTTATTTCGATCTAGGGTTTTGGTCTTCTCCCCAAATCTGCTGGCATGGCTTCTAACTTTCAGATCTTCCATTAGTCGACAAAAATTCCTTGTCGATGGTGCTTTTGTAAGTATGTCCGCTCTTAGGTAGGGAGTTGGAACATGATTTATGCTAATTTTTCCTTTGCTTACTTGTTCTCCGACGAAATATAAGTCGATCTCCATGTGTTTGGTCGTTGAATGTAGAATGTTTTGCTGATAGCGATACAACACTTAAATTATCACACCATATCACTGATTTGTTATTGTTCTCGATTTTAAGTTCATTGAGCAGTGATTCTAACCATATCACTTCAGCCATTGTGCGGGGCAGGCTTCTGTATTCTGATTCTGTGCTGGATCCGATATAGTTGGCTGCCTTTTCGAACACCATGAGACTATGTTTTCACCAAATATATGCAGTATCCCGTAGTTGATTTGTTGTCATCTGGGTTGGAAGCCCAGTCAGCACCGGCAAATGCAGTTAGGGTGAGATTTCTGCTTGCTTTCTGTAACAACCCATAATTTCGTTACTTCGAAAATGTGGGATTTTGTATATTTTAAATTTAAAAAGGATTTATAACTTAAATAAATATGTTATATATAATAAATAATAATAGAGAAATTATTTATTTTTATAGTTAATAATTTAAAAAGTATAAATTTGGATTTTAGAACAAATCGCAAAAGTTAAGTTTTGTTAAAAATAAACAAAGACTTAATTAAATAGGTTTAAGTTTTTATTTGAAAAGATAAATCTTATTTTAACCACTTAATAAAGATAATAGAAGAATATTAAAAGATTTGAAAGTATATTAATAATCGGTTTACAAAAAATCCAAAAAATTTCGCATTTTGTTAGTTTTACATACACCGTAAAAACATAGATTTTGATATTATTTAAATATGATTTTACAATATAAATAGACGTGTCTAAATTTATTTATGAAAGTAAGAAGTTTACTTTTAAGTTTAGCTTACATCAATATATAGCTTAACAAAAATGTCAAAATGTGATTGAAAAACGTTTTGTCGAAAATCAATGTTTTGTTCATAATAAGTTGCTGCAACGTTGTCGCACCTTTGTTAACATGATTTTAACACATATTAACACACATTTAAAAACATCATAATTTGTCACATCAAAAGATAATAAAATATCTAAGATATTTTCATAAATATAATTAAATAAGAATACTTAAAAGTTAAGTAATTAAAAAGCAAACTTACCATCACATTTCATCTCCTTACGCATACTTTCTATCTCATTAAATGTTAGGACTTAAGGGTCTAATCTTGCATTGGGATGGAGGAATAAATATGTGGTTAGAAATGAGTGCTGGGTTAAGGGTAGTAAGATCTTTTTGCTATAAACTTCATGTATAAATGCCACCATCATATCTCCACTTTTTACACATCTCATTCTTCAATTCTTCTTCACTTTCTCCATCTTCTTCTTCCTCCATTTCCATGATTTTCCACCTCTCCGTTCTCCTCCGCCAAAGCTCCACCTCAGCCCAACACCGCTTCACTAAGCCGTACCCACCTCCTACACCACCTACACACCTCCTCCAAGCCTCCAAAACCTCACACCCACCACCCAAAGCCATGGCTGAGCACACTTAACCCCTTCCTGAGTCCATACCTCCCTATACACTCACATACCCCATCTCCTTGGCCAAATTCGAGCCATACCCTAGGCCACACACTCCTAGACGAGCCATACACCCTCCTCATAATAAAAAAGAAAAAAAGGAAAAAGAAGAAAATAAAACGAAAAGAAAGAAAAAAAGAGAGAAGGAAAGGAAACGGTAAAAGTCAAGACGCTTGGATATAGCACGTCAGTTCGTGAAGCATGCTAGCTTATAAAAAAGATTGACGGAGTGGATATGAAGGTGAGAAGATTCTCACCACTATATAATTTATATTGATTATTAGGTCGATTTGCTATGATTAAATAATCACTATTTTATGATATGTATGTTTGAATAATTGTTTGAATATTGGATAATCCATAATAATATTATGACATATATCGTACTATACCTTTATTGAGTATGTTTATGTCATATGATTGTTTGTATGTTTGTGATGTTAATATGTACATCAAATTTTTATCATTTTTTATTAAGTGATCTCTTTATTAAAAAAGATCAATTTTGGTGATAAAATATACTTTGGAAAAAATAAGTCCCTTTTTAAATGTAATTAAAATTAAAGTGGAAATAAAAGAGAACTTGAAATTTAAAGTGAAACGGGATTTGAAAAGGATAGCTAAATTGAAATTGAAATTGAGATGAATAGTGTAATTGAAATTGAAATCGATTTTGGAAATTGAATTTGAAATTAAGGTTGAAACTTAAGTTTAAATTGAAATTAAATTTGAAATCTAAATTTTAATTTGGTTTAATTTGAAGTTAGAATTGAAATTGAATTGAAATTTAAATTTAAAATTTAATATTAAAATAATAGGAATAAAATAAAATATTATAATATGAAAATATTTAAAATACATTTTAAATACATTAAAAAGTGAACATATTGATTTAAAATGATTTATAATGGTTTTATAAGTAAATAAATTTTGTTTGAATAAATTATTTCAAATACTGAAAAATAAGTTAAAACTAGGCGCGTCGCGCAACGGTAGTTCGCGATTTCACATCGAAAAGTTCAAATGAGTGTATAGAGTGAAATATAGTTTGGAATTCTTCGAGATAAGAAAATTTCGGACTATTATATTCATATCTTCTAAAAGAAGAAAGAAAATGAAAATTTCGTCGAGTTGATTTTGAAATATATCCAATCAATTTTCTAAAAAAATCGCGATAGTGCACTTAAGTGACCATAACAGGAAATCCGTTTAAATGAACGTTTTTAATTATGGAAAAATATGGAATAAATTTGATAAATATATTTAAATAGTTTAGAAGAGATTTGAAGTGGAAAGTATGAATTTCTAAATATTAAAAAGTTATTTTGATCAAATAAGCTTATATAGCACTTTCCGTAGCATTTTTATGTTGTGAATTCTATAACCTTTTAAATATGGGTTTAAATGTAACGATTTTTCCTAGAATTGATTATGGATGTTTCTAAAAGGATAATTAAGTGTAGAAGATAATTTGAAAATTTTATAATCAATTTCAAAATAAAATTGATAACCGAGTATGCGGAAACGACTAGTACATTTGTCCCGCTTGTGAGATCCGGAAAGATAATACAAGGTGTTTAATTAAGGTTAGGGATGGAGCAACCACTGCCCTGAACTTAAATGACCTCTGTTTTCTCTTCTTAGATGAGGGGTGGAACATATCGAAAGGAAAGCCTAGATGCTCTTTACAAGATGGTATTAAGTTTCTAAAATAAAAGAAGATTAGTATTATCCAAAATTTAAGCAATCTTCAAAATGAATAAATTACAACTTGGATTGCATAGACATAATCTTCTTATACTTGGTATTAAAATTCAAAGTGATAACTCATCCTATTCGTGGAATTTAAAAGGGATTTCACCATTATTCCGCCCATAACACTTGTTGAATACGAAAATTAATATTGAACAAAATTAGAATGATTTCTATGATCCTATTTACTCAAAAATATTTTCTAAAATTGATTTAAGGTTTACAGTAAACGATGTCTTAAATAACATTATTTTTCACCTGCCTAAAAGTTAAGAATTTGGATCGAGGGTTAAGTAAGGAAATTTAAAATATTATCCGAAGAAAAAGAATGAATTGCTTAGAATTACTCTAAGACAAAATAAAGAGATTTTGAAATCATCCGAGGAGAATTAAAGTGAAAAGAGACTTAATAATCATGTACATTCATATTCACTTTTTATCAGTAGTTGGATTTCGAAGGAACCGGTATCGGATTTGGGTGATTCCTATCCGAAAATCACTTCGAACCAGTTTACGTGTTCGAAAAATAATGATCTTTAAAGATGGAGATATTGAGATGAATAATAACGAAGGACTGCTTATTGATTAATTGAGAATAAACTCCCGATTCACTCTATTGTTGCAGTAGTCTCTTTGTTATGGAAAAGCTCAAAACCACAAGGACTTCTCGCCTAGTAATGGCCGACGAAAGTACGTTCAGTTTCGTTCGGTCCCAGAACGAATTTGTATGGAAGAATGTTTGGCCTTGCATTCCAAATCGTAATCGGTGGTCTCTTTAAATGTATATCAATCGGTGGAGGAGAAGACACCTTCTCGTAGTTTAACACCCTTTTCTAAGACGTACGAGCTCAGGAAGTTATACTTTTGTAGAAATTAGTCGTGTGAATGTGGAATGGCAATGTGGCATTCAAAGTGAAAGAAGATGTGCTATGTGAAAAGGTAATCGTTGCCTCGAGCCTCATCAATCGGAAATGACCGAAACATGGTTAGATGTAGCAAGGCTAAGTGGGTCATTCTCAATTAGGGTATGATCATTCCCTTCCAGATATATTTCTTCCCGCTATGATGTTTGGGATGCAAATTAATGTGGTTTGTATGCTAGAGCGCGCTCGGTTAAAGGTCGGTAATGACCGGAGGATGATATATTCGGTACTAACTAATTACAGAGACATGCCTGTCTTGTGGTAGTAAAGGATCCTTTGTTGTGGTCCTCGGTACATTCCTCTAGAGATGAACTACCGAAAGGTAGTCCCTTCACCTAGTCATTTGTATGGAAATCCATTCTCCAATAAGAACCTACGGACTTGATTGTAAACCTAGTATGCTGGAATTTAATAATGGTAACAATTTCGACTAAAATTAATAAGTTTATTTGCAAATGCTTTCAAAGAATATCATTAAAAATAATATCAAATGCTTTGATATAAAAGTGCTTTGATTATCATAAGGTAAAAACTCATCCGTGTTTATGTGCGGGCGTGGTCTTATGAGATACTCTTTATTTTCAAAGGATTTTATTCAAAGGATGGTATATGACATTGTCATTTATTATTTGAGTTTTTCTCATGCTGGTTTATCAAGCCTGATCTGCATATTTTCAATACTCGGGTCAAATCTGAGTAGTTTCTGGTTTAATCGAAGACGGTTGGAGTTTTCAGAGGAGAGCTAGAGATATGCATCTACGTATGACATATTCTATTATCCGCTGCTGTCTATTTGTTTTTGTTTGATGTTCATCAGCAATTGTAAGGGAAGATTATAACTGTCCAAGTTGAATTTAGGTTAGACTCTAATATATGTATTTTAAAAGTTTTCTGCTGTAAAGATATTGTTCAATATTATATATTATTCCATTTGTGTGAGATTCTCTCCTGTCTATTTTCTTTATTACCCTTCATGTTCCATCTTTTCATGCAATTTGAGTTGGACGTATGTGGTTTATTATCGATTTAAAGGGTACGGGAAAAACGATCCATCACACTTTCAGTATTATACCATGGTCTAGTGTTCCATTTAAATACCTTAACACTCTTTTAATTTCTTTCTAATGATCTGATTTTATTTGATGCATAAATTGGCATACCTTGTTAACACTATGCAATTTCTGGTCATGTTATTGTTGCATATTGCAGAGCTCCTACTATGCTTCTATATTCGTTTTCATTTAAAATTGATTCACCACTGTATTTTGAGAGATGTAAGTTGCTAGTCATTAATCTTGGTAATGGCTTTGCTTTGTTCATCTTTTCTTTGACAAGTAATTCCTTGATATACTTTTTCTGGCATAGGTATGGTTCCGAATTAGATATTTTGTTGACTTCTATGCCAAGAAAGTAGCTAAGTGAGCACAAATATTTGATTGAGAACTTCTTGTCCAAATTCTGAATTACATTTTCTATTTCTTCATCACCGTTGCCTGTAATTATGAAATCATCCATATATACAAGAATGTTTGTGATTATATTACTGTTGAATTTGATAAATAGAGAGCAGTCTGAGTTTGCTGGATGATAGTCAAGGTTAACAAGTGTTGCTTTTAAATTATCAAACCATACTCTAAGAGCCTGCTTTAGACCATAGATTGCCTTGTGAAGTTTGCATACCATTATGTCTTTTCCTGACTGTCTTAAACCTGGTGGCTGATCCATATACACTTCAACTTGAAGTTCACCATTCAAAAATGCATTGTTTACTTCTAGTTTCCTGATATTCCATTTCTTTGATAATGCTATGGTTAGAATTACTCATACAGTTGATGGTTTTACTATTGGAGAAAAAGTTTCACTAGAATCGAATCCATGCTGTTGGGTGTACCCTTTTGCAACCAACTTTGCTTTATATTTTTGAATTGTTCCACCTGGATTTTTCTTTAGTTTATAAATCCACTTGCATATAATTGCACTCTTATTGTTAGGTAGAAGAACAAGACTCCATGTCTAGTTTCTTATTAGAGCATTATATTCATCTTCCATGGCACTCCTCCACTTTTTATTGTTGAATGTCTGTCAAAGGTTACTGGTTCATCACAGATGATACTTGCAGCATAATTTAGGCTCAAAAATGTCACTTTTTGATCTTCTTATCATGTGATAACCTCTAGTTGCGTGTTCTTGCTGCTTATTTGATTGATCCATGCCTGTCTCTTACTGTCATTATCCCTGTTGTTCTCTGAATTGCTTTCATTAACTGGAGTGTTAGTAAAGCATTGAAGTGAATCTGGTTCATCTTGACCTGGTTCACTGTGAGACATTGTGCGTTGATAGTCTGAACTGCTCTCACTTTTCATATATTCTGGACTTTCATTGTATGAGTAAAGAGGTATTGATGGAATGGAAGCTTTTGCATTATACACTTTCTGAGTAGTTTTTACACTTGGAGTAGCAAATGAAACACACGTTCATTAAATACAACATGTCTAGACACAAATACATTTCCACTATTGTCTAGGCATTTGTATCCTTTCTGATTCATACCATAACCTAAAAAGGTGTATAGTGTGGATCTGAAATTTAATTTATGTGTGTTATATGGTCATAGATGGGGAAAGCATAGACACCCAAATGTTTTAAGACTTTGATAATCAGGTTTTGCTTGAGCCGCACTTCTATTGGAATTTTTTCTTGCAATACCTTGGTTGGTAATCATTAATTAAGTAGTATTAGTTGCAAAAGCATCTGGCCAAAATTTCAATGGAAGTTAAGCTTGTGCTAGCAAAGTTAAACCAGTTTCGAATATGTGTCTATGTTTTCTTTTTATTAAACCATTTTGTTCTGACGTATGAGGACATGTCATTCTATGAATTATTTCTTTCATTTGAAAGAATTCTTTTAGATTTTATACTCTGTACCTCCATCTCCTGTACTATTTTTACCTACTAATTTGTTTGCCTCTCTGGTTGCCTTATAAATTGTATTACTGCATTGTGTGCCTTAGATTTTGGTTTCAAGAAAAATATCCAAGTGTACTTGGAATATACATCTACAAAAGATATATAATATTTGAATCCATAATCTGAGCTAATAGGTGATGGTCCCCATAAACCAGTTGCAATAAGTTGCAAGGGTTTATCAAACTCATATTTTATCCTGGAAATGCCGATTTATGGCTTTTTCCCATATGACAGTAATTACACATATAAAAAGAAGGCATATTTTTGACTACTAGTTTATTATCTGCCAATACTTGTTTTACAACTTTCACACTAGGATGGCCTAACTTGTAGTGTCATACAACAAATACACCTTTGGTGGGTTGCTGTAAATCTGATTCACCTACAATGTTTTCTTGAGTTATTTGAATTATTGTCATTTGACAAGTTGAATATATAAAGTCCATTATGTGTTTCACCCTATAGTAAAATTTGTTTAGTCCGAATATCTCTAACTAAACAGTATTTTGGGTAGAACTCAAAAAACATATTATTATCTTATGCAAATCTAGATACACTGATAAGATTTTTCCTTATATTGGGCACTCTTAATAAACTTTTACGTGTAAGATTCTTTTACCCTTTATTTGTGTGCTGCCAATGTGTGCAATATTAATGCTAGTGCCATTGCCCATTGAAATTGATTGTTTACCTTTGTACTCCTTACTTCTAATATTCAGTTTCTGTAGATTGCTGGTTACATGTTGGGTTGCACCAGAATCAGGGTACCAGCTCTCACTCATGATGTCTTTTGGCTTTGCTACTTCACCAATGTTCGGGTTATGTACTCTCTGTTCATCTTGTTACATACTAGCCAAATTTGTATTCATAGGCATGATTCTTCGATTGCTTGAGTTTTGTGAAGTATTGTAATTTGAGTCAAATCTGTGTGCCCCACCTTTTCACATATTTTACATTTTGGTCTGTTATTACTGTTCCATTTGCCTCCTCTGCCTCTAAATGTTCCAGATTGATTTTTTTGGATATTTTTCTTCATTTCTTGACCATGTTTCATGTTTTTTATTGACATTTCTTTCATATCTCTTGTTTCTTGTGTTGGCTGCATAGTTAACTAACATTTCTGAATCAAAAAAAAATTCCATTCAATTCTTCCTATATGTGCTAGCAATGTTGAGTGAACATATGTATTGATGGTATAACCTCTTTGGATGTTATAACTGGCACCATAACTTCATACTCACTGTCCAATCCATTCATAATTGTTAATATTTGTTCTGTATCAAAATCTTATGCCCAACAGCCTCAAGTAAATCACAATAATTCTTGATCTTTGTCAAATAATCTCTCATTGACACACTATCTTTCTTTAAATTCCGCATTTGTCTCTTGTAGTGCATTATCCTTACTGCTGACTGTGAGTTGAATATTTGCTCGAATGTTGTCCATATTTCATTTGAGGAATGGCATCCTATGATCTATGGTAGTAGTTCTATGCTGATTGATGGCAAAAGCCATGAACTTAGTAGATTGTCTTGTCTTTGATGTGTAATGAATTCTTTATTGCTTAATTTGCCTTCGCTATCTGAATTGAACTTTGGTGGTGTAGTTTTTGTACCAAGAACAAGATATTCCAGTCCACAACCCTTAATGGCTGTTAGGATTTGAAACTTTCACAGCAAATAATTGCTTTCATCAAGATATACTGTTATTAATTGACTTTGTGGTCTAATAACAGTTTTGATCAACTCATCTATAGATGATGTTTGCTGATTCCGGTCTGTTGTCTGAGCTGGTGAAGTGGTTGCTGAGGCATTATCCTCTCCTGCCACTAGTGCTGATTCTTGATTCTTCAAATCAAGATCTTGGCGGAAGATTCGAATAAGAATAGAAGCAGCTATGGTTCAGATGATGTCTTGATGAACTTAGTGGCGAGACTTCTGTTCTTGAATGGGCAGCTACGGTTCATATGATATTATGATGAAATTAGTGGCGAGGTATTGATTCTTGGATGCCGATGGTGGTGCTATCAGGTTTGAAAAATTCTGATACAAATAGATACTGCAAAACTGAAAGATGCATATCTTCTACTGTGGTGAAATTTGTTTTAATTTGAGCAGAAGTGAATTATTTGATCAGGATCTAGTATTGTCTATTTAGATATCAATTGAACTTAAAAAATATCAATTATGCGATCTCATAAAAACAATAGCAGAAATAAAAGACACAAAAGATTTAACATGGCTCGGATATGAATATCCTACATCCATGGAAACCAGACAACTTCTTTTATTTCACTAAAGAAAAGAGTACAAAAGAGAGGGAAGAATAATGGTGGATGCTCTCACACACTCACTTGTATATGAAGATGAAATTCCTTCATTTAAATAGACTTGATAATGAAGGGTTGCTTGGAGATTAAGTAAATCAATTTCCCGATTACCCAAATATCTTTCCAAATGGCATGATTTGACTTTAGTATAAATAGATGGCGTAATCTTGGTTTTCATATTTTTCCTTTGATTGATTGGTTCTCCATGCCTAATCGTTTATTTCTTCATATAACAAATGCATTGACTAATTAATTTATTGTCTAATTAGTTATTTTCCTTCCAAAATATCCTTCCATATACAAGCCAAATTAATTGATTAATTGAACCAATTAATCAATTTCTTTCCTTCTCAAAAAATATTTGAATCATCCAAATTTAACACTCCACTTTGATTCAAATATAACAGTCTCTCTTCACCAACTCATCATCAAGCAATCAACATAAAAGTTGTTGGGTCTAGCACCCCATGGCGCTCAAGTAACAAGGATCAAACTGATCAACTTGTCCTTTGGAAGGGACTTTGTCATCATATCTGAAGGATTATCTAAAGTACTCACCTTCAACAATTTGATCTTGCTTTCGTTCTTCCTCAAGCATAAGAAAGAAATCTCTAACATCAATATGCTTTGTCCATGAACTATAATCTTGATTCTCTGCAAAATGAATCGCACTCTAACTGCCTGAATATAGATCTATTGTCCGCTCTACCATTGAAAGATCATCCAACAAATGAAGTAAGTATAATCCGTCCTTTGTTGCTTCCACAATCGATATCAACTCTGCTTCGATAGTCGATAAAGCTGTGATAGATTGCAGCTTTGATCTCCATGAAATCGAGCCTATGTCAAGTGTAAAAACATAGCCCGACACTGATTTCCTAGAATCTTTATCCCCAACATAATCAGAATCATAGTATCCTCTAAGAAAGATGTCACCATCCGCTCCACCATATAACAAGCCCACCAAATAAGTGCCTTAAAGATATCTAAGAATCCACTTCATAGCTTGCCAATGCTCTTTGCGTGGGTTAGACATATATCGACTCACAACACCCACTATGTAACGTCCCGTCTTTTCGCACACTTCAAATCGACACACATGTCGATTCAAACCATACGGAAGGGCGGATTGTTATGGGGTAAACAAGAAAAACAGAGAAGAAATAAAACAAAATAGAATCTCACAACGGAAAGATAAAATATAATAATAAAATATACAGTTTATAAAATTGTTTACAAAACATTTGATTCTTCTATATACAATTAAATATCAAAGTTCACATACCAAAAATATCAATGCAGCGGAATACAGTGCAGTGGAATAAAATAGATAATAGTAATACAAATCTTCGTCTTCGTCCTCCAGAGCTAAATCTCCAAATCCTGAAACGCTCGGACTGACCCGAGCGAATTTGAAAAGACAAAAACACTCGAGTCAGAACTAAAAGATCTTATGTGAGTCAAATTAACATAAATAAATATAAGTGCGGTAACTCAAGAGATGCTCGGGATTTACATCTCCTAAGGATCCGTTAAACTATTTACTATATAGTATATTGCGCTATTATAATAGTGTCTATTTGTAAAATAAACTTACTTTTTAATAGCGTTAAGGGGTTACCCATATAGCCCTTAACACAAATAATACCAATAGTCTATACAGTACTGTAATACCTCCTGATCGGGAAGCTACCAGAGGATACTCCATAGGTACGACACAAATAGAAACTCGTAGAAGGCGCGCTAGAGTAGGTGACACGGCACAACTAGGAAATGCCAGGGTAGATATACCAATTGCTATCCGGGCTGATGGAAACGCGCAGCGCGCAGCTACCGCCCACCTCGAACAAACACCCCCAAAATCAAAGAAATCAATAGTGGCCACCGAATCAATCCAAAGTCAGAGTATAGTATCTAAGGAGTGCGTTCGATCAGAGGAATGACCTCATTGGCCCGAGAATCGCTCTTGTTTTAGCCACCTTATGCCAACTCACGGGAGTCGGGTCCACGTATTTACCTTGCAGGAAACGCCTCCACCAACTTACTTCATTCTGGAATCTCCACCACGTACACGGTTGTTAAAGTGGTTTTCGGAGTTGGCAGAGAGTATGACAACTTCCGATCCCGGTCTCTCCAACAACCAAACGTTATTATAACACCGCGGTCCTTTAAAATAATTTATACTTTCAAAACCAGAATAAAACATCTATTTCAAAATCATATAAATACGATATCATTTATATTTTTAAAACTCCAAATCAATACGACATCATTTAGACCCAAACCAATATAATGTCATTTTTATTTTCCAATATACATTCTTTTCCAAAATCATAGGGTTTTCAAAGTAAATTATTTAGAAATCAAACTCTTGAATATAATATTTTCAAATTATACTACCTTGAAAATCATAACCTTGAAACAAGTTTCCATCTCTTAAATGGTTAAATATTAAATTACTTTTATAAAACAAAATAGCTTCTTTACATTTCACAAATCAATTCCAAATATCGATTTAAACTTCCAAATACCATTCTTAATTCTTATGTTTCAAAGCTTTAAATATTTCACCATTTCAAAAACAAACTCATTTGACAAACCCGTATATATCAAATTCAATTACTTATTATTTAGACTTGAAATGTTTACTTAATGAATTCAATATAATTTAAGAAAACCTTTAACTTCACATAACTGGAAAATCTTTCAATTTATTATATATTCATTTAAATCAACCTGATATTAATTTAAATCACTCTACACAAAATCAAGTTATAAAAATCATATCCTTTAGAAATTCTAACTTTTTATTTAATTCCAATTTTACTTAATATTCATCTTCCAACCTTATTCTCATTTAAGTCAATAGAACTTCCAGAAATTAAATTTTAAATAAATGCTTAATCGTGTTTGATATAAAAAAAATCAAACTTTATTTTATACTTCAAATCAAATTTATACAAAGTTTAAAAACCGAAAATTTCTATATATATAAATAACCTTTATCAAGAACCAAATCAATGTCCCATAAACCATATATATAGCTTTGCAAAACCATAGAAAATCAATTCAAATATTATATATATATATATATATATATATATATATATATCGCGGTGTCTGTATATAATTTTCTATCCTATGGTCAAGTGATACAGATATTTATCATTTCAATCCGCAATTTAAAATAAAATGCGGTTGTATATCATTTCAAACCGCAATCCCGAATGAAATGAAAAATGCATGATAACTTGCAGTTTACATAAGATAGAACACATCATCCATTCAACCAATATCAAACATCAACCAGTTTATTTCAATCATCATCAATTTATTTCAATCGTCATCAATTTAACAAACATCAATATATGACATATACAATATAACAGGAAATAAAAGACAGTTATTAACTAACAGTTTATGTTCAAAATAAATTTATTAACTGTTTAACTATCAGTTTATATGCAAATAAATAAATTTTTACTGTCAATTTATATGCAATAATCAAATTAATTGACAGTTATATTAAATAAATGCGTTTGAACAAAAATAATGAATAAAACATGCCAAACAGTCATAAATAAATTTCTACTCTTATCTAAAATCAAATTAACAAACAAAAGAAATTTTAGAAATTGTGAGTGGGTTAAAACACTCACCTTTTGAATTTAAATTGAATTTAAATTCAATTTAAACCCCAAAATTTGACCGTCTCATAATTTGTCCAAATCAGCGTTGTCAAGTCCGAAATTTTATTACGATCCTAACAAAAAAAATCGCGCGTGAAACGGAGTTCGTATGTGAAAAATATAGCGAAAATTGCGCTTGAATTTAAAAAAATAAATTAAAAGGAAATGGAACAGATTACTGCCTAGCACGTCACCTGCATCATGATGCGCGCATAGTACAACGGCGAAAGCCTACTCACCGAGTCCTTCACGCTGCAACCAACTTAGACCGCAAATCACTCTAAGCCTAGGCCACCTTAAGCCGCACAACCACTTGCAATTGGAAGATCATCATCTACTCCACTAACATCAACCAACGCCGCTGCCTAATTCAATGTCAGTCGCCGGAATTTGTTCCCCAAAGTTGACGCAACCGTGACCTTTCGGGGCCAATATTCACTGCATCGCTGCTCCGATCGTCAAATCGAAACTAGATCTGGAATCCACTCGTCGAGCTCTACATTACCCAGAAGTCAATTTCGCCAATTGATGCTCCGATCAAAAACCCCCCAAATCATCCCCTTTGACTTCGCCGCCGACGCCTTTGACCATGATTTCCGGTTGATACGAGCGTTGTTTCCAAAAACGAACGCCATACACTGACTCCATTCGTCAAGAGCTTCGAAACGGTATATTATATGATATAATTTGAAGAGTTTGAATTTTAACCACTTTATTTGATTTGCCAATTGCCATTAGAATGCAATTAGGGTTGATTTCGGGATTAGAGGTGAGAAAACGAAGTGGAGGTTGCTGCTAGGGTTTATAACGACGTATAAATAGACAAAACAGAATAGAAAGAACGTGCTAGATTGGATTTGGGTTTTGAACGATAATTGACCCGAAAAGCCCGTTTCTATTCCGGAACGAAAATGGGTCAACCTATATATCAAAATATATGTTCAAAAATATTTTAAACGCAATGGAAAAGGTTTCAGATTCAAATTTTGTCGTATGAAGAAGTTATGCTAAAATCAATATTTTCAAATCAATTTCAATTGATTTCAATTGCGTAAATTTCAAGGCGTTTCGAGTACGTACGATCAAACGACAAGTCCGATCGCTACGAAACTTGAAACACTATTATAATTCACCGTCACGGATCCGATGAAACTGGTTTCGTCGAAATCCGAGTCAGTGGCCAAAATGGCTATTTTCCTATTAATTAAATAATTTAATAATTAAATAAATAAAATCCAATTCTTGGTTTCAATTCTAAAATTGACCAATTTTATTACCTTTATATTTCCCATACATTTATAAAGCTTTAAACAAATTTATATGTCGCTTAAATGTTGATTCAGTCATCAATTTTAGCGTTAAATTCCAATTTCGTTAAATTTAGAAATTATATTAAAATTTCAATAATTCCTTTGAATTAAATTTTCATTCATATTATTCAAATTCATTATTACAAACAGATGAAATAAATATTGGAATCAAAATCCATTGTTTTAACATTTCCAATTTTCATCTAAATCCTCACTTACGTAGTATTTTAATATTATATTCCACTTAATTGCAATAAATCCACTTATTAGATTTCAAATTAATAAATCTTGGTTTTCACTTCTTAAATCAACCAGTCCTCATATTATAAATAAAACTAACATTTATTACATCTTATGGAATTTACCATCTTTAATGACAAATCAAATCTACCCTAACTGCACAAATTAAGGCAATTAATTTCAATTGATTTCCCATTAAACTACATAAATTTACACCCACAAACGTTAAACTTAGATTTATTACAAATTTTTACCATTCAGTCTATCGAAGTCAGAGTACATCTTTACTATTCATTTATTCGACTCAATTTAGCATTACCTACCTTGCATTAACATTGTTACTTTAAAACTATCCAATTGCAATTAATACTCTACATAAATACATTTACTCTTTTCGTTATTCTATTAATTTTCGTTAACGTAATATAAAATAAAATTTTATTGTAACTGATTTTTAAATTTTAAATTAACAAGCTACCTCAATAGGCAACATACAGTTGCTATTTAATTAGGTAATTTAAAATAGTCGCGATTCTACTCTTAAATTTTATTTCCAAATACCGTACAACCTGATTACCTAAATTTACGATCAAATACCGTTACGGTGGTTATCGCATTAATCAATTAAATCCTTTCCTTTATTGCAATTAATTGGGTTTGCGCAAATTAAATTTTCATTAACTTACATTTACATAATTTCATTTGTAAATTAAATGCTTACCTTTATAAGCTTTCATTCCAAACAATATTTCAATTTCTATCGGACATTGATTTAATGGAATTTACTATTTAATATTATTAATGCATTAACTAAATTAACTACTTACCTTTTCTCTTATATGCAATTATTAGCCTAGTATAACAATTTACATCACTTCAATTTATTCGTCATTTTGTTTCAACTGTAAATACTTAGCCTTAAATCCCATGGTTTCATTTCATTCTCAGCATTTGCTTCATTATTAAGTATAAAATCTTTACTTATTCTAAAATAAATCTTATTAAAATGACAAATTAATTAACGAAAATTATGGGTCGTTATACACTACATGGGCTAAATCTGGTCTTGTGCACACCATCGCATACATAAGACTACCAACAACAGTAGAATAAGGTATATCAACCATAAACCTCTTGTTTTCCTCGATGAGGGAGATAAGTCTTTTGACAACTTAAAATGAGAGCCTAATGGAGTGCCAACTGGTTTGGCTTTCTCCATTCCAAATCGAGCGAGGACCTTCTCAATGTACTGCGTTTGAGTGAGCCTTAACTCCCTCCGCTTCATATCCATGTTTATCTCCATACCCAATATTCTTTGTACCTTTTCCAAATCCTTCATGTCAAACTATTTACTGAGCTCCACTTTCAACTCCTTAATTCTGATCATACTCCGAGATGCAATCAACATATCATCAACATATAACAATAAATAAATCATATCACCATCACATCTCCTGAAATAAACACACTAGACTTTGAAACTTCTGGAGTATCCCTATGAAAGTATAAACTTATCAAACCTCTTATACCATAGTCTAGGAGACTGTTTCTATCCATATAGAGATTTGTTGAGTTTGTAAACATAATCTGGTCTGCTACTATCAGTGAACCTTTCCGGCTGCTTTAAATAAATCTCCTCATTTAGATCACTATGCAAGAATGAAGTTTTGACATCTAGTTGCTCTAATTTCATATCATAATGAGCAACTAATGTCAAAAGAATACGAATAGAAGTATGCCTAACCACTGGAGCAAAGGTATCATGATACTCTACCCCCTTCTTTTGAACATACCCCTTTGCGACAAATCTTGCCTTATATCTGAGATTACTATTTTCACCGTCTTTCACTTTATAGATCCACTTGCATCCAATAGGTCTCTTGTCGGTGGGAAGAGGCACCAAATCCCAAGTATGATTTCTCTACAATGATTTAGTCTCCTCCTCCATAGCAATTAACCAACTGGAACTGTTAACTGATGTGATAGCTTCTCTATAATCACATAGCTCATCATGGACAACATTCAAAGCATATGTTGCCATATCATCGACGTTAACATCTTCGATGCTCAATCCAACAAACTCATCAATCCACTTAGGCTTTCTTCTTTGTCTAGCAGGCCTAGATTTTGAATGAGCTCCACCTTGAGTTTTATCCTTTGTGCCAACATCGATATTACCCTCATCAACCACAGTGTCACCGGAAAAACCATCTGAACGTCTATGGAAAGAATCAACGGATGAAGCTTGCTTTGTGTTTGGTATTCTTCACAAGTCCTCTCATTGTCATCTGATGAGGAAGGCTCCACCTTCAACGTAACCTTCTCATCAAAAGTCACATGCCTGCTCATAACGATCTTCTTGCTAATAGGACATCACAACCTATATCCCTTCACTCCTCTCCTATAACCTCGAAAGATACACTTGCGAGCTCTAGGTTCCAGCTTCCCTTTACTCTCATGCACATAAGCTGGGCAACCAAACACTCTGAGAAATGAATAGCTAACAGGCTCTCCTTTTCATATTTTTTAGGAATCTGCATATCTATGGTAGTAGAAGGTGTGTGGTTGATGAGGAATGCCGCCATAGATAAAGCTTCAGCCCAAAATCTCTTCTTCAATTTAGCAGTCAGTCTGAGGCTTTTCTCTCTCTCCAATAATGTCTGATTCATCCTTTCTGCAACTCCATTTGACTGGGGATCGTCTGGTGTAGTGTAATGCCTCTTAATGTCTTCAAACTCACAATAATCGATGAATGTATTATAAATTCACCGTCATTATCTGAACGAAGAAATTTCAATTTCTTCCCCGACTGCTTCTCAACCATAGATTTCCACTTTTGAAACCTGGCAAAGGTTTCATTTTTTGACGGAAGAAAGTATACCCATACTTTACGAGAGAAATCATCTATAAATGAAACGAAATACCTGGCTCCACCTAAAGACTAACAAGGGGAGGGACCCCAGACATCTGTATGAACATACTCTAGGACAGCTTTTGTTTTATGCTCTCCTATACCAAAAGAAATCTTCGTCTATTTTCCAAGAACACAATCTTCACAAAAACCAAGTTTTGAATGATGAACTTTGTCAATCAATCCTCGTTTTCTTAACTTATCCATGCTGCGCTCACCGATGTGACCCATCCATAAGTGCCATAATCTGGAAAAATCCGAATCAACAGATGTAGCAGAAGCTGATTCACCAATTACAGTAGTGCCCTTTAATAGATTAAGATTTCCTACCCTCACACCTCTCATAACAATCATGGAACCCTTCGATATCTTCATTTTCTCTCCTTCCACACAATCTTCAAGCCAAGTCTACTCAATTCTCCAATAGAAATCAAGCTCCTCCTCAAATCAGGTACATGTCTAACATCAATGATCGTACGAGTAACACCATCAAACATCCTAATCATTACGCTATCAACACCAACCATATGGCAAGAAGCATCATTACCCATCAAAACTTCTCCTCCATCAATTTCATAGTAAGTGGAAAAACAGTTCCTATCAGGTGTCATATTATAGGATGCACCAGAATCAATCAGTCATAAGTTTCTCTTCCTAGAAGAGCTAGAAGATAAATACATCGGTATCATTTTCTGTATCTGATTTCTCTGCTGTAGAAGCTGAGGCTTGCTTTGGATCTTTTCTTATATCTTCAATCTTGGGACATTGTGCTATGAAGTGTCATGTTTTCTTACAATAATGACAAGTCAACTTCTTAGGCCCTCTAGATTGAGACTGTGAAGAATTTCATCTTCCACCTTTCTTCGACCTGCTTTGGTCTCTACCTCTTTGAACAGATAAGCCTTCGGTATCACTATGCAAGCTAGTGCTCGCCAATCTACTTCTTAATACTTCATTATGAAGACCAGCCTTTACATCAGACAGGCTAATTTTACTGCGGCCATAAATTATGGAATTAAGAAAAGCAGTATACTCTTTAGGAAAAGAATATAAGAGGATCACAGCTTGAGCCTCGTCGGTAATATCAACTTCCGCTGCCTTCGGGTTCATAATCAAAGTGGTCAAAGCATCTACATGCTCCATGAGATCATCTCCAGGCTTCATCTTGAACGAATAGAATTGTTGCTGAAAAATAATCCGATTAGTGAGAGACTTGTCTAATGCATCCCATAGTTCCTTTGCCGTCTTATTCTAAGAGAATTCTCTAAGAACTTCATCTGAAATACTCAACTAAATTGTTGTAAGAGCTTCATCTTCCATCTCTTCCAAATCAGCTGCATCAATACCTTTCAATTTCATGCAACATTTATTTGTAACAAAAGGAATCTCTTGTTGTTACATGCTACCAATCATATATATATATATATATATATGTCGATCTCTTTTAGAATATTTTGCGATGTGGGACTAATCATAATCTAATCTACGCACCCACTCTAATACAATGCAAGCTACACCTAACATCTGCTTCTTGATCTTTAGCCTTCTCAAGTGATGATTTTATAATCTGATGAGAAAACTAGGCACTGCTAGTTTTCAGATGATGAAATTTTACTGATGAAACTAGTAGGATGCTTATGCCGTGAGACCATTTTTATGCTCTGATACCATAAAAGAGTTTTAATGAAGAAGAAGTTGTATTGAATAACAGAGAATGATTTTATTGTTGTTGAATTGAATGAATGAAATGATACACGATTTGATACATTATATAAGTGCTTACATAAGACTTTTTCAACGATATACAGCTGTATATTGATGTTTACTCTTTTGCCCTTGCTGTGAGATATATACTATCGTTGCTCTGTGGTGGACTTATTCTTTTACTCTAATTAACTATAAATGTATAAATGAAAAGTGTAAAAACATTTTATGAGCACAAATGTTATTTGGCGCGGCTTATTATTTTGATGTAATGAGTCCATAAATAGAGTCTTACTCACATGCACCAAATATACAACAAAAAGTCATAGAATTTATGCTTATATAAGCAATGATATAAAGCATGCTTCTATTCTACCATATGTGTACCAAAAAAATCATAGACTTTTTGCTTAAAGTCCCGACAATATCAACATTGTTTGCAGAAATTACTCGTTTCCATTGTGTATCAGATACAGTAGTATTTGGCGGTGCCCATTAATCTTTTAGCTCATGATCATAGAAAACCCTAAGTTATTTGAAATGATAATTTACTTCTAGTTGATAGATTATTATCGTCTAATCAAAGGTGTACATCAGTAGCCCCCATGCTTAGTGGAGTCCAATCGGAAGGAGGTTACTGGTCGTGGGGGGTTGAGAGCTAGTATTTGACCAAACAACCTAAGAACATGTGTCATGTATCAAGCTAAAATTATGTAATTAGATGAGCATTACCAACCGACCAAACACAAATTAGCACTTAGCAGTAATCTTATTACAAAATAGATACAATTGAATTGCCTCTCCTTCGACGGTGCGTGCCAGGACTTTATTATTAATACAACGCTTTTCTATAATCTCAATTGGGGAGAAAAGGATCATCATAGGGCAAAAGTAAAGTAGGTTTAATCGCCGAAAATAGAAGGAGAACGAGCGTGATGAGCACTGAGATCACAGAGAGTGCTAGCATTAGGACATTAGACACACCACATTTTACTTTGTGTGTGTACTCGTCTGCTGCAAGAGCAAGTAGAGTTAAGGGGAATGAATAAGCCCACCATGCAGTGTTGAACTTTCTCATTGATTTCTTGAATAAAGCCGGTCGAGACACCTGTAGTTCCAAAGCAAGCAAAGCATGTAAGTATTCTTTATTCAACATATATCTTCCTTGAAACCTTGATATTTGTATAATTCTAGTAATTTTAGACAATAAAAGGTGGTGATAGATTTAGTTTTTACCAAGGATGCAAAAAGGAAGATGGCCAAGAAGAAGAACATCTTTGAAAATGCATCGAAGGACCCAATAATTGAACTCCAAGCGAGGCTAGCCATGCTTGGAGTAGCAAAGAATAGGAAGAAAACTGGTCTTTGAATTGATGGTACCGATCCACCTCCACCAAATTCAAGTCTTTGATACAATGTCACAAAAAGCACAAAATAATGCGCCATGCCAAGTGCAAACATAAACATTGCACTCTCATGCCATCCCATTCTAGCCATACCCCTTGCCCCAACTAAGTTTCCAATTACCGATAATTGACTTGTTGGGTTGGCAACAGTGTATAGAAACCTCTTTCCTTTAGTAGTGAACCACTGACCATAAATTTTGACATCAAAAATGAGTAAAGGGACAATGAATGGAAAGCAAAAGAATGGGGAGAGAGATGAAGTGGAATTTAGGTAGGGAGAAGACTCAAGAAGTAGAAGAGATGAGATAAAAGGTGCATAGAAGTAATTGACAGTAATATAATGAGAGAATTCTAATTTAACCGCGGAGAAGCGAAAAATGCATCGAGCAATGTAAAAGGCCGATAGAATAGTAATCGAGAAGAAGGAAAGGAACCAAATGAAGATAAACGCATAGTAGGGGAGATTGTGGTGATGTGTTTGGGTATTGGTAATTAAGGTTTTCCATAGTAAGGATTGTGCAGATAGAGCTAAGCTTATTCGAAAATATTCAGCATGAAAACTTATTGAATTTGATAGCTTAAGGAAGCTTGTTTTTTTTGCTGTCGTACCCAGGTCTTTACTATTGCAACTGGAAGGGGTATCCATGACTAAATGAGGTCTTCCACACTAGGATTTCGTTGCTTGGTTCCCCTACTTATAAGGGCTCATTTGTGTGCAAGTTGCTTTAGAAAACATATGTTGCATGCCAGTACTTTTGTACCCTTTTTCAGGTTGTCAATTTCTGTGAACACTCTGACTGGAGCACTAAGCCACTAACTACATAACCTTCCCTGTATTTAGTAATTTGTTGCAAATGGACTTGTTGTTGTTTGCAAATTAACCATTTTTACGGTATTATTTACTCGACTTTGACAACTTGGAACTCTTCCATATAATAAAAGGTTTCTGGATGGCAAGTAATTTTTTTTATTAAACAACTTAAGTTCAGCCTTACTATGCTTTACTGACTCGATTATGCATTTATGAACAAAGACCTAACTAAATTCGTCAGCTGTTGCTTTATTATTATTAATCTGACCTCATAATCTTTTCTGTAAGCATACTTATCTTACTTTGGGCTTTACCTAAATAATCCATTTAATTTTCATCTTGATAAGTTGTTATAAGTCGTGCTTGATAGCCTCACACACTTATATACAAAAAAGTTTTCCTTTTTCCTTTTTTCTTTGTTTTTTTTTTCAAAAAAAAAAAAAAAAAGACAATGAATTAGTAGTGCATCGCAAGTTAATCAACTTAGTGAAAATTTTCAGTGGTGGTACTTTTTATTAAATAGAAACTGGAATGATTAATTTGGAATAAGTGGAAAACAACGGATCAATGACACGGTGGTATTTTATAGTAAATGAACAGTTGTAGTTTGTTCTTGATAAGTGTAACACACAATAACAATGGTGGTTTTCTTTCGGTTAAAGTATTTGACTTACTTGTCCGCAGGTGCGGCGCAGTGCAAAGGAGACTTAGATTCTGGTAAAAAGACTCAGGTTCGATTCCTACCATGCGCTTCGCTATCCTATATAAATTTACCCGAGGGTATGAAGGCTTGGATAAGCGGACGGCTTTACTATACCCTCCACAGAAATTTACCGGTCCGTTGGTTTCTCCTGGGTTTTCAAAAAAAAAAAAATGTATTTGACTTACTCGAGTTATCACCTTTTCCCATCATTTGTTATTCCAAAATATTTTAAACAATTAAATCACTTTAACACCATATGCTTTTGCCAGTAATATGTGAGGTATAGAATGTCCCACTACTTTATATTTTCTTGTTAGATTATTTTACACCAGTACTTTAGAGTTTTTATACTGGTTGCTTGGATGACAGATTAGGTTGAAGATAGCTCAAACAAATATATTAAATTAATCTTTGAAATCAACCATGTAAGGGAGATTTTTTTAAAACGATTCAACGACGGCCTTCCATGGATTCCCCTCTACAAGTCGTGGTTAAAGTTGCAAAAATGAGAGCTTGATAATACAAAAACATGACATAGATAGGAATTACTGGATCACATAACCGTTGTTGTCTTTTATGCTATATTCTCATCCCTGTTTTTTGTATATGGTCAGGTGATATAGTAGAATCTAAGTTCAGATGTTAATAAAAAATGTTCTACGAAGTACTCTTTTTCAAGCATGGGATTGATCTGGCTCTTAGTTTTGGTTTCAAACGTGCATAGTATTCTCATTCGTTTGCATTCAGAAAGAAGAAGCTACCATCTGGCAGTGAATTATTAGTATTGTTATGTGATAACTGATAACAAGTAATCTTGTTCATTTTCTATCTTGTTAGTAAAATGTAGCAATGGAAGCTAAAGTTGTTGATTTCTTCGATGCATGTACATCTTAAGGAGATTAAATATTGTTAAACAAAGATGATGCTTTTTTTTAAAGACAGCAAGGACAAAGTGCATCGACTTTTGTACTCCAGATATCGTTCTGAATACCTATAGCCGTTTATATACATTAGCTAGTTCAAATCATAATTCATGTACAGCAAGAGTGCGCTACATTCCCATTTGCATAGAGTGTAGATTTAGGAAGAAGAAGCAAGGAGCCAACTTCCAATAGATTTTTAATATGACTACATGATAACAAGTCATCTTGTTCATTTCCTAACTTGTTTATAAAATGTAGCAGTGGATGCTAAAGTTGTGGATTTTCTTGTACATGTCAAGGAGATTAAATATTGGTAAATAAATAAGATATTTTTTAAAAGATAGTAGGATAAAATGCATCAACTTTTGTGCTACAGATATTGTTCTATATCTCTGTGGCCATTTATATTCATTATTTAGTTCAAATCACAATTCATATACAGCAAGAGTGCACTATATTCTTATTTGTTGACTATGACTTAAGTCGCCAGTTTGGGTAATATCTTATTCGATTTTCTATTGAAATGCACATATCCGGAAATATAGTGCACTTTGCTGTATATGACTTAAGTCATAGTCAAGTAGTCAACAAATAAGAATATAGAGTGCTTCTACATTGTGCTATGCATTTACCTACCTTGTTGATGTTATTTATTTTTATTTTCCATGCTAGAAAATGGATAATTCTGTGTTTTCTTAGGATAAATCCTCTTTACTATATCCCCCATCCAGTACTGAAGCCACAATGAGGCCATAGTTTCAACTTACTGCTCTCATTTTTTATGTTATACTAGTACTATAACCAAATTCAAACTACTATCACAATCACCTAATTTAGTTTATATTTTTAGCACTGAAGCCATGTCTGGAATATCTCTTGCAATAGTAACTGCCACTCAAAATACCCTTTGTAAGCCAAAAAACTTGCATTTATCTTGTGCTTGGTGCAATAGCATTAGCAAGATAAACCAAATCTGTTATTCAGACATGATGATATATATATGTGTCTGCTGGGTGACTTACATAGGGATTTTGCTATTAACAATATGAACCATGACTATATCACCATTTAGCGAAAACTCATGCTTACGTCGAGGAATTTATTTGGGGTATTTAAAGTGAGAGTTGTTGGATTGTGATTGTTATTTGCACATTGTAAACTGAGTCTGAGCCAGTGGTATCTTGGTACTGTTGCAAAACTTTATTCATATTGTATTACCTTGATACTGTTGCAGACTTTGGTGGCAAACATTGGTCTTAATTTAGTCCTACAACTACATACTAGTAAGTCGTAATACCATGTCATATCAACCTTGTGTTCTGAATGTTAAAAGTTAGTGCAGTTTGTGTACCTATTCTTCAGCTACGATGAGTAGTAGTAGGAGGTACTTTAGAAGTTACTTGATGCTTAAATAAAGGTTCTGTTTCCTAAGAACAAGTCTTAGGCATTTCAGTATAAATATGAGTCTTATTTTCTTTGTTTTATCATCCACTTTTTCACTTGTAGTAATCAGTGCTGCCCTTTGTACTGAGTTGTTTTTTTTAATAAAACTGTTCTTGTTCTCTGTGAAACTGAATGTGGTTCTATGCAAAGGAACATATAGAGATAGTCCATAAATGACTAAATCTATCTTCAAACAAGAACAAACACCAAAGTCAATGGAAGTCCTAAACGAATTGGTAAAGTGATGCAAAACAATCAATGAAACAATTTCTCAATCCAACACAACAACCAATCACAATAATAGAGAGAGAGAGCGAGAATAAAATAGCAATAAATAAACGATAGTAAAATTTATAGTGATTCTACTAACAACATATTAGTGTACGTTCAGTTCGGGAAGGATTTTTATTAATACCGAAGATGGTGAGATTAATAACAATATTTTTTCTTTCTGAATGATGTTGCAGAGATAAAAGATGAAGAAATTGCAACAGTGGAAACCCTAGAGCAAATGAACAAAACGCTAGATTCACTTTATTCTATTTTTAGCTTTTCTTTTATAATACAAGATAATTACAACCGAAATTGACGAAAATTCTCCTGAAAACGTTGCTTCAGATCCTGCATCAACTGATCGGTCGACGGTCAAAGGGGACCGGTCGACAAATGCAATTAAACCAAAATTCATCATTAGGAAAATAGGCGATTGTTCATGACTAACAGTCGATCGACTCGTTCAAACAGTCAATTGTTTGTGCCTAAACAATCGATATAATCTCTCCAAAATCGCACCAATTTCTCTCGGGATAATATACAGGCTTTTTCCCTTAATCAGTCGATTGTTTAGGTTTTATCAATCGACTAATTTGCTATAGAAAAGTTTTTTCGAGCATCTCGCAAGCTCTTTCTTCTTTCGAATCATGATCACTCTTCCATACGAGCTTTAAATCGTGAACCATTTGACCGTTAGAAAGCACGTACAATCATCTACATTTTCGTATACATTCACACATTAACACATACACTATATGTATATTTATATGTGTGTATGTATGTGTATATGCACATGCGTGCGCACACATGCGTGTATGTTCATCAAAATTCAACACACCACCTCGATACTGTATCCACTTCATCATCTCAACTCGATACATCAAACGACTCCATGTTATCATATCAATCTCCACTTTCTTTCAACAACCATCTCACCAAAAGACGATCATTATCCCCAATCTACTCCTCAACAAATACAAGATTCTACTCCCCAAACCATGCTATCTTGTGGCATATAGTACTTCATCAATAGAACTAAGTACGAGCAATGCTCGAACTTTCGAACCGGCAATGCTTTTGCCAACATACCCGCTACATTATCTTTTACCTTGTATACTCATTTGCATCTAATAGTAGTTTTATTTAGAATGTGAAACCAAATCTCAAGTCCCATTCTTACACAAAAATTGCATTGCTTCCTTTATGACACAAATCCATTTCGAGTTATTACATGTATTCATGATGTCATCAAGGCCCACTAGTTCATCGTAGACTACATAAAGAGCATAATCACTATGATTATCAAACTATGATAATTCCAACTACCATACCTTATAGGTGACCTTATAGTATGACAACTCAATCGTTTGGCAAATGCATCACTCCCTTCAGCTTCACCTTGAACCATTTCAACTTCGGCTTTACATTGAGCCAGATTCTCTCTAGAATCATGTACATAACCAATATTACTAGAAGAAACATCTGGATCACCTTTGATGTAATATCAACCATCTTACCACCACTAACATAATTCACTCTACCACCTGATCGAAAAGTGAGAATAATTTCCATCTACATGATCTATCATCAACCAAATTTGGAACATTTAATATGCTCTCCTTCTTTTAAACAAAGAGGACTCGACAAAAATAACATTATGTGAGTTATTCGCCTTCTTCGTTTTCGTTTTCCAAATACGATATTCTTTCACCTCATTCGTGTATTCTAGCATAAATCCTTTGAAATTCCTTGGCTCAAGCTTATCATTTCTCGAATCATGCATATAAATTGGACGATCAAATATAAGAAGATAACTCTAATCAACAATCTTTCCTTTCCACACTTCTTTTTTCCATCAATAACCAAGCATGAAATTCGATTCAAGTCATGAACTACCATTGACAAAGATTCGGCCTAAAATCCCTTCGATAAACCTGATGTCAATCTCAAGCATTGAGCTTTTTCTAATAGTGTACATCCTGCCCACAACCTTATTTGATCACGGATCTCCTTGTATAGTAAATGCCTCTTAACTTCTTGTTGTTTGCAATAGTCTAATGACTTTCTAGAAATATACTCCCTGCCATTGTCAGATCTCAACACCTTCAAAACATCTCACTCTTTTTCTCACCAAGAGCTTTCCATACTTTGAACTTCTCAAATGCCTCAGTCTTAGCCTTTATTACATACAATCAGACATTCTGAGAAAAATCATCAATAAAAGATGTAAAACACCCAGCTTCACCCAAAAAAGCTACCGGTGACTGTCCTCATACATCCATGTGAACATACTCAAGAACACTTCTAACATTATGCTTTCTTTCAATGAATGACACCTTTGATTGCATCCCTATTATATATTCCTCGTAAAACTCCAACTTTCTGAAGTTCTTCCCATCGATCAATTTTCACTTTCATTCTTGTCTAAGTTTTCTTTTGAAATATTACCCAATCTCAAATGCCACAATCTAGTCACCCAAATCACAAGAATTATTAACATCAACATAAGTTTTGCCTCCAATGGTCATTCCTTTAAACAAATACAAACTACAGACCTTCTCACTTTTCATGAACAAAAGCGCTTCTCTAGAAACCCTCAAGCTATGCTTCTTTATAATGATTTAGTAGCTAAAAATGTCCAATTGACCAAAGAAATAAGTGACTTTTGAAGTCTCGGAACATGGCGCACATTAGTGAGCGTGCGAACTACATCTCAAACAACCGAATTCGCATGGATCCAACATCATAGACATATAAGTAACATCATTTTCCATAATAGTTACATTTTTCTTTATGTCAATATAAGATGAATAACAACTCTGATTAGGCATCATATGGAAAGATGCCTCGAATTAAACACCCAATCATGACCGGAAACTTTCGATGCTATTGTTGTTAGTACATTTTCATCTATCTCACCATAACACTCTCCAACACCGTCGATAGAGTTAATGCCTCCTTATTCTCAAGACACTCATTTTTCCAATGGCTAGACTTCTTACATCTAAAGCACTTTGAGTTTCTATCCTTCGATTTTCCTCACCCTTGATTATCGGGCTTTATAGAATTTCAAAGCACTCTATAGTCTTCTCAGTTCTTCCTTTCTTCATAAATAAGGCATGATTACTAATAGTTCCATCACCATCACTACTCAATTCCGTTATTAGATCATGCAGCTCTTCACCAACAAGGCCCACCTTTACATCATGAAGAGTCAATATATCCCAACTATAAATCAAACTATTAAAAAATCATGTTGTTTTCTCTAAAAGAGGGACAAAGACCTAATCAACCAACAAAAAAGGGAAGTAAAGAGATCAAAAGAAAGAAAGGAAAACACAAGAATTAGAGTGGTTCAACAAAATCAATATCCTATGTTGATTATCTGCTTTGTTACCGATTATGCGTTTTCATTATCTTACAACTTGGTATTAAATAACTCGGTTAAGGATTGGTCAGAGTTTTGACATAATTTTTTTAGAATCTCTCTTGTTGGATTTTAATGACAAAAACTATAAAAGTATGTCAAAGAGCCTCTAAGCTAACTTGAAGATACATAAGTATCAAAAAGAGACAAACATATAAGTGCAACAAGAAGATACACATTACAAAAGAGGATAAAAATATATACGTGGAGATACAAGAAGAGATATACATGACGGGGACAAGACGAAAGTGACGAACAAAATACTATTAGTCATAGAGTGTTTTGTCCAGAGTATACACATGTTAAAATCTCTTTAAAGTGGTATACACATTCATTCACACAATCAACATATTTTAAATGAAAATCAAGTTTTCAAAAACGCATGAAGCAAGACTCGAACTAGGGTAACTGGTTTAGAAAGCAAGTGCTCTAAATAACTGAGCTAAGACAACTTTTATTTTTAAATAGAATCCAGTTGACTAACTCAGCGTACTCAGTTGGCTGAATTCAGAGGTTTTTGCACTGTTTTCTTCTGAGATGAAAATCCCTAGAATTTAGTCGACTAAATTCTTTAGTTTAGTCGACTGAAGTTGCACTTATCATTTTTTATTTGAAAATTTGAAGGGATCTTCTCCTCCATGAAGAGGAACTTCCTTCCAATAATTACCACAACTCTTCGATAAGTTTTCATACTTGACTAATAGTTGCATCTACTCATTCTCCATATAAAGCAATCTTTATTCTTGAATTCACAATCTAATCTACTACTTTCTATTATAAGCCTCTTGTTTGAATTAACTAATCATTAAAAATATTCATTTGCATTCTATTTGATCACTTTCTCTTTCAAGACTATCTCTATTGCGATCAATTTGCTTCCAATTCTTCAGAATACACAAGTATACCACTTTAAGAAGAAGATTATAGAAAGATTTTACTTATTGACTCATCCATTCTATACTGGAGCACACGAAGTCATAGTCTTGTTTACTACTTTTGTAGTTGAATTCTTGTCCTGCTACTCGGGTAAACGTATTAAAGTCCCATTCTTCTGCTCGGTTAAGTGTATTGGAATCATGTTCTGCTATTCCTTCAGGTTAAGTGAGGGTATCGTCTAAATCCAGAAGGAGTCTAGGATCGAACATAGAATAGGAAGTTCGAACCAGTATAAAAATTTCTGGTGTGATCATTTTTTTACTTTCTTTACTTTATTTATTCCCGCTGCTATTATATACAAATTTAGCAGAATTATTCATCTTACTCGATTCATAGCGACTTTCATTTGATATCAGATCCTGTGATTCTAGAGATTGTAACAACATCATAAAATAAATGACCAAAAAGAGATCTATCATGGAAATAGAAAGAATAAGAGCAATAAAGAAGAATCAAAGGAGCAAACAAGCAAATTCTTCAAGGCTAAACTCAGATCACAACCTGTATGCTTAGATTCTTCATATAAAGATCTTTTGTTAGCACATGGTGAATTATTAAAAGATTGTAAAACTTTGAATAAGGTTAATAGAGTTGCATTAGCTAAGTTAAAATATTGCGAGCAAGAAATTTCCAACTTAATTTTTAGTAAAAAAGCTAATTTTTTTGAAAATATGGTAGAAGAACTTGTTTTAAAAAAAAGATTTTCTACAAAAAAATTGAGCAGTTAGAAGCTAAAACAATGATCTTTTGGAGGAAACCGATGTTTTTCAATATAAAAATATATTTTTGGAAAATTCTTTAAATAATTCTAGCTCCTTAATTTTGTCTCTTAAAAAGAGAACGTAGTTTTAATTAAAAAGAATTTAGAATTATCTAAAGAACGCGAGATTTTAAAAGATAATAGTGATAGTTTGCAAAAAGAAGTTTTTGATTCTGAAGAAAATTTGAAAGATTAAATGAAAAAATCATAAATTTTAACAAAGGTAAAGATATCTTAAATTCCTCAGTTACAAATTTGAATGCTTACATTGAAAAAGCGATTTAGCTATAAACAAGCTAAAAGTAAAAATAGCAGTAGATATGCATTCGTGTACACTAATGATAGAGCTAGTACTAATTACCAAGATAGTCCTAAAATCACTTACAATCTAATAGTACTTTCTTTAGAAATGATATAAAATATTTTTCAAATACTAAACAAATGACTAATAATATTAAAATATGGATTCCTACTAATACGATTGATCATGATAAACAACTTTATATTAGCAACTATTATAGGAGTGTGATTTGTAATGAAAACTATATTTATAAAGGTTCAACCACACCTAAGTGGGTTTGGTTTTCTAAAACATAGAAAATTATAATAACCTTATGTATTACATGCTTTAAATGTTAATTTATTTTATCGATGCCCTAATTTATAAGTAGTAGTTATTTAGCAGTCGTAGTTATATCGCTAAAACATTGCAGTTCACTATGAAGTGCTATAAAAAATAGGATTCTCTATAGCACTTTGAATAAAATACTACTATTTTAATGCTATCAAAACTGCTATAAATTAATTACAATATGATAAAAGTCTTTCACTATTTTTATTTCTTTTAGAAGGTACAACCATACATATATTGGTAAGGTTTCACCCTATTATTAATCCATATGCCCTAATGTAGTAAGTAGGTACCAAAGACGATTATTATTTATTGCAGATACTTGGAGAAATGAAAGGAAAAATATAAATTTTGAGTTTTAAAGATGTTTTGTACATTTGATAGAATTAGGTGCTTACAATGAAATAAGGACTTCAGCAAATTCAGTAAAATCTAACCTATTTTCTCCATAATTAATATTGGGTTAACCTTTTATTTTTGAGGAATACTAAGCTATTTTTGAAAAATAATATTCATATTTTGGACATTGTTAAACTCGAATCATTTGAAATGTGCACATTTTATATAGATATAAAGAGAACAAACATTGAAAGAATATATTTGTTAATAGTATTTTCTAAGAAATGTATATTTACTTAAATAATTTTCATTTATACTTAGAATATCATAGTTAAGAAAAGATTTAAAATTTTCTCTTTACAAAATATTTTATAAAATTTATTATATTCCCTTATTCTTTTTTATAACGACAAAGGGGGAGCAATTCATATGCATATTGATAAGGGGAGATATTATGCCTAAGGGAAGATATTGTACTTAGAGGGAGCTTTAATCATATTATAGTATCATTTTATATAGAATAAATATTTTTTAATTTTTTTTATAGCTGTCATCATAAAAAAGAGGAAGAATGTTAGAACCTCTTTTTTTGGATTTTAATGGCAACAACTATACAATTATAAAAATAACCTCTAAGCTAACTTGCAAGTACATAAGTATCAAAAAGAGGCAAACGGATAAGTTCAATATGATGATACACAGTACACAAGAGGATAAAATTATATACATGGAGATATAAGAAGAGATATACATGACGGAGACAAGACAAAAGTAATGAACAAAGTACTATTAGTCATAGACTGTCATGTCTAAAGTACACATATGTTAGAATCACTTGAAAGTGATACACACACACACAATCGAAATGTTTTAAATGAAAATCAAGTTTTCAAAAATGCATGGAGAAAGACTCAAACCCATATACTAGTTTATAAAGAAAATGCTCTAACCAACCGAGTTAAGATAAGTTTTATTTTTAAACAGAATTCAGCCGACTAACTTGGTATACTCGGTCGACTAAATACAGAGGTTTTTGTACTGTTTTCTTTTGGAATAAAAATTCCTATAATTCAGTCCACTAAATTCTTTAGTTCATTCGACTGAACGCTGCAACCGTCATTTTTTATTTGAAATTTTGAAGGGATCTTGTAACAACCCTGTATTTTGTAATTATTTTATTGTATATTTTAATTATTTTTAATGTAAGATTTTAATTTAAAAACTTATTTTACTTATTTGAAATGATTAAATTTATTATTTAAATATAATCTTGATTTTTATGAGTTATAATTACAAACTTGTGTAAGTTGAATATTTGCCTGAAATGCTGATTTTGGTCAAAATAGTCAAACTGTGACTTTCAACTTAAAATTTTAAAAGTTTAAAATTTTAAATTTTTTCATTTATTATGAAAGTACATAAAATTATAAGAACACCACTTTTCGTTTCGTTGAAATTGGATGTAAATTGTGAAAGTTATACCCTTTACAATATTGTGCGTATATAGGGTTATTTAACAATGACTATTTTAAATTGTATAAATTACTTCTTCTTTGTTTTATTTTATTTTAATATGTGATAATATGTTATATAATGTTTATTTTGACTTTTAAGTATTTTTAAAATGATAATATAATTTTTCTAAAGTTCATTTGAATTTATTTCTAATTTTAAAAGCCTAGTCTACAATTTTAAGCCATTTTCTTAATTTAATTATATATAATTAAAATTTATTTATTTATTTTATGCACTCACTTTTATTTTCTGTGTTTTACTTTATTTTATTCATTTTACATATATTTAAATTAAATTAATTTTTTCCAAAGTGTATTGAAGTTATTTCTAATTCTTAAGTCAAGTTTTCATTTTCTGTGCTATTTTTCTTATTTTAATCATATCTAATTAATATTTAATTATTAATATTTTGTTTATCTGTTATATTTTCGAATTTTAACTGAGATTTTAATTATTTTCAGTTATTTAGATGTATATGAATATATATATAGGAAGTTTAAAAGGTTTGAAAGCAAAGAAACGTAAAACCGTTTTAACGTTTCTTCTTCCGTTTCTTTTCCAATTAATAGATTTAATTTCCTTTGACCGTTCCTTTCTTTATTGTAGCTGTGCATTTCTTACCTCATTTTCACATGAAAACATTCCTTTCCACTTCATAATAATTTTATAATGAAATGTATAATTTTCCAAGACAAACAGTGATTTATGCACAATTTTAGAACACTGTTTGGTATTTTTAAGGCATTTTCTTCATTATTTTATATTTTTTTCAAATTATACTATTTGTTACCTCATATTTCTAATTGATTTCGGTTTGTAAAGTATTTTCTCCTGAAATTTTGTTTATGTAAAGTTTTAAAAGGAAAAGAATATGGAAGATTGTAAATCACTTTGAAACGTAAGCCCTTTTATTTGCCCAAACCCTTCATTTCCTTAAACTCCTCAATTAATTGCCTTAGCCGTGTAAAACCCTAATGTAGCCGTCATCTCATTAGGTTTTCACGTGAAAAAAAAAGATCATTTTCGTTTGTTTCTCACGGCTTCAAAGATCTGGTAATGGCTTCCCTTTTTTTCTTACTTTTCTACTTGTTTTCCCTAAATTTTAAATTTTTTTCATTTATTTAAAGACTTTGGCTTTTGTTTTCTTAAAAATCTAATTTTGGAAATTTTCTTGAAATGATTTCTAATCATTTGTCCAAATAAAAATAAACAATGTCTGGAAATTTGATTTGGATAAAAAGTGTAACTTTAATAGAAATTCTAAATTTTATAATTCTAAAGGCAAATTTTTCATCTTGAACTGTATACAATCGTGTAACATTTGTTTCACTTTTGTTTTGGTCAGATTTGTTGTATACTTTTTTTTTTAAAAAAAAGTTAGTAATAATTAGTGTGAAACGGGAAATAAACTTTACATTTCTTTTACATATGTTTACCTCTGTTTCTTAACTTTATATTTAACAATCAAATGGATGAAGCTAAATCAAATGTTATTAATTATGGTACAATAGCTATTAAATTTTGGTTTAAAGTGATGGTTTATTTTCCTAATAGAAACGTTAGTATTTTAAATTTATTTAATAAGAGAAACAAAATAATTTGTACGTTATTTAATAAGAGAAACAAAATAATTTGTACGTTACTTTGGGCATCTATTTAATTGTTGCTCTTGCCTTTTCGTTATCTATTTGATTTTTTTCTTGCGTTAACAATGCAAAGTTTTCAGCCGTATATTCTCTTTTGAGAATCCAAAATCTTGCTCAAATCTTGCCTTAAATCATTTCCGTGTGTGAATTATTTCTTTCCCTCTTGCCTCCCATACGTTTCCACCTATTGGATAGAATTGAATGCCTTAATTGCCTCTACCGTTCAAGCATTTTTCTCTTGCCTGCCCTCTACATAAATTAGTGAGCAAATGTTAATATATATTTCACGTTCAAAAGTTCCATACCATAAATTATTCATTTTGCTTCCATCAAAATTTGCGTAAGCATCTCCTGAAGGTATGAACCGGCGCATGCTTTTCCTTTCATTTTTTTTCTCTTTTTTTCTTTCTTTCTTCTTTTCACTCTTGTTTTATTTCATTTGTTCTCCTTTCATTGTGCTTTGGGTTGGTGATACAAAATCATATCTTGGCTATCTTTCAACTCAAATCAAAAGTCGTGAAATTGTGCTTGTCGTGCCTTTGGAGTCGTGCTTGTATGTTGTTTTGGTCTCTAGCTTTGAAAACGGTGAGTCTTTCTCACTCTGACATATATACTTATGAAAAGTGGATTGATGACAAGTGTTTAGTAATGTAAAATATTTATGCAAGTTAATGATGATCATATGATACGCTATGTCATGTTATTACCATGTTATTACCATGTTAAAACTGTTAATTTTCACCTGACATCTGATACATGACTGTATATTGTGATATTGACCTTGTTTATATATTTTTTTGTATATGATCACACTGCAAGTTCCCTGTTAGAAAAAAATGTTATGGGCTGAAATGATAGGCCTGAGTTATTTTATTTATTTATTTAAACTTGGGATTGCGGGTTTGAAATGATAGAACCCGGATTTTTACCTTTTAAACTGCGGATTGAAATGATACATATCCGTATCACTTGACCTAGGTTAGAAAACTATATACAGACCCGTGGTTATTCTATAAAGTGCTTTGAATATTTTAAATATTTTAAAAATATAAAATTATGAAATTTGATTTAAATAGATTTTGAAAGGTTTTAAAATAAATAAATTATGATTTTTCTATGTGTTAAAAATGTAATTTATGAATGGATTAACTGGATTTTGAAATATAACTTATGTTTGAAATTTGGAATTTTGACTAAAAATGATATTTAAGTTACATGAATAAAATGGACTTTAATTTTATTTGGAAAATGGTAAATATGATAAATTGATTTATATTTGAATTTAAGTGATTTATTAAAGAATTATTGATTTTCTATAAATTTAAGTGGTTGAATAAATGACTGTTGAAAATGAAATTTTAAAATATAACTTGACTTGAAAATGTGAAATTTGAGTTTTAACTAAAGATGTTAAATTAATTAAATAAACTGGAAGTTTAGTTAAATTTGTGAAATGGTAATATAAATCTGAAATGTTAAGTTTTAATTAATGAAAGAAACGTATAGGTTGAAACGTATAGGTTTTAATTTATGAAAGAAACGTATAGGTTTTAATTTATGAAAGAACGTATGGTGTTCTAATTAATGATAGGAACATATAAATTCCTAATTAATGAAAGAAAGGTATCAGTTTTAATTAATGAAAGAAACGTATAAGTTTTTAATTAATGAAAGAAACGTGTAAAGTCCTAATTAATGAGAGAACATGAAAGTTTTAATTAATGCAAGAATATGTAAAGTTTTAATTAAGGAAGAAACATGTAAAGTTTTAAGTAGTGTGGTATTGATTTAATTAATAAATGTTCATTATTGTAATAGGAATATAAAATTTAAAACGTACATTTGACACGTAGATTTTAATCAATGTAATGGTGTATTTTAAATTGATTAAAATGATAAATGTTACTTACTGTAATAATAAAATGTAAGTTGATAACGTACATTTGATAAGCAAGTTTTAATTTATGTGAATGGCATACTTTAAATGATTAAAATAATAAAGTTTCTTTATTGTAATAATAATGTAAGTTAATAAGGTGCTTTTAACTTAACATAAGAATTTCGGTTTAAATTGTATATTATAGTAAGAAAGTTTATTTAACTATAAGGCTATGATAAATTGACATGTTAAAATTTTAAGCTTATCAATACTTTGAATTATATATAATGTAAAGTGGAAAGTAGTACATTCCAAAAATGCTATGATTCCTTAAGGTAACATTTCCAAAATGCTATGATAATTTAAAGGAATATTTCAAGTTTAATAAATTTAAAGAAATATTCAATGATTTGAAAATTTGGGTTTTATTTGAATGATATAATATTGAATTATTTTTGAAATGGAAATGATACAATTGTGATATTGTTTTGAAATGAGTATGATATTTTGGTCTTGAAAGTATAAATTATTTGAAATAAATATCCATGGGTTATAATAACGATTGGTTGTTAAAGAGACCGGGATCGGATATTGTCTTATAGCCGGACAATACCGAAAACCACTTTAACAACTGTGTACGCGGTGGAGATTTCAGAATGAAGTAGGATGGTGGCGACGTTCTCGAGGTATGTTACGTGGACCCAACTCCCGTGAGTTGGCATATATGACTAAAACAGGAGCTATACCGGGCTACACAAAGGGTCGCACCCTTTCATCGAGCATGCTCCATCGGAAACTATTCTATTATTGTTGTGATTCGATTCGGTGGCGCCACTTTGATTCGGGGGTATTTTTCGAGGTGGGCGGAAGCTGCTGGCTTGCCGTCACCACCGGTCCGGGAGTGCAAACAGTGTATCCACCCTGGCATTTCCTTGCGTGCCGTGTCATATCCTTATATCGAGCCCACTACGATTTTGGTTTTAAAGATCCGACCGCGTTAAGGTTCACCATCCCTTTAACGCTATTTTCTATATGATTATACTTTACTGATTAGACACTACTGTATATAGCGTATATTACTACATAGTAAATAGTTTAACGGATCCTTAGAGGATGGGCGGTCCCAAGCATCCTTTAAGTTACTGATGCATTTTGTTACTATTCACTTGAGTTGATTTACAGTTTATAAGTATTTATGTCCTGACTCGAGGGTTTTTTGTTTTGCTTTACGCTCGGGTCAGATTGAGTGAGTTAGCATTCCAGATTCACCTTCGGCGTTTGAGCTTTCGTTGAAGATCCAGCCTTCTATTTTGTTTCAGTATCCAGTGTTTCAGTGATGTATCTTGTTACTCTTCTGTTGTATCTTATTTAACTCTGATGTATCTCATATTTATATAGTAGCTTCATGAACTACTATCTCTTTTTCTTCCGCTGCATTTTTATATACTCTGTGTCTGTGATCTGTGATTTTATTTACTGTATATTCTGAGGTTTGCCAAAATTTTATTTACAATGCGGTATTTTGAGAAATTCAATTCCGACGTGAGTGTCTATCTATACACTTACAATGGATGCGAATGATTGAAAATAGCGGGTCATTACAGATCTCCTCATCCATGAAGAGACACTTCCCTCCAACAATGGCTGCAACTCTTCGATAAGTTATCATATTTCACTAAAAGTTGCATTTACTCACTCTCCATATAAAGAAATCTCTATTCTTGAATTCATAATCTAATCTACTACTTTCTATTCTAAATCTTTTGTTTGAATTCACTAATCATTCAAAATATTCATTTGCATTCTATTTGATCACTTGGTCTTTCAAGACTATCTCTATTGTGATCAATTTACTTTCAATTCTTCACGAACGCACAAGTATACCACTTTAAGAAGTAGATTATAGGAAGGTTGTACTTATCGACTCATCTGTGTTATACTAGAGCACATGAAGTCACAAACTTTTTTACGACTATTGTAGTTGAAGTCTTATTCTACTGCTCAGGAAGAAATATTGAAGTCCCGTTCGGTTGCTTGGGCAAGTTTATTAAAATCCTATTATGCTACTTAGGTGCCTATTCCTCCAGGTTAAATAAGGGTGTTGTTTAAATCTAGAAGGAGTCTGTGATTGGACGTAGAACGGGAAGTTCAAGCCGGTATAAATCTGTGGTGTAATCATTTTTCTTTTACTTTCCTTACTATATTTTTTCCCGCTTCTATTATATACAAGTTTTAATTTAGTAGAATTATTCATATTACTCGATCCATAGTGACTTTCAAGAATCAAATAACAAAGATCAGAGAGAAAAGATCCCCTTGTCAATGCACCTTCTCCTCTATTTATAGGTGAAATCCATCACCTAAATCGTCGAAAGTTTCTCACCACGTTCTCCACTTCAGGCCCAAGATCTAGCAAGTGATCATGGTCAAAATCATGAAATAAAACAAATCAATACGGATCGAATCGGTGCCGAGTTATGTGACTTTGTCCCTTTGTGCTCCACTTTGGTTTTAACTTCCACCTTTTGACTAAGTCATGCCGATCCATCGTACTTTACAAAATATATCGGTACCGAGTAATGACAATGATTGATCGGTACCGAATTGTGCACTAAACTCGAGTCTTCATCGTTTTTAGCTTCTCGTCTTTTGGCTTGTCGAAAAAGTGGCTAAGTACTATCTTATGGTAAATAAGGATTGGTATCGACCCTTGGAAAACTTCAACTAGATTTTGACATTTGATTTGCATTCTTGACTTTTTGATCCATTTTACAAGCATTCAACAGTTTTGATTCATCGAGATATCGCTTGGTTTAAAAGCAAATAACACTTACTCCCAAAATATGCTTTGTTTTAACAAAGCATGGTTTGGATCAATATAATTTATCGACTTGTACTATGTTTTGAGAAGATGTCCTTATTATCTACATAGTATCATTAGGTGATGCATCCTTTCTAGATCAATAAGTCGCTTCAAACAGTTGTGGATTCATATCTCTTAGATAGGTATAAGAGCTAAAGTATCTCATTTATATTCTTTACTCGATTCTGGAATTTCTAAATGCTTCTTCTTTCATTTGGTCTCATAAGATTTCATTTTTCACTCTTCGTTCACTTTTCATTTGCAATGTTATTCCTTTTCTCTTCTTATTTTTTAAACAATCCATTAAATCAATATTGATCCGTATGGATTGATACCGATCATTTTTCAAGTGTTACTATTTAAATAACACTTATAAATTTTTGTTTTCCACTTTCATTTCTAGGCTATTTGCTTTATTTTCTTGGAGCACTTTCAATTTGTTTCTCTTATGCCATGTCAGCACCGTCACCTTTTTCTACCCTCGACATTCACCTTTTCTTAGCCCGAGCATCGACCATCTCTAGTCAATGGCTGCTACTGATCTGAAATTTCTCATCATATCCGAACTCCAAGAACTCATTGCCGACTTATTTGGATTTCAAGCTAATTTTTTAATTCGACGTAATGTTGCATCATCTCTAATCTAATATAGGTGGCTACCATTATTTCATAGCCACCGCTGATTGTTTTTGACCTTCCATCTATATTCGACATCCACCTTGCTTTTCTTCCTCCTTCTATATTTAGCCGTAGCATGCAGAAAGGTTGAACTTGGGAACCTTGGTTCTCCTGAGGCTAACTCCAGGATTCCATGGGTTCGACTCCAAGTTCCCATGGGTGCAACCTCAAGTTTTCTTCACTCTCCATTTTTTTGTGTAGCTTTAGGTTTTTCAAAGCTCTACTTCGGGTTTTCTGAGTGGCCAAAGGGTCTGTCAATTTTGACAAGTTATTTCTTAAGTGGGAAGAAGTGTTTACTTTTTATCGATTAATGGTAACTGTGGATAGATGGTTTGGATTCGGTGGGATGGTTTCAAGTAATGGTCACATCGAAAAAGTATTGACACCGATAGAATCTTGCATCAATACATCGAGCCGAACTCCTAGCAAAGAAAACTCCGAGTTGCTCCAAACAATGGTTCCACGATCATACATTCTATGATAACAGGTGAAATTCGATACATGGTTCCATAGTGTGACAGAACGCATTTCCCAGCATAAGCGAACTATCTACATAAAGTGTTAGCGTACACTATGCTCTAGGCACAAGACATAATGCATAGGCTAAACTGCGCATTGTTGCTGCTATCAACGTATAAGATTTGGTTGGTTCATACACGTTGACATCCATTGGGTCTCATAAATTGGCCACATAAGACTTAGTTAAAGCATGGAGATTAAACTTAAATCGTACATGACCTTGCTCATGCGTCGAGTTTTTAGTAAGATATGAACCACAAACACTCCTCGCATCTTTCTGCCATGGATGCAGGTCCGTCTACTTTAGAGTTTACTCCACCAATGGCGGATTTAGCTTCTGCCCCAACATTTACTTCAAAACCGCCTTGACCATCTTGTCATCATCCTGGGCAATGCAACTACCCATATTTTAATATCGAGGGAATGTGAAATGTTATTATGTACATAATATGAGGCCGTGTCTCTAAAATGTTAGAAAATGGCTACTAGGAATATTTTCCATCTTTTGGATTTTTATCAAATAATTTGAACCTAGAAATTCTTATAAATCCTATAACTTTTGAAAGGGGATTAATTATGATCTAAAACCACTTTCACTAGATCGAGATGATGATTTCTCTTTTCGTAGAGTGCCATAATAGGAAAATGGACTTACTGTTTAGGGGATATGACTATTTTAAGTTTAGATTGCTGTTTGCCGGTTTAGTGGGTGATTAGTTAAGCCCATTAATTCATTTCAGAATTTATGCCTAATTGGAAATGATGTGACAGATCCATATCATTTCTAACTTACCAAAAAACATTTCTAAACCTTTAGTCTAAATTTCATCGAAAAGCTCATCTTTTTTATACTAATATTAACTCAAACCACTAATTAGAAAAAGTAATGTATATCTATCATTTTAGTTGATTTGAATTAGGATTTCTAGCTATCCATTTCAGATTTGGAAATTAGATTGGTAATTTTGGCAATAGATGAGTGGTTTATGATCTCCCACTATTCTAGGCATGTCCATATAGATAAAAATAATGTTCTTAATACAATTTTTGATGTTAAAACATTTTTATTTTTTATTTAACTTTCATACATGTTTATTGATGAATTTAAAAAGATAGAAATGAATTTTAAATGGTTTAGTAACTCCTTATGAATCATATTGTCATTTTAATATGAAATTTGATCCAAGCCAAACCTTATATGTTTGTCGTGTTTGGATAAACTAGTTATGCCAAATGTATTCTTATGAATGATAGTTTCTATTTCATGGATTGCTTTGATATGTTTGTTAAGTGCTTTTAGATTAATTAGAATGTGGTTGTCAATTTAGGCAACATGAGGTCAAGCTTTGTTAAAACTGAATGTAACTTGGAGAAGGGGTTCTAAAGGAGGAGAGGAGGCTACATTTCTAGTCGTAGGTGGAATAATGTTGATTTGGACCTCCAACCTCATGTTGGTACCGAGCTTATGGTTGGTAGTTGGAAGTTGCATTTAGGTTAGTGATAGGGGTCGCTTTAGGACTTAGGCTACAAAACTTCAAAGAAGGCTTCAGGAAAGGAAAAGGAAGGAAGCTCTAGGACTTAGTTGGGATTTAAAGAGAAAATCCATATTGGTATTGAACTCTATTGATCAGCACTGACCTCTTTTCTAGAACATGGGCTAGCGCTGGGTACTTTAAAGCTTAAGGCATGCAAGGAGGAAGTGATCGGGTATGAAGTAATTAGCCAAATATTTAGCTAAGTAATTCATATCGGTACCAGCATGAGCCCAATCATGCCGGTACCGACATGAATTGAAGATACCACTCTTGACCAAACTTCTAGGGGGATGCTCAGGGGTTCTTGTAGGTCATGCTTGTAGTGTTCATTTGACGTTTGGTTGTGACATGGTGGCATGATGACGGATGATGGCTTCCAGACTTCGATGATGGTAACTCGACGGTGATAAAGTTAAATTTCAATGATGATGGCCCGATGTTGAGTGGAGTCAGGATGATTGTCCATAAGGTTAGGTTCTTGAAAGGGTGACCCATGGGTAGAATATTGAATGGTTCTATCTTGGAAGGACAAAAATATATAATGGTTCTTTAAGGATGAATGAAAACTAGATGGAGAAAATAAAGGGCTAAGATACCTGTGCTAAGGGATCGCTGATACTCTGAGTGTTTTCTGCTGTACTCGTAAGCAGGGGTACTGTAAGGATGCTCATTGAGTACTTGGAATGGCTATCCCAGATCGGTGGAATAGATCCATATACTTTGAATTAGTGGAATAGATCTAGTGTCAACTTTAGATAGGTGATCAAGTACATTGAAAATCGGAATTTTTCCACTAATCCCTGATAAAGTAATGTTCATATAAGTTATCATATATCTAGGGCACATTAAATGACAATGAGGATTGTTTGACGGATGTTATGTTTATTATGATTGCTTTTGTTGTTGTTTGTCACTCTAGGGATGTCATATGGGGGGGTATAATGGACATGGGTACCTAGACATCTGTTATCCCATTTTTGGTCAAAACTGGAATATCAACAAATTGGCAAGGAATGAGGGATATCAGGATTGGAGGCCAGTTGGAATCAAGGCTACGATCGATATCGTCAAAATTTGGTTGAAACGGGACGAAATTAATTGAAGATGATGATAAGGATTAGGAAAGGCTATGTTTCAAATTTTAGATTAATCGGAGTTCATAGGAAGGAGTTATGATCGATGCAAGGTAGGAAAGGCATGGCTGTTCGAATCCATCGAGGGGTCAAGATGGTGCTCATTTCGAATCCATCAGATTCGAACCCATCAAGGTTTTGTTCATTTCGAACCTATCAGGTTCAAATCGATCGAAGACACGGCACACAGGAATTGCTTCGAATCGATGGAGTTCGCATCGATAGGCACGGATTCGATCAATGACTTCGCATCGGTCAGGTGTTTGTTCGACTCAATGAAGGACTTCGTATCGATCATCATGGATTCGGCTCAGTGAAGTTCACATCGGTTAGGATGGGAAGAAACGGCATGCTTCGAATCGATACGTTCGTATCGATGGCAGATGGCAACCTAGGCTCCTTCGAATCCATCAGGTAAGAGACCTTCGAATCCATCAGGGCAGGTTACTTCGACTCCATCCCATTAACTTACTTCGAACCCACCTTGTTGAGGCAACTTCGAATCGATCAACTATGAGATACCCCGATCGATTCGAACGAACATCTTCGAATCCAATACCTCGAACCCATGGACTCAACCCAGTAAAACTCGGAGAAAAAGAAGGATTCGACCCGGTAAACTCGGAGGAAAAGGAGGATTGACCCAAAGCATGCGCGCCACGTCAACCTACAAGCGCGTGCTTGGATCGATTCGAATCAATCGATTCGAATTGATCGATTCGAACGGAGCGAAAAGTCCAGGAAACGCTAATTCGAATCGATCATATCTTCCAAACCAATGATCCAAATGCAATGAAATTTTTACAGGAGCTTGCATACATGTTGAAGAATGTTCTCACCAAATTTCAGCTCAATTGGATGATTTCTTGATCGATTCGAATGGAATTCAAATCAATCCCAAAGTGGGCCCAACTTCCTGAGGCCGGGAGCGTGGGCCACCCTCACGTGTTAGAAGAGGTCTACCGGATTTTTAGGAGAAATATCAGCCTCCTACGCCTATAAATAGAGCCCCTGGTCATTCAGAAAAGGGGTCGGAGAATTTGGAGAAAGAAAGCACGCCCGGACGCTGTCAGGATCGTTCTATATCATCATCATTACTACTTATTTCGAATTTGGACTTTGTAATTGCTGTAATCACTTGTAACCAGCAAGGATAATCAATAAAAGGATAAAACTTTGGAGTGGACGTAGGCCGGAGATAGCCGAACCACTATAAAACTTGTGTCTCTGTTCTTTACTCTTGGATTGCTGTTTAATATTTGCTGAGATCCGAGATTTGTGTTTGAGTATTATTGATTTATATTGATACACTGGTGCTTTCACGGTATTTGGGGTTTGTGACCAATTTTGGCGCAAACACTTTGGTGCTTTCACTGAGAACGACTAGCACCCGTTACATCGGATTTGAAGTTTGGATTTGAAGAAGTTTGAGGAGTTTCGGTCTGAAGACAATGACTAGACAAAATAGTAGAAGGCAAAGGGCTGAGAGAAGCCAACAGGAAGGAAGTCAACAAGCATCCTCTGGAGCTGGGGAAGGACAGGCTTCAATCTACATAACTCGGGATGAAATGGAAGCTATGACGAATTCTTTGCAGGAGAGATTGTTGAAGAACCAACAGGAAATGATGCAGACTTTCTTCGAGCAAATGAGAGCTGCAGGGATGCAGAACTTTGGAACAGCTACAGCCGCTGTGGATGCAGGACAGGGGACTAGGGTCGTGGAACCCGATGGAGGACGAGATACGGAGCCAGAAGGCAATAAACAAGGGCTTGGGGGCAGGCCCTCGGGATCCAACACAGGAGGACCTTTGGAAGGAGTTCCAAGCTAGAGCTAACATTGCTGCTGGTGAACCACACGAGGAATATGTGCCAGAGTTCCCTCGGGGGCATGGGGGCAACCCCCAACAGACAATACCGGATTAGTGGAAATTATCAGAAGAACTGTGCGAGGTGGTTTGACCAACGGAGACTTGGAAGGAGTGAATAGGAGTCCGTTTGCTTGGGAAATAAGGATGGCTCAGAATCCACCTAAGTTTAAGCTACCTAGCGTGGAGGTATATGATGGTAAGGCAGACCCAACTGATCACTTGATGAGGTACACCAGACATATGGAGGTGTTGGGGGCATCGGAGGAAGTGATGGCTCGATGCTTCCCTTTATATTTGACGGACTTAGCTGCAATGTGGTTTAGGCAGCTGGGAGAAGGATCTATCAGGACTTGGAGGGAATTGGTGGAAAAGTTTTTGGGAAAGTTTCGGGTTCACGTCAAGAGACCGAAGAATGTGATGACATTAACATCGGTGAAGCAAAGGATGGATGAATCGCTTAGAGCTTTTCTAACTCGATTCAGTGCGGTAGTCGCTTCGGTGGATCGGCCTGATCCATTGATGGTTCTGATAACAGCAGTATCAGGAGTCAGGAAGTACTCAGATTTCAAGGTATCTTTGATAAGAGATCCCCCACGGGATCTCGATGAGTTCTTTCACGAGGCAGAAAGGTACCTTCGGCAAGAAGATGCAAATACGGATTTAGAAGTGAAAAAGGTTAATGCAACTACGTGTGAAGGACCATTCAGCAAAGGCCTGGACAAAGACAAAGGGAAAAGGAAATTGGATGATGATTCTGGAAACGCTAGGAAGCGATGGAAGGATCCGAAGTTTTCCACATACACAGGATTGAACGAGACGATGGAGCGGATATACCTGGATACTCGGAATCGCCTTCCCTACCGAAGGCCGGCCAGGAGAGAACCGTCAGAACGGGAAAGGACATCAGGAAGGCACTGCCTCTTCCATGATTTAGATGGACACGATACCAACAGCTGCAGGCACTTAAAGGATATAATCGAGGAGCATGAAAGGAATGGACAGTTACAGCAATATGTCGGAACTCGGAATGCAACGGTGGAGAAGGAGCAACCACCGACAACCTCACGCCGTGATGATGTGAGGCACAGGGATGATGGTCGATTAATCATCCACTGATCAGGATAATGTGAAATATGTAGCAAACTACTGGCAAGCAACCAAGTCATTTACACATGTATGGGGACGGAGATAGCCCTTAGGCGTGCTCTGAATGATGATAAACTGCGATGCTGTGGTTTGTGAAATTTATCTTTTTCTTTTTGGTTGGACACTGCTTTTATTTTTGGATTTGGGTTTGAAAGTTCGGATTGAATCCCTGGTTTTGCCTGCTTTTTGATTTGGGTTTTTCTTTGGATGGTTGTGTTTGATTTTGAATGTTACTTTGGATTTTTGGTTTTCTGGTTTGGATTTGGATTTTGGGTTGGATTTTGATTGGATTTTCATCTGGTTTTTGATAAATGGTCGTCGGGTATGGATTATGCCTGGAAAGGGGTGAGTCACTTTGCCCGAACGTGGTAAATTGACTCATTCAGGTCGTCGAGTATGGACTATGCTCAGCAAAGGTCCGGAGTGACCAGGATTCGGCCTAAAATTTAGGCCCCATATTATCGATTATTGTTTCAGGTCGATGAGTATGGACTATGCTCAACAAGGGTCCGGAGAGACTAAGATTCGGCTTAGGACTTAAGCCACGGCTTAGCTCAACGTCTAGGGACACTGGACCACGGTCGTCAGGTGTGGATTACGCTTGGCAAGAACCTGGAGAGGTTATGGATTCAGATATTGACCCGGAGAGGTCCTGGATTCGGTCATTGGCTATTGGATAAGGATGGATTAGGACTCGGCTGTCGAGTTCGAATGGATATGGAATTGGCTAAGGCTTTGGTTATGGGATTTGGAATTAGGCATCGGCTCGAAGCAGTCAAGGATGGCATACTCTGGCGATATGGCTATGGACTTTGGATATTGGATTCGAAACTTTTCAAAACACGCCTTGTTATCACAAGGCATGTTTTGGGGGGTAAAGTGTTATCCCATTTTTGGTCAAAACTGGAATATCAACAAATTGGCAAGGAATGAGGGATATCAGGATTGGAAGCCAGTTGGAATCAAGGCTACGATCGATATCGTCAAAATTTGGTTGAACTCCGATCGGGACGAAATTAATTGAAGATGATGATAAGGATTAGGAAAGGCTATGTTTCAAATTTTAGGTTAATCGGAGTTCATATGAAAGAGTTATGATCGATGCAAGGTAGGAAAGGCATGGCTGTTCGAATCCATCGAGGGGTCAAGATGATGCTCATTTCGAATCCATCAGATTAGAACCCATCAAGGTTTTGTTCATTTCGAACCCATCAGGTTCAAATCGATCGAAGGCACGACACACAGGAATTGCTTCGAATCGATGGAGTCCGCATCGATAGGCACAGATTCGATCAATGACTTCGCATCGGTCAGGTGTTTGTTCGACTCAATGAAGGACTTCGTATCGATCATCATGGATTCGGCTCAGTGAAGTTCACATCGGTTAGGATGGGAAGAAACGGCATGCTTCGAATCGATACGTTCGTATCGATGGCAGATGGCAACCTAGGCTCCTTCGAATCCATCAGGTAAGAGACCTTCGAATCCATCAGGGCAGGTTACTTCGACTCCATCCCATTAACTTACTTCGAATCCACCTTGTTGAGGCAACTTTGAATCGATCAACTATGAGATACCCCGATCGATTCGAACGAACATCTTCGAATCCACTACCTCGAACCCATGAACTCAACCCAGTAAAACTCGGAGAAAAAGAAGGATTCGACCCAGTAAACTCAGAGGAAAATGAGGATTGACCCGAAGCATGCGCGCCACGTCAACCTACAAGCGCGTGCTTGGATCGATTCGAATTGATCGATTCGAACGGAGCGAAAAGTCCAGGAAACGCTAATTCGAATCGATCATATCTTCCAAACCAATGATCCAAATGCAATGAAATTTTTACAGGAGCTTGCATACAAGTTGAAGAATGTTCTCGCCAAATTTCAGCTCAATTGGATGATTTCTTGATCGATTCAAATGGAATTCGAATCGATCCCAAAGTGGGCCCAACTTCCTGAGGCCGGGCGCGTGGGCCCCCCTCACGTGCTAGAAGAGGTCTACCGGATTTTTAGGAGAAATATCAGCCTCCTACGCCTATAAATAGAGCCCCTGGTCATTCAGAAAAGGGGTGGAGAATTTGGAGAAAGAAAGCACGCCCGGACGCTGTCAGGATCGTTCTATATCATCATCACTACTACTTATTTCGAATTTGGACTTTGTAATTGCTGTAATCACTTGTAACCAGCAAGGATAATCAATAAAAGGATAAAACTTTGGAGTGGACGTAGGCCGGAGATAGCCGAACCACTATAAAACTTGTGTCTCTGTTCTTTACTCTTGGATTGCTATTTAATATTTGCTGAGATCCAAGATTTGTGTTTGAATATTATTGATTTATATTGATACACTGGTGCTTTCACGGTATTCGGGGTTTGTGACCAATTTTGGCGCAAACAACATCTGATGTTATACTTAGGATGTAGTACACCTTTATGATGTTTGTAGAGTAGCATATTGTTGATGTTATATGCTAACTCTTTGCCCGTAGGAACATTTCAGATATGACTCTTATATCTTTTTCATCACTATACCAACTTGTATAGTATTTTGATATTTCTTAGCGCTCACACCAGACTGTTGTTCGACTCGAGGTTTTATGTTCGCTTCTTTTTTCTTAGATACTCTTAAATGCATATATTAGATAGCAAGTTTAGGTAATACACAGTTTTTGTATGGAGGGCGAGCAGAAGACAACGCTTTTTCATATTATGTATGGGCTTATTTATGTTTATTCTACTGTATGAGACTGTGGAGCCTAAATAATGTTCGTTTATTATATTCAGAGATAGTTTATCATTTCGGGTTTGTTAGTTGTATAGACTATGTCACTATCTTGTATAACTTTGTCAACCTATGTACCATGATATTGTGGTTCATTAGTTATTACTGTCTCAGCTTTTTTATAGTTGTGATGTTTACTACTATATTTTATCGATGTGCTGTGAGATATACGGCAGGTTATGTGATTGTTTCTTTTTTCTACCTTTGACAACCGTCCTACATCGGTCAGACACCGCAGCAGCGCACCCTTTATTTATATTGGAAGTCAGAGGTGTAGGACTGTCATCACAAGCAATCTTTACAAGCGGTACCGTTTAACATAGAAGATGAATCTTACGTAAGGAATTGCCCTCGATATTAACCTAGCAGGTGTCATGGTTCTCGACAACCCTTCAGAATCTCTAGCTTCTACTTTGAAATAAGGCGGATGTTAGAAGAATTTTTTATTGTCATGGGATTCATTTTGAAGATACTTTAATCCAGAACCTTTTCAATGGGCATATGCCCCTCTTGAGGGCTATGCAACCTATAATCGTTATATGTGCCTTTCTGGGGGTATTCCTCTATTTAATCATTTCATTTGTCATGTCCTTAAATTCATGAAGATTAATTCCGGCCAACTTCATTCAAATGGGTACGCTTTATTGAATTGTACCTACATGACTTTCTTCAAGCATTTGGACATGGGGCTTGTTGTAAAAGAAATTAGATACTTTTAAAATTTTAAGAAGTAGATTGACCATCCCTCCTTAACTTATTTGGAGTCTTCTAAGGGCTTTCATATAATAACTAGTTTTTGGAACAGACTCGGTCACTTCAAAGATGAGTACTTCTTTGTTTGTTGTCCAGCCGGCTTCACTCAGAAGTGACTATCAGGATGTAAGTTTTATGGTTATCTCTTGACTTTATCGAGTTCAATTCATCCAAATCACTGACATTGTCATTTAATAAATTTATAGATATTCCAAAGAGGTCTGCTGGAGTAGCTCTGGTACACACATTACAAGTTTCTATAGGATCGATTTCACCCCAAGGGGGGGTGAATAGGGTGATACTAATAATAATAAAAAATAATGCAAAAATATATAAAATAATTGCAGCATAGATAATAGCAGAATAATAAAAGCAGAAATAGAACAACACATATTTACCCAGCTTCGGCAAAACCTTGCCTACATGCTGCCCTCAATGTTTTTGCTAGAAATTAAGTAGTCGGAGGCTTATACATGTTAACTTGCAACACCCACTATCAACTGACCTAACTCTACGCTCAAAACCCTACCATAACTCAGCCACTGAGTTGTGAATTCTCAAATTACTCCTCGTAGTCTGTCCCTAATCACACGGCTAGAATTTTACACAATTTAAAATAGAAAAGCAAAAACTAAACAAAATAAAAACAAAAACGAAACCCTATATAATCACTAAAGCCCAAATACAAATAAAATAGATCAGCCCAAAATAAACTGTAATTTGTGAAAAACTTGTCTTCCCTGTTGTAAACTTCGGCCGCTTTCTTTTGCTTTGCAATGTCTACTTCTCTTTGTACTTTTTCAAAATTAGGGCGTTGCTTTGAATTGAAGACGCCGCTTGTATTTAATCAATTGCAGTGATTATTTTTATTTTTTTGGCTTGGACAATTGACTCTTTGCCTGTGATATGCTTTCGGTCGCTTCAACTTTATCGAGTTTGAATAATACGAAATTGGTATGTGATTTATGCTTTATTTTACTTATTGATTTATTTGAACTCGAATGCTTGATGGCCAACGATGATGTGGGAAATTATAGGGAATAAAACCCTAAATTATCATTCGTATATTTTCTATTTGAATTCTTCAATTTGCTATGCTTGGCCACTAATTTTTGATTGAATGAAGTGATTATTTGCTAACTTGTTCATATCATACATATACTTCGTGAATTTGAAATTAGCTTCGTTCTTCTCTCTTTTGACTTCATCCATTTGATATTGTGCTAATATTTTGAAATGAAAATTGACTTCTACTTGTTCAATTAGAACTTGTTATTACCTGGCTTTGACTTTGACTTGTTCGAACTCTACCTTGTTCACCACGGCATGATTGTGTACAATTTGTCTGGGGTAGTTCTTTATGTGTACTGAACTGTTGAGGCACTTCATGTTGTATGTTGTATGTATGTACACTGGTTCATCTTGGAGTCTACATGTGAGTACATTTTGTTTTGGTCGAGACTGTGTTGCATGCTCATGTTCATCGCTGAACCATGTGACTGAATGCTTGAATGCTTTCATTTGGACATGTCTGTTGTTGTTGTTATGTTGTATTTTCTTATAGCATTTCTGAAATGTTGGTTGAGCTGAACTTGAGCTGTGATACGTGTATATATATGTATACATATGTGCAAACATATGTATGTATGTGTATATGTATATATATGGTCATGTTGATATATATGCATGCTCCATTCATTTTGTATTATTCACCGCCCTGGTCTTGTTCATTTATTTGGTCTTCATGAAATTCATCCTATATTGTGTTCACCACTGGTTATGCATTAAAACATTTTTAGTTTAGCTTCTGAACTTCATGTGTACATCCATTTGCTATGTTGTTTTGTACTGAGCCTTGTGGATGTGCAATCTGATTCATTGCACTATGGTCTTGTATTCTCTGGTCTTTATTGTTGCCTTTGGTTTGCTTGCCTGAGTTATTTCAGTCACTACTGTCCACAACTGTTTGTATGTGTATTTCTGGTTTCACTAGAACTTCATCTTGATTTTGGAATTTGTCTACACTTTGGTTGATGGTCTCCATACATATACATATATATATATATACACACACACATATATGTATGTATATACATGTGTGAGATTGGCATCAATTCTGGTTTCAAGTGTATGCATACATCTCTGTTTCATATGTATGTAGTTTTCTGTTTCATTGGTTTTCAGAGTTGTAGTTGAATTACGGTTGTTATGTATTTGCTATTGCATACATACTGTCTGTTTTTTGGTTGATATGGTCGAGACTCTATGCACTTGAGTTGAATCCAACCTCGGCTCGAGTTTGACCTTGTGCTCACATGTCCCTGCAGTTTTATCAAGTGTATATCGGTGTTCATGGCCTTATGGCATTTACAGTGATACAGTGTGCATGTCACAAGTTGTTCATGTAAGATGAATTCAAAATATGTATGATGACAAACAGCCCAAATGACTTAGGCAAATAACATTTTCAAAATCACACATTTTATTTTACACTGCAAAAATATATTTTTTTTCAATTTTACCGCGTCATTGTTTATTTTACAGATAGCCCAGATGCTGGATCCAAGCTGAAATAGAGTTGAAGATAAATACAAGTGTTTGAGTGATATGTAGTGATGTCAATATTGAAATTCGTAATGTAATCAAAATTGTGATGTAATTGAAAATGTGTATATATAGTGAGAGCTCGAATTTGTACTATTCAAAATTGTAATAAAATATTTGTTTGAATAAAATATTTGTTTGAATTTAAATTTTGTGTTATTTATTTTATTCAACAAATATTTATTTAATTATGTGAAAAATAAAATAGTACAATAACAAATACATTTAAATGAATATATATATATATATATGCTTATTGTCATCAAACAAAAATCATATACTAGCATATTTAACAATCTCCCCCTTTTGATAATAACAAACATATATTTAAGATTTTGAATTTATTAAATGTATTTTGATCATTCAATTTGCTCCCACTGTTAGAATGCTCCCTCTTTATATCAAAGCTCCCCCTTCATATATGCATGAAAATAAAAAAAAATATGCAAATGAACCTAGATGGGAATATGCAAATAAAAAATGAAATATTTGACCTTTATTTTACAATAACAAATACATTTAAATGAATATATACACATGTTTATTATCATCAAACAAAAATCATATACTAGCATATTCAATAGTTTTGAATGATATTCATGCCAATGAGTGAAGAATGAAATTTATCTTAGTCGACTCTTAAATGTGACATTCCAGCTTCTGTACAATGGTCATAGTTTCAGTGTTCCTTCCTGCTACTTGCAGAGGTGCTCGGCCCGCGCAAGAGACTGAATCTCTAATGGTTGAAAATCAAAAAGCTCTTTCCATGATACAGGACTCCTCTGTAGATCAAATGGAAGAGAACAACGACGACAAAGATGATGATGATGATGAAGATGAGAGTGAGGACAGGGGTGACAATGATGATATAGATCTTGGATACGAACCTAGAGGAGGGATAGGTTGAGATAAACGGGTTTAGCCTCTGATCCATCAACCAAGAATAAGGATAATCTTGCCCCATTCAGTTTCATAGTCACAATAAACCCCAATTTAGAGGCAACTCTGCCCTTCCGATGGATGATATCTTTGGTTCACTTGGGAGCATCCCTGAAAATATCTCTTTATATGGCCTTGCTGTCTTCAGTCTCATGGATATTTATTCCTCGATCCATATGATGGATGTTGTGCATAAAAATGCTATTGAAGAAGTACACCTTCTTAGCCGACTGCATGAGCATAGTACGTAGGGTCAGTAGGGCACATTGATACTTCACATGGACCCAAAGTCACAATACATTTACATTGCACGCGATATTCCTTGACTTCCAAGTCTTAACTTAATCATGTTTATTTTTAGGTACAATAGGGTGGTCCAACCTTTATAATGGTATGCATGACAAGTCTTCAGAGTATTTTAGGTGTAAGCATTCACGCCATGAGTAAATCATCGCATGAATTTGAATTGGCAAGGCTCCATAGGAAAGAGCGAGAAAGGTAGTGGGAGGAATAATGACTATACCAAGATGATCATAATTGGGAGGCTTGCGATCGCTTTGGATTAGGTAGGAGATCTCCTTCCCAACATCATGAACGATCTCCTCTCTCTAAGGATCAAGATGACTTTCATCAAGGCTCAATCCTATTCTTGCTTCTAGGGCTCCTACTATCTCTGTTTCAATGCCTCCTCTTGTTAACCTTTAATCTCTTCCCATAAATCCAAAGATACTCCTCAACCAATTGGTTGTACGACTTTTGCCTATTCAAAGTCCACCGGCAATGAACCTATCTCCACACACGTCTCAATAGGATTCTCATTACCGATTTTAAGCCTTTATGCCACGAAAGTGCAAAAAACTTTCCCTAGCTTTGCTTGAGTAGGTTAAATTTGATTATCACCTAAGGAACTTCCCTTGTAAGGTCATTAGTCACACCGAGAGATGTGTTCATGATGCTTATAAACAATACTATATCCGAAAGAGATTCGCTCACTCATTGTCTGAGAGTAACAAAATTAATCAGCCAATCTTTTAATAGAATGTAATTAAGAAGGACAATGAGCGAATCATTGCCTCCTATTCTAAAGAGTTATATCACGTGAAGAAATCTAGGTAGAGAAGAAACTCTTAGATGAATGGAAGGCCTTCGAGGCCAAGTTAAATTCACAAGAGGACCAACTTCAGTCTGCGTATTATTGAAGTGGCATACTCGCCAAAGAGGACCATTGTCAGTACATAGAATTTAAAAATCTCAAGTCTGGAGGACGAAGTGCAAATAGAAAAGTGAGAAAAAGAAGAATCCCTTACTTTGGCTAAAGAATATGTCCAAAATGCTTGATGCTGGAGAAGTGAAAGGGTCTTCATAGACTAGGGTTGTTAAAGCTAAGAGAAGGAAATAAGAGCTCACCACTCAAACTGAGTTTACCCTGGTTTGCTTTTACACAAACATGATCAAATATGATGATTTAAAATGGCTCAGTAATAAGTACCCTTAGGCGCTAGCAATTGTCCGGGAGGAAATTCTTAAGCAAGAATGGGAGCATGTAGATGAGGTTGATGAAGATGAGATAAAGGCCAACCTGCTTGATGATGAAGATTTGGATGCTCTCGCTATCAGTTAGGTAGAGCCGACCTCTGTGGCATCGACCTTGACCCAAGTGCCTACTAGGGCCCTTTTCAAATTTATCTCAAAGGATTTGGCAAACAGCCATATTATCATCTTGTAGGGAACCCAAGTTGAGAATATAGCTTAGCAACGGCCATCTTTGGTGTTGTCACATATTCTATATTCGGGCCATTTTTTTTATTCTATCGTCCCTTCTTGGGATTTTTACTACTACTACTACTACTACTACTACTACTACTACTACTACTACTACTGTAGTGACATCAGTGGCAGCAACACCATCGCTCTCCTCAACTCACGGGTTATACAATCCCGAGGATCTTAGTTATTCATTGCCAAACTTTGCTTTGAAACTCACGACATCATCTCATGTTCTGGAGGAGACCTAGACTGAGACTTCCTTTAAAACACCGTCTGTCTCTTCTAGAGGTATATTATTAATTCCTCGTACGTTCAAGGAACTTCAAATAACAGATATAGGTGTTTTTAATCTTTACTTTTCTCTCTATCAAATTTTAGGTCCACTTGCCTTTTCCCCTTTACCGAATGTGATCCTTGCTTTAGGCCCTCAAGCTTTCATGATGCAGTCTGTCATCATCTCTGTTCCACTCCTAATTATAACCTCTTCAGTTGGGCCCGCTATGGGTCACGATGCTAAGAAGATTCATGCATTGAACAAAGAGGCCCATAGGATCCTGACTTATCATAAGGCGACAAGGATGTAACCATCATACATGTCAAGGGTCCAAAATCTAGGCCATCGATGGAGGAGAGGCGAGCCATTGACCTTTCAAACCTAAAAACACTAAATAGAAGAAAGACATTGATGACATTTCGACCCCTTTTGGTATCCCAGCTGACCCAGTCATATGTCATTCCAACTTCCATACTTGCTGCATTTGGCATATTTGCTGAAATCCATAATTCTTTAGGGAGCTACTACAATTGGGATTATGATCTTGACTTCCCATCGGTAGGGAAGGGTGCAAATACCCAAAAGATAAAATATTCACCTTCACCAAAGAAGGGAAAGAAGAAGGGGAAGAGAAAGCACGATTAGGGTTAGTCTTCTTGTTTTGTTTTTTTATTTCTGTTTGTGTAAATAGGTCGCTACTATACGGGTACGACTCCTGCTTTTGTTTTTAAGAAACTTAGATGTAAATAAAATTGTTTTTCTTTCCAGTCTCATCTTATTTACTTATCTTTTTTTGTATTTGTATGCCTACATACTTGGTGTATGTGCAAATGATTGTTTATAATTCAATTGCAATCGTATTATGTCTGAATTTGTGCAATCCCATTATTCATTGTAACTCTATATGCATAAATAATTTTATGCAATTGCTGAGTATTACTTTATTTTTTGTTTTATTTATCATTGCTAATGTTTTCTTCACTTGGCCAAACAAAACTATGCTTCTTTGGCCAATTCCATGGCTATCTTTGTTTATCTTTTGTCAGACGCACTGTATTTGAAGATAGGCATGGTCATATTAATGAATTATTTTTAGATGTCCACCAATTTATGTCTCTGGAAAGTGATGTTTAGGATGTTTATCCTTGGACATCCACCTTTGATCCTGCCTATCTTTGAGCATTGATTAAAAGCATTCATCAACCGTTTTCACTTAACATCTGCTAGGAGTTCCTCGCAGAGGCTTAAGCATGATTGCACCTGCAAAAAGATATAATCTCATACCAGTTCTAATCTCTAGAATCCGGTATTCCAGATACATATCTTCGGGCATCAATCTTTGACTTTGCCTAACTCCGGATATCGTTCAAAGATTAGATGTCTAGAGGAAAATCATCTGATCGGCCCTAGTATGATTATATTCTAATGATCTGATCATTGATCGAAAGAGTTCATCGGTTCTTATCTCCTAGCACCTAGATGTATACCAAGGCATCTGGTTTTTCAAAACACATAATATTCAATTTTGCCACTATTCATGTAATACAAGATGTGACTTTTAAGAATACAATTCCATCGATCCCAAAAGTCAATTTCATTTATATACATAAGAATGACAAGTCAATTTCATTTATATACATAAGAATGACAGACTTTGCCTTACTACATCAAAGCTTAATCAATTATTTTAGGAAAAAATCTAAGTGAAATAGCACCTCAAAAGCTCACTGTTTCATGCCCATGGAATTGAGATCCTGTCAACCATCGATAGCGTAGAAGCTCCATCTTCAAGCTTCTATTCAATCGCATATGGAACCTAACAATTCGGATCAAGTGCCACCATACCAGAAAAGAGTCATTTTTGACCTTGACTTTAAATTGTCGTGCTACTCTTTTATGGTAAGCAGCTACTCTCAGATCAGCCTCTTCTCTTCTCGTCTACCAAGTCAAGGCACTCAAACAAAAGCTCCTCGATCATCTTAGGATCAGAGTGCATTCTTCGATAAGAAGAGACTTTCAACTCAATTGGAATTATGGCCTTAGATCTGTAAGCTAAAGTGAATGGAGTATGGCAAGTCACGAACTTGTAGGTTGTCCAATAATCCCACAATGCTAGTGGTAACTCATTTATCCAGTTAATCTTGGCTTTTGTCAATCGTTTCTTAAGGATGTATTTAATGATCTAGTTCATTGCCTTTACCTGTCCATTTATTTGTGGGCGTGCTACTGCTGAAAAACTCTTCTCAATTCGATACCGGCTACCAAATCATTGAACTGGATAATCTCAAATCAAATCCCATTATCCATGATAATCTTCTGTGGAACTCCAAATCTTCATATAACGTTTTTAACTACAAAGTTGATCATTTCTCTATAGTGATCGTGGCTAGCGGTTCCACTTCAGCCTACTTAGTGAAGTAGTCTACAGCTACAATAGCATACTTTGCTCCACTTTTAGACATTGGTAGCACATCGATTATGTTAATTCCTTAAACAACAAACAACCATAAGCTAGCATAAGATCTGTACATGGGTCTCTTGGTATCTTTGCAAACCTTTATCATCTATCACATTTTCTAGTGTAATTAGCAGCGTCTTAGTTGGTAGTTGGCCAAAAGCATCCATAACGAAGAACTTTTCTTGTCAAAATCTACCCCCAATGTGATCATGACACCTTCTTTCATGCACATTAACAAGGATCTTTTTAGCATTTTCGTTGGTGACACATCGTAGCAGGGGCATCGAGAACCTTCTCATGTATAGTACTCCCTCCTGCATGATAAATCACGGTACTTTACACCAGAATTTCCATTGTTCATACCTTCTGTTTAAGAGAGTTCCTTTTAAAAAATAGTTCTTTTTTTGGGTTATCCATGGCTCCCTTTCCTCTTCATCAACCAAGATCAAATCAACATTCGTCTAATGATGCTTGGAGCTGACAGATGTGCACGTAAATGTGCATATTTTTACCACCATATTTAATCTAATTAAATTGAATAAATGATCATCTTGGGTATTGTAACTTGTTTAAACCAAAATTCAAACTATTTGAAATTGTCACATACCTATCTTCATCCAAGGGAAAAATGGATATTTTTATGCATATATTAATTTGAGAAAATTTAATTGGAAATTTCTATATTATTTTATAGGAATTTATACTCAATTACAAGTGGTTTCATGAAGGAATATGCATGCACAATGAAGATACAAAAAAAATGAAGATGAGTCTCCCTGGTTCCGTTGTCGAGGCGTTGTCTTGATTTTAATTTTCTATTCTTCGAATTATTTCTGTTTGATTTTTGCGTGTGTTATTTTGTGTGTTTGTTTGCATTAAAAAAAATTGTTTTGTGTGTGTGCTTTTTTTTGCATGCTTGTTGTGTTTCTATTTTGTATTTGCATTAGCATATACTTATTAAAAAAAACATACAATTTCAAATACAATACAAAAGTATTTTATTTTATTACAACCTACAATTTTCTGTTTCAACGTTTCATTTGCATCTTCACTGTTACATCAACTCTCTGTTCTACATTTCTTAAAAAAAGCATTACATTTTAGTACTACCATTCTTCAACAACACTCCATTCTCCATAACAACATCATACAATCTGTCACTAGCTTCTCTGTGACAACATCACACAATCTGTCATTTCACATCCTCTGCGACAGCATCGGCGACCACCTACATACCATATTGCACCAGTTTGAACATCACTAAGGTACTGCTGCCCCTGCACTATGCCAGTCTCCCTCCTGCACACCCCTTACATTCATACTCCACTCAATATCACTGCCTTCATCTTTCAACTGTGGAAGTGCACAAACTCTCTTCTTAACCTCCTTTGGCAACCCTGCAACCAACAAGCTAAGGCACAGCAGTTACTCCATTCAACAGCACCACTTCATTTCCTCCTACCATTCACTGTCACTACCATCATCACATTACCAAACCTGACAACACACTAAACGGTGGCCATCAAACCATCCCTGACCATCTTTCAGACTGCCGAACACAAGACTACACTCACCATTGCTCTCACAAACTCCACTGCTCCTATCGCCGGTTCAACTACACAGTATAGCCTACTGCAGTATCCACCATTTACAGTTTTTGCCTATATACCTTGCACATATCACAAGGAACCCCAGTGCATTGACAACTGTAGCAACCATCTCCTTACATCTACATATCCACACCCTTGCAACATCAACCTTACCCACCCTGCTGCAATTCACATACATATCTTCCTCCTCTCGCAAACATACACATTCATCGCTGCTTGCAACGGAGCAACTCCCACTGTCCAGACATCGCCAACAGCCTTAAAGCAGACCACCATCAAAAAAAAAAAAAAGAATTTCCCAAACCTCAACTGAAATCGCCACCACCACAACCGCCTGAACAACCACAATCATATCCCCAAACAATTGCCACTAACCTCCAGCTCACGAACCAGCAGTTGACCACCCAAAATCGCCTCATACCCAATCGTCAGCCATCAAATTTTAACCGCGACAGCCGAACTCAACCAAAATTCCACCTCTTTCGCCTCTTCCATCAGCCATCTGAATCCCCACCATCATCCTCGAATTCGAACCACAAACAGCCGACTGAACCCCATCACCATCGCTTCCATAACTACGATCATAGGCTTCCACGAACCACTCGAATTCGAGATTTGAAACTTTGAAACTGGATTTATTAATTTTTGAAATTCTGTGAATTGGGGAAGTAAATTTGAAGTGGGTAGTGAATTTGAGAGATCGGATTTTATTTGTTCTATTGGGAATTTGCGTGAATTTGTTTGATATTTGGGGGCAGTGGGCCGTGATACACATGGCCAAGTTAAGTAGTTTATTTTTATTTTTATTCTAAACCCTTTTGTTTCCTTTGTTTAAATATATTTTGTTAATATTTTTTTTTTTTTTAATTTCGATTTGTTTTAATTTGTTTTAGTTTCATTTGTGTGGGTTGAGTTTCATTTGTTTTGTTTTTCACTAGTTTTATTTCTTCTTTAATAAACATATATATAAAAAACTAAAAATAAAACAAAAGAAAAAAAAATTGTATGTATATCTTGTTTTATTTCAGGTTGCCAAAGCAGAGTTGCAGAAGGAGCAGAATTGCTTCTTAAAATAAATTGCTTGATTTGCTGAACTTGCCAAAAAAAAACTGCTTGCTTATTTATAATTTTCTTTTAATTTGCCTTGCAATATGTATATCTATTGTTTTTGTTTCAATTGCATTGTTGATTGCTTGCATTTGAAAAAAAATTCAAAAAAAAATCATACATAGTTGTACTGTTAAACATTTAATTTTAGTTTTGCATTGCATCTTAGAATTTGATTAATAATAACGGTTAGACATCGATAACTCTTAATTGTATATTGACAAGTTGTCTTCTTTGAACAATTTAATTTCTTGGTGTCTAGACTACGGCAGAGTAATAACCATTTAAAAATATCACGGTGATTCGTAAATATTATAGTGGTTGTTCCTCTGAAGGTACTTAAACCTTCGGCTGCATTGCTACGGTGATTCGTGGCGCACCGATAAATCCTGTCGTTACCTGGCCGAGAACTATCTTGTTAATCTAAGTCAAAGTGCGATTATACAATTTTGTGTTAACTTAAGATAAATCAGTTGCAATTAACCACTGCATTCATTTAGTTGCATTAGTTCATGCATATTTAAGAAAAAAAATCCAAAATCCAAAACTAAAAAAATTGAAAATATTTCTTAACTTAGTTTTTTCCTTTTCCTTTGAAAATTTTTAAATCAAAATTCCAAAAATCCAAGGAAATTTAGAAAAACCAAAATCCAAAAAAAAAAAGTTATAAAACCTTTTCAAAAACAAAGTAAAATTTGGAAAACAAGAAAAAATCAATTTCCCTTTTCAAAAATAAATTTTATTTGTAAATATTTTTCCGTTATAAAAAAAACATTCTTGAAAATATCCGAGTTTCCCATTTATGTGAATTTAACAATAGTTGTGAAAATCAATATAATCCATATAATTTCGCTCCAAATTCGTATTGATATTTTAGTGACAATTATTCTTTAAACAATTCGAATTTTGAACAACAAACAAAACGATGACCAACCCTCGAATCTCGAAAATAGCATTTCATCTCTACTTGAAATCTCTACACAACAAAATCAAATGATAAATGAGTTGTGTAATTCATATTTGTGCTATAACTCGAATCAAAGTTTTCAAAATAATCAAAATTTGAATTCACTTCAAAATTCAAATGATTTCGAGTATAACCCATGCCAATTCAATTTTGAACTTCAAAACGAATTTCAAAATCAAAACGAAAATATGATCCACTTTTCAAATAATTTTGGCAATGGGAACAATCTCGACTACGTTGTGATTGGAAAATTTTGTTCTCAGCAAATCCAAATCAAAAATTCTCAAGTCAATAACTGCAAATTGGATTTTGTCGAACAGATGAACGAAATTTTCGATGATCACACAGATTCGTTGTTTGAAACATATATGAAACAACGTGAACAGCAAAAACAAATCCCAACGTGTGACGAGTTAAATCATAATCCATCTTTTACCAAAATCGATGAATTTCAAACAACAACTTTTGAAACTGAAAATGATGGTCTTAATGAAGTTGTTGAAAACACAGTAATCGAGTTGGATTTCAATTCTTTTGAGGGTGTGGAACTAAATTTAAAATTCGATCTTCCTTTTCTCGATTTCAAAATTTTGAATAAAACAACTTAAGATTTTGAACTTGAGATACGCAATGAAGTTGTTGATGATCCAACAAAGGAAGACGAATTTAATGAACACGAATTTTATGGAATTTTCGAATATGAGTTGTTAAATTCCAAAGGTGTAGATTTAAATCACTATTTTGATTTTGAAATCAATAATTTTGAAGAAGTTTTCAATGAAAAGTTTGAATTCCAATTTGAAAATAAACTTGAATTTCATCCAATTATTTTATCGACCCCAAAAATCATCGACAATAAAACAGCTCTTACACTTTTTAACAAAACGACATTCGTTTTTCCAAATCAACGTTCAACTTTGAAATTTTTTATTGTTTGGTTTTCTGAGCTTGAGCAGTGTCTCGCATACTTGATGAGACAAATGAATCGATCTTCGGAAGACCATTTCATTTACTTTTTGATGATATATTTTCCGATTTCGTGTAAATACCATTAATTTTCATTTAAATAAAGGTCGTGTTTTTATTTTTATTTTCCTCCTTCCACTTTGGTTGACTGTGCGGACACGGTCAAAATCAAGTATGGGGGGAGACTCATCTTCATTTTTATTTTATTTTTTTCATGGTTTATTTTTGCCTTTTCCTTTAAAATCTCAAAAAGAAAATTAAAAAAAACCCAAATTTTTTTCTTTTGATTTATTTTTAAAGACACACTATAGGATAAATATATGGTTTTGGTTTACTAAATTGAAATTTTTTAACACTTATTTGTCTTAACAAAAATAAAAATTAAGTTTGATTACAAATAACAATAGTTTAACTAGTATATAGGAAGATTCATACGTGTTAATTATAAAATACATCGTAATTGAAAATCTTTGTTTTAAAAAGTGGTAAATTTAAAGGAAAGGATATAACTTTTTTGTCTTCTAAGTTAAATGGTGCTAAGATGATTTTGCAAAACTCTCTCTCATTTTAAAAAAAAAATTGTATATCTATAAATATTTTCTATTAACACCTACGGTCGACAGGTGTACACACGTATGTGTACACTTGCCATGCTTTGTACCTTTCTCGTGTAAACCCGAAAGGCATTGCATGATCGGTATATCTGGCCTCAGTTTATTTGAGCTAGGTGTATCTATATGAAATTTTTTTCTTTTATTAATAACGCCTACAGTCAATAGGTGTTCACACTCGTATGTTCACTCGCCACGCTCTGTATTCCCCTCACATAAGTCCGCAAGGTAGTGCATGAGTAATATATCTGGCCTCAGTATATCTGCGTTGGGCATATGTAAATGTTGTAAATATTAATAAAATTTTCAAAAAAAACAAGAGAGAGTAAGAAATTGAAATCCTAGCACTATTATTGACTTATTTGATTTGACTTGTTATTGAAAAGAAATGAATATACCACTTTGATAAACTTTGATAATCAACTAAGAATTTATTTCATAGTTACACCGTGTTATCAACCGAAACAACGAGTTAAACTATAGTATATTTGCTTTGATAATTTCATTTTTGTTGGAAATTTTGACAAGTAAAAGGTCTTAAATTTCTTGATAATGACCAAAACTTATATTTAACTTATTTGTGTTATTCTAAAAGTAAATCCTTCATTTGTAAATATTTTCAAAACTGATAAAACTTTCACTGGAATGAATCTTTTGTTATATTAAGTCCCGCAATCAATGCTTCATATTTAACTTCATTATTCATTGCTGGGAACCTAGCTTCAAAGCATAGTATATCCTTCGTTCTTCCAGGGTTATCACAACTACCCCGGAGTTATGCTCATTAGCGGCTCTATCTACGTACAATTTCAAATGGGCAAGTCAAACATCCACATCTTCTTCCACTCCTCTATCCCTGACAGTGAATTCGACAAAAGCCAATGTCCATCCTCATATCACCCTCAAAGGATGATATGTTATATCACATAGGCTCAACTCAATATTCTACTTCAGCAATCATTTCGAAGACTCGGGTCAGTATTGTATTGCCTCAATGGTTGATCAGTAAGCCCTTTTATCAGGTGAGCCTAAAAGTATGGTCATAGCTTCCTCGAGGCAATCAATAAATAATACACTGGCTTCTCTAGCTTCGAATAATTATTTTTTACTCTAGTACGGTGAACTGCATATTAATTAATACACAGGCCTTTGGATTTAAGATTGCTTACGTACCAAGGCTGCATGATAAGTAAACAAATGGATATTCTCTTTCCAAAGGCTTTAACAAAATATTTTGTCTCTCCGTGTGATTTAGTAGACTCTAGAAAGCTTCTTGACATTCCTTCATCCAAACAAACTTTTCTTTTTCCTTCTTGAGGGCATCAAATAACGATACACATTTAGCCATTATTTTTGAAATAAATCGACTCACCGTAGTGACCTTCCCGTTCAAGCTTTGCATCTCCTTCCTTGTTTTTGGGGCAATAACATCTTTTAATGTTTTCATTTGCTTTTGATTAGCTTCAAGTCCCCTTGAGTTTACTATGAAGCCCAAAAACTTGCCCAACATGACTTTTAAAGAGCGTTTCAATGGGTTAAGCCTCGTCCTATATTTTTAAAGCATATGGAACATCTCTAGTAGGTCAAGCATATGATTCATTAATCGCTATGAATTCACAAACATATCATTTACATAGCCTCCATTGTAAGTCCAATCTGATCTTTAAGCATCTTATTCACTAACCATTTGTAAGTAGCTCCAGCCTTCTTCAGACTGAAAGACATCACCCTAAAACAATACAACCCTAAACCGGTAATGAAACTTGTATGCTCTTGATTTGGAGTATACATTGCTATCTAGTTATAGCTTGAGTACACATCCACAGAAGATAATGGTTCATGTCCGGAGGTACTACTAATAAGCTGGTCGATTCTTGGTACGGGAAGCTGTTCTTTGTGCATGCTTCATCCAGATCTGAATAATCGATGCATGCCACTGCTTTCCATTTGCCTTTTTTACCAGTGCATGATTCGATTCCCATTCAAGATATAGCATAGTGCAGATAAGGCCATTTGTCTTTAGCTTATCCACTTATTTCTTCAACATTGCGGATAGCTTCGGGCCTAGGCTGCATCTTTTTTACTTCATTGAAAGGTATCGTGGGTCTATATTCAATGTATGGAGCACTCTCGAACATGATTCCACACATATTAGAATGCATCCAGGTAAACACATCCAAGTTTGCTCGGAGAAACCTACCAACTCCATCTTAATGCCATGTTAAGATCCGATCTTGAGAACCCTAGCGGGGTCATTCTCCTCGATCAGTATGTCGATCTTCAACTCTGTAGATGCCATCCTCGCATCCTCTGGGTCTTTTGTGGGTCTATAGGTTTGTAAAATTTATCATGGGACCTAAGTCAGGGCTTAGTAGGTGGTTGTTATATATCAGTAGTCTTGATGTACAGAGCCTTTTCTGCACCTTTTCTTTTCTTCCATCACTTCTCTTTTTGAGCTATGCGGCATAGCATTCATGGTCAATACTCTCGCTACCTCGAATAGCTCTTATCCTATTTTCAATGGAGAATGTCATTATAAGACACAATGAGCCAATCACTATTCTAAAACTGGCAAGGGCCCGCTGCCCAAGAAAGCGTTGTAAGCCAAATATGTGTCAATCACTTAGAGCATCTATGCTCGTAAAATCTTGCGATCTCCTCCACCTAACTAGACAGACAAATCAATACAACTAACAAGCTCCTTGGTCTCTCCGGTAAATCCCTGCATGAGGGATTTGCAATGCTTCTAATCTTGCCTACTAATCCTTATTTGGTTAAAAAATTTCTTAAACAAGATATTAACTGAGCTTCCATAATTAATCAGGACTCATTCTATTATTGATGGGCCAATAATGACCTTAATCACCATGGGGTTAATGTTTTGGAAAATAATGTCATCGTTCATTGTTCTTTGTTGTTTCATCGGAGTTCCATTTTGACAGCGAAGCAAGTCTCCTGAATCACATGCTTCAATGAATTGCCACACCTCTCCACCTTGATCCCTCTTCACTAGGTAGTAACATCCCATATCTTGAGGCCACAAGCTAAGCGCTACACACGCTGCAGTCATCTATAGTATTGAATTCTAATGACAAAATACAATAATGCTAGATTCATTGATACAGCAGAAACATATGGATATGAAATAAAACACATATTTCAAAACATTTTTTCACTATATTTCAAATAAAATTTCAGATTCATTACATAATCCTGCAATTGTATCTACGCTTAGAAAAATGTAATTATTACACATATGCCAAGAGCGACATACAAAGATGCCCTCTAGGATGATCAGAAAATATAATTAGGCAAGTAAACAACTTTTCCATTAAAACCAAAACACAATGGAATAAAAAGATCTTTTATTAACTAGATTTCCTCATGCATGTCTCCGAAAGCTTTATTCTTCTAAAGAGAACCTGAAAACCTAAAATCTCAAACTGTTCAAAATCAATTGAGCACCTAAGAGTTTAAGTGGAAAATATAAACTTTGGGTCAGACATAAAGTCTAGTATGAATAAAAATCTATCATATCAAATCATTTAGATATCTAGTCAGATCACGCCGCTTGCTAGAATGGGTTTTCCTCTCACTAATATCCTAAAATTTTATAAAACCATATACCGTGCTTCTGCATCCATAGTGGTTAAAACGACTTAAAACAATATGATGATATGCATACAAGTTAAAACATTCTAGATTTCCCATCCCCTATTTAATTGACTATCTACTATATTTATAGTTCCTAGGGTCACTATTTACCCATTAGTTTTCATGTGCTAACTAATAACCAGTTTAATGTTTATGGATTTCCTGTCCAGTTTCATATTTTTCACGGGCTTACTGTTAAACTATTGGCATGACCCCTGCCAATAACTTCATTGTTTCATGGGTTCTCCCCGAATCTATTGGTAACTCTAATAACTTTCCTCTTATCCTAGTTTTCATTGGATGACTAGGAACTTGTTGACATCTAAAAATAATTTAATCTGGATATAATTTTCATGAGTTCACTACAAACCAATTGACCCCTGCCAACTACTATCTAATTATAGTTTTCATGGGTTTACTACGAACCAATTGGCTACTGCCGATAACTTTTCCTAAACATAGTTTTCATGGGCGCACTATTAATCCGTCTCTCTGACAATTTCTTTAATCGGTATCTAGGCATCCTATATCCTGGTTTGCCTGACCTTCTAGATGCAATTCTACTCATTCAAGAGTTATTCAGTTTATATTCACTACTAGATCAACCTAGCTTGTTATTCGGCCCTTTCTCCCCAACGTACAGTTATGGGTCCATTTAAAAGTGAATATGTATATGAAGAAGCAAACATAATAACATACTAGTACCAAGTCCCGTGGTTTAATATTCTTGAAATCATTTTCACATAAAACATGGTTAATCCCTTTAACCTATTACTTATTAAGGAAAGCTTCTCTAAAAACTTATATTTAAAGGCTACTTCAAAGCTCCTTTATTTATGCAATGGTTTTCCTTTAAAAATTTGAGATTTCATTATTTTCTCTGAAAAACTAAGGCTTTCGAAACCTTAAAACATTACTTTCAAAACCCTTGGCTAACCTCCTTTGAAAGCACAGAAGTCTTCTTTCTAAAACATTAAACATATGCCTTTCGAAGCTCCTTAAAACATTTATATCGAAACCAAAATGTACCTTTCGAAAGTAATAAAACAAGACTTAGAACCATAGCATTGAAACCAATGAAAGTATCCCTTTCGAAACCATTGGGTTTTGCTTTAAAACATCTTTTGGGTCAAAGTGAATATATATGAAAGTATCTCTTTTGAAACCTTTAATCTTTACATAAAATTATTTAGGGAAATTTTGATGGCGTCGACACCATTCCTTTAAAAGCTTCAAAACAATTAAGCAAAACATTGAAAGTTAGCATCGAATCCCCCTTTTGACACCATCGGCTTTGAAACCGTTGAACCCATTCGAAAGAATTTAGGAAGTAGATTTGTATAATTTTAAAAAAAAGGCTAACCTTCAAAAGCATCGATTACTTCAATACACTCGAAGGGTAAAAGAACGGCAACAGGGTTTAGACTAGGTCGGAACCACTTCTTTCGAAAGCATTATTTTGTAAATAAAGGAATTCGGTCGAAAGCTTATACTTTAAAATAGAAGATGGCAACCTCCTTCGAAAGATATTTAAAAAAACCATTTCAAAAGCATACGTTTTGACTCCTTCGAAAGCTTTTAATAAAACAAAGCAGGCGCTTCTCTTTTTGAAAACAAGGCAAAGGTTTCGACCGTATCGGAAGCTATGCTTTTGACACTATGTCTTCCACCTTTCTCCAATCCACTTCGTACCAATCTCATTGATACCATGTGTATTTGTTTCGGTTTTAATAAATTTCGGATAGGTTGGTTTCAAAGATAGGTTGGTTTCAATTTTATTGAAAGTGGAAACAAAGGGTCGAAAGGTGTTTCTAAAGGAGGCGGAACCCACTTTTATGGGTAAAGGCTCAAATTAAACTACTTTTAGTAATTACCTTATAACTAACCTACCTATTTATAATCCTTTTCTTGCTTGCTTTAAAACTTTTTCAAATCCTTTACAAAACAACTGCCACACGTTTCCAGGTCTAAATCAAAGAAAATTTAACAATTAAGTCCTTCCATTAAGTAAAACAAATAATGCAATTAAATCCTTCTTTCTAAAACAATCTAATTCCCATGGTACATTATTTAGGAAAAATCCCCAAAATTACAAAAATTCACTTTTAATATGTTATATAATATACAAAAAATTTAGATCCAATTTCTACCTAAAATCACCAAAATAAAATTACAAACCCAATTATACATATTTTCCTTTGAAAATTCATATAAAATTTTCCATAGCTTAGAAAATTACAGAAATTGAAACCCATCTCCAAAATCATATTTTACATATCATATAATTTTTCCATGGCATTCAAAAATCATCTATATTCAATTTTACCCTTAAAACTGTGTAAAGTCATATTTAAGCAATTTGGTTTAAATCAAACATGTAATAATCCGAGCATATCATCATCCAAATCATCATTAAAATGGTATAATCTTAAACCCAAAAGAAAATGATCATAGGACAAAATAGAGATGGTAAAATTATTATTCACCTTGATTAGGATAAGGAGATTGGATTGAGATTAATTTTCTTTAGCTTTAATTCTTAGCTTGATTTGATTTTCTTTTCTTTTCCTCCTTGTAATGGCCGGCTTCTCTTAGATTTTTACATTTTGTGAAAACGAGAAAGTGAAGGTGAAAAGGAGCATGAAACATGAATATAAGAGGAGTGGTAGTTTTCCTAATAAGCCCTTGTGTAAATTAATTAGCCTATAAGCCATTTATAAGCCCATTAAATAAGTAAGCACGGCCTTTTAATTTATTTTTCAATCTCAATCTCCTTATCACTCTAATTATTTACATTATTCTATTTAATTTATCTAATTAAAGCTCCTGAATAATGTTATCAAAATTTAGGGATGTTACGGGCTCCCTTCCTTAGAGAATTTTGTCCATAGACCAAATACTAGACATAGCAATCATCTGTAACAACTCCTTACAATCATATCGGCCTACCAAACTAGCAGCTACCTATATAAATCTAATATAGATATACCCTCAAAGTAGATCAGGATAAGTATCTCTAATCCTGTCTTTTGTCTTCCAAGTATAGTCCTTCTCGTCTCTCCACTGAACTTTTACCAACTTGGCTGTCTTGTCCCTCAATCTCTTCTCATCTCTCGCTACAACCCGAATTAGTTTTCAAACAAAAGTCAAATTAGGCTCTACTATCAATCTTCCAACCCTATCGGAGGAATAGTGGTCTCTGGATCATGCATTTACTTACGAAGTTGAGACACATGAAATACGTTATGGACACCTACTATACTGCTTGGCAACTCTACTTTGTATATGAGCTTCCCAATCCTCTCTATAATCTGAAATGGACCAACATATCTCGGTGCCAGCTTCCCTGACTTTTCAAATCATACCACACCCTTCATCGATGATACCTTAATGAAAACCTTATCTCCAACTGAGAATTCTAGGTCTTTACACCACTTATCTGCATAACTCTTCTACCTGGACTGAGCTTCCTTCATCCTTTCTTGGATCAACTCAATCTTCTCGGTCCCTTCTCTAAGCAAATATGGACCTAAGAATAATCTGTCTTCAGTCTCCAACCAACATGCAGATGATTTGCATGACCTTCCTTACATAGCCTCAAAAGGCGCCATTCCTATACTAGTCTGGTAACTATTATTATAGGAAAACTCAACCAAATTTAGGTGATCTTTCCTAGATCCACCAAAGTCTAATACACAAGTTCTTAGTAAATCCTCGAGTACCTTGTTGACTCTTTCCGACTACCCATTTGTTTAAGGGTGATACGAAATACTCATCTTGGGCTTAGTGCCTAACACATCCTATAGACTCTTCCATAATTCTCTAGTAAACAAAGCATCTATGTCACTAACTATACTACTAGGAACTCCATGCAGTCTAACTATGTGCTTCATGAGCAATTTAGCTAAAATAGGTGCCATCTTGGTTAACTTAATTGGAATGAAATGGGCACTCTTCGTCAACTTATCCACTATGATCCATATACTTTCATTTTCTCTATTTGACCTTGGTAACCCATCTATAAAATCCATGAATATCTAATCCCATTTTCAAATTGGAATCTCCAAAGGCTGAAGCAACCCACTTGGCTTCTGATGTTTGGCTTTCACTTGTTGACAGTTTGCACACTACCTAACTCACAAGCCAATATCCTGCTTCATACCATCCTAATAGAAGCTCCTTTTCATATCTTGATACATCTTGATCCCTCTAGGGTGAATCATAAACTTGGATCGATGACATTCTTCAAGAACTTCTTTCCTCAGGCCCTCAACATTCGAAACACACATGTGTCCCTTCTTTCTCAACTATCCTCTCTACTCAAGGCTAAATTCCTTTAGATCATCGATCTCCATTCCAACCTCAAACCTTCTAATACTATTGGCTAATACTGGATCCTCTTTCTACTTAGAAGCAATCCTCTTGATCAATACCGGTCGAACTTTAGTAGTCGATCTTAACTGTGCACTACACGTAGTAAAAGCTTCTAAATCCTTCCACTCTACCAACATAGCTAACACAACATTCTTATGTCTTCTTCCAATAGCATCTTATACCTTATTTCAATTCCCAGGAGTATACTCTATACCAAAATCATAAGCAGCCAAAAACTCTAGCAACATCTACTGTCTCATATTCAGCTCCTTTTGAGAAATAAGTATCTTAAAGACTTATGATCCATGTATAGCTCAAATCTTCCCTTAAGAGATAATGTCTCCAAAAATTCAATGCAAAGATCACCGCTGCCAACTCCAAATTATGAGTAGGATATATCACTTCATGTGGTCTAAGCTGTCGAGAAGCATAAGCAATAACTTTGCCCTTCTACATCAACACCGCTCACAATCCAGTCCCACATGCATCAATGTACACTACCAACCATTGGTTTGCGTCTGGAACTACTAACACTAGTGCGTTCGTCAACAAAAGCTTTAAATTAAGGAATGCTTCCTCACATTTGTTGGACCAAGTGAACTTCACATCCTTCCCGGTCAACTTAGTCAAAGGCGCTGCTATCTGTAAGAAATCCTTGATGAATCTCCAGTAATAGCCAACAAGTCTAAGAAAACTTCTAATCTCAATCACTGTCTCTGGCTCTTTCAATTATTAACAGCTTCAATCTTATCTGGATCAACTGACAAGCCTTTCTCTGAAACCACGTGACCAAGAAACTTGACCTCTTTCTTCCAAAAATAACACTTGAAAAACTTCGCCTTTAGCCGATGATGCCTCAGTGTCTCAAGTGCCACTATAAGATGATCCTCATGCTCTCTTTCATTCTTAGCGTATAATAAAATGTCATCTATAAACACCAGAACAAAACTATCCAAGTACTCTCAGAAAACTCGGTTCATCAAATCTATGAAGAAAGTAGGTGCATTCATTAACCCGAATGGCATTACTAACCACTCGTACGAAATATACCACGTCCAAAATGCTATCAAAGGAATACTGTATTCTGCCACCCTTAACTGATGAAAAAATGTTGCCAAATCCAACTGGGAAAATACTCTGGCTCCATACAACTGATCAAACAGATCATCTACTCTCGGCAAAGGATACATATTCTTAATTGTCCTTTTATTCAACTTTTGATAGTTGATACACATCCTCAATGACCTATCTGGCTTCTTCACGAACACCATGGCTACTCCCCAAGGCGAACTACTTGGTCTTATAAAGTTCCTTTCTTCAAGATTCACTAGGTGCACCATCAATTCCTTCATCTCGGTCGATGTCATCCTACTAGGTGGTCTACTTACAGGTTCAGCTCCTGGCACGAGATCTATCTGAAATTCAACAGCTTGTTTCGATGGTAGACCTATGACCATCTCAAAGGTATCTGCAAACTCTCTTGCTACTCGAACCTAACTTAACTCTTCTTCCATTCCCATGACACTCAATAATGCATAAACACTCCGGTGAGAATTCTCAATGGAGAATATAAATCGGTTATGACTGTTTGGGTGTCTTAATGATACCTCCCCATCCTGGTATAATATCCTAGCCTTATACTTACTCAACCAATCCACACCCAAAATGATTCCGAAATCTACGAAATCGAAAACATACAAATTGCATGCTAACTTATGACCAAACAAATCAAGTTCTAACTGGTCACATCTCATCCATAGAGTTGCATAAATTCCTATTGGATTCATAACCCTTAAGAAAGTAACAAGGTATGTGGGTTCTAAGCATAACCTATCAACCAAATTCTAGGATATAAATGAATGTGATGCGTCATTATCAATTAGTATCCTAATCGGTATATACTGAATCAAAAATGTATCTTCCATCATAGTCTTTCCTTTATCAACTGCAGTAGGCCTAGCTGATGGTGGTCCAATAGCAAAAACCTTCCCCTTATCTGCCCTTGCTGGCTCTGGACACTGGTTCCTATAATGCCCAACATGGTTAGTTGAAGCATTTCACATTCTTCTTATCTACAGCCTTCCTCTCCTTGCCTGACCGGCACTCATGTGCATAATGACCCTTATTGTCACACTTGAAACAAACTAACTCAGCTTTTGCCTTCTTGGTAGCATTTCCCTTATGGGCACCCTTCTTCTTAAAGAACATTCTTTTCATTCCATTAGAACCCTGGATTTCAACCGGCTTCTCTCTAGCACAAATAACAAGCATCTCCTCATAGAAAATTGCCATCTCCACCACTACATTACTAGGATCATGAAGATGTGGTAGGGTTGCCCTAGTAATCTCGGGCCTCAGTGCTCTAATAAACCACTCATTCCTCCTGATGACAGTGTTTATAGTATTATATCCATGTTGGGACAACTCATCGAACTTAGCGGCATACTCAACAATCGACATCTCTCCCTGCTCCAAATCGAAAAATTCCTCAACAGTGTTGACTTAGCAACCTCAGACATAAACCTTTGCTCAAATCTCCGTCGGAAATCAGCCCAAGTCAATTCCTCCTCCAAAACTCCAACAGTAAGACTATTCCATCAATGAAATGCTGACCCTTGCAACTGCCCAGAGGCCAGCCTCCTTTCTGCTCAGCATCTAAATCTGAATCAGCAAAGATACCTTCATAATGCAACGGCCGATTCTCTACTTCTTTGGCATCCTCTGTTCCCGTAAGTGGCTTCCCACCAAGACTGGTGTAATCTCTACTCATCTTAGCATAATTATTCGCAACTGGAGCCACAGGATTAGCTCTTCCAACATTTCCAACAACTCCAGCAGCAGCTCTTGCTTGCACCATGTTGACAAAGAACTGATACATCGCCTCATATCCACTGGTGGATTTAAAGAACCGACATTGGCCTTTGATTTTGGTTAGCATTAGCCTATCGACCTTGATTCCTCCTGGTGTTAGGTGAAGCATTTCCATTAGTTGTGGTGTTTCCTCCACCAAGATTTCCTCTTCCGTTTCCTACCTCGATATCTTCTTTCTTGTAAATTTGCATATGAGCCTTAGTAAGATACAGAAGAATGGTCTAAGAGAGAGGGGAATACATACTTATATATATATATATATATATATATATATATATCAAATACAAGTATGTTACCATAGAATTATCCCAAACTTCGATCTTATTTTCTGATTCATTATATTATGTTTTTGAAAAATCTTTTATGTTTAAATTTTCTTTAAAGTTTCATAAACCTATGCTCTGATACCAACTTGTAACAACCTCTATCTTAAGACCATAAGCTAAGCGCTACAGATGCTGTAGTCATCTATAATATTAACTTCTGGCGACAAAATACGGTAATGCTAGATTCATTGATACAGTAGAAACATATGGATATGAAATAAAAAAAAATTTTCAAAACAACTTTTTCATTACATTTCAAATCCAAATTTCAGATTCATTTCATAATCCCACAATAATATCCACGTATAGACTAATATGATTATTACACATACGCTAAGAGCAACGTATGAAGATGCCCCCTTGGATGATCAAAGTATATAATTAGGCAAGTAAACAACTTTTCCATTACAATCAAAACACAGCAAAATAAAGAGATCTCTTATTAACTAGCTTGCCTCCTGCATGTCTCCAGATGCTTTATTCATCTAAAAGAGAACCCGAAAACCTTAAACCTCAAACTAATCCAAATCAATTGAGCACCCGAGAGTTTAAAGGGAAAATTTGAATTTCGAGTCAGACATAAAGCCTAGCATGAATAATAATCTACCATCTTAAACCATTTAGATATCTAGTGAGACCACGACACTTAGCGGAACAGGCTTTCATAAAACCATATACTATGCTCCTACATCCACAATGGATAAAACAATTTAAAATAATATGATGATATGCATATAAGTTAAAACACTCGGGATTTCTCATCCCTTGTTTAATTGACTATGTGTTATATTTATAGTTTTTAGGGTCACTATTAACCTATTAGTTTTCATGGGCTGAGTAATAACCTTTTTAATGTTTATGGATTCCCTGTCCAACTTCATAGTTTTCGTGGGATTGCTATTAAGCTATTGTCCCCTGCCAATAACTTCATTGTTTCATGGGTTCTTCCTAAATCTATTGGTAACTCCAATAACTTCTATCTTATCGTATTTTTCATAGGTTGATTAGAAACCTATTGACATTTGTCAATAACTTAATCCAGATATTGTTTTCATGAGTTCGCTACAAACCAATTGGCCTGTGCCAACCACTATCTAATCATAGTTTTCATGGGTTTACTTTGAACTGATTGGCTACTATCAATAACTTTTCTAAACATAGTTTTCATGGACGCACTATGAACCTGTCTATTTGACAACTTCTTTAATCAGTATTTAGGCATCCTATATCCTAGTCTATCTGACCTTCTGGATGCAATTCTATCCATTCAGGATTTATTCAATTTATATTCACTACTGGGTAAACATAGCTGATTATTCTTCCCTTCCTCCCCAGAATATAGTTATGAGTCCATTTATTAGTGAATATGTATATGAAGAAGTAAACATAATAACATACTAGTACCAACGCCTGTGGTTTAATATCCTTGAAATTATTTTCACACAAAACATGGTTAATCCCTTTAATCTATTACTTTATCAAGGAAAGCTTCTATAAAAACTTATACTTAAAGGTTACTTTAAAACTCATTTATTTATGAGATGGTTTTCTTAAAAATTTGAGATTGGGTTATTTGCTTTGAAAAACTAAGGCTTTCGAAACCTTAAAACATTACTTTCGAAACCCTTGGCTAACCTCCTTTGGAAGCATGGAAAGCTTCTTTTTAAAACATTGAATACATGCCTTTCGAAGCTCTTTAAATCATCTCTTTCGAAACCAAAATGTACCTTTTTAACAGGACTTAAAACATAGCTTCGAAACCAATGAAAGCACCTCTTTCGAAACCATTGGGTTCTGCTTTAAAACATCTTTTGGGTCAAAGAAAATATATAGGATACTATCTCTTTCGAGACCTCTAATCTTTGTATAAAATTGTTCGGGGAAAGTTTGATGGCATCGACACCATCCCTTTAAAAGCTTCAAAATACTTAAGTAAAACATTGAAGGTTAGCATCAAAATCCCCTTTCGACACCATCGCCTTTTGTAACGACCCGTTAAATTAATAATATTAAATGAGTTAAATTAATATAATTTCTAATCTGATTTAGAAAAAAAAAAGCTTTAAGATTTATTTGAGAAAATGTAGTAATTTGTTATAGTAATTGGAATTTAATGTAACAATTTAATTTTTATGACAATAGTTTTGGATAATGTAATTGTCACACTTTGTTAAAAGTTAATGTTAAGAAACCAATAAATGTTGAATTAGTGAATATTAATAAAATATTTACTAGAATGGGATTCATTTAATATTAAAATAAATAGTAGGATTGTTTCATTTGGTGACCGTTGAATAAACCAATGCAATAAGTGTAGATAAAATTTTTATGAATATTGTTCGATAATGAATGTACTAAAAAACGGTAATAAACTTAATATAAGAAAACAAAGGCAAATTGTGTATTAATTAATGAATTCATGAATCAGTGTATGGACTTAGTGTAACTATACGTAAATGTACGCAATAAGGTTGTGAAATACCAATGATTTGGATTTCCAATTTATATTAAACATAATGTTGCTAGAAATTGGAATTCACTGTTGTGTGAAATATATGAGAAATCAAGTCAAATGTAAATTATACCGTAGATGATATACTCTTTTAAACAGTAGGATTTTTAAATAAATAAACGTTTCACTTAGGTTTCAATTGGATAACTTATGTAGTTTAATGGAGAATCAATTGCAATTAATTGCCATAAATTAGTGATGATAGGGTAGTTTGATTTGGCCTTTAAGAAGCAAAGAAAAAGAAAGCCAAGATTTATGAATTCATTTGCAATGTGAAATGCAAATCTTGTGGATTGTTTTTTTTTACAAATGGAATTAATATTTAACCATTACGTTAGTGGAGTCTGATAAGTTAAGGTAGATAATCAATGGTAATTTACCTAATTCAAAGGATATATTAATATAAATATGGGTAAAATGAGGTTAGACCAAGGATATATTATTGATTGCTTTTTAAGGCTTAATTAATACGTGAAATAGACAAGATTCTACATTCAAACATGTATACAAAGCTAAGTTGTAAATAGAAGTACCAACGTAATATAATGTAAATAGATGGGAATCAACATTTATTTATTTATTTAATGGAATTTAATTTCTATAGTATGATAATCGCAATTAAATGAAATTGAAATAGCTAATTTATACGTTAGTTGAAATTTAGCTGGAATATGAGGATTTTTATTTGGATTTAAGATATGATAAATTGGATTTATTGCAATAATTAATTCTATAAGATGAGGTTAATACTTATTCTATTTATAATTAGACCAAATTGTTGATATAGATTTTTAGAAAGCAGAATCTATAAATTAGTTTGAGTATCAAATTCAATAATTGCGCTTATTGCATAAATAAAGGGAATTTAACGTTAAATATTACGTTACTGAAATTTAAAATAGACTTTAAGAATAATAATGTGAATCATGAACCAAAGTATGTGGCATCCCTATTTTGGATAAAAGATAAGTATACAAGGATTAAAAATGTAATAAATAGGTTTTGAGGAACTTATTTATAATTCCTTAATATAAGGAAGCGGAGGAATGTATACTGAAATTTGATAGACTTGTCAACTCTAATTCACAGCCAAACTTGTTAAATCATTTAAATTGATTTTAATTTACATAAGCAATAGAATTGGGACAATTTTACAATATTCATATAGAATTGGATTTCTATAATTTAATTTATTTAATGAATATTAAAAATAGCCTTTTTGGCCACGGACTCGGATTTCGACGAAACCAGTTTCATCGGATCCGTATCGGTGAATTATTATAGGGTTTCAAGTTTCGTATCGATCGGACTTGTCGTTTGATCGTACGGGCGTGAAACGCCTTGAAATCAATTTTAATAAAATCAATTTGAAATCAATTTGGAAATTTTGTTTTCAGCATAACTTCTTCATACGACCAAATTTGGACGTGAAACTTTTTCCATCGCGTTCAGAATATTTTAAAATACCTATCTGGATATATGGGTTTGAAAAATTTCGTTCCGGGGTCAGAACGGGCTTTTTGGGCCTTAGTTTGTTTCGTACGTTCATCTATCTAGTCTATCTACTCTAACCCAACCCTACCTATAAATATACAGTTATAAACCCTAGCTCCATTCTATTGTCTATTTGCTGTATGTTCACCTTCTTCAAGCTTCTCTTCTTCTTCAATGGGGGCTAACCCTAGATCCAGTCAGTTCAAAAAAAAAAAATTCAAATTCAAATTCAAAAAAAAAAAAAAAATCGGATCTGTAGCAGCTTCTGGTCGCGCTTCGGGTTTCAGGGGAGAAAACCCTAGAGCAACTTCGGGTCAGGAAGAAAATGACTCGGGTCGCTCCGGGTCGTTTTGGCGAAAACTCCAAGCAGGCACCGGGGAATTTAGGCGGCGCACCGAAGTCGAACCCGAAGTCGACCCAGGACCAGAATTTTCCATTTTTCAAATTTTCATAACTTTTGCATACGAGCTCGGATTCACGCGCGGTTTATTTTGCTGGGATCGTATCGGAATTTCTAATGTTTTGACGCTGGTTTGGACGAATTCCGAGAAGGGCGAATTTTGAGTTTAAATTGAATTTAAATTCGATTTAAATTCCAAAGGTGAGTGTTTAAACCCACTCACAACTACTATAAGCTTTTATGTTTGTTAAATTAATTTTAGAAATGAATAGAAATTTATTTATGAGTATTTGGCATGTTTATTTCACTCATATTTGTTGAATTGCATTTATTAAGTTTAACTATTAATTTAATTTATTTATTGCGTATTAATTGATAGTTAGAATTTATTTGTTTGCCTATAAACTGCTAGTTAACAGTTATATAGATTATTACTGAATATAAACTGTTAGATTAATAGTTGTTAAATTTAATCTGAATAAAATTGCCAGTTATTACCTGTTATATATTATCAAATATAAATTGTTATTGATTGATATTGCTTGATGATTGTGATTGGATGATGGGTGATGTTGATGGATGTTTTATTGTATATCATTAAATTGCAAATTATCATGCATATTTCCTTTCATTCGGGATTGTGGTTTGAAATGATATACAACCGCAAAATTTTATATCTTTTAAATTGCGGATTGAAATAATAAATATCCGTATCACTTGACCATAGGATAGAAAATTTTATACAGGCACCGCGGTCTATATATAACTATTTTAATGTGATTTCTATGGTTTGGATGGAATACGGTTTATAATAATTTTAAATTTTATATTGTATAAATATTATTCTTCCATATGTATACATATGAAGTTGAAATTTTTGAAAAAAAAAGGTGTATAAAAATGGAAGAAAATTAAGAAAATGGAGTTTAATAATTTATATCATATATTTAAATGTTAAGTTTGAAAATTTTAAGATATGATATTTATAATTGGATTTTTTCCAAAATAAATTGAAATGAATATTCTAGTATAATTTGAATTGGGAAAAATATATATATTTTATTACTAGAAATTGAAGTCTTATTATTTATGGATTTTATATGAATATTCAAGACTAATTAATAGAACAATTGATTTGTTGAAAGCATAAAATCCAACTTTAGTTTGAAATATTGATACTCAAAATGGATATACGTATATATAAATAAATTGAAGTGGTTTTGGAACTTGAGAGAGATAATATAAATTTTGGTTTAGACTTTAATAAAGAAATATATTTGTAAAGCCATGAGAACTATTTTCTTTACAAAGTAACATTTAAGTTAAACCATTTAATTCATATACCGTTGAATGTCCAAACCATTCAAGTTTTTAGAAGTTATGGTTTTAAATTATGATTTTCAAAATATTATGCTTTGAAAATATTTGATTTTCAGACGTTACGAAGTTAAAGCATTATGATTTTGGAAAAGAATTATATTTGGGATAAGTGATAAAATATGGTTTTGGGTTTTGAAATGATATCGTATTCATGGTTATGAAATGGAATGTTTATTCTGATTTTTAAAGTATAACCTATTTTTAAATGACCGCAGTGTTATAATAACGATGGGTTGGCAAAGAGACCGGGATCGGATATGGACATACTCTCTGTCGATACCGAAAACCACTTTGACTAACCGTGTACGCGGTGGAGATTCCAGAATGAAGTAGGTGGTGGCGACGTTTCCTGTAAGGTAAATACGTGGACCCGACTCTCGTGAGTTGGCATAAGGTGGCTAAAACAGGAGCGATTCTCAGGCCAATGAGGTCATTCCTCTGATCGGACCCTCCTCTTCGATATTATACTTTGATTCTGGATTGATTCGGTGGCCACTTCTATATTTTGATTTTGGGGAGTTAGTCCGAGGTGGGCGGTAACTGCGGCTACGCGTTTCCACCAGCCTGGATAGCAATTGGTATATCTACCCTGGCATCGCCTAGTTGTGCCGTGTCACCTACCATACCGAGCCTTTACTATGAGTTTCTATTTGTGTCGTACCTATGGAGTATCCTCTGGTAGCTTCCCGATCAGGAGGTATTACGGTACTGTATAGACTATTGGCATTATTTGTGTTAAGGGCTATATGGGTAACCCCTTAACGCTATTAAAAAGTAAGTTTATTTTACAAATAGACACTATTATAATAGCACAATATACTACATAGTAAATAGTTTAACGGATCCTTAGGAGATGTAAATCCCGAACATCTCTTGAGTTACTGTGCTCATATTTATTTTTGTTAATTTAACTCACATAAGATCTTTTAGTCTGACTCGAGTGTTTTTGTCTTTTCAAATTCGCTCGGGTCAGTCCGAGCGTTTCAGGATCGAAGATTTTAGCTTTGAAGGACGAAGACGAAGAATCCGTATTATATTATTTACAGTATTGCACCACACTCTAAAATTTCCGCTGCATTGATTGTATTGGTATGTGTAACTCTGATATTCATTGTATAAGTAAAATAAATATTTTGTAAACAGTTATCATGAACTGTATATTGATTATTATATTTTATCCTTCCGCTGTGAGATTCTATTTTGTTTTATTTCTTCTCTATTTTTTTCTTATTTACCCCATAACAATTCGCCTTTGCGTATGCTTTGAATTGGCACGTGTGTCGGTTTAAAGTGTGCGAAAAGGCGGGATGTTACACCTTTGAAACTGTTGAACCCATTTGAAAGAATTTAGGAAGTGGCTTTGTATAAGTTTTAAAAAAAGGCTACCCTTCAAAAGCATAGATAATTTCGATACACTCGAAAGTAAAAGAACAACAGTAGGGTTTAGACTGGGTCGGAGCCACTTCTTTCGAAAGCATTACTTTGTCAATAAAGGAACTCAGTCGAAAGCTTATACTTTAAAACATAAGATGGCAACCTCCTTCAAAAGCAATTTAGAAAACCTCTTTCGAAAGCATATGTTTTGACTCCTTTGAAAGCTTTTAATAAAACAAAGTAGGCGCCAATCTTTTTGAAAACAAGGCAAAAGTTTCGATCCCATCAGAAGCTATGCTTTTGACACTATGCCTTCCGCCTTTCTGCAATCCACTTTGTACCAAACTCATTGATACAATGTGTATTGGTTTCGGCTTTAATAGGTTTCAACAAGGTTGGTTTCAACTCGATTGAAGGCGGAAGCACATGGTCGAAGGATGTTTCTAAAGAAGGCGGAATCCACTTTTCTAGGTAAAGGCTAAAACTAAGCTACTTTTAGTAATTACTTTATAATCTTTGGGTCTCATATACCTCAGACGCTTCTTGATGTCTTGTTTTTACCACCAACACCTTAGTTACTCCTTTTTGGGTTATTTTGTTTTCGACATTTGTAGCAACATTTGCAGAACTGTCACTACTCTATTTAATAGCAACACTGTTCTGTACTACATTATTTGATATCCTGCCATCAATTGATCTTGTGACCCGGTCTGCCTCTTCCAGGTGCGTAAGCTAACACTCTTTATGGTAAAATTCTTCCACAATGAGTAATTACTTTCTTTTAAGCCATCTACCAAATTCCAATCTAGGTGAACCTCCTGGTCAAAGCCACAAGACAATCTCTTCTTTTGCATTACTAAGCTCAGTTACAACAATATTAATTCAAATAAAAAATCTTTCACAGTCTCTCTGAAACTCTAATGGATGTTCAAAAAAGGCATCACATCCTTGGGTCAAGCATTGTGGAGTCTAAACTGCTATATGAACTTCCTTGCTAGTTGATCAAAAGAAGATATGGACCTCGACACAAGCTGACTGAACCACATTATGGCTATCATTCTAAGAATATTGGAAAGCGTGTATATCTTACTGCATCAATGGCTCAGGCACTATCCATGTGCTACTATATTTAAAAGATGTTTTCTCGCATCTATCATTCCATTATAAGATGACATTGTCAGCATAACAAAAATTTTAGGATACTTTTCTAGCAATACATTATTAATGATCAGGGTCCCTCTAACACCGCTTAAATTGAATGATAATTATTTAATAAGAAATTAATTAATAATTAGTAACACCGAAAATATAATTTTCACAAATGTCAAAATTCAGTTATCAAATTTACACCATTGTGTTTGTGGAGATTTTCTGATCAATTTTCATATATAAAGTTTTACGATCGGAGTTAAAATGAAAAAGTTATTAACATTTGAATAATTCAAATCAAAAATAATTATATATGCAATTAAAGAAACAAATATAAATAACCATGATGATTAATGTTAACGGTCAATTAGTTCTTACTCAATGTCTAATTATGATTAACCTTAAATCAAATCGGTCAAAATAGAAGAAAATATGTAGTATAACGAATTAAACAAATGGTAGAAACGTATCAACTATAAGAGCGACCGGTCGACCCCTTTGTTGGGACCGGTTGATCGTTAGCAGTCGACCAGTAGGTGTTGAGTGGTCAACCGGTAGTGTTGTTTGGCACCCAGACCAATGTCCTGGATTTGAAAGAGTATAATATGACGACCGACGTTGATTTGATCCCCTATAAATACAGGTCTAACCCTCACTTTTCTTTTCATATTTTCTGAAGCATGGCGAAGCTTTTCCATTTTCTTTTCTCTACAAATTCTTAATTCTAAATAAAACTATAATCTATATACGTATATTCAAGTGGAGAATTGGAAAATTTAAAGGTGAATGAAAAAAATTATATAATATTTGATTTATTTCATTGTAAATATGTTCCTTATATGCTTGAATATAATCATTTTGGATTTGTAAACTTAATTATATGCATAGTGAAATTGAAAAACATGCCTACATATTCTATGATTGTTAACTTGAATTAAATATTGCATGTACTTGAACCTGGAAAATAAGGGTGAAAGTGGTCCCTAAGTTAATGAGTTGTATAGTAATTCCAGGTTTGTTAGGTAAACAACATATGTTAGTAAATATGAATTAGATGTTACCATAAGATGAATTTGGATTTAAGTAGTATTTTAATTCATTGAAAAGAAGTGTGTTGCCATGTAAATTTCTATAAATGATCTATTTTATAAATATGAGTAAAAGTGTAACTTTTGAAATAACAAATAATATGTTTAAAAGAAAGAGATGTACAAAATGTATTTGTTTACCGTATTTTGTATTGTCTATTTCAATAAAAACAAAAAGATAATTTCTTGTACTTATAACACAACACAAATTCCCTTTTAGACAAGTTATGGAAATTTACAGCATTAACATTTTCTTTTGGAGGATGTAATTCCAATGCAGAAATTCCTAAATATAAATTAAAAATTATAAGTAGTAATAATAACAACAGTCTAATTATAAAACGAATATATTTGATAAAGACAAGTTAGAAATTAAATAATAAGCGACAAAATGTAGGTAAAATAATATGATGAGTAAATAAGAAAGTTAGTAATCAAAGGAAGATAGTAAGTTGAAAAGGAATGATAGAAGAAATCTAATGAATTAAAGAGGAAGTAGGCAGTAAAAGATATTTAAATCTTTTAAGTTAAAAGTAAGCGGTAAATTGCATTAAATTGATATTAAAGAAATAAGGAGTCAGTCATGTAAAAATAACTGAACATTAACAATGAATATTAGGGGCATGGTAAATAAATATATATGAATGAATAAATAGCCCATGCGTTTATGACGGATGCGAACTATTAAATTTAGCCAGTATCTTAGATTAAATAAGAATGACGTAATGATTGAAATGAGTTAGAAGCTGAGGTCGGTATTGTTACACAATAGAAGTTTACCTACCACAAGGGGCTATTGGCAGTTGTGTATACATTATACTGATGTGCGACATATGCAATTGTAGGACTCGTAGGATTATATGTTCGCGTATAGGTGAAGGGAATATACCAGTAGGAAGGTTTCTCCCAGTCGAAGTGTAAAAGAATAAGTAGAGTCTGCTTTAACCTTTTAGATGATACGTTTTAAGTAACCAAGTTGGCATTTCCTTATTGCATAAGGCAATCTAAATGGGACGGTGAACAAGACTTGACGCTATGACAGTGAGATTCGTACAATATATAAGGAATATGAGTTAGTTATATAGGTTGAGAATGTCATCGGTCCTAAACGGTTAGCGGAAAGACATTGGTTATGGCTAAATGAACTACACCATCTGTTACTGTGGATCACGTTCAGGACATGCACCGACTCACAGTTGCTTATTAGTTTGTTTGTTATTAAGGGATGAGGCTAGTTAATCTTTCAAAGTGAGTATTTTAAAAAAAATTAGAATAGTCCAGAAAGCTGAGACTATGATATAAAGCAAGACGAGATAGAATATGGCTAAATAGTTATAATGTCGTTATTAGGCACTACGTGAGTTGCTTGGTATGCACTGTGACGCGGACGTGATACAGCGTTGATGATGGATCCTAACAAAGTGCTGAATTATAGATACTAGTGGAGATAATATCTTGGTCCAATGAGAGACTATGGTACTTATATATACATTCACATACACATATGTAGTTATTGTCTACTTCGAGTAGATATGATGTATCGTACAGATAAGTGAAGTCAAGAAAACTAAGTAATATAATAGACATAACTGTAATGGATGACAATCGACATAAACTAGTGTTATGTATAAAATATGTAATTTACCAGTCATTAGAACGTTGTTCCGACACCTTTCTTATTACAACACACATGATTGTTTTAGAAGACAAGTATTGGTAGACGGTAGAAACAGTGAAAGGACAGATCTCCTTATGCATGCTCGATACTTACAAGGGCACTAAAAGATTAAAGGTGTCAGCCATGGTTAGTAATCATATATTTTATTATACTTTACTATTTTGCTATGAGTTTATATCGATAGTTCTTTGATATGTTTTTTATTTGCAGAATACCAAATACCAACCATCCGTATTTAGATGGAGTTAGATTTTTGATTTAGCAAAAATTCAGGCCTACTAGGGTGTAGGTTGTTACAGTCCCACTAGGAGACAAATAATATTCGTCATTACTTCTCATCTGATTTTCATTCAATGGTCTTCTTACTATATCAGCTATGGACTCCTACCTGGTCTCGGTAACTGGATGATGATTATCAGGAACACCACCGAGTGTTTAACTTTATAAATGTTTTCAATTATTTACATTACATCTAGGCTTCCTTGTCTCTAGGAAAGTCATTTGTTTGTTGTCATCCTTTCCAGGATGGTTGTACAATATTCGTTTGAACACCACCAAATTGACTATCAACAACTTGCTCAACATTAACATCAACCTCCTTATGGTACTCACTCTCAGAATTCTAAGAATGACTCTTCCAGATTAACTGATACTAAATTATGGCCTTTCAATAGAAAATTTTCCAAGTTTCATTTTTGACGTCCTATGATCCCTTCTTTCATTTTCTGCTTACCATCTCTCTGATTTATATCTGATGAAGGAGAGTTCTCTTCTTCTTAGTCAGAAGCTATTGAATCTCTATGGTCTCTAAGGTGGCTGAGTAATCATAGCAAATCTCATTTCTATCTCCTTGAAGATAGCTTTTTGACTTTTCAAGATCTTTTTATTCATTTCAGATATCATTCGATCAAACTTCACCTTTATCACTACCTTTGATGCACTCAGGATTTCAGCAGGAGTGGATTAATTTGGTTCCTCCATATGTTGAGAACCTTCACTTTCTACTTCAGTGGTGGGTCTTGAGGCTGTTGATTTCACCTTATCCTTTCTTTGGGCCATTGTTTTTAGATCCAATGATAGACTTTCTTCCTAATCTACCACGGATCTCCAACACCAAACTTTTAGATATAGCTTATGGATGGCTCAAATCAAAATTCTAAGTTAGATTTAAAACCGAGAATTTCGGTTTTTCCAGTGAAAGCACCAAAATGCTTGCTCCAAAAGTGAGACAAACAACTAATCAAGCAACAAACAAAAATTGTGAAAGTAAAGAGACCAAAAGAAAGAAAAAATACAAAAGAGTTAGAGTGGTTCGGCTAAAATCAACAGCCTACATTCACTGTCAACTTTGTTACCGATATACTTTGCTCTTACAAAAAGAATCTTACAACTCAGTATCAAATAACTAGGGTAAGGATCGACAAAGTTTTGATGTAGAATCAAGTAACAAAGATAACAGAAAAAAGGTCACTTTTTAATGCACATTCTCCTCTACTTATAGACAAAATCCATCACCTAAATTATTGGAAGTTTCTCAATCACATTTTTCGCTTCAAGCTCGAAGTTCTAGTTAGTGATCGTGGCCAAAATCATGAACAAACATGGATTGGTATGAGTTATGCGACATTGTCCCTTTTTGCTCCATTTTGGCTTTAACTTCTGCCTTTTGACCAAGTCATGCTGACCTATTGTACTTTACAAAATAGATCGGTACCGTGTTATGGCAATGATGGGTCAGTACCGAGTTCTGCACTAAACTTAAGTCTTTGTCTTATTTAGCTTCTCATCATTTGACTTGTCCAAAAGTGGCTAAGTACTTTCTTATAGTCAATAAAGATCAATATCGACCCTTGGAATTTCATCTGGATTTTGGCATATGATTTGCATTCATGACTTCTGGTTCATTTCAAAAGCATTCAGCAGTTCTAATTCATCGAGATATCGCTTGGTTCAAAAGTAGGATAATACCTATCTACTGCTCTAGCGACGTACACAACAAGATCATAACATTTTGTTCTTCCAGTTTATTCAAACTTACCGCTTTCATCTTCATTATCAAAATCCATCAAATGTATTTAAGTACACCTGTAATGAAGCCTTGTCCTTCATCTTATATGTGAAATACGTTTGCAACAAGATCAAATAATTTAAGAGTGAATTTTTCATATATAATTGGTCCAAGTTGTCCAAAATGCCTTTGGTGGTGTTCTAACCACTAATCTCGTAAATTACACTTTTCCTATAGTAGTAAATGTCCATTTTACCATCTCTTCTTTTTCAACCTTCGAAATATTCATCGGCATCAAATGCGTATAAAACACAACATGACGTACGCGATTCCACCTTTGAGCTGTCTTCATCTTCCATTTCCATTTTCAAAATTATTTTCACGATTACATTGCCCTACCAATTGTACCCGATGCCACATATGATCCACGTACATATGACATTACGTTATTACTACTACCAATACCCTTTGTGGGTTAGCTGCGTCATTATTCGATTTCGACATTTCAACAAACACTTTGTGCGCACCCTGATATTTTAATACCCAATTTAAAAGGACTTACACAGATAATCAATAAACTATCAAATCTATATCCAAACACGAATAAATACAAAAGTCAGCGGAAGTTCTAAACAGATCGACATAACTAACGCAAAATAATATTACAAACAGTTTCTCAATCCAACACAATCAACCAATGATAATAATAAAAAGAACACGATAATAAAATAGCAACATACAAACGATACCAAATTTATAATGGTTCCACCAACGTCGTATTAGTGCACACTCATTTTGGGGAGAACTTTTATTAATACCAAAGAGTGAAATTAATTAAAATATTGTTTCTTTTAAGTAATTTTATGGAGATAGATGAAGAAATTTTAATGGTGTTGAACAAAACCCTAGATCCAATTGATCACTTCATTCTATTTTAGCTTCTCTTCTATGGTACAAGAGATTTACAACCGAAATTGATGAAAATGCACAAGGAAAATGTCTCTTTTGATTTGCCTAGAAAAATCCTAATTCAGCTAATCAGTCGACTGAAGCAATTAAACCTAAATTCACCATCAACAAAACAGTGGACTGGCCCCTTCAAACAGTCTAGTGTTCAAGGCAAAACAGTAGACTGACTCTAGATTGTTTGCCTTTTAATAGTCAGAGTTAATTTGTCCAAAACCTCATTGTTTACCCTTAGGAAAATATACTGGTTTTTTTTCCCTTAATTAGTCGATTGTTCGGTTTTCATCAATCGACTAATTTGTTATGGCAAAGTTTTTACAGCATGTTGCAAGGTCTTTCTTCCTTCGAATTACAGCAACTCTTTTATAAGAGCTTCAAATCGCAAACCTTTTGAACTGTTAGAAATCTCATCCAATGCTCTACATTTTCGTATTTATAGTATGGTCTGCATCTGTTTAGTTTTGTTTCAATGTCTTCTATAGTTTAACTCTAAGCATCATAAATTTCGTATATCTGTCTGTGCTAGTCCTCTAAAATAACAAAAAAAAAAAAATCGGGAGGTCTTACAATTATGCGTGTTGTTTGCCAACATTATGACGCTAATTTATATGTTGAAAGAAGAATTATAAAAGTTTGATAAATATAGAGAGAGATACGACAGAATCAGCAAATGTATGTATATATGTATGCGTGCATGCAAAGTACGACTACTACTACAGTTAAGCAAAATATAAGTAGCAGCTTGGATTTACGTAATCACATTATAAACAACACCATTCCACATTACACAATCATTTCACTCACAGAACAAGAATGACAAATTAATCAAAGAATATGAAGCAGAAATCCACTCAGTAATACTACTTTATATCACAATCGGTCAGGACATTTTTATGTCCTCGTCCTTAACTGTGCAGGTGATGCTCCATGTATAGCAAGAATGTAGATGAGTTGCGTCAATGAAAGTATAATTGAGAACGCTTCCATCACTCTCTGCAAACATATTTTCCACCATTTATATATCATTGATCCAGTAAAATCAAATGCCTAGATAATCATAACCTGACAAAACTAAACGTTGAATACAGTAATTTTGACTTATCTAGATATATACTTGAGGCTTAAGGTAGATATGTGTTAAAATTGGATCTTCCAGTCTTCCTTGAAGTATGAAATATATATACCTAATTGCGTTTCTTTTCCAATATAAAAAATAGCCAACGCAGTTCACTCGTGGAGTTGTGCCATTAGATCATGAAATCAGAGAGTTCACTAAGAGGTGCTTTTTAGCCCATGCATTGAACATGCAAAGAATGAAAGTGTTGAGTATATAACTTACCAGTCGTGTATTTCTTCCCCCAATGTCAATTTCTTTCCAAGCCAAACTGCAACCGAAGCAAAAACAGCTTTTTTATAGCGTTTGTCTTATTCTTAACCACTAAAAAGTGCAAACATGTATCTATTTATGATAGGATCTATTTGTGGACTTGTTATGACTCACCCCATTGCTAGCAGGGTTAATACCCAGGCGACGACAGCTGAAGAAGCTGCAGCAGGCAGACTATCATAGGTCCACGAACGAATGTGGTTGAGCCCAGCAATAGCAGATCCGGCCCCCACAACTCCTGCTAGAAGAGCAAATAACACAAAGAATCCTGTTGCGTTGTTTCCCATTGGAAAGTATATCGGAGAGTATTCTGCTGGTATCTTCAGGTCAGAATCTACATCCACAATTTTATTAACTTGGTAATTCACACTTGTATTTCATGAATAAAATCAGTATAGCTCAGGGATAATTCACTATGTGTTTGTGTGTGCAGTGTTGATAATTATGTGAGAAATCATACGTATAAAGTATCCTCGCCCAATAGCAAAATCAACCGCCCAACCAGCTATTGAGGCCAGTATAACATACATGCAGAAGTTGAGAATTAGGAACAAGGAAGCTACAGGTTTCTGATCAACCATTTTGTGGTATTAATTTATAGCCTGATTGAGCTAATTTATTTTTGTTGCTAATGTATAGAAGCCAAGGTATTTGATTCTAATGTTATAGTAGGATTTATATAAGAGAAGATTATGCAATGCCATTTTTTAAAGGCTTGATATTCTTTGCCTGATATCCACGACTTTAGTTCCCATTTGATTATTTGTGGGGTTGTGCTAGTACAAGGATCCTTTGATCGCAAGTTTGGAGTGGGAAAATTGGATCCTCTGTTTTGAAGAAAGTCCTGTGTGCGCACCTTTTTTTTCTTCATGTCTAACCTTTGGACTTGAGAAATGTTTCTTTTTTCATTTCAATTATAAAATACAGTGGAGAATGACTGGATTTAAAATGATGCGCACATTAAAATAAAAAGGCATGTTTGGCCTGTATAAGTGGAGTACCTCTACTTAGTACATATTATTTATTTACCTAACAAATCTAATTGTAGATTTTGAGGTCAAATTGTCCATGCTGAAAGAGTAAATTTTTACATCAAACAAGGCAGAATATTGGATGAGGCAAGTTTTGCAAAGCATGGCAATAAACAGATCTCAAAGCTTCGAACCCTTTATTCTTTGATTTTAATCATTCATAGGATGTAAAGAGTGAATTGAAGGCAACATATATTCTTTTCTTTGTACAGTGAGATTGTATGTATCATTTTCAGCAAGGCTAGCCAGTTTTATAGCGAGCCGTACCACAACTATTAATAATGAAAAAACAGGTGTTCTGTACACGTACATAACAACTATTTTGGTTTTATAGCGGCCGAACCATTAAAAAAAATAAAAATACAGCATAGAAGTTTGACATGGCATCAAATTACTAAATACAAGATGGTACTAAGTATCATCCCCAAAGGAGGAGATACTGTCACCATCGTCTAATACTAGTTCAATGACATGAATACAATCAGCAAATAGAGCCACCAAGTTAGGAACATAGTCCACTAAATCATACTAGTAAAGCTATTTTCGATCCCAGTTCTCGTCAGTCAAAACGGTTCTATTTTCATTATCATCCTCTCCAAGGGACGAAAGAACAAGGTCTCCCCCTTGATCAGTCAAAACGGTTCTATTTTCATTATCATCCTCTCCAAGGGACGAAAGAACAAGGTCTCCCCCTTGAACGTGGTAATATAACCTACGTTCCTCACCCTCTCTATCAACATACATATGATAACTAGCATACTTCAGGGAATATCTCATTTCAAATTTTACAAGTACTCATGTACGCTCATATGAATTCCGCACAATCTCATTAACGGCCAGTGAAAACTTTTCAGGTTCGGTCACAGTGCAGGTGTTAATAGCTGAAACAGCAATAGTAGTGGTCTCAAAGGAGATAGAAGTTGCCAAATCATAATCGTGCGACACAACGAATCAACCAAAGGAGTGGAAACCTACTCAGTTGGACCATTAACTACTGTAACAGTAGCAAAAGGATCAGTATCAGCATGATGAGAAACTACAGCGTGTGTAGGAGGAGCAGGAGCCATGGGATTCGAAACACATTTAAGAACTTGCCTAGGTAGCGGAATCTTGTCTGGAAGGGGCTGTGTAGCAGAGACGGACCCAGATGTACATGTGTCTAATGAATGCCCAAATGGCTGACAAGATATTCAAATATCATGTTTCCATTTATACTAAACATCAACTTCCACATTGTGACCTTCTGCTAATCTAACATTCAACTTTGACAGCAATGGCTTAGTTGGGGAGATCTCAATCAAAGCTTTAACATACATGAAACTCTTACAAGTCTCGATACTAATATCAAAATACTTAAGGTCACCAATAAGACTAACAAGCCAATTCAAACTAATCAAGGGCTACAAGACAGATGGAATATGAGTAAAAGTGACCAAACTAGAATAGAGAGGACCCGCTCTCTAGCTTCGTCCACTCTAAGACTTCATGGTGTGACAACAAATGGTTTCCCCTCAATGATTATCCGATTATACTCTAGATCTCTAATCTTATCTTCCTTGTTAGCGAATTTGAAATAAATATGGTATTGAAATATTAGACATAAAGACTACCTTTCAATTTCTAGACGCGTTTGCATTGATCACGGACATCTTTATATGGGGGAGAAGAATCCAAGAAAAATCCAACTAAATACTCAGACCAGTAGTTCACACCCACTTGAACCACTTTAACTGGCGGCACGCTGACACCATCAATCATGACAGTTCGGAAAGCGGAAGGAGTGAATGTGCCGACATTTTTTGGGCAAGGGCATAAATAATAAAGACCATTTGTTCTTAGCTGGCAAACAATTAGTGTAATAACCCGGATTTTGAGACATCTATTAATTGGTAATTAACATGATTAAATTTATTAAATATTGATTTGTAATCCGAACAAATAAAATTCTGATAAATTAAAAATATCTGGATGTATATAAATGGATTTGAAACTATAATAAATGTTGAATTATAAATATCTGGAAATGATAAATCGTATCGTAAATTAATATATAAATAGATATATGCAACTTTATTATGTTGAAATTATAAGTGTATACATATACAAGTATATAAGTGTGGATATATATATATATATATATATATATATATATATATATATCAAAAATTCAAATAAAATAATGTTTTCTAATTATAATAGATATATATATATATATATGTATGTATGTATGTATAATTTGTGAATATAAAGCATTGATTTGAATTCAATAATTCTCAAAAGTCAAAATCGAGCATTTTTACCACTAAAGATAAATCTTTATATATATATAGTTATTATTTGAAAATAGTAATATTTAAATTAAAGCAAATAAAAGTTATATATATATATATATATATATATATATATATATATATATATCTTTTGAATTTCATGAGAGTAGCATAATTACATAAAAACATAAATTTATAAAACATAAGAAAATATTTAAATATTGTTTTTGACATTTGTAAGTTAATAATATCATGCATTAAACATTTATAGCTAAGATAACACGCAATGAACAAGTGGAAAAATTGTTTTCTTTAAAATTGAAATATAAATAAAAATGGTGGAGAACTAAGCTGGTTTCAGTTGAAAATTTTACATATTCTTTCTTAAATCTTCCTTCATCTTCCTAAATAAAAACCAGAGAAGAAATAAAATCAAACTCAAACAACTTTAGTTTTCGACCTGATTCAAGAGCAAAGCAAACATAAAGAGGATTAGTTTCAGACTCAAATCAACAAAACAAAGCTTCAATTTTAAAATCAAAGTTACAGATCATAAGAGTAAAATCCTGTTCCTCTGTTTATAAATATCAAGTGAGTAAACCTTAATATTTAAAGGTTAAATCATTTGTAAAGCTTGTGCATGTGCTAATTCTATGAAGTAATGTGGTAAATAAGATTTGCATGGATGTTTTTAAACTGGAAAATAGTTGAACTTCTCTGTGTATTGTGCGCATGTATGCATATGTGTGTGTATATATATATATATATGTCTCTATTGTATTACAGGCACAAATCCAAAATAAATTCGATTGCTCTTCATATAATTGATATTAGGCTTTGATATCTAAATGAAAAATGATTGTAAGACTATAACATCATTTTTAAAAATGGTTTCAAGTGTTTATATTAAGTAATTAATTCAAAATAGGAATTCACTGTAAAGAAATCAATTTTAGGTCAGAAATCGAATGTTTGGAAATCATGATTTGATTTTACAATCTGATTTGTGTTGCAAAATAATGAATTTTGATAATCAATTCATGATTTTTAAGATTGTAAATGTTGAGATTTCTTGAGTTGATAAATTAGATTGGGTGACAAATAAATCTTGCTTATGGATAATTAAATTGTACTATATGATTGGACTAATGTCTCTGGTCCGGTAAATTGTGATGTTCCGTGATATGATAAGTTTAGGTTGAACTGTGATAATGTGGGTTATTTATCGATGATGAATTACTGTGTAAATTGACATCCTGTGTTAAATTGAATTGTTTCACTTAAACAATTTGGATTTAAGATGGTATTGGATTTGAAGAGACCGGGGTCAGGTATCAGCAAATACCCGAAACCACTTCCATTATTAATCTGCAACAAATTCTTTATGGATTTGATTTTAGAATCAAATAGGCTGGAATAGAATAAATTAAGTAAACTTGGCATTCAAACAAAGTAACGATGCTTAGATATAATTTTGTGAAATAAGTATTGATTATAACAAGATAAGAACTCGTAGTGAAGTATGAGTTACCCTGGTTAGCAAGTATGTTTTATAACTTAGTATTTCAAATTATATGGGTTTACGCACACTGGTTCCAGCCTGACCTGGATGTTACTTTGTTGTAATGCTCGTGTCAGACCGTACGGATTTTCAGGTTAGGACGTTCTGGAGTTCAGAAGACGAGTTGGATGACAGGGACGTATGGAATATATATTCCGCTCTGTATTGGTGTTGTATTGATAGTAGTCGGGGACAGGTTGTTACAGCTGTCCAGTTTATGTGTGAATGGTTGTACTCTGGTGTATTGAATGTAAATTGACAATTGTAGCTTTTCTTGTATAAATTCCGCTATTCGTATATTACATTTTGATCCACTGTGAATGTGAGTTTCTGTGTTGTTGTTTCTGTTCTTCGTCTACCTCTTTTCTTCTTTACCACAACAATCTAAGATTTTCGGCGTTCGATTGTTTGGCACTTCTACAGTGAACGTACTTGTGTCAAATTCTCAAGGTCGAAAATTTCAAATCTTCACAATTAGAGTTACGAAGAGTGACCTGCGGTACCTACAAATGGTTAAGTCCCGCATTCCCATGAACAACACGTGGGCATTATGATTTCCATCCATATAGCATTGTCCAGTATCTCGCATGCATTCAACTACATGCACATAACCTGATATACCATTATCCACACCTACAATATCAGTATTACAAACCCCAAGGCCTAAAAATCCTTCTTAAGACCATTGACCAACGTCAGCTGTGGCGGTAGCCATCATTAATGGCATTAGAGGGGACTAACTGCAAGATCGGCCGATGTTAATACCAGAGATCAGATGAGGAGGTGAATTAGGATTCGATTTTTTCGTTTTAGAAACCAGATCTTGAAGATGATTCACACAGCTTGAGCGTGGCACTGCAGGAACATGCAATAGAGATTGCAAAGGCGAACAAATGAAAGCAGAGCTAGAGCTTGTTGACCAATGAGAGCTAGAGAAGGAGCGTTAAAAGATAGGCCAGATCTAGTCGACGACGCAACTATAGCAAACAACACATAAAGCTCACGGGGATGCGACATGAAGGGAAGGAAGGAGAGCAGGATCGGAATGGATGTAGGAAAATATGGAGGAGAAGAAAAAAAGAAGAAATGTTAAGGAGGAGAGTCGCCAAGCATGATATCAGGAGCAACCATTGGATTTTCAAAATTTTTGTTGTTATATGTTTCATTTTAGTTTTGTTTTAAAGGCTTCTATAAGTTAATTCTAAGCTATGTTATTCTAGGTACTAAGAAACGCGATGCGAAAGATGAATCATCTCATTTAATGTGGTTTAAGTGTCACTATTTTGTTTAAAAATAGAAAAATACCTCTAAAGAATTTTGTAGAAATAAAAATATTGAAGATATTCTATGGTTGTTGTTTATCTGATAATTAATTTTAAGTAGAGAGTGAATCAGGAATAGAAAATACATAAAATATAGTGCAAAAAGCAAACAACACATATAATTTATAGTGGTTTGGCTGAATATTGCATACATCAAATATGTATTATTAATTATTTCCTTATAGATATCAAGTAATAAATACAATGATATATTAATGATATATTGATTGAAAGAAATGAAAATTATAGCTCTTGAAAATCGGTTTTGCAACTTCCATTCGGTCATCTTTAGCTCTTGAAACTTATCTGCCACTGCAATTCATTCATGAGGTATATATACGTATGAAGTAGTGAAACAGTTAGCTTGCCATTTCCTACAAAATATATGTTTTTAATATTTGACTTGTTCTGATCGGCAATAATTGGTTTGACAATCATTAGGTTCAGTAAGATGACAATCGATCCATTTTTGTTGTTAGTAATGGAATTAGCGAACCATTTTCCTTGTTCGATAGTTGAAAACTACCAAATCATTTTTGTTGTTCGATAGTTGATGACTATCGAAGCATTTCATGCTAATTGCCATCGACAACTTAGCAAAACATGGTCTATTCTTCAGATTTTTTGAGCTAACCTTCGATCATCTTATCTCTTTGCTTTAACCTTGTGATCATGTGATAACACTCTTATTATGGTCCTTCCAGCTATTCATGTATCTTTTGTTGTCTTTCTATATCTGTCGTGCTTTGGAATAAAATGCCTACAACACTTGCCCCTTAAAACATATTTTTATTAATATAAAGGTGCTTTGCTTCATCCAATAATGTCTTTCTTTATATGCAATAGTCAACTCAACCCTCAAATCGATATATCTTTATTCACTTCTTTTCTGGTAAGGTTTAAGTTGCCAGCTTTTTCTGAAATCCCATTCATTTTTATTAGGAAGTTTCGGTAGTATCCTAGAATACCTAAAAGCTTAGTATCTAAAAGTGAAAATGTTATCCGTCTCATAAAGCATAAGTTTTGATAATGGTTCAAATGGTTTGGCAAGAATCTGATTGGTAGCTTTATGTCCGATAAATTGCTATCTAGTACCGAACGGCTTATCTAGTCTTATAAATGCACTTGGTTCATCCCATCAATGCCACTTGTTTCCTTTGTCAAATTTAAACAAAGAACATTTGTTTTCTACTTCCATTGTCATGCCAGATTCAGCCAATCAAATAGCGAATTCAATCAAAATCTCTCAGCACTTGCTACATAATGTTCTAATCACCAATCTATCTTGACATCGGTTTCATCCATTATCACCATAGACTCGAACCAATAGAAAGGGTTCGGTATCTATGAGAGATTCGTGGTTTTTTCCTTATTTTTACATAGCTGATTAATTTATGATATGCATACAGAATGTAATTGCTAGACTTGTCAAATTTGGCCGATAATTTATCTAGGTTAGGTAGCCTTGTGTTGTGATTGAACTGTGTTAAGGATTTGGTTAATTGAAACTAGGGGTTTTATCATAGTGTGATAGGGATCTCTAAGATAAGTCTAATATAAGTTTTAAATACAAAATTATCAAGCCTTGTTAAAGGAATGAAATGGGTCAGCTCGATCGTAGTAATGCAAGGTTGGATTGAATACTACGTTAATTTTCTTAAGTTTTTGGGATATTAGAAGCACCTACGGCTAATTTCTATGTCATGTGAACCAATGTGCATACACCGATGTATTAGAGTATGGTATTACTACATTATTCTTGACATATCCCTTAGAGCTTGGCATTGAGTTATTTATTAAATGTATACTATCGTATCGTATCGTATCGTATTACCTATATCTAGTTAAGGTAGTTACCTAGTATCAAGACACATTTCTCATTTATATTACAATGTGCCCCCAATCAAAGGGTTGTGCTTAATCAATTCGGCTCACAACGGTTCGATGAATGCATTGATCAACATATCCTTTTGATTGGTTTCGTACTTAGTAATAAGAGAGATATCAATCATGCTTATTATTACATTTCATATCATGCCACCATATTACATTTATAACTTCATATGGTGTCAGTTTATAGTCTATCAAACAAGTATGGCCTCTTAACGTTGTCTTACCAAATCCATTACTACCATTGGCTTCCATCCATCTAGGGCTCCAGCTTCTTCATTCATTGATATTCTTGGTTCTTTTAATAGTCACTCCACATTTCTAGTTATTCAGCCTAGCTCAGCTCGATCATTGGTAGTAAGCTTTGTGGCATCACAACTATTGGTTCACTCGGTGAACTTTGTGGCTACCACTTTACTTCTTTGGCATCTGGATACTATCTCCCAAGCTTATGGCTTTCCTAAGGATAACATGCTTCCCGATTAGTGGGCTCACAACCCTCTTGAGTGTTACATGACTTATAGTAGGTACACTTCTTGGTTGGCGCAGCTCTTTCTTTACGTGCTTGGATTACCAAGGTCTCGGTCTATCTTAAGATCGCCACATTTATGATACAGTCTTATGAATATGCCATCCTTCCTAGCATGTACTTCATCTTCACAAGGACATTCAATTCCCCTTCTAACAATAGGCAACTCTGATTCCTATATGCAGTTGAAAGCAAATCAAAGTCATCTTCTTTTTAATTTATTTTGAGGCTTGCACCATGTAACGATATGCTATTTCGAACAATTCAAATCGACAATAAAACAACACATGTCATACTCAAATTGTTAAAAACAATATATTATTAATTTATTTAGGGTAAATAGAATCAACCATAGAATCACAGACATAGAATATGCAGCAGAAATAAATAATATATAGTAGTACATGTAGCTACTAAAGAAACAACAGAGTCAGAAGAAAATACAACAGAAATCCAAATACATAGAAGTTCGCTAATACATAAGCAAATGACAAATGTCTGTACAGAAATAACTGGAATCACTAAAATAACTGAAATAGCTAAGAAGATAGATAAATGGATCTTCAGCAAAGTCTCTAGCTCCAAAAGGTGAGTCCTGAATGCTGTGAAACTCAGACTGACCCGAGCATAACGTAAAAACAAAACACTCGAGTTAGGACTAACATTCTCACGTAAGTAAATCAACTCAAGTGAAATGTAACAAATGAAATGCAACAATAACTCAAAAGATGTTTGAGATTCCCATCCTTTAATGAGCCGTTAAACTATTTACATATGTAGTCATATATGCTATATATGTAATGTGTAGCAGTAAAGTACAATATTGAAAATAGCGTTAGGCATTACCCATATCTCCCTTAACACATTTTTATAAGTGTCGTAGTCTATACAGTACTGTAAACTCCACCACCCAGTGAGCTATCAGAGAGAACTTCATAGGTACGACACAAACCAAAATCATAGCAGGCTTGATAAGGCATATGAGAAGGCATGCAAGGCTATGCCCAGGGTAGGATTCTACCGTTTTGCACTCCCGGACTGGTGGTAACGCGTAGCAAATACTACCGCCCACCTTGAGACACTATACCGTATTAAAGTTGCGTACCAAATCAAATCATAAAGTAATAGAGATGGATTCAAAGAAGCATGCTCAATCGGAGGAGCGACCTCACTTGGCCCGGTATAGTTTCTGTTTTAGTCATATCAAGCTAACCAAAAGGTCAAGGCTACGTTTTTTTACCTCATACCAATAGCATCCGGTAAAACATCCTACTTCGTTCTGGATTCTCCACCACGTGCATAGTTGTTAAAGTGGTTTCGAAATTAACAGAGAGTATGACAGTATCCGACTCCTGTCCCTTTAACAACCAAACGCTTATATTTTTCACACCATGGTCATTTTATAAAACACTTAAATAATAAATCCCAAATTATTAATACTAAAATAGTCAACCTCAAATATACTTTAGATTTAAAACATTTATTTTATAGTTCATATTAAATCAATTATAACATTCCAAAAAAAATCATATTTTTGAAACTTAAATAAAGTTTTATAAATTTAAATTCATTAAATAAAATTATTCTCTACTTAACTTCTTAAATTTATTTATTAAAGGTATTATATAAAATCTATATTTAATATATCAAATTACATTATATTTACTATATTAAATTGAATTTATAATTAAATTACTTAAAAACTATATTAAATATTTTATTAAATTAATTTTTAAATTATTAAAATTATATATTTAGAACCAAATATAAACTCAAAATCATAGCTAGCTGGTTCTTCTCGAAATGCATTGAGGGGCAGCAGTTGACTGGACATCTAGGGGTAAATCAATGTTTCGGTGCGAGCCGCGAGTTTTAAAACATATAAAAATATTATTGTTTTCCAAATATAAATTGTAAATTAAATTAAAATTTTAAAAAATCAAATTTATTAAATCAAAACATACTTTAAAATTTAGGAAATAATTTAAAACCGACCAACGGTGTCTGTATATAATTTTACCATATGGTCAAGTGATTGGGTATATATCATTTCAATCCAAAATTGTAACTAAATTTCCAGGTATATATTTGTAACAACCCATAATTTTGTAAATATTTTTAATCAAACTTTTAATTGAAAACTTTAATTTTTAAATTATTTAAAATTAAATTTCTGGAATTTTTCCAATGTAAGTTTGGAATTTCTTTGTAATTTATTTTCCAAATACAATAAAATAAACATTACCTGAAATTTTTTGCATTTTGGTCAACTAAAAGTCAAAATTTGACCACAGTTGAAAATTTTAAATTTGAATTTTTAAATCCTAATCTTTTATTTGAAAATGTATTTTATTTTAATATAAATTCTGCTTTTCTTTCGTTGAATTCTGATTTATACTTTTTGAATTAGATAAATTACAGTGTTTTACACGCAATAACTTTCGATATTTTATTTTCTATTTTTCCTATGTTCATTTCCCTAATTTATTTTCTATTTTCTACTTTTCGTCTTTCTAATTTTATTTTTGTTTAACTTTTATTTTATTTTTTTTTTTGATTTTTGATTGGTTTACTTTTGATAAAATGGTTTAGGAAATTCAAAGGTCATAAGTTGCTCTTTCTTTAATTCGAAATGAGACTTTTCCTTTTCTTACCATCCAAAACTTCCCCTTAGACGTTTACTTTTCTTTTGGCCGTGCATTTCACTTACTATTCACGTACAAATCAAATCATTCTCATCTCTCATTTCATTTCTAGAAAGAAATCTATGCAAATAAATGGCTTGGAGAAATTTAAGAGACATAGGTTACATGCGTTAATTTCTTACTCTTTATTTCCTAGCCTCTTTATTTCTAACCCTATCCATTCACCTATTCTAGCCGTGTATTCCTCTATCAAATCAAGCACAAATATTCTCATTATCTCATTTCCCCATTTTCATTTAGAATTAATGACAAATATATACGTTTCTTTCTCGTTAACTTAAGCCTTTCCGTTTCCTAGCATTTACTTCTTTGCTTGCCTTCCAAACCACTCTATCTATTAGCCGTGAGAAACTTTATCAATTCACGTACAAAGATTTATTTCCCACTTCTCGTATTTATTTGCATTTAAGAATAAAATATATACAAGTTTATTTCTTCTTAGTTTATGCCTTTTTGTTTCCTATCATTTACTCCTCCTTAGCCGTTTCTTTTTTTTTTCTTCCATTTTTAGCCGTGTATTTCTTTTGATAACTCATGCACAAACAATTCTCAAAACTCCTCATTATTATTTGCATGAAGAAAAATATATGTTTAAGCTCTAAAATCATGGCTTCTCTTCTTTTCCATTTCTTTTCTCTTTTCTCTTTTCTTTTCCTCTTTCTTTGTTTTGCTTCAAAGCTAGGCTCGGCCTCTTGCCTCTAGCCACCACCATGACCACCTCCATCAACCATCACCACTCGTGGGTTAGAGCAAAGGTTATGTCACTATATTTCATATTTTTCCATTGTTTAAATTCTAATCTTTGTGCTGAGAATTATATCCTTATATATATGTATTTGTTTGTATACAAGAGTTGGATCTGACTCTTCATCCACTCAAAAATATAGTCGGGCTTTGTCGTTCCTTTTCGTGCCTTACGAAGTTTAGATTTTTGAATTTCAATTCTAACTTTAAAAAGATGAGTTTTATCACTCTAGACATATGTACTTATATTATTGTGGAATAATAACAAGTGAATTGTATAAATTTATATGTTATGTCCATATATGCATGTGATATGTTATATGATGTTAAGTGTTGTTTATATATTCGTTACATCATCTAATATGTTATTATATGATATACTGTTCATTTTATTTACTGTAACTCACAGTGCAACTTCCCTATCATTATGGGTTAAAATGATACATACCCGAACGGACATTAGAATAAGGAAAAATCATTATGGGATGAAATGATAGGCACGAGTGATTTTTATTAATTTTTATTTTGTTCATTTTACTTAGGATTGCAGGTTTGAAATGATAGAACCCGGATTTTTATTTTTAAATTACGAATTGAAATGATACATATCCGTATCACTTGACCTAGGTGCGAAAATATTATACAGACCCATGGTTAATATTTTTAAAGTAATATTTTTCTGGAAAAAAGAATTTTTTGAAGTATTTTGAATTCTTAGAATATGTGGAATTTTAACTCAAATTTGATTTAATGATTTGAAATATAAAGAGGTAAAGGTTTTCTGTAAGTTTAAATTTTATAAGTTGATAATTGGTTTAGCTTGTAATTTAAAGATCTTTAATTGGTTTTAAATGGTAATTCAAAGATCATTATTGTGGTAAATAATATAATAATTTAGTTTGACCTAATATGGAAGTTATAAATCTAACCTAGAAATTGTTATGAATTTTTTTACTTTATGAAATGGACATGTTTGTGTAATAAATAATGTATTTTAAACTGGTAAAATGGGATACAGTTTTAATTGGACATTTTGCAATAAAATTTATTTAGCTAGAAAATCATAGTTAATTAATGTCTTAATGAATAGATCTATGAAGAAAATTTGATTGCTATATTAACTATGATAAAATATTCTTTTGTGAAATGTTATGTTTTGTAAGATATATAGCTATGACTTTAAAATGGAAAACTGTAAGTTAAAACAAACATGTGAGATGTAAGTTTAATTATTATTTTAATTGATTAATATAATAAATGTTCTTTATTGTAATAACAAAAACGAAAGAAACATGTAAAGTTTTAATTAATACAAGAAACATGTAAAGTTTTAATTAATGAAAGAAATGTGTAAAGTTCTAATTAATGAAAGAAACGTGTAAAGTTCTAATTAATGAAAGAAACATGTAAAATTTTAATTAATGCAAGAAACATGTAAAGTTTTAATTAATGAAAGAAACGTGTAAATTTCTAATTAGTGAAAGAAACATGTCAAGTTTTAATTAATGTAATATTGATTAAAATAATAAATGATCTTTATTGTAATAAAAATGTAAATTAAAACGTACATTTGATAATGTAAGTTTTAATAGTGTAATATTAATTAAAATGATAAATGCTCTTTATTGTAATAAATGTAAATTAAAACGTACATTTGACATGTAAGTTTTAATTAATGTAATGGTGTATTTTAAATTGATTAAAATGATTAATGTTCCTTATTGTAATAATAAAATGTAAGTTGATAATGTACATTTGATACGTAAGTTTTAATTAATGTAAATGGCATATTTTAAATAATTAAAATAATAAAGTTTCATTATTGTAATAATAAATGTAAGTTAATAATGTACTTTTAGCTAAACATAAGAATTTCAGCTTTAAATTGGATATTACACTAATAAGTTTATTTAACTATATGGCTATGATAAAATGACCATGTTAAAATTTGTAAGTATATAAATACTTTGATTATATAAAATGTTAAAGTGAAAAGTATTACATTCCAAAAATGCTATGATTCCTTAAGGTTACATTTCCAATGTATTGTGCTTTTAAGCAGTATGAATTCCAAATGATAACCGTTCTAAATTGTTAGGATTTCAAAGTATTATGGTTTCAAAGTTTTTATTTCAGAGTTGTTATAACTTGAAAGTAATATGATTTTGGAAATGAATTTATTGGAAATTGTATTTAATTAAGAATTATCTTTATATCTATAAATTTAAAACTTGTTGAAATTAAAGATTTAAGAATATGACTTTATAAAATGGCTTGGTTTAAGATAATTTAAAGGAATATTTCAAGTTTAATAGATTGAAGGAAATATTCAGTGATTTGGAAAGGTGGGTTTTATTTGAATGATATATTGGTTTGGTTTTGAAATGAAATAATATAGTATTTAGTTTTGAAATGGTTATTATGTTGGAAAGTAATGGTATTTGGTTTTAAATGGTTTTGGAATAGGAATGTTTGAAATAAATATCCATGGGTAATAATAACGTTTGGTTGTTAAAGAGACCGGCATCGGAAGTTGTCATACTCTCTGCCAACTCTAAAAAGCACTTTAACAACTGTGCACGTGGTGGAGATTCTCGAATGAAGTAGAATAGTGGCAACGTTCTACTAAGGTATATACGTGGACCCAACTCTCATGAGTTGGCATAAGGTGGCTAAAGCAGGAGCAGTTGACGGGCTAATGAGGTCACTCCTCTGATCAGACACACTCCTTCGTTATTATATTCAGACTTTGAGATTGATTCGATGGCCACTTTTGATTCTTTTGATTTGGGGGAGTGGCTCGAGGTGGAGGGTAGTAGTTGCTACGCGTTACCACCGGCCCGAAAGTGTAATTGGTATATCTACCTTGGCATCGCCTAGTTGTGCTGCGTCACCTACCCTAGCGTGCCTTGTATGAGTTTGATTTGTGTCGTACCTATGGAGTATCCTCTATTAGCCTTCCGATCAGAAGGTATTACGGTACTGTATAGACTATTGGCACTATTACGTGTTAATGGCTATATGGGTAACCCCTTAACGCTATTTAAAAGTAAGTTTATTTTACTATAGACATTATTATAATAGTGAAATATTACTACATAGTAAATAGTTTAACGGATCCTTAGAGGATGGACGGTCCCAAGCATCTTTTAAGTTACATGTACCTTATATTACAGTTCACTTGAGTTGGTTTACATTGTATAAGTATGTATGTCTTGACTTGAATGTTTTGTGTTTTGCTTTACGCTCGGGTCAAACTGAGTGATACATCATTCGAGACTCACCTCTGGAGTTGGAGCTTCCCTTGGAGATCCAGCTATCTATTTCACTTTCAGTTAATCAGTTGATTCCAGTTATCTAGTGGATTCCAGTGATGTATTCTGATTTGTACTTGATTATCATATTGAGATTTCTGTTGTACCATGTTTAACTCTGATGTATTTATATAGTAGCTTCATGAACTACTATATCTTTACTTCCGATGCATTATATTACTCTATGTCTGTGATCTATGATTATTTATTTACTGTATATTCTGAGGTTTGCCAAATTTATTTTTAACAATTCGGTATTTTGAGCAATTCAAGTCCGACATGTGCGGATTCGAATGGTTGAAAATATTGGGTCGTTACAGTTAGTATCAGAGCTTTGGCTCTAGGCAAAACTTAGCATGTGTGGTAAATTTATTTACAGAATCATTTTCATTCGAGTGTGAATCTCTTCTTTTTGGCTCGGTTTCCTTTGAATTTTGGATTGTTCCCTGCGGTTCCAAATTTCATTCTTGTCCCCCACTATTCATCTTTTTTTGATTTTGGAGTATCCCATAACTCCACTTCAGATGATCTTTATAATGAATTGGCGGTCTCGCCAATCTCCAAATGACTTGTAAAGGGGTGAAACTCCTTTACAATTAGCATTGATTCACCGAAGATTTATATATATATCCTCGGTTTAGATGCTAATATCTTTTGTTATCCTGAATTCTATCTTTTGAGATCGAATGTAGATTTGCCCAAAATTCTACATCGATCTTATTCTTTAAATCAAGGTTGACCTGGTTAAGGTTGCCCGTGATTTATACAAGCTTATCCATCTCCCTACTCTGCTATTTATCATCTTATCTTTTGGTTCTAACTTATTTTCAAATCAGAATTCTCTTTGATTTGAGTCCATAAAATTTGAATCCCTATCCTTATTTTGAAATTTATTTCCGCATACTATAAATCTATATTAAAATGTTTTATATATTATGTTGTTTGAGTTGTTGATGTTGATTTGGATTTTCGATCGATTCGTCTAGTCAATGCTATCGGTAGGATCTCTAGAACACTTGAACATAGAAAACCGACACAATATAGTTTTTAAATTTAGTAAATGAAATAAATTTTGTATAAATATATAAGTAAATTTTTTGAATTTTGATAGTTAATTGACTTGGATGTCAAGAAATAATATTTGACTCTATCTTGTAATTATTGGCTTTGGTTTCATATATAAATAATTGAACTAAAACATGGTTATAAATTATTCTAGAAATTTAAATGAATTTAAAACAAGAAACTAAGAGTTTAAGTTCCGATGGTTTGAAACTTTGGGTTTAAAGTTTCAAAAGGGTGTATTATTTAAAGTACTTCAAGTAGAAATTATTTCAAAGAATTTTAATTCGTAAATCAGTGCTCTTTTCTTTGTCGCTGGAAAATAATTTCAGTGATGACTACAGCATCATCGACATTCGTTTTCAAATTTCTAAATGAAGAAACAATTCTGTAGTTTTGGTACGGTCTTGCTTTAGAGAATTTAAATTGAGTTAGATTTCTAAAGCATGACTTTATTTATAACATACATTGATGTATGATTTAAATTTGATTTGATATATATTGAGTATATTTATTTATTTATTTATCTTAAAATTGTTTGTAGTAATCAAAAATCTAATTCTTAAAATTTTTCTTAAAGGATAATGTCAATTGTAAAATAAAACCAAAATTTTGAATAAATATGTAAACTTGAATAATTGAATTGGGAAAAAATTTATTTGTATAATACTCAATTGCATTCCAATATAACTTACCTTAATTATTAAAAGTTAACAATGTAATTGGATAATATACAATATAAAAAGGATATTATAAATAAAATTTAAGTGGTTATAATAAATGTTATACACTTAAATTTTAATTATAAAAGATTAATAGAGGCAAATAGAATAAAGGTTAATTGAATAATATACAGTACAAAATGGTGTTAAAAGAATTTATAAATAAATTGGAATAATTATAATAAGTGTAGATACACTTAAGATAGGTGGTTAGATATATTAAGTGGAATAAATTTAATAATAATTTGGAATAAAGAAGGACTTAAATTTATTCAATAAAGTTTGAGCATAATAAATGATTTTCCAAATTCATGATTTCAGAAATTAGTAATTTAAGATAATTGGATGATAAGGTAATGAAATAAAATAGTTAAGATTTATCTAACTTAGGTGAAATCAGGTATTAATTTAAGATTTTCATGATTTTAAATTTATTATCTTATCTTCTTTTCCAATCCCTTTTCTTTCGGGATGTTTCTATTCTCCTACTTTCTTCCTTTTCTGGGACGAAAAGTTTTGAGTGGGGGAGAGTGTAACAACCCATAATTTTGTAAATATTTTTGATAAAATTTTTATTTGAAAACTTTAATTTTTAAATTATTTAAAACTAAATTTCTGGAATTTTTCCAATGTAAGTTTGGAATTTGTTTGCAATTCATTTTCCAAATACAATAAAATAAACATTTTCTAAAAATTTTGTATTTTGGTCAACTGAAAGTCAAAGTTTGACAACAATTGAAAATTTTAAATTTGATTTTTTAAATCCTAATCTTTTTCTTTGAAAATATATTTTATTTTAATATAAATTCTGCTTTTCATTTTGTTGAATTCTGGTTTGTACTTTTTGAATTAGATAAATTACAGCGTTTTACACGCAATAACTTGATATTTTACTTTCTATTTTTCCTATGTTCATTTCGCTAATTTATTTTCTATTTTATATTTTTTGTCTTTCTAATTTTATTTTTGTTTAACTTTTATTTTATTTTTATTTTTTATTTTAAATTGGTTTATTTTTGATAAAAGGTTTAGGAAATTCAAAGGTCATAAGTTGCTCTTTCTTAAATTCAAAATGAGACTTTTCCTTTTCTTATCATCCAAAACTTCCCCTTAGACGTTCATTTTTCTTTTGCTCGTGCATTTCACTTGCTATTCACGTACAAATAAATCCATTCTCATCTCTCATTTCATTTCTAGAAAGAAATCTATGCAAATAAATGGCTTGGAGAAATTTAAGAGACATGGGTTACATGTGTTAATTTCTTGCTTTTAAATGCCTAGCCTCTTTATTTCTTATCATATCCATTCACCTATTCTAGCCGTGTATTCCTCTATCAAATCAAGCACAAATATTCTCGTTATCTCATTTCCTCATTTTTATTTGCAATTAAGAATAAATATATACGTTTCTTTCTCCTTAACTTATGCCTTTTCGTTTCCTAGCATTTGCTTCTTTGCTTGCCTTCCAAACCACTCCATCTATTAGCCGTGAGAAACTTTATCAATTCACGTACGAAGATTTATTTCCCACTTCTCATATTCATTTGCATTTAAGAATAAAATATATGCAAGTTTAATTCTCCTTAGTTTATGCCTTTTTGTTTCCTATAATTTACTCCTCCTCAGCCGTTTTTTTCCTTACATCTTTAACCGTGTATTTCTTTTGATAACTCATGCACAAACAATTCTCAAAACTCCTCATTATCATTTACATGAAGAAAAATATATGTTCAAGCTCTAAAGTCATGGCTTCTCTTGTTTTCCATTTCTTTTCTCTTTTCTTTTCCTCTTTCTTTGTTTTGCTTCAAAGCTAGGCCCGGCCTCTTGCCTCTAGCCACCACCATGATCACCTCTATCAACCATCACCACTTGTGGTTTAGAGCAAAGGTTATGTCACTATATTTCATATTTTTCCATTGTTTAGATTCTAATCTTTGTGTTGAGAATTATATTCTTGTATATGTGTATTTGTTTGCATACAAGAGTTGTATGTAACTCTTCATCCACTCAAAAATATAGTCGGGCTTTATCGTTCCTTTTCGTGCCTTGTGGAGTTTAGATTTGGGTTTGAATTTCAATTCTAGCTTTAAAAATGTGAGTTTTATCACTCTAGACATATGTACTTATATTATTATGGAATAATGACAAGTGAATTGTATAAATTTATATGTTATGTCCATATATGCATGTGATATGTTATATGATGTTATGTGTTGTTTATATATTTGTTACATCATCCACCAAAATCGAGCACACAAGCTCGAAGAAGATCTTCAAGAGTTTGATTCACACGCTCGGTTTGTCCATCGGGCTGGGGGTGATAAGCGGTGCCAAAATTAAGCTTCGTTCCTAAAGCTTTTTGAAGACTCTTCCAAAATCCACTAGTAAACAATGGATCTCGATCGCTAACAATAGAAGTAGGAACTCCATGCAATTTAATAATTTCTTTGATAAAGAGTTTGGCCAAAAGAGGAACGGTTCGGTTAGACCGAACGGGAATAAAATGGGTGGATTTAGTAAGTCTATCAACGATCACCCATAAGCTATCATGACCCGAACGAGAACGGGGAAGGCCATCTATAAAATCCATGGAAATTTGGTCCCACTTTCAAATTGGAATTTCTAAAGGTTGCAATAACCCACCAGGCCTTTGATGTTCGGCCTTGACAAGTTGGCAAGTCATGCAACACTTAACAAAGTTAGCAATATCAGATTTCATTCCCTCCCAATAATAAAGTCTCTTCATATCAGCGTACATTTTTCTACCACCGGGATGAATGGTGAATTTAGAACGATGGAAATCTTCTAAAATATCTTTACGAAGATCACCAATATTTGGTACGATAAGTCTACCAAATTTTCGAATGCCGCCACGAGAATCAATATCAAAGTCTTTCAAACCTTCAATATCAATTTTATCCTTAACATTTTGACCAAGAAGAGCCAATTCAGGATCTAGTCCTCGAGCTTTAAGAATGCGGTCTAAAAGAGAAAGATGAGCCTCAAGGCTACATAAAACAAGTGATGAGCATAAATCGGATACGCGCTCTCGAATCTCACAAGTGGATAAAATCTCGAGATCGTTCCATTCAGATATCATCATAGAAACAACTGCTTGTTGTTTACGGCTAAGGGCATCGGCGACACGATTACCCTTACCGGAGGTATAAAGAATATCAAGATCATAAGGTGCAAGGAACTCAAGCCAACGCCGTTGACGCAAATTAAGTTCCTTTTAAAAAAATAAATATTTCAAAGACTTATGATCCGTGTAAAGAATAAATTTCTCTCCCAATAGATAACGACGCCAAATTCGAAGGGCGAAAACAATAGCCACGAGTTCTAAATCATGTGTGGCATATCTAGTCTCGGCCGGCTTCAATTGCCTAGAAGCATAAGCAATAACACGTTCTTTTTGCATAAGAACGATACCCAAACCAACGTGACTAGCATCAGTATAAACAACAAAATCTTGATTCCCCTCGGGAATAACAAGAATAGGTGCATCGGAAAGGAGTTCTTTCAATTTCTGAAAAGAGGCTTCACATTTGTCCGACCAAATGTATTTAACTCCCTTCTTAGTCAAGCCAGTAAGAGGCACGACAATCTTAGAAAAGTCTTTAATGAAACGACGGTAATAACCCGCCAATCCGAGAAAACTACGAATCTCTGTCACACTCTCCGGTCTCTTCCAATCTTGAAACGCTTCAATCTTTGAAGGATCCATGGAAATTCCGGATTCGGAAATAATACGACCGAGAAACTTCACACGAGATTGCCAAAAGTGGCATTTAGAAAATTTTGCCTTTAATTGATTACTCCTAAGAGTTTCCAATACAATCCGAAGATGCTTTTCATGCTCCTCCTCGGTTTTAGAATACACAAGGATATCATCAATGAAGATATGAGAACAAACCGATCGAGGAAAGCCTTGAAAACTCGATTCATGAAGTCAACGAAGTAAGCCGGAGCATTCGTTAAACCAAATGGCATAACAAGCCATTCATAAGATCCATAACGAGTACGGAACGATGTCAAAGGAATACTATCCTCAGCAATACGAAGCTGATGAAAACCGGTAGCCAAGTCCAACTGTGAAAAGACCCTAGCTCCGCTAAGCTGATCAAACAGATTATCAATCCAAGGTAAAGGATATTTATTTTTAATAGTAAGATCGTTAAGCTTGCGATAATCAACGCAGAGCCTAAAAGTACCATCGGATTTCTTTACGAAAATAGCCGAAGCTCCCCAAGGCGAGGAACTAGAGCGAATAAATTGCTTCGTCTCCAATTCGGATAATTGTTTGCGCATCCCTTCATTTTCCTTATTGGACATGCGATAAGGGGGACGAGTAATAGGTTGAGCTTCAGAGGTAAAATTAATTCTGAACTCAATTTCTCGCTCAGGTGGTAAACCTAAAACGGGCTCGAATATGTCGAAAACTTCACGGACAACGTGAATTCGAGAAATGACGTCCTCCTCCTCATCATCATCATCGTCTCGAGGATTTAAAGAATATAAAGATGCAGTCAAAGAAGAATCCGAATCTTTAAGAACAATAGAAATTTGATTTACAGATTGCGGATGTCGGAGATATATAGTTTGCTCAGGACATAGGGTATGAGCTTCATAACGGTTAAGCCAGTCCATACCCAATATCGTTCCAAAGCCTAAGTAACGCATAACATGCAAATCGGCTAGGAAAGAAAAATCGCATAAAATAATCTCCACATCTTTACAAAGCAAACTAAGAGTTGCGGATCCACCAACAGGATTCGCAATTTTTAAAGAAGTCATTAATGCAGTAACACTTAAGGAAAAAGTGTCTACCAGTTCCTTTGATATAAAAGAATGGGATGCACCCTTATCAAAGAGAACTCTAATAGGTTGATCATGAAATAAAATAATACCATCAAGAATGGAGTGAGAAATACCTTGGCCACGGGATGTGTTGCCAAGGGCCTGAGCCACATTCAAATTTCCTTCCTTCTTACCTTCATGTTTGAGGCATTGATGTATGTAATGATCTGGGCTCTTACAATAGCGACAAGATTTGGGCTTAGAGCACTTATTCGCAAAATGATCCCCAGATCCACAGTTGAAGCATCTCGCACCACCAGGAGAAGGAGACTTTGCCGCAGGGGTTGCTTGCTTACCCTTTTTGTTGGGATAAGGGCCTCTGAATTTACTGGGCCTCTTTTTGTTGTTGAAGTTGGGTTTGGAAGCTACTACTTCAACATCACTTTCTTTATCAGCCTCTTCCAGACGAAGAGCGATATCTATAAGTTGGTCGAAAGGAACTTCTAACTTTAGAAGTAATGGCTTCTTGAGGCTTTTGTTTAAGCCATAAACGAACCTCTGGTTCTTCTTCAATGGGGTGCTGATGTATTCAACCCCATATTTGAAGAGCGACTCAAAGGCTACGACGTAATCAGTCACAGAGGACTCACCTTGAACAAGGTCTATAAAGCGTCGAGCCAGAGTTACCTTCTCTGCTTTTGGTACAAATTTTAACTCGAAGCGTGTCCGGAATTGCTCCCAGGTAAGGTCCCTTCGTTGAATTCAGAAATAAGAAGTTCATACCAGTCCAATGCTCTCTCTTGGAGCATACTGGAAGCCACCTGAACACGGTGAAGATCGACGAGATTCATGCGAATGAAGATTCGATCGCAGGTCCTCAACCAAGCCTGGACCTCGATGATAGTTTCAGAACCTTTAAATGGCTTCCCACCCAAGTTGGTGTAATCATTGCACAAATGTGCAAACCCAGATTTAGGGTGAGTATGTTCCGGATTAGAACCAGCTGCTTGAGCATTCATGACAAGGTCAAGAAGTTGCTGGATAGTCATAAAAACTCCATCTTGGGGTAGAGCACTAGATGGTCCAGCTCTGGGACGACCAGGTCTAACCATTTCTCTTCCTTAAGAAAGAAAAAAGAGAAAGAAGAAGATTATTCACTAATGAATATCAAGCAATCTTGCTAGATAAAACAAGGAATCATAAATGATATAGGATGAATCGGTACGACCACTCGAATTAAGCTTAAGACATAACTCCTAAGGTGGACTTAGGACGATGATCCTTGTTAAGTTATTCTACATTGTTCCGAAGTTTGGCTCTGATACCAAGCTGTGACGCCCCACCTCTATACCCACGCTAGCCAAGAACATTACGGTGTAGTGCTGTCAACTAGCACGGAGAATAAGGCTGTTGAGGAGCAACCATCCATGTAATTGCTTATCACACGGTGGCTATAAATAATCTTCGGAAACAAACATAGAAATAAGCATAACACAAATCAGTCACAGACATCTATATCACAAAGGCGGAAGAAGATATGAATATATAACTAACACATAAACGTGTACATCAGGGTAGTGGTCAAAAAGATCCACAGTAATACAAAAGAATAGCAACACGTGCTATACAAAAGAATACAACTATGAGTCTATATCTCAAGTGTATACAACAAAAACTGCTAATCTAAATAGTTAGACAAAAGTTAGAGTAGCAAATCCCGGGAAGAAGTCAAGCAGAAGCACCTGCAACATCTCGGTCTGACCCGAGTATTATTTAAGAAAATAATAAATGGATCAGTCTAGCTATAAATATCAGATGACATGATATAAAATAAAAGATATGGCATAAACATAAAATATCCATACTGACATACTACTATAAGTATGCAAACGATGATCAACAGGAGATCAATCAATAAGAGATAAATCGATATCACAAGAATCTTCTCAACGATCCAAAGAGGGCATCATACCCTAAACTTGTACTCATAACAAGTCAATGACATAAATTCCAGAAATCAATACAAGAAATCCAGAAATCACAGAAAAAGGGAAAGAGGCCTATCACATGACGGTCCGAAGACCATGGGGAGCTACCCCATATGGATGAGTCGGAATCACCCAGATGAGGTCTAGACTAACCAAAAAGCAAAAAGGTATGTGTGAGTGGAATCACACAAATGGTGTCTAGCCTAACCTCGCAACAAAAAGGTATGTGTGAGCGGAATCACACAAATGGTGTCTAGACCAACCTTGCGGACAAAGAGATATGCGTGAGTTGGAATCACACCCATGAGATCTAGTCTAACCTTGCAAACAAAGAGACATCGCACAATTGCTAGTCTAAATCATAAAATGATCGTCATGATCAACGAGAAGTGTCAATTACACTAAGCTAGTAAATGTAAAAGTTTATCTTCGTGTCCCATAACCACTTGCTTAACTTAAATATTTACGAACAAACTGTAAATCTTCACTAGAAAATTGTCACAAGAGGTTCAATCGAACAAGTCCAAGAATTAACCGACGAAGTGAACGCAAGCGTTTCATACCACTTGTTTTACTAAGTCGTTTAATTAGATTTCTCATACGAGTGAGGTAAAGGTTTGTATATACTAATAGATTGGAAATCGGTTTGAGAAAACGAGCTTTGTTATAGAATAGTGTTGAAATCATTTGAAGAAAGAGTTTTGATATTTACTACTAGTATAGAAAACCTTTATATTTTAAAGTGACAAATCATAGAAGTGATTGTAGAAACAATCAATCATAAAAATTCACATTCGAAGACGTGAATAAAATCCAAAGAAACCGGTAAAGAGTCCATCGAAATAGATACTCAAAAATCCATAAAATCGACCGAGAAGCCAAAGATAGTTTGTCTCGAAGAATGGTCAACTCAGCATCTCAACAAAGCAAGTTCTGTTGAATGTTTTTCAGATAAGGTCCCCTACGGAGGGGGGTCCAGGGGGGTGGCAACCCTCCAAGGTGGGGGTGCAGAGGCAACGCCCCCGCTACGGGGTTCGACCTGCCCGGTCAGGTCGTGGGGGTCCAGGGGGCAGCGCCCCGTCCAAAACGGTATGACCTAGTGAAGACCTAAGGGAGGATAGGATCGAGCGACTTACGAGTATAAGGGGTCGAGCGACCTAGAGGTGTTCGCGACCTAACGACCTAAACACGGTCGAGCGAGTTAAGGTGATGCGCGACCTAACGTGTCACGCAACTTAACGAAGGCAAGGCCGAGCGAGTTAGGGTGACGCACGACCTAATGGAGGCGAGCGACTTAAGGGGTCATGCGACCTAACTGGAATGGCCAAGCGACCTAACAACCCAGGCAAGGTCGAGCGACCTAATGGAGCAAGCGACCTAAAGGAAGTAAGGTCGAGCGACTTAAAGTGGTAAGCATGCGGCCTAGGTGGACGCGACCTAATGGTCATGCGACCTAGAGGGATGAGCGACTTAAGCGAGCGACCTATGGGTGTAACACGCGAGCGACCTAAGGATTTTAACACGCGAGCGACCTATCGGTTTTAACACGCGAGTGACCTATCGGTTTTAACACGCGAGCGACCTATCATCCCAAGGCCTAACGACCTAACTCCGAACGAGCCAAATATGCAGGCAGATCAACCTATAGGCGAACGACCTAAAGGGGAACGACCTAAGGTCACGCGACCTATGACCTAGGGGAAACGACCTAATTCTGAGGCGTCATTCCGAGGCAGTGCGACCTAACTGCAGTTTTTCGCCAAAAACACTAAAAATTGGAGTTTTTCACCAATCCAATCCAAACCAAATGCAAATGTACATGCTAAAGTGATGGGGAATCATTCCCAACAGTCCAATATAGTTATAGACTAGAATTGTGAGATAAAAATCTCACCTTTGCACCAAATTTATGAAGAAAAGCTTGAAAGCAATGGAGAAGTAATCACAAGCTTGAATCCAATGTCTTCTTCTTGAATTTGGAATTGAATGTTGGATTTGCAAGAGAATTTGAGCTTGGAATTTTAATTTCTCATTCTGCTCACCATTAATGCTAAAGCTTGGTTGTTAGGAAATTTATGAAGAGTGAGGAGAAAGAGAGAAATGGGTTTGAGTTATAATGGCTAATCTAACCCAAAGTCCAAAGTGGGAAAAGTAAGTGAAATTCCACTAACTCTAAACCTATCAATGTTTATACTTAAAAAAGTTGTAAACGACATTTCGAACTCAATGGAAGTGGTCTCGAGTCCTAATTTGACCGTTTGCAAAAAGTAGCTTTTCGGACCAATATCCGATTAACGACAAAATATTTAAATATAAAACCAATAAATACGCGGGTTGTTACAAGTATAGTGCCTATATGTTAAATACTAGACTCAAGGTCAATAATCTAGCACAAAATTTGAGGTAATTTACCAACAACATGGATATTTTTTTTTGTATAAGACCTGTAACCAGATTATTTTAAATTATGAATGAATAGTCAAGAATGAAAGTTGAAAGCGGTGATTTTACAATGGTCTTATATACACGAATGATTGATTTGATTCTAATAATTTGGTGAAGTTGTATTTGAGTAGTGAGCTAGAAATGATACTGGGATTTACTTATGATAAGTTAAAATTCTTTAAATGGTAGCAACATGTCTTATGTTATATCATGATAATTATTTTAATAAAAAGTACTCACTTCTCCTTTTTGTAATTTCAAATTGTACAACTGCAAATGATGACTAGATATACCTTTTAAAATCTGTGCATTTATTTCAATTATCCTACTCTTGAATAAAACCATGGATATGGGAAGCCAAGGGGAAATTGCTTATGGAGATTACTTTTCATTACAATCTATTTTTATAGTTTTTATTTAATGTATTCAAGTTTCATTATTACTGATGTATTATCAACATTTGTATATCAGTATGAAGTTCCTGAGAGAGGAAGGAGGGTACGCAGTTGTACTGAAGGCAATCGTGAAGCTTGGACTGAAGCACAAAGAACACATTGTTGCTCATGGAGAAGGAAGCAGATAACGCCTTACTGGAAAGCACGAGACCGCTGATATCAACACATTTAAATGGGTATGATGATACATCCAGGGAGTTGCTAACCATGGAACATCAATCCATATTGGCCATGACACAAAAAAGGAAGGATAAGGTTAGTGTTTCACTTCATTGTTTTTCATACAAGTTTCTACCTTCTATTCATATTAGTATATTGACATATAACTTGATTTATATATATACATACATATATATATATGTACATACATACATACATACATATATATTACAATTCATAGGTTATTTTAAGGACAGGAAGCTAGCTTCTAAAATGGATCCATATGTGGTTATTTCCATGATTGCGAAGACCACCATCCTCAAAAAGCATTAAAAAATACTAGTTATCTCCATTTTCATTGAAATTTTGCATTTGTATTTCAAAAGAAAAAACATTGTGTTTTGTTTTTGACATGTCATTCATTTTCATACTTTACATGGTTGTTCATGATAATGTACTCTTGAAAAATGTATCAAATGATGCTTAGGTTGAGGCAAAGGTATCGTTTCCTAAGGTCTAAGTTCTAAGGAATCACGTGTTGGCAGAGGATGGTTACTGTAACTGCTTAATGCAAATGAAGTGTTGATTCAGAAGTGGCACCTAAGTGGGCTGAACGAATGGGCTTTTGGGTCGTAGTTTTGGTCAATTAGTTTGTGTGTAAGTGTAGCTATTTATGTATGTATGTATGATATGACTAGAATATGTAGCTCTAACATATGTTGGACAGTAGTATGAGGTAATGTATTTGAATATCTTAAAGAAAATCAATAGAAACGAACCAATTTTAAGCAAACCCCCCCCCTCACCACACATACATCTATATAAATTATATATTAAGTATAAAAATTTAATTTAATTTCTCAAAATGATTATAATGTAACTGAATTTCCAACAAAATTAGTTCTTGATTTATTACTAGGTATGTGTAGTAAAAACTATTCTTATTGATAATAGGAATACTCAAACTCCACATATATGGATAAATGTTGGAGCTTGAGAAAGAATAGAACTAAGAAAAGTGAGTGAAACATTAATTACAGCAAAAAAGCTTGAGGCAAGAAAGAAAAAATGATTAACATTTGGACCAATTGTGATAAGCATAATAACCATCAAATAAGTTATAATGAAGGGAATAAAACATGGTATTTGAAAATGACAGACTAAATGTTAAGACATTAAAGTGATTAAATGCAAGTCTATATGGACGTGCATATATACTCTACACCTCATACAAATGCGTTATTGAATTAATGTATGACATTATGATTAGAGCATGCCCTCTAGGCGTGCATATACACTCGTATATATAATATTTATTAAAATATATTGGTATACGCACCTAATAACGCTTACAGAGAAATTATTTTTTTCAAAATTTAATTTAAAATTTCTGATTAAAATAAATATTATTATATATATATAATTATGTTTTGAAATTATAATTATGTTTTTAACATTTTATAAAATAAATCTAAATGATATTTATATTTTATAATTTAAAAACAAATTTAAAGTTAAATTTTAACTTTCAACATTTATATTAATTCTTCATTATATATATATAATAGTTTTCTACAGACGAGAGTTTATCAAGTGTAAAATAAATTTATAAAATTTAAATTATATTTTATTTGATATTGTTATTTATTTAAGGATTTATTTAAGGATTTATTTAAGTGATAGATAAATTACCTAAATATTAAAATATAATTATAGATCGGATAATTACCTTTCACCAATGCTAAAGTACCACAACTTAAAGCGTGAAACAAACTCTTGAATCAAATTTCGACTCTGAAGGTGCTATCTTTCGAATTACAAACTACCGGCCATCAAATAATGTTTAATGTTAGTTGATTTGTGCTTGAACAATGGAGGAGGAGGAATGAAGGATTCAGCCAGATCTAAAAGGGATAAGAGGCTCAAACAAGCTAGAGAAAGTGGATAGAGATGCTTTTATAGAGGAAGAAATGTTGAGAGAAGTTAGGATTAAGATCCACATTTCTCACTTACTCTTTCTTACCTCTTATCCATTCAACTCTAGCCACTTTAATCATCATATGCCATCGCTTATGCTCTATTATAGCTAAATCAACCAGCCACCTATGTGGGCTTCTAACCCATTTAAAACTTAAACAAAATATTTTACATTTAAATCCAATTTAAACGCGTATCGATATCGTATATCGACTAACATATTTACAACCATTATTAATGCATTCAATAATATTTATTCATCAAATAAAAACAAAATTTTATAATTAATATTTCATAAATATTAATTAATCTATAACAATTATAAACTAATTAAATCATGTGGTCAATGAGTATTCAGTGATTCGATTGTACAACACTTTAGGTGTAAATTTGGTCAGGGATTAATATCTAACTTTTCAAATATTAATGTTCACACGTCAAAGTCTAACTATTCAAATATTAATGTTCACACGTCACGTAGAAGGCGGTGTGATATTTTGGCCAAATTCATTGCTTATTTGGTTTTGGTAAAATCCAATTTATTTTATTAAGCGTTACCCGGTTGTGACTAAAATTTATACCAATTCTCTTCGTCAAATTTATATCACTTTGGATTTATGGAATTTGGTAATGGTCAAAATTCTAATACCTACATTCAATTCTAAAGTCCAAACTTACAGTCTTTGGTTCAATAATAACAATGATTATTAACTGAAATGCTTTCGCCAGAAACTTTGACTTTGAGTTGACTTCAGTTGACCATGATACTAACCTCATATAACCAAGGAGGCAAATCCTCTCTTAAATAGCATTTCACTTCCAATGCTTCCACTCAACCCAACTATAACCGTTCGATAGATGCCATAGCATGATTTGACTATAATCAAAGTGGAGCATCACCATTGAAGATCAATAATATTCTCAAGTCAAGAGAACTGTTTAATTATGTCACATCGATATTTTATGTTTGATCTAAGGTATGATAACAAGTAGAAAACTATTAAGTGAGTCATTCCAATCCAATATCTATCAGCACGTAAGCTCTTGGTGTCTCCAACAACCATCGGTAATACACTGTCCAGCATTTGGACTGTGTTACGTACTCTAGCCTCAGTGGATGTATCGATATCCAGTCTCGTTACATCTTGACTAGAAATATTTAAGGTGATATATTTATTTTCAATGTGATAAATTACTCATAGTGACAACATTTTGTAACTACTATCACAAAACATACCATTATGGATTTTCCATAAAGCATAATTCTGATTAAATTAATTATTAGATATAACACATTATATCGAGTGTATGATCAAAAGAGAATAGATTTTATTTCAAACAAGATTGATTATCGAGTTAGATATATATAACAAATTACATAAATGCCCTAAGGCATATCTCTAACTCTATCAATCTCTCACTTGCACTTAGGGTCAATTATCAAATCTTATTCCAGCTTCTCCAATCAGTTTTATCAAACAATATGGTCAATCTCTCATTGATCGCGTATGCTATTATCTTTCAATTATCTTCTCCGTTAATCAATTCTTTCTGATGTTGGTAAACTACTTTTATCATGTGAAATAATTCAAAGTTTGTCTCTTGACTTCTAGTGAGCTCTAAGTTCTGTATGAAATATATCATGACATTGTTATCATTTAGCAATATGATGGGATTCTCAACTTTTAGAATCATGCTCAACCAAGTTATAGATTTGTGCACTTATATTTATGTATATTGCTTTTATTGTAGCGCTTTAAGGCGATGCACTTAACTTTTTTTATTGAATCAGCCAAGTCCTTCATTTGGAACATTTCTAACTTAAAGATTCTTAATTTAAATTTATTATTGACATATTATACTCAATATCACTTATGAATGTTTGAGTCCAAACTCACCTTCACGAGAAGTTCACTGTTTCTGTAAACAATTCTCTAATATTTCATAAATATACGAGAACACCTCAAACAACCTTTTAGTGTTATCTATTCGGATTTGATATTTGATTCATGTATCAAATACATAAACAAATCACGATATCGTAGACAACATAACATGTATGATAATTCCTATTGCCAATACATAATGAATCCATCTTACTTGTTCTGCATTAAACATTTTAATAAGGCGTCCTTGCACATTGTTTGGGACATTCCCAGTATCTTTTATACTTACTATAAAAGACATTATTTACAAATCTTAAAACAACTAAAGCTGATTTTAAGACAAGTGCATCGTTAATAATCAGCAATGTGTTGTTTACTTGAAGCTTAGAAATATTTATGTACCTTTTAACTTTCTTTCTTACAAGCATGCATTTCTTTTACATTTTGATTGAAAAATTAAATATCTGATATTACTATCAAAAACCCAATATCGCAACAACCAACTTTAAGGTACTTTGGTCATTATGTGTAAAAAGTTTACTCTAAATCATTTTTTTTTAAATTTCAACACATACGTACCAAACATATACCATGAGTTAATTTTGTGAGTAAAGTCCAAACCAGCTTGAGCACACTAAATGGTGAATTTATTACGTTAATTTCAATAATTGAAATTCACATTCGTGGTATTATTCTTATCAATGTAGCTCATTTTATTCCAACTACATTTGTCTTTCTTTTACAAACACATCTGCGACCAATGGATCATATCTCTTTGAGTACAACTATCAAAATCATATATTGATAATGTACTTGGAACCTATTTTGGATTTGCACACCTACCATATCATAGAGTCAGTACTCTTAATAGTTTAATTAAACAATCGAGGATTATTTATTCTTGACGTTGATGAGAAACTCATAGTTTCTCTTTAATGTACAAGAATACTTATTAGACATTCTAGTGTATTGTGTTCATTTAGATTCGATCAATTTCATTTCATCCCTTATATTCGGTTTCATGCTTGGATCGTATCTAAATTCATTTTATACCAATAATTTATTGAAGAAATTCCTTTGCTATGAAGTTGGTATTTCTCGAAACAAGGTTGTTTCTTAGTGCAACAGAACGAGCATTCATAAGCATATTATGAATTTCCTTATGTAAAACTGATTTTGCATTAGTTCATAATATATTTATATTTACAACATAAATTAGTCATTTAATTACTATCGTTTCTAAAATTCTCTTGGGATGATTCGTACAAGAACTCTTACGTACAACTATTACATGTAGTCTTTCGACTGACACAACCTACCAATTTTTTGGCCTAGGATATGTAGGGGTTTATTATAAAGCCTTATCTCTTATGATCTTGCAAACTATTATATGGATGATATTAATTTTAACCTTGTGTACCAAACTTACGTACCCATCTTATAGAAAGAGTTTAACTCAACTTCACTCATCGTTAATTATGCTTTGTCCAATAAAGTTCGATTACACCTTATCAATACATCATTATGTGTTATAGGAAGGAATGACCTTTGAGACTGAATCTTTATTCATGTTAGGTACATAGAAACCTTTCAAATATACTCTCCCATTCGATAAAATTGAATCATTTTTGTCGCATGTTGTCCATATTATATTCTATGAGCTTATTATAGAGTTATACATGCATATCAAATACACATGTCTATGTCTGTGATAACTCATCAGTAACTATGATGAAGTATATGGAACCATTTTGGTATTAATAAATTTATGATTGGATACACATATTGTATCAATTCGAAGAGTTTCTAAACTCTTATCACGCTCCCACTAAATGGGTGCATAGCCCTTAATTCTTTGAGATATAATTAACTAGTATCATTTGGTTCATAATTATATAATAAAAATGTTTCTCAAAACTATGGCTTAGTCTAAGTTCCAGAATAATTGTAAATAATTGTTGATACTTCAATACGCATCACTTTTGTTGTGAAAATAAATACCATAATATAGTTTTATTTCATTATGAATATTCATAATATTCACTATAAAATATAACTATGTCTATTTTCCAATTGACACCGAAAAATAGTCATTATTTCGTAAATAATGTACCGTACATTTTACGAAAATAACTTTCGTAACTTGATGCAATCAATAAGTGTAGATGCTCTCTCACTATTTCCCCTATTTCTATAATAGTGTACTAATTAGGAGGTCCATTATTCACTTAATATAGATTATTTATTTCATACTGCAACTAGTTTACAGTGGAGAGTTCTTCGATCAAATATCTTGAACTCAAAAAAAAATCTCATAGAAAATAATTTTCTATATGAAAATACATATCAGAGTAGAAATCATATTTCAAATTTCAATGTTAAGTTTAATTATTATTATTATCACAATTCCCGTTTTCGATGTGTTTGTATAAAGCAGAAGTGACCTTTCACTCTTTTCATCACAACTGTACCTTAAATTACATTTAATCTTGTGCATCTATATTTTTCTAAATGTTTGAACCATTCAAAAGGAATATGGGTATCATAACGAACACTTTAAAAAATGCATTTGATTATCCTTAACATTTAAGGACATCAAATATGATGCAACTTACATAAACTAATCAAGTTGACATTTCAGCGATCGAATTCTTAGATCTTTGTTATAGTTTGGCCTTATATTATATTTAACACAATAAGATATGTTATTATAATCAATCAAATTGAATACTCGATCTCGTACTATGGTTTATTTGCTTATTTCGGATAAACTAAGTTCATCAAAATATTGCACATTACAAAGTGTGACCGTTCACCATATTACATTCATATGCGATTGTATATGGATCAAATATCTACAGTGTACTATATTGCTTTTGAGTTTGAAACTCATATAATGCAATACACGGTTTTGACAAAATAAACAAGTAAGCGATCAAATTACCAATGTATTTAGTATTTATAGAATCAGGCGCTTGCATGGATGTTGAAACGTTAACATCCAATAAGCCTTTATTGGTAAATGCATGTTATATTTCTATTTGTCAATCTTCATTCAGTTCATTTGTACATCTTAACTGATAAACAATTTAGTAATCATATTTTTTTGGCAAGGCCGACGGGGTTAGATGGACCCCGACCATTTTATTGCAGCACAAATAAGAACTACACACATACAACATCAAGCAAAGCTAAAGAAAAACAGAGCGAAACAAAGCGCTACAATCACAAAGGGAAACAAGCACGAAAACAATAAAAAGATAGAACCCAAGCTATCTTAGCTGTTGAAAGGCTGAAAAATCCCTGGGTCGAAAGACAACTGTATCATATCCAAAGCATGCTTTATTTCTTGCATAACCCATTGCTTGAACACAGTGCTTCTCTTCGAATTAACATGGTCAAAGACCCTAACGTTTCGCTCTGTCCAAACAGCCATGATAAAACTCTTCAACACAGTAGTATATTGCCTCTTCATTACATGTTTACTCCTAGTATTAGCATGAATGAGGTTCCATTCATCCAGATTGTGGTTAGCAACATTAGAATGCCCGAACTTGATCTTCACAGCAGTCCAAACCACATTGATAATCGGGCATTCAAAGAAAAGGTGCTCGACAGTTTCAGGTTGATCTCTACAGTAAGTACAGTATATAGTGACATTCATACCCATGGTCAAGAGTTTGACTCTCGTAAGAATAGCATGGTTCAGAACTCTCCACATCATCAGGTTTTCACGCATACTACTATCCCTATTCCATGTATGCTTCCACCATTTCCACTCTGGCAGAGATTTGTTGTTCATCAAGTACTCATAAGCATAACCAATTTTGAATTTACTTTTTTTTATCCCCCCAAACAAGCTCATCAGTTATAGGAATGAGAGGAACAAACTGACTGATCATACACCATAAATTCTGAATTCTCAAGTTAGAAGAAAAGGATCTAAACCTTTGGTTTACAGGAACAACATCCTTAACCTTAGCCATAGAGTGTATACCAGATTGCATCAATTCACTATGTGACAGTTGTCTTCGAAGTATCGATCCCTTTTCAAGCCACGGATCATCCCAGAAACTTGTATTGTAAATAGGGTTGGTATTAATATGAATGATTGGAAGAAAAATCTCCCTAAGCTTGAAGATGCACAGCCATGTCCAGCTTAGATTTTGAGGCTTCTGCATATTCCAAAGACACCTGCCTTTGATCACATTTCTTCTAGACCAGTCTGCCCAGAGACTGGTGGAACAATTGAAGTATGTGTCAATATGCTTAGCGAAAGCAGCATGGTTCCATTGTGTTAAATTGAATATTCCAAGCCCTCCTTTATTCAAGGGGCATTCCACTGAGTTGAATTTAATCGGGGCAAAATATCTACCAGAAGTTTTTCCTATCCAAAGAAATTTCATAAAAGCACTTCTTAACATTTTAACAAGTTTAAAAGGAAGCACAAAGGTCCTTGACCAGTACACCTGCATCGCAAATAGCACGAACTTGATTAAAGTGAGCCTACCAGCTTGACTGAGTTTCCTAGTTGTCCAACATTCTAGTCTTGCTGTTATCTTCTCAAATAGGGGGAGACACTGTGTAGTTGTAATTCTAGAAGTAGATATAGGAAGCCCTAAATAGGAGACTGTATTGTGGGTTGGGCTCAAACCAGAGACATGAGAAATTTCAGCCATTTGTTGTATACCAACTCCAGCAATTTTGATATCAGATTTGAGAATGTTTACCTTTAAACCAGTCATTGCATAAAACTGTTCAAGGGTAATCATAATATTCTTAACAGTGTTGATGTTAGGAGAACGAAAAATGACTAGATCATCAGCAAACATGAGAGTAGAGATTTGGGGTTCTTTGCACGCTTGATGAAGTTTAAAGCCTCCTTGACTAATTAGCCTGTTTATCATTCTTGTCAGCAATTCCATCACCATAATGAAGACATACGCAGAAATCAGGTCTCCCTGCCTTATTCCTTGCTTTCCACCAAAAAAACAGCAGTGTTACCATTAACAATAACTGAATAATACGGCGTAGAGATACATTTGTAAATCCAAGTAATAAAGTGCGGCGGGAAGTTCATGTAACCCATAATTCTAACTATACTATCCCATTGTATCATGTCAAAAGCCTTCATGATGTCACGTTTCATCATAGCTTTTGGGGGAGAATGCTTTCTATTGTACCCTTTAAGAAGTTCATGAGAAAGCAGGATGTGATCTAGTATATTTCTTCCAGGCAAGAAGGCTGCTTGGTTATTGGAAATGATGGAAGGAAGCACTTCCTTAAGTCGAGTTGCAATGATTTTGGAGATGCATTTGTATATAGTGTTGCAACAAGAAATAGGGCGAAAATCATTCACATTATGAGCATTCTTACGCTTCGGGATCAAAGCTATATTGGTGTAATTAAAGGATCTGAAGATTTTGTCCTTTTTGAAGAATAGATTTATAGCATTATACACATCAGTTGAAACAAATGTCCAACAATATGTGTAGAATTTAGCATTTAGTCCATCTGGACCACCACACGAGTTGGCATTGAGAGAGAACATAGCTTTTTCAATTTCTTCATGGGTAACCTCTTTGCTTAATGAGGCACAGTGTTCAACAGATAATTTAGGAAGAATGACATGAGGTATATCATCAATAGAAGGGGTGAAGTTGATATCATTGCCGTAAAGGGAAGAGAAATAATGAACAAAGGCAGCTTTCACTTCATCATCAGTGGTTTGAAGGACACCATTCTTATCGTGGATAGACGCTATGTTCTCTCTTCGCTGCTTATTCTTGAGACTTGCATGGAAGTAAGCACTGTTCCTATCTCCCTTCTCTCTCCATTTTATTCTAGACTTTTGGCGAATCATGTCACTTTCTTTAGCCAGCGCTTCATAATACTTCTGGGACAACAAACTTTCTGTTGCTGCAAGACTTTCATCAATAGTATTATTCATCATAGCAGTTTGCACCTTAACCAGCTCAGCCTTAACATCGAACTCAATTTTGCTCCTCTACCAAATCTTTTAAACGACCACACCTTCAAAACTTCTTTCGTTTCTTTGATTTTCTCCTGCAAAATATACAAGTGGTTACCATACTTAGTGTTATTCCAAGAGGCTAATGCAATACTTTTAAAGTCAGGTTCAAGCACCCAAGAATTAAAATTTTCAAAATTTGATTTTCCTCTCCTGCCCGCTTCACACAGATGAATAATTTGAGGAGAGTGGTCAGAAAGGAGAGGAGGAGGAAGATTAGTATGAAGAAGAGGCCACTTGTTAAAAGAAGGTTGGTTCGAGAAAGAGTGGTCAATCCTGGAGAAGGTCCTATTGCCTTGCCGCCTTTTATTATTCCAAGAATACGGCATTCCAACTGATTTAATAGGGACAAGGTCAGCTTGGTAAATGGTATCAGCAAGAGGATGGATCTCATTACGAGAAAGGGGATTGCCTCCAACTCTGTCCGAGAGATTGAAACAACAGTTGAAATCACCAAAGATCAGCCACGGGTGGGAGGACTGTCTCAGAGCAGGGATAACCGCAAATAATGAGGCATGAGTAGCAACAGTGTTGTAGGCATAGAAAAAGGTGACATAGTAGTTGGAATTGTCAAAGGAGTTATGAGCAAGGCAATGTATTAGCTGGGGAGTTGAGAGAATAGTAGTCAATTGGACTTGATGGGGATTGAAGAGAATCAAAATTCTACCATAAGGTGCTTCATCAAGGTTATGAATGTAGCTCCAGTCAAATTTTACATAATTAGCTGCCTTGATAGTCAAAGCAAGGTTTAATTTTGTTTCTAGAATCGCTAGAATTGATAACTGATACTTGCTGATAAGTAGTCGACATGGATCAAGTTTGATAACGTGGTGACCTCCACGTATATTCCATGCTCCAATATTCATCATTGGACAGCACGTGCATTAAGCATTTCAATCTTCATTCTCCTAGTCACTGCTTGAGATGAGGACAAGTAGTTAGGAGTTTTATCTGAATGAGGTTTATCTAAACTATTCGTTATGGTATCATTACAGTGAGCCAAGCCTGAAGAACGTGAGGTTGTGGAAAATGGCGTGGTTGGAGGAGAGGGTGGCGGTTTGTAGGCGTGAGGGGGCATGATGTTGGAATAGGGATTATTGGGAGGTTTGACATTATCAGGGAGGGAAGAGTTTAAGTTGTTTACTGTGTTGATGTCAGTCGTGCATGGTTGTGCACTATTGTTCATGTCAGCTTGTTTACATTCAGCACTATTGTGATAAGCTTTCTTCTTTTTACCTTTTTTGTCCTTCAAACCACCTGAGCTAGGCTCCTTTCCAAGTTTACTTTTCACATTTATACCACTTTCTTCTTCACCTGTGTTGTTTACTTCTAGATCATCAGGCTTATGCACTTTTTCTTTCAATTGTAAAGTGGTATCAGTTGTCACATGTATTGCTTCTTTATGGGTTGTGTTGGTCTGCAATTTTTGAACCTCAGCTTCATTACTTGTTTGGACTGCCTTATTACTATTTGCAACATCACATATTCCATCCTCTTCCAAACTTTCTTTATTCTTCTCAGTAAAAGATTGTTCCTCATCCAAATCTTGAAGAGCATCAAATTTGTTGAAGACAACTAGATAATTTTCAATATTTTCATTTATATTTACATCATTTTGCACTTCTCTTAAATCTTTATCCACATCATCAGTACATGTTAGGGTTGCATTTGTATCACTTTCCTTACCTACCTCATGTCTCATAATTTTCATGCATTTTTGACCATTTTCCCGCCCAACAATTTCACCCTCCTCAACCTTGCCGTCATCTTCAGTTCTTTCGTGTACTGCTACATTTACCTCTACTACTTTCTCTACTCTTATTTGTTTCATGCTACTGGTCTTCACCGAAGTGCCAAAATCTTTACCTTTTACACGCTGCCATTTTCTAATGATCTGTTTCCTGATAGGTCTGACATTTCTACGAAATTGTATGGTCTCTTTAGCTTCATCACTCTCATCCTTCCCGTCAGCTGTTGTAACAATTTTGCTGCCTTTTATTTCATTCTTTTTATCACAACCAACTGTTGTGTGTCCAAAAATCTTGCAGTCAACACAAACATGCGGTCTCTAAAGATACTGAACGTTGATTTTCTGGTAACCGCCCTTAACTAACTTGACCATCAATTCCTCTACTAACTCCTTATCAGGTCTGACTTCAATCAGGCATTTTGCATAGCTCAACCTCTCCTGCTTTTTCGTCATTTCATCCATACATAACAGTTTACCCAAGCGGCTACATAGCCAGTTTATGCCAAGAGGCGACCATGCATAAATAGGAAGATTATACAAGTGAACCCAAACCGGAACGGCAGTGACAGTACCGGTAACATTACTAACTCCAGCGTCGTACTGTTTAATGATTAATAACTTATTATTCATAATAATTGGGTCACTCTGTAAAATATTGTCCCTGTCATCAGAAGATGAGAATTTGAATAAGAATATGGTGCCATCAGATTTGACAGAGACAGAGCCTTTTAATCTCCATATGATTTTAAGCTTCTGAACAACTGCAGTATACGATAATGGCCTGTCCAAGAAAAAACCAACTACTGTATCCTTCCATATTACGTCACTAGCTGCTAGCACATCAGGCGGAGGCACTAACACATTATTTTTATACACAGGGAACAAGTCAACGGGATGTACTTCCCAGCGTTCTTGGGTTTCCGCTTGAAAAGTGAAGTCCATTTCCGTTCACACTGTTCAGGAGGAGGGGGGACAACCGACTGAGATGAAGGAGAAGAACTGACAGGAGGACGGTAAGGTAATGGAATGGGGTCAGGGGGGACATGAGTGGGATGTTTCGGCGGGATAGCAGTGAGGACAGAAGAGGAAGAAGGAACAGAGGCTAAGAGAGTAGAGGAAGGGGAAGCTGGACCATGACAAGATGGAGAAGAGGGGAGTGGGTTAGATGTAGGTGGTGAAGGGTCAGGGACGATGGGAGAGAGGGGAAGCACGACTCGGTTGACAGTGGGGGAGAGAGGTGGTACGAATGAGTTGACGGAAGGGTGATGGGGAAAGACTACGGAGTTGAAATTATGGGTGAGGGGAGGGACTACGGAAGAAGCAGACATGAGGAAAACTTTGGGGCCAAGGAAACTATGAAAACTTTGGGGCCAAGGAAACATTATAACATTATAAAACATTATAAAACATATTAGATGTACAAATTAATCAACGTGGATTATTATAACATTATAAAACATATTTTCTTATAATTTTTTAACAATATTAGAAATGTTAAAAGGATCGTTTCATTTTTCTGATAAGGCTCCCACCACCAAACCCTAAGTCGAAACTTAAATGTCTTTTGAATTAACTAGTGGGTTATAGGACTCATCCATCTTGGAATTCTGACCTTGAGTTTGTTCGACAAGTCATAGCTCCATAGAGGATGAATAATTCCTTATTGATTGTATCGTATACAATTCCTAACCCTTGGTACATTGTCCTAATTTCACTTCGACCTTGAGTTTTCTCAGCAAATCAAAATGAAATTATTCACTCGTACCTGCCATATCGCGATGACCTAAGTATAGTATATGTACCTGCCATATCGCGATGACCTAAGTATAGTATATGTACATTGAGTTTGCTCAACAGATACATATAGTTATCTTACCTCGTCTATTCAATATATTAATAATACTACATATAACATCCATATCTTAAGTTTTCTCAACAACTAAGGAGTATGTAAGTAATTTGTTTATATATATATATATATATATATATATATATGGTATAGGGTGACATTATATTCAAATTCATAATCTTTAATAAATTATATTGAGTGCTATTATTTATGGAATAATGTATTTCTTTTGAACTACCCTTATGATTCAAATGTCAGCAAATCACGGTATACGTACATTTATATATGTATTTATTCATTAAGTCTATTTAGGGTTTCCTAATGTTCCACATTTAATTTATACATTTATATTATATAAATTTTCTTATCGTATAACTTTTATATTTCATATTGCCTATATAATAATCTTATGTATAATATTATATTATTTAAACCTTATTAAACTAATTTAATTAATTAATACTTTAATTAATTATTATATTATTCAATTATAACATATTATAATAAATATACATATAGTATAAACTTTATAATAATATACATATATCATATATATATATGTGTGTGTGTGTGTGTGTGTATTTTAATTTATCAATTAAATTTTAATTAATTTATTTGATTAAACAATTTTAGTTAAATTTTATAAATTTTGAAAACTCTTTTATAAATACATGTATACTCGTATTGTCTTAAACAATTCAAGACAGCATAACATATACCATTATGTATATTATGCATGTATATATATTCAATTAATTAACCTATTTAATTAATTCGCTTATTTATTAATATTATAAATAAATAATATTTTTAAAATTAATTTTATAACATTTTCAAATATTTTTAAAATTTATATTATAACTTTTATAATATGTATTTGATTTTAAATTTAACATTTAAATCTAAAACTTTTATTTTAATTTTCAAAACAATTTGAAATTTTATATTGTAACATTTATAATAATTTGTTATTTCAATTTAAAACTTCTATTTTCAATTTTCAAAACAATTTTAAAATTAGCCCAAGCCTCAATTCAAATTAGGCATTTTCCTATTAAGGAAACCTTTTAGGCTTACCTTATTATTTTAAGTCAGGCTAGTAGCCAGGTAAGGTAGAGTACTTAATTACCCAAAGCCAACCTTAGACGCTACTTTTCGGGACACTACTATATGGTTAGGCTTTAATACGTAAGCCCTAATATGATTAATTTAGACGGCATAGACTATTTGGCTCTTATACCACCGTTGGAATTGGTCCGGCCTACATTGGAAGTGATGAGTGTATTTCAATTTCTTTTTTGCTATTTTGGATATTTATTAGGCCTACGAAGTCTAATTTAGAGCAATTCTAACTTTCTTTCTAAATAAAATATTTATTTTATTTAAATTAATAAAATAATCTTATATTATGTAATTAATGTTATACACACACATGTACCATATACTCATATGTGTGTGCATATATAACGTAGCAATCCGTGCAAGGTTTGAAATTTTCGTGTGTACGTGCTGAGATTTACACCGTAACAAACACTTTAGCTCATCTAATATATAAATATATTGTTTACATGTATGTTTATATACTTTATTTATATATATAAAATATTACGAATATATATACACTTAATTTTGCATGATTATTTATATGTGGAATTTATAAAATATGTGTATACATCTAATTATTTGAAAACCATTTTTTTAAGCAACAAAAATGGCGACAAAGCGGCGTTTTCTTTTTGCCTCCCTGAATCTCGTCTCTCCACCCAACTCTCTCTCATCTTCCTAATCCCCTCGCCCTCAATCTTCTCTCCGCTCCCTCTCTCTTATCTTCCTAATCACCCCGCTCCTTCATCTATGGCAAAGAATCGCTTAACCAAATCGAGATTTAATTCCTCCTTAGCTAATCGTTCTCTTACCGGATCTAGTTGTGTTTATGGTTCGCCTCGGAGCTCCGCACTCATCGTTGCTGACATATCTTCTGGTGATGCGGCCTTAGATGCAAGGCCGAGTTCGATGGTTGCTCTTGTTACCGGATGTCAAAATCTGCCTACAGCAATAGGACCATTATCAGGTATTTCGAATCCATTTGCATCTCCTATCCTAAATCTTTCTACCTCTGCATGGAATGGTGAAAACCTGGGTATTGTAAGTTGCGATGACTTGAGTAATGCTGTTAGTGATAACTATAGAGCTGATTTGTGTATTAAATCTGTTGAAAATGTAGTTAACGTGGCTGCTGTTGATTGTTATGGTATGTATAAATCTTTGAATGCTGCTGCTAAGGATATTGATAATCATGCTGTTTGTTGAAATCCAATACTGTTGGTTTAATTAATTGAACTATAGTTAATATTTCCTCATCCATTGATAGATCTAGGATGGAAGTTAATGTCATGGGTAATAATGATCATGGTGTTGCCAGTAACTGAATTAACATATCCACTTCTCATCAAGACAATGCTAATATGCTTATTGGCGCTGCTCCTTCACAGGATAGAATTCTTCCTTCAATAGTAATCCAATCTAACGAGATGAAATCAAGCTTAAAATGGTCCTCCTTTTTTACTGCATTTCCAAAGAATGCGGGTGATTTTGTGCCCCATTCTTTTGATATGGTTGACAAAGATAGGGTTTTGATCCCTCCTCCAGAGGTAATTCAAGCAGTTATTGATTATTGGTCGGACTACCTTGTTGGGTACTTTTTGAACAATAACCCACCTTATCTAGTTGTTAAGGATAATTGCTTCAAGGCTTGACAACCTAGGGGTAGCCTCCTAGTTCACATGGACAACTCTGTGTTTTTGTTCAAATTCTGAAGAGCTGAGGAGTGTCTTCGAATTCTTAGTAAAAATCCTATTTTTATCAGAGGCAAGCCTTTATTGTCTGTCCTTGGATGTCTGTTGACTGTGTCAGAGAACAGGTTCTATCTATTCCTGTTTGGACTTACTTCTCATATATCCCCTCTATTTTACAACCTATGTTAGGTCTAAACTGGCTAGCTAGTGTGGTAGGTAAAATAAAATGCTTTGATGCTAACACCGTAGCTAGGGATAAATTAGTCTATGCTAAAGATTTGATTGAGATTACCTCGGATAAGCCTTTACTTGATACAATCAAAGATAGAGTGACTGACGATCGGGTAGCAGAGATAGTAGTTTGTTACGGTTAGAAACCAGACATATGTACATCATGTCAGTCGTTTGGTCATATATCATTGGCATGCACTCGTACGTCTTTTGTTGGACCACTCTCGGTTTGGACCCCTCTTCCTAGGCTCCCGAACAAGAAATGAAACCCGAAATTATGCATTGTTCCTCCACCTTTGGCACCCTCCATCCTTTCTGTTGAGCCTTCAGTGTCTCCTTCTGTTCCTCCACTCTCTGAGGCTGTTATGGAACCTGATATTTCTGATCTTGGAGTTTCTAGTATTGTGTGGCACTCAACTGAGATGGCTTGGATCCATGTACATTCTGACATGAGAGATGACCCGACTAGACATGATTTCCATACTTTTGTTAGTGATGATGATGGTGAATCTAGGCAATTACATTACTCTATTGATGACGGTGATCTTATTCTCTCGGTGAATGATGCTCGTGGTAAGCGGAATAGATCTCTTCTCCTCAATGATAGATGGGATAGGAGATATATATACAGTAGGGATAACCCGGGTTTTGTTTTGGATATTGTTACTCACTTTGCATATTATTTGCATGTTTTAGGTCCTTTTGGAAGTGATTCTTCCTCCTCTTGGAAGGAGGAACCGATGTTTCCTTAGCTGTAGAAGCACTTTAGCTTCTCTCCTGAAATGTACTCTAAGTGGAATGGCCATTATAACAAAATGTAGTTGTTTATGTGCATGTGCAGAACACCTTTTCTTCATTTATATACAGTGGCACGACCCACTATAAAGTCGGGTGGCCTTGCCAAAAAAATTTAAAATACAATATAAATTTAATTATTTATTTTGTTGTAAAAATCGAAAATTGATTTTTTTATAATATATATATGTGTATTTGTATGTATAAAAATATATAAATGATATATATAACATTGAAATATATAAGTATATTTACCTAATAATTCTTACGAAAAAATTAGTTCCTTTTAAATTTAATTTAAAAGTTTCAATTTGAAATAAACAATAATATTATATATATATATATAATTATGTTTTGAAATTTTATGAATATTTTATAAAAAATCTAGACGGTTTTTAGCATTTGAATATTTCAAAATATATTTTGTAATTTAAAAACAAATTTAAAATTAAATTTTAACTTTTGGCATTTATATTAATTTTTTAATTGATATATATATATATATATATATATATATATATGGTTAATTTTTTTTACTGTCGAGAGTTTATCAGGTGTGAAATAATTTTATAAAATTTAAACTATTTTATATGATATAACTATTTATTTAAAGATTTATTTAAGTGATTTAAATAAAATATTTAATATATATATATATATATATATATATATATATATATATATATATTAAAAATTTATTTTTTATGCCAAAAATTATTTTAGGCATTAGCTATTTTAATGTATTTTTAAGACTTGTTTGGTATAGTATATTGTTTATTATTTAAATTATAAGTTTATGTTATTTAAATAATGTAAATTTATTTAAATAATAAAAAAAGTCAATTTTTTTAATCTAAAGTTATGACCATTATTGCATATATAAGTCAAGAATTTTTAATTATTTCATATATATATATATATATATATATATATATATATATATATATATATATATAAGCATATAAATAAACAACCATCTTGAATGTGATGATATATCGATATACTAGAATCGTCACCTAACTAATAAAGAATTATATGATATATAAATTGTCTAAACATTAAAATGTAATCATCGGTCATATAATTACCTTTCATTAATGCCAAATTACCACACTTTGAAGCATTCAAACAAACTCCTAAATCAAATTTCAATTCTAAAGGTGCCATCTTCCGATTTGTAGACCGTCGGCCATCGAATATTGTTTAATTTTATATGACTTATGCTTGGACAATGGAGGAGGTGGGATGAAGAATTCGACTAGATCCAAGAGGTATTGGAGACTAATTTTTTAGAGAAAGTGGGTAGAGATGCTTGTATAGAGGAAAAATGTAAAGACAAGTTAGGATCAAGATACTCATTTCTCACTTACACTTTCTTTACCCTTATCCATTCAACTCTAGCCCTTTAACCATCATATGGCCACCCCCATGCTCCATTATAACCAAACAAACCATCACCATATATGAGCTTCAAACCTATTTAAAGCCCGAAAAAAATATTTTGCATTTAAATCAAATTTCAACGCATTTCAATATTGTATATCGATTAATATATTTACAAATATTATTAATACATTTAATAATATATGTTCTCAAATAAAAATAAATTTTTGTAATTAATATTTCATAAATATTAATTAGTTTATAATAATTATACACTAATTAAATCATGCGGTCTAAGAGTATTCAAGGATTCGATTGTGCGAATCTTTAGGTGTAAATTTGGTCAGCAACTAATATCGAACTATTTGAACATTAACATTCATATAGCACTTAGTTGGTGGTATGACATTGGCCAAATTCTTCGCTTACTTGGCTTCAGTAAAATTCAATTTTACTTTATAATGCTTTACCCGGTAATAACTAATATTTACATCAATTCTCTTCGTCAAAACTATATCACTTTGGACTTATGGAATTTGGTAATGTTTAAAATTCTAGTATCATCCACATTCAACTCTAAAGTCTAAACACAAAGTCATTGGTTCAATAATACTAATTATTAATAACCGAAATGCTCTAGCCGGAGACTGTGACTTTGAATTGACTTTAGTTGACCATGATACTAACCTTATATGACCAATGAGATGAATCTTATCTTGAATAGTATTTCACTTCCAATGCTTCCACTCAAGCTAACTATAGTCGTTCAACGAACGCTATGCCATGATTTAACTGTAATTAAAGTGGAGCTTCCACATTGAAGATCAATAGTATACTCCAGTCAAAATATCTATGTAATTTTGTTACACTGATATTTTTTGTTTGATCTTAGTTATACAACCAACAAAAAATTATCGATTGAGTCATTCCATAGTTATCCGATAACTATCTGTATGTTACCGCTTTGTGCCCCCAGTAGCCATGAGTAATACACTATCCAACATTTGGGAAACGTAGTACTCTAGTCTCAATTGATCCATCGATATCCAGTCTCGATACATCTTGACTGAGAATATTTAAAATGATATATTTATTTTCATTGTGATAAATTACTCACAGTCACAACACTTTGTACCTACTATCACAACATACCATTTATGGATTTTATATTAAATATACTTTTACTTAAACTAATTAATTAATATAACATATTATATCAAGTATATAATAGAAAGAAAAAACCTTTTATTTCAATAAACTGGTTACCGATTAGATATATGTAACAAATTACATAATTTCCTTAGGGTATACCACTAACTTTACCATAAAAAATGTGAGACATCATTCCAAGAGTTGAAGCTTCGGTTAACGAATACTCAGGTATAGGTTATACTGAAAGGGAAAAAATATATTTATGTTTATACAGATGTTTTAGGTTCGGGGTTAGTAGCGGTACTAGTGCAAAGAGGCAAAGTAATAGCTTATACATCTAGGCGATTGCAATCCTATGAAGTTTTATATCCAATGCTTGACTTGGAATTAGTAGTTGTTATCTTTGTACTGATGATTTGGAGATATTATCTTTTGGGAAAATATTTGATTTATCTATTGACTATAGTCCATATAGTATTTGTTCTCATAGAAGGAGTTGAATATGAAGCAATAATGGTTAGACTTTTTAGCATCTTTTGACTTTAGGATAGAGTATATTTTAGGGAAGGGCATAAAGTTACAGATGCTTTGTGCCAAAACCATTGTAGTTGTATTTTGGCAATGATTGCGGAGTGGAATGCATTAGAGATATTAGCTTTCTACACTGTACATTTTCGATCAAGCTTTGGTTCGAATAGTGCTTCCTGGACGTTATCATAATTGGAGTTTATGCTAGCTCTCATAGAAAGTATTGCTGAGAAGCAATGAAGAGATCCACTATGTACCGAATGAGTTAGCCACTTGGAGTCTAAAGCTGAAGAAAATAAACTGAGAGGGTTCAATGTGGATGAAGGGGGTAGACTCTGAAAAAATGGAAGGTTGCATGTTCTTGATGTAGGAAGCCTATGGAATGAAGTCTTGAACGAATTCCACCGTTTAAAGTTTTCTATTAATTTAGGAGGTAATACGATGTACCTAGACTCGAAGATAAGTTCTTCTGGGAAGGAATGAAGAGGTATATTGAAGAGTGCATGAAGAGATGCCGAACATGCTGTTCGCATCGACTAAATTTCTATGAACTAGAAAATAGTCGAACGAATTTTATAATAAAAATAACCACAAACGCACGGCGTACACTTGTAGTACGTGTCAAATACATATCTATCCGCAGGGAATTGTAGATTTTAAAATTCTATTCAATCAAATTAAACCAAAGTCGAATGAAAGTTAAGCTAGAGAATTAGAGAATTAACTAACTAAAAGAAAAGAGAAGCAGATATAAGAGTTAAGTGACAATTTAGGGAATAAATCCACTCTTTCGATCATGTAGTTCAACCCATATGAAATCATGATCTCTCTTTTATGGTCATTAGTACTTTAATTGATGTGCTTATCATAAGTATGGCAGATTTGTGCTATTGATTAGCCAACATAAGCCATCAAACTATAACACACCCCTTAAACCACTTACTAACTTTCATGAAACTTGATAATGAAAATGAAAACGAAATCTATTTTAAGTATGGCCTATTAACTATTGATTAGAAATATAGACCATCAAATTTGAATTTCAAATCACTTTCTTATGTCATAATCATATTTTGATGAAGAGGCATTTGTGTTAGTGATTGTTTAAACATAGCCTATTTGGTGTCAACAATATAGGCTATCAAATTCAAAACAAGAACAACAAATAAAACACTTCATTGATCATCATTAAGCACAAAAGGAGAACGTGAATTAACAAATAGTTGAAGCTACATAATTAGATAGCTTCATTACCCCTAAATTGAAGAGGTTTAGCCTCTCATATTTGTCATTTGATTAACAAATATAGCTAGCAACATGAAAGCAAAAAGAAAGGAAAATGAAAGCTAATGGAAAAGAGAAACTAATTAACAAAAACCAAAACTAATCTACTTTGCATGAATGTAAATCTACACTACCAACATTAAAGTAAATGAACAAGGAAAGTAAAATGAACAAGTAATTAAATTGCATAAGAAAAAGAAAGTTACATGAAAATAAAAAAAAGCTAAGCAGCCATGAAAAGAAAGAAGAGAGCTTGATTTATTTTCAAGCGTAAACTAAAACTAAGAGAAACTAAGTAAGAAGGAGGTTACATAAAACATAAGGGTATATATACATGTGTTAAACCCTAATTAATATTTTTGAGGAATGCCCAAAATACTCTTAAGAAAGTGTAGAGGCCAAGTAATCATTAGCTTCTACTAATCATCATTTAAGTGTACATGAAGCCATTAATTCCATAAGCATGTGCATTAGCCTCTAACTTGTACATTAAGTTAGGCGGGTAGGTGGGTTCCTATATGATCTTCACTTTGAAATATTTCCATCTTCATTCCTTTGTGTTCTTTTTCTGCATGCATATCTTCTTCATGAAACAACTTGTAATTGAAATCAAATTCCTACAAAAATAGTATGAAAATTTCTAATTAAATTTTCTCAAGTTAATTTATGCACAAAAATGACTATTTTGCCCTTAGATGAAGATGAATATGTGATAATTTGGAATTAATATGGATTTTGGTTAAAACAAGTTAAAATACCCAATATGATCATTTATTTAAATTAATTAGAATAAATATGGTTGTAAAAATATGCACATTACATGCACATCAAATACCCCCACACTTATCTTTTTATTCGTCCTCGAATAAAGGAAAAGATTAAGATAAATCCGTTTTCGTAGAAAGCACGATTGCATTGAGTGTATGCAACAAGACGTTAAACCTCTGGGTGTCCCCAGTAGGATGAGTGTTGTCTCGTGAGGGTTTTCAGCGGATAATACCCACAAAATCCAAATGCAGGATGAAAATATTTACAAAATGCAAGATTTATTTACAAAGAGATGAATGCGAATTTTTTAAAATATCTACAATGAATGATTTACTTTTAACTCGACACAAATAAGTTAAAAATAAGTTTTGGTCACTATCTTGAAAATTTAAGTCATTTACTCGTCAAAATCAAGTTATCATATCAAATAGATTATAGTTAAACTCATTATTTCGGTTGATAACAAAGTGTAAGTATGAAATAGATCATTAGTTGATTATCAAAGTTTATCAAGGTGGTAAATTCATTTCTTTTCAATAACAAGTCAAATCAAATAAGTTAAAATAGTGCTTGGATTTCATTTGCTTACTCTTTCTCATTTTTTTGAAAATTTTATTGATATTTACAATATTTACATATGCCTAACTCAGATAAACCGAGGCCATATATAATACTCTTGCACTGCCTTGCGGACTTATATGAGGGGAATACAGAGCGTGGCGAGTGAACACACGAGTGTGAACGCCTATTGACTGTAGGCGTTATTAAAAAGAATTTTTACATATACACCTAGCTCAGATAAACTGAGGCAAGATATACTGATCGTGTACTGCCTTAGGGCTTACATGAGAAAGGTACAGAGCATGGCGAGTGTACACACAAGTGTGTACATCTGTCGACCATAGGTATTGATAGAAAATATTTACATATATACAAATGGTTTTATTTTTTCAATTTTTTCTAAAGAGAGAGTTTTGCAAAATAATCTTAGCACCACATAACTTAGAAGACAAATTTTTTAATATCTTTTACTTTAAATCAACCACTTTTTAAAACAAAGATTTTCATTTAGGATATATTTCATAATTATCATGTATGAACCTTCCTATATATTAGTTAAACTATCATTATTTGTAATCAAACTTCATTTTTTATTTTTTGTAAGACAGATAAATTTTCAATAAGTTCAATTTAATAAACCAAAACCATATATTTATCTTATAGTGTTTCTTTAAGAATAAAACAAAATGCTTAGAAATTTTTTTAAGTTTTTTTTTGTTTTTTTTGGGGGTTTGAAAAGAAAATGTAAAGTAAACTATGAAAAATCAAAAAAGAAGGTGAGTCTCCCCCCACCCTTGATTTTGACTGTGTCCCACAGTCAACCCAAGTGAAAGGAACGTTTATGATTATTTACATGAAAATGAAATGTATTTACATGACATCAGAAAGTATATCGTTAAAAAGTAAATGAAACGGTCTTCCATAGACAGATTCATTTGTCTCGTCAAGCATGCGAGACACAGCTTAAGCTTGAAAAAGCAAACCATAAAAGATTTCGAAGTTAAATGTTGATTTGGAAAAACGAATGTCATTTTAATGAAAATCATACGAGTTGTTTTATTTCCGATGATTTTTGTGGTTGATAAAACAAGTGATTGAAATTCAAGTTTATTTCGACCATTTTGAAATTCAAGCTGGTTATTGATAAATTTTTCGAAATTATCGATTTCAAAATCAAAATGGTGTTTTAAATCCTCCCCTTCAGAATTTGACAACTCATTTTCAAAAATTCCAAAGAAATCATGTTCGTTAAATTCGTCTTCCTTTGTTGGATTATCAATAACTTCATTGCGTATCTCAAGTTCAAAATCCAAAGTTGTATTTAAATTTTTGAAAATGAGAAAACGAATGTTGAATTTCAAATCGAGTTTCTCACCCTCAAGAGAACTGAAATCCAACTCAAATACCGTCTTTCCAACAACTTCACTAAGATTATCATTTTCAATTTCAAAAGTTGTTATTTGAAAATCATTACTTTGGGTAAAAGGTGGATTATCACTTGACTCGCCACATGTTGGGATTTGATTTTGTTTTTCACATTGTTTCATATATGTTTCAAACAACAAATCCATGTGATCATCGTAAATTTCGTTCATTTGATCAACAAAATCAAGTTTATAATTATTAATTTGAGAATTTCCGATTTGGATTTGTTGAGAACAAAAATTACGAATCGCATCGTAATCGAGATTATTTCTATTTCCAAAAGTATTTGTAAAGTTGTTTCCAATTTTGTTTCGGTTTTGAAATTTAATTTGAAGTTCGAAATTGACTTGGCATGAGTTATACTCGAAATCGTTTAAATTTTGAATTGAACTCAAATTTTGAAATCCTTGACTCGAGTTATTATACAAATATGAATTTGAATTGCACAAATCATTTGTACTTTGATTTTGTTGTGTAGAGAATTCAAGTAAAGATGAGATGCTATTTTCAAGAGTCGAGGGTTGGTCATTGTTTTGGAAATTTTGTTGTTCAAAATTCGAATTATTTACACAATAGTTATTGTTAAAATATCCATATGAATTTGGAGTAAAATCATATGGATTATATTATTATTTTCATAACTATTGTAAAATTCGAGTGAATATGGAAATTCAAACATTTTCAAGAATGTTTTTGTTTTTTTATAAAAGAAAAATATTTACAAATAAAATTTATTTTTAAAAACAGAAATTGATATTTGTTTTGTTTTTTTTGGTTTTTCAAATTTTTTCTTTGTTTTTGAAAAGGTTTTATAATTTTATTTTTCGGATTTATTTTTTTTGATTTTCTAAAAAAAACAAAAAACTAAGTAATTTTTTTTTGAATTTTGGTTTGAAAATTTTCAAAGGGAAAGAAAGAATAAACTAAGTTAACAAATATTTACAATTCTTTTAATTTTGGATTTTGAATTTTTTTTGTTTACTTGTTTTTTAAACGTGCAAGAACTAATGCAACTAAATGAATGCAGTGGTAATGATTTATCCCTCAAAATTGTATTATCACATGTTGTCTTAATTCAACAAGATAGTTCTTAACCAGGTAATGAGGAGGAGTTATCGGTGCACCACGAATCACCGTAGCAATGCAACCGAAGGTTTAAATACGTTCAGAGCAACAATTCAATATAATATTTACGAATCACCGTAATATTTATAGCTAATTATTGCTCTGCCGTCGCCTAGGCATCAAGAAATTAAATTGTTCAAAGAAGACAATTTGTTAATATACAACTAAGCGTTATCGATGTCTAACCGTTATTATTAATCAAAATCCAAGATGAAATGCAAAACAGAAATTAAACATGCATTAACAATGCAACTACGAATGGATTTTTGTTTTGTTATTGAATTTTTGAATTTTTTTTTAAAATGTAAGCAAAGAATAATGCAAGGCAAATAAAAATAATAAATAGGGGTTAAAAGCAGCAATTTTTTTATAAATAGACAAGCAGTTATTTTTTTTGGCAGCGGTTCTTCTTCTTCTGAAATTCTGCTTTGGCAACCTGAAAGAAAAAAAACAAGATATATACAATTGTTTTTATTTTATTTATGAAAGAAGTAACTAAAACAAAAAAAAATCTAAAAAAGAAAACAATGTTATAATATATTTAAATAATATGGGTGAATATGCTAAATGGTCAAGGACAGTATTATAATTTCCATTAGATTTAAAGTCTATAAATATAGAGCTCATTTGTATTATAAAGTAATCTGGTGAATAATAAAATGTATTCTCCCTTTAATGTCTTTTGTTCTCTTTATTTTATAACACGTTATCAACACAATGCACTATATTATAATAATACAATATTAGATTAGCAGTTTTATTTTTTTATTTTTTTTAGTTGCTTCATTGTTACGGCATGCCTCTCTATACTTCTGAAATTTAATAAATATCTTTCTCTTACCTATTCTTATGCCAGCCTATTTTTACACAATACAAAGTCTATCACTGTTCATGAAATTATTCATTTATAAGGAGAAATATCTACATACAGTGCATACACTCCAGATTAATATTCTTTTCGTTTTTGATCTGAATCTATCTAAAGCTTGCTATATATTTATATTTCATTCAAATCTAAAGGTACTTCAATGCTACGTCTCTAATATTTTTAGTTTATATAATGTTGTAACATCAAGTTGCAGTGACTTTACTTTATTAAATGTCAGTTCATCGATATTTTTTTTTTCTGTGGCATCTTATAATGAAATATTTGCAGTCTTTCTATTTTTTTTAAAGTGATCTTTCTCTTCTGCGTGATTTCATTTATATTATATTGTTACATCATACAAACTGATAACATCCATGATGGACTTCTTTTAGTTCTTTTAGATCTGGTGAGAATTCCTTACCATGATCTTTAATTTTATTGTTGCTTGCTGATATGAAAGTTGAACTTGAAATTTTGGTGTTTCTGTTTGTTTCTGTTTGTTTACAGTATGTAAAAAAATAGAAACAGTAGCTTAAAAACTCGTCTTTATTGCTAAATATTGCAAGTGACATGACCAATCTTTTAATGCTTGTTTGTACTCTAACCTCTGTATATGTTTTGCAGTATTTATTTTCTTCAAGAAACTTGAATTTGTGCCTAAAATCCATAGCCCGGTATATATAATCAGGTTGTTTAAAATCATAGTGTTAATGCCCTGATGCTTGAAATTTGGTCATGCCCCATGCATTTTTGCCTTACGTCCATGCTGTAGCCATATATATTTGCATTTTTGCCTTGGTTCCTACGCCAATGCTGTAGTCATATATTTGCACGTCCATTTCTGTACATACGTATTTCTATTTGATTTACTTTATTGTAACAAGCTTTTGATTTTTACTGTACATACATGTTTCTATTTGCATTACTGCACTACTTTTTAACTCATTTCTCGACAAAAGGCTGCCTACTTCATTTTTTTTAAGCTTACTTTTTACAAAGGTACAGTCAGTATATTTATTGTTTCTGATTTCATGTGAGACTTTGTTTGCTTGTTGATTTTTAGTTGTTATTACCAAGTAAAATACATCATGATCTGACGGTATTAGGCGGTATTAGTTTAGTGCTATTGCTCTGCATAAAGTTTTCCTATATTGTGTTCTGTATTGTTAATATCGTATCATCTTTTATTGGATATTTTTGTCCTCAAACAATAAGTTTTGAGTAGATTATTTCTTTGTTAAAGTGCATGTCGCCCTATAATTGTTGTAACTTACAAAGTGGAAGGCTATCAGGCCGAGCCTTTGGGCTCAATAGTTCTTGTTCTTTATTTTGCAAATTTTGTCAGATTGGAGAGCGGTATTGGTATATTTATTATGCTTTCAATAATAATAATAATAGTTGCCCAATGTAAAGTTATAATTATTTCAATATTGTATTATGCCTGAAAATTTAATTCAGATCATTTGATTGTGGTTTCAACTTCTCTAACTATGATGATCTATAAATATTTTAGTCTTATGCAATTTGTTTTATATATAGTTCATAAAATGGCAAACATCGTCAAGCTTGAATTTAAAGCTCTAGATATATCCGGAGACAACTACTTATCATGGATATTGGATGCCGAGATCCACTTACAATCTCAATGCTTAGAAAATACCATTAAAAATGGTAATAATATGTCAAAGCAGGACACAGCAAAGCTCTGATATTTTTAGGACGTCACATCCACGATGATCAAAAAACAGAATATTTACGGAAAAGGATCATCTCCATTTATGAAACTCCTTGAAGGAGCGTTATGACCACCAGAAGACGGTCATACATTCAAATACTAGACAAGAATGGTTGAACCTAAGGTTTCAAGACTTCAAATCTGTAAGAGAATATAATTCTGCTATGTTTAGAATTACTTCTAAAATGAAATTATGTGGAGAAAAGGTAGATGATGCACAAATGCTTGAAAATACATTTTCAACGTTTCATGCCTCGAACATACTCTTGCAGCAGCAATATTGAGAGCGTCATTTTACAAAATATTCTAAACTCATAGAATGTTTATTAATTGCTGAGCAAAACAATGAATTGCTTATTAAAAATCACTCCTCAAGACCAACTGGTTCGGCTGCGTTATCAGAAGTTAATGCTAATTTTGCCCACTCCGGTAGAGGCAGAGGTCAAGGTAGAGGACGTGGTCGTAGTCGTGGACGTGGATATAACTCTAGCAGAGGCGGTTATGGTAGTTTTAAAGGCAATAAAACTACCAACTTTAAAAAGAAAAAAAAATGAGCTTGAAAAGACTAATGATTTTACTTCAAAAAATAAAAAGCATTATGAGGAAGTCTGTTACAGATGTGGACGCTCTGGTCATTTTGTCGCGTACATGTGGATCATCAAAGAAAACAATTGAAGAATACCAATGTTCGAAGAATATTGAAACAAATAACACTGAAGGATTGTTTGATAACACTAACTTGAAGTTGGATGATTTATTCGAAGATGATGATGGAAATTTCATAAATGATGAAAATCTCAATGCGACGATTAATGATATGACCGATCTGATCAAATAGAAGTAGCCTGAAGCTTGTTGTTTGATTTTTCCATTTTTTTTAGTTAGTTTGAATTTGATTTTTGTTTGTTTTATTTTCTAGAACTAGTTGAAATAATGTGCACCAGTGGATATTGATTTGATTGATAGTTTGCTTTGTTTATTTATTTAAGTTCAGAATTATTTCAATAACGACTAACTGTATTATCTCTAATCCTTAAGGTATGGACCATCAATACTTGAATGATGATATATGCCTACTAGACAGTGCAACTACTCATACGATATTGAAAAATCAGAAGTTTTTCTCCGAATTATCCGAAAAGATTTCAGCTAAAGTTTCCACCATTGCTGGATCTGCCAATATAATTGAAGGGTCTGGAAGAGCCCATATAGTATTACCAAATGGTACACATATCTTCATTCAAAATGCATTATACTCAAGCAATTCTAAAAGAAATCTGCTAAGCTTCAAGGATATAAGAATGAATGGTTATCATATTGAAACTATAAATGAAAATAATAAAGAATATTTTTGTATTATTTCTGAAATTGAAAGCCAGAAGCTTATTTTAGAAAAATTTGGAACAATTTCGACTGGATTATATTTCACGAAAATTGGCATAGTTGAATCTCATTCTATAAACATGAGTCAAAAGCTCACAAATACATAGACATTGATTCTTTGGCATGATCGTTTGGATCACCCTGGGTCAACCATGATGCGTAAAATCGCTAAAAATTCAAATGGGCATGATTTGTCAAACCAATTGAATTTACCAAGTGATTACTTATGTGCTCCATATGCACAAGGAAAGTTAATCACATGACCTTCATATGGTAAAATCACCTCTGAATCTCCAACATTTCTACAAAGAATTCAAGGTAATATATGTGGTCCAATCCATCCATAATGTGGACCATTTAAATATTTTATGGTATTAATTGATGCATCAACTCTTTGGTCACATGTATGTTTGCTTTCTACAAGAAACATGGCATTTGCCAAATTACTTGCTCAAATAATCAAATTAAGAGCGCACTTCCCTGAGTATCATATTAAATCAATTTGACTAGATAATGCAGGAGAGTTTACTTCTCAAGTATTTGATGATTACTGTCTATCATTGGGAATTGAAATTGAACATCCAGTAGTTCATGTTCATACTCAAAATGGTCTGGCAGAATCAATAATTAAGCGTTTGCAACTTACTGCAAGACCATTGCTTATGCAATCAAAACTACCTGTTTCAGCTTTGGGACATGCAATTCTACATGCATCAAAATTGATTAAAATTAGACCAACAACTTATCATCAATTTTCATCATCACAGCTTTTAACTTGATCTCAACCATATATTTTACAGTTACGAAAATTTGGTTGTGCTGTGCATGTGCCAATTAGTCCCCCACTTCGTACTAAAATGGGTGCTCAACGTAGGTTGGGAATTTATGTGGGATTTGATTCACCATCGATAATTCGTTATCTTAAACCTCTCATGGGTGATGTCTTCATTGCAAGATTTTCCGACTGTAAATTTGATGAGACAATCTTCCCGCCATTAGGGGGAGGAACGACCGTTTAATAGAACAGCGTGAAATATCATGAAATAATCCATCCATGCCTCATTTAGATCCGCGTACCAAACGATGCCAATATGAAGTACAAAGAATTTTGCATCGTCAGAATATCGCAAATCAAATGCCTGATGCATTCAGTGATGTTGCAAAAATAACTAAATCTCATATTCCAGCAGCAAATGCACCAGCTAGAATTGAAATTCCAGAAGAACCAAAAACAGCAAATGAATCTAAAGCAAGGCAAAAATGTGGAAGACCAGTTGGTTCAAAAGACTTGGTGCTTAGAAAAGGAAAGTCTAACGAAAAATCATCAATTGATAAACCTTTAGAAGAGGTTATAAATGATCTAAAAGATGAAATAAATGAAAATCCCAATTCTCCAAAGAATGCCGAAGAAACTATAATCCCAGAAGAAATAATATAAGCTTCCAAAAATAAAATGGGACCTAACAATAATGAGATCTCAATATTTTATACAAACTATGGAGAAATGTGGGATCGAAGTAGAGTTATAATTGATGATGTATTCTCATTTGCAGTAGCTACTGAAATAAATGAAAGTCATGACTATAATGAGAATAATAATAATGAACAAACTGGCATAAATGAATGTCGAAGAAGACATGATTGGCCAAAACGGAAAGAAGCTATGCAAATTGAGCTAGATTCACTCAAAAACATGGTGTATTTGGACCAATAGAAAAAACACCAGAAAATGTTAAACTGGTAGGTTATAAATGAATATTCGTTAGAAAACGAAATGATAAAAATGAAGTTGTGAGATACAAAGCACGACTTGTCGCACAAGGTTTTCTACAGAGACCGGGTTTTGATTTTAAAGAAATGTATTCTCCTGTTATGGATGTCATAACATTTCGATACTTGATAAGCCTTGTAGTTTCTGAAAAATTAAATATAAGATTAACTGATGTTGTGACAGCTTATCTTTACAGTGAATTAGATACATGTATTTACATGAAGATCCTAGATGGATATAGGTTGCTTGAAGAAAAATCAAAGTCGACGTACTCATTAAAACTGAGACGGTCACTATATGGTTTGAAACAATCTGGAAGAATGTGGTATAATCGTCTTAGTGAATATTTGGTAAAAGCCGAATATAAAAACAATTTCATTTGTCCTTGTGTCTTTATAAAGAAATAGGTAAAGGGATTTGTTATTTTAGCAGTTTATGTTGATGATATAAATTTGATTGGAATTCCAGAAGAGATTGATGAAACAATAAATTACTTAAAGAAAGAATTTGAAATAAAAGATCTTGGCAAAACTAAATATTGTCTCGGTCTACAAATCGAGCATAATACTAATGGCATACTGATTCATCGGTCAAGTTATATTGAGAAAATTCTGAAGCGTTTTCAAATGGATAAAACATATCCACTTAGTACGTCTATGGTTGTCAGATCTTTGGATATTAAAAAAGACCCTTACCGTCCAAAAGAAGATGATGAAAATGTGCTTGGTCCAGAAGTACCATATCTCAGTGCCATTGGTGCATTATTATATTTAGCCCAATGCACGAGACCAGATATTGCATTCTCAGTAAATCTTCTAGCAAGATACAGTTCAGCACAAACAAAAATACATTGGAATGGTATAAAACATATCATGAGATATATTCCTGAAACGGCAAATTTAAGCTTATTTTATTCTGACATAGCTAATAACCCAAATCTAGTTGGCTATGCTGATGTAGGTTATCTTTCCGATCCACATAAAGCAAAATCACAAACTGGATATGTGTTTAGTAACAGTAATGCAGCTATTTCATGGCGATCTACAAAGCAAACGTTGGTAGCAACATCATCCAATCACTCTAAAATACCAGCACTACATGAAGCAAGCCGAGAATGTATTTGGTTAAGATCATTAATTGAGCATATTCGAAATACGTGTCAGCTCCCTTCAGTTACAGAAGGATCAACTATTATTTATGAAGACAATGCAGCTTGCGTAGCTTAGATTCAGGCAGGTTACATCAAGGATGATAGGACGAAACACATTTCTCCTAAGTTTTTTTACACACATGAACTACAAAAGGAAAACAAAATAGAGGTGAAACAAATCCAGTCTCAAAAAAATCCGGCCGATCTATTCACAAAAGCACTTCCAAAATCAACATTTCAAAAGATGGTGTATAAAATTGGTATGCGTCAGATGCATTCACAAACTAACTGAATAATGCGTTATAAATCAGGGGGAGCATTTAAAAGTATGTTATAATGTATTCTTTTTCCTTCACTAATATTTTTTCCACTGGGTTTTTGTTAATAAGGTTTTAATGAGGCATTATATTGATCCAGAAACATCAACCATCATAATGCTATAACCTTTTAATGAGGCTATCATTATTATCAAACACATATTCGGGGGGTGTTATAATATATTTCAATAATATGAGTGAATATGTTAGATGGCCAAGGGCAGTATTGTAATTTCCATTAGATTTAGAATGTATAAACATAGAGCTCATTTGTATTATAAAGTAATTCGAGGTGAATAATAAAATGTATTCTTCCTTTAATGTCTTTTGTTTTCTTTATTTTATAACAAACAAAACGAAAGAAAGAAATCTTTTTTTCAAAGGAGGAAACGATTTAAATTGGAATGAATGAAAATGACTCGGTGCTTGCAGGAGGAGGCGATGCAGAGGTTGTTGTGGTCCACGTGAACTATTTTTGCACAGTAGAGGGGTGAGGGTGGTTATTGATGTGGTAGGAGTATGTGCTTGATGGTCTGTGACTGTGTAAAATGAAGTGGAAAATGTGGCAAATGCAGACTGTTGTGTTGATATTGTTTTGTATTGCAATGGGGTGGAACTGCTGTAGGGGATTGGAATTGTAATGTGGAGGAAGTGGTCTGTAGCGGTTTTATGGTCAGGGAAGTATGGGTGTGTTTAAGCAGCAGTGGAATCAGGCGAAGTTGACTGCGGCAAGCAGTTGAGTAGCATAGGGAGTTGATGGAGGAGTGAGAAATTGAATGTAAATAGAGATGTAGCGCCAGAAGATTGCTGATGAAGGCACCGATGAAGTGGTATAGGAGTGGGATAGGGTCAGGGGTCGAGGCAGTAGTGTTGTTGGATTTTTGATGGGGGAAGATTGATGATGGTTGTTTGTGTGGTTGCAGAGGGGAATGTTGGTGGGTGGATGTTTGGGATTAAGCAAGTGGAATAGTGTACTGGAGGTGGACAGGATGGTAAATGTCAAGTGTAGTTTGTGGCTGTGATGGCTTGCGGTAGGTTGTCAGTGTTTGATGTTGCACAGTTTCGGCAGAGGGATAAGTGCAATTGTGCCAAAGATGTAGTTGTTACGAATTGTTGCTGTGGATGGCAAGTTTGAAGAGATTGTGGTGGGTTGAAGTGATACACTGTGATGTTTGTGTTATTAGAGGAGGATGGGCAGTGGGATGTTTGAGTAGCAGTTTTGAGATGGTTGAGTGTCATGAGTCAAGGTAGATTGTATCAGCAGGAATCAGAGGGGAATTTGGTAGAAGAAGTCAGAGGTTTGTATGCAGTTGCACTTGCATGAGTGTTTGGTTGCTGTCAAGTAGATATGTGCACAAATGTTGATCTGGGATGGTGAATGCAGTTGTGTGAAGTAGTATGGCACTGATCGCAGAAGTTAAGGGCAGTATATATGGAAAATAGTCAATGAAGTATTTTGATGGTGAAAGGAAGTTTGAGTTTGCAAAATGTTGATGTGAAGATGACTGAAAATGAGGTTGGAGGTGCTGATGTATCACAGAGAAGTGGAATGGCAGTATGATCAAGATAGAGAGGTAGAAATATAAAGAAAAGAAAGTTTTAACAAAATAGACAAGAAAGTTGTTTGTATTTTTTTAGGAAAAAGAAAGTTGTAAATGAGCAAAAGAAAATTATTTTTGGAATGAAATTGTGAATGCTATTCTTTTAAATAGAAAAATAGAAATGCAAATGCATAATGAAAAACTACAAACACACAAACAAATGCAAGCACAAATCAAACACACAAAACAATTTTTTTTTAAACGCACTCAACACACAATATAATCAAAAGAAAATAATTCAAAGAATAGAACATAAAATCAAACAATTCCCCGACAACAACTTTAAAAACTTGTTCGCGTCGACTAAAGTTCTATGAACTAGAAAATAGCCGAACGAATTTATAATAAAAATAACTGCAAGCGCACGGCGTACACTTGTAGTACGTGGCAAATACGGGTCGATCCGCAGGAAATTGTAGATTTTAAAATTCTATTCAATCAAATCAAACCAAAGTCGAATGAAAGTTAAGCTAGAGAATTAGGGAATTAACTAACTGATTAAAATAAAAGAGAAGCAAATATAAGAGTTAAGTGACAATTTAGGGAATAAATCCACTCTCAAGATCATGTAGTTCAGCACATATGAAATCATGATTTCTCTTTTATGGTCATTAGTGCTTTAATTAATGTGTTTATCATAAGTATGATATATTTATGCTATTGATTAGCCAACATAAGCCATAAAACTATAATACACCCCTTAAACCACTTAGGATCATTCATGAAACTTGACAATGAAAATGAAATCTATTTTAAATATGGCCTGTTAACTATTGATTAGAAATATAGACCATCAAATTTTAATTTCAAATCACTTTCTTATGCCATAATCATATTTTGATGAAGAGACACTTGTGTTAATGATTGTTTAAGCATAGCCTATTTGATGTCAACAATATAGGCTATCAAATTCAAAGCAAAAATTAAACACTTCATTGTTCATCATTAAGTACAAAAATAGAGCATGAATTAACAAATAGTTGAAGCTACATAACTAGAGAGCTTCATTATCCCTTAAATTGAAGGGGTTTAGCCTCTCATATTTTTCAATTAATTAACAAATGTAGCTAGCAACATGAAAGAAAAAAGAAAAGAAAAGAAAATGAAAGCTAATGGAAAAGAGAAATTAATTAACAAAAATTAAAACTAATCTACTTGCATGAATGTAAATCTACACTACCAACATTAAAGTAAACGAACAAGGAAAGTAAAATGAACAAATAATTAAATTGCATAAGAAAAAAAAAGTTACATGAAAATAATAACAAACGGCTAAGTAGCCATGAGAAGGAAGTAGAGAGCTTGATTTATTTTTGAGCCTAAACTAAAACTAACAGAGACTAAGTAAGAAGAAGGTTACATGAAACATAAAGGGTATATATACATGTGTTAAATTCTAATTCAGATTTTTGGAGAGTGCCCAAAATACCCTTGAGAAAGTGTGGAGGCCATTAGGCTCTACTAACCATCATTTAAGTGTACATGAAACCATTAATTCCGTAAGCATATGCATTAGCCTGTAATTTGTATATTAAATTAGGTGGGTAGGTGGAGTCCTCCATGATCTTCACTTTGAATTTTTTCCATCTTCATTCCTTTGTGTTCTTTTTGTGCATGCATATCTTCTTCATGAAACAACTTGTAATTGAAATCAAATTCCTACAAAATAGTATGGAAATTTTTAATTAAATTTTCTCAAGTTAATTTATGCACCATAATGACTTTTTTGCCCTTGGATGAAGATAAATATGTGACAATTTGGAATTAATATGGATTTTGGTTAAAACGAGTTAAAATACCCAATATGGTCATTAATTTAAATTAGTTAGAACAAATATGGAGGTAAAAATACGCACATTTACGTGCACATCACATGCCAACATGTTAAGGTAGAGCATCAAATGCCCATTGGTCTTCTATAGCCTTTAGAAGTTTCGATATGGAAATAAGACTCGGTTTCTATGGATTTTATCGATGACTTGCCAATATCTAAGATTGAAAACGTGATCATTGCGGGCTTTAGTTGATGGACTAAGCAAGAGTGCCAAATTTATCCCAGTAAGACCTACAAGAACAACAAAAAAGGTGGCCAAGATTGATTTGAAGTCTATAGTGAGAACGCATTGAGCTCTCAATGTTATAGTTAGCGAATTAGACCCATTGTTTACAAGTAAATTTTGGTACATCTTACAAAGTGCTTTGGGTTTGGAATTTAATACGACTATAGCATACCATCCATAGATGGATGGACAGACCAAAGTGTCAATCTAGTGCTAGAAGAATTGTTATGAGCTTCTGTATTAGACATCTGTGGACCTTGGGAAGAACACTTACACTTGTTAGAATTTTCATACAACACCACTTACCAATCCAGTATAGGGATGACGCCTTTTGAGACGTAGTATGGAAAACCATGTATGTCACCTGTATATTGCTATAAGATGGGAGATAGGCTTGCTTGGAACCAGATCTTATTAGGAAAGCTTCAGATAAGGTCGAAATGATTCGACAAAGAATGAAAGATTTCCAATCGAGGCAGAAGAGCTATGCCGATAAGAATCAGAGAGACTTGAAGTTTGATTTGGTGGATCAAGTGTTTGTTAAGGTGTTTCCGATGAGAGGAAATATGAGGTTCGGAAAGGCGGGTAAGCTAGCGCCTAGATATGTTGGTCGTTTTTCGATAACAGAGAGGATAAATAAGGTAGCTTATAGTATTTATTTGTCGAGTTCTTTAGTCGGGGTTCATAATGTTTTTCATGTATTATATTTAATGAAGTGTATCCGAAACATGAGGTAATAGTGAACCCGAGAGCTATGAATGACTTGGTTGTTGAACCAAACATGACTTTTGTGGGTGAACCCTCCTAGTCATTATTGAAAAAGTTCATTTTTCTTGTTTAATTCAAATCACCTAATTGTTTTCTTAATTGCATCGAGAAGTGCTTGGAGCTCTTCTCGATGCTTACTTATTTTGTGCATTCTTTAAGTTTAGATTTTGATCTTGTTTATGCCCATTCTTTCAAGTTTGGGTTTTGTTCTAATTTGTTTCCATTTATTCATGTGTGGATGTTGTTCTTATGTGCTAAAACTTGTTCTTTATTTAGTGGCGTGTCTTACAGGTTATTATATGTTCATCATATTTCTTGAGTTTTCTCACGCTGGTTTTCCAGACTAATGCGGGTGGTATTGTATTATAATACTCAAGTCAGACCGAATTTTTCTAGGTTGTCGTTGGTAGGATATGGAGCTCATGGAGTAAAGCTAGATGTTCATCTACCGTAGTATTTTTATTTTCACTGTATTTTTATGTATACCCATCAGCAATTGTAAGGTCAGGAAGTTATAATTGTCTAAGCCAATATGTTTGTTTTTAACTCTAGTATACCATATATCTTTGATTGGTAGTTCACAATCTTTGTTTTATTATATACTGTCATTCCGCTGTGAAATTCTATTTCCTATAGTTCATTTCCTTTTTATTTAACCGTAACAATATGCCTTTTCGGCACTAAGATGCTCGACATTCTAATACCATGGATACAATAAGAGTCGGCTTTCGAGGGTCGAAAAGATGGGCAATAACGACCCATAAATTCTCAATAATATAATTTGTTGATTTAATACGATTTTGGTAATTAAAATTGGAATAATAAAGACTTTATAATTTAATAGTGAAACAAACGTTAAAATGAAATGTAACAATGTAATTAAAACTAATTATGAAATTTCAAACTAATTAAAATAATGTAAATTGTTGCACTTAGTTATAGATTTATATAAGAAAACAAGTGTGAATGTTGAATTATTAATGAAATAATATATGTCAATATAAATGGAAGTAAATCAGTGTTAACTAAGTAATTGTAATATTTGATTTGTAAATAATAATGAATTCATTAATGTTATTTAAAGTAATGGTAACGGTTGTAAGTTACTATTTAATTGGTTTATTAATTTAGTTGTAAATGGTAGATTTAGGTATAAAATTCGAATATAATAAAATAAGGGTACGTGTGGTGCGAACAAATGAATTAGTGTATAATCTATGGTAATTGAATGAATTTAACATTTTGTAAGCAATTATGATAATTGAAGAAAATGATAAACTTGAGTGTAATAACGATAATGGTAACAACTATTATAAGTTGTTTATTTAGGCTATAAAATGAATTGGAAATCAATTGTATTCAAATGTAAATAAATGTTCATTAATGAGAATTAATGCAGTAACGGGAGGTGTGAATGTATAAATTAACTAGAAACGTAAATTTATTTATAAAGTAATAAATTGGTAAAAAGGATGGAACTAAGGTAAATTTATTTAATTGGTTTCAAACCTTAATTAATGTGTACAACTGACAAAAGTACACATTTAAAAGAGTAACATTTATTTAAATTTAAGATGTAAATAGGGGTGTATTAATGTAATGAAATATAAAACTAATGTAACCAGTTTTATAAAGAAATAGTGGGCATAGTATAAAGATGGAAATTAAATCAAATCAAATTATGGGAATCAATTTTAATTGATTGGAATGTAATCTATAATAAATAAATTCAATGATAATTAAATGAATTTAATTACTATATTAATTGAAAACTAGGATGAAATGGGAATGCATATTTTATTCATAAGATAATATAAAAGAATGAAACCTATCTGAATGAATTAATTGAGGTTTCAATCATAATAAATGTATACATTTGACAAATTTAATAAAATAAGCAATTTCTTCAAATTTTGTATTTTTGGTCAACTGAAAGTCAAAGTTTGACCACAGTTGAAAATTTTAAGTTTGAATTTTTAAATGCTAATCTTTTTCTTTGTAAATGTATTTTATTTTAATATTTATTCCGATTTTCATTTCATGAAATTCTGATTTATACTTTTAAATTTAGATAAATTACAGCGTTTTACACGCAATAAATTTATGTATTTTTATTCTATATATATTTATTTCTATATTTTACCTATATCCATCTCTTTGTTTATTTCTCTATTTATTTGTCTAGGGTTTTATTGTATTCATTGGTGTAACGACCCAAAATTTCTGCCAATTAAAATTCGTATATTTAATTAATTTTAAATATCAACAAGTACAATTCGTAAGTCGAATAAATTATTTTTCGAATACTTAGATTTAATTGCATAATTATATCGATAATTTAATATTTGAAATTGCATGAATAATTGGAAATTGGGTTAATGTGATTAAAAATGGTTTATAAAGTTATATTAAATCATATTGGAGTTATAGTGATGTTATAGAACTTTTAGAATTGAATTTAAAGTTAATTTGTGAAAATTGAATATTTTAATATCTAATTGACGAGTTAAAATAGCCATTTTTCAAACGGTCTCGGATCTCGATGAAACCAGTTTCATCGATCCGTCATGTGATATTATTGTAAGGTTTCAAATTTCGTGTCAATCGGATTTACGGTTTGTTCGGGAGAAGCCAAAACGCATAGAAATTTGGTTTAGTCGATTTAATTTAAATTTGATCGTTTATTTCCGTAACTCGCAAGGATGATCGAATTAGCTTCCGAAACCTATTCCATTGTGTCCGGAACGCGGGGTAAACCCTAGAAATGCCAGTCACCGCGCAGGATTTGTAGTTCGGAAAATTTCGATGAATAGTAATTTAGGCAATTTTCTATAAAAGGACTTCATAATTCACTTTTGCACTCAAGCCCTGGGGTTTTAAGCAGGCCGCCACTGTCAACATTCAGTGGCCGGAATCATCAGATCTTTCTCCCTCAAAATCTTCTAATCCAAGCATTAATTCGAAAAACGTTCAACTGGAGATTGGTAGAGGGCAGTGAGTACTACAAGATCAACGGTGGAGATCGTTGTAGGCGAAGCGAATCAACGACAAACTGCTCGGGAACGTTGCGCGTTCGTCCTTGATTTTTGTGCATGGGAGGCAACCGGAATTCATGGCATTTGGCACGGAAGTCGAGGTGGAGTGGGGTTCGTCGTGGCGTATCCCGATCGTCGTGGAAATGGAAGGAGATCGTCGCGTGTATTAGGGCAAGGCGGCGGCCAAAATGGGTTACGTGATTTCGCATTTTTCTGGTTTGGGAAGAAGATCACATCGCACGGCCTGGATTGCATCAAGCAGGGATCTACGGTCCAGAGTTTTTAGGTTATAAAAAATTAAAAGAATTTGTAAATTAATTATATTATAAATCGTGTAATGTTTAAAATAGCGTTACTTTTTCATACGAGGTCGAAAATGCACAAAACGACTTGCGTCGGGTTCGTTTTGTCGAGCACCACGCTATGGAGATGGTTAGGAGTTGATTGGAGCTAGTGAAAATTTCGGGTAAAACTAAACGCACGTTTAATTTTATTCGAAATAAAACGCTACAACTATTATCAGAAACTCAAGGTGAGAACTTCTCACTCAATCGAATTGTTTCGATTTAAATTTTAAATAGTTGAATTTAAAATTGTTTGATTGTGTGATTGGATGATAATTTGTTATCTATTGTGTTAAATAGACATTATGCGTCGTATATTAAGCGGATGTTATTATTAAAAACATATACGCGATAATTCCAACTTGTATGGAATTGGTATTATATATGTACTTGGAGTTGATTTTCCCGCATTATATAGAGGATGAGACCCTATTGCGCCTCATAATAGCAGATAATATTTTATAAATCCCATATACCGTGATATTTCGTCTTGAAACGGAATTGGTGTTGTGCTAACATCTTTGGATGCTGGGAAACAGGTTGGAGGGATCCAACTGGATTCCTCAAACATTTTGAATTGGTTTCAATGTTGTGTGTTGATCTATTTATAATCTGCGTGATTATCTTTGTGATTGAAATCGTTAAAGGCTAAATTTTAGCCGAATATATTTTTGGTATTGTTAGATGCCGAAAATAAACAAAATTTGATTTCTGAAAATTTAAGTTGAGAATTCATAATAAAATTTAATTTTGGAATTTATTCATTTTAAATAAATAAACGTTGTAATTTTTATGTTATAAAAATTATATTTTTGTGAAATATAACCGAAATGTGATTTTTGAAATAAGTAGTTGATTAATTTATAAAATTGTTTAAATTGGGGTTTTTGAATTATTATAAATGATTTATATAAAAGATTTATAAAATTGATATTTATAAACTAAAATATTGGAATTATAAAACGAGTTTTTATAAGTGTTAAAATGAAGCATAAATGGATTTCGTAAGTGAATGAAATCTATAGATTTATAAATTAGGAAGTTATAAAATGAATAGATTTCGTAAAATAAAAGATTTATAAGTAATTAACTTATAAATTTTATTTTGGCGTGTAAATGGAATATGGATAGAATTTGTTAATAAAGTGATTTTATAAGTTGAAGTTGCTATAAAATATAAATGGAATTTATAAACGTTGTTTATAAATTCAAAATCGACTTATTTTAATAAGTTTAATTATTATAACTTATTAAGGGAAATATATCCACGATTTTGGGACGGTGAATAATCCTTTAAATAAAATATGTAGAAATGATAAATTTGGTAAATGAAGTATATTCACGATTTTGGACGGTGAATAATATATTAAAGAAATATTTTGGAAAAGTGATATTTTAAATAGAATTAAAACGATTCAAAAACATTTTAAAATGTATTAAGTATCGAAACCATAGATTTCAACATTTGTTGTTGAAATAGATGTTTCGAGGAATAGAAGGAAATGGTGGACTATAACACTGTTGTTATAATAAATGGTTTCCGAAAGGAAATATTTTATATAGTATTAGGATTTATATATCTATCTTAATTTCGAATCCCTATACTAATGATTTTGGGTTGTTGTAACGATGTTTTACGCAACATCCGTTTTGACTCAAATAAATGTGTTTAAGAGAATGGTTTCCTTAAAGAATAAATTATATACTTAATTGTGATTTAAGTATATTGAATATTTTCAAAATGTTGAAAATGAACAGATTGGTGAATTACTTATTATTAGATAAGTATGGAAATGTTTTTCCAATATGAAGTGAATGTTTTGAGATTTTATCTTTTAAAGATAAATTGAAAATGAATATTAGAAATCGATTTGGAAATCGTATATTCATAGATATTTTGGAAATGTAAATTCACGATGGAAATTTATAAGGGAAATTTGTTTAAAAATAAACATTGATTTATTTTTAAAAGTGCGAAAATAAATTTACGAATTTGGAACGTAAATTTAATAAATCGGTAAGGATTTATTTGATTTGTTTAAATGAACCATTTTGAAATGAAAGTGGTAAGGGTGTAAATTGATTTGAAATTGGTTTTCAAATGGTTGAAGTGTGGAAAATATATATCTTATAAAGATATTTTTTGAAAAATAAATAATTTGGGAAATTATTTGAAATCGGGTTATGTTGTGAATATTGATTGATAGTTAAATAACCGACTATCAATATTGACCCTTGAGTGGCTATTTGTTGTGAATTGGTTGAATTTGAATGCTACACTTATTTTTAAATTATTGCGCTCGTTATTCGGATTACCCATTCTGTATAGTGATACGACGTAATGGATAGCATTGAAGACCGGTGGTGAAGATCGGGTATTTGTAAAAACGATAGGATGACCTATCGATTGTCTCTGCACCGTTAGCTACGGTATGAAGATTTCCTTTGTGATGGAAATTCGATCGGGATTGTGAATACCCGGATTGCAAGGGTTTCTTTTGAAGTGCCTTCGGTTTTGTTCGAACCCGGAATTGACTTGTATGGTTACGTGTCTGACATTACATTTTGAGATATAAAGCAGATTTCTTTCAGATACACTTCTGTTGGTGGCGGAGAATTTATTCTCTTAGCTTAACACCTTTCTCTGAGACGTACGAGTTCAGAGGTTTGTAGTTGAAGGTTATCAGCGATATATTCCTAATTTGGTAATGTGGCATGCTGAGTGTTGCTGTGTGATGATTATTTATTGATCATTTGTTGATCAAAGCATGGCTTTGTGAAAAAGCGTAGCTTTGTGGACGAGACTTCGTCAGACCTTACACCCAGGAAATGGTCAAAACAGGAATATGCAGCAAGGTTATGGTGGTCGCTCCCTTTAAGGTATGTCATTCCCTTCTGGAAAAGGGCGGTGTCAGGTATGGAGCCCTGATGCTTAACCTATGTGGTTGCTCCAATCTCATTTTTCTGTGTGGTTGTTGCTTGGTGATAGAGGGCCCTCGGATAAAGGTCCTAAAGGACTGGGGGGTGGCATATTTGTGTAGTTACCTAGTTACAGAGATAACCCGGCCTTGTGTTGGCAGAGAGCTGGTTAAGTTCTCGGGACGTCCCGCCAGAGGCGATCCCATTGACAGTAGGAAGTTCCTTAGCCTGACCATTTGTTGGAAATCCAAATAAAACAATACGCATCTTGTATGGTTTTAGTTGTAGAAACTGCCATTCACTTATGGTGGCACCCCACTGTTTGGATGGTAGCTATAGTAGGCATAGTTCGAAATGTCTATGCTGGCTAAGATTTATATTCTATTTTCGAAATGCTTTCATCACTATGCACTAATAATAATATCAAAAATGATTTGTTTTGCGTAGTAAGCATCTTTGACTATCATAAGGAGAAATCTCCTCCAATTCTGCGTTTGCATTGTGTTTGTGCGGAGAGGCCTTATGGTAGTTTCATTTTCCAAAAGCATTGCGGATATTTTTCACTTCTATTGTTGCTGTTGTTGTTAAAAGATAAATAACTGTTTTGAGTTCTCACACCATTCCCATGACTGACCTGGAGTTTATTGTTCTCTTCCTAAACTCTGGGTGCTCACAATTTTCCACACGAGCAGTTTAGAGTTAGGTTATCAGGTCATTCTGGATTTAGGAGTGCTATGGAGCTCCAATGGCGAGCTGGATGGCGAGACGTATTACTTGTATATGATATTATCTTTTCCGCCGTGTATTTCACTTGTAAGGACATGTTGTATAATTGTCCATTGTTCGTTGTATTATATATTGTTGTTGTACACTCTGATGATAATGTAATGTAATAACTACGATAGTTCTTTTTGATTTAAAGTTTATTCATTTATCTATTATATGTTGTTCCGCTGCGATATGTGAGATTCTGATATTGTTTATGTTCTATTTTCTTTCTTCTTCTGTCTTTTTCTTCTACCTCTTCTTTTTAACCTAACAATTCGGTTTTCCGGCATTCGATTATGCGGCATTTGATAAAGTGGACGTAAGAATGCTGACCTTCGAATCCCGACAAAACCGCGTCTGTTATATTTGGTATCAGAGCATATGGTTAAGTGACAACCTTAGCTCTGTTGGAGATTACTCATTAGAGATAGAGTCAGCAGTACTCTAGAATGAGTTTGAGTGTAATAATAGATATGAGAGCGTATTTGTTAGTGAATATGAAATTGTTTTCTATTGTGTTGACTTCAGTTGATTGTTTATAGATTCTGCTCGATGCAGTCTAGCTAACTGTCGTCGATAGGGGTTTCTAAACTCTTAAACGAGATAAACTGACATAGTAACATTTTAAATTGGGTAAATGAAACAATTTTACCTCGATTATATTTTATATATGTAAAGGAATAATTTTTCAGAATTATTGAAGTGTATATAAAATCGAATTGTTTGAATTGTTGAAAATGTAAGGAAATATATAAGTGAATCAAAGTTGTTTGAATAATCTGAATAAAAACAACAATTGTGAAAGAATAAATTATATGAGAGCAACAATTGTATAAGTATAGAATTATAATTGAAATGATTTGCAATTGTGAAATAATCTTGTATAAATAAAGGGAAATAGTGAAATTATATAAGCAAGATTTATAAATGAGATTTATAAATAGAAGGAAAAATTTAGAAAGAATTTAAAGCATTGGATTCACTGCTGTTGCTGGGAAATAATAAGTGTGATGACTGCAGCATCATCAGTATCATTTTCGAGTTTCTGTGTGATGGATTTGCTACCATAGTAAATTGAAATTGAATTTTGTTGTGATAAATAGATTTGAAATTAAAATCGAAGTTGTCATTGTTGAATATAAGTTATCAAGTCTTGAACTTATAATATGAGATAATAAAGAATTTTAACTTTGGTAAAGTTGAAATAAATTTGAACTAGTATGATAAAATATATGATGCGAAATTTAACTAAAGGAAGTTAAATAAATTAAATCAGATTTGGAAGTTGAATAATAAGTTGTATAACTTATTAAATGTGAAGATGTAAGTAAAACCAATTATTAAAATGGTTAAACAACTTTGTTAAGCAAAACGAGGTTTGAATTTGAATAAGTGATGAAGATTGACTTTGGTAAAAGTTAAATAGAATTTACTTTGGAGTTGGAATTTGAATAGGATTTTAATTGGGTTGGATATGTTGTTGAAATGGAAATTTAAGTTAAGTTAAACAAATGATGTTTGAAATGGAATATAACTTAAGTGAAGTTGAATAAAGTTGATTTTGGTATCGAAGTAAATTAATCAAGAGAAGTGATGAATATGAACTTGAGTTATATAAATGAAATTCAACCTTATTTGTTAAATGAATTAGCAATGGAATTAATGAATGAATTGAATGTAAATCAATTGAATGTAAATAAATTGATATGAAAAATGGATGTAAGTGTTAATTCATTAAATCTAATGAAGTTGAGAAATTGAATAATTGAATGTTAAACCAAATTGAAGGTAAACAAAGTGAATATGAATGTTGAATGTAAAGTGAATAATTTGGTTATGTTGAATATACATTGGTTGTTATTTGATTATATATCTATTCATTAAGTGTTAATGAAATTAAATTAGTGAAATTGAAAGTTATGTAATTAAGTTCAAATTGGAAGAAAATGAATTTGAATAGAATTGAATTTGATTTGGAAGTGAACTAAAATGAATGTAAATTAGTGAATGTAAACTAATTGAAAATGGATAATTGAATGTTGTTGTATATGAATTGGTTGTAAACAATTACAAGTAATGTTGAAATCATAAAAGTTGCTTATAAACCTTGTTTAGTATGCATTTCTTTTATATGCATGTGTTGTAGTTGTTTAAAAGAATAAAATGTTAATAACTTCTTATATATGTCACTTACGTGTTTATACTGAGTAAGTACAGGTACCGGGGCTACCCTTAGCGGGATTTGGGTTGCGCAAAATGCTTAATAAATAACCGCTTTGCTTAAAAATGCTAAAAAGGTGTGCTTATGCAATAAAAATAGGAAATATGAACTGTTTTTCTGTTTTTCCAACCGGGCGGGTCGATGTATATATATTTATCGCTATTGTGATATTGTAAAAGCTCCTCCGTACAAAGGAGGTTATGGTGAAATTTTCTAGAAAATTAAAGGCGTTAGAAAATTTTCGGGAAATTTTGGAAAATTTGTGAAAACTAAGTTTTGATTTGAAGTCAAATGTTAAACGATATAGTTGATTTTGAAAGGATAACTATATATGGATTTGAAAACTTAGTAAAGTTATTGTAAGAGGTTTAACTATGGATTTGGAAAAGTTAAACACTTAAGAGATTTGTAAATCAAATCTGAATGGTTTGTTTTGAAAAGTTAATGAATTTCAAAACTCTTTCTTACTTGGCGATTTCGAGGAAGAAATTCTTTTAAAGGGGGAAGTTTGTAACGACCTAAAATTTCTGTCAGTTAAAATTCGTATATTTAATTAATTTTAAATATCAACAAATAAAATTCGTAAGTCGAATAAATTATTTTTCGAATATTTAGATTTAATTGGATAATTAAATCGATAATTTAATGTTTGAAATTGCGTGAATAATTGGAAATTGTGTTTAATGTGATTAAAAATGGTTTATAAAGTTATATTAAATCATATTGGAGTTATAGTGATGTTATAGAACTTTTAAAATTGAATTTAAAGTTAATTTGTGAAAATTGAATATTTTAATATCTAATTGACGAGTTAAAATATCCATTTTTCAAACAGTCTCGGATTTTGACGAAACCAGTTTCATCGGATCCGTAATGTGATATTATTGTAAGGTTTCAAATTTCGTGTCAACCGGATTTACGGTTTGTTCGGGGGAAGCCAAAACGCATATAAATTTGGTTTAATCGATTTAATTTAAATTTGATCGTTTATTTCCGTAACTCCCACGGATGATCGAATTAGCTTCCGAAACCTATTTCATTGTGTCCGGAACGCGGGGTAAACCCTAGAAACCCCAGTCACCGCGCGAGATTTGGAGTTTGGAAATTTTTGATGAATAGTAATTTGGGCAATTTTCTATAAAAGGACTTCATAATTCACTTTTGCACTCAAGCTCTAAGGTTTTAAGCAGGCCACCACGGTCAGCATTCAATGGCCGAAATCATCAGATCTTTCTCCCTCAAAATCTTCTAATCCAAGCATTAATTCGAAAAACGTTCAACTGGAGATTGGTAGAGGGCAGTGAGCACTACAGGATCAATGGTGGAGATCGTTGTAGGCGAAGCGAATCAACGGAAAACTGCTTAGGAACGTTGCGCGTTCGTCCTTGATTTTCGTGCAAGCGAGGAAACCAGAATTCATGGCATTTGGCACGGAAGTCGAGGTGGAGTGGGGCTTCGTCGTGGCGTATCCCGATCGTCGTGGAAATGGAAGGAGATCGTCGCGTGTATTAGGGCAAGGCGGCGGAAAAAATGGGTTACGTGATTTTGCATTTTTCTGGTTGGGAAAGAAGATCATAGCGCACGGCCTGGATTGCATCAAGCAGGGATCTACGGTCCTCAGTTGTTAGGTTATAAAAAATTAAAAGAATTTGTAAATTAATTATATTATAAATCGTGTAATGTTTAAAATAGCGTAACTTTTTCATACGAGGTCGAAAACGTACGAAACTACTTGCATCAGGTTCGTTTTGTCGAGCACTACGCTATGGAGCTGGTTTGGAGTTGATTGGAGCTAGTGAATATTTTGGGTAAAATTAAACGCACGTTTAATTTTATTCGAAATAAAACGCTACAACTGTTATCGGAATCTCAAGGTGAGAACTTCTCAGTCAATCGAATTGTTTCGATTTAAATTTTAAATAGTTGAATTTAAAATTGCTTGATTGTGTGATTGGATGATAATTTGTTATCTATTGTGTTAAATAGACATTATGCGTCGTATATTAAGCGAATGTTATTTATTAAAAGCATATACCGCGATAATTCCAACTTGTATGGAATTGGTATTATATATGTACTTGGAGTTGATTTTCCCGCATTATATAGCGGATGAGACCCTATTGCGCTGCATAATAGCGGATAATATTTTATAAATCACATATACCGCGATATTTCGTCTTAAAGAGGAATTGGTATTGTGCTAACATCTTTGGCTGTAGGGAAACAGGTTGGAGGGATCCAACTGGATTCCTCAAACATTTGAATTGGTTTCAATGATGTGCGTTGATCTATTTATAATCTGCGTGATTATCTTTGTGATTGAAATCGTTAAAGGCTAAATTTTAGCCGAATATATTTTTGGTATCGTTAGATGACGAAAATAAATAAAATTTGATTTTTGAAAATTTAAGTTGAGAATTCATAATATAATTTTGGAATTTATTCATTTTAAATAAATAAACGTTGTAATTTTTATGTTATAAAAATTATGATTTTTGTGAAATATAACCGAAATGTGATTTTTGAAATAAGTAGCTGATTAATTTATAAAATTGTTTAAATTGGGGTTTTTGAATTATTATAAATGATTTATATAAAAGATTTATAAAATTGATATTTATAAACTAAAATATTGGAATTGTAAAACGAGTTTTTATAAGTGTTAAAATGAAGTATAAATGGATTTCGTAAGTGAATGAAATATATAGATTTATAAATTGTGAAGTTATAAAATGAACAGATTCCATAAAATAAAAGATTTATAAGTAATTAACTTATAAATTGGATTTTGGCGTGTAAATGGAATATGGATAGAATTTGTTAATAAAGTGATTTTATAAGTTGAAGTTGTTATAAAATTTATAAATTCGAAATCGACTTATTTTAATAAGTTTAATTATTATAACTTATTAAGGGAAATATATCCACGATTTTGGGAGGTGAATAATTCTTTAAATAAAATATGTAGAAATGATAAATTTGGTAAATGAAGCATATTCACGATTTTGGACGGTGAATAATATATTAAAGAAATATTTTGGAAAAGTGATATTTTAAATAGAATTAAAACGATTCAAAAACATTTTAAAATGTATTAAGTATCGAAACCATAGATTTCAACATTTGTTGTTGAAATAGATGTTTCGAGGAATAGAAGGAAATGGTGGACTATAACACTATTGTTATAGTAAATGGTTTCCGAAAGGAAATGTTTTATATAGTATTGGGTTTTATATATCTATCTTAATTTCGAATCCCTAGACTAATGATTTTGGGTTGTTGTAACGATGTTTTATGCAACATTCATTTTGACTCTAATAAATGTGTTTAAGAGAATGGTTTCCTTAAAGAATAAATTATATACTTAATTGTGATCTAAGTATATGGAATATTTTCAAAATGTTGAAAATGAATAGATTGGTGAATTACTTATTATTAGATAAGTATGGAAACGTTTTTCCAATATAAAGTGAATGTTTTGAGATTTTATCTTTTAAAGATAAATTGAAAATGAATATTAGAAATCGATTTGGAAATCGTATATTCATAGATATTTTGGAAATGTAAATTCACGATGGAAATTTATAAGGGAAATTTGTTTAAAAATAAACATTGATTTATTTTTAAAAGTGTGAAAATAAATTTACGAATTTGGAACGTAAATTTAATAAATCGGTAAGGATTTATTTGATTTGTTTAAATGAACCATTTTGAAATGAAAGTGGTAAGGGTGTAAATTGATTTGAAATTGGTTTTCAAATGGTTAAAGTGTGGAAAATATATATCTTATAAAGATATTTTTTGGAAAATAAATAATTTGGAAAATAATTTGAAATCGGGTTATGTTGTGAATATTGATTGCTAGTTAAATAACCGACTATCAATATTGACCCTTGAGTAGCTATTTGTTGTGAATTGGTTGAATTTGAATGCTACACTTATTTTTAAATTATTGCACTCGTTATTCGGATTACCCATTCCGAATAGTGATACGACGTAATGGATAGCATTGAAGACCGGTGGTGAAGACCGGGTATTTGTGAAAACGATAGGATAACCTATCGATTGTCTCTGCACCGTTAGCTACGGTATGGAGATTTCCTTTGTGATGGGAAATTCGATCGGGATTGTGAATACCCGGATTGCAAGGGTTTCTTTTGAAGTGCCTTCGGTTCTGTTCGAACCCAGAACAGACTTGTATGGTTACGTGTCTGACATTACATTTTGAGATATAAAGAAGATTTCTTTCAAATACATTTCTGTTGGTGGCGGAGAATTTATTCTCTTAGCTTAACACCCTTCTCTGAGACATACGAGTTCAGAGGTTTTGTATTTGATGGTTATCAGCGATATATTCCTAATTTGGTAATGTGACATGCTGAGTGTTGCTGTGTGATAATTATTTATTGATCATTTGTTGATCAAAGCGTGGCTTTGTGAAAAAGCGTATCTTTGTGGACGAGACTTCGTCAGACCTCACACCTCGGAAATGGTCAAAACAGGAATATGCGGCAAGGTTATGAGGGTCGCTCCCTTTAGGGTATGTCATTCCCTTCTGGAAAAGGGTGGTGTCAGGTATGGAGCCCTGATGCTTAACCTATGTGGTTGCTCCAATCTCATTTTTCTGTGTGGTTGTTGCTTGGTGATAGAGGGCCCTCGGATAAAGGTCCTAAAGGACTGGGGGGTGGCATATTTGTGTAGTTACCTAGTTACAGAGATAACCCGGCCTTGTGTTGGCAGAGAGCTGGTTAAGTTCTCGGGACGTCCCGCCAGAGGCGATCCCATTGACAGTAGGAAGTTCCTTAGCCTTACCATTTGTTGGAAATCCAAATAAAACAATACGCATCTTGTACGGTTTTAGTTGTAGAACCTGCCATTCACTTATGGTGGCGCCCCACTGTTTGGATGGTAGCTATAGTAGGCATAGTTCGAAATGTCTATGCTGGCTAAGATTTATATTCTATTTTCGAAATGCTTTCATCACTATGCACTAATAATAATATCAAAAATGATTTGTTTTGCGTAGTAAACATTTTTGACTATCATAAGGAGTAATCTCCTCCAATTCTACGTTTGCATTGTGTGTGTGCGAGAGGGCCTTATGGTAGTTCCATTTTCCAAAAGCATCGCGGATATTTTTCGCTTCTATTGTTTTTGTTGTTTTAAAAGATAAATAACTGTTATGAGTTCTCACACCATTCCCATGACTGACCTGGAGTTTATTGTTCTCTTCCTAAACTCTGGGTGCCCATAAATTTCCACATGGACAGTCTAGAGTCAGGTTATCAGGTCATTCTGTATTTAGGAGTGCTATGGAGCTCAAGTGGCGAGCTGGATGGCGAGACGTATTACTTGTATATGATATTATCTTTTCCGTTGTGTATTTCACTTGTAAGGACATGTTGTATAACTGTCCATTGTTTGTTGTATTATATATTGTTGTTGTACACTCTGATGATAATGTAATGTAATAACTGAGATAGTTCTTTTTTATTTAAAGATTATTCATTTATTTATTATATGTTGTTCCGCTGCGATATGTGAGATTCTGATATTGTTTCTATTCTGTTTTCTTTCTTCTTCTGTCTTTTTCTTCTACCTCTTCTTTTTAACCTAACAATTCGGTTTTCCGACATTCGATTATGCGGCATTTGATAAAGTGGACGTAAGAATGCGACCTCCGGATCTCGACAAAACCGCGTCTGTTACAATTGGAATTTATTTGTTTATATTTTCTATAAAGAGTTGGAAAAAATCAAAGGGTAAACGTTACTTTGTTAAATGCTTGCCTTTTTAATTTTCTACCCTCTTTACTAATTCTTAGCGTTTCTCACCTATCATAGCCGTGCATTACTCTATCAAATCACGTACAAAATCTTCCCAAATATCTCACTTCTTCATTTGCCTCTTCTGATTGGAAGATATTACATAAGTTTCTTTTATTAAATAGGAAATAAATCTCATTCATTCACTAGCCTCTTTATTTCTTGCCTTTTTATTTGCCTATCTATTTAATTACCTACCACAGCCGGGGATTGTAAACCTTAGCCGCCATCTAGTTTTACAATTCACGTGAAACGCTTCCCATTTCGAAGTCATTTGCGTGAGAAAAAAATTTGCAAGCTTTAGATACATGGTCTCTCTTCCTCCTCCTTTCCATTTTCTTTTGTTTCTCCTCTGTTTTTCTCTTGTTTGCTCGGCCTCTACCTTGCACAGTCACAGTGCTGACCATCATCACCTCCTCCATCACTCCAAAGCATGGTCGTGACCATAGATGAGAATCCATTACCAAAGGCCTTGAAACCCTAGCCAAACTCCTAGATTTCATCTCCTTCCTCCTATTAGCCTCGGCCACACCACACTAACACCACCTACATGCCATGTCAACATCCATAGCCATGAGTTCGTGATGCCTAGGCCCTACCCAAACCCAATGGCCGAGCCCACTTGATAGTTGAAGCAAAGGTAATGTCACTTTTATCTCATATTTTCATTTGTTTGAATTTCTATTCTTTTATAATGAAATATATTCTTACATATGTTATATTTGTTTGCATACAAGATTTGGATCTGACTCTTCATCCACTCAAAAACATAATCGTGCTTTGTCATGCCTTTTTCGTGCTTTGCGAAGTTTCAATTGTGTATTGTGAAATTGATTCTAGCTTTTAAAAAGGTGAGTTTTATCACTCTAGACATATGTACTTATATTATTGTGAAATGATGACAAGTGAATTGTATAAATTTATATGCTATGCCCATATATGCATGTGATATGTTATATGATGTTAAATGCTGTTTATATTTTTTTTGCATCATCTAGTATGTTATTATATGCCATATTGTTCATTTTATTTACTGTATCTCACACTACAAGTTCCCTATAATTACGGATTGAAATGATACATACCCAAACAGACTTTAGAATAAGGAGAAAATCATTATGGACTGAAATGATAAGCTCGAATGATTTTTATTGCATTTGATTTACTTGGGATTGCGGGTTTGAAATCATAGAACCCGGATTTTTCTTTTTAAATTACGGATTGAAATGATACATATCTGTATCACTTGATCTAGATTAGAAAATTTTATACAGACCCATGGATAAATTTTTATAATAGTTTTCTAAAAGTATTAAGTATTTTGAATTTTAAATATATGGTTTTTGATTAAAAGTTGATTTAATGATTTAAAATGTATAGATATATTGGATTCTAACAAGTTGAAATTTTATAAGTAATAATTGGTTTTAAATTGTAAGTTAAAAATCATTATCTGGCCTTGAATGGTAATTTAAAGAGCTTTAATTGTGATCCGTAACTTAATAATTAAAGTTAATTAATATGGAATTTAAAGTCTAACCTGGTAATTGCAATCAATTTTTATTTTATGAAATAATAAATGATGTCCTTTAAATTGATAAATACAGTTTTTATTGCACATTTTGTAATAAATGTATTTAGCCTGAAATCATAGTTTAAATGATGCCTCAATGAATAAATTTGCAAAGAAATTTACTATTATATTTATTATGATAAATTACTTTATTTATGAAATGGAATGTTTGGAAATTGAATAATTGTGATTTGAGTGGAAAAAGTATTTTCAAAACATGACTTAACTTGATAATTATAAATTTGGTTTTAATTGAAATTGTTAAGTTAAGTAAGTAAATGGGAATTTCATCTTATTTATGAAGTGGGTATTTTAAAATAAAGTGTTAAGTTTTTTGTTGAAATAAAAGAAGTAAAAGAATGTGTTTTTGACTTAATAAATGAATTATAGTTTAATTTGGATATTTACTGATAAAATTTTATTTTATTAAATCATAAGTTAAATGATATCCAAATGAATATTTTGTAGTGGAAAAGGTGATTTTTTTTATAAGTTAATTGGCTAAAAATTGAAATTTCAATGTAGCTGAAATATACAATGTTTTTGAAAAGTTTATAATTGTATGATAAACTTATAAATGCTACGACTTTGAAATGAATATTATTTGACACTAAATTTAAATGGTCAAATTAATCTTGTTTGGTAGATATTAACATTATTTAGATGATCTAAATAAATATGTTTCAAAATATTTGGTTTCAGAGTTGTTGTAACTTGAAAGTAATATGGCTTTAGAAATGAAACTTTTGAAAATTGTATGTAATTAAGAATTGTCTTTAAATATATAAATTTGGAACTTATTGGAAATGGAAGATTTAAGAATATGACCTTATAAAGTGGTTTGGGTTAAGATGATTTAAAGGAATACTTCAAGTTTAGTAAATTGAAGGAAATATTCAGTGATTTGGAAGTTCGAGTTTTAGTTAAATGATATATATTATTACTTTGGGTTTGAAATGGAAATGATATATTGATTTGGTTTTTGAAATGAAATAATATAATATTTAGTTTTGAAATGGATATTAAATTTGAGAAGTATATGGATTTGGAAATATTACCATTTTGAGAATGGACATTATTTTGGAAAGTAATAGTATTTGATTTTAAATGGTTTGGAATAGAAATGATTTTTAAATAAATATCCATGGGTAATAATGACGTTTGGTTGTTAGAAAGACCGGGATCGGAAGTTGTCATACTCTCTGCGAACTCCGAAAATCACTTTAACAACCGTATACGCGGTGGAGAATCCAGAATGAAGTAAGATGGTGGCGACTTCATTTGAGGTATATAGGTGGACCCAACTCCCGTGAGTTGGCATAAGGTGGCTAAAACAGGAGCAATTGACGGGCTAAGTGAAGTCATTCCTCCGATCGGACACATCCCTTCGATATTATACTCTGACTTTTGGATTGATTCGGTGGCCACTTTGATTTTTGATTTGGGGGTGTGGCTCGAGGTGGGCGGTAGTAGCTGCTACGCGTTACCACCGTCCGAAAGTGTAATTGGTATATCTTCCCTGGCATTGCCTAGTTGTGCCGTGTCACCTACCCTATCGTGCCTAGTACGAGTTTGGTTTACTCCCGTAGCCCGTGGAGTATCCTCTGGTGGCTTCCCGATCAGGAGGGACCATGATACTGGATGGACTACTGGGACTATTACGTGTTCGGGCTATATGGGTAACCCCTTAACACTATTTAACTGTAAGTTTATTTTACTATAGACACTATTATAATAGCAAAATATTACTACATAGTAAATAGTTTAACGGATCCTTAGAGGATGGACGGTCCCAAGCATCCTTTGACTTACTTGTACCACATATTACAGTTCACTTGAGTTAGTTTACATTATATAAGTACGTATATCCTGACTCGACTGTTTTGTGTTTTTATTTACGCTCGGGTCAGGCTGAGTGATACAACATTTGAGACTCACCTTCGAAGTTGGAGCTTTGCTTGAAGATCCAGCTATTTATTTCATTTCAGTTATCCAGTTGATTCCAGGGATGTATTCAGCCTTTGAGTTTGATTATTGTATTGAACTTCTGTTGTATCTTGTATAACTCTGATGTAATTATGTAGTAGCTTCATGAACTACTATTTCTTTGCTTCCGCTACATTTTATTACTCTGTGTCTATGGTATGTGATTTATTTATTTACTGCATATTCTGAGTTTTGCCAAATTTATTTTTACAATTCGGTATTTTGAGAAATTCAAGTCTGACATGTGCGGATGCGAATGGTTGAAAATACCGGGCCGTTAAGTTGGTATCAGAGCTTTGGCTCTAGGTTAAACTTAGCATATATGATAAATTTATTTACAGAATCACTTTCATTTGAGTGTGAATCTCTCCCTTTTTGACTCGACCCCTTGAAATTTTGGGACGTTCCCTGCGGTTCCAAAATTCATTCTTGTTCCCCACTATTCATCTTCCTTTGATTTTGGAGTAGCCCATAACTCCACTTCTAATGATCTTTATAATAAATTAATGGTCTCGCCAATATTTGATTGATTTTTAGAGGGATGAAACTCCTTTACAATGGCATTGATTCATCGAAGATTTCTGGATCCTTGGTTTAGATGCTAGTATCTTTTGTATCCCGAATTATTTCTCTTGAGATCGAATGTAGTTTTGCCTTATGATTCTGCATCGATCTAATTCTGGAAGTCGCGATTGACTTGGTTAAGGTTGCCTCCGATTTATATGAGCTTGTCCATTTCCTTATTCGGTTAATTAATCATCCTATCTTTTGTTTCCAACTTATTTTCAAATCAGAATCCTCTTTGATTGAGTTAATCAAATTTGAATCTCTATCCTTATTTTGTAAATCTATATTTAAAATGTTATATATATTGTGTTGTTTGAGTAGTTGATGTTGATTTGAATTTTCGATCGATTAGTCTGATCAACGCTAACGATAGGATCCCCAAAACACTTGAACGGGGCAAATGGATACAGTATTGTTTTCAAACTTAGTAAATGAATAAATTTTGTAAAATTATATTATATATGTATAAGTATAGTTTTTTGAATTTTGAAAGTTAATTCTATTGGATGTTGAGAAATAGTATTTGACTTTGTATATAGCTTGTAACCATTAAGTTTTGTTCATAGGTATAAAAAATTGAAATAAAAGCATGGTTATAAATTAGTTTGGAAAAATAAATGAATTTAAACAAGAAACTAAGAATTTAATTTCTGATAGTTTCAAACTTTGTGTTTAAAGTTTTAAAGGGTATATTATTTAAGGTAATTCAAGTAGAAATTGTTTCAAAGAATTTTTAGTTTTAAGTCAGTGCTCTTCTCTTTGTCACTGGAAAATAATTTCAGTGATGGCGGCCGGATCATCGACATCCATTTTCGAGCTTCGAAATGGAGAGACCATTCTGTAGCTCTGCTATACTTTTGTTTGAAAGTTAAATTTGATTTGAACTTCATAAAGTATGATTTGAATTACAATATATATATATATATATATATATATATATATATATAATTTGAATTTGATTTGATATTTATTAAATGTATATAAGTTGTATTTATCTCTAAAATTGTTTGAAGTTAAACGGAAATTTAATTCTTAAAACTTTATCTTAAAAGATAATTTCAATTATAAAATGAAATCCAAATTTTGAACAAGCATTTAAGCTTGAGATAATTGAATTTTTTTGTATAATATTCTATTGCATTCCAGTATAACTTACCAAAATTATTAGAAGTTAACAATGTAATTGGATAATGTACCATATAAAAGGATTTTTATAAATGAAAAATAAATGTTATACACTTAAATTTTAGTTATAAAAGGATTAATTGAGGTAAATAGAATAAAGGGTTAATTGAATAACTTACAATATAAAATGGTATTAAAGGAATTTTTAAATAAATTGGTATATTTTTTTCAAATTAATTAATTTTGTAAATTTATTTGTTTACAACGTTATTATTTTTGAATAAGACGTATTGTTTACTTAATTCTTCTCTTCCTTCTTTTTCCTTTTCGAGGACGAGAAGTTTTGAGTGGGGGAGAGTGTAACGACCCGTAAATTCTAAATAATATAATTTGTTGATTTAATACGATTTTGGTAATTAAAATGGAAGAGTAAAGGCTTTGTAATTTAATAGTGAAACAAATGTTAAAATGAAATGTAACAATGTAACTAAAACTAATTATGAAATTTCAAACTAATTGAAATAATGTAAGTTGTTGCACTTAGTTATAGATTTGAATATAAGAAAGCAAGTGTGAATGTTGAATCATTAATGAGATAATATACGATCAATATAAATTGAAGTAAATCAGTGTTAATTAAGTAATTGTAACATTTGACTTGTAAATAATAATGAATTCATTAATGTGATTTAAAGTAATAGTAACGGTTGTAAGCTACTATTTAATTGGTTTATTAATAGTTGTAAACGTTTGATTTAGGTATAAAATTTGAATATAAGAAACAAGGGTACGTGTGATGCGAACAAATGAATTAGTGTAATCTATGGTAATTGAATGAATTTAACATTTTTTAAGCAATAATGATAATTATTGCAAATGATAAACTTGAGTGTAATAAAGATAATGGTAACAACTATTATAAGTTGTCTATTTAGGCTATAAAATGAATTGGAAATCAATTGTATTCAAATGTAAATAAATGTTCATTAATGAGAATTAATGCAGTAACGGGAGGTGTGAATGTATAAACTATTTAGAAATGTAAATTTATTTATAAAGTAATAAATTGGGAAAAAGAATGGAACTAAGGTAAATTTGTTTAATTGGTTCCAAACATTAATTAATGTGTACAACTAACAAAAGTACACATTTAAAAAGGTAATATTTATACAAATTTAAGATGTAAATAGGGGTGTATTAATGTAATGGAACATAAAACTAATGTAACCAGTTTTATAAGGAAATAGTGGGCATAGTATAAAGATGGAAATTAAATCAAATCAAATTATGGGAATCAATTTTAATTGATTGAAATGTAATCTATAATAAATATATTCAATGATAAGTAAATGAATTTAATTACTATATTAATTGAAAACTAGGATGAAATGGGAATGCATATTTTATTCATAAGATAATATAAAAGAATGAAACCTATCTGAATGAATTAATTGAGGTTTCAATCATGATAAATGTATAGATTTGACCAATTTAATAAAATAAGCAATTTCTGCAAATTTTGTATTTTTGGTCAACTGAAATTCAAAGTTTGACCACAGTTGAAAATTTTAAATTTGAATTTTTAAATGCTAATCTTTTTCTTTGTAAATGTATTTTATTTTAATATTTATTTTGCTTTCCGTTTCATGAAATTTCGATTTATACTTTTAGATTTAGATAAATTTTAGCGTTTTACACAAAATAAATTTATGTATTTTTATTCTATATTATTTCTGTATTTTTCCTATATCCATCTCTTGGTTTATTTCTTTATTTATTTGTCTAGGCTTTTATTGTATTCATTGGAATTTATTTGTTTATATCTTTTATAAAGAGTTGGAGAAAATCAAAGGTATACGTTAATTTGTTAAATGCTTGCCTTTTTAATTTTCTACCCTCTTTATTAATTCTTAGCATTTCTCATCTATCATAGCCATGCATTACTCTATCAAATCATGTACAAAATCTTCCCAAATATCTCACTTCTTCATTTTTCTCTTCTGATTGGAAGATATTGCATAAGTTTCTTTTATTAAATAGGAAATAAATCCCATTCGTTCACTAGCCTCTTTATTCCTTGCCTTTTTATTTGCCTATCTATTTAATTACCTATCATAGCCGTGTATTGTAAACCCTAGCCGCCATCTAGTTTTACAATTCACGTGAAAAGCTTCTCATTTCAAAGTCATTTGCATGAGAGAAAAAATTTGCAAGCTCTAGGTCCATGGCTTCTCTTCCTCCTCCTTGTCCATTTTCTTTTGTTTCTCCTTTGTTTTTCTCTTATTTGCTCGACCTCTACCTTGCACTGTCACCACGCCGACCATCACCACCTCCTCCATCACCCCAAACATGGCCGTGACCCCTAGATGAGAATCCATCACCAAAGGCCTTGAAACATAGCCAAACTCCTAGATTTCATCTCCTTCCTCCTATTAGCCTTGGCCACACCACACTAACACCACCTACATGCCATGTCATGACCCCAAAATCCCTAGCCATGAGTTTGTGATGCCTAGACCCTACCCAAATCCAATGGTCGAGCCCACTTGGTAGTTGAAGCAATGGTTGTGTCACTTTTGTCTCATATTTTCATTTGTTTTAATTTCTATTCTTTTATATTGAAATATATTCTTATATATGTTGTATTTATTTGCATACAAGATTTGGATCTAACTCTTCATCCACTCAAAAATATAATCGTGCTTTGTCGTGCCTTTTTCGTGCTTTGCGGAGTTTCAATTGTGTATTATGAATTTTCTTCTAGCTTTTAAAAAGGTGAGTTTTATCACTATACACATATGTACTTATATTATTGTGAAATGATGACAAGTGAATTGTATAAATTTATATGCTATGTCCATATATGCCTGTGATATGTTCTATGATGTTAAATGCTGTTCATATATTTTTTGCATCATCTAATATGTTATTATATGCCATACTGTTCATTTTATTTACTGTATCTCACACTGCAAGTTCCCTATAATTACAAACTGAAATGATACATACCCAACATACTTTAGAATAAGGCGAAAATCATTATGGACTGAAATGATAGGCTTGAATGATTTTTATTGCATTTGATTTACTTGGAATTGTGGGTTTGAAAGGATAGAACCCGGATTTTTCTTTTTAAATTACGGATTGAAATGATACATATCCGTATCACTTGACCTTAGGTTAGAAATTTTTATACAGGCCCATGGATAAATTTTTATAGTATTTTTCTAAAAGTATTAAGTATTTTGAATCTTAAATATATGGAATTTTGATTAGAAGTTGATATAATGATTTAAAATATATAGAGATATTGGATTCCAAAAAGTTGAAATTTTATAAGTAATAACTGTTTATTAATGGTAAGTTAAAAATATTTATCTGGCCTTAAATGGTAATCTGAAGAGCTTTAATTGTGATCAAAAACTTAATAATTAAAGTTAATTAATATGGGATTTAAAGTCTAACCTGGTAATTGCAATCAAATTTTATTTTATGAAATAATAAATCATGCCCTTTGAATTGATAAAATGAAATACAGTTTTAATTGCACATTTTGTAATAAATGTAATTAGCCTAAAATCATAGTTTAATTGATGCCTAAATGCATAAATTTGCAAAGAAATTTACTGTTATATTTACTATGATAAATTACTTTATTTATGAAATGGAATGTTTGGAAATTGAATAATTATGATTTGTGTGGAAAAGTGTATTTTCAAAATATGACTTAACTTGATAATTGGAAATTTGGTTTTAATTGAAATTGTTAAGTTAAGTAAGTAAATAGGAATTTAGTCTTATTTATGAAGTGGGTATTTTAAAATAAAGTGTTAAGTTATTTGTTAAAATAAAAGAAGCAAAAGAATGTGTTTTTGATTTAATAAATGAATTATAGTTTAATTTGGATATTTACTTATAAAATTTTATTTTATTAAATCATAAGTTAAATGATATCCGAATGAATATTTTGAAGTGGGAATGTGATTTTTTTATAAGTTAAATTGGCTAAAAATTGAAATTTTAATATAGCTGAAATATGCAATGTTTTTGGAAAGTTTTAATTGAATGAATAAACTTATAAATGCTACGACTTTGAAATGAATACTATTTAACATTGACTTTAAATGGTTAATTAATCTTGTTTGGTAGATATTAACATTATTTAGATGGTCTAAATAAATATGTTTGAAAATGTTTGGTTTCAGAGTTGTTATAACTTGAAAGTAATATGGCTTTGGAAATGTAACTTTTGGAAATTGTATTTAATTGAGAATTGTCTTTAAATATATAAATTTGGAACTTATTGGAAATGGAAGATTTAAGAATATGAATAAAGTGGTTTGGGTTAAGATGATTTAATGGAATACTTCAAGTTTAGTAAATTGAAGGAAATATTCAGTGATTTGGAAGTTCGAGTTTTAGTTAAATGATATATATATTATTACTTTGGGTTTGAAATGGAAATGATATATTGATTTGGTTTTTGAAATGAAATGATATAATATTTAGTTTCGAAATGGATACTAAATTTGAGAAGCATATGGATTTGGAAATATTACCATTTTGAGAATGGACATTATTTTGGAAAGCAATAGTATTTGATTTTAAATGGTTTGAATAGAAATGATTTTTAAATAAATATCCATGGGTAATAATAACGTTTGGTTGTTAAAGAGAATGGGATCGGAAGTTGTCATATCTCTGCCAACTCCGAAAACCACTTTAACAACTGTGTATGCGGTGGAGATTCCAGAATGATGTAGGATGGTGGCGACGTCCTTTGAGGTATATACGTGGACCCAACTCCCATGGGTTGGCATAAGGTGGCTAAAACATGAACGATTGATGGGCTAAGTGAGGCATTCCTCCGATCGGACACATCCCTTCGTATACTCTGACTTTTGGATTGATTCGGTGGCCACTTTGATTTTTGATTTGGGGGTGTGGCTCGAGGTGGGCGGTAGTAGCTGCTATGAGTTACCACCGGCCCGGATGTGTAATTGGTATATCTACCATGGCATTGGCTAGTTGTGCCGTGTCACCTGCCCTGTCGTGCCTGGTACGAGGTTGGTTTTCTCCCATAGCCCGTGGAGTATCCTCTGGTGGCTTCCTGATCAGGAGTGACCATGATACTGGATGGACTACTAGGACTATTACGTGTTAAGGGCTATATGGGTGACCCCTAAGCGCTATTTAAAAGTAAGTTTATTTTACTATAGACATTATTATAATAGCGAAATATCACTACATAGTGAATAGTTTAACGGATCTTTAGAGGATGGACGGTCCCAAGCATCCTTTTAGTTACTTGTACCTTATATTACAGTTCACCTGAGTTGGTTTACATTGTATAAGTATGTATGTCCTAACTCGAGGATTTTGTGTTTTGTTTTACACTCGGGTTAAATTGAGTGATACAACATTGAAGACTCACCTTCGGAGTTGGAGCTTTGCTTGAAGATCCCGCTATCTATTTCATTTCACTATCCAGTTAATTCTAGGGATGTATTCGCCTTTATGCTTGATTACTTTATTGAACTTCTGTTGTATCTTGTATAACTCTGATGTAATTATATAGTAGCTTCATGAACTACTATTTATTTTCTTCCGTTGCATTTTATTACTCTGTGTCTGTGATCTGTGATTTATTTATTTACTGCATATTCTGAGTTTTGCCAAATTTATTTTTACAATTCGATATTTTGAGCAATTCAAGTCCGACATGTGCGGATGCGAACGGTTCAAAATACTGGGTCGTTACATGGGCCATTACATTTGGCACCCAAGATGAATGTTAAGTGATAACCATGGCTTTGGTGGGGTAAACTCATTTAAGTTAGGGTAAGTGACACCTTAGAATGAGTTGAGAGTATTTTATATACAGAGCCTATTTGTTATTGCTATAAAAACGTATTGTGTAAATTAGTCTGTTGATTTGTTTAGGAATTTTGTTCAAGATGTAGGATGCCGTGATTTCGATAGGGATTTCGAAACACTCGAACAAGGAAAACAGAATTGATATTGAATTTCAAAAATTAGGTAAACAAATAATTTACCTAGGATTATATTATATATATATATGTATAAGAAATAAATTTTAAAATTTATATAGTTATTTATGGTGTGCTTGTTTGTTAAAAAGTGATAATATTTGTTTATTATCATTATTGTTTGATTTTTCATGCTTGAGTTATTTAGGAGCACCGACTATTATTTGTTGATTGTTGATTTACATTTGACCAGTTTTTAAGCAATTATCGTTTTACAATTATGAGTGTATTAAACAAAAACCTTGCGAATTAAGTTTCATATTTTGACAATAAGATGTTATGTAAAATATTAAGTTAAAATTCATCTTTTTATATAGTTGTTTAATATAATCTAAATGGGAAGATAAGACATTTAGAGGATAAATATTTATGAAAAGATTATTATAACAAAGGAAATTTATTATAATATAAGATGATTTTAAAGGTACATTTTATATGAATATGGTATATAAAATGATTTATAAACGTTGTTTTATAAAAAACTGATTTTTGAGAATTTAAATACCAGCATTGCTTGAAATGATTTCAAAATGATTTTTGAGAAAAGTAACAGTAATATTACTTAGAAGTATTTATGGAAATAAATATTTCAAAGAGAATTTTATACATTTTCTTAGGATATTTCGGGGGAAAACAACTCGATTAGTTTTGTGGAATCTAAATAGTCTACTAAGTATGGATTGAATGTTGCTTAGGAGAACGTTCTAATGAGCTTGGTAAATTAATCTCTTTATCATTGTGCAATCGAAATGAGTTCGAATCCGAACAAACCCAAAGCTAGTATTGGGTGATAAATTGTTAAAATTATTTTATGTACATAGAAATATATGTAGTATGGTTTTAAAAGATATTTTTAAATAAAAATAAGGTATTTAGTTCTTAAGTTTCCGTAAAGAAAATTAATTTAAAATAAAAGGTATTTTGCAAAAAGAAAAATGAAATTTGTAACCCTTGGATAAAAAGAGATAATTTAATTCATGTTTTTAAATGGGTTAAATTAGATATGAATGTTCTAATTTAACACAAGGTGGTGAATATTGGCTGCGAGTCTTGGATCAAGAGGTGGATAGCCGAGCTCTTAGAAACGATGGCGGAGTTGTTTAGGGAATGGTTTAGTGAAGTGTTGATTTGTTTGAATGTTGGTAGAAAGTTTTGGTTCGAATAAAGGTGAGAACACTTGCTTAAGTTAATATTAAATTTAGTGAAAAATAATGATATGAATGTTTAATTAATAAATTAATATGCTTGGTTGAAAATCGATTGATAACTTGGTTGATTATATGGATGGTTATATAACTTGGTTTCGATAAATTATGAGAAATCATAATAGAAATGGTTAGGTAATTAACCATGGTTAATTAATGAAAAATAAATCCATATTTATATGTATATGGAGTTTATTAGCCTTTTAGTGATTTTTGAGTATATAAAAAGGTTAAAATGAATATTATAATAATATAATATTATGATAAGGTTTAAAAGTGAATATGAGATTTGATTTTGCAAATATTAGTTTAAATGATTTTAATATGGTTTGTAAATGTTTTATAAACACTAAAATGGAAACTCTTTGTTAAGATTTAAATGGTTATGATTTGAAAATAGAAATCTTTGTTAAGAGTTAAATAAATAATTTGGGAATGTTTTCCTATGTAAAAGGTAAAATGTTTTGGAAATTATTCCAGGATTAAAAGGGTTTAATTAACCAGAGAATTTGATAAATGAAGCATAATGATTCCATGTACTCTGGAGAAGATAAATGTTTTAGTTGAAAAGAATATATCTCTAAAAGATAACTGAAAGAATGGAAAGAATAATTAATTGGATGATGTTTGATCATTACCTATGTACTTGACATCTTTTTATCGAGGATTGGCTCAGAAAAACCAGAGTCGGATTTGGGTGGTTCATATCCGCAAACCACTTCGAACCAATGTATACATTCGAAAGTGAAGACATGTTGAAAACAATGATTTTAAAGATGGAGATCCTTATGATGAATGGATGCATGCCACTAGCCCTATATATATATGGTAGTTGTAGTGCTCTATGAAAATATTCGATGCAAGGACCACTCGCTAATAGTCCTAGGGTTGATTCTCGACATGATGTAGTAAGAGAGTACCTTCGGTTTGTCCTGTTCCTGGAATGGACGAGTGTTTGACAGTGCATTTCTAAAACACGTACATCTATTTGGTGGTGTAGGAGGTAACCCCTCATATACTTAATACCTTTCTCTGAAACATATGATCTCAGAGGTTGTACTTTTGTGGAAATCAATATATGTTGTTAGACTTGCAATGCAGCACTCAAAGCGAAACCTATTATGAGCAACGCGTGGCCTTGTAAAAAAAAGAAAAGTGTATCTTTGTGGAAAGAAGGGTATAACATTATGAGCCTCGCATCTTAAGAATGATATGGGATACTATGTGCTAAGTTGGATATTTAGGGTATCAGTTTTATTAACGAAAGGGCATTTGTTGCCTTATAAGCAGGTATTGGAGGCTCGACTAAGAAACTGCAAATCCACCGAAATACGATGTCCATAATAGTGTGACAATGTTATACGGAGGCTTGCTTGAAATAAGTGAATAGTCACCAGCAATTGTTATGTGTGGATTTCCTACCGAAGAAATGGCCACTAGTTACCTATCAAGTTGGAAATCCAATTCTAATACGAGCTTTATGGTTTTGGTTGATTCCAAAAATAGCAGTAATGTTTTGCAAACATTTCAGCTACCCGTTTGGTATCATATACACCATTCGACATTGTCTGGGTATTGGTACCTACTTTACGTATTTATTTGAAAAATGTTTTTAGACCAATGTCATTAATGATAATATAATTTTTTTTGGTATAAAGTATTTTGGTTATTGTAAGGTAAAAACTCGTCGGTGTTTATGAGCGGCATGGTCTTACGAGATATCTTTCTTTTGTAAAGGTTTTGATTGACATCAATATGATATATACATTTATAATTTGATTTTTCTCACTCTGGTCTATCAAGCCTAATCTGGATATTTTTAATACTCGGATCAGATCCAAGTGGTTTTAGGTTTAGCTGAAGATGCTTGGAGTTTCCAAAAAAGAGTTGGAGATCTTCATCAACGTATGAACGCATTCTATTCTCTATTTTCCTCTGCATTTGTTATGTTGTTTTTCATCAATTGTAAGGACAAAGATTTATAACTATCCAAGCTGAATATAGGTTAGACTCTGATATATGTATGTAAAATTTCCGCTTGTAAAGTATTTTGTGATTAATAATATATATTATTCCATTCATGTGACATTCTATTCTGTCTTCATTTTATTTTCCCCCTAACTATCTGCTTTTCCATTCAAATTGGGTTAGACATGTGTGGTTTATTATCAACTTTAAATGTATAGAATTGTGAGTTGTTACAGTTGGTATCAGAGCTTAGGTTGACCGAACACCTAGACTTTGGTGGGGTAAAACTCATTATATATAGGGTTGGTAATACCCTGGAATGAGTAACTCGTTAGAGATAGGGTAGTAACACCCTAGAATGAGTTTGAGAGTATCATATATATGAGTGTGTATTTGTTATTTGGTATAAAATGTTTTTTGTTGATTTATCTATTGAGTGGTTTATAAAATCTTGTCGAGATATGCCTGATCACCGTTATCGATAGGGATTTCTAAATACTTAAACAAGGCAAACCAACACACTATTTTAAAAGGATTATATTTTTATAAAGAATTTTTTTTGAAAGATATAGATATTTATGTTTTTCAGTTTATGGTTAAGGGAATGATAACATTCATTTATTACCATTTGTTGGTTAACGACACCTTGTGAATTAAATTTCACGATTTGACTATAAGGTGTTTGATAATAATATGGGGTTAAGTTTAATGAATTTGTATAAGATAATAAAATAAGCAAGTATTATTTAAATGCATTTTACACAAATAAAATAATTTTAAGATGGATATGAAAGATATGTTATATAAATTTTAAGAAGCTAAATTTTGGGTATTTGGGAAAGAATTATGAAATTTTATAAAGTTGTAAGTTGATATAAGATGATTTTATAAAAGGGATTTATAAAATGGGTTCTATAAAAAAAAATCTCTACTAGATTTTTTAAAATAAATTTCAAATAAGAAATTTGAAAAGTAAGAAAGTCTCAGATGATTACTAGTTGAGTGGCTCGAAAATAACTAAAAATGGGCAAGAGATATGTTTGAATGATAAACACATCTCTTAAGTATTACCATTTTTGTTAAGGGATATATGATACTATTGGTAGTACAAACTTCCTTGGTATTATTTTAGAGTAACTCGATCTATATAATTTTCCTTGAGTTAATAGGATAATTTTGAATTATTAATTAATATGTCAATATCAAGGTTGGTTAAAAAGGAATATATTGTAATGAAAGAAGTTCATTATAATTTTGGAAAATAAAAGATAAATTATCTTCTAAATTGAAATGATTCCATTAGGGTGAAATGTTTTCTTTTGAGAAAAATATTTTGAAATAAATATTCAGAGTGATTATATATAAAGAAGCATGTAACAACCCTGGTATTGGTGATTACCTATGACATTAAATTATAACGATGGTTATAATTTAATATTGATAATAAAATGAAATAGAGAGGATAATTTATTTTTAATTGTTTATTTCAAATAAACAATGTGTTTGAAGTTAAAGATTTGACATTGGAATTTAACTGAATGGAGTTTTGAGTAATAAATTGGAAATATTGGAATCTTTGGAAAATTGAGTTAATAAATTAATCAAGGGATGTATTTCAACATTTAATTGTTGAAATAAAAAATGGAAATAAAGTTTCAAAAACTTTATTTTTAAGAGTTTGGAGTGAAAGTAATCAATTATTGGATTTTAATCGAGTCAATGGAATAATGTTGGTAATTATTGCCAATATTAGCCTTTTATTGAACATAAAAAGAGAAATATGTAGTAATTATGTATTTATTGATATAAATGAGTGAAATATGATTTAAAAGTATTATTTTTATGATTAAAAAGAGTTAAAATGATTTATGGTAATTTATTTGACAAGAAAACAATTTTTGTATAAATTGTTGTGTTAAAATGGTGCTTTTATAATAAATAGGTGTTAATTGTGTGTTCTGATAAAAATAAGGTTTTGTTGGTAAAAATAAATTTCTATAGTTTAAATAAAATTTATTTTTGTTAAGATAACAATTTTATTCATACACATTTGTTGTATAAATTTTTATTTGGTTTTAAAACGAGGAAATGTATGCATATATTGATAAAATGAGTTAAAAGTGTTCATTCCTTAGTAATTTCACTAAGAATTTTTACACTTGGGCTTGTATGGCTAATAAGTAGATCCATTAGCCCTCTCTATAAAATTCTGGTAAGGATAAAAACATTCAATACGTAATTACTCTTCTTTTTTCCCAAACTAAGTCATCTATAGTAAAAGAACAAATGGAAGAAAATCGCAGCCTCCCTGTAAATTCAATTTCCATTCTAATTTATTGCTAATTAAAAAATAAAATCAATCAAAAAAAGATTAGAAAAGGTAATCACTACCAATACTAAATTAATTTCATCAACATCATGAATTTGAGATGAAAACCGTCTATAACTTTTTCTATTTCTTCTGCACGTCTTCTTCTAGCTGTTACAGGTTCTTGAAGGTTGTTTCTGCACCAAAAGCTTTCATCTTGACCTTGAAATCACCCAAATTCTTGCTAATTTTCTGAGATGAGTACAACACGCACAATTTCTAACTAAAACTAATGCTATTGCTAAGAAATCTGCTCTGCAAAAGCTTCTGCATATGTTCATATTCTCTATTGTTGATTTTTCCTATTTCTTGTTTCCGGTTGCCACATTTAGTGGCCATATCTCTTTGATTTTCAGTCGAATTACTACCATATTTTTTCCAGATTGTATTTTAGTTGTCAAACTCTTTGCATGTCAATTTTCGCTGAAAAATTTGATCATTTGCTATGCAAATTTGCTATTAGACGTTGAGTTCAAAGCAAGAAAATTATACAGGAAATTGTCTGTAGCCTGGGTCGACCTGGCGGTCGACCCAGAGAGGTCGACCAGGCGGTTGGCCTAGCCTTTGGGCTGGGCCAACCCCTAGTTGGCCCAGGTACGTATGTTCTTGGCCCTTTTTCCTGGGTTTCTACAGCTTTTGCTTGCTTTGTGCTATGGTTTCTGGTATTATTTTGATGCAATTTTTGAGATGTTTTTAATGATGATTATAGGCTATGATATCCATCAATGGAATATCTGAGATTTGGAGGAATTAAAAATTAAATTTTTTGATTTAAATACGAATTTAATTCGAATATCGATTTAGAGTAATTCCTTCGTTTTTCAAGCACTATTCCTTTCAAATAAATTTTGGGAAAATTTCTAAATTAATTGACTTTCGAAATCATTATTATAAAATATTTTCAAATTATTTTAAATTATTATTAAATTATTTCAAAGTATTTTAAAATATTTAATTCCTATAATAAGGAGAAATTTCACTAAATTGCTTTCAAAATGGTTTCAATTTTTTTTGAATCCCATTTTCTCTAGAAAATTATTTTATAAATAATATACTTTATTTTTATACTTTTCGGGTGTATAGGAAAGAGAATTAAAATATTTAGTAAAACAAGTGGTATGGGACACGTGATTTACTTTTTCGGTTAATTCCGGACTTGTATGATCAAAATCTCTTGAGTATGTTGTTTTGAGCTGATTAGTGAGGTTTATAATTCCTATTATAGGAATTATCTGAGTTAGCCAATACTTGGCGAGTTGTAAGGTTCGAGGTCTCCTATTATAGGCGTAATAATCGATGAGATCCACTTTATATGTTGTTTTACTCGTTGATGAGACGAGGCGAGTCTTGGGATGAGATTTCCCTTTTAGGGATTATGGTTTATGAGAAAACACTCTGAGATTTATTTGCACTTGCCGATGAATTGAGGCAAGATGTATGAGTATTCTAAGATTTCTGAAATTTGAGATTTTATTTTTATGTGTGGAGTTAGCTATCGGTTAGTAAACCGTTTAGTGCGAGCGTCTAGTATAGGACGCGGATAACACTTATCGAGTTCCTTTCCTAGAGTTTGTGACACATCCATGAGTATTCCAGTGGTATAGACCTTCGGGTCATCCGAGTTATGTGACTTCGGTCGCCATGAGTTATGTGACTTTGGTCACCATGAGTATGACCTTCGGGTCCACTAGTTGGGTACCTAAATTTTTAATAGCACTGGACAAGTGTTTAGCATGTGCAACATTACTTCGGCGTTGCAATTGGGGATCTGGCCAATCTAGATCTTTCTGAGATTTTTTGAGTTTTACATGATTTCACCATTTTGAGATGATTTGTCGCGTCGATAGCCTAGTTCTACATGAGATGTTATATATAAATAGTGATATCAATTTTATGAGATTTGAACTCCTTTTAAAGTTCCATGAGATTCAAATTTGGGAATTTTGATGAGTTTGCCTTATGACTTTAGAATGGTTTATTACATTTGTGTCGAATGCCTTTAAGTATGGATTTCTTATATTGAACTTAACTTATTCATGTGACAACCCTTTGTGAATCTATACTAAGGCATCACAATTGAACCACACTTGTAACCTTCCTTTATAACTGAAGGAAGAGTTCCCTCATGCACTTATTTTCCTCTTATCTCGTACTGATATCAAGTTCTAGTTAGCCTGACCCATGAATTTATTACTCGGGTCAGATCGAGTTGTAGGTTAGGTAGTTGGACTCTTAGCTTGCATTCTTTTTGGACTTGCTTATCTTATGTACCTTTACCAGCGTTTTGTTTTGGGTTTCACCATCGCTTTGGATATGGCTAGTTTTTATGTTGTAGTCTTTTTGGGTTGGGAACTATATGACGTATATTCTTTTGTGGGAAGTCTATATGTATATGTATCATGGTTAATACCACTTATGATGGGTTGTATTACATTTGATGTATGGATGTGTGTGTGTATTCTATGTTGCTATTTTATGACTGTGATTGTTACAATCATTGTATTTTGTTTCTGAATTGATCCTGTAGCCACCATAGTAGTGTATTAGATAGGATCTAAGTATGTTGAACACTTAATACGAAATGAAAAAAAGAATACCAAATTGACATACTTAGCTCTTACCTAATGCTAGACTATGATGGTCACCCTTAACCAGCCTTATTCTTCGCATTAGCAGACAGAATTACCTTGTAATTCTCTTTGTTAATGTGGGCTTCGGGGTGAGGCGTCACAAAGCATCTTTAGAAGATAAACATTTTATGAAAAATTTCATAAAGATTTTGAATGTTAATAAGTACATATGAGGTACATAATTCATTTTGTCACATGATTTTGATCTAAGATTCGAGTATGGAACACCGAGGTGTTCATTCTAGTCTGAAAGAGGATTTATCACCCGATTCTTGACAGCGAACGTTGATGAGGGTTTATGATTGGGTGCTTAAATTTTCTATCATAGTTTAGGGCTATGTAAGGGAAACAAAGTTTTCTTATCAACAAGTCTGATAAGAGTCCAAACTAGAGGATCGGGTGATCAATACTAGTTTGGAAGTAAAGTAGTAGATTCGAATAGTAGATCGAATCAAATACTACGTACAGATAATCTATATACATCGTACCTAAGTAAGTTTAAAAATAAATATTTTGGGGAAACACCTTTGGGTTTTGCTTGTAATTTTGAGGATGAAATTCTTTTAAGCGGAAAGTTTGAAACGACCCGCAAATTTATCAGTTTGATAAATTTTATCCATTTATAAAATATTCAAGTATAATATTTTTCAACATAGATTATGATTTTGTAAACAATAAATAAAAATGGTAATCTTATTTTGAATAGATATTTTAAAAAATATACTTTGGAAAAAATATCGATAAAATGACCGAAAACCGTTTTATCGATAAACAACTCTATAATCTTAAGAAATCATGCATGGAGCTAGGTACATACACTTATTATATATTTAAACAAGAATATGAAATAAAATTATTTATTTTATTTATGGAAAATAAAATATATTTATGACATCATTAATAATGTCATAATATATAATAATTAATGAATGAATTTAAACTGAGATTTTAACCATTTAATAATTATTTAATTAGTCAAATAATTGTTTTGAAATGATAATAACTCATTTTAATTAGTTATATAGCGATAATAAGTTATTTATGATAGTTTTATAAAGATATATATATATATATATATATATATATATTTGATTTGAAATCATAAGGAAAATTGATATCGCTTTATCAATATAATAGCACTTTTTATATACAATTATTTAATATGGATTTTTATGGTTTTATAACTCAAATAACATCATTTTAATTAATAATGATGATGAGAATTTAGTTTTCAAATTTTATTTTCAATTATATGTAACTTAATTTATAAGTGAAAATACGACCGAAGATCGGAATCGGAATTCATAGCGATTTAAAGAATAGAAGTTGTTTTAAGTCATTGCAAGCTTATAAGATAAATATGCATACATATATACATATATTTGCATGTTATGCATGCACGTACACATACAAATTACAATACATACACATATACATACATTTAAATTTGTATGTATTAACAAATATCTAAGATATTTTAGATAACTTCACCTTTAAGCATACAAAAGTCAATGCATATGCTCTGATAAGATGGAGGTGATGGAAGGAGGTGTGGGTGGTCAAAATGATGGGAGCAGGGGGAGCACACGGTGATAGAAATTGCTGGTGTGATGGCATAGAAATATCATGATATTTTGTTGCAAACTCTAGCCTATAAATACATGCGCATTTGCTTCATAAATCCTTGCTTCTTCTTCGTTTTCTTCTTATAAAGCTCTTTAATGGATCTTCATGTTGAGAAAAGTTATAAGATAGTTATGGTAAACAAATATAGATAAGCATACATGATCACTACACTTTCAAAAATAAAACAAAACCACTCCATTACCCTTCATACACCCATGGCCAACTCCATACCTATGTTTGGCCAAGCACTAAGGGAGAGAATAGCCAAGGCCATAAGCATAGAGAGTGATAGGGAGTCTTGGCCATGAGCACTTTGAATTGGAGAGGCTTTGGCTGAGGGCAACGGCAAGGTGGTAGAGCTTGGACGTAAGTCGTGGAGCAAGAGGTGGATGGCCGAGCACTTAGAAAGGGAGGTGGAGTTGTTTAAGTGATGGTTTAGTGAAGTGTTGATTTGTTTGAATATTGGTAGGAAGCTTTATTTCGAATAAGGGTAACAACACTTGCTTAAGTTAATTTAAAATTTATTTAAAAATAATGAGATGAATGTTTAACTAATATATTAATATGCTTTGTTGAAAAATGATTGATAAGTTGGTTGATTATATGGATGATTATATGGTTGGTTATATGGTTGATAACTTGGTTGTGATAAATTATGAGAAATCATAATAGAAATGGTTAAGTAATTAACCATGGTTAATTAATGAAAAATAAATTGATATTTATATGTATATGAAGATAATTTAGCCTCTTAGTGATTTTTTAATATGTAAAAAGGTTGAAATTAATATTACAATAATATAATATTATGAAACGATTTAAAAGTGAATATGAGAATTGATATGCAAAACAGTAGTTTAAATGATTTAATATGTTTAATAAATATTTTATAAGCACTAATACCCGATTTGGTGAAGTTTTGATAAGTTATGGAAGCTGAGTCAAAAATAGGTGCATCACGTTACGGTAGTTCATGATTCCGTGCCGTAAAGTTTAAATCCATGATGGTAATCAGAGTCAGAATTATTTAGAATAAGAATTTTCCAAACTCTTATGATCATAATTTTCAAATAAAGAAAGCGATCGACGTTTCGTTTAGTAGATTTTGAGATACGAGCAAATCAAGTTTTTAAAATAGTGCGGTTTGGCAGTTTTGAAACCAAAGCGATAAATTCTTGAAAATGGATATTTTAATTCTTTAAAAATACACGATAAATTCTATATATATTATATTTTTTTTTAAAAGATTTGAGATATAAAAATGAATTTCTAAATGATCGAAAAGTAGTTTTGATCAAAGAAGCCTTAAAAGCACTATTCGTAGCACTTTTTTCAGCACTTTTAAATACTTTTTAAATATGACTTTAAATTAAAGTATTCTTTCCCAGATTGTTTATAAATTTTTTAAATTTGTTTTGGTATAAAGTATTTTGGTTGTCGTAAGGTAAAAACTCGTCTGTGTCTATGAGCGGCATGTTCTTACGAAGTACCCTTCTTTTCTAAAGGTTTGATAGACACAAATATTATCTATACATTTATAATTCAAGTTTTCTCAGGCTAGTTTATCAAGCCTAGTCTACTCAGGTCAGATCCAAGTGGTTTCAATTTTAATTAAAGACGCTTGGAGTTTCCAGAGGAGAGTTGGAGTTTATATGTATATGACGCGCTTTGAACCAATAATTAGTCCTTGTTTCCAGAAAGAAATCCATCATGTTTCTTGAATAGTCATTATCCTTCAATTTTATCCTCCCAAGGTGTCGCATCCTTCTTTGGTTTTCATGACACTTGGTCGATTCCCAATAGTATAAATTCAAGGTTGTAGTTCATCATTGGCCATCCGCCTTCGGTTCTACAGGGTTAGTAAGCTTCGGCTATCTGATCCAGTCTTTTCTTAATAACCCTAAGTGAGAATTCAATTTCTGTTTATTTCAAGAAGTCGAACTTTTTCGATAATACTCATGTATGTCCGGTACACGTTCTTGCCATTGGCTTTCGGATGCGTTTTACATGCTCATATGTCGTCACCAATTCCATCTAGTTTAATTGCATATCTATTGTGATTCCTTGTTTGTATTTTTTGTGAAATAAGTGTTGTAATTAGCCACCTGATGAGAGGGGACTTCAAGTTCTACATAGATGACGACCTCGGAGTAGTAAGCAAGGGTGAATGGAGTACGACCAGTAACAGACTCATGGTTAGTTCTATATGCCCATAATGCTATTGGGAGTTCATCCACCCATTTACCTCTAGCCTTTTCCAAACCTCTCTTCAAAACAGACTTTATGATTTTGTTCACAGCTTCAACCTATCCATTTGCAGTTATAATGGATCATGGAAGGTCATAAGGACAAATGACATTATAGATAATGAAGTTGATTATCTTCTTCATCTTGGTCATGGTTTAAAGTTCTTCATCTGCCCATTTGGTGAATTAATCAACTGCGATGATGGCATATTACGCACCACCTTTAGGATCGGAAAGAAGATGTTGTCAATGCCCTAAAGTGGCAAACAGCTATGGACTAGCCATTTGAATAATTTCCATCGGCGGGGCTCCTAGAATTTTTGCAAACATCTTGCACTTGTCGCATTGTCTAGCATGATCAACCGCATCTGGATTGATAGTTTGCCAGCAATACCGGTAGCAGAGTATTTTCTTTATTTGGGTTTTCCCCTAATGTAATCACCACATTCTTCTTCAAAGACTTCGCTCAAGGCTAATTTGATATTATTATAGGTGATACACCGAAGCATGAGAATGGATAAACTCCTTTCTGCACATGATTTCTTCTTGTATGATTTGGCGTGAAGCTTTGACATGGATCTGTCGTTTTCCATTCCTCCATTCAATTAGGATTCCTCATTGTAGATAGTCTTTGATAGGAGTCAACCATGACCCTTTTTTTTGGCTCTATCTCCAAGATCTTGCCAATCTTCATCCGTCAATGCTTGAAATATTAAGTATTTCAACCGAAGCAAAGTATGTCCGTTGCGCGTCCTTGAAACCGGCTAGCTTGGCCAATGACTTGACTCTTTTCATTTTGTTCACCGAGTGTGTGTGTAATGATGTAATACGTGAAGTAGGCTAGTAGCTCTTGGACTTGGTCGAGATAAGGAGCAAGATAATGACCCTAGCAAGATCAACTTCCTTAACATTGCATACTACCAGTCAGGAATCATAAAAGATATGTAAAGTTTCCACTCCATGTCCTCTAGCAAGTTTGAGGATGGCAGTCGAGGCTTTATACCAAGCATCGTTGTTTGTTACAGGGAAATCGAGTTTCAGGACGTAACAGATCGATCGTTCCTCGGTAGTCATTAACGTGACTCCTATGCCATAACACTGATCACTGGATGCTCCATCCATGCACATTTTCCATCTGCTGGTTGGTTCTTCACTACTCTACAAGTAGTCATCTGATGCAATGAATTCGGGTATGAGGTCTGCTAATTTCCGTCATTGGATAGCTCTTCGAGGGAAATAAGTGATATCGAATTAGCTTAGTTCGATATTCCCTTTAAGTAGTCTTTCAGACGCCTCAGGTCATTGTATGATGTTAATGAGGTGAGCTTAAAAGTAAGAGTGGAGCTTTCACGATGAAATCAATAGACATTATGCTAGCTTTTGCAGCTTCGGAACGTATTCAATGCATGGCTCGCGATAGTCGGTGAAATCATACATGCATGTCAGAATTGGTCGAAGGGAACATATCATCATTTATTCAGAGAAATCCCACTAATTCTTTTATCATCGTTGCACTGATCTGTAATCCGATCTTCAGCACTCGTGAAGGGTCGCCATGGCTAAGTGTAATGTCGACTATCAGCTTAGCGGGTGCAATCTCGGATTCTTTGAGTTCAGATGTAACTATTTTTCATAACATTCAATGTGAAATATGGTTGGGAGGGTCAATGCTGATGGTTACTCTAGTCGAATCCTAGAGTCTTATTATGAGTTATTAAGTCCAATAGTGAAGGGCTCTGAATGCTCTAATCGATTATATGCAAATGGTCAAAGATCACGCTTAAAAGCACATTGAATAAAATGTCGAGTAGAAGTCAGCCTCGAGTTGCGCGCAGCTACATAGCCGGATCTAGTTATGAGTTTGAATTTGCTTGTATATTCGATTAACACATTTTCTATTCAATGCATTCATGATCCTTTACCCGTCCTTTGGGTTGGAGTGACAGTCAGTTGCCTACGAGCTTGGGCATCGATTTAATGATTCTATCTCTAGGCATTCTTTTGGTCATAGCCTTGAGTAGCTGTAAGCACTATATATAAGTTTCAATATTGATCTATCGCAGCTAGTCTTTGGATGACCATGCATCTACTCCCAGTCTCGGGTTGATAAATGTACTGCATGGACGGTTGAGTCTCGTCTTAGCCATGTTTATATTCCTACCTAAACTCCAAAGACATAGAGTTGATCGATGAATAATCGGTTCACATTCATCCTGCTTCTCGATCGTGCCCCCAGGTCTAGGGCATATATCGATAAGTAGGAAGGCTAGCCACGCCCCCTTTAGCTTTACTCTTTTTCCTGTTGAATCGTTGGATCAGGTCAGTCGATGGGAGGCTGGGTCTCGCCTATCCTGGATTGTGTTGTGGTTTTACATTCCAAGAGGAATACTTCGATGCCTCGTCAGTTTCAGGGAGTAATTTAGGTACTAGATGGTTAGCCACGTCCACATTGATTCATGTTCTGTAATAAGATCTCAGGGTATAGTTGGCTCAAGTGCAGTCGGGTCATGCTCATCCAGTTTCATACTCCTCCTGATGGATCGAAGGAGGGTGTTGGAGAATTTATGACCAAGTCTTCATGGTTTATTCTCCTTTCCATACTCTGGAGTTCTTAGTTTTTAAGGGACATCCGAGTCACATTATTATGTGCTTGGTGCGGATTGGTATTGACCCTCGATCTGAGGTATGATATAGTCGGTCGCCCATATCTTTGGATGTCATTCCGATTGGTTCTGTATTGAGGCCTCCTTGTAGTCGTTGCCTCAAGTTTTAAAGAACGACAAGCTAGAGCTATAATAAGTTGTCATATTCAGCTTTTAATGATTAGTACTCTTGCTCCCAACATTGATTTGGCCAGGCCACTAGTCGGATGGTTGAACTCTATCCTTAACGAGTTAATACTCCTCCAGCCGACTTAAGGCCAAAGTTTGTGGAATAGGGAACGATCGGAATCCACTCATTTATTTTTATCGATGTTTATACACCACTTTGCTTTCTGGTGACTTAGTATTATTCTACCCCCGGTCGACTCACGCCCAATTTGCGTTCATGCTTCGGTCCATGCTCCAGGGACTTAGAGATTTGTCGAACGCTTTATGCTTTAATCAACAGTTTGGGATGTAGAGATTTTCGTCAATTCATTTATACTCCAGTCCACACTCTGGGGATTTAGAGTACTTTAGTCCACTTCTGGGACTTAGAGATTTTTCTTAAGTCATTTATACTCTGGTAGGCACTCCAAGGACTCAGAGTACTCTAGTCCGCACTCTGAGGACTTAGAGACTTTTAAGTCGTTTATACTCTAGTCCGCACTCCGAGGACTCATAGTACTCTAGGCCGCGCTATGGGGACTTAGAGATTTTTAAGCCATTTAAACTCTAGTCTGCACTCTGGGGACCAGAGTACACTAGTTTGTGCTCCGGGGACTTAGAGCTTTTTAAGTCGTTTATACTCTTGCCCACACTCCGGGGACTCAGAATATTCTAGTCCGCGCTCCGAGGACTTAGAGATTTTTAAGTCGTTTACACTCTCGTCCACGCTTCGAGAACTCAAAGTACTCTAGTCCGCGCTTTGGGGACTTTGAGATTTCTGAGTCGTTTATACTCTGGTTCGCACTATGGGACTCAGTGTACTTTAGTCTGCGCTCTAGGGACTTTGAGATTTTTAAGTCGTTTATACACTGTTCCGCACTTTGGGGATTTAGAGTACTCTAGTCCATGCTCTGAGGACTTAGAGATTTTTAAACCGTTAATACTCTCGTCTGCACTCCGAGTAGTCTAGTCCACATTTCGGGGACATAGAGATTTTTAAGTCATTTATACTCTAGTCCACACTTCAAGGACTCAGAGTGCTCTAGTCCACATTCTGGAGACTTAGAGTTTTTTAAGTCGTTTATACTCTAGTCTGCACTTCGAGGACTTAGAGTACTCTAGTCTACGCTCCAGGGACTTAGAGATTTTTAAGTCGTTTATACTATAGTCCGCATTCCAGGGACCCAGAGTACTCTAGTCCACGCTCCAAGGACTTAGAGATTTTTAAGTCATTTATATGCTAGTCCGCACTCCGAGGACTCAAAGTACTCTAGTCCGTGCTCCGGGGACTTAGAGATTTTTAAGTCTTTTGTACTCTAGTCCGCACTCCGGGGACTCAGAGTACTTTAGTCTATGCTTCGGGGACCTAGATATTTTTAATTCGTCTGTACTCTGGTCCGCACTCCGAGGACTCAGAGTACTCTAGTCCGCGCTTCGAGGACATAGATATTTTGAAGTCGTTTATACTCTAGTCCGCACTCCAGGGACTCAGAGTACTCTTGTCCGTGCTACGGGGATTTAGAGATTTTTAAGTCGTTTATACTCTGGTCCGCACTTCGAGACTCAAAGTACTTTAGTCCGTGCTCCAGGAACATAGAGATTTTTAAGTCGTTTATACTCTAGTACACACTCCAGGGACTCAGAGTACTCTAGTCCGCGCTTTAAGGACTTAGAGATTTTTAAGTCATTTATACCCTAGTCCGCACTCCGGGGACTTAGAGATTTTGAAGCATTTATACTTTAGTCTGCACTATGGAACTTAGAGTACTCTAGTCCGCGCTCCGAGGACTTAGAGATTTTTATTGAGAGTAGTCATATTTCCACCCGTTTGATTTGTATTTCATTTACCGTATTTAAGATAGCGTTGTCGAATGAACGGTCGAACCACGTTTTCTCATGAAGTGGGACACTGCCTCCAGCATCAAGGACGAAACTTAAAAAATGGACGGTCGATTCTCGTCCGTGATGATTATAGCTCTTCCAATCAAGTCAAGGAAGGAGGTATATGATAGATGGTTGGATCACATCCATGCTAGGGTTGGATAATCAAGTCTCACATAATTTTCTTCGTATCTCTTTCTAGAAAATGAGGATGATGGATTATTGAGTAGACAAACTAAGTTTCATTTGTTCCAAGGTGTAGTCATGTGCATGTATTGAGAGCGATGGTTGATGCGTAGGCAGTCCATCACAGCCACTTCAAGTCGGGCTTCCAAACTACCTCTTGTGTTCCGGGTAGGAGTTGATGTGTAGATGATCAAATCACGCCCGCTCTAGTTAGATCCTGACATCAATGAGCTTCAAAAGAGGCGTATGTATTTTATCAAACTTTACTTTATGACCCGAGGAATAGATGATCATGCCACATTCATTCCAAACATTGGTTAGGCCACCAAATCAAATATGGAGGTCGATGAATAGATGGTTAATCATGTACGCTTCGTATATGGCTCTAACCGTGACGAGCTTTTCCATCTCTAGTCCATAGCCCCAAATCGAAGGCATATGGTTGATGGTGAGCGATCGAATAATGCTCATCTTGATGAAACTCTATAGGTCCGATCACGGTCCGCGTGGATTGGTTGGTGGCCAAATCTGAGTACTTGGTCACCTGGATCATTTTTAAAGTAGTTTAGTTCAAGTTGGTCTTAATTCATAGAACAATTGAAAAAGAAATAAAAAGGGAAGTAATTCAAAGAAGGAATAAATCTCATTGATGAGTGAAGCAGTATCGTGTGCTCGCTATTTGACTTTGCCTCTGGCTCCATTCAAAGGGATGTCAGCCATCAGCAGTCCAATTACATACCGTTGAAGCTTTCTTTTCTAAATTGGCTTTTCGATCACACCTGGGAGGTGTTTGTAATCGCTCATGTTAGGATCAGTGAGCATCTTTGAATATACAACATTCCATTGATTTTCTTTGGACTTCGGTGGACTCTCTCGAGGTTGAATTTTAGTACCACTCTAATTCATGAGTCTTCAAGTAGAGGCTGTCGATTGAATCTTTCAAAGTGCATATGGGTCAAATTTTGAGATCTTGTTTTGTCTACAGGAACTAGAGTCCTTAGCCAATAGGCCTGCATTGTTATTTTTCCTAGTCTGCTTCACTCCTCCACACTTTGGTTTAGATTCATTTTGTTATAGAGTAGATCCATGGTCGTAGGAGGCTTTCCAGCTAACTAGCTGCTAAAATAGGTCGACTCTCCTCAAACGCGGTCAGTATTATATCCTTGTTAGTATTTGGAATAAATTGCTTAGAGCCAAACATTGTTCTGCTTGGAGTCACGAAATTCAAAGTGCTGGGTCAGTGAAGAATGGTGTTTGGAGTCATCTTGGAATTTTCCTAGAGTCGTATCATCTATGTTCTCCAACCTTTGGGAGTATTGTTTGAGTAGCAGTTTCTAGTTCGTTATCTTGTTGCCATTCAGAAGCTGCCGCTTGATCCAATATTCCCTGGTCGGTCATAAGATCTAAGGGAAGTGGATAGAATGTTCCTTTATTAAGTTGAGTTTAGAATTTAATATGTGGGTCGTACTTGATTTTTTTGAAAATAGGGGTCGTATAAGAGAATGATGTAACTTAAGTTTGGATCAGCCAAGAGTGGCTCGGCCAAGGCGGTTCGGCTAAGGTGGATCGACCAAGAGTGGCTCGGCCAAGGTGGTTTGACCAAGGTGGATCGGTTAGGAATGGCTCAGCCAAGGCACTTCGGCCAAGGTGGATCGGCCAAGAGTGGCTCGGCCAGGGCGGTTCGGCCAAGGTGGATCGGCCAAGAGTGGCTCGGTATACACCTTTTATGGAGCGGTCGGCATATGCCTTTTATGGAGTGGTCGGCATACGCCTTTTATGGAGTGGTCGGCATACGCCTTTTCTGGAGCGGTCGGTATACGCCTTTTCTGGAGCGGTCGGCATACGCCTTTTCTGGAGCGGTCGGCATGGACATTTTCTGGAGCAGATAGCATAGACATTTTCTAGAGCGGCCGGCATATGCCTTTACTGAAGCGGTCGACATACGCCTTTTCTAGAGCGGTCGGCATACACCTTTTCTAGAGCGGTCGGCATACGCCTTTTCTGGAGCAGTCGGCATACGCCTTTTCTAGGGCAATCGATTGAATTGCCTTTAGAGGAGGGTCGGCCTTCATTCAACTTGAGTGAAAACTCCAACATCCAATCCCCAGATCTTACGTACATTAGTGAATCCAAACCTTTCATATGAAAATGAACACTTGATTAACTCTAAGCAAGAAAATTAGCATGATCAAATCTTTCAAAAACAGGGTAGTAGACTTAGTTTCTCTAACTATGGCTATCGGCTTCCTTTAGATTTTTTTCAAATCTGAGTACAATAGGAAGTTTTTCAGTAAATAATTGGATATATCTCGCGAATATGGAAATCCACTAGTAGAGGATGAGATCTAATCAAACTGAGAATTCAACTCTCGGTGAAAGCACCAAAATGTTAGCACCAAAATTGGTCACGAACATCTGTAGAATTTCATGGACATCAGAGTATTAATGGAATCTAGAGAATCAAACATAAAAGCAAATAGACATAAAGATTTTATAGTGGTTCGGCAATTTCGGCCTATGCCCTCTTCAAACTCCATTCATTCTTCATTTGATTACAATTACATGAGTTGTTGGATTGGCAAGAAGCCATTGATACAAGTTTATAAGAAAAATAGCCACGACAAAGTCTCCTTGGAGTTCTCCCCAAAAAAGATCCTTTCAAATGTACCCCTTCCTTTGTATTTATAGACGAAGATATGCTGGACTTCCTTCGCAGGCCTAAGAGAAAGGTACTTCGATCCACAATAGACAATTTCTATGCACCGAGCCAGGCACACTGAATGTCAGTTGCCGAACAATGGTGTCGAACGAGGGTGGCAGAACGAGAGTGACAGAATGAGAGTGGCCGACCGAGAGTGACCGAAAGATGGTTCCCGATCGAGCCTGACCGAGCGACCTCTCCTTGGATGCCTTGACCGAGCCATCTCGTTTTCCTATTCTTGACCGAGTGATATGTGCTGAATTCCCATCGCTTCCTTTCTCGGCCGAGCGACATATGCCATCCTTCAAGGCTGAAGCATACACATAGGCCGAGCCGTGCACATATGCCAAATCGTACACATAGGTTGAAGTACCCAAAACGGATCAATCCTTTACGTCTCCAATCTCTAACTAGCTCGAGTCTTATCCAGACTCAATCAAACCTTTTGTAATTATCACCTTGTAGCCAGGCCAAGTGACCGGATAACAATACTATGGTTTTCTATCATAGTATATGGAAATGTAAAGGGAACTTAGGTTTCTAATCAAGGAACCTGATTGGAGTCTGCACTAGGGAGATTGAGTGAGTAATACTAGGTTGAAAGTAAAGTTTATGTATCCGAGCAGGTAGTCGGATCAGATATTGTATGTAGATTATCTATGTGCATCATACAAGCTTAAGTATGTATTTGCATGCTATATTGTGGCTTAGGAAGATTTGGGGAGTGACTCTCAATTTTTTTTAAGGGAGCTAAGATAATCTTCTAAGCACTAACTGAAGGCAGATGAGCATAATGGTACACTTAGGAAATTATCTATATCCTCTGATGATCAAGAAAGTCGTGAGCCTAAGAAAAATTATAAATCTTGTTTGTTAGTCATTAAATATTCAAATAATGTTAGGTGTTAGTTTATTCCTTTATGGAATTTGATTTGATTGATGGTGTGATTTTATATACTATGGTTCATAAAGTATGATTTTATAAGCAAATGACTTTAAAGTTGTTATTCGTTAGGACATAATTTCTGATGCTTTTGAAAAGTGGTTTCAAAAGAATTTCCAAAGTTAATAATAATATGTCTTTGAAACTTTAGTGAAGTACTATTATTTTAGGATATTTGAAAGGAGTGTTTATGAAGTGATTTTTCAAATATTTTTGTCACGACTAAAGTTGGGTGATTGGGGGACTTTTAGATTAGGAAGACTTACCAGGTATAATTATTTACTCTAGTTATTATTTTTGGTGGAACCACAATAACAATGGATGCTTCGTATTATTTTGATTCTAGAGTTATATCATGCTTCTGTAGGAGGAGCCCCCTCCTCGTCATTGTTGATTTTGGTTTTGATATTTCTCTTTGTAGCAATTCGAAAATATATTTTGGATATAAAATCCTAGGCATTTAATTCTAAAATTTTCTTTTGATAAGATTGGATGCATATTATTTTATTTGCAAAGTACTCTCTATAAGTTTGTTGCATATGGTTTTATATTGCTTTTGGTTGCATATGGCTTTATGTCACACCAGAGTTGCATGTAGATTTGTATCATGCCTGTTTTTGATATGTGGAGTTGCATCATTATTGTTAGTTGCATCATATTGCCTTGTTGCATATAGTCAAAATGTTGTTTATGTTGCTAGTATATGGGTCTTTTGTTAGCTTGATCCTCTTTTAGATTATGCAAGTACAAGATAGGTACAGGGAAGTAAGAGATCAATATGTGATTGTTTTTGCACCTGCATTCACATTGAGATAGTAAGTTATTTGCAAAAAATATCAAAAACAAAAGAGGTATACAGTAGATTAGAGATTTGTGATTGATTGATAATTTTATGCCCTAGATATAGGAGACCACTTTTAGGCTTTTGTTTTTTTGTTGATTTGGGCCAGTTTGGTGAGTTGTAGTTTTTTCGGATCTAGCTGCAAAAAGGATGTGCTGTCGAAATTTTTTGTAATATAAGGGACTTTAAAGTTTAATAGCTCATTTTAATTAGTAGTTTTTCAACCTTAATGGCTTGGAGATATTTTCGTCCATTGGGAGTTTCGGCGATGAAATTCTTTTAAGGAGGGAATGTAACATCTTGGAAAAATATAAATAACCTATACTCAAATATAAGGATTATTTAAATATTTGAATTGTGAATTAAAATATTAATTAAATGAATTTAATAGCCTTTATTTAACTCTTTTTAATAAATAAATACCAATGATGAACTCATTTTGTAAATTTATTTATAATAATAAATAGTTTGAATAAATAATAAGAAAATTAATTGTTAATAAAATGACTTGAATTTTAATGACATATTTTTAAATAAATTTAGAAGATTTTTCTATAATTTTTAATTTTAAAAATATTTAAATTTTCGTTTGGCGTATATTTCAACAAACATTGGTATGTATGAAATTTCACAGAATAAGATAACCAGTGTATTTTACTATTGTTTTGGGATCTTGCCGCATTGTTGTGCACAATAGTATTTTTATTTCTGTCATTCGCGATTCGTATACGAATGAAATGCCGTGTAGCGACTTGTTGGAAATCGTAAAATAAACCAAACCAAGAACAAGACTATTCTACTTTTTTCTTTTCCACCTTTTACTTTTTAATTTCACTTCTTTTCTCTTTTACAGTAAACCATAAAAAGGAGCCTCCCCTTCGGAACACAAAATAAAATGCTACACTCAACAAAAAATTACGAAACAAGATTCACTGAACTCATGTGAGTGATTACTTCAAATCCATTTGTTGTTTGTTATTTGATATTGATGATGCTCGACATTTCTAGGCATATCTAGGGTTTAGTCTCGTTGGTGCCTAGGGAGGAACTTGGACAAGATGAGGTTGGATTCATGTTTCCCTTGGAAAGATGAATTTATGGAGTTAGTTTGGTGGAGTGCGGCGACACAAAGATAAACATGTCTTTAGGGTTAGGCGACGATAAGCATCGGGTCGCATTTTGTATGGTAAGGCTGAGTGAGAAGTGATTGAGTCTAGGTGGTAGATCTCGTGAAGAGAAGAGCAACGGCGAAGACCGTTCATTAAATGGTGGAGTGTAGCTCTGTATCAGTATGAAATCATGCATGAAAATGCAGGTTTGAGTGTGTGCACATTTACAACAGTGGGCAGTGATTTAAGAAGAAGGATTATTTTACGGGTAATTAACTTAATTTGGTAATTAGTTGATCTAAATAAACCAAAATCTTATAAAATCGATTTCTTCTCCATACGAGGTCGAATTTGAGCGCAGTTTTTTGTGTTGAACTTGCATCGATGTTATTTATGCACTAGTGCCAGATTCATCGAATTTGTAGCTAGCAAAATTTTAGGCTAAAACTGAACATCATTCGATTTTAGATCGAATCGAAACGCGTAAGCGTCAACAAGAAGTTTAGGAAGTTAACTCACCTCTAAATAAACTATATGATATCTATGTTGCTATAGATTATAGTTGGATGCTTATATGATAGTGTATCTATTGTTGTTTGATTGTTTGTTTGGATTTTATTCCCGTTGGGAAGCAGATGGCATAAATAACCATTGTTTTGCAGGAAATAAAAGCAAGAGGAAGTCGAAGTGTATACGTAGCGAATAGGTTGCTATAGAACATAATGAAAAACACACACACACACACACATATATGTGATTTACATGGGACATTTGTAGAGAGACCCTAAGGAGATTCTCATAAATATTGATTTACTTATATTCTTATGTTGCTTATATTGATATTTGGTTAAAATGTTTGTGACATACTATTTGATTTGTGTAAGTGACGTTATAGCAATTATCGCTATACCATCATTTATGAAATATCATCTTATTAAATCTTTGTGTGTGTTGAACTTGTGCTTGTATTTTTACAAAATAGATGTTTGGTCATGCTTTTTCACTTTTAAAGTTGTTTAAATTATATTTTCAATTGTTTTAAAGAATTTTGAAATAAATAATAAGTGTTGTTCAAAATCTGTAAAAGGAGATATAAATTTGATTAATCATCTTTCGGGATAATTTTTTTTTGAAATTTATACAAATAATTAAAATTGATTTATTATCTTCGGGATAATAAATGTTGTTTAAAAGTTAGATAGTTCATAAATAAGAAAATCTTCAAAAAGGATTTAAAAATAAAGCTAAGTGTAAATTGTTTTGGGTTTGTTGTAAATGATATTTTAATGACATTCGTTTTTTACCCTTCTTTTTAATGTACGTAGATATATAATTTGTTCTTTGAAAATATTATTTTAAAGTGTGTTTTAAGAAAAAATTTTAACAAATATTTGTGATGTGGCAATCAAACACAAGTATGAGTCAAATGTTTTAAAAGTTTGATTCGTTTATTGAAGATATTTAATCTAACACTTTGCAGTAAACATTGTGAAACTCTTGTTATTCTTAAAGTTAAGAATGTATGTTGAGTCAAGGTAGGAAGTAACACTGCCCTAACTTGTCCAGTTTTATTGTTTTCACTAGGGTAGTACTTGTTTCGGATCGACGAGTTTTGATAAGTGTAAGAGATTTAATTTTCATATACAATCATTTTGTTGTTCTAGATAGTTGATTTATTGACTATCGAACATGTTATCTTCTTTACGTTCGTCAATTCAGGACGATTTTGTTGCTCGTTTGGGGCATTTAAACTCTTGTTATTATTAAAGTTAAGAATTATGTTGAGTCAAGGTATGATGCAATACTATCCTAACTTGTTCGGCTTCATTGTTTCCCCATGATAATACTAGTTTGTTTTCGATGGTGGATTTGTTAACTATTGATATTGATATCCTTCTTTATGCTTCATCGGTCAAACACGATTAGTTTCTCGTTCAGAAATGATTAAACAAAGAATGGGTGGGGACCAAGCTATATAGAGTAGCTCACAGTAGGGTATTTTCACATCTTCTCTAGATTGGTTTCGGATGCGTGCACATGGAGATGTAAAATACTCGGATTCTCAGTAAGGTTGGAGGGGTACAACTTTCAGGCATAAGGGGCTCCACCTCTTAGTCATTGTTGGAAAAGTTCCTTTTCCTTGTTTAATTCAAATCCTTGAATTGTTTCTTTAATTGCATCGAGAAGTTCTCGGAGCTCTTATCGATATTTAATTATATTCATTAAGTTTGGATTTTAATTTTCTCTATGCCCATTCTTTCAAGTTTTTGTATTGTTCTAATTTGTTTCCATTATTTCATGTGTGGATGTTGTTCTTGTGAGGTAAAACTCATTCCATGTTTAGCGGCATGATCTCATAAATTATTATATGTTCTTCATATTTCTTTAGTTTTCTCACGCTGGTTTTCCAGACTGATTTGGGTGTTATTTTATTATAATGCCTGGGTCAGATCGAGTTTCTCCAGGTTGTCGATGATGGGATATGGAGCTCATAGAGTAGAGCTAAGATGTTCATCGGACGTAGTATTTTTATTTTCCATTGTATTATTACGTATGCCCATCATCAATTGTAAAGTCAGGAAGTTATAACGGTCTAGGCCGATGAGGGTTGACTGTGGTGTACCATTTATCTTATGTTGACAGTCTCTACTTTGTTATATTATATATTGTCATTCCATTGTAAGATTCTATTTCCACCTATTCTTTTTCTTTTCATTTTACCCTCACAATTTTCCTTTTCGACACTTGATGCTCGACATTATAATACCATGGATGTATTAAGTGTCGACTTTTAAAGGTCAAAAAGGCAGGTCGTCATAGAAAGCCTATTTGAATTTTGGACTGAGATGTAATGTAGCTTTGAATAAAGAAGTGAAGCTTGTACGGGTCCAGCAGGGTTTGGATCGAGAGGGTAGTACTTGGAAAACTGAAGGTAGAATCAGGAAGACTTATCTCTAATTGTTTGTTTGGACTTAGCATAAGAGTTTGAAATATATATTATAGACTATACATATATATGTGTGTGTCTATGTTTCTCTGTATGTTTATGTATTAACATTTATGGTTGATTTTGCTACGTATCAGTAGATACACCAGTACATTTTTGTTTATGACACATGCGTAGGGATTCTATATGATTATGCTAGTGTGGACAAGGTAAAGATTGTGAATCATTATCGTACCTTACTTGAATTTCAGGGGAAAATGTCTATAAGGGAAAACCTATAACACCCCGAATTTTAATGAAAAATTAATAAGTATTTAATTATATAAGCATGGGCTTTGGATAAGGTAAATAATTAGGGGACGTTTATTTACTTGTAACATTATAATTTTGAAATAAGTAATGGCATATCATAATAAACATTTGGGTGTACATTTGGTCATTGTAATATAGTAAACATAGAGTGGGAATGAATTAAATAAATTAATGTGCCAAAAGGCCAGTGACCCAATTAATATAAGGAGGAATAGTAAAATAAAGAGACCTTCAATTTATTCTTATCATTCCCATTTTCATAGAACCAAAAACATAAGCTTCAAAACTTGTTAATGGCGGCCAAAGGAAGAAAAAGAATAGATAAAGAAGAAAAGCAAAGAAACCAATGGAAACTAAAGATCTTGCAAATCCAAAGAATTAGGTAAATAATACTACCCCTTATTTACCATTTTCATTGATATTTGAATTCAATTTTTGTTTCATATGATGGAGTTCACATGCTTAAGTTGTTTGAATGAGATAAACAAGGTTTAATGAATGTTTGGGGGCAAAATAGCTATACTATAAGATTTTTAACTATATTCTATAACGATACAAATTTTCGACCCCCAAATGTCGACACTAATACATTCACATTATTCATGATCCGAGCACCCAGGTGTCGGAAAGATGAATTATCCGATTAAAAATGAAATAAAACAAGAAAGAAGAGAACACAACATCATAATATCACTATTGGATTGGTAATATGGAATATCAAAAGAATAATAGAAAGAGTTACTCCGATATAGAAATGTTAGAGTTACAAGACTTAAGTACAATCACCATCCTGAATACATATAACTACCAATCCTTTCAAATGCTGATATGAACAATACAATAATGCACCAGAAATAAGAATACTATGGTAGGTGAAACATCCATTTTGTCTTCTAAAACTCTAAAATACATCAACGGAAACCTTCCTTTCTCAAACTACTCAAAGAGCACGTGATGAATTTAGGGAAATAGAAACCAAGTGTCAGACATAAGTCGAGTATGAGAAACTCAAGAAATATGTAGCTAGCATATAATAGTGCTTTTGAGACCGCATGAAATGCCATTATGGTTATCCCTTCAAAAGAACCACCATTTAATAAGTACATAAGGTGATATATTAGATAATGTCTAGGGTGTAAAATATAAATATATAACATAGCCGGAGTGGTTACATTTATTACATTCAACAACATATTAGGAGTACAATCAAATCCTATAAGGAACGTTCCTATATTGGATTTTCCATGGATATCTCTCTGGTGGAGTTGGATCTAGTCTTATGCACAATGGTTAGAAAGCACCTCCAAGCGACATATATCTCTAGATAGAATATGTCTTTAGGAAAACATAACCAGTCCATGCCCAAACACATGATCCCACATATCCTCAACTCATGCTGATCAACAATTGATAAGTATCTCTTGATATGGAGTTGGTATATCCCACTGTGGGTTGGCTAAAACCCAAATTATGAGGCCTACTTAGTTTTTATCCATTTTCAATGTCGAGGTTACGTTCGTAATCTTTCACACGAGTCTTCATCACTCGAACAGAACATGAATCCCAAATTGGATTCCCACATCTCGAATAGATCTTGAAATCACATATAGATTCCAGCACCCAAACATATCCATTTCCAAGAGATATAACATGTATCTCTCAGCCTTGAAGTGGTTTCAGTAAGTAAAATACTTATTGATCCTGGTCTTTTCAAGACTGAATCGACAAATTTGGTCTTACAATGATAATGAGAGCGATCGTATATGGAAACCAAGTCTCGTAGACTTATCATGTTTCTAATATTTTCACCTCAAATTATCCCTCAATCAAGAGTGAAGCCGGTAGGTTATAGCTCTGTTGCTCATATCCCTACTCAAATAACATTTTTATCTCCCACAGATGGACAAGCATACTTCATCGGCTCTTACTAAATATACGACTAATTGTTTTCCATGAATGAGTAAACATACAAAGCACGATCAAGTCACATAAGCACTTCTAATCCTGTTCTGGTTCAATTAATCTTTTATGTATTAAAACACTTTTTATTTGTAAAACTTCTTTAATCTTATAAAACATTATTAATCAATTTCTGCTGATCGTTTTCGTTCTTTTCAATATTTCAAAACGTATTCATAAACTTATCTCAAATGGCACAAGTATATTCACAAATCAATAACGAAATTTCTCAGTTTAAACCTTTGCTTTTTCTATCATTTTCCAAAAAATTCATTACTTATAATTTCCTTTAAAATTCCATTTGAGGATATAAGTAGTTTCACAAGTTCATTCAAAAGGTTTAAGAAAAACATTACATAAACATTGCCTCTACAAATCTAAAACAATTTCACTTATGCTTATCCATAAAACATTATTTTTTAAAAGATCTATTTACATTCATAAGTTGTTACCAGGTACCCTGACTCGGATTATTAGGCCGATTGCAAAGGCCAGACTCGACTTTTGATGAGAAGGATGACCATGAGGCTTGGCTGCATGACCAAGACATAAAGTTGAGCAGTTATACGAAACCCGGATTGGACAGAGTAATGGATGGACAACGCGGGATGCCAGAAAGATGGGAGTTGGCTTATGTGAAAGAGGGGTCGTTATAGTGGTTGGTAGATATGAACGAGATAATATAGGTTTCGGTATAACATGAAGAGGTCATGGGGATAGGTATGGATACTCGGTTAAGTGGTCAACTTAGGTGGGAATGTAGAGAGATCAGTATAAGACGTGGTGTCTTATTCAACATGGCTCAGTAGAGCTAGATGGATTGGTATAATATGATGGATAGGTAGGATCGGCATGGTATGTTCATAAGGGATGGATCAGCATACATCTCTCAAGAAACATGGATCTGCATACATTGAGGAACCAAGAGAGTCGACGCTATCACTTGGAAGGATTGGCACTACCTTAACCAAATTAAGATTCGAACCAAAGGTCAACAAGAACTAGAGCTCCACATATCCAAATGCCCTGATATTTGAAGACCATTATGTTAGAGTATAAGAGAGCTACCATAGGGATCGCTAGCCCAAACTCAACATATGGAGGGATCGGTACCGATTCCCTTCCATTGAGAGTTAGGACTGGCCCTTCCTATGATGGGCCCATATAGTCGAAAAGGTCCTGTTTTCAAAGTTCCAATCAGATTGGAGGCCGCCTTCATCTTTAAATATGGACATAAGGGGCCATTCTGGGGACACATAAGATGTTGGTTAGATTCCACCATTATTGTAATCAACTTCCTCCATTCCTTTCTTATTTCTTGCTATTTTTTGCTAATTGTGATTGTACCTAAGTTAATTGAAAAGCAATAAAGAGGATATTCAAAGTGGACATAGGCAATCAACGCCGAACCACTATAAATCTTGTTGTTTCTGCTTTATGCTATGTTTTTCTTGTTATTTTATGATTTTCCTCTGTTTTCATTTAATTTCTTCATTTATTTCACTACTTAAGCCATTCCTGGGTATTTGTGGCCAATTTGGTTGCAAATATTTTGGTGCTTGCATTGAGAATCCTGATTCTTAGCCTGTTAGGGCCCCCTTTGCTGCTGCTGGATTGAGGAAATCCACTAAGGAGATCTAGGTTGTTTGTTAGAAGTTTGTAAATACTATTCTGATTTACCAGAGTCTAAGCAAAGAAATTCAGAATGGTGAGGCATACCAAATTAACTTCCTAGAACATTGATGCAAATAAAACTACCAGCACCCAACAAGGAGCTCCAAGTAATCGGCCTACTAATATGATTGTGGAGCCTGCTAAAGCCCGAAATCCTGCTGATTCCATCACTAAAGCTGAATTCAACAACCTAATGAGCAAGCTGATGGAGAGCCATAGGCAACTGAATGAAAAAATCCATACTAATGCCAACTTGATAAACAAGATTGCGTAACAGTAGCGTCAAAGCGCCAAAAGGGTCTTGCTTCTTACTCAATGTCAGATAGTTCTGCCTCATCAGATGAACATCACAGGCGCAGGCATCGAAGTGTTGAAGCAGCATGAATGGGAACATCAGAGCAACGCTTGATAGACCAACATGGTCTGCCAAGATGGATCGGTGCCGATCCCTTCCTAGGGGTCCGTATCGATCCCTTAGCCAGAGGGATTGTCCCTCAAAAGCAATTGGGAAGCCGTGCCAGAGCTGGGTCCGAAAACTTTGATGCTGACCAACTACCCTTCCGGAATGATGATGAGATGAATACTCATGGTGCGCATTAGGAAGATGATAGGCCAAGGAGGCGTGAGACGACCCGTAGACATCGACCAGAACATTCACGTGAGGTGGAGTGCAACCACCACTCGGCACCACCTATCCAGACACTAGATTTATCGGCGATGGTCAAACAGCTCGTGAGGGAGGACCAAAGTTTGACGAATGATGATTAGGGAATCTTGAGGAGCCGCACCCCATTTATTGACAGTGTTTTTCATGCCGAGTATCCCAGAAAGTTTAACATGCCTACGTTGCCTGCCTATGAGGGAAAAACCGACCCCAAGCAGCACATCATAAGGTACATATGTTGATGGATGCAGTGAGATTAAACGATGCCGCCAAATGTAGATGCTTCCATATAACTCTTTGGGATCACCACGATGTGGTTCACAAGGTTAACCCCACGATCAACCACAAGATTTGATAAAATGGCAATAAGATTTGTGGAGTAGTTTTGGATCCACGCTACTCGCCCTAAAGATGTGATGTCATTGTCCAGTGTCATCTAGACTCCGGGGGAATCACTAAAGGACTACATGAAGAGATTTCATGTTGCTGCCACTAAAGTTAGTAAGCCAAACGACTATACGGTACTTATGGCTGTGATGAGAGGGGTTGTCCCAGAATCCGAATTTGGCAACTAGCTAGCTGGAAAACTACCAGACATGCTGGAATGTTTTTATTCAAAGGTGGCCCAGTTTGTGAGGAAGGAGGAAATTAATTATCTAGAAAGGGCAATGCTATAGGGAACAAAGGGGAAATGGTGCAAAGCAACATCACAATAAAGAAGTCTGATGAGAGTTCTAGAAAGGTCCAGGTCAATGTTCAAAACAAGCCAAATCAATAGAAAAGAAGCAGTGAATGGAATCGAGATCGAAAGAGGGAGCCTGGAAGGCCAAAGCCTAGGCTTCCTATATATGACAAATACACACCTCTTAATGCATCTCTGGATAATATTTACCTATCCACCTGCAATACTTTTCAAAATAAGAAGCCGTGTCCGAAGGAGCCAACAAAGACACAAAAGCAAACTGGAAAGTATTGTCGGTTCTATGAATGTTACAGGCACAACACGAATGAGTGTAGGCATCTCCTGGATGCTATCGAGAAATTGATTCAAGAGAAGAAGTTACACTAGTTTGTGAAAAATCCACAGGACGACGGATAGGGGACACTTGATCCCAATCGAGGGCAAGCTCCACGTTGGGATGAGGAGCCTGCGTGGACCGAAGGATGATTGATAATAAACATGATAGATGGTGGACCGCATCCCGTGGATAGAAGATGGTAGGAAATGGAGCGCTATGCCAGTGCGATGAGACATGTGGATTTTGAATGTTGTTCAAATACGAGGACGAAACTCCAGTTAAGCAATAGCGGACTATGACTGATGATATAGTGCTCAGGAGCAGGGTTGCCAATCGAGTAGAGGCCCCTACTATTGATTTGATGGTCATTTCAGCCATGATTGGCCTTGCTCTAATGGGAAGAATTTTGATTGATTATGGAAGTCATGTAAATATTATCTTTAAGAATGCTTATGATTAGATGAGGATGGAGGCCAAGGATTTGAAATCGTCTATAGCTCGAATACGCGGTTTTAATAGTGTAGCGATTGAGGTAATTGATTATGTTGAATTGCCAGTTGAGTTGGATGAAGGTGAACGTAGGAGGATGCGGATCCTACCATTCGTTTTTTCGGATGTTGAATCATCGTACATTTTTTTTCTAAGCCATCTGGCCCTAACTAAATTTTGAGCAGCTCTTTCCCCATAATGTTTGACGTTGAAATTCCCGATTGATTACGGAGTAGGTGTTGTGCATGGTGATCAGACAACTGGACATGCCTGTTATATGGATGAGTTGAAAGAGCTCAAGGTAAAGAGAAGGGAAAGGGCGTGGAAAAGTTTGTTCGCATCCAAGTTACTAAAGATTGATAAATGGCGCCTAAGCCTTGGCTTGGGTGCCACAATCGGTTCTATAGAGATATAGATCAAAGGGACGACGAGTAGGAGCCCAAAGAGACCAAGGCGGCACCGGTTGAGATGACGATTGATATAGCAGTCAGCCATGATGACCCATCGTGGGTGTTGAAGATTGGATTGCAACTCAGCCCTTCGATGATGAGAGAACTTATTGATTTTCTCTGAGTGAATCTAGATGTATTTGCTTAGATGCATTCTGACATATATGGGATCTCGCCTGCTATTGGAAGCCATGCATTAAACATTAATCCGAAGTATGTTCCAATGAAATATAAAAGGAAAGGCATGAACACGAAGAGATCCATCGCTCTTAAAGAGGAGGTGGGTAAACATAAAATCAATGGGTTTACTCATGAGACCCTCTATCTCGAATGGATATCAAACCCCATGCAGGTAAAGAAGGCGAATGGGAAGTGAAGAACGTGTATCGACTATTCGAATTTGAACAAGGTAGCCATAAAGGTAGTTTTCCTCTTCCTAGAGTCGATCAGCCAGTTGATTCAACTGCAAGTCATAAATTGCTATCCTTTATAGACATGTACTCAAGGTACAACCAAATCCCGATGCATGTCCCTGATAAGGAACATACCATTTTTATGAAGGATGTTAGGTTATACTGTTTTGTGATGATTCCACTCGGAATAAAGAATGCTGGAGCATTCTATTACGTCTGATTGATCGAATGTTTAAGGGTCAGACTGGAAGGACAATGGAAGTCTATGTGTTTGATATGCTCGTGAAGTCACGACGATCAAATGACCCCATTCGAGACTTGACGGAGATGTTCGATATCGTTTGATCAATCATTTATAGTGCTCATTCGATGTTGCGTCAAGGAAGCTCTTAGGTTTTATTATCAATGCTCGAGGAATTGAAGTTAGAACAGAAAAGATTCAATCCATTCGGGATATACAAACACCTAGAATCATTAAAGAAGGCAATATTTGAACGGGAAGGTTGCTGCATCGGTCAATTCATCTCCAGGGCAACTGATAAATGCATTCCTTTCTTTGACCTGATAAGGAAGGGAAAGAGAAATTTTGAATGGACGGAAGATTGTGAAGATGCATTCTGAGCTCCGGTGGATCACTTGGAGAGAGACCCCCTGTCTTGTCAAAGCGATTCGATCATGAGGAGTTGTATATTTACTTGGCCGTATCATCGCTTGCTATAAGAGCTGCCTTGATTCGAAGGAGAACTGGATTTTGAAACCGGTATACTACGTCAGTAAACGATAAACATGTGTAGAAAGAAACTACCCAAAGATAGAGAAATTGGCGCACTGCTTGCTAATCGCATCGTGCAAATTTCGCTCGTACTTCCAAGCACACTCGATCAACATTTACACCAACCAACTGTTAGACAAGTCCTACAGTGACCTGAGACATCTAATAGTTTGCTTAAATGGAACATCGAGCTTAGATAATTGGACATTACATATCTGCCGTGAAGAGAAATCTGAGGACAAGCATTGGTGGACCTCATAGCAGAGTTTACCGCGCATGACAGGCCTTCAGAGAGTGATGTAGTCTCTACTGTGCGATGGAAGCTATACACCAATGCAGCATCTAATGACCATTGTTTTGGAGCTGGGATTGTTCTTGTAATCCTTAAGAACCAGTTAACTTGCTATGCTTTGAGGCTTGATTTTCCTGCTACAAACAAGGAAGTCGAGTTGAAGCATTGATTTCTGGGCTTAAACTTGCCAAAGAGCTCAGGGTAAAGTATATTGAATTCTTTTGTGACTCACAACTAGTGGTGTATCATGTTAGGGGAGATTATCAGGCTAAGGGACAATGACTTGCCCCGTAACTTACCCGAGTTCAGGAGATATTGGTGGACATCGAATACTATGACATTTCGCATATCCCACGTGCGCAGAATGGAAAAGCTGACTCATTGTCAAAGTTCGCGAATACTGGTGATGCACAATAGATGGGACCGGTCCCAGTTGAGACATTGTGTATCCCAAGCATAAACGGAAGTTAATCAAATACTTGATGCGGAGCCTGAAAGGGAGTCATGGATAACTCCATTTAAAGACTACATGCTACATGCAATTACGCCTGAAAGGAGAAATAAAAGGCAGCAAGTCCTTTGTAAGGCTTCATGGTATATTATGCAAGAAGGGACTATGTATAGAAAGGGGTTTTCCACCCCCTCCCCCCCGCTATGGTGCATCGTCCATGATGAGATAAAGCAAGATAAAGCGCCTCTTGAAAGAAGTTCACGAGAGAGAATGTGGCGATCATAGTAACGGGACAAGCTTTATCAACGAAGATACTCCATTACGGATACTACTAGACAACTGTCCGGGAAGCTGCTGATTATGTGAGGCAATGCGACAAGTGCCAAATATATGCAAAATTCCCAAGTGCCCCGCTGACAAAAATCACACAAATTGCCAGTCCATCGCCATTCGCTATGTAGGGTATCAACATTATCGGCTCTTTACCAATCTCCAAAGGTAGCACGAAGTACGCAATTGTCGTGGTTGATTACTTCACCAAATGGGCCGAAGCATAGCTGTTAGCTATGATCACAACCATGAAAGTTATCAAATTCACTGTTCTAAACATCATATGTCGCTTCAGGCTTCCGTGGACTTCCATGATAGATAATAGATCTCAGTTTGATAGTGCTGAATTTAAAGAATTCTGTCGGAGATATTGTATCGAAAAGAGGTTTGCGGTGGTCGCTCACCCTCAAGCCAATGGACATGTTGAAGCTGTAAACAAGATTATCAAGTCTATTCTAAAAACTTTTGTAGAAGAAAGAGGCAAGTGGATGGATGAACTCCCTGCGGCACTTCCGGCCTACATGACTACTCACTAGTCAATGATTGGCCATACTCCATTCGTTCTTGCTTACGGAGCCGAAGCAGTTATTCCAGTAGAACTTGAAGTCCCTTCTCATCGAGTGACCTACTACACCCTAGAATGAACGAAGATCTTCTCTTGGAATCTTTGGAGTTTATCGATAAGAAACATGAGGAAGCTGACTTGATAGTGGTTGCACACCGACAGCGAGTCTTCCAATACTACAACACAAAATTCTGGTCAAGAGCCTTTGGAGTTGGCGATCTTGTCTTGAAACGAGCTTTTTCGATCCCATTGCACATGAATCCGACATGGAAGGACCTTTTGTCACTGAATAGAGGCTTGAAGAAGGAACTTTCAAGCCAGCGATTATTGATGGTGCGACACTTCGAAGAGCATGGAATAGCGAGCAATTGCGACGCTATTTCACTAAGAATATTTCCTTTGTATTCCAGTACTAGTTACCATTGACATTTTCTTTAGTATTTGATCTTTTGAATATGTAATACGACAAGTTAGTTCATTCCTTTTCATTTGATGAATAAAATTTTGAACTCCTTTTGCATAAATGACTTTTATTACATTTTATGTTAAGTGTACAATGAAACTGATTGATATCGATATATGTGATGTGTGAACAGATTCACGAAGTTCGAAATCGATCAATCATCATAACCCTCGATGGGACCTAATAAGATAAGTGCATAAATTTTCTCAGTTGACAACTCCCATAGATGAACCCATGGGCGGTACTCGTAAGAAGGAACGAAGGTCGTTGGAAATTTGGAGATTAAAAAAATTCAAACGAAAAAATGACTGCCTCGGGTGGATAGACAACTGCCCATGAAAAAATTTTAACTGTCCAGAGTGCGGACTAGAGTGTGGACAATCTTGGTGGAAAAATGACTGCCCCAGGTAGATAGATAACTGCCCACGAGAAAACTCTAAGTCCCTAGAGTGCGGACTAGAGTGTAGACAATCCGGGTGGAAAAACAACTGCCTTGGGCGGATACATGACTTCCCATGAGAAAACTCTAAGTCGCTAGAGGCGAAATAACGACTGCCCTGGGCGAATATACGTTGGCTATGAGAAAATTCTAAGTCCTTAGAGTATGGATTGAAGCAAAAGCATAAGTCGAGTATGACCCGACCGCTCGTGAAATAGCTCAAAGTCCCCAGAGCGCGGACTTGACTTTGCCGTGGTGTATATCCCGGAGTACTGACTTGTAAATTCATTTGGCAAATGGATGAATGTTGATTGTTGTCAATCTCATAAATACTAACCTGAAATCGACGGAAGGGGTTCAAATTACCAATGGATGGTTATGGAAGCTCATTACAATTCCAGCTTGACATCCCTTACGACTTAAGGCAATGACTGCTGAGAGACCTTAAGATGGAGATAGTGAACTTTTAACGAGACTTGTGAAAATTATTACAAGTACATGGAATGGAAAGTAATTATTCAGCTATTGAAGTAATGATTTGCATGATGGCTTGTCAAAAAACAAAAACTTTTATTCACTAGTCTAAAAAAATCCATTACAAGTTATTCCAAAAGTTTGGGATTTATGCTCGAACACTTACTACTAAGAAAAATACACACTCAAATTATTCAAGCTAGGTATAACTACGCAAAGTGGTAACTATTTCTTTACATTTTCTCCTTCTTCGGTTTCTCATGAGTAGAATCAGTTAAGCATCTTTTTCGGGACCATCCGCCGCTCTTAGATGGAACATTTGAAGAAGCAGGAGGAATTTCACTAAGGATTGACCCACCAGGTGGAATGACCTATAGAGTAACAAGATCAAGATCTCCAACTACTACCTCAAGGGGCTCACTTTTGACCTCGCGTTTCGATTTTTCCTCCTCTTCAATCTGCTTCTTCATGCTGATTTTGGTAGTATGCTCCGAAGCACCAGTAATCATCATTTCATCAAGTTCCTCCGCTAGAGATGTGTCTTCGGGTTTGTCTTTGTCAAGTGCCCCGATGACTTTAGCACCGGCCCTCAAATATCTGCTGCGGTCAGAATTTCTACCGCTCTCTCCTTTTGCACCATGGTGACAACGCTTCTAGGAGTTTGTTCAAGATCAGGATGACCTGTAAAAATTGGTTAAAACATGGCATTAGTTGAAGGATGTTACATGTGGAGATCAACGATCTTGTAAATCTGAAGAAATTAAGTGCAATAACGACGTCCGGTCGACTCTCGGTAGTTAAGGGAGTGATTCCTTCAAGAATAGGGGACAACATCTGGGGACAAAGGCCGGGTCTGTCTGCATCATAGCCAATATTTTTCTTTGAAGCATGAGAAGATGATGATCCAGCCATTGGGTAGGAGAAGAACCCTTAGGATCATTTCTAGAAGATTTAACAATATCCTCTCTTTCCTTAGCCAATGCAGGAGCCTTAAAGAATTGAAGTTTGGTGGCAGCCAGATCGGACGGCTCATTCTCTCAAAGGATTTCTCGTACAAGTGTTTTTTCATTAAGCTCTGCTTCTTCCAATTTTCCTTCTTGAATTTGACAATGAGCTCCTAGGCTTCAACGAGTGACTCAAGATAACCTTTGCCAAGAAAGGTTAAGTCACAGTGAAGAAGAACTTTCGCATTATATTCAATGATAAGTGGATTGAACAAGTTCTTGATCTCAGTCTTGTTGGGCTCGGTAGCAGTTCTACTTGGGAGATAGCCTCATTAAGAACTTCCTTTTTGCCCTCCTCATGGGCTTCCTACTTCAAATTTCAATCTTGTCAAATTGTTCGTCGAGCTTTGTTTTTAAGCTTCTTGTCTCGACAATCTCCTCGTAGTATCTCCATGACTCTTCCTATGCATCGATCTTTTCTTCCCTCTCCTTATTTGATAATTTTTCTAGCTCTTCAACACAGCGAAGTAAGGCATCTTTCTCCTTTTTCAAGGAGTCTTTTTCTATGGCCAGAGTGCCACTGTGGTGAAGCACTGCGTCCAGTTCTTTTTTGTGCGTAGTCTCTAGGCGATTTACCGCCTCTGCCATTTCTTTTGCATTCTCCTTTGCTTCGACAAGTTGGGTTCTACATTCAAGCAGTTTAACATCCTAATGCTATATAATGTCCTTATCATAAATAGCCTCCAATTCGAGGCAGTCGATTTCATGTTGGCGTTCGACAGAGACCTCAAAAATTTTCTTAGCCAAGAGAATAAATGATTCATGCTGGACGTACACATCATCCATGCATCCTAGAGAGCTCTCCTTGGCACTTCCAAGAATGATATGTACAGAAGGGAGGAACTTAAGTCCATCAAAGTAGATCCTTGGAAAGGTAGCTTTAGTTTGGTTAGCTTCTCCGCTTTTGTTGAGTAAGGAGCGGAAACCGAAGGAGGAAGATCAGGAGTAACATGTGGGTGTTTGCTGGAATAGTGCTCGCGTGACTGCCTTGAAATTGGTGACTTAGAATGTTGGTTATGGGGTATGGAAGCAAGAGAGCAATGATGTGAAGACTTATCTCCGCTCTGAGTGGGAAGGTTTGAGGGATCGCGATGAGGAGTGTGTGATTGAGACTTCCATTTGGATGAGGAAGAAGACTTTCGTGAGTAGTTATCTTTACTTCGCTCGTCATCCTTTTCTCTATGTCTGTCGGATTCAGAATCCTGGCTTGACCAATAGTAAGTAGAAGAACCCTGAAGATGGTCAAAGGTGTGGGAATATGACATTGCACTTGTGAAGAACCAAATAAGTGCATGGTTAAAAGCTGTCAAATAAAGATATAATAACGTGTGTATAGTGGGGTGCAAATGTTAGTGTATGTCCTAGCGCTTCCTCTAACGAACTGTTAACGGTGGTTTTACTCATCGGAGTATTCACCTGTCTACTGGAAGGTTGGACTCCTTCATCGGTTCCGATGGAGGAGTTGAGCCCTTCGATGTTGATGTTGGGAAAGTCGTAAGTTGGAATTGGAAGATCGGACTCCCTTCAATGAGCTTTCCATTTGTTAAGAAGCAGACTCCATTTCAAGCGGGGTAATGACGAATTCTGGACTTGCCCCGGCTTTACTCTTTCGCAGCTTATACACCAACTGTTTCTTCCTCATCGGGGGTGTTTGCATTTGATCGGCCTATGTCGTCTCGACTACCGATGCATTTCCAAGGCCTACATCCTTGTTTCTTGGCCTAACATCTTGAAATTCTTTGATCTTCCCTCTTCGATGTCTTTCCGTGTACCTTCGGCCGGGGGCACAACGGGGTCTCTTGTTTATGCTCTTTCTTTAGCAATGATTTTTGAGGATGCTTTACTCCATCGGAGTTCGATTTTGCTACTATCTTCCAACAACCCGAATAATGGAAGCAGCTCATCAATGATAAGGATTTTAATGTCTCGATCCTTAATTGGATAGATGAACCACTGATGCCCCCTTTCTCATGAATGATATGATGGATAATATGTCATTCCGTTGGCAACAACGAAGTGATTCTCATCATTCCGCTTATTATTTGAGATCCTTACTACTGATAAGTTTAGCTTGCCTAACCCGTGTGTTTTTCACTCAGGTCAGACCGAGTTGCAGGTTAGTTTGGATTGCTTCACTTCTTGGATTAGCTTGATAGCTTTTGTTGGACTTATTATTTTGGCTTTGATGTTGTTTTTAGATTCGTCTACTTTTATGTTATATTATTGTATATTATTTTGTGGGATGGACGTATATGTGATTCAGTAGTCCTTGCTACTTATGATGTATTATTATGGGGATGTATGGTGATGTATGTATTTATATATATACTCTGATTTGGGTTTGCTGTTCTGTGACTGATGTTTTCTATCTTCATGTGTATTATATTATTTATGAAATAGTCTGAATCCACCATAGTGTGCATTAGTTAGGGACTAAGCATGTCTACCACTTATGAGGTAATGAAAAAAAATCAAGACGTAATTGACATGCTTAGGTATTAACTAACTTATTACTATGATGGTCGCCCTTAACCAGCCATATTTCTGCATTAATAGTCAGGATTACTTAGTAATTCTCTTTACTAATGTAGGTCTCGGGGTGGGGAGTCACATATTGGTATCAGAGCATTGTTTCAGAATATAATGTAATATATACAGAACAACATACGAGATACCATACATCAGATATAATACATCCATATACATCATCCCTTAATTATGATCGGTTTCACCTTGACCTTGCCTTGTCCCTATCCTTGTTTTGATTCATGTCCCTTTTTAGTTCCTTTGGGGTAGATAGAAAGGAATATGTCTAGGAATGTTAATTATATTCCGTAGTACTCCTTAACTTCTGCACTTGAATTGCTAATATATCAATTTACCCTGTGAATAGTCATATCTTATCTTATCTTTCAGCTATGTCGAGTAGAGGTAGAGGACGCTCTTCGACGGCGGGACCGTCCAGTGGTTCTCGTCCTGAAGGCGTATACATGTCTACCGATCAAATCCTTGAGCTTATTCAGAGCACTCAGCATTCCACTCCAGCTCACTCTTCTCCTCCGCGCAAATCCGCATTTGCGTGCATGTGTAGCGACTTCACACATCTTGGTGGCAAGATCTTTAAAGGCACCGAGACTGTTTTAGATGTTGAGGAATGGCTCGGTTCTTGTGAGCGCATCTTTAGTCGTATGGAGATCTCTAGTCATCACTGAGTCCTTGTAGCATCTAGTATGTTGCAAGAACGAGCTTTACATTGGTATGATCTTCTTATCGCTAAGAATATGAGTCCACTCTAGAGTGGGATCATTTCTGTGAGAGATTCAAACTCAAGTTTATTTCAGAATCCGAGAAGGCTATTCTTGCACGACGTTTCCTTGATTTCAAACAAGGAAAGTCGGTAGTTTCTGAATATGTTGCATCTTTTGAAGCCTTGTCTAAATATGGTCTCGAGCACATATCTACTCCTTATAAGAATAATCTTAAGTTCGTCTCCGGGCTTAAGAAATATCTGAAGAAGTCCCTTATGATTCGCCTTGATCTCACCTTTGAAAAGCTTATGGATGCGGCCCTTCAGCTTAAAGCGGTCGAGAAGGAGAAAGATAGTGATGATGAGGGTAATGTTCAGGGGAACCTGAATAAGAAAAAAGTTTTCCGCAAGCCGAAGCCATTCCATCCCAGTAAGAAGAAGAAACAGAGGGGATCTTCTTCTCAGTCTCAGTCTACTCCTTCAACTAAGCCTTTTGCATGCTAAATTGTGGTGCACCTGACCATCCAGTGAGGGATTATCCCAAGCCTAAGCGTTGTCTTTATTGTAAGAAGGAGTGACATTTGGTTTCAGCTTGTCCCAAAAAGGAGAAGGGTTCTCGTCGGGGTCATCTTAGTGTGGCTACTACTTCTAGAGATGCTTCTCAGCCTCGAGGTACTTTTCCTTCCATTCTAGAGGGCTCTATTTTATTCCATGATCGTTATATTCGAGTGCTTTTCGATACTGGTGCATCTCACTCATTCGTATCGAAAGAACTTGTTGATGCTTTGCAGTTAGATGTTTCTTGCATGCTTACTTCTTCACGGATTGCGAATCCTATCGGAGGATATGCAACTCTTAGTTTGCTTTGTGATGACGTTGAGATTTTGATTTGTGGCTTTTCTTTCTATGCGAATCTGCACGTTATTCCTTTCTTGGATTTGATATGATATTGGGAATGGAATGGCTAGTTCGATACGAGGCTAGGATTTTATGTTTTGAGCGAGTCTTATATATTCGACATCCTGATTCTTCTGATCAGTTATCTCTTTCACTTCGTGATTTCGATTGTGATTCCATGGCTTCTTTATTTGCTCTTGATTCTCGAGATAGCGATGACGATGTTTCCCGTATTCCTATCGTTTGCGAATTTTTAGATTTATTTGAGCCCGTTTCTGGTTTACCTCCTAAGAGAGCTATTGAGTTCCCTATCGATTTTATTCCCGATGTGCAGCCAGTTAGTCGTCCTCCTACAAGAATGTCTACACGAGAGAATGAGGAACTCAAGAAGCAACTTCTCGAGCTTAAAGCCAAGCATTTCATTCATTCTAGTTCTTCACCGTGGGGAGCCGCGGTAGTATTCGTGAAGAAGTCCGATGGGACTCTTAGGCTTTGCGTCGACTATCGCAAGCTTAATGAGTTAACCATCAAGAATCGTTACCCTTTACCGAAGATCGACGACATGTTTGATCAATTAAGTGGTGCTAAGGTCTTTTCGCAGTTAGACCTTGCCACTGGTTTTCATCAGCTCCGAATCGTGGAAGATAGTATTCCTCTCACCGCATACCGCAGTCGCTATGGTTCTTATGAGTGGCTCGTCATGCAGCTCGAATTGACAAACGCACCTGCCTACTTTGTCCATCTTATGAATCGAGTATTCCGGGAATATCTCGATAAGTTCGTGCTTGTTTTCATTGATGATATTCTAGTATATTCAAAGTCCAAAGAGGACCATGCTTGACATCATAGAATTGTTTTGAGTACTCTCCGAAAGCATCAACTCAAAGCAAAACTTTCTAGGTGTCACTTCTAGAAAAAGCAAGTGAAGTTCTTAGGCCATGTTGTATCTTCAGAAGGTATTTCAGTTGATCCTTCTAAGATCGAGGCTATTCAGAGTTGGAAGAGGCCTGAGAATGTTCGCGAGATTCGTAGTTTTCTGGGTTTGGCTGGTTATTACCGCCGTTTCATCAAAGACTTTTCCCGTATTGTGCTTCCATTGACTAGCCTTACAAGGAAAGGCGTTCGATTCATTTGGTCCGATAAGTGTGAGGCTTCTTTTCAGAAACTGAAGGAGCTTCTCACTAATGCTCTCGTCCTTATGGTTCCTGAAGGGAACCAAGATCTTATCGTTTATACCGATGCCAGTCATAGTGGCCTCGGTGCTGTTTTGATGCAGAGAGATCGTGTTGTTACCTATGCTTCTAGGCAGTTGCGTCCGAATAAGGTTCGGTACGCTATTCATGATTTAGAGCTTGCAGCCATCGTCTTCGCTTTGAAGATTTGGCGTCATTACCTTTTGGGACAACACTTCGTCCTTTTTACCGATCATAAATCCTTGAAATATCTATTCACTCAGAAGGAGCTTAATATGAGACAGCAGCGTTGGCTTGAGTTTCTGGCCTCATATGATTTTGATATTATACCCCGGGGAAGGGTAATCGTGTGGCTGATGCGCTTAGTCGCAAGTATTCGGCTGTTGTTTCTATGATGTTAGCCGAATGGGATGTCCTTGAAACTTTATCTTATTGTGATATTCGTGATCGAGCTTCTTCTTTCGATTCACTTGTCTTATTATTCAGTATGGAAGCTCGACCTTCTCTTTTAGATCGTATTTCCAAGGCTCAGCGGCGTGATTCCGAGACATTGCACCTTATTCGTCTTTATGAATCTGAATCCCATGATGATGAGATGAGGGATTTCAGTATTGATTCTCACGGTTGTCTTCGTTTAAAGGACCGTATTGTTGTACCTTCCGATTCATCACTTAGGCGTGACATTCTTGTTGATTGTCATCACTCTAAGTATACTATTCATCCTGGCAGCAGTAAGATGTATGCCAATATGCGTCGCCTTTATTATTGGGAGGGCATGGAGTGTGATATCGCAAGTTACATGGGTAACTGCATAACTTGTCAGCTTATTTTGGCTGAGCATCAGCGGTCATCCGGTCTTCTTCAGCCTTTAGAGGTTCCGTTGTGGAATGGGATCAAATTTCGATGGATTTCATTGATGACTTACCTCGTTCGAGGTCAGGCCATAGCAGTATTTGGGTTGTTGTGGACCGTCTCACCAAGTCCGCATATTTTATTCCTATTAAGTCGAATAGGACGGCATCTCTTTTATCGAAGCTATATATTAAGGAGATCGTGCGATTGCACGGTGTCCCTTCATCTATTGTGTGTGATCATAATCCTCTTTTCACGAGTCACTTTTGGCAGAGTCTCCAGCAAGCTTTAGGCATGAAGCTTAATCTTAGCACAGCTTACCACCCACAGTATGATGGACGGACTAAACGAGTGAACCGTATTTTGTAAGACTTGCTTCGTGATTGTATCTTGGATTTTGGTGGTAGCTAGGAGGATCACCTTCCTCTAGTTGAGTTTTCTTATAATAATAGCTACCAATCTTCTATCGAAATGGCTCCTTTTGAAGCCTTATATGGAAGGCCGAGTCGTTCTCCATCTTGTTGGCTTGAGTCGGGGGAAAAGCTTATTTTAGGCCCCGAATCTATTCGAGAATCAACTGAGAATATCCATCTTATTCGTGAGAGAATGAAAGAGGCACAGAGCCGCTAGAAATCCTATGCGGACAACCGTAGGAGGCCTCTTGAATTCTCCTTGGATGACCTTGTTTTTATTTGAGCTTCTCCTTTAAAAGGAGTGGTACGCTTTAGCCGGACCGGGAAACTGGCACCATGCTATATTGGGCCATTTCCTATTACAGAGCGTATCGGTCCGGTTTCTTATCATATAGCACTTCCTGAACAGTTTTCTGGAGTTCACGACGTATTCCACGTTTCTCAGTTGAGGAAGTATCTACGAGATTCTGATTCCGTGCTTGATTATCGTGCTTTAGAGGAGTTGGAAGCCTCTCCTGATCTATCTTATGTGCAATATCCTCTTAGAGTTCTTGCTTCGAAGAATAGACACCTTCGAAACAAGAATGTCCCGCTTGTGAAGATTCAATGGTCCGATAATCCTAATGGCTGCACTTGGGAAACCAAAGAATTCATCGAGCGATCGTATCTTGATTTCTTATCTTCTCACTTTGAAGGTAAGAATTGTTCATCTAATCTATCTAAATTCCTTTGTTTGATGAAATAAATTGTGTTGAATACAGATTTCCTCTTGAAATTGTGAGGACACAATTTTTATAAGAAGAGGTGTCTGCAACAACCCTGGTATTGGAGATTACTGATGATATTAAATTATGATGATAGTTATAATTTAATATGGTAAATAGAATGTAATGGAGAAGTAAATTTGGTTTAAAATTTTCATTTCAAATAAATAATACGTATGGAGTTAAATATTGGGTTTAAAATTCATTGTTTGGTGTTTTGGTTAGATAAAATGGAAAATATTGGAATTTAGGTAAATTAGAGTTAATAAATTTACCAAGTGATGTATTTCAACATTTAATTGTTGAAATAAATGCAAATTGATGTAAATAAAGTTTTAAAAATTTTATTTCCAGGTATTGGAGTGAAATTAGTCATGTACTATATTTTAATTAAGTCAATGTGATAATATTGATAATTATTGCCAATATTAGCCTTTTATTGAATATAAGAGGAAAAATATGAAGAAAACACGTCTTCTAATAAAATAAAAGATGAAATATTGTAAAAAAATATTATTTTATGGTTTTAAAAGTGTTAGAATTATTTATTACAATTTATTTGGATAAGAGAATAAATTTTGATCAAGTTATACTTTAAAAATAGTGTTTTTACACAAAAATTATGTAAAGTGTTAAATATTGTTAAAAATGGGGGTTTTATTGTAAAAGAATAACTTTTAATTGTTAAAAGAAATTTTATTTTCCTAAAATGGATATTTTATTTCAATACAATAATATGTATGCATTTTATATGACTTTAAATGTTGAAAATATGTGTGTATAGTGTTAATTTAAGTGACATATATACATAGTTTTGATTTTCACTAAGTAATTTTTTTTTCCTCTTGTGCTTAATTGTGTAGAAAGGAGGACCCATTAGCCTACTATCTAGAAATTTCTGTTGAGAAACTGGCTGTGCGTAGTTTCATTCATCTTCTTCTTCTCAAAATAAACCTACCGTAAAAAAAAGAAAAAAAATTCATGGCTGCCTTCATCTAAACCCAAATTCTACCCTACTTTTCTGCAAATTAAAAAGAATCACCTAAACAAAGAAGATAAAGGTAATAACCTTCCAATACCAAATAGTTTTCATCAAAATCTGAGAAGTTGAGATGTAAATTGTCTTTTAATTGCTTATGTTGTTTTACATGTCTATTTTCTAGTTTCTACAGGTTCTTAGGGCTTCTATCTTCACCAAAGATCACAAATTTCTATCAAATCTCTGCTAGATCTTCCTAAAATAGTTTGGTAAGCAAGGTAAGATTTTTCTTACAGCAAGCTAAGCAAAATATCAAATTTTTCTATCAATTTGTTGATGGAATTGCTCAATTTATCGAATTAGTTTTCTGTTTTGTTGGCTGAAAAAGCACCATGTTCAAAAATTCATATCTTCTTCAATTTACATTCAATCAACCTATATTTTTGATATGTTGTAGTACTTGGACTGTTCAGTATTACTGGAAATTTTCAATGAATTTGGAGTTGTTTTGATTTGGAAAATTTATGGTTGAAATCGGCCAAAAATTGATCTCTGATTATTAGCCGAAAATACATCATTTTAGAAAAATCATATCTTCTACAATTTATAGTCAATGAACATCAATTTTTGATTGCAGTACTTGGATGGTTCATTATTCCTGAAAATTTTCAATGAATTTGGAGCTGTTTTGCTTTGCAAAATTAATGCTTGAAATTGGTCAAAAATTGATCTCTGTTTATTGGCCGAAAATACATCATTTAAAAAAATCATATCTTCTTCAATTTATAGTCAATGAACCTCAATGTTTGAGTTGTTGCAGTACGTGGATGGTTCATTATTTGTGAAAATTTTCAATGAATTGAGAGACGTTTTGTTCTGCAAAATTAATGCTTGAAATTGGCCAAAAATTGATCTCTGTTTATTGGCCGAAAATACATCATTTTAGAAAAATCATATCTTCTTCAATTTATAGTCATGAACCTCAATTTTTGATATGTTGCAGTACTTGGACGGTTCATTGTTTCTAAAAATTTTCAATGAATTTAGAATTGTTTTGATCTGAAAAATTAATGGTTGAATCGGCCAAAAATTGATCTCTGTGTATTGGCCGAAAATACATCATTTTAGAAAAATTATACCTTCTTCAGTTTACGGCTAATCGCCACAAATTTTTGATATGTTGTAGTACTCAGATGGCACATTTTTTTTTGAAATTTTCATGGAATTTTGGATTGTTATGTTATAGAAAATTGTTGGTTCAAAACAGCAAAAAATCTTTTTTTTGTGCTTGCTTAAAAGTGCTATGTTCGGAAAATCATAGCTCTTTCATTTTGCCGCGAGTTGCTCCAGATTTTGGATATGTTGTAGTCCTCATGTCATAGTATGACAAATAAAATTTGGATATAATCTGTGTTGTTTTGGTACCCCAAATTACTATCCAAATTTAGCCAAAAACTCAGTTGCTTGGTAGATTGTTCTTGCTCCTATTTGCGCTTTCATTAACCGTTTCATTGCAAATTTCGATGATTTTAAATATTGTTTGAATAAGTTTGATGACGAATGTTTAAGTATTTTTATCCAATAATGGATTGTCTTGAATTTGGAAATTTTTAGAATTTAAAATTTATTTGAAGTCTATTTTAATCTAAATATCGATAAATATCGATATTCGAAGAATTCGATGGTTTTAATTGATTTTGGTTTTGAATAAGTTTCTGAAAATTAGTTATAAATTATGGTCAATTAAATAAATGTTTTTAAGACATTTAAAGGGTTTTTAAGAAATTATTTGTTTTTTTAAAAGTATTTCATAAATAGATAATCTATTTGATAAATGGATTTTTCCTTATATAACTTACTTAAAAATCTCTAAAATTTGTTTAAAAAATCCCGTTTTCTCTATAAAATTATTCTAAATATATTATAGCCTAGTTAGATGATCTTCGATGTATAAGAATGAGAATTAAATGATTTGGCAAAAATATGTGGAATGGGCATGTGTTTTCGCCTCATCGCTTAATATCGGACTTATACTGTCGAATCTGCTTTGAAGTACTATTTTATGATATTTTTACTTGCCGAGGACAAGAAGCGGGGTTGTTATGATGAATTGATGATGGTTGTGATGTTTAAGATGGATTTTTACTTGTCGATGAAATGAGACAAGTCTTGATGTCACTTTAAACTCATCAAAGTATGAGACACAATGAGTTGGGTGCTTTACACTCGCCAATGAGACGAGGCGGTGTATGTTTGATTTGGATTTTTATGAATGTTTTCTAATGTGGCATCGACTGACGACTAGTAAACCAATAGGTGCGAATGTATGGTATGGGACGTACATTAACACCCATTGGGTTCCTATTCGAGATGTTGTGACACATTTAAGATGTTATTAGTACTACAAACCGAGTATAAGATTGGAATCATTACTCTTCTTTTTTCCCAAACTAAGTCATTTATAGTAAAAGAACAAATGGAAGAAAATCGCAGACTCCCTATAAATTCAATTTCCATTCTAATTTATTGCAAATTAAAAAATAAAATCAATCAAAAAAAGATTAGAAAAGGTAATCACTACCAATACTAAATTAATTTCATCAACATCATGATTTGAGATGAAAACCGTCTATAACTTTTTCTATTTCTTCTGCACGTCTTCTTCTAGCTGTTACAGGTTCTTGAAGGTTGTTTCTCCACCAAAAGCTTTCATCTTGACCTTGAAATCACCCAAATTCTTGCTAATTTTCTGAGATGAGTACAACACGCACTATTTCTAACTAAAACTAGTGCTATTGCTAAGAAATCTGCTCTGCAAAAGCTTCTGCATATATTCATATTCTCTATTGTTGATTTTTCCTATTTCTTATTTCCAGTTGCCACATTTAGTGGCCATATCTCTTTGATTTTCAGTCGAATTACTACCAGATTTTTTCCAGATTGTATTTTAGTTGTCAAACTCTTTGCATGTCAATTTTCGCTGAAAAATTTGATCATTTGCTATGCAAATTTGCTATTAGACGTTGAGTTCAAAGCAAGAAAATTATACAGGAAATTGTCTGTAGCCTGGGTCGACCTGGAGGTCGACCCAGAGAGGTCGACCAGGCGGTTGGCCTAGCCTTTGGGCTGGGTCAACCCCTAGTTGGCCCAGGTACGTATGTTCTTGGCCCTTTTTCCTGGGTTTCTACAGCTTTTGCTTGCTTTGTGCTATGGTTTCTGGTATTATTTTGATGCAATTTTGAGATGTTTTTAATGATGATTATAGGCTATGATATCCATCAATGGAATATCCGAGATTTGGAGGAATTAAAAATTAAATTTTTTGATTTAAATACGAATTTAATTCGAATATCGATTTAGAGTAATTCCTTCGTTTTTCAAGCACTATTCCTTTCAAATAAATTTTGGGAAAATTTCTAAATTAATTGACTTTCGAAATCATTATTATAAAATATTTTCAAATTATTTTAAATTATTATTAAATTATTTCAAAGTATTTTAAAATATTTAATTCCTATAATAAGGAGAAATTTCACTAAATTGCTTTCAAAATGGTTTCAATTTTTTTTGAATCCCATTTTCTCTAGAAAATTATTTTATAAATAATATACTTTATTTTTATACTTTTCGGGTGTATAGGAAAGAGAATTAAAATATTTAGTAAAACAAGTGGTATGGGACGCGTGATTTACTTTTTCGGTTAATTCCGGACTTGTATGATCAAAATCTCTTGAGTATGTTGTTTTGAGCTGATTAGTGAGGTTTATAATTCCTATTATAGGAATTATCTGAGTTAGCCAATACTTGGCGAGTTGTAAGGTTCGAGGTCTCCTATTATAGGCGTAATATTCGATGAGATCCACTTTATATGTTGTTTTACTCGTTGATGAGACGAGGCGAGTCTTGGGATGAGATTTCCCTTGTAGGGATTATGGTTTATGAGAAAACACTCTGAGATTTATTTGCACTTGCCGATGAATTGAGGCAAGATATATGAGTATTCTGAGATTTCTGAAATTTGAGATTTTATTTTTATGTGTGGAGTTAGCTATCGGTTAGTAAACCGTTTAGTGCGAGCGTCTAGTATAGGACGCGGATAACACTTATCGAGTTCCTTTCCTAGAGTTTGTGACACATCCACGAGTATTCCAGTGGTATAGACCTTCGGGTCATCCGAGTTATGTGACTTCGGTCGCCATGAGTTATGTGACTTTGGTCACCATGAGTATGACCTTCGGGTCCACTAGTTGGGTACCTAAATTTTTAATAGCACTGGACAAGTGTTTAGCATGTGCAACATTACTTCGGCGTTGCAATTGGGGATCTGGCCAATCTAGATCTTTCTGAGATTTTCTGAGTTTTACATGATTTCACCATTTTGAGATGATTTGTCGCGTCGATAGCCTAGTTCTACATGAGATGTTATATATAAATAGTGATATCAATTTTATGAGATTTGAACCCCTTTTAAAGTTCCATGAGATTCAAATTTGGGAATTTTGATGAGTTTGCCTTATGACTTTAGAATGGTTTATTACATTTGTGTCGAATGCCTATAAGTATGGATTTCTTATATTGAACTTAACTTATTCATGTGACAACCCTTTGTGAATCTATACTAAGGCATCACAATTGAACCACACTTGTAACCTTCCTTTATAACTGAAGGAAGAGTTCCCTCATGCACTTATTTTCCTCTTATCTTGTACTAATATCAAGTTCTAGTTAGCCTGGCCCATGAATTTATTACTCGGGTCAGATCGAGTTGTAGGTTAGGTAGTTGGACTCTTAGCTTGCATTCTTTTTGGACTTGCTTATCTTATGTACCTTTACCAGCGTTTTGTTTTGGGTTTCACCATCGCTTTGGATATGGCTAGTTTTTATGTTGTATTCTTTTTGGGTTGGGAATTATATGACGTATATTCTTTTGTGGGAAGTCTATATGTATATGTATCATGGTTAATACCACTTATGATGGGTTGTATTAAATTTGATGTATGGATGTGTGTGTGTATTCTATGTTGCTATTTTATGACTGTGATTGTTACAATCATTGTATTTTGTTTCTGAATTGATCTTGTAGCCACCATAGTAGTGTATTAGATAGGATCTAAGTATGTTGAACACTTAATACGAAATGAAAAAAAGAATACCAAATTGACATACTTAGCTCTTACCTAATGCAAGACTATGATGGTCGCCCTTAACCAGCCTTATTCTTCGCATTAGCAGACAGAATTACCTTGTAATTCTCTTTGTTAATGTGGGCTTCGGGGTGAGGCGTCACAAAGCATCTTTAGAAGATAAACATTTTATGAAAAATTTCATAAAGATTTTGAATGTTAATAAGTACATATGAGGTACATAATTCATTTTGTCACATGATTTTGATCTAAGATTCGAGTATGGAACACCGAGGTGTTCATTCTAGTCTGAAAGAGGATTTATCACCCGATTCTTGACAGCGAACGTTGATGAGGGTTTATGATTGGGTACTTAAATTTTCTATCATAGTTTAGGGCTATGTAAGGGAAACAAAGTTTTCTTATCAACAAGTCTGATAAGAGTCCAAACTAGAGGATCGGGTGATCAATACTAGTTTGGAAATAAAGTAGTAGATTCGAATAGTAGATCGAATCAAATACTACGTACAGATAATCTATATACATCGTACCTAAGTAAGTTTAAAAATAAATATTTTGGGGAAACACCTTTGGGTTTTGCTTGTAATTTTGAGGATGAAATTCTTTTAAGCGGAAAGTTTGAAACGACCCGCAAATTTATCAGTTTGATAAATTTTATCCATTTATAAAATATTCAAGTATAATATTTTTCAACATAGATTATGATTTTGTAAACAATAAATAAAAATGGTAATCTTATTTTGAATAGATATTTTAAAAAATATACTTTGGAAAAAATATCGATAAAATGACCGAAAACCGTTTTATCGATAAACAACTCTATAATCTTAAGAAATCATGCATGGAGCTAGGTACATACACTTATTATATATTTAAACAAGAATATGAAATAAAATTATTTATTTTATTTATGGAAAATAAAATATATTTATGACATCATTAATAATGTCATAATATATAATAATTAATGAATGAATTTAAACTGAGATTTTAACCATTTAATAATTATTTAATTAGTCAAATAATTGTTTTGAAATGATAATAACTCATTTTAATTAGTTATATAGCGATAATAAGTTATTTATGATAGTTTTATAAAGATATATATATATATATATATATATATATTTGATTTGAAATCATAAGGAAAATTGATATCGCTTTATCAATATAATAGCACTTTTTATATACAATTATTTAATATGGATTTTTATGGTTTTATAACTCAAATAACATCATTTTAATTAATAATGATGATGAGAATTTAGTTTTCAAATTTTATTTTCAATTATATGTAACTTAATTTATAAGTGAAAATACGACCGAAGATCGGAATCGGAATTCATAGCGATTTAAAGAATAGAAGTTGTTTTAAGTCATTGCAAGCTTATAAGATAAATATGCATACATATATACATATATTTGCATGTTATGCATGCACGTACACATACAAATTACAATACATACACATATACATACATTTAAATATGTATGTATTAACAAATATCTAAGATATTTTAGATAACTTCACCTTTAAGCATACAAAAGTCAATGCATATGCTCTGATAAGATGGAGGTGATGGAAGGAGGTGTGGGTGGTCAAAATGATGGGAGCAGGGGGAGCACACGGTGATAGAAATTGCTGGTGTGATGGCATAGAAATATCATGATATTTTGTTGCAAACTCTAGCCTATAAATACATGCGCATTTGCTTCATAAATCCTTGCTTCTTCTTCGTTTTCTTCTTATAAAGCTCTTTAATGGATCTTCATGTTGAGAAAAGTTATAAGATAGTTATGGTAAACAAATATAGATAAGCATACATGATCACTACACTTTCAAAAATAAACCAAAACCACTCCATTACCCTTCATACACCCATGGCCAACTCCATACCTATGTTTGGCCAAGCACTAAGGGAGAGAATAGCCAAGGCCATAAGCATAGCGAGTGATAGGGAGTCTTGGCCATGAGCACTTTGAATTGGAGAGGCTTTGGCTGAGGGCAACGGCAAGGTGGTAGAGCTTGGACGTAAGTCGTGGAGCAAGAGGTGGATGGCCGAGCACTTAGAAAGGGAGGTGGAGTTGTTTAAGTGATGGTTTAGTGAAGTGTTGATTTGTTTGAATATTGGTAGGAAGCTTTATTTCGAATAAGGGTAACAACACTTGCTTAAGTTAATTTAAAATTTATTTAAAAATAATGAGATGAATGTTTAACTAATATATTAATATGCTTTGTTGAAAAATGATTGATAAGTTGGTTGATTATATGGATGATTATATGGTTGGTTATATGGTTGATAACTTGGTTGTGATAAATTATGAGAAATCATAATAGAAATGGTTAAGTAATTAACCATGGTTAATTAATGAAAAATAAATTGATATTTATATGTATATGAAGATAATTTAGCCTCTTAGTGATTTTTTAATATGTAAAAAGGTTGAAATTAATATTACAATAATATAATATTATGAAACGATTTAAAAGTGAATATGAGAATTGATATGGAAAACAGTAGTTTAAATGATTTAATATGTTTAATAAATATTTTATAAGCACTAATACCCGATTTGGTGAAGTTTTGATAAGTTATGGAAGCTGAGTCAAAAATAGGTGCATCACGTTACGGTAGTTCATGATTCCGTGCCGTAAAGTTTAAATCCATGATGGTAATCAGAGTCAGAATTATTTAGAATAAGAATTTTCCAAACTCTTATGATCATAATTTTCAAATAAAGAAAGCGATCGACGTTTCGTTTAGTAGATTTTGAGATACGAGCAAATCAAGTTTTTAAAATAGTGCGGTTTGGCAGTTTTGAAACCAAAGCGATAAATTCTTGAAAATGGATATTTTAATTCTTTAAAAATACACGATAAATTCTATATATATTATATTTTTTTTTAAAAGATTTGAGATATAAAAATGAATTTCTAAATGATCGAAAAGTAGTTTTGATCAAAGAAGCCTTAAAAGCACTATTCGTAGCACTTTTTTCAGCACTTTTAAATACTTTTTAAATATGACTTTAAATTAAAGTATTCTTTCCCAGATTGTTTATAAATTTTTTAAATTTGTTTTGGTATAAAGTATTTTGGTTGTCGTAAGGTAAAAACTCGTCTGTGTCTATGAGCGGCATGTTCTTACGAAGTACCCTTCTTTTCTAAAGGTTTGATAGACACAAATATTATCTATACATTTATAATTCAAGTTTTCTCAGGCTAGTTTATCAAGCCTAGTCTACTCAGGTCAGATCCAAGTGGTTTCAATTTTAATTAAAGACGCTTGGAGTTTCCAGAGGAGAGTTGGAGATCATCATCAATGAATAGATGTATTCTATTTTCCACTGCATTTGTTTTGTTGTTTTTTAGCAGTTGTAAGGACATAGATTTATAATTGACTAGGCTAAATATAGGTTTAACTCTGATATATATATGTAAATATTTCTACAGTAAAAGATTTTGTGATTAATAATATAATTTTATTCAATTCGGGTGAGATTCTATTCCATCTTTATTTTGTTTTCCCACCCAACATTTTAGCAGTTGTAAGATTTTGTGTAAAATATTTGGGACACATATTTTGTTTGGGCCATCATTTGAATTTTGAAAAGTAAAATGAAAAATTGAGATTTTGTGTATATATACTCTTGGAATGTAGAAGAGTATCATACAAGTAAATAAAAGCAGAGTAAGATTTTAATTTAATGTTTTATAAAGACGCACCTTTATAAAATGTTTATAAACTTAAATGACAATTTATGAAGTAATTCATAAATAATTTTAGTGTTGGATGAGATACCATAAATTAAAATGAAAGTGATTTGGAAAAAGATTGGTGTAGTTAAGAAACCAATTAAGTACGTAGTTATATGTAGATCATTTTATTCGCACTGTTTTTGGTCTAGGATTTGAGTACAAAATTTCAGGGTGATTCACACCAATCTGGAAAAGGATTTCTCACTTTATTCACGATTGGGAACACTTTATTCAGATTGTTGATAGGATACATATTAGCACCAAAATTGGTCGCTAACACCTGTAGCATTTCATGGAGATCAGAGTATTAGTGGAATCTAGAGAACTAAGCATAAAAATAAATAGACACAAAGATTTTATAGTGGTTCGGTAATTTCGGCCTACGTCCACTTCAAATTCCATTCTTTCTTCATTTGATTACAATTACATGAGTTGCTGGATTTCAAGAATCCATTAACACAAGTTTATAAGAAAAATAGCCATGGCAAAGTCTCCCAGGAGTTCTTCCTAAAAAAGATCCTTTCAACTATACACCTACCTCTGTATTTATAGACGAAGATAGGCTGGACTTCCTTTGCAGGACTAAGAGCAAAGTACTTCGGCCTACAATAGACAACTTCTGTGCATCGAGCCAGGCATACCGAACGGCAGTGGTCGAACGATGGTGGCCGAATGAGGGTGGTCGAACGAGAGTGGCCGACCAAGTGTGACTGAACGATGGTTGCCGATCGAACCCGGCCGAGCGACCTCTCCTTAGATGCCTAGACTGAGCTATCTTGTTTCCCATTCTTGACCGAGCGATATGTGCTAAATTCCCATAGCTTCCTTTCTCGGGTGAGCGACATGTGGCATCCTTCTAGGTCGAACCATACACATAGGCCGAGCTATAAATATGGGTCGAACCGTACACATAGGCCGAACTACCCAAAACAGATCAATCCCTTACATCTCCAGTCTCTAACTAGCTCGAATCTTATCTAGACTCAGTCTAAGACTTTGTAATTATCCCATTGTAGCCGGGCCAAGTGACTGGATAACATTTGCATCCCAAAAATGCATCGTGTGAACCAACGTGACGCGCTTTGAACCAATAATTAGTCCTTGTTTCCAGAAAGAAATCCATCATGTTTCTTGAATAGTCATTATCCTTCAATTTTATCCTCCCAAGGTGTCGCATCCTTCTTTGGTTTTCATGACACTTGGTCGATTCCCAATAGTATAAATTCAAGGTTGTAGTTCATCATTGGCCATCCGCCTTCGGTTCTACAGGGTTAGTAAGCTTCGGCTATCTGATCCAGTCTTTTCTTAATAACCCTAAGTGAGAATTCAATTTCTGTTTATTTCAAGAAGTCGAACTTTTTCGATAATACTCATGTATGTCCGGTACACGTTCTTGCCATTGGCTTTCGGATGCGTTTTACATGCTCATATGTCGTCACCAATTCCATCTAGTTTAATTGCATATCTATTGTGATTCCTTATTTGTATTTTTTGTGAAATAAGTGTTGTAATTAGCCACCTGATGAGAGGGGACTTCAAGTTCTACATAGATGACGACCTCGGAGTAGTAAGCAAGGGTGAATGGAGTACGACCAGTAACAGACTCATGGTTAGTTCTATATGCCCATAATTCTATTGGGAGTTCATCCACCCATTTACCTCTAGCCTTTTCCAAACCTCTCTTCAAAACAGACTTTATGATTTTGTTCACAGCTTCAACCTATCCATTTGCAGTTATAATGGATCATGGAAGGTCATAAGGACAAATGACATTATAGATAATGAAGTTGATTATCTTCTTCATCTTGGTCATGGTTTAAAGTTCTTCATCTGCCCATTTGGTGAATTAATCAACTGCGATGATGGCATATTACGCACCACCTTTAGGATCGGAAAGAAGATGTTGTCAATGCCCTAAAGTGGCAAACAGCTATGGACTAGCCATTTGAATAATTTCCATCGGCGGGGCTCCTAGAATTTTTGCAAACATCTTGCACTTGTCGCATTGTCTAGCATGATCAACCGCATCTGGATTGATAGTTTGCCAGTAATACCGGTAGCAGAGTATTTTCTTTATTTGGGTTTTCCCCTAATGTAATCACCACATTCTTCTTCAAAGACTTCGCTCAAGGCTAATTTGATATTATTATAGGTGATACACCGAAGCATGAGAATGGATAAACTCCTTTCTGCACATGATTTCTTCTTGTATGATTTGGCGTGAAGCTTTGACATGGATCTGTCGTTTTCCATTCCTCCATTCAATTAGGATTCCTCATCGTAGATAGTCTTTGATAGGAGTTAACCATGACCCTTTTTTTGGCTCTATCTCCAAGATCTTGCCAATCTTCATCCGTCAATGCTTGAAATATTAAGTATTTCAACCGAAGCAAAGTATGTCCGTTGCGCGTCCTTGAAACCGGCTAGCTTGGCCAATGACTTGACTCTTTTCATTTTGTTCACCGAGTGTGTGTGTAATGATGTAATACGTGAAGTAGGCTAGTAGCTCTTGGACTTGGTCGAGATAAGGAGCAAGATAATGACCCTAGCAAGATCAACTTCCTTAACATTGCATACTACCAGTCAGGAATCATAAAAGATATGTAAAGTTTCCACTCCATGTCCTCTAGCAAGTTTAAGGCTGGCAGTCGAGGCTTTATACCAAGCATCGTTGTTTGTTACAGGGAAATCGAGTTTCAGGACGTAACAGATCGATCGTTCCTCGGTAGTCATTAACGTGACTCCTATGCCATAACACTGATCACTGGATGCTCCATCCATGCACATTTTCCATCTGCTGGTTGGTTCTTCACTACTCTACAAGTAGTCATCTGATGCAATGAATTCGGGTATGAGGTCTGCTAATTTCCGTCATTGGATAGCTCTTCGAGGGAAATAAGTGATATCGAATTAGCTTAGTTCGATATTCCCTTTAAGTAGTCTTTCAGACGCCTCAGGTCATTGTATGATGTTAATGAGGTGAGCTTAAAAGTAAGAGTGGAGCTTTCACGATGAAATCAATAGACATTATGCTAGCTTTTGCAGCTTCGGAACGTATTCAATGCATGGCTCGCGATAGTCGGTGAAATCATACATGCATGTCAGAATTGGTCCAAGGGAACATATCATCATTTATTCAGAGAAATCCCACTAATTCTTTTATCATCGTTGCACTGATCTGTAATCCGATCTTCAGCACTCGTGAAGGGTCGCCATGGCTAAGTGTAATGTCGACTATCAGCTTAGCGGGTGCAATCTCGGATTCTTTGAGTTCAGATGTAACTATTTTGCATAACATTCAATGTGAAATATGGTTGGGAGGGTCAATGTTGATGGTTACTCTAGTCGAATCCTAGAGTCTTATTATGAGTTATTAAGTCCAATAGTGAAGGGCTCTGAATGCTCTAATCGATTATATGCAAATGGTCAAAGATCACGCTTAAAAGCACATTGAATAAAATGTCGAGTAGAAGTCAGCCTCGAGTTGCGCGCAGCTACATAGCCGGATCTAGTTATGAGTTTGAATTTGCTTGTATATTCGATTAACACACTTTCTATTCAATGCATTCATGATTCTTTACCCGTCCTTCGGGTTGGAGTGACAGTTAGTTGCCTACGAGCTTGGGCATCGATTTAATGATTCTATCTCTAGGCATTCTTTTGGTCATAGCCTTGAGTAGCTGTAAGCACTATATATAAGTTTCAATATTGATCTATCGCAGCTAGTCTTTGGATGACCATGCATCTACTCCCAGTCTCAGGTTGATAAATGTACTGCATGGACGGTTGAGTCTCGTCTTAGCCATGTTTATATTCCTACCTAAACTCCAAAGACATAGAGTTGATCGATGAATAATCGGTTCACATTCATCCTGCTTCTCGATCGTGCCCCCAGGTCTAGGGCATATATCGATAAGTAGGAAGGCAAGCCACGCCCCCTTTAGCTTTACTCTTTTTCCTGTTGAATCGTTGGATCAGGTCAGTCGATGGGAGGCTGGGTCTCGCCTATCCTGGATTGTGTTGTGGTTTTACATTCCAAGAGGAATAATTCGATGCCTCGTCAGTTTCAGGGCATAATTTGGGTACTAGATGGTTAGCCACGTCCACATTGATTCATGTTCTGTAATAAGATCTCAGGGTATAGTTGGCTCAAGTGCAGTCGGGTCATGATCATCCAGTTTCATACTCCTCCTGATGGATCGAATGAGGGTGTTGGAGAATTTATGACCAAGTCTTCATGGTTTATTCTCCTTTCCATACTCTGGAGGTCTTAGTTTTTAAGGGACATCCGAGTCACATTGTTATGTGCTTGGTGCGGATTGGTATTAACCCTCGATCTGAGGTATGATATAGTCGGTCGCCCGTATTTTTGGATGTCATTCCGATTGGTTCTGTATTGAGGCCTCCTTGTAGTCGTTGCCTCAAGTTGTAAAGAACGACAAGCTAGAGCTATAATAAGTTGTCATATTCAGCTTTTAATGATTAGTACTCTTGCTCCCAACATTGATTTGGTCAGGCCATTAGTCGGATGGTTGAACTCTATCCTTAACGAGTTAATACTCCTCCAGCCGACTTAAGGCCGAAGTTTGTGGAATAGAGAACGATCAGAAGCCACTCATTTATTTTTATCGATGTTTATACACCACTTTGCTTTCTGGTGACTTAGTATTATTCTCCCCCCGGTCGACTCACGCCCAATTTGCGTTCATGCTTCGGTCCATGCTCTGGGGACTTAGAGATTTGTCGAACGCTTTATGCTTTAATCAACAGTTTGGGATGTAGAGATTTTCGTCAATTCATTTATACTCCAGCCCACACTCTGGGGATTTAGAGTACTCTAGTCCACTTCTGGGACTTAGAGATTTTTCTCATGTCATTTATACTCTGGTAGGCACTCCAAGGACTCAGAGTACTCTAGTCCGCACTCTGAGGACTTAGAGACTTTTAAGTCGTTTATACTCTAGTCCGCACTCCAAGGACTCAGGGTACTCTAGGCCGCGCTACAGGGACTTAGAGATTTTTAAGCCATTTAAACTCTAGTCTGCACTCTGGGGACCAGAGTACACTAGTTGGTGCTCCGGGGACTTAGAGATTTTTAAGTCGTTTATACTCTTGTCCACACTCCGGGGACTCAGAATATTCTAATCCGCGCTCCGAGGACTTAGAGATTTTTAATTCGTTTACACTCTCGTCCACGCTTCGAGAACTCAAAATACTCTAGTCCGCGCTCTGGGGACTTTGAGATTTCTGAGTCGTTTATACTCTGGTTCGCACTATGGGACTCAGAGTACTTTAGTCTGCGCTCTGGGGACTTTGAGATTTTTAAGTCGTTTATACACTGGTCCGCACTTTGGGGATTCAGAGTACTCTAGTCCACGCTCTGAGGACTTAGAGATTTTTAAACTGTTAATACTCTCGTCTGCACTCCGAGGACTCAGAGTAGTCTAGTCCACATTTTGGGGACATAGAGATTTTTAAGTCGTTTATACTCTAGTCCACACTTCAAGGACTCAGAGTGCTCTGGTCAACACTCTGGAGACTTAGAGTTTTTTAAGTCGTTTATACTCTAGTCTGCACTTCGAGGACTTAGAGTACTCTAGTCCACGCTGCAGGGACTTAGAGATTTTTAAGTCGTTTATACTATAGTCCGCACTCTAGGGATCCAGAGTACTCTAGTCCATGCTCCAAGGACTTAGAGATTTTTAAGTCGTTTATATGCTAGTCCACACTCCGAGGACTCAAAGTACTCTAATCCGTGCTCCGAGGACTTAGAGATTTTTAAGTCTTTTGTACTCTAGTCCGCACTCCGGGGACTCAGAGTACTTTAGTCTATGCTCCGGGGACCTAGATATTTTTAATTCGTCTGTACTCTGGTCCGCACTCCGAGGACTCAGAGTACTCTAGTCCACGCTTCGAGGATATAGATATTTTGAAGTCGTTTATACTCTAGTCCGCACTCCAGGGACTCAGAGTACTCTTGTCCGTGCTACGGGGATTTAGAGATTTTTAGGTCGTTTATACTCTGGTTCGCACTTCGAGACTCAGAGTACTTTAGTCCGTGCTCCAGGAACATAGAGATTTTTAAGTCGTTTATAATCTAGTACACACTCCAGGGACTCAGAGTACTCTAGTCCGCGCTTCAAGGACTTAGAGATTTTTAAGTCATTTATACTCTAGTCCGCACTCTGGGGACTTAGAGATTTTGAAGCATTTATACTTTAGTCTGCACTATGGAACTTAGAGTACTCTAGTCCGCGCTCCGAGGACTTAGAGATTTTTATTGAGAGTAGTCATATTTCCACCCGTTTGATTTGTATTTCATTTACCGTATCTAAGATAGCGTTGTCGAATGAACGGTCGAACCACGTTTTCTCATGAAGTAGGACATTGCCTCCTGCATCAAGGACGAAACTTAAAAAATGGACGGTCGATTCTCGTCCGCTTGATGATTATAACTCTTCCAATCAAGTCAAGGAAGGAGGTATATGATAGGTGGTTGGATCACATCCATGCTAGGGTTGGATAATCAAGTCTCACATAATTTTCTTCGTATCTCTTTCTAGAAAACGAGGATAATGGATTATTGAGTAGACAAACTAAGTTTCATTTGTTCCAAGATGTAGTCATGTGCATGTATTGAGAGCGATGGTTGATGGGTAGGCAGTCCATCACAGCCACTTCAAGTCGGGCTTCCAAACTACCTCTTGTGTTCCGGGTAGGAGTTGATGTGTAGATGATCAAATCACGCCCGCTCTAGTTAGATCGTGGCATCAATGAGCTTCAAAAGAGGCGTATGTATTTTATCAAACTTTACTTTATGACCCAGGAATAGATGATCATGCCACATTCATTCCAAGCATTGGTTAGGCCACCAAATCAAATACGGAGGTCGATGAATAGATGGTTAATCATGTACGCTTCGTATATGGCTCTAACCGTGACGAGCTTTTCCATCTCTAGTCCATATCCCCAAATCGAAGGCATATGGTTGATGGTGAGCGATCGAATCATGCTCATCTTGATGAAACTCCATAGGTCCGATCACGGTCCACGTGGATTGGTTGGTGGCTAAATCTGAGTACTTGGTCACCTGGATCATTTTGAAAGTAGTTTAGTTCAAGTTGGTCCTAATTCATAGAACAATTGAAATAGAAATAAAAAGGGAAGTAATTCAAAGAAGGAATAAATCTCATTGATGAGTGAAGCAGTATCGTGTTCTCGCTATTTGACTTTGCCTCTGGCTCCTTTCAAAGGGATGTCAGCCATCAGCAGTCCAATTACATATTGTTGAAGCTTTCCTTTCTAAATTGGCTTTCCGATCACACCTGGGAGGTGTTTGTAATCGCTCATGTTAGGATCAGTGAGCATCTTTGAATATACAACATTCCATTGATTTTCTTTGGACTTCGGTGGACTCTCTCGAGGTTGAATTTTAGTACCACTCTAATTCATGAGTCTTCAAGTAGAGGCTTTCGATTGAATCTTTCAAAGTGCATATGGGTTAAATTTTGAGATCTTGTTTTGTCTACAGGAACCAGAGTCCTTAGCCAACAGGCTTGCATTGTTATTTTTCCTAGTCTGCTCCACTCCTCCACACTTTGGTTCAGATTCATTTTGTTATAGAGTAGATCCATGGTCGTAGGAGGCTTTCCAGCTAACTAGCTACTAAAATAGGTCGACTCTCCTCAAACGCGGTCAGTATTATATCCTTGTTAGTATTTGGAATAAATTGCTTAGAGCCAAACATTGTTCTGCTTGGAGTCACGAAATTCAAAGTGCTGGGTCAGTGAAGAATGGTGTTTGGAGTCATCTTGGCATTCTCCTAGAGTTGTATCATCTATGTTCTCCAACCTTTGGGAGTATTGTTTGAGTAGCGGTTGCTAGTTCGTTATCTTGTTGCCATTCAGAAGCTGCCGATTGATCCAATATTCCCTGGTCGGTCATAAGATCTAAGGGAAGTGGATAGAATGTTCCTTTATTAAGTTGAGTTTAGAATTTAATATGTGGGTCGTACTTGATTTTTTTGAAAATAGGGGTCGTATAAGAGAACGATGTAACTTAAGTTAGGATCAGCCAAGAGTGGCTCGGCCAAGGCGGTTCGTGGCTCGGCCAAGGTGGTTTGACCAAGGTGGATCGGTTTGGAATGGCTCAGCCAAGGCGGTTCGGCCAAGGTGGATCGGCCAAGAGTGGCTCGGCCAGGGTGGTTCGGCCAAGGTGGATCGGCCAAGAGTGGCTCGGTATACACCTTTTCTGGAGCGGTCGGCATACGCCTTTTCTGGAGCGGTCGGCATACGCCTTTTCTGGAGCGGTCGGCATATACATTTTCTGGAGCGGACAGCATAGACATTTTCTAGAGCGGTCGGCATATGCCTTTACTGAAGCGGTCGGCATACGCCTTTTCTAGAGCGGTCGGCATACACCTTTTCTAGAGCGGTCGACATACGCCTTCTCTGGAGCAGTCGGCATACGCCTTTTCTAGGGCAATCGACCGAATTGCATTTAGAGGAGGGTCGGCCTTCATTCAACTTGAGTGCAAACTTCAACATCCAATCCCCAGATCTTACATACATTAGTGAATCCAAACCTTTCATATGAAAATGAACACTTGATTAACTCTAAGCAAGAAAATTAGCATAATCAAATCTTTCAAAAACAGGGCAGTAGACTTAGTTTCTCTAACTATGGCTATCAGCTTCCTTTAGATTTTTTTCAAATCTGAGTACAATAGGAAGTTTTCCAGTAAATAATTGGATATATCTCGCGAATATGGAAATCCACTAGTAGAGGATGAGATCCAATCAAACTGAGAATTCAACTCTCGGTGAAAGCACCAAAATGTTAGCACCAAAATTGGTCACGAACATCTGTAGAATTTCATGGACATCAGAGTATTAATGGAATCTAGAGAATCAAACATAAAAGTAAATAGACACAAAGATTTTATAGTGGTTCGGCAATCTCGGCCTATGCCCTCTTCAAATTCCATTCATTCTTCATTTGATTACAATTACACGAGTTGTTGGATTGGCAAGAAGCCATTGATACAAGTTTATAAGAAAAATAGTCACGACAAAGTCTCCTTGGAGTTCTCCCCAAAAAAGATCCTTTCAAATGTACCCCTTCCTTTGTATTTATAGACGAAGATATGTTGGACTTCCTTCGCAGGCCTAAGAGCAAAGTACTTCGATCCACAATAGACAATTTCTATGCACCGAGCCAGGCACACTGAATGTCAGTTGCCGAACAATGGTGGTCGAACGAGGGTGGCTGAACGAGAGTGATAGAATGAGAGTGGCCGACCGAGAGTGACCGAAAGATGGTTCCCCATCGAACCTGACCGAGCGACCTCTCCTTGGATGCCTTGACCGAGACATCTCGTTTTCCTATTCTTGACCGAGTGATATGTGCTGAATTCCCATCGCTTTCTTTCTCGGCCGAGCGACATATGCCATCCTTCAAGGCTGAAGCATACACATAGGCCGAGCCGTGCACATATGCCAAATCGTACACATAGGTCGAAGTACCCAAAACGGATCAATCCTTTACGTCTCCAATCTCTAACTAGCTCGAGTCTTATCCAGACTCAATCAAACCCTTTGTAATTATCACCTTGTAGCCAGGCCAAGTGACCGGATAACAATACTATGGTTTTCTATCATAGTATATGGAAATGTAAAGGGAACTTAGGTTTCTAATCAAGGAACCTGATTGGAGTCTGCACTAGGGAGATTGAGTGAGCAATACTAGGTTGAAAGTAAAGTTTATGTATCCGAGCAGGTAGTCGGATCAGATATTGTATGTAGATTATCTGTGTGCATCATACAAGCTTAAGTATGTATTTTCATGCTATATTGTGGCTTAGGAAGATTTGGGGAGTGACTCTCAATTTTTTTTAAGGGAGCTAAGATAATCTTCTAAGCACTAACTGAAGGCAGATGAGCATAATGATACATTTAGGAAATTATCTATATCCTCTGACGATCAAGAAAGTCGTGAGCCTAAGAAAAATTGTAAATCTTGTTTGTTAGTCATTAAATATTTCAAACAATGTTAGGTGTTAGTTTATTCCTTTATGGAATTTGATTTGATTGATGATGTGATTTTATATACTATGGTTCATAAAGTATGATTTTATAAGAAAATGATTTTAAAGTTGTTATTTATTAGGACATAATTTCTGATGCTTTTGAAAAGTGGTTTCAAAAGAATTTCCAAAGTTAATAATAATATCTCTTTGAAACTTTAGTGAAGTATTATTATTTTAGGATATTTGAAAGGAGTGTTTATGAAGTGATTTTTCAAATATTTTTGTCATGACTAAAGTTGGGTGATTGGGGGACTTTTAGATTAGGAAGACTTACCAGGTATAATTATTTACTCTAGTTATTATTTTTGGTGGAACCACAATAACAATGGATGCTTCATATTATTTTGATTCTAGAGTTATATCATGCTTCTGTAGGAGGAGCCCCCTCCTCGTCATTGTTGATTTTGGTTTTGATATTTCTCTTTGTAGCAATTCGAAAATATATTTTGGATATAAAATCCTAGGCACTTAGTTCTAAAATTTTCTTTTGATAAGATTGGATGCATATTATTTTATTTGCAAAGTACTCTCTGTAAGTTTGTTGCATATGGTTTTATATTGCTTTTGGTTGCATATGGCTTTATGTTACACCAGAGTTGCATGTAGATTTGTATCATGCCTGTTTTTGATATGTGGAGTTGCATCATTATTGTTGCATCATATTTCCTTGTTGCATATAGTCAAACTGTTGTTTATATTGCTAGTGTATTGCTCTTTTGTTAGCTTGATCCTCTTTTAGATTATGCAAGTACAAGATAGGTACAGGGAAGTAAGAGATCAATATATGATTGTTTTTGCACCTGCGTTCACATTGAGATAGTAAGTTGCTTGCAAAAAATATCAAAAACAAAAGAGGTATATAGTAGATTTAGAGATTTGTGATTGATTGATAATTTTATGCCCTAGATATAGGAGACCACTTTTAGGCTTTTTTTTTTTTTTGTTGATTTGGGCCGGTTTGGTGAGTTGTAGTTTTTTCGGATCTAGCTGCACAAAGGATATGCTGTCGAAATTTTCTGTAATATAAGGGACTTTAAAAGTTTAATAGCTCATTTTAATTAGTAGTTTTTCAACCTTAATGGCTTGGAGATATTTTCGTCCATTGGGAGTTTCGGCGATGAAATTCTTTTAAGGAGGGAATGTAACATCTTGGAAAAATATAAATAACCTATACTCAAATATAAGGATTATTTAAATATTTGAATTATGAATTAAAATATTAATTAAATGAATTTAATAGCCTTTATTTAACTCTTTTTAATAAATAAATACCAACGATGAACTCATTTTGTAAATTTATTTATAATAACAAAAAGTTTGAATAAATAATAAGAAAATTAATTGTTAATAAAATGACTTGAATTTAATTGACATATTTTTAAATAAATTTAGAGGATTTTTCTATAATTTTTAATTTTAAAAATATTTAAATTTTTGTTTGGCGTATATTTCAACAAACGTTGGTATGTATGAAATTTCATAGAATAAGATAACCAGTGTATTTTACTATCGTTTTGGGATCTTGCCGCATTGTTGTGCACAATAGTATTTTTATTTCTGTCATTCGCGATTCGTATACGAATGAAATGCTGTGTAGCGACATGCTGGAAATCGTAAAATAAACCAAACCAAGAACAAGACTATTCTACTTTTTTCTTTTCCACCTTTTACTTTTTAATTTCACTTCTTTTCTCTTTTGCAGTAAACCAAAAAAAGGAGCCTCCCCTTCGGAACACAAAATAAAATGCTACACTCAACAAAAAATTACGAAACAAGATTCACTGAACTCATGTGAGTGATTACTTCAAATCCATTTGTTGTTTGTTATTTGATATTGATGATGCTAGACATTTCCAAGCATATCTAGGGTTTAGTCTCGTTGGTGCCTAGGGAGGAACTTGGACAAGATGAGGTTGGATTCATGTTTCCCTTGGAAAGATGAATTTATGGAGTTAGTTTGGTGGAGTGCGGCGACACAAAGATAAACATGTCTTTAAGGTTAGGCAACGATAAGCATCGGGTCGCATTTTGTATGGTAAGGCTGAGTGAGAAGTGATTGAATCTAGGTGGTAGATCTCGTGAAGAGAAGAGCAACGGCGAAGACCGTTCATTAAATGGTGGAGCGTAGCTCTGTATCAGTATGAAATCATGCATGAAAATGCAGGTTTGAGTGTGTGCACATTTACAACAGTGGAAAGTGATTTAAGAAGAAGGATTATTTTACGGGTAATTAACTTAATTGAGTAATTAGTTGATTTAAATAAACCAAAATCTTATAAAATCGATTTCTTCTCCATACGAGGTCGAATTTGAGCGCAGTTTTTTGTGTTGAACTTGCATCGATGTTATTTATGCACTAGTAACAGATTCATCGTATTTGTAGCTAGCAAAATTTTAGGCTAAAACTGAACATCATTCGATTTTAGATCGAATCGAAACGCGTAAGCGTCAACAAGAAGTTTAGGAAATTAACTCACCTCTAAATAAACTATATGATATCTATGTTGCTATAGATTATAGTTGGATGCTTATATGATAGTGTATCTATTGTTGTTTGATTGTTTGTTTGGATTTTATTCCCGTTGGGAAGCAGATGGCATAAATAACCATTGTTTTGCAGGAAACAAAAGCAAGAGGAAGTCGAAGTGTATACGTAGCGAATAGGTTGCTATAGAACATAATGAAAAACACACACACGCATATGTGATTTACATGGGACATTTGTAGAGAGACCCTAAGGAGATTCTCATAAATATTGATTTACTTATATTCTTATGTTGCTTATATTGATATTTGGTTAAAATATTTGTGACATACTATTTGATTTGTGTAAGTGACGTTATAGCAATTATCGCTATACCATTATTTATGAAATATCATCTTATTAAATCTTTGTGTGTGTTGAACTTGTGCTTGTATTTTTACAAAATAGATGTTTGGTCATGCTTTTTCACTTTTAAAGTTGTTTAAATTATATTTTCAATTGTTTTAAAGAATTTTGAAATAAATAATAAGTGTTGTTCAAAATCTGTAAAAGGAGATATAAATTTGATTAATCATCTTTCGGGATAATTTTTTTTTTTTTTGAAATTTATACAAATAATTGAAATTGATTTATTATCTTCGGGATTATAAATGGTGTTTAAAAGTTAGATAGTTTATAAATAAGAAAATCTTCAAAAAGGATTTAAAAATAAAGCTAAGTGTAAATTTTTTTGGGTTTGTTGTAAATGATATTTTAATGACATTCGTTTTTTACCCTTCTTTTTAATGTACGTAGATATATAATTTGTTCTTTGAAAATATTATTTTAAAGTGTGTTTTAAGAAAAATGTTTTACAAATATTTGTGATGTGGCAATCAAACACAAGTATGAGTCAAATGTTTTAAAAGTTTGATTCGTTTATTGAAGATATTTAACCTTACACTTTGCAGTAAAAATTGTGAAACTCTTGTTATTCTTAAAGTTAAGAATGTATGTTGAGTCAAGGTAGGAAGTAACACTGCCCTAACTTGTCCAGTTTTATTGTTTTCACTAGGGTATTAATTGTTTCGGATCGACGAGTTGTGATAAGTGTAAGAGAATTAATTTTCATATACAATCATTTCGTTGTTCTAGATAGTTGATTTATTGACTATTGAACATGTTATCTTCTTTACGTTCGTCAATTCAGGACGATTTTGTTGCTCGTTTGGCGCATTTAAACTCTTGTTATTATTAAAGTTAAGAATTATGTCGAGTCAAGGTATGATGCAACACTCTCCTAACTTGTTCGGCTTCATTGTTTCCCCATGATAGTACTAGTTTGTTTTCGATGGTGGATTTGTTAACTATTGATATTGATATCCTTCTTTATGCTTCATCGGTCAAACATGATTAGTTTCTCATTCAGAAATGATTAAACAAAGAATGGGTGGGGGCCAAGCTATATAGAGTAGCTCACAGTAGGGTATTTTCACATCTTCTCTAGATTGGTTTCGGATGCGTGCACATGGAGATGTAAAATACTCGGATTCTCAGTAAGGTTGGAGGGGTACAACTTTCAGGCATAAGGGGCTCCACCTCTTAGTCATTGTTGGAAAAGTTCCTTTTCCTTGTTTAATTCAAATCCTTGAATTGTTTCTTTAATTGCATCGAGAAGTTCTCGGAGCTCTTATCGATATTTAATTATATTCATTAAGTTTGGATTTTAATTTTCTCTATGCCCATTCTTTCAAGTTTTTGTATTGTTCTAATTTGTTTCCATTATTTCATGTGTGGATGTTGTTCTTGTGAGGTAAAACTCATTCCATGTTTAGCGGCATGATCTCATAAATTATTATATGTTCTTCATATTTCTTTAGTTTTCTCACGCTGGTTTTCCAGACTGATTTGGGTGTTATTTTATTATAATGCCTGGGTCAGATCGAGTTTCTCCAGGTTGTCGATGATGGGATATGGAGCTCATAGAGTAGAGCTAAGATGTTCATCGGACGTAGTATTTTTATTTTCCATTGTATTATTACGTATGCACATCATCAATTGTAAAGTCAGGAAGTTATAACGGTCTAGGCCGATGAGGGTTGACTGTGGTGTACCATTTATCTTATGTTGACAGTCTCTACTTTGTTATATTATATATTGTCATTCCATTGTAAGATTCTATTTCCACCTATTCTTTTTCTTTTCATTTTACCCTCACAATTTTCCTTTTCGACACTTGATGCTCGACATTATAATACCATGGATGTATTAAGTGTCGACTTTTAAAGGTCAAAAAGGCAGGTCGTCATAGAAAGCCTATTTGAATTTGGGACTGAGATGTAATGAAGCCTTGAATAAAGAAGTGAAGCTTGTACGGGTCCAGCAGGGTTAGGATCGAGAGGGTAGTACTTGGAAAACTGAAGGTAGAATCAGGAAGACTTATCTTTAATTGTTTGTTTAGACTTAGCATAAGAGTTTGAAATATATATTATAGACTATACATATATATGTGTGTGTCTATGTTTCTCTGTATGTTTATGTATTAACATTTATGGTTGATTTTGCTACGTATCAGTAGATACACCAGTACATTTTTGTTTATGACACATGCGTAGGTATTCTATATGATTATGCTAGTGTGAACAAGGTAAAGATTGTGAATCACTATCGTACCTTACTTGAATTTCAGGGGAAAATGTCTATAAGGGAAAGCCTATAACACCCCGAATTTTAATGAAAAATTAATAAGTATTTAATTATATAAGCATGGGCTTTGGATAAGGTAAATAATTAGGGGACGTTTATTTACTTGTAACATTATAATTTTGAAATAAATAATGGCATATCATAATAAACATTTGGGTGTACATTTGGTCATTGTAATATAGTAAACATAGAGTGGGAATGAATTAAATAAATTAATGTGCCAAAAGGCCAGTGACCCAATTAATATAAGGAGGAATAGTAAAATAAAGAGACCTTCAATTTATTCATATCATTCCCATTTTCATAGAACCAAAAACAAGCTTCAAAACTTGTTAATGGCGGCCAAAGGAAGAAAAAGAATAGATAAAGAAGAAAAGCAAAGAAACCAATGGAAACTAAAGATCTTGCAAATCCAAAGAACTAGGTAAATAATACTACCCCTTATTTACCATTTTCATTGATATTTGAATTCAATTTTTTTTTTCATATGATAGAGTTCACATGCTTAAGTTGTTTGAATGAGATAAACAAGGTTTAATGAATGTTTGGGGGCAAAATAGCTATACTATAAGATTTTTAACTATATTCTATAACGATACAAATTTTCGACCCCCAAATGTCGACACTAATACATTCACAATATTCATGATCCGAGCACCCAGGTGTCGGAAAGATGAATTGTCCGATTAAAATTGAAATAAAACAAGAAAGAAGAGAACACAACATCATAATCTCACTATTGTATTGGTAATATGGAATATCAAAAGAATAATAGAAAGAGTTACTCCAATATAGAAATGTTAGAGTTACAAGACTTAAGTACAATCACCATCCTGAATACATATAACTACCAATCCTTACAAATGCTGATATGAACAATACAATAATGCACCCGAAATAAGAATACTATGGTAGGTGAAACATCCATTTTGTCTTCTAAAGCTCTAAAATACATCAACGGAAACCTTCCTTTCTCAAACTACTCAAAGAGCACGTGATGAATTTAGGGAAATAGAAACCAAGTGTCAGACATAAGTCGAGTATGAGAAACTCAAGAAATATGCAGCTAGCATATAATAGTGCTTTTGAGACCGCATGAAATGCCATTATGGTTATCCCTTCAAAAGAACCACCATTTAATAAGTACATAAGGTGATATATTAGATAATGTCTAGGGTGTAAAATATAAATATATAACATAGCCGGAGTGGTTACATTTATTACATTCAACAACATATTAGGAGTACAATCAAATCCTATAAGGAACGTTCCTATACTAGATTTTCCATGGATATCTCTCTGGTGGAGTTGGATCTAGTCTTATGCACAATGGTTAGAAAGTACCTCCAAGCGACATATATCTCTAGATAAAATATGTCTTTAGGAAAACATAACCAGTCCATGCCCAAACACGTGATCCCACATATCCTCAACTCATGATGATCAACAATTGATAAGTATCTCTTGATATGGATTTGGTATATCCCACTGTGGGTTAGCTAAAACCCAAATTATGAGGCCTACTTAGTATTTATCCATTTTCAATGTCGAGGTTACGTTCGACATCTTTCACACGAGTCTTCATCACTCGAACAGAACATGAATCCCAAATGGGATTCCCACATCTCGAATAGATCTCGAAATCACACATAGATTCCAGCACCCAAACATATCTGTTTCCAAGAGATATAACATGTATCTCTCAGTCTTGAAGTGGTTTCAGTAAGTAAAATACTTATTGATCCTGGTCTTTTCAAGACTGAATCGACAAATTTGGTCATACAATGATAATGAGAGCGATCGTATATGGAAACCAAGTCTCGTAGACTTATCATGTTTCCAATATTTTCACCTCAAATTATCCCTCAATCAAGAGTGAAGCCGGTAGGTTATAGCTCTGTTGCTCATATCCCTACTCAAATATCAGTTTTATCTCCCACAGATGGACAAGCGTACTTCATCGGCTCTTACTAAATATACGACTAATTGTTTTCCATGAATGAGTAAACATACAAAGCATGATCAAGTCACATAAGCACTTCTATTCCTGTTCTGGTTTAATTAATCTTTTATGTATTAAAACACTTTTTATTTGTAAAACTTCTTTAATCTTATAAAACATTATTAATCAATTTCTGCTGATCGTTTTCATTCTTTTCAATATTTCAAAACGTATTCATAAACTTATCTCAAATGGCACAAGTATATTCACAAATCAATAACGAGATTTCTTAGTTTAAACCTTTGCTTTTTCTATCATTTTCCAAAAAATTCATTACTTATAATTTCCTTCAAAATTCCATTTGAGGATATAAGTAGTTTCACAAGTTCATTCAAAAGGTTTAAGAAAAACATTACATAAACATTGCCTCTACAAATCTAAAACAATTTCACTTATGCTTATCCATAAAACATTATTTATTAAAAGATCTATTTACATTCGTAAGTTGTTACCAGGTACCCTGACTCGGATTATTAGGCCGATTGCAAAGGCCAGACTCGACTTTTGATGAGAAGGATGACCATGAGGCTTGGCTGCATGACCAAGATATAAAGTTGAGCAGTTATACGAAACCCGGATTGGACAGAGTAATGGATGGACAACGCGGGATGCCAGAAAGATGGGAGTTGGCTTATGTGAAAGAGGGGTCGTTATAGTGGTTGGTAGATATGAACGAGATAATATAAGTTTCGGTATAACATGAAAGGGTCATGGGGATAGGTATGGATACTCGGTTAAGTGGTCAAATTAGGTGGGAATGTAGAGAGATCAGCATAAGACGTGGTGTCTTATTCAACATGGCTCAGTAGAGCTACATGGATTGGTATAATATGATGGATAGGTAGGATCGGCATGGTATGTTCATAAGGGATGGATCAGCATACATCTCTCAAGAAACATGGATCTGCATACATTGAGGAACCAAGAGAGTCGACGCTATCAATTGGAAGGATTGGCACTACCTTAACCAAATTAAGATTCGAACCAAAGGTCAACAAGAACTAGAGCTCCACATATCCAAATGCCCTGATATTTGAAGACCATTATGTTAGAGTATAAGAGAGCTACCATAGGGATCGCTAGCCCAAACTAAACATATGGAGGGATCGTACCGATTCCCTTCCATTGAGAGTTAGGACTGGCCCTTCCTATGATGGGCCCATATAGTCGAAAATGTCCTGTTTTCAAAGTTCCAATCAGATTGGAGGCCGCCTACATCTTTAAATATGGACATAAGGGGCCATTCTGGGGACACATACGATGTTGGTTAGATTCCACCATTATTGTAATCAACTTGCTCCATTCCTTTCTTATTTGTTGCTATTTTTTGCTATTTGTGATTGTACCTAAGTTAATTGAAAAGCAATAAAGAGGATATTCAAAGTGGACATAGGCAATCAACGCCGAACCACTATAAATCTTGTTTTTTCTGCTTTATGCTATGTTTTTCTTGTTATTTTGTGATTTTCCTCTGTTTTCATTTAATTTCTTCATTTATTTCACTACTTAAGCCATTCCTGGGTATTTGTGGCCAATTTGGTTGCAAATATTTTGGTGCTTGCACTGAGAATCCTGATTCTTAGCCTGTTAGGGTCCCCTTTGCTACTGCTGGATTGAGGGAATCCACTAAGGAGATCTAGGTTGTTTGTTAGAAGTTTGCAAATACTATTCAGATTTACAAGAGTCTAAGGAAAGAAATTCAGAATGGTGAGGCATACCAAATTAACTTCCTAGAACATTGATGCAAATAAAACTACCAGCACCCAATAAGGAGCTCCAAGTAATCAGCCTACTAATATGATTGTGGAGCCTGCTAAAGCCCGAAATCCTGCTGATTCCTTCACTAAAGCTGAATTCAACAACTAATGAGCAAGCTGATGGAGAGCCATATGCAACTTAATGAAAAAATCCGTACTAATGCTAACTTGATGAACAAGATTGCGTAACAGTAGCGTCAAAGCACCAAAAGGGTCTTGCTTCTTACTCAGTGTCAGATGGTTCTGCCTCTTCAGACGAACATCACAGGCGCAGGCATCAAAGTGTTGAAGCAGCATGAATGGGAACATCAGAGCAACGCTTGATAGACCAACATGGTCTGCCAAGATGGATCGGTGCCGATCCCTCCCTAGGGGTCCGTATCGATCCCTTAGCCAGAGGGATTGTCCCTCAAAAGCAATTGGGAAGCCGTGCCAGAGCTGGGTCCGAAAACTTTGATGCTGACCAACTACCCTTCCGGAATGATGATGAGATGAATACTCATGGTGCGCATTAGGAAGATGATAGGCCAAGGAGGCATGAGACGGGCCGTAGACATCGACCGGAACATTCACGTGAGGTGGAGTGCAACCACCACTCGGCACTACCTATCCAGACACTAGATTTATCGGCGATGGTCAGACAGCTCGTGAGGGAGAACCAAAGTTTGACGAATGATGCTTAGGGAATCTTGAGGAGCTGCACCCCATTTATTGACAGTGTTTTTCATGCCGAGTATCCCAGAAAGTTTAACATACCTACGATGCCTGCCTATGAGGGAAAAACCGACCCCAAGCAGCACATCATAAGGTACGTATGTTGATGGATGAAGTGAGATTAAACGATGTCGCCAAATGTAGATGCTTCCATATAACTCTTTGGGATCACCACGATGTGGTTCACAAGGTTAACCCCACGATCAATCTCAAGATTTGATAAAATGGCAATAAGATTTGTGGAGTAGTTTTGGATCCACGCTACTCGCCCTAAAGATGTGATGTCGTTGTCCAGTGTCATCTAGACTCCGGGGGAATCACTAAAGGACTACATGAAGAGATTTCATGTTGCTGCCACTAAAGTTAGTAAGCCAAACGACTATACGGTACTTATGGCTGTGATGAGAGGGGTTGTCCCAGAATCCGAATTTGGCAACTAGCTAGCTGGAAAACTACCAGACATGCTGGAACGTTTTTATTCAATGGTGGCCCAGTTTGTGAGGAAGGAGGAAATTAATTATCTAGAAAGGGCAATGCTATAGGGAACAAAGGGGAAATGGTGCAAAGCAACATCACAATAAAGAAGTCTGATGAGAGTTCTAGAAAGGTCCGGGTCAATGTTCAAAACAAGCCAAATCAACAGAAAAGAAGCAGTGAATGGAATCGAGATCGAAAGAGGGAGCCTGGAAGGCCAAAGCCTAGGCTTCCTATATATGACAGATACACACCTCTTAATGCATCTCTGGATAATATTTACCTGTCCACCTGTAATACTTTTCAAAATAAGAAGCCGTGTCCGAAGGAGCCAACAAAGACACAAAAGCAAACTGGAAAGTATTGTCGGTTCCATGAATGTTACAGGCACAACACGAATGAGTGTAGGCATCTCCTGGATGCTATCGAGAAATTGGTTCAAGAGAAGAAGTTACACTAGTTTGTGAAAAATCCACAGGACGACGGATAGGGGACATTTGATCCCAATCGAGGGCAAGCTCCACGTAGGGATGAGGAGCCTGCGTGGACCGAAGGATGATTGATAATAAACATGATAGATGGTGGACCGCATCCCGTGGATAGAAGATGGTAGGAAATGGAGCGCTATGCCAGTGCGATGAGACATGTGGATTTTGAATGTTGTTCAAATACGAGGACAAAACTCCATTTAAGCAATAGCGGACAATGACTGATGATATAGTGCTCAGGAGCAAGGTTGCCAATCGAGCAGAGGCCCCTACTATTTATTTGATGGTCATTTCAGCCATGATTGGCCTTGCTCTTATGGGAATAATTTTGATTGATTATGGAAGTCATGTAAATATTATCTTTAAGAATGCTTATGATTAGATGAGGATGGAGGCCAAGGATTTGAAATCATCTATAGCTCGAATACGCGGTTTTAATGGTGTAGCGATTGAGGTAATTGATTATGTTGAATTGCCAGTTGAGTTGGATGAACGTGAACATAGGAGGGTGCGGATCCTACCATTCGTTTTTTCGGATGTTGAATCATCGTAAAAAAAATTTCTAAGCCATCGGCCCTAACTAAATTTTGAGCAGCTCTTTCCCCATAATGTTTGACGTTGAAATTCCCGATTGATAACGGAGTAGGTGTTGTGCATGGTGATCAGACAACTGGGCATGCCTGTTATATGGCTGAATTGAAAGAGGCTCAAGGTAAAGAGAAGGGAAAGGGCGTGGAAAAGTTTGTTCGCATCCAAGTTACTAAAGATTGATAAATGGCGCCTAAGCCTTGGCTTGGGTGCCACAATAGGTTCTATAGAGATATAGATCAAAGGGACGACGAGTAGGAGCCCAAAGAGACCAAGGCGGCACCGGTTGAGATGACGATTGAGATAGTAGTCAGCCATGATGACCCATCGTGGGTGTTGAAGATTGGATTGCAACTCAGCCCTTCGATGATGAGAGAACTTATTGATTTTCTCCGAGTGAATCTAGATGTATTTGCTTAGATGCATTCTGACATATATGGGATCTCGCCTGCTATTGGAAGCCATGCATTAAACATTAATCCGAAGTATGTTCCAATGAAATAGAAAAGGAAAGGCATGAACACGAAGAGATCCATCGCTCTTAAAGAGGAGGTGGGTAAACATAAAATCAATGGGTTTACTCATGAGACCCTCTATCTCGAATGGATATCAAACCCCATGCAGGTAAAGAAGGCGAATGGGAAGTGAAGAACGTGTATCGACTATTCGAATTTGAACAAGGTAGCCATAAAGGTAGTTTTCCTCTTCCTAGAGTCGATCAGCCAGTTGATTCAACTGCAAGTCATAAATTGCTATCCTTTATAGACATGTAGTCAAGGTACAACCAAATCCCGATGCATGTCCCTGATAAGGAACATACCATTTTTGTGAAGGATGTTAGGTTATACTGTTTTGTGATGATTCCACTCGGAATAAAGAATGCTGGAGCATTCTATTACGTCTGATTGATCGAATGTTTAAGGATTAGATTGGAAGGACAATGGAAGTCTATGTGTTTGATATGCTCGTGAAGTCACGACGATCAAATGACCACATTCGAGACTTGACGGAGATGTTCGATATCGTTTGATAAATCATTTAAAGTGCTCATTCGGTGTTGCGTCAAGGAAGCTCTTAGGTTTTATTATCAATGCTCGAGGAATTGAAGTTAGTACAGAAAAGATTCAATCCATTCGGGATATACAAGCACCTAGAATCATTAAAGAAGGCAATATTTGAACGGGAAGGTTGCTGCATCAATCAATTCATCTCCAGGGCAACTGATAAATGCATTCCTTTCTTTGACCTGATAAGGAAGGGAAAGAGAAATTTTGAATGGACGGAAGATTGTGAAGATGCATTCTGAGCTCCGGTGGATCACTTGGAGAGAGACCCCCTGACTTGTCAAAGCGAGTCGATCATGAGGAGTTGTATATTTACTTGGCCGTATCATCGCTTGCTATAAGAGCTGCCTTGATTCGAAGGAGAACTGGATTTTGAAACCGGTATACTACGTCAGTAAACGATAAACACATGTAGAAAGAAACTACCCAAAGATAGAGAAATTGGCGCACTGCTTGCTAATCGCGTCGTGCAAACTTCGCTCGTACTTCCAAGCACACTCGATCAACATTTACACCAACCAACTGTTAGACAAGTCCCACAGTGACCTGAGACATCTAAAAGTTTTCTTAAATGGAACATCGAGCTTAGCTAATTTGACATTACATATCTGCCGTGAAGAGAAATCTGAGGACAAGCATTGGTGGACCTTATAGTAGAGTTTACCGTGCAGGACAGGCCTTCAGAGAGTGATGTAGTCTCTACTATGCGATGGAAGCTATACACCAATGCAGCATCTAATGACCATTATTTCGGAGCTGGGATTGTTCTTGTAACCCTTAAGAACCAGTTAACTTGCTATGCTTTGAGGCTTGATTTTCCTGCTACAAACAAGGAAGTCGATTTGAAGCATTGATTTCTGGGCTTAAACTTGCCAAAGAGCTCAGGGTAAAGTATCTTGAAATCTTTTGTGACTCACAACTAGTGGTGTATCATGTTAGGGGAGATTATCAGGCTAAGGGACAATGACTTGCCCCGTATCTTACCCGAGTACAGAAGATATTGGTGGACATCGAATATTATGACATTTCGCATATCCCACGTACGCAGAATGGAAAAGCTGACTCATTGTCAAAGTTCGCGAATACTGGTGATGCACAATAGATGGGACCGGTCCCAGTTGAGACATTGTGTACCCCAAGCATAAATACAACGGAAGTTAATCAAATACTTGATGCGGAGCCTGAAAGGGAGTCATGGATAACTCCATTTAAAGACTACTTGCTACATGCAATTACGCCTGAAAGGAGAAATAAAAGGCAGCAAGTCCTTTGTAAGGCTTCATGGTATATTATGCAAGAGAGGACTATGTATAGAAAGGGGTTTTCCACCCCCTCCCCCCCTCGCCCCCCGCTATGGTGCATCGCCCATGATGAGATAAAGCGAGATAAAGCGCCTCTTGAAAGAAGTTCATGAGAGAGAATGTGGCGATCATAGTAACGGGACAAGCTTTATCAACGAAGATACTCCATTACGGATACTACTAGCCAACTGTCCGGGAAGCTGCTGATTATGTGAGGCAATGCGACAAGTGCCAAATATATGCAAAAGTCCCAAGTGCCCCGCTGACAAAAATCATACAAATGGCCAGTCCATAGCCATTCGCTATGTAGGGTATCGATATTATCGGCTCTTTACCAATCTCCAAAGGTAGCACGAAGTACGCAATTGTCGTGGTTGATTACTTCACCAAATGGGCCGAAGCGGAGCTATTAGCTATGATCACAACCATGAAAGTTATCAAATTCGTTGTTCTAAACATCATACGTCGCTTCAGGTTTCCGTGGACTACCATGATAGATAATAGATCTTAGTTTGATAGTGCTGAATTTAAAGAATTCTGTCGGAGATATTGTATCGAAAAGAGGTTTGCGGTGGTCGCTAACCCTCAAGCCAATGGACATGTTGAAGCTGTAAACAAGATTATCAAGTCTATTCTAAAAACGTTTGTAGAAGAATAGAGGCAAGTGGATGGATGAACTCCCTACGACACTTCGGGCCTACATGACTACTTACTAGTCAATGATTGGCCATACTCCATTCGTTCTTGCTTACGGAGCCGAAGCAGTTATTCCGGTGGAACTTGAAGTCCCTTCTAATCGAGTGACCTACTACACCCCAGAATGAACGAAGATCTTCTCTTGGAATCTTTGGAGTTTATCGATAAGAAACATGAGGAAGCTGACTTGATAGTGGTTGCACACCGACAGCGAGTCTTCCAATACTACAACACAAAATTCTGGTCAAGAGCCTTTGGAGTTGGCGATCTTGTCTTGAAACGAGCTTTTTCGATCCCATTGCACATGAATCCGACATGGAAGGACCTTTTGTCACTGAATAGAGGCTTGAAGAAGGAACTTTCAAGCCAGCGATTGTTGATGGTGCGACACTTCGAAGAGCGTGGAATAGCGAGCAATTACGACGCTATTTCACTAAGAAAATTTCCTTTGTATTCCAGTACTAGTTACCATTGACATTTTCTTTAGTATTTGATCTTTTGAATATGTAATATGACAAGTTAGTTCGTTCCTTTTCATTTGATGAATAAAATTTTGAACTCCTTTTGCATAAATGACTTTTATTACATTTTATGTTAAGTGTACAATGAAACTGATTGATATCGATATATGTGATGTGTGAACAGATTCGCGAAGTTCGAAATCGATCAATCATCATAATCCTCGATGGGACCTAATAAGATAAGTGCATAAATTTTCTCAGTTGACAACTCCCATAGATGAACCCATGGGCGGTACTCGTAAGAAGGAACGAAGGTCGTTGGCAATTTGGAGATTAAAAAAATTCGAATGAAAAAATGACTGCCTCGGGTGGATAGACAACTACCCATGAAAAAATTTTAACTGCCCAGAGTGCAGACTAGAGTGTAGACAATCTTGGAGGAAAAACGACTGCCCCAGGTAGATAGATAACTGCCCACGAGAAAACTCTAAGTCCCTAGAGTGCGGACTAGAGTGTAGACAATCCGGGTGGAAAAACAACTGCCTTGGGCGGATACATGACTTCCCATGAGAAAACTCTAAGTCGCTAGAGGCGGAATAACGACTGCCCTGGGCGGATATACGTTGGCTATGAGAAAATTCTAAGTCCTTAGAGTATGGATTGAAGCAAAAGCATAAGTCGAGTATGACCCGACCGCTCGTGAAATAGCTCAAAGTCCCCAGAGCGTGGACTTGACTTTGTCGTGGTGTATATCTCAAAGTACTGACTTGTAAATTCATTTGGCAAATGGATGAATGTTGATTGTTGTCAATCTCATAAATACTAACCTGAAATCGACGGAAGGGTTTCAAATTACCAAAGGATGGTTATGGAAGCTCATTACAATTCCAGCTTGACATCCCTTACGACTTAAGGCAATGACTACTGAGAGGCCTTAAGATGGAGATAGTGAACTTTTAACGAGACTTGTGAAAATTATTACAAGTACATGGAATGGAAAGTAATTATTCAGCTATTGAAGTAATGATTTGCATGATGGCTTGTCAAAAAACAAAAACTTTTATTCACTAGTCTAAAAAAATCCGTTACAAGTTATTCCAAAAGTTTGGGATTTATGCTCGAACACTTACTACTAAGAAAAATACACACTCAAATTGTTCAAGCTAGGTATAACTACGCAAAGTGGTAACTATTTCTTTACATTTTCTCCTTCTTCGGTTTCTCATGAGTAGAATCAGTTAAGCGTCTTTTTCGGGACCATCTGCCGCTCTTAGATGGAACATTTGAAGAAGCGGAAGGAATTTCACTAAGGATTGACCCACCGGGTGGAATGACCTATAGAGGTACAAGATCAAGATCTCCAACTACTACATCAAGGGGCTCACTTTTGACCTCGCATTTTGATTTTTCCTCCTCTTCAATCTGCTTCTTCATGCTGATTTTGGTAGTATGCTCCGAAGCACCAGTAATCATCATGTCATCAAGTTCCTCCGCTAGAGATGTGTCTTCGGGTTTGTCTTCGTCAAGTGCCCCGATGACTTTAGCACCGGCCCTCAAATATCTGCTGCGATCAGAATTTCTACTGCTTTCTCCTTTTGCTCCATGGCGACAACGCTTCTAGGAGTTTGTTCAAGATCAGGATGACCTGTAAAAATTGGTTAAAACATGGCATTAGTTGAAGGATGTTACATGTGGAGAACAATGATCTTGTAAATCTGAAGAAATTAAGTGCAATACCGACGTTCGGTCGACTCTCGGTAGTTAAGGGAGTGATTCCTTCAAGAATAGGGGACAACATCTGGGGACAAAGGCCGGGTCTGTCTGCATCATAGCCAATATTTTTCTTTGAAGCAAGAGAAGATGATGATCCAGCCATTGGGTAGGAGAAGAACCCTTAGGATCATTTCCAGAAGATTTAACAATACCCTCTCTTTCCTTAGCCAATGCAGGAGCCTTAAAGAATTGAAGTTTGGTGGCAGCCAGATCGGACGGCTCATTCTCTCAAAGGATTTCTCGTACAAGTGTTTTTTCATTAAGCTCTGCTTCTTCCAATTTTCCTTCTTGAATTTGACAATGAGCTCCTAGGCTTCAACGAGTGACTCAAGATAACCTTTGCCAAGAAAGGTTAAGTCACAGTGAAGAAGAACTTTCGCATTATATTCGATGATAAGTGGATTGAACAAGTTCTTGATCTCAGTCTTGCTGGACTCGGTAGCAGTTCTACTTGGGAGATAGCCTCATTAAGAACTTCCTTTTTGCCCTCCTCATGGGCTTCCTACTTCAAAGTTTCAATCTTGTCAAATTGTTCGTCGAGCTTTATTTTTAAGCTTCTTGTCTCGACAATCTCCTCGTAGTATCTCCATGACTCTTCCTATGCATTGATCTTTTCTTCCCTCTCCTTATTTGATAATTTTTCTAGCTCTTCAACACAACGAAGTAAGGCATCTTTCTCCTTTTTCAAGGAGTCTTTTTCTATGGCCAGAGTGCCACTGTGGTGAAGCACTGCGTCCAGTTCTTTTTTGTGCGTAGTCTCTAGGCGATTTACCGCCTCTGCCATTTCTTTTGCATTCTCCTTTGCTTTGACAAGTTGGGTTCTACATTCAAGCAGTTTAACATCCTAATGCTATATAATGTCCTTATCATAAATAGCCTCCAATTCGAGGCGGTCGATTTCATGTTGGCGTTCGACAGAGACCTCAAAAATTTTCTTAGCCAAGTGAATAAATGATTCATGCTGGACGTACACATCATCCATGCATCCTAGAGAGCTCTCCTTGGCACTTCCAAGAATGATATGTACAGAAGGGACGAACTTAAGTCCATCAAAGTAGATCCTTGGAAAGGTAGCTTTAGTTTGGATAGCTTCTCCGCTTTTGTAGAGTAAGGAGCGGAAACCGAAGGAGGAAGATCAGGAGTAACAAGTGGGTGTTTGCCGGAATGGCGCTCGCGTGACTACCTTGAAATTGGTGACTTAGAATGTTGGTTATGGGGTATGGCAGCAAGAGAGCCATGATGTGAAGACTTATCTCCGCTCTGAGTGGGAAGGTTTGAGGGATCGCGATGAGGAGTGTGTGATTGAGACTTACATTTGGATGAGGAAGAAGACTCTCGTGAGTAGTTATCTTTACTTCGCTCGTCATTCTTTTCTCTGTGTCTGTCGGATTCAGAATCCTGGCTTGACCAATAGTAAGTAGAAGAACCCTGAAGATGGTCAAAGGTGTGGGAATGTGACATTGCACCTTTAAAGAATCAAATAAGTGCATGGTTAAAAGCTGTCAAATAAAGGTTTAATAACGTGTGTATAGTGGGGGGCAAATGTTAGTGTATGTCCTAGCGCTTCCTCTAACAAACTGTTAACGGTGGTTTTACTCATCGGAGTATTCACCTGTCTACTGGAAGGTTGGACTCCTTCATCGGTTCCGATGGAGGAGTTGAGCCCTTTGATGTTGATGTTGGGAAAGTCGTAAGTTGGAATTGGAAGATCGGACTCCCTTCAATGAGCTTTCCATTTGTTAAGAAGCAGACTCCATTTCAAGCGGGGTAATGACGAATTCTGAACTTGCCCCGGCTTTACTCTTTCGCAGCTTATACACCAACTGTTTCTTCCTCATCGGGGGTGTTTGCATTTGATCGGCCTATGGCGTCTCGACTACCGATGCATTTCCAAGGCCTACATCTTTGTTTCTTGGCCTAACATCTTGAGATTCTTTGATCTTCCCTTCTTCGATGTCTTTCCGAGTACCTTCGGCCGGGGGCACAACGGGGTTGCTTGTTTATGCTCTTTCTTTAGCAATGATTTTTGAGGATGCTTTACTCCATCGGAGTCCGATTTTGCTACTATCTTCCAACAACCGGAATAATGGAAGCAGCTCATCAGTGATAAGGAGTTTAATGTCTCGATCCTTAATTGGATAGATGAACCATTGATGTCCCCTTTCTCATGAATGATATGATGGATAATATGCCATTCCGTTGGCAACAACGAAGTGATTCTCATCATTCCGCTTATTATTTGAGATCCTTACTACTGATAAGTTTAGCTTGCCTGACCCGTGTGTTTTTCACTTAGGTCAGACCGAGTTGCAGGTTAGTTTGGATTGCTTCACTTCTTGGATTAGCTTGATAGCTTTTGTTGGACTTATTATTTTGGCTTTGATGTTGTTTTTAGAGTCGTCTACTTTTATGTTATATTATTGTATATTATTTTGTGGGATGGGTGTATATGTGATTCAGTAGTCCTTGCTACTTATGATGTATTATTATGGGGATGTATGGTGATGTATGTATTTATATATATATACTCTGATTTGGTTTTGCTGTTCTATGACTGATGTTTTCTATCTTCATGTATATTATATTATTTCTGAGTAGTCCGAATCCACCATAGTGTGCATTAGTTAGGGACTAAGCATGTATACCACTTATGAGGTAATGAAAAAAAAATCATGACGTAATTGACATGCTTAGGTCTTAACTAACTTATTACTATGATGGCCGCCCTTAACCAGCCATATTTCTGCATTAGTAGTCAGGATTACTTAGTAGTTCTCTTTACTAATGTAGTTCTCGGGGTGGGGAGTCACAGCTTGGTATCAGAGCATTGTTTCAGAATATAATGTAATATATACAGAACAGCATACGAGATACCATACATCAGATATAATACATCCATATACATCATCCCTTAATTATGATCGGTTTCACCTTGACCTTGCCTTGTCCCTATCCTTGTTTTGATTCGTGTCCCTTTTTAATTCCTTTGGGGTAGATAGAAAGGAATATGTCTAGGAATGTTAATTATATTCCGTAGTATCCTTAACTTCTGCACTTGAATTAATAATATATCAATTTACCTTGTGAATAGTCATATCTTATCTTATCTTTCAGCTATGTCGAGTAGAGGTAGAGGACGCTCTTCGACGGCGGGACCGTCAAGTGGTTCTCGTCCTGAAGGCGTATACATGTCTACCGATCAAATCCTTAAGCTTTTTCGGAGCACTCAGCATTCCACTCCAGCTCACTCTTCTCCTCCGCGCAAATCCGCATTTGCGTGCATGTGTAGCGACTTCACACATCTTGGTGGCAAGATCTTTAAAGGCACCGAGACTGTTTTAGATGTTGAGGAATGGCTCGGTTCTTGTGAGCGCATCTTTAGTCGTATGGAGATCTCTAGTTATCACTGAGTCCTTGTAGCATCTAGTATGTTGCAAGAATGAGCTTCGCATTGGTATGATCTTCTTATCGCTGAGAATGATGAGTCCACTCTAGAGTGGGATCATTTCTGTGAGAAATTCAAACTCAAGTTTATTTCAGAATCCGAGAAGGCTATTCTTGCTCGACGTTTCCTTTATTTCAGACAAGGAAAGTCGGTAGTTTCTGAATATGTTGCATCTTTTGAAGCCTTGTCTAAATATGGTCTCGAGCACATATCTTCTCCTTATAAGAATAATCTTAAGTTCGTCTCCGGGCTTAAGAAATATCTGAAAAAGTCCCTTATGATTCGCCTTGAGCTCACCTTTGAAAAGCTTGTGGATGCGGCCCTTCAGCTTGAAGCGGTCGAGAAGGAGAAAGATAGTGATGATGAGGGTAATGTTCGGGGGAACCCGAATAAGAAAAAAGTTTTCCGCAAGCCGAAGCCATTCCATCCCAGTAAGAAGAAGAAACAGAGGGGATCTTCTTCTCAGTCTCAGTCTACTCTTTCAACTAAGCCTTTTGCATGCTAAATTGTGGTGCACCTGACCATCCAGTGAGGGATTATCCCAAGCCTAAGCGTTGTCTTTATTGTAAGAAGGAGTGACATTTGGTTTCAACTTGTCCCAAAAAGGAGAAGGGTTCTCGTCGGGGTCATCTTAGTGTGGCTACTACTTCTAGAGATGCTTCTCAGCCTCGAGGTACTTTTCCTTCCATTCTAGAGGGCTCTATTTTATTCCATGATCGTTATATTCGAGTGCTTTTCGATACTGGTGCATCTCACTCATTCATATCGAAAGAACTTGTTGATGCTTTGCAGTTAGATGTTTCTTGCATGCATACTTCTTCACGGATTGCGAATCCTATCGGAGGATATGCAACTCTTAGTTTGCTTTGTGATGACGTTGAGATTTTGATTTGTGGCTTTTCTTTCTATGCGAATCTGCACGTTATTCCTTTCTTGGATTTGATATGATATTGGGAATGGAATGGCTAGTTCGATACGAGGCTAGGATTTTATGTTTTGAGCGAGTCTTATATATTCGACATCCTGATTCTTCTGATCAGTTATCTCTTTCACTTCGTGATTTCGATTGTGATTCCATGGCTTCTTTATTTGCTCTTGATTCTCGAGATAACGATGACGATGTATCCCGTATTCCTATCGTTTGCGAATTTTCAGATTTATTCGAGCCCATTTCTGGTTTACCTCCTAAGAGAGCTATTGAGTTCCCTATCGATTTTATTCCCGATGTGCAGCCAGTTAGCCGTCCTCCTACAAGAATGTCTACACGAGAGAATGAGGAACTCAAGAAGCAACTTCTCGAGCTTAAAGCCAAGCATTTCATTCATTCTAGTTCTTCACCGTGGGGAGCCGCGGTAGTATTCGTGAAGAAGTCCGATGGGACTCTTAGGCTTTGCGTCGACTATCGCAAGCTTAATGAGTTAACCATCAAGAATCGTTACCCTTTACCGAAGATCGACGACATGTTCGATCAATTAAGTGGTGCTAAGGTCTTTTCACAGTTAGACCTTGCCACTGGTTTTCATCAGCTCCGAATCATGGAAGATAGTATTCCTCTCACCGCATACCGCAGTCGCTATGGTTCTTATGAGTGGCTCGTCATGAAGTTCGAATTGACAAATGCACCTGCCTACTTTGTCCATCTTATGAATCGAGTATTCCGGGAATATCTCGATAAGTTCGTGCTTGTTTTCATTGATGATATTCTAGTATATTCAAAGTCCAAAGAGGACCTTGCTTGAGATCATAGAATTGTTTTGAGTACTCTCCGAAAGCATTAACTCAAAGCAAAACTTTCTAGGTGCCACTTCTAGAAAAAGCAAGTGAAGTTCTTAGGCCATGTTGTATCTTCAGAAGGTATTTCGGTTGATCCTTCTAAGATCGAGGCTATTCAGAGTTGGAAGAGGCCTGAGAATGTTCGCGAGATTCGTAGTTTTCTGGGTTTGGCTGGTTATTACCGCCATTTCATCAAAGACTTTTCTCGTATCGTGCTTCCATTGACTAGCCTTACAAGGAAAGGAGTTCGATTCATTTGGTCCGATAAGTGTGAGGCTTCTTTTCAGAAACTGAAGGAGCTTCTCACTAATGCTCTCGTCCTTATCTTTCCTAAAGGGAACCAAGATCTTGTCGTTTATACCGATGCCAGTCATAGTGGCCTCGGTGCTGTTTTGATGCAGAGAGATTGCGTTGTTACGTATGCTTCTAGACAGTTGCATCCGAATAAGGTTCGGTACGCTATTCATGATTTAGAGCTTGCAGCCATCGTCTTCGCTTTGAAGATTTGGCGTCATTACCTTTTGGGACAACACTTCGTCCTTTTTACCGATCATAAATCCTTGAAATATCTATTCACTCAGAAGGAGCTTAATATGAGACAGCAGCGTTGGCTTGAGTTTCTGGCCTCATATGATTTTGATATTATACCCCAGGGAAGGGTAATCGTGTGGCTGATGCGCTTAGTCGCAAGTATTCGGCTGTTGTTTCTATGATGTTAGCCGAATGGGATGTCCTTGATACTTTATCTTATTGTGATATTCGTGATCGAGCTTCTTCTTTCGATTCACCTGTCTTATTATTCAGTATGGAAGCTCGACCTTCTCTTTTAGATCGTATTTCCAAGGCTCAACGGCGTGATTCCGAGACATTGCGCCTTATTCGTCTTTATGAATCTGAATCCCATGATGATGAGATGAGGGATTTCAGTATTAATTCTCACGGTTGTCTTCGTTTAAAGGACCGTATTGTTGTACCTTCTGATTCATCACTTAGGCGTGACATTCTTGATGATTGTCATCACTCTAAGTATACTATTCATCCTGGCAGCAGTAAGATGTATGCTAATATGCGTCGCCTTTATTATTGGGAGGGCATGGAGTGTGATATCGCAAGTTACATGGGTAATTGCATAACTTGTCAGCTTATTTGGGTTGAGCATCAGCGGCCATCCGGTCTTCTTCAGCCTTTAGAGGTTCCATTGTGGAATGGGATCAAATTTCGATGGATTTCATTGATGACTTACCTCGTTCGAGGTCAGGCCATAGTAGTATTTGGGTTGTTGTGGACCGTCTCACCAAGTCCGCACATTTTATTCCTATTAAGTCGAATAGGACGACATCTCTTTTATCGAAGCTATATATTAAGGAGATCGTGCGATTGCACGGTGTCCCTTCATCTATTGTGTGTGATCATAATCCTCTTTTCACGAGTCACTTTTGGCAGAGTCTCCAGCAAGCTTTAGGCATGAAGCTTAATCTTAGCACAGCTTATCACCCACATTCTGATGGACTGACTAAACGAGTGAACCGTATTTTGTAAGACTTACTTCGTGCTTGTATCTTGGATTTTGGTGGTAGCTGGGAGGATCATCTTCCTCTAGTTGAGTTTTCTTATAATAATAGCTACCAATCTTCTATCGAAATGGCTCCTTTTGAAGCCTTATATGGAAGGCCGTGTCGTTCTCCATCTTGTTGGCTTGAGTCGGGGGAAAAGCTTATTTTAGGCCCCGAATCTATTCGAGAATCAACTGAGAAGATCCATCTTATTCGTCAGAGAATGAAAGGGCACAGTGCCGCTAGAAATCCTATGCGGACAACCGTAGGAGGCCTCTTGAATTCTCCTTGGATGACCTTGTTTTTATTTGAGCTTCTCCTTTAAAAGGAGTGGTACGCTTTAGCCAGACCAGGAAACTGGCACCATGCTATATTGGGCCATTTCCTATTACAGAGCGCATCGGTCCGGTTGCTTATCATATAGCACTTCCTGAACAGTTTTCTGGAGTTCACGACGTATTCCACGTTTCTCAGTTGAGGAAGTATCTACGAGATTCTGATTCCGTGCTTGTTTATCGTGCTTTAGAGGAGTTGGAAGCCTCTCCTGATCTATCTTATGTGCAATATCCTCTTAGAGTTCTTGCTTCGAAGAATAGACACCTTCGAAACAAGAATGTACCGCTTGTGAAGATTCAATGGTCCGATAATCCTAATGACTGCACTTGGGAAACCAAAGAATTCATCGAGCGATCGTATCCTGATTTCTTACCTTCTCACTTTGAAGGTAAGAATTTTTCATCTAATCTATCTAAATTCCTTTGTTTGATGAAATAAATTGTGTTGAATATAGATTTCCTCTTGAAATTGTGAGTACACAATTTTTATAAGAAGAGGTGTCTGTAACAACCCTGGTATTGGAGATTACTGATGATATTAAATTATAATGATAGTTATAATTTATTATGGTAAATAGAATGTAATGGAGAAGTAAATTTGGTTTAAATTTTTCATTTCAAATAAATAATACGTATGGAGTTAAATATTGGGTTTAAAATTCATTGTTTGGTGTTTTGGTTAGATAAAATGGAAAATATTGGAATTTAGGTAAATTTGAGTTAATAAATTTACCAAGTGATGTATTTCAACATTTAATTGTTGAAATAAATGCAAATTGATGTAAATAAAGTTTTAAAAAATTTATTTCGAGGTATTGGAGTGAAATTAGTCATGTACTATATTTTAATTAAGTCAATGTGATAATATTGATAATTATTGCCAATATTAGCCTTTTAGTGAATATAAGAGGAAAAATATGAAGAAAACATGTCTTCTAATAAAATAAAAGATGAAATATTGTACAAAAATATTATTTTATGGTTTTAAAAGTGTTAGAATTATTTATTACAATTTATTTGGCTAAGAGAATAAATTTTGATCAAGTTATACTTTAAAAATAGTGTTTTTACACAAAAATTGTGTAAAGTGTTAAATGTTGTTAAAAATGGGGGTTTTATTGTAAAAGAATAACTTTTAATTGTTAAAAGAAATTTTATTTTCCTAAAATGGATATTTTATTTCAATACAATAATATGTATGCATTTTATATGACTTTAAATGTTGAAAATATGTGTGTATAGTGTTAATTTAAGTGACATATATACATAGTTTTGATTTTCACTAAGTAATTTTTTTTCTCTTGTGCTTAATTGGGTAGAAAGGAGGACCCATTAGCCTACTATCTAGAAATTTCTGTTGAGAAACTGGCTGTGCGTAGTTTCATTCATCTTCTTCTTCTCAAAATAAACCTACCTAAAAAAAAGAAAAAAAATTCATGGCTGCCTTCATCTAAACCCAATTTCTACCCTACTTTTCTGCAAATTAAAAAGAATCACCTAAACTAAGAAGATAAAGGTAATCTCCTTCCAATACCAAATAGTTTTCATCAAAATCTGAGAATTTGAGATGTAAATTGTCTTTTAGTTGCTTACGTTGTTTTGCATGTCTATTTTCTAGTTTCTACAGGTTCTTAGGGCTTCTATCTTCACCAAAGATCACAAATTTCTATCAAATCTCTGCTAGATCTTCCTAAAATAGTTTGGTAAGCAAGGTAAGAGTTTTCTTACAGCAGGCTAAGCAAAATATCAAATTTTGCTATCAATTTGTTGATGGAATTGCTCAATTTATCGAATTAGTTTTCTGTTTTGCTGGCTGAAAAAGCACCATGTTCAAAAATTCGTATCTTCTTCAATTTACATTCAATCAACCTGTATTTTTGATATGTTGCAGTACTTGGACTGTTCACTATTACTGGAAATTTTCAATGAATTTGGAGTTGTTTTGATTAGGAAAATTTATGGTTGAAATCGGCCAAAAATTGATCTCTGATTATTGGCCGAAAATACATCATTTTAGAAAAATTATATCTTCTACAATTTATAGTCAATAAACATCAATTTTTGATTGCAGTACTTGGATGGTTCATTATTTCTGAAAATTTTCAATGAATCTGGAGCTGTTTTGCTTTGCAAAATTAATGCTTGAAATTGGTCAAAAATTGATCTTTGTTTATTGGCCGAAAATACATCATTTAAAAAAATCATATCTTCTTCAATTTATAGTCAATGAACCTCAATGTTTGAGTAGTTGTAGTACTTGGATGGTTCATTATTTGTAAAAAATTTCAATGAATTGAGAGACGTTTTGTTCTGCAAAATTAATGCTTGAAATTGGCCAAAAATTGATCTCTGTTTATTGGCCGAAAATACATCATTTTAGAAAAATCATATCTTCTTCAATTTATAGTCATGAACCTCAATTTTTGATATGTTGCAGTACTTGGACGGTTCATTGTTTCTGAAAATTTTCAATGAATTTAGAATTGTTTTGATCTGAAAAATTAATGGTTGAATCGGCCAATAATTGATCTCCGTGTATTGGCCGAAAATACATCATTTTAGAAAAATTATACCTTCTTCAGTTTACGGCTAATTGCCACAAATTTTTGATATGTTGTAGTAGTTAGATGGCACATTTTTTTAGAAATTTTCATGGAATTTTGGATTGTTATGTTATAGAAAATTGTTGGTTCAAAACAGCAAAAAATCTTTTTTTTTGCTTGCTGAAAAGTGCTATGTTCGGAAAATCATAGCTCTTTCATTTTGCAGCGAGTTGCTCCAGATTTTGGATATGTTGTAGTCCTCATGTCATAGTATAACAAACAAAATTTGGATATAATCTGTGTTGTTTTGGTACCCCAAATTACTATCCAAATTTAGCCAAAAACTCAGTTGCTTGGTAGATTGTTCTTGCTCCTATTTGCGCTTTCATTAACTGTTTCATTGCAAATTTCGATGATTTTAAATATTGTTTGAATAAGTTTGATGACGAATGTTTAATTATTTTTATCCAATAATGGATTTTCTTGAATTTGGAAATTTTAGAATTTAAATTTTATTTAAATTCTATTTTAATCTAAATATCGATAAATATCGATATTCGAAGAATTCGATGGTTTTAATTGATTATGGTTTTGAATAAGTTTCTGAAAATTAGTTATAAATTATGGTCAATTAAATAAATGTTTTTAATACATTTGAAGGGTTTTTAAGCAATTATTTGTTTTTTTAAAAATATTTCATAAATAGATAATCTATTTGATAAATGGATTTTTCCTTATATAACTTACTTAAAAATCTCTAAAATTTGTTTAAAAAATCCCGTTTTCTCTATAAAATTATTCTAAATATATTATAGCCTAGTTAGATGATCTTCGATGTATAAGAATGAGAATTAAATGATTTGGCAAAAATACGTGGAATGGGGCATGTGTTTTCGCCTCATCGCTTAATATCGGACTTATACTGTCGAATCTGCTTTGAAGTACTATTTTATGATATTTTTACTTGCCGAGGACAAGAAGCGGGGTTGTTATGATGAATTGATGATGGTTGTGATGTTTAAGATGGATTTTTACTTGTCGATGAAATGAGACAAGTCTTGACGTCACTTTAAACTCATCAAAGAATGAGACACAATGAGTTGGGTGCTTTACACTCGCCAATGAGACGAGACGGTGTATGTTTGATTTGGATTTTTATGAATGTTTTCTAATGTGGCATCGACTGACGACTAGTAAACCAATAGGTGCGAATGTATGGTATGGGACGTACATTAACGCCCATTGGGTTCCTATTCGAGATGTTGTGACACATTTAAGATGTTATTAGTACTACAAACCGAGTATAAGATTGGAATCATTACGATGTTCTTGATTCATTACTAGAATCCAATCATCATGATGGTTTGCTTGGATTTTATGATTTGGGTGTCATCGCGATATTCGACTATAGTCAATCAAGATGATCACGATGCTAAGATGTTAATGACCCCAAGTCATCACGACGTATGGTACCAAATAATAGTAGTACTAGTCAAGATGAAAAGCACGTGCAATTTTCTATGAAGTTTTCTATGCTCGATTTCACCTTTTTGTGATGTTGTTATTTGAATAAGGCCTTGAGTATGATATAGGCTACATTCATTTTATTCTATATGGTGATTTTGATTATGATTTCCTTTAACTCTTAACGAGATCTTATGATAGATTATGATGATTTGATGTTTCTTTATGAAGTTATTATATGGTTCTCATCCCTTATCCACTTTACTTACAGATGTCCTTAAGAGAAACCATATGCTTGTTACTTATTGAATTCCCTTGAAATAGATAGATGAACCACTGATGTCCCCTTTCTCATGAATGATATGATGGATAATGTGTCATTCCGTTGGCAACAACGGAGTGATTCTCACCATTCCTCTTATTATTGAGATCCTTACTAATGATAAGTTTAGCTTGCCTGACCCATGTGTTTTTCACTCGGGTCAGACCAAGTTGTAGGATAGTTTGGATTGCTTCACTTCTTGGATCAGCTTGATAGCTTTTGTTGGACTTATCATTTTGGCTTGGATGTTATTTTTAGAGCCGTCTACTTTTATGTTATATTATTGTATATTATTTTGTGGGATGGGTGTATATGTGATTCAGTAGTCCTTGCTACTTATGATGTATTATTATGGGGATGTATGGTGATGTATGTATTTATATATATACTCTAATCTGGATATATTGTTCTGTGACTGATGTTTTCTATCTTCATGTATATTATATTATTTTTGAAATGGTCCGAATCCACCATAGTGTGCATTAGTTAGGGACTAAGCATGTCTACCACTTATGAGGTAACAAAAAAAATCAAGACGTAATTGACATGCTTAGCTCTTAACTAACGTATTACTATGATGGTCGCCCTTAACCAGCCTTATTCTCTACATTAGTAGACAGGATTACTTGGTAATTCTCTTTACTAATATAGGTCTCGGAGTGGGGCATCACAAATCCTAACTTTGATCGGTATAAATTATCTTGAAATTCTATGCTCGAATCTAGGTCAAATCGTTATGTGAATAAAATAATATACGTACAACTTACGTATTTATTTTATTGATTCTTAACTATACCGGATTTCTTTGTTTACATTTACTTCATTTTCATAATTTCATTTAATAACAAATTCATTTGTGAAACATTTTATTAATCATCATTTTAGTTTATAATATTTCTATAAAAGTCCAGCTTCTTATATATGGCTTTATCTAAGTTTACAATTATCTCAAAAATTAGAAATTCAATTTCACAATTTCTTTGCAAGTTTGTATTTAATTCTATAGCCAATTTACACAGATATTATTTAATTCATTTGTCTTTTTCCTTAAGTTCACTTACTTATTCCATTTAGTCATTATCATTTCATAATATACTAATTAACTATATATAGTTTATTATTACAATTAAATTTCCATTTATATACATGATAATTAGTTTTAGGATTTGTTTACTCGTATAATATCCCATTACATATCCAAATCACCATTTTAACTTTTAACATTTGGTAAGTCTTATTATATTTTATTAGAATGCAATTTGGTATTATACAAATTAATTGATTCATTTTACTTAATTAGATTGTTCACTATTTTAACTTGTTTAAATTTTCTTTACTTTCAATTTAAGAATTGCACACTTCAACTATAAAGTTTCTTAAAACATTTAGCTTAGATTTCTTAATCCTCTTATTCTATAAGTTCTGGTTACTAAAATATTTCATTTCATTCAAATAGTCTGAAGATTAATTAACAAAACTTAACAATTTGAAAGCGGGGTACATTTTAGTTCATTTGAAATAAGTATATATACTTATCTTTTTATATATCAAATCATAATTTTGGAGTTTAAACAAAATTCGTTTATCAAAACAATTTCAAGGCAAAGCTTCTCAAAAAGTCTTCTCCACTTTGAGATTCAAAAATGAACATCAATGATGCTGCGCTGACATCACCGAAATTATTTTCCAGTGACAGAAAAGGGAAGTACTGAGTTAGTTCCTTTTAAAATTTATCAGAAAACAATTTGTATTTGTATATACTTTTAAATGATACTAATTTATTTTCCAAACCTTGAAAATCTTTTTCAGAATCTTCGGAATATAAATTTCCCAAATTCTCAGTTTTATATTCATTTTACTTGCAATTTATATTTTATAAATCACACTTACACAATTTCATTTTCTTATAATCATATAATAGCTAATAGATTAAGAATATTGACTATTCAAACAATAAACGACAATGATTAATATTATCATTTCTAACAACTAATTCACACTATATATACACTAACAATTTCTAAAAAATTATTTCTTTATATAAAATATAATTAGGGAAAAATATTTCACTTAAACCAATTTCAAAATAATACCGTGTTGTTTTACCTTATCTTTGGAAACCCCTACCGATACGGTTGTACTTCTCATACCGACCAGAATTCATAAATACTCAACCGGTAAATCAGCACAATATAAAACATTTCATATTCACTAACAAATGAACGCTTATATCTATTAATACACTCAAACTCATTATAGGGTGCTATTGACCCTATCTCTAATGAGTTACCTCACAAATATAAGGTTATCGCTAAACCAAAACTATAATACCAAATGTGACGACCTACATTTTCGAATGGTTTAAATCAACAATAATCCACACATGTCCAATACAAACAATCCGAAACATAGATAATCATTAGGGTTAATTAATCAAAAATAAGAAAAGAAGAAGAAAACAACACAGAATTACGCAACGAAACGATAAAATGTAATAATTAAATAAATAGTTCATGTAGCTGTTTCTATTATGCATTTAATTACAGTCTATACAACATTTATCAGAGTAATACATATACAATAGAACAAAATATAATGCAACAGAACAATATGACGCTGGAGTAGTAATAGTATACCAAATCTACGTATTTGTTCTCTAGAATAGATCTTCAATAAACAGAAAAACTTAGGACTGACCCAAGCGTAATGAAAGACAAAATACTTGAGACGGGATTAAAATATCCTTATGTAAGTCAAATCTATATCGCATATAACATTAGTGTGATAGCGTTAGATGCTTATGGGTTCTCATATCTCCTATCTAGTGTATAATGTGAGTTCAATAACTCAAGAGATGTTACAGGATTTTCCATCTCTTAAAGATTCGTCAAAATAATTATATGTAGTGCTACATATAATGTCTAATCAATAAAATAGATATTTTTCTTAGTGTTAAGGCTTTACATTAATCCCCATTAATTTTTTTTGAAGCATTGTCATACAGTTTGCATACAAAACAGTAGTTAAACGGTCGGTGGATAGGGATGCGCTGTAATAAGACAACACTAAACCAAAATCATATGGGTCTCTTATAGGGATAAAAGTATGAGAAGGCACATGAGGCAATGCCTAAGGTAGGATACTGTAACGATCCCGGATTTAAATTGAGTATGAATTGATAATTGATTTCATTTCTGAATAAAAATTGTGAAGTAATTGGTAATTAATAAAATTTTAATATAAATTTTGATTTTTATTTGGGAATTAATTGGAAATCAATATAAAATATTAGTTTAAATTTAATTTGGATTATTGATATGATTAAATTTGATATTAGAATAAATTTGTATAAAGGGATACAAGACAACAAACATAATAAATACAAACATCTTAGAAACAAATAAAGAAATATAAACAAACCAGGCAAGAACAAGTCAATACAAAGCAACACAAACAAATATATGTATATGCCTGTAAGATTGATGCATAGTTAAGTACAAAGTAGTAGAACATAAGTATGTGACAATATAAAAAAAGGAAAATAAAACAAATTACAAATATCAACCGAAGTCAAGCAAGCAATGGTATGGTCAAGTGCAAACAAAAAAGGAGATTTATACAAAAGCAATAAATGCATTAACCAGCAAAGCATGGAAAAATCTCTGTTGATTGTACCAAAGAAATTAAATAATAACATCCCTGTAAACTTTGTTTCCTATATATCTCAACTTCATCAGTTCGTCCATAAGCTAAGAAAAAAGGTATGAAGTAATATCATCTCAACTATAAACAAAACTTCAATTTAAACAAACAACAATACAATCAATGAAATCAAGAGAATCATGAAATAAAGGCCTCAACTTGAAAATGCAAGTCTGGTTCGAAGAAAAGGAAGGCTCTGTTCTTTTTCTGGAGACCACGGTGAGTAACTTATTTTCTTAAAATGTTTAAACTATAAAACTGTTGCTTATATATAGATATATCTGTGAATAAGTTTGTTTATATACATATATGGATCCTCTGAGTGAAATTGAGAGTTTGAAGTGTTTGTATAGGCTCACTGTTATGTCTCTGAACACCAAAATTTGATTTCAAAAATCATTTCTTCAAGATCTACTTGATATTTGGACTTCAGGTTAAAACTAATGTTGTCTGTTTGACTTTGAACTAAGTTTTAAAAATAAAATCAAGAGAAAAAAACCTGTTGGAGGCTCTGGAAATCAAAGAACTGAGCATAACTTTAAAATAAGTCGAAACTTAAACTTGTTAATTCACGAATTCAAGTATACAATCTGAATTCTTATACCTTAACATGATTTTTAAGGCAAGAATTATAATTTTTAGACTTAGGATTGAGGGGCAGTTTGAGATCGTCGAAATTTCATCGTTTTGGCAATTCCTGGTGAACTCGTCACTGGTGATGGTCGGGGTTCTATGGGATGGTAGAGCAGTGATCAGCGATTCATGGAAAAATGCTAGGTGGGTGAGTAGATGGCCGTGGTGGAGGCGGCGAGCATTTGAAGGTTGTAGCCCTCGTTTTATTGAGGTCGAAGGATTCGATTCGTTCGTCACCGATAGTGCATCGGATTGCACGCCTTTTTGGGTGATGGAAGAGGGGAGGTAGTCGAAGTCGTAGCCGGAATTTCAAGCTCTCCGGTGGTCGAGGCGGCGAGGACAAGTTGTTGACAGGTTTTGAGGTAATGTCGTTTTCGATGTTGCCAGGTTTCCATTTTCGAGCTCTCCTTCGATTTTGAATGGCGACGTGGATCTTGGGTTTTTGGTGAACGAGATCAGTTTGGGTTAAGATCGTCGACTTGCTCGACATCAAGGCGGTGGCTGGAAGCGATCAACGGGGTTGTACACGTGCATGTGCACTGTTCTTTCAGTGAAAGTGATTTGGTTTTTGGACCGTGCTTAAGTAAATTAAGTTGCCTCAGTTTTTTTTTAAAAAAAAGATAAGGTTACAGATTTTAACAGAAACATGTAGTATTTTGTTTTAAAAATTTAAACTGAAGTTTTAAAATGGAAATCAAAGTTTTAAACCAAGCTTTAAACCCAAGTTTAAGTTTTAAAGATTTATGATTAAAGTTTTAAAAAAAAATTAAAGAAGAATAAGAAGTTTGCATTTGTGTCTCGGGTAAAATTGGACTAGCAACTTGAAGCAACACTCGAGGTTGGTCAGGGAAATGATCAGGTTTCATAACTGCAAATATAATAAAAGAAGTAAAGTTAAGTAACAGTTTTCATTAATTTTTAAATACTGTAAAACTTAATCATGTTTAACAATTAATGTTAAAACTTTAACACAAGCTCTAATTACTTTAGTTAATGCTTAACCGTGTTTTAAAACCTTGTTAATATTTTAATTAAGTAATTGATTTAAATAAGTATAAAATTAATTAACGTTTAAAGTTTGTAGTTAACAATAAATTGGATTTTCAAAATCTAAAGAGACTTATAAAATGTTAATTAAGATGAGTAATTAATACAAAATAAATTACTTTTGGGATGTAATTAAGAATAATTACGTTATAATTGAAATTAGAGTTTGGGTTAATAAATACTTAAGTAATAAAAAAAAATATGATTAACTACTTTAAGTAAATGAATAATTGATTAATTAAGTAATTAGTAATTAATAAATGGATAATTTATCACTTAATTTATTAATGACTTGGATTAATTAAATAAGTAATTAAAGGTTTAAATCATTAATTAAAGCAATTAATTTGAGAAGAATTTATTAAAGGTTAATTAATTAATGAAAGTGATTAAGAAATGATTTTTAAGGATTAATCACTTATTGAAATTGGGGTTGGATATTTTGATTAATTAAAGATGTAATTGGTTTAAACGGTTGATCTAATGATTTAATCAAGAATGATTTAATTAATTAAGGTAATTGATTAATTTGTTTATTTCAAATGATTTGTAATTAATAAATCAGAATATGGTAATCAATTCATAAGTAATTAATTTACTTGGAAATAAATTAAATTGATTAGGATTAAACAATTAATTAATCCTCCTTATAAATTATTAAATGCTTGACCTCACTTATGAATGATTGTATTGTATAAGATGCCTTGGATTGATTGTCCTATCTGATCTGTGACATTTTGTTCTGTGGATTTAACTGAGTATTTTGTTTATTTATTGATGATATATATGCATATTATCTGTGAATTTGTGAATGAACGATAAGCGTTATAGTTTATATCGCTTATCAACTATACTTCTGTGTTTTAATCTGTGATGTTTGAATGATGTTGCACTATTGTGTTAAACCCCTAGACCACACTTATACACACACAAATATGGATTTCACGAGGAAATCGATTAAGTCACAGATTTTGAAATAGTTTAAAAGTTGGATTTTTAAATTCAAATGTTTTGGAAATGGATTGGGTTTAAAATGAAAAGCTTTCGAAATGGAATTTCAAAGATGAAATTTATTTAGAATAACTTGATAGATTTTTGAAATTTAAATATTTTGATTTAAATTTGAAATCAATATTGGAAATTGAATTCTATGATTAGGAAACATGGATTTAGAAAGGCTATTCAACTTATATATGAATTTATATGTATTAAACCATTTTTAAAGTATTATTCTTGGGAATTTGAATTAACCCAAAGATTGTAACTTGTATAAATGAAATCGGGTTTTTCTGAAATAAGATTGTTGTTTCTAAATGATAAAAAGCTTTCATAGGATAAATGAATTTCAAATTATATAAAAGGGATTTCAAGTTTAAACTGAAATAGTTTGCCAAGTTATAGATGAATATTTGGAAATGAATTTTGAAAGTAGATATTTGAGAACGATTTGAAAGCTATGAGACAAATCTTTGATTTAAAAATTTAAATGAATTAATCCAATTGAAATAGAATTGTTTTTAAATCCGGGAATGAATCTTTGTGAAACTATGTGAACTTTATGAAATAAATCTTTTTTTGTTTAGAGATTTGAAATGGAAATTTGTTTAAACCATTTGAAAGAAAGTTTTAAATTATTAAGTTGTGACTTAATTGAAATCCCATATCCATATGTTTTAAATGTTGCGCTCACTATTCGGGTTAGCCGGGAAAGGACCTCTGTGTCGCATAACCCATTTCGAATATGTAATACGTCGTTATGGATAGCATTTGAAGACCGGTGGTGAAGACCGGGTATTTGCGAGAACGATGGGATGACCTATCGATTGTCTCTGCACCGAGTAGCTGTGGTATAGAGATTCCCTAACTGATGGGAAGGCCGATCGGGATTGTGAATACCCGGATTGCAAGGACTTCTTCGGGAGTGCCTTCGGTTCTGTTCTAAATCCAGAACGTACTTGTATAAATTGTATGTCTGACATTACATTTTGAGATATAAAGCAGATTTCTTTCAAATACTTTTTCGTTGGTGACGGAGAATTTATTCTCTTAGCTTAACACCCTTAGAGGTTATGTAGTTGAAATTTATCCGCAATATATTCTCAACTTGGTAATATGGCATGCTGAGTGCTGCTGATCATTTGTTGATCAAAGCGTAGTTTTGTAAAAAGCATAGCTTTGTGGACGAGACTTGCTTGTCTTTGCGTATGGTGATGTTGGATTGAGCTGCTGCTGCTGGAGTTCTTTTTTGAAGACTATCTTAGAGTTATATTGTTCCGCTGCTAGATGTTATCTATTTTCCTTTTCCGCTGCTATTCTATTGTATCACATCTCTGATGTATATTGATATCTATTGTATTATCTGTTATATAAGATATTGTGTCAATGCTTTATATCATTGTATTATTAATTTTTATTTTGCTGTGTTGTTTACTTAATTGTGTTATAAGCTCCGGCGACTCGGTTTTGAACGGTCGAATCTACGACATTCGAGTACGATGCAAAGTATGGATGTCGATTTTCGAGCGCGAAAAATCCTTCTCGTCACATGTGGTATCAGAGCTAAGGTTAAACTTTAGATCAGGAGTATAACACGTTAAGATGACTCATTAGAGATAGGGTGAAGTATACCCTAGAATGAGTACAACCAGTGGAACCAAAACCCAAATTTCTCAATCTATTCCCTTTATCTGTTGTTATTCTCTAAGATATTTCTTCCGAATGCCTAATCGGATTTCTTACTATTACAGATAGTAAGAATGAGTGGAAGAAGAGGATGAAATAGGAGACAGGAAAGTACCACTTCAGCTGATCAAAGCCATGCAATGACAAATATTCCCATTCAATCTCAACCAAATTTGGCTGATTTATATCGAAGTTTTTCTAGACTTGGTGGAAGGCCATTCACTGGAAAGGAAACTATTATCGAAGCACAAGCATGGATTCGATTATGCAAAAGGATTTTCAGGGGATTAAAGTTAAAAGATGACCAAATGCGATTGATAGCTTCTTGGCAATTCCAAAAAGAGGCTTTAGTTTGGTGGGAAACAGTTACCGTAGATGAGCTGGAGGATGAATTTACTTGGAGTCGTTTCAAGGAAGTATTCGAGCAGCGATATATGCCGTCTGGTGGTATCTCTAGAGTGTATCAGGAGTTTATGGATTTGAAGCAAGGAAGTTTATCATTTGAAGAGTACTTAAACAAATTTAATGAGTTATCTCGATTTGGTCCAAAATTGGTGAATACACCAATGAAGAAGAATGAAAAGTTTATGCGGGGAATGAACCAGGAGTCTCAAGAAAGGATGACTATTCATGTGAAGGAATCGTTTTCTGAATTAATTGATATGGGCTATCGATACGATACTGGAAAAGCAAAAAGATCCGGAGGAGAATAGAGGTACAACTAATCTGAATTAGAGGAAAAAGAAGTTTGGTGGAAGGAAACTGAGAAAGGATAAAGGAAAGAAGGATATACAGAAGCAAAAGGTGAAAGATGTTACTTGTTTCAACTGCTTCGAGAAAGGTCATTACTTGAACAAATGTAAGAATCCCAGGAAACAAGGACTGAGAGAGCCATTTATGAAGCCAGAACAGGAATGTAGGAAATGTTGTCACTACCACAAGCCGGGGCATAGGATTATGAATTGCTCAGCACTGAAGCAAGTTCAAGCAGCGAGGGCCTGTGAAATCAAAGGTGATTCTTTAACCTCAAAAGTTAATTAAGGAATTGAAATTTTATAAAGTAATTATCTCATTTATGATTAAAATTGTTCGAAATTTGTTCGGCATGAGAACTACCATTAGTTTTATTTCTCAGCAAATCGTAAATGAGTTAAATCTTGAATCTGAAATCATAATCAAATCTATTTCTGTCTATTTCATTGGGTTTCGATATAATCTACGAAGCTTAGTTATCACTTCGAACTAACCAATACCTCTGTATACTTCGTAGATCAGGTAACCCAATTGTTTCGTAATTGATTGAGTTTGTTCTTGTATTTATTGTTGATATTCTGATTTGGTGAGCCAAATGCAGAATTGGTATCCAGCATTATCTGAAAAGATATTTCTCTATCTTTCATCTATCTTCGTTCTCTCTCTCTGGCGAATTTCGAGGACGAAATTCCTTTTAAGGGGGGAAGTCTGTAACGATCCCGGATTTAAATTGAGTAAGAATTGATAATTGATTTCATTTCTGAATAAAAATTGTGAAGTAATTGGTAGTTAATATAAATTTTAATATAAATTTTGATTTTTATTTGGGAATTAATTGGAAATCAATATAAAATATTAGTTTAAATTTAATTTGGATTATTGATATGATTAAATTTGATATTAGAATAAATTTGTATAAAGGGATACAAAAAAACAAACATAATAAATACAAACATCTTAGAAACAAATAAAGAAATATAAACAAACCAGGCAAGAACAAGTCAATACAAAGCAACACAAACAAATATAGGTATATGCCCATAAGATTGATGCAAAGTTAAGTACAAAGTAATAGAACATAAGTATGTGACAATATAAAAAAAGGAAAATAAAACAAATTACAAATATCAGCCGAAGTCAAGCAAGCAAAGGTATGGTCAAGTGCAAACAAAAAAAGGAGATTTGTAAAAAGCAATAAATGCATTAACCAGCAAAGCATGGAAAAATATCTGTTGATTGTACCAAAGAAATTAAATAATAACATCCCTGTAAACTTTGTTTCCTATATATCTCATCTTCATCAGTTCGTCCATAAGCTAAGAAAAAAGGTCTGAAGTGATATCATCTCAACTATAAACAAAACTTCAATTTAAACAAACAACAATACAATCAATGAAATCCAGAGAATCATGAAATAAAGGCCTTAGCTTGAAAATGCAAGTCTGGTTCAAAGAAAAGGAAGGCTCTGTTCTTTTTCTGGAGACCACGGTGAGTAACTTATTTTCTTAAAATGTTTAAAGTATAAAAGTGTTGCTTATATATAGATATATCTGTGAATAAGTTTGTTTATATACATATATGGATCCTCTGAGTGAAATTGAGAATTGGAAGTGTTTGTATAGGCTCACCGTTATGTCTCTGAACACCAAAATTTGATTTCAAAAATCATTTCTTCAAGATCTACTTGATATTTGGACTTCAGGTTAAAACTAATGTTGTCTGTTTGACTTTGAACTAAGTTTTAAAAATAAAATCAAGAGAAAACAACCTGTTGGAGGCTCTGGAAATCAAAGAACCGAGCATAGCTTTAAAATAAGTCAAAACTTAAACTTGTTAATTCACGAATTCAAGTATACAATCTGAATTCTTATACCTTAACATGATTTTTAAGGCAAGAATTATAATTTTTAGACTTAGGATTGAGGGGCAGTTTGAGATCGTCAAAATCATCGTTTTGGCAATTCCTGGTGAACTCGTCACCGGTGATGGTCGGGGTTCTCTGGGATGGTAGAGGAGTGATCAGCGATTCAAGGAAAAATGCTAGGTGGGTGAGCAGATGGCCATGGTGGAGGCGGCGAGCATTTGAAGGTTGTAGCCCTTGTTTTATTAAGGTCGAAGGATTCGATTCGTTCATCACTGATAGTGCATCGGATTGCACGCCACTTTGGGTGATGGAAGAGGGAAGGTAGTCGAAGTCGTAGCCGGAATTTCAAGCTCTATGGTGGTCGAGGCGGCGAGGACAAGTTATTGACAGGTTTTGAGGTAATGTCGTTTTCGATGTTGCCAGGTTTCCATTTTCAAGCTCTCCTTTGATTTTGAATGGCGCCGTGGATCTTAGGTTTTTGGTGAACGAGATCGGTTTGGGTGAAGATCGTCGACTTGCTCGACGTCGAGGCGGTGGCTGGAAGCGATGAACGAGGTTGTACACGTGCACGTGCACTGTTGTTTCAGTGAAAGTGATTTGGTTTTTGGACTATGCTTAAGCAAATTAAGTTGCCTCAGTTTTTTTTTTGTTAAAAAGATAAGGTTAAAGATTTTAACAGAAACATGTAGTATTTTGTTTTAAAAATTTAAACCGAAGTTTTAAAATGGAAATCAAAGTTTAAAACCAAGCTTTGAACCCAAGTTTAAGTTCTAAAGATTTATGATTAAAGTTTTAAAAAAAATTAAAGAAGAAGAAGAAGTTTGCATTTGTGTCTCAGGTAAAATTGGACGAGCAACGTGCAGCAACACTCGAGGTTGGTCAGGGAAATGATCGGGTTTCATAACTGCAAATATAATAAAAGAAGTAAAGTTAAGTAACAGTTTTCATAAAATTTTAGATACTGTAAAACTTAATCGTGTTTAACAATTAAGGTTAAAACTTTAACACAAGCTCTAATTACTTTAGTTAACGCTTAACCGTGTTTTAAAACCTTGTTAATATTTTAATTAAGTAATTGATTTAAGTAAGTATAAAATTAATTAACGTTTAAAGTTTGTAGTTAACAATAAATTGGATTTTCAAAATCTAAAGAGACTTATAAAATGTTAATTAAAATGAGTAATTAATATAAATTAATTACTTTTGGGATGTATTTAAAAATAATTTCATTATAATTGAAATTAGAGTTTCGGTTAATAAATACTTAAGTAATAATTTTTTTTATGATTAACTACTTTAAGTAAATGAATAATTGATTAATTAAGTAATTAGTAATTAATAAATGGATAATTTAATCACTTAATTTATTAATGACTTGGATTAATTAAATAAGTAATTAAAGGTTTAAATCATTAATTAAAGCAATTAATTTGAGAAGAATTTATTAAAGGTTAATTAATTAATGAAAGTGATTAAGAAATGATTTTTAAGGATTAATCACTTAATGAAATTAGGGTTGGATATTTTGGTTAATTAAAGTTAATTAATTATGTAAGTGGTTTAAACGGTTGATCTAATGATTCAATCAAGAATTATTTAATTAATTAAGGTAATTGATTAATTTGTTTATATCAAATGATTTGTAATTAATAAATCAGAATTTGGTAATCAATTCATAAGTAATTAATTTACTTGGAAATAAATTAAATTGATTAGGATTAAACAATCAATAAATCCTGCTTATAAATTATTAAATGCTTGACCTCACTTATGAATGATTGTATTGTATAAGATGCCTTGGATTGATTGTCCTATCTGATCTATGACATTTTGTTCTGTGGATTTAACTGAGTATTTTTTTTATTTGTTGATGATATATCTGCATATTATCTGTGAATTTGTAAATGGACGATAAGCGTTATAGTTTATATCGCTTATCAACTATACTTCTGTGTTTTAATCTGTGATGTTTGAATGATGTTGCACTATTGTGTTAAACCCCTAGACCACACTTATACACATACAAATATGGATTTCACGAGGAAATCGATTAAGTCACAGATTTTGAAATAGTTTAAAAGTCGGATTTTTAAATTCAAATGTTTTGGAAATGGATTGGGCTTAAAATGAAAAGATTTTGAAATGGAATTTCAAAGATGAAATTTATTTAGAATAACTTGATTGATTTTTGAAATTTAAATATTTTGATTTAAATTTGAAATCAATATTTGAAATTGAATTCTATGATTTGGAAACCAGGATTTAGAATGGCTATTCAACTTATAAATGAATTTATATGTATTAAACCATTTTCAAAGTATTATTTTTGGGAATTTGAATTAACCCAAAGATTGTAACTTTTATAAATGAAATCGGGTTTTTCCGAAATAAGATTGTTGTTTCTAAATGATAAAAAGCTTTCATAGGAGAAATGAATTTCAAATTATATAAAACTGATTTCAAGTTTAAACTGAAATTGTTTGCCAAGTTATAGACGAATATTTGGAAATGAATTTTGAAAGTGAATATTTGGGAACGATTTGAAAGCTATGAGACAAATCTTTGATTTAAAGATTTAAATGAATTAATCCAATTGAAAAAGAATTGTTTTGAAATCCGGGTATGAATCTTTGTGAATCTAGGTGAACTTTATGAAATAAATCTTTTTTTTTCAAGATTTGAAATGGAAATTTGTTTAAACCATTTGAGAGAAAGTTTTGAATTATTAAGTTATGACTTAATTGAAATCCCATATCCATATGTTTTAAATGTTGCGCTCACTATTCGGGTTAGCCGGGAATGGACCTCTGTGTCGCATAACCCATTTCGAATATGTAATACGTCGTTAAGGATAGCATTTGAAGACCGGTGGTGAAGACCGGGTATTTGCGAGAATGATGGGATGACCTATCGATTGTCTCTGCACCGAGTAGCTACGGTATAGAGATTCCCTAAATGATGGGAAGGCCGATCGGGATTGTGAATACCCGGATTGCAAGGACTTCTTCGGGAGTGCCTTCGGTTCTGTTCTAAATCCAGAATAGACTTGTATAGGTTGTATGTCTGACATTACATTTTGAGATATAAAGCAGATTTCTTTCAAATACTTTTCCGTTGGTGTCGGAGAATTTATTCTCTTAGCTTAACACCCTTAGAGGTTATGTAGTTGAAATTTATCCGCAATATATTCTCAACTTGGTAATATGGCATGCTGAGTGCTGCTGATCATTTGTTGATCAAAGCGTAGCTTTTGTAAAAAGCATAGCTTTGTGGACGAGACTTGCTTGTCTTTGCGTATCGTGATGTTGGATCGAGCTGTTGCTGCTGGAGTTCTTTTTTGAAGACTATCTTAGAGTTATATTGTTCCGCTGCTAGATGTTATCTATTTTCCTTTTCCGCTGCTATTCTATTATATCACATCTCTGATGTATATTGATATCTATTGTATCATCTGTTGTATAAGATATTGTATCAATGTTGTATATCAATGTATTATTAATTTTTATTCCGCTGTGTTGTTTACTTAATTGTGTTATAAGCTCCAGCGACTCGGTTTTGAACGGTCGAATCTACGGCTTTCGAGTACTATGTGAAGTATGGATGTCGATTTTCGAGCGTGAAAAATCCTTCTCGTCACAGATACTACCAGTTCGAGTCGTAGGGCCGGTGGCAACGCATCATAGCCATGACTGCCCTCCGCGTTCGTCCATCCCATATCAAGTCAAAGGGAGGCTATCCCAAATTAAGGTGCACCAATCGAAACCAACAACAAGAGTAATAATATGGACCGAGTCCAAGAAAATCGAAGTACGGATGTCCGCTTGGGGCAATTAGCCCACTTGGCCTATCAAGTGGTCCAGTTTTTGTCATTTCAAATTGGCACAAGTACAGGAGTCTATCCATCATCGTTCTCTTTCTTCAAATCCAGCAAACAACGCCAAATCCAACCACTTAATTCAGGAGTCTCCTACGCACACACAGTTGTTAAGGTGGTTCCAGTATCGACAAAGAGTATGTCCATATCTGACCCCGGTGTCTTTAACAACCCAATGTCGTTTTACACACCGGTTGGTACTTTTACCTTTTGAAAACAGTTCATACTTGATATCAAAATATCATATTTGCTTCAAAATCAAACCTATTTTGAAATCATCATATTTAATCAAAATATAATGTTTCATTTTAAAAAATCTCGTCTTAGTGTCTCGATTTCGCATCCAAAATCGTTTCAAATTTCAATTTAGGTTATAACTTAATTTGAACCCAATTCATATTTAGATCCATGATTTAAAAATAAACAATCCACCTTTTACCAGTTTGATATTTTTGAAAAATAGTTTGAATAGTTTTAAAATGGTTTAAATAATTAAAGTAGTTAAAAATAGTTTAATGGTTAAAATAGTTAAAATAGTTTATATAGTTAAAATAGTTAAAAATAGTTTAAATGGCTAAAATAGTTTAATATAAAATAGTTTAAATATTAAAATGGTTTATATAGTAAAATAGTTCAGAAAAATCAAGATAATATGAATATTTAGAGAATATAGATTCAAAATAGTTTATACTAAAATAATTCATTGGAAAATAGTTTCAAAGTTAAACCGATTCAATTCCAACTCCTCAATTCATGTCAATTCCAATTTCTATTCAATCGATTCAATTTCGATTTAAATTCAAATCAATTTCAACTCCGGTTCCGATAATTCAATTTTGATTTCGATTTCAATTCCAATTTATTCAATTCAATTCCAATTTTTATTGATCGTAATTCAATTCTCAGTTTTAAACAATTTCGATTTGTATCAATTCAAAGTTCAATTTCAAAATATCGATTTACAATACTAAATCAAATTTACCCATGATTAAATTTATAAATCCCAATTTTCAAATATAATTCAATTCCAAGCTCAGTGTCGAAATATCGTTTTATATCACTTTTACCTTGCAATATTCAATGTACGAATAAAAATCTAATCTTTTAAAACAAATCAATTTATGAATTCATTCATATTTTGATTATAACTTCAAAATCTCAACTTTGATTATTTAAATAATTTCTTTTAACCAAAATTAAATTTCGACATTTCAAACTCGAATTCATGATTGATTCAAATTTCATAAATTTGATTTTTGTTTCTTTAAGCTCAAAATCATAAAAGAATATCAAAACCAAGACCTTTAGAATTATTTAATTTAACCAATCAAGTGTCCGCATATAATTTTTTATCCTATGGATATACAACAATTCAATCCAAAATAAATGTCATAGGTATATATCATTTCAACATATTTCTTAATTTGTTCAAAATGATTCGATTTATAGTTTTATATAATATAAATAACTTGCAGGGTGATAATAGGATATATATATTAGAATAAATAAACGTCCAAATCATCTAAAATATCAACCAATGGCATCCATTGCAATCAATCATCCAAATAGTCAATATAATTTACAACAATTTCATAATTATTAAAATTGGGTGTTTTTCATCAGTTAATTTCCTATTTCAAATTTACCTGTCAATTTCAATTTTTAACAGCTAATTCAATGATAATTAAATTTTATCAAACCGACCAATAAATTCATATCACTTCATAATCTCATATTTAACTAGCATAACAATATTTTAGTACATTGTGATCATTATAAAACACTCACCTTGAGTTTCAATTTTAAATCAAATCGAATGACGTTCGATTTGACCTAAATTTTAACTAGCTCCAAATGACTCCAAAACGGTTCCATAATGTAGGGCTCGTTGACACCATTCCATTGCCGCTTCTTTCGTCCAATTTCGACCTCGTATGACAAAGTTATATATTTTTAAAGATTTGCATACAATTTATATAAATAATTTACTTTTTATTTTTAATTTAAAACCCTAATTGAATCTTGTCATTCGTTACCTTCTACAAATCAAGGTCGTGCTCTCTCTTCATCATCACAAGTATGTTCGAACCCATCGTACACGTTCGTTCCTCGATTTGTCGTGCCATCCACACTCAATTTGACGACGACCACCAACGTCAATCGAAAGCTCGCTCCTTGCTGCACCAGCAGCCAGAGACTGGCCTTTCCTCGACACGCCATGGCCACGAAACCATCATCCAAACCCAAAACGAACGCGACGCCCTCTTGGCCTCCACACACAATCGTCTTAGATCTATACCGTTGATATTATGAGCTCAAAGAGCTCTACACTTTTCATTTAGAAGCTGAAGCCTGATATCATGTGGATCTCGAAATAATTTGAGAGGAAGATCGGTCATTAATGGCCATCGATATAGAGAAGATGGTGACTTCATAAATTAGGCTAGGATTTTACTGTGCACTCTTATATATAGGTGAATATGCAATATTTTATTGTTATTTTCAACTTTTTCCGAACGAACTCCAAACCAAGCATGTCGCCTGGCGTTTATAATGTAACGACCCAGAATTTTTAATAATTAAAATTTGAATATTTAATTTATTTTTAAATATTAATAAGTGAATTTATAAGTCAAATGAATTTTTATTTGAATTATTGAATTTAATTGGATAATTAAATCGATAATTTAATATGTTAAATTAAGAAAATAATTGAAAATCGAGTTAAATATGATTGAAAATGATTTGTAAAATTTTATTTTATCATGTTGGAGTTAGAATGATATTTTAGAACTTTTAAAATCGATTTTAAAGTTAATTTGTGAAAATTGAATATTTTAATATTTAAATCGACTAGTGAAAATAGTCAATTTTTGAACAGTATCAGAATTGAACGAAACCAGTTCCATTGGATCCGTAATAGTTAGTTATTACCGGATTTCAATTTTCGTGTCAATCGGAGTTACTGTTTGATCGTGGCAGCTCGAAACGCATCGAATTATTTTTAATTTTAATTTGGCGAGTTAAAATAGCCATTTTTCAAAAAGTCTCGGATTTCGACGAAACTAGTTTCATCGGATCCATAATGTGATATTATTGTAAGGTTTCAAATTTCGTGTCAATTGGATTTACCGTTTGTCCGGTACAAATTAAAACGCCTAGAAAATCGTTTAAATCGGTTTAATTTAAATTGAGCGTTTATAGCCATAACTCGCACAGATGTCCGAATTAGCTTCCGAAACCTGTTCCACTGTGTCCGGAACGCGGGATAAACCATAGGAACGTCAGTTTCGACGCGTAAATCGGAGTTCGAAAATTTAAAATGAATAGTGTTTTCGTTCGAAAATCTATAAAAGGAGACCCAACCCCCTCTTCAATTTACAAAACCCTAATTTCATAACTGCAGCCGCCACCCTCCCCATGAACGGCCGAAATGCTCCCATCTTCATCTCCAAAAATCTTCTAATCCATGCATCGATTCAAGAATCTTTCAGCTAGAAACTCGTAGAGCACGTCGCGAACTACATATTCAACGGTCATGATCGAGTTTCGAGCAACGTGGAGGGAGAAATCAAGAGTTGAACGTGTCGTGTTCGAACACGATTTTCGATGAAACTGGGCGACCGAGTTCAAGGCCCTTGTGGCCGAAGGTAGAGCTTGTTGGTGGCTTCAATTTGGTGGTAGTTGATCGATGCAAAGACGTTTGTATTGGGTGCGAAAATTGGGGTTTCTAGGGCGGCTATGGGTGTTGCGTGCGATACCTGGAGAGGGGAGAAGAAAGAACGTGTGCGGCCTCGATCTGGTAGGAAGATTTGAACGGCAGAGATTAATTTAGGTTATAAATTTGAAAAGAAATTGTAAATTTTATTATATTATAAATTGTTCAATCTTTAAATCGCGATAACTTTTTCGTACGAGGTCGAAAAATTACGAAACAACTTGCGTTGGAATCGTATGGACGAGCACTACGCGATGGAGTTGGATTGGAGTCGTTTGGAGTTAGTGAGAATTTTGGGTAAAATTAAACGCGCGTTTGATTTTATTCGAAATAAATCGCTAAAACAGAAATTAAAATCAAGGTGAGAACTTCTCACTCAATCGAATCAGTTTCGATTTTATTTTAAATAGTTAGATTTAAAATATTTGAATGCATGTTTGAATGTTGATTGATATCTATTGATTGTTAAAATAGACATTATACGCCGTTAGTAAGCGGATGTTATTTATTAAAAACATATACCGCGAATATTTCATAAACAGTGAAATTGGTATTATATATAATAGCAATATATATATATATATATATTGGCATATGTATATATTGGAGTTATTGATTTCCCGCATTTTTTGTTTAGCGGATGAGACCCTATTGCGCCGTCTATTAAACGAATAATATTTTAAATCCCATATACCGCGATAATTTCGTACTGGAGCCAAATTGGTATTGTGCTAATGTTTGTGGATGCAGGTAAACAGGTTGGAGGGATCCAACTGGATTCCTCAACAGTATTTATTTGATTTCAGATATTTTGATATTTGATGGATTATCATATCGATATATGATATCGTTGTTGTCGTGATTGACTATTTGGTATGTAGCATCATTGGACCAAATTTGGAATTTTAAAATGATTTCAAAGTGATTTTTGAAAGTATACGTTTATAAAATATTTTTGGAAATTGATTCATTTTAAATAAATAAACGCTATAATTTTTAAAGTTATAAAATTATGGTTTTTGTGAAATATAGTTAAAAGCTGATTTTTGAGAAATATGAACTAATGATTTTATAAAATAGTTTAATCGGGATTTTAGAATTATTGTGAATAGTTTAAATATAGGATTTATAAAATTTAATTATTTTATAAATCAAAATGGTGAAATTATAAAGGAATTTGAAGACGTTGTAAAGAATAATATAAATTGATTTATATTAAGAGATTTATAAATGGATATTTATAAATTGAAATATTGACATTATAAAACGAGTTTTTATAAGTGTTTGAATGAAGTGAAAATGAATTTTTGTAAATGAATGGAATTCATAAAATTATAAATGGTGAAGTTATAAACGGAATTTATAAATAGTAAGATTTATAAATTTCGTGAATTTATTAAAAGAATGGTTTTGAATAAATAATTGAATCTTATAAGTTATAAGATTTATAATTATGAAGTTCAAAGGAACGATTTTTGTGAACGAATAAATTATAAGTATTTAACTTATAATATGAACCTTTAGTTTTATAATTGAGTTATAAATTGAATAGGTTAATAAAGGAATTTATAAAAGGAGTTGTTATAAAATAAATAGAAAAGGAATTTATAAACGTTGTTTTATAAATTCGCAAACGACTTATTTTAAGAAGTAAATTGTTGAAACTTATTTATGGAGTTATATTCACGTTTTTGAACTGTGAATAATCCTTTAAAAATGAATAGAAATGATGAAATTGTTAATTGAAGTATATTCACGTTTTTGAATAGTGAATAATATGTTAAAGAAATTGTTTTGAATGTGATATTTGAAATAGAATTAAAACGATCTAACGATGTTTTAAAATATGTTGAGATTCGAAACCATAGATTTCAACATTTATTGTTGAAATAGACGTTTTCGAGAAATAAAAGGAAAATGTGGACTATAACACAGTTGTTATAGTAAATGATTTCCGAAAGGAAATGTTTTGTATAGTATTGGGATTTATATATCTATTTTAATTTCGAATCCCTATACTAGTGATTTCGGGTTGTAGTAACTGTGTTTTACGCAACATTCGTTTTTGCCCAAATAAATATGTTTAAGAGAATGATTTCCTTAAAGAATGAAATATATACTTAATCTCGATTTAAGTATATTGAATATTTTCTAAGTGTTGAAAATAAATAAAATTTGTGAATTACTTATTAAATAAGTATGGAAATGTTTTTCCAATGTGAAATGAATAATTGAAATCATATATGCATGAATATTTTGAAATATAAATTCATTATGGAATTTATAAATGAAAAGGAGAATTGGTTTAAAAATAAATATTGATTTATTTTTGAAGTATTGAAAATAATATATCTTGTAAGGATATTTTGGAAAATAAATAATTTGGAAAATTATTTGGAATCTGGTGATGTGTGCATATCCATTGATAGTTCAATAACCGACTATCAATATTTCCCTTTAAATGGGTATTTGATGTGATTTGTTTGAATGTGAATGCTACACTTATTTTTGAATAAGCGCTCACTATTCGGGTTAACCGGGAAAGGACCATGGGGTCGTATAACCCATTCCGAATATGTGATACGTCGTTGTGAATTGCATTGAAGATCGGTGTTGAAGACCCGGTATTTGCGAGAGCGATAGGAGGACCTATCGATTGTCTCTGCACTGAGTTGCAACGGTATAGAGACTCCCTAAGTGATGGGAAATCCGATCAGGATTGTGAATATCCGGATTGCAAGGACTTCTTTGTAAGTGCCTTCGGTTTTGTTCGAGCCCGGAACAGACTTGTATGGATAGTATGCCTGACATTACAAGTTGAGATATAAAGCCGATTTCTTTCAAATATATTTCTGTTGGTGGCGGAGAATTTATTCTCTTAGCTTAACACCCTTCTCTGAGACGTACGAGCTCAGAGGTTATGTAGTTGAATGTTATCAGCGATATATTCCCAATTTGGTAATGTGACATGCTGAGTGATGCTGAAATGATCATTGTGTTGATTATTTGTGATAGGATCGTTTATTTGATCGTCTATCTTTGTGATCATCTCTATGATCATTTGTGACCCAAAGCATGGCTTTTGTATAAAGTATGTTTTTGTGGACGTGACTTCGTCGAGCCTCACACCCCGTGAATGGTCAAAACAGGAAAGAAGCAGCAAGGTTATGAGGGGTAGCGCCCTTTAGGATGTGTGCATTTCCTTCTGGAAAAGGGTGGTATCATGGTATGGAGACCAGATACTTACTCATGTTGAAAACACTTTGTTATAATTGTGTGAATTGATTACGAGCGGTCGGTAAAAGGTCCCAAAGGACCGGGGGATGGCATATTCGGTCAGTTGTTACTCAGTTAGGGGTAACCCGGCCTTGTGTTGGTAGAGATCCGGTTTGGTTCTCGGGGATGTCCATCCAGAGGCATTCTCATGTGGCAATGGGAAGTTCCTTGGCCTGATCATTCGTTGGAAATCCAATTCCCAATACGAAACTTGTACGGTTTTAGTTGTAGAACCTGCCATCTAATATGGTAGCTATTAGTAGGCATAATATAATGGTACCTATGCTGGCTAAGATTTATATTCTACTTTTGAAATCGTTTTATACACTATGCACTAATAATAATATCAAAATTGATTTGATTTTAATGCGTATCAAGCATGTTTGGCTATCATAAGGAGGAATCTTCTCCAAGTCTGCGTTTGCATTGTGTGTGTGGCAGGAGGTCTTATGGTAGTCTCATTTTTAAAAGCATTGCGAATTGACTTTAAAAATATTCCTCTATTTTGATTTTAAAGATAAATAAACTGTTTTGAGTTCTCACACCAGTCACATGACTGACTTGGAGTTTATTGTTTTCCTTCCTAAACTCTGGGTGCCCACCAATTTCCACACGGGCAGTCAAGAGTTAGGTTTATCAGGATATTCTGGATATTCTGGAGTTGCTGGAGGCAAGATGGATGGCATGGCATATTACTAGTTTATATAGTATTTCTTTTTCCGCTGCACTGTTGTTGTTGTTATTGTTGTATACTCTGATGATATGATGAAATGTAATGTGTAAAATGTAATAACTGATATAGTTCTTTGTTTAAAGATTATTCATTTATTATTATATGTTGTTCCGCTGCGAATTGTGAGATTCTGATGTTGTTCTGTTGTTTTCTATTCCGTTCTATGTTCTCTATTCTCTTTTTCTTCTATTTTAAAAATTTCTATTTTCTATTTTCTCTTCCCTCTATTATCTTCTTCTCTTCTTTTCTACTTTTTCTTTTCTTAAAAACCATAACATTTCAGGTTTTTGGCCTTCGATTTCTCGGCAGTCGATAAAGTGAGTATCGATGTTGAATTTTCGAAAGTCGAAAATTTCCGGGGCGTTACATATAATGTTTTGTCCCTATGTCGAACGCAATGGAACATGTTTCGGGGTCTAATTCGATTGTAAAGACCCACCTTTTTGGACGGGTCAAATCAACAATAAACCACACATGTCTAATTCAAACCATTCAAAAGGGAGGATTATTAATGGGGTAAATAAGAAAATGAAAGGAAAAAAGGGAAAAAATAAAACATAGAATCTCGCAGCGGAATGATAAAATATAATAATCAAATAAATAGTTCATGAAGCTGTTTTACAAATTTGATTACACTTTTACAAATTCAAATCAGAATTATACATGCATCATAAATAAATAAATGATGCAGCGGAACACAGGAAGCAGTGGAATAAAAATAATAAGTAGAAATAATATACTAAATCTTTGTCCTCATCCTCCAGAAAATACGATGTTCTTCAATACACTGAAAAGCTCAGACTGACTCGAGCGTTGTGAAAAGTCAAAACACTTGAGTCGGAACTGAAAGATCTTATGTAAGTCGAATTAATCTAAAATAAAATGTGAGTGAAATGGTTTCAGAGATGTCACAGGATTTCCATCTCCTATCATGTGTACAACGTGAATATAATTAATAAAAGATTTCAAATAATTCGAGGTATCAAATTTAACCACTTAATAAAAAAATTGAAGTTTAACTTAAACCTTTAAAAAAAAAATTAATTCCAATACATAACCAAAATTCAAGAATATATATATATATATATATATATATATATATATATATATATATCATTTCAACCAGTATCAAAAATCAAAATTTTCAATTCGGGTTTATCATTTCAACCCATAAAGATTTTCTCTTAATCTAGAAGATCGTTCGGTTATGTATCATTTTAAGCGAACATGCAGTATATGACGATATAAAATACAACATCCATTCATCCAATATCAACAATCAATCATCCATCAAAGTCATCATCCAAACCAATCAATAAAAATCAATATAGAACTAATAATCAATAACAATTATTTAACTGGAAATTTATATTCAATAATAGATTTAGTAACGATTTAATTCAAATAAAATCAAATTAACTGAGATGACGATCTAAAATATACCAAACAGCCATAAACAAATTTCTATCACCTTGTGAATTTAATTTAACAAACATACGAAATTTTAGAAGTTGTGAGTGGGTCAAAACACCCACCTTTGAATTTAAATTGAATTTAAATCCATGTTAAACCCAAAATTCAAACAGTCTCAGAATCCATCCAAACAAACGTCAAAATGTCCAAAATTTCAATACGTTCTTAGCGGAGAAAACCATGCACAAATTCAAGCTCGTATGCAAAAGTTATTAAGATTTGAACATTATAGGATTCAAATTAAATCAAATAAAATAATATATAAAAAAAATGTACACATACCAGCCACGTCACAATCTTCCACCAGGCATTCTATCACATATGAAGCCTCACGCTTGAATTCTCTAGCCGTCGATCGCGCCATCGTCCCTCAGCAGAGGCCGCCGTAAGCTCGCCCCGGTCAAGCCGATTCTCCCTAGGCCACGCCAAGGGCTCCGAAGCCCCACGTCGACAAGCGACGCACCCAAAATGCCAACTGCCACCCCTTTTACGTAACCCTAATCCAATTTTTGATGGTAATCCAAGCGTCACTTTGACAAATAGACTACATCGATGCACTGCGCTTAACCCTCTCCATGCCGTGGTTACATCGATTTGATGATCCGGTGAAGACGATCACGATGAAAGGAACGGCCGTGAATTATTCCTCGAATTTTGGCCATACAGAAAATCAAATCAAAAAATAGACAGCACATCTGACTTGCGCTCGTTGAGAGCTTCAAATCAATATAAAATTTGATATTGTTTGAGGAGTTTCAATTTTTGATTTGGTTTTGAATTTGAAATTTAATTGGGAATGTATTTGTCTGCCATTGAGAAGGAGAAGTGGACAGATGAAATTATACGTACAGACAAACGAAGATATGAAGGAGCTAGGATTTATAACAGGCTATTTATAGGTAGGTCCTATGACGCCCCACCTCTATACCTACGCTAGCCAATAACACTACGGTGTAATGTTGTCAAGTAGCGTGGAGAATGAGGCTGTTGAGGAGCGACCATCCGTTGTTAGGCCTTATACTAGTATTGGTTATCTCGATAGGAGTGGTATATATATTCTTTCATTTTTCATCTCTGATTTATTTACTCCCATCGACATACCCCAATTCCAGTATAAAACGAACTACGATGGTTCATAATAGTTTAGGACACTAAATATAATAATAACACAGTTAATATAAATGCGGAACACAGATAAAACGAAAAGTCTCATATATACAATAACTAATGTCAGTTACAATACACGTGATACAATACATGTGATACAACTACAACTGTCGACACTGGAAGTTACATATACAAGTACATTGTCGTAAATAATATACATGAATATACAACATCCTATACTAAGACAACGACTACTCCAAAAAGTATGAAAAGACTTCATAGCTCTAGCAGCAACCCAAAGCAGGATATCTACAACCTGTAATAACTAGGTCTGACCCAAGTATTAAATTCCAAGAAAATAATACACGGGTCAGTCTAATTCAAACTCAGTTATTAGTGCACAGAAGCAATAATAATTAAGTAACAAATGGACGACAGTCCCAATAAATCTCGTCTATCCGATCCTTAAATAAAGAAATCAGATAACGATGAATATAACACGTAACAGTGTTAAACAGTAAATCAGCAGATTCAAACCATCCACAAAGATAAGTCAAAAGAATATCAACGAATATAATTTGGAAAACAAATTGCCAAATCGGCAATTAACAACAAAATCTAATTATTGAATAAATAATTAGAAACTCATAATCTAATAATCAAAAAGATAATTAGATATCAACTAAACCATCAAATTAAACCAAATCAGAATACGACGCAAAATATTGAAATATCAATTAAAAGTCAATTTGTGTAGGGCTGCAGTACACGCACGCGTGCACTGCCTCGCCGCTACATCATATGGAATACCAAAAGATCATTAAATCAACATAAAAAGAATATCAATAAAACATACTGTGTGGCTGCAGTTCACGCTTGCATGCACTTCCTTGCCACTACAGTGATGATGTACTCAAACGGGCACAAGGTCAAAACCGAAATACCGGATTCAACACAGGTGTAATTCCAAAATCAATATGAAACTCAGGTGCAATCAAAATTGAATAGTGACATGCACAAACACAAGAACATGTCAAAGAAACAAGTCGTAACTACAAAACTAAGTCACTTATGAAATGCAGAGGTCAAGTCAGTGACTCAACACAACTGCAACAACAACAAAAATGATCAACTACGTCTCGACCATAGTTCAAATCGACTAACAGAAAACAGGGACAACAACTTCTCTGTTTAATCCTATAAAATTTAATATACAGTCAAGTGCAAGCATGGATATCATTACAACTTAGCAATGCACAGGCTTCGAGGTGGCACCTCGCGAATACAAGGCAAGACTGCAACAAGACTGCAGTCATGAGAAGGTCAACAACAATCAATCAGGCTACATCAAGATGCGCCGGTCACTCTTAAGTACAAAGGCTCGAAGCACAGTGCACACCAAATCACAAACGAGCCTGAGGCTATAACTCAAAGCAGTCAAACCAAATCAAACTGTATATAAACAGTTCAACATGACCCAAAGTAATAGTGGTGAACCAAATGAAAAGTGCAACAGCCTAAACCACAAAAAGACCATAGAACAACAAGATGATCGAACAAGTGGACAATGTTAACAAGGCCACATACAAGCACATCACTACATTGTGCACAGTATAAAGCTCAAAGTGAACAGAGTCTAAGAAACTGACAACAAATACAACTACAAGAAGACAGTGCATAAACATGTATATACACATGTAGGAATACATGTAGTAACATCAAAACCGAAACCAGGCATGATAGGGAAGCTAGAAGAATTCAAATGGGCGAATAGAGGCAACAACTAGTGATGCAATATCACATAATACAGTGATACACATCAACAATGAAATGGGGTCTGGGTGCCTAAAAGTTCAGAGGCAATTATAAATGCAGGTTGCACATAAACAAAGACCATACGAGCTCAATGCATCAGTGAAACAAGTTCAAAGGGGGTGGCAACAAATTCTAACCGAGTCAAAGTCACAAATACTATGCAGTAAAGACTAACACAATAAAACATGGCAGTGTGCAGTTCAATGTCAAAGAAGTAGCCAAAGTCACCACATATACAACATCACAAGCCGAAGCCAACAATGCACAGTGAAGTGAAGTCGAGAGCAAAGAAGACAGTGTCGAAGGAAAATTAAAACCGTGTAAACCAAGTAAACAAGAAATCGAACCAAATCAAACAAGCCAGAAATTATCAACATCGATAAAATCAAGTCGAAGTCGAAACAACAATAACAAATAAGCAGACGAAGTCGTCCAATTTCGAATTAGAAATGAGTAATATAAATTACTCACCTTTGCCACGGAAGTGAAGACGAACTCGACCAATTTGAAGTAGCCGTTCGAATTGAGGAAGAGTCGATTGCCGAAGCCTTAATTACTGAAGGCCGAACGGAGACGAGAACGAACGAGCGAGCGCCATCTATCTTCTTCGATTTCTATGCCCTAGTTTCGCAGAGAGGGACGAACCCGACCTAACGAATTGAAGACGGCACCTTCGATTTTGTATGAGCCCTGATTTTTGAACGGAGAGGAAGGAGAACGAAGTCGCCATTATTCTTTCGTTTGATTTATTTTGTTAGGGTTGAGAAAATGATAAAAGGGGACGGGTCGAATAGAAATAAAAGGGAACGGCTATTTGCCCTTTGTAAATTTTCACCGCCTCATAAAAACATGGGCCACTACCTAATTTTCAAAAGAATTTCAACTTGATTTAAAAGTTCAAATAGCCATCAGCTATCAACATTAACCGTCTAACGACGATAATCAATTGATGCAAAATACTGGGTTGTTACCGGTCTGACATAGAAATGAATGGATAAGATTTGATTTTGAATGAACGATAAACGACCCGAAAAGATCGTTCTGCCTCCAGAACTAAATGGTTCATACCATATATCAAAATAAACGTTTTTAACGATTTTAAACTCAATGGAATGGGTTTCAAGTCCTAATTCCATTGTATGAAGAAGTTTTGCTAAAATCGGCTTATTTCAAATTGATTTCAAGTAAATTAATTTCTAGGCGTTTCGAGTCCGTACGATCAAACGATAAGTCCAATCGTTACGAAACTTGAATCCTACAATAATTCACCGTTACGGATTCGATGAAACTAGTTTCATAGAAATTCAAATTAGTGGCCAAAAATGGCTGTATTTCAAGTTGATTAAATAAATTAATATTAAATAAATAAATCATTTTTTAATTCAAATTAATTGAGTAGCCAAATTTTGACATTTTTGATTTCATAGACAATTTGGATAATTAGAAACAAGTCTGCATATGCTTAAGTGTCAAATATTCTCACAATTTACAGTGTTCAAGTACAACTGTAATTAAATTCAATTAATTTAAATTAATTCCAATAAATTGATTTTATTTTGAATTTCAATCTTTATATTCAATCAATTATTACTTATAACATAGTTAATATTCGTTGATATCTCGTTTCATTAATATACTACCATTTCCATCTTTTATTTGTGTTAACTACTATATTTCAATGATACTGATTTTTTTCAATTTTTTCACATTAATTATAATTTAGAGTCCCAATTAATTATTTATCTTAGTTTCATTCTTTTATTAGCTCAATTATTACCTCATGGATAAATTTACAGTCCTATTCATATTCTTACATTCAAATTTTTTAGTTATTGTCTTAAGTCACATTAATGTAACATCTGTTTACATTTAATTTCAATTAATTAAATATATTGGTAACAAACAACAACCATCACCATTTACTACAACTAAAACATTTGCAAGTTTATTATTTACAACTAATTGTTATAACTACTACTACCAATTTCAATTAATCATACCTTATTTCATTAATAAATCACCATTCGAATAATCAATTTAGCCTATATTAACTGCACTAATTAAGTGAATTAATTTCAATTGATTATAATTAAATTTAATAGACCAAATAAATAGGTAACCTATGATAATTATTACTATTAGCCTTTATCACACTTATAAATTCATTATTTACAAACAAATGTTACAATTTTTTACCTAACACTAATTTTATTCAATTTTAGTTAATTGTACACTAATTCATTAATTAATTAAATATTTACATTTTTTTTCTTTTTGCACTTTATAACTAAGTGTAATCTTCTAATCACTTTAGTTAATTGGAATTTCCATTAAATTTGTTGATAATTTGACTTAAATTAACTTTATTACATTTCCTTTTTATTATTATTCCAGTTGTACGTCTTAAATTTTAATTTCTTCCAACTTTTAATTACAATTTTTTTATTAAATTTACTATTTCAGTTACCAAAAATTATGGGTCGTTACACTGTGACGACCCGGAATTTTTGAGCATTTGAAATCGGAATATTTAATTGATTTTAATATTTAAAAGTAAAATTTTAACTTGAATTCAAATATCACTAATTATTGATAATTAAATTATTGAATTAAATAATTTGAAGTTGGATAAAATATTGAATCTGGAATTCTAAGCCTATTAAAAATAATTTGAAGTTGGATAAAATATTGAATCTGGAATTCTAAGCCTATTAAAAATAATTTGAAGGCTTGTAGAATTTGTATTGATAACACTGAAGATAATAGAAGTTGTAAAATTGAAATTAACAGTGGTTTATTCAGTTTTAAAATTTTAAAGTTTAAGTTGAATTTAAAAATAGCCTTCCGGGGCACAGTCTTGGAATTCGACAAAACCTATTTCATTGGATTCGTAATATTGTATTATCGGATTTCAATTTTCGTAGTAATTGGAGCAACCGTGTGAGCGTACGATATATATAAACGCGTTGAACTTTGTTTTGAAACAAATTTAAATTTAAATAAAATATATTGCTTTTCTTTTATCCTACAATAAGTACAACCCGCTACCCATGTGTCTCCTTCGTACCCCCTTCTTTTCTCTTTCCCCTTCTCTAATCTCCGTTCGAACTCATGCTATAAAAAATTATAATAAATGGCCGATCAACAAAATCGCAGCTCCATCTAATATAACTAAAAATTAAAAACCCTTTTTGTTCTCCCCTATTCCTTTTATAATTCACGAAATTGTTTCATATGAAATCATCGCTTCTTTCAATTATAAATTCCCTGACCTAATCGAAAAAACCCAGGGCAAGCTCGAGCTCGTGAGCGCGAGGCCGCCAACGTCGAGATTCGATGGTAGAGCCGATTTGGGGATTATCGTGTTTTATGGAGATTCGTGTGGGCTGTGTTGTCAGCAGCGATCACATTTGGTAAGAAGAGGTCGAAGCGACTGCTACGTAGGGAGGTTGGAAGGCTCGCGATGGTCGAAGCGTGGGAGTGACCGATTTGGGAGAACTCTGCGCCTGGGTTTGAAATATCTCGGAGGTATGCGGGTTTTATTTTTTCTTCATTTTTTTTCTTCGATTCAAAATTAGTAATATATGTGTATCTATATATTCAGAAAATGGTGTTTTAAATCCAGATCTTTATTTTGTAAACGGATTACTGTTTTGTTATTTATAGATAAAATAAAACAGTAAATAGATATAGAGATGAGGTTTTGGAAATGTAAAATTTTAAAATGTTTAAAGGATTTATATAAATCTGGTTTAGATTCTCTAGATTGTCTTATAAATATATATGTAGTTTTAAAGAAATAAATAAAGTAAATATACATATTTCCACTTACTGGTTTAAATCATAAGATAATGAGTTATGGAAATTTACTTGTTAGTCAACTTATTTAATTATTTTAGTTACTAAAAGAAAAAAGGAAAAAGGAAAAAAATGAAATTAATAGTTTAAACCAAATTTGTTAGTTTAAATTAAATAGATAAATGGAAATTGATTGTTCGATTTATTTCGAATATTAAATAACTATAAATGTTATACAAGGTCTAAAATAGAGAAACAAGCTGGATTGAAAGTGGATTGGAATGGTCTGCAAATTTTAAAGGGAAAGGTGAGTTAATCTCACTCAGTTAATTTAAATTTAAATAATTGTTTGAATGGTTGAATTGATTAATGTGCTATAGTATGGTATATTCTGGAATTGGCATATTATTGTGCTAACATCTGTGGATACAGGGAAAACAGGTTGGAGGGATCCAACTGGACCCCTCATCGTTTATTATTTAATATTCTCTGTTGTGATTACTTGATATTCTGTGATGAATATATTGGAATATTGAATGTTATGATTTGATTGGATATATTAGGGTATAATGAATTACCAAAAATATATAAATTGGGTTTTGGAAAGAAAATAAAGGAAGTAAATTTGTAAACGAAATAATATTAGAAAATTTAATAAATTAAGAATGAATTGAAAAAGGAATGGAAGTATGTTAAATACTAATAAATAACTTCGAGTTTGAAAAGAAAAGTATTTGAATAAATAGTAATTAATGAATTGTAAAATTACGTGATATTAATTCAAATGGATTAAGAATTATTTTAAAACTTAAAGTTTTAAATTTATCTAAAAGAATAAGAAGTAAATTGAGAAATCTAAATTGGTATTTCAATTAAAAGTATTCTAAATCACAATTAAGGAATAAAATCTGAAATTAAAGGATTTTTGAATAAATTAAGTAAATCGGAAATCAATTTGGAAATTGATTTAAGTGTTTGAAATTGGATATTGGAAGAATAAATTCAAGGTGGAAATTTATTAAAGGAATGAGAAAAATTGTTTAAAAATAAATAGTGATTTATTTTTAAAGGTTGTGTAGAGAAGTATATTTCTCTGGATAGCCAAGTATGTTTTAAGTAAATTTTTAAATATAAGATAAAAGTTTAACGTTGTTTTCACAAGCATGTTTTAGAAAATTTATTATTTCTGAATGTTTAAAATTCTAAAGTAAATATTTTTCAAATCTATTGCTGTAATAATTATTTAAAAGTGACTTAGCATTTTGTTTTTAGAAGTAAAAATCTAGTTTTATATTTTATAAAGTAACCTTATTTTCAAATATTCGTATAGTATATATTTTTAACAAATTATTGAAATAGTTTTTAACTTAAAGGTTTTAAAGTATATTTTAAAGTAAAGCGTTTTAAATTATTTAAAAATCTAAAGTTTTATGCTTGGTGATTCCAGTGGAAATAGAAATACTTGGAATTTATTCTGAGAAAGGAAGATAGTTTTGAAAACTGTTTTCAAAGGGTAGAAAAGCGAAAATATATCTTGTGAAGATATTTTTGAGGTAAAAAAAATTTGGAAAATTATTTATTGTTGGATGGTTGTTTGTGAATATTAATTGATAGTTAAATCACCGACTATCAATATTGGACAAATGCGTTGATCGTTTCGAAGAGACCGGGATCAAGATTTATTTCTCGAAAACCACTTCGATCCGGTTTGTACGTTTCGTGAAAAAGAGTTGGATTCGTAGATGGAGCTGTGAAGTGCAAGGGCTAGTCGCTACTAATCCTGAGGATATTTCCAAAATAGATGTAGTAGGAATAGTGCCTTCGGTTCCGTTCGAACACGGGGCGGACTTGTATGGATGAATGCTTTCGGAACATCGTCAGGTGGACGATGGATATTCTAAGGGATATGTTTTAAAAGGTAACGCTTAGCCTCGAGCCTCATCAAATGGGAATGACTGAAAATCAAGGGTTATGCAGCAAGGCTAGGTGGGTAGCACCCAAGCAGGGTGAGGTCATCCCTGTCTAGATGTCCCTTTTTGTTTCGGCTTAGTGGCCGGTTGCTGATCCCAACCGTGGGATGATCTCACTCGGGATTATCCAGTAAGGGGGAGTCCCGTTCTTGTGTTGCAGGGGAGCGGGCGTACTCCTCGGTACTGTGATCTAGGCCACGTACTGTGACAGGTGGTACCCAAGTGACTAGTCGTTAGTTGGAAATCCATTCTCCCTATGAGCCTTGTACGAGTTTTGTTTGTATTACCCACTCTGTGGCTAGTAGCTGGAATTTAATGATGTAATAATTTTTGCTATTTTATAAGTATTTGTATATAGACCCTATTATAACATCAGAGGATTTCAATAAAAATTGTTTTAGCTATCGTAAGGTAAAAACCCGACATATTTATTTGTGGCGTGGTCTTACGAGATGCTTTTGTTTTCAAAGGATTTTTGAAACTTTAATAATCAATTGGGTGCGTTTTTCTCACGATGGTATTCCAGACTGACTCAGGTGTTATTTAGCTGTAATGCACGGGTCAGACCGAGTATTATAAGATACATGATATGATGCTGTGGAGCTCAGGAGACGAGCTGGATGACGATACGTACTTTCGTACTTGTTTATATATATTCCGCTGTGTTGAGTTGTTGTGTATCCATTTGTATGTTGTTATTGTTGAACCGTGATTGATGTACTCTGATGATGATGTAATATATAAATTGAGATATTTGATATTTGAGTAAAGATTATTTATTATCTATTATATTTTATTCCGCCACGATAGTTAGATTTTGTTGTTGTTTTATGTTTTCTCTTCTTCTACCTCTTCTTCTTTAACCCAAATGGTTCGTATTTCTGTGCAACTTGAGTTGATTGTTGTAGAATAGTGTTGACTCAAGGGGTACGGATTTCCATGCTATTACAGTTGGTATCAGAGCTTAGGTTGGTGATAACCTTGGCTCTGGTGGGAAACTACTCATTTAAAATAGAGTCTGTAGTACTCTATAATGAGTTTGAGCATATTAATAAATATGAGCGCGTATTTATTAGTGAATATAAATTGTTTTAATGTTGTGTTGATTGATTTATTGAGTGGCATATGAACCTTTATCGACACGGTTTGTACAACTGTATCGAAGGGGTTTCTAAACATTTGAATAGAACAATTTGACACAGTATTGTTTTAAATGTGCGTGAATGAAATAATTTTACCCAAAAATATATTTTGATATGAAGAAAAGTTTTTGTAAACTATTTTAGCTGATATATGGTTGCTTGGATGTTAGAAATGATAATATTAAATTATTATCATCGTTGTGTAAAAATTTAACTAGAAAATTGGAAATATAACCAAAGTTAAGGGAATAAATTCATTATAAAATGAAATTTATAAATATAAATTATAAATGTAAATTATAAATTGAAATATAATCAAATGAGAATTTGTACGAGCATAAGCTGTGCAAATGAATTATAGTTAAAATTGATTTAAGCAGGATTTGGAATCTAAATTTCGGAGATTTGGAAGTATTTTGAAGATAAATACTAGCATTATTGTTTTGGAGGTATTTCTGAAAGGAAATTTGTTTAAAATGGATTTTGAAAGTGATATAGAATTGAAATCATTTGGATTATTGGGATAATTCTAATGATGACGGCCGCATCATCAGTATTCATTTTCGAATTTCTAAGTGACGGATTGCTGCCAAAAATTTGATTTGTTTAGAAAAGCTAGTTGTTTTTGAAAATTTCAAAGGAAATTTGTTGGGAATAAAACCAGGATTGGTTTGATTTTTGAGAAGTGTGATTTGAGATGTTGGAGATTTCAAAATAATTTGAAACCAAAAGTCGGGTGTTTAAAAGTCCTGATGAGATAGGTTATAAGCTTATAAATTAAGATGATTTTTAAATCAGGAAATAAATATAAGCTTTGAATGTTGGGAATTTAAATTTAAAGGGAAAAGTTAAAAATGAAATAAACTTGGATTGGGGAAAATAAAAATTTAACTGGATTGAAATTAATTGGATAGGCTGAAGATAATATCCAGTTGTTTTCGAATTAAGTTGAAATTGAATTGAGATTAAATAAATCTGAGTTAAAATAAAAATTGAATTGGAATAAAATCCAATTGAGTTATCGAATGGAATTAAATTCTTACCTGGACAAATGGAAAACAAATTGGATAAGGATTGGAATTGAAATAAATAAAAAAGAATAACGTGTACAACGATTAAAATGCATGGAATAAAATATACTTGGGTTATAAATAAGCATAAGGCTTGAGTTAAAATAAAAGAAGAATATATTCAAGTCTATAATGAATGGAATTGTGTAAGTAATAAGTTGTGACTTACAAAAATTGAAAAAAAGTGGGATAGAAACCCAAAATAAATATTTTTGATGAATTGGAAAATAAAACGAAGAATGCAAAACTTGAATCGTAAAATAAATTAAATTAAGAAAATTAAATAAAGTGATATTTGGAATTAAAATTCAATTATTGGATTATAAATAGGGGAAGAACTAATTAGAAAATAAATTAGTTAATGAAATGTGTAAATGGAGTTCAATGTAGTAAAATAGAAGTTGAATTATAAGCTAATAATAAAGAAAATATAATTGGAGGTGGCCTTGTAATTAATTAAATGAAACGAGTATGAAATTGAATTGTGGGTTAATAAAACTGGATGGTAAATTAAAAGAGAATGGTGGAATCAGAACTTGAGTTATAAATAAAAATTTGACTTGAAGTGTTAACAAATTGAATATAGTTGGGAATGTGTCGAATAAAGAAAAATGAAATTGGATTAAAATGATAATGGTTTGTATTGCAAATAAAATCCAAATATGTGGAAATAAGTTGGAAATAGCCCTGTAAACAATAGAATGAATTGAATCTGGAAAAGTTAAATTTTATAATAACTAATCAAATAAAACTGTAGATTTAAAATGACATTTGATTGTGATAGAATCAAGTTGGATAGAAAAGAAAGCTTACTTGCAAAACGAAAATTCATAATGGATTGAGTGGATAAACTAATTGTATTGAATTAATAAATGGATAGAATAAATAAGAATCAAATGGATGATGGAAATAGAATTTGTCGTAAAAAGAAATGGAAATGAACTTAGGTTATCGACTTAAGTGTTGAATGAAAGCCGAACTCAAAATGAAGTGTGGTTTAAGTGAGTTGAGAAATAGTTAGAAATAGTTATTGAATGAGATATCCTGGATTGTTTTCGAGCTAAATAAAATAGTTTGGAATAACCAAATATGGAATGAAATGTAAATGAATGGATCGTGAATAAATTTGGAAAGGAATAAAATTTAATAGAATGTGTCGAGCTAAATCAAGTGGTTTTGAATGGAACTTGTTTGAATAATGAAACTAGTTTGGTTAATAAAATGAAATGCAAGTGAATGGATTCAAATTTGAAATGCAATGAAAATGAGAATATATGGATTGTGAGTAAATTTTAAAATGGAATAGAATTAAGTATAAATTGAGTTGAAATCCATTTAAATTGGTTATAAAACATAAATACTTATTTATTCACATAGATGTCGACGAATTGCATAGAATAAATTGTCATTTGATGTAAATAGAAGTAATTAAGATGCTATGAATTGATAGGAGTAAAATAAATTGATTTTGAGAGCAATTGAATTAAATATGAGTTCAGTTTGCTTAAAAATAAATTAAATGGAAGCGATTGGTTTTAAACCATTCAAATTGATGAAGTTGTATACGAATGGATTGAAAACCATTCAAATTGAATGAAAATGGTTATAAATTAATTGGAACAGTGGAATTAGTATGAAATTTGTATAAGTTGCTTACGGAAAATGTTTGGGGTGAATTTCTTTTAGAATTCATGTGTTTAACCATTGCAACTAAGTGAAATATTGTTAAATTGCATATATTTGGCACTTACATGTTTAAATTGAGTAAGTACAGGTACCGGGAAGCCGTATGGCTAGATTTTGGGCACGCTAACTGTTAAATTAATAAGCTGTTTGCTTAAAAATGCTAAATAAGGTACGCCAACGCAATAAAAATAGGAAATATGTGTTTTTGGTTTTTCCGACCGTGTGGGTCGATGTGTATATATTTATATCTTTTGTCATATTGCAAAAGCTCCTCCGTACAAAGGAGACTCTACCAAAAAAATTCAGAAATTTTGGGAGTTAGAAAATTTTTGTTCTGAAAACTTTTAAAAAATTTTGGAAAATTTTGTTAACGACAAACGTATTCAAACTGAAAATTGAAATAAAATAGTAAATGAAACTAATTTAAAATATTGACATGAATTAGTTATAAATGGAAAATAAAATTCAAATATTCAGAGTTGAAGATAAATTGAATTCATATGGGAATAGGAGAACCAATTTGAATAAAATTAGATATAAACTAAAGTGGTGAAGTGGGAATAAATATAAGAAGCATATAAATTGCTTATACTAACTTAAGAGGGAATGGAGAATCCTTAAATGAGAAATTGATACTACTAATATAATCTAAGTCAATATTTGAATGAATAGATGTTGGCATTTTGTAAAGAAGTCGATAAAATGTTTTTTGGAATATTGTGATTGGATACTAGTACCAAGCAGGATATGCAGGTATTATAAAGGGAAAAGAGAACTGGTTTTGATTTCCGATGATAAAAATTGAATTGCCCGACAAAAAGGTATGTGTTTAAATTTATGCGAAATTTGATTGGGTTTTTGGATCGAGCCACTTGGCTTTTTGTTTTCTTTTTTTTGGATTTGGAAGGCCGTAGAGCCATTTTGTAGTTGTACCGAGCTAGTCGCGCAAAGGAGACGCCGGCGAAATTTTTCGAAAATTTAGAGAGTTAGAAAAATTTTGAGAAAATTCTGATAATTTTAAATTTGATTTAGAATTGAAATTTGAATGATCGAGCAAATAATATGGTTTGAAAACTATGGGGGAATTTGGGAAGTTAGTAGGATTGATAATGGGTCTTTTATAAAAGATAGCTGGTAGGATGTGGGATTGTTGATTTTTGGGAAAAGTAAACGGGTATTGGACCATTCTTCCTAACTAGTAATTTCGGGGACGAAAGTCTTTTAAGGGGGAGGAATGTGACGAGAATTTTTGAGCGTTTGAAATCGGAATATTTAATTGATTTTAATATTTAAAAGTAAAATTTTAACTTGAATTCAAATATCACTAATTATTGATAATTAAATTATTGAATTAAATAATTTGAAGTTGGATAAAATATTGAATCTGGAATTCTAAGCCTATTAAAAATAATTTGAAGGCTTGTAGAATTTATATTGATAACACTGAAGATAATAGAAGTTGTAAAATTGAAATTAACAGTGGTTTGTTCAGTTTTAAAATTTTAAAGTTTAAGTTGAATTTAAAAATAGCCTTCCGGGACACAGTCTCGGAATTCGACGAAACCTGTTTCATTGGATCCGTAATATTGTATTATTATCGGATTTCAATTTTCGTAGTAATTGGAGCAGCTGTGTGAGCGTACGGTATATAAACGCGTTGAACTTTATTTTGAAACAAATTTAAATTTAAATAAAATATATTGCTTTTCTTTTATCCGACAATAATTACAACCCGCTAGCCTTGTGTCTCCTTCGTACCCCCTTCTTTTCTCTTTCCCCTTCTCTAATCTCCGTTCGAACGCGTGCTATAAAAAAATATATAATAAATGGCCGATCAAACAAAATCGCAGCTCCTTCTAATATAACTAAAAATCAAAAACCCTTTTCGTTCTCCCCCATTCCTCTTATAATTCACGAAATTTTTTCATATGAAATCATCGCTTCTTTCAATTATAAATTCCCTGACCTAATCGAAGAAACCCAGGGCAAGCTCGAGCTCGCGAGCGCGAGGCCGCCAACGTCGAGATTCGATGGTAGAGCCGATTTGGGGATTATCGTGTTTTATGGAGATTCGTGTGGGCTGTGTTGTCAGCAGCGATCACATTTGGTAAGAAAAGGTCGAAGCGACTGCTACGTGGGGAGGTTGGAAGGCTCGCGATGGTCGAAGCGTGGGAGTGACCGATTTGGGAGAACTCTGCGCCTGGGTTCGAAATGTCTCGGAGGTATGCGGGTTTTATTTTTTCTTCATTTTTTTTCTTCGGTTCAAAATTAGTAATATATGTGTATCTATATATTCAGAAAATGGTGTTTTAAATCCAGATCTTTATTTTATAAAATGGATTACTATTTTGTTATTTATAGATAAAATAAAACAGTAAATAGATGTAGAGATAAGGTTTTGGAAATGTAAAATATTAAAATGTTTGAAGGATTTATATAAATCTGGTTTGGATTCTCTATGTAACAACCCGCATATTTATCGAGTTTACATTTAAATATTTTTATTTAAATATTAAATCGTTAATCGGATTTTGGTCCGAAAAACTACTTTTTGCAAACGGTCAAATTAGGACTCGAGACCACTTCCATTGAGTTCGAAATGTCGTTTACAACTTTTTAAGTATAAACATCGATAGGTTTGGAGGTAGTGAAATTTCACTAACTTTTCCCGCTTTGGACTTTGGGTTAGTTTAGCCTATTAAGCCCAAGTTCCAACCCTCTTCTCCTCACTCTTCATAAATTTCCTAACTAACTCAAGCTTTAGCATTAATGGTGAAGAGAATGGGAAATTAAAACTCCAAGCTCAAATTCAATTGCAACTCCATCATTCAACTCCAAATTCAAGTAGAAGATATTGGATTCAAGCTTTGGATTGCTTCTCCTTGCTTTCAAGCTTCATCTTCATAAAATTTTAGTGCAAAGGTGAGATTTTTATCTCACAATTCTAGTCTATAACTATATTGGACTGTTGGGAATGATTCCCTATCACTTTAGCATGCATATTTGCTTTGGTTTGGATTGGATTAGCGAAAAACTCCGATTTTTGGTGTTTGGGAGAAATTTCTGCATTTAGGTCGTTCTGGCCGTTTTTAGCTCGCTCGGAGTTAGGTCGTGTGGACCTTAGGTCGTAGGTCGCATACGAGTTAACCCCTAGGTCGTTCTGGCCATTTTTAGGTCGTTCGGAGTTAAGTCGTTCGTCCATGGGTCGTGAGTCGTTCACGAGTTAACTTTAGGTCATTCTGGAAGTATTGGCACTTCGGAGTTAGGTTGCTCACGAGTTAGGCCTTAAGCCGTTGGTTGCTCCTCAACAGCCTTATTCTTCGTGCTAGTTGACAGCACTTCTCCGGAGTGTTCTTGGCTAGCGTGGGTATAGAGGTGGGGCGTCACACTCTAGATTATCTTATAAATATATATGTAGTTTTAAAGAAATAAATAAAGTAAATATACATATTTCCACTTACTGGTTTAAATCATAAGATAATGAATTATGGAAATTTACTTGTCGGTCAACTTATTTAATTATTTTAGTTACTAAAACAAAAAAGGTAAAAAAGGAAATTAATAGTTTAAACCAAATTTGTTAGTTTAAATTAAATAGATAAATGGAAATTGATTGTTTGATTTATTTCGAATATTAAATAACTATAAATGTTATACAAGGTGTAAAATAGAGAAACAAGCTGGATTGAAAGAGGATTGGAATGGTCTGCAAATTTTAAAGGGAAAGGTGAGTTAATCTCACTCAGTTAATTTAAATTTAAATTTAAATGATTAAATTTAAATAATTGTTTGAATGGTTGAATTGATTGATGTGTTATAATATGGTATATTCTGGAACTGGCATATTATTGTGCTAACATCTGTGGATGCAGGGAAAACAGGTTGGAGGGATCCAACTGGACCCCTCATCATTTATTATTTAATATTCTCTGTTGTGATTACTTGATATTATATGATGAATATATTGGAATATTGAATGTTATGATTTGATTGGGTATATTTGGGTATAATGAATTACCAAAAATATATAATTATTGGGTTTTGGAAAGAAAATAAAGGAAGTAAATTTGTAAACGAAATAATCTTAGAAAATTTAATAAATTAAGAATGAATTGAAAACGGAATGGAAGTATGTTAAATACTAATAAATGACTTCGAGTTTGAAAAGAAAAGTATTTGAATAAATAGTAATTAATGAATTGTAAAATTATGTAATATTAATTCAAATGGATAAAGATTTATTTTAAAACTTAAAGTTTTAAATTTATCTAAAGGAATAAGAAGTAAATTGAGAAATCTAAATTGGTATTTCAATTAAAAGTATTTTAAATCATAATTAAGGAATAAAATCTGAAATTAAAGGATTTTTGAATAAATGAAGTAAATCGAAAATCAATTTGGAAATTGATTTAAGTGTTTGATATTGGATATTGGAAGAATAAATTCAAGGTTGAAATTTATTAAAGGAATGAGAAAAATTGTTTAAAAATAAGTAGTGATTTATTTTTGAACGTTGTGAAGAGAAGTATATTTCTCTGGATAGCCAAGTATGTTTTAAGTAAATTTTTAAATATAAGATAAAAGTTTAATGTTGTTTTAACAAGCATGTTTTAGAAAATTTATTATTTCTGAATGTTTAAAATTCTAAAGTAAATTTTTTTCAAATCTATTATTGTAATAATTATTTAAAAGTGACTAAGTATTTTGTTTTTAAAAGTAAAAATATAGTTTTATATTTTATAAAGTAACCTTATTTTCAAATATTTACATATTATATATTTTTAACAAATTATTGAAATAGTTTTTAACTTAAAGGTTTTAAAGTATGTTTCAAAGTAAAGCGTTTCAAATTATTTTAAAAATCTAAAGTTTTATGCTTGGTGATTCCAGTGGAAATAGAAATACTTGGAATTTATTCTGAGAAAGGAAGATAGTTTTGAAAACTGTTTTCAAAGGGTTTGAAAAGTGAAAATATATTTTGTGAAGATATTTTTGAGGTAAAAAAATAATAATAATAATTTGGAAAATTATTTATTGTTGTATGGTTGTTTGTGAATATTAATTGATAGTTAAATCACCGACTATCAATATTGGACATATGCGTTGATCGTTTCGAAGAGACCGGGATCGAGATTTATTTCTCGAAAACCACTTCGATCCGGTTTGTACGTTTCGTGAAAACGAGTTGGATTCGAAGATGGAGCAGTGAAGTGTAAGGGCTAGTCGCTACTAATCCTGAGGATATTTCCAAAATGGATGTAGTAGGAATAGTGCCTTCGGTTCCGTTCGAACCCGAGACGGACTTGTATGGATGAATGCTTTCGGAACATCGTCAGGTGGACAATGGGCATTCTAAGGGATATGTTCTAAAAGGTAACGCTTAGCCTCAAGCCTCATCAAATGGGAAAATCAGGGGTTATGCAGCAAGGCTAGGTGGGTAGCACCCAAGCAGTGTGAGGTCATCCCTATCTAGATGTCCCTTTTTATTTCGGCTTAGTGGGCGGTTGCTGATCCCAACCGCGGGGTGATCTCACTCGGGTTTATCCAGTAAGGGGTAGTCCTGGTCTTGTGTTGCAGGGGAGCGGGCGTACTCCTCGGTACTGTGATCTGGGCCACGTACTGTGACAAGTGGTACCCCAGTGCCTAGTCATTAGTTGGAAATCCATTCTCCCTACGAGCCTTGTACGAGTTTTGTTTGTATTACCCACTCTGTGGCTTGTAGTTAGAATTTAGTAATGTAACAATTTCGGCTGTTTTATAAGTATTTGTATATAGATCCTATTATAATATCAGAGGATTTCTATAAAAATTGTTTTAGCTATCGTAAGGTAAAAACCCGACATATTTATTTGTGGCGTGGTCTTACGAGATGCTTTTGTTTTCAAAAAAATTTTGAAACTTTAATAATCAATTGGGTGTGATTTTCTTACGCTGGTATTCCAGACGGACCCGGGTGTTATTTAACTGTAATGCTCGGGTCAGACCGAGTATTATAGGATACATGATATGATGCTGTGGAGCTCAGGAGACGAGCTGGATGACGATATGTACTTCCGTACTTGTTTGTATGTATATTCCGCTGTGTTGAGTTGTTGTGTATCCATTTGTATATTGTTATTGTTGAACCATGATTGATGTACTCTGATGATGATGTAATATATAAACTAAGATATTTGATATTTGAGTAAAGATTATTTATTATCTATTATATTTTATTCCGCTGCGATAGTTAGATTCTGCTGTTGTTTTCTGTTTTCTCTTCTTCTACCTCTTCTTCGTTAACCCAAATGGTTCGTATTTCTGTGCAACTTGAGTTGATTGTTGTAGAATAGTGTTGACTCAAGGGGTACAGATTTGCGGGATGTTACATACACTCTCCCCCACTCAAACCTTTTCATCCTCGAAAAGGAAAGAGAAGAGAAAAGAAGAAATTAAATAGTCAATATATCTTATTCAAAATATTAAATTTATAAAAAATTAATTTACAAAGTTAAACATTTCAAATAAAATATATCAATTTATAACAATTAAATCCTTTATCTTCAAGTTGACAAAGTTTGAAAAACATTTCATATTCTAAGTCTAAAGTTTATGAAAAATTTCGGCAAAGTCTTCTTTCTACGGAGAGGCTCGGGAGAAATCATAATATCAAAATAACATATATATCATATATTTTCAAAATAATATATCCCAACAGCGGGAAATAATATAATATTGCTAGAAAACCATAATCCAAGAACGTACCAATTTGTCGGGCAAATAACGCTTATTTATGAAACGAAAAGCAGTAGCAATTGCTTCCATACCTTTATTCCACTTATATTATCCAAAGAGGTTAATAATTATATAGAAGTGAAATAATTATATTGTTTTAAATTAATAACAAACAATCAAGATAACGTAACAACAATCACTTTCTACTAAAAGCATACCATCAGCACATAAAATCATAACAACAATCTTTTGCAAACAAGCATACGATCTTCATTGGGGATCAGAGTAATCAACCATTTTTGAAGGTACAATCATTAAATTTAATATAGTATTCATTTTGTTATTTACTTTTATTATCGATAGATTCAAATATTATCTTAAGTTCATAAATCTTTGCTTATTTCATTTTACTAAGCAGCACTACAACTATAACTCAGGTTTATAACTATTTTCATATTAAATTTCTTATTTATAAAAGTAAATTTCATTGGACACTTTCATTATTTAAGTTTTTCTTGTATAATATTTCATTACATATCCTTATTTAACATTGCAACTTTTAATATTCTGGTAAGTTATATATATGTTTCTAAGAATGTAATTGAAAGTTACACAAGTTATCTTATTTCATTTAGTAAATTGATGTTCAATAGTTATCATTTCTTATTTTCACATCCTTTTTGTTTACAAGTTACAAATTTCAAACTCCTTGTATATTCCATTTATAACTTAGCATTTAGTTTCTTACTTTCAACTTTAGAAGTTCCCATCATTAAATAGTTAAAATTTTATTCCATTGCAATAATTGAAATTCTAATTTAAATTTACTTTAGTTTATTCTACTGGTTTTTTTCTTCTCATTATTCACCTTTCCATTCATTTATTTATATAAAGATCAATCACTTACATCTTTTGTTTTCTATTAATGGTTTTAGTCATTAATAAATCATTTCATAAAATATTGCTTAAGCTTCCACTGCCTTACTTAAATTTATAACTTAATTTGGTTATTGAATAAAATTTTAAGTTTTTGGTATTCGCCCTTGAAGAGAAAAGAAATACTTCAATATATCTACAAATTCAATTAAAACATTTAACCACATTCACTTGGTAAAAATATAAGATATATTTAAAACATCCTCATAGCATTATGTAGAGATTTTTCAAAAGTCTAAAACAATGTTAGAAATTTATATCAAAACATTAAAATAAGCTTTAAAATAAAGTTAATTAAATCCAAAAATTTATTAGACTCATTATTCTTAAATAAATATAAATTCAAGATTATTAAATTGAAACTAATAGTTTACTCAAATCTTATATTAAATTTATAAATCAAAGTATAAAACTTTTATATCCTTGTAATAAATCTTAAACACTTGTTTAAAAATATTCAAATCATGGAAAACATTTATTATGGTTCAATACAAAAATTCAAATAGTAAGTAAAACAATAAATTTACTATTAGTACCTTGAAATCAATTAAATATTCCAAGCTATACTTCCAAAATAAAGATTCAAACTTATTTGTCAAGTATATTACTACAAATAAATTTCGCAAATCAATTTTTTATCTTTCCATTTATATAATATCTTTAAATTGTACATTCAAAGAAACTTACATAAATTTTACTTGAAATATTCATTTGAAAGCTTCCTTTGCAAATCAACCATCTTTAATACTTTAATACTTTTCAAAAATTCCTTGCTTTATTTATAAATATCATTTAAATATTTTAAATAACATATTTGTAAATATATGTAAACTATTTGAAAACAATTATTTACATCATTATTTATATTTACAAAGAAGCTATTGAAAACCTTAAATCCATTATTTACAAATTTATTTGTTTTTTCTCAAGATACCTTTCAAACATTATTAATAAATCAATAATCATTTACTTTAAATATGTTTTATTTACTTAATAACTTCTAAAATATTTACAACAATAATAATTTATATTAAACCATGTTACATATAAATGAACAATATTTTAATCATTTTAAAGTATTTAGAAATGAAAAAATTGACCAAAATATCTTTTATATAATACTTTATCAAAATACACTTATAACTCGATGTCTTACCAGGTTTATCCTCGTTCTTACAGACTTTGGCCACACGTTGATCAGGTGCAAGGCTAGAATTGTCTAAGTACTTAGTAGACCTATTTCAACACCCAGTGAAGATACTTAAAAATAGGTATGAGAAGTTCCGCTCAAAATCCAATGTCAAATGATGATAACACGATAGCAGCGACCCGTTGATTTACGCAATGGACACAAAACTTTCCAAAAGATCCTTCTACCTTTTAGATTCTAGAAAAATATCGTAGTCAGTTCATAAAAAAGGACCATCGACCCCTGCTATAGCGGTACGCTGCTGATTCAATGATTTACAAAATGGATGCACTTCCTTCTTGAAAGATTCATAAACAACATATCCCAAGACCAAAAGCGCCTCCATTGGGTAAACTAAAGAACCATCTACCTTGAAAAAAAATTGAGGAACTCATGAGTTTAAGTCCGGACAACCATATCAGTTCGAATCCATTTCTGAATTCACCCAAGTCTATTAGGGTTTATCGGTCGAATCCATTCCTAGATTCCCCAAGTCCTTCTTGGTCGAAGCATATCATACAATACTTCTTTGCGGAGGGTACTTCCCCATACCTCTTACTGCAAAATATAACATATCATATATAGTACCCTTTCAAAATCATAGCTTCAAACATCGCACTTACATAAATTCCATTATATATAAGATTTCAATTTTAATTATAGTACTTTCCAAAATCAATAATCTCAAATATATCAAATCATTCTTATATAAATTCCATTATATATAAGATTTATCTCTTCATATCGAATACCTTCCAAAATCAATAGTTTTGAAGATCACCTTATACTTGTATAAAGTCCGTCTTATACAAGAATCAAGAATTTCCAAAATCAATTTCGGTGTATGGAAAGTCATATGAGATTCAATATCTTTGCTTTATAAAACGTTTTGAATTTCGAATAGTTTCATATATAAAATCGTTTGTGAAATAGTTTTGTATATAAAATGGTTGTGTAAAATAGTTTATGAATAAAATAGTTTTTAAAATAGTTTGTAAATAAAAAAGTTTGTAAAATATTTTTGTAAAATAGTTTGTAAATAAAATAGTTTGTAAAATAGTTCTGCGCATAAAATAGTTTGTAAAATAGTTTTGTACATAAAATAGTTTTTAAAATAGTTTTGTAAATAAAATAGAATAAATAGTTTGTATAAGAAAAATAAAAGAAAACAGTTTTGAAAAATGGTTTTAAATTAATAGCAGTTTTGCATAAAAGAAAATTCCAACGTAAATTCCAAAGATATCCAACCCAACAACTTTCAGTTTCAGCGCCAAAGCATATCAACAATATTAGAACATAAGATGTACATATGTCATCATTTCACAAAATCACATTTAATCACTCGCTCGATCATACAGGTTCGCTTTCAAACTAGCATTGTCCATTCAACTACCCTAATGCGGACTTCGATATGGTTTCTTGACTAGAAACCATCATTCTCCTTGCATAGCTATATACTATGATTAGAGAATTCTATATTCAAACCAAAAATCCATAACAAGTATTCGCCACCAAGAATAGAATGAAAAATCCTAAACAAAATGGTGTAATTCACCTCAAACTTATGTACTTAAATCCAGATCAAATTAATTTTGCGAACAAAATAATATACGCACAATTTATCTATTTATTCCAATTTGATTCATCACAGTTACATTTCAACGAAATTTATTTTTTTATCTCATTGATTAACCCAAATATCCAAATATTCCATTTATTCCAATAATTGAAACTACCAATCAACAAAAATAAGTTTCACAACAAAACATTTCAATTCCATAAACAAATATTCAAATTATCCATTTTATTCTCTTTAATACATCATTATTGATCTTGTGTTTAGTCTATTTATTCAATCAACAATGATTAGTCAATGCTTATAAACTGAAAAAACTCAACTAATCAACAATAAATGATAATAACTAAATATTACCATTTCATATATCAAACACATTATAAATAACTTTATTAGTTATAAAATTTATTCCTTTATATATATATATATCATATAATATTAGGAAAAATAACTCATTTCAAAACTTATATAATTTTTTTTATAACACTAATAAATACGCGCTCTCATATACACTCAGACAAATCATTTTAGGGTATTACTACCCTATCTGTAATGTCCTGCCTTTTTGTACGCTTTAAATCGACGATAAACCACACACGTTAGACTTAAACCACACAGAAGGGCGGATTGTTATGGGGTAAATAAGAAAAAGCAAAGAAAGAAAGAAAACAAAACAGAATCTTGCAGCAGAACCAAAAAAATAATAATCAAATAAACAGTTCATGAAGCTGTTTTACAAAACAATTGATTATACTTATACAATATATATCAGAGTTACACATACCAGAGAAAAATCAACAACAATGCAGCGGAACAAATGTGATGCACTGGAACAATATTAATGCAGCAGAATAATACAATAAATAGTAGTAATACAATCTTCGTCTTCGACCTCTAGAAAAAAGTCTTCGAATCCTGAAATGCTCAGACTGACCCGAGCGAATTGAAAAGACAAAACACTCTAGTCATAACTAAAAGATCTTATGTAAGTTTCAACAGAAATAAGTATGAGTGTAACGTCGTCGGAGATGTTTACGGGGTTTGACATCTCCTATCCGGTGTTTAACGTGAGTGCAGTAACTTAAGAGGTGCTCGAGATTCACATCTCCTAAGGATCCATTAAACTATTTACTATGTAGTAATATTTCGCTATTATAATAGTGTCCAATAGTAAAATAAACTTACTTTTAAATAGCGTTAAGGTGTTACACATATAGCCCTTAACAAGTAATAGTGCCAATAGTCTATACACTACCGTAATAGCTCCTGATCTGGAGGCTACCAGAGGATACTCCATAGGTACGACACAAATCAAACTCGTACAAGGCGCGCTAGGGTAGGTGACACGACACACAAGGCGTTTCCAGGGTAGATATACCAATTACGCATCTGGGCTGGTGGTAACGCGTAGCGCGCAGCTACTGCCCACCTCGAGCCACACCTCCATATGAAAAATCAAAAGTGGCTAACGAATCAATCCAGAAGTCAGAGTATAACATCAAAGGGATGTGTCCGATAAGAGGGGATACCTCCTTGGCACGAGAATCGCTCATGTTTTAGCCACATTATGCCAACTCACGGGAGTCGGGTCCACGTATATACCTTAATAGAACGTCGCCACCATCCTACTTCATTTTGGAATCTCCACCATGTACACGGTTTTTAAAATGGTTTTCAGAGTTGGCAAAGAGTTGACAACTTCCGATCCCGGTCTCATCAACAACCAAACGTTATTATAACACCGCGGTCATTTTAAAATAATTTATACTTCAAAACCGGAATATAATATCCCTTTCAAAACCATATAAATACGATATCATTTCCGTTTTAAAAACTAAATCAATATGACATCATTTTATAAAACCCCAAATCAATATAATATCATTTTTATTCCAAATATATCGCTTTTCCAAGAATCAAGGTACTTCCAAAATTAATACATTTCAAAATCAAACACTTGAAATATGACACTTCCAGATTTTAATACCTTGAAACTCATAACTTCCACCACTTATGTGGTTTAAATATCAAAATACTTTATAAATTAAATAGCTTCTTTATTTTCACAAATCAAATTCCAAAACAACTCGAATTCTAGATTTGAATTTAATCCAAATCCCAAAATAATACACTTCAAATAAATTCAGTTTCTAAATAAAAAATTTCAAATTTTGTCGATTTCAAACGGATTTGATCCACAAAATAAACTCTTTCAAATTCAATATATTTCAAAGCTTAAATATTCAATATTTCAAAACTAAATTTTATAATTCATGTATATATATACCAAATTCACTTTACTATTATTTAGTTTTGAAATATTTGCTTAATAAATCCAATATCCTTTAAATACAACTTTAAATTTCAATAATTGAATATTTCTCAATTTATTTAGACTTGATATATTCACTTGAATCACCTTAACCCCTAATTAAGTTATAAAACCATATTCTATTAGAATCTGAATTTCAATAAGTTCCAAATGGATTCTTATTAAATAAAATTCTTAATTACATAAAATCTCAAATCAGTTTTCAAAACTATCTTCTCAACCTTGATTTATAAAAATCAATATAAACCCTACACTAAAATATAATTTAAGTAAATACTTATCCATATTATATTTGAATAAAATCAACTTTATTATTAACTTATTTAGTACTTTAACAATTTTATTCATAGTTCAAAACCAAGAATTTAACAATATATATAATAAAATTTAAAATATCCAGATCAATATCTCATAAAATCATATATTTCTTTACAAACCATAGAAATCATTTCAAAATACTTTTATATATAGACCGCAGTGTCTGTATATTTTCTATCCTATAATCAAGTGATACTGATGTTTATCCATAATTTAAAATAGAAATAAAATACGGTTATATATCATTTCAAACCGCAATCCCGAATGAATTTAGAAATGCATAACAACTTGCAGTTTATAACAATATAAAATACAACGACCATTCATCCAATATCAATCATCAACCATTCATCACAATCATCATCCAATTAAATTCATAACACCAATATAAACAAATAGTAAACAACAGGCATTTATTGGCAGTTTATATTCAAAATAAATTAATTAATAATTTAACTGGCAGTTTATATGCAATAATAAATTAAATAGCAATTTAATTCAATAAATTAAAATTTAACTGGAACGATGATAAAATATGCCAAACAGTCATAAATAAATTTCTAATCACATCAAAAATTAATTTAACAAACATAAGAAATTTTAGAAGTTGTGAGTGGGTTAAAACACTCTCCTTTTGAATTTAAATCCAATTTAAACCTAAAAATTGAACAGTCTGCAAATTCGTCCATGTCAGTGCCAAACTGTCCTGAATTCCAATACAAACCTAGCAGAAGAAACTGCGCATAAATCGAATATCGTATGCAGAAGTTATAGAGAATAGAATGATTTAAAATGAAATTTATATTAAAATAAACAAAACCGTTACCTCGTCCATGTCATCATCTTCTACCTATAGTCGTACGCGCGTAGACTTCCACAAACCCTAATTCGTGCCAGTAAGTCGAACGCGCCGCCACTTCGTGGCCTGCCGCCGCCGCGCCTTCAAAGCTTGCCTCCCCTTGATCACCACTCGTCGCCATAGCCACCATTGGCCACGATTTCCGATAGCCGCTGCCCTAAATTCACACCCCAAATCAAAAAAAATCTCACAATCTAACCGTCGAATTGCAGAACAAACACCATCGATGCACTCTCCATCGTCCACTCTACAATACGCAGAAATGATTCGATGATTCAACAACGTTCATCGACGCGCGATGAATGGCCGTGAATTAAGCCTCAATTTCTGGCCACCCAAAATTCAGATCGAGAAACGGACTGCAGACCTGACTTCCGCTCTTCTAGAGCTTCGAACCCATATAAAATTTTATATTGTTTGGAGAGTTTGAAATTTTTGATTTGGATTTGATTTGGAAATGTATTTGAGAATTACGTTTGCAGCCATTATAAAGAGAAGCTGATAGAACGTATAGAAATTAGGAATAAGAAATGAATTATGGTTATAACAGGATATATATAGGCAAGGTTGAAATAGAATAGATGGACCCGATTTATAAACGCGCTGAACGATGAATGGCCCGAAAAGACCCTTCCGACTTCGGAATGAAATTGGGTCAAACCATATATCGAAATAAATGTTTTAAAATATTTTAAACGCAATAGAACAGGTTTCACTTTCAAATTCCATCGTATGAATAAGTTATGCAGAAATCAAGTTATTTCAAAATGATTTCAAGTGATTTCAACTTCATTGATTTCAAGGCGTTTCAAGCCCATACGATCAAACGGCAAGCCCTATCGCTACGAAACTTGAAATCCTACAATAATTCACCGTTACGGATCCGATGAAACCGGTTTCATCGAAATCTGAGTCAGTGGCGAAAATGGCTATTTTTACATTAATTAAATAAATTAATAATTAATTAATTAAATCAAATTTTCACTTTCAATTCTAAAATTGACAATTCTTATCATTTTCATATTTACAAATCATTTACACTATTTTAACTAAATTTAAATGTAAATTTAGATTTGATTAATTTATCAATTTTAGTATTAACCACACTTTCATTAAATTCAGAAATTATAAATTTTATTTCCAAAAATTCTATTAAATTTATTTTTCATTCTACTATTCAATTCATTATTGTCAACGGATGAAATAAATACTGGATTCAAAATTTATTAGATTAATATTCTCATATTCCATCTTCATTTTAAATAACGTAATATTTAGATATTTCAATTTAATTTAATTGCAATTAATCCAATTATTGAATTTTACATTTCAATTAAATAAATAAAATCTTGATTTCCATTCTTTAAATCAACCAGTTCGTATTATGAATAAAATTAACATTACTTCCGACTATTACTTAAATTTACATTAACAAAACGTTAAATTTGGATTTATTGTAATTGATTACCAAAATTTATTTAACCCATTAAATAAATAAACAACCTATATTAATTGTCACCTATTTGCTTTCCATTGCCTTTATAAGTTTGTTACTTATCAACCCAGATTATTATTCCATATATAGCACTAATTTTATTCCATTCTATTTATGATACCCTTGCATTACATACTTCAAAATTTCTATATTCATCTTCATTTCAATTGCATAATATTTAATTTTAAATTCTAAAATAATTACGCTTTATTATAAATTAGATTTCAATGGAATGATTTGTTTGCCTTTCATTACACTACTAATTTCATTCACTTATGTTCAATTTATAACCAAACATAACATTTAGATTTTTTTTCATTAATTGGTATTCCATTCAATTCATAAATTTATTAACTTTGCTTAGCATTGTTTACCTTGCATTCTAGTTATCATTTCATTAATATTATTCCCAATTTTATTTCTTTCAGTATTAATTACACCATCATATTAAATTAACAAATTATAATGTTTCCACTATTTCTTTATTGGGATTTCATTCCAATTGTCAAAAATTAATTTTAATTATCATTGCGACATTTCATTTTTTAAAATTTGCTTCATTATAAATTATAAAGTTTTATTTCCTTCTAATTTTAATTACCAAAAATCTTATTAAATTTACCAATTTAATTAGCGAATTTTATGGGTCATTACACTCTCCCCCACTCAAAACTTTTCGTCCCGAAAAGGAAAAGAAGGGAAAAGAGGAACTTATAAATCAATATATATTATTCAAAACATTATATTCATAACAATAAGTTTACAGAATTGGATAATTTAAATAAAATATATAGATTTATAGACAACTAAATCTTTTTATATTTAAATTGATAAAGTTAGGAAAACATTTTAAAATTTTCTTAGTCCAAAATTTGCGGAAAAATTCGGCAGAGTCTCCTTTGTACGGGGAGGCTTGGAAGAAAATATAATATCAAATATAACAATATATAACATATATTTCCAAAATAATATATATCCCAACATGGGAAAAATAATATAATAACGCTATAAACAGTAATCCAAAACGTACCTATTTGTCAGGCAATTTATGCTTATATTATGAAACCAAATGCAGTAGCAATTGCTTCCATAACCTGCATTTCACTTATATAATCCAAAAAGGTTAACAATTATATAAAATGAAATATTTAAAGTTGTTTCAACCATAAACAACAATCAATACAACCGATAATCACTTGCAACAAGGCATACAAACATCACATAGAATCAATACAAATCAATCATTCATTCATGTCAACCAAACAAATAGTTATTCGTGTTCAAAACTTCAAATTGTACAGAATGGAAAGTAAACTATTAAGTGCACTATTAACTCAACAGTCTTCGGTGAAACTAAATAGATTATTCATACATCCAAACGAATTTAAAGTATCCTAGCCCAAACAACCATAAACCAAAACAAACAACAACAATTTCAAACAACAGATTAAGTTTATCCTTATTAATTCTATTCATACGTTTCTTGTTTGATTTCTCTTTTTCATTCATATAATGGTTTATCTTTTTAATTTACATTTATTTCTTACAATTTTATTTAGAAATAACTTCAACTTATGTACTCAAGTTTAAAATCTCTTACCTACAATACCCGCCTTCTATTATATTTAATTAGTAGTATTTCAATTATACTTAAGTTTATAACAACTACAACACCAAATTCTTATCTATCAAAGAATTTCATTAATTACTTTCATTACCTCAAGTTTATTACTTGCATAATATCTATTACATTTTCTTATTAACATTTCAACTTTTTATATATTTTGGTAAGTTATATATATATATATGCCTTTAAGAATGTAATTGAAGTAATATAAGTTTTTCTCAATTCTTTTAATTATTAAATGTTTAATAATAATATCCTTTGTTTTATATGTTAAAAATTTAAATTTTATTTTTATTTAATTTATAACTTAGCATTAAATCTCTTACTTCCTTTAGAGGTTTCAATTATTAATTACCTACGTTCCAATTCACTACAATAATTGAAGCTATTAATTAACGGAAACTTAAGAACTAAATACCGGGTTAAATTTCAAATCATTTTAAAATAACAGATAAATGTATACTTACGATTTACATATCAAATTATATTTAAAACAATATAAAATTTTCGTTTGTTTATCAAAAAAAATTTGCAGTAAAACTACTACAGTGGCCTTCCCACTTCGAAACTCGAAAATGAATGTCGATGACGCGTACACTCATCACCGGAATTATTTTCCAGCGACAGAGAAGGGAGTACAGAACTTATTTCTTTCCAAAGTTTTCTTTAAACAATTCTTTCAAATCATACTGAAATATTTGTATCAGAAAATATTTCTAAAAATAATATTATTATATCCCAAAACCATTCGAATTTTTTTTCAAAACCCAGAACTTAAGTTCTAAAATTTCAAATTTTCATTTACTTTATTTTAAATCTTATTTCAACAATATTTATAAATTTCACTACCTAACAACCAATATATTACAACCAAATATATATATATATATATATATATATCATTTATAAAATTCATTCTATATAGAAAATATAATAGGTCAAATTATCTCATTCACCTATATTCAAAACAAATATTGTGTCGGTCTGTCCTATTAAGTGTTTAGAAATCCCTATTGATGTCATAGCGTCCCATGCACCAACCGGAATTTATAAATACAATATGGAACATATTAACACAATATTAAAACCTTTTTATAACACTAACAAATACGCGCTCGCATATATATACACTCAACGACTCACCATAGGGTATTACTACTCTATTAGTAAAGAGTCAGACCCCACAAAGCTAAGGTTTATCGCTAAACCAAAGCTCTGATACCAGATGTACCAGACCGGCTGCTAGTGGGGTAACGCCCACCGTACCATAGATTGGTACCTGTGTTCTACTTTTATGGCCAGCCTCTCGACTACACCAACCCCCACAGGGACATGTAAGAGTAAGAGTCATCCGCTCGCTACCAAACCAAATGCGAGAACCCCTTATCATGCTGCACGCTTCAAGTGCATAGGCAGGCACACATGTCAGACGTAAACCATACAGAAGGGCAGATTGTTATGGGGTAAATAAGAAAAAGCAAAGAAAGAAAGAAAACAAAGCAGAATCAAGTGGCGAAACGACAAAATATAATAATCAAATAAACAGTTCATGAAGCTGTTTTACTGTGACGACCCGACTTTTTCTCCATAGAAAAGTCGTATCATCTTGAAGAAAGAAAGGGATAGAAAAGAGAAAAGAAGGAGAAGAAAGAAGAAACAACATCAGAATCTCAACAACGGAACGATTAAATTATATTAATAACATAAATATTACATAATATACAATACTAATCAGAGTAACACCGAATTTACATCACATACTAAATAGTTATAAACACCTGTCTAGTTATTACAACTCGATTCAACTCAATAAAGAAATACCAACACAGATAACATACAACGGAACTATATATCTACAACACAGAAGCCTCCTGCTCCATTTGCTCCTCCACAATTCGTCAAAAGCTAACCTGAATCCCTTGGCTACTCGTAAAAAATTGAGTACCCAAGAGTTTAAGAAAACAGAAGATAAACTCTGGGTCGGGCATGGGTCTGGTGTGAGTAACAGGTTAAAGTTGCTTAACTTTGAAAAATCTTTTGAAAAGAAAGGTATCACGTAAGACTTTCCACACATAAACATAGAAAAGTTTTTACCTTACGCTAACCAAAACATTTGATAGGAAATCCGGTGATATTATAATAGGTCTAGGGTTTTCAAATAAATATGAAATAGTTGAAATTGTTACATCTATTAAATTCCAGCTACTAGCCACAAAAGTGGGTAATACAATCAAAACCGTTTGCACTTATTGGATTGTGGATTCCATCAATGGCTGGGCTACTAGGGTACCGCCCGTCACAGTACGTGGCCTAAATCAACGTACCAAGGAGTACGCCTGCTCCCCTGCAACACAAGGCCGGAACCATTCCTTACTGAATAGTTCCGAACAAGACAACCCTACAGTTGGCGTACGTCCAACCGTCTATTAAGCCGAATAAAAATAGACCTCTAGACAGGGGATAATCTCGTCCTACTTGAGCATGACCCACTTAGCCTTGCTGCACCTCCTCTATTTTAGCCATTCCCGGTTGATGAGGCTTGAGGCTACGATTACCTTTCGAGAACACATCTCTTAGAATGCTCCTCGTCCACCTGACGATGTTCTGAAAGCATTCAATCCATACAAGTTCGTTCCGGGTTCGAACGAAACCGAAGGCATTATCTCATCACACTCATTTTTGGAATCACCCTCAGAGTTAACGACGACAACCCTTGCACTCTAAATCACCATCTCGAATCTACAAGAACTATCTCCGTCAAACTCATCACGGAATCATCCCCAGAGTTATACTGATGTATAGTCCTTACACCTCGAGTCTTCACTCTTCACAAGAGATTTACGACCTATCGTAAATTTGGATCGATGTGGTCTTCAGATATCCAAATATGGAAACCCGAACCCGGTTTCATCGAAATCCAAAGCGTGTCTTTTAAAGCCAAGTTGTTTTAAAGGTTTAAAACAATTCAATTATCTATATACACAGATAGATAAATCATAGATTCACATTAGATAATCAATATTATCATCACAACAGATAAACCATATTATCATTATCAAAAGGTAATCCAAATCATCATCACAATGCAACCAACGCATCCATATCAATCAACATTACTTATCTTATAACTGAGATTCAAACCATTCAAGGCAATCCATATCATCCATTCATATAAGCAAGGATTAATAATCACCAAATATAATTAATTTAAAATGAATCAAATTAATTACATCATTTCAAATTAATTTAAAATGAATTAAATTAATTACTTCATCATTACCAAACTTGCTTACATTATTATTAATTAATTATCAATCAATTAATTAATCATCCACCAATTATTCATTTTAATTAATCATCCCTGATTAATTAACCTTTAATTACATTCAAGTCATTATTCGCTAATTAATTTCTCAAATTAATTATATTCAACCAAATACAGTAATCAATCTCTAATTACTTTCTTCATTAATTAACTATAAATTAATTACATTACTCTTTAATTAATTCCTTTCCATTTGTTAATTATTTCTAATTAAATCCATTCTTAATTACATCATTAATTATAATAATTAATGATTTCTAATTATATTTCTATTTAAATTAATTACATTAAGTAATTAATTTTTATTTAAACCATAATTTTTAATCACCCTTGATTAACTCCATTCAGTAATTAACAACCCTTAATTACTTCACCAAAATAAATTAATTACTCATTAATTAATTATCTCTAATTAATCCCTTAATTAATTCACAAAGTAATTATAATGAAATAACTTCACCATCAAATCACTTCCAATTAATTACATATAGTAATTACCCTTTTAATTACTTCTCTAAGTAATTTCTCTTCATTAAATTACATTAAGTAATTTATACTTCACAAATCATCAAATGATTATTTTAAATTAATTCAACCGAATTAATTAACTAAATCTAATCAAATTAAACTCAATTAATTACAATTAGTAATTAATTCCTTAATTACTTCCATAAGTAATTATACTACACGAATGATTATCTTTAAATTAATTAATCTAATTAATTATTAAAACTAATCACATTAATTAATATAAATAATCCTTAGTTACTGACCTTCATTACTATTAAACAATTCATTAATTATTTTCTAAAATAATTAACTTATTTTAATCATTATTAATTACAAATTAATTAATCATTAATAACCCATTTAATTAACCCATAATTATTTAATTAATTAAGTGTTAATTATAACTTAATTAATCCTTTATTACTTGATTAATTAATTATTAATCATTAATTAAAACAAATCTTATTTATTAATGATTCATAAATTATAAGTTAATTATTCTAAGAATAATCAAATCTCAAACTTTTAAGATTAAACCCTTAATTATCATTTCATTAATTTATTAAATAAATTAATTATTCGTTTAATTACTCTAATAATTAAATGCATTACAAATCATTAAATTATAATTTAACTTTTACAAGTTTTAAAGTCAATTAATACCCTTAAATGATAAATAACACTTTTCTTATAAAAGAGATTTTACAAGAGTTTAAATCAAATTCCCATTTTAAATTCAAAACATTTAAATGTTTCTTTATCATTCAAATTTGCTAAAATACTTAAATTTATAAAACTTGAATTTATTTTAAATCAAAGATTCAGAATCAGATTTGAATCAGTTTAAACTTTATTTAAAACATTTCTTTACATTTTCAAATTCCAATTTAAATTCAAATTGTTTTTTATTTTAAACAAATTTGAATTTAAAAACTTATTTATTTCCAGCTATGATTCAAAATGAAATTTGAATTCATAATTTAATCTTAGATTTAAAATTTATTTTAAAATCTTGCTTAACAATTTAAATTCAGTTTAAAATTGAAAATAAGACAGTTTTCTAACCTGAAACGAATCCAACTCGAGCAATCACAAAATTCACTCGAGCCTCATCCTACCCTAACCCAAGAAAAATTCAAAACAAACTCGAGTAAACTCCAGTATCATTTTCATTTGAATCACTCAACTAAAAATAGTCAGGTTTCAATACCTAAATCTGTATCAACCCAATTACCCCAGCCTACAACTCAAAGTCTTCGAGTCCACTGACCTACAGCTCCAAGCAAAAACCAGAAACAACCCGATACATACACGAGTTTCCTTCTTCCCCAAACAATCAGTTGATACCCAAGAACGCCGTGCTCCTGCACCGCTGGAGCAACCATCTCCGTCCCTTGCGACCCCTCGCGCAAGTCACTGATCATCATTCAACCAATTTCGATCATCAGGTGAACTGCAGAACCCCTAATTCGAAAATGAGCATTCGAGCACAAAAAAAGGAACAGTGTCAAATCTACAATCGCCTCAACCACCAAATCCTGATCATCAGAGAATCAACGCCTCCGGCCACATCCACTTCCACACCCCATCTATCACCAGTTCGAATTAGGAAGGACTCAATCACTTACACTGGTCGCGGTGATCAATTTACCGATCAACAATGAAAACTAAGGCTTATCAACTTCAATCCCAAATTACCACCGCCTAAATGCTTTAATCCATCATCCAGTAATTTTCCATGATTCAACCACCACCTTTCCATCTCCAGAAACAACGCTGGCTACCCCGACCTTCTATGATGACCGTACTAACCAAAACATGTTTTCTTGTTAAACCAGAAAATACACAGTCGAATGCAAACTAAAAATTCAAATTATAGTTTTAAAAATCAAGTCATTAATCAAGTAATTGATTTATAAACTTTAATCAATGAATCTGGAACATTTAAATATTTCTTACAAAAGTTTTCTTTGCTGCATTTTGTTTTTCCAGTGTCATCATAGTTTTTATCATCATTTTCATTTTTTTTATTTAAATAAAATTAAACTTTAACTTATATTACATACATACCTGTTTAAATCTTAAACTACAACAATGATTTAAATATGACATCCTGAACTTGATCTGGATTTTAAACTTAAATTCTAGAACAGGCCCAAACACACATTTTTTTCACAGCAAGCATACATTCATAAAAACCCATACATACATTCAAAGTATTTCATCATATTCATCCACACAGTTATTTCAGAGTAAACAAACGACTAATTTATACTTAAGTTTATTAAATATAATATGTTACTCACTGATTTATATATGAGCAGAGCCCTTGTTTGAAGAAGACTTGAAACTGAATCGTGTCTCCATTTCCAAAACTCTGAGTTGCTTCCAGTTTTGTTTCTTTATAAACTTTAGTTTGCTTTTGCTTTTTAAAGACTTGAATCTTGATTTATTGCTTTGCTCCCTGATGCATGCATGTTTCCAGATTTCATTTGCATGCTTCCCAGAGAAAGCAGAGAAAGAAAATGCAGGCTTTGATGAAGTTTTTCAAAACAGAAATACAGGATATTGCAGAATGATTCATATGGCTTCAGATGATATTTTTTAAGGGGATTTGTAAATGATTTTCAGGTTAGTTTAATTTCTGGTTTTTTTGGAAGAAATGTTGGTGCAGATTGTTTCTTTGAGGGAATCATTTGCAGATTTCTAATTTAAACAGAAAACAGGTTTTTTTGAAGACGAATACTAGAATATGAAAAATGAGGGAAAATGTTTTTATATAAGAAATATTTTTTATTTCCTTAAATTAAAAGAAAAAGATAAAAATAAAATAAAATAGGACACTTGGTTTAAGTTTAACATTTGTCTTCTTAGTTTATTCTATGCTCAACACTTGTCAATTAGGTGTGTTAAGAAGCTTACATATGTCATTTAAGTATTTTAATTTATTTTAAATTGTTTATAAAAACTTTAAATCTAAATTTGTTATTTCTTATGTATATATATGAATTTATCCCTTTATGAATTAAAAAGAAATGAAAACAAAACAAATATAAAATATAAGCTTATTCAAAAATATTTAAGTATTTATTCTATTAAATTTCAAAACATTAAATCCATATTTTAAACTAATTTATCAAATTAAATTTTAAAAATCAAGTTATATATAGATGCATATATAACTCTTATTAAATTTAAAAATACAAATCCTATTTTTAACTAAAATTATTTATGATTATAAAAACTAAGTATTATAATTACTATTTGAAAATAACAAATTAAACCAATTAAATAATTTATAAAAAAGATTATAAACAAATTAAGATCATTTGTAATTTGTATTGTAAATTCTTATATATATAAATTTCAAGTAATATAAAATAAAACTTAGCTTTTATATTTATCTAATTTAAATTCATATTTTTAAGCTAAATAAAATTTTAAAAGAAATAAGACTTATCATAGTATAAACCATAACATTATTTATTAAATTTCTTTGAAAAGCCAATTCTTAAATTTATATCAAATTTCCAATTTACCAAATATAAACAAAAATTAGAAAATTAATTCATTTACCAAATTCAAAAATCAAAGCTATCAATTTACAATATATACAATTATATGTATTATAAACAGAAAACAATTTATTTTCTTTGAAAAGATAAAATCTACCAATTTAAATATTTACTAAAGTAGATTATTAAATCAATTCAAAATTTATTATCAAAAATTATCAAATCAATTTAATTTTTAACATAGATTATTAAATTTATATTGCCAAATTTCTGGGATATCACATTCCTTCCCCATTAAAGAATTTCGTCGCCGAAATTTAAAAGCAAAGTAATTTAATAATCTATCTTAAGATTTAATTTTGAAACACAAGCATATATTACCAAACATATGCTAACAACCATATCAACCAATTCATTCAAACAAAAAAAATTTAACTATCTAGACAAAATTCTGGATAGAACTTCTCCGAGTTTCCCACGTATATATATACCGAAATACTCGCTCTACAGAATCCAAACAATCAATACTATTAAGCTACAAAGCTCCTATCCAACTAGATCTACCAAACAGGATATCAGACTACAGACAAGTCTGACTCAACAATCACATCCTTCTGAACTGCTGGTTCCACAACCAGAGATAAGTCATACACATACTCCCTCAAAGATACGTGAAACTCATCGAATCCCAGTTATCCAAACTGGCAACTCAACCTTTAAAATCAAACATCAATCCTCACAAGAACACAGAAAAGATCCTAAATACCTCAAAGCTGACTTACCTAGTCTTACCCAAATCTTAAAGCTCCTTAGATCGGAGAAAACTTACCCAAAATCAAATCTCCGACTCCGGAATCCAAATTCCTTCGTCTCTTATCCACAAAATACTTCTGACGATCCTGGGCTGCCTTCATCTCTCCCGATCAGCTCAACCTTCGCTGATGTCTTCAAAAACAACCCAACAGAATGATCTCCTCAAGATCAATCCAAAACCAAGAACACCAACTCTACTCCACAACATCAGAAGACCAACTTACTTCTCCTATCTGGAAAAGATAAAACAAAAGCATTCCCAAACTGCTTCCGCTGCACAACTCTGATCTGAAGTAGAAGAAAAACTCGAGCACAAACTGGACAATACATCTCAGAAATATGATCCAACAGATCCATAAAGAAAACTCAGATGTCCCACCTGATCCTTCTACTAAACTAAACCACCGGTATCACTCCTGGAATACAGTCGATAAGAAAACTCAACCTCTAGATGCGAAAAAACTTCTGATAACTCAAGAGAACACTCAAACTATCGCAAGTCACTTTTGCGATCAACCAGCCTAATATCCAAAGAAAACTATTCTCTCTTTACCGATCAGAACAACTTATGCTTAACCAGCCAATCCATCGAAGAAACGGGTCCACTTTACTACTTCTGAATTCCACCTCCAGAAAAACTGCTAACCAGAAAACCATCTTGCTAGCACACAGTATACTCCGAACTGCACTGCTGACACCGACGCCAAAGACTTCCTAATCCAAATCTCTTCGAGAAACTCGGACCTCAAACCAGACAGAAAACATCCCGCTGGACCCAGCCACAACATCGAAGCAGACATACTTTCCAAACTTGTTCCAAAGAAAATTCTTCGGAGATAATCTAGAGTCACTGCATCTCATCACGCATCTATTAATTCTGGAGGTATCAAGATACCATTGTTTCCTTCTGCCCAACCGACAGATCCAAACTCTACTCATCCAACTCAAAGACGAACTCCGAACCTTACAGGTTACCTCCAGAGATCTATGAAATCTCTACACTCTACACAACCCACTCGAGACGGTATTAGGTCTACAGTCTCGACAGATACACTTCCAACCTCAACACTCAAAACTCCAACCATTGGTAGTAGTCGTGTTACACACCCCGCTACCTTATCGACCTTTATAACTTATATTGGAAAACCTGTACCGGTAACCCAACAATAGGTAGAAATAGATATATATATATATATATATATTTAAAATTACGAATACGCTCTCTCAAGAAAGAAATCACTTCAAAGCCTAGGTATTCACTCAACCTAGCGCTCTGATACCACCTGTGACGACCTAAGCTTTGCAACCATCGACAGCGGCTAATAACCGCCTTGGCTCACAGTGATACCATGGATTTTCTTTTACGGCCAGCCTCTTGACTGTAAGCACCTAGCAAACCAACCCGAAATGGCCTTATACTACCCCCGGGACATGTAAGAGTAAGAGTCTCTTACTCGCCACCAAACAGAAAGCAAGAACCCCTATCATGCGTGCACACAGCAACAAGCAAACCCAATCTCGGTCTCATCGAAATCCAAAGCGTGTCTTTTAAAGCCAAGTTGTTTTAAAGGTTCAAAGCAATTCAATTATCTATATACACAAATAGATAAATCATAGATTCACATTAGATAATCAATATTATCATCACAATAGATAAACCATATTATCATTATCAAAAGGTAATCTAAATCATTATCACAATGCAACCAATACATCCATATCAATCAACATTACTTATCTCATAACTGAGGTTCAAACCATTCAAGGCAATCCATATCATCCATTCATATAAGCAAGGATTAATAATCACCAAATATAATTAATTTAAAATGAATTAAATTAATTACATCATTTCAAATTAATTTAAAATGAATTAAATTAATTACTTCATCATTACCAAACTTGCTTACATTATTATTAATTAATTATCAATCAATAAATTAATCATCCACCAATTATTCATTTTAATTAATCATCCCTGATTAATTAACCTTTAATTACATTCAAGTAATTATTCACTAATTAATTTCTCAAATTAATTATATTTAACAAAATACAGTAATTAATATTTAATTACTTTCTTAAATTAATTACATTACTCTTAATTAATTACATTAATTAATTCCTTTTCATTTATTAATTATTTCTAATTAAATCCATTCTTCATTACATCATTAGTTATAATAATTAATGATTTCTAATTATATTTCTATTTAAATTAATTACATTAAGTAATTAATTTTTATTTCCATAATTGTTAATCACCCTTGATTAACTCCATTCAGTAATTAACAACCCTCAATTACTTCACCAAAATAAATAAATTACTCATTAATTAATTATCTCTAATTAATCCCTTGATTAATTCATAAAGTAATTATACTCAAATAACTTCATCATCAAATCACTTCCAATTAATTACGTACAGTAATTACCCCTTTAATTACTTCTCTAAGTAATTTCTCTTCATTAAATTACATTAAGTAATTTATACTTCACAAATCATCAAATGATTATTTTAAATTAATTAAACCGAATTAATTAACTTAATCTAATCAAATTAAACTCAATTAATTACAATTAGTAATTAATTCCTTAATTACTTCCATAAGTAATTATACTACACGAATGATTATCTTTAAATTAATTAATCTAATTAATTATAAAAATTAATCACATTAATTAATATAAATAATCCTTAGTTACTGACCTTCATTACTATTAAACAATTCATTAATTATTTTCTAAAATAATTAACTTATTTTAATCATTATTAATTACAAATTAATTAATCATTAACAACCCATTTAATTAACCCCTAAGTATTTAATTAATTAAGTGTTAATTATAACTTAATAGATCCTTTATTACTTGATTAATTAATTATTAATCATTAATTAAAACAAATCTTATTTATTAATGATTCATAAATTATAAGTTAACTATTCTAAGAATAATTAAATCTCAAACTTTTAAGATTAAACCCTTAATTATCATTTCATTAATTTATTAAATAAATTAATTATTCGTTTAATTACTCTAATAATTAAATGCATTACAAATCATTAAATTATAATTAAACTTAAAACCCTTAAATGATAAATAACACTTTTCTTATAAAAGAGATTTTACAAGAGTTTAAATCAAATTCCCCTTTTAAATTCAAAACATTTAAATGTTTCTTTATCATTCAAATTTGCTAAAATACTTAAATTTATAAAACTTGAATTTATTTTAAATCAAAGATTCAGAATCAGATTTGAATCAGTTTAAACTTTATTTAAAACATTTCTTTACATTTTCAAATTCCAATTTAAATTCACATTTCTTTAAAACATTTTTAAACAATAAACCCTTTTAAAGTTATTTTAAACAAATTTGAATTTAAAAACTTATTTATTTCCAGCTATGATTCGAAATGAAATTTGAATTCATAATTTAATATTAGATTTAAAACTCATTTTAAAATCTTGCTTAACAATTTAAATTCAGTTTAAAATTGGAAACAAGACAGTTTTCTAACATGAAACGAATCCAACTCGAGCAACCACAAAATTCACTCGAGCCTCATCCTATCCTAACCCGAGAAAAATTCAAAACAAACTCGAGTAAACTCCAGTATCATTTTCATTTGAATCACTCCACTAAAAACAGTCAGGTTTCAATACCTAAACCTGTATCAACCCAATTACCCGAGCCTACAACACAAAGTCTTCGAGTCCACTGACCTACCGCTCCGAGCAAAAACCAGAAACAACCCGATACATACACGAGTTTCCTTCTTCCCCAAACAATCAGATGATACCCAAGAACGTCGTGCACCTGCACCGCCGGAGCAACCATCTCCGTCCCCTTGCGACCCCTCGCTCAAGTCATTGATCATCATTCAACCCAATTTCGATCATCAGGTGAACTGCAGAACCCCTAATTCAAAAACGAGCATTCGAGCTCAAAAAATAGGATTAGTGTCGAATCTGCAAACGCCTCAACCACCAAATCCTGATCATCAAAGAATCAACGCCTCCGGCCACATCCACTTCCACACCCCATCTATCACCAGTTCGAATTAGGAAGGACTCGATCACTTACACTGGTCGCGGTGATCAATTTACCGATCAACAATGAAAATAGGGCTTATCAACTTCAATCCCAAATTACCACCACCTAAATGCTTTATTCCATCATCCAGTAATTTTCCATGATTCAACCACCACCTTTCCATCTCTAAAAACATCGTCGGCCACCCCGGCCTCCTATGGTGACCGTACTAACCAAAACATGTTTTCTGGTGAAACCAGAAAATACACAGTCGAATGCAAACTAAAAATTCAAATTATAGTTTTAAAAATCAAGTCATTGATCAAGTAATTGATTTAAAAATTTTAGTCAATGAATCTGGAACATTTAAACATTTCTTACAAAAGTCTTCTCTGCTGCATTTTGTTTTTCCAGTGTCATCACAGTTTTTATCATCATTTTCATTTTTTTAATTTAAATAAAATTAAACTTTAACTTATATTACATACATACCTGTTTAAATCTTAAACTACAACAATGATTTAAATATGAGATCCTGAACTTGATTAGGATTTTAAACTTGAATTCTAGAACAGGCCCAAACGCACATTTTTTTCACAGCAAGCATACATTCATAAAAACCCATACACATTCAAAGTATTTCATCATGTTCATCCACACACCTATTTCAGAGTAAACAAACAACTAATTATACTTAAATTTATTAAATATAATATGTTACTCACTGATTTATATATGAGCAGAGCCCTTGTTTGAAGAAGACTTGAAACTGAATTGTGTCCCCATTTCCAAAACTCTGAGTTGCTTCCAGTTTTATTTCTTTAAAAACTTTAATTTGCTTTTGATTTTTAAAGACTTGAATCTTGATTTATTGCTTTGCTCCCTGATGCATGCATGTTTCCAGATTTCATTTGCATGCTTCCCAGAGAAAGCAGAGGAAGAAAATGCAGGCTTTGATGAAGTTTTTCAAAATAGAAATGCAGGATATTGCAGAATGATTCATATGGCTTCAGATGATTTTTTTGAGGAGATTTGCAAATGATTTTCAGGTTAATTTAATTTCTGGTTTTTTTGGAGGAAATGTTGGTGCAGATTGTTTCTTTGGGGGAATCATTTGCAGATTTCTATTTTAAACAGAAAACAGGTTTTTTTGAGGAAGAATATTAGAATATGAAAAATGAGGGAAAATGTTTTTATATAAGAAATATTTTTTATTTCCTTAAATTAAAAGAAAAAGGAAAAAATAAAATAAAATAGGACACTTGGTTTAAGTTTAACATTTGTCTTCTTAGTTTATTCTATGCTCAACACTTGTCAATTAGATGGGTTAAGAAGCTTACATATGTAATTTAAGTATTTTAATTTATTTTGAATTATTTATAAAAACTTTAAATCTAAATTTGTTATTTCTTATGTATGTATATATATATATATATATGAATTTATCCCTTTTTAAATTAAAAAGAAATGAAAACAAACAAATATAAAATATAAGCTTATTTAAAAATATTTAAGTATTTATTCTATTAAATTTCAAAACATTAAATCCAAATTTTAAACTAATTTAGGAAATCAAATTTTAAAAATCATGTTATATATAGATGCATATATAACTCTTATTAAATTTAAAAATACAAATCCTATTTTTAACAAAAAATATTTATGATTATAAAAACTAAGTATTATAATTACTATTTGAAAATAACAAATTAAACCAATTAAATAATTTATAAAAAAGATTATAAACAAATTAAGATCATTTGTAATTTGTATTGTAAATTCTTATATATATAAATTTCAAGTAATATAAAAAAAAACTTAGCTTTTATATTCATCTAATTTAAATTCATATTTTTAAGCTAAATGAAATTTTAAACAAATAAGATCTATCATAGTATAAACCATAACATTATGTATTAAATTGCTTTGAAAAGCCAATTCTTAAATTTAAATCAAATTTCCAATTTACCAAATATAAATAAAAAATAGAAAATTAATTCATTTACCAAATTCAAAAATCAAAGTTATCAATTTACAATATATAAAATTATATATATTATAAACAGAAAACAATTTATTTGCTTTAAAAAGATAAAATCTACCAATTTAAATATTTACTAAAGAAGATTATTAAATAAATTCAAAATTTATTACCAAAAATTTTCAAATCAATTTAATTTTTAACATAGAATATTAAATTTATATTGCCAAATTTCTGGGATATCACATTTACAAAACATTTTATTATACTTATAAAATATACATCAGAGTTACACATACCAGAGAAAAATCAATAACAATGCAGCAGAACAAATGTGATGCACTGGAACAGTGTTAATGCAGCGGAATAATATAATAAATAGTAGTAATACGATCTTCGTCTTCGACCTCCAGACATAAAGTCTTCGAATCCTGAAATGCTCAGACTGACCTGAGCGAATTGAAAAGACAAAACACTCGAGTCAGAACTAATAGATCTTACGTAAGTTAAATCAACAGAAATAAGTATGAGTGTAATGGCGTCAGAAATGTTTACGGGGTTTGACATCTCCTATCCAGTGTCTAACGTGAGTGTAGTAACTTAAGAGGTGCTCGAATTCACATCTCCTAAGGATCCGTTAAACTATTTACTATGTAGTAATATTTCGCTATTATAATAGTGTCTAATAGTAAAATAAACTTACTTTTAAATAGCGTTAAGGGGTTACCCATATAGCCTTAACACGTAATAGTGCCAATAGTCTATACAGTACCGTAATACCTCCTGATCGGGAGGCTACCAGAGGATACTCCATGGGTACGACACAAATCAAACTCATACAAGGCGCGCTAGGGTAGGTGACACGTCACACAAGGCAATGCCAAGGTAGATATACCAATTACGCATCCGGGCTGGCGGTAACGCGTAGTGCACAGCTACTGCCCACCTCGAGCCACACCCCCAAATCAAAAATCAAAAGTGGCCACCGAATCAATCCAAAAGTCAGAGTATAATATCGAAGGGATGTGTCCCTTAAGAGGAGCTACCTCATTGGCCCGAGAATCACTCCTGTTTTAGCCACCTAATGCCAACTCACAGGAGTCGGGTCCACGTATATACCTTAATAGAACGTTGCCACCATCCTACTTCATTCTCGAATCTCCACCGCGTACACGGTTGTTAAAGTGGTTTTCACAGTTGGCAGAGAGCAAGACAACTTCTAATCCTGGTCTCTTCAACAACCAAACGTTACTATAACACCACGGTCATTTTAAAATAATTTATACTTCAAAACCAGAATATAATATCCCTTTCAAAACTATATAAAAACGATATTATTTCCGTTTTAAAAACCAAATCAATATGACATCATTTTTATAAAACCTGAAATCAATATAATATCATTTTTATTCCAAATATATCCCTTTTCCAAGAATCAAGGCACTTCCAAAATTAATGCATTTCGAAATCAAACACTTGAAATATGACACTTCCAGATTTTAATACCTTGAAACTCATAACTTCCACCACTTACGTGGTTAAAATATCAAAATACTTTATAAAATTAAATAGCTTTTTTATTTTCACAAATCAAATTCCAAAACAACTCGAATTTCTAAATTTGAATTTAATCCAGATCCTAAAATAATACACTTCAAATAAATTCAGTTTTTGAATAAAAAAATTCAAATTTTGTCGATTTCAAACGGATTTGATCCACAAAATAAACCCTTTCAAATTCAATATATTTCAAAGCTTAAATATTCAATATTTCAAAACTAAATTTTATAATTAATGTATATATACCAAATTCACTTTACTATTATTTAGTTTTTAAATATTTGCTTAATAAATCCAATATCTTTAAATACAACTTCAAATTTCAATAATTGAATATTCCTCAATTTATTTAGACTTGATATATTCACTTGAATCACCTTAACCCCTAATTAAGTTATAAAAACATATTCTATTAGAATCTAAATTCTAATAAGTTCCAAATGGATTCTTATTAAATAAAATTCTTAATTACATAAAATCTCAAATCAATTTTCAAAACTACCTTCTCAACCTTGATTTATAAAAATCAATATAAACTTTATACTAAAATATAATTTAAGTAAATACTTATCCATATTATATTTGAGTAAAATCAACTTTATTATTAGACTTATTTAGTACTTTAATAATTTTATTCATAGTTCAAAACCAAGAATTTAACAATATATATAATAACATTTAAAATATCCAAATCAGTATCTCATGAAATCATATATTTCTTTGCAAAACCATAGAAATCATTTCAAAATACTTTTATATATAGACCGCAGTGTCTGTATATAATTTTCTATCCTATAATCAAGTGATACGGATGTTTATCATTTCAATCCGTAATGTAAAATAGAAATAAAATACGTTGTATATCATTTCAAACGGCAATCCCGAATGAAATTAGAAATGCATAACAACTTGAAGTTTATAATAATATAAAATACAACATCCATTCATCCAATATCAATCATCAACCATTCATCACAATCATCATCCAATTAAATTCATAACATCAATATAAATAGATAGTAAACAACAGGTATTTATTGGAAGTTTATATTCAAAATAAATTAATTAAAAATTTAACTGGCAGTTTATATGCCATAATAAATTAAATAAAAATTTAATTTAATAAATTAAAATTTAACTGGAGTGACGATAAAAATATGCCAAACAGTCATAAATAAATTTCTAATCACATCAAAAATTAATTTAACAAACATAAAAAATTTTAGAAGTTGTGAGTGGGTTAAAACACTCACCTTTTGAATTTAAATGGAATTTAAATCCAATTTATACCCAAAAATTGAACAGTCTCCAAATTCGTCCAAACCAGCGTCAAACTTTCCCGAATTCCAATACGAACCTAGCGGAAGAAACCGCGCGTAAATCAGATATTGTATGCAGAAGTTATATAGATTAGAACGATTTAAAATAAAGTTTATATTAAAATAAAAAAACCTTTACCTCGTCCACGTCATCATCTTCTACCTACAGTATGCGCGTAGTCTTCCACAAACCTTAATTCGTGGACAGGAAGTCAAACGCACCGCCACTTCTGCCCTCTCGCGGCGTGCCGCCACGGCCGCGGCGCCTTCAAGGCTCGCCTCCCCTTGATCACCGCTCGATGCCATGGCCACCATCGGCCACGATTTCCAGCGGCCGCCGCCCTAAATTCACGGCCCAAGTCAAAAAAAAATCTCACAATCTAACCATCGAATCGCAGAACAAACACCACCTATGCACTCTCCATCGTCCACTCTATAATACCCAGAAATGATTCAACGATCCGAAAAAGTTCATCGACACGCGATGAACGGCCGTGAATTGAACCTCAATTTCTAGCCACCCAAAAACTCAGATCGAGATACAGACTGCAGATTTAACTTGCGCTCTTAGAGAGCTTCGAATCCATATAAAATTTTATCTTGTTTGGAGAGTTTGAAATTTTTTCTTTGGATTTGATTTGGAATTGTATTTGGGATTAGGGTTTTCAGCCACTGAAAAGAGAAGCTAATAATAGAACATATAGAAATGAGGAATAAGAATGAATTAGGGTTTATAATAGGGTATATATAGGCAAGGTTGAAATAGAATAGATGGACCCGATTAATAAACGCGCTGAACGATGAATGGCCCAAAAAGCCCGTTCTGACTCCGGAACGAAATTGGGTCAACCAATATATCAAAATAAATGTCTTAAAATATTTTAAACGCAATGGAATAGGTTTCACTTCCAAATTCCATCGTATGAAGAAGTTATGCAAAAATCAAGTTATTTCAAATTGATTTCAATTGATTTCAACTTCATTGATTTCAAGGCGTTTCATGCCTATACGATCAAACGACAAGCCCGATCGCTACGAAACTTGAAATCCTACAATAATTCACCGTTACAGATCCGATGAAGCTGGTTTCGTCAAAATCCGAGTCAGTGGCGAAAATGACTATTTTTACATTAATTAAATTAATAATTAATTAAATCAAATTTTCAATTTCAATTCTAAAGTTGACAATTCTTACCATTTTTATATTTCCAAATCATTTACACTAATTTACCTAAATCTAAATGTCAATTTAGAGTTGATCAATTTATCAATTTCAGTATTAACCACACTTTCATTAAATTCAAAAATTATAAATTTAATTTCCAAAAATTCTATTAAATTTATTTTTCATTCTACTATTCAATTCATTATTGTCAACGGATGAAATAAATGGATTCAAAATCTATTACATTAATATTCTCACATTCCATCTTCATTTCAAATAACGTAACATCTAGATATTTCAATTTCATTTAATTGCAATTAACCCAATTATTGAATTTTACATTTTAATTAAATAAATAAAATCTTGATTTCCATTCTTTAAATCAACCAATTCATATTATGAATAAAATTAACATTATTTCCGACTATTACTTAAATTTACATTAACAAAACGTTAAAATTGGATTTATTGTAATTGATTCCCAAAGTTTATTTAACCCATTAAATAAATAAACAACCAATATTAATTGTCACCTATTTGCTTTCCATTGCCTTTATAAGTTTGTTACTTAACAACCTAGATTATTATTCCATATATAAAACTAATTTTATTCCAATCTATTTATGATACCCTTGCATTACATATTTCAATATTTCTATTTTCATCTTTATTTCAATTGCATAATATTTAATTTCAAATGCTACAATAATTACACTTTATTATAAATTAGATTCCAATGGAATGATTTTTTTGTCTTTCATACACTACTATTTTCATTCACTTATGTTCAATTTATAACCAAACATAACATTTAGATTTTTTTTCATTAATTGGTATTCCATTCAATTCATAAATTTATTAACTTTGCTTAGTATTGTTTACCTTGCATTCTAGTTATCATTTCATTTATATTATTCCCAATTTTACTTTTTTCAGTATTAATTACACCATCATATTAAGTTAACAAATTATAATGTTTCCACTATTTCTTTATTAGGATTTCATTCCAATTGTCAAAAATTAATTTTCATTATCATTGCGGCATTTCATTTTTTAACATTTGCTTCATTATAAATTATAAAGTTTTATTTCCTTCTAACTCTTATTACCAAAAATCTTATTAAATTAACCAATTTAATTAGCGAATTTTACGGGTCTTTACACTATCTCTAATGAGTTAACCCCAACATGCTATGGCATGTCTAAACCAAAGCTCTAATACCAACTGTAATGACTCACCTTTTTGGACGGTTTAAATCGATAATAAACCACACATGTATTATTCCAACCATTCAAAAGGGAGGATTGTTAATGGTTAAATAAGAAAATAAAAGAAAAAAGGAAAAACATAAAACACAGAATCTCGCAGCGGAATGACAAAATATAATAATCAAATAAACAGTTCATGAAGCTGCTTTATAAATTTGATTACACTTTTACAAATTCAAATCAGAGTTGTACAGACATCACAAATAAATAAATAATGCAGCGGAACATAAGAAGCAGTGGAATAATAATAATAAATAGAAATAATATAATGAATCTTCGTCCTCGTCCTCCAGAAATTATAATGGTCTTCAATACACTGAAAAGCTCAGACTGACCCGATCGTAATGAAAAGACATAACACTCGAGTCAGAACTAAAAGATCTTATGCAAGTCAAATTAATCTAAAATAAAATATGAGTGAAATGGTTTTAGAGATGTTACGGGATTTCCATCTCCTATTAAATGTTCAATGTGAATTTAATTAATAAAAGATTTCAAATAATTCGACGTATTAAATTTAACCACTCAATAAAAAAATTGAAGTTTAACTAAATCATTTTAAAAAAAAATTAATTCCAATTCATAATCCAAATTCAAGAATTTATATGGATACACACACACACACACACACACATATATATATATATATATCATTTTAACTAGTATCAAAAATCAAAATGTTCAAATCAATGAAAACCGTTTGGGTTTATCATTTCAAACCATAATGATTTTCTTCTAATCTAGAAGATCATTTGGGTATGTATCATTTTAACCCATAGTGAACTTGCAGCATTATAACGATATAAAATACAACATCCATTCATCCAATATCAATAATCAGTCATCCATCGCAATCATCATCCAAGCCAATCAATAAATATCAATGTAGAACCGATAATCAATAAAAGGTATTTAACTGGCAATTTATATTCAATAATAAATTAAATAATGATTTAATTTAAATAAGTTAAAATTAATTGAGATGACGATTTAAAATATACCAAATATCCATAAATAAATTTCTATCACCTTGTGAATTTAATTTAGCAAACATAAGAAATTTTAGAAGTTGTGAGTGGGTTAAAACACTCACCTTTGAATTTAAATTGAATTTAAATCCAATTTAAACCCAAAATTCAAACAATCTAAGAATCCATCCAAACCCACGTCAAAATGTCCGGAATTTCAATACGATCCTAGCGGAGAAAACTGTGCACAAATCCGAGCTCGTATGCAAAAGTTATTAAGATTTGAACATTATACGATTAAAATTAAAACAAATAAAATAATAAAAAAATGTACACGTACTAGCCACATCACGATCTTCCACCAGGCACCCTATCACTCACGAAGCCTCGCGCTCGAATTCTCCAACTGCCAATCGCGCCACCATTCCTCACCAGAGGCCACCACAAGCTCGCCCCGGTCAAGCCGATTCTCCCTAGGCCACGCCAAGGGATCCGACGCCCCACATCGACAAGTGACGCACTCAAAATCACCGACCGCCGCCCCTTTTATATAACCCTAATCCAATTTTCGAAGGTAATCCAACATCACTTCGACAAATACACTACACCGATGCACTGCGCTTGAACCTTTCCATGTCGTGGTATCGTCGATTTGATGATCCGGTGAAGTCGATCACGACGAAACAAATGACTGTGACTTATTTCTTGAATTCTGGCTACACAACAAACCAAATCAAAAAAAAAGCAGATCTGACTTGCGCTCGTCAAGAGCTTCAAATCGATATAAAATTTGATATATTTTGAGGAGTCCGAATTTTTGGTTTGTTTTTGAATTTGAAATTTAGTAGGGAATGTGTTTGTCTACCATTGAGAAGGAGAAGTGGACAGATGAAATTATATGTATAGATAAATGAGGATAAGAAGGAGTTAAGGTTTATAACAGGCTATTTATAGGTAGGTCTGAAATAGAAATGAACGCATAAGATTTGATTTTGAATGAACGATAAAGACCTGGAAAGCTCGTTCTACTTCCAGAACGAAAATAGGTCATCCCATATATCAAAATATATGTTTTTAATGATTTTAAACTCAATGGAATAAGTTTCAAGTCCTAATTCCATCGTATTTAGAAGTTATGCAAAAATCAGCTTATTTCAAATTGATTTCAATGAAAGTAATTTCTAGGCGTTTCGAGTCCGTACAATCAAACGACTTCCATACTATCAAACAATTCCGATCGTTACGAAATGTGAAATCCTAGAATAATTTACTATTATGGATTCGATGAAACTGGTGGCCAAAAATGGCTAGATTTCAAGTTGATTAAATAAATTAATATTAAATTAATAAATCACTTTTTAATTCAAATTAATTAACTAGCCAAATTTTATCATTTTTGATTTCATAGACAATTTGGATAATTTAAAACAATTCTACATATGCTTCAGTGTCAAATATTCTCACAATTTATAGTGTTCAAGTACAACTGTAATTAAATTCAATTAATTATAAATTAATTCCAATAAATTGATTTTGTTTTGAAATTCAATCTTTATATTTAATCGGTTATTACTTATAACATATTTAACATTCATTGATATCCTATTTCATTAATATACTACCATTTCCATCTTTTATTGTGTTAACTACTATATTTCTATGATATTGGATTTTGTCAATTTTTTCACATTAATTATAATTTAGAGTCCAAACTAATTACTTATCTCACTTTCAATCTTTTATTAGCTCAATTATTATCTTATGAATAAATTTACATCTCTATTCATCTTACTACATTCAAAATTTTAGTTATTGTCTTAAGTCACATTAATGTAACATCTATTTGCATTTAATTTCATTTGATTAAATATATTGATGACAAACAACAATTGTCACCATTTACTACAATTTATAACATTTTCAAGTTTATTATTTACAATTAATTATTATAACTACTACTACCAATTTCAATTAATCATACCTTATTTCAGTAATAAATCACCATCCAAATTATCAATTTAACCTATATTAACTGCACTAATTAAGCGAATTAGTTTCAATTGATTTCTAATTAAATTTAATAGACCAAATAAATAAGTAACCTATGATAATGTTACTATTAGCCTTTAATCACACTTATAAATTCATTATTTACAAACAAATGTTACAATTTTTTACCTAACACTAATTTTATTCAATTTCTATTCAATTTCAATTAATTATATGCTAATGCATTAATTAATTAAATATTTACGTTTGTTTTCTTATATGCACTTTATAACTAAGTGTAACCTTTCAATCACTTTAGTTAATTGGAATTTCCATTAAACTTGTTAATAATTAATTTAAATTAACTTTACTACATTTCCTTTTATTATTATTCCAATTATAACTCTTAAATTTTAATTTCTTCCAACATTTAGTTACAATTATTTTATTAAATTTACTATTTTAATTGTCGAAAATTATGTGTCGTTACATTGATCGCATGGAGAAGATAACTTTAAGGACCCAATTATTATATTGAATTTCGATATTAATTTCAAAGCATTTCTATGCCGTACGACCGAATGGTAACTCCAAACATTACGTGAGAAATCCAATAATAACACATTCTTGATCTAATGGAATTGGTTTCGTCAAAATCCGAGACTACGCCCTGGATTGCTATTTTAACGTCTCGATTATAATATAAAATTTTCAATTTCTAGTTGTTCACTTTTAACTCCAATTTTGAATGTTAACGATCTTCATTGTACTTTAAATAAAATTTACATTAACTTCCAATATCATTTCATATTAAATTCAGAATTCAATCATTAAAAATAATTTCCAGTATTAAATTTAAACAATTTAATTGTTCAATATTTAACAAATTTCAATATTAGATTTTAAATGAATTTCAGTTATCAATCAATCACTTTATTTACATCCAATGAATTAAACATTTATTATTTAATCCAACAATTGATTGTAAACACATTGAATACATAGAATTATCTTTCAATACTTGTTATTACTTAGATCTTCAGAATTAGTTTATTTCAAAATTTTATTCAAGTTCATGTCTTATACTCACATTAAAAATCATTAAATTTGTACATTTTTAACCATTTTTATTTAATAATTACATTAAATTTAATAATTTAAAATAGCTAAAAATCCGGGTCATTACAAGGCTTCCTTAGGAAAGACCAAGGGTAGTATAGCTATGATATTGAATTTTGGTGGAGAGTCAATATGAAGGCTAAGGTTTCGGTGTAAGGCCATTAGTAGCAACCAAAATCCTACACATGACATTATGGTATAAGAAGGTGTAGGGCCTGTGTGGCCACCTAAAGCCTAAATATGAATTCAATAATTTGATGGAGCAAGGTCGATGTGGCATCTGAAGGCCTATTCACGACATTAAATAAAAGCGAGGTGTACGGCTCATGTGACAACCCAATGTCAAAAAAGTGATATTGCACTCGGTAACGAGGTGTAAAGCCTGTGTGACAACCCAATATCCAAAAAGACGCATTGCATTTAGTAACTAGGTGTAAGACCTATATGGTAAGCTAGAATCTAGATAAGATTTAGAATTCTGCAGTAAGGCATATGGCCTATGTAAAAGCCCAAGGTCCAAAAACTGACATTTTATTCTGTAACGTGGTGTAAGGCTTGTGTGGCAACTAAGGATCTAATGATGACCACGATATAAAGTGATGATGTAAGACCTATGTTGTAACAATCCGCATATTTTACGATTAAATATTTAAATATTTTATTTTATCGTTAGTCGGATTTAGTCCGAAAAGTTACTTTTTGCATACGGTCAAATTAGGACTCGGAGCCACTTCTATTGAGTTCAAAACACCGTTTGTGATCTTTTTGAGTATAAACTTTGATATGTTTGGAGTTAGTGGAATTTTGTCACTTTTCCACTTTTGGCTTTGGGTTTGGTTTAGCCCATTGGCCTAAACTATTTACTCTAGCTCAACCCCCTTCCCTTCATAACTTTACTTTCATTTCCTAACACTCAAGCTTCATCAAAAATGGAGGAAGGAATGGGAAATTAAAACTCCAAGCCCTAGTTCATTTGCAAATTCAACATCCAACTCCAAATTCAAAGAGAACCATTGATTCTTCCATTGATTTCAAGCTTCTTCTTCATTGATTTTGTGCAAAGGTGAGATTTTATCTCACATCTTTGTCTATAACTGTCTTTGATTGTTGGGTATGAATTACTAACACTTATTCATGTGCATTTGCTTGTGGTTTGGATTGAATTGGAGAAAATCCCAATTTTTAGTGTTTGGGTTCAAATCTTTAAAAATCCTAACTTTGATGTTTGAACATGTTTTTGATGATGCATCGAGGAGCCAATACGACCGGGTAGCCTATGGGCATAATCCCCTAGCGTCCGTGCTCGATCGGTTGCAAATTGGGTGAGTTTTTGCACTTCAAACTCTTAGGTCGCTCGACCTACACAAGAATCATGCTCGGCCTGCAGTTAGGTCGACCTGCACATTAGGTCGCTCCCCTATAGGTCGTGCCGTGCTAGGTCGTTGCTCAGCCTTGTCTCCTTTAGATCGTCCTACATTTAGGTCGCGCCCTATAGGTCGTCCCCTTAGGTCGCACGGCCTTGTTTATTCATTAGGTCGTTAGGTCGCAACCCCCTTAGGTCGCATGGCCTTGTTATTCATTAGGTCGTTAGGTCGCTCGGCTTGTAAGCTGCTAGGTCGCTCGGCCTGCAACCCCAAAGACACTCGACCTTCTGCGCATAGGTTGTTCCACCACTAGGTCGCTCGGCTAGGTCATTGCAACCACTAAGTCACTCGAACTTTCTACAGTTAGGTCGCTCCGTGTTAGCTCGCGACCACTGGGTCACGCCATGTTCTTAGGTCGCTTGCGCCTTAGGTCGCACTCCTTAGGCCGCATGATACTCCTATGCCCCTACAAACTTAGGTCGCTCGGCAGTTAGGCCACACCATCCCTTAGGTCGCTTGCCCCTACACTTATGCCGCTACCCCTTAAATCGTTTGCACTGCTGAGTCGCACCATTCCTTAGGTCGCTCGCCCCTACACTTATGCTGTTGCCTCTTAGGTCGTTCATCTGCTAGGTCACGCCGTGTCGTGTCGCAAGGGTATTTCCACTTTGATTAATTTGGAATTGAATCCTTCGGATTTAATTCACGTCTTCGTATGTGAATTTTTGTGATTTATTGTTTCTGTAACCATTTTTGTGGTTTGTCACTTCATTTCACTCGTACGAGAAATCTAATTAAACGGCTTCGTAAAACAAATGGTATGAAACGCTTGCGTTTACTTCGCCAGTTAATTCTTGGACTTGTTCAACTGAATCTCTTGTGACAATTTTCGAGTGGAGATCTACAGTTTGTTCGTAAATATTCAAGTTAAGCTAGTGGTTATGGGACATGAAGCTAAGCTTATATATTTACTAGCTTACTGTGATTGACACTTCTTGATGATCGTTGATGATCATTTTTGTGATTTAGACTAGCAATTGTACGATGTCCCTTTGTCTACGAGGGAGACTAAACCCTGTTTCTGTGGAGCTTCGGCTCAATTTGGTGGGGTAGCGACCCATGGTCTACGGGCCGTTTCATGGAGCTTCGGCTCAAAATTAATGGTTAGCAACCATGGAATAGCGTTTCATTTTGTGATACACGTGTTGGCGAGTTTTCATGCTCCCGTTTTGTGATAGGCCTCCCAACTTTTTTGTGATTTCTGGATTTCCATTGATGATTTCTGGAATTTGTGTTTTCACCAATTTTCGTGATTTACATTGATAAGTTTTATCAATATTTATGCATTGGTGAATTTGTGTGTCATTAACTTTTTTGATTGGCATTGGCATTATTGTCAATATTTATAGTTTGGTGGTTTGGTAAATAAAGAGTACGACATTCTTTTTTGATCTTTGAGAAGATTCTCGTGATATTGATCAATCCCTAGTTGATTTTCGATTGCATGCTTATCACAGTATGGCTTTATGGTTATCATATATTTATGTCATATCTCTTATTCTATATCATTTTATCTGATATTTATAGCTAGACTGATCCGTTTATTATTTTCTAATTAAATAATACTCGGGTCAGACCGAGATGTTACAGGCGCTTCTGCTTGACTTCACATCTGGGATTATCACCCTGGCTTTTGGATAACTACTTAGATTAGTAGTTTTTGTTGTATACATTTGAGATATAGACTCATTGGTGTATCCATTTTCTTTTGTATAGTACTTGTAGCTATTCTTTTGTGACATTGTGGATCTTGTTCGACCACCACTCTGATGTACACTTTCATGTGTTATATATTCATATCTATTTCTGCCTTTGTGATATGGATGTTTGTGACTGATTTGTGTTATGTTTATTTCTATGTTTGTCTCCGAAGAATATATCTAGCCACTTTGTAGTAGCTTTGAGTTTGTATCAGTATGTCGGATTTCTATAGTACTATTTGACATATCGGTGCTCGTACTAAGCAATTACACGGATGGTCGCTCCTCAACAGCCTTATCCTCCGTGCTAGTTGACGGCATTACCCCATAGTGTACTTGGCTAGCGTGGGTATAGAGGTGGGGCGTCGTAGCTTGGTATCGGAGCCAATCTTCGGAACAATGTAGAATAATCTTGCAAGGATCATCGTCCTAAGTCCATCTTAGGAATCGTGCTTTAGGATTTAATTCGAGTCTTCGTACCGATTCATCCTATTTTCTTTATGATTCCTTGTTTATCTATCAAGATTGCTTGATATTCAGTTAGTGAATAACCTTAATCTTCTTCTTTCTTTCTTTCAAAAGGAAGAGAAATGGTTAGACCTGGCCGTCCCAGCGCCGGTCAATCTCGTGCTACTCCTCAAGATGGAGTATTTATGTCTGCCTGGCAGCTTCTTGATGTAACGCTTCGATTTTTCGTTGCCGAAAAAACCGAATAGTTATGGGTTTAAGAAAAAGAAAAGAAGAAAAGAAAAGGTAGAAAAAAAGGTAGAAGATAGAGGGAAAAGAAAAAACAGAAGAAAATAGGACGGAACAGAAAACAACAGAACAACATCAGAATCTCACAATTCGCAGCGGAACAACATATAATAAATAAATGAATAATCTTTAAACAAAGAACTATATCAGTTATTACATTACATCACATTACATTACATCATATCATCAGAGTGTACAACAACAAATAGTGCAGCGGAAAAAGAAATACTATATAGTAGTAATACGCCATGCCATCCAGCTTGCCTCTAGCAACTCCAGAATATCCAGAATATCCTGATAAACCTAACTCTTGACTGCCCGTGTGGAAATTGGTGGGCACCCAGAGTTTAGGAAGGAAAACAATAAACTCCAAGTCAGTCATGTGACTGGTGTGAGAACTAAAAACAGTTTATTTATCTTTAAAATCAAAATAGAGGAATATTTTTAAATTCAATTCGCAATGCTTTTAAAAATGAGACTACCATAAGACCTCCTGCCACACACACAATGCAAACGCAGACTTGGAGAAGATTTCTCCTTATGATAGTCAAACATGCTTGATACGCATTAAAATCAAATCAATTTTGATATTATTATTAGTGCACAGTGTATAAAACGATTTCGAAAGTAGAATATAAATCTTAGCCAGCATAGGTACCATTATATTATGCCTACTATAGCTACTTCCTGAGGAAGCAGGTTCTACAACTAAAACCGTACAAGTTTCGTATTGTTTCTTTGGATTTCCAACAAATGGTCAGGCCAAGGAACTTCCCATTGCCACATGAGAATGCCTCTGGAAAGACATCCCCGAGAACCAAACCGGAACTCTGCCAACACAAGGCCGGGTTACCCCTGACTGGGTAACTACTGACACGAGCACGCCATTCCCCGATCGTAAACGACCTTTCTCACGGGATCCCGAAAACCAACAACCACAAAGTAATAAATTCGTAGTAACCACATAGGTTAAATATCTGGGCTCCATACCATGATACCACCTCTATCTAGAAGGAATACATACCCTAAAGGGAGCTACCCCTCATAACCTTGCCGCATCTTTCCTGTTTTGACCATTTCCGGGGTGTGAGGTTCGACGAAGTCACGTCCACAAAAACATACTTTATACAAAAGCCATGCTATGGGTCAACAAATGATCAACACAATGATCACCAAGATAGACGATCAAATAAACGATCCTATCACAATAATCAACACAATGATCATTTCAGCAACACTCAGCATGTCACATTATCAAATTGGGAATATATCGCTGATAACTTCAACTATATAACCTCTGAGCTCGTACGTCTCAGAGAAGGGTGTTAAGCTAAAAGAATAAATTCTTCGCCACCAACAGAAATATATTTGAAAGAAATCGTCTTTATATCTCAACTTGTAATGTCAGACACACAATCCATACAAGTTTGTTCCGGGATCGAACAAAACCGAAGGCACTTACAAAGAAGTCCTTGCAATCCGGATATTCACAATCCTGATCGGATTCACCATCACATATGGAGAACTCTATACCGTAGCTACTCGGTGCAGAGTAAATCGACAGGTCATCCTATCGCTCTCGCAAATACCGGGTCTTCAACACCGATCTTCAATGCAACTCACAATGACGTATCACATATTCGGAATGGGTTATACGACCCCATGGTCCTTTCCCGGTTAACCCAAATAGTGAGCGCTTATTCAAAAATAAGTGTAGCATTCACATTCAAACAAATCACATCAATTACCCATTCAAAGGGAAAATATTGATAGTCGGTTATTGAACTATCACTGGATATGCACACATCATCAGATTCCAAATAATTTTCCAAATTATTTATTTTCCAAAAATATCTTCACTAGATATATAATTTCAACACTTCAAAAATAAATCAATATTTATTTTTAAACAAATTCCACTTCCTTTATAAATTCCTTAGTGAATTTATAATTCCAAAATATCAGTGAATATTCGATTTCGATTATTCATTTCAATTTATCTTCAAAAAGATAAATTCTTAAGATATTCACTTTATATTGGAAAACATTTTCATACTTATTTATTCATAAGTAATTCACAAATTTTATTTATTTTCAACACTTGGAAAATATTCAATATACTTAAATCGAAATTAAGTATATATTTAATTCTTTAAGGAAATCATTCTCTTAAACATATTTATTTGGGCCAAAACGAATGTTGCGTAAAACATCGTTACGACAACCCAAATTCACTAGTATAGGGATTCGAAATTAAATAGATATATAAATCCCAATACTATACAAAACATTTCCTTTCGGAAATCATTTACTATAACAACAGTGTTATAGTCTACCATTCCCTTTTATTTCTCGAAAACGTCTATTTCAACAATAAATGTTGAAATCTATGGTTTCGAATCTCAACACATTTTAAAACATTGTTCGATCGTTTTAATTCTATTTAAAATATCACATTCTAAACAATTTCTTTAACTTATTATTCACTATTCAAAAATGTGAATATACTACGTTAACAATTTCATCATTTCTATTCATTTTATTTAAAGGATTCTTCACTGTTCAAAAACGTGAATATAACTCCATTAATAGGTTTCAACAATTTACTTATCAAAATAAGTCATTTGCGAATTTATAAAACAACGTTTATAAATTCCATTTCTATTTATTTATAAAAACTCCCTTTTTATAAATTCTTTTATTAACCTATTCCAGTTTATAACTCAATTATAAATTAAAAGTTCATATTATAAGTTAAATACTTATAAAACGATTATTTTACAAAATCGTTCTTTTTAAAGACTTTCCAATTTATAAATCTTATAACTTATAAGATCCATTTATTTAACCAATCTATTCTTCAAATAATTTCACCAAATTTATAAATCTTACTATTTATAAATTTCTTTTATAACTTCACAGTTTATAATTCCATAAATTTCATTCAATTATGAAATTCATTTCCACTTCATTCAAACACTTATAAAAACTCGTCTTAAAATGTCAATATTTCAATTTATAAATATCCATTTATAAATCTCTTAATATAAATCAATTTATATTATTCTTTAAAACGACTTTAATCTCCTTTATTATTTCACCATTTTGATTCATAAAATAATTAAATTTTTATAAATCCTATATTTAAACTTTTCACAATAATTCTAAAATATCTCGATTTAACTAATTTATAAATCAATAGCATCATATTCTCAAAAATCAGTTTTTAACTGTATTTCACAAAAATCATAATTTTTATAACATTAAAAATTATAACTTTTATTTATTTAAAATGGATCAATTCCAAAATATAGTATATTCTCAAAAATCAACTTTAAAAATCATTTTTAAAGTTCCAAATTTGGTCCAATGATGCTACATACCAAATAGTCAATCACGACAACAACGATATCATATATCGATATGATAATCAATCAAATATCAAAATATCTGAATTCAAATAAATACTGTTGAGGAATCCTGTTGGATCCCTCCAACCTGTTTTCCTGCATCCACAAACATTAGCACAATACCAATTTCGCCCCAGTACGAAATTATCGCGGTATATGGGATTTAAATATTATCCGCTTAATAACGGCGTAATAGGGTCTCATCCGCTAAACAAAAAATGCGGGAAATCAATAACTCCAATATATACATATGCCAATATATATATATTGCTATTATATATAATACCAATTTCACTGTTTATGAAATATTCGCGGTATATGTTTTTAATAAATAACATCCGCTTACTAACGGCGCATAATGTCTATTTTAACAATCAATAGATATCAATCATCATTCATACATGCATTCAAATATTTTAAATCTAACTATTTAAAATAAAATCGAAACTATTCGATTGAGTGAGAACTTCTCACCTTGATTTTAAATTCCGTTTTAGCGATTTATTTCGAATAAAATTAAACGGACGTTTAATTTTACCCAAAATTCTCACTAACTCCAAACGACTCCAAACCAACTCCATCACGTAGTGCTCGTCCATACGATTCCAACGCAACTGAGTTTGCATTTTTTCGACCTCGTATGAAAAAGTTATGAATTTTTGAAGTTTACACGTATTTATATTAACAAATTACAACATAACTTTAATAATTAAAACCCTACATTAAATCAGAGCCACACGATCCAACTCCTCTCCATCAGGCCGTCCACCCCATCATCTCCCTCATTCACGTTCACAACATTTCCAGGCCGCCATCACAACCCATCCTTAGCCAACTAGGGTTTGATAATACACCCTCATTTCTCGACGAAATTCGATCAAACCACTGGCAAATCGAAGCTCTTCGCGAGAGCTACCACCACCATCCCCCACCTGAAGCTCGGCCACCTGTAGAGCCTTGGAATGCGTGCGAAAATCTGCAGGTTCTGCCCCACATAGCTCCCTCCACGCGACTCCAAACACGATCTCAACCGTATGGATCGAAAGCTCTCGTCGTGCTCTCCAACCTTCGTGTTGAACACTTTGGCTAAATCTTTGTAGATTGAGAGAGATTGAGGGGGAAAGGAGAATGATTTCTGGCCCTTGGTTGTATAAGTGGCGGCTAGGGTTAAAAAATTAGGGTTTTAGTTATTTTTTTTATCAAATTATGAAGAGTGGTGGTGTATTTATAGAGTTTCGTTCGACACTATTCATCCGGAAATTCCGAACTCCGATTTACGCGCCGTAACCAGCGTTTCTAGGGTTTACCCCGCGTTTCGGACACAATGGAACAGGTTTCGAAAGCTAATTCGGACATCTGTGCGAGTTATGACTGTAAACGCTCAATTTGAATTAAACCGATTTAAGTCGATTTCTAGGCGTTTTAATTTGTAACGGACAAACGGTAAATCCAATTGACTTGAAATTTGAAACCTTACAATAATATCACATTACGGATCCGATGAAACTGGTTTCGTCGAAATCCGAGACTTTTTGAAAAATGGCTATTTTCACTCGTCAAATTTAAATTAAAAATAAATCGATGCGTTTCGAGCTGCCACGATCAAACGATAACTCCGATTGACACGAAAATTGAAATCCGGCAATAACTAACTATTACGGATCCAATGAAACTAGTTTCGTTCAATTCTGAGACTGTTCAAAAATTGGCTATTTTCACTAGTCGATTTTAATATTAAAATATTCAATTTTCACAACTTAACTTTAAATTCGATTTTAAAAGTTCTAAAATATCTTTCTAACTCCCATATGATAAAATAAAATTTTACAAATCATTTTCAATCATATTTAACTATATTTCAAATTATTTCCATAATTTAACGTATTAAATTATCGATTTAATTATCCAATTAAATCCAATAATTCAAATAAAAATTTATTCGACTAATAAATTCACTTATTAATATTTAAAATTAATTAAATATTCAAATTTTAATTTCTAAAAATTCTGGGTCGTTACAATCTTCCCCACTTAAAAGAATTTCGTCCTCGAAATTACAAGTAAGAAAAATTACAGAATTTATTATTTTTCCAAAAATTCATAATTAAATTCCTTATAATACTTTACTAAGTTTTCAAATCATACTTAGTTATCTTTTTAAAAACAACTACTATTGTTTAACTTTCCATTCCAAAATCAAAGTTAAAGTTTTCAAAATTTTCCAATTTTCTCAAAATTTTCTAACGCCTTAAATTTTCGGAAAAATTCGCCATAGTCTCCTTTGCGCGGCTCGATCCGAAAAAAAAATGACAGTATATATATCACAAATATACATCTCATCAAGTAATGAGGCATCCCGAAGGGAAAAAAGTGTAAAAGTACGATATTTAATCCGAGATATGTACCTTATATTTTATTAGCGAGCATATACGGCTAATATAGCGCAAAAGCGAGCTCCAAATGCGAAGCAAACGCGATCCGCACCTACTAATCACTCAACAAACAACATGAGAATCATGTATATATGCAATAGTATCAATATACAATCATATAGCAACATAATAACTATATATGTCAACATAGCAAATGCAACATATTCAAACATCAACCAACTATCATCCATAACCAATAGATATTCATTCATACTTTAATATTAATGAATTGGTTTTCAATTTAATCACATTTGATTCATTTACATTGGATTTTATCAACTTTCATTCATATTTCAATTAGTTAACATTTACTAATTAAATCCAATTCACATTCAATTCTATTCAAATTTATTTACCTTTAATTTGAATTCAATTATATAGCTTTCAGTTTCATTAACACTTAATGAATTATATACAATCAATTAACAACCATATAACAATCAATGTATATTCATTACAACCAAATTCCTTTGCTTACAATTGGTTTAATTTAATTGATTTTCATTCAATTATTCAACTTTCTAATAACATTAGAATTTTAATGAATTAACACTTATATTCATTATTTCATTCCAATTTATTCACATTCAATTGATTAACATTCAATCCATTCATTCAATTCAATTACAACAGTTGAATTTCATTTATATAACTCAAGTTCATATCTATCACTTAATTTTATCAATTTACTTTGATACTAATATCAACTTCATTCCATATCACTTAAGTTATATTCCATTTAATAAACATCACTTGTTTTACATAACCTAAATTCATTTTTATTTACAACTCATATTCATAAATATATTCATATAGTTTCACTTCTTATATATAAGTTTATTTCACAATTGCAAATCACTTTAATTATAATTCAATTCTTATAATTCTTTTTGCTTATACAATTATTCCTTTATTTAGATTATTCGAACAACTAAACAATCAACTTATATACACTTTAATAATTCTGAAAAATTATTTCTTTTATATATAAAATATACTCAAGGCAAAAATTATTTCATTTACCCAATTTTAAACAATACCGTGTCGAATTGTTCTATTTAAGTGTTTAGAAACCCCTTCGGCATAGTCTTGCGGACCACGCTGGCGAAAGTTCATATGCCACTCAATAAACCAATCATCACAATATAAAACAATTTTATATTCACTAACAAATACGCTCTCATAGCTATTATTACACTCAAACTCAATCTAGAGCACTCCTGACTCTATCTCTAATGAGTTATACCCAACAGAACCATGGTTGTCGCTTAACCATATGCTCTGATACCAAATGTAACGCTTCAATTTTTCGTTGCCGAAATAACCAAATAGTTATGGGTTTAAGAAAAAGAAAAGAAGAAAAGAAAAAGTAGAAAAAAAGGTAGAAGATAGAGGGAAAAGAAAAAACAGAGGAAAATAGGACGGAACAGAAAACAACAGAACAACATCAGAATCTCACAATTCGCAGCGGAACAACATATAATAAATAAATGAATAATCTTTAAACAAAGAACTATATCAGTTACTACATTACATCACATTACATTACATCATATCATCAGAGTGTACAACAACAAATAGTGCAGCGGAAAAAGAAATACTATATAGTAGTAATACGCCATGCCATCCAGCTTGCCTCTAGCAACTCCAGAATATCCAGAATATCCTGATAAACCTAACTCTTGACTGCCCGTGTGGAAATTGGTGGGCACCCAGAGTTTAGGAAGGAAAACAATAAACTCCAAGTCAGTCATGTGACTGGTGTGAGAACTCAAAACAGTTTATTTATCTTTAAAATCAAAATAGAGGAATATTTTTAAATTCAATTCGCAATGCTTTTAAAAAGGAGACTACCATAAGACCTCCTGCCACACACACAATGCAAACGCAGACTTGGAGAAGATTTCTCCTTATGATAGTCAAACATGCTTGATACGCATTACAATCAAATCAATTTTGATATTATTATTAGTGCACAGTGTATAAAACGATTTCGAAAGTAGAATATAAATCTTAGCCAGCATAGGTACCATTATATTATGCCTACTATAGCTACTTCCTGAGGAAGCAGGTTCTACAACTAAAACCGTACAAGTTTCGTATTGTTTCTTTGGATTTCCAACAAATGGTCAGGCCAAGGAACTTCCCATTGCCACATGAGAATGCCTCTGGAAAGACATCCCCGAGAACCAAACCGGAACTCTGCCAACACAAGGCCGGGTTACCCCTGACTGGGTAACTACTGACACGAGCACGCCATTCCCCGATCGTAAACGACCTTTCTCACGGGATCCCGAAAACCAACAACCACAAAGTAATAAATTCGTAGTAACCACATAGGTTAAATATCTGGGCTCCATACCATGATACCACCTCTATCCAGAAGGAAATGTACATACCCTAAAGGGAGCTACCCCTCATAACCTTGCCGCATCTTTCCTGTTTTGACCATTTCCGGGGTGTGAGGTTCGACGAAGTCACGTCCACAAAAACATACTTTATACAAAAGTCATGCTTTGGGTCAACAAATGATCAACACAATGATCACCAAGATAGACGATCAAATAAACGATCCTATCACAATAATCAACACAATGATCATTTCAGCAACACTCAGCATGTCACATTACCAAATTGGGAATATATCGCTGATAACTTCAACTATATAACCTCTGAGCTCGTACGTCTCAGAGAAGGGTGTTAAGCTAAAAGAATAAATTCTTCGCCACCAACAGAAATATATTTGAAAGAAATCGTCTTTATATCTCAACTTGTAATGTCAGACACACAGTCCATACAAGTTTGTTCCGGGATCGAACAAAACCGAAGGCACTTACAAAGAAGTCCTTGCAATCCGGATATTCACAATCCTGATCGGATTCACCATCACATATGGAGAACTCTATACCGTAGCTACTCGGTGCAGAGTAAATCGACAGGTCATCCTATCGCTCTCGCAAATACCGGGTCTTCAACACCGATCTTCAATGCAATTCACAACGACGTATCACATATTCGGAATGGGTTATACGACCCCATGGTCCTTTCCCGGTTAACCCGAATAGTGAGCGCTTATTCAAAAATAAGTGTAGCATTCACATTCAAACAAATCACATCAATTACCCATTCAAAGGGAAAATATTGATAGTCGGTTATTGAACTATCACTGGATATGCACACATCACCAGATTCCAAATAATTTTCCAAATTATTTATTTTCTAAAAATATCTTCACTAGATATATAATTTCAACACTTCAAAAATAAATCAATATTTATTTTTAAACAAATTCCACTTCCTTTATAAATTCCTTAGTGAATTTATAATTCCAAAATATCAGTGAATATTCGATTTCGATTATTCATTTCAATTTATCTTCAAAAAGATAAATTCTTAAGATATTCACTTTATATTGGAAAACATTTTCATACTTATTTATTCATAAGTAATTCACAAATTTTATTTATTTTCAACACTTGGAAAATATTCAATATACTTAAATCGAAATTAAGTATATATTTAATTCTTTAAGGAAATCATTCTCTTAAACATATTTATTTGGGCCAAAACGAATGTTGCGTAAAACATCGTTACGACAACCCAAATTCACTAGTATAGGGATTCGAAATTAAATAGATATATAAATCCCAATACTATACAAAACATTTCCTTTCGGAAATCATTTACTATAACAACAGTGTTATAGTCTACCATTCCCTTTTATTTCTCGAAAACGTCTATTTCAACAATAAATGTTGAAATCTATGGTTTCGAATCTCAACACATTTTAAAACATTGTTCGATCGTTTTAATTCTATTTAAAATATCACATTCTAAACAATTTCTTTAACTTATTATTCACTATTCAAAAACGTGAATATACTACGTTAACAATTTCATCATTTCTATTCATTTTATTTCAAAGGATTCTTCACTGTTCAAAAACGTGAATATAACTCCATTAATAGGTTTCAACAATTTACTTATCAAAATAAGTCATTTGCGAATTTATAAAACAACGTTTATAAATTCCATTTCTATTTATTTATAAAAACTCCCTTTTTATAAATTCTTTTATTAACCTATTCCAGTTTATAACTCAATTATAAATTAAAAGTTCATATTATAAGTTAAATACTTATAAAACGATTATTTTACAGAATCGTTCTTTTTAAAGACTTTCCAATTTATAAATCTTATAACTTATAAGATCCATTTATTTAACCAATCTATTCTTCAAATAATTTCACCAAATTTATAAATCTTACTATTTATAAATTTCTTTTATAACTTCACAGTTTATAATTCTATAAATTTCATTCAATTATGAAATTCATTTCCACTTCATTCAAACACTTATAAAAACTCGTTTTAAAATGTCAATATTTCAATTTATAAATATCCATTTATAAATCTCTTAATATAAATCAATTTATATTATTCTTTAAAACGACTTTAATCTCCTTTATTATTTCACCATTTTGATTCATAAAATAATTAAATTTTTATAAATCCTATATTTAAACTTTTCACAATAATTCTAAAATATCTCGATTTAACTAATTTATAAATCAATAGCATCATATTCTCAAAAATCAGTTTTTAACTGTATTTCACAAAAATCATAATTTTTATAACATTAAAAATTATAACTTTTATTTATTTAAAATGGATCAATTCCAAAATATAGTATATTCTCAAAAATCAACTTTAAAAATCATTTTTAAAGTTCCAAATTTGGTCCAATGATGCTACATACCAAATAGTCAATCACGACAACAACGATATCATATATCGATATGATAATCAATCAAATATCAAAATATCTGAATTCAAATAAATACTGTTGAGGAATCCTGTTGGATCCCTCCAACCTGTTTTCCTGCATCCACAAACATTAGCACAATACCAATTTCGCTCCAGTACGAAATTATCGCGGTATATGGGATTTAAATATTATCCGCTTAATAACGGCGTAATAGGGTCTCATCCGCTAAACAAAAAATGCGGGAAATCAATAACTCCAATATATACATATGCCAATATATATATATTGCTATTATATATAATACCAATTTCACTGTTTATGAAATATTCGCGGTATATGTTTTTAATAAATAACATCCGCTTACTAACGGCGCATAATGTCTATTTTAACAATCAATAGATATCAATCATCATTCATACATGCATTCAAATATTTTAAATCTAACTATTTAAAATAAAATCGAAACTATTCGATTGAGTGAGAACTTCTCACCTTGATTTTAAATTCCGTTTTAGCGATTTATTTCGAATAAAATTAAACGGACGTTTAATTTTACCCAAAATTCTCACTAACTCCAAACGACTCCAAACCAACTCCATCGCGTAGTGCTCGTCCATACGATTCCAATGCAACTGAGTTTGCATTTTTTCGACTTCGTATGAAAAAGTTATGAATTTTTGAAGTTTACACGTATTTATATTAACAAATTACAACATAACTTTAATAATTAAAACCCTACATTAAATCAGAGCCACACGATCCAACTCCTCTCCATCAGGCCGTCCACCCCATCATCTCCCTCATTCACGTTCACAACATTTCCAGGCCGCCATCACAACCCATCCTTAGCCAACTAGGGTTTGATAATACACCCTCATTTCTCGACGAAATTCGATCAAACCACTGGCAAATCGAAGCTCTTCGCGAGAGCTACCACCACCATCCCCCACCTGAAGCTCGGCCACCTATAGAGCCTTGGAATGCGTGCGAAAATATGCAGGTTCGGCCCCACATAGCTCCCTCCACGCGACTCCAAACACGATCTCAACCGTATGGATCGAAAGCTCTCGTCGTGCTCTCCAACCTTCGTGTTGAACACTTTGGCTAAATCTTTGTAGATTGAGAGAGATTGAGGGGGAAAGGAGAATGATTTCTGGCACTTGGTTGTATAAGTGGCGGCTAGGGTTAAAAAATTAGGGTTTTAGTTATTTTTTTTATCAAATTATGAAGAGTGGTGGTGTATTTATAGAGTTTCGTTCGACACTATTCATCCGGAAATTCCGAACTCCGATTTACGCGCCGTAACCAGCGTTTCTAGGGTTTACCCCGCGTTCCGGACACAATGGAACAGGTTTCGGAAGCTAATTCGGACATCTGTGCGAGTTATGGCTGTAAACGCTCAATTTGAATTAAACCGATTTAAGTCGATTTCTAGGCGTTTTAATTTGTAACGGACAAACGGTAAATCCAATTGACTTGAAATTTGAAACCTTACAATAATATCACATTACGGATCCGATGAAACTGGTTTCGTCGAAATCCGAGACTTTTTGGAAAATGGCTATTTTCACTCGTCAAATTTAAATTAAAAATAAATCGATGCGTTTCGAGCTGCCACGATCAAACTATAACTCCGATTGACACGAAAATTGAAATCCGGCAATAACTAACTATTACGGATCCAATGAAACTGGTTTCGTTCAATTCTGAGACTGTTCAAAAATTGGCTATTTTCACTAGTCGATTTTAATATTAAAATATTCAATTTTCACAAATTAACTTTAAATTCGATTTTAAAAGTTCTAAAATATCTTTCTAACTCCCATATGATAAAATAAAATTTTACAAATCATTTTCAATCATATTTAACTATATTTCAAATTATTTCCATAATTTAACGTATTAAATTATCGATTTAATTATCCAATTAAATCCAATAATTCAAATAAAAATTTATTCGACTAATAAATTCACTTATTAATATTTAAAATTAATTAAATATTCAAATTTTAATTTCTAAAAATTCTGGGTCGTTACACTTGATCTAGTAAGGAATGCTCAGGCAGTTGGATCTAATCCGATGTCTACTCACCCTAGGTCTGGATTTTCACGTTTGTGCAGCGATTATACCAATTTGGATGGAAAGCCATTCAAAGGTTCTGAAACTATTATTGAAGTCCAGGCTTGGCTGAGATCGTGCGACCGAATCTTTTCTCGCATGAATCTTATTGATCTTCACCGTGTTCAGGTGGCCTCTAGTATACTCCAAGAAAGAGCATCAGACTGGTATGAGCTTCTGATTTTTAAAATAAATGAGGCGGATCTTACTTGGGAGAAATTCCGGAAACGCTTCGAATTAAAATTTGTGCCAGAAGTTGAGAAGGTGACTTTGGCTCGCCGATTCATTGACCTTGTTCAAGGTGAATCTTCCGTGACAGGCTATGTCGCATCCTTCGAGTCATTTTCTAAACATGGGGTTGAGTACATAAACACCCCCATTGAAGAAAAACCAAAGATTTGTCTATGGCTTGAATAAAAATCTCAAGAAGCCATTACTTCTAAAATTAGAAGTTTCTTTTGATCAACTCATTGATATCGCTCTTCGTCTTGAAGAGGCAGATAGGGAGAGTGATGTTGAAGTTATGAGTGCCAAACCAAAATTCAACAACAAGAAAAGGCCTAATAAGTTCAAAGGTCCTTATCCCAACAATAAGAAAGGGAAGCAAGCCTCTCCGGCAACTAAGACTTCTACCTCAAGTATTGGGAAATGCTACAACTGTGGTCCTAAGGACCATTATGCGAACAAGTGTTCAAAGCCTTGTACTTGTCGCTATTGCAAAAGCCCGGATCATTATTACCTTCTTGTCCCAAACTTAAAAATAGGAAGGAGGGAAAGCTTAATGTTGTTTAAGCCCCTGGCAACACATCTCGTGGTAAAGGTATTTCTCATTCTATCCTTGATGGCATTATTTTATTTCGTGATCATCCTATTCGAGTTCTTTTTAATACGGATGCGTCCCATTCTTTTATTTCAAAAGAACTTATTGATACTTTTTCTTTGGATGTTTTGTGTTTAATGACTTCTTTGAGAATTGTGAATCCGGTTGGTGGATCCGCAACAATCAGTTTATTGTGTAAAGATGTCGAGATTATTTTGTGTGATTTTTCTTTCCGAGCCGATTTGCATGTTATGCGCTACTTAGGCTTTGGAATGATTTTGGGAATGGATTGGCTTAACCGCTATAAAGCCCAAATCCTATGTCCTGAGCAGACTATTTATCTTCGACATCCTCGATCTGTTAAACAGATTTCTATCGACCTTAAAGATTCGGATTCCAGCTTAGTTGCATCTTTATATTCTTTAAATCCTCATGATGACGATAATGATGATGAGGAGGATATTATTTCTCTTATTCACGTTGTTCGTGAATTTTCCGACATATTTGAGCCCGTTTTAGGATTACCACCTAAGCGAGCAATTGAGTTCAGGATTAATCTCATCCTTGGAGCTCAACCTATTACTCGTCCTCCTTATCGTATGTCCAATAAAGAAAATGAGAAGATGCGTAAACAATTATCCGAATTGGAGACGAAGCAATTTATTCGCTCCAGTTCCTCGCCTTGGGGAGCTTCGGCTATTTTTGTGAAGAAATCCAATGGTACACTTAGGCTTTGCGTTGACTATCACAAGCTTAATGATCTTACTATCAAGAATAAATATCCTTTACCTTGGATTGATGATCTATTCGATCAACTTTTTGGTGCTAGAGTCTTTTCACAATAAGACTTAGCTACCGGTTTTCATCAGCTTCGTATTGTAGAGGATATCATTCCTTTGACATCTTTCCGTACTCGTTATGGATCGTATGAATAGCTTGTTATGCCATTTGGTTTAACGAATGCTCCGGCTTATTTCTTTGACCTTATGAATAGAATTTTCAAAGACTTCCTCGATCAGTTTGTTCTCATCTTTATTGATGATATTCTTGTGTATTCTAAAACCGAGGAGGAGCATGAAAGACATCTTCGGATTGTGTTGGAAACTCTTAGGAGCAATCAGTTAAAAGAAATTTTTTCTAAATGCCACTTTTAGCAATCTCGTGTGAAGTTTCTCGGTCATATTATTTCTGAATCCGGAATTTCCATGGATCCTTCAAAGATTGAAGCGATTCAAAATTGGAAGAGACCGTAGAGTGTGACGGAAATTCGTAGTTTTCTTGGATTGACCGGATATTACGCCGTTTCATAAAGGACTTTTTCAAAATTTCCGTGCCTCTTACTAGCTTGACAAAGAAGGGAGTTAAATACATTTGGTCGGAAAAATGTGAAGCTTCTTTTCAGAAATTAAAAGAACTCCTTTCTGATGCTCCTCTTCTTGTTATTCCCGAAGGAAACCAAGATTTTATTGTTTATACCGATGCTAGTCGCGTTGGTTTGGGTGCTGTTCTTATGCAAAGAGAACGTGTTATTGCTTATGCTTCTAGGCAATTGAAGCCAGCGGAGACTAGATATGCCACTAATGATTTAGAACTCGCGGCTATTATTTTCGCCTTTCGTATTTGGCGTCATTATCTTTTGGGAGAAAAATTTATTCTTTACACTGATCATAAATCCTTGAAGTATCTATTTTCTCAAAAGGTAATTTGCGTCAACAACGTTGGCTCGAATTTCTTGCAGCTTATGATCCTGATATTCTTTATACTCCCGGAAAGGGAAATCGCGTTGCGGATGCACTTAGTCGTAAGCAACAAGCAGTTGTTTCTATGATGATATCCGAATGGAATGATCTCATAATTCTGTCCACTTGTGAGATTCAAGATCGTGTTTCTGATTTATGTCCATCTCTTGTTTTATGTAGCCTTGAGGCTCATCCTTCTCTTTTAGACCGCATTATTGAAGCTCAAAAGCTAGATCCCGAATTGGCTCTTCTTGGCCAAAATCTTAGGGATAAAATTGATATTGAAGGTTTGAAAGACTTTGATATTGATTCTCGTGGCGGTATTCGAAAATTTGGTAGACTTATCATGCCAAATATTAGTAATCTTCGTAAAGACATTTTAGAAGATTCTCATCATTCTAAATTTACCATTCATCCCGGTAGTAGTAAAATGTACGTAGATATGAAGCGACTTTATTATTGGGAGGGAATGAAATCTGATATTGCTAACTTTGGTAAGTGTTGCCTGACTTGCCAACTTGTCAAAGCCGAACATCAAAGGCCCGGTGGGTTATTGCAACCTTTAGAAATTCCAATTTGGAAGTGGGACCAAATCTCCATGGAATTTATAGATGGCCTTCCCCGTTCTCATTTGGGTCAAGATAGCTTATGGGTGATAGTCGATAGACTTACTAAATCCGTCCATTTCATTCCCGTTCGGTCTAATCGAACCGTTCCCCTCTTAGCCAAACTCTTTATTAAAGAAATTGTAAAATTGCATGGAGTTCCTTTTTCTATTGTTAGTGATCGTGATCCATTGTTTATTAGTGGATTTTGGAAGAGTCTTCAAAAAGCTTTGGGAATGAAGCTTAATTTTAGTACCGCTTATCATCCCCAGTCCGATGGACAAACTGAGCATGTGAATCAAACTCTTGAAGATCTTCTTCGCGCATGTGTTCTTGATTTTGGTGGAAGTTGGGAAGATCATATTTCTCTTGTTGAGTTTTCCTATAATAATAGCTTCTAATCTAGTATTAGTATGACACCTTTTGAGGCACTCTATGGAAGGCCATGCCGATCTCCTTCTTATTGGCTTGAGGCCGGTGAGAAGCTGGTTTTAGGTCTAGATTTTATTTGTGATTCCACAGAAAAGATTGACCTTATTCGTCATAGGATGAAAGAAGCCCAGAGTAGGAAAAGATCCTATACCGATAACCGAAGAAGGAAATTATAATTTTCTGTGGGAGATCTTGTGTTTATTCGTGTTTCACCTATGAAGGGTGTTGTACGTTTCAGTCGATCAGGAAAGTTAGCACCTCGATATATTGGTCCATTTCCTATCACCGAACGTATTGGTTCCGTGGCATATCGCCTTTTATTACTGGCTCAGTTTTCTGCTATTCACGACGTGTTTCACGTTTCTCAATTGCGGAAGTGTCTTCGAGATTCCGATTATATTCTTGAGCCTGGTATTGTGGAAGAAATTGAAGTTTCACCTAATTTAACTTATGAGCAACATCCTATTCGTATTATTGGTTCGAAGGTCAAGCGCCTTCGAAATAAAGATGTTCCGCTTGTTAAAGTCCAATGGTCCTCAAATCCTAAGGATTGCTCTTGCGAATCTAGAGAGTTTATCGAGCGAATACATCCGGGCTTACTTTCCCGTGCTCTTTGAGGTGAATTTCTTATTTCAAATTTCTTCTGTGTTGATATGTTTTAACGGTTGTTACCTTATATTTTCTTCTTAAATATTGCGAGATGCAATTTCTTTAAGGAGGGGAGTCTGTAACAAACCGCATATTTTACGATTAAATATTTAAATATTTTATTTTATCGTTAGTCGGATTTTAGTCCGAAAAGTTACTTTTTGCATACGGTCAAATTAGGAGTCGGAACCACTTCCATTGAGTTCAGAATACCATTTGCGATCTTTTTGAGTATAAACTTTGATATGTTCAGAGTTAGTGGAATTTTGTCACTTTTTCACTTTGGGCTTTGGGTTTGGTTTAGCCCATTAGCCTAAACTATTTACTCTAGCTCAACCCCCTTCCCTTCATAACTTTACTTTCATTACCTAACACTCAAGCTTCATCAAAAATGGAGGAAGGAACGGGAAATTAAAACTCCATAGTTCATTTGCAAATTCAACATCCAACTCCAAATTCAAAGAGAAGCCATTGATTCTTCCATTGATTTGAAGCTTCTTCTTCATTGATTTTGTGTAAAGGTAAGATTTTTATCTCACATCTTTGTCTATAACTATCTTTGATTGTTGGGTATGAATTCCTAACACTTATTCATGTGCATTTGCTTGTGGTTTGGATTGAATTGGAGAAAATCCCAATTTTTAATATTTTGGGTTCAAATCTTTAAAAATCCTAACTTTGATGTTTGAACACGTTTTTGGTGAAGCATCGAGGAGCCAATACGACCGAGTAGCCTATGGACATAATCCCCTAGCGTCCGTGCTCGATCGGTTGCAAATTGGGAAAGTTTTTGCACTTCAAACTCTTTGGTCGCTCGGCCTGCACAAGAATCATGCTTGGCTTGCAGTTAGGTCGGCCTGCACATTAGGTCGCTCCCCTATAGGTCGCGCCGTGCTAGGTCGTTGCTCGGCCTTGTCTCCTTTAGGTCGGCCTGCATTTAAGTCGCATCCCTATAGGTCGTCCCCTAGGTCGCACGGCCTTGTTTATTCATTAGGTCGTTATGTCGCAACCCCCTTAGGTCGCACGACCTTGTTATTATTAGGTCGTTAGGTCACTCGGCTTGTAAGCTGCTAGGTCGCTTGGCCTGCAACCCCAAAGATACTCGGCCTTCTGCGCATAGGTCGTTCCACCACTAGGTCGCTCGGCTAGGTCGTTACAACCACTAAGTCGCTCGGACTTTCTGCAGTTAGGTCGCTCCGTGTTAGCTCGCAACCACTGGGTCGTGCCATGTTCTTAGGTCGCTTGCGCCTTAGGTCGCACTCCTTAGGCCGCATGATACTCCTATGCCGCTACCAACTTAGGTCGCTCGGCAGTTAGGTCGCACCATTCCTTAGGTCGCTCGCCCCTGCACTTATGCCGCTACCCCTTAAGTCGTTCGCACTGTTGAGTCGCACCATTCCTTAGGTCGCTCGCCCCTGCACTTATGCCGTTACCTCTTAGGTCGCTCATCTGCTAGGTCGCGCAGTGTCGTGTCGCAAGGGTATTTCCACTTTGATTAATATGGAATCGAATTCTTCGGATTTAATTCACGTCATCGTATGTGAATTTTTGTGATTTATTGTTTCTATAATCATTTTTGTGGTTTGTCACTTTATTTCACTCGTACGAGAAATCTAATTAAATGGCTTCGTAAAACAAATGGTATGAAACGCTTGCACTTCAAACTCTTAGGTCGCTCGACCTACACAAGAATCATGCTCGGCCTGCAGTTAGGTCGCCCTGCACATTAGGTCGCTCCCCTATAGGTCGTGCCGTGCTAGGTCGTTGCTCGGCCTTGTCTCCTTTAGGTCGTCCTACATTTAGGTCGCATTCCTATAGGTCGTCCCCTTAGGTCGCACGGCCTTGTTTATTCATTAGGTCGTTAGGTCGCAACCCCCTTAGGTCGCATGACCTTGTCATTCATTAGGTCGTTAGGTCGCTCGGCTTGTAAGCTACTAGGTCGCTCGGCCTGCAACCCCAAAGACACTCGACCTTCTGCGCATAGGTTGTTCCACCACTAGGTCGCTCGGCTAGGTCATTACAACAACTAAGTCACTTGAACTTTCTACAGTTAGGTCGCTCCGTGTTAGCTCGCTACCACTGGGTCGCGCCATGTTCTTAGGTCGCTTGCGCCTTAGGTCGCACTCCTTAAGCCGCATGATACTCCTATGCCCCTACCAACTTAGGTCGCTCGGCAGTTAGGCCACACCATCCCTTGGGTCGCTCGCCCCTACACTTATGCCGCTACCCCTTAAGTCGTTTGCACTGTTGAGTCGCACCATTCCTTAGGTCGCTCGCCCCTGCACTTATGCCGTTACCTCTTAGGTCGTTCATCTGCTAGGTCACGCCGTGTCGTGTCACAAGGGTATTTCCACTTTGATTAATTTGGAATCGAATTCTTCAGATTTAATTCACGTCTTCGTATGTGAATTTTTGTGAATTATTGTTTCTATAATCATTTTTGTGGTTTGTCACTTCATTTCACTCGTACGAGAAATCTAATTAAACGGCTTCGTAAAACAAATGGTATGAAACGCTTGCGTTTACTTCGTCAGTTAATTCTTGGACTTGTTCGACTGAATCTCTTGTGACAATTTTCGAGTGGAGATCTACAATTTGTTCGTAAATATTTAAGCTAAGCTAGTGGTCATGGGACATGAAGCTAAGCTTATATATTTACTAGCTTACTTTGATTGGCACTTCTTGATGATCGTTGATGATCAATTTTGTGATTTAGACTAGCAAATGTGCGTTGTGTCTTTGTCTACGAGGGAGACTAAACCCGTTTCTGTGGAGCTTCGGCTCAATTTGGTGGGGTAGCGACCCATGGTCTTCAGGCCGTTTTGTGGAGCTTCGGGTCAAAATTAATGGTTAGCAACCATGGAATAGTGTTCCATTTTGTGATACACGTGTTGGAGAGTTTTCATTCTCCCGTTTTGTGATAGGCCTCCCCCTTTTTTTGTGATTTCTGGATTTCCATTGATGATTTCTGGAATTTGTGTTTTCACTAATTTTCGTGATTTACATTGATAAGTTTTATCAATATTTGTGCATTGGTGAATTTGTGTGTCATTAACTTTTGTGATTGGCATTGGTATTATTGTCAATATTTATAGTTTGGTGGTTTGGTAAATAAAGAGTATGACGTTCCTTTTGATCTTCGAGAAGATTCTCGTGATATTGACTAATCCCTAGTTGATTTTCAATTGCATACTTATCACAGTATGGCTTTATGGTTATCATATATTTATGTCATATCTCTTATTCTATATCATTTTATCTGATATTTATAGCTAGACTGATCCGTTTATTATTTTCTTATTAAATAATACTCAGGTCAGACTGAGATGTTACAGGTGCTTCTGCTTGACTTCACATCTGGGATTATCTCCCTGACTTTTGGCTAACTACTTAGATTAGTAGTTTTTGTTGTATACATTTGAGATATAAACTCATTAATATATCCATATTCTTTTGTCTAGTACTTGTAGCTATTCTTTTATGACATTGTGGATCTTGTTCGACCACCACTCTGATGTACACTTTCATATGTTATATATTCATATCTATTTCCGCCTTTGTGATATGGATGTCTGTTACTGATTTGTGTTATGTTTATTTCTATGTTTGTCTCCGAAGAATATATCTAGGCACTGTATAGTAGCTTTGAGTTTGTATCAGTATGTCGGATTTCCGTAGTACTATTTGACATATCGGTGCTCACACAAAGCAATTACACGGATGGTCGCTCCTCAACAGCCTTATCCTCCGTGCTAGTTGACGGCATTACCCCGTAGTGTCCTTGGCTAGCGTGGGTATAGAGGTGGGGCGTCACTTATGTGGCATCTAATGATCGAAGTTGGCATAAATTCGTTAGTAGGTCTAAGTCCTTTGTAGCGTCCTTATGAATAAATAAAAGCCTGTAAATGAAAGAGCAAGGCATACAGCCTTAGTGGCAGCAAAAATTAAAATATATATATAAAGACAAAATACAAGAAAGGTATAAGGCCTTTGTGGTAGCCGAAAGTAAAGTAAATACGACGTTAACTACAACCATAAGGCCTTGATGGCCTAAAAGCTTAAATACTATGGTATTCCTAAGAGTTGGGATAAGGCCCAAGTCATACGAAAAAAAATACTAAATTAAACCTTAGTCTTGATGTTGTAATAAGTGTAAGAAACACTTATGTATGATATGACTTGTACTTTTATTCATGCTGATGAATTATGTTTGTTGAATAGTGAGGGAAAAATCTGTTTCGAGCTTTAGAGGCATGGTCTCACTATATTTTATGTTTAGGGTAATGTTTTATTTATACCTGACTTTATATCTTTCCCATGTTTTTAATATTGTTTTCCCCATATACTCATGGGTACTCAATTGAGTAGTCTTGGTCTATGGACTTAGACAAGGAAGTTTTGGAAGGGCGGATAAAGCAAATCGAAGACAAAGCAGCAGTGTTCGCAAATAAAAGCTATTGATTTCACTGTTCAAGTGTTCATGTTGGCATCATCATATGTCGGGTATAACACTCCATTTATGGTCTATTGTATGTTATCCCTGCATGGATAAGTTTTTAGGACAATAAAAATGTAAATACTATTATGAAAATATGTGTAATGAAAATATTTAGTTGTTACTAATGTTATTAATATAATAACTCATTCTGTCACGAAAATATAATTCCAAGATCGTTGTAGCATAATGGGGGTTCCATTCTTGGGTTTCAGAATGGTGGATGTTACATTTTGCCTGTGAGCACTGGCTTTTAAGGCATGTTATTTTTACTTTTTCTCGAATAGGCACAATAACATGTTTAATAATTCCTTATTTTTATTAAAATTGTAGTGCATTCTCTAATGAGATTGGACTACAGTTTCAATTTGAATTATAGCTTCCGAGCCATAAGCTAAGGGTAATAGAGTATGCCATGTTGTAGTCTTTTATGTAATATGATATGCCCGAAGTGCAAGTAGCAACACATCAGATCATTCTTCTTTAGTATTTTTCAATCATATTTTGATGAGTGTTTAAGGATTTTATTCGCTTCCTTAATATATCATTACATGTAGATGCACATAACTGAGAAATTTTTCTATGTTGTGTGTTGTTAGCAGTACTCTATAAGCTTCTCACTATCGAACTATACTCCATTGTCTAAGTTGGTTTGCAATGGGAATCCATACCTGCAAATAATGTCCATACTGGAAAGTTTATTGCCTTGGCATAGGATAGCTTAGTCAATGACTTTGCCTCCATCCATTTAATGAAGCAATCCGCTGCAATGATTGCAAACTTTGCTCCACCCCTGGCCATGGGTAGTTCTCTAATCAAGTTGATCCCCTAAACAGTGAATTACTAAAGATCGACCATATGAGTCAACTCAATAGGTGGTAGGCTTAGGATTTTTGCAAACCTCTACCACTTGTCCCATTTCTTTGCATATTGCATTGCTGTCACTATTAAGAATTGGCCATAAGTACCCACACTGCAAGATTTTCAATCCAGGGACTACCTCCCACTATGGTCTTTGCAGCCACCACGATGAACATTACCTAGTATTGCTTTGATTATGAGATGTCATTCTATATGATGAATCATAGAGCCATTGAGGTATCTTTCTTGCCTTATTCTAACTTAATAGTAGAATGTCGTTACTTAAGTACTCAATTATGGGAGTCATCTAGATCTCTTTTCCATTGATTGTTTCAATGGCATCCACACCTACAAATTTCGAGGTTGGTAGTGTCATCATTAAAACTAATCCAAGGAGATCTTGAACTAGCCAATTTCACCAAATTATCTACATTATGACTGTCTCTTATGGGATACATTTCATCATATAATACTCTAGTTCATTAAATAGAACCTTTACATTCTTCAAATACGATGCCATTCTTTCTCCTTTACATAATCTGGACGTGAATTTTGAAGATATGAGGCGCAATAGACCGTACAACTAAAGTTTGGACAGAAAAAATGAATTAGTGAGTGATTCATGTTTTCCTCTTCGTATAATGCAATCATAATGTTATATATATGATATTCTAGCAATATTATTGTAGAATTACATATATAAACATCTAAAATAAGATTTAGTTGGATTTTGGAGGAATTTGATTATAAATAGTGAACTAGAACTAGGTTATACTATATTGTAGTAATTTGTTGAACATAAGCTAAAGTTGTCACAACAACATGTTAACCCACACTTAGAAATGTTAGGCTAGGTACAAGTTACATTTTTAGGTAACCGAAGGTAGAATGAAGGTGAGTGGAGGTGACATGATGGGGTTAAGAAGCCAAATCTATGACTTGGCAGCTACTAGGACAAAAGGTACACCCGTGCACCAGTCATGCCGACCAGTCCACCAATGCAGTATAATCTAAGCCAGGCTAAACGTAGACCCATGTTGTCCTGGTAAAAGAATAATTATCAATATGGCTAATGTTCCTATTGTTTTTTAAAGGTGATTAGAGGTGAAGGCATTACGAATTGAGTGTATGTGTGTGATGATTGACTGCTATTTGAAATGGATATGTATGTTATAATGATATATAAATGTGGTACAATGGTGACGTGAACATCGAGTTTATGGCATATGAAGGGGTCCCGAGATGTGGATATGGATATGAATGTGGATAGAAAAATGAGTATGTGTGTGTGTAAATGGACATGTGACACTAGTGGTTCAGGTATTGCGTTTCTTCCCTAAAGGCTTCGATGGACTAGTGCAGAGTTGGATGTTAAGCGACCCTATAGGGAATGAGGCTAGTCTAAGGCATGAGTCCAGTTAGTTAATGCAAGGATAACAGGTGACTATGTAGATCATGAGGCTAGTCTAGGGCATGAGTCCAACATACGATTGATGTAGCGATGGATAATATGAGACTCTATAGCACACTAGGCGAGTCTTGAGAAGTAAGAACACATTGATATGATGCTACATGACTATATATATATATATGATAGTATGGTACCACATGATCGACATGACGTGAGGTGACTGAGTATTTGAATCATATCATAATATAGTATTATTTTTGAAGTATTTGTAAAGTATAACTCACTTACTAGAATTATGTCCGACTTGCTCCTATTTTTGCCTTTTACTCACATATTCAAGTTGATGGAGTTTGGAGACGATGTGGCATCGGAGGTAGGGATCCATTGTATATATTGTATGTGATGCAAATAAGTATTATAACATAGATTTGAATATGAGTATGGTTTGAGTTGAGGTGCATTATCAAACATATATATAGACACACATATTATGGTGATGTGACATGATTATAGTTATTGTTGCATTATACTTTATTTCCTTTCATTGTTAGACTTTGAAAGTTATTAGTTAGAATTATATACGTTTATTTTATCTTAACCAATGACTCATTCTTATCCATTCTCGAGGTGTTGGCATCAGCTTGGATGTTGAACCTGGGCGTTGAAAAGGCGGGTTGTTACAATTTGGTATTAGAGCATAACAAACCTTTATAATCGGAACTACGAATGTATTAAGAGAGTGTATTTTCATTTTTTATTAGTTATGTAAATATATGAGTTAAATATGTTTATAGCTATTTCGATTGATATATATATATATATATATATATATATATATATATATATATTGGCGAGTTGCTTTTGAATCCCAGTATGAATAGGTAAAGATGAGTAAGTTAGTTGATGTAAACTTGAAAAAAGATAGAGATTGGAGGGTTAAAGCCAAAATTCGAAATGTTAGTAGAATTGATACTAGGGATATTGCAATGTGAACATCCATGTTCAGTTCCATTGATATTCCTAAGCGATGAGCAATACTTGCGTAAACTTCACATTATCTGCATATAGTTTATAAGGAGTAGTTTTTGATCCTATGTTGGAATTGAACCTTAATTGGTAATAGTGACATGGTTGAGCACTTGTGAGAATATATGAAAATATTTGGATTTGACTTGATAAATGCACTGAATAGGGAGTTATTGAGGGTGGTAAGAAAACTAAATTTTGGAAATAAGATATTTTAAGCGTGGAATATTTTTGAAGAATTTACTGAAAAGCCAATTTGTTTTCAAAGCTGAAATTAAAATTTTTGTCAATAAGAGAATTTATGAACCAGTATTATTTTTATATAAGATAATAAGTATATGACGAATTTTTGAAAAAAGAGATTTAAAATATTATTTTGAAGTAAGTGGAATTTATCCGTGTAACACATATATTTTTTAGATGAGGATTAAAAGACTTGTGACATCAAACCTTGAATATATGTTGATTTATTATTTAAAGAGCCGGAAGTGGTTTTCTAAATTGATATGAACATGGTGAGTAGCTAAAGTGAATTTCGAATTGCATTTTCATATATACAAGATGTGTTAGTTAAAAGTATTAGAATCTATAAAATAAAATGAGATATACTTATATATGAGGTAAAATGGATTAAAATTGTATGAAATGATAATCTGAAATAAAGTAAGAATATTTTTTAAATAACCATAATATAATTAAAAATTAAATGTAATTAAAGCAAATAATGTTAAGTTATTGAAGTTAAAAAAATAGTTAGTGATGAAAAAAAAATTAAGAAACAAATATAATGTTTGCTGATAGGATTATATTTTTTGGCTTTTAAAGTAAACGAGATGTTTTGGATAAAGCAATATATTGAGAGAGAAAAACTATATGTTTTAAAAGGCGAATGGAAATTTTAAAATTTGATGTTGTAAAGAATTTTCAACCAATAAATCTTTTTTCTAGTTTATAAATCTATTAAAAGGGACTCTAAAATTTGGGAAAATTTGAAAGTTTTAACAAGTTAAAAAGAAAATGAGAAAGAGAAAGGTTATGCACTGGAAGCAGCCCCAGATGCAAATATGCCACCATCTATTATAAAGAAGAGGAAACATATCGTGAAAAGACATGAGTTATGTTTTTGGATAAATAATGTGATGATAAGTAGTTCAAGTGTAAGTCCTATATAGTGCATGATTTAGTTGATTTTTGAATAGATTGAATAACACGTTATGGATGACGTTAGATGAAGATAGGAATGTGGTTTGGATAAGGACAAGCAAGTTGGGCACGCTAATATCATAAGTCATGATCCCGATAGTCGTATGGAATTGGATAGAGAAAGAAATTATGTATGCCTTTGAAGAAGATTTTGGACTTCCTCCCTAAGTAAATAAAATTTCTAAGGCTTGTGGTTATGCCACTTAGGCACATGACTATTAAAGGAAGTCGAAATTTGAATAGCAGAATCTTCGAGTTAGTGAAAGAAAGGTAGTGTTTATAATTAGAAAGAGATAGGTAAACCAAATTATTGTGTTAAAGCAAAATTGAAAAGAAACGCTTGCCTAATTGCAAAAATAGTAGATTTATATAAAATATTATGCCTAAGTTATACTTAATTAACATTAAAAAAATATTTTAAGATATATTTGAAGTAGAACGGACTTAAAAATTTGGTAGCAAAGGAGAAATAAGTGATACTGTAGTTTTAATTGATTTAGATCCCATTAACCAATTGAACGAAAATATTGTGGAGATGTTGACGAAGATTTCTATTGAAAAAGGCTTACAATTTATTTTTGGATAGCGTCTTGGTGACCCAATGATGCTACCATGTGATCTAACTCGATGATCAGTCCATAGTATAGAAATTGAAAAATATTTGACATTCTTTTGTTACGTGTTATTGCAATAATGATCGGAGATGGAAGCGAATAAAATTTAGGATGCTTTCTTGTTTGATAACATTGTAAAGGTAGGTTATTTGAGTAGGTTTGAGGATGGATGTCATTGACCTGATGTGGTGGGTAACGTTACACCATTTATGTAATATTGCTTGGATGGATATTGTTCTCCAAGAAAGTGATTGTTGTCTTGTTATATGTGTTTTATGGAAATAGTTATAGGTTTTTGATACTTGAGTAATGAGTCTGATTTTGATTATATGATTTGGATTTGACGTGACATGAGTTTTATGACATGTTCTCTACACTAGGACATCACTTCTTTTTTCGATGCTCCTAGATAGATTATGCCTTAAGCTGTTCCTATGCTCGTATTTTGTTGATTTGATTTATATGAAAAGTCATCACCTTTGTTGAGTTGTCTCATCCATAATAATAGAGGATAATAAGTAGGTGAAACAATATGTAAGGAAAGATACCAACTACTAGTTATTATTAAAAATCGATATGATCTTGGATTTTGATTTTGAAGGATATTGTGTTTGGACTTTTGATTGTAAAGGATATTCCAGATTTGACTTGGTATTAGATTTTAACAAGGATAAGTAGTTTGGTACGAAGGATGAGTATTAAATTAATGTAAGCTTATATTATTGATAAATGGAATGTAGCCTTTGGAATTGCATAGCTAGATATGATTTGGAGGATAAAGAATTGTGGAGAATTATGACCTATATTTATAAAAGTTATTCAAAATTAGAGTTGGGGAAAGGATTATATGAGGTAATAGGTGTTTATATAGGATTGAGGTGGAAGGATTTCGATAAAAGATTTAGAAGCATTGATATAAACCTAATTTGGGAAATTGAAGAGAATACCATGGAAATTTTTGGAATTGAGGAAAAAGTATTATGGCTAGCGCGCATAAAAGACGCGTATGTGATTCTATGGAATGTTATTTGAAAGTTTAGGATATGATTTTGAGTGAGGAATAAATGGATTCTTTTCAGTCATCTCTTGGATTGAAGAAAGATTTTCTATTCAAAGAAACTCTTTTGGATTAACGACTTAAAGGTATAGAGTTTACATTGCATATGAGGTGCATGTAAACAATGTATTATATAGTCAGTCCTTTTACTTTGTCTCTATCCTAGGTTAGCATTTTATTCATGTTAGAACCTAACTTAGATTTAGGATTTTGATTTCTATGGTTGCATTGGTCGAACAGAATAAAATTTCCTTTGTTTGGATGCTTGATTAGTTGTAGGTTATAGAACCTAGGATAGAATGTTTGGATGATTGAGGAGGTGTTACTTTGAGTATCAAAGTCTATTGAATATTTGGAGAAGTGAAAACATAAGCGTAATAACATTGCTTGAGTTAGATCGAATGCTCGGATGGGAGATATGTTCATGAGGCTAAGACATTAATTGGTTTTTGATGTTCTTAGGTGAAAACAAGGAATAGTATGGTGAATCAAGTTATTTGGATTTATTTGGGTAAGATACCATCCACTCGAAGTTCTCTTACCTTAGTGATCCGAAAGATGAATTTAGGAAAGTAAAACTAGATGATTTAGATGTTAAGTATGTGCATTTAGGATTGGTATACGATATTGTAATTTTATTTGAGCACGTTGGTGCTAGGGAAACCCTTTGTATGTATTGAGGTGTCAAATATTCAAGATGGTAGAATATATTGTAGAAGTTGCAGACATGCATGTACATTCATGGTCAATGTTTAGGAGTCGGTTTATGCCAGCAGTAGAGATTGCTAGATTTTGTTGGGGATAACGATTTGATTAGGGGTATTTGAAAAGTGGAGAAATGGATTCGATCTTTTCAAATTATCTCCTTTTTGGAAAGTTTTCCCATTTACTTAATTTTTAGTTTAGTTAATATATAGGTTTATTTGAATTATTGCTTGGATTCATTGCTGTTTTCCTTTATGTTACTTAATATCAGTTGCTTTGGATGATTGCTTTATTTACGTTATGGATTGTGTTAAAATTTTGGTATGTTTTATATGCTATGATTTCATGATTTACCGGTATATATACTTGTAGTATGTATGCTGATGTTATTGGTTGTGCATACATATAGAATTTATATGATTACCCAAGGATGCTTGCATCATGTTTTATATGTCATGTCATCTCATTCATATATGAGAGCCCAAATGTTGTGTAATTGCGTGTATAATTCCATATGTCATATGTATACATATTTTGATGTTATGTTATTGGTTGCATTTCATAAATGTATACAAACACCACAATATGTATATAAGTATGCTAATGGAACACGTACATCTATTTGATGAATTTAATTTCTTATATCTATTTTGGGTGTATAAATGCTTAGTTTAATTGGATACTTTGTTTTGTGGATGATTTTTCGGTTGAAAGGCTGGATGATTAACTGTATGCTATCTATTTGTGTGTTACACATAATGATATGTGATATGAGAGAGTACAATACATTCTTTGTTCCTTAGAAATTTCGGGAATGAAATTATTTTAAGGGGGAAGATACCCCAAAATTTTGGTAAATATTATATATAAATATTAACAATCTAATAGAGTTAAAATAATTTGATTTAATATGACAGTAAAATAAGTTAAAAAGGGGTAAAAGTCATTTTTCTAATTTGGAATTTGACGACAAAACATGCGTAATGCGATTGTCTTGTTTTTTGATTCTCGTAGTATATTATTTTGCATCATTTGGAGCCCGCATGGAGGAATTATGGTTGAAACGGTATCGGGTAGATCGAATGCCAAGACTTGGAGTTTAAATATTGAATTTTTGAACAAAAATTTGTTTCCCTCCTTTCTCTTTGAAAACCAGAAACTAATATATATTTTAGTTTTCAGAAATCAACTGCACTCCTACTTCTTCCTCTCTTGCCCACTTTACAATAAAACTTCAAACTTCATTATCTTCCTCTAAACTCAACCAGATTAGGCGAGACCCATGGCCTTGCGAAGTCATTGGAGGAGGCTACATACCAGTAATGTTTTGGAGATGGAATTTTTAAGTGAGGAAGCATAATAGGCCAAACAACAGAGGTTCAGACAAGAAATGGTGAATTGATGAGTGATTCATGCCTTCCTCTCTATATAATGCAATCATGACACTGTATATATGATATGCTACCTATTTAATGTAGAATAACATAAATAAACATCTAAAATCAAATTAATTGGGATCTGATTATAAAATGTGATTTATAATTAGGGCTATACTATGTTATAGTAATTTTATGAATATATGCTAAAATTGATGTAATAACATGTTAAACCGGACATAGAAATGTTAGACTAGGTGCTAGGTACGTTCTCAAGCAACCAGAGGAAGAATGTAGGTGGGTGGAGGTGACACGATGGTGTTAAGAAGCCAAATTCATGGCTTGGAAACTATCAGGAAAAACATATACTGGTCATTCTAACTGGTCCATCAATGCATTATAACTCAAGCCAGGCTGAACCTAGACCCATAAGGGCTTATATAAAATAATAATTATCGACTCTGATCAAGTTCCTATTGTTTACTGAAGGTGATCAGAGACTACAATGTTATTTTTTTTGTATATGTGGGTGTAAAGTATGTCTCAGTCACTAAACATATGTTCGACCCGTTCTTGTTTTTTCCTTTTATTTATATATTCAGGTTTATGGAGTATGGAGATGAGGTGGTATCAGAGAAAAGGATCCATTTGTGTATATTATATATGATTTATATAAGTGCTGTAACCTTGATTTGAATATGAGTATGGTTTGGGTTGAGTTGTATTGTTCAGACATATGTACTTGATAGACAAACGTGTTATGATGATGTGATTATGAATATTGTTGTATTATACTTTATTTCCTTCTGTTGTGAGACTCTTAAATTTATTTTTTGGAACCATATATGTTTATTTTATCTTGACCCAATGACCCATTCTCTGTGGTTCTCGAGGTGTTGTCATCAGTACAGGCATTGAAATCGGGGCCCAAAAAGGTGGGTTGTTATAGTAGCATTTTATCTGACCTTTAAGGATGATTAAAATTACTTCGATACTTGAATTGTGCTCGTTGGATTCACCATCCATGAAAAATTGCTATTTATGTGCTTCAACCTAATTTGCTTCCAATTCATTGTTCCTAATAGTGGATTTCATAATGAACTCTGCAAATATTTGTCCTTCAATCATCATTTGGGTGGTACTTAGTCTTGCATTGGCTTAACTCAAAACTTCATTTCAGTAGCCTCCCCGAAGTGTCTGGGTGATGGAGGACTTATCTGAGGGGCTGATCGGTTGACATCCTGATAAGGTGAGTTTGAAAATAATGCATCATCTTCCTGGATGTAACCAATACCAAGTAAGTTAGTTTCTCTAACTTCGAGTATCTAGACTTTCCTCCATACCTTTTTTTTCCCTCTCTTACTAATGTTGCACTTAAGGCATTGGTAGAGACTGCCAGATACAAGTATCGATCTTCTCCCTTCGTGGGAGTGGGTAGAGCTAGAGGTTTATATAGATGCTTCATAAGTTGTAAAAAGTGGCTAGGAACTCATCGCTCCACTTAAGCTCACTTTCTCCTTCATATGAGCATCAAAGAATGGAACACACTTATTCAATTCTTTTGAAATGAACCAACTAGGTGCAACCACTTTCTAGTATAAGCTTTGCATCTCTTTCTAGCTTTCCTAGTCTTTTATCCTTCAAAGACTGAATTTATTCTGATTTCTTCACTATTCCCTTAGCATATACGATAAATTTAAAGAATTTTCGTAAAGAAACTCGAAAAGAGCATTTTAATGGGTTTAACTTCATCGCATATTTCCAAAATATGTGGGACATCTCATCCAGTTGGCCAATGTGTTCCTTCTCCTTTCATAAGCATACCATCCATGTATACTTCCGTACATCGCCCTTCTGGTTTGCAACAAGTTGCTGATATATCGAATTAGCATTCTTTCGAACAAAAGGCATAACCTAATAATACAATCCCAAATCAGCGATGAAGCTCGTATGATCTTGGTCATAGATGTACATTGCTACTTGGTTATTACCAAAATAAGCATCCATAAAAGATAGTAACTCGTTACCAGCCGTTCCATCTACTAACTGGTCATTTTTCAGAAGCACGAACAATTCTACGAAAAGCATCAATCATATTCAAAAATCGATGCAAGTCCCCCATTTTCTATTCGGTTTCTTGCCCAAGATTGGGTAAGCTGTCTGCAACAACCCGAAATTTAACCCATAATAATTAATTGGTTAATTAATTACATAATAAAATGACTTTGTGAAATTATCAGAAGTGAGCCATGAGAGTTGCACCATTGTGTCCGTGGTAATTTTCATGTCAATTTCATATGTAGAAAGTTAGAATCAAATTTAATATGAGCAAGGAGCTAGTCAAAAATATATATGTATAGGCTAGGTCGACCCGGGCATAAGGGCTATCGATCGCCCGGTTGACCCGCCTGCCCATTTGGACGAACGAACGAACATTTGTTCATTCAAAAGTGAAAATGTAATTTGCATTGTTTAAACTGATTTGGTCCTTCAACTCTTGCATCTGATTGCTCCTATTCAGCCTATGACGTGGTTGCATCTTATTCAATCCCCAAATCCAATGGTCTGAGATCAACTTCTACACCTGTAAATAGAACCCTAGGCCTAACACTTTTTCTTATTCTAGATTTTCTCCGCTTGGGTGCACCTTTATAGGAAGGACCCTAAAAGGAATAATTTTCCAAGGAGAGAATCTTTTAATAAAAATATTTTAATATCCTTAAGTGGATCCGTGAAGGCCTAAAGGGAAGAGCTAAGGAACAAAGGTGAGTGATTGTAATTATTTTAAATTTCATTAAGTAATTTAAAATAATAGGTGATTTATTTACTGTTTCTAGAATTATTTTCAGTCAATTCCTTCTAGCAATTCTTTTTAGTTAATTATAGTTTATTTCTATTAATTATAGTTTTCCCATTTAATTACTATTTATTTACAGTATTTTAATTTATTTACTGTTATATATGTGTTATTTACATCTTCTTTCTACGCCTAGGATTTCCTTCTATTTTTAATTTTCTTTTATTTCTCCTTCTTCTTCTTCTTCTTCATGTATTGATTAGAATAGAATTAATGTGAAATTGGATTAAGTTATTAGAAATCTAAAATAATGGAATATGAGATGTAAATCACAAAGACTGTAATATAATTAGAATGTGACTAAAATTATGCATAATTATGATATTAATTGACTAAATTAAGAAGATTGTCGTAGTTATAGAATTATAACTAAAAAGAATAAAAGAAGAAAGAAGCTTATTTTCACACTTAAGACCTTGGGTTAGGTAATAAGTATGATTATAACATAAGTTATAAATTGATAAACTATGGAAACTATGGTAAACTATGGAAATTATGGCGTTTATTTTAAGACTTAAGGCAAATTAATAGCGATAATAGTAGTTGATAAAAATAAAGGGTTATTTAAATAATTTATCAAAGTTAATAAGAAAGGATAAGAGTAGGACCTGTACCAAATAGCATTCCCCTAATATTTCTATAATTACAGTGTTTAACATAACCCTGAAGTGAGACGAGGTGCTTCACGTAATCTTGGAGTGAGGCGAGAGGAACACTTATGCTTATAACGGTAATAAATGGTCAATCTATGGTAGTTCAAATCAAGGGGATTTGAACACTGGGAGCAACTAGATTTTTGTTTGATAGGGACCACTACCGGCACCATTTCCCCTATTTTTCTATGGACATGATGTTTCACAAAGCCCTAGAATGAGAGGAGGTGCTTCATATAATCCTGAAGTGAGGCGAGGGGCACTCTTATGTTGACTAGGTTAAATAAAAGGTCAAAAGAAGGAGCAACAGGTAGCACGGGCATGGTGGCAGTTACGCGTGCGACTTCCATTTCGGTGCCCAATAATCGCTATGAGTTCCAAGCACTTAGTAAGTGTGTCTTTCATAGACACCAAAGTCTACTGTGTAGGGAAACGTCTGGTCCACAGTAGATTCTATGGATTTGCAGGCCGATCAATGGGTAGAATTGGGATCCAGCCTAATCAAAGCCGCTATCAAGGACAAGTGAAACAATCAAAGTTAACCTATCTTATTAATTGAGTACTAGCTAATTATTTATAGTTTCTCTCTTTTCAATTTCCTTTGTTTCCTTATATATACTAGAACTGTTGTAAAGTCTATTACTTTTTGTTTGCTTAAAGATTCTAGTAGTTACGTTCATTCACCAGACTTTTAGTCTAACCTACTCCTCTATTTTCTCCTTAGGTATTCAAGGGAGAGGGCAGTAGATTGCAGTTACTCAGAGGTTTCTTGGAGAAGATTCTGCTATTTTCCTAATTTTATTTCTATTTTCTTTCTTTGTACTGACACTTGAGAGGGATATTCATACTCTGACTTTTGTTGAGACAACAAGTTTTTATTTCATGAGACATATATGTTGTATTTGGTATTTAACCTATTTGGTTCATGGAGCAATTATGTTGATATTATTTTGAATAAATTATTATTTTAGTTTCCGCTTTTTTACCTATTTTTGTTTTGTAAATCTTAGTCTTTGTTAGTTTAAGTTATACCTACAATGCACCACGTCTTTTAACGTGTCCTTTTGGGTATATTAAGGGGTGTGGGGTGTTTCACTTGGTACAGAGCCTAAGGTTACAGAATCCCTAAAATTTTTATTTTAAAAGTAAAGTATTTTCCTAAAGAACTTGTTTTGAAAGTATTTTCAGAAAAGAACTCTTAGAAATGTTTTCAAGTATAAAAGAGTTTTTTATAAAAATCTCCTCATAAGTCTAGTTCAATTTCCCTTTGATTCTTTCCTAAACTATCTTTTTCTTTTTGTAAAATGGTTGATGCCCCGAACCTTCCTAAGGACATTCCAGTCCCAGCCTGGTTTCGTAGGCACTTACAAGCCATGACTCTAGAGGTGCATGGGCCAGCACCCAATCCTGCACCAGCGGATGGGAAACCTATCAACCTACCTGCTGCCATCAATTTCTCTATGCTTTGTAAGTATTTTGCGAGTTTGGGCAGAAAGACTTTTTTTGGCAAGGAGACTTTTGTGGTGGCGAGAGCTTGACTTAGGGACACCGAGAGGATATTTGGCTTATTAGGATTGGAGGATTAGCAACAGTTTTAGCTAGCCTCTTGGCAACTGAAAGAGGAGGCCTCTTACTGGTGGGAGGTTGTTGAGTTGGAAGGAAGAGAAGTCCGTTGGAATGGGTTTAGGAAGAGGTTTGAGAGAAAGTTTTGTCTCAAGTGGAAGAAAGTGTTCAACTGGAGAGGTTTATCAATGTGAAGCAAGGGAGTTTGTCTGTTAAGTAATACATTAATCAGTTTAATGATTGTTGGGATTTGGTATGGAGTTGTTGAATATGCCACACAATAAAGCTATAAAGTTTGCGAAGGGATTGAATCAACCCCTTCAGGGATTATTGTTGACTCACGTGCCGATGGGAGCTACTTATGAGTCTTTGGTTGAGATGGCGCTTATGTTAGATGCAGTCAAGGAAGGAGAGTCTAGAGAAATGGTTAATTCAGAAAATTCAAAGAAGAAGTGGTGGAAAAACAATATGGAGAAGAAGAAAGGTGATGGCCCTTAGAAGCAGATTAAGAAAGGTTTGAAGTGCGATAACTGTGGGATTGTTGGATATGTCGCCAAGGATTGTAGAAGGGATAAGATGAAGGGAAAGCGCTTCAATTGTGAACAGCCTAGTCACTTGAGTAGGAATTATTCCCAGAGAGTAGGGCAGGGTACTAGTGCACCTAATCACGCAGATCCAGGCATTAGACGTAGCACCTTCGGGCAACATTTTGGATAGAGGTAGGAAAATCACAGTTGAAGGTCTGATTTCTATATCCGATTTTCCCATTCAGACTTTATTCGATTCTAGAGCATCACACTATTTTATCTCTAGTTTTCTAATGGATTGTTTACACTTAGATATTTCTTTAATGGTAGACCTCATTGTTGTTTCAAACCCCATAGGTGGATCGTTGCATTTTTCTATGGATTGTAGGTGTTTGGAAATTTGTATCTAGGTGTAGAATTTGATCGTGACGCCAATATTTTAGGATTCTCGCGGTATGGGATGATCATGGGTATGGATTAACTATGCACATAATGGAGCTAGACTATGAGAGGAGAGTTATTAAATTAGAGACTTGCAATGGTAGGACTCTCAAGGTATCTTGAGACCCATAAGGGACGTCATGTTGATCTTTCTCTACTCCCTCGATTCATCTTCAACAGAGTTTGATTTGGTTCTTGGCATCAGAGATTTTCCCAACGTCTTTGAGGAGGTTAGGGGACTTGCCTCTAAGAGAGAAATTGACTTTATAATTTATTTGACTAAGAAGGCTAAGCCAGTAGCATTACCTGTGAGGCACATGGCACCTAGAGAGAGGAAAGAGTTGAGCAAACAAGTCAGTGAGCTTCTGGAGAAGGGTTTTATAAAAAGGAGCATATCGAAATTGGAAGCACCGGTCATCTTTGCTACTAAGGTGGATGGTTCTCTTTGACTTTGGGTTGATTATAGAGAATTAAATAAGCTCACCAAGAAGAACCAATATCCACTTCCTAGGATCGATGATCTTTTTGACCAGTTAGTTTGGCTCTTCGATTTTCTCTCAGCTTGATTTAGCCACAAGATTCCATTAACTTAAAGTCACCATTGATAGCATAGTTAAGACTGTGTCTAGGACTCTAGATGTATTTTATTGAGTGGTCAGTTATGCCTTTTATGCTAACTAATGCCCCAGCCTAATTTGGTGATTTGATGAGCCATGTAGAGAAGTCCTTAATAATTTCGAGTGCTATTCGTGGATGACATCTTGGTATTTTCCAAGAATATGGAGGAGCATGCTATTCATTTAGAGAAAGTGCTTTGCACACTTCGTAGTGACCATTTGAGAGCTATGTTTTCGAAATGTCACTTTTGGAGAGAGGAGGTACGTTTTCTTGGGGCACGTGGTCTTGAAGGAAGGTTTGGCTGTTGACCTTGCTAAGGTTATTGCAGTACAAGATTGGAAGGTCCCTAAGAACGTCACCGAGGTTAGGAGCTTCCTATTATTGGCTGGCTATTATAGGAGTTCATTATAGACTTTGCCAAGATTTCGGCACCACCCATGCGCCTTACTAAGAAGAATAAAGCTTTCCTGTAGGACGTGGATTGTGAGGATTCCTTGACAAAGCTTAAGAGAGCCCTTACTAGTGCACTAATGTTAGTACTACCCAATGTAGCTATGTCTTTTACTGTATACACTAAAGCATGTGGGACGGGCTAAGGAGCGGTGTTGATGTAAGAAAGGAGGGTGATATGTTATAGTAGTAGGCAGTTGAGGACGCATGAGAAGAACCACCCTACCCACGGTTTGGAGTTGGCTGCCATAGTTTTTGCGCTCAAGTCTTGGTGGCACAATTTGCTTGGAGAAAGGTTCGAGCTTTTCACCGATCACAAGTAACTAAAGTACCTATTCTCGTAGAAGGACTTGAACTTTAGGCAACAGAGGTGGATGGAGTTTTTAGCCTCGTACGATTTTGAGATAGCTTATATCCCTGGCAAGGGTAAGGTGGTTGCGGATGCATTGAGTAAAAAGAAAGAAACCCTTAGTCCTTTGTTCGTAGAGTGGAGGAGCTTGGAGTTCATTTCTACTTTTTATTTTAAACCCTATACGGACATTAATCCCGAATTGTTAGAGACATTAGAGGTGAGGCGTACCCTTATGGATCAGATTGGCTTGAGGCAGCGAGAGGATTCGGAGCTTATGGATGTGATGGATAGGATTAGCCGAGAAGGGGTCTCTAGACATCTTCAACGCTATTCCATTGGTAGCAAAGGGTGGCTTAGGAGAGATGGGAGTCTTTGTGTTCCCTACGCCAGTGATTTGCTGAGTGCGGTTCTGGAGGAGGCATACCATTCCCGTATGAATATTCATCCGGATGGTGATAAAATGTATCGAGATATGAAGAGGATGTTTTATTGGAATGGCATGAAGAAGGATGTGTCAGATTTCATAGCTAAATGCCTCATTTGCCAAAGGGTAAAGCAGCGCAGCAGAAGCCCAGTGCATTACTTCAGCCCTTAAATGTGCCAGAACAGAAATAGGACAGTGTTTCTATGGATTTTATAGATAGTTTACCCCGTTCTAGAAAGGGGAATACTAGCATTTGGGTGATTATTGATCGGTTGACCAAGAGTGCCCACTTCATCCCAATTAAGATTAAGCGCACTACATCATATTTGACATCCATTTATATTTAAGAGATAGTCCGACTTCACGGAGTCCCTTTTAGCATGGTGAGTGATAGAGACCCTGTTTTCACTAGTGATTTTTGGAAAAGCTTACAGGAGGCGTTAGGGATGCAACTTAGATTGAGTACGGCCTATCACCCATAGAAGGATGACCAAATAGAGAGAGTGAATAGAGTGTTTGAGGATTTTCTATGGATGTACACTTTGGACTTTGGAGGAACTTGGGAGGATCATCTTCCTTTGGTTAAGTTTGCGTATAATAACAGTTACGAACCGAGCATAGGAAATGGCACCATTTGAGGCTTTATATGGGAGGCCTTGCAAGTCCCTTTTATGTTGGGTGGAGTCTACGGAGTACTTGGGCCTGACATGGTGAGGGAGACATTGGAGAGGGTGAATTTAATTCGACGAATGATGTAGACAGCCCAAGATAGGCAGAAGTCTTATGCGGATAAGTGAAGGAGAGGCATTGAATTTGAGGTTGGAGACTTAGTTTTCATCAAATTATCCCCACTCAGTAAGGTGGTAAGGTTCGGATAGAACAGAAAGTTAGCCCTCGGATTTTTTGGACCATTTCCTATCATAGAGAGAGTTGGGAAGATGGCTTACCGAATGAAGTTACCATACAGGTCCGTATGAGGACATGATGTTTTCCATGTTTTGCACTTGCAAAAGTGCATACATGATTCGACAGAGGTTGTATAGTCTAGTCAGTTAGAGGAGGCCGAAGTAGAACGGGAAGCATCTGTTTGGTATATCCCCACAAAGATTGTTGGAAGAGACAGCAAGCAACTAAGGAATTAGGAGATTCCTCTAGTAAAGGTGCAATGGGGAAACGATGTTGCAGACGCCACTTCGGAAGAAAAAGAGAAGATTCATACTTCCTATACTCATCTTTTCGATAGTTAGTTTTTAGAATTTCCTATTTCCATCTTTAGTTTTGAATAGGTTCTTTCCTTTATTATCTTTGGGAGGGTAAAACTTAGGATTTAACCTATGGATGGTAGGATTGGATGTAAACATGTTATTAGAACATGTTATGAATGATGTATGCTTTTGGTTGCAAGTGTTTGCTAGTGGATGCTAATGGATGCATATAGGAACACTAAGCACTATTATTATTTAAGGATCGGCGTAACTAGGACACTTGAGCATATGCATATGGATGTGTGCGTATTTTTGTTCTATTTGTCATGGTTGCTATAAATGGATGACTATCACATGACTGTTGCATTTGAATGATGTATATAGCACGCATATAGAACAATCATTGTCACTATGGAATTTTTGCAATCATTTGGATATATGGCACGGACATGATTGCATAAAAAGAGGTCAACTGAATCAGTGGACCGCCTAATCTTTTGCATTAGATAGGAAAATTTACACTACACTAATTGCATAAGTATCATAAATTGCATTAAAAAAACTTACGGACAATGGATGAATCGTCAATGACTGAGTAGTTAGTTGTAGAATTGGATGTAAACATTTAGTACATTCTTTTAACCTTAGAGATTTCAGGGACGAAATCCCTTAAGGAGGGGAGAATGTAACAACACAAAATTTAACCTATAGTAATTAATTCGTTAATTAATTAAATAATAAAATAACTTTGCGAAATTATCAGAATTGAGCCACGGGAGATGCAACATTCTGTATGCGGTAATTTCTAGTCAATTTCCATATATAGAACATCATAATTCGAGTTAATATGAGCAAGGAACAAAATAGTGTGTATATATATATGTAGGGCAGGTCGACCGATCGGTCAGCCTGGTCACAAGGGCGGTCGACCCGCTTACCCACTTGGGCGAACGAACAAACGTTAGTTTTTTTGAAAGTGAACATGTAATTTGCGCTGTTTAAACTGATTTAGTTCTTCTATTCTTGCATCCGATGACTCCTATTCGGCCTATGACATGGTTGCATCCTATTCAAACCCCAAATCCAACAGTCCAAGATCAACTCTACACCTATAATTAGAACCCTAGGCCTAACACCTTTTCTCATTTTAGATTTTCTCCACTTGGATTCACCTTTGAAAGTGATTGTGGATCGTGTAATATGGATTTATGATAATACATAGTATAGTGATGATAGTAATACAATAAATAGTGCGGAATATAAAAGCAGTATAGTAAAATGACACCAGAGATTTTTATACTGGTTTGGAGCACCATCCTACGTCCAGTCCCAGACTCCTTTTGGAATTTCACTAAAACAACAATCCTCACTTAACCCGGAGGAACAGGTCTATACAAACCCTGAGCAGCCGAACAGGGGCCTGAGCAGTAGAACAAGATTTCGCCTCAACAGCCGAAGAGGACTTCACACGCCTAAGCAGCAGAACAGGACTTCAACAAATACAAAACATTGTTTCGACTTTTTGTTTTCTAATAACATAGATTTGTCACTTGTAGTACACCCTTCCTATAATCTTCTTCTCGAGTATAAATATATATTTGAAGTTTATGAAGAATAGAAAGGTATAATATTGCTTTAATGCAGAATAATTGAAAGTATAATAGAAAATAGATTCCAGAGAGTTAGATTAGAGAGATGAGAAAATTCGGTAATAATTCGGTGATTTGGAATCAAGTTAGAGTATGTATTTATAGAGGTTAGAAAGCAGCAATTGTTGGTAAAGAGTTTCAATTGAAGTGTTGCATCCAAATCTTTTCGTAGATGTTCATAACTCTTCACAAAAAGTCATGTCTTTTCAAAAAGTAGATTTTGTAGAAATTCAGTCAACTTAGCCTCTAGATCAGTCGATAAACATTCAAATGAATTTTAATTTTATATTTATATATCTGTGCACCTGTGCGTATTGCACAAATTTTCCAGGGTCAGTCGACTGAACCTCTGGGTCAGTCGACTGACCTTGTAAAATCTGTGCAATTTGCACAGTTTTTACAGGTATAGTAATATAAACAACTTTGAACACTTTTATATATTTTATATGCTTGTATATGTATAAAATATTTGGGAATAAGATGATTAAATATATAAGCTAATATATACGTAAATAAGGAGAGATTTTAACAAAATTAACCTAAGATTCAAAACTAAAATTATATAATTGATGCATCGCTTTTGAAGTCTTGTCTCCTTGTAGTATATATATCTCTTTTTTCGTAGTAGTCGTCAAATCTATATGTCGTAGTGATAGTTTTGTGTCATGAATCGAGACCAAGTCTCAACATTCTCCCATTTTTTGATTGATGACAACCTGTAAATAGATATAGATTTCGACTGCATATATAATATAAATACTTACTCCCCCTGAATCTTTGACACTCTATATCATGCATTCTCAGTGTTAGTAATAAATATTTCTCCCCCTTTGACATCGACAAAAAGGAATAAAGAATATAAAAGTATGAAGCCATAATATCATAGATATTATGAAGGAAACAACCATTCATACATTAAATAACCATAAACAAGAGTCTTCAAATAATACGAAAAAGAGTGACTATTTAATACAATCCATAAAATAAAGGCTAACATATAATGAAAAATAACAACTCATGCCATCCTTTGCTTACCCCTATCATCATGCGATGTTTGGCATCTCCTCCATCATCGCTACTGATAAACCTTTCTTAAGTTTATAGACATGATCTGGGCATTTTTCATGAATAAATAAAGGAGGTTGTTCAACATAAACGTTTTCTTTAATATAGCCATTTAAAAACGCACTTTTAACATTATTTGATAGAGTTTAAAGTTATTAAAAGATGCGTACGCCAATAAGATTCGTATTGCTTCTATCTAGCGACTGGAGCAAACATTTCTTCATAGACTGTTCCTTCTTCCTGGTTATATCCTTGTGCTACTAGTCTCGTTTTATTTCTAGTTATATTTCCTAATTCGTCTGCTTTATTTTTATAAACCCATTTAGTTCCTATAATAGTCTGACCGGTTGGTTTGGGTACTAGTTCCCAAACTTCATTTCGTTCAAACTGATTTAGTTCTTCTTGCATAGCAATAATTAGGGGTCGGCATAAACCGCACCGCTATACGGAAACCGCCCGCACCGGACCGCAAAAGCGGTGCGGAAACCCGCACCGAATCTTCTAACCAAAGCTGATACCCCAAACCGGACCGACCCGCATCGATACGGTTCGGTTGCGGTTTGAACGATTGAACCAACCATATTAAACCGGACCGAACCGAAAATTTATATTAGTAATCTTATGATAAATATATAAACAAATCCTATCTAATTCTATTGATGTACATTCTATTTATAGCGTATATTGTTGTTATATTAATAATAATCGCTGGCATAAATGAAGAAGTTATAGTTTGGTAATATTTTTAATCTCATTTTGTTTGTGAATAAATGCTAATTATAATCTTATTCTAGTCATTTTCCTTAATGATTATATATTGATTAGTGTTGATGTTTCGTTAATCTATCAAAAAAATCTCACTTGTAGGTATATGTCAAATTAAAATATTCATACAATTAAGAACTAATCTTTCATTTCAGTATAACATTGTGTGTTAACCTTTAAATGTAAAAGTTTCACAAAGTTGCCTTTGTAAATTGATTACCGATGGAAGTAATTCTTTTATTTTATATTTAGTACGGGTTCAAACCGGACCGGACCAAAACCGAACCGTTTTACATTCAAACCGGACCGAAACCGAACCGTTTAAAGGATTGGTATAATGATTTGTATTTTTGATTAACCGTTTGATGCGGTGCGGAAGCGGGTTGAACTCCAAACCGCACCAAACCGACCCACGCCCACCCCTAGCAATAATCCAATTTTCATCGGATGATGCTTCCTTAGTATTTTTAGGTTCTATAGTAGAGAGAAAAGCTACATTACCCATTAAATTTAGTTGATTTCTAGTTCGAACATTTGAATTTATTTCTCCAATTATATTTTCTGTAAGATGATTTCGTGAGATTCTTCAAGGAGATCTTATTGTATTAGTAATATTTCTATTTTCTAAATTATTAACAATGTTTTCATCTTCTCTAGAATTATAAACAATATCATCATCATCTCTTGAATTGTTTATTATTATATTTGTTTTATCATTATTAATTAAATCATTGTCATTATTTATTTTTGAAATAATTTTAGAGTTCTCATAAAAAGATGCATGGAGTGTTTCTTTAATAGTATTAGTTCATTTATTGAAAATTCCATACGCTTTGCTTCGATTCGAATATCCAAGAAATATACCTTCGTTACATTTTGAATTAAATTTGCCAAGCCGGTCTTTGGTATTTAATACAAAACATTTTGACCCAAGTATTTTAAAATAAGATATGTTCGATTTTCTACCTTTACAAATTTCGTAAGGTATATTCTTAGTGACAGGTCTAATAGAAACACGATTTAAAAGCAGTTCTAACAAGTTCTGCCCAAAAATGTTTTGGTAACATGCTTTCATTTAGTAAGGTTCTTGCACATTCTTGTAGAGTTCTATGGAGTTCTAGGAAACGAAAAATTATGAAATATTCCTTTCTTTTTACAATAGTCATCAAATTGTATGTTTTCAAATTCACTTTCGTGATCACTTCTAATATTTTTAATTCTAATACCTTTTAAATTTTGAATTTTTTTGACGAATGTTTTGAAATTTTCAAAATTATAACTTTTATTTTTCATAATGATAGTCCATATGTATCTAAAAAATCATCAACTATTACAAATATGTATTTATTGTGATTTATGGATTGAATTTGAGTAGGTCCAAATAAATCCATATGAAGTAATTCAAATGGTTGTAATGTCAAAATAACATTCTTAGATTTAAACGAGGATTTAGTTAATTTACCTAATTGACACGAGTCATATAAATTTTTAACTTTAAAATTCATCTTCGGTAATCTTTTTACGAGATTAATTTTAGAAATTATATTTATATTTTTGAAACTGATATGACAGAATCGTTTGTGCCATATTCAGGGATCATTTTCTTTGGCTATTAAACACATGTCTGAGTTATGATCAACATTCATATTCAACACGTAGATGTTTTTATCTCTATTTCCTTCGAAAATAAGTTTTTGATTTTGATCAAAGATACTGCATTTATTTTCAAAGAAGGATATTTTAAAACCTTTATTGCATAATTGACTTATACTTAATAGATAATATTTTAGGTTCTTAACTAATAAAAAGTTTGTAATAAGAGGTAAATTAGATGTACCGTAATTGCTCACATCGCCTTTGCCGATGATATATCCCTTGGAATTATCTCCAAAAGTGACATAACCTCCATCTGAGTATGTAATATTTATCAGCATATCTTTGTCTCCTGTCATATGTTTTGAGCAACCACTGTCGAGTATCCATTTTCCTCTTTTCTTGAATGGGACCTGCAAAAAATATTAGATAATATTGGTACCCACTTTTTTAATAGGGTCTTAAGAGTTAGGTCTTAGGAAACCAAACCCAAGTGGGTTTAGTATCCCTTTTATAAATATAATTTTTATTATTATGAATATGTTCTATGAATGAACTAATATACTTTTTCTTTATTAACTTGTTATTAGTTTTAGGTACCCATATATTTATTGTTTTAGAAACTAGTCTTGAAGATGTGGATGTTTTATTAAACTTAACTTTTAAATTACTAGATTGTGAATTCTTGACTTTCTTCTTATAACCTAAATCATTTTTATTGTTAACAGGTTGTGAATTCTCAATAATTCTAGATAAATTTTCTCTTCCTTTATTAAAATTTGAAACGTTTTTAGTGATTCCTTCTAGTTTGGTCTTTAGACTTGAATTTTCTAGTTCTACCATTTTAATATTAGTTTTTAAAACTTGATTTTCAGAAACAAGAGCATCATTCTTTTCTTTTTGAGTTTTAATTCCTTGACTCAATAATATAAGTTGAGAATAAACATTTGAAAGAGATTCTTGATTTTTATCAAGTTCTTCTTCCAATATTTTCTTCTCGTCTTTAAGCATTTCTCTTTCGAATTCTGCCTTGCTCTAATTTTCTATAGCCTCTTTATATTTTCTTTTGAGACTTTTTAAATTATCTAATAATGTAGAATTTATCTCTATCATATCATCAAAAGTTAAATCACTAACCTCATTATCTTTGACAGCATACATTGGCTTATTCATTATCGTTGTCACTCTCACTTTAAGAGAAAGAGAAGGAATTTGAATCTTCCCATGTAACTGAAAAGGCTTTTTTTGAATTTGTTCTTCCTTTTATTTCGATATTCATTCTTTTGATTTGGACAGTCCTTCTATGTATGCCCCTTTTGTGACAGTTAAAGCACTCCATAACTGATGAAGACAGTGGTTTATTGCTGTTTGAGCTCCTTTTGCCATTATTTCTGTTTCTTTTTCTATATTTCAAGAATTTCTTGAAGTTTTTGTCTATAAAGGCTAGGTTGTCATTGTCTGGATCTGATTCTTCTTCTTGTGCATAGAATGCTATATTCTTTTTATCTTGAGCTTGAACTCATTTAGCCTGCAAATTTACATCATAGGACATTAGATTTCCTATTAACTCTTCCAGAGTTATTTTGGAAATATCGTTCGCTTCTTCAATAGCGAGAAATTTTCTTTCCCATTCTTCCGATAAAGAGTTAAGGATTTTGGATACAATATTAAATTTTGTATATTTTTCTCCTAGTCCTACTAATGAATGATAGATATCCTATAATCTTGAGTACATATCATTTATAGATTCATTTTTCTTTCATTCTAATGTTTTGAAACTAGCTTTTGAGCATGGATATTTTGCTTTGTTTGACCATGTTGGTTCCTTCGTGTGTAATTTTGAGTGTATGCCATATTTTATATGTAGTACTGCACATGCTAACACGGTTAAAATCATTTTTATCTAAGGCACAAAACAACATATTCATGGCTTTTGCATTAGCCGTGGCATCTAGTTTCTGTGTATTTAACCAAGTAGAATACTCTTCAATAGGAATAATATATTCTATCTGAGTTATATTCCATGAATCAAAACCATTTGTTTACATATATATTCTCATTCGTGTGGCCCAATAGTTATAGTTCATGCCATTAAATAGTGGTGGACGTGAAGCAAATTGTTCTTCAATAAAGCTAGTGTTAATGCTAGTGCTAGTGCTAGTGTTAGTGTCCATTGTGACGACCCAAACTCGATGTTTGATAAACAACATCAAATTCGCATCGCCAGAGCTTATAACAACAATTAGATGAATATAAAACAGCGGAACAGAATCAATATCATAAATATCATCACAGTTACAACATCAACATAATATCCATACTGCAACAGAGTACATAATACATACACTACAACTCCAAATACAACATCATGATAATACAACAGTGAACATATATCCAAAAATCCTCAAATGAGAGAGGTGATAACGAACTCCCAAAAGCTAACACCTGAAGTCTCCAAAAGCTCCTAAGATATCTCCAAGATAAAAGCTCCAAAATACTGCTACTCCAAAATACAGAAACCTGCTATTAGGCTGCCCGTGTAGAAGTAATGGGCACCCAGGGTTTAGGAAAGAAAACAATAAACTCCGGATCAGGCATGGGACTGGTGTGAGTAAACAAAAACAGTTGCATTTAAATAAAACAAGATTTATAAAAGAATTTTCGGAATGCTTTTGAAAATGGAACTACCATAAGACCTCCCGCCATAGACACAATGCAAACGTAGAATTGGAGGAGATTTCTTCTTATGATAGTTAAATATGCTTGGTACGAGAAAAGAATTCTTTGGTATTATTACTAGTGCATAGTGGGGAAAACATTTCAAAAGTAGAATATTAATCTTAGCCAGCATAGACATTCCGAACTATGCCTACTATAGCTACCATTTAAACAGTGGGGCGCCACCATAAGTAAATGGCAGGTTCTATAACTAAAACCGTACAGGATTTCGTATTGGGAATTGGATATCCAACAAATGGTCAGGCCAAGGAACTTCCCACTGCAACATGAGAATGCCTCTGGAGAGACGCCCCGAGAACCTAACCGGATCTCTGCCAACACAAGGCCGGGTTACCCTTCAAACTGGGTAACAACTGACACGAGTATGCCATCTCCCGGTTGTAACCAACCTTTTACCGGGGCCCCAGCAAAAAATCACAAAATGATATATATATATCTGCGATATCAACATAAGTTAAGTATCTGGGCTCCATACCATGATACCACTTCTATCCAGAAGGAAATGCACATACCCTAAGGGGTGCTACCCCCAATAACCTTGCTGCATCTTTCCTGTTTTGACCATTTCGGGATGTGAGGCTCGACGAAGTCTCGTCCAAAAAAACACGCTTTATACAAAAGCTGTGCTTTGGGTCAACAAATGATCATAGAAATGATCACAAAGATAAACGATCAAACAAATGGTCTTATCACAAATGACCAACACAATGATCATTTCACAGCAACACTCAGCATGTCACATTACCAAATTGGGAATATATCGCTGATAACCTTCAATTACATAACCTGTGAGCTCGTACGTCTTAGAGAAGGGTGTTAAGCTAAGAGAACAAATTCTCCGCCACCAACAGAAATATATTTGAAAGAAATCTGCTTTATATCTCAATGGTAATGTCAAATACACAATCCATACAAGTCTGTTCTGGGTTCGAACAGAACCGAAGGCACTTACAAAGAAGTCCTTGCAATCCGGATATCCACAATCCTGATCGGATTCCCCATCACATATGGAGAACTCTATACCGGAGCAACTCGGTGCAGAGTCAATCGACAGGTCATCCTATCGCTCTTGCAAATACCCGGTCTTCAACACCGGTCTTCAAATGCTATCCATAACGTCGAATCACATATTCGAAATGGGTTATATGACACAAAGGTCCTTCCCCGGCTAATTCGAATAGTGGGTGTCAAATTTTAAAACATGTGGATGTCATTCACAAATATTCACAGGTTCGATGTGGGTTTCGGATAACCAACCGAAATCTGACTCCCTGTCGCATCGAAATTCAAATGTCGTTTTACGGGCAACAGGGTTTTCACAAATCACACAGCAGTAATACCAATATCACAGCTCAGCTCAAAGCATTCAATATTACATAGCATCACGTCACATAATAGGAATATCAATCCAACAAACAATATTGGGGAACAATCAAAGCATCTTCAATTTAGATAAATAATCATGTGGTTTAGATTTATTTATTACATAGTTACTTTCTTTAGAAATCTTAAATCAATGATTACTTACCATTAATTACAGTTGATTAGATCTTAATCATTTTCATAAATTAATCACTTCTCAATTAATTATCTTAATTAATTTCAAATTTATTTATCTTAATTATAAATCAATCTAAATCCTAATTATTAATTTATTTAAAACTTTAATATTAATAAATTAACTAAGGTTATTTCTTATGAAGTTATATTAACAAATCATTAATCTTTTAAGTAAAAAAAAATCGAACTGCTTTGATTATCTTTTTTTTTAAACGTGTTCAATACATTGCTTTTATCACATTTTCAAAGATTAAGATTTAGTTTAAACTACATTTTACTTTAATTTTCCCTTGAATTACATTATTTATTTAATATGGATAATCTTATAAAAATATTATATTAAAACTAAATAAACTAAAGTTAATTTCTTCAAAACATCCCACTTTAGTCTTACATTTGTTTAAAATCCCAAATCAATTCCTTGTTTGAACTTATTTTAAAAGTGTCATTAAAATTTGAAAGATACAAAGTAAAAAAAAACTGTTTATAAACTTGTCTCGAGACCTACTCCTGGTCACGCACGAGAAAATTCGTGTTTGCTTTGGGATTTTCAGGAATTCAACCCGTGCTATTTTTTTTTTCCTAAGTACTAGAACCTGATGCAACTCAAGTGGATACTCTTCTTCCCCAAAATAATTACTGATACAATGCTTTGAACCATGCACATGCACAGTCCAATTCGCCACCTCCGGTTGAACTGCTGATCGTCAGCACATCCACGGTGATGCTCTCGAACCCCTCGATCACTCAAAAACTCGAACAAATCACCAATTCGAAATCTCGTCTTCAAACCAAAAACTGGAACGAACAACCGCCTCAGCCAAGTGCCTCGCTCCCCCTCTTCAGGTCATCTGAGTTCGCTACACCCCGTCCAAAGCTCACCTAGCATCCCACACTCCTGATGGTCCGGTCCGATGATCTCCGGTGGCCTAACGGCGGCGCGGCGATCTCGTTTCTGCCCTCGACCAAATTTTGACTTTAAACCCTAAAATCACTTCGATACAACATCACACTCTATAGAAAAATAGTTCAACATTTTTCCTGTTATGATGGATTACTCGGCTTGCTTTATGCAAAAATCCAACATCAAAAATTGTTCGATCGCTGGAAATTGAAGAAAAAGCATTTTCTGGTTCACTAGGAACTACTCTCAACATAGTAAATGAAAATTCAAAATTTTTGTTTTAAAAATCATATTTTTTACTGATAATTCCACTTATATAGTTGATTCAACAATCTATCATATTTGATTTTATCATGTTCACATGTGTTTATCTGTTCTATGAAGTATCAGGCTCCCTTTACATCTATTTTGCTGGAAATAAGTTTTAACTTTTATTTAAAATCAAATAATATGTTGTACTTAGATCTTTCATCCTAACAGAGATCAAAGCTTTGTGTTCAGGAAGGAAAAAAAAATAGAGGAGATATCAAGTGTAACTAGACAAACACCCATAATAATTTTAACACAGAGTAATTCATATGTGTGTGTATATATATATATATATATATATAACAAAGTAACTTCAATCTCAGGCTTCACAAGCAACTGATATACATATATACATATATAATTAACTTAAGTTTAAAAAAAAAAAATTTACTCACCTAAATATCCAGGAATGACAAAAGCTTGAATCTGCAAGGTGAAAATCTTCTTTTCTTTTTAACTTCCTGTTCTTTTTCTATTTTGTTTTCCTTTTTAAATTTCTGTTCTTTCTCAGTTTGTTGAACGAATGAACTAAGACAATTCTCAAGTATATAAAGAAGTGGGCAGGTTTAAGTGAAGTACTAAAATTAAATTCTTTGGATAGCTTCCTTATACTGTATTTGTACTTTGTGAATATTTCAATTAACTGGTTGAAGTTTGAAAGCATTTAATGTATGTAACACTTTCATGTATCTACAGCATGCCGTGCTCATGCTTTGATTTAGGCTGATGTATGTTTGTGTATGGGCTGAGGAGAAATAGCATTTAATGAGAGCATGTTTACAGCAGTCTTTATTTAAATTCTTGCCAGTACAAGTTTGGTTTGGCAGATCTTGTTTTATGGCTGAAGTGTATAGCATTAATTGTAAGTATGTATGCAATGTTCATTTGCTCCCTTGTATACTTACAGAAATCTTAATTTATTATTTCTTCTTACTGTTTTGTTATCTTCTTTAATTATTTGTTTACTTGTTTATTTATTTATTTGTTTAATTATTTGTTTACTTGTTTAGATGTTAGATTATAATTATGTGATTTAAATTTTATAATTTCATCATAACTTACTTTAACAATTTTATTTCTATTAAAAGCTCATCTATCATAATTTCTTGTTTTACTTTGTCATAATTTCTTATTTTACTTTGTTAAAAGGAAAAGTTGTTTTAGTTATTAACATTAAATAACTATGTAATTTTATTTCAATATTTTATTTCTTTTGAAATTCTCAAATTTAAATTTAAAAGTTCAAATTATTAACCGAATATTAATTTATAAAATTTCCGGGTTGTTACAATATCCCCTCCTTAAGAAAATTTCGTCCTCGAAATTGAAAAAGAGAGAAAAGCAAATAAAGAATATATGAATTCAGAAAAACAAGGAAATGACTTACAGATTAAGCCGAGATGTCAATTCTGCAATTGGGATACGATTTCTTCATATTATCTTCGGTCTCCCAAGTACAGTCCTTTGGATCGCCACTCCATTGAACTTTGACCAGCTTCACAATCTTGTTTCTTAATCGCTTCTCATCACGATCAACAATTTTTATCGGCTCCCTTTTAACTGCCAAGTTGGGAGTGATTTCAAGATCATGTTGAGCAGCTTCTTCAATAATATCATCTAGGTCGTGCACATACTTCCGAAGATTAGAAATGTGAAACACATCATGTACGCCAGACAACCAGCTGGGTAACTGCACTCGATATGAACCAATCCTTTCCAGAATAGGAAAAGGACCAATATAACGCGGTGCTAGCTTTCCAGTTTTCCCGAATCTCAATACACCCCGCATCGGAGATACTTTCATAAATACAGAATCTCTAACTTGAAATTCCAAATTTCTCCTTCGACGGTCATAATAGCTCTTCTGACGGCTTTGGGCAGTTAATAACTTCTTTCGGATAAAGTCTACCTTCTTAGTGGCTTCTTTTATCATATCTGGTCCAAGAACAAGTCTATCACCTGATTCGATCTAGCATGTAGGTGATCGACACGGACGACCATAAAAAGCTTCAAAAGGAGCCATTTCTAAACTGGCCTGATAACTGTTATTATATGAGTATTCAACCAGATGCAAATGGTCCTCCCAAGAACCACCAAAATCATGCACACAAGCACGCAGTAGGTCTTCTAAAATTCGGTTGACCCTCTCAGTCTGCCCATCAGATTGTGGATGATAAGCAGTACTGAAATTTAATTTCGTTCCCAAAGCGTCTTGAAATGCTTCCCAAAATCTACTAGTGAAGATCGGATCACGATCACTCACTATACTGCTGGGAATACCATGGAGGCGAACAATTTCCTTTATATATATACCTGCCAAGCTTGCTTCAGTCCGAGTGGATTTAACTGGAATGAAATGAGCATTTTTGGTTAGACGGTCCACTATAACCCAAATCGCTTCATTGCCTTTCTTGGTTCGTGGCAATCCGTCGATGAAATCCATCGATACCTGATCCCACTTCCATTTCGGTACTTCCAAAGGTTGAAGTAAACCGGCCACTTTCATTTGGTCGCTCTTTATTTGCTGACAAGTAGCACAACGACTAACATAAATAGATATGTCTCTCTTCATCGTTTTCCACCAGAATGTCCTTTTAACATCACGATACATTTTGTTGACTCCTGGATGGATGTTGAATTTTGACTTGTGGCATTCGTCCAATACTTCACGTTTCAGGTCAGGGAAGTCTGGAACACAAATCCTTCCTTTTAATCTTATTACTCCTCTATTATCCATCTCAAAGCTAGTGTCTTCTCCTTGGCAAATTCTTTTATAAATTCCCTGAAGAAACTCATCTTCATATTGCTTATTTGCGATCTTTTTAAGAAGAGTAGGAGTAATAACAAGATATGCGAGAACAACATGTCTTATGCTTAAAGCGTCTGCAACTACATTGGCCTTTCCCGGTGTATACAAAATATCTAAGTCGTAAGATGCCAGAAATTCCAACCAACGTTGTTGTCGCAAATTCAGATCCTTCTGGGTGAAAAGATATTTCAAGGATTTATGGTCGGTGAATAATTCGAATTTTTCACCTAAAACAAAGAGAGTTTATTAAGTATATTTCTTTAGTTAATTTTGCAAATTATTAAGAAAGCTGAAAAGATTCTTACCCAGAAGATAGTGTCGCCAGATCTTTAAGGTGAAAACAACAGCCAAAAGTTCCAAATCGTGCGTTGGGTAGTTCTTCTCGTGTGGACGTAATTATCTACTCGCGTAGGCAACCACCTTTCCATTTTGCATTAATACTGCACCTACCCCTTCACCACATGCATTAGTATAGACAGATAAGCCTTGGTTCCCGTTAACAATAGTGAGAACAGGAGCAGTGGTCAATCTCTTTTTCAACTCTTGAAAAACTTCTTTACATTCTGGAGCCCAAATGAACTTTGCATTTTTCATTGTTAGCTTAGTCAGCGGACTAGCCAACTTAGAAAAATCTTGAACGAATTTTCGGTAATAGCCTGCTAAACCCAAAAAGCTTCGAACTTCTCTTGGAGTAGTGGGTTGTTTCCAATCAAGAATAGCGGAAATTTTGCTAGGATCTACCGAAATTCCTTCTTCATTAACAATATGGCCAAGGAATTTGACTTCATTGACCCAGAAGTGGCATTTGGAAAATTTTGCAAATAGAACATTTCTCCTCAATATTTCCAATACTATTTTAAGATGTTCGGCATGCTCTTCTTCAGTCTTAGAATAGATCAAAATATCATCAATGAATACAAGCACAAATTTATTCAGAACTTCCCGAAACACACGAGTCATAAGATCTACGAAGTATGCTGGAGCATTGGTTAGCCCGAAAGGCATAACTAACCATTCATAGAACATATCAGGACCTCTGAAAGCAGTCAAATGGACACAATCTTCGGCGATTCGTAGTTGACGGAATCCTTGGGCTAGATCCATCTTTGAAAAGAAACGATCGCCGTGCAACTGATCAAATAAATCATCAATTCTGGGCAATGGAAATTTATTTTTGAGAGTTTGTTTATTTAGATCACGGTAATCTACACATAATCTCAAAGATCCGTCTGATTTAGCAACAAATACGACGGATGAGCCCCATTCAGAAACACTGGGTCGAATTAATCCTTTTGCTCGTAGTTCATCAGTTTGATGAACCAATTCAATCTTTTCCATGGGTGCCATCCTGCGACTTGCGTGAACAACAGGACGAGTATTAGGTACAAGATCGATTCGGAATTCTATTTCTCGATGAAGAGGTAAAGATTTCACTTCTTCAAATACGTCGGAAAAATCCCGAACAACAGGTATAGACTGCAAAGTGGGTTCAAGATTTCCCAAAGTATACATCAACCTATCTCTCCTTGGACTTGGATCCTCACAAGAGATTTCAATAAAATTTCCAAGGCTTGTTTTGATTAAAACTGTCCGATTACTACACTCTAATATAGCTTCGTATCTCGATAACCAGTTCATACCGAGTAAGATTTCAAATTCATTAAATTCGAGGACAAAAAGGTTGATAGGAAATTTATAGCTAGCATATGAAATAGGAACTCTCTTACAATATGAACAAAGATTTGCGGGACCTCCAACCGGATTTTTCACGCAAATAAGATCGTTAGCAAATTTAGTTTCAAGTCCTAATTCATTTACGGTTTGTTGGAAGATAAAGCTATGTGAAGCTCCTGTATCAAATAAAACTCTAACAGTTCTACTATTAATAGTAAGGTTACCTTCCAAAACACTTTTCCCTTTATCAGCTTTTGAAGATGAGGGGTCCTTCTTTATCGTGTAAACTTTTGCCACCTGCGCTGGCTTTATCACCGGGCAATCTTTAACTAAATGTCCCGGTTTATGACAATTGTAGCATTCTTTAGCTAGCTTCTTCGGTTTTGGGCAGTCATTTGAATAGTGGCCCTTCTCTTTGCAGTTGTAACAACTGACATTTTCTGTTGCGCTTCCTTGAATGCTCCTCTTCTTCTCATTGCCTTGGCAAGGTTTCTTGCCTCCGAATTTCCGCTTTTTATAATTCGGACTACCTAAATTACCTTTCTCCACAGTTTCTTCTTGTATATCAAGAGTAGCGTATCTGTACCCCATATCTACTAAATCCAAAAAAGATTCTTTCACATGACCCGTCATTCTTCCATGATATTTCTGGTTCATACCACGGATAAACCTTTCGTTTTTCTTAAGAGGTGTATTTAGCAATTCCGGGCCAAACCGAGATAGTTCGCTGAATTTATTCAAGTATTCTTCAAACGACAAACTTCCTTGTTTCAAATCCAGAAATTCCTGATACATCCTGGAAACTCCCTCTGATGGCATGTAACGTTTCTCAAACACTTCCTTAAAACGATCCCAAGTAAATTCTTCCTCGAGTTCATCTACAATGATGGTTTCCCACCAAGCTGAAGCTTTTCCTTAGAGTTGCCAAGAAGCTATAAGTCTTTTCTGCTCATCCTGCAGTTTTAGCCCTTTAAAAATCTTTTCACACGATCTTACCCAAGCTTGAGCGTCAATAATTGACTCCTTGCCAATGAACGGTTTGCCACCAAGCTTTTCGAACTTCTTATATAAATCAGCCAAGTCCGGCTACTGCTGAATTTCTATTACTGCTTCTGCGGCTGGGGGAATTTGATTAGGTGCTGTGGCATTGCCTTGACCCCTAGCTCTTCCTCTGCGTCCACTCATTTTCACTATTTGAGATTAGTAAGAAAATTGATTTAGATATACAGACAAAATATCTTAAGGAATATCAGCAGTAAAAAGAAACAGACTAAGAAAATTCAAAGTTTCAATCTTGGTTATACTCATTCTAGGGTATACTTCACCCTATCTCTAATGAGCCATCTAATGTGTTATACTCCGTAGCTAAAGTTCTTACTCAACCAACAGCTCTGATACCAGTTGTGACGACCCAAACTCGATGTTCGATAAACAACATCAAATTCGCATCGCCGGAGCTTATAACAACAATTAGATGAATATAAAACAGCGGAACAGAATCAATATCATAAATATCATCACAGTTACAACATCAACATAATATCCATACTGCAACAGAGTACATAATACATACGCTACAACTCCAAATACAACAGTGAACATATATCCAAAAATCCTCAAATGAGAGAGGTGATAACGAAATCCCAAAAGCTAACACCTGAAGTCTCCAAAAGCTCCTAAGATATCTCCAAGATAAAAGCTCCAAAATACTGCTACTCCAAAATACAGAAACCTGCTACTAGGCTGCCCGTGTTGAAATAATGGGCACCCAGAGTTTAGGAAAGAAAACAATAAACTCCGGATCAGTCATGGGACTAGTATGAGTAAACAAAAACAGTTGCATTTAAATAAAACAAGATCTATAAAAGAATTTTCGGAATATTTTTAAAAATGGAACTACCATAAGACCTCCCGCCACACACACAATGCAAACGCAGAATTGGACGAGATTTCTTCTTATGATAGTTAAATATGCTTGGTACGAGAAAAGAATTCTTTGGTATTATTACTAGTGCATAGTGGGCAAAACATTTCAAAAGTAGAATATTAATCTTAGCCAGCATAGACATTCCGAACTATGCCTACTATAGCTACCATTTAAACAGTGGGGCGCTACCATAAGTAAATGGCAGGTTCTACAACTAAAACCGTACAGGGTTTCGTATTGGGAATTGGATTTCCAACAAATGGTCAGGCCAAGGAACTTCCCATTGCCACATGGATGCCCCGAGAACCTAACCGGAGATCTGCCAACACAAGTCCGGGTTACCCTTCAAACTGGGTAACAACTGACACGAGTATGCCATCTCCCGGTTGTAACCAACCTTTTACCGGGGCCCCAGCAACAAATCACAAAATGATATATATATATATCTACGATATCAACATAAGTTAAGTATCTGGGCTCCATACCATGATATCACTTCTATCCAGAAGGAAATGCACATACCCTAAGGGGTGCTATCCCAATAACCTTGCTGCATCTTTCCTGTTTTGACCATTTCGGGATGTGAGGCTCGACGAAGTCTCGTCCACAAAAACATGCTTTATACAAAAGTTGTGCTTTGGGTCAACAAATGATCATAGAAATGATCACAAAGATAAATGATCAAACAAATGATCTTATCACAAATGATCAACACAATGATCATTTCACAGCAACACTCAGCATGTCACATTACCAAATTGGGAATATATCGCTGATAACCTTCAACTACATAACCTCTGAGCTCGTACGTCTCAGAGAAGGGTCTTAAGCTAAGAGAATAAATTCTCCGCCACCAACAGAAATATATTTGAAAGAAATCTGCTTTATATCTCAATTGGTAATGTCAAACACACAATCCATACAAGTCTGTTCTGGGTTCGAACAGAACCGAAGGCACTTACAAAGAAGTCCTTGCAATCCGGATATCCACAATCCTGATCGGATTCTCCATCACATATGGAGAACTCTATACCGGAGCAACTCGGTGCAGAGTCAATCGACAGGTCATCCTATCGCTCTTGCAAATACCCGGTCTTCAACACCGGTCTTCAAATGCTATCCATAACGTCGAATCACATATTCGAAATGGGTTATATGACACAAAGGTCCTTTCCCGGCTAATTCGAATAGTGGGTGTCAAATTTTAAAACATGTGGATGTCATTCACAAATATTCACAGGTTCGATGAGGGTTTCGGATAACCAACCGAAATCCGACTCCCTGTCGCATCAAAATTCAAATGTCGTTTTTCGGGCAACAGGGTTTTCACAAATCACACAGCAGTAATACCAATATCACAGCTCAGCTCAAAGCATTCAATATTACATAGCATCACGTCACATAACAGGAATATCAATCCAACACACAATATTGGGGAACAATCAAAGCATCTTCAATTTAGATAAATAATCATGTGGTTTAGATTTATTTATTACATAGTTACTTTCTTTAGAAATCTTAAATCAATGATTACTTACCATTAATTACAGTTGATTAGATCTTAATCATTTTCATAAATTAATCACTTCTCAATTAATTATCTTAATTAATTTCAAATTTATTTATCTTAATCATAAATCAATCTAAATCCTAATTATTAATTTATTTAAAACTTTAATATTAATAAATTAACTAAGGTTATTTCTTATGAAGTTATATTAACAAATCATTAATCTTTTAAGTGAAAAAAAAATCGAACTGCTTTGATTATCTTTTTTTTTTAAACATGTTCAATACATTGCTTTTATCACGTTTTTAAAGATTAAGATTTAGTTTAAACTACATTTTACTTTAATTTTCCTTTGAATTACATTATTTATTTAATATGGATAATCTTATAAAAGTATTATATTAAAACTAAATAAACTAAAGTTAATTTCTTCAAAACATCCCACTTTAGTCTTACATTTGTTTAAAATCCCAAATCAATTCCTTGTTTGAACTTATTTTAAAAGTGTCATTAAAATTTGAAAGATACAAAGTAAAAAAAACTGTTTATAAACTTGTCTCGAGACCTACTCCTGGTCACGCACGAGAAAATTCGTGTTTGCTTTGGGATTTTCAGGAATTCAACCCGTGCTATGTTTTTTTTTCCTAAGTACTAGAACCTGATGCAACTCAAGTGGATACTCTTCTTCCCCAAAATAATTACTGATATAATGCTTTGAACCGTGCACATGCACAGTCCAATTCGCCACCTCCGGTTGAACTGCTGATCGTCAGCACATCCACGGCGATGCTCTCGAACCCCTCGATCACTCAAAAACTCAAACAAATCACCAATTCGAAATCTCGTCTTCAAACCAAAAACTGGAATGAACAGCCGCCTCAGCCAAGTTCCTTGCTCCCCCTCTTCAGGTCATCTGAGTTCGCTACACCCCGTCCAAAGCTCCCCTAGCATCCCACACTCCTGATGGTCCGATCCGATGATCTCCGGTGGCCTAACGGCGGCGCGACGATCTCGTTTCTGCCCTCGACCAAATTTTGACTTTAAACCCTAAAATCACTTCGATACAACATCACACTCTATAGAAAAATAGTTCAACATTTTTCCTGTTATGATGGATTACTCGGCTTGCTTTATGCAAAAATCCAACATCAAAAATTGTTCGATCGCTGGAAATTGAAGAAAAAGCATTTTCTGGTTCACTAGGAACTACTCTCAACATAGTAAATGAAAATTCAAAATTTTTGTTTTAAAAATCATATTTTTTTACTGATAATTCCACTTATATAGTTGATTCAACAATCTATCATATTTGATTTTATCATGTTCACATGTGTTTATCTGTTCTATGAAGTATCAGGCTCCCTTTACATCTATTTTGCTCGAAATAAGTTTTAACTTTTATTTAAAATCAAATAATATGTTGTACTTAGATCTTTCATCCTAACAGAGATCAAAGCTTTGTGTTCAGGAAGGAAAAAAAACAGAGGAGATATCAAGTGTAACTAGACAAACACCCATAATAATTATAACACAGAGTAATTCATATGTATATATATTATATATATAACAAAGTAACTTCAATCTCAGGCTTCACAAGTAACTGATATACATACATACATATGTACTTAACTTAAGTTTAAATTTATTTATTTTACTCACCTAAATATCCAGGAATGACAAAAGCTTGAATCTGCACGGTGAAAATCTTCTTTTCTTTTTAACTTCCTGTTCTTTTTCTATTTTGTTTTCCTTTTTAAATTTCTGTTCTTTCTCAGTTTGTTGAACGAATGAACTAAGACTATTCTCAAGTATATAAAGAAGTTGGCAGGTTTAAGTGAAGTACTGAAATTAAATTTTTTGTATAGCTTCCTTATACTGTATTTGTACTTTGTGAATATTTCAATTAACTGGTTGAAGTTTGAAAGCATTTAATGTATGTAACACTTTCATGTATCTACAACATGCCGTGCTCATGCTTTGATTTAGGCTGATGTATGTTTGTGTATGGGCTGAGGAGAAATAGCATTTAATGAGAGCATGTTTACAGCAGTCTTTATTTAAATTCTTGCCAGTACAAGTTTGGTTTGGCAGATCTTGTTTTATGGCTGAAGTGTATAGCATTAATTGTAAGTATGTATGCAATGTTCATTTGCTCCCTTGTATACTTACAGAAATCTTAATTTATTATTTCTTCTAATAAAAAAGATTATTTGACTTTATGTCTTCTAATAACACGGATTTGTCACTTGTAGTACACCCTTCCTATAGTCTTCTCCTCGAGTATAAATATATATATATATATATATATATATATATATATATATTTGAAGTTTATGAAGAATAGAAAGGTATAATATTGCGTTAATGCAGAATACTTGAAAGTATAATAGAAAATAGATTCCAGAGAGTTAGATCAGAGAGATAAGAAAATTCGATAATAAATCGATGATTTGGAATCAAGTTAGAGTATTTATTTATAGAGATTAGAAAGCAGGAACTGTTGGTGAAGAGTTTTGATTGAAATGTTGCGTCCAAATCTTTTCGTAGAGGTTCATAACTCTTCACAAAAAGTCATGTGTTTTCAAAAAGTAGCTGTTATAGAAATTCAGTCAACTGAGCCTCTTGGTCAATCGACTGAATATTCAAACTAATTTTTAATTATATGTTTGCATATCTATGCACCTATGCATGTTGCAAATATTTTCTAGGGTCAATCGACTGAACCTCTAGGCCAGTCAACTGACCTTGTAAAATCTTTGCAATTTGCATAGTTTTTACAAGTGTAGTAATATATTCAACTTTAAACAATTTTATATATTTTATATGCTAATATACATATAAAATATTATGGAATAAGATGATTAAATATATAAGCTAATATATACGTAAACAAGGAGAGATTTTAAAAAAATTGACCTAAGACTCAAAACTAAAATAATATAAGTGATGCACCGGCTTTGAAGTCTTGTCTCCTTGTAGTATATATTCTCTTTTCGTCACAGCAGCCGTCAAATCTGTATGTCGTAGTGATAGCTTTGTGTCATGAATCAAAACCGAGTCTCAACAACCTTTAGATGAAGGATCCTAAAAGGAATAATTTTTCAAGGAAAGAATCTTTTAATAAAAATATTTTAATACCCTCAAGCGGATTCGTAACGGCCTAAAGTGAAGAGCTAAGGACCAGATATTTTAAATTTCTTTAAGTAATTTAAAGTAACAGGGTTTCAATAGTTGTAGTTTTACTACGATTTTTGGAGTAATATTTTTTGTAATTTATTTATTGTTTTTAGAATTATTTCCATTCTATTCCTTCTAGTTATTCTTTTTAGTTAATTTTAGTTTATTTCTGTTAAATATAGCTTTTCCCATTTAATTACAGTTTATTTATAGTATTTAATTTATTTACTGTTATTTATGCATTATTTACATCTTCTTACTATGCCTTAGATTTCCTTCTATTTTCAGTTTTCTTTTATTTCTCCTTCTTTTTCTTCGTGTATGGATTGGAAAAGAATTATCGCAAAATTAGATTAAATTATAAGAAATCTAAAATAATGGAATATGAGATGTAAATCACAAAGACTATAATATAATTGGAATAAGATTGAAATTATGCCTCATTATGATATTAATTGACTAAATTAAGAAGATTCGCCTAATTATAACTTAGACTTATAACTAAAAATAATTAAAGAAGAAAGAAGCCTATTTTCACACTTTGATATTGGGTAAAGTAATAAGCATGATCATAACGTAAGTTATAAATTGGTAAACTATGGAAACTATGGTAAACTACGGAAACTATGGCGCTTATTTTAAGACTTAGGATAAATTAACAAGCAATAACAGTAATTGATAAAATAAAGGCTTATTTAAATTATTTATTTAAGTTAATAAGAAATGATAAGAGTAGGGCCAGTACCAAATAGCATTCCCCTAATATTTCTATGGTTGTGATGTTTCACATAACCATAAAGCGAGATGAGGTGCTTCACATAACCTTGAAGTGAGGCGAGAGGCACACTTATGCATATAATGATAATAAACAGTCAGTCTATTGTAGTTCAAATCAAAGGGATTTGAATAAGGGGTGCAACTACATTTTTGTTTGATAGGGATCAGTACCGGCAGCATTTTCCTTATTTTTCTATGGAATTGGTGTTTCACAAAACCCTGAAGTGAGATGAGGTGCTTCACATAATCCTGAAGTGAAGCGAGAAGCACGCTTATGCTGTAATACCCCTGCATATTTGATGATTTGTATATTTAAATATTTTATTTAAATATAGCATCATTGGTCGGATTTAAATCCAAAAGGTTACTCTTTGCAAATAGCCGAATTAGGACTCGATACCACTTCCATTGAGTTCAAAATGGCGTTTGCGACCTTTTTGAGTATAAACATTGATATGTTTGGAGCTAGCTAAAATTTTAACCTTTTCACTTAGGGCTTTGGGTTTGGACTTGGGGTTCAACCCACTAACCAAACTCACCTTATATCCTAACTCCACCACCTCTCCACTTCATTCCTTCATAATTTCCTACAACTCAAGCTTTAGCAAAAATGGTGATGGAGATGGGAAATTAAAATCCTAAGCCCTAGTTTCTTTAGCAAATCCAACTTTTAGCTCCAAATTCAAAGAGAAGCTTAGGTAAGTATCTCCTCCTTCTTCTCCATCTCAATCTCTCTCCAATTTTATAAATTCCCTATAACCTAATTTAGGAAATTATTTGCTTTTGATCTTAGATTGGAGCTTTTAGAGTTGAGATTGAAGAGTGGTTGATCATTCTTTGTTTTCAAGCTTCTTCTTCCTTGTTTTTGAGTAAAGGTGAGATTTCTATCTCACATCTATGTCTATATATATCTTTGTTGTTAGGTATGAATTCCTAACACTTATTGATGTTCATTTGCTTTTGGTTTGAATTGGTTTTATGGATGTTCCAATTTTTGATGCTTTGAAGTTAAATCTTTAAAAATTATAGCTTTGATGTTTTCTCATGCTTTTGGTGGCGTACCGAGGAGCATATAGGGCTGGGTTGTCAATTGGCATAAACCCCTAGCGCCCGTGCTCGTCCGATCGCAAATTGTAGAGAGTTTCATCCTCATTTTGCTATGTTGAAAATACTGGAAAGAAGGTTCCAGTCGACTGGCTCTCGGAGTTTAGTCGACTGAGCTGGAGCCCGATAGTCTTTCAGGCACCGAGTCCAGTCGACTGAACTCAGTGTCCAGTCGACTGACCTGCTTGTTTCATTCCAAGTTGCCTATTTTGCTAGGAATTCCAATTTTTATCGATTCACGATTTTTCGTTTTGTTGTTATCATTTATTATTGACTTTGATGACTTCTTTTTAGAATTTTTGAGAATATCCATTTGATGGATTCGATATCGATTTCTATGGCTTTGATTAACGCCTTCGAGTGTGAATCTTTGGCGATTGATTGTTTCTACAATCATTTCTATGATTTGTCACTTTGAAAATATAAAGTTTTTCTATACTAATAGTAAATATCAAAACTCTTTCATCCAAATGATTTCAACACTATTTTATTACAAAGATTGTTATTTAAAACCATTTTCCTACCTATTAGTATATACAAACCTTTACCTCACTCGTATGAGAAATCGAATTAAACGGCTTGGTAAAACAAGTGGTATGAAACGCTTGCGTTTACTTCGTAGGTTAATTCTTGGACTTGTTCGATTGAAACTCTTGTGACAACTTTCGAATGGAGATCTACAATTTGTTCGTAAATATTTACGTTAAGCCAGTGGTTATGTGACATGAAGCTAAACTCATCTATTTACTAGCTTAGTGTAACTAACACTTATTAATGATCGATGATGATCATTTTGTGATTTAGACTAGCAATGTGTGATGTCTCTTTGTCTACGAGGGAGATTAAACCCCGTTTATGTGGAGCTTCGGCTCAATTTTATGGGGTAGCGACCCATGGTCTTCGGACCGTTTTGTGGAGTTTCGGCTCAAAATTGATGGTTAGCAATCATGGAATAGCGTTCTGCTTTGTGATACACGTGTTGGTGAGCTTTCATGCTCCCATTTTGTTATAGGCCTCTCCCTCTTGTGATTTCTGGATTTCTAATTGATGATTTCTAGAATTTGTGTCTCACCAATTTTAGTGATTTACATTGATGAGTTTATCAATATTTATGCATCGGTGAATTTGTGTTTCAACAACTTTTACGATTGGCATTGAGATGTTTGCCAATATTTGTGATTTAGTGAATAAAAATAAAGAATATGATTTTCTTTTTGATCTATGAGAAGATTCTTGTGATATTGATTAACTCTGGTTGGTATTCAAATGCATACTTATCACAGTATGGCATTACTGTTGCCATACGTTTCTGTCATATCCCTCATTCTATCTCATTTTTATCTGATATTTATAGCTAGACTGATCCGTTTATTATTTTGTTATTAAATAATACTCGGGTTAGACCGACATGTTACAACTGCTTCTGCTTGACTCCTTATCTGGGATCATCATTATCTGACTTTTGTCTAACTACATTAGATTGGTAGTTTTTTTGTTATACATTCGAGATAGAGACTTCTTGATGTATACATACTCTTTGATGTTGTACTTGTATCTAATCTTTTGAGATATTGTGGATCTTATTTGACCACTACTCTGATGTATACTTCCATGTGTAATATTCATATATATTTCCGCCTATGTGATATGAGTACGTGTGACTGATTTATGTTATGTTTATTTCTATATTTGTTTTCGAAGACTACTTAGCCACTATGTAGTAGTTTTGAGTTTATATCGGTATGTCAGATTTCCTCTTAAAATGAAACGCATGTTATACTATCTGACATATCGGTGCTCGCACAAAGCAATTATATAGATGGTCGCTCCTCAACAGCCTTATTCTTTATGCTAATTGACGGCATTACTCCGTAGTGTCCTTGGCTAGCGTGAGCATAGAGGTGGGGCGTCAGAGATTGGTATAGGCGCCAAACTTCGAAACAATGTAAAATAATCTAGCAAGGATCATTGTCCTAAGTTCTTCTTAGGAGTCGTGCCCTAGGATTTTATTCGAGTCATTAGACCCATTCCTATCCTATTTTCTTTGTGATGCCTTGTTTTATCAATCATGATTGTTTGATATTTATTCTAAGATTAACCTTTTTCTTCTTCTTTCTTTCTTTCTTAAAGAAGAGAAATGGTTAGACCAGGCCATCCCAGCGTCGGTCAATCCAGTGCTACTCCTTAAGATGGAGTATTTATGTTAGCTTAATGTTGCGACTTTTATATTGATTAGAAAAGCACAAATTTTAATAAATTCTGCAAGCGCACAGGCGTGTAGTATGCAGGTCGAACACAGGGAATTGTATTTTAAAATAATTAAAATCCATAGTTAAATCTTAGGCGTGTTAAACGAATTCGACGGTGAATTTTGAACAGAAAATAAAAACAATAATATACTCTGAATCGATTTCGAAACTAATCGAAATTGCAACCGAAATATAGAATTGTAAAAAAATCAGAACAGAAATTGAAATTGCGGAAAAGAAGATAACGGAGCAAACAACTGAAATAATTATTAACTAACTGAAAAGAGTGCAGAAAATAACTAAGAACAAGAATAAATAAATTGCTAAATCTAATCAACAATCCTACGTATTCTGTTCGAAAATAAAAACAGTGCTGAATTTAAATCTAGACTTGAAGAAAAGTGATGAGGTAAGAGATGATTTCAAGGTGTTGTATAATGCTGTATATATAGGCTTTCGACCCCTAAAATCAGTCCATAATTTTAGCAATAGAACTGGTCCTCTTCATAGTAGCTGCCGAGATATATCTATTGACTGGGTCCATTTGTTGAATTAGTGAAGAGTCCGTTGCCATATCAATGCTTGAAACATATATGCTGAGTGTTTGGCATCCCTGTTAGCTGCTCCTTTGACCAAGTCCTCTGTTGCTTAAAAAGGTGACCATGCTTTTACATGTGAATTGGTCCAAATTCCCACATGAGCTACTTTTGAATGTGTCCTATTTTGCTTTACAACGTGGCCATGTATTATTTGATATTCTCATGACTAAATAATATGTGACCGTACTTAACCAAGTATGAAGGTAAGCTAGCACTTTGAAATGTTTTTTTTTACTTTGATTTATTTCAATGCTCAAAATGTTGCACTCTTTGCTGCGTGATTTTTGAACCAATGGACGGCATAACCGATTAATTTCAACGTTGCACTTTGGAATTAATAATCTGCAAAACCACAACAAAATACCCGTATAATACCGCTTAATTAAAATAAAAATATATGAAATAAACGGTTTAAATTGCAGAGAAATACGTTCATCACTCAACAGCTTCTTGATCTTGTAAAGAATGCTCAAGCTGTTGGACCAATTCCAGAGCATACTCACCCAAAATCCGGATTTCCACACCTATGCAATGATTATACCAATTTGGGTGGAAAGCCGTTCAGGGGTTCCGACGACGTTATCGAAGTCCAAGCTTGGCTTAAAACATGCGATCGCATCTTTTCTCGCATGAATCTTATTGACCTTCATCGAGTCTAAGTGGCTTCTAGCATGCTCCAAGAAAGAGCATTAGATTGGTATGAGCTGTTTATTTCTGTAATTATTGAAGTGGATCTTACTTGGAAGCAATTCCGGGAAAGATTAAAATCAAAGTTTGTGCACGAAGCTGAAAAAGTGACTTTGGCCCGTTATTGATCTTGTTCAAGGTGAATCTTCTGTGACGGAATATGTCGCATCTTTCGAATCTCTTTCTAAATACGGGGTTAAGTACATTAATACCCCATTGAAGAAGAATCAGATATTTGTCTATGGATTGAATAAAAATCTCAAGAAGCCATTACTTCTAAAATTGTAAGTTTCTTTTGACCAACTTATTGATATCGCTCTTCGACTTGAAGAGGCGGATAAGGAAAGTGATGTTGAATTTGTGGGTGCCAAACCAAACTCCAACAACAACAAGAAAAGGCCTAATAAGTTCAAAGGTCCTTATCCCAATAAGAAAGGGAAACAAACAACTCCGGTAGCAAAGACTTCTACCCCTAGTGGTGGGCAATGCTACAATTGTGGTTCTAAGGACCATTATGAAAATAAGTGTTCAAAGCCCCTTGCTTGTCGCTATTGCAAAAGCTCAGGTCATTATATATCTGCATGTTCCAAACTTCAAAGCAAGAAGGAGGGAAAGCTAAATGTGGTTCAAGTCCCTAGTAACACTTCTCATGGTCAAGGTATTTCTCATTCTATCCTTGATGGCATTATTATGTTTCGTGATCATCCTATTCGAGTTCTTTTTGATACAGGTGCATCCCATTCTTTTGTATCAAAAGAGCTTGTTGATACTTTTTCTTTGAGTGTTATGGCTTTAATGACTTCATTGAGAATTGCCAATCCGGTTGGTGGATCCGCAATACTTAGTTTGCTTTGTAAAGATGTCGAGATTATTTTATGTGATTTTTCATTCCGAGCTGATTTGCATGTCATGCATTACTTGGGCTTGGAATGACTTTGGGAATGGATTGGCTTAACCGTTATAAAGCCCATATCCTATGTCCTAAGCGGACTATTCATCTTCGACATCCTCAATCTGTTAAGTAGATTTCTATTGTTCTTAAAGATTCGGATTCCAACTTGGCAGCATCTTTATATTCTTTGAATCCTCATGATGACGATAATGATGATAAGGAGGATGTCATTTCTCTTATTCACGTTGTTAGAGAATTTTCCGACATATTTGAGCCCGTTTTAGGATTACCACCTAAGCGAGCAATTGAGTTCAGAATCAATCTAATCCCTGGAGACCTATCACTCGTCCTCCTTATCGTATGTCCAATAAACAAAATGAGGAGATGCGTAGGCAATTATTCAAATTGGAGACGAAGAAGTTTATTCGTTCTAGTTCCTCTCCTTGGGGAGCTTCGGCTATTTTTGTGAAGAAATCTGATGGTACACTTAGGCTTTGCGTTGACTACCGCAAGCTTAATGATCTTACTATCAAGAATAAATATCCTTTACCTCGGATTGATGATCTATTTGATCAACTTAGTGGTGCTAGAGTCTTTTCACAATTAGACTTAGCAACCGGTTTCATCAGCTTCGTATTGCAGAGGATAGCATTCCTTTGACACCATTCTATAATCATTATGGATTGTATGAATGGCTTGTTATGGCATTTGGTTTAACGAATGCTCCGGCTTATTTCGTTGACCTTATGAATCGAGTTTTCAAAGACTTCCTCGATCGATTTGTTCTCATCTTTATAGATGATATTCTTGTGTATTCTAAAACCAAGGAGGAGCATCAAAAGCATCTTCGGATTGTGTTGGAAACTCTTAGGAGCAATCAATTGAAAGTAAGTGCCACTTTTGGCAATCTCGTGTGAAATTTCTTGGTCATGTCATTTCTGAATCCGGAATTTCCGTGGATCCTTCAAAGATTGAAGCGATCCAAAATTGGAAGAGACCGAAGATTGTTACGGAAATTCGTAGCTTTCTTGGATTGGCGAGTTATTATCGTCGTTTCATAAAAGACTTTTCAAAAATTGCCGTGCCTCTTACTAGTTTGACAAAGAAGGGAGTTAAATACATTTGGTCGGATAAATGTGAAGCTTATTTTCAGAAATTAAAAGAAGTCCTTTCCGATGTTACTATTCTTGTGATTCCTAAAGGGAACCAAGATTCTATTGTTTATACCGATGCTAGTCATGTTGGTTTGGGAGTCGTTCTTATGCAAAGAGAACATGTTATTGCCTATGCTTCTGGGCAATTAAAGCCTGCTGATACTAGATATGCCACTCATGATTTAGAGCTCGCGGCTATTATTTTCGCCCTTCGTATTTGGCATTATTATCTTTTGGGAGAAAAATTTGTTCTCTACACTGATCATAAATCTTTGAAGTATTTATTTTCTCAAAAGGATCTTAATTTGCGTCAACAACGTTGGCTCGAGTTCCTTACATCTTATGATCTTGATATTCTTTATACTCCCAGAAAGGGGAATCGTGTTGCCGATGCCCTTAGTCATAAGCAACAAGCGGTTGTTTCTATGATGATATCCTAATGGAATGATCTCGGGATTTCGTCCACTTGCTAGATTCGGGATTGTGAATCCGATTTATGTTCATCTCTCGTTTTATGTAGCCTTGAGGCTCATCCTTCTCTTTTAGACCGCATTCTTGATGCTCAAAAGCTAGATTCAGAATTGGCTCTTCTTAGCCAAAGTTGTAGGGATAAAATTAATGTTGAAGGTTTGAAAGACGTTGATATTGATGCTCATGGCGGCATTCGAAAATTTGGAAGACTTACCGTGCCAAATATTAGTGATCTTTGTAAAGACATTTTAGAAGATTCTCATCATTCTAAATTTACCATTCATCTCGGTAGTAGTAAAATATACATGGATATGAAACGACTCTACTATTGGGATGGAATGAAATCCGATATTGATAACTTTGTTAAGCGTTGCATGACTTGCCAACTCATTAAGGCCGAGCATCAAAGGCCTGGTGGGTTATTGCAACCTTTGGATATTCCAATTTGGAAGTGGGACCAAATTTCCATGGATTTTATTGATGGCCTTCCCAGTTCTCGTTCGGGTCATGATAGCCTATGGGTGATAGTGGATATACTTACAAAATTACTCCATTTTATTCCCATTCGGTCCAATCGGACCGTACTCTTTTGGCCAAACTCTTTACTAAAGAAATTCTTAAATTGCATGGAGTCCCTACTTCTATTATTAGTGATCGTGATCCATTATTTGCTAGTGGATTTTGGAAGAGTCTTCAGAAAGCTTTGGGAACGAAGCCTAATTTTAGCACCGCTTATCACCTTCAGTCCGATGGACAAACCGAGCATGTGAATCAAACTCTTGAAGATCTTCTTCGTGCATGTGTTCTTGATTTTGGTGGAAGTTGGGAAGATCATATGGCTTTTGTTGAGTTTTCCTATAATAATAGCTTCCAATCTAGTATTGGTATGGCACCTTTTGAGGCACTCTATGGAAGGCCATGTCGATCTCCTTCTTATTGGCTTGAGGCCAGTGAGAAGTTGGCTTTAGGTCTAGAATTTATTCGTGATTCCACAGAAAAGATTGACCTTATCCGCCATAGGATGGAAGAAGCTCAACGTAGGCAAAAATGCTCTGCCGATAACCGAAGAAGGAAATTAGAATTTTTTGTGGGAGATTTTGTATTTATTCATCTTTCACCTATGAAGGGTGTTGTGCTTTTCAGTCGATCGAGAAAATTAGCACCTCGATATATTGGTCCATTTGCCATCACCGAACGTATTGGTTCCATGGCTTATCGCCTTTTATTACCGGCTCGGTTTTCTGCTATTCATGACGTGTTTCACGTTTCTCAACTACGGAAATGCCTTAAGGATTCCGATTCTATTCCTGAGCCATGTGTGGAAGAAATTGAAGTTTTTCCTAATTTGACTTATGAGCAGCATCTTATTCGTATCATAGCATCGGAGGTAAAATGCCTTCGAAATAAAGATGTCCCTCTTGTGAAGGTTCAATGGTCCTCAAATCCTAAGGATTGTTCTTGGGTCTAGAGAATTCATCGAGCGAACACATCCAGACTTACTTTCTCATACTCCTTGAGGTAAACTTCTTATTTCAAATTTCTTTTGTATTGATATGCTTTTATGGTAGTTACTTTTTATATTTTCTTAAGTATTGCGAGGGCGTAATTTCTTTAAGGACGGGAGTCTGTAACAACCCGCATATTTAGCGATTTGTGCGACGACCCGACTTCCTATCTCCAGGAAATCGTGTTGCCGATGAAGAAAGAAAGGGGTAGAAGAAGAAAAGAAAGAGAAAGAAGAAACACAACCACAACAGATAACTCACAGCGGAACGAATAAAATATAATATATCACATAGAATATTACATAGTATCAGAGTACATCAGAGTTACACATCTTATACAACACATATTAGACAGTTATATACATCTGTCTAATTCATACAACTCAAGTATACAAGACACAGATACAACATACACAGCGGAAACATAATATCTACACGTGGAAGCCTCCTGCTCCATAACTCCTCCAGAATTCGTCAAGCTAACCTGAATCACTTGACTACTCATATATAATATGAGTACCCAAGAGTTTAATAAAACAGAAAATAAACACTCGGGTCAGACAGGGGTCTGGTGTGAGTAAACGGTTTAAAGTTGCTTAACTTTTAAAAAAAACCTTTGAAAGAAAAGGTATCACGTAAGACTTCCCACACATAAACATGGAAAAGTTTTTACCTTACGCTAACCAAAACATTTGATAGGAAATCCAGTGATATTATAATAGTGTCTAGGGTTTTCAAAATAAATATGAAATAGCCGAAATTGTTACATGATTAAATTCCAGCTACTAGCTACAAAAGTGGGTAATACAATCAAAACCGTAGGGTCTCGTAGGGAAAATGGGTTTCCATCAATGGCAGGGCTACTGGGGTACCGCCCGTCACAGTACGTGGCCTAGATCAACGTACCGAGGATTACTCCCTTCATCCCCTGCTACACAAGGCCGGACCCATTCCTTACTTAATAGTTCCAAATGAAACCACCCCGTGGTTGGCGCGACCAACCACCCACACAGCCGAATAATAAGGGACTCTAGACAGGGATGAATCTCACTCTCAAAGTGGGGGCTACCCACGAAGCCTTGGCGCACCTCCCCTGTTTTAGCCATTCCCGGTTGATGAGGCTTGAGGCTGCGATTACCTTAATAGAACATATCACTTAGAATGCTCATCGCCCGCCTGACGATGTGTTGAAAGCATTCGATCCATACAAGTTCGTTCCGGGTTCGAACGAAACCGAAGGCACTATCTCGTTGCACTCATTATTGGAATCACCCTCAGAGTCAACGACCATAGCCCTTGCACTCTGATTCACCATCTCGAATCTATAAGCACTATTCCGTCAAACTCATTACGGAATCACCCACAGAGTTATACTGACGTATAGCCCTTACACCTCGAGTCTTCACTCGCTCCACTTGGATTAACGACCTAACGTTTAATTGGAATCGATGTGGTTTTCGGAATTCCAAATATGGAAACCCGATCCCGGTCTCACCGAAACCAAACGCCATTTTAATGTCCAAGTTGTACTTAAGGGATTTTAAACAGTTTTAAACTTATATACAGGATGATATATAAACAGATAAATGAATCATATTATCATACTAGATAATTCATAACAGCATTCATCTCATAAAGCAGCATATCACAACATAGATATCCAAATCATCCAATATCATTCAATCACTCAATATTAATCGACATCCAATATCAACCAATCATCCAATATCAATCAATATCCAAAGCAGAATTGATTAACTCTTAAATCAATTTAATTAACCTATAATTAAATTAATTACTATCCTTTAAACATTTGGATTACCTTAATCATACTTCATTGATTTATTACAAATCAAATTCAATTAATCATTTCTTAATTATCTTCTTTAATTAATCTTCTCTGATTAATTATCTTTAATTACATTCAAGTAATTATCCTAAACCATATTCAGTAATTAACTTTTAATTACTATCATTAATTACAATAATTAATGATCCTTTATTAATTAATTAACTATAATTAATTACATTAAACCTTAATTAATTACAATTAATTCTTAATTAATTACAATTAATTAATCACACTTAAATTAATTACTATTATTAATCAACCTTGATTAATTCATAAATTAAATAATCCTTATTAATTAATTAACCTTTTATTTAATTAAATAATTAACTTATAATTAATCATCTCATTAATCTTTAAACAGTAATTAACAATTTGTAATTACTTAAATTAATTAATTAACTTCTAAATTAATTAACTCTAAATCAATTATATTAATCCTTAATTGATTAATCCATTTAATTAATCTTTAATTACTTCATTAAGTAATTATTATTCAATTTAATTAACAATTAATCCTTAATTAATTACTTAATTAATTAATTACATTTTAATTAATTACCTTTAGTAATTAATCTTAAATTAATCTTATTCATTAATTAATTACCTTAATTAATTAACTAAAATAAATTAAGTAATTAATTCTTAATTACTTACATAATTAATTATCTTTAATTACTTCATTAATGAATCTTAATTAATCACTTAATTAATTACTTAACAAATAATTAATTCCATAATTAAATATATCTTAATTCATTAATAAATTAATTAATCCATAATTAATTAATTTAAAAAAAAATTATATTAATCAATTTCCTTAATTGAGAACATTAAGTGATTCCATTAATCACTTTCATTAAATTACTCCCATGAGTAATTAACTTGCTTAATTACATTCAACAATTAATCATTAATTACTTTATTAATTAATTACACTTAATTAATTATAATTAAGTGATTATTTAAAATTAAATAAATAATTAACTAATTATTTAAAATTAATTAAACAATTAATTAAGTTACAACTTATATTTCAAATCTTTAATTAATTAAGAAACCATTTATCTTAATTAAACTTTTTACTTATTAACAAATCATGTTAATTTAGTATTCTTACATTCATAACAAAAATGAATTTAATCCTACTTATCTTCATAAATAAATTATTTGAATTAAATCAAATTTTTAATAAATTAAAACAAATTATTCAATTGGATTTCAAAATCATATCAATAACCTTATTTGAAAATAAGGCATTTAGAAATTAACTTTAAAATTTATAACACATTAAACATCTAATTAAATACTTTGATTTAATACCTAAATTCAAAACACTCCTTTAAATTGAATTTCAAAATCTATTTAAGATAATTATTTCAAATATTAATATCTTAAAACAATTTAAATTTAAAACAAATTCAATTAGTTTTTCAAAGGTTTGATTTACATTTCAACAATGCACAAGTTTAACATTTAAGAATTTGTTTCCTTCTATAAACTTGGTTTATAATTCAAAGCCTGATTTTATAACTACCCATAGTTTAGCCTGTAACTTATATTTTTTTACAGTACTTTACATTACAGAAAACCCAGAATGCAAATCGACCTTAAACACTCGAGACAAATTCCCTTAAAACCCGAGCCTGCTTGGAGCAACTCAACCCTCAACTACCCCGAGTCGACCCCTATCTCCTTCGAGTCGCCCCTGAAAATAACACGAGACTTCTTCGAGTAAAAACTTCGTCTTCCCCCAAACAAATACGCCTGTGCACACAAACGTGCTCGTGCACCTAGCACACCTCCTCCGGCCAACGTTGGACGTCGCACCTATCGTCGGCGATCACACGCAAGCTCACGAACTCCACCAAGCACCCAGATCAAACAAAATGTCATCGAATCGAATTTTGACCTCACGCTTGAAAAACTGCAGCTAATCACCACCATAAAACCCCCACGGCCAACCTCCACGCCGTCGTTCAACTCCTGCCGACTACTCCATCGAGATGCCACATCCCATATCATCGTTCTCCCCAAATGCCAACGAACCCGGTCCTCCACTCATGACGCAAAAGCCAAGAAAAAAAAACAGCCGAACCCATAAACCCAATAACCCTAACTTCTTCAATTTTGAACCAATTACTCAATGAAAAATTTATTCAACATTTTTCCCATTATCTACAGCTTATATACAAGCTTCGATCCAAATTTCGAACCAAATTAATGTATGGATAATCGGCAATTTACAAAAACCCAATTTACAAACAAATCCCAAATTCTCACTAATGACTCAACTAAAAATCACAAATTTTATATCAAAATTCATAATTTACTATTAAGATTACATGCATGTAATCCAAATTAAAAATTAAGATTGTTAATTTTTAACCAATGCCTTGGTTTTACTGTAATTTCTTTTGTTTATACTTATCTGTTATCTTGAAAATCATAGAAATATTTTTGTGATCTTCATTACACATTTTCAAGCAAATTTCAATCATATATTCAAGGCTAATATGGACCATTTTGGGAGATTTTGATTTTTAAAACAAAAGGTCACAGTTTTCTTCAAACAGAGAAGAACATCAGTATACACATATCATACATTTACATATATAAATTTAATAATAAATTCAATAAATAAAACTTAGTGATTTTCATGCAATACCAATATCAATTCAAAGATCTAACATGCATTCAAGTTTAAACCACTTTCAAACTGTTTTTAAAATAGAGTTTACTCACTTTATTGGCTTTGCAGTAAACAGAGCAGGCTTGAACTTTATCCAGAAAATGCATTTGCTTTGATTTTAGTTGAAAATCCTACTGCATGCTTAATTTGATTTAAACTTGCTGTTGAGGTTGAATGCATGCTTCAGTTTGTTGTTTTAAAATGTTGAAACTTGCAGTTGCTCACTCATTAGCATTTGCAGGTTGCAGATTTTTAATTTGCAGTGAAGTTGAATGCATGCATGCCTTCCAATTATTGAATAAAACTTGTAGTTGAAACTGATTTGAACTTGCAGATTTAAATTTGCAACTTTAGTTTGAATTTCAGGTTCAGACTTCCATTTGAAAAGCAGATTGAAATTGCAGATTTGATAATTGCAGTTTTCATTTTCAGGTTTGGATTTTATTTTAAGATTTTGAAGTAGCCATTAATTTTAGTTGAGGAGTGGAAACAAGAATGAAAGTGTTAGAGAAAACTAATTTTTCTTCTAAAAATGTTTATTAAAAATTAATATAAATAAATTGCCACTTGTCTAAAGAATTTACATTTGTCACTTAATTTGTTTAATAGCTTTACATGTGTTAATCTTTTTGCATAATTGTATTTAAAATCTTACTACAAAGATACTTACATCTTATATTTATGTGAATGAGAATTTTATATTTATGAGATGTTTTTATGTTAATAAACTTTTGAATTTTGATACATATACAAGTATAAATATTTTAATTTACTAAATACATAAATACTTATGTATGCATTTGAAAGTCTAAAACATTTATTTTATACATTCATAGCCATTTTAAATTTAAACATTTTAAAGAAAACAAAAATAAAAATAAAACATTGATTAATTCCTTTATAAACTACCATAATTTAAATAAACAACTATCTTATATTTTGAAAACAAATAAATTAATCTTTATATTTTTAAAACAATTGAATAAATCTTTAAATTAACTTTTGAAAATATAAATTAAAACAAAGCTTTAAATTACAATATTCATTCATATCTAAATTATCAATTGATTAAGATTAAATTTCAAAACAACTCAAACTATAACATATAAATACATATATATTATAATTTGAAAATTCATCTTTAAAACAAAAGATCTCCTATTCACAATATATATCAAATGTATATATTATAAAGAGAATAAAAATTTCATTAGCTTTTGAAAAACAATTCTTATCAATTTTATTGCCAGATTATAAATTCATTAACCTTTAAAAGATTACATTAGCCAATTTTAAATTAAAATTACAATGAAAATTATCAATCCAATTAAATTATTAACACAGATTATTAAATTGTTATTGCCCAAAATTCCGGGTCGTTACAATCCTCCCCCCTTAAAAGAATTTCGTCCCCGAAATTTAAAACAAAGGTAATTTAATAACCCAGTACAGAATTTAATTTCAATTAGCAAAGCATTTCTAACGACCAGTAGCTAACAACCATAGCATCCAATCAAACAAACAAACATAGCTAATTATCCTGACATAAATCAGAATAAATCTCTAATACTATCTCGAGTTTCCCAAGTATAAATCACCGGGAGACTCGCTCTACAAAATCTAAACTAACTACACCACCTACATCCAGAGCTCCTCTCATCTCTAAATCCATCAATCTGAACAGAATATCAGATTATACTCAAGTCTAGTACAACTTATAAATCCAATAGAACTACAGATTCAACAACCAACAATGAATCATACACGTACTCCCTCAGAGATACGTGATACACAATGAATTCCAGTTATCCCAACTGGCAATTCAATCTTATCCTATCACTGCTCTCTTAACCAGAGAAAACTTAACAATGAAGTCTCCACTTCAAATCCCAAACTCCTTATCTCATATCTGCATAACTCAACAGACAATCCTGGGCTACCAATCTTCTCCTGATCAGCTCAATCTATGCTGATGCTTCCAGAAACAACAAGACCAAAGCAAACAAGCTTCAGGATTCCATTCAACAGAAAAGCCTTCCAATATCCGTCGAAATCCAGAACACAAACTCCACTCCAAAGCAATAGCAAACAGAACTCGCTTCATTCCTTGTACAGCTGCTATCTCGCTTCCGCTGCACAACTCTGATTCTGAAAATAGATGAGAATACTATTGATGAACACGAGTACGAACTTATCCAATATATCCGGAAAACTTTGTTCATCAAATCCATAAAAAATCTGAGTGACACATTCGACTCAGTCACACAACCTTATACCAGAATCCAATTCAAAACTGGATCTGACCAATCCAAATTCCAAAAATTTTCCGAGCTGCTACACCAACTCTTTACTTCTCCAAGAACCATCCTACTACCAAGCTAACTACCCAAATCGCTTCTGGAACCAAACAAAATGGAACTCAATTCCAGATGCAGACAAACTTCTGATTACATCAGTAGCTCCTACTTCCATATGAGAATCTTCAGCCTCAAACAAAAGATAAATTCCCAAATTAATCGCAAGTCACTTTTTGCGATTCTACCTAATTCAGATTCCAAAGAAACTGGCATCTCTTTACCAATTAGAACAGCCTTAAGCTTCTCCCAAACAAGGTTCACCCTCAAGAAACATTCACCATCTGCTCGGACTGCTAAAAGAAGAAGCACAAAAGATTCTTGAACAAAAGGAGAACAAAACACACTGCAGCTTTCAAACTCTATCTCGATGATACGGCAAAGCTAAAAGACCTTCTCGTCAGCACACCGAATACTTCGAGTTGCACTGCTACCATAGCTAACCAAAAACATCTGATCCAAAGGCTTCTCAACTCCAAAACCTTCAACAAACCACACAACAGACCTTTGAGATGGCAGACATCCCAAAAGAAACTCAGCCTCCAAACCAAGCATCAACATCTCGCTTTCCTTAAGAAATAAAAAAAATGAGACCATGCCGAAGCGAAACAACTCATAGGCCTTAGTCTCATATCCCAAAACAGCCAACCTCTTTGCTAAAGATCCAGACAACTTCTACACAGATGAGTCTTCCCTATGGTAGGTAAAGACTGCTCCTCAATTACTTCTAAAACTGCTTCAAAAGAAAACATCTTCAAAAAAATATCCAAGGATACTGCATCTCACTTCGCAGTTATCAAGATATAATCATTTACTTCTGCACTTCCGACAGATCCAAACTTACACTTCCAAGATGAACTCCGAATCCTTTAAAAAGATTTCCTTCGGATATCTGATAAATCCTTACTCCAAACTACACACCTTACTCGAGACGGTATTAGGTCTACAGTCTCAACAGACACTTCCAATCTCAACATATGGACCTCATCCATTAGTGGTAGTCGTGTTACACACATACCACTACTCCATCTATCTCTAAAACTTATGCTGGAAAATCCGAACAGATAACCCAACAGATTAGGTAGATATAAATATATATATAGTTATATATAAAAATTACAAGTACGCTCTCTCAAGAAGACACTACTACAGAGCTTAGGCATTCGCTCAACCTAACGCTCCCTAAAGAAAGACACACTTCAGAGCCTAGGTATTCACTCAACCTACTGCTCTGATACCAAGTGCGACGACCCGACTTCCTATCTCTAGGAAATCGTGTTGCCGATGAAGAAAGAAAGGGGTAGAAGAAGAAAAGAAAGAGAAAGAAGAAACACAACCACAACAGATAACTCACAGCGGAACGAATAAAATATAATATATCACATAGAATATTACATAGTATCAGAGTACATCAGAGTTACACATCTTATACAACACATATTAGACAGTTATATACATCTGTCTAATTCATACAACTCAAGTATACAAGACACAGATACAACATACACAGCGGAAACATAATATCTACACGTGGAAGCCTCCTGCTCCATAACTCCTCCAGAATTCGTCAAGCTAACCTGAATCACTTGACTACTCATATATAATATGAGTACCCAAGAGTTTAATAAAACAGAAAATAAACACTCGGGTCAGACAGGGGTCTGGTGTGAGTAAACGGTTTAAAGTTGCTTAACTTTTAAAAAAAACCTTTGAAAGAAAAGGTATCACGTAAGACTTCCCACACATAAACATGGAAAAGTTTTTACCTTACGCTAACCAAAACATTTGATAGGAAATCCAGTGATATTATAATAGTGTCTAGGGTTTTCAAAATAAATATGAAATAGCCGAAATTGTTACATGATTAAATTCCAGCTACTAGCCACAAAAGTGGGTGATACAATCAAAACCGTAGGGTCTCGTAGGGAAAATGGGTTTCCATCAATGGCAGGGCTACTGGGGTACCGCCCGTCACAGTACGTGGCCTAGATCAACGTACCGAGGATTACTCCCTTCATCCCCTGCTACACAAGGCCGGACCCATTCCTTACTGAATAGTTCCAAATGAAACCACCCCGTGGTTGGCGCGACCAACCACCCACACAGCCGAATAATAAGGGACTCTAGACAGGGATGAATCTCACTCTCAAAGTGGGGGCTACCCACGAAGCCTTGGCGCACCTCCCCTGTTTTAGCCATTCCCGGTTGATGAGGCTTGAGGCTGCGATTACCTTAATAGAACATATCACTTAGAATGCTCATCGCCCGCCTGACGATGTGTTGAAAGCATTCGATCCATACAAGTTTGTTCCGGGTTCGAACGAAACCGAAGGCACTATCTCGTTGCACTCATTATTGGAATCACCCTCAGAGTCAACGACCATAGCCCTTGCACTCTGATTCACCATCTCGAATCTATAAGCACTATTCCGTCAAACTCATTACGGAATCACCCACAGAGTTATACTGACGTATAGCCCTTACACCTCGAGTCTTCACTCGCTCCACTTGGATTAACGACCTAACGTTTAATTGGAATCGATGTGGTTTTCGGAATTCCAAATATGGAAACCCGATCCCGGTCTCACCGAAACCAAACGCCATTTTAATGTCCAAGTTGTACTTAAGGGATTTTAAACAGTTTTAAACTTATATACAGGATGATATATAAACAGATAAATGAATCATATTATCATACTAGATAATTCATAACAACATTCATCTCATAAAGCAGCATATCACAACATAGATATCCAAATCATCCAATATCATTCAATCACTCAATATTAATCGACATCCAATATCAACCAATCATCCAATATCAATCAATATCCAAAGCAGAATTGATTAACTCTTAAATCAATTTAATTAACCTATAATTAAATTAATTACTATCCTTTAAACATTTGGATTACCTTAATCATACTTCATTGATTTATTACAAATCAAATTCAATTAATCATTTCTTAATTATCTTCTTTAATTAATCTTCTCTGATTAATTATCTTTAATTACATTCAAGTAATTATCCTAAACCATATTCAGTAATTAACTTTTAATTACTATCATTAATTACAATAATTAATGATCCTTTATTAATTAATTAACTATAATTAATTACATTAAACCTTAATTAATTACAATTAATTCTTAATTAATTACAATTAATTAATCACACTTAAATTAATTACTATTATTAATCAACCTTGATTAATTCATAAATTAAATAATCCTTATTAATTAATTAACCTTTTATTTAATTAAATAATTAACTTATAATTAATCATCTCATTAATCTTTAAACAGTAATTAACAATTTGTAATTACTTAAATTAATTAATTAACTTCTAAATTAATTAACTCTAAATCAATTATATTAATCCTTAATTGATTAATCCATTTAATTAATCTTTAATTACTTCATTAAGTAATTATTATTCAATTTAATTAACAATTAATCCTTAATTAATTACTTAATTAATTAATTACATTTTAATTAATTACCTTTAGTAATTAATCTTAAATTAATCTTATTCATTAATTAATTACCTTAATTAATTAACTAAAATAAATTAAGTAATTAATTCTTAATTACTTACATAATTAATTATCTTTAATTACTTCATTAATGAATCTTAATTAATCACTTAATTAATTACTTAACAAATAATTAATTCCATAATTAAATATATCTTAATTCATTAATAAATTAATTAATCCATAATTAATTAATTTAAAAAAAAATTATATTAATCAATTTCCTTAATTGAGAACATTAAGTGATTCCATTAATCACTTTCATTAAATTACTCCCATGAGTAATTAACTTGCTTAATTACATTCAACAATTAATCATTAATTACTTTATTAATTAATTACACTTAATTAATTATAATTAAGTGATTATTTAAAATTAAATAAATAATTAACTAATTATTTAAAATTAATTAAACAATTAATTAAGTTACAACTTATATTTCAAATCTTTAATTAATTAAGAAACCATTTATCTTAATTAAACTTTTTACTTATTAACAAATCATGTTAATTTAGTATTCTTACATTCATAACAAAAATGAATTTAATCCTACTTATCTTCATAAATAAATTATTTGAATTAAATCAAATTTTTAATAAATTAAAACAAATTATTCAATTGGATTTCAAAATCATATCAATAACCTTATTTGAAAATAAGGCATTTAGAAATTAACTTCAAAATTTATAACACATTAAACATCTAATTAAATACTTTGATTTAATACCTAAATTCAAAACACTCCTTTAAATTGAATTTCAAAATCTATTTAAGATAATTATTTCAAATATTAATATCTTAAAACAATTTAAATTTAAAACAAATTCAATTAGTTTTTCAAAGGTTTGATTTACATTTCAACAATGCACAAGTTTAACATTTAAGAATTTGTTTCCTTCTATAAACTTGGTTTATAATTCAAAGCCTGATTTTATAACTACCCATAGTTTAGCCTGTAACTTATATTTTTTTACAGTACTTTACATTACAGAAAACCCAGAATGCAAATCGACCTTAAACACTCGAGACAAATTCCCTTAAAACCCGAGCCTGCTTGGAGCAACTCAACCCTCAACTACCCCGAGTCGACCCCTATCTCCTTCGAGTCGCCCCTGAAAATAACACGAGACTTCTTCGAGTAAAAACTTCGTCTTCCCCCAAACAAATACGCCTGTGCACACAAACGTGCTCGTGCACCTAGCACACCTCCTCCGGCCAACGTTGGACGTCGCACCTATCGTCGGTGATCACACGCAAGCTCACGAACTCCACCAAGCACCCAGATCAAACAAAATGTCATCGAATCGAATTTTGACCTCACGCTTGAAAAACTGCAGCTAATCACCACCATAAAACCCCCACGGCCAACCTCCACGCCGTCGTTCAACTCCTGCCGACTACTCCATCGAGATGCCACATCCCATATCATCGTTCTCCCCAAATGCCAACGAACCCGGTCCTCCACTCATGACGCAAAAGCCAAGAAAAAAAAACAGCCGAACCCATAAACCCAATAACCCTAACTTCTTCAATTTCGAACCAATTACTCAATGAAAAATTTATTCAACATTTTTCCCATTATCTACAGCTTATATACAAGCTTCGATCCAAATTTCGAACCAAATTAATGTATGGATAATCGGCAATTTACAAAAACCCAATTTACAAACAAAGCCCAAATTCTCACTAATGACTCAACTAAAAATCACAAATTTTATATCAAAATTCATAATTTACTATTAAGATTACATGCATGTAATCCAAATTAAAAATTAAGATTGTTAATTTTTAACCAATGCCTTGGTTTTACTGTAATTTCTTTTGTTTATACTTATCTGTTATCTTGAAAATCATAGAAATATTTTTGTGATCTTCATTACACATTTTCAAGCAAATTTCAATCATATATTCAAGGCTAATATGGACCATTTTGGGAGATTTTGATTTTTAAAACAAAAGGTCACAGTTTTCTTCAAACAGAGAAGAACATCAGTATACACATATCATACATTTACATATATAAATTTAATAATAAATTCAATAAATAAAACTTAGTGATTTTCATGCAATACCAATATCAATTCAAAGATCTAACATGCATTCAAGTTTAAACCACTTTCAAACTGTTTTTAAAATAGAGTTTACTCACTTTATTGGCTTTGCAGTAAACAGAGCAGGCTTGAACTTTATCCAGAAAATGCATTTGCTTTGATTTTAGTTGAAAATCCTACTGCATGCTTAATTTGATTTAAACTTGCTGTTGAGGTTGAATGCATGCTTCAGTTTGTTGTTTTAAAATGTTGAAACTTGCAGTTGCTCACTCATTAGCATTTGCAGGTTGCAGATTTTTAATTTGCAGTGAAGTTGAATGCATGCATGCCTTCCAATTATTGAATAAAACTTGTAGTTGAAACTGATTTGAACTTGCAGATTTAAATTTGCAACTTTAGTTTGAATTTCAGGTTCAGACTTCCATTTGAAAAGCAGATTGAAATTGCAGATTTGATAATTGCAGTTTTCATTTTCAGGTTTGGATTTTATTTTAAGATTTTGAAGTAGCCATTAATTTTAGTTGAGGAGTGGAAACAAGAATGAAAGTGTTAGAGAAAACTAATTTTTCTTCTAAAAATGTTTATTAAAAATTAATATAAATAAATTGCCACTTGTCTAAAGAATTTACATTTGTCACTTAATTTGTTTAATAGCTTTACATGTGTTAATCTTTTTGCATAATTGTATTTAAAATCTTACTACAAAGATACTTACATCTTATATTTATGTGAATGAGAATTTTATATTTATGAGATGTTTTTATGTTAATAAACTTTTGAATTTTGATACATATACAAGTATAAATATTTTAATTTACTAAATACATAAATACTTATGTATGCATTTGAAAGTCTAAAACATTTATTTTATACATTCATAGCCATTTTAAATTTAAACATTTTAAAGAAAACAAAAATAAAAATAAAACATTGATTAATTCCTTTATAAACTACCATAATTTAAATAAACAACTATCTTATATTTTGAAAACAAATAAATTAATCTTTATATTTTTAAAACAATTGAATAAATCTTTAAATTAACTTTTGAAAATATAAATTAAAACAAAGCTTTAAATTACAATATTCATTCATATCTAAATTATCAATTGATTAAGATTAAATTTCAAAACAACTCAAACTATAACATATAAATACATATATATTATAATTTGAAAATTCATCTTTAAAACAAAAGATCTCCTATTCACAATATATATCAAATGTATATATTATAAAGAGAATAAAAATTTCATTAGCTTTTGAAAAACAATTCTTATCAATTTTATTGCCAGATTATAAATTCATTAACCTTTAAAAGATTACATTAGCCAATTTTAAATTAAAATTACAATGAAAATTATCAATCCAATTAAATTATTAACACAGATTATTAAATTGTTATTGCCCAAAATTCCGGGTCGTTACAATTTGTATATTTAAGTATTTTATTTAAATATAGCATCGTTAGTCGGATTTAAGTCAGAAAGGTTACTTTTTGCAAACAGTCGAATAAGGACACGATACCACTTCCATTGAGTTCAAAATGGCGTTTGCGACCTTTTTGAGTATAAACATTGGTACGTTTGGAGCTAGCTAAAATTTTGACCTTTTCACTTAGGGCTTTGGGTTTGGACGGGGTTCAACCCACTAACCAAACTCATCTTATATCCTAACTCTACCACCTCTCCTCTTCATTCCTTCATAATTTCCTACAACTCAAGCTTTAGCAAAAATGGTAGTGGAGATGGGAAATTAAAATCCTAAGCTCTAGTTTCTTTAGAAAATCCAAGTTTTAGCTCCAAATTCAAAGAGAAGCTTAGGTAAGTATCTCCTCCTTCTTCTCCATCTCAATCTTTCTCCAATTTCAAAAATTCCCTATAACCTAATTGGGAAATTATTTGCTTATGATCTTATATTGGAGCTTCAACCTTTGTTTTCAAGCTTCTTCTTCCTTGTTTTTGAGTAAAAGGTGAGATTTCTATCTCATATCTATGTCTATATCCATCTTTGTTGTTAGGTATGAATTGCTAACACTTATTGATGTTCATTTGCTTTTGGTTTGATTTGGTTTTATGGATGTTCCAATTTTTGGTGTTTTGAAGTTAAATCTTTAAAAATCATAGCTTTGATGCTTGATCATTCTTTTCGTGGCGTACCGACGAGTCTATAGGGCTGGGTTGTCGATTGGCATAAACCCCTAGCGCCCGTGCTCATCCGATCGCAAATTGTGGAGGATTTCCTCTTCATTTTGATATGTTGAAAATGCTGGAAAACAGGTTCCAGTCGATTGGCTCTCTGAGCTCAGTCGACTGACCTGGAGCCCGAGAGTTTTTCAGGCACTGAGTCCAGTCGAGTGAACTCAGTGTCAAGTCGACTGGCCTGCTTGTTTCAGTCCAAGTTGCGTATTTTGCTAGGAATTCCAATTTTTATCGATTCGCGATTTTTCGATTTGTTGTTATCATTTATTATTGACTTTGATGACTTATTTTCAGAATTTTTGAGAATATCCATTTGATTGATTCGATATCGATTTTTATGGCTTTGATTCACGCATTCGAATGTGAATCTTTGGCGATTTATTGTTTCTACAGTCATTTCTGTGATTTGTCACTTTGAAAATATAAAGGTTTTCTATACTAATAGTAAATATCAAAACTCTTTCATCAAAACGATTTCAACACTATTTTATTACAAAGCTCGTTATTTAAAACCATTTTCCTATCTATTAGTATATACAAACCTTTACCTCACTCGTATGAAAAATCTAATTAAACAGCTTAGTAAAACAAGTAGTATGAAACGCTTGCGTTTACTTCGTCGGTTAATTCTTTGACTTGTTCGATTGAAACTCTTGTGACAACTTTCGAGTGGAGATCTACAATTTGTTCGTAAATATTTAAGTTAAGCCAGTGGTTATGGGACATGAAGCTAAACTCATCTATTTACTAGCTTAGTGTAACTAACACTTATTGATGATCGATGATGATCATTTTTTGACATAGACTAGCAATGTGCGAAGTCTCTTTGTCTGCGGGGGAGACTAAACCCCGTTTCTGTGGAGCATCGGCTCAATTTTGCAGGGTAGCGACCCATGGTCTTCACACCGTTTTGTGGAGCTTCGGCTCAAAATTAATGGTTAGCAACCATGGAATAACATTCTGTTTGTGATACACGTGTAGGTGAGTTTTCGTGCTCCCGTTTTGTGATAGGCCTCCCCCTCTTGTGATTTCTGGATTTCTAATTGATGATTTCTAGAATTTGTGTCTCGCCAATTTTAGTGATTTACATTGATGATTTTATCAATATTTGTGCATTGATGAATTTGTGTTTCAACAACTTTTACAATTGGCATTGAGATGTTTGCCAATATTTGTGATTTGGTGAATAAAAATAAAGAATATGGTTTTCTTTTTGATCTATGAGAAGATTCTTGTAATATTGATTAATCTCTGGTTGGGTTTCAAATGCATACTTATCACAGTATGGCATTACTGTTGTCATACGTTTCTGTCGTATCCCTCATTCTATCTCAGTTTTATCTGATATTTATAGCTAGACTGCTCCGTTTATTATTTTCTTATTAAATAATATTCGGGTCAGACCGAGATGTTACAGGTGCTTCTGCTTGACTCTTTATCTGGGATCATCATCATCTGACTTTTGTCTAACTACATTAGATTGGTAGTTTTTGTTGTTATACATTCAAGATAGAGACTCCTTGATGTATACATACTCTTTTATGTTGTACTTGTATCTAATCTTTTGAGATATTGTGGATGTTATTTGACCACTACTCTGATGTACACTTTTATCTGTAATATTCATATCTATTTCCGCCTTTGTGATATGAATACATGTGACTAATTCTGTTATGTTTATTTCTATATATTTTTTCGAAAACCACTTAGCCAGTGTGTAGTAGTTTTGAGTTTGTATTGGTATGTTGGATTTCCTCTTGAAATGAAATGCATGTTATACTATCTGACATATCGGCGCTCGCACAAAGCAATTACATGGATGGCCGCTCCTCGACAGCCTTATTCTTCGTGCTAGTTGACGGCATTACTCCGTAGTGTCCTTGGCTAGCGTGAGCATAGAGGTGGGCGTCACATTGCTGACTAGGGTAAATAAATGGTCAAAAGAGGAAGCAACATGTAGCATGGGCATGGTGGCTGTTACGCGCGCGACTTCCATTTCCATGCTCAGTAATTGCTATGAGTTCCAAGCGCAAAGTAAGTATGTCTTTTGTGGACACCAATGTCTACTGTGTAGGGAAATGTTCGGTCCACTGTAGATTCGATGGAGCAGCAGGCCAATCAAAGGGTACAATTAGGAATTCAACCTAATCAAAGCAGCTATCGAGGACAAGTGCAAACAATCAAATTTGACCTATCTTATTAATTAAGTACTAGCTAATTCGTATATATTTCCAGTTTCTCTCTTTTCTATTTCCTTTGTTTCCTTATATAAACTAGAAATATTCTAAAGTCTATTGCTTTTACTTTGCTTAAAGATTCTAGTAGTTACTATCATTCACCAGACTTTTAGTCTGACCCACTCCTCTATTTTCCTCTTTTTCCTCCATAGGCAATCAATGGAGCGGGAAGTAGATTGCAATTGCTCGGAGGTTTCTTGGATTCTGCTACGTATTTTCCTACTATTATTTTTGTTTTCTTTCGTTATACTAACACTTAAGAGGCATATTTATACTCTGATTTTTGTTGAGACTACGAGTTTTTATTTTATAGGACATATTAGGTTTTGAGACATGCATGTTGTATTTGTTATTTGACTTATTTGGTTTATGAAACAATTCTAAATGTTTTGTTCTAAATAAGTTATTATTTTAGTTTTCGCTATTTTTACATATTTCTATCTTGTGAATCTTAGTCTCTGTTAGTTTTAGTTATACCTACAACGTACCATGCCTTTTAATATGTCCTTTTAGGTATATTAAGGGGTGTGGGATGTTTCACTGTCCACTCCGATATTGAGACTCCCTTATAAAACTGTTTGCCAACAAGGTCTTCACTTCCTCATTCAAGGATGTTGACCGATCTAAGCCTATACTCCACTTTTTCTACTTAACTGGCGGGACTCTTGGATTGATGTTCAATACATGACAGAGAGTGTCAAGAAAAATCCCACACATATTGTAACGACGTAGAATTTTAGTTATTGAATTTGGAATATTTGGTTGATTTTAAATATTGAAAGGTTAATTTTATAAGATAAATAACTTGAATTTCAAATATAAGAGTTTGTTGGAATGGGAAATTTCGTTGGATTGAATAGTAATTTTTATACTGGGATTTGTTTAAATAGTCCAATCTGGGATTTAATGTTAATACAAACGGTTGAGAAACCTTATTTGAATTTAATATAAATAAGAATGATGATAATAAACTTTTAATTTGGATATACAAGTGATTAATTTTGTTTTATAGTAATTCGTTTTAACGAACGTGTAAAATAGCCTTCTGGGGCACTGCATTGGAATTGGATGAAACAAGTTTAATTGGATCTGTAATAGTGATTTATAGTATGTCACTAAATTTCATGGCGATTGAACGTATATTTGGACGTGCGAGATCGAAACACTTAGAAATTAATTTCAAAATTTATATAATAGTTGGGTTTGAAAAGCTATCATTTATATATATTATCGAATTAGGCCTCGAGCTAATTCCAATGTGTTCGGAATAGAGGTATAACATATATACGCCAAGCGACACACCTCGTTTAGGGTTCGAGATTTTTGAGTGCATCAAGCTAAATATTTTGAATATAATATATATAAATATATATTCACTATCTTTCCCATACCTTAGCCCATACTTTCCCCACGTAAGCCATACTCTCCATTGTGCATCCATACCCTCTTCCTTTATAATCGCATGCAAATCAGAGGGAAAAATGTTCGACTAGAATTCAAAAATCAAATTTCTCCATCCAACAACCCATATTGATCGAAGCCATTACAGGCCGTAATAGGCCTCAAAATCAACTGAAGAGTTGCACGTCAGATCAAGGAAAAGGAGATGGATGGTCGGATTTGGCTAGATTACGTTGTGGTGGTCACGACTGGAGGATAAATGCATACATTATTTAACCGTATTCACGGCGATGGTGGCATTTCTAGGCCGAGGTCAAGGTCGATGGAAAGCTGGAGGTCGAGGAAGGCTTTGAGCGAGACGCGGTGGTCTCTGGTGGTGTTAGGCGACGGCGATCATTTAGACACGGTTAACTCTGGGTTCCTAGAACGAACGAAAATGAGAACGAGAGGGAGATGGGTAATTAAGTTTGAAAACTTAATTAATTTTGAGTTAATTTTAATTTAATTATCTAAATGTTCATTAATTCATACTAAATTCATACAAGGTCCAAATTGAATGCGAAAATTTGCATTGCGATTGCATCAGCAAATTCTACACCATAGGGTTAGGTTGGATAGATTTGGAGGTCATAGGAATTTGGGTTAAAATTAAACTCCCATTCGATTTTAATTTAAAACCGGAAGTTTGGATGAAACTGGAACCAGTGTGAGTTGAACTCACCTTTTTAGTTAACCAGAAATATATTTTAGTCAATAAAAATTATTTATTGGATGTGGGATATTTTGTTGTTTACTGTTATTGACTGTTTGGATGATTTACTATTTTATTTTGTTGGTTTGAATATATTCCTACCCATGGAGCGGATGAGACCCTATTACGTTCCCATGTAAGGATAGATGACCCTTTGTATATGATCCCACCTCGAAGTAGTTGATTTATATCATTTGATTATATATTATATATGATGCAAGGGGACTGGTTGGAGCGATCCAGAAGGATTCCTCACACTACTGATTTTATTTGCTCATATAATTTGATATATGGTATGTTGGATGCTATATTTGATGACATAGATATGATTTTGCTCATTTAGAGATTTAGGTCATATTTTTGGTATTTTAAAATATTATAAACTAGTGATTTGACTTAAAATGGGATTTAAAGTGATTTTGGAATTTATATTTGTTTTAATAATTTTTCTTGAATCATTAAAGTATAAATTTATTTTAAAATAAAAATTATGATTTTTAGAGATTATAAATTTACAGTTTTATGAAATATTTTAGATAGAGATTTTTGAACTGTGAATAATGATTTTTAAAATCTTAAAAATAATTCCATGTTTTAAATAAAGGGATATGATTTTAAAAAGAAGATAGGAATAGTTTTGATATAAATATTTATTAACCGTTTTATATAAGGTGATGTATGTACATATACATACATTAAGATTACTTATAAATGTGGAATTTATAAATGCGATAATTTATAAAAGTGAAATTTCATAAATGACGTGAACATTTTCAAAATCGTACTTTTTTAATAAAAGCATGGATTTATAAACGGTGTTTACAAATTAAGGGAAATTTTTAATTGGATAAATTGGGAAATAAATCACAAATTGTGGATTTATAATAAGATGTGGAATATGGTTTAAAAAATAGTTGATTCTATTTGGAAATTGGAAGTGAGGATATATTTGGAGATGTTAAGTGATATTTTATCAATTGTAGGAATTTATAAAAAAGAAACTTATATATATGGAAGCAACGTTAAAGATAGATTGTAATTGATGTTTAAAATGAGATTTTTTATAAATAAGCAACATTATAAAGAGATGGAGTTATAAATAGGTTAAATAAAGTGATTTTACAAAATGGAAGTTTTATAAAATAGAAGAAGATTTAAAAACAAAATATAGTTTTATAAATATGGAAATGATTATGTTGAAATGTATGTATGAATTTTTATCAAGGAAATATACTTATGTTTAAAAGTTGTTTATTTGTATTAATATTATTTTAAAGTTGTTTATCAATATTTTAATATTTTGAAAGTTTAATTATTTAAATTATTAATATGGTTTGAAATTAAAAATAGTTATTTATCAATAAAGTCTGAAAATTTGTTACCATTATTTATAATAATGTTGAAGATAACTTATTACCGTTTCATTAAGAATGTTTTTGAAATTACTAATTATTGTTATTAAGATTTTTTGATGTTAATCATCACTTATTTAAAATGTTTATTATTATGTAGTATTTTTAAAGTAAATGGTTAGAATTTTATTTATAAATTCTTTTCGAGATTTATAAATTGTAACAACCCAAAATTTAACCCGTAGTAATTAATTTGTTAATTAATTAAATAATAAAATAACTTTGTGAAATTATCAGAACCGAGCCACTAGAGTTGCACCATTGTGTTCGTGGTAATTTTCTTGTCAATTTCCATACACAGAACGTCAGAAACCGAGCAAATATGACCATGTTATAAAATAAAAAAAATAAGTAGAAATAAGACGAATATATACATCTGGTCAGGTCAATCGATCGGTTGACCTAAGCAAGGGGGCGGTCGACCGCCCGGTCGACCCGCCTTGCATTTTGGTAGGAGAATGAACGTAAATTCGTTCGAACGAGATAGCGGCCACCGAACACATTATTTGCATTCTTTATTTCGATCTGGTCCCTCCGTTTCTACATTCGATTGCCCCTATTCCGCCTATGACGTCGTTGCATCCTATTAAATCTCCAAATCCAACAGTCCGAGATCCATTTCTACACCTATAAATAGACCCCTAGACCTAACAGTTTTTCCCATTCTAGGTTTTCTCTAATTGAGTTCACCTCTCTAGGAAGGACCCTAAACGAAATAATTTTTCCAAAGGAGAAAATCATTATAAATTAAATTATTTTACAACTCCAAGTGGATCCTGGAAGACCGAAGAGAAAGCTTGGGATCGGAGGTGGGTGATTGTAATTATTTTAAGATTTCTTTAAGTAATTTAAAATAGTTGATTTTTCAATTGTTGTAGTTTTATATGATTGTTGGAATAGCCTTGTTAGTAATTTATTTACAGTTTTTTTGAATTATTTTCAATCTATTTCCTTTCAGCTATTCTTTTCTATAATTTTGGTTTATTTCTGTTAATTATAGCTTTTCCATTGATTTACAGTTTATTTACAGTATTTTAGTTTATTTACCATTATTTTGACATTATTTACATATTCTTTCTACGCTTTGGAATTTCTTCTATTTTCAGTTTCTTTCATTCCTCCTTTTTCTTCGTTGTGACGACCCAGAATTTTTGGATATTTAAAATTGAAATATTTAATTGATTTCAAATATTTAAAATTTAATTTCTAACTTGAATTTCAAATGCCACTATTTATTGAGTGATTTAATTGTTTAATCAAATAATTGAAAATTGGGTAAATGGTTGGATCTGAAAATTCAAGCTTGTTAAAAATAATTTAAAGGCCTATAAAATTTATATTGATAGCACTGAAGATAGTAATAGTGTTAAACTTGAACTTGAAAGTTTTTTGTTTAGTTTAAAAAATATACAGTTTAAATTGATATTTAAAAATAGCCTTTCGAGACACAATCTCGGATTTTGACGAAACTTGTTTCATTGGATCTGTAATAGTGTATTATTGTCGGATTTAAAGTTTCATGTTGTTGGAGTTGTCGAGTGATCGTATGAGATATAAACGCCCTGAAATCTTTATCGAAAATTTAATATAATAACTGAGTCCAAAAGGCTATCTTCTCCATGTGATCGAATTAAGACTCGAAGCCTTTCCATTGCCTTCGTAATAGGGGTATAACATTATGAATGCCTAGCGGCATGCCTCGATAGGAGATCGAGATTGTGAGTTGCAAAAATCGAGATGGTTTAGATTTGAATTTAATTATAATATATATTTTATCAACTCACTGTAGATAAATTCAACAAGCGTCCCTTCTGATAACATATGTCTAGCTAGTGAACAGAAAATCCAAAAAATAATAATAATGTTGGCCTTTCCTCTTTCTTTAGGGTAAAACGAAATTATAAAAAAAAGGAAGAAGATTCAAATAAATCTCGGAACAAAAAAAACTCCTCCTGTTAAATACATGAACGAAATCAGATTCTTTTAAATTTATAAAAAAAGGAAAAGGAACACTTCGAGCCTCAATTCGAATTCGTATAAATAAATAAATATGAGAGATAAAGGGAGGGGATTCTTGAATAAATCACGTGAAGGAGGGGGGCGACACGTCCTTGAATCGCGCGAACTTGGAACTCGCGATTTAGGTTGGAAGGAGAAGGGGTGTACTGCCACGCGCATAGAGGATAGGCACGATGGTGAGATTGATGGCGACAGTTTATAGCATTGGTGAGGGGATGGACGGCGACTATAGGCGAGAAAGACATGTGGCACCATTGGTGATGGAATTCGAGCTGCTCAGGGGAAATCACGAGGCTAGGCTAGGTTTGGATTGGCAAGCACGGCTGGGTTGGGCGAAGTATCGCGAGGTCAAGAGTTTGGGCAGTGAGGTATTTTTGTTGTTTTTATTTTCCATTTAAAATTTATACGTATAAAAATATATATACAGGAAATTAAACCAACATTCTTTGTTCGTTTCTGTTTTAAATTTAAACGAAAATAATATGTGTATAAGGTTATTGGTAGAGAAATATTTTATTTCTTACAACAAGTGATAACTGAACTTTTGCTTTACATATTTTAATTTAAAATATATTTATAGACTGTCAGTAAATGTATATATAGATAAGACTTTGGGAAAAAATGAGAATTTTTAAATGTTCGAAGAATTTATAAAAGTAGAATTTTTGAAATTTATAATTTATTTTCATAAGTATATATGTGATTTCAAAAGGAAAAAGGAAAAGTAAGTTTACATATATATTTTTTCACTTATTCTTAAATTTTATAAATAAGGATTAAGGTAGTTAACTTATTTAATTAGCTTGTTCAATTATTTTAGTCATTAAAATATAATTTATTAAAGGAAAATTAGTTTAAGTAAAATTATTAGTTTATTAAATTAATAAATGGTTCGACTAGCTCATATGATAATGAACCATATAATGTTTGGTCAAGGTATGAAATCATGAAGAAAACAAGCTGGTTTGGTTTAGGTCGCAAAAATCAAAGGTAAGTTAATCTCACTCATTTGGATTACCATTTAAATTTAATTGTTAAATTTAAATTTTTGGTTGTTTGATTGCATTGATAATTGTTATCAGTCTGGATGTGATAGCATATATAGTAGTATATATAATATATATTAGAGCGGTTGATTTCCCGCATTATAAAGCAGTTACCCTATGCGTCCCGCAGAATAGCGGATGACCATTTATACCACGATATCCCCGTCGAAGTGGGATTGGTATTTTTTATTGTGCTAACATCTGTGGATGTAGGGAAACAGGTTGGAGGGATCCAATTGGATTCCTCAAAACATTAAATTTGTTTTATATTCTGCGATGTGATTTATGTGATAATCTACGATGATTATATTGATTATATTGAGGATTGAAATTATTGAACGCTATGGTTTGTATGAATATATTTTTTTTGGTGTTTTAAAAATATATAGAATAGAATGAATTGGGTTTTTAAAGGAAATGACAAGAAATTTTTTAAGTAAATAATTATTGGGCTTTTGAATAAATCAAGGAATAAATTTAAAAGGGAATTTAAACCTATCAGTTTGAAATTGATTAAGTATTTTTGAAATTATGATTTTAAAAAGAAATGAGAAATGGAAAATTGTAAACTGGGTGAAGTGGAATATTTATCAGTGGATAAATTTGGAAGTATAGATTCCGATGGGAGTTTATAAGAAAAGTTGTAATTCATTTTAAAAATAAAAAGGTGATTTTATTTTTGACAAAACCGGGAAATATATTTTTCCTGGAAATCTAAGTATATTTTAAAGAAAAGATTTCAAAGCATAAGCTAGAAAATTAAAAATGTTTTTATTCTAGAATGTTTTTTTTGATTTTATTTTTAATTATTTTTAAGTGAAAAGTATATATTTATTTAAGTTAATTATGTTATTTAATAATTTTTAAAGTAAATTAGTATTATGATTTTTAAAGGCATTTTTAACATAAATATTTGATACAATTACTTTATTTTAAAAGGAAATTTTGGTCTAAGTTTTACTCAGGAACTCTTACAAATTTCTTTAAGTAATATTTTTATTTAAGTAATTTTTGTAGACTTAATGTAAATAATTTAAGTATAAATTTTTGAAAGTGATTATAAAGAGATTGAAATGTGTTTTAAAAATAAAAAGTGGTTTTATTTTTAAAGCGTTGAAAGAAATTTATGGGTCGAGACATAAATTAAAATGGGATAAATCAAGATGGATTTATAAATGATTAGACAGTTATATTGGAATGGAAAGTGAATTTCGTGAAAGGCCAAGTATTTTTTCAAGCAGATTTTTTAAAGTATAAGCTAAAAATTTTAAAGTTGTTTAAAGAAATGTTTTAAAGGAATTTATTATTTAAACTGTTTTAAGATTTTAAAGTAAATACTTATTAATTTAGTTATAATAGTAATTATTTTTAAGGTTAAATTAGCATTATGATTTAAAAGATTATTGCTAAATATTTATACTTTATAAAAATGACGTTTATTTTAAAGGTAGTTTTGGCTAAGTTTTACTTGAAAAATTATTACGGAATTTCACAACTATTATTGGAATTAAATCTTTTAAGTAGCTTTTATTTTAAAATGTTTTAAAGTATATATTTTTGGATAAGTGATTTAAATTATTTAAAAACCTAAAGTATTTAGGCTTGGTGATTTTCAGTGGAAATTATTCCGCAAGAGAATGATTTGAAACTATTTTCAAAGGGGTTGAAATGTAGAAAATATGTTACGAATATTTTTTGAAATAAATAATTTGGAAAAATTATTAAGGCCTGATGGTTGTTTGTGGATGTTATATGAAATTTAAATAATGGACTATCAGTATTGGCCAATGCGTTGATCGTTTCAAAGAGACCGGGATCAGGGTTAATTTTTCGAAAACCACTTCGATCCAGTTTGAATGTTTTCGTGAGGAAGACAAGAGCTTAGAGTCGAAGATGGAGCAGTGAACTTCAAGGACTAATCGCTACTAATCCTGGTGGTGATTCCAAAATGGATGTAGTAGGAGTAATGCCTTCGGTTTCGTTCGAACCCGGAACAGACTTATATGGATGAATGCTATCAGAACATCGTTAGGAGGACGATGAGCATTCTAAGTAAGATGTGTTCTAAAAAGGTAACACATAGCTTCGAGCCTCATCAACCGGGAATGGCTAAAACAGGGGAGGTGCACGCAAGGCTAAGTGGCTAGAAACTAGTTAAGGTAAGGCCACCCCTGTCTAGATGTCCCTTTTATTCGGCTGTGTGGGCGGGTTGTTGATCCTAACCACCGGATGATCTTATTCGGACTATCCAGTAAGGGGTAGCTCCGGTCTTGTGTAGCAAGGGATCAGGGTGGATCCTCGGTACGGTGATCTAGATCACGTACTGTGACGGGCGGTACCCTAGTAGCCCTGTTATTTTGGAAATCCATTCTCCCTACATGCCTTTATGGTTTTGAATGCAAAACCTAGTATTGCTAGAATTTAATAATGGTAACAATTTCGGCTATTTGAATAAGTATTTGTACTTAGACACTATTATAATATCAGAGGATTTTGGTAAGAAATGTTTTGGGTTATCATAAGGTAAAAATCTGACATGTTTCTTTATGGCGTGGTCTTACGAGAAACCTTTGATTTCAAAGGATTTTGAAAACTTTAATAATCCAATTGAGTATGTTTTCTCACGCTGGTTTTCCAGACTGACTCGGGTATTGTTTTATTATAATGCTCAGGTTAGATCAAGTATTATACAGCATAGATTCTGGATGGACTGCAGGGGAGCTCAGGAGAAGAGCTGGATGACGAGGTGTACTTCAGTAAATTTACATTCTACTGTGTAGTGTAAGCTGCTTAGTCAGCTTTGTATGGACAAGTTATCATAATTGTCCAGAGTTGTGCTTTTTTGTGTTGTACTACGATGATGTAGTATATATAGACCGGTTTACAATTTCTTTTGTATAAAAATCTGTTGTTATCTATTATATGTTATTCCGCTACGATTGTGAGATTTTGAATGTTGTTTTATTTTCTCTTCTTCTACCTCCTTCTTCTTTCCCTTACGGTCTGGTTTTCTGACATTCGATTGTTCGACATTTAATATAGAGGACGTATTGATGTCGATTTTCAGACGTCGAAAAAATCGGGTCGTTATAGCGGTATTAGAGCTGAAGACTAAGCGAAAATCTTGGCTCTGGTAGGGATTACTCATTAGAAATAGAGTCAATGGTACTCTAAGAATGAGTTTGAGCGTATTAATAGATATGAGCGCGTATTTGTTAGTGAATATAAAAACTATTTTTATATTGTGTTGACTTATCTATTCAGTGTTTATGACTTCTGGTCGGTACGGGAAGTACAAACGTATCGATAGCGATTTCTAAACTCTCAAAGTAGGCAAACCGACACAGTGTTGCTTTAAAAGTTGGTTAATGAAATATTTTTGCCCAAATTATTTCTGTATATAAAAAGAAATAATTTTTATAAATTATTATAGTATATGGTTGTTTGATTGTTTAGAAGTGATAATATTAAATTATTATCTTTGTTGTGTGGAAATTGAATTAGGGATTAAAATTATAACCAAAGGTTAAGAAATAAATTCATATAATAGAATGGAATTCGTAAGTGTGAAGTATAAATGGGATTTGTAATTAAAATGAGATAAAATTCCAAAGTAATATTCGATTATAAATTGAAAGGATTTGAAAATTTGAAATTTAGGAAATTTAATTCCTTTTGAGTTTGAAAATGATTTTCAAAGGTTTTGAAAGAATAAAGGTGATACTATTTGGGGAATATTTTTTTCAATTAGATTTGAAATTTGGTGAGATTTGGAAAATGTTTTTAAAGGGATAAAAGCATTGAACTCACTTCGATCGCTGGAAAATAACTTTGGTGATGACTGCTGCATCATCAGTGTTCATTGTCGGGTTTCCAAGAGAGGGATTGCTACCAAAATGTTTTAACTTGGATTTGTTTGCAAAACTAGGTTTGATTTTGAAAACCAAAGGATAATTTGATATGCAAATGAATTATGTATATAATTGATTTCAAAAATGATTTTGAAATGTTGAGTAATTGTTTAAAAGACTCTGGAATCTTATTTAAATATTTATGGAATATAATAGAGTTTGAAAACTTATAAAATTTGAAAATTGTTAGAATAAAATCTAACTTGAAGAAAAGTTAAATTAAAATAAGTAGGAAAATGAAATAAGTAAGAAATATTAAGCTAAATTTGATGGTTAATGAAATAAAAATTTATTGAATTGGAGATAAATTGTGAATGAGAAAATTGATTTAGTTGTAACTAAATAGGAATTGGAACGGAACATTTGAATAATGTTTGAATTTGAATTATGTCAAATAAGTGAGTAAAATAAACAAATTAAGTGAAATGGAAGTTAGACAAGTTAGACTAAATAAATCAAAAGATTGAAATTAAAATTTGTAAGTAAACTAATTTAAATGGGCAAGCAAATGAATTGAAATTACATATTGGAATGGTTAATTGAATATGGTTTGAGAAAAAAGTGAATAAAATCCAATATTGAAAAATTGGAAGGTAAATTGAATTCAAATGGGATTGAGAATGCTAAGTGAATAAAAATGGATATGAAACCAAAATGACAAAGAGGAAAGAAATATAAGAAGTTATACAAAATATTTATTGAACTTAAGTAATGGGTGGTGAAATTCTCGAGTAAAAATTGATATTGGGAAAAAAATTTCCAAGTTAATATTTGAGTGAAGATTTAATAAGGGTTTGTGAAAGGATAATTGTGAACAAGTGAATAGAAATCAAAGTATATATGAAGAAAAAGAGAATTGATATAGCTAATAATTAATTGGAATAAATACATAGGGTGTACGTATATTTTTTTATTCGCATAATGAATTGATCTAGATTCGAGCACAGAATTTCGAGGTAGTTATACCGATCTGAGTTGGGAATTTTTCAATCGATTTTGACGGTGAACCCTGGATATGGATTTTTGATTGATTCTGGAAATTCTCTATCATACTTATGGCTATGCAAGGAGAATGACAGTTTCTGATCAAGAAGCCAGATCTGAGTCCGCACTAGGAAGTCAGGTGGACGATACTAGTTCAGAAGTGAACTTGTGTGATCGAGCGAGCAATCGGATTTGATATTGCGTACGGGTAGTGCATGTGTATCATACAGGATTAAGTAAAGAAAATATTGAAAATTTTGAAAGGAAATGAGTAAAATGATTTTGGATTTTGTGATTGGATATGATTGCTAAGTAGGATATACAGGTGTTACAAAGGAAAAGGGAATTGGTGCTTTCGATTTCAGAAGATAAATATGAATTGCCCAACAAAAGATATGTATTTAAATTTCTATATGAAATTTGTTGATTTTCTGATTTAGCCACTTGGCCTTTTGTTTTCTTTTGAAATTTGGGGGCTCGTAGAGGCATTTTTAGTTGTGCCGATCTAGCCACGCAAAGGATACGTTGAGGAAATTTTACGAAAATTTAGGGAGTTAGAAAAAATTTGAGAAAATTTTGATAATTTAAATATTGAATTTGAATTATAATTTGAATGGTTGAGTACGTAATGTTGTTTGGAAACTATGGAAGAGGGTTTGGATAGTTAGTAAGAAGAATAGTGTGTCTTTAATAAAAAGATTGTTTTGCAATTTGTTTGAAACCGTTTGATTTTTGGAAGAAAACTTAACACGTTGTGGAACATTCCTCTTAACTAGAAATTTCGAGGACGAAATTCATTTAAGGGGGAGGAATGTGACGACCCGGAATTTTTGGATATTTGAAAATGGAATATTTAATTGATTTCAAATATTTAAAAGTTAATTTCTAACTTGAATTTCAAATGTTTTTAATTAAATAATTAGAAATTGGGTAAATTTTGAATCTGAAATTTCAAGCTTATTCAAAATAACTTAAAGGCTTGTAACATTTATTTTGATAGTACTAAAAATAGTAAAAGTGTTAAACTTAAATTTAAAAGTGTTTTGTTCAGTTTTAAAAATATATCGTTTAAATTGATATTTAAAAATAGCCTTTTGAGACACAATCTCGGACTTCAACGAAACCAGTTCCATTGGATCTATAATAAAGTATTATTATCGGATTTCAAGTTTCGTGGTGCTTGAAGTGGTTGAGTGATCATACAAGATATAAACGCGCTGAAATCTATATCGAAAATTAAATATAATAATCGAGTCCAGAAAGCTATCTTCTCCATACGGTCGAATTATGAATCGAAACCTTTTCCATTGTGTTCGTAAAAGGGGTATAACATTATGAACGCCTAGCGGCACGTCTCGATAGGAAATCGAGATTGTGAGTTGCGAAAATCGAGATGGTTTAAATTTGAATTTAATTATAATATATATATTATCTCTTCAACTCGCTGTAGACAAATCCAACACGCGTCCCTTCCAGTAACTCGCGTCTTTTTAGCGAATAGGAAATCACGAAAAATAATAATGTCGGCCTTTCCTCTTTCTTCAGGCTAAAACAAAACTATAAAAAAATGAAGGAAGAAAATTCAAATAAATCTTGGAACAATAAAAACTCCTCCTGTTAAATACACGAACGAAATCAGATTCATTTTAATTTAAAAAAGGGAAAGGAATGCTTCGAGCCTCCATTCGAATTCGTATAAAAAAATAAATTCGAGAGAGAGAGGGAGGGTATTCTTTAATCAATCGCGCAAAGGATGTGGGCGACGCGTTCTTGAATCGCACGAACCTTGAACTCGCAATTTAGGCTAGAAGGAGAAGGGGTGTACGGCCGCGTGTGTAGAGGATAGGCACGACGGTGAGATTGATGGCGACGGTTCGTAGCATTGGTGAGGGAATGGACAGCGACTATGGGCGAGAAGGGCATGCGGCGTCGTTGGTGATGGGATTCGAGCTACTCAGTGGAAATCGCAAGGCTAGGCTATGGTTTGGATCGACAAGCACGGCTGGGTTGGGCGAAGTATCGCAAGGTCGAGAGTTTGAGCAGTGAGGTATTTTTGCTGTTTTTATTTTCAATTTAAAATTTATACGTATAAACAAATATATATATATATATATACAGGAAATTAAACCAATATTCTTTGTTCGTTTTTGTTTTTAATTTAAATGTAAGTAGTATGTATATAAGGTTATTGGGAGAGAAAATATTTTATTTGTTACAACAAGTGATAGCTATAGTTTTTGCTTTACATATTTTAATTTAATATATATATATATAGACTGTCAGTAAATGTATATATAGATAAGACTTTGGAAAAAATAGGGATTTTTAAATGTTCGAAGAATTTATAAAAGTAGAATTTTTGAAATCTACAATTTATTTTTATAAGTATATATGTGATTTCAAAAGGAAAAAGGAAGAGTAAGTATACATATATATTTTTCCACTTAGTGTTAAAGTTTATAAATAAGTATTAAGGTGGTTAACTTATTTAATTAGCTTGTTCAATTATTTTAGTCATTAAAATATAATATATTAAAGGAAAATTAGTTTATGTAAAATTCTTAGCTGATACAATTAATAAATGGTTCGGCTAGTTCATATGATAATAAAACATAAAATGTTTATTCAAGGTCTGAAATCATAAAGAATCGTGAAGAAAACAAGCTGGTTTGGTTTAGGTCGCAAAAATCAAAGGTGAATTAATCTAACTCATTTAGATTACCATTTAAATTTAATAGTTAAATTTAAAATATTTGTTGTTTGATTGCATTGATAATTGTTATCAGTCTGGTTGTGATAGTATATATAGTAGTATATACAGTATATATTGAAGTGGTTGATTTCCCGCATTATAAAGCAGTTACCCTATGCGTCCCGCATAATAGTGGATGGCCATTTATACCACGATATCCCCCTCGAAGTGGGATTGGTATTTTATATTGTGCTAACATCTGTGGATATAGGGAAACAGGTTGGAGGGATCCAGCTGGATTCCTCAAAACATTAAATTTATTGTATATTCTATGATGTTATTTATGTGATAATCTGCGATGATTATATTGATTATATTGGGGATTGAAATTATTGAATGCTATGGTTTGTATAGATATATATTTTTTAGTGTTTTAAAAATATATAGAATAGAATGAATTGGGTTTTTAAAGGAAATGAAAAGAAATTTTTTTAAGCAAATAATTATTGGGCATTTGAATAAATCGAGGAATAAATTTAAAAGGGAATTTAAACAAGGATATCAATTTGAAATTGATTAAGTGTTTTGGAAACTGTGATTTTAAAAGAAATGAGAAATGGAAAATTGTAAACTGGGTTTATGAATGAAGTGGAATATTTATCAGTTGATAAATTTGGAAGTATAGATTCCGATGGGAGTTTATAAGAAAAGTTCTAATTCATTTTAAAAAGAAAAAGGTGTTTTTATTTTTAAAAAAGCTGGAAAATATATTTTTCCTGGAAATCTAAGTATATTTTATAGAAAAGATTTCAATGTATAAACTAGAAATTAAAAATGTTTTTTCTATAATGTTTTTTTTTTTGAAATTTATTTTTCAATTATTTTTAAGTGAAAAGTATATATTTATTTAAGTTAATTATGGTATTTAATTATTTTTAAAGGTAAATTAGTATTATGATTTTTAAAAGGGAATTTTAACATAAATATTTGATATAATAACTTTATTTTAAAGGGAAATTATGGTCTAAGTTTTACCCAGGAACTTTGATAAATTTCTTAAATAATAATTTTATTTAAGTAATTTTAGTAGCCTTAAAGTGTTGAAAGAAATTTACGGGTTGAGACGTAAATTAAATTGGGATAAATCAAGAAGGATTTATAAATGATTAGTCAGTTGTATTGGATGGAAAATGAATTTTGTGAAAAGCCAAGTATGATTTCAAGCAGATTTTTAAACTATAAGCTAAAAGTTTTAAAGTTGTTTAAAAAATGCTTTAAAGAAATTTATTATTTAAATTGTTTTAAGATTTTAAAGTAAATACTTATTAATTTAATTATAATATTAATTATTTTTAAGGATAAATTAGCATTATGATGTAAAAGATTGTTACTAAATATTTGTACTTTGTAAAAATAACTTTTATTTTAAAGGTATTTTGGATAAGTTTTACTTGAAAAATTATTATGGAATTTCATAACTATTATTGGAATAAAGTCTTTTAAGTATTTTTTATTTTAAAATGTTTTAAAGTATATATTTTTGGATAAGTGATTTAAATTATCTAAAAACCTAAAGTAGTTAGGCTTGGTGATTTTCAGTGGAAATTTATTCCGTAAGAGAAAAAGTGATTTGAAACTATTTTCAAAGGGGTTGAAGTGTAGAAAATATCTTACGAAGGTATTTTGAAATAAATAATTTGGTAAAATTATTAAGGTCCGATGGTCATTTTTGGATGTTATATGATAGTTAAATAACTGACTACCAATATTGGCCAATGCGCTGATCGTTTCGAAGAGACCGGGATCGGGGTTAATTTCTCAAAAACCACTTCGATCCGTTTGAACGTTTTCGTGAGGAAGACAAGATTGTGGAGTCGAAGATGGAGCAGATGGAGCAGTGAAGTGCAAGGGCTAATCGCTACTAATCCTGAGGTTGATTCCAAAATGGATGTAGTAGGAGTAGTGCCTTCGGTTCCGTTCGAACCCAGAATGGACTTGTATGCATGTATGCTATCAAAACATTGTTAGGAGGACGATGAGCATTCTAAGTAAGATGTGTTCTAAAAAGTTAACGCATAGCATCGAGCCTCATCAACCGAGAATGGCTAAAATAGGGGAGGTGCAAGCAAGGCTAAGTGGCTAGCAACTAGTTAAGGTAAGGTCACCCCCGTCTAGATGTCCCATTTATTCGGTTGTGTGGGCGGTTGCTGATCCCAACCGCAGGGTGATCTTATTCCGACTATCCAATAAGGGGTAGCTTCGGTCTTATGTAGCAGGGGATCAGGGTAGATCCTCGATACGGTGATCTAGACCACGTACTGTGACGGGCGGTACCCCAGTAGCCTGCCATTGATGGAAATCCATTCTCCCTACGTGCCTTTACGGTTTTAATTGTAGAACCTAGTATTTATAGAATTTAATAATGGTAACAATTTCGACTATTTGAATAAGTATTTGTACTTAGAAACTATTATAATATCAGAGGATTTTGATAAGAAATGTTTTGGTTATCACAAGGTAAAAACCTGGCATGTTTATTCGTGGCATAGTCTTACGAGATACCTTTGATTCGGAGGATTTTGAAAACTTTAATAATCTAATTGCGCGAGTTTTCTCACGTTGGTTTTCCAGACCGACTCGGGTATTGTTTATTATAATGCTCGGGTCAGATCGAGTATAATAGAGTATAGATTCTGGATGGACTACATGGGACCTTAGGAGATGAGCTGAATGATGAGGCATACTTCCGTAGATTTATATTCCGTTGTGCAGTGTAAGTTTCTTAGTCAGCTTTGTATGGATAAGTTATCATAACTGTTCAGAGTTGTGCCTTTGTTGTGTTGTACTTTGATGTTGTAGTATATATAGGCCAGTTACAATTTCTTTTGTATAAAAATCTGTTGTTATCTATTATATGTTACTCTGCTACGATTGTGAGATTCTGAATGTTGTTTTATTTTCTCTTCTTCTACCTCCTTCTTCTTTCTCTTATGATCTGGTTTTCCGGCATTCGATTGTTCGGCTTTTTATACAGTGGGCATATTGATGTTGATTTTCGGGCATCAAAAAAATGGGTCATAACATTCATATATGGATTAGAGTAGGATTGACGCAAGTATGGATTAAACTATAAGCAAACTGAAATAATGGAACACAAGATGTAGACTAAATATGACGTTAGTTGGACTGAAATTACACCTAAATATGTCTAAATATGACGTTAATTGGACTGAAATTACAACTAAATATGACGTTAATTGGACTGAAATTACGTCTAAATATGACGTTAATTGGATTGAATTAAAAAGATTGGCCTAGTTATAACCTAGAATTATAACTAAAAAGAGTAAAAGAAGAAAGAAGCTTATTTTCACACTTTTGACCTTGGGGTAAGTAATAAGTATGATTATAACGTAGGTATAATAAGAAAAAGAATGGAATGAGGCTTATTTTAAGACTTAGGACAAATTAATAAGCAAAGATAGTAAAGATAATAATAAAGGCTTATTTAAATAACTTATCTAAGTTAATAAACAAAAAGGAATGTAGAACCTTTACCTAATAAAATTCCCTATTAGACAAAACGGTGGTCTCACATTAGCCTGAAGCGAGACGAGGGCACGCTTATGCTAAAAAAGGTAGTAATTGGTTAGAAATCCAAATCATGGGGGATTTGGACAAGGGGCACAACAAGATATTGTTTGGATGAAGAGCCAGTACCAACTGCATTTCCCCTATAGATTCTATGGACACATAGTGATCTCACATTAGCTTGAAGTGGGATGTGGGACACGCTTATGCTGGATGTGGAGGTAATAAGAAGACCCAATAGGTGGAGCAAAAGGTAGCATATGCATTGATGTGCACGTAAATGTGCATATATTTACAACCATATTTTATTTATTTTTATTTAAATAAATGTCATATTTGAGTATTTTAACATGTTTAAAACCAAAATTCAATTATTTCCAAAACATTAAATATTCATCTACATACAGGGGCAAAATAGTCATTTCTGTGCATGTGTTAATTAGGAACTTTTTACTTAGACATTTTTCATAATTTTTGTAGCAATCTGGATGCATATAATAGAGGGTTTCATGAAGAAATATGCATACACAAGAGAATACAAAGAAAGGAAGATGGAAATAACCCAAATATACGATCATGGAGGACCCCACCCACTTACCTAAATCTTCAATTAGAAGCTAATGGATAAATAAGTGGAGGTTAAAGCTTCATGCATATTTTGATGATGGATTAATTAGAGGTTAATGGTTATATGTACATAAGAGGGCAATTTATACATGATTATGCATTTTGGGAAGCACCCTAAAATTTAATTAGGGTTTTATGCATGTACAAATAGCCCTCTTATGTACATGTAATATCTTCATACTCTAGTATTTTACTTAGGAAAATTAGTAAGAAAGTTGTAAACACAATGTTTCATGAAATAAAAAATGACTTCCATGCCTCTTTCTCTTTTCTTTTCTACAGGCTTTTATTTGCTTCTATGTTGATGTTTATTTATATACTACCTTTCGTTTCGTGTTTATATCTTAGATTACATCATGTAAGTAGTGTAACTTTTTTTTGTTAAGTAAGTAGTTAGTAGTTAATCTCTTTTTCTTCCTTTGCTTGGTTCCATTCCTTTACTTTTAGTGTTGGAATTTACAAGTGTTGATTTGATAACACAAATGAGTAGCTAAATCCCTTCAATTTAAAGCTAATGAAGCTCTCTAACTTTATTTAATTTCAACATTTCTATGATTTATGATCTCTTTTATCTGTGCTACATGAAAGTGGATTTTGATGTAAGTTTATAAAAGTGGGTTTGATAGCTTAAGTTGCTTTTGCAAATGAGCTGTTCTTGTTCAATATAAACAAAATGTACATCATCATTTGCTAATTGATTCTTGATTTTGAAATGAAAGGTAAAATTTTTTTGATGATTTATATTACTAATTAAATAGTAAATAAATCATACTTAAAATAGCTTTTGTTTGGCTTCATTTTCATGAGAATTGATAAGTGGTTTATTTACTGTATTATAGTTTGATGGTTTAAGTTATGTTAAATAATAACATAAATAAATCATACTTATGATAAATACAACTATTATTTCACTTAATGTCAGAAATAGAGATCACAGATTGTTTGATTGTTGATTTACAAAAATATGAGAGCAGATTTGCCTCTAAATTGTTCTCTAATCTCATAGTTTTTAGTCTCATTTTAATTCTAGTTTTAGCTTCATTTTGCATGTAGTTAACAATCTTCTCTACGTACTATGATAGTACATCGCTCGCTTGCGGTTATTTTAATTTGAAATTTATCGACGATTTTCTAAACCGATAGAAAATCCATCGTTAAACAGGCATGCTGGCAGTTACACATGCGACTTCCATTCGAGTGCTTAGTAATAGCTATGAGTTCCAAGCGCTTAGTGTGGGTGTTTTTCATTGACACCGTTGCTTTCTATTTAGGGGGCTATATATGCCGTCTTGGTCACAGTAACATTTTGTGCAGAGAGTTATATAGCAGCTGGTCCATAGAATGGTACTATAGAGTAGTAAGCCAATCAAAAAGGCTAGAATTAGGGTCACATCCTAACTACTGGATTAGGAATTCAGCCTAATCAAATCAGAAATCTAGGACAAGTGTAAGAAATCAAAAGTCAACCTAGAGCAATATTTAATCGTACTTATTTCCAATTTATCTCTTTCCTATTTCCTTTATTATCCTTATTCATGCTAGAACTATTGTAAAGTCTATTACTTTATCTTGCTTAAAGATGCTAATAATTACTATCATTCACTAGACTTTTAGTCTGACCCACTCCTTTATTTTCCCCTTCCCCCTTAGGAAATCAAAGAGGAAGTCAGTAGGTTGCTTCGGCTTGGAGTTCTCTTGGAAGAGATTCCTTATATGTACTTATTTTATTCCAGTTTTAGTTCTTATGTTGTACCAGCACTATAATGAGGGATAATTACGGAGACTATGGTTTTTGATTAAAGATATATATGGGTAGTTTGACATTTTGAAGTATTTGGTATGTGATGAGTTTCTATGAAGTTTGGTCTTGAAAAAAAATGTTATAATTGATTCCACTATGTTATTATTATTTAATTTTTGTCTTGTTAATCTTAGTCTCTGCTAGTCTTAGTTATACCTACAACACACCAAATCTTTTAGTGTGTCCTTTTGGGTATGCTAATGGGTGTAGGGTGTTTCATAAATAGGATTTTATAAACAGATGTGGGTTTTATAGGAGGAATCTTATAACATGGTTTAGAAAACCTAAAGGAAGATTATTTATAAGAAAAAAGAGTTTTATAAATGGTTTTAGATATTTATATAAGAATCTTAGTGTTGGGTTTATAGCTTTATAAAGGGAGTTTTATAAATGGTTTTGTGGATGTATAATGGAGTTTATAAATGATTTAGAATTATATAAAAAGGAAAACTTCCCCAGTGTTTGGTGAATATACTTACAACATTGAGGCAAGTATATGGATATTTTTCCAAGTACTGAGAAATACAGATTTGTGGATATATATATATATATATATATATATATATATATATATATATATATATGTCTTTGTAAAATGGATTTTGTTTCAAGTATTTACAGAGCGTGTTTAATTAGTGAAAGATAAATAAAAGGAGGTTAGTGGTTGCTTATATGCTTAACCGTTGCTGGTTTTCCCTATGGAATTTAAATCCCTGATTTGAATGTTTGTTTATTCGATACTTAAATAATTGACTATCATATTTGGACCCAAAACGTAACTTTGGAAATATCTAAGAGAAACACATGAGTTATATGGCACAATGATCTACGATGATCCTATATTGTGCGTATAAGTCTCATTTCATTCTCTTAGGACAATGATAAGGAAATCCATCCACTAATGGTTAGGAGGCGATCTCCACTATTATCTTTTGTTGTTTATTTCCTAAAGAATTGGGGTTGAGTTTACCGAGAACTATCAAGGTTGTCCCAAATAGACCGGGATCAGATATGTTATTCGAAAACTAAACAATTCACGCATTTCAAAGTGAGGACATCTTAAAGATGATGGAATTGAAGATGGAGCTCTCAAATGTTTTTTCCAGTCTGTTTCGTTCTGTCCCAGAATGAAATTGATGGACGAACGCTGGTATTGCATTGTTTCTTGGAGAGCAGTATTAACACTCCAAGTGAGAAGTGCTAAATAAAGGTAAAACGTAGCCTTGAGCCTCACCAAGCAGGAAATTACAAAAATTAGGCATGTAGTAGGGCCAAGCGGGCACTCCCATCAGGATATGGTCATTCCAAATCTTGATCGATATTATATACTAATGTATGCTTCAGGGCCCATTAACCAGAAGAGTGATCATATTCGATACTACTAGTTAAGTGCTAGGCCAGTTCTGTATGGCAGGAGTACAATATGTACTTCTCAAATCCCGGTGCATTTAATCTAGAGATGTACCATCTGAAGGTAGTTCCTTACCTTGTCATAGTATGGAATCCTTTCTCCAATACGAGCTTTACAAATTTAGTTGTGTCGAACTATGCTGAAATGTGAAATGCAAGCATTTCAACTATTTTATGTATTTACGTTAAATCTCCAGACACTATTAAAATATCAAAGAATTTCATATGAAATGTTTTGGTTATCATAAGGTAAAAACCATTTGTGTTTATGCGCGGCATAGTTTCACAACATACTTTTGATTTCGAAGGGTTGGTGTAACTTTAAAATTCAGTTGGATGTGTTTGCTAATGCTGATGTTTCGAACTTTTTGGGGTGTTATTTTATTATAATGCTCGGGTCAGACCAAGCATATTTACAGATTGCTTTGGATGTATTGAAGCTTAGGAAACGAGTTGGAGATCATCAAATCATATTCACATATATGTTTATTTTCCGCTGCTTTTTTATTGAAATCATTGGAATTTGTGAGGACAGGTTATTGTAACTATCCAGACTGATGATTGTGATTTGTTGTTGTAATTTGATGGATGAATGTATGTAGCAGTTTCTCTTTTGTGAAGATCATTGATATTATAGTGTATATATATTGTTCTGTTGCGGTTGTGAGATTCTGCGTTGTTCTTCTTCTTCTCTTATCTTCCTTCTTTTTCCATAACAATCGGGTTTTTCGACATTCGATTGCTCGACACATAATACAACGGACTAATTTGTGTCGATTTTCGAGGGTTGAAAACCTTCGGTTGCTATACTTGGTATCAAAGCTGAAGGTTAAGCAAGAACCTTGGCTTTGGTGGGCAACTCTTTAAGTTATATGCTAATGGAATACTTTATTCTGAGTTTGAATGTGTGTGTGTGTGTGTGTGTGTGTGTGTGTGTGTATATATGAAAGTGTATTCGTTAGTGATATAAAAATATTTTTTATTGTGTTAATTTGTTCGTAAAGTGGCTTATAAACTCTGGTCAGTGCATGGGATGCCACATTATCAATTGGAGTTTCTAAACGTTTAAAGAAGGCAAATCGACAAAATATTGTTTTGAAAATTGGTAAATGAAATAAATTTACCTAAATTATATATTATATATAATGGAATAACTTTTCATAAATCATTATAGTTATATATGGTGTGTTGGGTTGTTAGTGAATGATAATATTTGATAATTATCATTTGTTGTTGTGCTAATAAAAGTTGATATATTTATAATATAAACAAAGATATACATTTGTAAAATGAGTTAAATAAAGAAGTGATTGTAAATAAATTGTATAAGTATCTTTATAAATATGATTTGTAAATAAAAATTGATTTAAAACAAGAAGTTTGAGAATTTAAATCCCATTGATTTTGAAAATTGTTTTTAAGTTGTTTTGGAAGAATAATAGTAGTATTAATTTAGGAAAATGTTTTAACTGGAAATATTTTAAATGGAATTTAAAACATATAAGGAAGCATTGAACTCACTTAAGTCATTAAAAAATGAGTCTTGTGATGACTACAGCATCATCGGTGTTCATTTTCGAGATTCTAAGAGATAAATTGTTACATTAGTGATTTTCCATTGGATTTTTGTTTTGGTAACAAAAGTTTTGATTTTAAAATCCAAATTATGATTTGATATATATACGAAAATAAATTTTGAACTTAAAATTTGGAAGTGGTATGGATAAGAAAAGAAAATTGGGAATTTAGATATAAAGTTTAACTTGAGTGAAGTGAAATAAATGGAGTTAATGAAATGAGTTTTAACTTGAGAAAGGTTAAATGAAATAGAATTGAATATGAACTTAAATTTTTAATTGATAATAAACATTAGTAGTATTGTATAAAATGTTTAAAATAGACTTAAGTAGAATTCTATGGTTTGGTTCATAAATAATACAAGTACTTAGTATTTAGGAATATACTAAGTGATGATGAAATAAGATTTAACTTAGGAAAAATTAAAATGTTACGATTTTACGAGATGGTTCATAAATGAATTTAATATGTAATGAAATGTTGTTAAATATAAATTGAATTTAAAGTGAATGTAAGTAAGTGAATGAAAATAAAGTGAATGTTAATAACTAAACCTAAATCAACTGAATGTAAATAAATTGAAAGCGAAAATGGAATGTTAATAAGAAATGAAAGTGTATAAATATAAGGTTGATATTTAAAAAATGTAAATTGATATGATGATAAATAAATTGGATGTTATTTGTTGGATGGTTTCTCTTGTTACATTTTCCCGTATATATTGTATTAGTACAGATTATATACTGATTACTCTCTATATACTTGTTCTTATTGGTTATTGAGCGATTGGTAGCTGCGGATGGCATATGATTCACATTTGATCTCACTTTCGCATTTTATTGGTTATATAAGCTTGTAAATGCTAAAATAAGGTACATAAGTCGGATTACATATTATATTTTCATAATTTTCCCTACGGGATGGCTCTCCTCAAAGATGAGATGTATATTTATGGTTATACATATATATATAACTTTCTCTATCGAGCCGTACAAATGAGACGCTGGTGAAATTTTTCGTAAACTCAAGGCGTTATAATTATTTTTGAGAATTTTGAAAAAAATTTGGATGACAAGTTTTTAATTTTGAGTTATAAATTGGGATGAATGAATGGAAGGGAATTAGTTAGTATATGTGGGTAAATTATAAGACTTACAAATTTTAAACCTATTTCAACTAATTGGTTTTGAAAAATTAAAGGGTTTTGTGGCATTTTTTACCTACAAATTTCGAGAAGAAATTCTCTTTGGGGGGAAGAATATAACAATCCAGAATTTTAGTTATTTGAATTTGGAATATTTAATTGATTTTAAATATTGAAAGGTTAATTTTATAAGTTAAATAACTTGAATTTTAATATAAGGATTTATTAGAATGGGAAATTTTGTTAATTTGAATAGTAAGTTTTATATTGGGATTTTTTTAAATAATCCAAATTGGGATTTAATGTTAATTAAAAAGTTAGGGAAATCTTATTTGAATTCAATATATATAACAGTGATGATAATAGACCTTGGAATTGGACGAAACTAGTTTTAATGGATTCGTAATAGTGAATTATAGTTTGTCATCCAATTACACGGTGATTGGACGTACCGTTTGGACGTGCGGGACCAAAACACCTAGAAACTAATTTCAAAAATTTATATAATAATGGGGAACGAAAAGCGATCTTCTGTATATGATAGAATTAGGCTTCAAGTCCAGTTCCATTGTGTTCGGAATAGTGGTACAACATGTAGAACGCCGGGCGGCACACTATGTTAGGGGTTTGAGATTTTTGAGTGCATCAAGCTACATATTTTGAATATATATATATATATATATGTCTATATATATATTTGTGTGTGTGTTTGTGTGTATATATTCAATATCTTTCCCCATACCATGGCCCATTCTTTCCCCATGTGAGCCATACCCACCATTGTGCACCAATAGCTTCTTCCTTTATAGTCGCGTTCAAATCAGAAGAAAAAAAGTTCGCCTAAAATTCAAAAATCAAACTTCTCCATCAACGACCAATATGGGTTGGAACCACTAGAGGCAGTAATAGGCCATGACATCAACTGAAGAGTTGCACGTCTGGGCGAGGTAAAGGAGACGGATGGTTGGACTGGGCTAGATTGCGTCATGGTAGGCGCGATTGGAGGATGAACGACGTTCGTTGTTTGGTCGAATTCATTGCGATGGTGGCATTTCAGAGGCCGTGGTCGGGGTATATAGCAAGATGGATGTCGGAGCATGCTTTGGGCGATACGCGGTGGTCTTTGGTGGTGTTTAGTGGCAACGACGATCATTTAGGCACGGTCAACTTTGGGTTCCTAGAATGAACGAAAATGAGAACGAGAGGGAGAGGGGTAATTAAGTTTTAAAACTTAATTAATCTTAAGTTAATTTCAATTTAGTTATCTCAAAGTACATTAATTCGTATTAAATTCATATGAGGTCTAAATTGAACACGATAAGTTGCATTGCGATTGTATCAGCGAACTACGCTATGGGGTTGGATTGGATGGATTTGGAGATCATAAGAATTTGGGTTAAAATTGAATGCCTGTTCAATTTTAATTCAAAACGAGAGCGTTTTGACGAAACTGGAATTAATGTAGGTTAAACTCACTTTTTTGGTTAACCAGAAATATATTTTAGTAGATAAAAATTATTTATTAGTTGTGCGGATATTTTACTGTTGATTGTTATCGACTGTTTGGATGATTTATATTTTATTTTGTTGGTTTGGATATGTTCCTGCCCATGGAATGGATGAGACCCTATTACATTCCCATGTAAGATCGGACAACCCTTTGCATAACATCCCACTTTGAAGCAGTTGATTTATATTATTTAATTATATACTGTATGTGATGTAGGGGGACAGGTTAGGGGATCCAATAGGATTCCTCACACTGTTGATTATATTTATCATATAATTTGATATATGATATGTTGGATGCTATATTTGATGACATGGATATGATTTGGCTTATTTACTGCTTTAACAACATTCAGCGTTATTTCTGATATTTTAAAATATCATAAACCAATGATTTTATTCAAGAGGGATTTTGTAATTTATATATGTTTAAATATTTTTTCTTAAATTCTTTAAAGAATAAATTTAATTTTCAAATAAAAAGTACGATTTTCATAGATTATAAATCTGAGGCATTTGAGATTTCTTATCTGTGTTTTTGATAGGATAAGATTAAATTTCCAGTTTGGATAGCTGGAATTCATTGTATTTCACGTATCTCTGAGGGATTACGTGTATGATTCATCATTGGTTGTTAAATATGTGGTTCAGTTGGATTTGTATGTTGAGCTGGACTTGAGTATAGTTTGATGTTCTGTTCAGATTGTTGGATCAAGAGATGAGAGGAGCTCTGGATTTTGGTGGTGTTGTTAGTTTAGCCTCTGTAGAGCGAGTCTCCCGGTGATTTATACTTGGGAAACTGTAGATAGAATTTGAGATTTATTTTGATTTGTGTTAGGATAATTAGTTAGGTTTGTTTGTTTGATTTGTTGCTATGGTTGTTAGTTACCGGTTGATAAGAATGCTTTGCTGTTTGAAATTAAAATCTTTGCTAGGTTATTAAATTACCTTTGCTTTTGAATTTTAGGGACGAAATTCTTTTAAGGGGGAGGATTATAACGACACGGAATTTAGGGCAATATGAATTTAATAATCTGTATTAATAATTTAGTTGGTTTGATAAAAAAAATTTATAATTAATTCAAATTGGTAAATTTAATGTTTTGAGGGTTAATAAATTTTTAATCCGGCAATAATTGGTAAGAATTGATTTTTCAAAGCTAATAAATTTTATTCTATTTATAATATATATATATATATATTTGATATATATTGTGAATAGAAAATATCTTTTGCTTTAAATAAAAGATTGAATTTTCAAATTGTAATATATATGCAAGTTTATGTTATAATTTGATGTTGTTTTGAATTTCAATTTAATCTGTTGATAATTTATATATGTTTGATATTGTAATTTATAGCTTTATTTTAATTAATATTTTTCAAGAGATAATTTAAGTTTAATTAAATTGTTTTAAAAATATAAGATATTTATTTTAAATATGATTGTTTAAAAGGATTTAAATAAATTTTGTTTTGTTTTCTTTTAAAATGCTTAATTTAAAATGGTTATAAATGTACATGTATAAATATAAATGTTTAAACTTTTCAAATACATGTATAAGAAATTCATTTATATTATAATTAGTTTTAGGATATTCTCTTTAAAAAGTAAGTTTCTATTTACATAAATAAGTACTTAGTAATTTAGTAAATTAAATATGTAAGTTATATTATCTTTTAAATTAAATAAAAATGTTAAGAACATATGTAAATATGTTAATCAACTTGATAACACTTGTGAGAAAAATTAAATACTTTGATGACAAGTGTAAATCTTTGGAACAAGTGACTTTTCTTTTACTTTTATTTGAAAATTTTAAACATAAAGAAGTTTGTTTTTCCTTTCTTCATTTTTTTCAAAATTAATGGCAAAACAGAAATTATTTTCTTTAAATCTGAAAAAAAATCCAAAGCAAAGAAAAATCTGAAGTTCTTCTTAAACAATCAAAGCAAATGAGAATTAAAACCTGCAAATCCAACTGAAAAACAAATTTGAAGTTCTTCTCAACAATCAATCTGCAACTTCAACAACCTGCATTTCAAAGTTAAAAATCAATTTCAACATCTTTTAAAGCATTAAATAGAAGACATGCAGTAAGATTTTGAACATCAAGCTTTTCCAGATTTCAGAGCCAGGAAAATTCAAGAAAAACCTGCTCTGCATATAATCAGGTGAGTAAATATTCTTAAAAACAGTTTGATCTGGTTTTACTGCCCTGCATATGATGATCTTGACTTGGATTAAAGTACTTAAGCTTGAATTTATATGAAATTGTATGTATATGATATTGAGTTTGTCTGTTATATAAATTCAAGAGTTCTCTGTTAGTTTAATTTGAATATTCTGCTTAAAAATTTCAATGTCTACGAATCTAATCCATAGAAGTCTTAAGCATTTAAATGAAAACTGTGTGCATTTGTATGAGAGAGATTTTAAAATAATTCCAGAGATTTTAAATAACACAAATTATATTTAAAATGAAAATTAACAGTGGAACTAAATTTTTGAGAAAAATCAACTGTCTTAAATTTTAAATTGAATTACATGCATGTAATCTTGATGTAAAATCATGAATTTAGATATGAAATTTGTAATTTTTAGTTTGGTAATTTATTCGAATTTTGGGTTTGAATGTTTTGGGAATTTTTGTGAACTGTCAATGATATACTCAATGATTTGATTTGAAATTGTGGTCGAGGCTAGCTTGTGGATGGTTGATTATGGGAAAATTGTTCAATGATTTTTCCAATGTGTGAATTTTTCAAATTTGAATAAACTAGGGTTTAAGTTAGTTTCTGACTCAGCTTAACTGTCGAGATTTTTGTGACGAGAATGGTGGATTGATGGTGTTCGTGAGGTGGGGGATGGTATCCCGTTGATGCGGCGATGCTCTGGTGAAGTTAATGGAGGTGCCGGTGGCGTGTTCGTCAATGGCGATGAGGTTTGGGGTCAAGTTGTTTCTGCAGCTTTGAGTAGCGGGTCAAATTTTGATTCGCGTTCAAATGGGTGGATCTGGGTTTGTTTTCTTGTTCATATGGGTTCGTGGAGTTATAGGCGAACGTCGCGTCGATCGTCAGTGGCGGAGGTGATGTGCAAGGCGCACGTGTGCATGTGGTATACACTGGAACGTTTGAGTGTTGGGGAAGAAGGTCTTGTTCCGGGGAAGCTCTCGTGTTTTTGTTGAATGACTCGAAGATGATAGGGTTGGGGTTTAGCTCGGGGCAGTCGCGTGATGTTGCTGAGATTGTCTCGAGATTTTAGGGTTGTTGCTGTATTGTTAGTACTGTGTAGTGTAAGTTACATTGTTAACTCGAGTTGTTTGGTTTGGCAATGTGAAATGAAGATAAACTTGTAGTTGAAATAATTTAGGATCATTTTTAAAATTATAAACAAGTTTTATAAAATAAACAAATTTTCAAAGCTGAAAGTTGTTGTTTTGAAAAAAAATTATAAATCAAACTTTTAAAGTGGTAATTGAATTTATTTTAAATTTAAATTATTAAGAAGTTTGTTTTTTTGAAAATAGTCATCTAAGTAAATTTTGAATTTAAAAGAATGTTTGAATTTAAATATTAATCAAAGTTTCTAAGTAAATTGTTAAGCAATGTTTTAATAACAAAGTTTTCAAATTTATTTGTAAATAAATAAGTTTAAATTAGATGTTTAATGTGTTTTAAATTTTGAAATTAATTTCTTAATGCCTTATTTTCAAATAAGGTTATTGATTTAATTTTGTAATTCAAATAAAATAATTTGTTTTAAAGTTATTAAAATTGGATTTATTCAAATAAATTATTTAGGAGATAAATAAGGTTAAGTTATCCTTGTTTTGAATATGATAATATTTAATTTGATTTGTTATTAAGTAAAGAATTAATTAAGATAAATGTTTTCTTAATTAATTAAGGATTTTGAAAATATAAGATGTTAATTAATTAATTGTTTAATTAATTTTAAATAATTAGTTAATTATTTGTCTAATTTTAAATAATCACTTAATTATGGATTAATTAAGTGTAATTACTTAATGAAGTAATTAATGGTTAATAAATTGAATATAATTAAGAAGGTAATTACTTGTGGAAGTAATTAGAGAAGTTACGCATGGGAGTAATTAATTGAAGTGATTAATGGAATCACTTAATGTTATCAATTAAAGAATTGATTAATATAATTGTTGAAGTTAATTAATTATGAAGTAATTAATTGATTAAATAATTAAGGATTGGTTAATGATGGAAGTAATTACTTGTTAAATAATTAATTAAGAGAGTAATCAAGATTTATTTATGAAGTAATTAGAGATAATTACTTGTTAAGTAATTAAGAGTTAATTACTTAATTATTTTAGTTAGTTAATTAATGTGATTAATTAATGAATGTGATTAATTTTAAGATTAATTACTAAGTGTAATTAATTAATAAAGTAATTAATTAAGGATTTATTTATTAATTTAATTGATTAATAATTACTTAATGAAGTAATTAAAAATTTATTATTTAGATTAATTAATCAAAGGTTAGTATACTTAATTAAGAAGTTAATTAATTAAGATAAGTAATTACAAGTTGTTAATTACTGATTAATGAGATGGTTAATTACAAGTTAATTGTTTAACTAATTACAAGTAAATTATTAATTAATAAGGATCATTAGTGAATTAATCAAGGTTGATTAATAAAAGTAATTAATTAAAGTGTGATTAATTAATTGTAATTAGTTTAGATTTAATGTAATTAATTATAGTTAATTAATTAATGAAAGTAAATGAAGGATCATTAATTATTGTAATTAATGATAGTAATTAAGTTTAATTACTGAATATGGTTAAGGTTGATTACTTGAATGTAATTAAAGATAATTAATCAAGGAAGATTAATTAAAGAATATCATTAAGAGATAAATAATTTATTTATTTGGGATAAATAAATGAAGAAGGATTTAAGGTTAATCCAATTGATTGAGAGTTAATCAATTCTGTTTATGGATGATTGATCGATATTGGATGATTGATTGATATTGATTGATTGATTGATATTGGGTGATTGGTTGATATTGGATGATTTGGATATCTATGATATATGTGGTATGCTGCTTTGTGAGATGATGATTATTATGAATTATCTATTATGATAAATGATTCATCTATCTGTTTATATCATCTTGTATATAAGTTAATTGTTTAAAACCCTTAAAACAACTTGGACATTAAAATGGCGTTTGGTTTCGGTGAGACCAGGATCGGATTCCATATTTGGATATCTGAAAACCACATCGATTCCAATTAAATGCTAGGTCGTGAATCCAAGTGGAGCTTAGTGAAGACTCGAGGTGTAAGAACTATACGTCAGTATAACTCTGTGGGTGATTCCATGATGAGTTTAACGGAATAGTACTTATAGATTTGAGATGGTGATTCAGAGTGATGGGCTATGGTAGTTGACTCTGAGGGTGATTCCAAAATGAGTGCAACGAGATAGTGCCTTCAGTTTCGTTCGAACCCGAAACGAACTTGTATGGATTGAATGCTTTCAGAACATCGTCAGGTGGACGATGAGCATTCTAAGACAGATATGTTCTATAAAGGTAATCGCAGCCTCAAGCCTCATCAACCGGGAATGGCTAAAACAGGGGAGGTGCAGCAAGGCTTCGTGGGTAGCCCCCACTGGAGAGTGAGATTTACCCCTGTCTAGAGGTCCCTTTCTATTTCGGCTTAGTGTGTGGTTGGTCGCGCCAACCACGGGATAGTCTTGTTAGGGACTGTCCAGTAAGGGATGGTTCCAGCCTTGTGTTGCAAGGGAGCGGGCGTACTCCTCGGTACGTTGATCTAGGCCACGTACTGTGACGGGTGGTACCCCGGTAGCCCTGCCATTGATGGAAACCCATTCTTCCTACGAGACCCTACGGTTTTGTTTGTATTGCCCACTTTTGTGGCTAGTAGATGAAATTTAATCATGTAACCATTTCGGCTATTTCATATTTACTTGAAGACCCTTGACACTATTATAGTATCACTGGATTTCCTATCAAATGTTTTGGTTAGCGTAAGGTAAAAACTTTTTCATGTTTATGTGTGGGGAGTCTTACGTGATACCTTTTCTTTTCAAATGTTTTTCTAAAGTTAAGCAAAATTTAACCCGTTTACTCACACCAGACCCCTGTCTGACCCGGGTGTTTATTTTCTGTTTTATTAAACTCTTGGGTACTCATATTATATATGAGTAGTCAGGTGATTCAGGTTTGCTTGACAAATTCTGGAGGAGATATGGAGTAGGAGGCTTCCACGTGTAGATATATTATGGTTCCGCTGTGTTTGTTTGGTATCTGTATATGTTGTACTTGAGTTGTATAGTTAGACAGTTGTTTATTACTGTCTAATACGTGTTGTATAAGTTGTTTATTCTAATGTAATATGATACTATGTAATATTTTATGTGATATATTATAGTTCATTCGTTCCGCTGTGAGTTATCTGATGTTGTTGTGTTTCTTCTTTCTCTTTCTTTTCTTCTTCTATCCCTTTCTTTTCTTCTTCTATCCCTTTCTTTCTTCATTGATGATGCGATTTCCTGGAGATAGGAAGCGGGTCGTCTCTTTTGGTATCAGAGCATTAGGTTGAGTGAATACTTAGGCTCTGTAGAGGTGTCTTTCTTGAGAGAGCATACTTGTATTTTTATATATAACTATATATTTATATATCTGTATCTACCTGATCTGTTGGGTTATCTGTTCGGATTTTCCAACATAAATTTTAGAGGGAGATGGAGTAGTGGTGTGTGTGTGTAACACGACTACCACTAATGGAAGAGGTCCATATGTTTGAGGTTGGAAGTATTTGTCGAGGCTGTAGACCTAATACCATCTCGAGTGCGATTTGTAGTTTGGAGTAAGGATTTCTCTGATATCCGAAGGAAATATTTTTAAAGATTCGGAGTTTATCTTTGAAGTGTAAGTTTGGATCTGTCAGAAGTGTAGAAGTAAGTGATGGTAGGTTGGTAACTGCGTGATGAGATGCAGTATTCATGGATATTTTCTGAAGATGTTTTCTCTTGAAGCAGTTTTAGAAGTAGTTGAGGAGCAGTCTTTATCTGCCGCAGGGAAGATTCGTCTGCATGGAAGTTGTCTGGATCTTTAACATGGAGGTTGGCTATTCTGGAATCTGAGACAAAGGTTTATGAATTGTTTTGCTTCGGCATGGTCTCATTTGTCATTCCTTAAGGAGAGCGAGATGTTGATGCTTGGTTTGGAGCCCGAATTTCTTGGAGGGATGACTGCCATCTCGAAGGTTCGTTGTGTGGTTTGTTGATGGTTTTGGTTTTCGAGAAGCCTTTGGATTAGAAGTCTTTCGTCAGTTGTGGTAGCAGTTCAACTTGAAGTATTCGGTGTGCTGTCGAGAAGGTCTTTTAGCTTTGCAGCATCATCGAGGTAGAGTTTGGAAGCAGTAGTAGTGTGGTTGTTTTCGATGGTTCAGGAATCTTGGCGGTTCTTCTTCAGCAGCTCGGGCAGTTGGTGAAGTTTTCTTGAAAAGTTAACCTTGTTTGGAGAAGCTTAAAGCTGTCTAATTGGTAAAGAGAGGAAGGTTTCTTTGGAATCCGAACTAGGTAGGATTGCAAAAGTGACTTGCAATTTGTTTGGAAATTTTATCTTAGGCAATCTTTTCTTTGAGACTGAGGGATTCTCATGTGGTAGTAGGAGCTACTGAAGTAGTCAGAAGTTTGTCTGTATCTGGAGTTGAGTTCCATATTGTTTTGGTTCCAAAAACGATTCTGGTGGTTAGCCTGGTAGTAGAGTTGGTGTAGCAGCTCAGAAAATTTTGGAGTTTGGATGGGTCAGATCTAATTTTTGAGTTGGATTCTGCTGTAAGGTTGTGTGACCGAGTCAGATGGTTACTCAGATTTTATGGATTTGATGAACAAAGTTTCCCGGATATATTGGATAAGTTTGTATTCGTGTTCATCAACAGTATTCTCATCTATTTTAGAATTAGAGTTATGCAGCGGAAGCAAGGTAGCAGCTGTACATGGAAGGAAGCAAGTTCAGTTTGCTATTGCTTGGGAAGTAGAGTCGTGTTCTGGATTTCGACGGATTTTGGAAGACTTTCTGTTGGATAGGATCCAGAAACTGGTTTTCTTTGGTCTAGTTATTTATGGAAGCATCGACATAGGTTGAGCTGATCAGGAAGAAGATTGGTAGTCCAGGATTGTCTGTTGAGTCATGCAAATATGAGATAAAGAGTTTGGAATTCGAAGTTGGAGACTTCATTGTTGTTAAGATTTCTCTGGTTAAGAGAACAGTGATTGGATGGATAGTTCTGAGGCATTTGAGGTTTCTTATCTGTGTTTTTGATAGGATAAGATTGATTTTCCAGTTTGGATAGCTGGAATTCATTGTATTTCACGTATCTCTGAGGGGTTACGTGTATGATTCATCACTGGTTGTTGAATCTGTGGTTCAGTTGGATTTGGATGTTGAGCTGGACTTGAGTATAGTATGATGTTCTGTTTAGATTGTTGGATCTAGAGATGAGAGGAGCTCTGGATTTTGGTGGTGTTGTTAGTTTAGCCTTTGTAGAGCGAGTCTCCCGGTGATTTATACTTGGGAAACTCTAGATAGAATTTGAGGTTTAGTCTGATTTGTGTTAGGATAATTAGTTAGGTTTGTTTGTTTGATTTGTTGCTATGGTTGTTAGTTACTGGTTTATAGGAATGCTTTGCTGTTTGAAACTAAAATCTTTGCTAGGTTATTAAATTACCTTTGCTTTTAAATTTCGGGGACGAAATTCTTTTAAAGGGGGAGGATTGTAACGACCCGGAATTTAGGGCAATATGAATTTAATAATCTATATTAATAATTTAATTGGTTTGATAATTTTTGTTTATAATTTTAATTCAAATTGGTAAATTTAATCTTTTCAGGGTTAATAAATTTTTAATCTAGCAATAATTGGTAAGAATTGATTTTTCAAAGCTAATATATTTTATTCTATTTATAATATATATATTTGATATATATTGTGAATAGAAAATATCTTTTGTTTTGAATAAAAGATTGAATTTTCAAATTGTAATATATATGCAAGTTTATGTTATAATTTGATGTTGTTTTGAATTTCAATTTAATCTGTTGATAATTAATATATATTTGATATTGTAATTTAAAGCTTTATTTTAATTAATATTTTTCAAGAGATAATTTAAGTTTAATTAAAAAATTTAAAAATATAAGATAATTATTTATTTTAAACATGGTTGTTTAAAAGGATTTAAATAAAGTTTTGTTTTGTTTTCTTTTAAAAATGCTTAATTTAAAATGGTTATAGATGTACATGTATAAATATAAATGCTTAAACTATTCAAATACATGTATAAGAAATTAATTTATATTATAATTAGTTTTAGGACATTCTCTTTAAAAAGTAAGTTTGTATTTACATAAATAAGTACTTAGGAATTTAGTAAATTAAATATGTAAGTTATATTATCTTTTAAATTAAATAAAAATGTTAAGAACGTATTTAAACATGTTAATCAACTTGATAACACTTGTAAGAAAAATTAAATACTTTGATGGCAAGTGTAAATCTTTGGAACAAGTGGCTTTTCTTTTACTTTTATTTGAAAATTTTAAACATAAAGAAGTTTGTTTTTCCTTTCTTCATTTTTTTCAAAATTAATGGTAAAATAGAAATTATTTTCTTCAAATCTGAAAATAAAATCCAAAGCAAAGAAAAATCTGAAGTTGTTCTTAAACAATCAAAGCAAATGAGAATTAAAACTTGCAAATCGAACTGAAAAAAAAATTTGAAGTTCTTCTCAACAATCAATCTGCAACTTGAACAACCTGCATTTCAAAGTTAATGATCAATTTCAACATCTTTTAAAGCATTAAATAGAAGACATGCAGTAAGATTTTCAACATCAAGCTTTTCCAGATTTCAGAGCCTGGAAACTTCAAGAAAAACCTGCTCTGCATATAATCAGGTGAGTAAATATTCTTAAAAACAGTTTGATCTAGTTTTACTGCCCTGCATGTGATGATCTTGACTTGGATTAAAGTACTTAAGCTTGAATTTATATGAAATTGTATGTATATGATATTGAGTTTGTTTGTTACATAAATTCAAGAGGTCTCTATTAGTTTAATTTGAATATTCTGCTTAAAAATTTCAATATCCACGAATCTAATCCATAGAAGTCTTAAGCATTTAAATGAAAACTATGTGCATTTGTATGAGAGAGATTTTAAAATAGTTCCAGAGATTTTAAATAACACAAATCATATTTAAAATGAAAATTAACAGTGGAACTAAATTTTTGAGAAAAATCAACTGTCTTAAATTTTAAATTGAATTACATGCATGTAATCTTGATGTAAAATCATGAATTTAGATATGAAATTTGTAATTTTTAGTTTGGTAATTTATTCGAATTTTGGGTTTGAATGTTTTGGGAATTTTTGTGAACTGTCAATGATATACTCAATGATTTGATTTGAAATTGTGGTCGAGGCTAGCTTGTGGATGGTTGATTATGGGAAAATTGTTCAATAATTTTTCCAATGTGTGAAATTTTCAAATTTGAATAAACTAGGGTTTAAGTTAGTTTCTGACTCGGCTTAATTGTCAAGATTTTTGCGACGAGAATGGTGGATTGATGGTGTTCGTGAGGTGGGGGATGGTATCCCGTTGATGCGGCGATGCTCTGGTGAAGTTAATGGAGGTGCCGGTGGCGTTTTCGTCAATGGCGATGAGGTTTGGATATTGGTTGATTGATATTGGATGATTGATTAATATTGATTGATTGATATTGGGTGATTGGTTGATATTGGATGATTTGGATATCTCTGATATATGTGATATGCTGCTTTGTGAGATGAATGATTATTATGAATTATCTATTATGATAAATGATTCATCTATCTGTTTATATCCTCTTGTATATAAGTTAATTGTTTAAAACCCTTAAAACAACTTGGACATTAAAATGGTGTTTGGTTTCGGTGAGACCGGGATCGGGTTTCCATATTTGGATATCCGAAAACCACATCGATTCCAATTAAATGATAGGTCGTGAATCCAAGTGCAGCTTAGTGAAGACTCGAGGTGTAAGAACTATACGTCAGTATAACTCTGTGGGTGATTCCGTGATGAGTTTGACAGAATAGTACTTATAGATTCGAGATGGTGATTCAGAGTGCAAGGGCTTGGTCATTGACTCTGAGGGTGATTCCAAAATGAGTGCAACGAGATAGTGCTTTCGGTTTCGTTCGAACCCGAAACGAACTTGTATGGATTGAATGCTTTCAGAACATCGTCAGGTGGACGATAAGCATTCTATGATAGATGTGTTCTATAAAGGTAATCACAGCCTCAAGCCTCATCAACCGAGAATGGCTAAAACAGGGGAGGTGCAGCAAGGCTTCATGGGTAGCCCCCACTGGAGAGTGAGATTTACCCCTGTCTAGAGGTCCCTTTCTATTTCGGCTTAGTGTGTGGTTGGTCGCGCCAACCACGGGGTGGTCTTGTTCGGGACTGTCCAGTAAGGGATGGTTCCGGCCTTGTGTTGCAGGGGAGCGGGCGTACTCCTCAGTACGTTGATCTAGGCCACGTACTGTGACTGGCGGTACCCCAGCAGCCCTGCCATTGATGGAAACCCATTCTTCCTACGAGACCCAACGGTTTTGTTTGTATTACCCACTTTTGTGGCTAGTAGATGGAATTTAATCATGTAACAATTTCGGCTATTTCATATTTACTCGAAAACCCTAGACACTATTATAATATCACTGGATTCCCTATCAAATGTTTTGGTTAGCGTAAGGTAAAAACTTTTCCATATTTATGTGTGGGGAGTCTTACGTGATACCTTTTCTTTTCAAAGGTTTTTCTAAAGTTAAGCAAATTTTAACCCGTTTACTCACACTAGACCCCTGTCTGACCCGAGTGTTTATTTTATGTTTTATTAAACTCTTGGGTACTCATATTATATATGAGTAGTCAAGTGATTCAGGTTTGCGTGACGAATTCTGGAGGAGATATGGAGTAGGAGGCTTCCACGTGTAGATATATTATGGTTCCGCTGTGTTTGTTTAGTATCTGTATCTGTTGACTTAAGTTGTATAGTTAGACAGATGTTTATAACTTTCTAATACGTGTTGTATAAGTTGCTTACTCTGATGTAATATGATACTATGTAATATTTAATGTGATATATTATAGTTCATTCGTTCCGCTGTGAGTTATCTGATGTTGTTGTGTTTCTTCTTTCCCTTTCTTTTCTTCTTCTATCCCTTTCTTTCTTCATTGATGATACGATTTCCTAGAGATAGGAAGCGGGTCGTCTCAATAAATTTATAGTTATAAAATATTTTAAGTAGAGATTTTTGAACTATGAATAAAGATTTATAAAATCTTAAAAATTAATCCATGTTTTAAATAAAGGGATATGATTTTAAAAAGAAGATAGGAATTGTTTTTGTATAAATATGTATTAACCATCTTATATAAGATGATGCATACACACACGCATACATATATTAAGATTATTTATAATTGTGGAATTTACAAATGCGATAATTTATAAAATTATATTTTACAAATAAGTGAATTTGTAAAATCATATTTTTGTTAGTAAAAGCATGAATTTATGAACGTTGTTTATAAATTAAGGGAAACTTTTATCATTAGATAAATTGGGAAATAAATCAAAAATTATGGATTCACAATAATACGTGGAGTGTAGTTCAAAAAAAGTTGATTGTATTTGGAAATTGAAAGTGAGGGTAGATTTGGAGATATTAAAACATATTTAATAAATTGTAGGAATTTATAAAAAAGAAATCTATACATATGGAAGCAATGTTAAAGACATATTGTAATTGTTGTTTAAAATGGGATTTTTAGAAATAAGTGAGATTTATTAAGAGATAGGGTTATATATGGGTTTTTATAAATAAAGTGATTTTATAAAATGGAAGTTTTATAAAATAGTAGGAGATTTAAAAAAAAATTGGTTTTATAAATATGGAAATAATTATGTTGAAATGTAAATATGGATTTTTATCTGGGAAATATATTTATGTTTAAAAGTTGTTTATTTACATCAATATTGTTTTAAAGTTATTTATTTATATTTTAATATTTTGAATGGTTAATTATTTAAATTATTAATATGGTTTGAAATTAAATATAATCGATTATCAATAAAGTATGGAAATTTATTATTATTATTTATAATAGTGTTAAAGATAAATTATTACTGGTTTATTAAGAATGTTTTTGAAATTGCTAATTATTATTATTTTAAAGATGCTTTGAAGTTAATTATCATTTTAAAATGTTGATTATTATATAATACTGTTTTAAAGTAAATGATTAGAATTTTATTTATAAATGTTTTTCGAGATTTATAAACATATGTGGGTTTTGTAAGAGGAATATTATAACATGGTTTGGAAAACTTAGACGAAGATTATCTATAAGATAAATGAGCTTATAAATGGATTTAGATATTTATAAAAGAATTTTAGAAATAGGTCTGTAAATTTATAAAAGGATTTTCATAAATGGTTTTATGGATGTGTAATGGAGTTTATGAATGATTTGGAATTGTATAAAGATGAAATCTTCCCTAATGATTCGTGAATATACTTACATCGTTGAGAAAAGTATATGGATTTTTTTTCAAGTATAGAGAAATAGGGATTTATGGATATATATATATATATATATATCTTTGTAAAAAAGATATTGTTTCAAGTATTTACAACATGGATTTAATTAATGAAAGATTAATTTAAAGGAGGTTAGTGGTTGCTTATGAACTTAACCATTATTTATTTTCCCTATGAAATTAAAATCCATGATTTAAATGTTTTTTATTCAATGGTTAAATAATCGACTATCGAATTTGGACCCAAAACATAATTTTGGAAATATGTAGGAGAAACCGTGAGTTGTATGGCATAGCAATCTCCGATGATGTTGTACTGTGTGTATAAATCACATTTCGTTCTCCTAGTACAATGATAAGGAAATACGTCCATTAAAGGTAAGTCGGCGATCTCCACTCTTATATTTGACTGTCTATCTTCTAAAGAACCGGGGTTGAGTTTACTATAAACTATCGAAGGTTGTTTCGAAGAGACCGAGATCAGATATGTTATCCAAAAACCAATTCTATCCAACTCAAGCATTTCAAAGTGATTACATCTTAAAGATAATGTAATTGAAGATGGTACTCTTAAGTGTTTCATTCAATCCCAAAGCGAACTTGTATGGACAAATGGTAGTGTTACATTCTTGCCTAGAGGGCAATATTAGCGTTCCAAGTGGAAATGCTATATAAGGGTAAAACGTAGCCTCGAGCCTCATCAACCGAGAAATGACAAAAAATCAATTATGCGGTAGAGCCAAGTGGGTCGCTCACATCAAGGTATGGTCATTCCAAATCTGGATTGATTACCATATGCTCATGTATGCTTCGGGGCCCATTAATGAGAGAGGTGATCATATTCAGTACTACTAGTCAAGTGGTAGGCCAGTCCAATGTAGCAGGGTACAAGATGTTCTTCTTAGACCGTGGTGAATTTTATCTAAAGATGTACCATTGGAAGGAAGTTCCTTACCTTGTCATAGTATGGAATCTATTCTCCAATACGAGCTTTACGGACTTATTTGTGTCCAACTATGTTGAAACATGAGATGCAAACATTTCAGTTCTTTTATATATTTACTTTAAATCTCTAGACACTATTATAGTATCAAAGAATTTCATATCAAGTTATCGTAAGGTAAAAATTCATCTGTGTTTATTTATGGCATGGTCTTACGAGATACTTTTTATTTCAAAGGTTTTCTATAAATTTAAAATCCAGTTGGGTGTACTCTCATGCTGGTTTTCCAAACGACTCAGCTATTATTTTAATATAATGCTCGGATCAGACCAAGCATATTTGCATATTTCTTTGGATGCATCGGAGGTTAGAAGATAAGCAGGAGGTCTGCAAATCATATTTACATAAATGTTTATTTTCTACTTCTTTGTTGTTGAAATCATCAGCATTTGTAAGGATAGGTTGTTAAAACTATCAAGGCTGATGATTGTGATTTGTTGTTGTACTCTGATGGATCTATGTATATAATAGTTTCTCTTTTGTGAAGATCATTGATATTATAGTTTATATTGTTCCACTGTGATTATGAGATTCTGTATTGTTTAGTTTCTTTTCTTCTTCTTCTTCTTCATTCTTTTCCCCTAACAATTGGGTTTTCCAACATTTGATTGCTTTGCACGCAATACAGTAGACTTATTAGTGTCGATTTTCGAGGTTCGAAAAGCCCCAATTGTTACACATATCATCATGGAACCATGCAAACACATCATGATTGTTCCTTAAGAATCCCACTAGTTGTGCCTTTATACTTCGATCGAGCTAAGATCCCATCTTTATCACCTTCGTTAAATCATTTTCTTTGTCTACTATAAATCCATGACCTACGGGCCAAATTGTTGCCCACTTATTCTCTATTCCTTGGATAAAATTCATTGAAAGTATAACATGACTACCGAGTAGGGGCACTTTTTGTAACTGCTATGTGTTTGAGTTTTTAATGCAGAAAATCTTCTTTGCATTCTTTCCCTTCTCGATATGCCGATTTTCCCAAAGGTTAACCACATAAAGCCAAGATAGTTAGGAGTATACCCAAGTGGAAATTATTTAATTCGTTAAATATATCTAGTTCTGCAATCAATCTTTTTCTTAAATATGGTGTTTGAGTTCTATTATACATTTTGTTATATAGTGATCTAATAGATTAAGTAATTAATTCAAAGTAAATAAATAAGGAAATACTATGTTATGTGATTCTAATTGTAAATAGTTATAATCATGGGAAATTAAGTGTAATATAAAACAATATTTTGTTCTAAATATTCCTGCTCAAGATTTTTCGAGAAAGGGTATTGATACATCCGTTGATACAAAAGTCTATAATGCTCTCTAAACGTTGGTAGTATGTTACTCATGGCTGCTAGTGGCGCCAAGAGATCACGTACTCATAGCTATTGGATAACTATGGAATAACTCGCACATCAGCTTCTCGTCGATGGTAACAACTAGGTCAAATAGGGAATCTTAATATTATGATATTACATGTTTCTCTTGACTTGAGAATTCTATGAAACTTCGATGTGGATACACCAGTTTGATTATTGTTGTGGTATGGAAAACTTCGAGCTGACAATATTTGAGTCTGGGTTAAACAACTGAAAGTAAAGCATTATCCAATAAAGAAAGCATCTCCTCAGTTGTATGAGGTTAGCATCATAGTCAACTGTTGTCAACTCAAATTTAAATCTCTGGCCAAAGTAGAAGGGTTAGTAATAAATGTTATGATTGAACCAAGAACTTTGTTTACGGACTGATCAAGTTGAATGTGGATAATATTGGAGTTTTGACCAATAACAAACTCAACTGTACAATGTTGACAGGGAAAACATATGTAACTTATCATTACTAAACAGTACCACTTGAATCTTGATTTTGCCAATAAGTTCTGTAAGCAATGAGTATAGAAAACGATAACACCACTAACTAAGCTAACGTGTGAACATTAATATTTGAATTGTTCAATATTAATAGTTGGTTGAATTAGCACCTCCGGTCACACAACTGTATTTGTGAATTCTCTGAAATTTCACATGATTTAATTAGTGTATAAAATGCAATATATTAATGAAATTAATTAGTATTTTTGAAATATTAATTATTTGACGTATTTGACATTTACGGTATATTTAGCTAATAAGATAGCTCAAAAATGTTTCGGGTGCTATTAGTAATTACTTCTGTGTTTTTATAAAAGTTACACACAGGTGTATCGATATACTATATTAATAAATAATTAAACATGCTTTAAATCTAGTAAATTTCTGAAAGGGATTTTGGATTCTTTAGTCTATGTGATATATCTATTTGGCCGACCATAAGGGAAAGGGAAGGAGGAGTTATTTTGCTTTAAACTAGTAAGAGAGAATGAGTGTAAAGTGGTAATTTTTTCTCCTTTTTCTCTTTATAAATACCATGCCAAACTAGATCCTTTTGACTTGATTTTCCAACCACCTAGCAAACCTCCATTCTTGACCATGAATACTTCATCCATAGCCATGATCCCCTTCATCTATATAACATCAAACAATATAAAATACATCGATGCGGTCGATTGTAGCGAAGTTAGATTTTGACTCAAATGCATGTAAGAGCTGTTCACGAGTCGAGGTGTACTAAAGGGCATGATCTACAAGGTACAATCTTTATATTAGTGTTTTATATATGTCCCTTAAACCCAATTATATATATATCTATGTATGTATGTATGTATGTATATTTCCATTCATACATGTGACTTGATTCGATAGTTTCAATTCAATCTAAATTATTTTTCCTAAATCTATAAAATAGGATTTCAAATGTAAATGTTTACTTATATGTGTGTGTGTGTGTGTGTGTGTGTGTGTGTGTGTGTGTGTGTTTGTGTGTGTGTAACATTATAATTGGCCATGGTTTACATCAATTAAATATGTGTGTTTCAGTTAAATTTATTTCAAAAATATGTACATGTATATACATTAAATAGTATTTCGACCATATTTAATATCTATATATTTTAATTATGTTTGACTAGTCTAAAATAAATAAAAGCTTTTCCACATGACATATTTTTAGAAAAAACTAACTATCAAAAATAATTTTAAACATTATTAGTATATAAAGTATTACAATATTTTTATTAAATTTAACATGGTCGAATTAATTATATATACTAGCATAATAGGCACGCACGTGAATCTAATAGTTAAAGATATTTAATTTTTATTTAAAAAATTAAGTTAATGGACGGATATGTGCTATAATTGCAAAACCTTTGATAGACATAACACATTTATTTTAAGCAATTTTGTTGATGGTGTTTGATGGAAATTTGATTGCAAAATTCCATTAACGGATGGTGAAAAAAGGATGGTGGTTGAGGATACAAAACTATAGTGAGATTTCTTTGATGGATCCGGCTATTTTTGGAATTTCAAAATGACACCGAGCAAGTCTATTCATTGAATTCCCTTTATTACTAGTAGAGATTAACAAGACCGAATTATCCAAATTTATTTTAACAGTTTGAATTCGTATTTTTCAATAAATATTTCTTTCAAATTTCAATTTTAAGATATTCAGACCAAGTAAAAATTGCATTTGAATTTTAAATTTTAAATATTTATACTTAATCTTAATTTTCTTAAGCGATTTACTTGGTCACTTATATTCATACATATATTATAGTATATTTAAACACACACACACACACACACACTCTTAGGCACTTATACTCCCGATATTCACATGAAATCATCATACACAAATATAAGTATAATATACGTGTACATAAAATATCCCAATATCTATGTAACAATCCGGATTTTTGACACCTATTATTGGGGCAATTAACTGATTTTAAACTATTGGAATATAAATTTTTATAAGTCGAATAGTTAAATTTTCTAAAGTTTAAAATACTTGAATATAAAAAATGATAAAAATCATATTAAATATTGAATTATAAATTTCTGGATATGATAAATTTTAGAGATATATGTATATAAACTCCACTTTTAAAATTTAAGATAAAATACCCATATGTGTGTGTATGTAATGACCCACCTTTTTGGATAGTTTAAATCGACAATAAACTACGTACGTCTAATTCAAACCATTCAAAAGGGAGGATTGTTAATGGGGTAAATAAAAAATAAAATAAAAGAAGGAAAATAAAACACATATCTCGTAGCAGAATATGAAAAAATATAATAATCAAATAAACAGTTCATGAAGCTGTTTTACAAATAGCATATGATTACACTTTTACGATTCAAATAAAAGAAATATGTACAGCAAGAATAAAAAAATAATGCAGCGGAATACATGATGTTGTGGAATAATTATAACAAATAGTAATAATATAAGAATCTTCGTCTTCGTCCTCTAGAAAGTAGTCTTCAATACATTGAAAAGCTCAGACTGACCCGAGCGTAATGAAAACAAAACATTCGAGTCAGAACTAAAGGATCTTATGTAATTCAAATTAATCTAAAATAAAATGTGAGTGCAATGGCTTTAGAGATATTATGGAATTTTCCATCTCCTATCAAGTGTACAACGTGAATATTATTATTAAAAGATTTCAAATAATTCGAGGTATCAATTTTAACTATTTTAATTAAAAAAATCCTTTGTTTAATACAAACCTTTTCAATAATTCAATTCCAATACATAATCTAAATTCAAAAAATTATATGGTTGTATATATCATTTCAACCAGTATCTAAAATTAAAATTTTCAAATCAATGAAAACCGCTCAAGTTTATCGTTTCAACCTAAAACGATTTCCTAATCTGTAAGATCATTCGGGTATGTATCATTTCAACCTATAGTGATAACAGAGATATAGACATAAATAATTTCAACCAATAACATCCATCACAATCAACATCCAAATTAGCAAATAAATCACAACAGTTAATTGTGTAACGTCCCGCTACTTTGTTCATTCTAAGCAGGTACACATGCCAACTCAAACCATACAAAAGAGCGAATTATTGTTGGGGTGAATAAAAAAAGCAGAGAAAGGAAAAAAAAAATAATCTCACAGCGGAATGACGAAATATAATAATCGAATAATAGTTCATGAAGCTGTTGAAACATTTGGTTATACTTATACAACACAGAATCAGAGTTACACATATCAGAGATAAATAAATAACAATGAAGTGGAAAAGTGTGATGCAGTGGAATAATATAGTAAATAATAATAATAAAATCTTCGTCTTCATCCTCCTGAAATAAGGTCTTCAAATCTTGAAATACTCAGGCTTACCCGAGTGAATTGAAAAGACGAAACACTCGAGTCAGAACTAAAAGATCTTATGTAACTTAAATCAACGGTAAATAAATATGAGTGGAATGGCGTCAGAGATGTTTACAGGGTTTGACATCTCCTATTCAGTGTCTAATGTGAGTGCAATAACTTAAGACGCGTTTAGGATTCACATCTTCTAAGGATTCGTTAAACTATCAACTATGTAGTACAATACGCTATTATAGTATGTCTACAGTAAAGTAAAGGTATTAAAGTGGCATTAAGGCTTTACATTTTCCACCTTAACACATTTAATATTCTCATAGTCTATACAGTACCACAATCCCACCCGTACTGGATGCCGTCAGAGGGCATTCCATAGGTATGGTAGAAAACAAACTCATAGAAGGCGCGCTAAGGTAGGTGAAATGGCACAAATAGGCAATGCCAGGGTAGATATACCAATTACACTCCCCGACTATTGGTAACGCATAGCCGCAACTACCGCCCAACTTGAAACACATTCCCGAGTAAAAATCGAAGGATGGCCACTAAATAAATCAAAAGTCAGAATATAATACCGATGGAGTGTGTCCGATCGGAGGAGCTACATTTGGCCCGTCAATTGCTCCTTTTTTAGCCACCTTAAGCCAACTCATGGGAGTCGGGTCCGTATATATACCTTATATAGGATCTTCATCACCATCCTACTTCATTCTGAAATCTCCACCATGTACACAGTTGTCAAAGTGGTTTTCGGCATTGGCAGAGAGTATGACAACATCCGATATCAGTCTCTTTGACAACCAATCGCTTATTACGTACAAGATGGTTCTTTTACATTTCCAAAATCGTTTCATAATTGCCAACAAAATATCATATTCAATTCAAACCATATCACATTCAAAATCATTACTTACTTTCAAAATCATATTTGCCTTTGAAATCATAGTTCGACAATTTTATTTCCTTTCAAAGTCAAATCCGCAATTTATATCAAAATATCGTATTCTCAAAACTATATCACTTTCAAATCATTATCGTTTCCAAAATCATGATTTCTTTCAAAAATCATACTCCCAATATAAGAAAAATCCTTACTCCAAAATCATCCTATTCAATTTAGTTATAACTTTTAATCCCAACTTAGGTTATGACATCGTTAACCATATTCACTTTAAAAATCGAGAAGTTTGAATATATTCCCATTCATTTTACTTGGTTTGAAATTTAGAAGAAAATAGTTTGAATAGTTATAAATAATAAATATAGATTTAAAATAGATTAAATATAATTATAATAGATTAAATACCTTTAGAATAGATTAATTAGATTTAAAATAAATTAAATTGGTTTAAAATAGATTAAAATAATTCATATTGTTAATATTAGTTAAATAGTTTAATAAATTTGAAATCTTAATAATTATAAATTTTAAGGTAATATTTTTAAAATAGTTTATATTAAAATATGAGTTTGAAATTTATATTAAATTAGACTATTCATTTCATTTCAACATATGTAACAACCCACATATTTATCGATTGTATATTTAAATATTTTATTTAAATATTTCATCGTTCGTCGGATTTTAGTCCGAAAACCTACTTTTAGCAAACTGTCGGATTAGGACTCGGGACCATTGCCATTGAGTTCAAAACGTCGTTTGCGACCTTTTTAAGTATAAACTTTGATATGTTTGGAGACAGTAGAATTTTGCTACTTTTTCACTTAGGACTTTGGTTTGGGTTCAGCCTACTAGCCAACTTAATACCCAAATTTGAACCACTTCTCCCCATTCACTCTCACTTCCTCCTCTTTTCAGTTCTAAAGTAAAAATGGTGGAAGAGAATGGGAAATAGAAATCCAAAACCCTAGTTCATTTGCAAAATCCAAGATCTAGCTCCAAATTCTAAGAGAACCCATTGGTAAGCATCCTCTTCATCTTCTCCAACTCTTTCTCCATTCTATTTCAGAAATTCCTAAACCTAACATAGGAAATATTTTACTTGTAAGCTTAGATTGAAGATTCTTGAGTTGTTATTGAAGAGGAATTGATCTTAGCTTGTTTTAAAAGCTTCTCCTTCATTGATTTGGGTTCAAATGTGAGATTTTTATCTCACATCTTAGTCTATGATTATCTTCGATTGTTAGGTATGAATTCATAATACTTATTCTTGTGCAATTGATTTTGGTTTGGATTGATTTTGTGTATATTCCAATTTTTGGTGTTTTGGTCTAGGTTCAGGGAATGCCCTGAACCCCAGTTTCAGACGTCTGAAACGTTAGATTCAGACGTCTGAATATTATACTAGGAAGATTTGTATTCCCAGATTCAGACGTCTGAATATATATTTCAGACGTCTGAATTAGTTTGTTTTGGACCAGAAAGGAAATAGGCTAAAAATTGCCTATTTCGGAAGTCTGAAATATAGGGTTCAGACGTCTGAAATATACTCTGGAAAACTTTTGGTTTTCCAGATTCAGACATCTGAATCCTTAATTTCAGACGTCTGAATCTGCACTCTTTTTCCTATTTGCGTATTTGCTTGAGAATTTCCAACTTTAATCGATTCGTGTTGATTCCCTTTTGTTATTATCACTTATTATCAACTTTGATGACCTTTTCTTTGGGATTTTTGAGAATATCCATTTTGATGGATTCAGTATCGATTTCTTTAAATTTTATTCACATCTTCGAATGTGAATTTTTATGATTGATTGTTTCTACAATAACTTCTATGATTTTTCACTTTAAAATATAAAGGTTTTCTATACTAGTAGTAAATATCAAAACTCTTTCTTCAAATGATTTCAACACTATTTTATTACAAAGCTCGTTTTCTCAAACCGATTTCCAATCTATTAGTATATACAAGCCTTTACCTCACTCGTATGAGAAATCTAATTAAACGGCTTAGTAAAACAAGTGGTATGAAACGCTTGCGTTTACTTCGTCGGTTAATTCTTGGACTTGTTCGATTGAAACTCTTGTGACAATTTTCTAGTGGAGATCTGCAATTTGTTTGCAAATATTTAAGTTAAGCTAGTGGTTATGGGACATGATGCTAAACTCATATATTTACTAGCTTATTGTAATTGACACTTCTTGATGGTCGATGACGATCATTTTATGTTTTAGACTAGCATTGTGCGATGTCTTTTTGATTCGGTTCATCGGACGTTGCGCTGTACGACGTCGTTGTTCCATTTTAATTGTGATTTGGTTCATCGGACGTTATACTGTACGACGTTGTTATTCCATTTTACACTGTGTTGGTTCATCGGATGTTACGTTGTAAGACGTCGTTATTCCTTTTTATCCTGCTTTGGTTCATCGGATGTTACGCTGTACAACGTCGTTGTTCCTTCTTATTCTACTTTGGTTCATCGGACGTTACGCTGTACGACGTCGTTGTTCCTTCTTATTCTGCTTTGGTTCATCGGACGTTACGCTGTACGACGTCGTTGTTCCTTTTTATTCTGCTTTGGTTCATCGGACGTTACGCTGTACGACGTCGTTGTTCCTTTTTATTCTGCTTTGGTTCATCGGACGTTACGCTGTAGGACGTCGTTGTTCCTTTTTATTCTGCTTTGGTTCATTGGACGTTACGCTGTACGACGTCGTTGTTTCTTTTTATTCTGCTTTGGTTCATCGGACGTTACGTTGTACGACGTCGTTGTTCCTTTTTATTCTGCTTTGGTTCATCGGACGTTACGCTGTACGACGTCGTTGTTCCCCTTTATTATGCTTTGGTTCATCGGGCGTCACGTTGTACGACGTCGTTGTTCCTTTCTATTGTGTTTCTGGATCATCGGACGTCACACTGTACGACAGCGATGCTCCGAATTATTTGACCTCTGGATTTTTAATGGTTGATTTCTGGAATTTAGGTTTCACCAACTTTTACGATTGGCATTGATATGTAAGTCATTTCTATGGCTTGGTGAATGAAATAAAGAATATGACATTCTTTTGGTGCTATGAGATTCTTGAGATATTTGTATGATTTTCCTCCATTGATTTTCTATGTATACTTGTCGCAGTATGACATTTTTGGTTATCATATGTTTTTACTACATCTCTTCTTATATCTCATTTTATCTGATAATTATAGCAAGACTGATCCATTTATTATTTTCTCTTAAATAATACTCGGGTCAGACTGAGATATTGCAAGTGCTTCCTCATGACTTCCTATCTGGAACCATCTTCTGACTTTTGCTTATCTACTTTGGTCGAATAGTTTTTGTTGTATACATTTGAGACATAGACTCCTTAATGTATACATATTATTTTGTCTTGCACTTGTATCTATTCTTTTGTGATATTGTGGATCTTGTTAGACCACTACACTGATATACACTTTTATGTGTAATATTCATATCTATTTCTGCCTTTGTGATATGAATTGCCTGTGACTGATTTATGTTATGTTTATTTCTATATTTGTTTCCGAAGAGTATATATAGCCACTGTGTAGTAGCTTTGAGTTTGCGTCGGTATGTCGGATCCCCTTTTGAGATGAAATGCATGTTATATTTTATCTGGCATATCGGTGCTCGCCCAAAGCAATTACATGGATGGTCGCTCCTCAACGGCCTTATTCTCCGTGCTAGTTGACGGCAATACCCCGTAGTGTCCTTGGCTAGCGTGGGTATAGAGGTGGGGCGTCACAGCTTGGTATCAAAGCCAAACTTCGGAACAATGTAGAATAATCTAGCAAGGATCATGTCCTAAGTCTTTCTTAGGAGTCGTGCTTTAGGATTTTATTCGAGTCTTCGTACCGATTCATCCTATTTTCTTTATGATTCCTTATTTTATCTATCAAGATTGCTTGATATTTATTTTGAGAATAGCTTTTTCCTCTTCTTTCTTTCTTTCTTAAAGAAGAGAAATGGTTAGACCAAGCCGTCCCAGCACCGGTCAATCTAGTGCTACTCCTCAGGATGGAGTATTTATGTCTGCCCAGCAGCTTCATGATCTAGTAAAGAACGCTCAAGCAGCCGGACCCATTCCAGAGCCTACTCATCCTAGATCCGGTTTTGCACGCTTGTGCAGAGACTTCACCGATTTGGGTGGAAGGCCATTCAGGGGATCCGAGAGTGTTATAGAAATTCAAGCTTGGCTCAAATCATGCGATCGCATCTTTTCTCGCATGAACCTTATTGATCTACATCGAGTCCAGGTGGCTTCTAGCATGCTCCAAGAAAGAGCATTAGATTGGTATGAGCTTTTAATTTCTGAAATCATTGAAGCAGATCTTACTTGGGAGAAATTCCGGGAAAGATTCGAATTGAAATTTGCGCCGGAAGCTGAAAAAGTAACTTTAGCCCGGCGTTTTATAGACCTTGTTCAAGGTGAATCTTCTGTGACATACTATGTCGCATCTTTCGAATCTCTTTCCAAATACGGGGTTGAATACATTAATACCCCATTGAAGAAAAATCAGAGATTTGTCTATGGCTTGAATAAGAATCTTAATAAGCCATTACTTCTGAAACTAGAAGTTTCATTTGATCAGCTTATTGATATCGCTCTTCGTCTTGAAGAGGCCGATAGAGAAAGCGATATTGAAGTTGTGCGTGCCAAACAGAACTTCAACAACAACATGAAGAGGCATATTAAATTCAAAGGCCCCAATCCCATCAAAAAGGGAAGCAACAAACTCCGGTAGCAAAGACTCCTACCTCTAGTCGTGGATGATGCTACAATTGTGGTTCCACGGACCACTATACAAGGGAGTGCCCGAAACCTCTCTTTTGCCGTTATCGCAAAAGTTTGGGTCATCTTATATCTACATGTCCCATTCTTCAATGTAGGAGAGCGGGAGAGCTGAATATTGCAAACAACTCCTAGTGACACTTCTCTTGGTCAAGGTATTTCTCATTCAATCCTTGATGACATTTGCTTTGTGATTATCTTGTTCGTGTTCGTTTTGATATGGGTTCCATCTCACTATTTTATATCAAAAGAATTTGTTGATTCTTTTTCTTTGAAAATATTTTGGGCTTGATGACTTCTTTGAGAGTTGCGAATCTGGATGGTAGATCTGCAACACTCAATTTGCTTTCTATTGATGTCGAAACTATTTTATGTGATTTTTCTTTCCGAGCCGATATTTTTACTTAGGCTTCGGAATTGATTTTTGTAAGGATTGGTTTAATCGTTGTGAAACCCATATCCTATTTTCCATGTGGACTACTCATCTTCGACATTTTCTATCTGTTAAGCAGATTTCTATTTTTTTCTTGTGATTTCGATTTCAAATTTTTGGTGGCATCAATTTTTATTCTTTAAACCCTCATGATGAGGAAAGTTTTATTTCTCTCATCTAAATAATTTGTGAAACTTTTCCGGTACTTTTGAGTTTGTCTTAGGATTACCACCTATGAAATCTTTTGTGTGGTGTTAAGGTCTTTCTAGTTCGACCTTGCCACCGATTTTCATTTGGCTACGAGTTGCGGGAGTTCGCATTCCACTTACCGCATTCCGCACTCGTACGATTCTTATGAATGACTTATTTTATCATTCAGTTTGTCCAGCTTATTTCATCGATTTTATAAATCGAATATTCTATGAATATTTCGATGAGACCATTCTTGTATTTATTAATTTTGGATGAAAATAGCAATTTAAAAATTTTGCAAATCTTTTTCATAAGATATATTTATAAGTACAATTTGACTTTGCTCTTAAACAAGCAAAGAATATTCTTAAAGGTTTTTAAGAAACATGTTTATTATATAGAAAATGATTTTGTGATTGTATTGCCCGTTGAGTGCTTTAAGAATTTTGGTCGATGCGCTTGATCAACGTTATCGATAGGAATTTCCTAAACGCTTTGATGAGACAATCAGACACGATATATTGACTTGTAAAATATAAATTTTTCTAGAAAGGTTTTTACATAGAGATAATTGTAATTTTGAAAGTTTTAGCTTTTCGAAAAAGAAGATTATTTAAAAGAATTTCTTTCTTTTCGATACTCTTATTCTTGTGATTTCCGATGGGAACCAAGACTTTATCTTTTATACCGATGCTAGTCGTGTTGGTTTGGATGCCGTTCTCTTGCAAAAGAGAATGTGCTATCACTTGTGCTTCTAAACTATTAAAGTCGATCGAGACTAGGTATGCCACTCATGACCTAGTGCTCGCGGCTATTGTTTTTGCTTTTAGAATTTGGCATCATTATTTTTGGGGGAGAAGTTTGTTCTCAACCTCGATCATAAATCTTTGGAATATTTATTTTCTCGTAAGGAACTTCATATTGGCTTGGGTTCCTTACATCTTATGATCTTGATATTCTTTATACTCCCGGAAAGGAGAACCGTGTTTCCTATGCACTTAGTCGTAAGCAACAGGTGGTTGTTTCTTTGTTGATGACCAAATGAAATTATCTTTTTACCAAGTTCATCGGGCGTTTTGATGTACTTCGTTTTACTGAATTTCATCTCATTTCTTTTATAGACTTGCGTCTGATGTTCTTTTATGGTGTTCGGTTCATTGGACGCACCGTTTTTGTACTACGTCGGTGTTCCGAATTATTTGAACTTCGGATCATTGGACGTACCCTTTTTGTACTACGTCGGTGTTTCAAAATTATTCGAGCTTTGTATCATCTGGCGTACCATTATTGTACTACGCCGTTGTTCCAAATTATTCGAGTTCCTCATTTCTCGGGCGTACCATTTTTGTACTACGCCGTTGCACTGGCTTAATTTTCTACTATTCTTGACGTTTTCGGCGTCTTTTAACTATGGAAATGCTTTTAGGTTTCCTATTTTTATTCTTGAGCCTGGTGTTATTGATGAAATTGAAGTTTCACCAGATTTGACTTATGAGCAACATTCCATTCGCATCATTGCTTCGGAGGTTGGACGCCTTCGGAACAAAGATGTTCTTCTTGTGAAAGTTCAATGGTTCTCGGATCCTAAGGAATGCTCTTGGGAATCCTGGGAATACATCGAGCGATCCCGTTCAGGCTTACTCATTCATGCTCGTTATAGCGAACTTCCTATTTCAAATTTCTTTTGTGTTGATATGCTTTTATGGTTGATACTCATTATTTTCTTCTTAAGTATTGCGAGGACGCAATTTCTTTAAGGAGGGGAGTCTGTAACAACCCGCATATTTATCGATTGTATATTTAAATATTTTGTTTAAATATTTCATCTTTCGTCGGATTTTAGTCCGAAAACCTACTTTTAGCAAACTGTCGAATTAGGACTCAGGACCACTGCCATTGAGTTCAAAACGCCGTTTGCGAACTTTTTAAGTATAAACTTTGATATGTTTGGAGATAGTAGAATTTTGCTACTTTTTCACTTAGGACTTTGGTTTGGGTTCAGCCTACTAGCCAACTTAATACCCAAATTTGAACCACTTCTCCCCATTCACTCTCACTTCCTCCTCTTTTCAGTTCTAAAGTAAAAATGGTGGAAGAGAATGGGAAATAGAAATCCAAAACCCTAGTTCATTTGCAAAATCCAAGATCTAGCTCCAAATTCTAAGAGAACCCACTGGTAAGCATCCTCTTCATCTTCTCCAACTCTTTCTCCATTCTATTTCAGAAATTCCTAAACCTAACATAGGAAATATTTTACTTGTAAGCTTAGATTGGAGCTTCTTGAGTTGTTATTGAAGAGGAATTGATCTTAGCTTGTTTTAAAAGCTTCTCCTTCATTGATTTGGGTTCAAATGTGAGATTTTTATCTCACATCTTAGTCTATGATTATCTTCGATTGTTAGGTATGAATTTCTAATACTTATTCTTGTGCAATTGATTTTGGTTTGGATTGATTTTGTGTATATTCCAATTTTTGGTGTTTTGGTCTAGGTTCAGGGAATGCCCTGAACCCCAGTTTCAAACGTCTGAAAAGTTTGATTCAGACGTCTGAATATTATACTGGGAAGATTTGTATTTCCAGATTTAGACGTCTGAATCTATATTTCAGACATCTGAATTAGTTTGTTTTGGACCAGAAAGGAAATAGGCTAAAAATTGCCTATTTCAGAAGTCTGAAATATAGGGTTCAGACGTCTGAAATATACTCTGGAAAACTTTTGGTTTTCCAGATTCAGACGTCTGAATCCTTGATTTCAGACGTCTGAATCTGCACTCTTTTGCCTATTTGCCTATTTGCTCGAGAATTTCCAACTTTAGTCGATTCGTGTTGATTCCCTTTTGTTATTATCATTTATTATCGACTTTGATGACATTTTCTTTGAGATTTTTGAGAATATCCATTTTGATGGATTCGGTATCGATTACTTTGGATTTTATTCACATCTTTGAATGTGAGTTTTTATGATTGATTGTTTCTACAATAACTTCTATGATTTGTCACTTTAAAATATAAAGGTTTTCTATACTAGTAGTAAATATCAAAACTCTTTCTTCAAATGATTTCAACACTATTTTATTACAAAGCTCGTGTTCTCAAACCGATTTCCAATCTATTAGTATATACAAACCTTTACCTCACTCGTATGAGAAATCTAATTAAACGGCTTAGTAAAACAAGTGGTATGAAACGCTTGCGTTTACTTGGTCGGTTAATTCTTGGACTTGTTCGATTGAAACTTTTTTGACAATTTTCTAGTGGAGATCTGCGATTTTTTGCAAATATTTAAGTTAAGCTAGTGGTTATGGGACATGATGCTAAACTCATATATTTACTAGCTTATTGTAATTGACACTTCTTGATGGTCATTGACGATCATTTTATGTTTTAGACTAGCATTGTGCGATGTCTTTTTGATTCGGTTCATCGGACGTTACGCTGTACGACGTCGTTGTTCCATTTTAATTGTGATTTGGTTCATCGGATGTTACGTTGTACGACGTCGTTGTTCCATTTTACTGTGTGTTGGTTCATCGGACGTTACGTTCCTTTTTATCCTGCTTTGGTTCATCGGACGTTACGCTGTACGACGTCGTTGTTCCTTTTTATTCTGCTTTGGTTCATCGGACGTTACGCTGTACGACGTCATTGTTCCTTTTTATTCTGCTTTGGTCCATCGGACGTTACGCTGTACAACGTCGTTGTTCCTTTTTATTTTGCTTTGGTTCATCGGACGTTACGCTGTACGACGTCGTTGTTCCTTTTTATTCTGCTTTGGTTCATCGGACGTTACGTTGTACGACGTAAGCTGTACGACGTCGTTGTTCCTTTTTATTCTGCTTTGGTTCATTGGACATTACGCTGTACGACGTCGTTGTTCCCTTTTATTGTGCTTTGGTTCATCGGGCGTCACGCTGTACGACGTCGTTGTTCCTTTCTATTGTGTTTCTGGATCATCGGACGTCACGCTGTACGACATCGATGCTCCAAATTATTTGACCTCTGGATTTCTAATGGTTGATTTCTGGAATTTAGGTTTCACCAACTTTTACGATTGGCATTGATATGTATGTCATTTCTGTGGCTTGGTGAATGAAATAAAGAATATGACATTCTTTTGGTGCTATGAGATTCTTGAGAAATTTGTATGATTTTCCTCCATTGATTTTTCTATGTATACTTGTCGCAGTATGACATTTTGGTTATCATACGTTTTTACTACATCTCTTCTTATATCTCATTTTATCTGATAATTACAGCTAGACTGATCCGTTTATTATTGTCTTCTTAAATAATACTCGCGTCAGACTGAGATATTGCAGGTGCTTCCTCATGACTTCCTATCTAGAACCATCTTCTGACTTTTTCTTATCTACTTTGGTCGAGTAGTTTTTGTTGTATACATTTGAGATATAGACTCCTTAATGTATACATATTCTTTTGTCTTGCACTTGTATCTATTCTTTTGTGATATTGTGGATCTTGTTAGACCACTACTCTGATATACACTTTTATGTGTAATATTCATATCTATTTCCGCCTTTGTGATATGAATTGCCTGTGACTGATTTATGTTATGTTTATTTCTATATTTGTTTTCGAAGATTATATATAGCCACTGTGTAGTAGCTTTGAGTTTGCGTCGGTATGTCGGATCCCCTTTTGAGATGAAATGCATGTTATATTTTATCTGGCATATCGGTGCTCGCACAAAGCAATTACACGGATGGTCGCTCCTCAACGGCCTTATTCTCCATGCTAGTTGACGGCATTACCCCGTAGTGTCCTTGGCTAGCGTGGGTATAGAGGTGGGGCGTCACAACATATTTGGACCATTTCAAATTTCCAAATCGACAAACCAAATTTCAATAAACTATCGAATTTCATATCGTTTCAATCCATGTTCAAAATATCAACACGAGTTACTCCAGTTTCAAAATATTTCAAAGTTATTTCTAAAAAAATTCAATAACTCAATTTCGATAGAATTTCATTTATACATAAAAGTTTAACTTTAAAAATTCGATTTAATTTCTTAAAGAAATTCCTTTATAAACCAATTTGCATTTCAACAAAAAAACCTGATTTTTCTATAATACTTCAATTTATATAAATCAAATTTTATTTCAAAACGTCAATTGATTAAATTCACAAATTTAAGGATTTTAAAATCATTTAATTTAACCAATCTGGTGTCCGTATATAATTTTCTACCCTAGGGTCAAGTGATATTTATCATTTCAGTCCGCAATTTAAAATTTTACGGTTATGTATCATTTCAAATCGCAATCCTGAAATAAATAAAAATCCATAACGAACTTGCAGTTTATAATGATATAAAATATAACATCCATCAATATCAAAAATCAACATCCATCACAATCATCATCCAAATCAATCAATAAATATCAATATAGAATTGATAATCAATAACAGGTATTTAACTGGCAATTTACATTCAATAATAAATTAAATAACTATTTAATTCAAATAAATTCAGATTAACTGAGATGATGATTCAAAATGTACCAAATAGTCATTAATAAATTCCTAAGCACATCATAAATTTAATTTAACGAACATAAGAAATTTTAGAAGTTGCGAGTGGGTTAAAACATTCAACTTTGAATTTAAATTCAATTTAAATTCAATTTAAGCCCAAAATTTGAATGGTCTCTAAATTCATCCAAACCAGGGTCGCAATATCTGGAATTTCGATATGATCCTAGCAGAGAAAACCGCGCCCAAATACGAGTTCGTATGCAAAATATATGTCGATTAGAAGTTATACGATTAAAATTTGAAACAAATAAAATAATAAAAATTAATTTAAACATCATCTCAGCGCCACATCAACAGTCATCCATATGCTACAGGTCAAAACAGTGCTCGCGTACGTGAGTTAAAGCTACGCCTCCACTTCTCCCTGAAACGCCGCCGCCTTGATGATTTAGGACCACTTCGAATGACGTCAGAGCCACCACCCCAACACGCCGCACCTATAGACCAATGTCGAGCCCCTCCGTTCGTCCCGAGATCTCGCGGCCGCCATAAAAAAACCGAAACCCTAATAAAAAGTTCATGGAGATTTGACCGTTGATTCACTAAACAACCTACATCGATGGACTCCGCATCAAACTCTCTACCCAGCAGCACCAATCAATCGACGATCGGTCGAAGTCAATTGCAGCACAATGAACAACAAGAGTAATCTGACCAATTCTGACCACATAGAAACCTAGATCTAAAAAAAAATGGAAAAAATTACCTGTGCTCTTCGAGGGCTTCAAATCGATATACAATTTGTTTGGATTGGAGGGTTTGAATTTTTGGAATTGAATTTGATCTGAAATTGCACTTAGGGTATGTCTGCCATTGGAAAGTGGAGCAATAATTTTTTTTTGTATATACAGAAATAAGAAATAGAAACGTTGCTAGGGTTTATAACCAGATATATATAGGCAGATCAGGAATAGGAACAAATGGATCAAATCGGTTTGAAGGTTGAATGATAAACGAACGGAAAGCCCGTTCTATCTTCGAAATGCAAATGGGTCAACCCATATATCAACATAGATGTTTTTATGATTTTAAAATCAATGGAATAGGTTTTTAGTCCTAATTCCATCATATGAAGAAGTTACGTTAAAATTAACTTATTTCAAATTGATTTCAATTAAATTGATTTTCTAGGCGTTTCGAGATGGTACGACCAAACGACAAGTCCAATCCCTATGAAACTTGAAATCCTACAATAATTCATCGTTATGGATCCGATGAAACTGGTTTCATCGAAATCCAAGTCAGCGGCCAAAATAGCTATTTTCTCAATAATTAAATTAATTATTATTAAATTAATTAGTCACTTTTTCTATTTACAGTTTAATAATTTACAATTTCTATCATTTTTGGTTTCTTAATCATTTACAATAATTTAAACAATTTAGATGTCAATTTAAAGTGAATTAATTTACCATTACCTTATTAAATTTCAATTTCAGTAAATTCGTAAATAAAAATAAGAATTCCAAGATTTCATTTGTTTGATTCTCAATCCTCTTACTAAATCAATTATCATCTTATGGATATAATAACCATTAGTATACATCTTAGTGCATTAATAATTTCCAATTTCATCTTAACTTTAATTACTAGTATTAAATTTCATTTACTTACAATAAATCCATTTATTATAAATTGAATCCAATTATTTATAATTAATTCCAGTAAATTGATTCGATTCGATCCCAATCTTTTTTTATTAAGTCCATTACTACTCTATAAATCTAGTTAACTTTTGTTTTACCTTTCATTACCTTAACATACTCAAGTTTAACAACTTCTAAACATTGTATTACATTTCACATTCATGTAACATTTATTTACATTTATCAAAAATTGATTTCCCATTTCAATTCAATTAACTAAGTAAATAGGTAACTTATAACAATCGTTACCATAACTTTTAATTACACTTATGAAAACATTATTCATAAACAAATGTTACAATTCTCGTATAATACTGATTTCATTCAATGCTATTAACTATCTATTTCATACAATAATTAAATATTTACAATTTTTTCCCTATATACACTTTTATAACCAAATATAACACTTGCATTATTTCAAATAATTGAACTTCCATAAAAAGGTTATCCTTTTCTAAAATTAACCTTATTCCATTTCACTCTGTTTATTAATTTCCCTTAATAAATCACAAATTTCTGTTTTTCCCAATATTAAATAACAAAATTTAATTAAATTGACAAATTTAAATTATCGAAATTTTATGGGTTGTTACAAATTGATTATCATTATTAGGTGTTTAATTTGAAATTATATTCAATATTAATTTCATGGCTATAAAATTCAATATCAATTCAAATTAAACCTAAATGACAAATTAAAACATCAAAAAACAATTAATAAAATTCTAATTGCATCATAAACCTAAGTAACAAACATAAGATAATTTTGTAGTAATGAGTGGGTTAAAACACTCACCTTTGATTTGTCGATGATTAAAATCCAATCAAATGCCCAAATTTGGACAGCGGACAAACCAGAAACTAGGTCATCTTTAAGAAAATATACAGACCAGCGTATTACTGAATCTATAAAGGTGACTAACTATAAAGTTGTTGCAAAATATTTTCTCTCCACCTTCAAAAAAAGAATCACTTAAAAAGCATCTATTTTGAGGAAGCAATGGTCAAAACAAACAGAGGCATTTTCTGAATTGAAAATCTGAGTTCAAATATACTTCAAAAAGATTTGAGTTTTTGGCATAGAAAATTAAGGAATTTGAAGAACTAATCTAAACGAAAGTTGAAGCCACTAGAAAAATAAATGGTTTGACAAAAAGAATCACATAATTTGGTTAATTCCTGAAGGAGATATGATTGATGAAATATGGGTAATTATGTCCAAAATTGGACCCAAGAAAGGACTTGAAAAATGGAGTTTTTGACATATAAATATTCGAAGAATGGTTCAATAACAAAGTTGTTGCCATTGAAATTATACGCGGTTTCAAAAAAAATTTGATTTGGAGTTTAGTGGAATATAGAAGCCATGGAAATTAGGGGAAGGAAGGGGGAAAAGGGAAGGGGAAAAGAGGGAAAAAAGAGAAAGGAGAGAAGAGGAAAGGTGAGGCTTTGGCCATGGGGTACTACCATGGGTTGTGGTTAGTGATGGAGGTGGGTGGCAGTAAGAGAAGAGAGGTAGGCTAGGGTTTTTAAGGGGGAATGATGGAATTTGATTTGGAGATTTGGAAGTTTTGGGGTTTGGAGTTTTCTGTAGATCGGAGGAAGAAAAGGAAGAAGAATATGCAGAAAGTTTCTCAAATGTGAAATTTTTGTACGTATTTGGTTTTAGTCAGATAAGAAAATAGAAGACAATGCGTGAGAAAAGGAAGTATCCAAAGTCTCTTAGGGTTCCTAGGGTCTTTTGGTTTACTAAGGAGCCCATTAGTCTAAAACAAACCCAATAAGACTTAGCCAAAAAAATAAAACACAAATAATATACACTGCAAACGAAAGTAATAAGCTATAGGTTATCTAATAATTAGGAAATTATGGTGGAGTGAAAAAATAAATGTCACATTGTATTTTGAAAGCTTCAAGCATTAATAATGCATAATGAAATATACATAAAAATGGAAAAGTTTGCAAAACCTTGGCTTTGGTGGGGCTTACTCATTAGAGTACGCATTAAAATCGCCTGGTCGTTACACGTAGTATCAGAGCTAAAGGTAAGCGAGAACCTTGACTCTGGTGGGGCTTACTCATTAGAGATAGGGTCAGTAGTACCCTAGAATGAGTTGTGTGTATATATATGACGGCTTCTTATATAATGATTTTAAAAATGATTTTAAAACAATTTTTATATAGGATTTTATTTTGGAAAATAATAAATAATTTTTCTAAATTATTATAGTATATTGAGGTGATTGGTTGTTGTTATTATAATAAAGATTATAGAATTTAGGTGGTTGTATATATGTGTATAACCAAATAGGAATTCGCTAAGAATAAACTATATAAGTGGGTTAACCTAAAAGTAGATTCAAACCAGAATTTAAATCCCAAACTTTCGAAAGCGTTTTTCAAAGCGTTTTCAAATGAAATAAGTTTACCTTGATTGTATTTTCATATATAGAAATAATTTTCTAGAAAATTATTACGGAATATATAGTAAGTTTGGTTTCTAGATATGATAATATTGATTATTAGCATAAATTGGTTGTTGTGTCTTAATAAAGGATGTTTATTACAGAATAAATAATGATAAAATAGTGTGAAATGTTATAAGGAAGTGGAATTATATAAGCTTAAGTTATAAATGTGACTTATAAATTAAAAATGGATCTTAATTGAGGAGTTTTGAATCTGTCCTGGGAATTTTGAAATGTTTTTCAAAGTTTTAAGGAAATATTATGTAATATTATTTAGAATATTTTTGATATGAAAATTTTGTTTGGAAAACAAGAGTTTTTTCAAAAATTCCGAAGGAATTTGTTTGGGTAGAAAACCAGGGCGGGTTTAAAATTTAAAAGTGTGATTTGGTATATAAATGGAATATATATATATATATATATATATATATATATATATATATACTGAATTGAAATAAATACTGGTGTTTGAACTCTGGGATTCCCTAGAAATGAGAAGTAGAACCAAAGAGGAAATAAGTTTTTGAACTTAAAATCGGGGAGTGATATAAATAAGGATTGAATTTTAGAATGTGAAAACTTAAATTGAGAAAGTTTAAATGAATTGGAAATTACTCAAGCGAAGCTAAATAATTTTGTACTTATTCCCTAAAATTTGAAATTTCAAGATACATTTAGAATTTAATTTATGGAAGTCAAATGAATTAAATTGTAAAAGAAAAGTATAGATTTGATAAAAAGTTGAAAAAGGAGTTATCTATGTATAAATGATTTCAAAACGATTTTTGAAATAAAAATGGGTTTTGAATTCTGGAAATTTGTGATGGATGTTATTGATTGATGTTTTAGATAATTTGGATGATTATTTACTTTGATATGTCCTGCTATCATTCTGTATATTATTTATAGTATACAAAACTGTAAATTGGATTAATTCGATTAAATTAAGAAGTGGGTTGATATGACATTTATTTTGGATTGAAATGATATATACCCAGCCTTGAAATTAAATAGAAATAAAACTTTGATTTGAAATTATTTAAAGGATTTTGAAAAATCAAATTTATAGAAATGGAATCATTTTAAACTTGAATTTGAAATGTTGTCAACTGGAATTATTTAAATAATCGGGTCCAAAATTTTGAAGTTATGATTGGGAAATAAATTAAATTATGAAAATTGATTTTCATTAAAAAGATTTGAACTCTCACTCGAACCTTGGAATAAATCCAAGTAAAAATTAATTTAGGTGGATATTTCAAAATTTGGGCTCGAAATTGAATTATTTTTGAAGATTTGGATTTTTAAAATGAATATTGAAGGTTAATTTTGTTTAAGTGATTTAATTGATGTTTTGGAAATTGAATTTGAATTTATATAAATCGAAATTGTTAAAGTTGAGAATTCAATTGAAATTAATATTAATTGAAATTATAATCGAAATTGAATTAATTTGAAATCGAATGAGAGTTGATTTTAATTAGAATGGGAATCGAAGTTAATTGGAATTGAAATCGGAATTAAATCAATTTAAACAGAAATGGAAATTGAAATTGATTTAAATTGAAAGATTAGGAGTTGAATTAGTTTGACATAGGAACTATTTTCAAATAAATTATTTTAACATAAACTATTCAAAATCTATCTTCTTAAATATTTAAATTATTTTGATTTTCCAAACTATTTTACTATACAAACCATTCTTTTTAAAAGTCAAACTATTTTATATTAACATTTAACTATTTCAAACTATTCAAGCTATTTTCTAAATTCAAAATGGTTAGTGGAAATTGTTTATATTTAAATCATGGATTTAAATACCAATTGGACAAAATGGAAGCTATAAACGAATGGAATTCGAAGCAATTCTGAATTAGAACCGAAGTTGAGATATTAAGGCAAAAATGATTTTGAAGTGAAATAGTGTATTTTGAATACGATGAATTAAATTAAAGAATTAATAGTTACTATAATTGAAATTTACTTTATAGGAAGTAAGAAATGTGACAAATAACTTTGTAAAGTAATCGAACTTGGGAGTTTTGATTGGCACTAACGAGATTATATTTGTTAGTTATATATTCAAACTCCCCTTGTTGGATTTATAACCAGAAAGAAATGATCTTTGGAGGATATTTGAAATACTAAATGGAGTATATATATATGAAGCGGATCCAAAAATTTACTGATTCAAAAAAATTTCGAGTTGAAAGGAATGATCTTATATGTATATGAGACTAAAACTGAAATAGTTTTAGAACCTATTGATTCTTTAAAGACTTTTGATTTTGGGCAAATAGTCAATTTTAGAAATTGGGTAAACCGAATTTAAAACTATCAATTTAGAAGATTTCGATTTTATATAGATAAAATTTATATGTGATCCATATGAAGTGTATGATTTGAAAGGTACTATATATATAGTATGATATTGAAACCAAAAGTATGGAAAGGCACCCCCACGAAAGACGAAACCTAAAGTAGGAGATCCACTGGGTGGTTCTGCCTAAGAATCCACAGGGTGGGTTCATTGAGAATTGGGATCCTAGAGGATATCCGGACAAAAACTCATGTGTTCCTGTTGATCATTTGTTGAGTAGCATAATCGAGAGGTGCCGATACCTACAGTTACGTTGGGTTTTGCTGTGATAGCAATGCAACCTTTGTGTAATAGCGATCTATCGTAGTTCCATATTGTAATTCGAGAGGCAATGATTGCCTAACATCTACGTTTGATTTCAATGTGAGAGCGATGTAATATCATTGGATTGCGATCTATGTGTTTTTGTTCCATAAGCTATTGCCTACAGTCTACGTTGGGTTTCACTGGAATAGTGACGCAACCTTTGTGTAGCCTGCGATCTATGTGGTATAGTTCCGTTTGATAGCGTAATTCGAAGGGCAGCGATTGCTTACAGACTACTTATAGATTATTTTTGATAGCAATGCAGCCTTTGTGTAGCTGCGGACAATGGTGTTCCCATGGCGTAAGTCGGGAGGTGTTGATGCCTACGTTTTCTTATGAATTCGTTGGGATGGCAACGCAAACATCGGGCTAACTGCGATCCATGGTTGTGAAGGAGGGTGATACTTTCCATATCTATTTTGAAAAAAAATTCAAGTATTTTCATTGGGCATTGAAATGGGTCTACAAAGTACTTATAGATTTCAGTCCTACGCCTGATCAACGTATGACTAAATTTCTATAAGAACAAGGATGGACTTATTTAGACATCGAGTTATGAAAAATGTTTTAACATAAAATTAGCTTGGTAATACCATGTAATATAAGGTGTATGTATTTTAAAATTGTATAATAATTGAGTAAGGACTTTAAAAGGTTTAAAGATGATTTATTTAATAATATACATCAAAATTATAATTCTTGTTTCGTTCCTTTTCGAGTACGAAAAGCTTTAAGGAGGGAGGAATGTAACAATCTGAATTTTTGACACCTGTTATTAGGGTAATTAACCAACTTTAAATTATTGGAATATAAATATTTATAAGTTAAATAGATAAATTTTCTGATGTTTAAAATACCTGAATATATAAACTGATAAAAACCATATTAAATATTGAATTATAAATTTATGATATGATAAATTTTATAGATATATGTATATAAACTCCAATTTTAAAATTTAAGATAGAATACCCATATGTGTATGTGTGTATAATAGACAAGCTTTATGATATTTAAAATTTTATATGTGAGTTTATATGTGAATATATGTCTATAAGAATATTATATATGCAAATAAATATGTATACATGAGTATATAGAACTTCATAATGGAAAAATTCAAACTTATGGTTATATGTGTATATTTTTATATTAAATAGTGAACATGTAAATGTATATAAATATGTGTGTATTTAAAAGTATATAATAATGTGTAAGAATAAATATACATAAATAAAAATAAAAATAGATGCATGTAAGTGGTTAATTATGTTTGTATGTAATATGATGTTTATGTTCAAACCTTAGCATGATAATATATATTAGTATATAGTCAAAAGCTTATTCATATGGTCAAAGTAGTATACATATAAATCTATATAAATATGAAAGTGTACACACACATACACACACACACACACAACGGAACATTGTGATACATGTGCATCAACTTCAAGCATAAAATAAATCCAAACACACAAAATATCACATCTCTTACGAAATCAAATCATGTCTCAATAAATCAAAATAAGAAAGAAAAATATAAATGCTTGTAAAATGAAAAGCGTGACCACCTTTTTGCCTCACTATCTCTTGTACCTCTTCTATAAATATGTAGAGCTATACTAGTTACCTGTTCATGTATAAAATAAAAGAAAATAAAAAAAGAACAATCTGCCACTAAAAATTAAATAAGGAAAATCAAGTTACAAAAGCTTGAAGCAGGGGAAAAACAAAGCAGCAATTGTTTGAAACTGTGAGTAAACATCCTCTTTTGTTTACTGTTATCACCTATATACATATATAAATGGCAATGATTTGATATGTGTTGAGTATATATGTATTTATATGTGTATTTATGTATGTTTGTATTGTTCTACATGATAGTTTTCCAAGACACTATGTTTCTTCCTCCAAGCTCTCTATTCTTATTTTTAATAAAAACATTTAGCTTTGAAAATCAATATCTACTGATCTATTAAGTTTTAGAACATAATTCAAAAACAAAAGTGGTTCGTTTTAAAGTATAGAATGGTTTAAAATTGATTTCATTCATTTTCCTCAGTCAAAGAGGGAGAAAGGCCCATTTAACAGTAAGAGCTCCATTATAGCCGAAAAACCAAACAACACAAATTAATAAAAAATTATCTAGGTGTAATCATTATTGAAAAATAGATTTTTTAGCATTGGCTTGAGAATTTTTAAGGCTGTATGGAGAGATTAGGTAGGAGATGATCGAGATTGGGCGCGAGGTCAAATTCAGGCGACCTAGGCTATTTCATGGCATGGAAATAGACGTGGTGATGGTTCATCATAAAAAAATGGCACGGACGTTTCGAAGGCTTGTGGAGGCGAGACGAGTTAGGACTAGGGTTTAAGGTGCATTTGTGTTTGGGTTCGGTTGCAGGCAAATGGCGATGTGATGCGGATGGTAGAGGCATGTGGTCTAGGGAGAAAAGTAGGAGTACGTGATGGTGAAGCTTCAGGAAATGTTTGATGGTTGATGGGGGTACACGGTGGCATGGCGAGGCAGTTGAAGTGGGAGAGCTTGTTCAAGTTCTTTGGAGTAAGCGTTCGATTTTGAACAGGGGCGCGTCTTGATGTCCGAATGGCCTAGGTGAGGTAAGAGAGTTGTAAGTGACTAGGGAAGATGGTCGGAGGCGAAGATTGGGCATCGGTGTCTGTGTGCATGTACACGACGTCATGCACACTTGGGTTGTTCGAAAAGAAGAAAGAAAAGGAGAAGTAAGGAAAATGGAAGAAAGGAAGGAGTGTTGGATTTTCTTTGGGCCGAACATGATTGGGCCGACATTTCATTTTTTTAGTTAAGGAGTTGCATAAGTTATGTTAAAATCTTTTAACCTATAATATATATATATATATATATATATATATTCTCTTCCATTTTAAAAATAAAATCAACATGATAAATTTTTTAATGGAATCCTATTACTCATATTTTTAATCTAATTAATGTTATTAATTTTTCTGTAAATTAAAGTTTAATTATATCATATAATTAAAATGGGTACTTAATTATATTCTTAATTGACTTAAAGCTATGTTAATTGATAAGATAGTTATTAAATAGATTTTTTAATTTTTAATTAACTAATAATAAATCGTTTTATAATTTCTCTAATTTATCATTAATTTGGATTAAAAATTTAAGTAGATCCATTTTAATTTAAGTTGATTAAATCTTAATGTTGAATTAGTTAATATTAATTATTTTTCGTTAAATTAAGTTAACGATATATGTTTGGCTTTATTGCCCTTGAATATTTATTTCAAGCATTCTTGTTTGTGCCACTAAATAGCCAGACGAATTTAAATAATTTGAATAAAACGTTGACACGTTTTATTGAAAATGAACATATTCTCATATGTGAATGTTGCCACCCTGAATATAAATTGTTATTTAAAAACTTGGACTTTTAAAGTTTATGATTAGACTCGAAGAGACCGGTATCAGATGTTAATGTTATCTGGAACCACTTCGATTTAATAATCATTACGAACCTTTACAATTTTGATTATAAAGTCCTATATTTTGGAACTTAATTGATTTAACAAATTCGGTTATTTTAATAAGTATTTTTTACTTAGACACTATTATAATATCACCAGCTTTTTCTATAAAAGTCTTTGACTATCGCAAGATATAAACATGTCGTGTATTTATGAAGTGGTCTTACGAGTTACCTTAGTATTTCAAAGGATTTCGATAACTTAAGTAATTGAATTTAAGTGCATTTACTCATGCTGGTTTCTTCTCGGGTCAGATTGAGTATTACAGTATTCATGTCAGGTTACTTTGGAACTCAGGAGATGAGCTAGATGGCAGAGACGTATTGCATGTATCTAACTATATTCCGCTGTGTATTTTAGGCTGCATATTCAGCATTTAGGGATAAGTTATTATAACTGTCCAAATTTATATGTTGATGATTGTACTCTGATAACTTGTATGAATATTAACAGTTACAGTTTTCCTTTGTATAAAATGTTGTTGTTATATATTTTGTTTTGTTCCGTTGTGATAATGAGATTTTGTGTTATGGTTATTTCCGTTTCTTCTTCTATCTCATTTCTTCTTAAACCCTAACGATTCCTGGTTTTTTCGGCAATTGATTGCTCGGCACTCTATACAGTGAACATATTTGTGTCGATTTTTGAGGTCGAAAATCGCCCAGTCGTTACAATCTACATGTATATACATACAGACATACGTACACACATAGATACACACATATCTATTCATACACATTAATATATTATTATGCCATCATTGATATGACATATTAGATATATTCATAATGAACATTAAATATACTTAATTAATAAGATTAAATAAATAAAAACATTTAAAAATAAATTTTGATTTTATAAATAAACAAATTATATCTAATGTAAACTACTAGATTCGTAGGCCCATTAAGATCTGGCAAGCTCTTTTTTTGGAAATTTGCTAATTCCACCACTGCCAAACAGGTTAGTTCCAACAATTGTATCACAGTCCAAATGGTCTCTGTGACCTAAATAATCAACATCTAGGGTCAATTAATTAAAATTATCTATTTGACGGGTGAATAGAATAGTAATATCGTGGCTTGGGTTTAATTAATTAGTATTCTCCACTCCCTGATTACTGGCCTAGCCTAATGGGTGGAATAAGTCCAAAAGGTTAGCCCAGATGTAAGGCTCGGAGTTTTTCCTGCCTTGGGCTATTTTTCAACCTAATATTTGAAAAATTAAAATATATATTAAATTTAAATGTTTAGTTTGAAATGTAAACGAAATTTTATAAATATTATGGAGTAAGTTTATAGTTTTCAAAATTGTTCGAAAATAGTTTTACAAACTTTTGAAATTTACATTTTAATTAATATGGTTAATAAAATAATCAATTAAAAGTTAATTAGTTAAAAAATACTATATATTTATATGTTGATATATATAAATATATAGCTATAAAAGCTATAATATTTACCTTAAAATTGTTTAAGTAGATAAATAAAAAATTTCGAAATTGTCAAAGTATTTAATATAAATGTTAATTAAATAAATAATGTATTTAATAAATAAATAATTAAAAGTTTATATATTTGTGTGCATAGATTAAACTATAAAAGTAGTTAAATAATTTAAAATGTTTTAATTTTCATAAAATTATTTTAAGAAATTAAATTGTTCTTGAATTTTTGTGGATATTTAGTTAATAAATGTAATCGAATAATTAATTAATTGAATAGTTAATAAATTAGTTTGTGTCTGTGTGTGTGTGTGTATATTAAACTATAAATGGTTGATTATTCATCTTAAACAGTTTAGGATGAATAAATTAAAATTTATAGAAATTTAAATTAAATTTAACTAAACCAAGAATTAAAATTTACTAATTTTATTTAATTAATAAGATACATATTATTAGCCAAAAAGTTGATCAGTACCACCAATCGAATAAAATCGAGATAACAATGTATGTAAACAAAATCAAGAGAGAAAAGACACATTTGTTAAGTGGTTCGGCCAAAATTTTATGCATACATCCACTATCAATTTTATTATGGATCTAATTGCAAAGACAATCAAATTACAATGATTATTTGAATCAAATCGATGAGTTACGAATTTGACGGTGTTTCCTTGCTTAAGAGTTAAAGGGTCGATAAAAGTCCTTTTCTAATTGTTGTTGGATGTATATTTATTAATGAATTTGAGCATGAAAATCAATAATCTGGTTTGAATGAGAAAAGATCTCCAAATTCAAATTTCTAGCATGAAGAACAAGTCAAAATTCACATTTTCCAAAAATCGCTATCATTCTGTGCCAGTCGATATGGAATAGTACTGATTGATGTTTTTGACTTTTCTTTACTTTTCTCATTGGTATGTTCAAAGTCATCAACTCTTATGTACTTGAATCTTGGAATCAAGATTGTTTAGCGTTGATCCATATGGATTGGCACTGAGCGATGTCAAATCATATACTTACTTGTTCCTTCAACTTCAAGCATCGAGTCAGTAGGAGTTGAGTGGATCCCACCTTGGCAATATAATCGATCGACATCATCCATATGGACCGGTACCAATCCATGTGGATCATTTGGTATAGAATGATATTAGTTTCCCCATAATTAGCCAAATTCTTATGTTCCCCCTCTTGATCTTTTCCAAGCTTCTTGATGCATTCCATCATCATTTCATAGTATAGATCGATCGAAATGCCGCTTGGATTAAATATCGGATAACACTTGCCCCCAAAGCATGCTTGTGTGATACCAAAGCATTCTTTGGATAGAGACAAGTAACCACATCCAACCCGAAAAGACTATTTATGCTATTTGAAATTAAACACTTCAAAATTTTTGTTTCCACTTAAAATTTTCTAACTTTATGCACTTTGAGCATTTGTGAATCTAACCTTCTCCTATCTTACGACACCGCCTTTAAACATTCAACCTTCCAGTGTGACTGCTCGCAATTTTGAAGCTTTTTCTTAAGCTATCGGTAAGAAATAAATCTTCTACTGACTTGAACAATTTCAAGTTCGAACTCATCGTTCTCTCACATCAAACCCATTATCTTGTCAAATCAAAATCTTAAAGTTTGGCGTCTCCTTATTATCCACGAACTCTGGTGCCTTCTCGTGACTCTAACAACAAATCCACCACCAATCCATTCTCAATCCCAAACCAATGTTGCTCTTCATTAATGTCATCTCTCCCATACTCTTATGAACAGTCTTAATTTTCGCTACAACCATAGGGAAGGAGATGGTGAAGGGGAAAGACAAAGTTTCTTAACTTAGAGTTATGGATGAATCAGCTTTGATTGACACACTTCAAGAAACCATTTCCTTGAACGTGTCTTAGAACTCATCGAAATCAAGGGTGGAAAATCCTTAGGAGGCTTATCTAATAGACGTTCAAAGTCGAATAAGTACATGCGTACAATCTTGCAAAGGAAGGCTTCAAATTGCTTTGAATATCATTTGTTCCATTAATTAAATCCTATGATAAAGGGTATTATCCAACACATGTTTCCATCGGATGCCCAAGCTTATTTGTCAGCATAAGCAGGCCATTTACATATCATGCAAAGTGCACATGACATACACTATACAGACTGAATCACATATAACTGCCCTTGGTTAGTGTATAGAATCAAATAGATCAACACACATCGACATTGGATCCGTTACACCGGCTATATGGGACTTAATAAAAGTAAATAAAAAATGTATATCATACTTGACCATGCTTGTACCTTAAGCTTTCAGTATAGAATGGATCCCCTTATACGTTTAGGGTATCATTCTGCCACCGTTGAGGTAGTTCTACACCCTTTAGCAGTAGCCATTGTGTTAACTAGGTTTTAACCCAGCAGAATTCAACGGGAGATAGAACGTCCAAACTAAGCCAGAATGACTAGAAACTTGAATAAGGCATCTAAAAGAACAAGCTAATGGAACTTAAGAGAAACAAGCCAAAAAACCACTAAGTAGATGGATCACTAGCGATCCATCATCCACGGATCGTTAGCGATCCAAAAGGAAGCATCATGAGTTGCCAAAGCCTCTTGCAGCATGATCTACTACCTCTTCTAAGAATGCTTGCCAAGTTTCATACATACCAAACAATCTAGCTTGAGAGGTGAAGACTCATCTGATTCAAGTTGTTTGACCAAAAGCAGCTAACTTAAAATGGACCTAGAGAATTCATAAGGAGTCGGATTGACTTGAAATTTTGGGTGAACACTTATAAGACATAAAAAAAGGCTAACAAAAACATGGGATCATTTGCAGGTGGTTTAATGGTTCGCTAGCAATCCGTACCGCTAGTGAACTAACTAGACAGATCTCTAACGATCCATATAGGATGGGCCCCATAACCTGAAATTTATTAGGTAGGTCCCACACACTCTAGAGAACGTACATACAAATTTCGTCTAGTTTTGTTAAGTTTTGAGCGAGTTATGGATGATTCTTCTCCGTATTGGGCGTGTTTGATCAATCAGGTCTGACCTATGAGGAATAGGCCCCATGATCTATAATCTATATGGGAGGCTCTCCTATTCATCTACATTACACTGTGAGTTTCATGTGATTTGGTTAATTATTGTGTGAGTTATGGATAATTCTTCTAGATCAGATGATCCATGAAGATGGATGATCAAACGAACTCCAAATGACTTGACACTTGGACAAGGCACATAAATAAAAAATATAAAGAAACTAAGCTAAGATCACTCAGAAATATGCTAAGTAGATGGATAGCTAGCGATCCACCCTCTATGGATATCTAGCGATCCATCCCCTATGGATAGCTTGTGATTCATCAAGATAAGTTGGATCGCCCTCAAAATTTTCAAACTCCTTCGTAGAACTAAGTAAAGGCTTTTGAATGAAAAATATGCTAATTTAATGGATAGATAATGATTCATCCCCTATAGATAGCTAGCGATCCATAGAAATGACTCAGATTGAATTGAGATTTTCGGTGATGACTTGACATAACAAGTTAACTCTTCTGCACTTGGACTTCCGGCCTAATACTCACTAAATTCCTTTATAAATACACACCTATCTGCAATATAAAGAGGATCTTATGGACTGGCTACTAGAATTATGTAAAGATTATTCGTCACTCTTCTCCTCCCACACATTAGTCATCTAGGGGTTCGCTGTGATTCTCTAGTGAACTCTTGTATTTATGCTTGATCTTACTTAGAAGATTCAATCATATTGTAATCTGATTCAACTTGTAACAGCAGTCAGTTAATAGAAATTTATAAAGTGGACGTAGGCTTCATTAACAGCCGAACCACTATAAAAATCTTCTCGTCTTTTTATTATTTCGGCTCCTTTTACATTTATTTTCTATATTATTGCTCTGTAAGAATTGGGCTGGTGCTTTCACACTCAATCTAGGGTGTTGATCCATTTTTGATATAATATTTTGGTGCTTTCACTAAGTATCCAACTTAGGCTTAGATCTAGCTATCTACTTTGGATAAGATAGGTCCAGAAATTAGAACCTCGATCTCTACTTAGAAGATTTGTTATTGAGAATAAATGGGACTAAGAAGAAAGAGAACTACCTTCGGAAGATCCATAGGAGCTACCATTATTGGAGAAGAAATAAAACCCAACAACCTACTGTTAGGAGCTAATTTGTGAGATCAGGTTCTAGGATCCTCCATATAACATGAAGATGTGACTAAGGGAGAACTGAACAAGATTGTTGATGAAATTAAGTAGAAATTGAAAAATAGTCAAACAGATCTTATAGAAAAGATAGATGCTCTCTTAGCGCTACAATCATCGACTACTCCCTGAACGGTGCCTGAAGCTGTGGCAGCAACGGGCAAGAGCATTCTTCTGTTTCTGGCTTAAACGAAAGAAGCATAAGGGAAAAGTAGAAGGAAGTATCAAGCGAGCTCAATAAATCATAAACGAAGAAAACATTAACATTCCACCCAATGCAAAAGCACTTGCTACAAACCCGAATTTAGGGATGAAAACCTCATAGGGAGATATAATGATGGTTCTCTCTGGCACTGAAGATGACAAAAAATTTGAGGAAAACAAATTGGATGAAAATGCTAAAGTGCAAAACGCTAGAAGAAGCCCTGAAACCCATGCTACAGCACAGTACCAAGCAATGGATGAGGAACTGCTGCTCAAACTGTACTCCAAGAGGCTGGAGAACCAAGAAGATATGACACAAACTAGGATTAATTATAGGGCCCAGCTCTCATGGTATATTGTGATCACTCCCAACTAAGTAGCTTCTAATCCCATCATGGGGCTTCCATCATCAAGTCACGAATGATCATCGCCGAAAATCATCAAAAATCATCAAAATGCTTGTTGAAAAACTCACTTCAGAGTTGACTCGAAGTCAAACTCGGGTAATTGCCTATTTGACTTAAAGCAAATTCTGGAAGTCCAGATTTGAAATCAAACTTAGGTAATCTCTCATTTTACTTGAAGAAAACCTAAGAAATTTTGGCCCGCAATCAGACTAGGGTAAAACAAAGATTTTATCCAAGAAAACATGCAAGTGACTCCAAGCGCCGTTTGTCACTAACCTAACACTTCAAATTCTATGATTCCAAGCGAACCATGTGCTAACTCCTAGAAAATGGAAAATTTTCTTAGGTCGCACTCCAAGTAAAATACCACCAATCCATTAGTGTTGATCCATCTTCTTTTGCCCATAATTCGAATATGTGAACTCCAAATGCCTTTAAATTTGGAATGCAACCTTATAGGGCCTTCCTCATGCCCCAGACTGATCTCACCTTGTTTGAATTTTTTTAAGGATCGTCATTGATCCATGACCCCATCCAAAATGATTTGTCATTCTAGCGGCATTTCCAATCATTCAAGCATAAGATAATCATGCATATATCACTCTCAAGCATTATAAACAGCCATAACTTGAAAACAGACTGGACTGACAATGATTAGAGCATCTTTCCCAATTGAAACCCATTCATCGAAGTCGTATAACTAGCATGTGGATGAATCGAGGGTGATGAATGTAGTCTACTATAAGGCCCTTAGGAATCATTTAATGATGAAACAACCACTACCGTGGAAGAATTATTTAGGAAGGTAAGGCTGTTCTACAGACTAGAGATAGTACAATTGGCAGAAGGCAAACCTGGCAATTTGCTAAAGGACATACCAGACAGTGAAGGAGCTATAGGACCTTAGGGACCTTCTTCCCAAGCAAGGTCACTAAGAACCAATAGAAAAGTGCCCTGGCTAATTGTCGAAATCAGACGAACGGATTATTATCAAATAACACTTTGGATATCTAGCAACTAAGGAATGGGGCAGGACCCTATGCGGTGCCTTCTCATCCATCCTCGTCTACTTTCCTTTTCTAAATGAGCTGTATTAAGACATTAGGGGCATCGCAGATAGCAGGGTGAAAGAAATGCTTTTATGCTCTCGACAAGTCATGTTGATCTCCCTTTTAAGAACCAGCATTACTCTAGTAGCGTCGAGAAGGATTGTCTAAAGGATCGTCGAATGAACAAATCCAACCCTCTAGTCTCCAATAACCAAATAAAACTGTGTTCCCACGTACCAAATCACAAAAATTTCTATGGAAGTCAATGAATCATCACTTTAAGACTACGGGGCCGTTGGATTCACGAACCAAAACTCTTCTTGAAGTTGATGAATTATCGTTCTAAGGCCGTCTAGTCACCAAACATCTAACCAAAATTTCTCTTGAAGTCGATGAATCATCACTAGAAAACTGCCGGGCCGTCAGACACATGACCCAAAACTCTTCTTGAAATTGATGAATTATCGCTCTAAGGCCGTCTATGTTGAGACTTGGTTTTGATTCATGACACAAAGCTATCACTACGAAATACAGATTTGACGACCGCTACGACAAAAAGTGAATATATACTACAAGGAGACAAGACTTCAAAACCAGTTGATCAATTATATTAATTTATTTTTGTGTCTTAGGTCAATTTTGTTAAAATCTCTTCTCGTTTACGTATGTATTAGCTTATATATTTAATCATCTTATCCCCAAATATTTTATACATATATGAGCATAAAAAATATAGAAGTGTTTAAAGTTGTATATATTACTATACCTGTAAAACCCGTGCAACTTGCACAGATTTTACAAGGTCAGTCGACTGACCCAAAGGTTTAGTCGACTGACCTTGGAAAATCTATGCAACATGCACAGGTGCACAGATATGCAAATATATAATTAAAAATTCATTTGATTATTCAGTCAATTGACCCAGAGGCTCAGTTGATTGAATTTCTATAACAGCTACTTTCTAAAAAGACAAGACTTTTAAAGAGTTACGAACCTCAACGAAAGGATTTGGACGCAACACTTCAATCGAAACTCTTCACCAACAATTGCTGCTTTCTAACCTTTATAAATACATACTCTAACTTGATTCCAAATCACCGAATTATTACAAATTTTCTTATCTCTCTAATCTAACTCTCTGGAGTCCATTTTCTATTATACTTACAATCATTCTGCATTAAGCAATATTATACCTTTCTAATCTCCATAAACTTCAAATATATATATTTATACTCGAGGAGAAGATTATAGGAAGGGTGTACTACAAGTGACAAATCCATGTTATTAGAACACACAAAGTCAAAACAATCTTTTGTATTTGTTGAAGTCATGTTCTGCTGCTCGGGAGTGTTAAGTCCTCTTCAGTTGTTGAGGAAAAATCTTGTTCTGCTGCTCGGGTCCCTGTTCGTCTGCTCAGTGGTTGTATAGACATGTCCCTCCGGGTTAAGTGAGGGTTGTTGTTTTAGTGAAATTCCAGAAGGAGTCTGGGACTGGACGTAGGACGGTGCTCCGAACTAGTACAAAAATCTCTGGTGTCATTTTAATATATTGATTTTGTATTCCGCATTATTTACTATACTACTATCATCACTATACTCTGTATTATCGTAAATCCATATTACATGATCCACAGTCACTTTTATTTGGTATCAGAGCAAGGTCATCATATAACTGTAACATAATTATTTGATAATATAATAATATGGACACTCACACTAGCACTAGCACTAGCATTAACACTAGCTTCATTGAAGGACAATCCACTGCACGTTCACCACTATTTAATGGCATGAATTATAACTATTGGGCCACATGCATGATAAAAATATGCAAGAAAGTGGTTTTGATCCACGAAATATAACTCGGATAGAACATATTATTCCTACTGAAGAGTATTCTACTTGGTCAAATACATAGAAACTAGATGCCATAGCTAATGCAAAAGCCATGAATATGTTGTTTTATGTCTTCGATATGCAATACTGCATATGAAATGTGGCGTACACTCAAAATTACACACGAAGGAACCAACAAGGTTAAACAAAGCAAAATATCCAAGCTCAAAAGTCAGTTTCAAAACTTTAGAATGAAAGAAAATGAATCTATAAATGATATATGCTCAAGATTCCAGGATATCTGTCATTCATTAGTAGGACTAGGAGAAAAATATTCAGACTTTGATATTGTACCCAAAATCCTTAACTCTTTAATGGAAGAATGGAAAAGAAAAGTTCTTGCTATTGAAGAAGCGAATGATATTTCCAAAATAACCCCAGAAGAGTTAATAGAAAATCTAATGTCCTATGAAGTAAATTTGCAGGCTAAATGAATTCAAGCTCAAGATAAAAAAAATATAGCATTCCATGCAGAACAAGATGAATCAAATTCAAACAAAGATGAACTAGCCTTTATTTCCAAAAACTTCAAGAAATTCTTGAAATTTAGAAAAGGAAAAAAGAAATAATGGCAAGAGGAGCTCAAACAGCAATAAACCACCGTCTTCATCACTTATAGAGTGCTTTAACTGTCACAAAAAGGGGAATATACAGAAGGCCTATGCAGATCAAAAGAAAGAATATCAAAATAAAAGGAAGGACAAATTCAGAAGAAAAGCCTTTTCAGTTACATGGGATGATTTAGATTCCTCCTCTTCCTCTCAAAGTGAGAGTGACAACGATAATGAACAAGCCAACATATGCTTTATGGCCAAAGAAAATGAGGTTGGTGATTTAACTTTTGATGATATGATAGAGATATATTCTGAATTATTAGATACTTTGAAAAGTCTCAAAAGAAAATATAAAGAGGCTGTAGAAAATCAGAACAAGGCAGAATTCGAAAGAGATATGCTTAAAGACGAGAAGAAAATATTGGAAGAAGAACTTGAGAAAACTCAACAATCTCTTTCAAATGTTTATTCTCAACTTATATTATTGAGTCAAGAAATTGAAACTCAAAAAGAAAAGAATAATGCTTTTGTTTCTGAAAATCAAATTTTAAAAACTAATACTAAAATGATAGAACTATAAAATTCCAGTCTAAAAACCAAACTAGAAGGAATCACTAAAAACGTTTCAAACTTTAATAAAGGAAGAGAAAATTTATCTAAAATTATTGAGAATTCATAACCTGTTAAAAATAGAAATAGTTTAGGTTATAAGAGGAAAGTCAAGAATTCATAATCTAGTAATTTAAAAGTTAAGTCTAATAAAACATCCACATCTTCAAGACTAGTTTCTAAAACTATAAATATATGGGTGCCTAAGACCAATAACAAGTTAATAAGGAAAAAATATATTAGTTCATTCATAGAAAATGTTCATAATAATAAACATTATATTTATAAAAGGGATACTAAACCCACTTGGGTTTGGTTTCCTATGACCTAACTCTTAGGACCCTATTAAAAAAAGATGGGTTCCAACGTTATCTCATATTTTTTGCAGGTCCCACTCAAGAAAAGAGAAAAATGGATACTCGACAGTGGTTGCTCAAAACACATGACAGGAGACAAAGATATGCTGATAAATATTAGATACTCAGATGGAGGTTTTGTCTCTTTTGGAGATAATTCCAAGGGATATATCATTAGCAGAGGTGATGTGAGAAATTACGGTACATCTAATTTACCTCTTATTACAAACGTTTTATTAGTTAAGAATCTAAAACATAATCTATTAAGTATAAGTCAATTATGAGATAAAGGTTTTAGAATATCCTTCTCTGAAAATAAATGTAGTATCTTTGATCAACATAAAAATCTTATTTTCGAAGGAAATAGAGATAAAAACATCTACGTGTTGAATATGAAAGTTAATCATAACTTAAACAGTGTTTAATAGCCAAAGAAAGTGATCCCTAGATATGGCATAAACGAATCTATCATATCAATTTCAAAAATATAAATAAAATTTCTAAAAATAATCTCGTAAAAGGATTACCAAAGATGAATTTTATAACTAAAACTTTATGTGACTCGTGTCAATTAGGTAAATTAACCGAACCCTCGTTTAAATCTAAGAAAGTTATTTCGACATTACAACTACTTGAATTACTTTATATTGATTTATTTGGACCTACTCAAATTCAATCCATAAATCACAATAAATACGTATTTGTAATAGTTGATGATTTTTCTTGATATACATGGACTGTCTTTATGAAAAATAAAAGTGAAACTTTTGAAAATTTCAAAAAATTTGTTAGACAAATTCAAAATTAAAAAGGTACTAGAATTAAAAATATTAGAAGTGATCACGGAGGTAAATTTGAAAACTTTAAAAATATTAGAAGCAATACGAATCTTATTGGCTTACGCATGCTTTTGTTAGTCCGTAAGATGATGGTTTTGATGACAATAACCTTAGAATAGATTATAAAATATAAATACTAATATTATAAGTTTAGATACATATGTATATGTAGGATTCAAAGGTACCAAGAATGAAGACTATGCCGTATAGAGATTCAAGATATCAAGACTGGAGACTCATGAGTATCAAGATTATCAAGAGTTCAAGAATTCAAGTAATTTATTCTTTAATTAGAAAATTTTGTTAAAACTCCTAGAAAAGCACTGGCATCTTAAAATCCAATTTATTCGTGGAATGGAATCCACTTCAGCCTGTTAAAGGGATGGAACCCTAAGTAGGATGGAACATACGAAAAATCTAGTGGAACATTATTTTGTATCCGCTAACCTTTTATTCAAAATGATTTTTTTCAAAATGATTTCTTGTTTTCAAAATGATTCCAAAACCTTCCTTTTAAAAGCATCAAAAACATCTACCCTGATTTTAAATAATTTTAGCCTCAAAATCATCTTTAATTTCAAAGTCAAATTACTCCTGATTTTAAACTATCTTTTAATATAATATATTTAACTTTTAAAATATTTATACTTAGATTTAAATGTAAAATTATAGTTAAATTCTATATATATATATATATATATTATCTATATTTACTTATGAATTTAACTACAGTCAGGTATATTTATAAAGTTTAAAATAGTTTTAATATAAGATAAAGGTTATTTTCAAAGAAAATCAAATCATCAAAAAATTCTTTGGGATGTCGACATACTCATGGTGACCATGTCGACATGGTGCCAGTTGAGTTCAAAATTTCAATTTCAAAAGAAGTGTCCATTCGCCATAACTCTTCGCGAATGGACATGACTGTTGTTCTACTATAAATAAGGGTCAATTTCAACGAATTTTACATCAAATTTTCTGGTTTTTCACCCCTCTTCTTCTTCCACTTTTCTTAATAAAAATTCTTATCATTACTCTGCCGAAATCTACATTGAATTGAACTCGATCATTCATAATTTGATTCTCTATCACTATCTCAACAAGATCCTCAGTGTTATTCAGAGTTATAAGGCTTTTGTAATCAACTTAGCGAGAAAATGTGTGATTGTAGCTTTCAAAATCAATCAAGCATGATAAGGTGTGATTGTAGCCTTGGTAAATCAATTGGGTGAACTTATTGCCCGTAAAATCAAGTGGGTGAACTTATAGCCTGGAAAATCAAGTATCTCTACCTAGAGGATAGTGATTCTGGAGGGTGTACCTCATAGCCTTGAAATCGAGGGTGTAATTGTAAAGATTGCTTTTAAAAGGAAATCCGTACTTGTGTTGCGGGACGGGATGTAGGGTAACTCCGAACCAGTATAAAATCTGGTGTGTTCTTTCCTTTACTGCTTTTTATTTTATTTCTGCATCTATGTTTGTTTCTATGATCATATCTGTGTCTGTATATTGCACACATATGTGTTTAAATTAATATAAACTCAAAAAGATTTAGTAATTCTTTATAAACACTATTCACCCCCTTCTAGTGTTAATCCTAGCCTTATGATCCGTAATCCGCATTTCTCACAATTGGTATCAGAGCAAGGTTTCCAAAGTTTCATAATCTGATTTTTGAAATTTTTTCAAAATGGCTATATTTGTTAATACTAGTTTAGAAATATTCAAATCATCATTGTTTCATGAGTCTGCATATAATCAATATTCAAATTCAAGTTATCTACCAAAATTATTTGATGTGCAGGAGTCATGCTTTATGGCTGTTGAGGAATCAATCCACAACAGACAAATTGTGCAGATCAGAAAGAACAAACGGATACTTAATAGCAGATGTTCTAGACACATGACTGGCAATCCAGATATACTGAATGATATTATATACAAAGACGGAGGACTGATTAATTTTGGAGACAATTCAAAAGGATATGTGATTGGCATCGGCAAAGTCGGTAATTCTAAAAATCCTACTATTACTAATGTTTTGCTAGTTAAGAATCTGAAACATAATCTGCTAAGTATAAGTCAACTATGCGATAAAGGATATAAAATTAAATTTGAAAAAGATAAATGTCACATTGAAGATAATTGTTCAACCATTATATTTGAGGGAGTCAGGAAAAAGAATATTTATATTCTTAGTATGAAAGTTTCAAATGATAACCTGTGTCTGTTGGCAAATACAAGTGACCCTTGGATTTGGCATAAGAGATTTGGGCATTTGAATTTCAAACTCTTATCTAGATTGTCAAAACATGATCTAGTAAAAGGGCTTCCTAAAATGAATTTTGAAGTAGATAGTCTATGTGATGCTTGTCAATTAGGAAAACTTAGAAAAAGTTCTTTTAACTTAAAAGATATGATTTCAACTTCAAAACCTCTTGAATTACTTCATCTTGATTTATTTGGTCCATCTCAAATTCTGTCAATAAATCATAGTAAATATGTTTTTGTAATTGTAGATGATTATTCTAGATTTACATGGACAATATTTTTGAAACATAAAAGTGATACTTTTAAATGTTTTAAGATCTTTTCAAAAAGAATTCAAAACCAATTTTCTCTAATAATTATAACTACTCGAAGTGATCACGGTGGTGAATTTGAAAATGAAAAGTTTGAGGAATTCTGCAATAAAAAGGGAATAACTCACAATTTTTCCTTTCTAAGAACTCCACAACAAAACGAAGTAGTAGAATGTAAAAATAGGTCGATTCAAGAGTGTGCGAGAACTATGCTTTCAGATAGTAATTTACCAAAGAATTTTTGGGCAGAAGCAGTTGCTACCGCCTGTTATATTTTAAATAGAATTTAATTAGACCTTTAACTGATAAGACATCTTATGAACTTCTTTATTCAAAGAAACCTAAGGTATCTTATTTCAGAATTTTTGGAAGCAAATGCTTTATTTTAAATACAAAAGATAATTTAGATAAATTTGATCCTAAATCCGATAAAGGGATCTTTATCGGATACTCTAATAGAAGTAAAGCATATAGAATGTTTAATTTAAAAACTAACACCATTGAAGAAACAATGCATGTTTCACTTGATGTATCAAAAATTTTGAAGATACAAATGATGAAGAGGATTTAATCACTCAAAATCAAGAATCAATTGAAACTAATATTGAAATTAATCATCCTAGTAAAAGGACTAAACTTTTAAAAGATCATCCTATAGAAAATATATTGGGAGATATTCAATATGTTGTTAAAACTAGAAGTCAACTAAGTCAAATGAGTAATGAGCTTTTATATCAACTATTTAACCCAAAAATCCACATCAACTGATGATTCATGGATTTTGGCTATGCAGGAAGAATTAAATCAATTTGCTAGAAATGCTGTTTGGGAACTTGTTCCTAGACCTAAAAATAAAACTATAATTGGAACTAAATGGTTTTATAAAAATAAATGAATGAACAAGGAGAGGTAGTTAGAAATAAAGCTCCATTAGTCGCTCAAGGTTATTATCAAGAAGAAGGAATAGATTTTGATGAAACCTTTGCTCCCATAGCAAGATTAGAAGCCATTAGGATTCTACTTGCTTTCGCGAATCATAATAATTTCAAATTATTTCAAATGGGTGTTAAAAGTGCCTTTTTAAATGGATTTGTAAAAGAAGAAGTATATGTTGAACAACCACCACTTTTTGAAAATGTTAAATTACCAAATCACGTTTACAAACATAAGAAAGCTTTATATGGGCTAAAACAAGCTCCTAGAGCCTGGTATGATAGACTAAGATCTTATTTATTACAATCAAATTTTGAAATTGGTAAAGTAGATAATACTCTTTTTATTAAACGAAATAAAAATGATATTCAACTAGTACAAGTTTATGTAAATGATATCATTTTTGGACCAACTAATTTTGAAACGAACAAAGAATTTTCTGAAATAATGACAAAAGAGTTTGAGATGAGTCGTATGGGTGAATTAAATTTCTTTTTAGGATTACAAATAAAACAATTAGATAATGGTATCTTTATTAGTCAAGAAAAATATGCTAAAGACCTAATTAGTAAATTTGGTTTGGCTATTGCAAGTGGAAAACCCACTCCCATGGCAACCAGTGTGTACCTTAGTAAAGAAGATCTCTCAAAAGATGTAGATCAAAAATTATATAGAGTAATTATTGGACACTACTCTATATTACTCTTAGTAGATTGGATATCGTGCATAGTGTTTGTCTTTGTGCCAGATATCGATCCCAACCTAAAGAGACCCACTTAAAAGCCGTAAAATGAATCATAAGATATATTAAACACACATCCGATTATGGTTTATTTTACCCTAAAAATGATTCTTTTGACTTAATATCTTACTGTGATGTTGATTATGCTGGTTGTAAATCAGACCGAAAAAGTACAAGTGGGACTTGTCACTTTTTGGGGCATTCTCTGGTTTTCTGGTTTAGCAAAAAGCAAAACACAGTTTCTTTATCAACACTGAAGCAAAGTATATTTCTGCTGCTTTGGCTTGTTCTCAAGTAATATATGTGCAACAAACTTTAAAAGATTATGGTATAAATATCTCGAAATCACCAATTTATTGTGATAATACTAGTGCAATAAATTTATCCAAAAATGTTACTCAACATGCTCGAACTAAACATATTGATATAAGATATCATTTTCTCAGAGATAATATAAGTAAGGAAGTAGTTACTCTCGATTATATCAATTCTGAGAATCAAATTGCTGATATTTTAACAAAACCCTTAAATGAATCAATATTTACTAAATTAAGAAGAGAATTAGGTATTTGTTCAATAACTAAAATATAAAATATAAATATCTATTATAATAAATAATTAATACTAAAATAAATCAAATAGTAGAAATATAAAGGAGCATGTCGACATTCCCTATATACCCATGTTGACATACAACGTTTTTATTTTTAAAAAAAAATTCCCACCAAATTCAAAAAATTGGTTATATATTCTTCTTATTTTCGAATTTTTGATCATTCTCTCTATTCTCTTCTATTCTATCTTCTGAAACAAATAAAATCATGGCATCATCTTCCAAATCAAACATAAAATCAACATTTTCATTCCCCTCTCCTACTTCTGGTCTAATTCAACGTACTACTCTCACTCGTGTAACAAAGATGGAGGAGTCTCTGAAGGATGCACTTCAGATGATGACTGAAATTCAGGTAATTCAATTCCGTATGGCAAAGGAACAAGAGATACAAGGCAAGATTCTTAGGAATTTGCAAAAATTTCTAATGGATAATCAAGCCAACCCTATCTTGATTGGTGAAGATTCTTCACTCATTCAAGAACAAGAGGCCAGTGAAGAAGAAGAAGAAGAACCCACGGAAGAAGCACAAGCAGAGGATGATGACAAAGTTGTGTGCGTTGGAGAAGTGTGTTTTGACAAAGATGGGAATCTTGTCGAACAACAAGGAAATTTCTGTTTCCATTATCCAAACTGTTCGATTCATAGATCTCCTATGTTCAAAAACACACATTAGTTTCTTCTCTTTCTTTACCTTTGTTGTTTATTCCTTCTTACGTTTACCATGAAAATATAAATATAATTATATGATTAATAAATTGTGTTCTTATATGTGTTCCTCCCTATTAATAAATATAACTATATGGTTATCATATACTTAGAATAGTTAGTAGTTTAGGATTAGGATTACTTAAGTGTTGATTTTTATGATAACACTATCATTATAATCACATATCATAGGGTATTAGATTTAGGAGGAGTTATATAATTTGGAGTTATAAAGTTTAGAGTTTGTTTTTGTTGATGACAAAGGGGGAGAAGTATAAAATAGCGTAGTTAGGCATAGATTAAGGGGGAGTTATTAGTTTTAGGGGGAGTTATTAGGATAGAAGTAATATTTTATAAACAAAGGTTGTCATCATCAAAAAGGGGGAGATTGTTAGTCCGTGAGATGATGGTTTTGATGACAACAACCTTAGAATAGATTATAAAATATAAATACTAACATTATAAGTTTAGATATACATGTATATGCAGGATTTAATCATGCAGGTACCAAGAATGAAGATTGTACAGTATAGAGATTCAAGATATTAAGACTGAAGACTCATGAGTATCAAGATTATCAAGAGTTGAAGAATTCAAGTAATTTATTCTTTAATTGGAAAATTTTGTTAAAACTCCTAGAAAAGCACTGGCATCTTAAAATCCAATTTATTCGTGGAATGGAATCCACTTAGAGCCTGTTAAAGGGATGGAACTCTAAGTAGGATGGAACCTACGAAAAATCTAGTGGAACATTGTTTTGTATCAGCTGACCTTTTATTCAAAATTATTTGTTCAAAATTATATCTTGTTTTCAAAATGATTTCAAAACCTTCCTTTTAAAAGCATAAAAAACATCTATCCTGATTTTAAATAATTTTAGCCTCAAAATCATCTTTAATTTCAAAGTCAAATTTCTCCTGATTTTAAACTATCTTTTAATATAATATATTCAACTTTTAAAATATTTATACTTAGATTTAAATGCAAAATTATAGTTAAATTATATATATATATATATATATTATCTATATTTACTTATGAATTTCAGCTATAGTCAAGTATATTTATAAAGTTTAAAATAGTTTTAATATAAGATAAAGGTTATTTTCAAAGAAAATCAAATCATCAAAAAATGCTTTGGATGTCGACATACTTATGGTGACCATGTCGACATGGTGTCAGTTGAGTTCAAAATTTCAATTTCAAAAGAAGTGTCTATTTGCCATAACTCTTCACGAATGGACATGACTGTTGTTCTACTATAAATATGGATCAGTTTCAACGAATTTTACATCAGATTTTCTGGTTTTTCACTCCTCTTCTTCTTCCACTTTTCTTAATAAAAATTCTTATCATTACTCTGCCAAAATCTACATTGAATTGAACTCGATCACTCGTAGTTTGATTCTCTATCACTATCTCAACAAGATCCTCAGTGCTATTCAGAGTTATAGGGCTTTTGTAATCAACTTAGCGAAAAAAGGTGTGATTGTAGCCTTGAAAATCAATCAAGCGTGATAAGGTGTGATTATAGCCTTGGGAAATCAATGGGGTGAACTTATTGCCCGTAAAATCAAGTGGGTGAACTTGTAGCCCGAAAAATCAAGTAACCCTACCCAGAGGATTGTGATTCTGTAGGGTGTACCTCGTAGCCTTGAAATCAAGGGTGTAATTGTAAAGATAGCTTTTGAAAGGAAATCCGTACTTGTGTTGGGGGACTAGATGTAGGGTAACTCTGAACCAGTATAAAATCCGGTTTGTTCTTTCCTTTATTGCTTTTTATTTTATTTCTGCATCTGTGTTTGTTTCTATGATTATATCTGTGTCTGTATATTGCACACATCTGTGTTTAAATTAGCATAAACTCAAAAAGATTTTGTAATTCTTTATAAACACTATTCAACCCTCTCCTCTAGTGTTAATCCTAGCCTTAAGATCCGTAATCCGCATTTCTCACTGTTTTAACAATTTTAAACTCTATCAAATGGATGTTAAAAGTGTATTTTTAAATGGCTATATTGAAGAAAACGTTTATGTTGAACAACCTCCTTTATTTATTCATGAAAAATACCCACATCATGTCTATATACTTAAGAAAGCTTTATATAGTTTAAAACAAGCACCATGTGCTTGGTATGAACGCCTTAAAAGCTATCTAATTAACTCAAGATTCGAAATAGGAAGAATAGATCAAACTTTATTTATAAAACATTCGAAAACTGATATTTTGATATTTCAAATATTTGTCGTCGACATTTTATTTGGCTCAACTAATACTGAATTATGTAATGAATATTCTGAAATAATGACTTGAGAATTCGAAATGTCCCATATGGGAGAATTATCATATTTTTTAGGTCTTCAAATAAAACAAGTTTCAAATGGAATATTTATTAATCAAGAAACATATTGTAATAATCTTATCAAACGTTTTGGAACGGAAAACACTTCTGCCAAACCAACACCTATGAGCACAGCAGCACATCTTGATAAAGATGAAAATGGCAAGAGTGTAGACCAAAAACTATATCGTGGTATGATAGGATCACTACTTTATCTAACAGCGAGTAGACCAGATATTATGATGAGTGTGTGTATATATGCACGATTTCAAGTTGACCCGAAAGAATCACATTTACGAGCCAAAAAACGAATACTACATTATCTTAGTAAAACTACAAATTTTGGATTTTTCTATCCAAAAGAGTGCTCGTTCGAGTTAGTATCATACAACGATGCTGATTTCGGAGGATCACGAACAGATAGAAAAAGTACAAGCGGTATGTGTCACTTCATCGGTAAATCCTTAATATCATGGTTTAGCAAAAAACAAAACCGTGTCTCACTATCAATTTGTGAAGCAGAATATATTACTACAGCACTAGCTTGCGCACAAGTAATTTATATGCAATAAACACTTAAAGATTTCGGAGTCAGTCTATCAAAATCAACAATTTACTACGATAATTCTAGTGCAATAAATCTTTCCAAAAATCCAGTAAACCACTCAAAAACTAAACACGTAGATATCAGACATCACTTTCTACGTGATAATGTAGAAAAAGAAGTGATAAATTTAGAGTACGTTCCATCAGAAAATCAATTAGCTAATATTTTTACTAAACCATTGTTAGAATATACTTTTATAAAATTACATCAGGAACTCGGTATAATGTCAATTAAACATATATAAATAATAAAATATGAAATTTTGAATAAAAACTCAAAATTAAATTTTTTTACAAAAATTCATAATTCTGACTATGTTGAAACTCGAACCTATGACCTACTGTGAATAGCCCAAGTGTCTTAACCACCTGAGCTATTGATTATTTCTGTTACATTCTAGGATGGGGACTCTATTATCGTGATATCAATATACTAAACTATGTATGACACTTATCTTTATAAATATACTTTACTCCTTTTTATGCATATTACATTACATAAGATAGATCAAATAACAGAAAAACAAACAAAATAGCAAAATTTTCTAACTAACAACCCTTTTATTTGGCTAAATTCAAGATAAGCCATTCAATTCAACCTTCTTTTACTCATCCTTAGGCTATAAATAGATATACTTGTTCTATGTTTTTTTTATACAATCAAACTGAAATAGAAACTAAATAGAATACCAACTATCTTTCAATATGTCAACTTCTTCGTCCACCGACTCCATCGAAATAATAGCCTCTACCGATTCACCAAAAACACCTATTCATCATACTTCACCATCTTGTACTTTTCATACCGGATATACTCCTGATAAAAAGAAAGGGAAAACGATGATTGACATATATCCAAACACTAAGCAAAAATAGATGATATGCATCACTACCAACAAGAATCACTGATGCTTCAACGCAAAATGTACTACATGCAAAGATTAATTCCATACGATTAGGAATTATCGAGCACATTGCTATGAAGTTTTGCGGGGACTCTTCACATCTGATAGACGAACATGCCATTTCGCCTATTCGACGACCTTCGACTTCATCCCCAACGCGACCACTAGTCTCACCAAATTCTTGGGATCGAAATCGGTGCAAAGAATTAAAGGGCTACAAAACTCCGAGCCCATCAAAATAAAAGTAGTTGATTATTGGTTGTTTATTATTTATATTTATTTTCGAATAATTCTACTTTAGTGTGTATGATTTGTTTTTGGAATAATTCACTTTCTTCTTCATATTATCAACATTTATACTAGTTATAATATTCAAAAAAACTTACAGTGTTCATAGGTCAGGTCAGTCGACCGAACCAGGGTGTTAGTTAAATGACACTGAAATTTTTTTTTTAAAAGGCACAGCCAGTCGACTGCCACAATGGCTCGGTCGACTGGACCAGAAGATGAATTACACATACCCTAGTTTCAGTCGACTGAAACAAGCATTCAGTCGACTGAACTAGTAGGTGGAAATATTGTTAACTTCTGTATTCAGTCGACTGAACCATTGATTCAATCGACTGAATCGTGAATCCTAGCAACATTATTAATCCTACCCACTCACTTTTTATCTTTCAACCGTTACCTTTCCCTTCTCTCTCTTCACTCATTTCAGATTTTCAAATTCCCCAAAACCCTAGTTCTTCAAAAATTCAATTTTTAACATCCAAACAATCAAATTAATGGCTTCTAAGCGAAAAGGACAAGCATCTTCATCCTCTCAACATCCTTCAAATGATAAAATCCAACAATGGCTATTTGATGATACTTCCATTAGGAGACGGAGAAGGATGCTAGATTCTCGCATCTGAAGGTTCGTTCGTAAAGTTTTTTGATTTCTCTCCATACCATATTCAAGAATTAGTTGTAGGAGCAATTTGGAATCTTTATTCAACATTGACGATAAGAAGCACAAAATTAATCAAATAATGGTCAAACTATTCTATGAAAATCTTAATTTGGGTCATCAAACTGTTCAAAATCAGGAAGATTGTGTGTGGAGTCTAGTTTGTGGAAAACCCGTTTATTTCTCCTTAGATCGAATGGCTCATATCTTGAGATCCAAGAATGATCGCATAGAATTGAGCAATGTTGATTGTGATTTGGTCATTCATGACCATATAAGCTATTTGTTTTTAGAAGACGACATGCACCAACTCAAGTCCATGTCATTAAGACCAAAAGCAAGAATTATACATCGTGTGTTAATGAAGACCATAACTCCGCGGACCGGGAGTTATGAACTTGTTTATGAACTATTACCCCGCCTTTTGGCAAGGATATAGGCAAGAGGATTTAACTAAGTCGATTTCTCAGTTATCGAGGATGGAATGCGGTAGGTTTGAGTTGACTGGATGGATAGGTAACGCATCACGTTTGGAAGTCGCTCGGCATGGAAATCGCTCGGCATGGAAGTCACTACAGGAAGACGCTCATACCATGATGAAGGATGTTGGCTCGGCTATGGCCCTAATAGGCCTGGACTGCTAAGGAAGCCCAGTAACTCCGGATTTTCCTATAAATACAACATGAGGGGGTTTAGAAAGGGGATCTTCCTTCGGCTCTCTAATTTTTTATTTTCTAAGGCTAGGACTACTCTGTAGTGTTGTAACTTTAATCGATTGTTATAGCAATAAAAGAAAACTTCTGGAGTGGGCGTAGGTCGGAGTTAGTCGAACCACTATAAAATCTGTTGTTCTCTACTACTTTCATTTTAATTTTGACTGTTCTTCATATTATTACTCTCTACGTACATTCTATCTGTTATTTGTGACTGGTAGTTGGTGCTTTCATTTACATTTGGGTGTTAGTGACCAATTTTGGCGCTAACACTTTGGTGCTTTCATTGAGAAGGCAAGAACTCAAGAATTTTTAAGCTAGGAACTTGGATTCTGGGAAATAATGGTTAGGCCATCAGCAAGGAAGCAAGTGATAGAAAGGAGCAATCAGGAGGGAAATCAAGAGGCTTCCTCTAGAGATGAACCAGGTGGAGCATCCATCCACATCACCATAAAGGAGATGGAAGCGGTGATGAAACGACAAGAGGAGATGATGCAGGCTCTTCTTAGACAATTTGGACAATCGGGAACTGTAGGTGCTCAAGATCTTAGAGCTAGAACAGAGGAACTCAACTAGTAGGTGGATGGAGTGATTCAACAGGGGGCAGCTCCCAATCAACAAACAACTTACAATCTGGATGTAACTAGGCTCTGGAGCACACCACCAGGAAATGTTGGACTAATCCATGGAGGGATACCAGATGACACTGTGTAGCCCGACGCCAGCAGGAATACTACGGTACGTGATGAGGAGTATGTTCCAGAATTCCCTCGTGAACTTGAGGGACATATCGGAAGCAACGGACAAGGATTACAGCTTAGTGACAAAGACAGATTAACGGAGATGGTTAGACGAGCTATGAGAGGTGGATTGGTAAATAAAGACTTGGAGGATGTGAATAGGAGTCCCTTTACTCCTATTATCAGGCAATCTAGGAACCCACCAGATTTTAAGCTACCAGTATTGGAGATGTACGACGGGAGAAAGAATCATGCTGTTCATTTGACAAGGTACATGAAGCATGTGGAGGTACTAGGGGCATCGGATGAGGTCTTGACACTTGGACCGAACTAATTGAAAGGTTTATGAGGCAGTTTTGGGTCTATATAATCTGACCCAAGAACATAATGACCTTGACATCAATGAAGAAATGGAAGGGAGAGTCGCTCAGGGACTTCTTTACCAGGTTCAACGCTGCGATAGCCTGAGTGGATCGACCGATCCATCAATGATTTTGATGGCAGTAGTCTCAGGAATCGTGGATAATTCGAATTTCAAGATATCATTGGAACGGAACTCACCGAGGGATCTTGGGGAGTTCTACCATGAGGCGGAAAGGTTCCTAAGACAGGAGGATGCGCAAGTTGAAAGAGTAGGGAGAGAGGCAGAAGCTTATGTAGTGAGGGGTGTAGGTCCACCCAGGGAGGATCCAAGTAAAGACAATAAAGGAAAAAGGAAAACAGATGGCAACAGTGGAACTTCAAAAAGTCCTCGAATGGAGTCAAAATTTTCTCTTACACAGATTTAACGGAGACTCTAGAAAGAATTTACTTGGATACTCGAGGGCGCCTTCAATATCGAAGGCCGGCAAAGAGAGAGCCTTCTGAATACAAGCGGACATCGGGAAAGCATTACCTATTCCATGAGCTGGATGGACACAATATAGACGACTGCAGGCATTTGAGAGATATCATTGAGGAGCATGTGAGGAATGGTCATCTACAATAGTATGTCAGGAATCGAGCTGTGGCAGTGGGACAGGAGCGACCACCGCCTACCTCGAACGAAGATGGCACTAGGCCTAGGCAACGCCAACCCATTATCAATTAAATAGATTTATGGTTTTGAATAAGTAATAGAACTCAAAGTAATACAGTTGGGTCACTTATACACGTACAAGATTGAGGACGGTCCCTAGGCGTGCTCTGAGATGACGAAAAACCAAACTACTTAAGTCTATGAAATCCTATTTTCTTTCTATTGTTCTATAAATCTACTTTCTTCTGTGGCACTATGGACATTTAATTCCTTTCTTTGTACGAACTTCTGCTTTGATAACTGAATTTTGTAATGATTGGATTTAGCTCAGTGTAATAAATAATACAGGTCTCGCGATCACGGTCTCGACTTGTGAGACGGGGCAGTGATCGCTAGTTATGAGTCCCTTCGTCGGAGAGCGTTGGAATGGACTCGAAGAGAATATGAAAGTCCTTGGTCGGAGAGTCGAGGCTGGAGAATATGAAAGTCCTTGGCTAGAAAGCCGATGCCGGTGAATATCGAAGTCCTTGGCCGAAGAGCCGGGGCCAGAGAATATCAAAGTCCTTGGCCGGAGAGCCGAGGCCGGAGAATATCAAAGCCCTTGGCTGGAGTGCCGAGGATGGAGAATATGAAAGTCCTTGACCAAAGAACCGAGGCCGTGAATATCAAAGTCCTTAGCCAGAGAGCCGAGGCCGAAGAATATGAAAATCCTTGGCCGGAGAGCCAAGAACGATGAATATCGAAGTCCTTGGCCGAAAGACTGAGGCCAGATAACTTACAATCCCTTGACCGAAGAGCTGAGGCTGGAACAGGGTAGCACGACCCTGTGAGGTCTATGGATTCAAGGTTAAACCTGAAGAGGACATGAATTTAATAATATGGTCATGAACCGGATATGGACTTCGGATATCGATTTGAGGCTATTCAAAACACACCTTCCAATAGTAAGGCATGTTTTGGGGGGCAAAGTGTTAACCTGCCATTTGGCAAGGTTGTAGACATGCAGACTTAACTAAAGCCAATTTCTCAGTTATCAAGGATGGAATGCGGTAGGTTTGAGTCAACTAAATGGATAGGTAACATAGCTCGGCATGGAAGTCGCTCGGCATGGAAGTCGTTCGGCATGGAAGTCGCTCGACATGAAAGTCGTTCGGCATGCAAGTCGCTTGGCATGGAAGTCGCTTGGCATGGAAGTCGTTCGACATGGAGGTCGCTCGGCATGGAAATTGCTCGGCATGGAAGTCGCTATAGGAAGTCGCTACGAGAAAGTTTCTACAGGAAGTCGCGCATACCATGATAAAGGATGTTGGCTCAGCTATGGCCCTAATGGGCCCTACCTATAAATAAAACATGAGGGGGTTCATAAAGGGGATCGTTCTTCGGCTCTCGGGTTTTTATTTTCTAAGGCTAGGACTACTCTGTGATGTTGCAACTATAATCGATTGTTACAACAATAAAAAGAAATCTGGAGTGGACGTATGCCGGAGTTAGCCGAACCAATATAAAATCTATTGTTCTCTGCTACTTTCATTTTAATTTTGACTGTTCTTCATATTATTACTCTCTACATACATTCTATTTGTTATCTGTGACTATTAGTTGGTGCTTTCATTTATATTTGAGTGTTAGTGACCAATTTTGGCGCTAACATGAACATAACTTTAAAGCCTTGTACGCTATCTTTGAAAACATTAAAGTCAATTGGCTACTATTAATTCTTGATGAATTTTTAAGCTTCAACAATGGTCGAATGAATGTCATCTACTATGGTGAATATATTATACGACTGCTAAAGGCTTGTGAGATTCCGGAACCTGACTCGTCGGTTTCTACATTGGATATTTAAATTCTTGCACTTTAGCATTATTGAAGCTACCGGTTGCTCGAACACATACTATCATCACTTTCGAAGAATGGAATCAACAACAAGTTTCTAAAAATAAACCTTAACAATATGGCAAAGCATCTCATTGTCCATCTCGTAAAAGGTCAATTAGTCGACAACAATACGAAATTTTGATTCCTAATCCTAGCCTTCCTCCATATGAGTCCATTTCTATGATATGCCATAACCAACAAATTCTTCAATCCCATATCACTAGAGTAGACAAAAAGCTTGATAAGGTTAAAGGATTTTTTATGAAGTTATGACAAGCAATTTCATGTTCATCCGGCACTTCCACGGCTAAAATAGGCGATCCGAGTAAGCAAGCGGTCTTCACTTGGTCTTCCTCTTCCGACGATCAAGCAAGCTGTAGCAATGATGGAGGAGATGGAGGCGATAGTGGTGGTCAAACATCGCATGATGATTGGGGTAAGCAAAGGATGGCATGAGTTGTTATTTATATTATGCAAACATTAGTCTTTATTTTATGGCTTGTATTAAATAGTCGTTCTTTTTCGTACTATTTCAAGACTCTTGTTTATGGTTGTTTATTGTATGAATGGTTGTTTCCTTCATAATATCTATGACATTATGGCTTCATACTTTTATATTACTTATTCCTTTTGTCGATGACAAAGGAGAATAAATATTTATTACTAACATTAAGAATGCAGGATATAGAGTGTCAAAGATTCAGGGCGAGCAAGTATTTATACTATACATACATACATACATACATACACACACACACACATACATACATACATACATAGATATATATATATATATATATATATATATTCGAACCTATATCTATTTACAAGTTATCATCAATCAAAAAGGGGGAGAACGTTGAGACTTGGTTTTGATTCATGGCACAAAGCTATCACCACGGCATACAAATTTGATGACTGCTATGAAAAAGAGAATATATACCACAAGGAGACAACACTTCAAAACCGGTGCATCAATTATATTAATTTAGTTTTGATTCTTAGATCAATTTTGTTAAAATCTCTCCTTACTTACGTGTATATTAGCTTATATATTTAGTCATCTTATTCTCAAATATTTTATACATATATAAGCATATAAAAAAAATAAAAGTGTTTAAAGTTGTATATATTACTATACATGTGGAAACTGTGCAAATTGCACAGATTTTAGAAGGTCAGTCGACTGACCCAGAAGTTCGGTCGGCTGACCCTGGAAAATCTATGCAACATGCATAGGTGCACAGATATACAAATATATAATTAAAAATTCATTTCAATATTCAGTGGATTGACCCAGAGGCTCAGTTGACTGAATTTCTACAACAGCTACTTTTTGAAAAGACACGACTTCTTGTGAAGAGGTACGTACCTCTACAAAAAGATTTGGATGCAACACTTCGATCGAAACTCTTCACCAACAGTTGCTTCTTTCTGACCTCTATAAATACATACTCTAACTTTATTCCAAATCACTGAGTTATTACCGAGTTTTCTTATGTCTCTAGTCTAACTCTTTGGAATCTATTTGCTATTATACTTTCAATTATTCTGCATTCAAGCAATATTATACCATTCTATTCCTCATAAACTTCAGATATATATATTTATACTCAAGGAGAAGATTATAGGAAGGGTGTACTACAAGTGACAAATCCGTGTTATTAGAACACACAAAGTCAAAAACATCTTTTGTATTTTTTGAAGTCCTATTCAGCTGCTCAGGCGTATGAAGTCCTCTTTGGCTGCTGAGGCGAAATCCTATTCTCTGCTCAGGTCCCTTTTCGGCTGCTCAGGGGTTGTATAGACATGTTCCACCGGGTTAAGTGAGGGTTGTTGTTTTAGTGAGATTCCAAAAGAAGTCTAGGACTGGACGTAGGACGGTGCTCCGAACCGTATAAAAATCTCTGATGTCATTTTACTATACCACTTTAATATTCCGCACTATTTACCTTATTACCATCATCACTATACTATGTATTATCATAAATCCATATTACATGATCCAAAGTCACTTTCATTCTAGTCGTCAAACATCTGACCAAAATTCCTCTTGAAGTCGATGAATCGTCGCTTTAAGATCGCCGAGCCATCCGATACACGACCTAAAACTCTTTATGAGTCAATAAACAATCGCTCTAAGGCAGTCTATTCACTGGATATCCGACCAAATTTCCTCTCAGAATCAATAAATTATCGTTCCAAGGCCGTATGGTCGCTGGACATCCGACAATGAAAACTCCTTCATAAACTAAAGCATTGTGAAGGTCCTTTACAAACTAAAGAGTCATGAAGGTGAACTACAAAATCAACAGTCATCTGATCCAAAAACCTTTCACGAAATAAAGGGTCGTAAGGCCAACTGGAAGATCAACGGTCATCACATCCAGAACTGCCTGAAATCAATGAAGTCATACTCTGGAGCCACAAATCGACAATCACATCAGTCACTCCATTAAATTAACAAATCACTTCCAATGAACAATGAGACAAACAGTGTTGAATTGCAGAGCTTCAAAGTCTCTTAAAGAAACTAAGCTAAAACTGAGCTGACCTTATAATCAATCTATTAGAACATGTGCAACCAAACGGGTTGTGGAAAAACCTTGCATATAGTTTAAGCCCATGAAAAGCCCTATGGCATTGGGAGCACCACACATACTTGAATAACTACAAGGAAATCCAAGACTAATCATAACACAGTTTTTTTATGCCCAATCGAAAATTCTGGCATTCTGACAACCACAGACTTAACGATCTAGCTAGCACAAACAGACGAAATAGAAGAATAATACTTGCATACTTCTTCCCAACTCCTTATTTTCCACCCTTGTTGACCGGTTTCTTTTCGTCTTAAACTATGTGCCAATTGAAGACCAATTCTCTAAAGGCAGATTGGACCAAGAACTAACAGCCTTTCCCTGAACTCTCACATGCTCTTTCTTTATTACAATCTCTATGTAATCGGTTGTAGATGTCTCCACCATGGAAACCTTATTTTTTTTAGTCATGCATGGCTTCCTGATATATGGGATGATCGTCCAAGTCATGGTTACCCGATCCAAGAACCACTTATCTCTTAGAATTGAAGGAATCACGTTCCACCAAAGTCAAGTCGCCGGATTGATGGGATAACTCGATCCTTATCTTCTAAGAACTGGTATATCGCCTCCAGCACTAAGAAGGCCCAAACCTTTATGTGCATCACTTCTTGAGCAGTGGAACCATACTCCTAAAGCACGAACTCCTCACATTACCTAAAGATTAGCAACATCAAGAAGTTCCAAACCATTCCGGATCAATGAGGCTTATCAATCCCATAAATCGCGCACTGCCAAAAGCCCACATTACTTCTTGAGCCATGGAACCACGCTCTCGGAGCATGAAATCCTCACGTTACCCAAAGATTGGTAACGTTGAGAAGTTCTAAACCATTCTAGATCGACAGTTCATATCAATCTCATATGTTGCGCATCACTTCTTGAGCCATGGCCACACTCTTGAAGCACGAACCCCTAACGTTACCTAAAGATTGGCAATGTCGAGAAGTTCCAAACCATTCCGGAATGACGAATCGTATTGATCTCATAAGTCGTGCACTTCCATAAGATGTGCATTACTTCTTATGCCAGGGAACCATGCCCTTAAAGCACGAACTCCTTACGTTACCCGAGGTTGGCAATGTTAAGAAGTTCCAAACCATTTTGGATCGACAGGCCGCATCCCACAAGCCATGCACTACCATAAGCCATTGCATCACTTCTTGAGTGGTAGTGCATCACTTCTGGAGCCGTATAACCATGCTCTCAAAGCACGGACGCCTTATGCTACTTGAAGATTAGCAACGTTATGAAGTTCCAGACCATTCTGGACTGACGGGTCATATCGATCCCATAAGCCACGCATTTCATAAGCTGTGCACTTTCAAAAGCCGCACATTTCGTAAGCCATGCACTTTTAAAAGCCGTGCATTTCCAAGTCATGCAATCTCGAAAGGTGTGCATTTATAAGCCATGCACTCTCAAAAGACGTGCATTTCATAAGCCCTACAAGCACTGCTTGATGTTGCTCTAGCATCATCAGCGAACTATTAAAATTTTCTTAGTATCAGTGTTGTCCTGACAACATCAGGTAACTTATCTATTGCAAGATTAATAGGGAGCAACTCCTGCTACCCAAAAGAACTGATATTGCTATGGTAGTGCCGCAAAGTTCACAAACCAAGAAGTCGACAAAGAACATTGATCTTTGACCAAAGTTAATATACAAAATGTCTAAATTCAATATATTCGAGTATGAGTTCCCAAAGATAGGAGATGTGATGCATCTTTGACTAGAGGCATCCAAGGAGCCGTCTAGAACATCAAGTCTCACATCAATTGTTCAGAATAATTAGCCCTGTGGACTGAGGGGAAAGTAACAAATTAACACTTGGTCAGGATAAAAAATCACTCCAACTTACAATAGAAGAAGCGACTTACATCTTCCAGAAATAGACGACGATAGAAGGCATTTCCAAAATCGAATATTCATCGCACAAAGACAGAAGCATGTCCTCGATAGAGGTCTCAATCCCCAACATGTAAAAAACTAGCTTTTATCCAAAAACAAACAATGGCAAGGAGAGAACGCTCGAAATCGAGTGGCTAAACTATTGATTCTTGAAGATTAGAACCAACGAATAAGGTTGATATCCACAATAATGTTATCAGCCCAGCATAACGCATATGGACTGAAAAAGCAAGGTAAAGTGTCATAAATTCAAGGCAAAAACTACCAAACTCTATTGGTCCATGATTAGAATAGGAATGAGCATGGTCGAACGGGGATAATGTAATGACTCGCCCCATAATTTCTAATTTTCTGTAAGAAACTAGAATTTGACACCTAGAAATAAAGGGTTTCACCTAAAAATAAAAGGTTCTGTAGATAGAAGTCAGATCATAACAAAATCTTATTGGAGGAAATTCGATTTTTTGTGAATAAGAATAATATGGAATAGTTAAGCAATAACCATGCATTTCCAAGGGTGACACTTGACGGTGATAAACAATGCTAGGCCATGGAAACCCCTCCATCCTTTCAGAACATGGCATATCCCAAAGTTAAGAAACGTTGAGAAAAAAAGCCATATTGGGTTGAAAGGGATCTACTCAACTATACAGGATCAGATGAATGATTCAATCCTAACCAATACAACTATAACTTTGCCTTCTAACAGGCAATGTAACACCCCATATTTTTGGTAGTAGGAGATTTAGTTGGATAAACTAAATAAAATAATGTGTTGATTAGGAGCTTTAGATTTGATTTATTTAAGGTAGCCGTACCTTTTTAAACTAATGAATGAAAAAGGGTTTAAAATGAATTAGCGGAGGGGTATTACGGGAAAGAGGTCATTCCTATATCACCTTGCTTAGGCCGTGTATCACTATACACGTACATTCGACTTTTAAAATTTTAAAATCAAGGCCATCCACCATTAACAAGGAAAGAAGAAGTGGAAACTAAAGAAAAGCTAAAGGATAAGCAAATTCAAATCAAACCCTTTCAAATCTCAAGCTCCTTAATCTCTAAAGCAAAGGCGAATAATATTTACATCTCTAAATTTATAATGGTTTTTGTTTTAAGCTTAAACCTGAATATTTTGGAAAGTTTTGCCATGTTTTTGAATGATAAAATGATTGTTTATAATTGTTGACGATTTATTAATGTTTATGTAGATTTTATTACATGTTTCAATGTGAAAACCCTATTAAATGACATCCGTTAGCCTTACAAATTTTTACAATGATCTAAAAAGATATATTAGAGATGGGTTTTAATTTTTAAATTTGTCTAAATGTCGTGGAATTATTATGTATTTTCTAAGGAAGAAAATGGTATCTTGGATTATAAATTATTTACGAGAAAAAAATTATTTGTTTGGATCCGAAAATTTTATATGTTGAAAAAACATACTAATAGATTTTCTAAAGTTTTTCAAGAATTTTTTAAGGTAATTTAATATTTATATAAAAGTATTTAATGTAAGGGACTTAAATGTTCTATGTAATTATGAAGGAGAAAAGGGCTTTTTCAAAATTGTTTAAATTTCCAAATAAGGAAAGTCGGTAACATTTTTGAATATAAAATTCTAGCAACCAATCATATTTAGGCAAATAAGGCAGGTTGGGTACAAAAGAACTATTTTAAAGACAGATAAATAATTTTTCTACTATTTTAACTCTTTCGGCAAGAGTGTAACGACCCGCCCTTCTGACCGCCCCAAGTTGGTAATTAAACCAACTTGAAACGTTCAAAAAGACGGATTGTTATTCAGTTTATAGAGTTTAAACAGAATCAGCCACAGAAACACAGAATAATTATATTTCACATAAATGAATTTGTCTTACATATATCAGAGTTTATACAATGAATTAAATTGATATAGCGGAATATTTCTTTTAAGTACAAAAATCCCTGAAAAGCTAAAGTGAAGCGTTTTCCCCCTCTCTCTAACTTCGCTGCCCGAAAATCTTCAAGCTGTAAAATACTGGGTCTGACCCGAGTATTACATTCAAAAGAAAATAATACAAGGGTCAGTCTAATTCAAACTCAGTTATTAGTGCATAGAGGCAATAATAATCAAATAACAATTAGACGACAGTCAATATAAATTCACCTATCCGATCCTTTAACAAAGAAATCGGATAACGGTAAATATGACACTTAACAGTGTTAAACAATAAATCAGCAGATTCAAATTATCAACGAAGATAGATGAAGGAATTATAAATGAAGATAATTTAGAAAAACATCAAAATTGCCTAAATGGCAAATAACAACAAAATCATCAAATTTAACCAAATCAAAATGCAATTCCAAATATATTAAATTGGCAACATAAAACAATTTCATCAATTGAAATCAATCAATTTAAACTCCAATTCTGGTAGGGCTGCAGTACACGCACGCATGTACGGCCTCGCCACATTTAAAACGTTAAATCTGTATGGCTGCAGTACACGCACGCGTGTACGGCCTCGCCACAACAGCATGTGAAATCATCACAACGGTGAATACTAAGAGCAATCAAAGCTGCATGGGTCAAGTCAGTGACTCAACACAGTTCAGCCTCGACCATAAATTCAAATGGATCAAATGCAACATGAGGCCAGAGTGTGCAGTAACCGTATATAAGACTACCAAAAACAAAGACTACATACTATCCAGAGACTTCATTTCACATGTCCTGGAAGACATTTTCGTGTTTTACAAATTAAATAAGTTATAACTTGCATGCAAATGAAATAACCCCAACCTGGTAATACTCTCTTATGCATGCACATTAAAAACTTTAAAGTGGACCTAGGTTTTTAAAATGTTTTATTCTAGTTATTTATATTAGTAACCTGTACCAAAGTTTTAAATAAATATGTAATAAACACAAAATTTCAATTTAGTGTAACCTGTACAATGTGCTGTAACAATTTAAGGCCTGAGTAATAAAAATTTTCTTTTACGCATGTATGAATTCGAAGACTAGGCTTTTATGTTTTCCAACCTATTCCAAATTTTACACGCAAGCAAGAAACCACAAAATCAAAAAAAAAACTTGGACTTATTTTAACTTTGTTTAGAAACTCAAGTCAAATGAGCTCAAAAATTGAATTAAAAATCCAAATGTACATTAAAACAGTAAATGATGCAACAATACACTAGACCAGATGAGGTGTTCAATGCAACAAAGTCAGGTTCAAAGGTGCAGATTCAAGTGAAGTGACCACTGTGCAAACATGTACAGAAAAGTACAGGCACACCCTACAACACTTAAGGAAAAATGCGCGTAAAAATGATTGCCACACAAACAATAATTACAGCTATTAACATATATAATCAAAAGGGCAACCCACGGCAAGGTTCCAATCAACTTCTGGACAATTACTCACTTGAAAATCAGTGACCCCAAAACAATCAAAAACAATGCAAATAACCAGACTTCAGCAAATGCTCATGGACATAACAACAGGGCAGTCAACAATGCATAAACAAAGTAGTCAGGTGCTAGTTAAGGTCCAAGGAATTTACACATAGCGCAGTGACATATAAGCAAAAGGCTCCAGCATAGTAGAAGTGTCAGGTTGTAGACAGTTGTGATTCGGTTTCAAAATGAGCAAGGAAATTTGGCAATCCTAAGTCAGTGCCCAAATCAAGAGTCACGGTAACAAATCTGAACAATATATCAAGGTTCACATATAAACACAGATGCAACACATGTAGCCAGCAAATATAAATACATGTGCATACTCCAGATGTGAAAAATAAGATAAATTTTTAGCTTTAACAATACACCTAAGGCTGGTTTTCTAAAAAAAAAATTCAAACCAAAACATTCATTGTTAACCATATCTAATAAAGTGAAACAAATTGTAATTTAAAAGTTAATTTGTAATAACTAAAATAGTTGAGCATTACACAAATGAAAATCAGAGAAATGCAAGTATACATTAAGATGCTTCAGCACACATTCTGGCAATTCAAATGAAGCTGCCTTGAGAGACCAACGTACATGAAACAACATATATGCAGACTGGAAACTCGATTACAGGTTCAGGCTTCAAAAAGCATTAGGCTCGAGCAAAAATAAATGCAACTACCAAATGTAGACTAACTTAAAATATATAATGAATTAGCCATGTTCGAACCCAATACAGTGGACAATATGATGAATAAGTATGCATAGACTTCTCAAGATTTGCACAATTAGACATTGTACATGTAATAAGGTCATGCAAGTGTGGAATGCACTAGGCAGGTATAGTGCAAATGAACATGCCTGAAAGAACAAAGTACAACAGAATGCAAGCAGACTTTTATGAAGAGGCAATAGTGAAACTGCAGTTTCCCAGGTGATGCAAGAGAACTTCAAGTGGTTGATAAAACACATGGATTAACGACCATGCTATAGGTATGAACATAATTTACTTGCAACTGTGGTGATATAGTGCAATACAACATAATTAATATCAACGAACCTATATAATCACTGAACAAAAGTGCAACCTCAAAGACTAGACGAACAAGTCCAGATGTAATGCATAAAAGTGCACCAGAACAAGGTGGAAAATGCTATCAGGGATGAGCAGAAATGGCCAGAGTGATAAAATTGCATTTTTAAAGTAATCAAGTAGCAGGTTTCACAAAATCAAAGCAATGCCAAAGATCAGTGATGTTAAAGATGGTAATACCAAAAATCACAAACGAAACCAATATCAGAAGAAAAAAAATCAATTCGAGGCCATGATGACAAAGAACAGTAACCCAGTCACGAATCTACACCGAGAGTGTCAGGTGAAAACGAACAACTGTTGCCAGTAACAGTGAACTGTATGGCCAAAGTCAAACAAAAAAACATCATGAAACCAAGTCGAAATCGAAGGGCACAAAACAAAATAAGCAAACGAGGTCAAAGATCAATCACCAGCATCAAAACGAAATCAAGTGGCCAAAGTAATCATCAACTTCAAAACATAATCGAACGAAATTAAACTGTCGAAGTGCGAGTTGAAGGAGATGTGAGTGAAAAAGTTCACTCACCTTTGACATCGAAGCAGCCGTGGCACTCAAGAATCGAACGAGCAAGCCGGCGTCTTCGAATTCAATCAAACCCTAGCTCGGAAAGGAGGAATCGAGCAAGCCCTAATTTGGATCGAAGGACGAAGCCGCCATTAAATTTTTTTTTCATTCGATTTTTGAAGTGATGAAGGAAGGGGTATCGGGGTACTTAAAATAGAACGAGACATGCCTTACACGATTTTCTTCGTGATTCTCTGTGTGGTTTTAGGAGTATGTAACGGCGTGATTTTAGGGTGTTGGTGAAAAGAATATCATATTATTATTATTATTATTTCATTTTCCATTTTAAATTCAATTTGTTTTGTAGATATTTTCATTAGTAAGCTTCATAGATATATATAAACGTTTTGAAGTTCAACTATCAAACATCAATTTATACAACATGTTTTACAATTAGATTTTATACTTGTATTTTGTATTGATAAAATTTTATTCCATTTTATTTAAGTTAAATAAAAATGTTATTAGAACTAACCATCAATTTATTAATTTACATAAATAATAATTTTTAAATCCAAATTATTTTTCTAAGTCATTAGTTCGAATTTTATATACAATTTTAATATTCAATTTCAAACTCCAAAGCCACATTCAACTTTTATTCCAAAATTTGTTCGAAATCTACATTAACTATCAATTGAATATTGATTCAAAATTGGGATCGTTACAGATCGAAGATATTAATTCAAACCATCATTCAAATATTTAAAATTTATTAAATATTTTCAAATTTAAATTGTTCAAAATTCAGGGTTGTTACAAAGAGGTTCCGCCTCCATTCAAAGCCTTCCAATAAAGTCGAAAGTGAATACAGATATGGATGGTAGAAGAAGCAGAGTTAACAAGGGAGGGGGAAGTGATGGTTACTGTGCTATAGGATCGTGTAATAAGAATGAATTTATAAACTACTTGTGCGGAATAAAAAACTAAGCAAATGAATAGTGTAGTAAAGTAAATGACACCGGAGATTTTTATACTGGTTCAAACTCCTATTCTACGTCCAGTTCCAGACTCCTGGAATCAAACTAGTAACCCTCACTTAACATGGAGGAATAGGTTTACACCGCCTGAGCAACAGAATAGGACTTCTACTGCCTAAGAAACCAAATAGGACTTCTACCTCCTGCGCAACCGAACAGGACTTATTGACAAATAAATAAAAGTATCTGACTGTAATATACTCTTTAAAATAGCACTGATAAGTCAATGAAGTACAATCCTCCAATAACCATCTCCTTTATGATATATAGTGTAATGTGCTTTAAGAATGTGGAAGATAGAGTGATCAACGATCAGAGATTGTATGCAATTTGAGTGCAAATTTAAAATAGAGAATAAGAGATAAGAATTCGAGAATACTAAAAATCGGTTGATGTTAAAAGTTTGTTGGATTCTAGACTCTATTTATAGAGTTTTAAGAGTCGCAATCTTTGATGAATAAGAGTAATGAAAAGGAACGGATGCAGTCCTTAAGTAAGAAGATATTTCTCTTCACTGAAGAGAAGCATTCCTTCAGAAAATAACCGTTATCGATAAACAACCGTCTGAAATTTTCAATTCAGCCATCTGAATCGATTTAAATTCGATGCAGCAAGTAAACAGGCCGATTTAGGTCTAATTCAACCGTCTAAATGCCTTCATTCAGCCATCTGAATCTTTATAAAAATTTATGATTTGATTCAGCAGCTAGCCGTCTGAATTGGGACATTAAGCCGGCTGATTTAAGCCAAAAATGAGCATTTGCGTAGTTTTGTGCATGTGTCAGTGTATATATCATATCAAAGAGATTTTAATATAATTCTAATATTGTATACAGTCTTTAAACAACATATATATGAACCATCTTCATATCGTTGTGTCCGGTCTTCGTAGTTCTCCGTTGTAGATTCTTGGATCTTTGTGTCGGTCGAGTTTCTTGTCATTAATCAAAACATAAGATCCAACAGCAAAAGCCGAAAGGAATGTCGGACCTAATGCTATGAGAAACCAAGGTTAGGCACAGGCAGAGAATGTAGGTGCTGAAGTCCCACTAGTCGGAATAGAAGCCATGTATCAGTTTTTTAGGAATATGATGCAGGTAGGGTTACAACCGAAGTGTTAGGAGGAAATGCTATAGGAGCAGGGGTTCCATAATTTTTGGTAGTTAATCATTTCGCTAAGATGAGTGCTGATTATGTGAAGCTAGAAGGGAAGCCGTTTGTGGGAAAGGAGGATGCCATTGAAATTAAGAATTGGTTGTTGCACCGTGAAAGGATTTTTACAGATCTAGAGCTCAATGATGAGCAGAAGAGGAGGTTGGTGTTCAAGAAGCTCTTGGGAGCAGCATTGCACTGATGGAACAGTGTAACAACGACAGTGGATGAGGAGACAGTAACCTAGGAGGATTTCATGAGGAGATTCTAGAAGAGGTTTAAGTTTTTAATGGCACGGTCAGCTTTGATTAGGCAGTTTGCTAAGCTGGTGCAGGGTGAGATGTCTATTGCTAAGTATGATTGGAAGTTTGAAGAGTTGGCCCAGTATGGGTATTCTGTAGATACAGTGCTGAAGCGTAATGAGAAGTTTATCAGAGGATTGAAGCTGGATTTGGCTAGTGTTACTTTGTCTCATCTTAGAGATCCTTCTGATATTGTTGTGGAGATGGCTTTGAGGTAGGAAGAAGTCCTTGAGTCTATGGAGAAGAGCAAGGAAAAAGGGTTTTGGGTTGGGTAGGGCGAAAAGAGGAAGTTCTTTTTCAAGAAAGGTGCTAAGAAAGGTGGAGCAGCAAAGAAAGCGAAGTTTGAGGTTGTCTGCTATAAATGTGACAAGAAATGGCACTTTGCTAATGAGTGTCGCTCAGGGAAAGAAAAGGATGTTGCTAAGGGGAAGAATGTCAACTGCTACAACTATGACCAGATAGGCCATTATAAGAACCAGTGCAAGGAACCCATTAAAGACGGTAAGGGCAAGGTGTATGCATTGGAGCCTGTAGCTTCTAAGCCTATAGCCCAGGAGAAGAGGAAGGAAGTTCTTGGAGGAATGCTCCAGATTCATGGTATGTCTGTTAGCGTTTAACTTGATACTGGTGCATCACATTCTTTTATATCTAGATGTTTGATAGATAAGCTAAACCTTAAACCCACTTATTTAGTTACTTCCTCACGATTGCAAATCCAATAGAAGCGTATGCAACTCTAGGGTTGAGGTGTGACCAGTATGAGTTTGACCTGCTAGGTCATACTTTTATGTGCAGTTCGCATGTTTTTGATTTTTGGGGCTCGGGGTCATCTGAGGTATGGACATGTTAAATGAGTAAGATGTTAAGATATTTTGCCATGGTAGGAAGATATCTCTTAGACACACTGATTGTAGCGACCAGATTTTCTTTATTGTAGAAGGTTCTAGCGGTGCAGTGTTTTCCTTATTGGGTGCTTTAAATTCAGATGATGAGTTGATCCGAGTTTTCATGGTTAAAGAATTTGCAGGTATGTTTGAGCCTGTAGTTAGGTTGTCACCGAGGCGAGCTATTGAGTTTCAGATAGATTTAGTTCTTGAAGCCAAACCAGTGAGTAGGCCGTCAAGCAGAATGACCCCTTCAGAGATGAGGGAGTTGAAGGTGTAGTTATTGGATTTAGAAGGAAAGAGTTTTATCAGGCTAAGTAGTTAATCGTGAGGGGCAGCGACAGTGTTTGCTAAGAAGCCGGACGGATCTTTGAGGCTATGTATCGATTTTTGTAAGTTAAATGAGAGAAAGATAAAAAATCGATATCCATTGCCCAGGATTGACAATTTGATTTGTTCTACCATTTGATTGGAGCATGTATGAATATGCGCTTATATGATTTTTGTTTGATGATAATAAACATATATACATTTGTCTAAATGTATTTGTTAATGTACTATTTTATTTTTCGTAGATTAAATAAATATTTGTTGAATAAAATAAATTACACAGCATTTGAATTCAAACAGAATAAATTACACAGAATTTGAATAAAAACAGAAATTTTATTCAAACAAATATTTATTACACTTTTGAATAGTACAAATTCAAGCTCTCACTATACATATACAATTTTGATTCTAATTACATCACAATTCAGTTTACATAATTTCCTCACTACATATCACTCACACTCGTAGTTTATCTTCAACTTCATTCCAGTTAGAATCCAGCATCTGAGAAATCTGCAAACATATTCACTAACGCAGTAAAATTGAAAAGGAAATATTTTTGCAATACAAAATGAAATATGATTTTTGAAAATATGATTTGCCTCAGTTATTTAGGTTGTTCGTCATCATTTACATTTGAATTCATCATACACGAACAAAGTGACATGCACAGTGTATCACTGTACATGCCACAAGGCCGTGCACATCAATATACACTTGATAATGCTACAGGGACAGGTGAGCACAGGTCAAACCCAAATGAAAAGCCGGGTTCAACTCACGTGCAATATTTTTAAAATCACGACACGAGCACAAGGTCAAACCCGAGTTTTGAAACTGGATTCAACTCGAGTGAAATTTCAAAAATCAACATGAATGGATACAAAGACCAGCTGCAACATGAATGTCACAAACATGAACACAAAAACACCAAAGGATCAGAGACCAAGTTCATATGTACTATATGGCAATGCACCAACCAGAAAATCAAGTTTAGTAAGGAAATGCACCAATGCAAGTGACTCAAGCAACATGTCCAGTTAGAAATACAGAGACCAAGTTCATATGCACAGTGCAGACCACAAAGAAATGCCACCAAGCAAACAAAGACCACAAAGTACAGGTTAAATCAACACAGTGAAGATACCAGTGAAACAAATGCAGAATTAACAAATGCAAAACACATGGAGGCAAAGCTCAAACCAAACAAGTCAGTTCAAACATGTATCAATAACAAAGAACAAAGCATCATGTGTTAAACAACATAAAGAATGCCAACAGTATGAATATACAGTGATGCATGGAACAAGACTCAAGTATGTATACAGAGAGTATACAACATGATAATGCAGATACAACTCAAATGAACACTACAGCAAGACCAGAATGCTCAAATACAATATGAACTAATGAACACTACAGGTCGGTAGTGAACCCAGACAAAAGGTCAGAGAGTGCAGACATGATTATCAAGCTACAACTCAAATGATCAAGTGCAACAAAGTGCAACTTGACTATCAAGACAAAATGCAATAACAAATTCATTGAAGCCCAAAGTCAATGCCGAGAAACAATGTATACAAATGATCAAGTCAAAATGAAGCAAACTACTGAATCAAGTACACAAATGTACACAATCCAGGCAGCAAGTACATCATGAAACCAAAGTGAGAATGCACCAGTGAAACCAAAGCAAAGCTCAAGCCTGGCCGAGAATGGATACAAGTGACTCAGGCAAATGCAATATAATTGAACACAGCAAACTGTCACATAACCAAAGTCAAACAGAGGCATATACATATATGCACAGGAACAAAGACAGTGAGCTACATGATAATCAAAGTAACTCAAGTCAACAATATCACGTCCAAGCCAGCATATCAAATATGAATCAATTCATATGAGGAATGGCCAGAGACGAAGCTCACAGGGATGAACACAACGATGGTCGAAGCTGTGGCAGTCATGAAGTAATATACAGTAAAGCCGAAGTCAGAATTCAACGAATATATACGTCTTTGAAAAAGTCAAAGCAAAGTAAAAAAAGGAAAGTTTCTGCCGTATCAGACAAGGGAAAATCGAACGCTACAAAATCAAGGCCATGCACATCAAGTTGAAAACATATCAGGAAAGCCGTGCGCATCAGGCAATCAAAAACTTAGGAAAGTGTAAATGAACACGAGCAAATTCAAGTGACTCGAATTCATATAAATATCAAACCCAAAATTCATCATAGGCATCGAGTTCGAATACGAGAAATCATAAAAGCACAAATAGGGAAATTACATACCGAAGCAACAACGAACTCGATCAACAGAGGAGCAACGCAAACCAGAGAATCAATCATAAGCGAAGCAGCGAGCAAGAGCAACGCAAACCAGACAACTGATCATCAGAGAAGTAGCGAGCAAGAGCAACACAAATCAGATCGAACGAAGAATCAAAGCCCTAATTTTCGCAAGGGAACAAAAGCCCTAATTCAACAGAGCCGCCATTCTCTTCACAAGACAAAAAGAGGATCGGGTTAAGAGAAATAGAAATGGGACGGCTTTGTCTTTACAAAAGAGGACTTTAGTTTATTTTAAATAGGGCTTTAGTTTATTTATTTAGGGTTTATTTTTAAAGGGGTTTTTTGTTTATCAGTTTTATTTTTATTTGTTCTTTTCGAATCAAGTCTTGGTAAATCACCACCTAGGTTGTAGGTAGTGTCAGATTGTCTAGTTAGAATTAGCTCAGTGAGCAGGGTGTGCGAGTTTGCAAAACTCTATAGGCGGGAGCAAGGGTTTGCGAGTTTGCAAAACTCTATAGGTGGGAGCAGAGGTTGCGAGTCTATTAGAGTGTTTGTAAGCGAGAGCAGGCTTTGCGAGTCTGTTAGAGTGTTTGTAAGCGGGAGACTGTTTAATTCTAATAGAAATCTAGGAATGCAGCAGTAGGCAGGGGTTGCCGAAGCTAGGTAAATTTTGTGTGTGATTTACTTTTCAGCATATTTATTTCTACAGTTTGTTTCTGTGTTTAAATCGAGAAAATTTGTTATAACCCTATTCACCCCCCCTCTAGGGTTAATCTAGATCCTACAGAGCAAAGGTATTATCTCAGTTGGATTTGGAAACAGGTTTCCATCAGCTTAGGGTAGCAGAGGATAGTGTAGCTGTGACAGCGTTCAAGACCATATATGGGTCGTATGAATAGTTTGTCATGTCGTTCGAACTTACAAATGCTCCAACTTTCTTCGTGGATTTGACGAACCGAATTTTCCAAAAGCACTTGAATAGGTTCGTGCTGGTTTTCATAGATGATATCTTGATATACTATAAGGATGAACGAGAGCATGAGGTTCATCTTAGAGTGGTGCTTGAGAAACTGAGGCAGCATCAGCTGAATGTGAACTTTTCGAAGTAGCACTTCTGGAAGAAGGAGGTGAAATTTCTTGGTCCTGTAGTCTTGGAGGATGGATTATCAGTGGATCTGACTAATCGAGGCAGTGAATAGTTGGAAGAGACCTAAGATAGTTACCGAGATTAAGAGTTTCCTTCAGTTAGCTGGTTATTATAGGAGGTTCACTAAGGATTTCTCATGGATAGCTGCATGAATGACCAGGCTGATGAGAAAGGATGTGAAATTTGTATGGACCGATAAGTGTAAGGAGGCATTCCAGATTTTGAAACATTTATTGACCCATCTACCTATTTTGGTTGTTCCAAATAGGAATTAGGATTTGGTAGTATATACCGACGCGTGTGGAACAGGATTAGGAGCTGTGCTAATGCAGAGAGGTAAAGTGATTGCCTATGCTTCTAGACAGCTAAGACCGTATAACATCAGATATCTAACCCATAATTTGGAATTAGCCGCAGTGATTTTTTCTTTGAAGTTGTGGAGAAATTACCTTTTGGGGGAAAGGTTTGACGTATATAGATCATAAATAGCTGAAGTATTTGTTCTCTCGGAAGGAGCTGAACTTGAGACAACAGAGATGGTTAGAGCTCATAGCCGCTTATGATTTTGGGATTGAGTACACACTAGGAAAAGCCAACAAGGTTGCAGATGCACTTAGCAGGAAGCATCAGAATGCAGTGTTAGCAATAATGGATGAGTGGAAAGATTTAGAAGCATTAGCAGATTGCAGGGTGCAATGGAGATCCGAGGCTAGTTCTAGTGGGAATATAGTTGTATTGTCTTGTTTGGAAGTTCAACTAGTGTTGATCGAACGGATTGCTTCTAAGTAGATTGAGGATTCTGTGTCAGCTGAAAGGATCAGGAAGCTAAAGGAAGGAACCAAGAGCAATGACTTGAAAGATTTCAGTCTTGACTAGAATGGATGGTTGAGAAAGAAAGAAAGATTATGTGTTCCGAGTGTAAGAAACATAAGGAAGGAAGTCTTAGAAGAATGCCATCATTATATATCCCGGAGGTACCAAGATGTATCAGGATATGAAGAGGAGTTTCTTTCGGGAAGGAATGAAGAAGGATATTAGATTGTGTGTAAGGCAGTTCTTGAATTGCTAGCAGGCAAATGCCAAACACCAAAAACCAAGTGGTTTGCTTCAGTCGTTAGATATTATAGTATGGAAGTGGGATTCTACTTTTATGGACTTCTTTGATGGGTTGCTAAGGTCGAATAGGGGTAATGAAAGTACATGGTTCATAGTGGACAAATTGACTACCCATTTCATCCCAGTTAGGTCAACCAAGACAGCACTTGCTTTAGCGAGATTGTTCATGAAGAATGTGATTAGACTGCATGAAGTTTTGAGCAATATATTTAGTGACAGAGATTCCTTACTCATTAGCGAGTTTTAGAAGAGTCAGTAGGAAGTTTTGGGAACCAAGCATAAGATGAGTACTGCTTACCATCCGTAGACAGATGGGCACACGGAAAGAGTTAACAAGATCTTGTAAGATTTGTTAAGAGCTTGTGTTCATGATTTTGGGGGATCTTGGAGGGACCATCTGCAACTAGTCGAGTTTTCGTATAATAACAGTTATCAGACTAGTATTGGGATGGTACCGTTTGAAGCTTTGTATGGATACCCATGAAAATCTCCTATTTGTTGCTTGGAGACTGGAGATAGAGTGATTCTTGGCCTAGATTGGGTTAGAGTGGCTGCAGAAAAGATTGAGGTCATTTGGGCTAGAATGAAGAAGGCTCAGTTTACGTAGAAAAGTTATGCGGATAAGAGATGGAAAGATTTGGAGTTCTCGGTTGGGGCTAGGTTTTCATCAAAGTGTCACTGATGAAGGGAGTGCTTAGATTTGGGAAATTGCGGAAATTATCTCCTAGGTTTGTTGGACCTTTTTCTATTTTTGAGAGGATAAAAAAACTCGCATATAGACTTGAATTGCAGAGCAGTTTGGCAGATGTCTAAGATGTTTTTCATATTTCTCATCTCAAAAATTTGTTAGAGACCAGGAGACTGCTATTGCACCGACATTACTAGATGATTTAGTGGTAGAATTGTACTTGACCATAGTGAGAAAGCCAGTTCGCATTGTTGCGAGAGATGAGAAGAGGCTTAGAACCAAGATGGTTAGATTAGTTAAAGTCCAGTGGAGTAACGATGACAGAGACAGTACTTGCGAGGTTGAGTGTAGGATTAGAGATACTTATCCTGATTTGTTTGATGGTATGTTTCACCTTCCTATTTGTTTTGTGGGCCTTATTTTAATTTTGAGAATGAAATTCTTTAAGGAGGTGAGTCTGTAACACCCCAGATTTTTGGTAACAATATTTATGAGGTTTAGTTAGATAAACTAAATAAAATAATCTGTTGATTAGGGGATTGATATTTGATTTATTTAATGTATTCGTGCCTTTTTAAACTAATTAGAGGAGGGGTATTATGGAAAAAAGTTCATTCCTATATCACCTACTTTAAGCCGTATATCACTATACATGTTCATTCTCATTTTAAAAATCTAAAAGCAACGCCGGCCACCATTAACAAGGAAAGAATAAGTGGAAACTAAAGAAAAGCTAAAGGATAAGCAAATTCAAATCAAACTCATTCAAATCTCAAGCTCCTTAATCTCTAAAGCAAAGGTAAATAATATTTACATCTCTAAATTTATATTGGTTTCGGTTTCAAGATTAAACCCGAACATTTTGCAGAGAATTGATATGTTTTTGAATGATAAAATGATTATATATACTTGTTGATGATTTATTAATGTTCATATAGACTTATGACATGTTTTAAGATGAAAACCCTATTAAATAGCATCCGTTAGCCTTTTGAATTTTATGATGATCTAAAAAGTTATTTTAGAACTTGGTTTCAGTTTTCAGATTTTTCTGAATTTTGTGGAATTATTATGAATTTTCTAAGGAAGAAAATGGGATTTTGGATTATAAAATTATTTACGCGAAAATAATTGTTTTCTTAGATCCGAAAATTTTATATGTTTAAAAGAACATATTATTTGATTTTTTTTGGAATTTTTCCAGAATTTTCTAAGGTAATTTAGTAGTTATATTAAATTATTTAAGGTATGAGACTTAAATGTTTTATATAATTATAAAGGGGAAATGGGCTTTTTCAAAATTATTTAAATTTTCAAATAAGGAAAGTCGGCAGCACTTTTGAATGTAAAATTCTAGAAACCAATATGATTTAGACAAATAAGGCTTGTTGAGTACAAAAGAACTATTTTAAAGTACAAATAAATAGTTGTTCTACTATTTTGACTCTTTCAGCAAGAGGTTCCGCCTCCATTCCAATCCTTCCGACAAAGTCGAAAGGTATCAAACCTTTCGACTAGATCAAATAACTAATACACAAGGTATCAGGCAATTGGTACGTAGTGAATTGGAAGGAGTCGAAAGGTTTAAGGACGAAAGGTAAAAGCTTTCTAAGGAGATGAAACTTTGTTTTGGTTTAAAGGAAAATACACCTGCTAGCTTTCGACAATATCAAATGCTTTAAAATAAAAAGATTTCAATTGGTTTGCTTTCTTATTTTAATTGAAACCTTGCGCCAAAGTCGAAAGGTATAACCTTCGATAATGTTGAAAGCATATTGTCGCTTCCAAGCCTTTCGACCCAGATGGAGTAAAAGGTAATCTTTTATTTTCTAAAATTTTCTGCCTCTCTATTGATTTCGAAGGGTTGGTTTCAACATCAACAATTCATTGTTTTCGAATGTCTTCGAAAGGTTTTATAAAGGTTTCAAAGCAGTTGCTTTCGACTCCAACGTTTTTATGCTCCTTTTGCTCTACTTGAAGGCATAATCCAAATTTTTTAAATCGAAACGTTTTAAAGGTTTCGAAGTAGTCAACTTAGCATGGTTTCGAAAGGTTTCCACTTCTTTTAAATTTAATCTAATGTCTTCAATAGGTTTTAAGTTACAATGCTTTCGAATATCAATGATTCCATAAGGGTGGTTCCCTAGGCTTTTAACGAAGTAGAAAGAAAGGACCTTTCGACTAAGTCGAAAAAGAAACCTTTCGACAAGGTCGAGAGGTAAGACCTTTCGACAAGGTCAAAAAGTATGGTTTTGCAATGTTTTAGAAAGGTTAAGGTTTGATGGATTTTAAAGGCGGATGTCATATATTTTAGAGCTTTTAGAGAAAAGGCTTTTGTTAATGGTTTGAAGGAGCTACCTTTAATGATTTCGAAAGGTTTTATTAAAGGATATGAAGGAGGTGCCTCCAATGCTTTCAAAGGGTTTTATTAATGGTTTAGAAGCGGTTACCTTCAATGTTTCCGAAACGTTGTTCAAAGGTTTTAAATAAAAGTTTCGAATTTAAGAACTAGGCAAATGCCTAAGTATTTAAGTTATAAAGGACATTAACTTATTTTAAAAGGATAGATAATCCTTATTGAATATCATCAACATTATTTTGAGTTATATACATAACATGGCAAAAATAGCTTAGAGTAAAGCTAAAGATATATTTTCCTTGCATGTATATGATTTGACGGACTAAATCGTTTTGATAAGGTTTTCAAGGAAAATTAAAGGGTAGTTAACCCAAAAGAAAATTCAGGCAGTTAGCTTTAAATTCGGGCAGTCGGTCCATTTTGAGGGCAGTGGGCTCAAAGGACGGTTAGTCCAAAGGACAGTTAGTCTAGAGAACAGTTGATCGAGATAGCGGCAGTTAGCCCGGATATGAACAGTTAGTTTATTTGTTAGCATAACGGGCCTTGCTACTTCTTAAGGACAGTTAGTCCACCCTTTTTACCTAATTTGGGAAGATATCCCATTATTTAGCATAAAAATATTACTATTTTGGTATAATCAAATTTTAGGACAGTTAGTCCAGTAAAGAGCAGATAGCTAAGATTTTAGACAGTTAATTTATTTTTTTCCTATTTTAGTATAATGGATACTGTTACATTATTATTATAATTAGTTGATCAACCAGTTTGGTTGTAGGAAAGGATTTGCAAAATATATATTTTTAAAAGAGATATTAGTGAGGTGAAACCTGTTATGCTAAGCGGCATGGTCTCGTTATATATCAATAAACAAAGATGTAACAGAAATTATTCATACCAGGCTTTATGTCTGACTCGATGTTTTTGTTTTCCCTTAAACTCTCGGGTGCTTAAAATTGATTTGACTAGGCTGAGGGATTATGTTTTCAATTTTTAGCAGATTTTGGCGAACAAAGCATATGAAGATCAGCAAGTAGCTGACGGAAAGCTAAATTTTGAATTTTGTTTTAAAATTATTTTCGCTGTGTATTAAGATAGATATGTCTACATTACTTTGATCATCTAAAGGGGCATCTTCATATGTCGCTCTTGGCATATTGTTGTAATTTATATTTCATTGCTTGGGATTATGTTTGGAATTTTTGTAACTTGAACATGGTATTGTTTGAAATGTAATCACTAAAATTATTGTTTTAGAAATATGTGATTTTCCTCATATTCAAGTGCTTTTAATATGTTGGATGCCATTAACATTAACGTATTTCGTCACCAGAAGTTAATACTATGGATGACTGCAGCATCTATAGTACTTAGCTTTGGGACTCCGGATACAGAATGTTACAGGAAACAACCAAAAGACATAACTTTTCATAGGTCAACCGAATGGTTCGACCTTATATAGTCGAAATTAGCCACTGCATGGGAATAAGGTGGCACCAAAAGAAAATCCCAGGTTTGAATCACTCATGTGCTAATTTATAGGGATGAAGCTAGTGCATAACCAAATGTAACGATCGCGATTTTTCGTTGCCGAAAAACCGAAATGTTATGGTTTAAGAAGAAGAAAGAGGTAGAAGAAGAAAGAAAATGATAGAACAGAACAATATCAGAATCTCACAATTCGCAGCGGAACAACATATAATAGATAAATGAATATTCATTAAAACAAAAGAACTGTATATTTTATACATTACATCACATTACATTCATTATCGGAGTTTACAGCAGCAAACAGCGGAAAAGAAATACTTTATACTTGGTAATATGCTACGCCATCAAGCTTGCCTTCAGATTCTGTAGCAACTCCCGAATCCAGAATGACCTGATAACCTTAACTCTAGACTGCCCGTGTGGAAATTGGTGGGTACCCAGAGTTTAGGAAGGGAAACAATAAACTCCAGTTCAGTCATGTGACTAGTGTGAGAACTTAAAACAGTTATTTATCTTTAAAACAAGAACAGGAAAATTTTAAAATCAATTCGCAATGCTTTTTGAAAATGTAACTACCATAAGACCTCCCACCACACACACAATGCAAACGCAGACTTGGAGGAGATTTCTTCTTATGTTAGTCAAAGATGCTTACTACGCAAAATCAAATCATTTTTTAATATTATTATTAGTGCATAGTGTAGAAAACATTTCGAAATAAGAATATAAATCTTAGCCAGCATAGGTACCATTTTATTATGTCCGCTATAGCTACCTCCTGAGGAAGCAGGTTCTACAACTAAAACCATACAAGATCGTATTGTTTCTTTGGATTTCCAACAAATGGTCAGGCCAAGGAACTTCCCATTGCCACATGGAAACGCCTCTGGAATGACGTCCCGAGAACCAAACCGAATCTCTGCCAACACAAGGCCGGGTTACCCCTAACTAGGTAACTACTGACACGAATATGTCATTCCCCGATCGTAACCGATCTATATCCGAGGATCCTCGATTTCCAACAACCACAAAGTAATAAATTTGCAGCAACAACATAAGTTAAATATCTAGGCTCCATACCATGATACCACCTCTATCCAGAAGGAATGACATACACTAAAGGGGGCTACCCCCTAATAACCTTGCCGCATCCTTCCTGTTTTGACCATTTCCGGGGTGTGAGGTCCGACGAAGTCTCGTCCACAAAGCCACGCTTTATACCAAAGCTGTGCTTTGGGTCAACAAATGATCAAAGTAATGATCACCAAGATAAATGATCAAACAAATGATCATATCATAAATGATCAAACAATGATCATCCCAAAGCAACACTCAGCATGCCACATTACCAATTTGGGAATATATCACTAGTAACCATCAACTACATAACCTCTGAGCTCGTACGTTTCAGAGAAGGGTGTTAAGCTAAGAGAATAAATTCTCCGCCACCAACGGAAATATATTTGATAGAAACTAGCTTTACATCTCAAATTGTAACGTCAGACACACAATCCATACAAGTCCGTTCCGGGATCGAACAGAACCGAAGGCACTTCCAAAGAAGCCCTTGAAATCCAGATATTCACTAATCACGTCCGGACAACCCGTCACTAAGGGTGATAAAACCTCTATACCGGAGATCAGCCGATGCAGAGTAACTCGACGGTAATCCTTCGGTTTTCACAAATATCTGGTCTTCAACACCGGTCTTCAAATGCAATCCATAACGATGTATCACATATTCGGAATGGGTTATACGACCCCAAGGTCCTTTCCCGGCTAACTCGAATAGTGAGCGCTTATTTCAAAAATAAGCGTGGCATTCAAATTCAAGCAATTCACAACAAATACCTATTTAAAGGTAAATATTGATAGTCGGTTATTTAACTATCAATAAAGATGCGCAACATCACCAGATTCCAAATAATTTTCCAAATTATTTATCTTCCAAAAATATCTTTACAAGATATATATATATATAATTCCCCTACTTCAAAAATAAATCGATATTTATTTTTAAACCAATTTTCCTAATTTCATTTATAAATTCCATATTGAATTTACATTTCCTAAATATCTGTGAATATACGATTTTCAAATCGATTTCAAATATTCACTTTCAATTTATCTTTAAAAAGATAATTCTCAAAACGTTCATTTCATATTGGAAAACATTTCCCTACTTATTTAATAATAAGTAATTCACAAATCTATTTATTTTCAACACTTGGAAAATATTCAATATACTTAAATCGAAATTAAGTATATATTTCATTCTTTAAAGAAAACATTCTCTTAACACATTTATTTGAGTCAAAACGAATGTTGCGCAAAACATCGTTACGACGACCCAAAATCACTAGTATAGGGATTCAAAATTTAGATAGATATATAAATCCCAATACTGTACAAAAACATTTCCTTTCGGAAATCATTTACTATAACAACAGTGTTATAGTCCACCATTTCCTTATTTTTTCGAAAACGTCTATTTCAACAATGATTGTTGAAATTTATGTATTCGATACTTAATGCATTTTAAAATGTCTTTAAAATCATTAACTTCATTTCATAATATCCCTTCCCCAAAAATATATCTTTTTTATCTAATAATATATTCACTGTCCAAAATCGTGAATAAAATTCCTTAACCAATTTCAACATTTCTACATATTCTTATATAAAGAATAATTTGCTATCCAAGATCGCGAATATACTTTTTTTACATAAATTTCTATATTCAATTTATCAAATTCCATTGATTTTGAATTTATAAACAATGTCTATAAATTCCATTTCTATTTATAAACTTCGATTTATAAATCTTTTTTATTAATCCAATTCAATTTATATAACTCAATTATATATCAAAAGACCATATTATAAGTTAAGTACTTATAATTCATTTATTTACCAAATCGTTCCTTTAAAACTTCACAAATTTTAAATCTTATTACTTATAAGATTCATTTAAATTTTATAACAACTTCAACTTATAAAATCTCCTTTTTTAATAATTTCTATTAATATCCCATTTAAATGCCCAAAATCTAGTTTATAAGTTAATTACTTATAAATCTTTTATTTTACAACATCTATTCATTTTGTAATCTTCACAATTTTTAAATCCATAATTTTCAATTAAATCCATTTTATACTTTATTTTAACACTTAATAAACTCGTTTTATAATTCCAATATTTTTAATTTATAAATATCAATTTTTTTAAAAAACCTTTTATATACATCCTTTATAATAATTCAAAATTCCAAATTAAACCATTTTATAAATTAATCACTATTTATTTCAAAAATTCTTAATTTGGTTATATTTCACAAAAATCCTAATTTTTATAACATAAAAGTTTATAACGTTTTAATTATTTAAAATGAATCAATTCGAAAATTTAATAAACGTATAATTTCAAAAATTACTTTAAAAATCCCTTAAAAATCAAAATCGTTATTTTTAAATTTTCAAAAATGGATCCGATGATGCAACACACCAAATAGTCAATCACGACTTCCAAACATCATATATCGATAAGATAATCAATCAAATATCACAATATCTGAAATCAAATAAATATTTGTGAGGAATCCAGTTGGATCCCTCCAACCTGTTTCCCTGCATCCACAGACAATAGCACAATACCAATCCCGTTTCAAGACGGGATATCGCGGTATATGGGATTTATAAAATATTATCCGCTATTATGCGGCGCAATAGGGTCTCATCCGCTATATAATGCGGGAAAATAAATCAACTCCAATATATACATATGCCAATATATATATATATATATATATATATATATTGCTATATATAGATATATCCTACTATATCTAATATCACAACCAAACAGCAATCAATAACTGCAATCCAAATTTTCAATTTGAGTGAGAAGATCTCACCTTTGCTTTCTATTTTGCAATCCTTTTCCATCTTGACTATTTCTCCACTGTTTCAAACCTTGTAACAAACGTCATAAGGTTTTAATATTCGAATTAGTCGAACAAATTAAATTTGTTCCTATTTGTTAAGTTTAATTAACCAAATATTTTATTTTTAACTGGTGATTTAAATTTAAATTAAATACTTTCTTTTTTTTAAATTTCTATATCTCTATTTTATTACCAAAAGTCTTATGTATATTTCCCTTTTTAAACTACAATATGTATGTGAAAATTTTTATATCAATTTAAATTAAAAACAGAATCGTTTTTATACTGTACTGTGAATTTTTTCTTTCTGCTTTCTGAATATATATACATAAAAAAATTAATAATTGAATCGTGTTCGAAGATACCTCACTACGATCTGAGAATCCAAGACCCCCATCCACGTTGCCCTTCATCACGAACGCGGCCTCCACCCTAACCCTTGTTAGTGTCGATCCTCTTCCCAACCGCCACCACATCTTCCTGTGCGCGAAACCCACTCCACCGTCCCTGAACCACATCGCGAATTGGGTTGCGACCATCCCCGCTTGCGCGAGCGCAAGCCCTAGCTGGCCTCGGTTGCATCAACGACGGCAGTCGTGCCATCGCGACCTTGATTCCAGATCACCACGCCTCGGCTTGACAGCGCCGCCGTCGCCTGCGCACCCCCCTACGCGCGTGCCCACACGAGCAGCCGACCCTTCACACGCGCGAGCTCGATTTTTTTTTTTAATTGCTAAGAGGCTTCGGCCGTTTGATTTCGTTTTCGACTTAGAGAGGAAGATGGGAGGGGCCATTTGTAAACGAGAAGAAGATTTCTATTGATTTGAACAGAAGGTTAACGCGGCCATTTTATTTTCTTTTCTCGGCTGTAATGTTTTTAGAACGAGAAGCTTTCGTTTGGAAATGAATTCGATCTCGTGAAGTTATAGAAAAGGAGGAGACAACATTACGTGACTTTACAGAGAAAAATCGTGCTTGCATTAATTTTTTTCCCGTGATTTAAGGCGTAATTAAAGGAATGTTGAGAGGAGCTGATGTTGACCAATTTAAATTTTAAATTTAAATTGAATCTCGATAAAAATTCAATGCGTTTACACGTCGTGTGCTCACATATCAACTCTGAAAAATACTAAATTTGAAATCCGAAAATAATTCGATATTACGGACCAAATGGAACTGGTTTCGTCGAATTACGAGACTGTGTGAAAAGTGACTATTTTTAAATATCGATTCAAACGATATAATTTCAAAACTGAATAAATAACTATATAATTCAATTCTGCAGCTTCTGTTATCTTCAGTATTATCAATATAAATTTTACAAGCCTTTGAAATATTTTTAATCGGCTTAAAATTTGAGATTCAAATATTTATACAACTCTCAATAGATTAAATTCTATAATTTAATCGCTAAATTCATAGTTATATTGAGAATTCAAACTAAACCATCATTCAAATATTTTAAAATTAATACAATATTTTCAATTTGAATTGTTCAAAATTCTGGGTCGTTACACCAAATTTCCATAATTCAACTTAAAAAGAGTTAAGCGGCCTTGAGGAAATGCTGCTTGAAACCAAGCAACTAGGTTACCAGTTCCTGAAGACAAGAATTGGCATATGAATAAATCTTTCATGACAACATCAACGGCCAAGCAAAGCATGTATAGCTAAGGCCAAGCAAGGACAATCATGGAAGGTCGAAACTAAAACCTTAGACTTCCTCAATCCTGGAATAGGATTGAGGGCCAGACCAGGGGCAATCAAAACATTTGTCGCAAAGCTCTCCATCTCTCACAATCAACCAAATAAAGGCGGTCGAAATAGCTAGTCCCTCGAGCAGGGATAGACGCATAGGTACTTGATCGAACGAAATGTTGTTAAGTCCAAACACGAATAATTTCGAGGTTGATTAAAAAATAGATATGTATCGAAAAACAGAGCATTCTAGCAATAAAATTGCCAACAAAAGGAGATGAAGGATTTAAAGTTTAGAAATCAACCGTCGCTCATAATCTGGCTATTACCCAAAATTTGGTGATTCTAAGAGGAAACCCTAAGATACTATCGATACATCTGCTTTCGAAAATAGAAGCAAGAGTTTGATTGAATCTTCAGCCCTACCTTTTGGCATCTCATGCTTTTTGAAGATTCACAACATTAAGGAAAAATCCATGGAGTTGAGTCATCCGCACACAAGTTTCTAGAGATATAAACCGATGCATGATTAGGGTCTCAACACTGGACTTGGAAGAATTCGCTCTAGCAAAAGATGACGGCGATGCGTCTTTTCAGCACATGTACCCAGAATGACATAGGATGATGATGTCAACTAGGAAGAATTCAATTACAGTCAGGAAACAAAACATCATTGAATAATTAGAGCTTGGAATCAAGCAACAAACTCCCTAGTTTTCAGTGATAGGAGCTATCATGTCAATTAAATTGGGGCAATCAGACATATGGCCCAGGAGACTTAGTCTTCCAAAAACATATAGAGATAGTATTCAGACTAATCAACCCTATGGACTGAGGCATATACACCAACACTTTGACGAACAAACTCAATGGAGCATAAACAGGAACAACTACAAAATAGGCTAGACCAAGTTAACTTATAGTTTTGAATAAAGCTATAAATAGACTACGCCGAAATGACCACAAAAGTATTATTTACTTGTATAGAATTACAGTAAACGAGTATATTTTACATGAATAGAAGATGTGCAACAGTGAGAAAAAACAATGCTTGGAATCGAGCAATTAAACCAATTGTCCATGGAGAGGCTGGTATGCAGGTTGAATTCTGGAAAATGCTAATGAAGGATAATCACAATCGAACAAGTCATGCGCTAGTTTCCAAAGACTGAAACAGTGCTGATCTAAGTTCAATTCCAACTATGTAAGAGTAGCTTGCCTTGTAATTTAACTGTAATCAATCATCCCAATATGACAGGAATAGTTATCGAAGCCTATGTTGCAAAATACCCCGCTTGTGTAGGAGGAAGTCCCTCCGCCAGACTATTGATTGGACGACTGGAAAGTCATTTTCAATAATAAAACTTGGCATTCAACCCTTCACATATGTTTTATTTAGAAAATATCCTCGTATAACCAATGCCCAGAATCCAAGGGAAGTCGGTACATGTTGACCAGTCAGGTTCTGAGCATTGACCGAGGTAGATGCATTGTGTTATCTACATGAGAAGATTCAGTATCCCGAATACTACAATCAAAAAATCTGGTGTAGATAGGTTGCTTACATTTGAAAAAACAATCCATATCATCCTTCGAAATTATCTTTTCCACACTTACCTGTTATTGATCAACGATCAATAAGGAGCAGCTGTACGAAGCGATGTAGGAAGCTTTTCTTTCCAGGATCACTGGAGTACAGAAATGGGAAAAATGATACGATTGAATCATTCACTATCCAATTGTGGAGTAAATCATCCCATTAGGATTCAAAACAGCGACATGCACTTAACCAAGTCCTCAGAAAGAAACAGCTAAAGACAAAGAGTAAGACTTCGCTCCAGAACAGCATACAATCATTCAAGACAAAATTTAGCTTCACCACCGTCGAGTTATAACTATATAAGTCGACTGCAAACCTATGTTGTACACCCACTTACCGACCTAAACCCTGGTGTAAACTATGGAGCAAAGATTGCATTGTCAATACCAGGAATTGATATTCAGATCGAACAAAAAAAACGGCTATCAAAAGTTAGTCAATTGAACGACGATTCACTGAAATTCACAGAATAGTAATCTAAAACTTGTTTTATTCTAAAGCACACTTTGTTTCCAACGAAAGCTTGCACTGGGGGCAAATGTTAACTGGGATTTTAGCCTAGTATAATTCAACGGGAGTTAGAACATCCAGACTAAGCCAGAATGACTTGAAACATGAACAAGTCATCTAAAAGTACAAGCCAATGGAACTTAAGAGAAACAAGCCAAAAATCCACTATGTAGATAGATTGCTAGCGATCCATCATCCGTGGATCGCTAACGATCCAAAAGAAAGCATCATGAGTTGTCAAAGCCTCTTGCATCATGATCTACTACCTCTTCTAAGAATGCTTGCCAAGTTTCATAACATGCCAAACAATCTAGCCCGAGAAGTGAAGACTCATCTGATTCAAGCTATTTGACCAAAAATAACTAACTTAAAATGGACCTTAGAGAACTCATACGGAGTCGGATTGACTTAAAATTTTGGAAGAACACTTATAAGACATAAATAGAAAATAGGATCATTTAGAGGTGGTTTGACGGATCGCTAGCAATCTGGATCGCTAGCGAACTAATTAGATGGATCACTAATGATCCATGTAGGATAGGTCCCCATAACCTGAAATTTATAATGTAGGTCACACACACTCTAGAAGAGTACATACAAAGTTTTGTGTGGTTTTGTTAAGTTTTGAGTGAGTTATGGATGATTCTTCTTCGAATTGGGCCAGTTTGATCCATCAGGTCCGACCCGTGAGGAGTGGTCCCCATGACATATGATCCCTAACGGATGCTCTCCTACTCATCCACGTTGCGAATGTTATGTTTCATGTGATTTAGTTAAGTATTGAGTGAGTTATGGACGATTATTTTAGACCAGATGACCAATAAAGATGGATGATCAAACGAACTCCAAACGACTTGATATTTGGACAAGGCACTTAAGAAGGTAGGATGACAACCAAACTAAGATTACTCAAAAATATGCTATGTGGATGGATAACTAGCGATCCATCCTGCATGGATAGCTAGTGATCCATCAAGATAGGTCGAATCGCCCTCAAACCTTCCAAGCTCCTTCATAGCACTAAGTAAAGGCTTCTGGTAGAAAAATATGCTAAGTTGATGGATAGCTAACAATCTATCCCCTATGGATAGCTAGTGATCCATCCCCTATGGATAGCTAGCAATCCATAGCAATGACTTAGATTGATTTGAGATTTGAGATTTTTAGTGAAGAATTGGCATAACAGCTTGACTCTTCTACACTTGGACTTCTGGCCTAATATCCACTGAATTCCCCTGTAAATACTCGCCTATTAGCAACATAAAGAATATCTAATGGACTGGCTGCTGGAACTCTGTAGAGATTATTCTTCACTCTTCTCCTGACACACAATAGTCATCTAGGGGTTCCCTGTGATTCTCTAGTGAAATATTGTACTTGTGACTTGATCTAACTTAGAAGATTCAATCATATTGTAATCCAACTCAACTTGTAATAGCAGTCAGTTAACAGTAGGTTATGAAGTGGACGTAGGCTTCATTAACAGCCGAACCACTATAAAAATCATCTTGTCTTTTTACTATTTTGGATCTTTTTACGTTTATTTTCTATATATTTTCTTTGTAAGAACATGGCTAGTGCTTTCACACTTAATCTAATGTATTGATCCATTTTTTTAAGTTAACATTTAGTGCTTTCACTAAGAACCCAACTGAGGTAGCTACCTACTTTGGATTAGATAGATTCAGAAGTTATATCCTCAATCTTTGCTTAGAAGATTTGTTGATGGGAATCAATGACACCAGGAAGAAAGAGAACTACCTTCGAAAGATCCATATAAGCTACCATTCCTTGAGAAAAAACAAACCCTCAGCAAATTGAATTCAACAAACCCTAACAACCCCTGTTAGGAGCTAACTCGGGAGATCAGGTTATAGGATCCTCCACATAGCATGAAGTTGTGGCTAAGGAAGAATTGAACAAGATGGTTGATCAAATTAATCAAACAATGGAAAATGGTAAAAAGGCTCTTATAGAAGAGGTAGATGGTCTTTTAGCACTCTAATCACTAACTACTCCCAGAGCGGTTCCCGAAACGATGGCTGTTGTGGACCAAAAGTATTCTTCTGTTTCTAGCTTAAATGGAAGAAATAGATGGAAAAAGCAAAATGAAGTAAGAGGTGGAGCTCCAAGAATCATGAAAGAAGAAAATGTTAACACTACACCCACTATAAAAGCACTTTCTACAAACTTGAACTTAGGGGTGGAAACCCCAATGGGAGATGTAACGATGGTTCGACGGCTCTGAAGATGATAAACTGTAACATCCCCTATCTAGCTCAATGCTAAGTGCTACAGATGTTGCAGTTATCCATAGTATTAATTTTCGACGACTAAATATGGCTAAGTAAATGGTATCCATAATATTAGAAGCATTTGAATATGAAACAAAATCATAGATTTTAAAAACATCTTTTCACATTACATTTTCAAACACATGCTTCACATTCAAATTACATAATCCTATAATCATTTCCCAGGTTCGGATGAAATATAATTATTACATAAATACGCTAAGAGCGACATATGCCGATGCCCCCTTGGTTGACCAGAGTACTATATAGACATAACTGTCTTAAATACAATACAACGAAATAAAACTAAACAAAATAGCAACTCCTAAATAGCAATCCGTCAACGACCTACTCTTCTCCGGAAGCTGTGTTCGTCAACCTACTAAAAATCTGTAAAATCTTTAACCCTCAGCCTAATCAAATCAATTTTGAACATCCGAGATTTTAAGGGGAAAACATAAACTTCGAGTCAGACATAAAGCTTGGTGTGAATAATAATATACATCTCGGTTACTTGATAATAAGTGAGACCACACCACTTAGCGAAATGAATTTCCCCTCATTAATATCCTTTAAAAATGTATCTTTTGCAAATCATAATCCTACAACCAAAGCTGGTTAAAATTGTAAAGAATTATTATGTAAATATACATATCAGGTAACAAATGGACTATCTGTCCGAACACTATAGTTTTTTTTGGCTAATTACTAACCTTTAGCTGACTTGGACCTACCAGACAATATATCAAAATAATCTAACATTTGTTAGACACATCTCTTCTGGACGGTCGCCCTTAACAATCTATTAAATACTTCTCTTCTGGACGGTCCATCATTAACATCTCCCAGGGTCACCTAATCTAAATGTTTTTTTAGGCTCACCAATAACCTATATGTATACAAATATATATTCTCTTCTGTGTGTAAGCATGATTTTAGTCTTACCTGTGACAAAGCCCTATACATTGGAATTTTGGACTAAATTAGTTGGGGCCAATAGCTAATGGATAGGGCATGACATTTTACCAATCCCTTATGGTATTCTAATATCCGAGTCATTCTACTTAGGGATACCTTCCCAAAATTTTCCTTGAGAACCATCTTCATCTGAAATTGATTTAAAACCTTTTAAATCAAACGTAAACAAGGAAATTTTTTATACCCTATGCTTTATTCATAAATCACCTTGCCATGTCATGTATATACTCTTTACCCAAATCTTAGTAGATGAAAACGTATAAACCTTTCAAAGTACCCCTTTTGACTCTATTGAAAGTAACCTTTTGAAATGAAGTAAAACCCTTTATTCAACCTAGGCCGAAAGGCCAAAAACTTCCTTTTGAAACAATTTATAGAAACCATTCGACACCGTTGAAAACCCTTCCTTTCGAAAGCTTAAAAACCTTAGACATCTCTCTTTAAACACTTTAAAATTGCCTTTCGGAAACATTGGAAGAACTTTTCCTCTTAGACCTTTTGAAACCATTGGGAAACCTTCCGTTAAAAACCTTCGAAATCATTGGTGAACGACCCCTTTGAAACCTTCATTTAAAACCCTTTCGGAAGCGACAAAACATTAAATCTTTTAAAATCCTTTGGGTCAAATTAAATATATGGAAACCTTTTGAAACCATCCAAGATTTATCCCTTCGAAATCTTTGAAAACCAATTCAGTCGAAACCATTTGGATTATGACTTCATGTAGAGCAAAAGGATTTGAAACCTGTTAGGAGTCGAAGGCATTCCTTTTGAAAGCTATTCTTAAGTAAAGAAGTGATGGTGTTGAAACCAACCTTCCGAAAGTATTGGAGAAGTGGCTAAGTTTTAAAATCCAAATATATCTTCAGAAACCATTGACTTTGAAAGGTAAGAAAGTGGCAGCTATAGGGCATTGGCTTAGTCAAAAGAAATCATTTAAAAAAACAAAGGCGCAACCTCTTAAAACTCTTTCCCTAAACCATTTGACCTGGTCAGAAGCCAACCAAGTCAAAGAAAGCAAAACAAGCGCATTTTCATTTTAAACAAAGAAGCGCTTCGAGCCTTTTGGAACCGCAAGGTTTCGACCTCATACCTTCCACCTTCTTTCCAATTCGCTGCGCACCAAATCTTTGATGCCATGCAGATTGGTTTCGATTGTGATGGATGCGGAGGGACTAAGTCGAAAGCCATATTGTCAGGCAGGGTGCCGAAAGTGGCGAAGCATGCTTTTTGCAGGAAAAATGATTTTCTACCTTTCTGGGTAAACATTCTAACTAACCTTCCTTGTTTGTTCAAATCTTATTAGTTGTAATTTATCCTTCTAAAAGCGCTGCCAAAATTCATAAATAAACAATACATTTAGTTTATAAAATTCACCTTCTCCTTTATAAATATATAAAACTTTTAAGTCCCATATCTTAAATAATTTTATATATTCATCAGAACACTTAGGAAAATTCTACAAATATTCCAGAATATCCTTTTTAAATTGTTTTCTAACATATAGAAATTTTAGACCCAAATAAATAATTATTTAGCCGTAAATAATTTATAACCCAAATAAATAATTTTCTTCACTGGAAAATTTATATAATATCCACAATAATTCAAAAAATTATGAAAATTGAAAATCATCTATAAGATATCATTTCTGATCTAAATCTAAATTCGTAAGGCATTTGGATGTAATTAAATTGGTTTTTCACATCAAACATATCATAAAATCTATACGAATAAGGAAAAATCATCAACAAGAATATTATATATATATATATAATCATTTAAAAACATGGCATAAACTTGCAAGATAAATCTAATTTAACCTTAAAACCGAATTTTTGGAAAAGTAAGATGTGGTCGTTAGCTTTAGGATTAAGGATATGAGATTTGATATTGATTAATTGATTTGATTCTTCTCTTGAATCCTAGCTTTATCTTATCTTGAGATTGCTAATGGTGGCTGGCCTTAGAAGTGTTTTTGTTTGATAAAATATGAAATAAACATATATTTTGGTTCCTAAGAGTTTACGGTATAAGTTTAATCATTTTTTCTATTTTTCCCTCCCTTATTTCCAAACACCTAACTCATTATTTCTTTAGTTCACTTTAATTTATGTTTTAAGATGTGCACGACTACCCCTTATTAAATCACAAATCTTAACCCATTAATCCACTTACACTATTTTATTTTATTTACCAAACTAAATATTATAAATAATATTACTAAAAATATGGGGTGTTACAATCTCCCCTCCTTAAAGAATTTCATCCTCAAAGTTACGACAAGGCACCCAACAAAACCATCAATGTTAAAATATACCGTCGAACAAATCTAGATAAGCGTCTCTAATCCTACACTCAGTCTTCCAAGCGCAGTCCCTATAATCGTCACTCTATTGGACTTTCACTAATCTGGCTGTCTGGTTCCTCAACTTCTTCTCATCTTTCGTGACTATTTGGATAAACTTCATAACTATAGTCAAGTCTGGTTCCACTACTAAATCTTTTAAGACAGTCGGTGCTAAGTAGCATCTGGATCCTTAACACACTTCCTCATATGAGATTCATGGAAAATATCATAGACTCCTGCCAAACTACTCGGTAACTCTACTCTATACGCGTGTTTCTCGATCCTCTCTAAAATAGGAAACGGTCATACGAATGTCGGTGCTAACTTTCATGCCTTTCCGAACCTGATAACACCTTTCATCGGCGATGCTTTAACGAAAACATGATTTCTAACAGAGAACTCTAAATCTTTCCATCTTCCATCTGAATAGCTTTTCTGCTGAGACTTAGCTTTCTTCATTCTCTCCCTTATCAGCTCAATCATTTCTACTACTTCCTTTACCAAATCGAGACCAAGACTAATCTATCTCCGGCCTCTAACCAACATGCAAGGGATTTGCATGGTATTCCATATGAAGCCTCAAATGGTGACCTCCCTATATTAGTCTGATAATTGTTGTTATATGAAAATTCGACTAGGTGTAGGTGGTTTTTCCATGATTCCCCGAAGTTTAATACACAAGCTCTTAACAAATCTTCCAAGATCTTATTAACCTTTTCCATTTGTCCAACAGTCTACGGATGGTAAGCGGTACTCATCTTAAGCTTGGTTCTTAAACTTTCCTGTATGCTCTTTCAAAACTCGCTAGTGAATAGGGATTCTCTATCACTAACAATATTACTAGGAATTCCATGAAGTCTAACCACATTCTTCATAAACAACTTAGCCAATACAGGTGTCATCCTATTTGACTTAACGGGAATGAAATGGGAATTCTTGGTCAATCTATCCACCATGACCCTTATATTCATTTCCTCTATTAGATCTCAGCAATCCATCTATGAAATCCACATAAATAGAATCCCACTTACACATTGGAATATCCAATGGCTGAAGTAACCTACTAGGCTTTTGATGCTCAGCTTTCACCTATTGATAGTTTAAACTCTGTTTCACCCATAAGCCAACATCCCTCTTAATTCCTTCCCAGAAGAAACTTCTCTTTATATCCCGATACATCATTGTTCCTCCTAGATGAATAGTGAACTTTGAATGATGATATTCCTCCAAAACTTTCATCCTTATGTTTCCCACATCTAGATCACATAATCTACTCTTCTTTCTTAACCATCCACTTTGGTCAAGACTGAAATCTTTCAAGACATTGCTCTCCTTCCATCCTTTAATTTCCTGATCCTTTCAGCTTACACTAGATCCCCTTCCTGTTTAGAAGCAATCTTCTTAGTTAATACCGGTCGGACTTCTAAACAAGATAACATAGCAGATTCTTTATTAGACCTAGCCTCGGATCCCCACTAAACTTTGCAAGTCGACAACGCTTTCAAATCTTTCCATTCTGCTATCATAGCCAACACTACATTCTAGCGCTTCCTACTAAGCACACCTGCAACCTTGTTGCCTTTTCCTGGTGTGTGTACTTTATTCCAAAATCATAAGCAGCTAAAAGCTCTAACCATCTTTGTTGTCTCATATTCAACTCCTTTTGAGAGAATAAGTACTTCAATGACTTATGATTTGTATAAAGCTCGAACTTCTCTCCCAAAAGTAATGCCTCCATCCTTCAATGCAAATATCATTGCAGCTAAGTCCAAGTCATGTGTTGGATATCTAACCTTATGTGGTTTAAGCTGTCTAGAAGAGTAGGCAATCACCTTACCTTCCTGCATCAGTACAGTTCCTAATCCAGTTCTACATACATCTGTATAACCTACCAAGTCTAATTTCTCCTCTGGAACAAGTAATATAGGTGCATGAGTCAATAAGTGTTTTAAGCTCTGGAATGCTTCCTCACACTTATCGGTCCATACAAACATCGCATCCTTTCACGTTAGCTTGGTCATCAGTGCTGCTATCCATGAAAAAGCTTTAATGAACCATTGATAATATCCATCCAATCCTAGGAAACTTCTTATCTCAGTTACCGTTTCCGTTCTCTTCCGATTATTAACAGCATCAATCTTTTTTGTATCGAGTGACAGCCCTTTCTTCGGGACCACGTGACCAAGAAACTTCACTTCCTTCTTCCAGAAATGGCACTTCGAAAAATTTGCCTTTGGCTGATGCTGTCCTCAGCATTTCAAGCATAACTTTAAGATGAACTTCATGCTCATTCTCATCCTTGTAGTATATCAGAATATCATCAATAAAAACCAACACGAACATATCCAAGCACTCTCGAAAAATTTGATTCATCAAATCGACAAAGAATGTCGTCGCATTAGTGAGTCCAAACTGCGTAACTAACCATTCGTATGACTCATACTTTTTTCTAAACACCGTCAAAGGTATACTATCTTCAGCCACTCTTAGCTGATGAAAACCTATAGCCAATCCAACTGAGAGAATATCTTGGCTCCACTCAGCTGATCGAACAAATCGTCAATCTAGGCAACACATATCGATTTTTTATCGTCTTACAATTCAACTTACAATAATTGATACATATCCTTAACATTCCGTTTGGCTTCTTAGCAAATACCGTGGCTGCTCCCCAAGTTAAACTACTCGATCTAATAAAATTCTTTCCTTCTAAATCCACCAACTGAGCCTTCAACTCCCTCATTTCTGTCGACGTCACCCTACTTGGTGGTCTACTTATCAGTTCTACTCCAGGCACCAAATCTATCTGAAACTCAATGGCTCACTTCGGTGGCAATCTTACTACCAATTCAAAAATGTCTACGAATTCTCTAACCATGAAAACATGATTCAACTCATCTTCTAACTCCATAACTCCCAACAAAACATTCACATTATAGCTAGGGTTTTCTATGGTATAAACTATCTGGTCACTACAATCCGGGTGTTTAAGTGATATTTTCCTATCCTAAAAAAAATATCCTGGCATCATACTCACATAACCAATCCATACCCAATATGATTTCTAACACTTTAAAGTCAAACATATGCAAACAACAAATAAAGTTATGACCTAACAAGTCAAACTTTAGGTGGTCACACTTCATCCCAAGTGTCGCATACTCTCCTATTAGATTTGCTATTCTTGAAGAAGTAATTAAATATGTGGGTTCTAGGTTAAGCTTATCTACCAAACATCGAGATATAAAAGAATGAGATGCACCAGTATCAAGCAAAATGCTAACAGACATGTCCTAGATCTAAAGCATACCTCCCAACACTAATTTTCCTTTCTCCTGGGCCGTTAGTTTGAAGTAGTAGGCTCCAATGCAAATACTTAGCTTTTATCTCCTTTATTTGGCTCTTTACACTGGTCCTTGTAGTGCCCAATTTGATCAATGTTAAAACATCTAACTCCTTTCTTTTCAACAACCTTCTTTCCTTGCCTGTTCGGCACTCATGAACATAATAGCCTTTCTTATCACACTTGTAACAGACCACTTCAGACTTTCTTTCTTCGTTGCTCCACCTTTAAGAGCACCTTTTTTATGAAAGAACTTTCTCTTCTGACCTTGCCCAACCTGGACCTCCTTCTCCTTCTTCTTCTCCAAACAAGTAAGCATATCTTCATGTCTTAATGACTTCTCCACTACCACACAGGCCCGTCCCTAGGGCAAGCCAGCCGAGGCGGCCGTCTGGGGCAATACATCAGAGGAGGGCAATAAATTTTTAAATTTCTTTTAACCAGTTTGTTTAATTTATATAAAAGGGCAACCTTCACCTAGAGAAACTCTAGTGTAGTGGTATGTTGTTCTACTTTCTACTCAATGTGCTGGGTTCGAATATGGCTGTTGGGATTATTTTTGGATAATATATTTCCACTTTACTTCCATCTTATATTTACCTTGGGCAACCAAATATAACGTGCCGGCCCTGCTACCACATCACAGGGATCTCTGATATGTGGCAAGGTAGCCCTAGCCAACTCAAGCTTTAATCCCTGATGAACTTCTCATTCCTTTTCATTACTATATCAATAGTGACATACCAATATCTAGCCGACTCTTCAAACCTGCTAGCATACTCAAGAACTGACATTTCTCCTTGTTCTAACTCAGCAAACTTCCTGATCAAAACAGACCGCGCAAACACTAACACGAACCTCAATTTGAATCTTCTCCTAAACTCAGCCTATGTCATCTCCTTTTTGTTTATCCCAACAGTCACACTATTCCACCAAAACAAAGCTGCTCCTTGAAGCTGTCTCAAAGCAAGCCTTCTCCTCTGCTCGTCATTGAGCCTTAAGTCAGCAAATATCCTTTCACAGTGCAAAAACCAGTTCTCCACTTCTATAGCATCTTCAGTTTCGATAAATGGCTTCCCTCCAAGCCACTCATAGGCCCTACTCAAGTTAGCATAATGGTTGACAACTGGGGCTTCCTGAACTTCTCTCACAGCATTCCTCCCAACAACTCTAGCAGCAATCCCAGCTTGCATCATATTTACGAAAAACTTATACATAGCTCCCATATCTACTTGTGGGACTCTAGCACCAACATTTTCAACTTGAGCCTGACCTTGAGTCCTCCTTGTATTTGGTCGAGCGTTTCCATTAGTGGTGGTGTTGTCCCCTCCTAGGTTAACTGTGTCTCTTCTAGCATTTATATCTGTATTCAAACCTTGTGAAATAAAAAGGAATAGCCTAATAGAGATAGGAGAATAGACATATAGTGTAAACTTATATATAGAAAAAACAAGTACATTACTATAGCATTGCCCCATACCCCGATCTTAACTCTAACTCCTAAAGATTATGGTTTCAATAAATATTTTTACTTAAAGTATTTGATAAACCTATGCTTTGATCCAAGTTATAACATCCCTTATCTAGAGGCCCAAAGCTAAGCATGCTGCAGTCATCCATAGTATTAACTTTCGGCAACTAAATATGGCTATGTTAATGGTATCCATAATGTCAGAAGCATTTGAATATGAAACAAAATCACAGATTTTAAAAGCATCTTTTCACACTACATTTTCAAAAACATGCTTCAATTCAAATTAAATAATCCCATAATGGTTTCCCAAGTTTAGATAAAATATAATTATTACATAATTATGCCAAGAGCGGCATATATTGATGCCCACTTGGTTGACCAGCTTACTATATAGACATAACTGTCTTAAATACAACACAGCGGAATAAAACTAAACAAAACAGCAACTACTAAATAGCTATCCCTTAGCCACCTACTCCTCTCTGGAAGCTTTATTCGTCAACCAACTAAAAACCTATAAATCTTTAACCCTCGGTCAACTTAAATCAATTTTGAGCACTCGAGAGTTTAAGGTGAAAACATAAACTTCGAGTCAGACATAAAACCTGGTGTGAATAATACTATACATCTCAGTTATTTAATATGGAGTGAGACCATGCCGCTTAGCGGAATGGGTATCCCCTCACTAATACCCTTTAAAAACATATCTTTTATAAATCATAATCTTGCAACCAAACTGGTTAAAACTATAAAGCATTATTATGTAAACGCACATATCATGTAACAAATGAACTATCTGTCCAAACATTGTAGTTTTGTTTGGCTAACTACTAACATTTGGCTGACTTAGGCCTACCAGACATTATAACGAAATAATCTAACATTTGTTTGATACAACTCTTCTAGACGGTCTGCCCTTAACTATCTGTTAAATACTACTCTTTTGGATGGTCTGTCCCTAACTTTACATCTCCTAAAGTCGCCTAATCCTAATGGTTTTGTGGGGTCACCAATAACCTATCAGCATACAAACATATATTCCCTTCTGTATGTGATCATAATTTTAGTCTTACCCGTGACAAAATCCTATACACTAGAATTTTGGACTAAATTAGCTGAGGTAATAGCTAATGTATAAGATGCGATCCAATACCAGTCCCATCTGGTATTCTAATATATGAGTCACTTTACCTAGGGATACCTTCCTAAAATTTTCCTTAAAATCCCTTTTCATTTATATTAATTTAAAAACCTTTTAAACTGAACTTAAACAAGGAAAACATTCATAACCTATTGTTTACTCAAAATCACATTGCCATGTCGTATATATACTTTAGTTGATGAAAAAATATAAACCTTTGAAAGTACCCATTTCAACTCTATTAAAAGTAACCCTTTTGAAACCAAGTAAAACCTTTTATTCAACCTATCGAAACCATTTATAGAAACCTTCCAAAATCATTGAATAACTTTCCTTTCGAAAGCTTAAACACTTTAAACATCTCTCTTTTAAAATACTTTAAAACTGCCTTGCGGAAACATTGGAAGAACCTTTCCTCTTAGACCTTTCAAACCATTGGGAAATTTTCCTTCAAAGCCCTTAGAAATCATTAGGGAACCACCCTTTCGAAACCTTCATTTAAAACCCTTTCAAAAGAAATAAAACATTAACCTTTCGAAAGCGTTTCGTTTCAATTAAAGCATGTGCAAACATTTTGAAACCATTCAAGATTTACCCCTTCAAACCTTTGAAAATCGTTTTGGTCGAAACCATTTGCATTATGCCTTCAAGTAGAGCAAAAGAATTTGAAACCCATTAGAGTCGAAGGCATACCTTTCGTAATCTATTCTTAAGTAAAGAAGTGATGGCGTTGAAACCAACTATCCAAAAGCAATGGAGAAGGGGCCAAGTTTTAAAAACCAAGTATACCTTCTGAAACCATTGACTTCAAAAGGTAAGAAAAGCGGCAGCTAAAGGGCTTTGATTTAGTCGAAAGCATTCATTTAAGAAACAAAGATGTAACCTCTTAAAACTCTTTATTTAAACCATTTGACTTGGTCGGAAGCCAAACAAGTCGAAAGCAAAACATGCACACTTTAAATTTAAAACAAAGAGACGCTTCGATCCCATCGAAACCCCTAGGTTTCAACCTCATACCTTCTACCTTCTTTCCAATTCGCTGCGCGGCAAGTCTTTGATGCCATATGGATTAGTTTCGATAGTGATGGAGGCAGTGGAACTAAGTTGAAAGCTATTTATGTTGGAAGTAGGGTGCCAAAGGTGGCAAAACATGCTTTTTGCAGGAAAAACTGATTTTTAACCTTTTTGGGTAAACTTTTTAACTTACCTGCCTTGTCTTTTTATTTCAAGTTATCTCTTTTAAAAGCGATGCCAAAAATTTCAAACAAAAAATTAGTTTATAAAATATCCCTTCTCCTTTTATAAATATATAAAACATTTGAGTCCCATACCTTAAATAGTTTTATATATTCATTAAAACACTTAGGAAAATTCGATAAAAATTCTAGAAAATACTTTTTAATATGTATATAAATTTTAGACTCAAATAAATAATTATTTGGCCGTAAATAATTTACAACCCAAATAAATCATTTTTTTACTAGAAAATGTATAAAATCCACCATAACCCAGAAAATTATGAAAATTGAAACACGTCTCTAAGATATCATTTTCGATCAAAATCTAATTTTGCATGGTGTTTGGATTTCATTAAATAGGGTTTTCACATCAAACATATCATAAAATCTATATGAACAAGGATAAATCATCAAACAAGCATATATACATATATAATCACACAATAACTTGGCATAAACTTGCAAGGTAAATCGAATTTAACCTTAAAACTGAAAACATTTCGAAAAGTGGGATGTAGTAATTTTTCACCTTAGCTTTGTGATTAAGGATATGAGATTTGATCTTGATTAATTGATTTGATTTTTCTCTTGAATCCTAGATTTATCTTCTCTTGAGATTGCTAATGGTGGTTGCCTTAGAAGTGTTTTTGTTTGAGAAAATATGAAATGAACTTATGTTTTGGTTTCCAGAGGGTTTAAGGTATAAGTTTAATTATTTTTCATATTTTCGCTCCCTTTTTTCCTAACATCCAACTCTTTATTTCTTTAGTTAATTTTAATTTATGGTTTAAGATAGGCATGGCTACCCCTTATTAAATCACAAATCTCAATCCATTAATCCACTTATATTTTTTTATTTAATTTATCTAGTTAAATATTCTAAATAATATTACTAAAAATATGGGGTGTTACTGAAACAATTTGAGGAAAACAAATTGGATGAAAATGCTAACGTGCAAAATGCTAGAAGAAGCTTAAAACTTGTGTCGTAGCATAGTGTCAAGCGGAGGATGAGGAACTGCTATTCAAGCAGTACTCCCAAAGGCAGGAGAACCAATAATATATGACACAAACTTTAATCGATTACAAGGTCAAGCCCCCATGGTATATTGTGACCACTCATAACTGACCAACTTCCAAACCCATCATGGATGTTCCATCGTCGAATCATGAATGGTCATCGTCGAAAATCATCAGAAATCGTCAAAATGGTCATTGAAAAAATAACTTCAAGGTTGACTCAAAATCAAACTCAGGTAGTCGCCCAGTTGACTCGAAGTAGATTCTGGAAGTCCTGACTTGTTCGCGTCGACTAAAGTTCTATGAACTTGAAAATAGCCGATCGAATTTTGCAATAAAAATAACCGCAAGCGCACGACATACTATTGAAGTACGTAGCGTGTAACAACCCGGTATTTTCAGCCATTCGAAGCCGCACATGTCGGACTTGAATTGCTCAAAATACCGCATTGTAAATAAATTTGGAGCAAATGAAATACAAATCACAGAATCACAGACAAAGAACAAACAGAATACCTTGCAGCGGAATATAAAATACATAGTAGTTCATGAAGCTACTACGGCAATCTCAAACCAAAAACATAATACAGTCTGAAAACAACAAAATAGAAATCCTAAATACATAGAAGTTCACTAATACATGAGATAAACTAGAATAGCTGAAACATAAAGTAGATATAAATGTAGATAAGCAGAAACTCCAGCAAAGACCAGCTCCAGAAAGAGAATCCAAAGCTGTGAATACTCAGGCTGACCGGAGCGTAAAGTAAAACACAAAACACTCGAGTCAGGACAATATATACTTATGTAATGTAAATCAACTCAAGTGAACTGTAGTAGAAATGCACCATAACTTAAAGGATGCTTGGGATCGTCCATCCTTTAAAGATCAGTTAAACCATAAGTTAAATACATCCCGTAGTTAAAATTTCAAAACAGTATTTATACATCGAAACCAAATATCATTTAAAAATTCAATATCATTCAAAATCCATTTCAAAATATCATATCTTCCAAACCACATTCATTTTTATTTAATTTAAATACCATTTCAAAACACATTTCAAAATAGTTTATATTTCGAAAAAAATTGCTTCATTTAAATCATTAAAATGAAGATATTATATTTAATCATTAAATTATTAAATTTTCAAAATTTTAATCTTTCAAAGTTCATTCATTCACTTAAATTTATTAAAACAATGAAAAATTCAACTTTCGCAGCATTTAGAAAATGCTACGGAAAGTCACACTTAAAACAGTTCAATTTAACAAAGGACAACATTTAAAATGTTGTAATAGGGCTCCATTAGTTTCAAATAAAATTAGTTAAATTCAACCATTATAACATTCACAAAAAATGCTATAATAGCCTTTAATTAAATTGATCCATTTGGTTCATTACTATCAACTACAGCATTTACAAATGTTGTATTATCATTTACATTAGAATTAATAGCATTTTAGAAATGCAGTAAATTAACTTCAAATATTCAGTATAATTTCACCAACAATTGTATTTTTATTTAAACCATTTTTAACTTATAAAATCATATAATTTCACTTTTAAAACAATCATTCAAATACTCTTATATTCATGATTTTATAAAGTTAAATCTCTATTCAAAAATCAAAATTTAGTAGTAATTCACTTATTAAATTCCAACATTAAATTTTTAATTCATTAAATTTAATTTAACTTAACGCTTAAGTTTAAATTTTCAAATATAACTTACTTTCATTTTATTTACTTAACTTAAAATTCACTTTTAAGCCAAATTCACAAATTTCCAATTTTAGTTATATTTCAAAATTTTAACTTAAATATTCATTCATTTCACATTTTAACTTAATTCAAAAATCATTAATATATTATAAAATTATTTTAAATTCATTTAATTTAAAATATCATAAATTTATCATATTTTCATATTTAATTTAAATTCCATTTATCACAAAATTATATTTTCCAAAAACTTACATTTCAGATTTTCTAACTTTACCATTAACTTATTTCACTTATAAATTTTCAAAGAGTCAATAATGCTTTACAAAAAAAAAATTTAATCAAATTTAAATCAAAATATTATAATATTTACATTTCTAAAATATTTTAAAATGTTAAGAAAATATATTTTAACAACGGGTCTGCATTTCATTTTCTAGCCTAGGTAAAGTGATACGGGTAATATATCATTTTAACCCGTAATTTACAAAGAAAAGCCGGGTTTGATCATTTCAAACCCGCAATCCCAAGTAGATGAAAATAATTGAAAATCATTAAGGCCTATCATTTCAGCCCATAACGATTTCTCCTATTCTAAAGTACGTTCGGGTATGTATCATTTCAACCCATAGTGATTCTAACCTAAAGGGAACTTGCGGTGTGATTAACTGATAAAATAACAAAATAGCAATAGTATAATAGTAACATATGATATAACTGGTGTTTAATCATGTGTGAACATCATATGATAGTGACATAGCAAATAAAATATGGTGATGCAGTTTACATATTAACAAGCGATCGATTTACTATTCATATAAGTATAAAACTATCTGGTGAGAATAACTCACTGGTTTGAGCTGACGACCCAACGAAAAATTTCACAAACGGGATCTACACAAGCACAAAAGCACGACACAGATTCAAATGGAGGAGCCAAATGTCGAATTCCTTGGATACACATCAAACAAAATAATATAACAACGATGAGTTTCAAATCAACTACGATCAAAACTACACTAGAATAGACTGCACAGAATCAAATAGAAATGCTTGCACTTGCTTTTAACCTTTAACAGGCTCAGCCATAAGGGAAAATACAACATAATTGCAGGTGTTTGGGTCTGGTTTGGGTGAGTATGGGTTCGGCCTACATGTTGGAATGATGGTGTAAAGGTGGGTGAAGGCAATAACACACATAAGCATGCATACGTGAATTTGGTCAAGGATTTGAGCTCGGCCAAGGCCCTAGGCGTCACGGCCAGAGGAGTGGGGTCCACTATGGTGGTGTGACCGTGGGTGCTGGAGGTGCTGGAGGTGGTGGTGGTGTGGTAGGTGGTGGCTAGAGGGGTGGTGAGGTGATGGAATGAGAGTGGTGCTCGGTTAGGCTAGTATGAAGGGTGTTTTGAAACTTTTATGGATATGCGTCACCAAGGGGGTTCATGGCTTGGGTGGCTGGTGAGGAGGAGGTGTTGGTGGTGTGCCATCAGGTGGTGGAGGCGGCTAGGCAGAAAGGTAGCTTGGCCGAACCTAGATGGAAGAGCAAGTGCAAACAAAAATCAAAAGGAATAAGCAATATAAGTGAAAAAAAAGAGGTAAAAGAAATTAAAAAAAATTACCAACTTCCCAAGCATGTGATGCCAAAAATTTTTTCTCAGGAAGGAGGAAAAGAAGATACGTGAAATGAAAATGAATTACTCAGCTGAAATGTGGGGAGTTATGCCAAAAGAAATGAAGAGTTGTGAGGAAAATGAAGAGGTGGAGTTCAAAACGGCAAAAGGCAATTCAAAAGTAAAAAACTCTTTATATATCCTTATTTAATTTATATAACTTTATATTTCTAGAAATAATAATAATCCCAGATAAAATTTCGAAAATTTATCAAAAATAAAAATTTATATAATATTTATTAATTATATAAAGTTAAATTAAGAAAAAAAGCTAAAAATAGTGAACTAGACAAGAAAATTTGAAATTAAATAGAATAATTTTTAGAAAATTCATATGAGATTGTAAAATATTTTTAAACATAAATAATAATATAAAATAAAAACAAATTCACAAAATAAATATGTAAATTTTAATTAAATATAATTTAAATGAAGAAAATAGCAGAAAAATAGAAAACATCCTTTAAAAATAGGAAATAAATACAGTAAATTTTAGAAAATTTTTATTATCACCTTAAAAATATTAAAAGACAAAATATACATAAAATAACATATTAACACCTATTAAAATAAAATATAACTTAGAAAATATGATTTATATAATTGAAAATAGACAAAATTTCAAAATAAAACAAATTATACTCAAAATTGAAATGTACATAACTTTCACAAATTAATTCCGTTTTCAACGAAATGAAAAGCAGTATTCAAGTTATTAAATCTATTTCCATAATAAAAGATAAAATTTAAGAATTTAAATATTTAAATTTGAAATTTAAAAGTCAAGGTTTGACCAGTTTGAACAGAAATTCATCTTTCAGTAAAATATCCAATTTATACCGGTTTGAAATTATAATTCACATAATAATCAACACCTACATTTAAAAATGAAATATTTGAAATAAAATAAGTTTAAAATAATTTCAAAATAAAACAAAGTCAAATATTAAAATATATGAAAAATCTAGGGTTGTTACATGGAGATTATGGGTCGAATCGCAGGGAATTGATGATTTTAAAAATGCTATTCAATCAAATTATACCAATTCAGAATGAAAGTTAAGCTAAAGAATTAGAAAATTAGCTAACTAACTAAAAGAAAAGAGATGCAAATATAAGAGTTAAATGACAATTTAGAGAATAAATCCACTCTCTAGATCATACAGTTTAGCACATATAAAATCATGATCTCTCTTTTATGGTCATTAGTGCTTTAATTGATGTTCTTATCATAAGTATGACTATTTGTGCTATTGATTAGCCAATATAAGCCATCATACTATAACACACCCCTTAAACTACTTACTAACTTTCATGAAACTTGATGATGAAAATGAAATTTATTTTTAAGTATGGCCTATTAACTATTGGTTAGAAATATAGACCATCAAATTTTAATTTCATATCACTTTCTTTTTCCATAATTATATTTTGGTGAAGAGGCAATTAGTTTAGTGATTGTTTAAGCATAGCCTATTTCGTGTCAACAGTATAGGCTATCAAATTCAAAGCAAAAACAACAGTTAAACCACTTCTATCATCATTAAGCACAAAAAGTGAGCATGAGTTAACCAATAGTTGAAGCTACATAATTAGAGAGCTTCATTACCCCTAAATTGAAGGGGTTTAGTCTTACATATTTGTCATTTGATTAACAAATGTAGCTAGCAATGTGAAAGCAAAAAGAAAGGAAAATAAAACTAATGGAAAAGAGAAGCTAATTAACAAGAATTAAAATTAATCTACTTTGCATGAATGTAAATCTGCACTACCAACATTAAAGTAAATGAACAAGAAAAGTAAAATGGACAAGTAATTAAATTGCATAAGAAAAAAAAAGTTACATGAAAATAAAAACAAATGTCTAAGTAGCCATGAAAAGAAAGAAGAGAGCTTGATTTATTTTTAGCCTAAACTAAAACTAAGAGAGACTAAGGAAGAAGAGAATTACATGAAACATAAGAGGCATATATACATGTGTTAAACCCTAATTCATATTTTTGGGGAATGCCCAAAATACCCTTGAGAAAGTGTAGAGGCCAAGTAATCATTATCTTCTACGAATCATCATTTAAGTGTACATGAAGCCGTTAATTTCATAAGCATGTGCATTAGCCTCTAATTTGTACATTAAGGTAGGTGGATATGTGGGGTTATCCATGTTCTTCACTTTGAATCATTTCCATCTTCATTCCTTTGTATTCATTTTGTGCATGCATGTGTCTTCATGAAACCGCTCCTATTTGAGATCAAATTCCTACACAAATATATATAAATTTCCAATTAATTTTTTTCTCAATGAAATATATGCACACAAATGACCATTTTGTTATATATGAAGATGGATATGTGATAATTTGGAATTAGTATGGATTTAGGTTAAAATAAGTTTAAAATACCAAATATGATCATTTATTTAATTTAAATAGAATAAATATGGTGGTAAAAAGACGCAAATTTACATACACATCAAATACCCCCACACTTATCTTCTTATTCGTACTCGAATAAAGGAAAAAAAACTAAGATAAATCCATTTTCGTAGGGAGCACGATTACATTGAGGGTATACAACAAGCCGTTAAACCTTCGGGTGGTCCCAGTAGGACGAGTGTTATCTCGTAAGGGTTTTCAGCGGATACTACCCACAAAATCCAAATGCAGGATAAAAATATTTACAAAATGCAAGATTTATTTACAAAAAGATGAATGCGAGTTTTGAAAATATTTACTATGAAGGATTCAGTTTTAAATTGACATAAATAAGTTAAATATAGGTTTCGGTCATTATCTTGAAAATTTAAGTCATTTACTCATCAAAATTTCCAACAAAAATCAAGTTACCATAACAAATAGACTATAGTTTAACTCGTTATTTTGGTTGGTAACAAAGTGTAATTATGAAATAGAGTCTTAGTTGATTATCAAAGTTTATCAAAGTGATATATTCATTTCTTTTCAATAACAGGTCAAATCAAATAAGCTAAAAATAGTGCCAGAAGTTCAAGTGCTTACTCTCTCTTGTATATTTGAAAATTTTATTAATATTTACAATATTTATATGCCTAACTCAGGTAAACTGAGGCCAGATATATTATCCATGTACTTCCTTGCGGACTAAAGTGAGGGGAATACAAAGCGTAGCGAGTGAACACACAAGTGTGAACACTTATCGACTGTAGGCATTATTAATAAAAGAATTTTATATACATACACCTAGCTCAGATATACTAAGGCCAGATATACCAATCGTGCACTGCCTTTCGGGCTTACTTGAGAAAGTTATAGAGCATGGCGAGCGTACACACAAGTGTGTACACCTGTCAACCGTAGGCGTTAATAGAAAATATTTACATATATACAAATGTTTTTTTTCAAATTTATTTATTTATTTTTACTTTAAAGATATAGTTTTGCAAAATAATCTTAGCACCACTTAACTTGGAAGATAAAAAAAATGTTATATCCTTTACTTTAAATCAACCACTTTTTAAAACAAAGATTTTCAATTAGGATGTATTTCATAATTAACACGTACGAATCTTCATATATGCTAGTTAACCATTGTTATTTGTAATCAAACTTCATTTTAATTTTAATTATGAGGAATAAATTTTCAAAATTTTTAATTTAATAAACCAAAACCACATATTTATCTTATAGTGTTTCTTTAAAAATAAATAAAAAGAAATTTTGTTTTTGGGATTTTTTTAAATTTTATTTTGAGTTTTTTCTTTAAAAAGAAAAAGAAAAAATAAACCATGAACAAAAAATGAAGATTAGTCTCCCCCCTCCCCCCTCATACTTGATTTTGACAGTGTCTCCTCAACCCAAGTGGAAGGTGAAAAATAAAACAAAAACAAAATGATGACCTATATTTACACGAAGGTGAATGGTATTTACACGAGATCAGAAAGTATATCATCAAAAAGTAAATGAAACAATCTTCCAAAGACCGATTCATTTGTCTCGCCAAGTATGCAAGACACAACTTAAGCGCAGAAAACCAAATCATAAAAGATTTTAAAATTGAATGTTGATTTGGAAAAAAGAATGTCGTTTTGTAAAAAAAGGTACGAGTTGATTTATTTTCGATGGTTTTTGGGGTAGATATAACGATTGAATGAAATTCAAGTTTATTTTCACCAAACTGAAATTCAAGTTTGTCATTGAAAAATTCGTCAAAATTATTGATTTCAAAATCAAAGTGGTGATTTTAATCTTCCTTGTTAGAATTTAACAACTCATCAACCAAAAGCCAAAAAAATTCATGTTCATTAAATTCGTCTTCCTTTGTTGGATTATCAACAACTTCATTGCGTATCTAAAGTTCAAAATCCAAAATTGTTATATTCAAATTTCAAAATCGAGAAAAGGAAGATCAGAATTTAAATCGAGTTTTTCACCCTCAAAAGAATTGAAATCCAAGTCAATTACCAAATTTTCAACAACTACGTTAAGATTTTCGTTTTCAATTTCAAAAGTTGTTATTTGAAAATCGTCGATTGGGGTAAAAGATGGATTATCATTTTATTCGTCACATGTTGGGATTTGGTTTTGTTTCTCACATTGTTTCACATATGTGTTTCGAAAAAAAAATCCATGTGAACATTGTAGATTTCGTCCATTTGTTCAACAAAATCCAATTTATAATTATTAATTTCAGAATTTTCGATTTGGATTTGTTGAGAACAGAAATTTTCACTCATTTCGTAGTTGAGTTTATTCCATTGCCAAAATTATGTGAAAAGTGAATCATGTTTTCGTTTTGACTTTGAAATTCATTTTGGATTTCAAAATTGAATTGGCATGGGTTATACTCAAAATCATTTGAATTTTGAAGTGAATTAAAATTTTGATTACTTTGAAATTTGATTCGAGTTATCGCACAAATATGAATTGCATAACTCATTTATCTCTTGATTTTGTTGTGTAGAGAGTTCAAGTAATAATGAAATGCTATTTTCAAGAGTTGAGGGTTGACCATTTTTTTGAAATTTTTGTTGTTCAAAATTCGAATTGTTTATAGAATAGTTGTCGTTAAATATCCATACGAATTTTGAGTGAAATCATATAGATTATATTGATTTTCACAACTATCGTAAAATTCTAATGTGTAAGGAAAAGGAAACTCGGACATTTTCAAGAATTTTATTTATTTTGGGTTTTTTGTAAAGGAAAAGTATTCACAATAAATTTATTTATTTATTAAAAAGAAATATTTTTTGTTTTTATAAAGGAAAAATATTTACAAATAGAATTTATTGTTCATAAGGAAAATTGATTTTTTTTTCAAATTTTTTCTCTGTTTTTTAAAAGGTTTTATGATTTTTTTGATTTTGGTTTTTTGATTTTTTTTGATTTTTGAAATTTCAAAGAGAAAGAATTATAAAATTTTCAATGGAAAATGAATATTTATGTAGCATCCCTGTTTTTAAATTAAATTTAAATTGGTAATTAAATTAATTTTTTTGTATTAAATTGTGAATTTATTGGTAAATTAATTTGGAAAATTTTCAGAAAATAAATATTTTGAAAGATAAATTGAATTTGAAGAATCTATAATATTAAATTAATTTGTTTCCTAATTGTAATATATATACATTGTGATTTGGAAATGATATTTTTAATTTGATATAAATAATTTTCAAAAGGATATTTAAAGGTTAAAATCTAATATATATATATATATATATATATATATATTAGTGTATAATTAAGTTTTAAAATCAATTTCCTTAAAAGTTGTAAATATATATATAGAGAAATGCATTGATTTAAAGTAATAGAAAATGTATTACATAAATACATGTAAACATATTATATATTCATACAAATATAAGTAATTTATAATAGCATAAAGGGTTTAAAACATAATTTGTAAATTAAATCAAGTAAGGGTTTAAACATAACTTTAATTATATTAACAAGTGTATAAAAATTAGAACATGCATTTACAAGTGTAGGCTTAATATAAATTGTAATTAACAAGTATCATGTTTTCTCTTATTTTAAAATAATAAATAAAAAGAAAATCAAGATTTTATATACATCATTACCCTCTCCTTTCTCATTTCTTTGATAATATCAAAATTAAAACCTGGTAACAAAGAAAATGATTCAAACCAGAAAGCACAAACTTGAAAAACAGAAACTAAATAAACATCTGATTCAACTCCACTTCTTAAAATTCTACAATTAAGTAAAGGTCAAACTCAAAATAAGGCAATTAAATAAACAATTTTTAAACCAGAACATATTTTCAAGTTCAATATGAAGCAAAACAAAGTTTCTAATCAAAACACAAACCAGAGAAACAAATTCAACCTAGAAGCAAAGCAATTCAAAGTCTTCAACATAAATCAAAGTAACTCAAAAAATCCAGATCATCTTAATTATTTCCAGCTTTTCAGTTTCAAATTGCTTCCCAGTTACAAGCTCAAAACCTGATTCTCTGTTTCAAATCTTCGGGTGAGCAAATATATTAAACCTATTTAAAACTGATGCTTGTAATTTATACTTGAAGTGAAGTGATGAAATATGATTGTGTGAAATGTCCTGCATGAAAGTATAAATATGTTTTAGTATGTATATACGTATGAAGTTCAATATAAATATGTTTTAGTATGTATATGCGTATGCAGTTCGCTGTGCATGTTTGTAGTTAGGTGAGTATTGCCTCTATTTTGTGTAACAGGCTAAACACTTATTCTAAGTAATTTCATTTTTCCTCACCTAAGCAAATTGAAGATATAACTATAAAAGGGTATATATTGTATAAATGAAATACCATCTTTAAAAATAATTTCGGGTGAAACCATTAAGTGTTTCTCTGGTAACATTGAACTGTACAGTAAGAACAATTATATTAGAAAATTCAAATAACATAATTTTAAATTTCTCGTATATAAATAGGATTTTGTTCAAAAATGATGAATTTTGATTGTCGAATTATAAATTTTAAGTTTGTAAATTGGTGGAACTATCGAATTGAACGAAAAACACAAAAACGTCGATTTTTGATGATCAACGAGAAATTGAGCCTCGGGCTTGATGTCAGAGGCGGTTTGGATGATGAAGTTTACGAAAAAAATGTTCACTAATTTTTTAAATGATTGTGGAAGACGATCAAAGTGGTTACAGGGTTTAAGGACCCAATTTGATTAATGTTGTTCATCGTGCTCATGTAATGCCGATGGTGGACCGAAACAGGTCGGTGTGGGTTGAATTGATGAATCAGGGTGTTGCGGAGCTTTGGATGCGGTGGCGAGTTCATCGGTGGTGGGAGGCAATGGCCAGAGATGATTTATCGATCAAATATTGTTCCAGTTAGGTGCTTGACTACCTCACATTCGATAGAAGAAGTCAATTGAAGTTTTTAGGAGTCTAGGTCATCGGCGAGGTCGATGGAGACTTGTGGGTGGTTGCGGCGGTGATCAGTGGTGGTTAGGGCGATGTGCAAGGTGCACGGTGCACGGTGCACGTTTGTATATGATGATTGTATGAGAGGTTTGGGAATGATAGGAAGAAGATTGAACTCGGGAAAATGGAAGATGGGTTCGAGTTTGACTTCAGGCATTCGTGTGAGTTTTAGCAATGTAACAGGTTTAGACATTAAAACAAAACCAAGTAAAAGAAGAAAAGGAGGAAAAGAAGAAAGATGACTTGGGGTTTTGCATGGGAATTTTCAGATCTAGCTTGGGTTTCACTCGAGTTTTTCTTGGGTATTTGTTTTATCAGTTTTGAAAATATAAATCAAGTTTTCTTTTAAGATTGAAACTACTTTTCCTATATGATAATTTTTGTTTAACTTAAATTAATCAAGTTGATTTTTAAGTTTATTTAAAAGACAAATTTAGATAATGATAAAATGTTTTAAAACATTTGTTAATAAGAAATTATTAAACAAGTTTCTAAAATATATGTATGAAACAAGTAATTTCAAAGGTTGAAAGTTTAAAGTATAATGTCTTAAAAATTTGTTGATTTAAAATATTTTTTATTAATTATTGAGATCCCTGATTGTTTTCAAAATATAATGATGTAATTGAAAATAGAGATTAAGATAAATGGTTAAGTCAATTGAGATCTTAATTTAGTTAAGAGATTATGATTAATTTATTGAGGATAGATTACTTACTATAATTAATTAAAGGATAATTAATATATGTGATAAACTAAGGTACTTAATTTAAAGATAACTAATTAATTAAGGGTTAATTAATTAATGAAAGTGATAAAGGAATGATAATTAATTAAGGATTAATTAATTTATGTAATTAATTAAGGATAATTAATTTATGTTATTAATTAAGGATAATTAATTTAATGGTAATTAAGTAAGGGTTAATTAATTTATTAATTAATCAATTAAGGGTAATTAATTTAAAGGATAATTAAATAATTAAAGATTAATTATTTAGTGATTAAAGGTTTATTTATTTATTAATTACTGTTGATTATTAATTAAAGATTGATTAATTTATTATAAAGGTTAATTAATAAAGGATTAAAGATTAGCTAATAAAGGGTTAAAGGTTAATTAATTAAGATGGTTTGTAATTAATAATGATTTAATTAACCGGGATTTGTAATTTATTCGTAAGTAATTAATCTGGTTTAAATTAATTATAATCAGATGTTAATTGATCTTACTTATGGATGTTTGGATTCTATTAAATGCTTTGAATTGTTTGATATCCCTGATGTGTGATGCTTTGTGATGGAATTATTTTGATTTAAGCTGTGATGAATGTAATTTATTTATCTGTGATGAATTTATACTATTTATCTGTGATGAATTTATACTATTTATCTGTGAATCCGTGAATGCAGATAAGCGTTATAGGATTATACCCGTTATTGATATTGTTGTGTTTGGATTGTGATGATTGATGATATTGCACTATTGTGTATAACCCATGGAATACACCATACACGCACAAATATGGATTGCACGATGAAATCAGTTAAGTCACGGATGTTTTGAATTTAAAATATTATTTTATTTAAAGATTGAATTTTGAATCCAAATGGTTTTGGAAATGGAATCGAGTTGAATGTGGAAAGCTTTTAAAAGGAAGTTTGAAATTGAAATTTAGCTTGAATATAATATATATGGAACGACCCTGAATTTCTGACCCAATTTAAAATTTTGAATCGTATTTTGGTAATAAAAAAATTGAATTTTATATACATTCTCAGTTAACAACCAAACTTCAAATATAAAATGCATCTAGTTAGTTATGAATATAGGAGAAGTTTCCTCGTAAAATATCGTAGTAAAATTAATTCACATCTTATTGCATATCAATTCATTTTAAAGTGCATAATTTTCATCTTTCGAATCTAGATATTTTTACATAGTAAGATTATTGAAAATATCTGATCGGGACGTCGCATTCCTTTTCGTCTAATTTCGTCGTTGACCGCTTCATTTAAATTGTTCTGTCAAACCAACAATTTAATCGGCGTAAAATTTTGAGTTTTGATAGAACTGTCGTATCGTCAATATCTATGTACCATTGTAAGCGCCTCATCACGCCAATCAGAATGGTATATTCATTTGTACAAATCGAAGTTCGGCGCAAATCGTCGCGCTAATTTAATCATTCCAAACGGACCGGTTAAATGAATATTCAGCCCAAATTTTGTCAGCCCATTTGCATTCAAAATCTTTGGCTGAAGCGAATTGATTAGGGTGGTTGGCAGCTGATTTAATGGGCACGAAAAGTTGCACAGCTGCTGTTGATAGCATGGAAAATATGCAACATATTTCGTAACTCACACAAAAAATATTCTCTGTCCATTGGGTCCATTCACCCCTTCGAATCCCTGCTTTTACATAAATCAACTCGTCTGCATCATAAACTTTCATTTGCAACACATTTCCAATCAGGTAAAGGAACGTGCTTCCCTGACAACCTTTTCTTTCTCTCCTCTTTATATTTCTTTACTCTGCAAATTTTTTTCAAAAGAAATATATATATATATATATATATATATAATGGAACCGAGCATCTCGTACTTCGCCTGCTCACTCCCACCTCGCGTCGCCTTCCACCGCGACCACGTCGCCTGTGCCACCCGCACCCACCGCACGCATCATCTTACCCCGACGTCGCCGCCTGTAAACCCAAACCCACCGTGCTCAACAGACCCCACCTCGCCCTTCCCCTCTCCTGCGCCGCCCACCCTATCGAGCCACCGCATGTGCCTCCGCAAATTTGCCTATCCTGATGTCGTCGCTACCGCAGGCTACCCTGGAACCGGCCTTCTACCCTTTGTGAAACCGATCCTGACACCGTGTCGCCCACAACTGCCATCGATTTCCCTCACTATGCCGCTCGCCACCAACCTCACATAACCGCCACCCTAGCTCCACCTCTTGCAACTCGAACACATGCAAGGAGAATCCGCAGCCCGGTGCAGCAACACTCGAGCCTATGTCCCTGTTTCATGCCCGAAAAGGTTTTGCAAAATGCATGTATATATATAGGTTATATATACATATATTTTTGAAATAGTTTTCTACTTTGTAATAAAAAAAAATAAACGTTTTACAGTTGCTTTCATAAAAACCCATACCTCTGCTGTTGCATATATATACAATTGTGTATATATGTTTGTAGTATGTTGTAAAAGGTAGTAACAGTTTTGTTCTCTGATTTTTTACAGCAACTATCTGAAGCTTTCCACCTTGCAGCAGCACTCTCTCTTAGCTTCTTTCCTCTTTCTTTGTTGATTGGTAAGTGTGCATGTATATATGATTATATTTACATATATATACAGATGTTATGTTGGAAGTTGACGAGATATTATTTTTCTGTCAATGGTTGCAGCGTGTTTGATTGTTCATGTTTGTGTTGCATTCGAGTCAAGTCTATTCGTGCCTCTTTGTGCTTCGTCGTTCATTCTATTTGACCACTAAACGTGAATAAATTTCAGGACTTATATTATGATATAATGATAATCAAGTTTGGTTGATGATATTAATGATTGTTTGACGTTAATATTGAATGTTAAATTATTAACACATAATGTGATAAATAATATACACTTGAAATAGGCGTATGGTACTTAACATTTTAAAAATTGACATGTATACGCTTGAATTTGATCGAATTAAAAACGGCATAGTATAACCTTTGAAATATCTAATTTAGTCGACAAGTAGAAATATTGTTAGCGACACTTTGAAACAATATAAACAAATTTCATATTGTGTAATTTGATGAAGTATGGACTTGAATTAAGTATATGAAAAGTGAAGAATCGCATGAAATAATAGCGTAATTTACATGGAATAATCTTGATCTATATGAAATGATAGTGTAGATTCTACAAATAATTGTATTAATTTACATGAAATAATAATGTAAAATTAATACGATTATTTCAGGATTATTTAAATTAATTATTGTGTTATTATTGATTGTTGTTATTACTTGTTTATTTAATTTGACACCATCCCAGTTATCACACTGCAAGTTCCCTTACAATGTCTTTGAATTTGAATTGAAATGGAATCGATTTGAAATGATAAATACCCAAATAAAACACTTGACCTAGGATAGAGAATCAAATAAGGAACCCGATTAGTAAACAATTTGATTTGAAAATAAAATAAAATAAAGATTTGATTTAAAATAAATAATGAAGGTTTTAATTAAACTTGGAATTTTAAATTCTAGTGAAATTTAAAATGTTAAATATTTGATAAATTGAAACAAATATTAATAAATGTTTGATGGAAGTATTGTAACAATCCAGAATTTGACCACTTTAAAATATAATATATAAAGTGATTTTAAATGTAAAATAAGGTTATATGATTCATACAATATTAGATAGGACTTGGAAAGAGAAGCATACACAAAAATAGTAACATTTGCCTATAACGACAAAAGTGACAAAATGCTGATTTCAAAAAAGTATGTTTCAATGGTTAAATAAATTATCTTGATTAATTTATGATTGCTTATATCTTTAAATAGCATTATACAAATTTATTTTTAAATTTTGTTTACATAAATAAATAGTTTAACTAAAACGTCAAAATGTGACTGTAAACATTTGGTCGAAAAAATGACATTTTTTCGATTAAAAGTTGTCGCAACGTCGTCACACCTTTATTTTCTTATATAGAAACATATATTCAAATAGTGTAAGTATTAATTAATTCACTAAACATATTTACTTTTAATAAATAAGATTAGAAAACTTCTAGAAGTCATTAGTAAAAGTAAGTAAGAATTAACAAAAGTGAGAAAAGTAAACATCAAATCATATCAAATCAAAACTAACATAATTATTATTTTGCTTAGCTTAGTTCTTAAGGGATTAAGACATAAAGTAAGGATGTGAAAGATGATGTTAAGTTTCGAAAAAGTGGAGATTGCTTTAGGTTAAAGTAAGGTTAGTTTGGTAATTTGGTAAGAGGTTATTTTGGTGAACTGCCACTTTTTTCTTTTTCTATAAATACCCACCTCCTTCTTCACTTTCATTCACATTTCTTCTTATTTTTTTCTCAAGCTTCTTCATCTTCTTCCTCTTCTCTTTAATGGCTTCCAAGCCATCGTAAAAATTAGAAATAAATAATGACAAAATATTTTCAAAATATTCAAAAGAAATCAATATTCATTCTCTTCAAATCAAACTCATTTTTTCTCCATATTTTACCTCTTCTTCTCCCAGCCATAAATTCTTCAATTCAGAATCAAAATGCAAAATTATTTTATACAATCATGTGATTTTCAGTGGCTACAACTTTCATGTTGACCACTTTATCTCATTCTAAAGTTATATATGTCAAAAATACATTTCTTTCCAGTGCATTTTCTGGCCCAGTTTCTAAGCCAAAGAATAGGTCATTGTTTTGATTATAACTTGATCATAACATAACCAAATTAAGAAATACATTTTATGAAACCATATAAAATTGCAGTGGCTACAACTTTTATGTTTATCACTTTTTCTAGTTTTGAAGTTTGCTATACCTGAAACTCAATTCTTTGAAGTGTATTTTCGGGCTTTATTTTTGTCAATCCAACAATACCTCTTCTTCATTCTATCATATCTCCGTCAAAACAACTTGGATTTAAATGATTCTTTTTTTAAAATTCAATAGAAAAGAACTTGCAACAGTTTTTCAAATTTTGTGAGTAAGAGAGTCAAAAACAAGAGAGAAGATGACCCCTTTTTTGGATCTAAATCTTGGAAATTCAAGTTCAAAGCTCTATCACTTCTTCTCTATATTTTCGGCCAACCTCCATCTTAAGTCTCGGCCAAGCTATTGGAAGGGAGGAGCTGTTTTTTGCTAGTGTTCAATTTAGTAGGAATTAATTAATGAAGTGTTGGTTGATTAGAACGTTGGTGGGAAGTTAATCGCTTTGGTTTATGGTGAGAAACTCTATTTAGCATCTCTATTTATATATATAAATATTTGATGATGTGTTATGATTACTATGGATGTTTATATATGTTTTGATCATTAAGTATTGATTGTTTGATGTGATTGTTAAATTCTTTTACCAAGTCACGTTAATATATGTCGATAAGCACAAAGGAAATTACTTTCCTTTTGAAAATAAAATGGTGTGTATGGAATGCTTAAACCTTTTGAAAATAGTTTTAAAATGGGTTAGAAATGTTTTATAAACATTTAAATATATTTAAATAAATAAAGGAATAAAATCAAGATTTTATCTTGTATATTTTAAATATGTCCAAAATAATTTTCCAGAAAAATCGCGCTTTTACAGTGAAGTGACCAAAGTTTAAAATGGATATTTTAAATATTTTAAAAATATGAAATAAATCCTAAAAATATTTTAAAATGTATTAAAAGATATTTAAGTTGAAAATATGGATTTCTAAATGATATAAAAGTCGTTCTGAAGAATATAGCCTTTAAACCGCTATTTGCAACACTTTTCGCAGTAGTTTGAAATAACTTTTAAAATACAGTTTTAAACTTAACAATTCTTTCCTATATATTTTGTGAATGATTTTAAAAGAATAATTAAGTTATTTAAAGATTATTTGTAAGTTTTAATAAGAGTTTGAATAAATGGCTAAGAAAAGTTGTTTATACCACTTAAACAAAAAGTGAAGAAGACTGAATATAATAACAAACTGAATATGCGGAAACGACTAGTACATTTGTCCCATCTGTGAGATCTAGGAAGATAAAACAAGGTGTTTAACTAAGGTTAGAAATGGAGCAACCAGTGCCCTGAACTTACATGGCCTATATTTTCTCTTCTTAGACGAGGGGTGGAACATATCGAAAGGAAAGCCCGGATGCTCTAAAAGATCATAATTAAGCTTTTCTAGGATAAAAGAAAATAAGTAAATTCTTTGAATATATTATAAATAGTATATATATAATATTTATAAAATTGATATTTTATAAATAAAATTTATGGAATTATAAAAGTGTTTTATAAATATCAATTGGGATTGTAATTAAATTTATATATGGGTTTGCAATTGAAATTTAGAAAAGAATTTATAATGGATTTTATAAATAATTAGATTTGAAAGGAATGAATTGTAAATAAGAGTTTTATAAGTAATTAAATTATAATTGGATTTTGACTTGTAAGTGAGATATAAATGGAATTTGTTAGTAAAGAAATTTTATATATGGAAGTTTATAAAATATAAATGGAATTTATAAATACGGTTTTGTAAATCTGAAACCAATTTAATTTGATAAGTTAAATGAGAAAGTTTATTAAAGGAATTATATTCGCAATTTTGGACAGTGAGTAATCCTTTAAATTAAATGGGTGTTTTGGAAAGTGATGTTAAAAAAGGGGAATATTTTCCCTAAGTTAAAAGTTAAGAAGAAAAATCTTTGATTAAGATGTAATGAATGATTTGGAAAGGTTTTACTAAGTAAAAGAGAAAATGATTTGGAATTATTCCAAGATTTAAGAAAATTTTAATAAATCAAATGATTTGATAAATGCGGCTTAATGATTCCATATACATTTGAAAAAGAAAATGGAATAAATTAAAAAGAATATATCAAAGAAAGATATTTGATTAGATAAAAGATGAAGTAATTGATTGATGATTGATATCTACGTATGAACTTAACATCTTTTAAAGTGATGATTGGCTTCGAAGGAACCGGAGTCGGATTTGGGAAATTTCTATCCGAAAACCACTTTGAACCAATGTATACGTTCGAAAGTGAGGATATGTTGAAGATAATGATTATTGAAGACCGTGGATCTTCATAGCGTGAGGGCTGCTTGTTGAACATGCTCTGGGTCGCTCCCATTATAGAGTTATTTATAGCAGTGGTCTCATCGTTGTGGGGATTTTTTGGATTGCAAGGACTACTCGCTACTAGTGGTAATAGAAGAGTGCCTTCGGTTTCGTTCAGTCCCAGAATGAACTTGTATGGAAGTTTGTCTGACATTGTATTCTAAATCACATTTGAGTGGTTTCTATAAATGTATATCAGTTGGTGGCGGAGAAAGCAACTTCTTTTAGCTTAACACCCTTTCCCGAGACATATGAGCTCAGGAAGTTATACTTTTCTAGAAATCAGTCATGTGATGTGGAATGACAATGTGGCATTCAAAGTGGAACTTGTTACGATCAAAGCGTGGTTTCGTATGAAAAGCGTGGCTTTGAAGAAATTGATTGTAGCTTCGTGAGCCTCACACCCCAGTTATGATGGGATACTATGTGGTCTAACAGAAGCAAATTTGGAATAAGTAAGTGTGTATGGTGGTGTCAAATACGTTTGGCCCTTTGGGTGATATGTCCCCCAAGGCATTTATTGCCCCATTTTGATAAAGTGGTTAGCTTGAGAAAAGCAGGGAACTATCGGTTATCAGTGGTAGTATAGCAAGTATAGTTCCAAGTGACTAGTTTGAGAAAAGCGATTAAGGCACCGTGGAAACTATGTTTGTTATGCGTGGATCGGAGAAAAGGTCGTTAGTTCCCTATCATGTTGGAAATCCAATCCCAATACGAGATTTACGGTTTTGATTGTATTCCCAAAATAGCTGTAATGACTTGCAAACATTTCAGCTACCCCCTTTCTGGTATCATATATTCCGTTTGGTATATTCCGTTGACCCAGTCCGGATATACTGCCTTAGATTTAGTCCAGATATTGATACCTTATTTGAATAAGTTTATTTGCAAATGTTTTCAAAGAGATGTCATTAGAAATAATATCAAAGGTTTTGATATAAAAGTGTTTTGGTTATCTTAAGGTAAAAACCCATTCGTGTTTATGTATGGGCGTGGTCTTATGAGATACCCTTCTTTTCAAGATTTTGATGACAACGTCATTTTAAATTTCGAGTATATCACGCTGGTTTATCAAGCCTCATCCGAGTATTTTCAATACTCGAGTCAGATCCGAGTAGTTTCAGGTTGAGTTGAAGATGGTAGGAGTTTCTAGAGGAGGGCTGGAGATCTTCATCATCGTATGGACATATTCTATTATTCGCTTCATCTAGTGCATTTGTTTTGTTGTTTGTCAGCATTTGTAAAGGCAGGTGTTATAACTGTCCAAGCTGAATCTAGGTTAGACTCTGTTATTGTATTTAAATTTTTCGGCTGTAAAGATTATTATTGAAATAATATATGTTATTCCATTCATGTGAGATTCTGTTTTGTCTTTATTTTTTCTTTCCACCCTTAATGATCCTCTTATTCGTACAATTTGAGTTGGACATGTTTTGTTTATTGTCGATTCAAAAGGTATGGAAAAACGAACCAATACAAGTATGTTGTTTAAATTTAATAAATTATGGAATAAGTTTTGTAAATTTATTTAATAACTAAACAAATTTGAAACTTTTCAACTTAAGAAATTTAATTTGTGACTATTTAATTAGATGAGTAAATTAGTAAAATTGGATTTCTTTAATAAGAAACAAAATTTAATTTATTAAATGAATTAGATATAACTTTTGATTTTAGAATTTAATTGGTGATTTCAATTAAACTCAACTTATGAGTTTGGATAAAATTTAGATCAACTTAAGTGAATGATTTAATCAAGTAGAAATTAAATTAAATTTGGCTTAAATGTTAAATTAACTTAGTTTGAAAGATTAGTGAATGGAATGCATATGTGGAATTAAATCAATATTTGAATTGTTTTAAATTGAATTGAAATTGAATTGTGAAACCAAATAAAAATTTTGAAATTGGAAATTAGAAACTTTGAAATCTGAATTATGGAAATTGATATTGAAAGTCAAATGGAATGTTGAGTTTCGAAGTCTAAGTGAAATTGATCTTGATTTTGAAAATTTATTAAATGACCAATTGGCGTAATATTTACGCAGTTATTAAAGAGTCCGGGATCAGTTGGGGACATACTCTCTGTATAAACCGAATACCACTTTAATAACTATTATACGTGGAGTGTGATCCAGAATGAAGTGGTTGGAATGATGTACGTTGATGATTGAAGAAAGAGAACGATAATGGATAACCTTGACACTTGTGTCAAATTGGAAATGACTTAAACATGAGCCGTGCCGGGCCAATGAGGTTAGCTACTTTTAGTGAACACACTTCTTCACAAACTACTCGTTACTTGTTTTTGATGGGCGTGCGTGCACCTTTGAATTTGGAGTGTTGTATCATGGTGTTGCGATCGTTACGGCAATGCGTTCTCACCAGTCCGGCTAGGCAAACGATAGTTTCACTACCTTGGGTATTGCCTCATGTGCTGTTATCCCGCTTTTTGGCAAAGCCGTGATACCAAAAGATCGGTCAAAAACAAAAGACAGTTCGTCTCATAGATTGGTTGTACTTCACTTCGCTATGGATATCGATGAATTTTGTCTGAGCCCGGATCAGGCTACAATTGATAGGACATGGCTAGCAAATCCACGAGAGCCAACCTTTCAAGTTTCAAGTCAATCCGAGTTCGTATGCTCAAGATATGATGAATTCAGTTTGAGAGAGATAGCCCTTATTCAGTTCGAATCCATAGGATACCTCATAGTTCGAATCGATGGCCAGGAATCGTGTTCGCATCCATCGGTTTGACTCCGTCTACTTCGTATCCATCAGCTTGGAGTACTTCGAATCCATGAGGTTCGTACCCATCCTCATGTCTCAGCTCGACTCCATATTGTTCGCATCCATCAATGCCTCGCTCCATTCGAATCCACCAGGTTCGAATCCATCAGGTGGCCAAGCTTCATATCCATCCCATGGCCTTCCTTCGAACCCATCAAGGCAAAGTACCTCGTGTCCGTGAAGCAACTATACTTCGAACCCATCCTGTGCTTGGCCACGGATCCATACGGTTGAGACGGCTTTGTATCGATCAACTGTTATAGGCCACGATCGATACGAATGCACCTTGCCTCGAATCCGTTCCCTCGAATCCACCAAGTCGAAGCAGCGGAAAGCATGGAGTCGACCCAGTCATTTCGGAGCAAAGAGTGGGTTGACCCTGGAAATGCGCACCACGTCATCACTTGGGCACACAGTGTCATCGATTCGACCCAATCGATTCGAAGAGAATCGATTCAAACAGAATGCATCAACCGGAAATACAATCTTAAATCAATCATAACTCGAGATCCACAAGTCCAAATGCCACGAAATTTTCACAGAAGCTTGCATGCATGTTGAAGAATGTCCACGTCAAGTTTCGCCTCGAATGGATGAATTTTTGATCGATTCGAACGTACTTCGAAACGATCCCAAAGTGGGCCCAAATTCCCTGAGGTTGGGCTCATGGGCCCCCTCACGTGCCAGAAGTGGTCTCCCTAAATTTAGGCGAAATATCAGCCTCCTACGGCTATAAATAGAGCCCCAGGTCATTCAGAAAAGAAGGGGGAATTCTGAAGCGCCAAGACTCTACCGGATTCAATTCTACACCTTATCATCGCTGTTGCATTCAAGTTCCAGAGCTATAATCCATTGTAACTTGCTATAATCAACTGTAATCATCAAGAGAATATCAATAAAGTCATAAACTTCAGAGTGGACGTAGGCAAGATCGCCGAACCACTATAAACCCTGCGTTTGTTATTGTTATTTCTGAGTTACCGTGTTCGCTACTGTTTAGATCTGAGTCTTATATTGGTTGTTGCTGATTTCTGCTCGTAAACGGGCGCTTTCGCAATATCGGGTGTTTGTGACCAATTTTGGCGCAAACACTTTGGTGCTTTCACCGAGAGTTGAACTCGGGATAATTTGAATTTGAAGACTTGAGAATTTAGATCTAAGAACCATGACGAGACAAACAAGTAAGTGGCCAAGGCCAGAGAGAAGTGAACACCAAGGAAGTCAAGAGGCTTCCTCAGGAGCGAATCAAGCATCGATCTTCATCACTAGGGACGATATGGAGACAATGATGAAGAAACAAGAGGAGTTGATCCAGAGTTTATTTCAACAGGTAGGACAACTTAGGGCACAGAATAGAGTAGCGGATGGAGTCCAGAACGGAGCAGGACCATCCGGCGTGGCACCTGAGCTAGGGGGCACACCTATGGAGAACGTTGGTCAAATCTCGGAGAGAGAAAGAGGAGCATCTGCACAACCTAGGAGCAGCAGAGGAATGAACGCTCAGTCAAGGGGGCAGATCCCACAATTCACTCGTGGACTCGGGGGGCAGGTCGAAAGTAATGAACAAAGATTGCATCTCGGAGACAATGACAGGTTGGCGGAGATGGTTAGGAGAGCTATGAGAGGCGGTTTGGTAAACAAGATTTGGAGGATGTTAATAGGATTCCTTTTACTCCAGCAATCAGATAAGCTAGGAACCCACCGGATTTCAAGTTACCACCATTGGACATATACGACGGGAGAACGGACCCCATGGTTCATCTAACGAAGTATATGAGGCATATGGAAGTGCTGGGGTCATCAAAGGAGGTTATGGCCCGGTGCTTTCCATTGTACTTGGTGGATATTGCAGCATTGTGGTTTAGACAATTGGAGAATGGATCCATTGGAACGTGGAATGATTTAATTGAGAGATTTATGAGGCAATTCAGGGTCCACATTACGAGACCCAAGAATGTGGAGACTTTGGCAACTTTAAAACAGAAGGCTGGAGAGACTTTGAGGAGTTTTCTGACGCGATTCAATGCGGCGGCAGCCTCGGTGGATCGACCAGATCCATCCATGGTTATGATGGCGGCTGTGTCAGGAATAGCCGACGGAACGGAGTTCAAAAATTCATTAACTAAGGATCCACCCGTGGATCTAGAAGAATTCTATCATGAGGCGGAAAAGTTTCTACGATTGGAGGATGCGAACGCCGAAAGAGAGGAAGGAGAGGGAATTGATGTTTTCACAATCAAAGACGGGAATACACCTGGAAAAGGTGCGGAGAATAGTATAGGAAAAAGGAAGGCTGAGGATAATAACGACAAGTCAAAGCGGCAACGGAGGGAGCCGCGATTCACCACCTATTCAAAGCTGAATGAGAGTTTGGATCGAATCTACCGAGATACACAAGAGCAAGTTCCATACCATAGGCCAATACGAAGGGACCCCACCGTTGACGAGAGAAGATCAAACAGATATTGCGTATTCCACGAACTGAATGGTCATAACACGAACGACTGTAGGCATCTAAAGGACGAGGTAGAAGGACACATCAGGAATGGTATGCTGCTTCAGTATGTGAGGAGATGAGCCCCAACGGCAGAGCCAGAGCGGCCACCGTCTACATCAGCTAGGGGTGACCCTGAACCAGGACATCGTTTGGTTATCATTTAATTGAAATAACGATGAACAAGTAGTAAACCTCTCACTATGTGGGTTAATCATTTACACATGCACGAGATCACGAACGGTCCACAGGCATGCTCTGGGTGGCTATTAACCCTATCGTTGTGAAAATTTACACTTTGACATCCTTGCTTTGCTATTGTTTCGTTTTGATTTGAACATTTAGACGTCGATTGTTTGGACATTTCTATTTTAAAACTCATCAGTTGAATGGATATTTGGTTCGGATATTTCTGAAATGGCTAAGCTTCTTACACATGTACGGGGTCGCGAACGGTCCTTAGGCATGCTCTGAGATGGCGAAATGCCATCCTGACAAACGATCCAGGGACCCACTCGAACGTGAACCTGGTACCAACAATACCAAGCCCCCCGGGCATGCTTATTCGCCTCCAATAGGCACACAAACGATCCAGTAACTCACCCGAACGTGACCCTGGCATCGATAATACCAAGCCCTCTCGGGCACACTTTCTGGCCTCGAACGGCACCCGGCCTCGAGCGGTCACAACTCGCCTCGAACGACACTCGACCTCGAACAGTCACAATTCGCCTCGAACGGCACCCGACCTCGAACGGTCACAATTCGCCACGAACGGCACCCGACCTCGAACGGTCACAAAATCGCCTCGAACGGCACACGATCGCGAATGATCACAACTTGCCTCGAACGGCACCCGACCGCACACGGTCACAATTCGCCTCGAACAGGCACAACTCGCACCGAACGGAACTGCTCACCTCACCTCAGATGGCTCGATCATGAACGGTCGTCGTCTGTGGTCTGCCACTTGACCGCGCACGGTCGCACTTTACCTCAAATGGCTCATCCCGAACGATCGTCATTTGAAGTTAGGCGCTTGACCATGAACGGTCGCACTTCATCTCAAATATCTCGATCCCGAACGGTCGTTATTTGAGGTCGCATAAAACTATAAATTACTTTGCAGGGCATCAACAGGATATGAACATCCAGATCATGGCATTACAAAACACGCCTTCCTACCGCAAGGCATATTTTTGGGGGCAAATGTTATCCCGCTTTTTGGCAAAACCGTGATACCAAAAGATCGGTCAAAAACAAAAGACAGTTCGTCTCAGAGATTGGTTGTACTTCACTTCGCTATGGATATCGATGAATTTTGTCCAAGCCCGGATCAGGCTACAATTGATAGGACATGGCTAGCAAATCCGCGAGAGCCAACCTTTCAAGTTTCAAGTTAATCCGAGTTCGTATGCTCAAGATATGATGAATTCAGTTTGAGAGAGATAGCCATTATTCAGTTCGAATCCATAGGATACCTCATAGTTCGAATCGATGGCCAGGAATCGTGTTCGCATCCATCGGTTTGACTCCGTCTACTTCGTATCCATCAGCTTGGAGTACTTCGAATCCATGAGGTTCGTACCCATCCTCATGTCTCAGCTCGACTCCATATAGTTCGCATCCATCAATGCCTCGCTCCATTCAAATCCACCAGGTTCGAATCCATCAGGTGGCCAAGCTTCATATCCATCCAATGGCCTTCCTTCGAACCCATCAGGGCAAAGTACCTCGAGTCCGTGAAGCAACTATACTTCGAACCCATCCTGTGCCTGGCCACGGATCCATACGGTTGAGACGGCTTTGTATCGATCAACTGTTATAGGCCACGATCGATACGAATGCACCTTGCCTCGAATCCATTCCATCGAATCCACCAAGTCGAAGCGGCGGAAAGCATGGAGTCGACCCAGTCGTTTCGGAGCAAAGAGTGGGTTGACCCTGGAAATGCGCACCACGTCATCACTTGGGCACACAGTGTCATCGATTCGACCCAATCGATTCGAAGAGAATCGATTGAACAGAATGCATCAACCGGAAATACAATCTTAAATCAATCATAACTCGAGATCCACAAGTCCAAATGCCACGAAATTTTCACAGAAGCTTGCATACATGTTGAAGAATGCCCACGCCAAGTTTCGCCTCGAATGGATGAATTCTTGATCGATTCGAACGTACTTCGAATCGATCCCAAAGTGGGCCAAATTCCCTGAGGTTGGGCTCGTGGGCCCCCTCACGTGCCAGAAGTGGTCTCCCTAAATTTAGGCGAAATATCAGCCTCCTACAGCTATAAATAGAGCCCCAAGTCATTCATAAAAGAGGGGGGAATTCTGAAGCGCCAAGACTCTACCGGATTCAATTCTACACCTTATCATCGCTGTTGCATTCAAGTTTCAGAGCTATAATCCATTGTAACTTGCTATAATCAACTGTAATCATCAAGAGAATATCAATAAAGTCATAAACTTTAGAGTGGACGTAGGAAAGATTGCCGAACCACTATAAACCCTGCGTTTGTTATTGTTATTTCTGAGTTACCATGTTTGCTACTGTTTAGATCTGAGTCTTATATTGGTTGTTGCTGATTTATGCTCGTAAACGGGCGCTTTCGCGATATCGGGTGTTTGTGACCAATTTTGGCGCAAACATGTGCCTTGTCATACTAGCATCCGTATGTGCGACCACTATAATTTGTTTTGTATTATACCTATAGAGTACTCCATGATAGCCCACTAGTTTACGGTGGAGTTTATAGTGCTGTATAGACTATGATGTTATATAAACGTGTTAAGGGAACAATTGTGACGACCCGGAATTTTCGAGCATTTAAAATCAGAATATTTAATTGATTTTAAATATTCAAGATAATAATTTTAACTTGAATTATGAATATCATAATTTATTTAACAATTAAATTGTTGAATTAAATAATTGAAATTAGATACAATATGAAATCTGAGATTTTAGGCCTGTTAAAAATATAATTTGAAAACTCATAAAATTTATATTGACAACACTGAATATAATAGGAGTGTTAAAATTGAATCTAACGCTGAAATTGCTTAAATTAAGTTTAAATATAGCCTTCCGAGGCATAGTTTGGGAATTTGACGAAACCAGTTCCATTGGGCCCGTAATATTGAATTATTATCGGATTTCAAATTTCGTTTTGATCAGAATTAGTGTGTGAGTGTCCGAAATATAAACGTGCTGGGAATTTAATTGATAATAATCTATTAAAATTTAATTAAATTGATTAAGCTTCTTGTATACGCCAACGTTTTCCTTATCTTCTCGTTTACGCCTTTGTCCTTCTAACAGGAATCTAACCCTTATTCCTTTCAACGAAGCCCTTCTTCTTAAAAAGAAAAAAAAAATCTCAGCAAAAGGAATCTATGGTCGAACGCAACTTCCTCTTCAAATACGAAATCCAACGAAGTTCGTTCGAAGCCCTGATCTATTCTTCCTCCTTCCTCTATTAATCAAATTCGAGTTCTCTATATGTAAAAAAAATGGTGGATGTTATAAATCGAATTCAAATTCGATTTCGAGATAGAAGTGCTCGACTTCATGGGAATCTGGCGCGACTCGTATGGTCGAGCTCGAGAACATCGGTGTCGATGGGTTCTCGAGAGATGTTCGATCGAAGCTGAGATTTCAACCCAAGCTCGAACGTGACGGTGCGATTCGCGATACGATGGGGAAGAGAAGCTCGTGCATTCAATGGAAGGGTCGCGATCGAAGATCGCGCGCGTGAGCTGGGGATGGATGCGGCGGCTGCGTTGGGGTTTCGGTGTCGAGTTAAGGTGAGCATCTGATCCTGTAAGTGAAACCTAATTTGATTTTAAATTTGATTTATGTGAATATGTTCGGATAAAAAATGTATACTGTCTAGTTTTAAAATTTCTAGAGTTTATATATTTATATGTACAAGAAATTAATTTATATAATTACAGTAAAATACACAATCAGTTTAAAATTTAATATATATATGGATAGGAATAGAAAAATATATAAGTGTAAATCAAAATTTTTATTTAACAGTAAGAGTTGCTAAAAAAAATATAAAATATAAAAAAATAAAATATTCTTATTAAAAGGAAAATTTGTTTAAAATCCAATTATTAGCTTAAAACCCAAATTCTTAGTTAATTAAATTAGTAGATGGAAATTTAATTGTTTAATTGATTCGAATATTAATAAAATTTGTTTAGTGAAGTAAATTATTAGTGTGAAGTTAAATCATTGGTTGATTAAATTTATAAAAGAGAAATTAATAGTTCAATTTATTTCAAGTATTAATAAACTATATAAATATTTATACAAGGTCTAAAATCATGGAGAATCAGGTCGGGTTGGAACGGATTGCACAAACAAAGCAAAGGTGAGTTAATCTCACTCAGTTAATTTAAAAAAAAAATGATTAAATTTAAATAATTGTTTGAATGGTTGAAATTGATTGTTGTGCTATAATGTGGTATATTTTGGAATTGGCATATTATATTGTGCTAACATCTGTGGATGCAGGGAAAACAGGTTGGAGGAATACAACTGGACCCCACAATATTTATTATTTAATATTCTCCGATGTGATTACTTGATATTCTATGTTGAATATATTGGAATATTGAATGATATGATTGGATTGGATATATATTGTGTATAATGAATTATCAAATATATATATAAATTGGATGTTGGTAAGAAAATAAGGGAAGTAAATTTGTAAACGAAATAATCTTGGAAAAATTGAATAAATTAAGAACGAATTGGAAAAGAAATAGAAGTATGTTAAATACTAATAAATAACTTCGAGTATGGAAAGAAAGGGGGTTTGAATAAACAGTAATTAACGAATTGTAAAAAGTATGTGATATTAAATTAAATGAATAAAGAATTATTTTAAATTTAAAGTTTTAAATTTATTTAAAGGAATAAGAAATAAATTGAGAAATCTTAATTAGTATTTCAATCAAAAGTATTTTAAATCATAATTAAGGAATAAACTCTGAAATTAAAGGATTTTGGAATAAATGAAATAAATTGAAAATCAATTTGGAAATTGATTTTTGTGTTTGAAATTGGATATTTGAAAGAATAAATTCAAGGTGGAAATTTATTAAAGGAATGAGAAAAATTGTTTAAAAATAAATAGTGATTTATTTTTAAAGGTTGTGAAGGGGAGTACATTTCTCTGGATAGCCAAGAACGTTTTCAAAGTCAGTCTTAAAAATAAAATAAAGGTTCTGTACATATCAAATGTTTACATAAAGTCATATTTACGATAAAGGTTTTGTACATATCAAATGTTTACATATCAAAGGTTTTGTACATAAAGTCATATTTACGATACATTACAATATTGTACATATCGGCGTTTGTTAGGATAGGCAGTTATAATTGTCCAGGCTGACGATAGTACTTAGGCTTTGTTACTTCGAAATTTTTTATCAGAGTATCCCTTTGTACTGTTCTTTTGATAATATATATTCGTTCCGCTATGAGATTCCAATACTACGTCCTCCCCTTTCTTATTCTATTTCTTTTTATTTTTATTTTACCTCAACAATTCTTCTTTCCGGCACTGGGGTGCTCGGCACATGAATACAATGGATGTATTAGTGTCGACATTTGGGGATCGAAAAGGCGAATCATTACATTCCTCTTTTGAATCCTTCCATGGGTCCATAGCTTTATAGTATTTTGTATTGGGTTAGAATCTAAGATTAGGTGGGAATTGCTATCATCGGTAGATTTTACATAAAGATGCTTCATTGCATCTTTTACTTTCTCCCTTAGTCATTCTTCTCTGAACTCAACTACATACCAGTGTTTTGGTCTCTTTGGATTGCTCCTGCTCCATTTTCTTTAGGCAACATCATCATTAGACACGATGGAACAAGTACAACTCTAAAATCAACATGGCATGGTAGACCCATGTATCCGTTGTAGGAAAAATATCTATCCCCATACTAAAGTTTTGCAATAATACCACCCTGCAGTCACCATCTCCAACTGCATATCCAATTCGATGCAACTGATCGAATCCTTAGCCTCTTTGGTAAATCCCTGAATGTGAGATTTATGTGGTTGCTGATCCTTTTCATCTAGACACATCTTATCAGAAATCTTCTTAATCAAGATATTCACCGAGCTCCTATTGTCAATAAGACTCGTTGCACAGTCGTTGGCCCAATCACAACCATAAATATCATCGTCAATCCTTCGCTGTTGTTTTATTAGATCTGCTTCCTCTATGGTTAACACATCTCACATGGCGCAAGCCTCGAAGAGTTCCATATCACTCCATTTTGTTCCAAATTTTTTCCATGAGATGTGGACATACATATATCATGTTAATAACCAAACCCTGTTTGGTTGTCTTGGCCCCTCTCCACTATGTCTAGCCACGTTGCCTTGAGGCAGTTGCCTTAGAGTCTAGTTATTACCTTACCAGCCTTGCTATGGTCTCTTGATATATTGCTATAGCTTCTTTTTTTGAATCAAATCTTCGAATATATCACAAAGATTTATAAGCTTATTCGTATTATGCCCATTGGTCTCATGAAAACGGTAATACTTACCGGAGCGCTTCTCTTCTTCAATAACCTTCGACAATGAAGGTTTTCGTATTTTTCTCTACCTTTCATAGCAAGGTATATGTTCCTAATGGAATCATTCAACTCCTTGTAGTTCCCATCATGAATGAACATCAAGCACTTCTTTTTTTCTTTTTTCCACCAATGTTATTAAAGTTCTTTCGCTTAATTACGTTTCTAGGATTATTTTTTCCAATGCTACCATCGCCCTTCTTGATAGCCATGCTACTTTGCATGATGCTGCTTGGTCCAGCATGAACACCAGTGCCAACTCCTTGTTGTTCTGCCTCTTCCAAGTGGAAGAACAACTTTGCTTTTCTGTTGAAATATTTTTATCGAGTTTGGCTTTTTCATCCAAAGCCACTTCCAAATAACTATGGACTCCTCCTACCAAAGCCATCAAAACAATCTCTTCCCATTAGTTCATCACCTCCATCACAGTGGCATTGTACCTCTTCAAGAAACTCTTCAAGGTCTCTCTGAACCCCAGGTGTAAGTTTGCTAAGGACACCGCATCCTTTGGCTTCACAAAATGCATCCTACACTTCTATGAAAACTTTTTAGCTGATTAATAAAAGGGCGATATATATTCGGGCTCAAGCCGGTAGAACCATATCGCGGCATATCCCTATAGAGAGTGGGGAAAACATTTACATTTCACAACATCGCTCGTATGTGCACCATCCATGTGCCACCCATACTTTAACTTGTGTTGCATAGGATTAGTAAATCAATTGTAACTCTTCATCATTGGCATAACAAACCTTTTCGAATACAGAGTTGTTATAATATCTCTCGTTAATGTGCTTCGACTAGCCATGGACAACCATCCATTATCCTGTTGTTATTGTTTTTGTTGCAATAATCTCTTTATTATCTTAGTTAGTATGTCATCGCTAACATTTATCCTTGAGTATCAATCGTCATGCGCATCATCGCACTTCCTTGTAGGCTAATGCTCATGGTTCGAGCAGCAATCGTCATTCGCATAGTTGTTTGGCAATGTAGGAACGGACTACATCCTCTTTTAGAATTTATATCTGCATGTTTCTACAGCACTACCTTGAGAACTATTTCCTTGTTCATTACCTCTAGCATTAACATTATCTTATAGCTCATGCTTAGAGTTGCTCAAGTTGAGTCTCCATATTCAATCGTTGCCTACCCATCTAGGTCGGTTGGTGCTGATCGATATTTGATCTAGGATGACTATCCCAACTTTTCCATTTTGCTTCTTTGATGCTCTGGAATACCCCTTTCGCAACTTTTGGTTTCCTTCTTATGCTTTGATCTGATAAACTTCCTTCATTCATAGGAGAAGAATAATCCTTTACATTATGATGCTTGCAACATTCTTTTTGTCAAGGGGCTATGCCAATTTAGCAAATTGATTCTTTAACTCCTCCATAATGGATATCGTCTCTCCATAATTATTATTTTTATCCCAGCCATCACGCAATCTAACTCTACTTTAAAACAACTTCTTGTGGTTGAGATGAAGTTCCTCCTAGATTTTCTGATTCATTTCATTAACTTCATGATCAAAGCTATTATGCTCTTCAATAACAACTCCAGATCTAGTAGCCTTCTTCACATCAATTTCCGTTAGATCCGAGTCGATATTTTCTTTAAATCTTAGTAACAATCAGGTCTGACCTTGAATCTAAGGTTGTTGAAAGCTTAAAAAAATGTTGGTAAAAAAGTTGGTCAGCACCCATAATAGATTGAAAATGAGATAATAATGTACAGAATGAAATTAAGAAAGAAAAGACAAAATTTTTAAATTGGTTGGCCAAAACTTTATGCCTAGGTCAACTATCATTTTTATATTAATTAGTTTTGAAAACACTATCAGATTATAATGATTATCACATTAAAATTGAATAGTTTGGAATATGATACTATTTCCTTGTTTAAGAGTTAAAAATATCAATATAAGTCCTTTTCCACTTATTGTAGGATGTCTATTTATAAACTAGTTCAAGCATGAAATCGGTAGATCTTATTTGAATAAGCAACGATCACTAGATACTAATTTCCAACATGAAGAACAAGTTGAAATGCACGTTTTCCAGTAGTCATCATTTGGTTCTGACAGATATGAATCTGGATCGACCAATGTCTTTGACTTTACTTTTCTATGCTTTGCCCCTTGGAAATGGTCAAAGTTTTCAAACCTTGGGTGATTAATTCATGGAATCCCTGATACTGATCTATATGAATCAATACCGAATGATGTCAAATTATAATACTAGATTTTTCCTACAACTAAAAACATCGAGTCATGCTGGAGTAGAGTAGATCCCATTTTGGCCATATCAGGTACCGATCCATATGGATTAATCGGTATTAATCGATTATAATTTTTATGCACATAGAAAAATTCTTGTGTTCCCCCTCTTTATCTTTACCAAGTTTCTTAATCCATTCCTTCTTCATTTCATAGTCCAGATCCATCAAAATGTCGGTTCGTCCAAATACTGGTGTTTGTACCAAAAATGGGCATAACACTTTTTGAAAGTGTTTGAAGAGATAAAGGTGAAGAATAAAAATGTAAAACGAGGATTATCTAACAAACACTTCAAAAAAAAGTATGAAAATGCACAGAGATACAATGATTTAGAGTGCTTCGGCGTATTGCCTTCATCCACCATGAAGTTTGATAACTTTATTGATATTCACTTGCCGATCACAATTGATTACAATGGATTAGAACGAATAACGGTTCTGAAATTCGAGTACAACAACAGCTATGGAGTGCAAAGTTGAATTCGGTACAGTCTGGACGTCGGATAGCAAAAAGATCCCACTTTTGTAGACCCTGGGGCTCTATTTATAGGCGTAAGTGGCTGATATCTCGCTCAGATCTCGGGAGACTTCTTCTGGCACGTGGGTGGACCTACGCAATCCATCCTACAAAGTTTCGATCCGATCCATGATCGATACGTACGAATTTCGTATCGATCGAGATTTGATCCAATCCAGTTGAAACTTGGCACGAACCTTCCTTATGTCGTACGTAACCTTCTGTGAAAATTTCATAGCATTTGGACTTGTGGATTGCAAGTTATGATCGATGCAAACTTGGTTTTTGTGTGGGCTGTTGCATTCGATTCGATGCCTTCATATCGATAAGTTCGAATCGTTATCGCTCACATGCCTACAAGTTGACGTGGCACTTGATTGTAGGATCGATCCCAAGTTCACGTCGAATTGACCGAGCCTTTTCTACGCACGTGCCTCATTCGAATCGATCAGTAGTATGTTGTTCGCATCGGTCTACAGTTCCTTTCGTATCGATCATTGAAGCTACTTCGTATCGATGGCACTTTGACGGCTTGTACCGATAGCTTCCATCTCAATTCGTATCGATATACACTCGTACCTTTCATATCGATTGAGTATTAACAATTTCGTATCAATGCCCTTTTAAGGGTCACTTTAGCTGGTGATCGATACGAAATGCGCACAAGATGATCGACACGAACCATATACGTACGGTCGATACGAACCATGCATGAGATGATCGATACGAACCACGCACACATAATCAATACGAACTCTTCTCGAGTGATGGATACGAATGGATAGATCAGTGCGAACAAAGGCAAACAATGGATACGAATGAATGGATTTTCTTGATTTGCATCGATCGTAACTTGAGCATATGAACTCCAATTGACTTGAAATTTGGAATGTTGGCTTTTACAGCTTCGCTTGTCATGTTTTGTCAATTGTAGCCTGATCCGGACTCAGACAAAATTTATCGACATCCATAGCAAACATGTGCATATCCAACATTTAAGATGAACGATCTTTGGTCTTTAGTCAATTGCTTGATATCTCATCCAAGCCAAATGGCGTGATAACATTTTCCCCCCATAGTAAGTCTTGTGTGAACATGACGTGCTTTGAAAAATTGCAATTTTCACACCGAATAGTTCCATTTAACTTGTTAATCAGTTATCGTTTTCTTGTTGGAAGTCGTAACCCTTGATTGATCTTTTAGTAATATGAATTGTCGGCTGCCAACTGTTGCACCCTGTATCATTGTAACCGGTTATTGTATGATAGAGATTAGCTATTTTCGTTGTAATCGTTCATCAGGTAGGCATTCAACCTGTGAATTTTGAAATTGAAAGTTAGTCTGACATATATACGCATATGTTAACCCGACTCTCGTTAATGCTCGCGAGTTTACAAGTCGTTGTCAGTTTTCCAGTATCAAATTCCATATCAATCCTCTCTTGAATCGATGTGAAATTCAAGTTGTAACGACACTTGACGATTGTTTTGGAACGCCCCTTCATATCGATCCTCTCCTAGATCGATGTAAAAGGTTGAAAAGCTGTTCTTGTATCGATATAATGCGCATCGATGGCTATGAAATTACCATTCGCACCGATAGTTGCGATTTTTATGGGTCGCATATTGATGGATACGAACAGTACAGCTCGCATCGATGTGTCTTAGATGGAGACGAAAACAATGGATACATATAGGTGCTTCGTATCGATGAAATCCGTGTTGTTGGACACAAATAACCAATTCGTATTGATCAGGGGTAAAACTGGTTGTACTCGGTCATGACGACTGGGAGACGAATTGTTTTCTTCTCTCACATTCGAGCCCATAAAAGCATTTTGAACTTAGCCAAGTTTCCATTCGTCATCGTTTTCACTTTTCACTTCGCAGCGACTCGAAAAGGAATAGAACTATAGAAACCTTCATTCCCAAAACACTCAGTGCTTATCCTCTAATCCAATCCATTCGAACTAGATAAATAGCTAACTAAATCATAAATAGCTAACTAAATCCATCTAAACATGATGAGGCTTGAAACTCGATGCCACCCCATCTGCAATGGTCGTCGATTCCGTCGTCGTGGATGCCGAGATTGGGTTAGAGTGAGGTCTAAGTAACGATAATGGTGTTTGTGCCGATTGGAGAAGATAAAGTATGGAGGGATGGAAGAAATGCTTCGCCCTGCCCTTGCATCGATGGGGAAAAGGAAAAAGAAAAAACCATCGTATCGATCTAGGACGATGGATTCATATCAATTCTAGAGTCAATGGATGGTGGGGAAAGTTCGTATTGATCCTGGCATAGCGTGATCTCGCATGGATGGGGAAAGTCTTGTTTCATATCGATAGATGGGGTAGAAAAACACCATTAACGATCGATAGGAAGTAAGAAATTTTGATCAATACGAACTGACCTCAGGCGATCGATACGAGCTGCTGCTTTATGAACGATATGAAGTGACAGCGTCTAGATCGATGTGAAGGTAATTTCGACGATCAATTCGAAACTAACTTCTCAACCGATGTAAACTCTCTTGCATACTTAAATGCTTGACTCCGACAAGCTTCTCCCTTGCGTAACTTGACTTGATTGTTGAACTGCAAATTTGACTATCCTTCGAAGCTCGTCGATGGAACTGTGATTTAACGAACTTTAACTCGGATAGATCGTTAACGTCTAGATGGCATGGTTGTGATGGTCAGCAATGACGGTCACTCCAACTGAATTTCGAAGTCTCATCGTTTGCTTATCTTTTCATACTCTGTTAAATTTCTCAAGTTATCTGTAGCACTAAATTGCATACCACATCCACACAATACACCTGGGGGATGCACGGGTTTATTGCCGTCTAATAATGATTTGTCATAAGTTAGTGATTTATGGAACCTTCAAGCTCACAACAACAGGAAGTTCAGAGTTCATTTCCTCTAATAATCGAGACACCGGCCATCACAGCCGAAGTCATAGATCCAGCTTCGGATAAGCTACCTGTCGCATTTTTCATCGGTAATCTACCAGACTTTGTTCCTTCTAATGTTTCTGAATACATGTCGAGACGAATATGTTTAAGGCACAGCCTGTCGTTGGACGATGTGCGATTGCCGGGTCCGAATGATAGACCGCATTATCCACATGAAGGGTTTACCGCATTCAATCGTCATGTGTGGACGGTTGGAACACTACCATCATTCAACCAATACGTTAGGGAAGTGTTATCTTTTCTAGGAATCACTCCATCTCAACTACACCCTAACGGATATGCTCTGTTGAATAGTCTATTCATCGTACCCCCGACATCGATCGAGATTAGATATTTATTCAACATCAAGGGCCAGGGAGATAGCCCTTCTTTCACATTCCTGGAAGCAGTCAGAAACTGTCAAGTAGTTACGGGGTCTTGGACCAGGCTAAGTTACTTCAAAACAGAATGGTTTTATGTTCGATGCCCCCAGGATTCGCCAGCCGATGGTTATACCGACATAAGTACCGCAATCTTCTCAAGTAGCTAATAAGATGATCATAACTGATGCCAAACTTATATCTCCTTTTCCTTTACAGCTATGATTCCATGGCCCGAAGGTGCGCATTTCAAAGAGATAGTTTGGGTTCTTCAAGAAGTCCTGAGTGAAGAGAGGGACATCGACTCGGTTTTGATAGACAGAAATTTGAGAATCAATGGATTGACTGAGCGTAGCCAAAATATAAGGCTTGAAAGAATGCTAAGGGCTATCTCGAAGAAACGAGCTAAGTGTAAGACGTCCAGATTTGTTATGACCGAAGGGGTTGATCCAGAGAGAACGCCCACTAATAATGAGCTTGTGGTCGGGCCTTCTGATGCCTGTTAGGGTTCCGAAGAAAAGAGAAAAGAAAGGCAGACGCTTTCAAACGTTTTAAATCTGGAAGAGGGAAATCTGCAATCATGTCTCTGCCTATTCTTGGAATTAATATTTCGATGGCTCCTCCCTCGTACGTGGAAGACCTTTTCGAAGGGATCATTGATATTCCAATCTCGGATTACGTGTCTTTCCAACATGATGTCGGATTGGAGGAGCTTCAACATGCCGTAGACTTAAGCGAGTTTCTTCCCACTAGTGTGGCCGACACTTCTAGTTGGTTGGGGGGTTGCATATACATATACACTTCACGACACTACACAATTTCCGACCATAAGTTGTTTACTTTCGAAGATTACTAACTCCATTCTTCTTTTACTTTGCAGATACAATGTCCAACCGAGGCTCGATGTTAGGGAGTCTTCGAAAAGCTCATTGATCTTTCACATATTATGAGTCATGCAAGAGAGAGGCGGATAGAGACTATGATCGTGGAAAATCCAGTCGGGAGCGAAACGATAGAGATAGGGAGTACAGGCATCAATCCCAATCTCATTCTCCCCCTCCTAGAAACCCTGTACAGCCTCCTATTATATCTCACATCCTCCAAAAACTTCACGGCACAAGCCGTCTTCTCATGTTACAAGGCCTGAAACTTATCATCACAAAACTGAAATAGCGGCTCCCATAATTGCAGAGCAGATCCCTACCGAGCCTACAAGGGAATGAGCGATTAAAATAGCCCAATTGAAGATGGATTTTCCAGATATCTGCTTTGATGGTTATATTTTCCCCCCACACTTAATAGAATTCCAACAGAGGCTAAGAATACGATGCATGACTACATCCATGAAATTTACTTTCAATACAAGGAGTGGGGGAAGGCCACGAAAAAAGCATCAAAGGTGGCCTTTGAGCGAGCAGCTGTCACTAAGAAGTTGGAGAAGGAGCTTGCTCAGAAGGACCATATCATCTAGGTGCTCAATACTGAAGATGAGTCCTCCTGAAAATAAGAAACGGAGGCCCTTAAAAAGGCCAACGAGGCCAACTCGGCCATGGAGAGGATGAGGCAATCACACAACGCCTTGGTGGAGGAAATGGGTCATCGGAACACCACCGTCACTACCGAGCCAGATGCGGCCCTCAAAGAGCTTAATGAGCTTAAGTCCAAACTTTCTAAAGTCATTAAAGAGAGGGACGACACCAACACCGCAGCAAAGGAGGCATGTCATCAAGCCGTGGTGCTTCAGGGTGAAAGGGATGCGGTGGTGGCCAAGGTTCGCACGGTGGAATCCAAGGTTGAGGGGAAGGTTCGGGTGGTAGAGTCTAGGCTGGAGGCTGATATAGAAGACCTTCTCGTCACCTACAACGCTAACGTGCTGAAACATAGAAATTTGGCCTGGATCGAAAACCATTCGACACATCTCTATAATGCTTGGAGCCAGTTGGTCGAGGAGGAAAAGGCGGTGCATCTCGATGAATCATTCGATGAGTTCGAGAATTGCATGCTGACCAAAGATGAAAGGAAGATTCTCCACGAGTCAATGATTTCTCATGAAATGGATAAGCTCGGCACGTAACATCAGGAGATTATGGAAGGTGTAGGTGTCGAGTATCACACTACGAGCCTAGAGATTACTGCTCCACCTTGATCTGAACCTATACCAGCGATTGAGCTCCAGTCTATTCCTGCTTATAATTCAGAACAGCCGCAGCTATCCCCTATTGAAGAGCACACTTCCAAATCCATTCCGTCATCCATGAGGCAAACTGAGGAAGGCACTCTGAACAAATCTCTTGTGCGCTCGAAATAAGGAACTTGTCTTGAAGCGTTTACTAATAGTCTCTCTTATTGTTTGCCCAGTGACTGGAGTTAAACTGATAGCGCCTCCTACAACCCAAGAATCATACCAAGTGCAGGAGGCCATTATTACTGAAGCGACTACCACGACAACGACTCTGCCGATCGATGGAACACGGGAGTTCTTTCGACGAGTAGATGATGAATGAACTCCTTGGTCACCACAGTGACCCCTTTGCGGACTTACCATTTGTCTAAGTGGACTCGTACCTACTTCCGGCTCTTCAATGCAGACCGCTGCTACCACCAGCGAAGCTCAATCGATTCGCGAAGAAGAAATATTGGCCGAAATCAGTGCTTAAATGGAGGTAGTGACACATGGTGGTAGTTCTGAAGTGGAATGGCGGCTCCTGGCCCAGCTCCGCTGAGAATGATATCACCTGGTGGTACAATTGTTGATACGAGTGTGCCTATTCCACCCCTTGTAGTAGATCTGACTCCTCCGACTCCACAAGCAGAAAGTATTCCCATACACTCAAGTTCGGAGGAGGATGTTGAGATCATGCTCCTACTTGGAGACCGTCCGTCAAAAGGCAAGAGCTCAAAGTGGAAAATCATTAGCGGCTCCAATGGGTCTACGCCAAAGAAGAAGCCGAGGAAGAAGAAAGAGTAGATCGGTCTCTTCGGCGCATTTTTTAGTAGATAGAAATTTGTTTTTGATTTCCTTTCGTAGGCAGTGTATAGATGCGGGTTTGGCCCCTGCTAGTAGGAATTTTGGAAAAACTTATACATAAACTTCATTTACAGTTACTTGAAATGAATTTTTTTTGGCTTTGACTCTATTACTGTCTTTCATGCTTAGTGTTTCAGTATTTTTAGTCCAGTGCACTTGTGGAGTTTCAACCATTAAGTCGAGTTCGTTTTATTTGTCAAGTCCAAAAATTATAGGCACGAGTCATGACTGCAGATTAAGTTGAACTCTGACGCTGCACTGCTTCGGTCAATGGTTAACACTTAAGTTCTACCCCTGTCCCGGGGTTGAGTTGCAAAGATAGGCTAGCGATTGCAGTTTGCGCTCATTTGTTCGAGCTTAACATCATCGAATCGATGCTAAAACAAGTGAGAGTTGAGTGGTCGAATCACACTCGCTCACTTAATAATGATTGCGTTCACACTCCGGGGATCTGCATTCTTAACTTCGGCGGTCAATCACGCCTGTTTAAGTTTTAAGAACGTGTCCATGCTTTGGGGACTTAGGTTAGTTTATGAGTGGTCATTCGCACTCGAGTTATGTTTATACTCTGACCACACTCTGGGGACACAGAGTTATTTGTGATCGATAATCTTGTTCGCACATTGGGAATCCGGAGACAATCGACATTTGTACTCTAGTTCGCACTCCGGAAACTTAGATTTGGTGTTTGCACTCCACCTTGCACTTTGGGAACTCGGAGTTAACGTTTATACTCTAACTCGCACTCTGGAAACTTGGAGTTGGCGTTTGTACTCTAGCTCACAATCTGGGAACCTAGAGTTGATGTTTATATTCTAACTCGCACTCCGGAAATTTGGAGTTGACTGACAGATGGTCGGTCACATCTGTTTAAGATTTTAGGATTTCGTCCACGCTCTGGGAACGATGGATTTATCAGGATCATGGATGGTCGATTCAAATCCACCCCAAGCTAACAAGTGAGGTCGTTAGATGGACGGATCCATCCTCCTCGAACTTGGTTAGGATACGGTAGAAGTTGTTAGGTGGACGGGTCCACCCTCTTCGGAACCGTACTTATGAGTTTATACTCCAACTCGCACTCTACGAGTATGGAGTTAGTTAAAAGATTGTCTTGTATCAATCCTTTTTTGACTTTAGTTAGTGACTTGCCCCCGATCTTGGGTTTCACTTAGCGAGTGACCGGTCATATCACAGTCACTCCCTATTTGAATAAATTCCTCCATATGATGGAATTTAGCTCTTCGTGCGTCGTGATGGTTGTATGTTACATTCAATAAATCACTGCTCTGCTTCGAAGAGATGGCATTTTATTGCTTAAATGAGAAAATATGGAAAAGTCAGTTGCCTCGTTACAAATTCACATTTCAAAATGCAGAAACAAATTGCAAATGAAAAATAGACTAAATAAGTAAAGTCTATCATATGTAGTAGCAACGGAGACTCTCACTCTTCCAGGCTCTCGGCAAAGTAAGACTCTCAATGGTCGATAACTTAAATTTTCCATCTCCGTGTTTTCGTGCAACCGCATACGGTCTTTCCTAAGTCGGTTTCATGTGCGAAGGAACCGGGTAAATCCTCTTGAGGATGAGATCGTCGAGTTCAAAGGTTCGTGGTCGGACACAGGAAACGGGCGACTCGACTTCGATATGCGGCTGCCCTTAAGTTAGCCTCTTCATGTTTTTCATCTAACAAATCCAAGGATTCAGCAAGTAATGTGGCATTTTTCTTCGGATCACAATAAGTCACACAATGAGAAGGTAATTCCATCTCAACTGGGATAACGGTTTCTGAACCATAAGATAGAGAAAATGAAGTGTGTCCGGTCGTAAACTTATGGGTTGCCCGGTAAGCCCTCAAAGCCATAGTAAGTTCATCAACCCACTTGCCCCCAGCCTTTTCTAGTTGCTTCTTTAGAATAGACTTGATAACCTTATTAACAGCTTCAACCTGGCCATTCGCTTGAGGGTGTGCAACTGCAGAGAATTTCTTGTGGATGTGGAATCGTTGGCAGAAATCCTTGAATTCAACGCTGTCGAATTGGGTTCCGTTATCGGTGATGATGGTATGTGGGAGACCAAATCGGCAGACGATGTCGCGAACTATAAAGTTGATCACCTTCTTTGTCATGATTGTTGCAAGAGATTCAGCTTCAGCCCACTTGGATCAACTGCGACGATGGTGTACTTCGCACCACCTTTGGCCAGATGAAGAGAGCCAATGATATCAATGCCCCATACTGTAAACGGCCATGAACTGACCATTTGGGTTGTCTCAGTAGGTGGGGCTCTAGGAATTCGAGCATGCTTTTGACATCTATCACATTTTATGGCGTAATCTGCTATGTCACGTTTACAATTGGCCAATAATATCCATATAGCGAGAGCTTGCCCCCCGATGTGATCGCCACATTCTCCTTCGTGTACATCATGTAACACTCGTTTAATTTCATCGTGTGCGATACATTGGAGGAGAGGAATGGAATATCCTCTTCTATACATGACTCCATTCTAAATGGTGAACCACAAAGCTTTCCGAAGAATCCGTCTCTTCTCACTTCCTTGCTCAGGCAGCGTCCCATGCTCGATGTAATTTCGATACGAAGTCATCCACGGCTCCTTACTGGGAGTGATTCTAAATACACTATCTGTCTCCATCTGATCAATGCTTGGGGAGGATAATGTTTCAGCAAGAACGAGTCCCATTTGCTGGGCTTCGCCGGTTCTTGCTAATTTCCCCAATGAATTAGCCTTTTGGTTGTGCTCACCGGGTATGTAGAAGATGACATAATAATCAAACTAATTATGTATTTCTTGGACTCAAGCTAGATAAGTAGCTGTTGAATATGCGCTTATATGATTTTTGTTTGATGATAATAAACATATATACATTCGTTTAAATGTATTTGATAATATACTATTTTATTTTTCACAAATTAAATAAATATTTGCTGAATAAAACAAATAACACAGAATTTGAATTCAAGCAGAAATTTTATTCAAACAAATATTTATTACATTTTTGAATAGTACAAATTCAAGCTCTCACTATACACTATACAACTTTGATACAAATTCAATTACATCACAATTTCACATTTACAAATGTCCTCACTACATATCGCTCATTCACTCATATTTTAATCTTCAACTTCATTCCAGTTTTGAATCCAGCATCTGAGCAATCTGCAAAAATATTCACTAACGCAGTAAAATTGAAAATAAAATATTTTTGCAATATAAAATAAAAGATGGATTTTGAAAATATTATTTGCCTCAGTTATTTGGGTTGTTCGTCATCATTTAAATTTGAATTTATCATACACGAACAGCTAGTGACATACACAGTGTATCACTGTATATGCCACAAGGCCGTGCACACCGAAATATACACTTGATCGATTTACAGGGACAAGTGAGCACAGGTCAAACCCAAATACAGGATTCAACTCAAGTGCAATAAAACAATGTCATTCAGCACAAGGTCAAATCCAAGCCGGATTCAACTCAGGTGAAAATTAGAAAAATAAACAATGCAAAGGTCAAGTCACCACTCAACTCAGTGCATCAACCAAGTTAAGGCGACGTGAAGTCAGCAAACTACAAGTACAATGCTCAATGCACAGTAATGCAATGCCACAGCAAACAATGGTTCAAAACATTATATCAAACAGCGGCAAAAGCATGTACATTGATGCACACATCCATCAACACACTCAAGTGACTCAACAATGCACAAGTGACAGCGAACATGACAGCAAGCTACAGTGCATAATGGTCAACACAGCTACAATGAAGCAGCAGTAATTTGAATGCAACGAAGACCAACAGCCCCAACAGAAATATGAAATGAATCAAAGCAATGATCAGAGAACATGCATGAAGACTGAATGAAATGCACAGCATGCATTGTTGAATATGTGTTACAGTGGTGATGCAAGTGCTAACCAGAATGAAGTACAATACAATTACAACTGACTACATGCAGGAGAACAAACACAATGAATCAGAGATTACAAACTCGAGTGTGCAAGTGAACATGACAGGAAACAGTTCAATATGAACTGATGAAACAGTACCAATGAACATGCAGTCAAACTCAGTGACAACATACAAGTCAGACTAACATAATGCAAGACAGTGGTCATAAATGGAATAACAACATCGAGCCAGAGCCGTCAAGTTCAAATATCACACAAGTACAGGCCGCAACAGTATGCACCAGTTCAAACATTTATCAGAGAGTATATGGAAGGGTCAGTGATACAAGGCAATACACAAGAGCATACAAGTGCAACACAAGAAACAGATAGAAATGAACTTATGAAGCAGTGCAAGTGCAAATCACCAACTACAAGACCTCAAGTGATATGGTGAAGCAGCATGTAATGACATTATATACAAATGTAAAGAACAATGGTGATGCACTGCAGATATCCAGACAGCAAGCACATGTATCCAAGTACAAGCTCGTGTCGAAGTTACCAAAGTCAGCATGAAATTTTACAGGGCAATCAACAGAGATGAACAAGTGCAAACTGAACAACTAATACAAATGAATGAACATACATATATGGAACAAAACTGCAGAATGCAAATGAACTCGACCAAGTACACAAGTGCTACAAGCAGCAATGTGCAACTGCAAGTGAACAAATATGCATATACCAGTGATGCAACTAAGCACAAGTCAATTACTACATAACAACAGTCAGTACCAACATGGACAGAAGGCAGTGAAACCCAGAGCATATGAAATGCAGACTAGAAGTGCAACTGCAATGGATACCAAAATGTTCAAGATTGCTAGAACAAAGCTACAGGAATGCAGACAGTGGCCGAAGCAAATTTACAAAATGTCGAAGCCGTGGAAGCATAACAAAGCCAAAAATCGTCACAGTCAATATTGAACGAGTCAATAATCAAAACCCTGTCAACCAAGCCGTGGGGATCAAGCATCAAGTATACGAATTTGACAAAGTCAGATTAATCATCAATCGTTCAAGCATAATCAAGCGGCAGAGAAACGAAAATAACAAATTCAAACATGATTATACGAACGAAAATAAAGGAGATCGAACTCCTATAAATACCCAAAATCATCATCGGCATAATGTATCGAGTTCGAGAAAGCCAAAATCAGCAGAGCAAAAGGAATAAAACACATACCAGAAAATTACATACGAACTCGATCCAAATCGAAGAGCCGTGAGCTAATAGAAGAGAAACGAAGTCTACAACTATCTGTATCAAGCGGCAACTTCAATTTGCACAAACCCTAATTTGGAAATCAGGGACGAAGCCCTAAATTCAGAACCGAGAGGAACGAAAGAGAAGAACGGCCGCCATTTTTCACAAGGAGATAAAGGAACGGGCTAACAAATAGTGAAGGGGGCCGGCCTTGTTTATGTTAAAAAGGGGTTTTAAAAATTATAATAAGGGTTTTATTTTAAATTAGGGTTATTTCAATTTAAAATTGTTTTTAATTTGTATTTTCTTTTAAACCGTTTTTAATTTTCTAGTCGTGTGACTAGGGGACAAACTACGGTGTGTAGTTTGGGAATTCGCAACTCGGTGGTTGAGTTGTGGTCAGGGTTTTGAGCGTAGAGTTAGATTAGTCAATAGCGGGTATAGAGAGTTTACGTGTGTAAGCGAGGGACTATCTAATTTCTAGTAGAAACCTTGGGGGCAGCACGTAGGCAGGTTTTTGCCGAAGCTGGGTAAATTCTGTGTTGTTCTGTTTTTTCTGTTATTTATATTCTGCAATATCTGTGCTGCTATTCTGTGATCTGAATTGAAATTAATTAATAAGCTTCCACGATTAATTTTTATAATTTATACCATCACCCTATTCACCCCCCCTCTAGGGTGAAATCGATCCTACAGTAGCCAGTCTTCGATCGTTGGCCTGATATTCACCCCGAACTTGGCATTCAATTAATTGTGAATCACAATAAACTTCCACAGCAATAATTCTCAAATAGCGAGCGAGTTTCAATCCAGCAAGCAAGGCTTCATATTCAGCTTCATTATTGGTCGCACTAAAATAAAATTTTAGGGCATAGCATATGGATCGGCCTTCAGGGGTTTCAAGTATTACTCCAACACCCAAGCACCGATTGTTTGATGCACCATCAATATGAAGCTTTCAGATATATTCGGGAGATTTACTGGCCTCGGGCAAGTCCTTTAGAACGTAAATTCAGCTATGAAATCTGCTAGGACTTTCCCTGGATAGCTTGCCTCGGAGTTTAGGTAATGTCAAACTGGCTCAGTTCAATGTTCCATTTGAATAACTAACCAGATGTCTCAGGCCGCGTAAGGACCTGTCGTAACGGATGATCGGGTGTAAAAAGTGATGGGATGAGCCTGGAAATATGGACGGAGCTTCCTTGAGGCAATAACAAGGCAATAAGCCAATTTCTCTAGCTTCGGATAATTTCTCTCTGCTCCAGTTAACCATTTACTAACATAGTAGATTGGTTTCTGTACTTGGTCTTCCTCCCGAACTAACGCTGCAATGATTGCATTTTCTGATACTGCCAGGTAAAGGTATAATTGCTTGTGATCGATGGGCTTTGACAAAATCAATTGTGTAGAAAGATGTTGAATCAATGCTCGGAATGCGCCTTCACACTCCATGGTCCATTCAAAGTATCGTCTTCCTTTTCAGATCAAATCAAAAAAGGGAATGCACTTGTTGGTGGACTTTGAAATGAACCTGCTCAATGCTGCTACCTTCCAGTTAAGGCTCTAGACTTGGTTCATGGAGTTTGAAAGATTTTCGATTGCCCAAACCTTTTCGGGATTTGCTTCGATTCCTCGAGCGTTGACGATGAACCCTAGGAATTTTCTGGATGCGAATCCAAAATGACATTTTAGTGGATTGAGCTTCATCTTGTATTCTCGAAGGATGTTGAACATTGATTCCAAGTCTCTTACAAGATCACTGGAGAATCGCGACTTTATCAACATGTCGTCCACATATACTTCCATGGTCTTCCTGATCTGGTTGGCAAACATCCGGTTGACTAGTCGTTGGTATGTTGCCTCGGCATTCTTGAGTCCGAAAGGCATGACTTTGTAGCAGTGGAGTCACAGATTGGTCACGAAGCTAGTATGTTCTTGGTCGGGTAAGTGTATGGGTATCTGGTTGTAACTGGAATAAGCACCATAAAAGATAATAACTCATTCCCAACCGTTGAATCTACGAGATGGTCAATTCGGGGAAATGGAAATCTGTCTTTCGGGCAAGCTTTGTTTAAGTCAGAGCAATCAACATACGTCCTCCATTTCCCATTTGGATTTCGAAAAAGTATGGGAATGGATACCCACTTCGAGTATAAGGCATCTCAGATAAACCCATTCAATTTCAACTTATCGACCTCTTCTTTAAGGGCGGCGGATCTCTCTGGATCCATACCATGTCTTTTCTGCTTGATCGGGATATACCTCGGGTCAATATTCAAGGTGTGGCTCGCGATGTTCAGCAAGATCTCACACATATAAGAATGCATCCAGGCGAGTGCGTCGAGATTCGCCTGGTGAAATTCAACCAATTCCTATTGCGTTTGTTGGCTTAACTAAGATCCAACCTTTATCATCTTTGAATCGTCACCATCGTTGATCGGGACATCGATCGTTAGATCGGCCGAGGAAGCTTGACTATCTTTGGTTTTGCCTTTAATTTCAGTGTCTCTTGGGTCAAGGTCCCTCTAGAATTGGTTGGGGTGCCCGAGCATGGGCCCATTCACCTATTGTCAATTATCAGCAAAACGGACGGAGAGAGATTTCTCTACACCCTATCCTTTCTCTTTTCGCTGCGCCTCGCGTAGCTCAGCAACATAACAGGCTCATCCAACAGCCTGATCTTCTTGAACGACTCCGACCCCACAATAGGTGGGGAATTACAGAGTCAAGCACCATGGGGCAATAGCTGCCCTGAATTCAGCAAGGGCCGGTCGGCCTAAAAAAGCATAGTAAGGGGAATCTATGTCCAAACAACAAATTGCAGTACCTGGACTCTCCAGCGTTCTCCAACTCCCAACTCCACTGGATGTTCCACCACTCCAATAGGTATAGTAGCACTTTCAATAAAGCCATGGATTCGAGACTGGCAGGATTTCAAATCTTTGGCTTCCATCTTCATCAAATCATAAGCTCGCTTAAACAAAATATTCTCGGAGCTTCCACTATCAACCAAGATCCTCTTCATCCAAGCAAGACCTACTTGATCAGATATGACAAGTGGATCAATAGTGGGGACATCGACCTTATCAGTGTCTCTGTTTCGGAACACGATGTCATCGGTCATCATCTTATGTTGCTTGGCCGGAGCCCCATCATCACAACTACTACAACACTCGAAGTCTGCATGCCTAATAGAGCTGGCATAGACTCCATTTCCCTCTAGCTTCGGTCTGCTGGATGAGGACCATCACTTATTGTATTTAGTACCAACCTCCCGTCGGTACGAGCGGGTTCCTCCTATCTTTCCTAGTTTGATGCACAATTTTGAGTTGATAGGCCCGCACCTCCTGATTGCAACGCCCGCACAAACTGATCCAACTTCCGTTCTCTAATTAATTTCTTGATGAGATCTTGCAAATGACGACGCTCATTTGTATTGTGGCCATAACTCTCTTGAAACCTACAAAATTTTCCAGTTTGCATTTGCCTCTCCGGTGATGGATTCGGAGCAGGCTTCTTGTACTGCATAGTATTGCAGATTTGTAGATATACATTCTCCAACGATGTATTCAGTGGAGTGTAATTATCAAACACTGGAGCTCTAAGTTGCGGACCGTGGTTTTGATCTCGTTTTTTGTTTTGATTGCCATTATTCCTTTGCTGAGTTTGCTTGTTTTAAATGTTCAACTGAACCTTTCCGGAACTCTCCTCGGACTGCTTGACTGCAACATTACTTTGAATTACTTCACCACTAGGCCCTACGTCATCCTTCTTCCTAGACTGCTTCACATCCTCCCTTCTTAAGAATTAGGCTGTCTTGGAGTAGAAACGGTCTAATGACCCCGGAGGCTTTCCAGCTAACCAATTTCCAAACTTGGATTCAGGATCAATTACCTTGGTCAATGCCATCAAGATAGAGTTGTCATTCGGAGTTCTTATCTCTGCACACGCAGCATGAAACCTCTCTAAGTAGCGTCTGAGTGTCTCTCCAGGAGCTTGAGTGGCACTAGATAGAGTGTTAACGTCCTTTGGCCTCACAACATGCATTTGAAACTGCTCAACAAACTTAGTTGCTTGTTGGTCAAAGCAAGAAACAGATCAGGGAGGCAAGCGAGTGAACCACGTAATAGTAACGCCCCCTAAAGAAATGGGGAAACTACGGAATTTTACTACATCATCAGCCCTTGTAGCATTCATCAGCCATTTGTATTTCAAGATATGTTGATTCAGATTAGAACTTCCTTCATAGATGGTAGGGCCGACATCCTAAATCGCCGAGGGTGTTCGGCATATAGTATCTCATCTGTAAAGGGAGTATGACTCTGGGAGATTCCCCAGTCATCATTTGTGAGGCCTTTACTCTCTCTAATCATCTAAAGAATCATAGTGGAGATGTTTGGCATCTGTACATTCTATGCACGTTGAGCCAAAGTGTGGTTGGGTTCCACAATGCAAGTTTGGACTGGACGTTGTTGACGGTCCATGTCTCGCACTCTTGGTTCCAAGTCTTCAAGGACGTATGGTTTGAGAGTACATCCACGTTGATGATGGTTCAGATCTAGTAGATTCCAGGCATCAACCTCTGGTTCAACGGCGGTTGTGGTAGCGCAGTTGTCTGTGGTGTAGTGAGGAACAGTACCTCCCCGGGAGGAGGGTCTGGTCTGGAAGCTGGTCGATGGGCCAACTCTCAGTTGTCCTACGTTCAGAGTAGGTTGATGTTCGGTGGCTTGGGTGTAGCTTACGTCAAGTCTTAGGCATGTAGATCTGTGATGATAGTCAGATGAGGCTGAACTTTCGGTGGATGAGTAAGAGGCATGATCCCTCCTAGATCTCGTACGCCTTTGGCGGTTTAGCTGGTTGGTCAGCTCTGCGTTGGCATGCCGTTGCTCAGTCAGTTGTTGCCGACTCTGGGTCAACTCATGAAGCAGCATCTGAAACTCTTTTCTAGTAACTGACCTGACGGATCTGAAAGTCCGGCAGAATCTGGTTGGATGGAGATAATTGTGCGGGATTCTGTCTATTCCATCCTTCTTGATCTGCAACTGTAGAGGCGGTCCTTGTGCTAACCATGGCGAATAGTGAAGTCCTTTTCTAGATTTTATGCAAATCTGAATAGGTTGGATGGATTCTGAACTTGAAATCTGGATCTTCTTCTTGGATTTATGCAATCGGGTATCGATAGTGATCCAAGGAGCAGGAAAAAAATTGTATTTTCTCAGTGAAAGCACCAAAGTGTTTGTACCAAAAATGGACACAACACTCTTCGGAAGTATTTGAAGAGATAAAGGTGATGAATAAAAATGTAAAACGAGGATTATCTAACAAACACTTCAAAAACAAGTATGAAAATGCACACAAACACAGTGATTTAGATTGGTTCATCGTATTGCCTACGTCCACCATGAAGTTTGATAACTTTATTGATGTTCACTTGCCGATTACAATGGATTACAGTGAATTACAGGTCTGAAATTCGAGTACAACAGCAGGTATGGAGTGCAAAGTTGAATTCGGCAGAGTTTGAATGTCGGAGAGCAAAAAGATCCCTCTTCTGTAGGCCCTGGGGCTCTATTTACAGGCATAGGAGGCTGATATCTCACTTAGATCTTGGAAGACTTCTTTTGGCACATGGGTGGGCCTACGCGATCGATCCCATGAAGTTTCGGCCCGATCCGTGATCGATACAAACGAATTTCGTATCGATCAGGATTTGATCCAATCGAGTCGAAACTTGGCACAAACCTTCCCTAGTTCATACGTAAGCTTCTGTGAAAATTTCATAGCATTTGGACTGTGGATTACAAGTTATGATCGATGCAAACTTAGGTTTTGTATGGGCTGTCGCGATCGAATCGATGCCTTTGCATCGATCTGTTCGAATCGTTATCGCTCACGTGCCTGCAAGTTGACATGGCACTTAATTGTAGGATCGATCTGAAGTTCACGCCAAATTGACCGAGTCTTTTCTACGCACGTGCCTCATTCAAATCGATCAGTAGTATTTTGTTCGGATTGGTCTGCAGTTCCCTTCGTATCGATCATTGAAGCTACATCGTATCGATGAAACATTGACCACTTTGTATTGATATATTCCACCTCAGTTCGTATCGATGTACACTCATACCCTTCATATCGATGGAGTATTGACAGTTTTGTATCGATGCCCTTTTAAGGGTCACTCTAGCTGGTGATCGATACGAAATGCACACAAGATGATCGACACGAACCATGTACAAATGATCGATATGAACCATGCATGAGATGGTCGATACAAACCATGCACAAATGATCGATACGAACTCTTCTCGAGTGATGGATACGAACGGATAGATCGGTGCGAACAGAAGCAAATGATGGATACGAATGAATGGATTTTCTTGATTTGCACCGATCGTAACTTGAGCATATTAACTCCGATTGACTTGAAATTTGAAACTTTGGCTTTCACAGCTTCGCTTGTCATGTCTTCTCAATTGCAGTTTGATCCGGACTCTGACAAAATTTTCAACATCCATAGAAAATTTCGCATATCCGACATTTACGATGAGCGATCTTTGGTCTTTAGTCAATTCCTTGATATCTCGGCCTTGCCAAAAGGTGGGATAACAACTGGACAAGACATATTAATTAAATTATAAATAAATCAAACTTATATAATTATATATGTATAAATATAATATAAGTAGAATTATAATAAATCCAAATAGATTTTTGGAATAAATAAATGTGTATGCTACGTGTACTGTGATTTTAGATGTGTTTGACACTTGAATCGTGAGGGTATTTCATAAGAGATATACTACTCCTTAAATGCATCACCCAAAATATATAAAGATTACGAATCTTTAATATAGTTCCCCTATCATTATATGTTAATAGATTACTTTCGTACACTCTAGTTTTTTTGCAAAACTCAAACTAGGGTTGTTATGGAGTAATATTAATATATTGCTTAGACAAGGTACAATTAATACATGTATTTATTGAGAAAACTCATGGTACTTGCATTATACTTAGGTATTTAAGAAATTATAGGTAACGGTGAATGATCTTTTTTAAGATTTTGAGACGACTCAAGGTCCAGACTGAGATTATGGCAAAGACTATGGTTAGGAGTTTTATATGATACACCGGATAATGAGTTATCATCAATTGTGGGCTTATGAGTTATTAAGAAAACTCAATGTCAGAACCCTAAGGGAAGTAAGTCCTAACACTCACTAGAGAAATTGAATGATTTCTATATCTCTCTTAATGTTTTGCGGAATATAAAAATATAATGGAAGCCTTATTAGAAAATTTAAATGATTACATTTAACCATTCTTATATTTTTAGAACATATGCTATACAAAATTAAAACTGTCTGCTTTGATAAATTTGAGAAAATAGTATAACTGTTAATATCTTTTTATTAATTGAAACATAACTACTGAACTGAATTAACATACAAATATACTTATAAATAAATCGTTTGGTATATTGTCACTTCAAGACCCCGCAAGAGCCAAATTATACAACTACTAAATACATTCATACATTAGTCACTTAAGGGTTTATTTGCCTAATGTCGTTATTATATTTTACGAGTTTTAAACTCTAAAGCAATACAAGAATCCAAATATTTACTCCATGTTTGAACACATATAAATATTATGTAGTGAATAGTCTTATTTTGCAATGCACGAAATCTCTATGAAAATAGATCATTCAAAGTGAGTAAGTAAACCACGGTGCAAGATGCTTTGTTCAGTTGAATATAACGAGTATCTTATTATGTTACAAGCAATGCATATTCCGAACTACTAGACAAACTTAGGAATTCGATTACTAAAATATTAGTCTGGTCAGTTTATTTTTGAGCAAAGAGCATGATATTTTTAAATGTAAAGGATGTCAGAATGCCTCTATAAAGAATTTAATGTAGTCTTGAAGTAAGGATTTCCTTTGAGTCGATCAACCATATGAATGGAAAGTGAACATAAGAGAATGAGCGTAACTTAGGCACAATTGGTATGAAGAGGGTGAATGCTAATCTTTGCTTTATGAAGTGACATCGAAAATAAATCATATAAAATACTAGTAGAAACTTAAGACGATACGAGAAATGTGATTTATATTCGTAATAGAATTTCATATAAAAAAGCTATTGTCCACGAGAGTTATTTCTTTAAGTTCAAAATATTCGATCCAAAACTATTCGATTGTACACTAGATATAGTGCATGAAACAATGTTTATGTTAAGTGACTAGATGAAGCTTTGTATTTGATAGTTGTTATTGTAACGGCAGAAATAGTAGAAGCATACCATATGACACTTATTAGTGGAAGCATCAAATTATGAATGATTTCCTTTATGCACATGCACAAACACATACAAAGCAAGTATTATTTATGAAATAATAACTGTTTTTCCGTATGGATTGAAAATAGATATAGTTTTATTTTAATATGAATATATTTAAGTTCATTATAAGATAAATCTATTATAATAATGGTATTTATTTTCATAACAAAATGATGCTTTAGCTATAGAAAACACAAAAGTATCTAAAAAAATTCAACTGGTTTGGAAATTTTAGACTAAGCCATATCTTTAAGAAATAGTTCTTTCACCATATGATTATGAATCATATGATACCAGTGAATTATATCTTAAACGGTTAATGGAAAAGCACTATTTCAGTAGGAATGACAAAAGAGTTGATGAATTCTTTGAATTGATATATAAATATATGAAATCCAAGGTCTAATAATACCACAATAAATTATCTTACTTCATTGTATTCACCGATGAATTATTATACACATGAACATGTATATTTGATACACAAGCAGTATATATATGATAAATTTATAGAATATAAAATGGAAGTAGAAATATAACATGTAAAAATTAAAAAAATTCAATCTGATCGAATATGTGAGTATACTGGAAAACAGTTTCGAATGTACCTAAAAATGAATATAATTCAGTCTAAAAATTCACTTCTCCCTATGATACATAATAATATATCGATAAGGTGTAATCAAAGTTTGTTGGAAAAAGTACAATTGATGATAAGTGAAGTTGAGTTAACTTCTTTCTTTTAGGATGTGTATTTAAGAGTAAGTATATCTGATAAATTTAGTTTCATCCAAAGCATATTTTACAAGATCATATTCATATAAGATACGGGTTGATATAGAACTTCGATCTTAAATCATTTAAGATGTGTAGTTTTCTAACTTATGTTATAAACATAATTTCGTAAAATCAAAATTGAATTAATAATATGTAAATACAAAGGCATTTCATAAAACATTTCTGAATGTTTGTTCCGTTATACTGAGAAACAATTGTTATTTCAAGAAACACCACTTTCACGATGAAGGAATTTCTTTTAGAAATGTGTGGTAGTAAAATGAACTTAGATATGATGCAAACACTAACATGAAAACTGATTACATAAGATGAAATAAAATTAACTAGCCTAGGATGGACATAATTCATTAGAATGTCCAATAAGAATTCTCATACATTAAGGAGAAACTATGAGTTCCTTATCAATGTCGAGAAAAAGAAATTTTGATAATAACAATTTCCTCAGTTGTCAATAAATCACGATGAGTATGGCTTATGTGATATGAAACAATGCTTCAAATCTAAAATGGATTCCAAGAACATTATCAAAATACTATTTTAGTAGTTGTATCCAAAATGATATGATCCATTGGTCGCAAGTGTGTCTTGGAAAGGATAAATGCAATTGGAATATAGTAAGCAACATTGATGTGAATAACCTTGCAACTTTCAATTATTGAAATTAGTGTAATAGATTCGTCAGTCGACACGTTAAGTTATTTAGAGATATAATCAAAATTATCTTTAAATATGATTTTGGTAAATCTATGTTGAGACAAAAACACTAGATAATAATTCAGAATATATTTTTTGCACATGATAATCAAATGTCATGAAGTCAATGGGGGAGCGATAATTGAGTTTATAAGTATTAGATGGGATCCAAGAACTGATATGATAGTATTATTCGATAAGCATCAGAATTGAGAAAATATTTTGACAAAGAAATCTAATAGTTTGATTTTCAGTAAAATGCAAAGGAAGCATATGTCTATAAGAAAGAATATTAAAAGGTGATTAAATATTTCAAAATCTATAAATAAACAACGTATTATTGGTTATTAACTATGTACCCATGTTAAAATTTAGTTTTTAGTTTAGTTGTTTAACCCTCAATGTTGGATTAGAAAATAACATATTTTGTAATCAGTATAAAAGGATGTTAGGATCCCTAACGACATACAAAAACACCATATTCAAATGTTTAAGAGTGAGCATATGAGATTATTCATTGGCACTAGGAGTCATCATGTATGTTATGTCGTCAACTATATCGATTATGTATTGGTATATGAGTGAGTGTCAAATCCAAATTATGATCTCTAAATGGTAGTAAGAATGTTATCGAGTATTTGTGAAATACTAGAGAATTATTTATGGAAACAACAAACTCCTTATGAAGGAATGTTCAAATTCAAACTTCATAAGTAATATTGGGCATAGTATGTCAATTCTAAATTCATGTTCAACCTTAATCAAGAAGCTTTAAGTTGGAAATGCTCCAAACAAGAGGTTGTGGCTTATTCAACCAAAAGGCTAAGTAATAACATTGTAGAAAAAGTTCTAAGCATATAATGCACAAATCTACCACTACGCTAGGGGTGATTTCAAATGTTGAAAATCCTATCGCATTATTTATGATAACGATATTTATATAGATTGCAAAAGAACGTAGGGCTCACAAGAAGTCAAGAATCATACTTTGATACTTCTGCATGTCAAAGACAGTTATTGGTGATGGAGAGGTGTTGATTAATAGAATAGATAATAAAACAATATCGCATATCAGTTCATGAAGGGACCAACTCAATTAGTTCTTAGTAAATGTATTAGAGGATTAGGATTGAGAATCGGTAATTTTTCCTAAATGCTGATTCAAAGATGTTTAGAAGCAATGAAGGGCTACGTCTCTAAGGTATAATCTCTATATCTATGGTTTATATATGTCCCTTTTTTTTTACAATAAGGCTGATATTTTATTTAAGCATACACTTTTCATGATGTCTTATGGCCTCTAACCCATGACATCTAGAACCCTTGTCTAAAGCACCATAACTCTAACCATTTCAGTTAGAGGTCCTTGAGGTTATATATATATATATATATATATATATATATATATATATATATATATATATCCCTTAAACCCAACCATATATATCTATATATTTCCATTTATACAAGTTATTCAATTTGATAGTTTGAATTTAATTTAAATTATTTTTCTTCAATTTGTAAATTATAATTTCAAACTTATAATGTTTCTCTATATATGCATAGAAATATAACATTATGAGTGACCATAGTTTACATCAATTATATCTATGTGATTTAATCAAATTTATTTCATATATATACAATAATTAGTATTTCAACCATATTTATTATTTATATATTTTAATTTATTTTCATTTAGTTTAATTTATTTTCTAACTGTGCAGTTTTTTTTCTTTAAAAAATTAGTAGTTGAAAATAATTATAAATAGATGATAATTTTAATAAATAAAATATTTCATATAAATTTTTTTGTTTAAATTTACATAACTGTTTAACTTAGTCAACCAAATTTGTGTGTGTATACATTGAATAAAATTATTTTTGAAATATATATATATAAAAATCTATATACATTTGCATTTAATTTATTACACACAGGTATATATATATATATGCATGTTTCTATGTATCTATGTATGTGTAAATTATATATATGGTACTATGAAAATCTATACACAATCGATATACACATATCATGGTATATTTAAACATATTTATACAAACTTAGGTGTACATTCCAGATATTCATATGAAATTATCATATGCATATGTATGTATAATATACATGTCTATACAATATATATAAATTCCAATATCTGTGTGTGACGTGCACACACAATATACACACACACACATCATTATATTATTGTATCATCTCACTGGTACATGAATATGTTAGATATATTCATTATGAACATTAATTATTTTTAAAAGTTTAACTAAATAAATATAAAATATTTAAAAATAAAGTATGAATTTATTCAATAAATAGGTTGGCGTAATGTTAGATAGTAGACTTCATAGGCCTATTAATATCCAACTATGGAATTTTATTTGAAATTTATCCATTTTCCTACTGCGAAACGGACCAACTTAAAAACGCTCTCTAGCGACATCCTGATCTCCTTTAATGATTCCTACTTCCTTTACGGTTTGAAACTATACTTTCAAGCACTATCGAAACAGGACTGCTTTAAAATCGAAGAGAGCGGGTTGTCCTAAAACAACATTATAAGTCAAGAAAGCTTTCACCAAAGTGAAAGTTTGCTTCAGACTGCCTATCTGCTTTAGTATCCTCACATACAAAAATCTAGCCATCCTAGGAGAATTTTTCCTTCTTCAGTGAAATCGTGTAACGGTTTTGTTTTAGGGCATAAAATCAGTTATAGATGGTCTTATCCCGTCAAAAGCGCTCTTGAATATGATGTTATTAAAACTTCCACTAGCACATGCTGAACTTTTGCAGGTCCAGATATATTTGAGATGACCAACGGATTAGTGTGAGGATAATTTTTTCCATGTAAATCTCGTTCAGTTAATGTAATCTCGTTATCGTCATGTTGGAGATTTACAGCATCTTGTACCTTATCCTTTGCTTATACAAACTTCTCACCATTCTTCAAGGAATTAGCCTATCTTCTCATATCAACCGAACTCTTATCAGCTATATGTAGTCCTTTGGTTATGGTACAAACCACAATCCTTCGGCTATTTTCAAGAACATCATTTGTACCTTCCTAGCTATCACCATGTAGTGGTTGCCTCGGTGGTCGATGTATTGGTTGGACACCATTTGGATCCTTAACATATCTTTTTAACTTCTTTTTTCTAATGTATTCCTCAACAACATAAGGCAAGTCAATCATTTGACTTATGCCCGCACGTTTCATGGAAATGACAGAATCTCCTAGAATTTAAATCAGCTTCCATTTCTTCCCCGGGTAAGGGCCACTTGTATTTCATCAACAATTGGGTGGCAAGTTAGATGTTTTCAACGGTTCCAATTATACATGTATAAGCATCAAACCTAGGTCCTAGCCGCTACCTCTTGTACTCCACCTTCTTTCCAATAGGTTTATTCTACTTATTTTGTTTATTCTTTTCAACCAAATTGTTCTAACTACCTTTAATTCTTACATCAACACTGGATAACTCTCCAACTTGAGTCGTTCCATTAGAGTGACTTTCAGAAGAACCATCCTCCAATCGTATATACCTTGCTACTTCATAATAGTACTTTTGAAGGTTTTTTGGTTTCTCCTTCACTAATTTCCTTAAATACTTTGTATTTGGATGCACTTTAACACATAAAGCGATTAGGACAAGTTTCTCACATGCTTTTTGAACTCTGACCATTGTGGTACTAAACCGAATCAAATACTAGCATGGAGACTCCTCCCTTCTTTACTTAACCTCCAAAAGCAAGTATGCATCATTTGGCTGCCCCGTATGAAGATGAAACTAAAAAATGTATTCTTTCTTAACATTGCCCATGAACTTATCAATCCTAGTGGTAGGCGGCATAGCCGCATGATTGCTAGATTCAACAGGAAAAAAGGAAGCATTTGTACAAAATTTCTTCTTTTACTCCACTCATTAGCATGTATTGAGTATAATGTTGCAAATGCACTATATGGTCAAAACTTCCCTTGTAAGGTTCCGTAGTGGGCACTCGAAAATCCTTTAGGTTCCTAGAAGTCTCTATTTTGAAAGTTAATGAACTGCTTACACGAGCCCTAATAGCACACTCCACTTTTTACCATCGAATGTACTCCCCAATCATCTAGGTCATTCTATCTTCTAATTCAAGAGATTTTCGGTGGGAAGGATGTTCAATCCTTTCTCTTTGTGGAGATCGTCCATTTCGTTCCCCCATATATCGGCATAAGCGTCATTCCCGAGGATGATTTCAGTTTTTCGACCACTCTTGATGTCCCATGCATGTTTCATTGGTAAAAGGTTCAACATGAATATGAGACTTCCAATAATAGAATGAGCTATTAGGTAATAAACCCTATTCAGCATAGGACCAATTCAGCTAGGTACCAAAACATTCCCTTGGTCCAGCTTCGAGTTAAACTCTTGTACACTTTATCTCTTAAGCTTCCCTTCATCTTGCTTTTAAACTATCATGATTGGATTTGCTACCAAGATGCGACCTTCTTTTATCCCTTGTTCTCTAGATCGGGACCTTTTTTGATTTTTGGTGTTTTTCACCAGCGGTTTGTTGCTACCCTACGAATGCTAATAGTTTATCCACCATTGCTTGTTGTTGGGTAGTGAACCATCATTCCAACTTGGCCATGATTCTATCCAAATCACTTCTAGTAATCAAATCAGCTAGCACGGAATGCTTGCGAAATGTTTGCCTTGATCAGTTGTAGGTAATGTAGGTACATTGATGTTCCGAACATCCCTTCTAGTAGCAACAGATCCAGTCTTTGATTTGGGTGGTATCATGAGAAGGCTCTCAATTAAAGTGAAATTTTTTCTTCAAAAATGAGCAAGTACCTCCAATTTTTTCTATAGAATTGCAATTGTTGAATGTATTCTAAATCTTTTTTTACGTGATAATTAGTTGTTACCAGAGAGAAGATGAAAAACAAAAAATATAGAATATACAATGCATGATGTGCACGTAAATGTGCATATTTTTACCACCATATTTATTCTATTTAAATTAAATAAATGATCATATTCGGTATTTTATCTTGTTTTAACCAAAATCCATATTAATTCCAAATTGTCGCATATCTATCTTCATATAAGGGCAAAATGGTCATTGGTATGCATATATTTCTTTGAGAAAAATTAATTGGAAATTTATATTTATTTGTGTAGGAATTTGATCTCAAATAGGAGTGGTTTCATGAAGACACATGCATGCACAAAATGAATACAAATGAATGAAGATGGAAATAATTCAAAGTGAAGAACATGAAGGGCCCCACTTACCCACCTTCTTTAATGTACAAATTAGAGCCTAATACACATGCTTATGAAATTAATGGCTTCATATACACTTAAATGATAATTAGTAGAAATGATTACTTGACATCCATACTTTCTCAAGTGTATTTTGGGCATTTTCCAAAAATACGAATTAAGGTTTAACACATATGTATATACCCCTTATATAACCCTCTTCCTTTTACTAGTTAGTTTTAACTTAAAAAGTAATTCAAAGCTCTCTTTCTTTCCATGGCTACTTAGTCATTTCTTCTCTTATGTAATTTTTTTTTTTTTGCAATTTAATACATGTTCATTTTCTTTTCTTGTTTATTTCTTTTCATGTTGTAGTGTAGATCTCTTTTATTTTATGCAAGTAGAATAGTTTTTCATTTAACTTTGCTCTCTTTTCATTTTCTTTTTCTTTCATGTTGCAAGCTGCATTTGTTAATCAAATGACAAATATGAGAGGCTGGACCTCTTCAATTTAGTTTGTAATGAAGCTCTTTAATTATGTAGCTTCAACTATTTGTTAATTCATGCTCTTTTTTTATGCTTAATGATGATCAATGAAGTTTTTTATTTGTTGTTTTTGCTTTGTATTTGATAGCATATATTGTTGACATCAAATATGTTATGCTTAAACAATCACTAAAACAAATGCCTCTTCATCAAAATATGATTATGGAAAAAGAAAGTGATTTGAAATTAAAATTTGATGGTTTATATTTCTAATCAATAGTTAATAGGTCATACTTAAAATAGATTTCATTTTCATTTTATTTGTCAAGTTTCATGATAGTTAGTAAGTGCTTTAAGGGATGTGTTATAGTTTGATGGCTTATGTTGGCTAATCAATGGTATAAATATGCCATGCTTATGATAAGCATATCAATTAAAGCACTAATGACCATAAAAGAGATATCATAATTTCATATACGTTAAACTATGTGATTTAGAGAGTGAATTTATTTTCTAAATTGTCATTTAACTCTTATATTTGCATCTCTTTTCTTTAGTTAGTTAGCTAATTTTCTAATTCTCTAGCTTAACTTTTACTTGACTTTGGTATAATTTGATTGACTAGAATTTTTAAAATCATCAATTCCCTACGGATCGACCCGTATTCGCCACGTACTTCAATAGTATGCCATGCACTTGCGGTTATTTTAATTTTGAAATTTTCCGACGGTTTTCTAATTCCATAGAATTTCCGTCGTTAAACAAGTTTTTGACGTCGTTGTCAGGAAATTGTTTGATTTTATTTTCTATTCTTCGAATTACTTTCTTTCTTACCTATACAACTTCTCTACTTCATTCCATCAAACTGCTCTTGCATGTGCACCTTTCTCCTATACTCAACAACCACCCTCTGCTGATAGTTCTTCTTCCAACATTCATATCTCTCTCATTGCTAACCTCCACTGCCTACTACACAAACATCGACCTTCATACAACTAATACTGCTACGTTGTATATCCACTTCAACTCACAATGGCCATCACTGCCTCATCAAACTTTCTACAAACTGTGCCTTTCATCTCCACTTCTACCACCACTGCCATCATCATTTCACCATTTCTTCACATACAAACTGCATCAACCTTCATTTCACCCTGAACTACTACTACTACCAGCATATCACACAACAACTTCCATCAGAACCTTTTGCTCAACCACACCCATACCTGACTTCAACACACAAGCATTAACATACCCACCACAAACTAACCGTCTGCAATCCATTACAACATCACAGTCGTTGAACCACTGTCTAACTCCAGATCCACTGCATCCTCCTAAAACCACAGGTGCTACTGACCATCCTCTTCACTTCTACATCACATAACCATCCTCCTTATAAGTGCACAGTTCCCTATCCCCGACATCACTTTACCACTGCGTTTACATCACTGTGCCTTCTACTTGCTTCTGCCTGCACACAGTTCCCTATCCCCCGACATCACATCACAACTGTTCCAAACAAACTGACACAGAGCTTCCCATTTCACTGCATATACCAAACACTTCAACTGTCTTCCTCATACAACTTCCCCTACATTTCGACACTCTCACCCTCCTGTCACCTGAACGGTCATACCCATACAACTGCTATTACCTTACAGTCCATCGTCACCATCAAATACCATCTCTGACCACCCTACAACCCCTGCCTATCACTAAATCACCTGACTGCTTTTCCTCACCATCCCACAACCGTACTTCAACAACTTCTTCTTTCACGCATCAATTTTTCAACGTGTTTCAACCGAACGACCATTACCCACGAATCGCCAATTCACCTTGCGACTTCAGCCTCACCTTGACCACAACAAATCCACCTCCTCGAATAACTCGACTTACCGCCAGCAGTCAAAACTCCATCTTTTGTCCATGACTTCAATTCAATCTATACGTCGTACCGCCTCAAACAACCGCAACCTGAGAACCATTGTAGTCCAACTCCACCAACAAAAAAAGGAAGGCATTCGATGGGAAACTGCGGAATTTCGATTTGGATTTGTTGTCTGGATTTATTTGTTTTAGTGGAAATTGGAGGATTTGATTTTGCTCATTTTATTCAAGTCTTCACTAATCTAGTGAGTGTTCTATTTTGTTTATTTAAGTGGGCCGGGCCATATGTAAAAGAAGAAAAAAGAAAAGAAAATTTGTAGTATCCGTCCAACACTGTAATTTCTTGTACATGTTGTTTTGCTTTGAGATCTCTTTTATATGTTGTTTTGCTTTGGATTGTAAATAATTTCTTTTAATTCTTTGTCTTTTTTAAAAAAAAAAAAAAAAAAAAAATTCAATTTTTTTAATTTTCAATTTGTTTGGTTTCAATTTGCTTTATTTTCATTTATTTTGTTTTGTTTTTTTTTGTTTTACTTCTTCTTTGATATAAAAATTTAAAATAAAAAAACTGTATATATATATATATATAGTTTTTCATTTCTAGGTTGCCAAAGCAGATCGGAAGAGTCAATTGCTTCGCTTGGCTTGTCGAAAATAATTGTTTCGCCTAGCTTGCCAAAAAAAGGGCTTGCTTGCTATATCTATTGTTTTTATTTGCCTTGCATTGTTGTTTAATTGCATATATTTAAAAAAAATTCAAAAAAAACAAAAAATCATTCGTAGTTGCATTGTTAATTCACGTTTAATTTCTGCTTTGCATTTCATTCTCGAATTATAATAACGATTAGAAATCGATAACACTTAATTGTATATTGACAAATTGTCTTCTTTGAACAATTTAATTTCTTGGTGTCTAGGCTACGGTAGAGCAATAATCAGTCATAAATATTACGGCGATTTGTAAATATTATACTGAATTGTTTCTTTGAAGGTACTTAAACCTTCGACTGCATTGCTACGGTGATTTGTGGTGCAGTGATAAATCATGTCCGTTACCTGGCTGAGAACTATCTTGTTTATCTAAGACAATGTGTAATTATACAATTTTGGGTTAACTTAGGATAAAACATTTGTAATTAATCATTGCATTCATTTAACTGCATTAGTTCACGAATATTTAAAAAAAATCCAAAAACAAAAAAAAATCAATAACCAAAACTAAAAAAATTCAGAATCCAAAGCTATGAAAAAATTTGTAAATATTTATTAACTTAGTTTTTTCCTTTTCCTTTGAAAATTTCAAACCAAAATTCCAAAAATAAAAAACATAATTACTTAGTTTTTATTAGAAAATCAAAAATCCAAAAAAATATAAAATGTTTTTAAAAAACAAAAAAATTTTTGGAAAAATCAAAACAAAAATCAATTTTCCTTTTGAAAAATAAATTTTATTTGTAAATATTTTTTCCTTTATAAAAAAAACAAAACAAAAACATTCTTGAAAATTTTCGACTTTCCCCACTTACGTGAATTTTGCAATAGATTGAAAATCAATATAATCCACACGATTTCACTCAAAATTCGTATAGATATTTTAACACCAACTATTGTTTAAACGTTTCAAATTTCGAACCACAAAAGTTTCAAAATAACGAGCAACCCTCAAATCTTGAACATAGCATTTCGTCTTTACTTGAAATCTCTACACAACAAAATCAAACAAAATGATTTGCGCAATTCGTATTTCTACGACAACTCGAGTCAAAATTTTCAAGGATTTCAAAATTTGAATTCATTTCAAAATGCAAATGATTTCGACAATAACCCATGCCAATTCAATTTCGAACTTCAAAATGAGTTTCAAAGTCAAAGTGAAAATGGAAACAACGTTTCAAACAAATTTGGCAATTGAAATTATCTTAACCACGATACGATTGAAAACTTTTGTCCTCAACAACTTCAAAGCGAAAATTTTCAAGTTAATAACTACAAATTTGACTTTGTTGAGAAAATGAACGAAATTTATGATGATCACACGGATTCATTGTTTAAAACTTATATGAGATAACGTGAACAATAAAATCAAATCCCAACATGTGATGAGTCAATTGATAATCCATCTTTTACCACAATCGACGATTTTCAAACAACGACTTTTGAAACTAAAAATGATGATGTTAATGAAGTTGTTGAAACCATGGTAATTGAGTTGGATTTCCATTCTTTTGAGGGTGTGGAACTAAATTTAAAATTCGATCTTCCTTTTTCTCGATTTCAAAAATATAAATACAACAACTTTGGATTTTGAACTTGACACATGTAATAAAGTTTTTGATAATTCAGTAAAGGAAGACGAATTCAATGAACACGATTTATTTGGACTTTTGGATGATGAATTGCTAAATTCCGACGGGGAAGATGAAAATCACCATTTTGATTTTGAAATCAATAACTTCGAAAGTTTTTTCAATGATAAGCTTGAATTTCAAATTGGTGAAAATAAACTTGAACTTCAATCAATTGTTTTATCAACCCCAAAAGTCATCGTAAATATAACAACTCGTACGATTTTCAATAAAACGAAATTTGTTTTTCCAAATCAACATTCAATTTTGAAATATTTTACGATTTGGTTTTCTACGCTTAAGCTATGTCTTGCATACTTAGCGAGATAAATGAAACGGTTTTTGGAAGACCGGTTTATTTACTCTTTAACAGCATACTTTCTGATGTCGTGTAAATACATCTCATTTTCATGTAAATAATAATAAATGTTCCTTTCACTTGGGTTGACTGTGGGGACACATTCAAAATCAAGTGTGGGGGGAGACTCGCCTTCTTTTTTGATTTTTCATAGTTTACTTTACATTTTCTTTTCAAATCCCAAAAAAACAAAAACAAAACTAAATATATCTTTTTAAGCATTCTAATTTATTTTTAAAGAAACACTATAAGATAAATATATGGTTTTGGTTTATTAAATTGAAATTATTGAAAATTTATTTGTCTTAACAAAAATAAAAATAAAGTTTGATTATAAATAATAATGGTTTAACTAGTATATAGGAAGATTCATACATGTTAATTATGAAATACATCCTAATTGGAAATCTTTGTTTTAAAAAGTGGTTGATTTAAAATAAAGGATATAACATTTTTTTGTCTTCTAAGTTAAGTGGTGCTAAGATTATTTTGCAAAACTCTCTCTTTCAAAATAAAAAGTACAAAAAAAATTGAAAAAAAAACATTTGTAAATATGTAAATATTTTCAATTAACACCTACGGTCGACAAGTTTATACACTTGTATGTACATTCGCCATGCTGTGTACCTTTCTCACGTAAGCCCGAAAGGCAGTGCCCGATCGGTATATCTGGCTCCAGTTTATCTGAGCTAGGTGCATATATAAAAATACTTTTTAATAACGCCTAGAGTCAATAGGTGTTCACACTCGTGTATTCACTCGCCACGCTCTGTATTCCTCTCACATAAGTCCCTAAGGCAGTGCATGGGTATTGTATCCACCCTCAGTTTATCTGAGTTAGGCATATGTAAATATTGTAAATATCAATAAAATTTTCAAAAAAAATAAGAGAGAGTAAGCAAATGAAATACAATCACTATTTTAACTTATTTGATTTGACTTGTTATTGAAAAGAAATGAATATACCACCTTTATAAACTTTGATAATCAACTAAGTATCTGTTTCATAGTTACACTTTGTTATCAACCTAAATAACGAGTTAAACTTTTGTCAATTTGTTATGATAACTTGATTTTTGTTGGAAATTTTGACAAGTAAATGACTTCACTTTTCAAGATAAAGACCAAAACTAATATTTAACTTACTTGTGTTGATTTAAAAATAAATCATTCATTTGTAAATATTTCAAAAATTCGTATTCATCTCTTTGTAAATAAATCTTGCATTTTGTAAATTTTTTCATTCTGCATTTGGATTTTGTGGATAACATCCACTGAAAACTTCACGAGACAACACTCGTCCTATTGGGGATACCCAAAGGTTTAACGGCTTGTTGCATACGCTCAATGCAATTGTGCTCCCTAGGAAAATGGATTTATCTTATTTTTTCTTTATTCGAGGACGAATAAAAAGATAAGTGTGGGAATATTTGATGTGCACGCAAATGTGCATATTTTTACCACCACATTTATTCTATTTAAAATAAATAAATGATCATATTGGGTATTTTAGCTTGTTTTAACCAAAATCCATATTATGTCCAAAATGTCACATATCTATCTTTATATAGGGGCAAAATGGTCATTGGTGTGCATATACTTCTTTGAGAAAAATTAATTGGAATTTTATATATATTTGTGTCAGAATTTAATCTCAAATAGGAGTGGTTTCATGAAGACACATGCATGCACAAAATGAATTGAAATGAATGAAGATGGAAATAACTCAAAGTGACGAACATGGAGGACCCCACTTACCCACCACCTTAACGTACAAATTAGAGGCTAATCACATGCTTATGGAATTAATGACTTCATGTACACTTAAATGATGATTAGTAGAAGCTAACGATTACTTGGCCTCCACATTTTCTCAAGGGTATTTTGAGTATTTTCCAAAAATATGAATTAGGGTTTAACACATGTATATATGCCCCTTATGTTTCATGTAACCCTCTTCCTCTTACTAGTTAGTTTTAGCTTAGAAAATAAATCAAAGCTCTCTTTCATTCCATGACTACTTAACCATTTCTTCTCTTATGTAATTCTTTTTTTATGCAATTTAATACATGTTCATTTTCTTTTCTTGTTTATTTCTTTCCATGATGTAGTGTAGATCTCTTTTGTTTTATGGAAGTAGAATAGTTTTCATTTAACTTCGCTCTCCTTTTCCTTTTCTTTTTCTTTCATGTTGTAAGTTACATTTGTTAATCAAATAAAAAATATGAGAGGCTAAACCCTTTCAATTTAGGGGGTAATGAACACTACACCAAAACAGTGATTTTGCAACATTTTATATTTGTTAATTTCTAACACTTATAAGTGTTACAGCCTAGTGACAATAAAAAAGTGTTAAGATACTTGAAAAAGTGTTGGGAAATATAAATAATGTTTTTTATAGACTTTCCAAAACATCAGTTATAATTTACAACACAAAAAAGTGTTACAACAGTTGGTAAATTTGTAAATAACTCACTAAAAGTTGGCTCCTTTTGTAATTTTGTACATGTAGGGTTTTTCTAACGCTTTCCCTTCTATCTCCCTTGTTGGCCGCCTAATTTTTAATTCCCACGTTCCCATATTCGGTTCTTCCCGCAAGCTAACTCTCCAGTTCTTCGCAGTTCTTCTCACAAGCAACGTCCAGTTCTCGCAAGCAACTCTCCACGCAGCCAGTTCTCGCAAGCAACTCTCCACGCAGCTCATTTCTTCTCGCAAGCAACTCTCTTCTTCAATTTCAAACATTGAATCAGGTATTTTATGATTGTTCGATTTATATTTGTATCGATTTGTAATCTTAACTAGCTAAAATATTCCGTTGAACTCGCTGTTTAAATTGATTGAGTGGCTTGTGAGTTGAGAATTTGGCTTATGAGTTGAGAATTTTATCTTATGAGTTTGAGAATTTGATTTGAGAGTTGAGAATTTGATTTGAGTCTCCGATCTTTAGTTCGTTTTTTATCTGCACCGGGCCCTTGTGCCCATTAATCTTTTTTTTCGTTCGTTGTTCATTAGTTGTGTTAAAACTAGTTCCTTGTTTTTAATTTTTTTTCCAAGAATTAAAAAAAAGCAATAACAAGCATGTATATTTAGTTTCCATTTTGTTTTAGTCTATTTATCTTTTATCCTTTCATCTTTAAAAAAAATTTGGGTTGTTTTCTTTTAGAAAAGAAGAGAGAATTCATTTGCATTTTCATAATAAGATAATAAGATTAGTTAATAGTTGAACACTAATTCAAGGAATTAATAATGTTGTATTCAGAAATTACAAATATAAATACTATATTTGGAATTTGTGAAAAAAACAATGTTTAGATTAGACTGACTGGTTTTGATTATGAATACGATGTTTCTTCTTAGCATTGTTGTTTCCTGTTTCTAAATAGATTTTAATTTGGTTTTAACTTGTAAATTCATGTAGAGAACATGATCAAGTCAAATGATTGATTACACAAGCAGTAAAGCTTTTGATGTTACAGAGATGATGAATATTGTTTTTACACATTTATAATCTCAGTATACAACTTGTATTTATAAAGAAAATAAATGTAGTGCGTTGCAGCCCATTATCGTCCTTTAAAGTCTTGAGCAGCAAAAGATTTCATACAAAATGAATGGCTGTGATGATATCTGACCTATTCTCGCTTCTCATATATTGGCTTGTTTCATTGTGCATTCTTCAATAGCGTGAAGGAGGCTAAAACCGAGTTGGAAAAAATTATTCACTGCCTTCCTGATCCCAAGATGAATGATTCATTTTGTGATTGATTTAAGTCATAAAATGTACCTTCCATGCTGCTAAATATGATATGATTCCTAAGATAGTTTTAGGATGTTGTGATACAGTACCACCACCTTCCTATTAACTTCTAACATATCTGTGGTAATGTTTTGATTTTGAAGTGATACTCTGTGTACTTATGTGTTGTATCCTACTTGTTTATATTGCATCATAATCATGTATCAAGTGATACAACTTTCGTTTTGCTATCATTGTTGCTTTCAGTATACCTATTTTTATGTTTACTATACTTTTCCAACAACGCTTCGCTCTATTGCTGTGATGATAACGCTATTTTCAGATTCCTTGAATGAGATGTGTTTTCTCCGAGCTTTGTATTTTATCAGTTCATAATTTCCTATTTCAAACCACTATCAATTGTTGTTCTTTTTATAGTTTTTTTTTTTTTTTGCATATGTTTGTCTGATGAGTTTTATGGCTGTAATGATATTACTATTATGACCAAGTTTCTTATCCCAGTAAATTATAATTCAGTATTGATTTGACCGACTCAATTTTTTTTTTAAAAATCTATGGTCTCTGGATTGTTAGACTTAGATGTGTCCATGTATGTTTGTTGTGTGTACATCTACATCTTTTAGTAAAACCTAGAACACTATTGCAGTTTCAGTGGTTCACATGGATTGCTTTAGCATTACTGTGCATTGGGTTATGTTCTATAAGAAGTAAACACGTTTATATTCTTAGTACACTAAATACATATGATTCAAAATTTAGGAACTACAACCCATTATTATTTGAATGCTGTTCAGCTTAGTTTAAAAAATAATATGAAAACATACTCTAAAGCATATCTAGCAGGAGGTGGATTTGAGTGGGAGGAAAAAGGAAACAAAAAATGAAAAGAAAAAACTGTCGTTCATATGGCCTAGTTAAACTTATTGTTTTAATATTGCCTGAGCCAATTGTCAGATAAACTCAATAATTGCATATAAACCAAAATATTAAAGAAATAATTTCAATAATTGTATAAATTCAAGAAAATCACAAACTGTTGTATCTACGATTATTCCATAATTCCATAATTCCATAATCTGTATATGAATGATATTTAAGATCATTTATGTATAAACCGATATGTTATTAGATTATCTAACATAATATTATATATTATTTTTCTTTGCAAATCTATATGGCACTAATGTAATATTATATATTATTTTAGTTATGACAGAACAAACGTCAAGAGGATGGATTAAAAATCCACGTAGAAATGAGGATGAATATAAGCAAGGTGTTCAGAACTTCATCAACTTTGTAAAGCAACACTCACCACAAGATATCCAGTTATGTGTGTGTCCCTATAAGAAGTGTAAAAACTCCAAAAAAATCTCAATAGAAACAGTTGAGAAACACTTGATAGTTTTTGGTATGCTTTCGACATATGATGTGTGGTTCTTTCATGGAGAGAGAAACAATGTTACAGTACAAATGACTCGTGCATCAGATTCCGTCGAAGAGATACCTATTCAAGACCAAATGCAAGTAGAAGAGCCTATTGAGGGCGCTCTTGGAAATCTAGTTAATGATGCATTTAAAGTGCATGATATGCCACATGCTAGCGGTGAAGTGAACTTTGAAGAGATACATGTTCAGAAAATGTACCATGAATACAGAAGCAAAGCAAATGAGAAAATATATCCTTCTTGTGAAGATGGACTTACAACTTTAAGTGTAATGGTTGAGCTTCAGAACTTGAAAAAAGAATTTAACTGGTCAGGAAATAGCATGACAGAATTGTTGAAATTATTTAAAAAATGTCTTCCAAAAGAAAATACATTACCCGACAAGTATCCCACCATGATAAAAATGTTAAAAGATTTAGGAATGAAGGTAAAAAGCATTCATGAATGCAAAAACGATTGCATGTTATTTTGGAAAGAGAACGCTAACATAGTAGAATGTCCTCATTGTCATACACCAAGATTTAAAGATAGGGCAAATGCGTTAGGCATAAAAAAAATGACAACCCAACTAAGGAAAGTTCTAAGACATTTCCCTATAATTCCAAGGCTGACTAGATTGTACACTATACCGTGGATAGCTCGTAAAATGCAGTGGCATAAGCATGCCGATCCTTCTTGGAATTTCATGCGCCATCCCGTTGACTCGGCCGAATGGAGATCAATCAAATGTAAGTGGCCAGAATTTGCAAATGAAGGACATAATATATGGCTTGGTATCGCTAGTCATGGATTTAATCCGAATGGGGTTCTCTCCAATAGTTACAGTTGTTGGCCCGTATATATGATTCCTTATAACCTACCCCCTTCGTTATGCATGAAATCACAATTTCAAATGCTAACTTTATTAATTCCTGGACCGAAAGCACCAAGTCAAGACATTGATGTATACTTAGAACCTCTTGCTGATGAGTTGAAGAAACTTTGGACGGAAGGAGTGGCTTCTTTTGACATGGACATGGGAGAAATGTTTACGATGAAGGCAATACTATTATGGGGAATCCATGACATACCAGCATTTGGAAATTTATCTGGTTGCGTGACACATGGTTATAAAGCATGTCCAGTTTGTGCTATGGAGACTGAGTCAGAGTACATTGGTAACAAGGTTGTTTATCCAAAGTATAGAAGATTTTTGAAGGATGACCATCCATATAGATTAATAAAACATGGATGGTATAAGGATACCGAAGATAAAGAACCGCCAACAAGGTTAAGTGGACCATCCCTTTTGGAAAAGCTTAATTGTATAAAATATTTTCCTGGAAAATTACCAAAGAATAAGAAGCGAACGATATATGAAGCTACTGATAAAAGTTTCTCTACAGTTGGATATGGTGAGATAGAAAAATTGTCTTGGTATAAGAAGTCAATTTTCTATGACTTAATTTATTGGAGTAGTCATAAAGTGCGACATACTATTGATGTGATGCATACGGAGAAGAATGTTGCAGAACATCTTATCAACTTAATGTTTGACAAGAGAAATCAATCATCTAAGTTTGCATGGGACAAGATTCATAAAATGAAATGTTGTCAAGTTCTAAAAGATGCCAAACTTCCATCGTGTCTTGGGACAAGATTTGGTAGCCTTGTTACCATTCAACCACCTACTTCGCACATAAAAAAAAACGTATGAGTATCATATTTTTATGCAATACTTGCTTCCTATAATGGTTCAACATGCATATCCAAAGCTTCGTGAGTTACGACGAGCTATTTTACAAGTGAGTTTGTATTTTAACATAATATGCTCGAAAATTTTAGTTCGAGAACATGTTCAAGCCACCAAAGATATGATTTGCGAGGTATTGTGTGTGCTAGCACATTATTTTCCTACAGACTTCTTTGATATAAGTGTTCATCTTATGGTGCATCTAGTTGACCAAGCTTTGCTATGCGGACCTACAAACTATATATGGATGTATCCATTTGAAAGGTGAGATATTATTTTTACAAGGTTTGTAAACATTATTTCAAAATGACAATTTCTAAATATATGTGCATGTTTACATGTGTGTAGGGCTATGAAAGAATACAAAAATATACCTAGTAATAAACGCTATATAGAAGGATCAATCGCTGAAGCATATCTTGTTTCAGAATCAGTTAGATATGCAATGGAATATATGCCGAACCCACGTGATGGAAATCATAGTTCTACACAAGCATCCTTTTTAGATGATGGTGATGATATATATGAACGCCCCATCATTGAAGGCAAATATATTAAGCTAACTAGGATGCAACATATTCAAATTCGAAGGTGGATACTTTTTAGAATCGATGTTCCCGAGAGAGATGAATATTATAGGTATGAATTTTCTCCATATTATGATAAATACCGATGACATAAAATAGAGAATGTATTTACATTATAATATCTATTTTGTAGTGCATATCGCTCCTCTTTAGAAGGTGTGTCTCGTGGTAAAAGAAAAGTTACCACAATGGCAGAAGTAGTTGTACAAACTGAATTTATTGATTGGTTGCACAAAAAAGTAAGTTATTTCAATATGAAAATTGTAGATTTTGTTCCTTTTATGTTAGTCATGCAAATTTGTTTATTCCTGACAGCTACTAGAAGAAAAATGCATGAACACAATGTTGTGGCAATATGTTAGTGGCCCAAAGTGGGAAGCCAAAAGCTATCTCAAGTATAGAGTGAATGGATATATATTCTCTCCTCAACATTACGACGATACTCTTTTGACCCAAGATAGCGGCGTTTGCATGGATGCAATCACCACATTTGTTGCAAGTGCAAAAGATATAAATCCTACAGACGATGACACTACTTGGTATGGTATCATTAAAGATATCATAGAAGTCGATTATTATGATTCTCAACATGTAGTATTCTATTGTGATTGGATAAACACCGCGGATAAGACAAATGGTTGTAAGATTTGTACCGATTCACATTTGTTGATGGTGAACTTGAAAAAGCTCAAAAATTCTAAGGGAGAGTATGATGAGCCAGCTATTCTAGCAACCGAAGCAGGTCAAGTTTTCTATGTAAAAGACACTCAAAATCCTGATTGGTCCGTTGTTCGACGTTCTCCGAAGCGCATGACAGACAACATAGATGACTACACAATACCGACCGATTTTCAGTCTGTTATGAAAGAGCAAGCCAACTTAGGACCATTATTGAAATGTGTTGAAATGAAATAGATATCATTTTGAAATGAATATTTGTGTTGTTTGATATACTTGGTACTTGGTTGTGTGATATATTTGTGTGATGATTTTTCAACTAGTTCCTGTTTATTGTAGCATTCATTTACATTTTATTTTTCGTTCCTTAAATTGAATTTATCCAATTTACTAGATTTTGAATGTATAATTGCATGGTTAAAAAAAATAAAAATCCTCTAAAGGTACAAATGCAGAGCTTGAAGCATGTTTTTTGAATGAATTCAATGAAGATGTCATGCCTGTACTTTGAAATGACATTTTAAGTTTCATTGTATACTAAAATCTTTTTTATGCAGGTCTAAATGTCGAACAATTGCAATGCTAGTGCATCTAAAGATACAAATGCAGAGCTTGAAGCATATAATCCTCCTCATACAAGTGATAAAAAATACTTAATAAGTGTTGATCTTGAGGGTGTTAAAGGTAAAGATGAAGCTAAATGGAGCTCCAGATGCAGAGCCTTAATTCGTTGTCATATACCGATTGGCTATGATGAGTGGAGAAATGTAGATGATTATTACAAGAATATTTTGTGGCAAGAGCTATTGGTATGTCACTAATTCATCTTATTTAGTCATTTATGTTTTGCACAAGATTTATCCTTAGTACTAAAATTTCTTTGTTAAACAGAATGAATTTGACATGGATATAGATCCCGATCTAGCTCGGCCAATTCTAGAAAAAACTTTTCCACGATATTATCGTACGGTAAAGTCTACTTTGCGGAATAAATTGCTCAGAGTCGGAGGAACCACCATACCCAAGAATATTGCTATTACTAAATGTCCCGCGGACATTGACAGAGTATGGTGGGAAAAGTTTATAGATAATGAATATTCAGATAAAAAAAGAGCAATGTAGGAAAAACGCCGAAGCCAAAGCTAAAAATACTATCACTCATACACTAGGAAGAAAATCATACCGTAGAGTTTACGACGAAATGGTAAGAAATAGTATAAAAAATATTTCTTGTAAATATTAATAATGAATAGTTAATTAGTTTAAAAATATTTGTTCTTGCAGGTCAAGGAAAATCCGAAAGAGAAAGTTACGCGGACAATGGTTTGGAAGGCGGGACATATAAATAAGAAATCTGGAAAGTTCTTCCATCTACGGCAAAAGCCTATGTAAGTATTTGTACATTAGTTAAGTAATCAAAGTGAATTTCATATCCTCCCCTTCGTCTACTTGTTATTGGAGCTCAAGTATTAGGTTTACTATTGCTAGCATTGTCGTTGTCATCCTGATAAAATAAGTTTGGTTATAACAAAAGTTTTTTCTTTAGATACTGACTTTAGTTATAGTGGTTAAGATGGTACATTGGTCATAATTTCCAGTTGGGTCGTACTCTGTTCGGTTGATGGAGTATCCTACAGCAGAAAACATATGAATATATTATGTATTTGTAAATGTTGTGGCAGTGATGATGTAGTGGCAGTGATGATGTAGTGGCAGAACTGCTATAGTCATGAATGTTAAGGCAGAGGATGAGTGTTGTAGTGGCAGAACTGCTACAGTCATGAATGTTAAGGCAGAGGATGAGTGTTGTAGTGAGGATGTGGTGACAGAACTGCTACAGTCAATTTGGCTTTGAAAAAACAAAATACTGGTCAAACTTCGTACAATTTCATCTATAAAACTATCCCACTCCAAAATGATTCTAACTGGAGAAAGGAGTTAGCGTTTACATTTGCATCGACATAGGTATCATAGTCAGTTGCTATTTTAGGTGTCGTAGAAGAATTCTTTTCTATATCAGTATCATTTGGCACCCGTCTGAATGGAATGTTTGATGGCAGTTGCAGTGGGAATATGCAAGGAGGTGGTTTGCAGTGTACAGTAGAAAGTGGAACAGTATTTATGGTGATGTTGATGACTGTGCACGGGGGGAGATGATGGCAGAGGTAACTTGGTTTGGTGATGTTGTAATGCAACTTTTTTTAAACAAAGAGGAGTAAGGCAGAGGTGAGAGGAAGTGTATGGGTGGTGTTTGGTTGTATGAGGAGTGATATGGTGAAGTGGTGATTGATAGATGGAACAGTGTAGCGCGGTGATGGTTTCGGTTTGCAGAAATTGAAGGTCGCGATGGTTGGCAAGGACAGTGGGGATGTGGAGTGGCGGTGGTTGGTGGAGTTTAGTGAAGTAGCTGTTGTGGTGGTTGTTCAAAGGCATGATGTTGCAGTAGTGACAGTGATGGTCAGGTGCAGTTGTAAGCAGGCTGCGCTGTGAAGGAGGTAGTTTGGTTTGACTTGGTTTTGCAGCACTGTGGTGTATATGAAGGCAGTAATGGTCTCAGGTGATTTTGTTATGAACTCGATACAGTGAGGTTGCAGAGACTTGGTTGTTTGTTGCTGAGGTAGGTTTCAGGTTGATGAACAGAGAATGCTGATTTGGGTGATGTTGAGTTTTAGGAAGTGGAGGTGGTTGCATGGGTCTGGTTGTACTGGAGTCGGTTTCATTGTGTGCTTGAATGGTTTGTATATGGAAGGTGGTTGTCTGGGTGATGGTTGATGTAGGATGATGGCGAAGGAACAGTTTTGGTCGTGGGGGATGTTTCAAGCGAGATAGTGAGGTTGAATATTGGTGGTGAAAATGGAATTGGTTTGATAGTTTTGTTACTTTGTTTTGCGTCGTGATGCAGCAGTGGGTTGTGGGATGTTATGAATGTGTGGGTGACTGTGTGGGAAGAGGTTGGTGGGGATGTATGACTGAGAGTCAAATGTTGACTATGTGTTAAAAGAAGATACAGTGGTTATTGGTATTACTGGTGTTGCTATGGCTGTTGAATCCAAAGAAAGAGACATGGATAATATGTGTAAGATTGACACTGGGTTAGCGGAGTGTTATATGAATGGTGGAATGGTGGATATAGTTGATAACTTTGCTGGTAGAACTGAGATTCCAGTGGTGCACTTTCCAAATATCATTGTGTGCATGTCTACTGACATCGTGTCATCTGTTTATTATAAGAATGATGGTTCTAACTCAAAATAATTGAGCTTTTCAATATCAGAGTCGAAAATACTCGCTGATGAGTTGAATATGGATCCTCCTATGTTGGTTATCAACAGATTAAATTCTTGTAATGTGGTTGGGGTACTTGTGGAAAATTTTAACTCTGTTTCTTATAAAGGTATGGAAGTTCAGTTGATTGTACTGCTGGTAAGTGGAATGGGGGGTACTCAGTGATTACAATTGACAGTTCTCACAGTTTGCTTTATTATGGTGTTTGTGTTAGTGCCATGGCTGGGGCAGTAGTTAGTGACTTGGTTGGGGCAGTGCTTGTGGCTGTTGAATCTAGAGAAGGGCCGTGGTTAAAGTCACATGTTAAAGTCATCACAGATGGTTCTGATTTGTTGAATAAAGTTGTAGTTGTAGTGTATGGTTTTGGTGGCAATGGAAGGAATGAGCTGCTGGGTTGTCAGAGGTAGGCACTGTGGTTATGGCAAGTCAGGGAGTGTGGAAGAATGGTGTTGCTGATTTTGTTGAAGAAAGAATAATGAGGGTTGCTGATGGTTGTTTTGAAGTGAAAACAGTTGATGCTTGATGAGTAATGAGGTAACAGTTTTGAATGAAGTACAGTGTGAAAACAGAGAACAAAGAAGTCAAATAAGAGAGAGTATGAGAGTTAACAGAGGACAGTAAATTTGAAGTGTAGAAATGTGTGAGTAGCGAAGAAACGGTGGTTTTGCAGAGAGTAGAAATGGTAAGGATTGAAGTGCACAGTGGAAGAAATTGAAGTGCACATAGAAAGAAATGTAGAGGAATGTTTGGGAAGACAGTTTTGACAGAGAGGTTAAGTAGAGAGCAATAGCAGTTTTGTGGTAGTAATGACTGCTGTATGCAGTGAAGTTATGCTGTGGCAAGGCCGCGAAGTTTGGAAGGGGAGTGTGGAATTATGGTACACAGTAGTTTGACAGTAAGATATAGAAGGTGGTAGTGGTTTCAATGGTTTGTTGCTATGATGATGATTGAAGTTGGTCAAAGGGTTAGTGAGAGTGAGGGTTGTGGTCTTGCTGGTTTTCTTGGAGGCAGTGGTAAGTTATGGTAAGGGGAGGCAGTGGTAAGTTATGGTACCGATTTTATACCTACTTGCAGATTGCAGATTGCAGACAGATTGCAGACATTTGATACCTATTTGCTTGTCTATGTCCTGTTACAAGTACCGATTTTATAAATAAAAATAAAGCGCCCATAATATATACAACAACCGAAGTAAAAACATAAACAACTGTATGATAGTCTTACTGTAGAACACAGTCTTACTGTAGAACGTTTGATGTATAATATTTTATTGCATTGTGTGAAACATAAATATTAAGTGTACCTTGATTAGGATATACCAAAAATAACTACAACAATACATATGCTAGTTGATGTTTTATCTGCCCACCTCAAATTAATACAAACTTTTATGTCATTTGATATAATCCCAACGTGTCCAATTGTTTATTATTTATCTTATTGCTTCTCAACCGCTAATCTTCTGTACGTATTGAATGCAGGCACTTGTGGATGAAGAGGAAGAAAAACAGAAGTTGGAATGTAGCGGTAACGAGGAAGCAAACACATACGACCTTGACAATGATCCCATCTCTAAAGTTTTTGGGTCCGAAAGAAAGAAAAACTATTGTCGTGCAATTAGCTCCGCTTCCTCTGCAAAACAAGTAAAGTTGATGCAAGCTTCAAAAGCAATTGCCGATAAGAATAAAAAGGAAGATTTTCGTCAATGGTCATCGGAATTACAAAACCAAGTGGCAAATCAAGTTGCAAATCAAGTGGCAAATCAAGTGTCGAGCCAAATCAATGAGGCTCTTAAATCATTTGCTTCATCTTTCTTAACTATGGTACCGGGGTTACAACATAATCTTAATGATGGTAATGTGACGCCAGTGACTGAAACCGCTTCTAACTTGAATAAATCTCCTTCGAATATTGGAGTTGCTAGTATTCCGTCAAATGATATTGGATCATCTACAAGAGGTAAACAATTGGTAATGCTATTATCACAGGATAGGAAGAAGGATGTAGCAAAAGCTTATATTGGAACACAAACTATGTGTCATTTCAGAGAGATAGTTCCAAATATTGAGAAAGTTGTTTGGATAACTGAAGTTTTTGAACCGGAAGCACCAATTTACGATGGTCCTCAAAATGGGCACCACAAGCTTTGTGATTTTTCAGATGGGGGCTTTGTGATATGGCCTGTGTTTCGTCTTCGCAGTATCTAAAATTCTATTTATTAGTAGCTCGTATTATATTGCATATTTAAAATTAGATATGAAATTGCTTTTTTGTAATTTGGATATGATATTGTGGTATTTTGAAATTGGAAAGTTTGTAGCTCATATTATAGTATTATCTAAATATGATATTGTTGCATTTGAGATATGGAAGCATTTTAGACTTCATATTGAATTGATATGATGAATTATATACGTATGGACATCATCATTTATGAGATATTATATCCATTTTTTTAAGAATTTAATATTAATTGTGTATAAAATAGTGTAAAAACATAATTTCAATTAGTAGAGCATATAAGTGTTACCAATATTAATCATTTTCCAATACTTATAAGCGTTACCGGATATTTCTGTACCAACACTTATAAGCATTACTGGATATTTCTGTACCAACACTTATAAGTGTTACTGGATATTTCTGTACCAACACTTATAAGTGTTACCGTTTGATTCTGTACCAACACTTATAAGTGTTACCGCATATTTCTGTACCAACACTTATAAGCGTTACCTTATATTTCTGTACCAACACTTATAAGTGTTACCGTATATTTAGTACCAACACTTATAAGTGTTAGTAATACGTATGTTCGTAACACTTATAAGTGTCACAAATTTGGCCGATTCATTCCTCACAGTCCATTAGTAACACTTAAAAAGTGTTACTAAAATTATTTGTAACACTTATAAATGTTAGGATTTGACTGTTTTGGTGTGGTGGAAGCTCGCTAATTATGTAGCTTCAACTATTAATTCATGCTCTCGTTTTGTGCTTAATGATAATCAATGAAGTATTTTATTTGTTGTTTTTGCTTTGAATTTGATAGCCTATATTGTTGACATCAAATGGGCTATGCTTAAACGATCACTAACACAAATGCCTCTTCATCAAAATATGATTATGGCAAAAGAAAGTGATTTGAAATTAAAATTTGATGGTCTATATTTCTAATCAATAGTTAATAGGTCATACTTAAAATAGATTTCATTTTCATTTTCTTTGTCAAGTTTCATGAAAGTTAGTAAGTGCTTTAAGATATGTGTTATAGTTTGATGGCTTATGTTGGCTAATCAATAGCACAAATATGCCATACTTATGATAAGTATGTCAATTAAAGCACTAATGACCATAAAAAAGAGATCATGATTTCATATATGTTGAATAATGTGATCTAGAGAGTGGATTTATTCCCTGAATTGTTATTTAACACATATATTTGCATCTCTTTTCTTTCAATTAGTTAGCTAATTTCCTAATTCTCTAGCTTAACTTTCACTCGACTTTGGTATAATTTGATTGACTAGAATTTTTAAAATCATCGATTCCATTCGGATCGACCCGTATTCGCCACGTACTTCAATAGTATGTCGTGCGTTTGTGGTTATTTTAATTTTGAAATTTAACGACCGTTTTCTAATTCCATAGAATTTCCGTCGTTAAACAAGAAAGTAATGACCATAAAGAATTTATATTGTTTTATTTCTATATGGATTTCAAGTACAGTGCTCAAATAGAAAATATAACAATCTATTGATCAAAAGAAATATAAATACAGTTTTGAAAATCCGTTTAGCAATTTCTGTTCAGTTGTTTTCAGCTCTCGAAACTTGTCCGCCTTTATTGTTTGTCCATCAGGTATTTATAGGTATTAGGTTATGAAGTAATTTATGTATAGGTGCCTTCCATGTTAGCTGAACGATGATATTTTGTTCGAATAATATTTTGTTCGACAACTGTTTGGTTTGGCGAGAACGGAGACTAGGGTTTCCTTTTTTTCTTCAACCACCTTTAATGCCTTCTCCTTTCCTTATTTTGATCGACTACATCTTCTCTTCCTCTAGCCTCCTACAATTCTTCACCTCCAGTAACCCTACCTTTTCCTATTGTTGTAATTTTAATTTTTTTATTCCATTTTTTAACTGTCCACCTCATCTTTACTCACTTTCATCCTCTCCAACTTTGCTACCATCTTCATTTTCAGATCCAACATAGCTAGCCCATATTAATCCCTAATTTTCATTCAGTTTTCCTAAAACCTTTTGCTTGATGTTGACTTGGCTATTTGTAGAGACATATGCTTTACATTATCTCTTTTGTATAATCATTTGGCTATTGGTTTAGGGTGTTGGTCGTGCCTTAGAGTTTTGGGTCTTCGCTCTCATCCGGACATGTGGGGTTAGGTTTTTGGCTCAAAATTGTTTATCTTTCACTAGATTCTGTTGATCTACTTTTACTACTTCCTGGAAATTTTTCAAACACAACAACTTCCTCCGTGGTGACTATTCGAATAGCGGACATTGGATTTTGTCGTTTGTTTTGTCAAACTTCATGTGTCATTGTATTAGCTGCTTAGGAGATTTCAGTTCGCCTACTTTGTTCTATTTTATTGTTTTACTTCTGGAATTGGTTTCTATCCTTAATTTTTTGGCTGTGTCATTGATCTAGAACCTTTGATCATTGGTTCTTTTTGGTATTGTGCATCCACGATGGCAGTGGATGGCCATGTTTGAAGTGTCAAGTATGTTTGTCATAGCTTCTCATCATGTTTAAGTGGTTCTTCGAGAATTTTTGGACTGGTATGAGTTGTTGGAAGGTTGATTGGATATTTTCATCTTGGTAATTATATTTGTTCTTTTGGGAATTTATGGGCTTGTCCTATTTCATGTAACCTATATGGTTTGATGTTATCGTTTTTGGGTTGTCATAATGTATGTCACTATATGTTATCCCGCTTTTTGGCAAAGCCGTGATACCAAAAAATCGGTCGGAAACAAAAGACAGTTCGTCTCAAAGATTGGTTATACTTTGCTTCACTATGGATATCGATGAATTTTGTCCGAGACCGGATCAGACTACAATTGACGGGACATGACGAGCAAAGTCATGAAAGCTAGCATTTCAAATTTCAGGTTAATCGAAGTTTGTATGAATGAGATATGATCGATGCAAGTTAGGGAAGATGTGATGTTCGAACCCATCGAAGGACCACGGTTCGTATCCATCAGGTTGGTGCATTTCATATCCATCAACCATACATAGTTCGTATCCATCGAGCTAGCTTACTTCGTATCGATCGAAATGGCCAGGTCTTTGCATCGATGAACTTCGTATCGATCAAACTTCGGCTAGAGAGTCTTATTTGAATCCATCAATATGTAGTCTACTTCATAACGATCACCTAACGTCAACTTCGCATCCATCAGAGATTCGCTTCTTCGTCTCCATCATGGGACCATGTCCGAATCCATGAGCAGAGGCATGTTCGTACCCATCATGTCCATCCCTCGAACGAACAAGGCGAGATTTATGGAGTCGATACGGTCAACTCGGAGTAAAGACCGGATCGAGGCGTAGTGTGCGTGCCACATCATCACGAGACCACGTGAGGTGATCGAGTCGAAGGGATCGTTTCGAATTGATGGGTTCGAAACAAACAGCCAAACCGAAACATTCCAACTCGTATCAATCATATCTCCCAAACCACAAATCCAAATGCCATGAAATTTTCACAACATCTTCCATACAAGGTAAAGATTGTTCCTGCCAAGTTTCAGCTCGATTGGGTCAATTTTTGATGGATACGAAATCGTTTCATATCAATCACAGATCGAGTCAAAACTTGGTGGGGTCGGTCGCGTGGGCCCACTCACGTGCCAGAAGAAGTCTCTCGAAGTTTGAGCGCAATCTCCGCCTCCTACGCCTATAAATAGCCCCCTGAAGCCTACAGAAAAGGGATCTTTTGGCCATTCGACGTCCAGACTCTGCCGGATTCAATTCTACATCTTTCTATCACCATTGTATGCTAACATCAGAGATATAACTTACTGTAATCTGCTGTAGCAGATCGAAATCATCAAAAGAATCAATAAAGTCATAAACTTCAGAGTGGACGTAGGCAAGATTGCCGAACCACTATAAATCCTGTATTTCTGATTGTTATTTCTGAATTGTTGTGCTTGATATTGCTTAAGATATGAGATTTGTGTTGAATATTGCTGATTTGTATTCATATACAGGTGCTTTCGCGATATTGGGGTTTGTGACTATTTTTGGTGCAAACACTTTGGCGCTTTCATTGAGAAGGCTGATTCAGGAGAAGTTGAATTTGAAGATTTAAGAATTCAAATATAAGAGCTATGACAAGACAAACAAGTAAAAAACAAAGGCTAGACAGAAGTGAACACGAGGGAAGTCAAGAAGCTTCCTCAGGGGCGAATCAGGCATCGATCTTCATCACCAGGGATGAGATGGAGACAATGATGAAGAGGCAAGAAGAGTTGATCCAGATTTTGTTTCAACAGATTGGGCAACTTGGAGTGCAGAATCGAGGAGAAGATGGAGTTCAGAATGGAGCAGGACCATCCGGCGTAGCACCTGGATTAGGGGGCATACACTTGGAGCATGTTGATCCAATCCCAGAGAGAGAGATAAGGGCATCTAAGCAACCTGGAGGTAGTAGAAGGATGAACGCTCAGCCGGGGGGCAGATTCCAAAATGCTCTCATGGACTCGGGGGGCAGGTTGACAGGGATGAACGAGGACTGCACCTTGGAGACAATGATAGATTGGCGCAGATGGTCAGGCGAGCCATGAGGGGCGGATTAGTGAACAGAGATCTTGAAGACGTGAACAAGAGTCCCTTTTCTCCTGCAATCAGGATGGCTAGGAACCCGCCAGAGTTCAAGTTACCATCAGTGGAGATGTACGATGGGAGAACGGACCCCGCGGTCCATCTGATAAGGTATATGACGCACATGGAAGTGCTGGGGGAATTACAGGAAGTTATGGCCCAGTGCTTTCCATTATATTTGACGGATATCGCGGCGTTATGGTTTAGGCAGCTGGAAAATGGCTCCATAGGAACGTGGGCAGATTTAACTGAGAAATTCATGAGGCAATTTAGGGTTCACATTGCGAGACCCAAGAATGTGATGAGTTTGGCAATCTCAAAGTAGAAAGCTGAGGAGTCTTTAAGGAGTTTCCTGACGCGATTCAACGCGGTAGCGGCATCGGTAGATCGACCAGATCCATCCATGGTTATGATGGCAGCAGCGTCCGGAATAGCTGATGGCATACAATTCAAAAATTCATTGACTAAAGATCCGCCTATGGATCTAGGAGAATTCTATCACGAGGCAGAAAAGTTTATGCGATTGGAAGATGCGAGTTCGGAAAGAGAAGAAGCAGAAGAAATTAATGTTTATGCGGTCAAAGATGGAAATCCCCATAAGAAAGGGACAGTAACTAGCAAGGGAAAACGAAAGGCTGAGAACAACTATAACAGATCAATACGACCACGAAAGGAACCAAGATTCACCACATACTCAGAGCTGAATGAGAGTTTGGAGCGAATCTATCAGGATACCAGAGAGCAGGTTCCATATCGTAGACCAATGCGAAGGGATCCAACTGCCGACGAGAGGAAATCAGATAAATATTGCTTATTCCATGAAATGAATGGTCATAGCACAAATGATTATAGACATATGAAGGATGAGGTGGAAGGGCATATCAGGAGCGATAGGCTACTTCAGTATGTGAGGAGGCGAACTCAGGCGGTGGAGCCAGAGCGGCCACCGTCTACATCAGCCAGAGGTGACCTTGAACGTGGACACCATATGGTTATCAATTGATTGATTGAAATAATGATGAACAACTAAACCTCTCACTAACACGGTTAAATCATTTACACATGTAAGAGATCGCGCACGATCCATAGGCATGCTCTGAATGACTACTAACCGCACCATAGTAAGAGTTTACGCTTTGACATCTTCGTCTTGCTATTTGCTTTGATTTTGATTTGAACATTTGGATTTAGTTTGTTTGGACATTTCTGTTGTGGAATTCATATGATCATTGCTTTGATATTTGCAATTCTATGAAAGAATTTACTTGTATGCCTGTTGGATCGCAAACGTTCCACGAGCACCTCCTGTATGGCGATGAACCGCCATAGTCTTTGATTCTGAAACTCCCCCAAACGTGAAACCTGACATCGATAATACTAAGTCCCCCCGGGCACACCAATTTGCCTTGAATGACACCCGACCTCGAATGGTCACAATTCGCCTCGAACGGCACACGATCGCGAACGATCACCATTTGCCTCGAACGGCACCCGACTGCGAACGGTCACGATTCACTTAGTATGATATCCGATCGTGAACGATCACATTCTGCCTCACACGGCACCCGACCACGAACGGTCGCAACTCACCTTATATGACAATCGATCACGAACGATCACACTCTGACTCGATCGACACCCGACCTCGAACGGTCACAACTCGTCTCGAGCGCCACCGGACCTCGAACGGTCACAATCCACCTTGAACGGCACTCGATCGTGAACGATCAACATTTGCCACGAACGGATTCCGACCGCGAACGGTCCCATTGCATCATTCGCCACGAACGGCATCCGACCACGAATGGTCCCATCTCGCCATATGCCGCGAACGACATCGACCGCGAACGGTCCTGATTCACCTCAAATGGCATACGATCCCGAACAATCGTCATTCGAGGTCATATGAAACTATCGAGTTCTTTACAGGTTGTTGACAGGATATGAACATCCAACTTATGGCATTACAAAACACACCTTCCTATCGCAAGGCATGTTTTGGGGGGCAAATGTTATCCCGCTTTTTGGCAATGCCGTGATACCTAAAGATCGATCGGAAACAAAAGATAGTTCATCTCAAAGATTGGTTATACTTTGCTTCACTATGGATATCGATGAATTTTGTCCGAGCTCGGATCAGGTTACAATTGACGGGACACGGCGAGCAAAGTCATGAAAGCTAGCATTTCAAATTTCAGGTTAATCGGAGTTCGTATGAATGAGATATGATCGATGCAAGTTAGGGAAGATGTGATGTTCGAATCCATCGAAGGACCACGGTTAGTATCCATCAGGTTGGTGTGTTTCGTATCCATCAACCATACATAGTTCGCATCCATCGAGCTCGCTTACTTCGTATCGATCGAAATGTCCAGGTCTTCGCATCGATGAACTTCGTATCGATCAAACTTCGGCTAGAGAGTCTTATTCGAATCCATCACTATGTAGTCTACTTCGTAAAGATCACCTAACGTCAACTTCGCATCCATCAGAGATTCGCTACTTCGTCTCCATCATGGGACCATGTTCGAATCCATGAGCAGAGGCTTGTTCGTATCCATCAAGTCAACGAGCCCGGGTGACGTGTCATCCCTCGATACGAACAAGGCGAGATTTGTGGAGTCGATACGGTCAACTTGGAGTAAAGACCGGATCGATAGCAGATCGATTCGAAACTTGGTGGGATCGGTCGCGTGGGCCCACTCACGTGCCAGAAGTCTCCCGAAGTTTGAGCACGATCTCAGCCTCCTACGCCTATAAATAGCCCCATGAAGCCTACAGGAAAGGGATCTTTTGGCCATTCGACGTTCTACATCTTTCTATCACCATTGCTTACTAACATCAGAGATATAACTTACTGTAATCTGCTGTAACAGATCGAAATCATCAAAAGAATAAATAAAGTCATAAGCTTCAAAGTGGACGTAGGCAAGATCGCCGAACCACTATAAATCCTGTGTTTCTGATTGTCATTTCTGAATTTTTGTGCTTGATATTGCTTAAGATCTGAGATTTGTGTTGAATATTGCTGATTTGTATTCATATATGGGTCGTGATATTGGGGTTTATGACATTTTTGTTGCAAACACTATATACTTCACAAGGGATTGTCTATGTCAAAGTGTTGTGTAAGTGTTGCTTGAGAACGAGCAGCGTAAATGTGTGTTGTACTACATAGTTATTGAAGTATTTCTACCTTGCACCCATTTTAATATCTTAAATAAAATGGATGGTCCACTAAAATCTGGCATGCCTATGTAAAAAAGGATGTAGTTCGGTATGATGACAACCTAGCCATTTCTTGTTCAGTAGTGGAAATTACCAAATTGTTTTTTTGTTCGGTAGATGAAAACTAGCAAACCATTTTTTTTGGTAGTTGATGACCACTGAACCGTTTCATGCTGATTTCCACTGAACCGTTCCTTATTGAGCCATTTACTTCACCTAGCAAAACTTGATCTCTTCTTTATCATTTTGCTTTTCCATTCTGATCTTCTATTAGCACTCTTATTATAGACCATTGACTATTCCTATGTCTTTTAGCATCATTCCATATATGTCATGTTATAGGCAAAAATGCCCACAACAATCCTATAAGCGTCGCCTAAGCACTGCTTAATTTTAGTATGTGCATTACTGGTATTTGTATGAGTTTATAATAAAGAGATAGGTAAAATTTATAATTTGTCTCAAGACAAGCTGATTTCGAAGAACTAAAATTTGACTTTGAAGCTAAACTATAAATTAATAAGTTGCAATTGGATTTTACTTAAATTATTCAATAAAAATAAGCACACTCAAGTTGAGTATATTCTGTACACATTAGCAAATAAATATAATCTTATCTTTATGTAAATAATTACTTGCCATCATCGGTCCATATCACAAAAAATGAGGAAACTTTGCTGTAACCCATCAATTTTATTTTAAAAAATATATTTATTATTGCCCTTGGTTAGTTGTGCTTGATCATTGCTTGAATTTAAGCGAGCACAAATAAGCATCAACCACTACAAAAATAAGCACTATTCACCGAAAAGGCATTGATAGGGCTTTCATAAATCATTTCTCGATGTCCCGTCGATGCCTATTGTTCGATGGAAAAACAAGATTGAAAAAAATTTCTTGATGCATTACCTATAAGGCATGTAGGGCATTTGCCAATGAAATCCCTACAAATCAAGCGTACTATTTATTTCATAAAATAAATAAATGAACACAAATCACATGCATTAAACATACAAATGTCAAATATAGGAACACAAATGTCTAACAACTACCTACCAAATGTCAGTCATCAAACAATAAAAAATAATCATTAACTTATGCGCCCAACATATACAACAACACATAATATCCATATAAACATACCGTAAATGAAATATATGATAATTCACACATCATATAATGAGTCACTACCTTCCCTACACTACTGCTTCTCCTGCATGTTAGGATGAAGTCTATCACTGACTTCTATTGCTCCTCGATCTTGCTTATCTCTCTCCTTAAACCTCAAATCTCGAGATGTCACACATGGATTTTGGTCTCATACCTTCTTCTCTTTTCATCACTATACATGTTATCTCCATATAATATTTGATTGTTTATATTATTAAATTAAAGTGTAATTTGCTAACATGATATATATGGCTAATTACCATATAGTAATTACCATAATTTGGCATGTTTATCCATCCTGAACCCACAGTTGTCCCTCCAATTGATATGATCTCTCTAAATATGTCATTCACATTATAGGAAAACACCTCTTGCCTCCTTTGCTATATATATTTCATATATTTAGTATCGTACTCATTACATATTCAAATGAATAATTTAATAGATACAAAATATTTAGTAGATGACTTACAACAAGTTCGTAGGACCATGTTTCAACCTACTTGGTTCTCAAGCCATCAAGTGTCATGACCTAATGCATGCAAGTGTATACCTTTATATATATGAGCCTATATTTATTTAAGCATTTGAAAAAATTGAAGAGAAATAAATTACAATGAACTTGTTATAATAGATTGTTCATTATTCTTTTTTTGAGAAAAATGTGTGGTCCTCCACAGGAGAGGAGAGCACACATGCACGTATATATAACAACAATAGCAAGGAGCTGCCAACACACCTGCCAGGTAGCGAAAGAAACCCCCATACAAAGGAAAAAGAAAATAAACCCACCAGAACTCCTAAAAAAACTAAAAACCAGCCCTAAAGAGACAACACCAATCTAAGCTTCGGTCAAGAGCAACACATAGAGAGCAGCAGCCAACTAAAAGTTTTCCAACTGCAAAAGCGATCTCCATAACAAAGCTGAAGCATCACAAAGTACAACATCTACACAAAACATATACCTCAATCATAAGGCTAAGTAACTTTACGATTTAAACGAGGACTTCTCCTAATACTTCCAGCTGAAAACCTCTTACAATTTCTTCTCCTTAATTTGGCTTCATGAAGTAACTCTTTAGCGCAGACAGGAGAACGAGGAAATCTACTATAAGCAGCAAGAAAACAATACATAACAAACTTGAACCCGCTAGTACAATAATAGACCGGTTTTATCAGAATGCTGTAATTTGGAGCTCTCCATATCTTCACTCACATTGCTAACAATAAAATTGCTCTCCAAACCATTTGTAACTTGATCTACTAAACAAACATCTTCTAAACCTCTCACTTCTCTACAAAACTAGATACAGTCGCTTCCGAAGACTGAGTCTGACTACATTGAATTCTAGCACTTCGTCGAATTGAACCACAAGCCTTCACTGAAGTCTTTTTCCTACCTCTCCTCAATGAAGAAGAACAAGAGGCTGAACATCTACCAATCCTACTATCACTATCTTTTATCATGGAAACCAAATAGTCATCATTAACTTGCTTATTAGAATGGCCTCTCTTTTCTACCTGTCCCACTATGATCGATTCATCCAAATATTTCGAGTGGCCCTGCTCCAGATATTGTTTCTTTTCTGCCTTATTTATAACCATAGTATTAACCTGCTTCAGACCAACTGAATACAACTTCTCCATCCTAACGTTCCCATCCCCGATGGCTGATTCTTCAATTGAATCCTTGGAAACTACAATCTCATTTAAAACACCACCTACACTATCCTAATTATCAGCAAAGTCCAAAGCTAGAACACCTACTGATAAATTCAAACTTGGATATTCAAGCCTATTGGATACTTTGTGCATGTCAGTTGTAACTTTTCCATACTTACACAGGCACATTTCTTTCCCAACATTCAACATTTTATCAATACAAACAAAAGCCTCCTCCTCCATTAGATTATCATCATCATCAAACAGAAGGATATCCCAATCCAAAATATTACCAAAAGTGACAGAATAAGCATCATCATAGTAATTTATCATTTCAATCCGTAATTTAAAATAAAAAATACAGTTATATATCATTTCAAACTGCAATCCCCAATGAAATGAAAATGCATAAAAACTTGCAGTTTATAATAATATAAAATACAGCATCCATTCATCCAATATCAACCATCAACCATTTATCACAATCATCATTCAATTCAAACAACACATCAATATAGACAGATAATTAATAACAGGTCACTGTTGGCAGTTTATATTCAAAATAATTAAATTTAACTGGCAGTTTATATGCAATAAATAAATTTGATACCAAATTTGATTCAAATAAATGCAATTTAACTAAGATGATGATTAAATATATGCCAAACAGCTATAAATAAATTTCAAATCACATCATAAATAAATTTAACAAACATAAGAAATTTTAGAAGCTGTGAGTGGGTTAAAACACTCACCTTTGATTTTAGCCCATAAAAATTCAAACAGAAGCGCAAAACTCAACAATCTCCAAATTCAACTAAATCAATTTCATGTTGTCAGGAATATAAATTTGAATCCAACAAAAGAAATCGCGCGTGAATCAAAGTTTATATGCAAAAGATATTCATGTTACAAGAAATATTAATAAAATAAAAATTAGTACGCGTTAAAAATATATATAAATAAATAAATTTTAACACTTACGTTTTCTCAAGATGAGGCTTCAGGAAAAGATTGAAGAAAAAATAAGATGAGGAGAGGAAGTGTACGAAAAATGGAAAAAAATCATTTTTATAAAAGAATGCTTTTGGATTTGCAAGAATAAGAGCTTTTGAATATGAGGTGTTAGGAAAAACGAAATGTAAAAGAAGAAATAAGATGTAGGTTATTTATAATTAGGAAATGAATGTGGAGGGACAAAAATAAATCTCATGTTTTATTATTAAAGCTTCAGGCATTAATAATAGATAAGGAAATGTACGTAGGAATGGAAAAGTTTGCAAACGAGAGTAGAATTTTGTACGCATTTAGATTTTTATCAACGCATAATAAAATAATTATACTTACCTTAAAAATGAAAACGCTCAATTTTTTTTTCTCAAAATGATCTTTTATTTCCATTAAAACACCCTTTTTGTTTAACAAAAAACGTGTGTTTCTTTTATTAAATCTATTAATTTCAATCAACGTTTCCTTTCCTTTTAATTGAAACATTTGAATTACATTAGTTGTAGTTACTTACAAAGTTAAATTTTAAAACAGACAACTAAAATGGATAAAAAAATAGAACAATTGTTTATTTAAACACGTTTATTATTGTTTATACACAAGAGTAATAAATATATTATTTTCCTATTCTTGTAATCAATCTGTAAACTAAAACACAGTTCAAATAAACATATATTTCATTCTTTAAAATCAATATTTCTATTCTTTATTTTGTTGAAATTAAACCTGCATTCACAGATGAAACATTCATTTTATTTGATGTAAATGTTTTTTTTCTCTCATTGAATCAAAACTTTCCTTATATTTTACAGAACATAAGCTGCTTTTAATTGCACCTATTACAATTAGTATTCTCTCTCCTATTAATTGAAAATTTTCAATTACATTAATTTTAGTTGATTAAGTTTCAAAATGGGCTAAATGAATGTAATGAGAAGTAGAACAATTACTTCCTATCAATTAAATATACTAATATTAAATTAATTATAATCACCTTTTATTCAATATTTATAAACTAACCAATTCATCCTTTTTAATCACTTGGACTTTTACCATGATTTAATACAAGTTTATATGACAATTCAATGTTGGTTATAACACTTATTACAGTGTTCAATTTCCCTATAATCAAATCCATATTCTTAACCCATCTAGTTTCATATGATTTCATTTAACGATATAATTATCATGGTTTATACCATAGTTCATTAATATCCTTATTTTATCTTAATTTCAAATAATGTAGTAATTAATTTCATTCACGATAAATTCAATTAGTTATAATTTATTTCAATAACTTAACTTGATTTAACTCCAAATCCTTTTTATCTAATCAATTACTATTCAATAAACAAAGATAACATTTGTTTTACCCTTTATTACATTAGTATGTTCAAATTTTCATTTTTCCTTTGTATTGACTACCCTATTTCCATGTTATTATTTTCTACCAATATTCACGCTAATTGCGATTAGCATTCTAAATTAATTCATTTACTTGGGTTCATACTTTCCATTATATCAATTACTACACTATGCATAAATTTACAATCCTATTTATTTCATTATTACATTCACCTTTCCGTTACAATTCTTAAATACTTCTACTTTATCAAATTACCGTTAACTATATTATTATTATTATTCCATTAGCTAATTAAGTAATTACATTCGTTTCTTAAGTTTTAACCTCATAACCAATTATTACCGATTCCAATATCTCACCCGACCTTTCCTTTCAAATTTCCATTTATTAAGTTTTACATTAACACATCTTTATTTCCATTCTTAAATTTACCAATTTATTACTTATGAAAAATTTCACGTTTTTATTTATTTATTACATACCTACCTTCAGTCCTTGCATTAATTCTCATAAACATTACATTATCGATATCCAAATTTGATTTAGTGGACTAATTTGTTACAACTTTACCTACATTAACACTATTTCCCTTATTTTGGTTATTATTTCATACGTAGATCACAAGGTTACATTCCTTTATACTATCTTATGAAAACAATATACATTTCTAATACTTTATTATATATATTGTTACTTTAAATTTATATTAACAAAACGTTAGATTTAAGATTTATTGTAATTGGTTACCAAAGTTTATTTGACACATTAAATAAATAACAACTTATATTAATTGTCACCTATTTGCTTCTATTTGCATTTAAAAGTTTGTTACCTATCAACCCACGTTATTATTCTACATATATAACACTAATTTTATTCCATCGCCATTTATTCATTATTAATTCATTGATTAATTCAACCTTTACATTTATTTTCTTATATTAATTTATTACCAGTTATATCCTCTTACATTGTTTCTAATTATTGCAAATTCATTCAATTTACACAATACAGCTTTAATTAACTTACATTAACATGATCGCCTTAATTTACATTCTGTTACCCTTAATCCATATATTATTTCACTCATTAATACACTGGTTTCATTTGTTTTTATTATATTCTATTTAAAACTAAGCCATAACATTTGAGTTATTTTATTAAGTTGGAATGTTCATTCTTCCCAACCAATCACCATTTATTACATTATAACTTTACAATTTTAAATAAATTCATTAATTGTCATTTCATTCATCCTATAAATTATTATTAACCATAATTATCATGTTACGTTTTAATTCACTTATTATTGCATTAAAAAGTTACACAAATTTATTTCTCCAAATATTAAATCACAAAGTCCTATTTAATTTACCATTGCTACATTTCCTTTTTACGTTTGCTTCATTATAAGCTATAAATTTTTTGTTTCTTCTAAATTTAATTACTCAATTTTAAAAAAAATTAACCAAACTTAATTATTGAAAATTTATGGGTCGTTACATCTACTCATTATGGTTTTGATAAGGTCAAAAGGGTTTTTTGTATTAATACATATTATTCATTTAACGTTGGTTTTGATTACTTTATTGCTAGATCCAATCCCTTCTCCTTTTTCTCCCTTTTAGCTTTCTTTCCCACTCTCTACAAAAAAATTATTTCTATATTAATATTACTGAGACGGTTTTTTGATCTATTCATGTCCTGCTTTCAACGAAACCAAACTGCGATTTAAAAAACTCAGGATTCCAATCAGAACATGATAATGTATTCTATATAACAAAGCTCATAATAATAAATGGAGCCTAAAATCTAGCTTATTTTCAATAGTAACAATGTGTTATAGTGTAAAGTTAAATAGTTACAAATACCATTATGTTAAACGTAGCTTAACACAAGCCATGCCTACATAACTAATTGAAAATAACTAAGTCATATTATTACCTCCAATATTCATTAAGTAGACAAAGTACTACGTTTATATGGATACACAAATGTATGATTCTCCAACCATTCTTCATATAGACAAAATGAAAAGCAAAATAAATAACAATTTCTAAAGATGTTTACTATCACTATGAATTTTTTTAGAGATAAGTATTTTGAAATTTTTTATTTAGGGATAATTATTTTGAATGCTTAGTTTAAAACTCATGGTCACAAAAGTATTCACAACTGCAGTCGACTAAATACTTCTAAGAATTTTCAATTTATATATATTTAGTGTATTCAGATCATTATTTATATCATAATATAACAACACATATAGTAGAAACAAAACAAAAAGCATATTTTTATTTCAAAGATAATTATTATACAAGAGTTAAGTTATATACTAAATTACACAATTTCCCTTAGGGCTCAAACTTAACTTTATTACCTTCACCTTCAATCCTCTAACTTGCTTTCCTCAAATTTTCATAGTACCCATCCGATCTAATCTCCTTCTAAACGTAAATCAAATCCAATAACTAAAGAGATCTAGCATGAGTTTAATTCTTAGTGAAAGCACCAAAAATAATATATAAAAAATGGTCTAACATCCCTAAAATATTACGTAGAGCCAATAATCAAGAATGTGCTTATTAGTTTGTGATATATTTGGTTTTAGCCCTTGAATAATGATATCAACCGGTTCCAATACAATTTATTAAAGTCAAATGATAAAAAATCAACAATAGTATGCAATATTAAGAAGAGAAAGTAAGGGAAAATCAAGAAACAAAGTATAAATAGGTTCCATTATGCAAATGTCCACTTTAAAATATTTTTATTGTTGTTTTATTCATGTTTAAATAAGTGAATAGAATTTTAATCTCAAAATTCTATAGAGATTGATAATGGCTCCCCAGTTAGAAAAAAATAGCAAAGAGTTCAAAAATCTTTTCAATTGCAAGTGCCATTATATTATAGGTGCAATAGGCAAAAATTAGGTCTTAAAGTATCCATTTTTCTTGCTTCACTTGCTTAAAAAATATCATAGGTAGAGACTCAAGTGAATGGAGGGAAGAACATGTTAGAATTAGCAAACTTTATGGATAGGTACCGATCCATGGATTCAAATGTTCTACCACCAATTCACTAATATATTCGTTAGCAGTTCATATGTTAGTCTTTCTTCATCTTCCCAACTCAATTTCATCTATAGATTTGTTGAGAATAATGAGATTTGATGGATTAGTATCGATCCGTATATGGATGGATACCAACCGATCGACAAATCTAGTTTTCCTTTTGCAATGCCTTATATTTGATGGCTTTAGGTTGAGCATCCATTCATTCATCATTTTGAAGTCTAATACCATCGTTCTATTGCTTGTCTAAAATCACAAATAATATGTGTATAAAAATTATAAATAACTATGGGGTATCGAATCCACTCTCCTAGAGCTGATCAAATAGGTGAAATCCAAACAAATCAATAGTAAATTTGTGCTTGAAATCAAAATCCAAAATTAAACTCTTTTAATCGAAAATTCCAAGCTTTAATAATTTCTAGCCTTTCTAATGTTTATGAAAATGTACGCTAGCCTCTAATTTATTAATATATTTGATTTTGACGGATTTTAATGCATTTGGTTAAGAAGGTGGTTAATAGAGGAGATGTGGAAAAAGAAAACATAAAGTTAAAAATATGATAGTCGATTAGTGACAAGTTAATTATGACAACCGCCCCATATCACCGACACCAAATGATCTAAAAGAATGCTGTAAATGTGCCAGGCTAATATAGGGCGATTATCAAGGTTGAAATTTAAGTAGAAAATACGTCCCATATCACACGATGCATGGCTAAAATATAACATAGAAAATATACAAATGAAATATAATGATCCGTGACAAATGAAAGATAACATCTCTATTAGAACATTATGATTTATAGTGAAAATGTCATAATATCTCAGTACAACATTTCCTCACTACATCATCCAGAGTATATAACAACAAATTAGCGGAAACTAAATATAGAGTAATACGCCATAGTTCCTCCAAATTTGTCTATATACAGCAACTGCGACTCTAAACCTCTCATCTACTCTACTCATTTAAGAGTACTTAAGATGATAAGAGGAAACATTACACCTTGGCTCAGACAATAGTATAGTATGAGTGGTAATTGACTATAAAAAGCTATACTAGAAAATATGGTACTAGATAGGTACACAAAAAATACTGTAATGACCTGCAAATTTATCACTTTAATAAATCATATTTATTTTTAAATTTATTAAAATAAAAGGTCGATACATATAATATTGTTTTGAGTCGTAATAATTAACATTAATCTTATTTTGAATAGACATTTACAAAAATATTTCCTCGAAATTTTAATCGATAAAATGGCCGAAAACTGTTTTATCGATAACCAACTCTATAATCATAAAAAGTCGCACATGGAGCTCGATACATACACTTATTTTTATAATTTCACAAGAATGTGAAATAAAATTGATTTTTTTTAAATTAATGTATTTATGTTATCCCCGATAATGACATCATATTTAAATATAGATTTATGAATTTAAATTTAGATTTAATGATTTAATAAATATTTAAATTATTCAAATAATTATTGCAAATGATGATAATTCATTTAATTAGTTATAAAGTAATAATAAATCATATATAATGATCTTATAAAGATATATATTTGATTTTAAAATATAAGGAAACATCAATATCGCTTTGTTGGTATAATAGCAAATTATTGTAAGTAATTTTTAATACTAATTTATATGTTTTATAATTCAAAACCGATCATTTTAATTCATGTAAAATGGTAAGAAATTTGATTTCAAATTTTATTTACAAATATATGTATGTTTATTTATAAGTAAAATTATGACCAGTAACTAGTATTTCCCCATTTTCAACAGTTTGACGTATATAGGTTGTGTGACGCTATTTGTATAACTTGAACACCTATATTACATATACATACCTACATTAAGGCATGCATATACATGTAAAAAAAAAATTCATGTGCACACATGAATGGAACCATATGTATATACATATAACATACTTAAGATATTTGTAAAAGCTTAATACTTAAGCTAACCTAAAGTAAACCAAGTACATGGCACATGGCCTTGTCTATGCATGAAGTGGTTTAGGCCATCCTAAGAGATATAGGAGGGAGGTATGGTTGCGTGTGGATTGATGGATAATGAAGGGAGCACATGGGTAATGGAAAAGGAAGGATAAGATGTGGGATATTTTATAAAGCTATAAATACCTCTCCACTCTTTTCTTTCATTCACTTTAACTAGCTATAACTTTCTCTTTCCCACTCCAAATCATAAAATTCATTTTTTAAAACCATTCAAAATTTCAGTGGCTACAAATTTCTAGTTGACCGCTTCTTCTCACTCTAAGTTAGCCATGCTCAAAGCCACTTCCTGTAGAATTTTAGCTCCGAGAGTGTCATCTCTTCTTTTAATCATATCTTCCTCATAACTAATCAAAATATAGTGTTTCCCTTTTTTAGATTGTAGAGAAAAAAATTTCAAGAACTTTACTTTTGAGACTTTCATTATTATTTGAGTAACATGTCCAAACATTAGCTAGAAGTTGACCCGTTCTTGGGTTTGATTTTCATGAATCCGAGAATACATCTTCTTCTCTTGGCCATAACTTCCTCATAACTATCGCAAATTAGATTATTCTTTTATTTAAATCATATGGAAAAGAATTTTTTTTTACAGCTTTCATGTTGGTAATGTTTTCAAATTCAGTGGTATTCGATTTAGACAGTGAGTATGTCCCTAACCGATTCCGGTCTCTTTAATAAATTTCGTAATTATTACACCGATTGGTCGTTTAATAAATTTCAAACCAAATCAATTTCAATATCACTTAGAATTTGAAAGCCAAGATTTCATTTGTTTTTCTATATCAATTTATGTTTCAAAACTTCCAAATTTACCATTTTCAAAACTTTATGATTCACTTTAAATTTTGATTTAAAATAATTCAAATATTGATTTAAATTTATATATAGGTTCATTCCAAAATCTTTCAAATTAAGTTAATTTAACATTCAAATCAATTTAAATTCATTGATGGATTCATTCAGTGATCATTTAAATTAAGTAAATTTATCATTTCGAAATATTTCAATTGAATTTCAAATTCATTAAATCAATCACTTAAGTTTACCTATATTATATCAAAACTTATAAGTTGAATTAAATTAAACTCATCAAATTAAATTCTTTAAATTACAAGTCTCATATTAATTTCCATAAATCACATTTTATTTCTTATTAAAGAAATTCAATTTCACTTATTTACTTATTTAATTTAAACAAATGTCAAAACTTAATTATTAAAGGAACTCGATTTCACTTATTAAAGAAGTTCAGTTTCACTGATTAAGGAATTAAAATTTATTTAATTATTAAATAATTCAATCTTATTTAATTATTAAATAATTTCAAACTTAATTATAAAAAAATTTCAAACTTAATAATTTACTTAAATTTAAACAACATTCTTTCATCAACTACTTTGTTAATATTTTGTTTCAGATTATTAAATATTAACATTTAAATTTCATTAGAATTCAAATTTCAAACTTTAATTTAAAAACCTTTATTATTTTATTCAAATAAAATCTTTATTCATTTATTTAAACCGAATTATTTGACCAATCGGATTTTTATTTAATTCTCTATTCTAAGTCAATTGTTTTATTTGGGTATTTATCATTTCAACCCGATTCCATTTCAATTCAAAATCAAAGCATAGTAAAGGGAACTTGTAGTGTGATAACTGGGATGGTGTCAAAGTAAATAACAAAGCAATAACAATAATCAATAACAATCCAATAATTTATTTAAATAATCTTGAAATAATCGTATTAAGTTACATTGCTATTTAAGAAAATTAATATAATTATTTCTAGAATCTATACTATCATTTCATGCAGATTAAAGATTATTACACTATCATTTTATGCAATTCTACACTTGGTTCTACTTATTCAATTTCATACTACATTAATTTATACAACATCAATTTAAATGTGTAACGACCCAGAATTTTTATTAATTTAAATTTGAATATTTAATTAATTTTAAATGTTAATAAGTGAATTTATAAGCCAAATAAATTTTTATTTGAATTTTTGGATTTAATTGGATTATTAAATCGATAATTTAATATGTTAAATTATGAAAATAATTGAAAATAGAGTTAAATATGATTGAAAATGATTTGTAAAATTTTATTTTATCATATTGAAGTTAGAATGATATTTTAGAACTTTTAAAATCGAATTAAAAGTAAATTTGTGAAAATTGAATATTTTAATATTTAATAATCGACTGTAAAATAGTCAATTTTTGAACAGTCTCAGAATTGAACGAAACCAGTTTCATTGGATCCGTAATAGTAAGTTATTACCGGATTTAAATTTTCGTGTCAATCGGAGTTATCGTTTGAGCGTGGCAGCTCGAAACGCATCGAATCGTTTTTAATTTAAATTTGGCGAGTCAAAATAGCCATTTTTCAAAAAGTCTCGGATTTCGACGAAACCAGTTTCATCGGATCCGTAATGTGATATTATTGTAAGGTTTCAAATTTCAAGTCAATTGGATTTACGGTTTGTCCGGTACGAATTAAAACGCCTAGAAATCGGTTTAAATCGGTTTAATTCAAATTGAACGTTTTCAGCCATAACTCGCACATACTTCCGAATTAGCTTCCGAAACCTGTTCCATTGTGTCCGGAACGCGGGATAAACCCTAGGTACGCTGGTTACGGCGTCTAAATCGGAGTTCGGAATTCCCGGGATGAATAGTGTTTACGCTAGCTGTTTCTATAAATACACCACACACACAAATAAAAAAAAATAAAAAAAATAAAACCCTAATTCTATGTTACAGCCGCCACCCATGTTTCAATGGCCAGCATTTCTCCTTCTTTCCCCTCTCATATCTCGAAATCCATTCACTTTTATCACAAACTCTAAACTAAGAAATCGTAGAGCACATCAAGATCTACGATATCAACGGCTATGATCGTGTTTGGAGCTTCGGATTGGCGGCAAATCGAGCTGGGAACTTGTAACTTGCGCACGCGTTTCAGAGAGGAGGATGGGGCCGAGTGCTACAGGGTTTGGGCCGAACCTAGAGGGGGTCGTGGGCTATGTGATGGTGGTAGCATGATCGAGTATAGTCGCTCGAGGTGGTGGCAAAGCTAAAACCTAATTTCATGAGTGGGTTCGGCTACGTTGGCTCCTTCCTGGAGATGGTTGCGTGAATGTAGAAGATGGAGGGGAGCCCTTGGATCATGATCTAACGGCATGGATTAGGCATAGGTTAAAATTATAAAAGTTTATGTTATAATTGTTATATAAAATCGTGTATAATCTTGTAAATATCATAACTTTGTCATACGAGGTCGAAAAATCACGAAATCAGTTGCGTTGGGATCGTATGGACGAGCACTACGCGATGGAGTTGGTTTGGAGTCATTTGGAGTTAGTGAGAATTTCGGGTAAAATTAAACGCGCGTTTAATTTTATTCGAAATAAATCGCTAAAACGGAAATTAAAACCAAGGTGAGAACTTCTCACTCAATCGAATAGATTTCGATTTTATTTTAAATAGTTAGATTTAAAATATTTGAATGCATGTTTGAATGATGACTGTAAATTATTGATTGTTAAAATAGACATTATGCGCCGTTAGTAAGCGGATGTTATTTAATAAAAACATATACCGCGAATATTTCATAAACAGTGAAATTGGTATTATATATAATATCAATATATATATATATTGGCATATGTATATATTGTAGTTGATTGATTTCCCGTATTTTTTTGTTTAGCGGATGAGACCCTATTACGCCGTTATTAAGGGGATAATATTTAATAAGAACATGTACCGCGATAATTTCGTACTGGAGCGAAATTGGTATTGTGCTAATGTTTTTGGATGCAGGAAACAGGTTGGAGGGATCCAACTGGATTCCTCAACAGTATTTATTTTATTTCAGATATTTTGATATTTGATTGATTATCATATCGATATATGAGATCGTTGTAGTGGTGATTGACTATTTGATGTGTAGCATCATTGGACCCAAATTTTGGGATTTTAAAATGATCTTTAAAGTGATTTTGAAAATATACTATATTTTTGGAATTGATCCATTATAAATAAATAAACATTATAATTTTTAAAGTTATAAAAATTATGGTTTTTGTGAAATATAGTTAAAAAGCTGATTTTTAGAAATACGATTAAGAGTCGATTTTTGAGAAATATGAACTAATGATTTTATAAAATAATTTAGATTGGATTTTTGAATATATGATAAAAGTTTAAATATAGGATTTATAAAATTTGATTATTTTATAAATCAGAATGATGAAATTATAAAGGAATTTAAAGACGTTTTAAAAGAATAATATAAATTGATTTATATTAAGAGATTTATAAATAGATATTTATAAATCGAAATATTGACATTATAAAACGAGTCTTTATAAATGTTTAAATGAAGTGAAAATGAATTTCATAAATGAATGAAATTTGTAGAATTATAAACTGTGAAGTTATAAATGAAATTTATAAATAGTAAGATTATAAATTTGTGAAGTTAATTGAAGAATAGATTTGGTTAAATAAATAAATCTTATAAGTTATAAGGTTTATAAATTGAAAAGTCTTTAAAAAGAACGATTTTGTAAAATAATCGTTTTATAAGTATTTAACTTATAATATGAACTTTTAGTTTATAATGGAGATATGAAATTTAACAGGTTAATAAAAGAATTTATAAAAAAAGAAGTTTTTATAAATAAATAGAAATGGAATTTATAAACGTTGTTTTATAAATTCGCAAACGACTTATTTTGATAAGAAAAGTGTTGAAACCTATTAATGGAGTTATATTCACATTTTTGAATAGTGAATAATCCTTTGAACTAAAACGAATAAAAGGATGAGATTTGTTAATGAAGTTTATTCACATTTTTGAATAGTGAATAATATGTTAAAGAAATTATTTTTGAATGTGATGTTTTAAATAGAATTAAAACAATCTAGTGATGTTTTAAAAGGTGTTGAGATTCGAAACCATAGATTTCAACATTTATTGTTGAAATAGACGTTTTCGAGAAATAAAAGGAAATGGTAGACTATAACACTGTTGTTATAGTAAATGATTTCCGAAAGGAAATATTTTTGAATATTATTGGGATTTATATATCTATTTTAAATTCGAATCCCTATACTAGTGATTTTGGGTTGTCGTAACGATGTTTTACGTAACATTCGTTTTGGCCCAAGTAAATATGTTTAAGTGAATAATTTCCTTAAAGAATGAAATATATACTTAATTCGATTTAAGTATATTGAATATTTTCTAAGTGTTGAAAATAAAAGAGATTTGTGAATTACTTATGAATAAATAAGTATGGAAATGTTTTCCAATGTGAAGTGAATATTTAGAATTTATCTTTTTGAAGATAAATTGAAAATGAATAATTGAAATCGTATATGCACGAATATTTTGAAATATAAATTCATTATGGAATTTATATGTGAAAAGTGAAATTGGTTAAAAAATAAATATTGATTTATTTTTGAAGTGTTGGAATTTTATATCTTGTAAAGATATTTTGGAAATGTAAATAATTTGGAAAATTATTTGGAATCTGGTGATGTATGCATATCCATTGATAGTTCAATAACCGACTATCAATATTTCCCTTTGAATGGGTATTTGATGTGAATTGATTGAATTTGAATGCACACTTATTTTTGAATAAGCGCTCACTATTCGGGTTAACCGGGAAAGGACCATGGGGTCGTATAACCCACTCCGAATATGTGATACGTCGTTGTGAATTGCATTTGAAGATCGGTGTTGAAGACCGGTATTTGCAAGAGTGATAGGATGAACTATCGATTGACTCTGCACCGAGTAGCTACGGTATTGAGTTCTCCATATGTGATGGTGAATCCGATCAGGATTGTGAATATCCGGATTGCAAGGACTTCTTTGTAAGTGCCTTCGGTTCTGTTCGATCCCGGAACAGACTTGTATGGATTGTATGCCTGACATTACAATTTGAGATATAAAGCCGATTTCATTCAAATATATTTCTGTTGGTGGCGGAGAATTTATTCTTTGCTTAACACCCTTCTTTGAGACGTACGAGCTCAAAGGTTATATAGTTGAAGTTATCAGCAATATATCCCATTTTGGTAATGTGACATGCTGAGTGATGCTGAAATGATCATTGTGTTGATTATTTGTGATAGGATCATTTATTTGATCGTCTATCTTAGTGATCATTGTGTTGATCATTTATTGACCCAAAGCATGGCTTTTGTATAAAGTATGTTTTTGTGGACGTGAATTCGTCGAGCCTCACATCCCGGAAATGGTCAAAACAGGAAAGATGCGGCAAGGTTATTAGGGGTTGCTGTAGCTCCCCTTAGGGTATGTGCATTTCCTTCTGGAAAGGGGTGGTATCATGGTATGGAGCCCAGATACTTACTCATGTTGAAAACACTTTATGATTGTGTGAATTGGATATCGAGCGCTCGGTTGAAAAGGTCCTAAAGGACCGGGGAATGGCGTGCTCGTGTCAGTAGTTACCCAGTTAGGGGTAACCCGGCCTTGTGTTGGCAGAGATCCGGTTTGGTTCTCGGGGATGTCTTTCCAGAGGCATTCTCAGTGGCAATGGGAAGTTCCTTGGCCTGACCATTTGTTGGAAATCCAATTCCCAATACGAAATTTGTACGGTATTAGTTGTAGAACCTGCTATTCACTTATGGTGGTCACCACTGTTTGGATGGTAGCTATAGTAGGCATAGTTCGAAATGTCTATGTTGGCTAAGATTTATATTCTACTTTCGAAATGAATTTTTCTCTACACTATGCACTAGTAATAATATAAAATGTTCTTTTAAATGCGTATCAAGCATCTTTGACTATCATAAGGAGAAATCTCCTCCGATTCTGCGTTTGCATTGTGTGTGTGTGCGGGAGGCCTTATGGTAGTCTCATTTTTAAAAGCATTGCGAATTGAATTAAAAATATTCCTCTATTTTGATTTTAAAGATAAATAAACTGTTTTGAGTTCTCACACCAGTCACATGACTGACTTGGAGTTTATTGTTTTCCTTCCTAAACTCTGGGTGCCCACCAATTTCCACACGGGCAGTTAAGAGTTAGGTTTATCAGGATATTCTGGATATTCTGGAGTTGCTGGAGGCAAGCTGGATGGCATGGCGTATTACTAGTTTATATAGTATTTCTTTTTCCGCTGCATTGTTTGTTGTTGTATGTTGTTGTACACTCTGATGTGATGATATGGTGTAATAAAATGTGATGTAATGTAATAACTGATATAGTTCTTTGTTAAAGATTATTCATTTATTATTATATGTTGTTCCGCTGCGAATTGTGAGATTCTGATGTTGTTCTTTTTGTTTCCTTTCTGTCCGTTCTATTTTTAAAATTTTCTATCTTCTGTTTTTCTAATTCTCTGTTTTCTAAAAAATTGTCTATCTTCTTTTCCCTCTATTTTTCTTTTTCTTTCTTCTTTTTCTCTCTCTTTTCTTTTCTTAAATTCTTTTTAAAACCCATAACATCTTGGTTTTCGGCCTTTGATTTCTCGGCAGTCGATAAAGTGAGTGTCGATGTTGAATTTTCGAAAGTCGAAAATTTTCGGGGCGTTACATTTGGTATCAGAGCTGATGGTTAAGCGACAACCATGGTTCTGTTGGGTATTAATTCATTAGAGATAGAGTCAGCAGTACTCTAGAATGAGTTTGAGTGTAATAATAGCTATGAGTGCGTATTTGTTAGTGAATATAAAATTGCTTTATATTGTGATGATTGGTTTATTGAGTGGTATATGAACTTTCGTCAGCACAGCCTCGAAACTGAGCCGAAGGGGTTTCTAAACACTTGAATAGAACAATTCGACACGATATTGTTTTTAAATTGGGTAAATGAAATAATTTTGCCTTGATTATATTTTATATATAAAGGAATAATTTAAAAAAAAAAATTATTAAAGTGTATATAAGTTGATTGTTAGGTTGTTTGAATAATCCAAATAAAAGAATAATTGTATAAGCAAAAGAATTATAAGAATTAAAGTTATAATTAATGTGAATTACAATTGTAAAATAAACTTATATATAAGAAGTGAAACTATATAAAATATGAGTTGTGAATAAAAGTGAATTTAAAGTTAAATGGAATATAACTTAAGAGATATTGAATTAAGTTGATATTGGTATCGAAGTAAATAATCAAGTGGATTAAAAGAATATGAACTTAAGTTATGTGAATAGAAATTCAACTTTTGTAATTGAATGAATAAATTGAATGTTAATCAATTGAATGTGAATAATTGATATGAAAAGATGAATATAAGTGTTAATTCATTAAAATCTAATGTTATTGGGAGTTGAATAAATTGGAATGGAAATCAATTTAATGTTAAACCAAATTGGATGAATATAAGCAAAGGAAATTTGGTTGTAATAAATATACATTGGTTGTTATATGATTGTTGATTGATTGTATATAATTCATTAAGTGTTAATGAAATTGAAAGCTATGAAATTGAATTCAAATTAGAAGTAAATAAATTTGAATAGAATTGAATGTGAATTAGATTTAATTAGTAAATGCAAACTAATTAAAATTGAGAATGAATGTTGATAAAATCCAATGTAAATAAATCAAATGTGATTTGAATTGAAAACCCTTTCATTGAATATTAATGAGAATATGAATGAATATTATTGATTATGAATGGTAGTTGGTTGATGGTTGAATATATATTGCTATTGTTGCATTGCTATGTGACATATATAGTCATCATGTTGCTATATGTTGTATATTGAGATTATTTGCATATGTGCATGTTCTCATGTTGTTTGTTGAGTGTTTAGTAGGTGCGGATCGCGTTTGCTTCGCATTTGGAGTTCGCTTTAGCGCTATATTAGCCGTATATGCTTGCTAATAAAATATAAGGTACATATCTCGGATTAAATATCGTACTTTTATACTTTTTTCCCTTCGGGATGCCTCATTACTTGATGAGATGTATATTTGTGATATATATACTGTCATTTTTTTTTTCGGATCGAGCCGCGCAAAGGAGACATGGCGAATTTTTCCGGAAATTTAAGGCGTTAGAAAATTTTTGAGAAAATTGGAAAAATCTTGAAAACTTTAAACTTTGTTTTAAAATTGAAAGTTAAATGATATAGATTGTTTTTGAAAGGATAACTAAGTATGATTTGAAAACTTAGTAAAGTATGGTAAGAAGTTTAATTATGAATTTTGGAAAGTTAATAGATTCTGTAACTTTTCTTACTTATAATTTCGAGGACGAAATTCTTTTAAGGGGGAAAGATTGTAACGACCCAGAATTTTTATTAATTTAAATTTGAATATTTAATTAATTTTAAATGTTAATAAGTGAATTTATAAGTCAAATAAATTTTTATTTGAATTTTTGGATTTAATTGGATTATTAAATCGATAATTTAATATGTTAAATTATGAAAATAATTGAAAATAGAGTTAAATATGATTGAAAATGATTTGTAAAATTTTATTTTATCATATTGAAGTTAGAATGATATTTTAGAACTTTTAAAATCGAATTAAAAGTAAATTTGTGAAAATTGAATATTTTAATATTTAATAATCGACTGTAAAATAGTCAATTTTTGAACAGTCTCAGAATTGAACGAAACCAGTTTCATTGGATCCGTAATAGTAAGTTATTACCGGATTTAAATTTTCATGTCAATCGGAGTTATCGTTTGAGCGTGGCAGCTCGAAACGCATCGAATCGTTTTTAATTTAAATTTGGCTAGTCAAAATAGCCATTTTTCAAAAAGTCTCGGATTTCGACGAAACAAGTTTCATCGGATCCGTAATGTGATATTATTGTAAGGTTTCAAATTTCAAGTCAATTGGATTTACGGTTTGTCCGGTACGAATTAAAACGCCAAGAAATCGGTTTAAATCGGTTTAATTCAAATTGAACGTTTTCAGCCATAACTCGCACATACTTCCGAATTAGCTTCCGAAACCTGTTCCATTGTGTCCGGAACGCGGGATAAACCCTAGGTACGCTGGTTACGGCGTCTAAATCGGAGTTCGGAATTCCCGGGATGAATAGTGTTTACGCTAGTTGTTTCTATAAATACACCACACACACAAATAAAAAAAAAAAAAAAAAAACCCTAATTCTATGTTACAGCCGCCACCCATGTTTCAATGGCCAGCATTTCTCCTTCTTTCCCCTCTCATATCTCGAAATCCATTCACTTTTATCACAAACTCTAAACTAAGAAATCGTAGAGCACATCAAGATCTACGATATCAACGGCTATGATCGTGTTTGGAGCTTCGGATTGGCGGCAAATCGAGCTGGGAACTTGTAACTTGCGCACGCGTTTCAGAGAGGAGGATGGGGCCGAGTGCTACAGGGTTTGGGCCGAACCTAGAGGGGGTCGTGGGCTATGTGATGGTGGTAGCATGATCGAGTATAGTCGCTCGAGGTGGTGGCAAAGCTAAAACCTAATTTCATGAGTGGGTTCGGCTACGTTGGCTCCTTCCTGGAGATGGTTGCGTGAATGTAGAAGATGGAGGGGAGCCCTTGGATCATGATCTAACGGCATGGATTAGGCATAGGTTAAAATTATAAAAGTTTATGTTATAATTGTTATATAAAATCGTGTATAATCTTGTAAATATCATAACTTTGTCATACGAGGTCGAAAAATCACGAAATCAGTTGCGTTGGGATCGTATGGACGAGCACTACGCGATGGAGTTGGTTTGGAGTCATTTGGAGTTAGTGAGAATTTCGGGTAAAATTAAACGCGCGTTTAATTTTATTCGAAATAAATCGCTAAAACGGAAATTAAAACCAAGGTGAGAACTTCTCACTCAATCGAATAGATTTCGATTTTATTTTAAATAGTTAGATTTAAAATATTTGAATGCATGTTTGAATGATGACTGTAAATTATTGATTGTTAAAATAGACATTATGCGCCGTTAGTAAGCGGATGTTATTTAATAAAAACATATACCGCGAATATTTCATAAACAGTGAAATTGGTATTATATATAATATCAATATATATATATTGGCATATGTATATATTGTAGTTGATTGATTTCCCGCATTTTTTTGTTTAGCGGATGAGACCCTATTACGCCGTTATTAAGCGGATAATATTTAATAAGAACATGTACCGCGATAATTTCGTACTGGAGCGAAATTGGTATTGTGCTAATGTTTTTGGATGCAGGAAACAGGTTGGAGGGATCCAACTGGATTCCTCAACAGTATTTATTTTATTTCAGATATTTTGATATTTGATTGATTATCATATCGATATATGAGATCGTTGTAGTGGTGATTGACTATTTGATGTGTAGCATCATTGGACCCAAATTTTGGGATTTTAAAATGATCTTTAAAGTGATTTTGAAAATATACTATATTTTTGGAATTGATCCATTATAAATAAATAAACGTTATAATTTTTAAAGTTATAAAAATTATGGTTTTTGGGAAATATAGTTAAAAAGCTGATTTTTAGAAATACGATTAAGAGTCGATTTTTGAGAAATATGAACTAATGATTTTATAAAATAATTTAGATTGGATTTTTGAATATATGATAAAAGTTTAAATATAGGATTTATAAAATTTGATTATTTTATAAATCAGAATGATGAAATTATAAAGGAATTTAAAGACGTTTTAAAAGAATAATATAAATTGATTTATATTAAGAGATTATAAATAGATATTTATAAATCGAAATATTGACATTATAAAACGAGTCTTTATAAATGTTTAAATGAAGTGAAAATGAATTTCATAAATGAATGAAATTTGTAGAATTATAAACTGTGAAGTTATAAATGAAATTTATAAATAGTAAGATTATAAATTTGTGAAGTTAATTGAAGAATAGATTTGGTTAAATAAATAAATCTTATAAGTTATAAGGTTTATAAATTGAAAAGTCTTTAAAAAGAACGATTTTGTAAAATAATCGTTTTATAAGTATTTAACTTATAATATGAACTTTTAGTTTATAATGGAGATATGAAATTTAACAGGTTAATAAAAGAATTTATAAAAAAAGAAGTTTTTATAAATAAATAGAAATGGAATTTATAAACGTTGTTTTATAAATTCGCAAACGACTTATTTTGATAAGAAAAGTGTTGAAACCTATTAATGGAGTTATATTCACATTTTTGAATAGTGAATAATCCTTTGAATTAAAACGAATAAAAGGATGAGATTTGTTAATGAAGTTTATTCACATTTTTGAATAGTGAATAATACGTTAAAGAAATTGTTTTTGAATGTGATGTTTTAAATAGAATTAAAACAATCTAGTGATGTTTTAAAAGGTGTTGAGATTCGAAACCAAAGATTTCAACATTTATTGTTGAAATAGACGTTTTCGAGAAATAAAAGGAAATGGTAGACTATAACACTGTTGTTATAGTAAATGATTTCCGAAAGGAAATATTTTTGAATATTATTGGGATTTATATATCTATTTTAAATTCGAATCCCTATACTAGTGATTTTGGGTTGTCGTAACGATGTTTTACGTAACATTCGTTTTGGCCCAAGTAAATATGTTTAAGTGAATAATTTCCTTAAAGAATGAAATATATACTTAATTCGATTTAAGTATATTGAATATTTTCTAAGTGTTGAAAATAAAAGAGATTTGTGAATTACTTATGAATAAATAAGTATGGAAATGTTTTCCAATGTGAAGTGAATATTTAGAATTTATCTTTTTGAAGATAAATTGAAAATGAATAATTGAAATCGTATATGCACGAATATTTTGAAATATAAATTCATTATGGAATTTATATGTGAAAAGTGAAATTGGTTAAAAAATAAATATTGATTTATTTTTGAAGTGTTGGAATTTTATATCTTGTAAAGATATTTTGGAAATGTAAATAATTTGGAAAATTATTTGGAATCTGGTGATGTATGCATATCCATTGATAGTTCAATAACCGACTATCAATATTTCCCTTTGAATGGGTATTTGATGTGAATTGATTGAATTTGAATGCACACTTATTTTTGAATAAGCGCTCACTATTCGGGTTAACCGGGAAAGGACCATGGGGTCGTATAACCCACTCCGAATATGTGATACGTCGTTGTGAATTGCATTTGAAGATCGGTGTTGAAGACCGGTATTTGCAAGAGTGATAGGATGAACTATCGATTGACTCTGCACCGAGTAGCTACGGTATTGAGTTCTCCATATGTGATGGTGAATCCGATCAGGATTGTGAATATCCGGATTGCAAGGACTTCTTTGTAAGTGCCTTCGGTTCTGTTCGATCCCGGAACAGACTTGTATGGATTGTATGCCTGACATTACAATTTGAGATATAAAGCCGATTTCATTCAAATATATTTCTGTTGGTGGCGGAGAATTTATTCTTTGCTTAACACCCTTCTTTGAGACGTACGAGCTCAAAGGTTATATAGTTGAAGTTATCAGCAATATATCCCATTTTGGTAATGTGACATGCTGAGTGATGCTGAAATGATCATTGTGTTGATTATTTGTGATAGGATCATTTATTTGATCGTCTATCTTAGTGATCATTGTGTTGATCATTTATTGACCCAAAGCATGGCTTTTGTATAAAGTATGTTTTTGTGGACGTGAATTCGTCGAGCCTCACATCCCGGAAATGGTCAAAACAGGAAAGATGCGGCAAGGTTATTAGGGGTTGCTGTAGCTCCCCTTAGGGTATGTGCATTTCCTTCTGGAAAGGGGTGGTATCATGGTATGGAGCCCAGATACTTACTCATGTTGAAAACACTTTATGATTGTGTGAATTGGATATCGAGCGCTCGGTTGAAAAGGTCCTAAAGGACCGGGGAATGGCGTGCTCGTGTCAGTAGTTACCCAGTTAGGGGTAACCCGGCCTTGTGTTGGCAGAGATCCGGTTTGGTTCTCGGGGATGTCTTTCCAGAGGCATTCTCAGTGGCAATGGGAAGTTCCTTGGCCTGACCATTTGTTGGAAATCCAATTCCCAATACGAAATTTGTACGGTATTAGTTGTAGAACCTGCCATTCACTTATGGTGGTCACCACTGTTTGGATGGTAGCTATAGTAGGCATAGTTCGAAATGTCTATGTTGGCTAAGATTTATATTCTACTTTCGAAATGAATTTTTCTCTACACTATGCACTAGTAATAATATAAAATGTTCTTTTAAATGCGTATCAAGCATCTTTGACTATCATAAGGAGAAATCTCCTCCGATTCTGCGTTTGCATTGTGTGTGTGTGCGGGAGGCCTTATGGTAGTCTCATTTTTAAAAGCATTGCGAATTAAATTAAAAATATTCCTCTATTTTGATTTTAAAGATAAATAAACTGCTTTGAGTTCTCACACCAGTCACATGACTGACTTGGAGTTTATTGTTTTCCTTCCTAAACTCTGGGTGCCCACCAATTTCCACACGGGCAGTTAAGAGTTAGGTTTATCAGGATATTCTGGATATTCTGGAGTTGCTGGAGGCAAGCTGGATGGCATGGCGTATTACTAGTTTATATAGTATTTCTTTTTCCGCTGCATTGTTTGTTGTTGTATGTTGTTGTACACTCTGATGTGATGATATGATGTAATAAAATGTGATGTAATGTAATAACTGATATAGTTCTTTGTTAAAGATTATTCATTTATTATTATATGTTGTTCCGCTGCGAATTGTGAGATTCTGATGTTGTTCTTTTTGTTTCCTTTCTGTCCGTTCTATTTTTAAAATTTTCTATCTTCTGTTTTTCTAATTCTCTGTTTTCTAAAAAATTGTCTATCTTCTTTTCCCTCTATTTTTCTTTTTATTTCTTCTTTTTCTCTCTCTTTTCTTTTCTTAAATTCTTTTTAAAACCCATAACATCTCGGTTTTCGGCCTTTGATTTCTCGGCAGTCGATAAAGTGAGTGTCGATGTTGAATTTTCGAAAGTCGAAAATTTTCGGGGCGTTACAAAATGGTTCAAGGTGTAATTAACCATATTTCTACGTGTCAATTAATTAGACATTTAAAGGGGTCATATTATACAAGTTTTATCTAATCAAATTCAACACATATAACAATTTCAAATTGTTAACTATCCTACGTCAAATTCAATTTATATATTATTTTACACTAACAATTTTAACGTCCAATGTTATCATCAAACAAACAATCATTTATCAATCAAACTTGGTTATCATTGTATAAGAATATAAGTCGTGAAATTCAATTCACCTTTTGTGGTTAGAGAAATGAACGGCGAAGGACGAAGAAGCACGAATGGAATTGGGTTAAAATGATAATATGACCTATTTTCGAGTCTATTTTAGTGAATTCATGGTCGAAGCTCAACCATTTCTCTTCCATAATTTTGGCCATCCTCTTCAAGTCTTGGCCAAGCCTTCTCAAGAGTCTAAGAACTAATTCCAAAAGCTTTCATGTGATCAAATTCGGAGTTATTATTTGTTTAGCGAAGTTAGAAAGCAATGATGGTGAGAACTCTAACTTTAAACCATTATAAGTAGTTATAAATGTTTAACAAAACAATTTGAATGTTTGGTTGATGAATGTTTGAAAAAGTAATTAGCAACATATAACTAAAAGTGAGAAACTCCTAAACTATAGTATTATATGCCATTGGATGTTATATATGTTTGATTATGATTTTTGATGACGATTGTTTAATATGAATGTTGAATATATATGCAAGTCACGGAAATACACGCCGATAAGCACAAAGGAAATCACTTTACTATATTAACGAATTGGTATATATGGATGTTAAACCTATTTAAAATGGTTTAAAAATGAGTTCGACATGTTTTTCAAACATATGAAAGTCTTTTGGTGAAATTTGAAAGGCAATGGAAAGTTTGGTCCAAAATAGGCGCGTCGCGTAATAGTAGTTCGCGGTTTCGCGCTGTAAAAGTCAAACGAGTATGTAGAATTAAATTTAGCTTAGAATTCTTTGAGATAAGAATTTTTCAAACTATTATATACATATTTTACAAAAAAAGGAAAGAAAATCAAGATTTTGATAAGCAAATTTTGAAATATGAGTAAAAGCAGTTTTAGGAAAAATCGCGGTTTTGTAGTTCGGAATGCATAAAAGGATTTCTTTAAATGGAAATTTGAAATTTTTAAAAAATATGAAATAAATTCTAAAAATATTTTAAAATGATTTAAAAGTGATTTGAATCATAAAAAATAATTATTAAATGATAAAAAGTCGTTTTGATCAATATAGCTTAAAAAGCACTTTCCGTAGCACTTTTCCACAACACTTTGCTATAACTTCTGAAATAAAGTTTGAAATGCAACCATTCTTTTCCAAATCATTTGTAAAGGTTTTTAAATGATTATTAAGTTTTCTAAAGATAATCTAGATTTGTGAGATGGTTAAATGTTAAATGATTTAGAGTTGATCAAATTGCTTGACCGCCTTATGGGTGTCAGAGATATAGTGTCTAGGCTTGGGTTTGAAAACTACTTTCTTGCTCCCCATGATTATCTGCACTAGCCCAACGGATGGGATAGTAAATTTGATTTAGTCGGACCATAATTTTCCAAAGTATAAATGATATGATTTTCCAAATTTAAACTTGAATTTTATGGAGATAATCTACTTATACTTGGTGTTAAAGCCCGAAGAAAGAACACGTACTATTCATGGAATTTTATAGGTGATTTCGCCATTATTCTGCCTGTGGTATTCGTTGAATACAGGAATTGATATTAAGTCGAATTAGATGATTTCTTGAATTAGATGATTTTTATAGATTCTACTTACTTAATATTTACTGGTTTTGGATTAACATCCTAGATAGCACTGTTTTAACAAAATAAAATTTCAAGTTTTGAATTAAGAAATCTTTGTTAATATTTAAATGAAATGATTTGGGAATATTTTCCTAAATGAAAAATCACATGATTTAGACTTATTCTAAGATTTAAAAAGGTTTTAAGAAATCAAAGAATTTGAAAGAGAGGTTTAATAATTCCGTATACACCAGAAAAAAATGTTTGAAAAAATATATATCCCTTGAAGATATTTTTTATTCCTTATTTACTTAGCATTTCTTTTATCGATGGGTTGTTTGAAGAAACTAGGGTCGGATCTAGGTAATTCCTATCCGAAAACCACTTCGAACCAATTTACATATTCGAAGTGAAACATGTTAACGACAAAGATCATTGAAGACGAAGAACTTCATGATGAAGGGGTACTTTCCATTAGTCCCTCGAGGTGAAATTTAACATATCATATATTTACGGTGGCAGTAGTGCTTTGTTATGTAAACATTCGATTGCAAGGACTAATCGCTACTAATCCTAGGGGTAACTCCCGACCAGATGTGGTAGGAGAGTGCCCTCGGTTTGTCTTATTCCTGAACAACTTGTTTGGACGGATGTCTAAAGTTGCATTTCAAGTTATATAAATTGATCTCTATGAACGTATCATCTATTTGGTAGCGGAGAAAGAAACTTCTCTTAGCTTAACACCCTTTCCTGATACATACGAGCTAAGGAGTTATATGTTTATAGAAATCAGTTATATGATTATGGGATGGCAATATGGCATTCAAAGAGGAAAAACGATGTGCTATGTGAAAGGTAATCGTTACCTCAGGCCTCACACTTCGAAATGACCAAAACAGAGTAGATGCAGCAAGACTATATAGTTTGCAAATATTAGGGTATGATCATCCCCTTCTACATATATTTATTCTTGCTATGACGTCGGGTATTAAATTAATGTAGTATATGCAAAGAGAGATCTCGGGTAGGTTGGTAATGACCCGGATGAGGACATATTTGGTACTATCTAGGAAGAGGTAGGCCGGTCTTGTGCTGGGAGATGACCATCAGTTGGGCCTCGGTACATTCCTTTAGAGATGTACTGCCGGAAGGTAGTACCTTCACCCGATCATTTGTGTAGAAATATATTCTCTAATAAGTGCTTGCCATTTTATTTGTATAACCATTTTGTGGCTAATATGTTGGAATTTAATCAATGTAACTATTTCGGCTTAGATTATCAAGTTTACTTACAAATGTTTTCACAGGAAATCATTAAAAATAATATCAAATATTTATTTTTGCATAGCATATGTCTGGTTATCATAAGGTAAAAATCCATTTCGTGTTTATGTGCAGTGTGGTCTTATGAGATACCTTTTTATTTTCAAAATGCGTATTTTGAGTTCTTACACCAGTCCTATGACTGACCCGAATTTTATTTTCCTTTCCATAAAGATCTGGGTGCCTTATTTTTTCCGGGTAGCCTACTAATCAAGTTTACTTTAGAAGAAATCTAGATGGAGCTTGAAGCATGGAGCTAGAAGTTTTTTCAGAAGATTATTACCTATTTCCACCACACTTTTTTGCTATAGTATTCCACATTTGCAAGGATAGAAATTTATAAACGTCCACTTTTAGCTTTAATAAATGTATTTAAATTTCCGCTATAAAGTTTATGTTGAAATCCGTTCATGCAAGATTCTGTTCTTTCTTTAATTACTTTCTTACCCTTGAGAATCCACCTCTCCGGCACTTGGATTTGCGGCACGTGAATACCGAGGATGTTTTAGTGTCGATTTTTGAGATTCAAAGAAACGATCTTTACATAGAGCACAATGTTAAGCAAGAACCTTGGCTTTGGTGGGATAAAGTCTCATCAGAGATAGGGTTAGTAGTACCCTAGGATGAGTAACTCGTTAGAGGTAGGGTTAGTAACACCCTAGAATGAGTTTGAGAGAGCACGTATTTGTTAATGATATATACAAATGATTTTGGTTCTGAAAATTTATAAACGAAATAATTTTACCTAGGATTATATTTTGAATATAAAGAATATTTTCAAGTAATATAGTTATTTGATTAAGAAAAGGATAATACTCAACTATTATCAATAATTGATGAGTTGTTTAATTTAAATTTAAATACGAATACCTCATGAATTTAGTTTCACAATTTGACCATGGGGTATTCGAGAAACAATAATGTTGGTTTAAGATTAAAGGAATTTATTTAAGAAAAATTAATCTTATTCATATGTTTTATATAAGTGATTTTATAAAACGTGGTTTATAAAGGAATTTTTAAGAATTTAAATACCGGTATTTTTGAAAGGAATTTCAAATGACTTTTAGAAAGGAATAATAGTAGTATTATTTCTAAAAGGGGATTTGAAAATGAAAAGCAATCTTATGATCAATTAATTCGAGTGGCTCGAAAGTAACTAAAAATGGGTAGGATATATGTTTGGATGGTAAACGCTTCTCTTAAGTATTCCCCTTCTTGTTAAGGAAATATGCGGTACTATTAGTAGTACCCAATTCCTTGGTATCATTTCTGAGTTACATGATCGATATAATTTTCTAAGGTTAAAACGCAGAATGTAAATCATTAGTTGATAAACAAATTAATGGTTGTCAACTTTTATCAAAGTGTATAATCTTAATTGATAAGCATGAGTATGCTTTGATTTTTAAAATTAATATTTAAAGTTATTAGTGAATGGTTTTGGGTTTGTGTAAACGATCTTTTAGCAACATTTGTTTTCAAACCCTTGAATGACACTATGGAAGAAACCTTATGGGAATATTTAGATCTTTAATAATGGGATTTTAAAGATAATAACAAGTATTGGAGTCTTTTCTAAAAAGATAGAAAATATTATAATTAACATGTTATAAAGAGAAGTTCATTACAACAATGTTTTGGTAGTAATTGTTTTAATCTCTTTGATTATATTTTAAAGGTAAGAAAAAAAAACTTGTTAAATATACGTATATCATTTGAGTAAGTATATAAATACTTTTTAAGTATTAAAACTGGTATAAGTAAAGACAATATGTATATAAAGGAAATTTTAATTAATAAAAGAATATTAATTAATAAAGTGAGTTTTAACAAATAAAGAAAGTTTTCACATTTAATATTGGTTAATGGACATTTACGGTAATTTATCAATTTAATGAATTATTTTGAAAATGAGTTTTCCAGAAACCATTAAGATGTGTTTAGAGATGTGTTATTGTAAACAAATATTTATCTTTTAAAAAAATAAATATTTGGAAATAAAAATGTAAAATGGTTATGTATAAAGAACTATCTTTATAAAAGTTTGAATAAAGAATGAAAGTTTTATGAAATGTTTTCATAATTTTTTTAGATTATTAAATTCATATGAAGTATGTGGTTTATTTCGTCGCATAATTTAATCTAAGATTCGACTATAGAACTTTGATGCGTTGGACACTTATTCAAAAAAGATTTAGTAGTCGATTCTTACGATGAACACTGATGTGGGCTTGTGCTTAAATACTTGAGTTTTCAACCATTGTTGAGAGCTATGCAAAGAAAACTAAAGTTCTGATCAATAAGTTTGATCATAGTGATCACTAAAGGATTGGGGATCAATGCTATTTCGGAAATGAAGTTGTGAATTTGAATAGAAGATTGAATTAGATATTGCGTATGGATGATCTATATACATCGTACGGGTCTAAGTTTAAAAATAAATATTTTGGGCAAAACCATTAGGTTTCTGTTTAGGGTAATTTTGGGGACGAAATTCTTTTAAGGGGGAAAGTCTGTAACAACCCGCAAATTTATCACTTTGGTAAATTACATTTATTTTTAATAAAAGGTTAATAATAGAAATAATATTATTTTGTGTGATAATAAGTAATATTAATCTTATTTTGAATAGACATTTACAAAAATATTTTCCTTCAAATTTAAATTGATAGAATGGTCGAAAACTATTTTGTCGATAACAAACTCTAAATCGTAAAACATCACGCATGGAGCTGGGTACATATAATTATTTTTATAATTGAACAATAATATGAAATAAAATTAATTATTTTATTTTTATAAATTTAATGTATTTATGTCATCCTCGATAATGGCATCATATTTTAATATAGATTTATGAATTTAAATTGAGATTTAATGACTTAATAATTATTTTAATTATTAAAATAAATACTTTAAATGATGATAATTCATTTTTAATAGTTATAAAGTGATAATAAATCATTTATAACAATTTTATAAAAATATATATTTAATTTGAAAATATAAGGAAAAATCGATATTGCTTTTTCGGTATAATAACAATTACTGTAAATAATTTTTAATATTAATTTATGTGGTTTTATAATTAAAAAGTGATCTTTTTAATTCATGTAAAATGATAAGGAATTTGATTTCATTTTTTTACAAATATATTATTTATAAGTAAAACTATGGCCGGTAATCCATTTCCCGATTTTAACAGTTTGACGTATATAGGTTGTGTAACGTTGGTTGTACGACTTGAACATCTATATGACATAAAATACCTATATTAAGACATGAATATACATGCACAAACATTTCATGTGCACGCATGAACGGAACCATATGTATATACATATAACATACTTAAGATATTTGTAAAAGCTTAATACTCAAGCTAACCTAAAGTCAACCAAGTACATGGCACATGGCCTTGTCTATGCATGAAGTGACTTAGGCCATGCTAAGTGGTGTATGAGCAAGGCAGGGTGGTGTGTGAAGTGATAGACGGTAAAGAGGGAGAATGGGTGATAGAAAACGAAGGATATGATGTGGGATATTTTGTAAGGCGATAAATACCTCTCCACTCTTTTCTTTCATCCACTTCAACCAGCCGTAACTTTCTCTTCATGGCTCCAAATCATAAATTTTTTTAGTGGCTACAACTTTCTAGTTGACCGCTCCGCCCCTTCCCATTGTAAGGTTATCCATGCTCAAAGCTCACTTCTTTTCATTGCATTTTAAGGCCCAAATTTTATTTCTGAGCATGCCCTCTCTTCTTTTGATCAGATTGTAACATTCCCGTTTTTAAATCAAATTAAAATTGGTAATTAATTTAATTTTTGAAATTAAATTGTGAATTAAATTGGTTTTTTGCAAATTTAAATAGATATTTGTTTGTTTATTAATATAAATAAATATAAATATGATTTTAAAATAGAATTTCTAATTTGAAATATAGAAATAAGTATTTTGAATAATATAGTAATTATAAAATTGATTGAGGATTAATCTGAATTTTTTTGAATAAATATATTTATGAATATACACAGATTGATTTTGAATTTCATTTTGAATTTGAAACTCTAAGATAAATATTTTTGGAAATAAATTGAGTTTAATTTGGGAATTCAGTTGTAAATATTTTACAAATAAATTGAATTTGAAAATTTGAAAATTTGAAAATTTGAAAATTTGAAAATAAATATTTTAAATAATATATATTGGATTTGAAAACTATATTTTAGAGTTAATAAGATTTTGTTTTCAAATTTTGTATATATAATATATATATGTAATAGATAGATGTTTTGGAAGTTGTGTGTTGAATTCAATTTTTCCAAAAGCTATTTAAAAAGATCTAATTCAAATAGATATGTATTTGTATATTAGTGATTAATTAATTATTAAATTTTATTCTTTAAAGTTATAAATATATACATATAAATATTGATTAGATTTGATAAAAAGATTTAAAACACATTTTCTTTTGAAACAAGTAAATATAGTTTGTATATTCATGAATTTAAAATGTAACATTTACATATATTAAGATATGAAATATAAACAAAAAAAGGGTTCAAACACAAAATTAGATGTAAATGACATTTGTTAACCATGTAATAAGGAAATTTAACAAATGTGTGATAAGTAATTTTATAGATTAACAAATATAAACCTTTCTCTTAATAACTAAACAAGTGTAAACATTTTTCATAAATTTTTTTACAAGTGTGGTTAATGAATACAAGTAGCATTTATCTTTTAACTTTTTGATTAGTGAAAATCATTATGATTTGAGTTAGTAACCAGCTATTTGAGACTATCTCTTCTATTTTTCAAACCGGAAAATTATAAGATACAAAAAATCATCTCAAAATCAAAAGAAAAAGTAAAACTTGGAAACAAATCTACAATCTCAAAACACAATGCCTGGGAATCAAATCAGGCAACAAAATTCAACTGGAAATTAAGTCTCATATCAAAAGCAAGTTTTCAAAAGCTAAATAAATTCAAACTCCATTACAAATCATCTCAATTTAAATAAAAAGCAAAGTGGCAGATCAACTAATCAAGAACAAAGAAACCTGAGATCAAACAAACTATAAATGCAAGGATCAAGCAAGCTCAGATCAAATACCACTCCAAATTTAAAATGAAAAGGAAACAGAAGCATGTTTCTCTGATTCTTCCTTTTTAAGGTGAGCAAACTGACCCCCTTCAAATTTGAATCTATTTTGCTTTATGAAGTAGTTGTTGTGAAAATGATAAATGAATGTCTTTGCATGTGTATATCTGTGTGTGTGTGCGCGCGTGCTTATGTGTGGATTTAAGTACGCATGACAATGTATATATAAATACACTCTGTATGTTTCCAATCCCTCCAAACAAATTAAAACTGCTCCTTATACAATCAATTCTAGGCTTTGATCTCTAAAAGAAAATGATTGTAACATTGTGATTTAAATTTTAAAATTAGTTTTAAGCAAAAATATTCAGCAATGTTCTGGAAAATGTTAAATCACAGTAGGAAGTAAAAATTGGTCCTAAAATTATATCTGAATTTCAAGCTTTGATTATATGAGTGGATTCGAGTTGAAAAACAATGAATTTCGATATAAAGATTGGAATTTTTAAGTTTGAAAATTGTAGGAATTATCAAATTGAACGGAAAATGCAAAATCATCAATTCCCAATGAACGACGAATTCTGATTCGCCGTGCAAAGTCAATGTAGGGTTTAAGGACAGGTTTGTAATAGCTGGGTTCTCGTGATTGCTGCGTGGTCGTGGGTGATCTAGAGATGATCGCTGGTGGGGGAATAGGTTCGTGGTTGTCTGGCGTAGTTTTGGGGGTGGCGGCGAGTTCATCAGTGGCCGGAGGTGGCCACACGAGGCGGTTTATGGTGACTGTGTTTACTTCTGGCGTTGCTCTATTTTACTTAATTTCGATTTGAAGTTGGAACTCGATTTCTGGGTGATCAGACGATTATGGGGGATGGCCGACAACTAGTGGGTGGTCACCGCGATGGCTAGAGCATCGCCGTGCGACTGTACATGTACACGAGTATCATTGGTATCAGGCGATTGTTGAAATTTGGGGAAGAAAGAATGCTCTCGGCTCCAAACAAGAGAAAAGCATGGGTTTGACTTGAAGCAACACTGGGAGGGGTGAAGCTCGAAGCCAGGCTCGGGTTAGACTAAGATTTTCTCGGGTCTGAAGCTTTTAACAAATAAGTTTTAAATTTTGAATAAAATAAGTTTTTAAAACTTTATTCTTAAACAAATTTCTTTTATAATTAAAGTTTAAATAAATTTTGATCAATAAAAGTTGTATAGTTATTTAACTTAAAATTAATTAAGTTTGGTTTTCCAAAATTTATTTCGAAAACAAAATCTAATAGCTTAAATTAAGAATCTGATTTAAGTGATAATGGTTTATCCTAAACAATGTTGTTGATTTGAAATTAAATTGAAGATATTTAGTTAACTCGTATGTTGATGATAATCCATTTTTAAGAGTATTTAAAATAAGATTTTAAAGACAAAATGGTTTATCTTGAGATTATGATTTTGATATCAATTAACTTAAAAAGGGTTAAGCTAAATTTTATGAAACTAATTAAGATAAATGTGTTATCTTAAAGGATTTTTAATTTTGATATTTAATGATAATTATTTAATCAAAGTTTAATTGAGTATTAATTAAAGATTGATTAATTTGTTGAGAGCTAATTAATTAATGATTAACAATTAATTAATCAAGTGCTAATTAATTTGTAATTCATTAATATAAGTGATTAGGATAATCACTTGTTGTAATTAATTAAGAATAATTAATTAAAGGTTAATTTATTTAATGAAGAATGATAATTAATTTAAGGGTAATTAATTGATGAAATGTAATGAATTAAATAATAATTAAATAATTAAAGGTTAATCATTTAATGATTAAGGGTTAATTGATTTATTAATTAAGGTTGATTAATCAATAATTAAGAATTAATTAATTTGTCATTAAAGGTTAATTAATAAATGATTAAAGATTAATTAATTAAAATGATATAATTAATTAATGTCAATTTACCAGGATTATTAATTTATTAATCTACTTTAAATTAAGTTATAATCATGATTGAGTAATTAATTCATAAGTAATTAATTTAATTGCAAATTTAATTGAATTAACTAAGGATTTTACAATTAATAAATCCTGCCTATAAATGTTTATTGAATGCTTGGATTGTTTGTATTGTATGAGATGCCTTGAATTGATTGTCCTATCTGATTTGTGATATTTTGTTCTGTGGATTGAGCTGTGTATAATTTATTCATTTATTTGTGGTACATTTGTATATTATCTATGAATTTGTGAATGAACGATAAGCATTATAGATTATATCGCTTATCGACATTGATATGATTGAATCTGTGATGATTGATGATGTTTCACTATTGTGTAAAACCCCTGGACTACACCGTAGCCACACAAATGTGGATTGAATGAGGAAATCAGTTAAGTCACAGATATTTGAAATGGTTTTAAAGTTGAATTTGAATCCAAATGGTTTTGAAAATGGAAATGGGTTAAATGTGAAAAGCTTTTGACAAGGAGTTTCTAAGATAAAAGTTATTTTGAATAACTTGATAAAGTTTTGAAATTTAAATGGTTTGATTTAAATTGGAATTCAATACTTGAAATCGAATTCTATGTTTGGAAATTATGGTTTAAAAAGGTTATATATGTTATAAATATTTTTATATGGGTTTTAAAACCATTTTAAAAGTAATTTTCTAGGAATTTGAATTTAACCCAAGTTTTATACTTGAAGGGCTTTAACTCGTGCAAATGTAATCGGTTTTTTCCAAAACGAAAACCTTTGTTATAATAATAGCTTTCACATAAAGAAAGGATTTCCAATTTGTGTTGAAAGATTTCAAGTTTGCATTAAAATAGTTTTGAAAGCTGTGAATTAATCTTTTATATATAAAACCTTGTTTTGAAATTGAAGAGGATTTTAAATGGTGTATCTTTTATATATAAAACCTTGTTTTGAAATTGAAAAGGATTTTAAATGGTGTATCTTTTATATATAAAAGATTTGAAATGGGAGTTGTTTTGAACATTATGAATGAATCTCTGGAAAATGGTTTTGAAAGCTATGAATTGAGTCTTTGATTTAATGATTGGATGAGTTAATCCAACTTGAAAAGGAAATTGTTTTGAAAGCCATAAATGAATCTTTGTGGAATATTGATGAACTTTGTGAAGTGAATATTTTTGGCTAAAGATTTGTAAATGGTAATTTGTTTAAACCATTTGAAGAAAGGGTTTGTGTGACGACCCGGAATTTTTGAGTATTTAAAAGCGAGATATTTAATTGATTGTAAATAGTCAATAGAGTAATTTTTAACTTTAATTCGAATATCACAATTTATTTGATAATTGAATTATTAAATTAAATAATATGAAGTTGGGTAAAATGTTGAATCTGGAATCTTAAGTCTGTTGGAAATAATTTGAAGGCTTATAAAATTTATATTGATAACATTGAAGATAATAGAAGTTTTAAAATTGAATTTAACAGTGATTTGTTAAGTTTTGAAATTTATATTGAAAATTCAAATCGATTTCGTTCTCTCTCAACGGGAAAATAATGAAATAAAATAAAAATAATAATAGAAATAAAATAATAACGTTGCTGCCTCTTTCCTTTCGTTTCCTTTTTAAATCGCGAGTTTTCTTTTATTTCAGGGTTCCAATCGAGTCGAGTAAAACCTATATATATTCGTTTCTTCTCTCGCAAGCTAAAGATAAAAAAAATTAATAAATAAACTCGCTCTAACCCTCGTTCATTTTCTAGAACGCGAACTTTCCCCTTTATCTTCTTTGGAACGAGCAGATGAACGAAAAAAATATATAAATCAATAATGGCCGTCACCTAATTCTCCTCAATTCGAATAGAATGCGAGCTCTTTCCTTCAAATCTTATTACTTCGAGCGTGAGATTCTTCAATCGCTCGTACGGTGCGGTCACATTCTAATTCAGGGAGGGAGCGACCGAGTTTCCATGTGTCAATCGATTCGAAGGACCGCGCACACTCGCGAGGCCGTGAAGAGGAAGAGGGGTTAAGGGGAAATCGAGGAGGCATTTGAGTGTTTTTTAGGCGACGTGGAGGGTTGCTATTTTGAAGTTGATGTTTGGTGAAGTAGGAATTGTGGTTTGGGTGGCTGATTGGTACATGGTGGAGAAGGAGTTGGAGTTGCAGTAATGTTTGTGAGGAGATTGGTTCAGATCTTGCAGGATTTGTGACGGGGAGGTGGTGGTTGTGTGATCAAGCAAAAATCGAAGGTGAGATTTTCGAACCAATTTCTTGATTTCGATTTAATAATATGTTCATTTATTTGAAAATTTCAGTTGTCTGAAATAAAAGTCTATATATGCTAATGATTAGCTTACAGTTAATTAAGCAGAAAAAAATTAATAATTACAGAAGGTAAACCAATTTCTGTTTTAGAAGTTAACTAACAGTAAAATAAAAGTTATATAAAAGTAGACTTTTGAAAATCTACAAATTTATTTTTATAAATATATACATATAGATATGTAGTTTCAAATTTGGAAGAAAATAAAATTAAACCAATATGCATCTTTTAAACCTACTAGTTAAAAATATATATATAATAATAATAGGGTTATTGCTTTATTCAACAAGCTTATTTAGTTATTTAGTTACTATAAATAATTTATCAAAAAAGGGAAATTAGTTTAAACCCAAATTACTAGTTAAATTAAATAAATGAATAGTAATAAATTGCTCTAACCATTCGAATATTAATGAACCATATAAATTATTTATTTAAGGTCAAACATCCGGAAATCTAAGGCAATATTTAAGTGGATTGCGAATGAAAATTTAAGGTGAGTTAATCTCACTCCGTTCAATTCAAATTTAAATGATTACATTTAAATAATTGTTTGAATGGTTGAACTGTTTAATGTGCTATAGTATGATATTTTGGAATTGGGATATTATATCGTGCTAACATCTGTGGATGCAGGGAAAAACAGGTTGGAGGGATCCAACTGGATCCCTCAACTTTTATTTAAATTATTTAATATTCTCTATTTTGATTATTTGATATTCTATAATGAATCATGTGAAAGTATTGAATGCTATGGCTTGGTTGATATAAATGGGTAAAATGAATTATTAAAAATATAAATTTGATTTTGGAAATGAAAATAAAAGAAGTGAAATTGCAAGTAAAATAATTATAGAATAAATTCAAGAATAACTTGGAAAAATAAATAAAGTGACTTTAAATTTTAATAAATGAATCCTGAGAATGGAAAGGAAAATTTGAATAAACAGAAAATTAATGAAGTTTAAAATGCAGTATTATTAATCTAAAAGAACAAACATTTATTTAGAATTTAAGATTTGAATTATTGAAAGGGTAAAGAAGAAATTGAAAAATAATAATAACAATAATAAAGACCATAACTACTAAATTTGGAAATGAACTGATAAGTAAAAGAATTTATTCCAAATAAAATAAATTTGAAATCAATTTGGGGAAATTGATTTAAGTGATTGAAGTTGGAATTTTCTCTGGATGGCCCAGTACATGTTTTTAAAAAAAGTAAATTTGCAAATATAAATTAAATGTTTTAAAGTTGTTTTTAAAGAAGCAAGTTTTGTAAAATTTATTATTTCTAATATTTAAAGTAAGCATTTTCTTTAATCTATTCTAGCAGTAATTATTAAGAAGAACTTAGTATTTTGGTTTCAAAAGTAGAAATCTAGTTTTACATTTTATTAAGTAACTTTATTTTCAAATGTTTATATAGTATGTATTTTAGTAAATTATTAAAGTAGTCTTAACTTAAGTGTTTAAAGGGAAATTCCAAAGTAAGTATTTTTTTTTATCTATTATCGGAATAATTATATAAAGAATGACTTGGTATTTTGTTTAAAGCGTTATTTTAAATTAAGTACTAAAGAAAGATTTTCTAAATTAAATATTAACCATACTTTACAATTAAAGTGTTTTGAAATTATTTTAAAATCTAAAAATCTTGTGCTTGGTGATTCCAGTGGAAATGAAATACTTGGAATTTATTCTGAGAAAAAGGAAGGAAGTTTGAAAACAGTTTTCAAAAGGATTTGAAAGTGAGAATATACCGTGTAAAGGTATTTGAGATAAATAAATAATTTGGGAAATTATTTATTGGTTGGATGGTTGTTTGTGAATATTAATTGATAGTTAAATCATCGACTATCAATATTGGACAAATGCACTGATCGTTTCGAAGAGACCGGGATCAAGATTTATTTCTCGAAAACCACTTCGATCCGGTTTGTACGTTTCGTGTAAACGATTTTGGATTCGAAGATGGAGCAGTGAAGTGCAAGGGCTAGTCGCTACTAATCCTGAGGATATTTCCAAAATGGATGTAGTAGGAATAGTGCCTTCGGTTCCGTTCGAACCCGGGACGGACTTGTATGGATGAATGCTTGCGAAACATCGTCAGGTTGACGATGGGCATTCTAAGAGATAAGTTCTAAAAAGGTAACGCTTAGCCTCAAGCCTCATCAAATGGGAATGACTGAAAATCAGGGGATATGAAGCAAGGCTAGGTGGGTAGCACCCAAGCAGGGTGAGGTCATCCCAGTCTAGATGTCCCTTTTTATTTCGGCTTAGTGGGCGGTTGCTGATCCCAACCACGGGGTGATCTCACTCGGGATTATCCAGTAAGGGGTAGTCCCGGCCTTGTGTTGCAGAGGAGCGGGCGTACTCTTCGGTACGGTGATCTAGGCCCCGTACTGTGACAGGTGGTACCCCAGTGCCTAGTCATTAGTTGGAAATCCATTTTTTCTACGAGCCTTGTACGAGTTTTGTTTGTATTACCCACTCTATGGCTAGTAGTTGGAATTTAATCATGTAACAATTTCGGCTATTTTATAAGTATTTGTATATAGACCCTATTATAATATCAGAGGATTTCTATAAAAATCGTTTTAGCTATCGTAAGGTAAAAATCCGACATGTTTATTTGTGGCGTGGTCTTACGAGATGCTTTTGTCTTTCAAAGGATTTTTTTGAAAGTTTAATAATCAATTGGGTGTGATTTTTCTCACGCTGGTATTCCAGACTGACTCGGGTGTTATTTAACTGTAATGCTCGGGTCAGACCGAGTATTATAGAATATAGGATGTGATGCTGTGGAGCTCAGGAGACGAGCTGGAGGACGATACGTACATTCGTTCTTGTTTGTATATATATTCCGCTGTGTTGAGTTGTTGAGTATCCATTTGTATGTTATTGATATTGCTGTTGAGCTGAGATTGATGTACTCTGATGATGTAATATATATAAACAGATATATTTGATTTGAGTAAAGATCCTTTATTTTCTATAATGTTTTATTCCGCCGCGATGGTTAGATTATGTTGTTGTTTTCTATTTTCTTCTTCTACCTCTTCTTCTTTAACCCAAATGGTTCGTATTTTCTATGCAACTTGAGTTGATTGTTGTAGAATAGTGTTGAATCAAGGGGTACGGGTTTGCGGGCTGTTACAGTGGTATCAGAGCATAGGTTTGTGATAACCTTGGCTCTGGTGGAAATTACTCATTTAAAATAGTGTCCGTAGTACTCTATAATGAGTTTGAGCGTATTAATAGATATGTGCGCGTATTTGTTAGTGAATATAAATTGTTTTAATATTGTGTTGATTGGTTTATTGAGTGGCATATGAACCTTCGTTGGCACAGTTTGGACAACTGTATCGAAGGGGTTTCTAAACACTTGAATAGAATAATCGACACGATACTGTTTTAAATGCGGGTAAATGAAATAATTTTACCCAAAATATATTTTTTGATATAAAGAAAAGTTTTTGTAAACTATTTAGCTAATATATGGTTGCTTGGATGTTAGGAATGATGATATTTAAATTATTATCACTTGAGTGGAAATTTAACTAGAAATTGTAAATACAACCAAAGATTAAGGAGATAAATTCAATTATAAAATGATATTTATAAATATGAATTATAAATGTAAATTATAAATTGAAATATAATCAAATGAGGGTTTGTATAAGCATAAACTATACAAATATATTATAGTTAAAATTTGAATTGAACCAGAATTTGAAACTTTAAAACCCTGGAGATTTTGGAAGTATTTTGAACATAAATAGTAGCATTGTTGTTTTTGGGTTATTTCTGAAAGGAAATTTTTTTTAAAATGGATTTTGAAAGTGATTTAGCATTCAATTCACTTTAGTAGCTGGAAAATAACTTCGGTGATGACTGCAGCATCATCGATGTTCATTTTCGAGTTTCTAAGTGATAGATTGCTGCCAAATTGATTTGTTCAAGAAAACCTGTTTGTTTTTGAAATTTCAAAGGAAATTTATTGGGAAATAAAAACCAGGATTGGTTTAAATATTTGAGAAGTGAGATTTGAGATGTTGGAGGTTTCAAAATGATTTGAAACAAAAGCCGGGTGTTTAGAAATCCCGATAAGATAGGTTGTAAGCTTATAAATTGAGATCATATAAGCTTTGAATGTCGGAATTTAAATTTAAAGTGAAGGTTAAAAATGAAATTAACTTGGACTGGAGAATAAAATTTAACTGGATTGAAATTAATTAAATAAGTTTAAAAATAATATCCAGTTGTATTCAAATTAAGTTGAAATCGAATTGAGATTCAATAAATCTGAGTTTAAAATAAAATTGAATTGGAATAAAAATTCAATTGAGTTATTGAATGGAATTAGATTCTTACCTGAATGAATGGAAAACAAATTGGTTAAGAATTGTATTGAAGTAAATAAATAAGAATAACGTGTAAAAGAATTAAAAATGCATGAAATAAAATATGCTTGGGTTATAAATAAGCATAAGGCTTGAGTAAAAATAAAAGATGAATATATTCAAGCCTATAATGAATGAAATTGTGTAAATAAAAGTTGTGACTTATAAAATTTGAAAAGTAAAATGAAAAATCAAAACCTGAATTATTAAAATAAATTGAACTAAGAAAATTAAATGAAGTGATATTTGGAATTAAAAATCAAGTATTGAACTATAAATAGGGGAGAATTAATTTGTTAATAAATTAGTTAATGAAATATGTAATGGGAACCTAATGTAGTTAAATAGAAGCTGAATTATGAGATTATGATGAAGTTTGGAAATAAAACTCAAGTTATAAATTAAATTCGACTTGAATCATTAGTGAAGAAAATATAATTGAAAGTCGTCTTGCAATTAATTAAATAAATAGAGAATGAAGTTGAATTGTGAGTTAACAAAATTTGATGGCAAGTTAAAGGTGAATGGTGGAATCAGAACTTGAGTTATTAATTAAAATTCGACTTGAAATGTTAACAAATTAAATATAATTGGAAATGTATCGGATAAAAATGAAATTGGATTAAAATAATAATGGTTTGTATTGAGAATAAAATCCAGATATGTGGAAATAAATTGGATATGGCCTTGGAATCAATTGAGTTAAGTTGAGTAATAAAAGAGAAAATTTACTTGTATAATGAAAATGAGCTTAAGTATAAAATTTGGAATAAATTGAAGTAAGTTGACTTAAGCTGAATAAGGGAAGAGAGTTTAATTGAATTCAACCTAAACTAAGCTTAATAATATTGGATTGGTTTTCAATCAAGTCAAAATAAATTTTAAATTGAAATAAAATTCAGTGAGTTGCCGATAATATTTAATGGAATGAAAATTATTAAATAAATAATTGTAAACCATTTAAATTGTTAAGAAATTGAAATAACTTGGAGTCTACAAGAAAAATTGAAATGGTTATTGGATGAAATAGCTTGGATTGTCTTCGAGCTAAACACAATAGTTTGGAATAAACAAATATGGAATGAATTGAGTAAAGTAATCGAAGCTTGGGTTGAATTAATTTGGGAATGGTTAATAATATGCAAGCTTATAATGTGTCGAGCTAAATAAATGGTCGTGAATGAATTAAAAATAAAAAGAAAAAGAAATTTTAAGTTGTAATAAAGATGAACCTAAGCTGCTAATGGTTTTGAATAATGAAACTAGTTTGGTAAATTAAATGTAATGCAAGTGAATGGATTCAATTTTTTTTTAAAATGCAATGAAAATGAGAATATACGATTGTGAATAAATCCGAAATGGAATAGAATTAAGTGTAAGTTGAGTCGGAGTCAATTTAAATTAATTATAAAACTCAAGTACTTATTTATTCACATAAATCTCGTTGATTTGCATAAAGTAAATTGTCATTTGATGTAAATGGAAGTAATTAAAATTCTATGAGTTGATAGAAGTAAAATAAATTGATTTTGAAAGCAATTGAATTAAATATGAGTTCAGTTTGCTTAAGAATAAATTTAATGTAAGCGATTGAGTTTTAAACCATTCGAATTGATGAAATAGTATACGAATGGATTGAAAACCTTTCAAATTGAATGAAAATGGTTTGTAAATTAATTGAAAAACAGTTGAATTAGCATGAAATTGTATAAATTGCTTACGAAAAATGTTTGATGTGCATTTCTTTTAGAATTCATATGTTTTGACCATTGCAACTAAGTGAAATATAGTTAAACTACATATATTTGGCACTTACATGTTTAAATTGAGTAAGTACAGGTACCAGGAAGCCGTGTGGCTGGATTTTGGACACGCTAACTGCTAAATTAATAAGCTGTTTGCTTAAAAATGCTAAATAAGGTATGCCTACGCAATTAAAATAGGAAATATGAACTATTTTTGGTTTTCCCGACCGGGTGGGTCGATGTATATATATTTATCTCTTTTGTCAAATTGCAAAAGCTCCTCTGTACAAAGGGGACTTTGCCAAAAAATTTCGAAAATTTTGGGAGATAGAAATTTTTTGAAATTTTTTTGTTAACGACAAAACGATTTCAAATTGGAATTTGAAATATAATTAGTAAATAAAACTAATTTAAAGTAATGATATGAATTAATTATAAATGAAAAATAAAATTTAAATGTTTAGAGTTTAAGATAAACTGAATTCATATGAAAATGAAAGAATCAAAATTGAATAGAAATAGGTATAAACTGAAATGGTAAGGTGAAAATAAATATAAGAAACATATAAAATGTTTATACTGAACTTGAGAAAGAAAATGGTAAATTCTTAATGGGAAATTGATACTACAAATATATTCTAAGATAATAATGGAATGAATAGATATTGAAATTTCGTGAGAAAGTCGATAAAATGTTTTGGAATATTATGCTTGGATATTAGTGCTAAGCAGGATGTGCAGGTAATATAAAAGGGAAAAGAGAATTGATTTTGATTTCGGAAGGTAAATATGAATTGCTCGACAAAAAGGTATGTATTTAAATTTGGTATGAAATTGATTGGGATTTTGGATTGAGCCGCTTGGCTTTTTGTTTTCTTTTGAGATTTGGAGGCCGTAGAGCCATTTTGTAGCTGTACCGAGTCAGCCGCGCAAAGGAGATGCTGGCGAAATTTTTCGGGAATTTAGGGAGTTGGAAAAATTTTGAGAAAATTTTGATAATTCAAAATTGGTTTTAAGGTTTAAAACTTGAATGATTAGGCAAATAGGATTGTTTGCAAACTAGGGAAAGGTTTGGAGAGCTAATAAGATTGATAATGGGTCTTTTATAAAAGATAGTTGGTAGGATGTTAAATATAGTAACGGGTATTGGACCATTCTTCCTAATTAGTAATTTTGGGGACGAAATTCTTTTAAGGGGGGAAGAATGTGACGACCCGGAATTTTTGAGTATTTAAAGCGAAATATTTAATTGATTGTAAATATTCAATAGAGTAATTTTTAACTTGAATTCGAATATCACAACTTATTTGATAATTGAATTATTAAATTAAATAATATGAAGTTGGGTAAAATGTTGAATATGGAATCTTAAGTCTGTTGGAAATAATTTGAAGGCTTATAAAATTTATATTGATAACATTGAAGATAATAGAAGTTTTAAAATTGAATTTAACAGTGATTTGTTAAGTTTTGAAATTTATATTGAAAATTCAAATCGATTTCGTTCTCTCTCAACGGGAAAATAATGAAATAAAATAAAAATAATAATAGAAATAAAATAATAACGTTGCTGCCTCTTTCCTTTCATTTCCTTTTTAAATCGCGAGTTTTCTTTTATTTCAGGGTTCCAATCGAGTCGAGTAAAACCTATAAATATTCGTTCCTTCTCTCGCAAGCTAAAGATAAAAAAAAATTAATAAATAAACTCGCTCTAACCCTCGTTCATTTTCTAGAACGCAAACTTTCCCCTTTATCTTCTTTGGAACGAGCAGATGAACAAAAAACAAATATAAATCAATAATGGTCGTCACCTAATTTTCCTCAATTCGAATAGAATGCGAGCTCTTTCCTTCAAATCCTATTACTTCAAGCGTGTCTTCAATCGCTCGTACGATGCGGTCACATTCTAATTCAGGAAGGGGGGCGACCGAGTTTCCATGTGTCAATCGATTCGAAGGACCGCGCGCACTCGCGAGGCCGTGAAGAGGAAGAGGGGTTAAGGGGAAATCGAAGCACGATTGTGGGAAGCTTGGCCGAACTCATCGCGATCTGACCTCGTTCCAGATATCGAGGAGGCATTTGAGTGTGTTTCAGGCGACGTGGAGGGTTGCTATTTTGAAGTTGATGTTTGGTGAAGTAGGAATTGTGGTTTTGGTGGCTGATTGATAGATGGTGGAGAAGGAGTTGCAGTAATGTTTGTGAGGAGATTGGTTCAGATCTTGCAGGATTTGTGACGGGGAGGTGGTGGTTGTGTGATCAAGCAAAAATCGAAGGTGAGATTTTCGAACCAATTTCTTGATTTCGATTTAATAATATGTTCATTTATTGAAAATTTCAGTTGTTTGAAATAAAAATCTATATATGCTAATGATTAGCTTACAGTTAATTAAGCAAAAAAAGATTAATAATTACAGAAGGTAAACCAATTTCTGTTTTAGAAGTTAATTAACAGTAAAATAAAAGTTATATAAAAGTAGAGTTTTGAAAATCTACAAATTTATTTTTATAAATATATACATATAGATATGTACTTTCAAATTTGGAAGAAAATAAAATAAAACCAATATGCATCTTTTAAACCTACTAGTTAAAAATATATATATAATAATAATAGGGTTATTGCTTTATTCAACAAGCTTATTTAGCTATTTAGTTACTATAAATAATTTATCAAAAAAGGGAAATTAGTTTAAACCCAAATTACTAGTTAAATTAAATAAATGAATAGTAATAAATTGCTCTAACCATTCGAATATTAATGAACCATATAAATTATTTATTTAAGGTCAAACATTTGGAAATCCAAGGCAATATTGAAGTGGATTGCGAATGAAAATTTAAGGTGAGTTAAACTCACTCAGTTCAATTCAAATTTAAATTTAAATGATTACATTTAAATAATTATTTGAATGGTTGAACTGTTTAATGTGCTATAGTATGATATTTTGGAATTGGGATATTATATCGTGCTAACATCTGTGGATGCAGGGAAAAACAGGTTGGAGGGATCCAACTGGACCCCTCAACTTTTATTTAATATTCTCTGTTCTGATTATTTGATATTCTATAATGAATTATGTGAAAGTATTGAATGCTATGGCTTGGTTGATATAATTGGGTAAAATGAATTATTAAAAATATAAATTTGATTTTGGAAATGAAAATAAAAGAAGTGAAATTGCAAGTAAAATAATTTTAGAATAAATTCAAGAATACCTTGGAAAAAGAAATAAAGTGACTTTAAATTTTAATAAATGAATCCTGAGAATAGAAAGGAAAATTTAAATAAACAGAAAATTAATGAAGTTTAAAATGCAGTATTATTTACCTAAAAGAACAAACATTTATTTAGAATTTAAGATTTGAATTATTGAAAGAGTAAAGAAGAAATTGAAAAATAATAATAACAATAATAAAGACCATAACTACTGAATTTGGAAATGAACTGATAAGTAAAAGAATTTATTCCAAATAAAATAATTTGGAAATCAATTTAGGGAAATTGATTTAAGTGATTGAAGTTGGAATTTTCTCTGGATGGCCAAGTACATGTTTTTAAAAAAAGTAAATTTGCAAATATAAATTAAATGTTTTAAAGTTGTTTTTAAAGAAGCAAGTTTTGTAAAATTTATTATTTCTAATATTTAAAGTAAGTATTTTCTTTAATCTATTCTAGCAGTAATTATTAAGAAGAACTTAGTATTTTGGTTTTAAAAGTAGAAATCTAGTTTTACATTTTATTAAGTAACTTTATTTTCAAATGTTTATATAGTATGTATTTTAGTAAATTATTAAAGTAGTCTTAACTTAAGTGTTTAAAGGGAAATTCCAAAGTAAGTATTTTTTTTTTATCTATTATCGTAATAATTATATAAAGAATGACTTGGTATTTTGTTTAAAGCATTATTTTGAATTAAGTACTAAAGAAAGATTTTCTAAATTAAATATTAACCATACTTTACAATTAAAGTGTTTTGAAATTATTTTAAAAATCTAAAAATCTTATGCTTGGTGATTCCAGTGGAAATGAAATACTTGGAATTTATTCTGAGAAAAAGGAAGGTAGTTTGAAAACAGTTTTCAAAAGGATTTGAAAGTGAGAATATACCTTGTAAAGGTATTTGAGATAAATAAATAATTTGGGAAATTATTTATTGGTTGGATGGTTGTTTGTGAATATTAATTGATAGTTAAATCACCGACTATCAATATTGGACAAATGCGCTGATCATTTCGAAGAGATCGGGATCGAGATTTATTTCTCGAAAACCACTTCGACCCGGTTTGTACATTTCGTGCAAACGATTTTGGATTCGAAGATGGAGCAGTGAAGTGCAAGGGCTAGTCGCTACTAATCCTGAGGATATTTCCAAAATGGATGTAGTAGGAATAGTGCCTTCGGTTCCGTTCGAACCCGGGACGGACTTTTATGGATGAATGCTTGCGAAACATCGTCAGGTGGACGATGGGCATTCTAAGAGATAAGTTCTAAAAAGGTAACGCTTAGCCTCAAGCCTCATCAAATGGGAATGACTGAAAATCAGGGGATATGAAGCAAGGCTAGGTGGGTAGCACCCAAGTAGGGTGAGGTCATCCCAGTCTAGATGTCCCTTTTTATTTCGGCTTAGTGGGCGGTTGCTGATCCCAACCGGGGGGTGATCTCACTCGGGATTATCCAGTAAGGGGTAGTCCCGGCCTTGTGTTGCAGTGGAGTGGGCGTACTCCTCGGTACGGTGATCTAGGCCCCGTACTGTGACAGGTGGTACCCCAGTGCCTAGTCATTAGTTGGAAATCCATTTTCCCTACGAGCCTTGTACGAGTTTTGTTTGTATTACCCACTCTGTGGCTAGTAGCTGGAATTTAATCATGTAACAATTTCGGCTATTTTATAAGTATTTGTATATAGACCCTGTTATAATATCAGAGGATTTCTAAAAAAATCGTTTTAGCTATCATAAGGTAAAAACCCGACATGTTTATTTGTGGCGTGGTCTTACGAGATGCTTTTGTCTTTCAAAGGATTTTTTGAAACTTTAATAATCAATTGGGTGTGATTTTTCTCACGCTGGTATTCCAGACTGACTCGGGTGTTATTTAACTGTAATGCTCGGGTCAGACCGAGTATTATAGAATACAGGATGTGATGCTGTGGAGCTCAGGAGACGAGCTGGAGGACGATACATACATTCGTTCTTGTTTATATATATTCCGCTGTGCTGAGTTGTTGAGTATCCATTTGTATGTTATTGATATTGCTGTTGAGCTGAGATTGATGTACTCTGATGATGTAATATATATAAACAGATATATTTGATTTGAGTAAAGATCCTTTATTTTCTATTATATTTTATTCCGCTGCGATTGTTAGATTCTGTTGTTGTTTTCTATTTTCTTCTTCCACCTCTTCTTCTTTAACCCAAATGGTTCGTATTTTCTGTGCAACTTGAGTTGATTGTTGTAGAATAGTGTTGACTCAAGGGGTACGGATTTGCGGGCTGTTACAGTTTGGGTTTTAAGTTGCGACTTAACTACGATCCCAATATCCATATATTTTTAAAAACTGCGCTCATTATTCGGTTTAGCCTGGCGAGGATCTTGTGTCATATAACCCATTCCGAATAATGATACGACGATATGGATAGCATTTGAAGATCGGTGGTGAAGATCGGATGTTCTCGAAAGTGAAAGGATAACTCCTCGAATGTCTCTGCACCGGCTGATCCCCGGTATAGAGATTTATATTACTCTTTGTGATGGGGAGTCTGGACATGATTAGGGATTATCCGGATTAGCAAGGGCTTCTTTGTGAAGTGCCTTCGGTTCTGTTCGAACCCGAAACAGACTTGTATGGATGTGTGTCTGACATTACACCTTGAGATGTAAAGCTGGTTTCTATCAAATACATTTCTGTTTGGTGGCGGAGATTTATTCTCTTAGCTTAACACCCTTCTCTGAGACGTACAAGCTCAGAGGTTATGTAGTTGATGGTTACTAGTGGTGCATTCCCAGTTTGGTAATGTGGTATACGAAGTGCTGCTAATTATTTGTTGATCAAAGCATGGCTTTGTGAAAAAGTGTAGCTTTGTGGACGAGGCTTCGTCGAGCCTCACAACCCAAAAATGGTCGAAACAGGAATGTTGCGGCAAGGTTTTAGGGGTCGTACCCCTAGGGTATGTCCATTTTCTTTGGGATAAAAGTGATATCATGGTATGGTGACCAGATATTTAACTGTGTGGTTGTTGCTATTTGTTGGTGAATCCCGGAATAAAGGTCGGTAATGACCGGGGATGGCTTACTTGAGGTGTTACTTCCGGGCAGGGGTAACCTGGCCCTGTGTTGGTAGGGAACCAGTTTGTTTCTTATGGGTGTCCCTTCAGAGGCATCCCATTTTTAAGGAAGTTTCTTAGCCTGAGCATTTATTGGAAATCCAATCATTCAATACGAGCCTTGTACGGTTTTAGTTGTAGAACCTGCCATTTAACATGGTATCTATAGTATGCATACTATAATGGTACGTATGCTGGCTAAGATTAATATTACACTTTCGAAATGTTTTCCACTATGCATTAATAATAATATCAAAAAGGATTTTGTGTAGTAAGCATGTTTGACTATCATAAGGAGAAATCTCTCCCAAGTGTGCAATTGCATTGTGTGTGCGCCGGAAGGCCTTATGGTAGTTTCATTTTCCAAAAAGCATTGCGGATTTCGACTTCAAAATCTTTGTTGTTTGTTTTAAAGATAAAAATGTTTTCGTTTGCTCATACCAGTCCCATGACTGACCCAGATTTTATTGTTCCCTTCCTAAACTCTGGGTGCCCCAAATTTTTCACATGGGCAGTCTAGAGTTGGGTTTTTTTGCAGATAATAAAATAGTAGGTGTAGATTCAGTAGCCTTCAGTCTCTGGAAATTTTCTTCAGTCTTTGGATGACTGACCTTGCTTAATACAACTTGATGGTGGAGCGAGCCTATTGGATTAGAGTCCTCCTAGCTTTTGGGACGAGCTTTTGGTTTTGGAGCATTGGCAATGGAGTCAATATGTTGGATGTTCGCTTTCTCATTTGGAAATTCTATTGAAGATATTCTTTCCATTATATCTTGTATCTTAATAGATATTGATATCATTTGTATCGTTGTTGTATCAACTGTTATGTGTCAATGATATTATTCTTTTTCTTCCACTATATTGTTATACTTAATGTGTTATAAGCTCCGGCAAACCAGATTCGACGTTTGAATCTGCTTCATTTGAGTACAAGTGAAGCACGGGTGCCGATTTTCGAAGGCCGAGTCAGGGTCGTTACAGTGGTATCAGAGCTGAAGGTTGAAATTTAGCTCATGAGTATAACACATTAGATAACTCATTAGAGATAGGGTGAAGTATACCCTAGAAATGAGTATCCCTAAGACATCCGTCTGTATGCCTCAGTAAATTCTCTTACTATCCACTGATAGTGAATATGAGTGCAAGAAGAGGACGAGGTAGGGGACAGGGGAGTACCACTACAGTGGTCAATACCCTGCAACAACGGAAATATCTTTCTATATCAATGTCCTTTGATCCAATTTCAGTTCTTTGATGGATTCGTGGCAGCTGGAGGGAGAAGCTTTGGTGTGATGGTGGCCCTGCAAATCGTTGAAGATATATTTCTATTTCGTATTCTCTTCATCGATTCCTATCATTGTTAACTTTAATAAATTAGAAAATTTTATGTAGATTAAAGTCCGAAGAGGGACAAGCTGGTGTAAACTTTAGGGTATTCCGACCTGAGTTTGAAATACATACCAAGTGTTTGAAAATATGGAAAATTAAATCCATTTATCTATTGTTTGGGTCTCAATATATTCTACGAACGGTTAGTTATCCCTTCGAACTAACCAGTGCCCCTGCATATTTCGTAGAATGAATGACCCGAGTATCTTGTGAAATATGGAATGATTTCGTTCTCATATTTATCAATGATACTCTGATTTGGTAAGCCAAATACAGAATAGATATTCAGTTTATGTACCCATACTCTATTGTCTCCCTGGCAAATTTCGAGGACGAAATTTTCTTAAGGGGGAATTTGCAACATTCCTGTTTTTAAATCAAATTTAAATTAGAAATTAATTTAATTTTTGAAATTAAATTGTGAATTAATTTGGTATTTTCCAAATTTAAATAGATATTTGTTTGTTTATTAATATAAATGAATATAAATACGATTTTAAAATAGAATTTCTAATTTGAAATATAGAAATAAGTATTTTGAATAATATATTAATTACAAAATTGATTGTGGATTAATTTAAAATTTTTTGACTAAATATATTTATGAATATACACATATTGATTTTGAATTTCATTTTGAATTTGAAACTCTAAGATAAATATTTTTGGAAATAAATTGAGTTTAATTTGGGAATTCAATGGTAAATATTTTACAAATAAATTGAATTTGAAAATTTGAAAATAAATGTTTTGAATAATATATATTGGATTTGAAAACTATAATTTAGAGTTAATAAGAGTTTGTTTTCAAATTTTGTATATTATATATATATATATATAGATAGAGGAGGTGCGACTTTTTTTTTTTGAAAAGTTATTTTTAAAAATGGCGACCGACAACCCTAGAAAACCGATCCCAGATCCCACCATAACGTTCGATACTGGAGATGATTGGGTGGAGGTGCGACGAAAGGGTAAGGGGAAGGAGAAGGAGGGAAGGAAGGAGACATTTGTGGAAGTTATCCAAAGAAAACAAAGACCAAACCCTAGATCTTGGGTTGAGGCGATGGGGAAACAAATCGAAATCAAAGGAGATCTGAATTACATAGAACCAATTGTGGAAGGAGAAGAGATCTATCAATTAATTGATGAAGAAGATTATGCCGAAGCTCAGAAGATTTGGGAAAACTCTATATACATATATATGTCAGGAAAGAGACCTTATATTGTTCACTTGAATGCTTACATAAAACGTGTCTGGAACCCCACCGGTTTATGGGATGTTTTTCACAGAGACAATGGTTTCTATCTGATAAAATTTGAAAAGCAAGAGGATTTTGAAAGAATCCTGAAAGGGGGACCATGGTTTATGGATAGTAAATTAATCATTATGAAAAGATGGGAAGCAGATTTCAATTTTGAGAAAGATATGTTATCATCATATCCAATATGGATTAAAATGCAGAGCCTAGATTTAACATTATGGAATACAAGATGCATTAGTAAATTGGCCAGTATGATTGGGAAACCATTGGCTATTGATGAGAATACAAGGAAAGTGAAAAGAATCAATTATGCCAGAGTACTTGTTGAAATAAAGGCAGATTATCAACTACCAGCAAGTGTCAAAGCAAAAAATAATAGTGGTGTGGTATACACACAGGATATAGAGTATGAGTTCGTTCCCCCTAGGTGTACTGAGTGCAAGTGTTTTGGCCATGCTACTACATACTGTAATATTTACAACAATAAGCCAGAACAATTATGGGTAGAGAAAAACAAAATACAAAAGTCTCCACCCAGTTGCCCAAAAAATGATATAATTACAAAAGATACACTAAATAAAGATACTAGTCAGAGGTCAGTCAGTGTTGAGGCCTCTGCAACATTGCAAGTAACTCATCCAGCTCAGAGTCCAGAGACAAATCAGCATGCTCATATTGGGGAGGACCTACTCCAGAAGGATGATAATCTGCCAGAATCTCTTGAGGATGATAAGTTGCCAGAATCTCTGGAGGAAATTCAGAAGATGAATATCCAGATTGAGTCGTCTGCAGAAGAGAGTGAAGATGATATAGAAGACATTAGTAAATACACTGAAGCAAATGAGAAGTTCAACGATATATTTAATACCAAAGCAAGTACAGAAACCTTCAAAAGGGTTAAAGTTGGAGATGCTCCAATTACTAGGAGCAAATCCAATAAGACCAAATGACAGTTATTTGTTGGAATGTGAGAGGTCTAAACAATGACACTCGTCAGTTAGACCTCCACAATATTATGGCTTATCATAAGCCATCCATAGTTGGTTTACTAGAAAATAAATTTTCAGATAATAATTTGGAAAGCTTTAAAAACCAAATAGGTGCTCAATGGCAGATGGAACATAATATTACCCATCTTATGAAAGGGAGAATCCTAGTATTATGGGAAAAGAATATATGGACAGGTACGGTTATTGACAATAAAGAGCAGCAGATGACTATACATGTTAAAAATGAAGGAGGTCTGGAAATATGTATTACTTTCGTATATGCAAAAAAATAAAGCATCTGAAAGAATAGAACTATGGCAGCAAATAAAAAAGCTTTCCAGTCATATTATAAAACCATGGTTAGTATTGGGAGACTTCAATGCAGTTTTAAAAGCAAAAGAAAGAGTAGGAGGTAATACTCTAACAGTAGCCCAATTAGCAGAGTTCAATGAATGTGTACTGGCAAGTGGACTCATGGAAACATCCCACACAGACCTGCATTTTACATGGAAGAGTGGTGAAGGGAAAAATATATCTTCCAAAATTGACAGATGTTTATGCAATTCAGAGCTAATGAACACTATCCCGGGATTACAAACAATAGTTCTTCCTAGTTCAACTAGTGACCATTGTCCTCTACTAGTAAGGTTTAATAATGACTATAAAGTTGGTAAAGGCAAGCCTTTCAGATATTCAAATAATTGGCATCTACTAGAGGGATATAATGAAGCTTTAAACATAGAAAATATAATACATCCCCCAGGTAATAAAATGTACATATATATAATGATGCTCAAGACAATGAAGCAAAGACTCAAAGAATGGAACAAGAAAAGGCCAAAAGATCGGGATATCATTATAAAAACACAAAATCAGCTTCAGAACATCCAAGATTCCTTATATAAAGACCCATTGAATGAAGAGCTTAATAAACAATTCTATCAGTTAAAGAGCAGACTTAAAGAAGAACTTCAAAAACAATCAATGGAAATCAAGCAAAAAGCAAAAGAAAAATGGATGACACAGGGGGATGAATGCACTAAATATTTCTATACTAAAATGTCACAAAGAACCCAATATAATAACATCCTGAACTGTCTAAATGAAGAAGGAAATGTAGTTAATAATTTGAAAGAAATGGAATACAAGGCTATTACCTATTTCAGGGAATTATACAATGGGGAGTCTCTTCAAAACTTACCTGAAGTTCAATGCAGAAGGAAAATCTCTCAAGAAGGCTGCGCCATGCTCACAGCTAGGATTACGGAAAGGGAACTGAAGAGAGCTATTCAATCCATCCATATTGATGCCAGTCCGGGACCAGATGGTATGGGGGCAGCTGCTTTCAAAATGCACTGGATATACCTGAAAGAACACATGTTAGAGGCCTATCAGGAAGCTATGGACAGTGGTGAGTTTATACAAGAAATTAATCACACTTTTATATCTCTGATTCCAAAAATAAAAAAACCAAACAAAATAGAAGACTACAGACCCATATCATGTTGTAATGTTTCTTACAAAATTTTGAGCAAAATTATATGTAATAGATTGAACAAAGTCCTCCCAAACCTGATTGCACAAAATCAAAATGCTTTTATAAAAGGAAGATTGATTTCTGAAAACTCTCTGTTAGCTCATGAACTTGTTAGAGACTTTAACAAACCTGGAGCAGACAAAATGTGCCTCAAAATTGACTTGCACAAAGCTTATGACAAAGTGAACAGATACTTTATTATTCATATGCTCAAGGAAATGGGGGTTCCAGAGAATCTTTTAAAGCTGATAAAGTGTTGTATTTTCTCCCTAACTTTCTCAATTCTGATAAACGGGATTCCTAAATGACACATCTCTAGCAATAGAGGAATTAGGCAAGGGGACCCTCTATCCCCTTACCTATTTGCAATAGCAATGGAGTGGTTTTCCCTACAAATGGAAATAGCATGTCATAATAATAAGATCATCCCTGTCCACAAAATATCACCAAAGGTAAATCACCTTATATACGTTGATGATTTGCTAGTAGTCATGAAAGCTACTACACATGCAGTTGATGAACTCAAATTTTTTTTCTGTGAATTAGAAAAATATGCAGGGCTAAAACTCAATGAAAGCAAAACCAAATGCTATTTTAACAAGTACTGCAGGAACAAACAGATTATGATAGACAGAATTGGAGTGACAGAAGGAACTCTCCCAGTTAAATACTTGGGTGTTCCTTTATCTACAAACTCAATTACAGATAAAGAATGTGCTAAACTCCTAGATAAAATTAGAGAACAACTACAAGGATGGAGATCTAAGTTGTTATCATTTGCTGGGAGAGTGGAGCTAGTACACACAGTAATAACATCCAAAGTCAGATATTGGCTCCAAACATTCCAGATTCCGGATTGCTCTCTTGGGAAAATAAATTCCATATGTGCAGACTTTATATGGAGGGGAAAATTTCACAAAATCAGTTATAATGACTTGTGCAGACCTAAAAAAGAAGGTGGAGTAGGTCTTAAAAATTTATTTGAACTCAAAAAAGTTTATGGGATCAAATTGGCATGGAACATAATATCATCAGATAACTTATGGCCAAAATGGATGAGAACTAAATACATCAAGACAAATTTCTGGACAGATTCCTTGGATAATAATACATCAGTGGTATGGAAGAGTATCATGCAGCAAAGAGGTATGTTGAAAACTCTGATAGAAAGGAAAATAGCTAATGGAAAATCTACTGATCTATGGAAAGATCCCTGGTTTGAAAATAGAAGTTTAATTGACAGATTAGGTTTGGAAGGATATTCAGACTATGGACAACCGAACATTGCTGTTTCAGACATTATTGAAGGAGGAATTTGGAAATGTGAAAAACAAGTTGTTACAAGAAATTTTGTTCACGAAATTCAGAATATTCCAATATATTCACAAAGAGAATATGATGAGTGGATCATGAAAAATTCAAAAACAGGGAAATTTCAATTCAGTAAAGTGATGGAGGAAATCAGATTTAAACATCAAAAGGTTGAGTGGTACAGTCTTATATGGAGCAAATCGGTCACCCCTAAAATGGCACACACAACATACAAAGCAGTACTTGGCCGACTTCCGACTAAAGATCGTTTAAAAAAATGGGGGATAATAGATGAGACCACATGCATCTTATGCAAGGAACGGAATGAAAGTCATGAACACTTATTTTTTGAATGCAAATTCACTAAAGAAGTCTGGGGTATTCAAAAAATGAAATGTACTGGATTGACATCAGCTGAAACACTAAAAGATGAAATCTTTTACCTGAACAATCGGAGAAACAGTGCGAACCTTCTGCAGGAAATATTCAAAATTTGCTTCGCAGCTACCTTTTGGCACGTCTGGCGTGAAAGGAATAACAGGGCTTTCAACGGAAAAGAAAAAAACACTGAGTCAGTGAATGCTCAAATTGACAGAGATGTTAAATTGATGATGATGAGAATAAACAAGAGAGTGCTTACCATCCTAAAGGAACAAGGAAAATTACTACTGGAGAAGTGGAAGAGGAGGGTAGAGGATGAAGGAAATCTATTAGAGATTCAAGAGCCGCCATGATCAAGTTCTCTGCGATGTAGAAGATAAAGAGGTTCAGAAATGGAATGTTCCAGTTCGCGTCCTGTAGTTCACAATTAAACATTCATTGTAAAATATTGGGCTGCGGCCTATTTGTGAGCAATAAAGATATTAACCAAGTTTCAAAAAAAAAATATAAATAGATAGATGTTTTGGAAGTTGTGTTGAATTCAATTTTTCAAAAGTTATTTAAAAAGATTTACTTCAAACAGATATGTATTTGTATATTAATGATTAATTAATTATTAAATTTTATTCTTTAAAGTTATATATATATATATATACTAGATTTGATAAAAATATTTAAAATACATTTTCTTTTGAAATAAATAAATATTGTTTGTATATTCATGAATTTAAAATGTAAAACATTTACATATGTTAAGATATGAAATGTAAATAAAACAAGGGTTTAAACACAAAATTAGATGTAAATGACATTTTTTTTTTGCAGAGCAAGCGGGGTTAAACTGGACCCCTACCAGATTTATTAAAAACAAAAGAAACTAAACAAGTGAAGACCACACAAAGAAGAACAAGAGAACAGAGAAAAAGAAAAAAGAAAAAGAAATAAAAGGAAGCCAACCAAACTAGCTGACCCAGGGCTGAATCAGATGATCGAGAAATGAATGCATACTTTCCCTCATTCCAACCAATATGTTGTGCCTCAAAGAAGCCCATAGCACATCATGACTCCTGCTTTTGCCTTGGAAACACCTGATATGCCTTTCTTCCCATATAATTTTCAGCAACTTTTTCAATCCAAAAAAGAAATGCAGACAGTCCTCCTCCCTCCACCTAGTTGCATCACCAATGAAACCCCACTGATCCTCAAAAGAGCTCGCACCAAACATCCTACCATTGTAGTTTAAGAATTTCTTCCATAGTTGCATCGCATACTCACATTCAAAAAACAAGTGCTTGACACTCTCATCATGTATATAACATAATTCACACCGTGCAAGCACAGTCATCCCAAAATTATTCAATCTATCTCTAGTTAACAAGGCTCTGTTAATAAGTTTCCAGAGCATCAGATTATCAGTACTAGGAGAGAAAGTACTCCATGTAACCTTGCTCCAAAAGCAGTCAGGCAATGCATCATTTCCCATCATAGCACTGTAGATTTTGGTCACAGAATGGCATTGACCATTCCAAAGCACACTGCTTTCTTCATGCATCTCCACCTTGCTCCCAGCAAACTAACTCCAGAAGCCCCTAACCACCTGGTTACTTGAATATGGCATCATAAGTTCACTATTGTTAATGTAATCCACAACATGAGCATTCAGACCAATACCAGATTGATATATTTGCTGCGGAGTGAACATCTGCCCTAATATGATACCTTTACTTATCCAAGGATCGTCCCAAAAGCTACAGCTGCAAGTGGCACTCAGCATGATCTGGACATAAGGAAGTAAGGAGTTCCTCAACCTCAATATGCACCTCCAAATCCAACTAGAAGACTGTGCAGCAACCATATACTAGAATTTCTTAACTCCAACATTATGGATGAGTACCCACTTAACCCATAAGGAATTTTTCCTTTGCTCTTTGGTTTCTAAAAAATAGAAAAGGAGCAGGGAACTGGTTTCCTAGAATGAATGGAACCAAACCAGAAAAATCTCATCATAGCTCTTCTTATCATTCTCAAAAGTTTTAGTGGTAGTATATAGGCTCTAGCCCAGTAGACCATCATGGAGAAGCTAACCGCCTTCACAAGAACAAGCCTGCCAGCTTGGGAAAGAAATTTGTTGGCCCAACAGTCCATAACATCAGTGATTTTTTGATAGAGAGGAAGGCAATCTGCATGCGTCACTTTAGAAGTACATAAAGCAACCCCAGGTAAGTCATGTCATGAGTCATGTCTTGCAATCCAGCAGTGGAAGCAAGGTAATTCCGCTGCAAGTCCGTAATCCCAGCAAAATGAAAACTGGATTTGGAAATATTAAGTCTTAGGCCTGCCATTTGGTAGAATTTGTGAAGATCCTCAACAATGCATTGTATGGAAGGAAGGTTAGGTTTAGTAAAAATCATTATATCATCAGCGAATAGGAGGGAGGAGATCTGAAGGTTCTTACACTTGGAATGATAGAGAATTTGATTGCTTTTGTACAAAGGCCTTAGCATGCAAGTAAAGACTTCCATAATTAAAAGGAATACATAGGAAGAAAGCGGGTCTCCTTGCCGTATTCCCTGCTCAGAAGAAAAGTACCCATTGTTTGCACCATTTATAATCAGTGAGAATGTGGGAGAGGATATGCACTCAAAAATCCATGCAACAAAAACCTTAGGGAAGCCCATAAGTGCCATGACTCTGACAATAGACTTCCACTGAATACTGTCATATGCTTTACGTAGATCAAGTTTCAACATTGCACCAGGGGAAGCATTGATACAATTGTAGCCCTTCAACAACTCATGGGCAAGCATAACGTTATTAAGAATGCTTCGATCAGGCAAGAAAGCAGCCTGGCTATTGGATATTATTCTATGAAGAACAAAGACAAGTCTTATAGCAATAATTTTTGATATGCATTTGTATACTACGTTGCAACAGGAGATGGGTCTAAAGGATGTGACAAAATTTGCAGGCATGCTCTTCGGAATGAGAACTAAGTTCGTTGCATTAACAGTTTTGAGGAGCTTACATTTATCAAAGAAGTTGTGAACTGCTTTGCAGAAATCAGCACCAAGAATGTCCCAGGTAGAAATGAAGAACACCACATTAAAACCATCAAGACCCCCACACGAGCTCCTCTTCATTGCAAAAAGGGTGGTCTTGATTTCCTCATTAGTCACCTTATCCACTAATTTTAAAGCTTCTTCATTATTTACCCTTGGTAAATTTATATTCGTGAGTTGGTCCAGATCAGGGTCAAAATTACTTTGATTACCAAACAAAGCAGTATAATACTTCAGAAAAGCATTATCAACCGTATCAGGCGTAGAGTGCATTATTCCTTCTTCATCAAAAATGGAAGCAATGTTATTTTTAGATTGTTTAACTTTAAGAGAGGCATGAAAGAAAGAGGTATTCCTGTCCCCAACAGCAGCCCACTTGATTCGAAGTTGTTGCTTCTTCATATCACTTTCAATCTCCAGAGTTTTATTGAGCTCACTGAATAGAGTAGATTCTTCTTCAGCAAGATCAGATCTATCAGGATTTACCATCATCCGCTCATGTGCTTCCCTCAACTAGTCCCTAAGTAATGTTGAGGGTGCCATTGCCATACTTGTTCTTTGCCCAAGCTTTCAAAGCAACCTTAGCTGCCCTAAGCTTTCTGCAAAAAATATACATAGGATTGCCAAAATAGTTATTCAACCAAGATGTCTGTATTAAAGAAATGAACTCTAGGTCATTAACCCAGGAGTTGAAAATTTTAAATCCTCTTTTTTTTTCCTATGGCAGCAACCCGGTGGATATGATGAGGGGAGAATGGTCAGAAAGGACAGGATGTGGAAGGAAAGTGGTAATGTTGGGCCAAGAGGAAAGGGCTTTGAAATTGATAAAGGAGTGATCAATGTTACAAAATGTTCTGGTTCCTCTCCTAGACTGATTGTTCCACGAGAAAGGAGCACCAGATTTAGGGATAGGAATCAAAGAAGAATCAGTAATGGCAGTATTAATAGGCTGAATATCCCTAAGTGTGAGAGGTAGGCCACCTTGCTTGTTAGATAAGTTAACACAGCTGTTGAAGTCACCTAATATAACCCAGGGATGGGTTTCCTGTCTGAGAGCTGGAATAAGACTGAAGAGAGATTGCCTTGAGGGAGCAGAGTTTGAAGCATAGACAAAAGAAATGTAGAAGGAGGACGGAGGATTAAGGTACTTAGCATGAAAATGCATTACCTGAGGCGTATCATGAAGCAGATCAAGGGAAAGCTCAGAAGGATTGTGAAGCACTATGATGCGATCATAGCTGGCTTCAGGCAAATTGTGATTAAGGATCCACATAGGGTTTATATACTTGGCAGCATTAATAGATAGCGAAAGATTTAGCTTAGTTTCGAGGATTGCAAAGATAGATAGGTAATGGGAGATTATTAAAAGCTTGACTTGATCAAGTTTGAGGAAGTTATGGGATCCCCTTATATTCCACGCCCCAAATTTGTGTAACATGGATTAAACTAAGGAGTGTTGTGCTGCCTCTGACATGCTCCTCGTGATTGGAGACTCAGTTCTGGATTTTTCAGGTTTTTGCACCTTTGACTTAATTTTATTTTTGTGCTTTTCATTCCTGGTAGGGATCATAACAGTAGATGATTGCTTGGGAGAGGAAGGTGGTGTTATCCAACTAGGTATAGTTCGTGCACAGACATAGGGTTGAAGTGAAGGACAAGATTGAGGTAGGGGAGTTGAAGAAGGAAGAGATGAGAGAGCAGAATTATGATGAGAAACAATAAGGTCAGTAATGTGTTGTTGAAGCTGAGCACAGAAATTTTCTTCACAATTTGGATCCAGAGGGGTAGAGGGAAGAGATTGAAATGAGGCATGTGAAGTTTGAAAGGTGCGTGCATTGCATGGGTGCTGTGTATGCATTTGGTGATTTGTATCAGTTTTGTTTCCATGCAACTGCTGTTTTTCAGTTTCAAGCAATAATTTATTTGCAATTTCCTCTATTTGATGACACAAACCCAGACTATCCTCATTTGCACATTGTACTATCACTTCTCCAGTTTGCTTTTCATTCATGCATCCATTAATCAATATGCCTCCCTGTATATACATTTCATCCACCACATCATTATCACTGTCAATAATTATTTTTTCATTCCCCTCTGCTAAAGCACCATGCATGTTTTGAAGTACATCATATTTATTATATGACAGAACTGGGTGCTGTTGATTCACAACCAAACCAACAACCTCTTTAATTTCATCAAGTCTCTTACCTTCTTTATTCCCATTTATATCTTGGTGCTGATCAGAATTGGTTAGTCCATCAGTCTCAACAAACACACCAACCTCAACATGCTCTGCCATTTTCTGTGATTTTCCTTCCACCAATTTTCTTTTTCTTTTTGGAACCTTCCTCCAGGTCTGATTGTTATTCCTCATCTCCTTACCAATCCCAATGTTATTTTTTACCCCTTCCTGTTTTCCCTTCACTGATGCTACAACAAAATTATTTCCCCCACTATCCTCTGTATGCAACAGACAAGAACTAGTAGTATGGCCAAACTCCTTGTAAACAATGCAAATATCAGGTCTCCATAGGTAGCTTACCCGTACCATTTGCGTAAACCCATCCAGGAGCAGAACAGGAAACTCCTCCACCAAATCCACATCCGGCGCCACATAAACCAAGCATTTGGCAAACCCAATCCTCTCCATTTTTTCAGTTGAAGAATCAAAACATAAGAGCCTGCCAATTCTCGATGCCAGCCAATTGATGCCAACCAAAAACCAGGCAAAGATTGGAATATTTGTTAATTTTAACCAAACAGGGACAGTTCGAATCGTACTGCAGCTGTTTCCAATAGATGGATCCCACGCCTTCACAATGAAGATCTTGTTCCGGATGAATATTAGGTCAGATTCAAGAATTCTCCTTCTATCCTCAGTACAAGACAGATGGAAAAGGAACAAGACTCCATCAGATTTCACTGTTATTTCTCCTTTAAGCTTCCATAATTTCTTTAGCTGATTGATTACAGTTAAGTATGAAAGTGGCTTATCGAGAAAGAAACCAACCAACCAGTCACCCCAAACGACATTGCCAGCTTGAATGACAGTTCTTGGAGGGACAAAGGCAGACCCATTGAACTCAAGTGGAATATCGATGGGGAAATACTATCCTGCATTTCGCGGCTTGGATTTGAATAGGGAGGACCAGGAAGAGGTAGAAGGTTCAGTTGGAAGAATTGGAGCAAGAGGAGGAAGAAAAGTTTGAGCAAGAGGAGGAGGAACAGGAGGAGGTAAGGTTGGAGGAGAGTTAGGAAGTGGGGAAGTACGGGGAGGAAGCGGGAGGACAGTTGAAGAAGATTGATGAAAAGTTTGAAAAGATGGGGTATGGGTAGAGGGATGAGTAGGAGCTTCCATGGAAATGTAGTTTTGAAAACTTGAAATTTAACAAATGTGAGATAAGTAATTTTATAGAATAAAAAATGTAAACCTTTCTCTTAATAATTAAACAAGTGTAAACATTTTTCATAATTTTTTTTACAAGTGTGGCTAGTGAATACAAGTGGCAACAAAATCATCTCAAAATCAAAAGAAAGAGTAAAACCTGGAAACAAAACTACAATCTCAAAACACAAAGTCTGGTAATCAAATAAGGCAACAAAATTCAACTGGAAATTAAGTCTCAGATCAAAACAAGTTTTCAAATGCTAAATAAATTCAGACTCCAGCACAAATCGGCTTAGTTTAAATCAAAAACAAAGTGGCAGATCAACTAATCAAGAGTGAAGAAACCTAAGATCAAACAAACTATAAATGCAAGGATCAAGCAAACTTAGATCAGATACCACTCCAGATTTAAAATGAAAAGGAAACAGAAGCATGTTCCTCTGATTCTTCCTTTTTAAGGTGAGCATACACCCCCTTCAAATTTGAATCTATGATGCATTGTGAAGTAGTTGTTGTGAAAGTGATAAATTAAGGTCTCTGCATGTATATATATATATATGTATTTGTGTGTGGATTTAAGTATTCATGCCAGTGTATATATGGATACACTCTATTGTGTTTCCAATCCCTCCAAACTAATATAAATTGCTCCTTATACAATCAAATCTAGGCTTTGATCTATAAAAAGCAAATGATTGTAACAATGTGATTTAAATTTTAAAATTAGTTTTAAGCAAAAATATTCAGCAATGTTCTGGAAATGTTAAATAACAGTAGGAAGTAAAAATTGGTTTAAAAATTATATATCAAAATTTCAAACTTTGATTATATGAGTGGATTCGAGTTGAAAAACGATGAATTTTGACATAAAGATTGGAATTTTCAAGTTTAAAAATCATTGGAATTGTCAAATTGAATGGAAAATGTAAAATCATCAATTCCCGATGAATGACAAAGTTTGGGAAGTCGTGATTCTTGGTGTAGTTAGCCGGAGCATCAGTGATCATCAGAAATATGATCAAAAGAATTCGAATTCGCTGTGGTGGCCGTGCAAAGTCAATGTAATGTTTAAGGATAGGTTTGAAATAGCTGGGTTCTCATGATTGCTGCGTGATCGTGGGTGATCTAGAGATGATGAGTGGTGGGGGAATAGGTTCATGGGTGTCTGGCGTAGTTTTGGGGGTGGCGGCGAGTTCATCAGTGGCCGGAGGTGGCCACACGAGGCGGTTTATGGTGACTGTGTTTGTTCCAAGCGCTGCTCGATTTTTCTTGATTTCGATCTGAAGTTGGAATTCGATTTTTGGGTGGTCAGACGATTATGGAGGATTGTCGATGACTAGTGGGTGGTCACCGCGATGGTTGGAGCATCGCCGTGCGACTGTACACGTACACGAGTATCATTGGTATCAGGCGATTGTTGTAAATTGGGGAAGAAATAATGCTCTCGGGTCCAAACTCGAGAAAAGCATGGGTTCGACTCGAAGCAATAGTAGGAGGGGTGAAGCTTTAAGCCAGGCTCGGTTTAGACAAAGATTTGGCTCAGGTCTGAAGCTTTTAACAAATAAGTTTTAAATTTTGAATGAAATAAGTTTTTAAAACTTTATTCTTAAACAAATTTATTTTATAATAAAAGTTGTATAGTTATTTAACTTAAAATTAATTAAGTTTGGTTTTCTAAAATTTATTTTGAATATAAAATTTAATAGTTTGAATTAAGAATCTGATTTAATAGATAATGATCTATCCTAAACAATGTTGTTGATTTGAAATTAACTTGAAGATCTTAAGTCAACTCATATGTGATGGTAATCCATTTTTAAGAGTATGTAAAATAAGATTTTAAAGTTAAAATGGTTTATCTTTAGATTATGATTTTGATTATCAATTAACTCAAAAAGGGTTAAGTTAAATTTTATGAAATTAATAAAGATAAATGTGTTATCTTAAAGGATTATTAATTTTGATATTTAATGATAATTGTTTAATCAAATCTTAATTGAGTATGATTAATTTTTTGAGAGCTAATTAATAAGTGATTAATAATTAATTAATCAAGTGATAATTAATTTGTGATTCATTAATATAAGTGATTAGGATAATCACTTATTGTAATTAATTAAGAATAATTAATTAAAGGTTAATTTATTTAATGAAGAATGATAATTAATTGAGGAGTAATTAATTAATGAAATGTAATTAATTAAAGAATAATTAAATAATTAAAGGTTAATTATTTAATGATTAAGGGTTAATTAATTTATTAATTAAGGTTGATTAATCAATAATTGAGAATTAATTAATTTGTTATTAAAGGTTAATTAATAAATGATTAAAGATTAATTAATTAAAATGATTTGTAATTAATTAATGTCAACTTACCAGGATTAGTAATTTATTAATCTGGTTTAAGTCAAGTTATAATCAGGATTGAGTAATTAATTCATAAGTAATTAATTTAATTACAGATTTAATTGAATTAACTAAGTATTTTACAATTAATAAATCCTACCTATAAATGTATATCGAATGCTTGGATTGTTTGTATTGTATGAGATGCCTTGAATTGATTGTCCTATATGATCTGTGAAATTTTGTTTTGTAGATTGAGCTATGTATAATTTATTCATTTATTTGCGATACATTTGTATATTATCTGTGAATCTGTGAATGAACGGTAAGCGTTGTAGATTATACCGCTTATCGATATTAATATGATTGAATCTGTGATGATTGATGATGTTGCACTGTTGTGTAAAACCCCTGGACTACACCATACATACACAAATATGGATTGCACGAGGAAATCGGTTAAGTCACAAATATTTGAAATGGTTTTAAAGTTGAATTTTGAATCCAAATGGTTTTGGAAATGGAATTGGGTTACTTGTGAAAAGCTTTTGAAAAGGAGTTTTTAAGATAAAAGTTATTTTGAATAACTTGATGAAGTTTTGAAATTTAAATGGTTTGATTTGAATTAGAATTCAATATTTAAAATCGAATTCTATGTTTGGAAATTATGTTTTAAAAAGGTTATATAAGTTATAAATATGTTTATATGGGTTTTAAACCATTTTAAAAGTATTGTTTTGGGAATTTGAATTTAACCCAAGTTTTATACTTGAAGGGCTTTAACTCATGAAAATGTAATTGGATTTTTCCAAAACGAAAAACTTTGTTATAATAGAAGATTTCACGTAAAGAAAGGATTTCCAATTTGTGTTGAAAGATTTAAAGTTTGAATTGAAATAGTTTTGAAAGCTGTGAAATAATCTTTGTGAAAGATGGTCGAACCTTGTTTTGAAATTGAAGATGGCTTTAAATGGTGTATCTTTTATATATAAAAGATTTGAAATGGGGTTTGTTTTGAAAATTATGAGTGAATCTCTGGAAAATGGTTTTGAAAGCTATGAATTGAGTCTTTGATTTAATGATTGGATGAGTTAATCCAATTTTAAAAGGAAATTGTTTTGAAAGCCGTAAATGAATCTTTGTGGAAGATTGGTGAACTTTGTGAAGTGAATATTTTTGTTTAAAGATTTGTAAATGGTAATTTTTTTAAACCATTTGAAGAAAGGTTTTGGGTTTTAAGTTGTGACTTAATTAAGATCCTAATATCCATATATTTTTAAATACTTCGCTCATTATTCGGTTTAGCCGGGAGAGGACCTTGTGTCATATAACCCATTACGAATAATGATACGACGATAAGGATAGCATTTGAAGACCGGTGGTGAAGACCGGATGTTCTCAAAAGCGGAAGGATAACTTGTCTAATGTCTCTGCACCGGCTGATCCCCGATATAGATATTTATATTACTCTTTGTGACGGGGAGTCTGGACATGATTAGGGATTATCCGAATTTGCAAGGGCCTCTTTGTGAAGTGCTTTCGGTTCTGTTCAAACCCAGAACAGACTTGTATGGATGTGTATCTGACATTACACCTTGAGATGTAAAGCTAATTTCTATCAAATACATTTCTGTTTGGTGGCGGAGATTTATTCTCATAGCTTAACACCCTTCTCTAAGACGTACAAGCTCAGAGGTTATGTAGTTGATGGTTACTAGTGACACATTCCCAATTTGGTAATGTGGCATATGAAGTGCTGCTGATCATTTGTTGATCAAAGCATGGCTTTGTGAAAAAGTGTAGCTTTGTGGACGAGACTTTGTCGAGCCTCACGACCCGAAAATAGTCGAAACAGGAATGTTGCGGCAAGGTTTTAGGGGTCGCACCCCTGGGGTATGTCCATTTCATTCTGGATAAAAGTGATATCATGGTATGGAGCCCAGATATTTAACTATGTGGTTGTTGTTATTTGTTGGTGAATCTCGGGATAAAGGTCGGTAATGACCTGGGATGGCTTACTTGAGGTGTTACTTCCGGGCAAGGGTAACCCGGCCTTGTGTTGGTAGGGAACCAATTTGGTTCTTGGGGGAATCCCTCCAGAGGCCTCCATTTTTAAGGAAGTTCCTTAGCCTGACCATTTGTTGGAAATCCAATCATTCAATACAAGCCTTATACGGTTTTAGTCGTAGAACCTGCCATTTAATATGGTAGCTATAGTAGACATACTATAATGGTACGTATGATAGCTAAGATCAATATTATACATTCCAAATGTTATCCACCATGCACTAATAATAATATCAAAAAGGATTTTGCGTGCTAAGCATGTTTGACTATCATAAGGAGAAATCTCCGCCAAGTGTGCGATTGCATTGTGTGTATGCCAGGAGGCTTTATGGTAGTTTCATTTTCCAAAAAGCATTGCGGATTTCGAATTCAAAACCTTTGTTGTTTGTTTTAAAGATAAAAATGTTTTCGTTTGCTCATACCAGTCTCATGACCGACCCGGAGTTTATTTTTCCCTTCCTAAACTCTAGGTGCCCACAATTTTTCACACGGGCAGTTTAGAGTTTGGTTTTTTTTATTCAGATAATAAAATAGTAGGTGTAGATTCGGTAGCCTTTATTCTCTGGAAATCTTCTTCAGTCTTTGGATGACTAACCTGGCTTAATACAACTTGATAGTGGTTTTGGAGCATTGGCAATGGAGTCAATATGTTGGATGTTCTCTTTCTCACTTCGAAATTCTATTGTAGATATTCTTTCCGCTGTATCTTCTATGTTTGATAGATATTGATATCATTTGTATCATTGTTGTATCAACTGTTATGTATCTGTGACATTATTCTTTTTTTCCGTTGTTGTTATACGAATGTGTTATAAGCTACGGCGAACCAGATTTGGCGTTTGAATCTGTGGCATTCGAGTACAAGTGAAGTACGGGTGCAAATTTTCGAAGGCCGGGTCAGGGTTGTTACATATATCTTGCTCATAAAAAATCCAAATTTAGTGTTTTTTTAAATTATAGAGAAAAGAAGTTCCAAGAACTTTTCTTTTGACCGCTATACATAATGGTTTGAGTAACACGTCCAAAAATAGCTAGATGTCAACCCATTCTCGGGTTTGATTTTCATGAATTCGAGAATACATCTTCTTGTCTTGTCCATAACTATCTCATAACTATTCCAAATTGAATGATTTTGAATGATTCTTTTTGTTAAACCGTTGAGAAAAGAATTTCCTATAGCATTCATGTTAACAACTTTCCCAAATTCAGTGAGGAGAAGGTCGAAAAATCCTAGATAAGATGACCTATTTTCGGGTCTAGTTTAATGAATTCATGGTTGAAGCTCTACCACTTCTCTTCCATACTTTTGGCCATCCTCTTCAAGTCATGGCCAATCCTTCTCAGGAGTTTAAGTTCCAATTCCAAAAGCTTTCATGCGATCATAACGGAGCTATTATTCGTTTTGCGAAAGTAAGAAACAATGATGGTGAGAATTCTAACTTTAAACCTTTATAAGTAGTTATAAATATTTAACATAACTATTTGGATGTTTGGTTGATGAAAGTTTGAAAAATTAATTAGCAACATATTACTAAAAGTGAGAAACTTGTAAACTATGGTATTATATGCTATCAGATGTTACATATGTTTGATTATGATTGTTGACAATGACTATTTAATATGAATATTGAATATATATATATATATATATATATATATATATATGCAAATCATGGAAATACACATCGATAAGCACAAATGAAATCACATTCCTATATTAAATGGATTAGTGTGTATGGATGTTAAACCTTTTTAAAATATTTTTAAAATGAATTTGAAATTTTTTTATAAACATATGAAAGTGTTTTGATGAAGTTAGAAAGGTAATGAAAAATTTATTCCAAAATAGGTGCGTCGCATAACGGTAGTTCGCGGTTTCGCGCCATAAAAGTCAAACGAGTATGTAGAATGAAATTTAGCCTAGAATTATTTGAGATAAGAATTTTCCAAATTATTACATGCATAGTTCATAAAAAATCAGGATTTAGATAAGTAGATTTTTAAATATGAGTAAAACTAGTTATAGAAAAAATCGCGGTTTTGTAGTTCGAAATCTAGAAAAGGATTTCTTTTAAATGAAAATTTGAAATTGTTTAAAAATATGAAATAAATTATAAAAATCTTTTAAAAGTGATTTGAATTATAAAAAATGAATTACTAAATGATAACAAGTCATTTTGATCAATAAAGCTTAAAAAGCACTTCCCGCGGTACTTTTCTATAACTTTTGAAATGGTTTTAAAAACGCAATCATTCTTTTCCAAATCATTTTTAAATGTTTTAAAATGATTAATAAGATTTTATAAAGATGATTTTGAAGGATTTTGAAATGGTTAAATGTTAAATGATTTAGAGTCAATCAAATTACTTGACCACCTTATCGGTGTCAAAGATATCATCTCTAGGCTTGGGTTTGAAAAACCAGTTCCCTGCTCTCACTAGCTATGTGGACTAGCCCAACAAAGGGGATGGTAAATTTGATTTACTGAGATAAAAATTTTGCAAAGTATAAAGGATATGATTTTCCAAATTTAAACAACTTGGATTTTATGGAGATAATCTTCTTATACATGGTGTTAAAGCTCGAAGAGGGAACTTGTACTATTCGTGGAATTTAAAAGGTGATTTTGCCGTTATTCTATCTATAGTATTTTTGACTATAGGAATTGATATTAAGTAGAATTAGATGATTTATATAGATTCTGTTGATTTAATATTTACTGATTTTGGATTGACATCCTAGATAGCATGGTTTTAACTAAATAATATTTCAAGATTTGAATTAAGAAATTTGTTTTAAGATTTAATTAAAATAATTTGAAAATATTTTCCTACATAAAAAATGAAATTATTTAGAATTATTATAAGATCTAAAAAGGTTTTAACAAATCATAGAATTTGAAAGAGAGGTTTAATGTTTTCGTATATACTAGAGTGAAATGTTTTAAAAGATATATCTCTTGAAGATATTTTTGATTCCCTATTTACATAACATTTCTTTTATCGATGGTTGGTTTGAAGAAATTGGGTTCATATTTGGATAATTCCTATCCGAAAACCACTTTGAACTAGTTTATGTTTTCAAAGTGAAACATGTTAATAGCAAAGATGATTAAAGACGAAGATCTTCATGATGAAGGGCTACTTTCCACTAGACCCTCGGGATGAAATTTACCATATTATATATTTTTGGTCATAGTAGTGCTATGTTATGAAAATCTTTGATTGTAAGGACTAATTGCTACTAATTCTAGGGGTAACTCCTGATAGGATGTGGTAGGAGAGTGCTTTCGGTTTGTCCTGTTCCTAGACAACTTGTATGAATGAATGTCTGTCGTTACATTTCAAGTTACATAAATTGATCTCTATGAGCGTATCATCTATTTGGTGGTGGAGAAATAAAATCTCTTAGATCATCACCCATTCCTAAGACGTAGAAGCTCAGGAGTTATTCGTTTGTAGAAATTAATTGTGTGATTATGAATGAAATGTGGCATTCAAAGATGGAAGATGATGTGCTATGTGAAAGTAATCGTTACCTCAGGCCTCATACCCGATAATGACCAAAATAGGGTAGATGCAGCAAGGCTATACGGTTCGCAACCATTAGGGTATGATCATCCCATTCTAGTTATATTTTTTATCAAAATGTCATCGGGTATTAAACTAATATGGTGTATGCATAAAGAGCTCTCAGATAGTTCGGTAACGACCATGGTGATGACATTTTCGGTATTATCTAGGAAGAGGTAGGCAGGTCTTGTGCTGGTTGAGAACCATCAATTGGGCCTCTGTACATTCCTCTAGAGATGTAATGCCGAAAGGTAGTCCCTTCACCTGGTCATTTGTTTGGAAACCCATTCTACAATAAGTGCCTGCTATTTAGTTTGTAGAACCCACTTTGTGGCTAATTTGCTAGAATTTAATCAGTGTAACAATTTCGGCTAAGATTAATAAGTTTACTTGCAAACTTTCTCAAAAGAAAGTCATTAAAAATAATATCAAATGTTTGTTTTTGCGTAGCAAATGTTTGGTTATCATAAGGTAAAATCTCGTTCCATGTTTATGTGCGGCGTGGTCTTATGAAATACCATTTTGTTTTCAAAATGCTTATTTTTGAGTTCTCACACCAGTCTCATGACTGACTGGGAGTTTATCTTCCTTTCCCTTATACACCGGATGCCTTAATTTTTTCGGGCAGCCTAGTAGTCAGGTTTAGTTTAGAAGAAATCTGGATAGAGCTCGAAGCAAGGAGCTAGAAGATTTTTCACAAGATTGTTACCTATTTCCACCACACTCTTGTGCTATATTATTCCGCATCTGTAGGGACAAAAATTTATAATTATCCATGTTTAGCTCTGATAAACATATTTAAATTTTCGTTGTAAAGTTCATGTTGAGTAATATATAATATATGTTATTTCATTCATGCAAGATTCCATTCTGTCATTATTTTCTTTCTCACCCTTGAGAATCTACCTCTCTACACTTGGATTTGTGGCACGTGAATACGGGGGATGTATTAGTGTCGATTTTCGAGTGTCGAAGAAATGGGTCCTCACACATACCTGACCTGTCCCTACAACCAAAGAGTTAGCACATAGAAATAAGATATAATATGCCAATCAAAATAAAGGACAATAGAATACTATAACAGAACAGGATAGAAGAATCTAAGTAGCCTCCTCTATTGGCCCTATTCTCAATCCCTTCTCCAACATTCCTGTAGATGCTAGTCTACCCAAAAGCAGATACAACAATCATAGCAACCATAGAATTAAAAAACTAGCTATCATCTTCTAAAGCCTTGAACATATGATAATTCATATGGCCTCGTCCTTACTTTTTCATAGACCAATGAAAATCCCAGATCTCGATCGTGTTCATCATACTCGCCTGTTAAAAATCCCACACGGTTGTCTCTTCTGATATCTCTATACCACCTAACCTAGACCTTGCCAGTCTAGAGTACATGATTGGTTCTATCAGCTGTAATGACCCGGAAATTTCGATCCCGAAGAATTCCAGATAGTTAGGGAAAAGAAGAAAACGAAAGAAGAAGAAAACAGAAACAAGACATAGAAACCTCACATTCGCAGCAGATCAAAATATAATATCACATAAATAATAGTTATACAAAGGAAATTGTACTTGTCAAATTACACTTTAATATATATATCAGAGTTACAACATATATAACACTGGTCACATATGAATCAACATGTCCTAGATATGCAACCATAATACTCAGCGGGTAAGCTCCATACGTTCCTGCCTTTCAGCTCGCCTCCTGAGCTCCAGAACGTCCTTACCTGAAAATATGTAATACTCGGTCTGACCCGAGCATTACATCAAAGTAACACCCGGGTCAGGCTGGAAACCAGCGTGAGTAAACCCATCTAACATGAAATATAAAAGCATACAACTAATGTGAACCCGGGGTAACTTGTACAAATTTATAATTTCACAAGTCGTTAGAGACATTTCTTACATTACATAATCAATTTCTAAGTGCCAAGACATAGATTAAATGGTCCAATTCACTTAAGTTATTTCACTTCATTCTATTGGTTTCATATATCAAATTACAAAGAATCGACGTGGTTTCGGGTATTTACTAATACCCGACCCCGGTCTCTTCAAATCCAAAGTCATCTTAACCCAAGTATTTCAAGTGAGATACAATTCAATTTTAAACACAGGGTCACAGTAATTTATCATCAATAGATAACCACATCATCACCATTTAAATTAAACATAGCAAAACATTTAAGTCACACGGCATTACTTATCTCAATTTAAGATCTCAAACTCTTCAAGGCAATCACTAACATTAATCCATACATAAATAATGATTTATTAATCACCATTTATAGTTAAATTAATTACTTTCATCACAATAAATCTTGCCTTCTTATTCATTAAACCAATTAACTAATCATTCTTTAATTAATCACCCTTGATTAATTATCATTAATTGCAATAAGTAATTAACTCTTCATTAATTACACAAAAGAATCATTCTTAACTCTTTTTTTTTGCACTAATCAATCCTCCATTAATCATCCTAAATCAATCTTAAACAGTAATTAACTAATCTTAATTTATCAACTCCTTAATTAATTAATAAATCACACCAAGTAATTTAACCCTGAATTACTTCTCCTAAGCGATTAACCTTTAATTACTTCCCAACAAGAAATTTCTTTTTTTTATTAATTACATGTATTATCCACTAATTACTACACTAAGTAATTTCCACCTCATTAATTTCCTTATGTAATTATACTTAACCCAACATCAAATGATTACCTTTAATTAATTAAACTTAATTAATTAACTAAAATTATCAACTTAATTAATTACTTTGAGTAATTAATTACTTAATTAATTGCACCGATTAATTATTCCATACCATTAATTAATTATTCTTTCATTAATTACATTCATTAGTTAACTAACCCTGAAATTTAATCAATAAATTCTTTAATTTATCAATCCTTAATTAATTACACTAACTAATTAACTCCTAACAAATTTATCTTTTAATTACATACACTAAATAATTCATTTACATAACTTGTTCTCCAATTACTTACATTAATAATCTTAATTCAACAATTAATTACTTACTAATTTCCAATTCATTAATCTCTACTTAATTAATCAATTATCCGTCCTAATTCATTAAATAATTTGTTCTAATATTTAATTACAACTTAGTTCACTTAAACAACAATTTGGATTTCATCTTTAAACCTTGGAAATTTGTTTAAATTGGCAAGTACCTTGCTTAAAATGTGTAGAGGCACTTTGGCCCAAAGGTTTGGCAACCCAAAATTTATATGGAACCGAACCCATCATTACACAACATAACAGTATCGGGCTGAAGCCCAACAAACACTTCCACTAACTTCTCCTCTTCTCCTTTTTAATTTTTTTTCCTTTCTTTCCTCCTTTGTTACAGTAATACAATTCCAAAACACGAGCAAAGACCCGAGCCAGTTCCCCCTTTAACCCGAGCATCACTCCGAGTAATTATTTTTGAACAACCACTAATCCAACATCCTCACACAGAGGCAATCACCGTGCACGTGCACAGTTCACCCATGCCGCCGCTATCTCCGATCACTCCTCACACACGTCGGCAATCGACCACTTAACCGACGCCGACCCTCAAACTATCGCCACGAAACCCAAAAGCAAATTCGAGCCTTCCTCTTGAACTGGCAACTCATAATCTCCTCAGAAAATCACCTCGTCAAAGAAATTTCGACCACCATAATAGTCGTGACTTCGCCAACACCCTCATCCACGTCTCCAGTATGTCTCCTCCAAGATTGGTCGAGCTCGATGTCTAAACGATGGCAAACAACCCCAAAATCAGTCCTCCATTTCTTAACCCTCTTAAGCCCTAATTCACACTACAGTCGACACCACGACCATCGAACGCCACTGTCGCAATTTTTTCCAGTGTCGCCTGACATTCCGTCCCACTACATGCGACTTCACGAACCCCCACACGACGCCGATCAACGGCAAAAGCCAAAAGTCCCAAAATTGGTCATCTAGAGTTTTCCCGACAACCTCAATCCTTAAAATCCAAAAACTTATACCAAAATTCAAGATTTCCTATCCTGATTCCAATCATGCAATTCAATCATGAAATAATTCCCATCAAGTTTTGAAAATTTTCTGATTATCACAGTATTTTTCTTACTTTTGAATTAATTCAACTTGTCAATACTTTCAAAATTTTAGATCTTAAATCTTATTAATGTAGAATCCTTTTTGTTTTTAAAACATCTCCAGAAATAAGAGATTTAGTGTAGAGATCCTGGACTATGGTTTGACTTTAAACCCTATGAACTAAAAACAGAACAACACATGCATGCATGCATATATTATATGCTTATATACATTAAATCACATTTCCTCAACCATGCAAGCATATTTCATAACATAACACTTACAGATAATCACATGCATCAAATTCTAATAGATAATAGTTTGATTTACTCACCTGCACATGCAAGGCAGAGGATGCCTGTAACCCGATAGTTGATTGAAACCTGACCATCAATTATAACTTGATTTTCTTAAACCTTTATGTTGATGTCGAGCTTTTGCTTTAGGCTGAAACTGTAGCTTCTTAACATGCTTGATTTCAGTTTTAGGAAAGAAAAATTATTCTTACTTTGATTTGTGGAAAATCTGAAAGTAGATCTTCCATTTAGTTGCAGTTTGGAGGTTGTAGATCTAATTGTTGTGAAGAATTTGCAGATTTTACTTGATGGTTGCAAGTTGATATGAAGTTGCAGATTTGCTCTTTGAATTTGCAGAATTAAATTTCAGATTTTACTTTGCTTTTGGATTTTGATTTCAGATTTTTTTTTTAAAAAAATTCTATTTTGAGCCTTAGAAAAGAAAACAAGGAAAATGAAAATGTTTAGAAAGGAACTAATTTTGTTCTAAAAATATTTATTAAAAATTAAAGAAAGTGAATTTTTTAAAAAGAAGACAATTGTAAATTAAACTTACACTTGTCATATTATTTGCTTAATAGCTTACAAGTGTTAAAAATATTTGCAAAAATTGTTTTTAAAACCTTATAAAAATAATATCTTATTATAGTTAAGTTTTAGTTTTATATAATAATATATTAAGTGTGTTTAATAAACAAACTTTTCTTTGTTTAAATTTTATTTATTAAACTTACTTTTGTAATTATGCATGATATATTTATTTTAAATGTTTATAAATCTTTTGTATTTATTTTATCAATTAATAATCATTTTCTTAAATAATTTAAAGAAGGTTTCCTTTAAAGAAAATAATATAAGACAAATACTATTTTGAATCTAAAATAGTTTAAAGTATTTATCTTATGAATTTCAATTTAAATCCATAATTCCAAAAAAAATCAACTCATAAATACAAATATACATCTTTAAGCAAACACATCTTAAATTTGTTCAAAAAAAGTATTTTAACAATTTCAATTCTGTTAATTTCCAATTAACAGATGCTTAGAAATTCAGGTTATCACATTCCTCCCCCCTTTGAATCTTTTCGTCCTCGAAAAGAAACGAAGCCAGAATTTTAAAATGCTTATAATCAGATAAATCTTCATTGATCGTTTTTAAAATACCCTAGAAATATATATAATATTACTAAAATAGTTTTTATAAAAATACTTTTATAACTCGATGTTCCAACCAGTCCATCCTTGTTCTCACAGAAATTCGGTCATACGTTGATCAGGCGTACGACTGAAAATCTATAAGTACTTAGCAGACTCGTTCTCAACACCCAGTGAAAATACTTGGAAAATAATTTTAATGAAAATATAAAAAACAGTTTTTGATAATAGAGGATATATCTTTAGTGAGAATGCTCTGGAGATCATCACCCCCATCCATGGTCACAGTTACATTCCAGGGTTACGTTGTCGTCGCAGCAAAAGTCCATGTAACTGCAGGCTCTCCGCGGCCTTTCGATTACGCCATGGAACCCACACAACAGATTACAGTTACATCCAGGGTTACGTTGCCGTCGCAGCAAAAGTCCATGTAACTGCAGGCTCTCAGCGGCCTCTGATTTTCGCTGTCGAAATGAAACATCTCCACTCCTACATAAGTCGCAGTCTGCCGATATAAAATCAAACGCAGACTGTTGGCTCTCAGCAGCACACACGACTTTCGCTATGTTATACCATAGGTCGCAATTACATCCTAGGTTACGTTGCCATTGCAGGAAAAGTCCATGTAACTGTTGGCTCTCAGCGGCACACACGACATTCGCTATGGTATATTCAACTCCTAATCCCCAGGAACTAGTTTTGTCCGGACTTCTCATAGGATCAACTTTAGAACCCCCCCTTGGGGCTCAAGGCAGCACCACCCGATGGTACTCATGAGAAGTTCATTTCAAGGGAGCGCCTTTTTTCCCAGAGCCATCATCAAAACATTTTATACTATACATATATAGTATCTTCAAATCATACACCTAGTATGATCTCATACAAAGCTCCTTTACATAAAATCGATTATTCCAAAATCGATAATTCTCAAACTAGGCTTTCCAAATTCTTATATTGATTTTACCCAAAAATCAAAAGCCTTTCCAAATCTAAAGGTTCCCAAAACCTTTTCCAAAATCCTCATAAGATCCTTTATAAATATATATATAGATATATATTATTTTTAAAACTTTGGATCTTTTCAAACCTGAATAAAACTTCTTTTATACTTCAAATACTTACAAAATCCTTTCCTTCTGGCAATAGATTCATCAAGGGGAGTTTTATCTTATAAAACAAAGATATTTACTTTGTTTACTCAAAATCAGATATTCAAATTTGATTACTCTTTTCAATATCATTTTCATTCAAATCCGTACGATGTACACATATCATTCGTACGCTATACCAATCTGATCGCTCACTCGATCACACAATTTCATTTCCGAACTAGTATCGTCCACCCGACTTCCTAGTGCGGACACAGATCTGGTTTCTTGATCAGAAACCGTCATTCTCCTTGCATAGTCATAACTATGATAGAGAATATCCAGAACCAATCAACAATCCATATCCAGGTCCGCCGTCGAAAATCGAGTGTAAAATCCCACTCGGATCGAAATAACAATCTCGAAATTCTGTGCTCGAATCTGGATCAAATTGCTATGTGAATAGAATAACATACGTACACCCTACGTATTTATCTTTATTGGTTATTAGCCAAATCAATTTCATTTCTATTCACATTCACTTTGAATTTCATTCACTTACTCACAATTGCTTCAATCCATTTGGATTATCATCTCTATTCTTATCTCGATTGGGTATTTAACCAATAACAGTTTGAACTCCGACCAGTTTATTTAGAAAATAACTTGAAAAGTTAAAGAAATAGATAAGTAGTTGAAAAATAATTACTAGTTTGTAAAATAGCTGTAAAATAGTTTAGTAATTGTAAAATGATTGGAAAATAGTTAAATAGTCATAGAAATTTTAAATAATTGCAAAATAGCCATAAAATAGTAATTAGTAGCTGAAAATAGTAATTAGTTTATAGAATAGTTAGAAAATTGTTAAACAGTTTCAAAAATATAAGATAGTTTGGTTTTCAAAAGAAAAATTGTATATATAATAAATAGCTTGGAAAAATAGGTTTATATTAAATCAATTTATATTAAAAATAGTCCAGAGTCAAAACTGCTCACTTTCCAATCTCCATTCTCATCAATTCAATTTAAATTTCCACTTTCATTTAAATTGACCCAATTCCAATTTTAAATAATTTCAATTTCCATGACTTGATTTATTCCCAATTCTAGTTGAATTAATCTCTGTTTCTTTTCAAATTTAACTTTATTCAACTTTGATCTCAAAATTCTACTGATTCAAATAAATTTCAATTGAATTAGTTCCAATTTCAATTCATTTCAACTCCAGTTTGAATTAATTCCAATTTCAAACTCCATTTCCAAATCAAGTTGAATTATTCTTGATTTCCTCCCAAATTCAATTCAAATTCCAAATTATTCAAATCAATTTGGACTAATTTCAAATCGTTTCAGATTAATCCAATTCAAATTTTCCATTTGAATTCTTAAACTTATTCATCTTCAATCTCAAGTCCAATTTATTCAAGTCAGATTCAATTTCAATTCAAAGTAATTCCTTATCCTTAATTTCAAATTAAAGTGTGATTTTCCTTTTATCCCAATAATGGATATATTACCACACTTCATTTCTCATTCAATTAAAACAAATCCAATTCACAACTTAAAGATTTTTAACAACAATAGGATGATATCGTCTATTTATTTTAAAACATCCAACCATTTCCAATTTTCGGATCTCAAACCCAATTTGAGATCACTCAACTCTCAAATATAATCAATCATTTAACTTCCCAAGTTAAATCTTAATTTCATCTTAAAATTTACAAATCAGGTTGAACATCCCAACATATTAACTTTTTTACAAGTTAAACTCAATTCACTTAATCCAGTCAATCTTACCCAATTTGAATTTCCATTTCAAACTTTAAACTTCACATTAATAATTTTCCCATTTATAAGTTCAAAAACTTATCACTTTGGGTTTTCACATCTCATTCCAAACTCGAAACTTACCATTTAGAGTTTATTTCCAACCACCTTTGATATTATGTATATCCACATGTATACATATCAATTTCTTTTACATACCAAGTTATACTTTAAAATTTTAAACCACCTTTGGTTTTAATTCAAAACAAATTTCTTTTAAAATTTCAAACAACTCTTGTTTGAAATAGGACCATTTCATTCAAATGCATAATACATCATTAATTAATCACATTCGGTAATTAATTATTTCTTAATTACCTTCATTAAGTAATTGTCCCTTAAATTACTTACCTCTAGTTACTTCGTTAAGTAACTCCTTCTTAATTTATCATTTCCAATTATTATCCATTAATTAATCTCATTTAATAAGTTTAATTAATAACATAATTTAATTTATTATCCTTATCCTGAAACCTTTCCAAATTCAAGATTAAATTTTAGTTTGGTTGTATTTCTATTACATCTCAATTTAATTCAATAATTTAACAACCAATTCCTTTACTATTTGTTAGAAAGATATATTTATTTATATATATCAAAATATAATCTTATATAAATCCATTTAAAACCTTTATATAAGAAAATAACAAGTACGCACTCTCATATATATATACACTCAACTCATTCTAGGGTACCACTTACCCTATTCTTAATAAGTATACCCACCAGAGCCAAGGTTCTCGCTTAACCTTCTACTCTGATACCAAATGTAACGACCCGGAAATTTCAATCCCAAAGAATTCCAGATAGTTAGGGAAAAGAAGAAAAAGAAAGAAGAAGAAAACAGAAACAAGACATAGAAACCTCACATTCGCAGCAGATCAAAATATAATATCACATAAATAATAGTTATACAAAGGAAACTGTACTTGTCAAATTACACTTTAATATATATATCAGAGTTACAACATATACAACACTGGTCACATATGAATCAACATGTCCTAGATATGCAACAATAATACTCAGCGGGTAATCTCCATACGTTCCTGCCTTTCAGCTCGCCTCCTGAGCTCCAGAACGTCCTTACCTAAAAATATGTAATACTCGGTCTGACCCGAGCATTACATCAAAGTAACACCCGGGTCAGGCTGGAAACCAGCGTGAGTAAACCCATCTAACATGGAATATAAAAGCATACAACTAATGTGAACCCAGGGTAACTTGTACAAATTTATAATTTCACAAGTCGTTAGAGACATTTCTTACATTACACAATCAATTTCTAAGTGCCACGACATAGATTAAATGGTCCAATTCACTTAAGTTATTTCACTTCATTCTATTGGTTTCATATATCAAATTACAAAGAATCGAAGTGGTTTCGGGTATTTACTAATACCCGAACCCGGTCTCTTCAAACCCAAAGTCATCTTAACCCAAGTATTTCAAGTGAGACACAATTCAATTTTAAACACAGGGTCACAGTAATTTATCATGAATAGATAACCACATCATCACCATTTAAATTAAACATATCAAAACATTCAAGTCACACAACATTACTTATCTCAATTTAAGATCTCAAACTCTTTAAGGCAATCACTAACATCAATCCATACATAAATAATGAATTATTAATCACCATTTATAGTCAAATTAATTACTTTCATCACAATAAATCTTGCCTTCTTATTCATTAAATCAATTAATTAACCATCCTTTAATTAATCACCCTTGATTAATTATTTTTAATTGCAATAAGTAATTAACTCTTCATTAATTACACAAAAGAATTATTTTTAACTCTTTTTTTTTGCAGCAATCAATCCTCCATTAATCAGCCTAAATCAATCTTAAACAGTAATTAACTAATCTTAATTTATCAACTCCTTAATTGATTAATAAATCACACCAAGTAATTTAACCCTGAATTACTTCTCCTAAGTGATTAACCTTTAATTACTTCCCAACAAGAAATTTCTTTTTTTTTATTAATTACATGTATTATCCACTAATTACTACACTAAGTAATTTCCACCTCATTAATTTCCTTATGTAATTGTACTTAACCCAACATCAAATGATTACCTTTAATTAATTAAACTTAATTAATTAACTAAAATTATCAACTTAATTAATTACTTTGAGTAATTAATTACTTAATTAATTGCACCGATTAATTATTCCATACTATTAATAAATTATTCTTTCATTAGTTAACTAACCCTGAAATTTAATCAATAAATTATTTAATTTATCAATCCTTAATTAATTACACTAACTAATTAACTCCTAACAAATTTATCTTTTAATTACATACACTAAATAATTCATTTACATAACTTGTTCTCCAATTACTTACATTAATAATCTTAATTCAACAATTAATTAATTACTAATTTCCAATTCATTAATCTCTACTTAATTAATCAATTATCCATCCTAATTCATTAAATAATTTGTTCTAATATTTAATTACAACTTAGTTCACTTAAACAACAATTTGGATTTCATCCTTAAACCTTGGAAATTTGTTTAAATTGGCAAGTACCTTGCTTAAAATGTGCAGAGGCACTTTGGCCCAAAAAGTTTGGCAACCCAAAATTTATATGGAACCGAACCCATCATTACACAATATAACAGTATCGGGCTGAAGCCCAACAAACACTTCCACTAACTTCTCCTCTTCTCCTCTTTAATTTTTTTTCTTTTCTTTCCTCCTTTGTTACAGCAATACAACTCCAAAGCACGAGCAAAGACCCGAGCCAGTTCCCCCTTTAACCCGAGCATCACTCCGAGTATTTTTTTTGAACAGCCACTAATCCAACATCCTGACACAGAGGCAATCACCGTGCACGTACACAGTTCACCCATGTCGCCGCTATCTCTGATCACTCCTCACACACGTCGGCAATCGACCACTTAACCGATCCCGACCCTCAAACTATCGCCAGGAAACCCAAAGCAAATTCGAGCCTTCCTCTTGAACTGGCAACTCATAATCTCCTCAGAAAATCACCTCGTAAAAGAAATTTCGACCACCAGAATAGTCGTGACTTCGCCAACACCCTCGTCCACGTCTCCAGTACGTCTCCTCCAAGATTGGCCGAGCTCGATGTCTCAACGATGGCAAACAACCCCAAAATCAGTCCTCCATTTCTTAACCCTCTTAAGCCCTAATTCACACTACAGTCGACACCACGACCATCGAACGCCACCGTCACCATTTTTTCCAGTGTCGCCTGACATTCCGTCCCACTACATGCCAATTCACGAACCCCCACACGACGCCGATCAACGGCAAAAGCCAAAAGTCCCAAAATTGGTCATCTAAAGTTTTCCCGACAACCTCAATCTTTAAAATCCAAAAACTTATACCAAAATTCAAGATTTCCTATCCTGATTCCAATCATGCAATTCAATCATGAAATAATTCCCATCAAGTTTTGAAAATTTTCTGATTATCACAGTATTTTTCTTACTCTTGAATTAATTCAACTTGTCAATACTTTCAAAATTTTAGATCTTAAATCTTATTAATCTAGAATTCTTTTTGTTTTTAAAACATCTCCAGAAATAAGAGATTTAGTGTAGAGATCCTGGACTATGGTTTGACTTTAAACCCTGTGAACTAAAAACAGAACAACACATGTATGCATACATATATTATATGCTTATATACATTAAATCACATTTCCTCAACCATGCAAGCATATTTCATAACATAACACTTACAGATAATCACATGCATCAAATTCTAATAGATAATAGTTTGATTTACTCACCTGCACATGCAAGGCAGAGGATGCTTGTAACCCGATAGTTGATTGAAACCTGACCATCAATTATAACTTGATTTGCTTAAACCTTTAAGTTGATGTCGAGCTTTTGCTTTAGGCTGAAACTGTAGCTTCTTAACATGCTTGATTTCAGTTTTAGGAAAGAAAAATTATTCTTACTTTGATTTGTGGAAAATCTGAAAGTAGATCTTCCATTTAGTTGCAGTTTGGAGGTTATAGATCTAATTGTTGTGAAGAATTTGCAGATTTTACTTGATGGTTGCAGGTTGATATGAAGTTGCAGATTTGCTCTTTGAATTTGTAGAATTAAATTTCATATTTTACTTTGCTTTTGGATTTCAGATTTTTTTTTAAAAAATTTCTATTTTGAGCCTTAGAAAAGAAAATGAAAATGTTAATAAAGGAACTAATTTTGCTCTAAAAATATTTATTAAAAATTAAAGAAAGTGAATTTTTTAAAAAGAAGACAATTGTAAATTAAACTTACACTTGTCATATTATTTGCTTAATAGCTTACAAGTGTTAAAAATCTTTGCAAAAATTGTTTTTAAAACCTTATAAAAATAACATTTTATTATAGTTAAATTTTAGTTTTATATAATAATATATTAAGCGTGTTTAATAAACAAACTTTTCTTTGTTCAAATTTTATTTATTAAACTTACTTTTGTAATTATGCATGATATATTTATTTTAAATGTTTATAAAGCTTTTGTATTTATTTTATCAATTAACAATCATTTTCTTAAATAATTTAAAGAAGGTTTCCTTTAAAGAAAATAATATAAGACAAATACTATTTTGAATCTAAAATAGTTTAAAGTATTAATCTTATGAACTTCAATTTAAATCCATAATTCCAAAAAAAATCAACTCATAAATACAAATATACATCTTTAAGCAAACACATCTTAAATTTGTTCAAAAAAAAGTATTTTAACAATTTTAATTCTGTTAATTTCCAATTAACAGATGCCCAGAAATTCGGGTTATCACATCAGCCCTCGGATGCCCCGGCATATAGTACCCTTACTTTGAACACAACCAGAACACTGCCTGTCATCAACGGTTCCTTGAGACTACCAAGTCTTCAGAGCTTTCCACAACTTCAATCCAATTCCGGCACGAGCCTACTACTCATCCCAATCATTATCTTACAACCTCGTTCCATCCCGAGTTGTCAGTCTACTCCTTTAGATCCCGCTCCTACCGAGTTTTCTATTGAAGAGCAAAAACTTCATCATGCCATAACTACCAAACCGTAGAAGCAATCAACAAGCCACAACTTCCAGAATGATCCACTACAACTCCAGAGTCTCCACCCCAGATCTCACGTTAATTGGAACCAAAAATTTAGGCCGATACTGGTCCAATTGGATCGAATAAAGACAGATCAGAATACTTAGCAATTTTGGCTCCCTCTTGCTTCCACCCTCTAGTACATTTCCTCTAGATGCCATAGACCCCTTGCTTTCCCTCTTACCCTCTTGGTCCTTCCATCTATGCTTCATAGCCAGTCCAATATAGATGATCCATGAAATCTTCAATACTTGGTATTTCCTCTGATCCAACTTCATAGAGCATCACTGGAACCCATGCTCTACCATCCCCCTGGATCTAACGTTGATTAGTGCACAAAATTTAGATTGGAGCCAATACAATTGGATCTGATTGGTACCGATCCAAATAATTTGCTATAATCATCGTGAAATTTTCAAGGCGTCTTCCTCGCATGCTCTGGAGTCTATCCTTCAAGTTTCGCATGATTTTGACAATCTTTCCTCTCGATTTGCTCTAATCATCAATCTAAGTCCTAAACATGCACATCACTAGCAAATAAATCAAGCATAACAAGAAATTCAATCAATAATGAATCAAATGTAGCAAATTATTCAATTACATCCACCCATAATCATTCATATCATCCTTCAATCAATGATCATAAACAAGCGTAGATCTAATCTAAATCATAGAATTACATAGCCATATATGCATAGATGATACTAGCCAATGATCTAATCCATATTACATGTTTAAGTAGATCGATCTAGGGTTTTCTAAATCCAAAATTACCTATGTCTAATCAGTTTATAGTTAATTTGACAATCCTAACTTATAATCACCTAAATACAATATTTTATCCATCACAAATTAGTGAAAGATCATTACCACTCACCAAACCAATCAAACGTATGAAAATAAGAGGAGATATGATCTGGACAACAGCTAGTTTGATGTAGTTGTGATCCAATCGATGAGATCAAGCCCCTTGATGAAGATTTAGCCTCTACTTTGAGACTAGAGATGGTTTGGGATGAAATCTATGCAAATAATGGAGAATTTGGGAGGAGGTAGGTTTTGAGGCTGATATGAAATGAGAGACAAAGGTTACAAATAGTCTTTCTCACCTTATATTTATAGCCAAACCATATTAGACTAATGGGCTTGCTAATTGATCCATTAATCCCCTTTCTAATTCTGGCCAGTAGTTTACAAAACTTAAAACTGTTATAACTTCTTAAATACTTATTCGATTTTCCTATATGACCACTCTACGTAATGGGAAACCACCATCTCGAAGCAATAAACCAGGTTAGAACATCTAATTCGGCTCTTATCAAAAGTTATAGCTGAAATAGGATCTCTAAGGGCAAAATCGTCACATAAACATTCCGGAAAAATCATGGACATGTAAAAGATCCCTAAGAATCATATTTGAAATATTAGAATGATATAACCTAAAATGAATTAAACAGAATTATTTTATGATCCTTTGATATGTAAAATACGGATTGTTAATTTCTCCCTCCTTTTGAAATGTCACCCCCGAAATAACTAAACAAAAGTAAGCAACTAAGGTTATCCCGCATGCCTACCATCCATTAGCAACCATCCAACAATCCAACTAAGCAGCCAAATCAACAATAGCAAGCAAAACCTCTCCTAGCATGCAGAATTCTTGTAACGTTTCGGATTTTGCCCGCTCGAAAATCGACATCCATACTTCATATCGTATTCGAATGCCATAGATTCGACCATTCAAATCCGATTCGCCGGAGCTTATAACAATCATTAAGTAAACAACACAGCGGAATAAAAGAATAATACATTGATATACAGCTTTGATACAATATCTGATACAACAGATGATCCAATAGATATCAATATACATCAGAGATATGATACAATAAAATAGCAGCGGAAAAGAAAATAGATGACATCTAGCAGCGAAACAAAATAACTCTAAGATAGTCTTCAACGAAGAACTCAAAAAACTGCAACTCCATTTCCAAGAACTAATCCAGCAATAGCTCGAACTCCCCATAACAATGCACCAAGCTAGGCAAGACTGGTCCGAACCAAAGACTGAACTAACTTCAGATAATCCACTATATCTAACTATCTGAAAAACCTAACTCTAGACTGCTTGTGTAGAAATATAATGAGCACCCAGAGTTTAGGAAAGAAACAATAAACTCCGGATCAGTCGTGGGACTGGTGTGAGCAACAAAAACAGTTTATCTTTTAAAACATTCAACAAAAATTTTCAAAGTCAATTCGAAATTGTAACGTACGCGATTTTTCGTTGCCGAAAAACCGAATAGTTATGGTTTTTAAAAGAATTTAAGAAAAGAAAAGGAAAGAAAAAGGTAGAAGATAGAGGGAAGAGAAAACAAAAGATAGATAATTTTAAAATAGAAGAAAAAGAAAATAGAAAACATAGAACATGATTTTAAAATTGAAAGAAAAGAGAATAGAGGAAAAAGAAAAAAAGAAGAAAATAGGACGGAACAGAAAACAACAGTACAACATCAGAATCTCACAATTCGCAGCGGAACAACATATAATAACAAATGAATAATCTTTAAACAAAGAACTATATCAGTTATTACATTACATCACATTACATTACATCATATCATCAGAGTGTACAACAACAATATACAACATGAAACAGTGCAGCGGAAAAAGAAATACTATATAAGTAATACGCCATGCCATCCATCTTGCCTCCAGCAACTCCAGAATATCCAGAATATCCTGATAAACCTTACTCTTGACTGCCCGTGTGAAAATTGGTGGGAATCCAGAGTTTAGGAAGGAAAACAATAAACTCCAAGTCAGTCATGTGACTGGTGTGAGAACTCAAAACAGTTTATTTATCTTTAAAATCAAAATAGAGGAATATTTTTATTTCAATTCACAATGCTTTTAAAAATGAGACTACCATAAGGCCTCCCGCACACACACACATGCAAACGCAGAATCGGAGGAGATTTCTCCTTATGATAGTCAAAGATGCTTGATACGCATTTAAAATAACATTTGATATTATTACTAGTGCATAGTGTAGAGAAAAATTTATTTCGAAAGTAGAATATAAATCTTAGCCAACATACGACCATTATCGTATGCCTACTATAGCTACCATCCAAACAGTGTTGCGACACCATAAGTGAATGACAGGTTCTACAACTAATACCGTACAAGTTTCGTATTGTTTCTTTGGATTTCCAACAAATGGTCAGGCCAAGGAACTTCCCATTGCCACATGAGAATGCCTCTGGAAAGACATCCCCGAGAACCAAACCGGAACTCTGCCAACACAAGGCCGGGTTACCCCTAACTGGGTAACTACTGACACGAGCACGCCATTCCCCGATCGTAAACGACCTTTCTCACGGGATCCCGAAAACCAACAACCACAAAGTAATAAATTCGTAGTAACCACATAGGTTAAATATCTGGGCTCCATACCATGATACCACCTCTATCCAGAAGGAAATGTACATACCCTAAAGGGTGCTACCCCTCATAACCTTGCCGCATCTTTCCTGTTTTGACCATTTCCGGGGTGTGAGGTTCGACGAAGTCACGTCCACAAAAACATACTTTATACAAAAGTCATGCTTTGGGTCAACAAATAATCAACACAATGATCACCAAGATAGACGATCAAATAAACGATCCTATCACAATAATCAACACAATGATCATTTCAGCATCACTCAGCATATCACATTACCAAATTGGGAATATATCGCTGATAACTTCAACTATATAACCTCTGAGCTCGTACGTCTCAGAGAAGGGTGTTAAGCTAAAAGAATAAATTCTCCGCCACCAACAGAAATATATTTGAAAGAAATCGGCTTTATATCTCAACCTGTAATGTCAGACATACAATCCATACAAGTCTGTTCCGGGATCGAACAAAACCGAAGGCACTTACAAAGAAGTCCTTGCAATCCGGATATTCACAATCCTGATCGGATTCACCATCACATATGGAGAACTCTATACCGTAGCTACTCGGTGCAGAGTAAATCGACAGGTCATCCTATCGCTCTCGCAAATACCGGGTCTTCAACACCGATCTTCAATGCTATTATAACGACGTATCACATATTCGGAATGGGTTATACGACCCCATGGTCCTTTCCCGGTTAACCCGAATAGTGAGCGCTTATTTAAAAATAAGTGTAGCATTCACATTCAAACAAATCACATCAATTACCCATTCAAAGGGAAATATTGATAGTCGGTTATTGAACTATCAATGGATATGCACACATCACCAGATTCCAAATAATTTTCCAAATTATTTATTTTCCAAAATATCTTCACTAGATATTAAATTTCAATACTTCAAAAATAAATCAATACTTATTTTTAAACCAATTCCCCTTTCTTTTATAAATTCCTTAGTGAATTTATATTCAAAAATATTCATGCATATACGATTTCAACTATCCATTTTCAATTTATCTTCAAAAAGATGAATTCTAAATATCACTTCATATTGGAAAACAATTCCATACTTATTAAATAAGTAATTCACAAATCTTTTTATTTTCTACACTTGGAAAATATTCAATATACTTAAATCGAATTAAGTATATATTTCATTCTATTAAGGAAATCATTCACTTAAACATATTTATTTGGGTCAAAACGAATGTTGCGTAAAACATCGTTACGACAACCCAAATTCACTAGTATAGGGATTCGAAGTTTAAAATTGATATATAAATCCCAATACTACACAAAACATTTCCTTTCGGAAATCATTTACTATAACAACAGTGTTATAGTCCATCATCCCCTTTTATTTCTCAAAAACGTCTATTTCAACAATAAATGTTGAAATCTATGGTTTCGAATCTCAACACAATTAAAACTTCGTTAGATCGTTTTAATTCTATTTCAAATATCACATTCAAAACAATTTCTTTAACATATTATTCACTATTCAAAAACGTGAATATACTACGTTAACCATTTTCATCCTTTCTATTCAATTTATTTTTAAAGGCTTATTCACTGTCTAAAAAACGTGAATATAACTCTATTTCTAGGTTATAACTATTAACTTATCAAAATAAGTTGTTTGCAAATTTCTAAACAACGTTTATAAATTCCATTTCTAATTATTTATAAAAACTTCCTTTTTATAAATTCCTTTATTAACCTATTCCAGTTTATAACTTAATTATAAACTAAAAGTTCATATTATAAGTTAAATACTTATAAAACGATTATTTTACAAAATTGTTCTTTTAAAGACTTTCCAATTTATAAATCTTATAACTTATAAGATCCATTTATTTAACCAATCTATTCTTTAAATAATTTCACCAAATTTATAAATCTTACTATTTATAAATTTCATTTATAACGTCACAGTTTATAATTCTATAAATTTCATTCATTTATGAAATTCATTTTCACTTCATTCAAACACTTATAAAAACTCGTTTTATAATGTCTATATTTCAATTTGTAAATATCCATTTATAAATCTCTTAATATAATTCAATTTATATTATTATTCTAAAACGTCTTTAATTTCCTTTATAATTTCACCATTTTGATTCATAAAATAATTAAATTTTATAAATCCTATATTTTAAACTTTTCACAATAAATTCAAAAATCCCGATTAAACTATTTTATAAAATCAATAGCATCATATTCTCAAAAAATCAGTTTTTAACTGTATTTCACAAAAATCATAATTTTTTATAACATTATAAATTATAACGTTTATTTATTTAAAATGGATCAATTCCAAAAATATTTTATCTTTTCAAAAATCACTTTAAAAACCCTTTTAAAATCCCAAAATTTGGGTCCAATGATGCTACACACCAAATAGTCAATCACGACAACAACGATATCATATATCAATATGAAAATCCATCAATTATCAAAATATCTGAAATCAAATAAATACTGTTGAGGAATCCAGTTGGATCCCTCCAACCTGTTTTCCTGCATCCACAAACATTAGCACAATACCAATTTCGCTCCAGTACGAAATTATCGCGGTACATGTTCTTATTAAATATTATCCGCTTAATAACGGCGTAATAGGGTCTCATCCGCTAAACAAATAAATGCGGGAAATCAATAACTCCAATATATACATATGCCAATATATATATATTGCTATTATATATAATACCAATTTCACTGTTTATGAAATATTCGCGGTATATGTTTTTAATAAATAACATCCGCTTACTAACGGCGCATAATGTCTATTTTAACAATCAATAGATAACAATCAACATTCAAACATGCATTCAAATATTTTAAATCTAACTATTTAAAATAAAATCGAAACCTATTCGATTGAGTGAGAAATTCTCACCTTGATTTTAAATTCTGTTTTAGCGATTTATTTCGAATAAAATTAAACGGACGTTTAATTTTACCCAAAATTCTCACTAACTCCAAACGACTCCAAACCAACTCCATCGCGTAGTGCTCATCCATACGATTCCAACGCAACTGGTTTCGCATTTTTTCGACCTCGTATGAAAAAGTTATGAATTTTTGAAGTTACACGTATTTAAACTATATATATATATTACAACTTTTAATTAAATTTATAACCTAAGAAAATCTGGACCATCCATCCCCAAGCCCTAGCATCTAGGCCGACCATGCTTTCTTCCTTCAGCATCAGGTGTTCACGATCAAACAACCCAACTTGGCCGCCCCCTTTCGTTGAATTAATCTCCTCCCCTGTCGACTTTGAAGACGATCGGCCTACGCCACTACGAAGGCCTCGACGAATATCACCTCCACCCTAGACCACGTGCAGGTCGGCCATCACCACCATACGAAAAACGAAGACAAGCGGCCACGAAAGGAAGCCCCTATCTCCCTCGTCCAGCCACCATATTCAATCTCCACTGTTGATCTCGTGGAACTCGATGTGCTCTACAATACTCTAGTTGAGCGATTCTTGAATCGATGCTTGGATTTTGAGAAATTGAAGGAAGAACATGTGAAACTTTCGGCCATTGATTCTGGCTGAGGCGGCTACGTATAAATTAGGTTTAGGTTTTCTAATTTTTTTTTTATTTGTGAATTTAGGTCTATTTATAGAGTTTCGAACGACACTATTCATCCGGGAATTCCGAACTCCGATTTACGCGCCGTAACCAGCGTTTCTAGGGTTTACCCCGCGTTCCGGACACAATGGAACAGGTTTCGGAAGCTAATTCGGAAGTATGTGCGAGTTATGGCTGTAAACGCTCAATTTAAATTAAACCGATTTAAGCGATTTTCTAGGCGTTTTAATTTGTAACGGACAAACGGTAAATCCAATTGACTTGAAATTTGAAACCTTACAATAATATCACATTACGGATCCGATGAAACTAGTTTCGTCGAAATCCGAGACTTTTTGAAAAATGGCTATTTTCACTCGTCAAATTTAAATTAAAAATAAATCGATGCGTTTTGAGCTGTCACGATCAAACGATAACTCCGATTGACACGAAATTTGAAATCCGGTAATAACTAACTATTACGGATCCAACGGAACTGGTTTCGTTCAATTCTGAGACTGTTCAAAAATTGACTATTTTTACTAGTCGATTTTAATATTAAAATATTCAATTTTCACAAATAACTCTTAAATTCGATTTTAAAAGTTCTAAAATATCATTCTAACTTCAATATGATAAAATAAAATTTTACAAATCATTTTCAATCATTTTTAACTATATTTTCAATTATTTCCATAATTTAACATATTAAATTATCGATTTAATAATCCAATTAAATCCAAAAATTCAAATAAAAATTTATTTGACTTCTAAATTCACTTATTAATATTTAAAATTAATTAAATATTCAAATTTTAATTACTAAAAATTCTGGGTCGTTACAATCTTCCCCACTTAAAAGAATTTCGTCCTCGAAATTAACAAGTAAGAAAGGTTACAGAATTTATTAACTTTCCAAAATTCATAGTTAAACTTCTTACAAATCTTTACTAAGTTTTCAAAATCATACTTAGTTATCTTTTCAAAAACAACTACTATTGTTTAACTTTCAATTCCAAATCAAAGTTTAAGTTTTCACAATTTTCCAATTTTCTCAAAAATTTTCTAACGCCTTAAATTTCCGGAAAAATTCGCCATAGTCTCCTTTGCGCGGCTCGATCCGAAAAAAAAATGACAGTATATATATCACAAATATACATCTCATCAAGTAATGAGGCATCCCGCAGGGAAAAAAGTGTAAAAGTACGATATGTAATCCGAGATATGTACCTTATATTTTATTAGCAAGCATATACGGCTAATATAGCGCAAAAGCGAGCTCCAAATGCGAAGCAAACGCGATCCGCACCTACTAATCACTCAACAAACAACATGAGAATCATGCATATAGACAATAATCTCAATATACAACTTATAGCAACATAATAACTATACATGCTAACATAGCAAATGTAGTAAAAGCATTATATTCAACCATCAACCAACTATCATTCAACAAATTCATAATCAATAATATTCATTCATATTCTCATTAATATTCAATGAAAGGGTTTTCAATTAAAATCACATTTGATTTATTTACATTGGGTTTACTAACATTCATTCTCAATTAGTTTATATTCACTAATTCATATTCAAGTTGGTTCACTTCCAAATTAAATTCAATTTTATTCAAATTTATTTACTTCTAATTTGAATTCAATTACATAGCTTTAAATTTCACTAATTCACTTTCATTAATACTTAATGAATTATATACAATCAACTAACAATCATATAACAATCAATGTATATTAATTACAACCAAATTCTTTTGCTTTCAATTGGTTTAATTAATTGATTTTCATTCAATCTTTCAACTTTCTAATAACATTAGATTTTAATGAATTACACTTATATTCATTATTTCATATCAACTTAATTTACATTTAATTGATTAATATTCAATCCATTCATTCAATTCAATTACTAAAGTTGAATTTCATTTACATAACTTAAGTTCACATTTATCTCTTAACTTTATTATTTTACTTTGATACTAATATCAACTTCATTCCATATCACTTAAGTTATATTCCATTTAACTTTAAATTCACTTTTACTTACAACTCATATTTATAAATATATTCATATAGTTTCACTTCTTATATATATAAGTTTATTTCACAATTGTAAAACACTTTAATTATAATTCAATTCTTATAATTCTTTTTCTTATACAATTATCCTTCAATTTAGATTATTCAAACATCTAAACAATCAACTTATATACACTTTAATAATTCTGAAAAATTATTTCTTTATATATATAAAATATAATCAAGGTAAAATTATTTCATTTACCCAATTTAAAACAATACTATGTCGAATTGTTCTATTCAAGTGTTTAGAAACCCCTTCGGCATAGTTGTACATACCGTGCTGACGAAGGTTCATATGCCACTCAATAAACCAATCATCACAATATAAAACAATTTTATATACACTAACAAATACGCTCTCATATCTATTATTACACTCAACTCATTCTAGAGTATTGCTGACTCTATCTCTAATGAATAATACCCAACAGAACCATGGTTGTCGCTTAACCATAAGCTCTGATACCAAATGTAACGTACGCGATTTTTCGTTGCCGAAAAACCGAATAGTTATGGTTTTTAAAAAGAATTTAAGAAAAGAAAAGGAAAGAAAAAGGTAGAAGATAGAGGGAAGAGAAAACAAAAGATAGATAATTTTAAAATAGAAGAAAAAGAAAATAGAAAACATAGAACATGATTTTAAAATTGAAAGAAAAGAGAATAGAGGAAAAAGAAAAAAAGAAGAAAATAGGACGGAACAGAAAACAACAGTACAACATCAGAATCTCACAATTCGCAGCGGAACAACATATAATAATAAATGAATAATCTTTAAACAAAGAACTATATCAGTTATTACATTACATCACATTACATTACATCATATCATCAGAGTGTACAACAACAATATACAACATGAAACAGTGCAGCGGAAAAAGAAATACTATATAAGTAATACGCCATGCCATCCATCTTGCCTCCAGCAACTCCAGAATATCCAGAATATCCTGATAAACCTTACTCTTGACTGCCCGTGTGAAAATTGGTGGGCACCCAGAGTTTAGGAAGGAAAACAATAAACTCCAAGTCAGTCATGTGACTTGTGTGAGAACTCAAAACAGTTTATTTATCTTTAAAATCAAAATAGAGGAATATTTTTATTTCAATTCGCAATGCTTTTAAAAATGAGACTACCATAAGGCCTCCCGCACACACACACATGCAAACGCAGAATCGGAGGAGATTTCTCCTTATGATAGTCAAAGATGCTTGATACGCATTTAAAATAACATTTGATATTATTACTAGTGCATAGTGTAGAGAAAAATTTATTTCGAAAGTAGAAAATAAATCTTAGCCAACATACGACCATTATCGTATGCCTACTATAGCTACCATCCAAACAGTGTTGCGACACCATAAGTGAATGACAGGTTCTACAACTAATACCGTACAAGTTTCGTATTGTTTCTTTGGATTTCCAACAAATGGTCAGGCCAAGGAACTTCCCATTGCCACATGAGAATGCCTCTGGAAAGACATCCCCGAGAACCAAACCGGAACTCTGCCAACACAAGGCCGGGTTACCCCTAACTGGGTAACTACTGACACGAGCACGCCATTCCCCGATCGTAAACGACCTTTCTCACGGGATCCCGAAAACCAACAACCACAAAGTAATAAATTCGTAGTAACCACATAGGTTAAATATCTGGGCTCCATACAATGATACCACCTCTATCCAGAAGGAAATGTACATACCCTAAAGGGTGCTACCCCTCATAACCTTGCCGCATCTTTCCTGTTTTGACCATTTCCGGGGTGTGAGGTTCGACGAAGTCACGTCCACAAAAACATACTTTATACAAAAGTCATGCTTTGGGTCAACAAATAATCAACACAATGATCACCAAGATAGACGATCAAATAAACGATCCTATCACAATAATCAACACAATGATCATTTCAGCATCACTCAGCATATCACATTACCAAATTGGGAATATATCGCTGATAACTTCAACTATATAACCTCTGAGCTCGTACATCTCAGAGAAGGGTGTTAAGCTAAAAGAATAAATTCTCCGCCACCAACAGAAATATATTTGAAAGAAATCGGCTTTATATCTCAACCTGTAATGTCAGACATACAATCCATACAAGTCTGTTCCGGGATCGAACAAAACCGAAGGCACTTACAAAGAAGTCCTTGCAATCCGGATATTCACAATCCTGATCGGATTCACCATCACATATGGAGAACTCTATACCGTAGCTACTCGGTGCAGAGTAAATCGACAGGTCATCCTATCGCTCTCGCAAATACCGGGTCTTCAACACCGATCTTCAATGCTATTATAACGACGTATCACATATTCGGAATGGGTTATACGACCCCATGGTCCTTTCCCGGTTAACCCGAATAGTGAGCGCTTATTTAAAAATAAGTGTAGCATTCACATTCAAACAAATCACATCAATTACCCATTCAAAGGGAAATATTGATAGTCGGTTATTGAACTATCAATGGATATGCACACATCACCAGATTCCAAATAATTTTCCAAATTATTTATTTTCCAAAATATCTTCACTAGATATTAAATTTCAATACTTCAAAAATAAATCAATACTTATTTTTAAACCAATTCCCCTTTCTTTTATAAATTCCTTAGTGAATTTATATTCAAAAATATTCATGCATATACGATTTCAACTATCCATTTTCAATTTATCTTCAAAAAGATGAATTCTAAATATCACTTCCTATTGGAAAACAATTCCATACTTATTAAATAAGTAATTCACAAATCTTTTTATTTTCTACACTTGGAAAATATTCAATATACTTAAATCGAATTAAGTATATATTTCATTCTATTAAGGAAATCATTCACTTAAACATATTTATTTGGGTCAAAACGAATGTTGCGTAAAACATCGTTACGACAACCCAAATTCACTAGTATAGGGATTCGAAGTTTAAAATTGATATATAAATCCCAATACTACACAAAACATTTCCTTTCGGAAATCATTTACTATAACAACAGTGTTATAGTCCATCATCCCCTTTTATTTCTCGAAAACGTCTATTTCAACAATAAATGTTGAAATCTATGGTTTCGAATCTCAACACAATTAAAACTTCGTTAGATCGTTTTAATTCTATTTCAAATATCACATTCAAAACAATTTCTTTAACATATTATTCCCTATTCAAAAACGTGAATATACTACGTTAACCATTTTCATCCTTTCTATTCAATTTATTTTTAAAGGCTTATTCACTGTCTAAAAAACGTGAATATAACTCTATTTCTAGGTTATAACTATTAACTTATCAAAATAAGTTGTTTGCAAATTTATAAGCAACGTTTATAAATTCCATTTCTAATTATTTATAAAAACTTCCTTTTTATAAATTCCTTTATTAACCTATTCCAGTTTATAACTTAATTATAAACTAAAAGTTCATATTATAAGTTAAATACTTATAAAACGATTATTTTACAAAATTGTTCTTTTAAAGACTTTCCAATTTATAAATCTTATAACTTATAAGATCCATTTATTTAACCAATCTATTCTTCAAATAATTTCACCAAATTTATAAATCTTACTATTTATAAATTTCATTTATAACTTCACAGTTTATAATTCTATAAATTTCATTCATTTATGAAATTCATTTTCACTTCATTCAAACACTTATAAAAACTCGTTTTATAATGTCTATATTTCAATTTGTAAATATCCATTTATAAATCTCTTAATATAATTCAATTTATATTATTATTCTAAAACGTCTTTAATTTCCTTTATAATTTCACCATTTTGATTCATAAAATAATTAAATTTTATAAATCCTATATTTTAAACTTTTCACAATAAATTCAAAAATCCCGATTAAACTATTTTATAAAATCAATAGCATCATATTCTCAAAAAATCAGTTTTTAACTGTATTTCACAAAAATCATAATTTTTTATAACATTAAAAATTATAACGTTTATTTATTTAAAATGGATCAATTCCAAAAATATTTTATCTTTTCAAAAATCACTTTAAAAACCCTTTTAAAATCCCAAAATTTAGGTCCAATGATGCTACACACCAAATAGTCAATCACGACAACAACGATATCATATATCAATATGAAAATCCGTCAATTATCAAAATATCTGAAATCAAATAAATACTGTTGAGGAATCCAGTTGGATCCCTCCAACCTGTTTTCCTGCATCCACAAACATTAGCACAATACCAATTTCGCTCCAGTACGAAATTATCGCGGTACATGTTCTTATTAAATATTATCCGCTTAATAACGGCGTAATAGGGTCTCATCCGCTAAACAAATAAATGTGGGAAATCAATAACTCCAATATATACATATGCCAATATATATATATTGCTATTATATATAATACCAATTTCACTGTTTATGAAATATTCGCGGTATATGTTTTTAATAAATAACATCCGCTTACTAACGACACATAATGTCTATTTTAACAATCAATAGATAACAATCAACATTCAAACATGCATTCAAATATTTTAAATCTAACTATTTAAAATAAAATCGAAACCTATTCGATTGAGTGAGAAATTCTCACCTTGATTTTAAATTCCGTTTTAGCGATTTATTTCGAATAAAATTAAACGGACGTTTAATTTTATCCAAAATTCTCACTAACTCCAAACGACTCCAAACCAACTCCATCGCGTAGTGCTCGTCCATACGATTCCAACGCAACTGGTTTCGCATTTTTTCGACCTCGTATGAAAAAGTTATGAATTTTTGAAGTTACATGTATTTAAACTATATATATATATATATATATATATATATATATATATATTACAACTTTTAATTAAATTTATAACCTAATAAAATCTGGACCATCCATCCCCAAGCCCTAGCATCTAGGCCGACCATGCTTTCTTCCTTCAGCATCAGGTGTTCACGATCAAACAACCCAACTCGGCCGCCCCCTTTCGTTGAATTAATCTCCTCCCCTGTCGACTTTGAAGACGATCGGCCTACGCCACTACGAAGGCCTCGACGAATATCACCTCCACCCTGGACCACGTGCAGCTCGGCCATCACCACCATGCGAAAAACGAGGACAAGCGGCCATGAAAGGAAGCCCCTATCTCCCTCGTCCAGCCACCATATTCAATCTCCACCGTTGATCTCGTGGAACTCGATGTGCTCTACAATACTCTAGTTGAGCGATTCTTGAATCGATGCTTGGATTTTGAGAAATTGAAGGAAGAACATGTGAAACTTTCGTCCATTGATTCTGGCTGAGGCGGCTACGTATAAATTAGGTTTAGGTTTTCTAATTTTTTTTTTATTTGTGAATTTAGGTCTATTTATAGAGTTTCGAACGACACTATTCATCCGGGAATTCCGAACTCCGATTTACGCGCCGTAACCAGCGTTTCTAGGGTTTACCCCGCGTTCCGGACACAATGGAACAGGTTTCGGAAGCTAATTCGAAAGTATGTGCGAGTTATGGCTGTAAACGCTCAATTTAAATTAAACCGATTTAAGCGATTTTCTAGGCGTTTTAATTTGTAACGGACAAACGGTAAATCCAATTGACTTGAAATTTGAAACCTTACAATAATATCACATTACGGATCCGATGAAACTGGTTTCGTTGAAATCCGAGACTTTTTGAAAAATGGCTATTTTCACTCGTCAAATTTAAATTAAAAATAAATCGATGCGTTTTGAGCTGTCACGATCAAACGATAACTCCGATTGACACGAAATTTGAAATCCGGTAATAACTAACAATTACGGATCCAACGGAACTGGTTTCGTTCAATTCTGAGACTGTTCAAAAATTGACTATTTTTACTAGTCGATTTTAATATTAAAATATTCAATTTTCACAAATAACTCTTAAATTCGATTTTAAAAGTTCTAAAATATCATTCTAACTTCAATATGATAAAATAAAATTTTACAAATCATTTTCAATCATTTTCAACTATATTTTCAATTATTTCCATAATTTAACATATTAAATTATCGATTTAATAATCCAATTAAATCCAAAAATTCAAATAAAAATTTATTTGACTTCTAAATTCACTTATTAATATTTAAAATTAATTAAATATTCAAATTTTAATTACTAAAAATTCTGGGTCGTTACAGAAATGCTTTTTAAAAATGAGACTACCATAAGGCCTCCCGCACACACACACAATGCAAACGCAGAATCGGAGGAGATTTCTCCTTATGATAGTCAAAGATGCTTGATACGCATTAAAAAGAAGATTTGATATTATTACTAGTGCATAGTGTAGAAAAAATATTTCGAAAGTAAAGATATAAATCTTAGCCAACATACGACCATTATCGTATGCCTACTATAGCTACCATCTAAACAGTGGGGCGCCACCATAAGTAAATGGCAGGTTCTACAACTAAAACTGTACAAGTCTCGTATTGTTTCTTTGGATTTCCAACAAATGGTCAGGCCAAGGAACTTCCCATTGCTACATGAGAACGCCTCTGGATGGACGTCCCCAAGAACCAAACCGGAACTCTACCAACACAAGGCCGGGTTACCCCTAACTGGGTAACTACTGACACGAGCACGCCATTCCCCGATCGTAAACGACCTTTCTCACGGGATCCCGATAACCAATAACCACAAAGTAGTAAATTCGCAGTAACCACATAGGTTAAATATCTGGGCTCCATACCATGATACCACCTCTATCCAGAAGGAAATGCACATACCCTAAAGGGAGCTACCCCTCATAACCTTGCCGCATCTTTCCTGTTTTGACCATTTCCGGGGTGTGAGGCTCGACGAAGTCACGTCCACAAAAACATACTTTATACAAAAGCCATGCTTTGGGTCAACAAATGATCATAGAAATGATCACCAAGATAGACGATCAAATAAATGATCCTATCACAAATAATCAACACAATGATCATTTCACAGCAACACTCAGTATGTCACATTACCAAATTGGGAATATATCGCTGATAACCTTCAACTATATAACCTCTAAGCTCGTACGTCTCAGAGAAGGGTGTTAAGCTAAGAGAATAAATTCTACGCCACCAACAGAAATATATTTGAAAGAAATCAGCTTTATATCTCAATTTGTAATGTCAGACATACAATCCATACAAGTCTGTTCCGGGCTCGAACAGAACCGAAGGCACTTACAAAGAAGTCCTTGCAAATCCGGATATTCACTAATCACGTTCGGACTTCCCATCACATATGGAGTCTTTATACCAGGAGCTACCCAGTGCAGAGACAATCGATAGGTCATCCTATCGCTTTCGCAAATACCCGGTCTTCATCACCGGTCTTCAAATGCTATCCATAACGTCGAATCACATATTCAGAATGGGTTATACGACCCAAAGGTCCTTTCCCGGCTAACCCGAATAGTGAGCGCAATATTTAAAAATATATGGATATGGGATTTCAATTAAGTCACAACTTAATAATTCAAGACTTTCTTCAAATGGCTTAAATAAATTACCATTTTCAATCTTTAAACAAAAAGATTCATTTTCCCAACCTTTAACGGTTTAAACAATTTTCACATTTTTAATCTTTTAAACAAAAGATTCATTCACAGATTTTCCAAATCAATCTTCATTTCAATTTGATTAACTCGTTAAATCATTAAATCAAAGATTTAACTTATAGCCTTCACAACAATTTCATTTCAATTTGATTTAAACAAATCATCAATTTAAATCTGTTAAAAGTAAACAGATTTAATTCATAGCTTTCAAAAAGAATTCATTCATAACTTAGGAAAATCATTTCTCTATTCAATCTTGAAATTCCCCTAATTAACTGGAATTTCAGTTCTTATCTAAAAGTATTTATCATTTGAAAACAACAGTTTTCATTTTGGAAATCTGATTCATTTATTCGAGTTAAAATCCTTGGGTTAAATTCAAATTCCCAAAAATAATACTTTAAAAAATGATTTAACTCATAATGACTAGTATAATATCATTAATCCTTAGTTTCAAATTACAGAACTCAATTCAAATATTGAATTCAAATTTAAATTAAAGTATTTAAATTCCAACACTTAATCCAGTTATTCAAAATAAATTTCCATCTTTGAAATTCCATTTCAAAAGTTTTTCACTTCTATTCCAATTCCATTTCCAAAACATTTGAATTTAAAAGATTCAAATTTTAAACTATTTCAAAAATCTGTGACTTAACCGATTTCCTCGTGAAATCCATATTTGTGTGTGTATGGTGTGGTCCAGGGTTTTAACACAATAGTGCAACATCATTCAATCATCACAGATCAAATACAACAATATATTCGATAAGCGAGATAAATTTATAACGCTTATCTTTCATACACAGATTCGCAGACATATATATATATATATCACAGATAATAAATTTCATCATAGATCACAACACAAATCAGGATAATCATAAAGCATCATATAACAGGGATATCAAACAGTTTAACATCCAATATAATCCAAACATGCTTAAATAGGATTAATTTAATTATCTGATTAATTTAAATCAGATTAAATTTCTATGAATAATTCTTCTCACATTTATTATCAAAATAAATTTCAAGTAAATGATCCTCATTAACTATTCATAATTATTTAATTACTATTCTTAAGTAATTAACTCAATTTAACTATTGTTAATTATCATTTAATTAACCTTTAAAATCATATGTTTAATCACTGATTATTTAATTAATTAAGTTCTAAACTGTAACTTAATAAATCTTAATTACTTGATTAAATAACCTCAAGCATTTGTTTAAAAGACAACTCTTTATTAAACCAATGAATCTTATTTACAAATTTATTTACCTTAATTAATTTAACTCGAATCTTAATTTCTTGATTAAATAAATTTATCAATTATTCACTTGAACTAATTTAATGAGTGCAGATCAATTTATCTTTACTAATTCAATTTTAAAGCCTTTTCTAACTAATGTTTTAATTATCATCACAAATCAAATTTAAACAATTTAAATATTAAAACTTCTTTGATTTTAGACTAGGATTCAAATTATCTTTAATTCAAATTTAAATTAAGTTTTAAACTTTTAATTTCAACTTGCTTAGATTTTTCATTTAAAATTTCAACTTCATTTCAAATTTCTTTAATATATATTGAATTGCTTTTAAGTTATTAAAACAATTTGAATTTAACTTATTTATCTTTAAACTAAACTCTACCTTCAACTTGAATTTATATTAACATTTCAATTTGAACTCAGATTTTAAAAATCTTGGTTTAAAATTTAAATTGGTTTTAAAATTCTCAAACCAAAACAGTTTCAGGTTTCAGGTTAAAAATTGAAACAGGAATTCGACCCGAGACCCCCTGCTAATGCTTCGAGTCACTTACTCGATTTACTCGAGTACCACTTCGGGTAAAAACCCACTGGAACGCTGCTTCTACCCAAACAACATCACCAAGTACAAGAAGATGCACCGTGCACTTGCACGGTCGCCGCGCGATGTTCTGACCATCACCACGATCATCTACACGACCACGATCATCCATTCATACACTCCAACCCACCAAATCTCCCTCCTTCACACGAAAATCGAAATCGAGCTCAATGCTAAAACCTGGAACAAGCACAGGACTCCCACTCGAAGCCTTTCAACGTCTCGTGTTCGACGCCTCAACCACCGGAGCTCGCGTAACTCCGGCAACCACTTCGACAACCACCACACTTTCACCTCCCGAAACCCCAAGCAACTCGGTCAATTGAGGGGGACGAACGAATCGGTTTCATGATTTTGCCTAAAACTAGGTTTAAAAATTTCAAATTCTAACCACTGTCGCCACCGAGGCTATGGCCACCTACGACCATTTTTCCAGTCACCCCCATAGGCTCCTCCACCACCTCACACAACCCCGACCATTCCTATTGCATCGATCGTCAGAATTTGGACCGAACACCTTTTTCGTTCAACCCTTAAATTCTCATACATCCCAAGCTGAAAAATCTTGAGAACTATATTAAAAATCATGATTTTTGATTACGAAACCGATTATATAAATGAATCAATAAATTATCCAAATCAAATTTGGCCATATTTTTGAATCTAACTGTGTTTTACCTTTCCCAGTAAACCATTCATCATTTTTTCCTTTGGAACTATTTTTAGGTTTGAATTCATACCTAAACTCACATCTTTGCTGTTGGAAACAAAGCCTAATAACAATCGAATGTTTAGATATTTAGTTTGGATCAGGGTGGGTGCTCTGAAACAAGAAGACAGAGGAGTATTTTATATTCACACAGACATTTTATAAATGCATACTTATATCAGATTCATATCCATGCTCATACCATATTTCAAAGCAACTCCCATCACAACATTTTTAGTAGCATCAGAGGTATAAACTGCATTTAAAAGGAAATGGTACTCACCTGTCTCAGAAGAAATAAACAGAGGAGAGGTTTTGCTTGGGCCTGGAAAATATTTTGAACCCAGAAGATCTGGAAAAATGTTTTGGTTGATCTGCTTTTGATCTGAATTTGGTTGTTAAAATTCTTGTTTGTTGAACTTGCATGCTTGATTAAGTTGAATTTGTTTGAACGAATGAATAAAGGTTTGTGGATGTGTGTATATATATATAAATGAAGATTGTGTACAGAGTGATATCTTTGTTTATTCAATAAGCATGGCTGAGATGTTGCATTAAATGTTGAGATGTATGGCATTTATTGCCTTGTATACTTTCCTCTCCATACTCCATTTCAGTTGTACAAGTGATAATATTTTGTTGTACTTGTTGATTCCTTTACTTGCCTGCATACTTGTTTCCAGGTTTTAGGTATTCTTTTACAAGTGTACATACTTATATGTATTTTTTTTGTTTACTTGGTTTATGTTTATTTTGTACTCGTATTTATTTGTTTGAAAACTTTATTTGCATTGCCTGCATACACATCTCTTTTATTTTCTTTGTATATTATGCAAGCTTTATTACTTATGTAAATATATATACTTTATATTTTTCATTTACATAGCTTGCTTTGTATTTGCTTTGTCTCAGCTGTAGCATGTTTGAAGATGATAATGATAGCTTTCTTTTGTTTCTTATTTAAGTGTTCACACTTGTGTTATTTTATTATTTTGTATACTTTGCTTATTTATTTGGATGTAGTTCTATATTTAATTTGTTGTTACAATTTGTTAAATGTGTTTTACTTTTATATTTATTTTCTTGCTTTTGTTTTAGCCATTTATTTTATTGCCTTTGTTTTGTTTCATAATCTTATTTACATACTTATTTTTAGTTATGTTATTTTATTTTGTCTACTTACTTTAAAATATAATTGAAATTCTATAACTTTGTTTTGTACATAGATGTTTTATATATTTATTTGGTTCCATACTTAACTTTTATTTATCTCTATTTATAACTCAAATATTTATTTTACTTCTATTTTTAGTTTAAATATTCCTCATAAATTTTACTTTAAAAATTATTGTTTTACATTTCTCTATATACACATATATTTTATACAACTCAAATTATCATCATTTATAAATTTTTAAATCAATTTATTTATTTATTTTTATACTTGTGTCCAACGTGTATTATTTATTTTTCAAAATCATTTATATAAGAATTTATTTAAAATCCAATATATACATATATATTCACATATATACTAAATTTCAAATCCATATGGCTATATATATATTTTCTATTTGAATCGAGGAAACTCGCTTCCATTTATATTTAATTTTATAATTTTTATTCAAAATTTCTTTTAATTATTAATTTAAATTAAATTAAAATCTAGGGTTGTTACAAACTTCCCCCCTTAAAAGAATTTCGTCCTCGAAATTTGCAGGCACGAAAACAACACAAAGATAGATGAAAGATAGGGAAATATCTTTCCAGATTAAATTGGATATCAGTTCTGCATTTGGCTCACCAAATCAGAATATCAACAATAGATACAAGAAATTATAATAGAATTTCAAATTTGGTTTTAATCAAAATCATTTTATCGATACAATTCTAATCATTCTTCACATTCTATTAATCAATTTAACTCAATTTAAAATTTCTAATTCATTTAAAATTTCCAATTTCAATTTTCAAATTCATATTCATTAAAGTTTTAATCAAAGAAATGATAAGAAATCGATGAAGATACGAAGTAAAAATTTGTTATAACAATTCGTAGGGCCATCATCACACCAAAACTTCTTTCTGGAGCTGTCATGAAGCAATCAAAAGAATTTGGAAAGACGAATCAAAGAAAATTGATAGAGAAGATTATTTCCGTTGTTGTTACAGAGTATCGACCAATTATAGTCGTATTTCCCTGTCCCCTATCTCGTTTTCTTCTTGCACTCATACTTACTATCGGTGGATAGTAAGAGAATTCACTGAGGCATTAAAACGGATATCTTAGGGATTACTCATTCTAGGATTTACTTCATCCTATCTCTAATGAGCTACTTAATGTGTTACACTCCTGAGCTAAAGTTCAACCCTTAGCTCTGATACCACATGTAACGTTTCGGATTTTGCCCGCTCGAAAATCGACATCCATACTTCATATCGTATTCGAATGCCATAGATTCGACCGTTCAAATCCGATTCGCCGGAGCTTATAACAATCATTAAGTAAACAACACAGCGGAATAAAAGAATAATACATTGATATACAGCTTTGATACAATATCTGATACAACAGATGATCCAATAGATATCAATATACATCAGAGATATGATACAATAAAATAGCAGCGGAAAAGAAAATAGATGACATCTAGCAGCGAAACAAAATAACTCTAAGATAGTCTTCAACGAAGAACTCCAAAAACTGCAACTCCATTTCCAAGAACTAATCCAGCAATAGCTCGAACTCCCCATAACAATGCACCAAGCTAGGCAAGACTGGTCCGAACCAAAGACTGAACTAACTTCAGATAATCCACTATATCTAACTATCTGAAAAACCTAACTCTAGACTGCTCGTGTAGAAATATAATGAGCACCCAGAGTTTAGGAAAGAAACAATAAACTCCGGATCAGTCGTGGGACTGGTGTGAGCAACAAAAACAGTTTATCTTTTAAAACATTCAACAAAAGATTTTCAAAGTCAATTCGAAATGCTTTTTAAAAATGAGACTACCATAAGGCCTCCCGCACACACACACAATGCGAACGCAGAATCGGAGGAGATTTCTCCTTATGATAGTCAAAGATGCTTGATACGCATTAAAAAGAACATTTGATATTATTACTAGTGCATAGTGTAGAAAAAATATTTCGAAAGTAAAGATATAAATCTTAGCCAACATACGACCATTATCGTATGCCTACTTTAGCTACCATCTAAACAGTGGGGCGCCACCATAAGTAAATGGCAGGTTCTACAACTAACACTGTACAAGTCTCGTATTGTTTCTTTGGATTTCCAACAAATGGTCAGGCCAAGGAACTTCCCATTGCCACATGAGGACGCCTCTGGATGGACGTCCCCGAGAACCAAACCGGAACTCTACCAACACAAGGCCGGGTTACCCCTAACTGGGTAACTACTGACACGAGCACGCCATTCCCCGATCGTAAACGACCTTTCTCACGGGATCCCGATAACCAATAACCACAAAGTAGTAAATTCGCAGTAACCACATAGGTTAAATATCTGGGCTCCATACCATGATACCACCTCTATCCAGAAGGAAATGCACATACCCTAAAGGGAGCTACCCCTCATAACCTTGCCGCATCTTTCCTGTTTTGACCATTTCCGGGGTGTGAGGCTCGACGAAGTCACGTCCACAAAAACATACTTTATACAAAAGCCATGCTTTGGGTCAACAAATGATCATAGAAATGATCACCAAGATAGACGATCAAATAAATGATCCTATCACAAATAATCAACACAATGATCATTTCACAGCAACACTCAGTATGTCACATTACCAAATTGGGAATATATCGCTGATAACCTTCAACTATATAACCTCTAAGCTCGTACGTCTCAGAGAAGGGTGTTAAGCTAAGAGAATAAATTCTACGCCACCAACAGAAATATATTTGAAAGAAATCAGCTTTATATCTCAATTTGTAATGTCAGACATACAATCCATACAAGTCTGTTCCGGGCTCGAACAGAACCGAAGGCACTTACAAAGAAGTCCTTGCAAATCCGGATATTCACTAATCACGTTCGGACTTCCCATCACATATGGAGTCTTTATACCAGGAGCTACCCAGTGCAGAGACAATCGATAGGTCATCCTATCGCTTTCGCAAATACCCGGTCTTCATCACCGGTCTTCAAATGCTATCCATAACGTCGAATCACATATTCAGAATGGGTTATACGACCCAAAGGTCCTTTCCCGGCTAACCCGAATAGTGAGCGCAATATTTAAAAATATATGGATATGGGATTTCAATTAAGTCACAACTTAATAATTCAAGACTTTCTTCAAATGGCTTAAATAAATTACCATTTTCAATCTTTAAACAAAAAGATTCATTTTCCCAACCTTTAACGGTTTAAACAATTTTCACATTTTTAATCTTTTAAACAAAAGATTCATTCACAGATTTTCCAAATCAATCTTCATTTCAATTTGATTAACTCGTTAAATCCTTAAATCAAAGATTTAACTTATAGCCTTCACAATAATTTCATTTCAATTTGATTTAAACAAATCATCAATTTAAATCTGTTAAAAGTAAACAGATTTAATTCATAGCTTTCAAAAAGAATTCATTCATAACTTAGGAAAATCATTTCTCTATTCAATCTTGAAATTCCCCTAATTAACTGGAATTTCAGTTCTTATCTAAAAGTATTTATCATTTGAAAACAACAGTTTTCATTTTGGAAATCTGATTCATTTATTCGAGTTGAAATCCTTGGGTTAAATTCAAATTCCCAAAAATAATACTTTAAAAAATGATTTAACTCATAATGACTAGTATAATATCATTAATCCTTAGTTTCAAATTACAGAACTCAATTCAAATATTGAATTCAAATTTAAATTAAAGTATTTAAATTCCAACACTTAATCCAGTTATTCAAAATAAATTTCCATCTTTGAAATTCCATTTCAAAAGTTTTTCACTTCTATTCCAATTCCATTTCCAAAACATTTGAATTTAAAAGATTCAAATTTTAAACTATTTCAAAAATCTATGACTTAACCGATTTCCTCGTGAAATCCATATTTGTGTGTGTATGGTGTGGTCCAGGGTTTTAACACAATAGTGCAACATCATTCAATCATCACAGATCAAATACAACAATATATTCGATAAGCGAGATAAATTTATAACGCTTATCTTTCATACACAGATTCGCAGACATATATATATATCACAGATAATAAATTTCATCATAGATCACAACACAAATCAGGATAATCATAAAGCATCATATAACAGGGATATCAAACAGTTTAACATCCAATATAATCCAAACATGCTTAAATAGGATTAATTTAATTATCTGATTAATTTAAATCAGATTAAATTTCTATGAATAATTCTTCTCACATTTATTATCAAAATAAATTTCAAGTAAATGATCCTCATTAACTATTCATAATTATTTAATTACTATTCTTAAGTAATTAACTCAATTTAACTATTGTTAATTATCATTTAATTAACCTTTAAAATCATATGTTTAATCACTGATTATTTAATTAATTAAGTTCTAAACTGTAACTTAATAAATCTTAATTACTTGATTAAATAACCTCAAGCATTTGTTTAAAAGACAACTCTTTATTAAACCAATGAATCTTATTTACAAATTTATTTACCTTAATTAATTTAACTCGAATCTTAATTTCTTGATTAAATAAATTTATCAATTATTCACTTGAACTAATTTAATGAGTGCAGATCAATTTATCTTTACTAATTCAATTTTAAAGCCTTTTCTAACTAATGTTTTAATTATCATCACAAATCAAATTTAAACAATTTAAATATTAAAACTTCTTTGATTTCAGACTAGGATTCAAATTATCTTTAATTCAAATTTAAATTAAGTTTTAAACTTTTAATTTCAACTTGCTTAAATTTTTCATTTAAAATTTCAACTACATTTCAAATTTCTTTAATATATATTGAATTGCTTTTAAGTTATTAAAACAATTTGAATTTAAAACTTATTTATGTTTAAACTAAACTCTACCTTCAACTTGAATTTATATTAACATTTCAATTTGAACTCAGCTTTTAAAAATCTTGGTTTAAAATTTAAATTGGTTTTAAAATTCTCAAACCAAAACAGTTTCAGGTTTCAGGTTAAAAATTGAAACAGGAATTCGACCCGAGACCCCCCTGCTAATGCTTCGAGTCACTTACTCGATTTACTCGAGTACCACTTCGGGTAAAAACCCACTGGAATGCTGCTTCTACCCAAACAACATCACCAGGTACAAGAAGATGCACCGTGCACTTGCACGGTCGCCGCGCGACGTTCTGACCATCACCACGATCATCTACACGACCACGGTCATCCATTCATACACTCCAACCCACCAAATCTCCCTCCTTCACACGAAAATCGAAATCGAGCTCAATGCTAAAACCTGGAACAAGCACAGGTCTCCCACTCGAAGCCTGTCAACGTCTCGTGTTCGACGCCTCAACCACCGGAGCTCGCGTAACTCCGGCAACCACTTCGACAACCACCACACTTTCACCTCCCGAAACCCCAAGCAGCTCGGTCAACTAAGGGGGACGAACGAATCGGTTTCATGATTTTGCCTAAAACTAGGTTTAAAAATTTCAAATTCTAACCATTGTCGCCACCGAGGCTATGGCCACCTACGACCATTTTTCCAGTCACCCCCATAGGCTCCTCCACCACCTCACACAACCCCGACCATTCCTATTGCATCGATCGTCAGAATTTGGACCGAACACCTTTTTCGTTCAACCCTTAAATTCTCATACATCCCAAGCTGAAAAATCTTGAGAACTATATTAAAAATCATGATTTTTGATTACGAAACCGATTATATAAATGAATCAATAAATTATCCAAATCAAATTTGGCCATATTTTTGAATCTAACTGTGTTTTACCTTTCCCAGTAAACCATTCATCATTTTTTCCTTTGAAACTATTTTTAGGTTTGAATTCATACCTAAACTCACATCTTTGCTATTGGAAACAAAGCCTAATAACAATCGAATGTTTAGATATTTAGTTTGGATCAGGGTGGGTGCTCTGAAACAAGAAGACAGAGGAGTATTTTATATTCACACAGACATTTTATAAATGCATACTTATATCAGATTCATATCCATGCTCATACCATATTTCAAAGCAACTCCCATCACAACATTTTTAGTAGCATCAGAGGTATAAACTGCATTTAAAAGGAAATGGTACTCACCTGTCTCAGAAGAAATAAACAGAGGAGAGGTTTTGCTTGGGCCTGGAAAATATTTTGAACCCAGAAGATATGGAAAAATGTTTTGGTTGATCTGCTTTTGATCTGAATTTGGTTGTTAAAATTCTTGTTTGTTGAACTTGCATGCTTGATTAAGTTGAATTTGTTTGAACGAATGAATAAAGGTTTGTGGATGTGTATATATATATATGAATGAAGATTGTGTAAAGAGTGATATCTTTGTTTATTCAATAAGCATGGCTGAGATGTTGCATTAAATGTTGAGATGTATGGCATTTATTGCCTTGTATACTTTCCTCTCCATACTCCATTTCAGCTGTACAAGTGATAATATTTTGTTGTACTTGTTGATTCCTTTACTTGCCTGCATACTTGTTTCCAGGTTTTAGGTATTCTTTTACAAGTGTACGTACTTGTATGTATTTTTTTGTTTACTTGGTTTATGTTTATTTTGTACTCGTATTTATTTGATTGAAAACTTTATTTGCATTGCCTGCATACACATCTCTTTTATTTTCTTTGTATATTATGCAAGCTTTATTACTTATGTAAATATATATACTTTATATTTTTCATTTACATAGCTTGCTTTGTATTTGCTTTGTCTCAGCTGTAGCATGTTTGAAGATGATAATGATAGCTTTCTTTTGTTTCTTATTTAAGTGTTCACACTTGTGTTATTTTATTATTTTGTATACTTTGCTTATTTATTTGGATGTAGTTCTATATTTAATTTGTTGTTAGAATTTGTTAAATGTGTTTTACTTTTATATTTATTTTCTTGCTTTTGTTTTAGCCATTTATTTTATTGCCTTTGTTTTGTTTCATAATCTTATTTACATACTTATTTTTAGTTATGTTATTTTATTTTGTCTACTTACTTTAAAATATAATTGAAATTCTATAACTTTGTTTTGTACATAGATGTTTTATATATTTATTTGGTTCCATACTTAACTTTTATTTATCTCTATTTATAACTCAAATATTTATTTTACTTCTATTTTTAGTTTAAATATTCCTCATAAATTTTACTTTAAAAATTATTGTTTTACATTTCTCTATATACACATATATTTTATACAACTCAAATTATCATCATTTATAAATTTTTAAATCAATTTATTTATTTATTTTTATACTTGTGTCCAAAGTGTATTATTTATTTTTCAAAATCATTTATATAAGAATTTATTTAAAATCCAATATATACATATATATTCACATATATACTAAATTTCAAATCCATATGGCTATATATATATTTTCTATTTGAATCGAGGAAACTCGCTTCCATTTATATTTAATTTTATAATTTTTATTCAAAATTTCTTTTAATTATTAATTTAAATTAAATTAAAATCTAGGGTCGTTACAATTCTAGTAGTATAAGATACAATGGTGCAACTAGATATGACCCAGGGGTCTTACCACTCAAAGAGTTCTAGATAGGCCATCATCATAATTTCTTCGATCTCGCATGTACAATCGCTATTGTCCTCACTCGATTGCACCTTAACTAACTAACTATCTTCCTCCTAAGCTGTTTTATGTCATTCCCAACGACTAGAAAGCGGCTTACAAGGTATTGAAATTTCAAGCACAACCTCTTTCTCTTCTAGTTGATTTGGTGTTACCATAATACCCGAGTCATGCATAAACTTCCATAGATAGGAGATATGAAAAATATTGTGCACACCCGTCATCTTCGGAGGTAGATCAACCCTATAAGCTAATTTCCCAATTCTCTCGATAATTGGAAAAGGTCGAACAAATTTGGATGCTAACTTTTCCTTCCTACCAAATTGAACGACAATCCTCGAAGGAGAAATCTTAAAAAATATAATGTCCCTAACTAATAATTCCAAATCTCTTCTTCTCTTATCTGCATAGCTCTTCTAACGATCTTGAGCAGCCTTCATTCGTTGTCGAATGATCTCTACCTTCTCGGAGGTCTCTCAAATCATCTCTGATCCAAGTATTGACTTATCACCTGCTTCCCACCGACATGAAGGCGAATTACAAGGTCGTCCATATAATTGTTCATATGATGCCATGCCAATACTTGACTAATAACGGTTGTTACAAGCGAACTCCATTATACGTAAGTGATCATCCCAAGACCCTCCAAAATATATAATGCATGCTCGAAAAATATTTTTCAATATCCGATTCACTCTCTCGGTCTGGCCATCCATCTATGAATGATAAGCTGTACTCAAATGCAGCTCAGTTCCCAAAATCTCTTTTAAGGTCTTCCAGAATCCATTAGTAAATAATGGGTCCCTATCGCTTACAATACACTTTAGCATACCATGGAATCGAATAATCCATTTAACATGCAATTATGCCAACTTGGATGCCGTTCTGGTACGATTGGTAGGTACGAATCTTGCACTCTTGGTTAGACGATCTACCACTATCCAAACACTATTATATCCTACTCTAATCCTTGGCAGTTTGTCTATAAAATCCATAGATATCTCTTCCAATTTCCATTAGGGAATATCTAGTGGTTGTGGTAACCCAATTGTCTTCTTTTGGTCAGCCTTCACTAACTGACAATTCAAATACTTTGAGATGAAACTTCCCACATCCTTCTTCATTCCTTCCCAGTAGTAAGTCCTCTTCATATCCCTATATATTTTGTTATCACCAGATAAATGGTTAATCTGGAATGATGGCATTCCCTTAGTACTTCATCTCGTAATCCATCAATATCTGGAACAACCAGTCTCTTATCCTTACGAAGCCAACCATATCGGTCAATCTCGTACTTCCTAAAATCTTCAGATTCTACTCCTATTTCAGTCATTTCCATAATCTTTACTAGCTTAGCATCTTGCTTTAGACTAGTACCAATCCTTTTAGTGAGAGTAGATCTGATAGATAAACTTGCTAGCATCTCAGGCTCAAGATCATAATGCGGCCTGAAATCAAATCCAGCTATATACTCCATATGTTTCCATTCCTCAAACATAGCTCCCTATTTAGCGCGTCTTCTGCTCAATGCATCTACTACTGCATTACCTTTCTTTGAAGTATAGGAGAAATCAAAGTCATAAGAAGCTAGGAACTCCAACCATCGTTGCTGCCAAAGATTAAGATGCTTTTGAGAGAAAAGATACTTCAAGGATTTATGGTCTATGAATAGCTCAAATCTTTCTTCCAACAAATAGGGCCTTTATATCTTCAAAGCAAACACAATCGCCTCTAGCTCTAAGTCATGAGTTGGATAATTCCTTTCATGTAGTTTCAACTACCAACTAGCATAAGTGATAACTCTCCCTTTCTACATCAACACAGCTCCATGACTAATACCATAAGCTGTATGCTGTCATCTCTTCATTCCCATCCAAAATAACAAATACAGGTGCACTCATCAAGCTTTCCTTCAAAGTTACAATTGCATGCTCACATCTTGCATCCCAATTAAAATTCTGATTCTTCTTAGTCTACTTGGTCAATGGTGCTGAAATCTTTGAGAAGTCCTTTATAAAGTACCTATAATACACTGCCAATCCAATGAAACTTCTTAAATCCATAGCATTCGTGGATTGGTTCTAAACTTGGGTCGCTACCACCTTTGCAGGATCCACTCAACTCCTTGTCCTGACATGACATGTCCCAAGAATCTCACTTCTTCCTTCCAAAAGTTACATTTAGAAAATTTAGCTCTCAGATTGTCCTTCCTCAAAACCTCAAGCACAATCCTCGAGTGCATCTTGTGCTCTTCCTTTGTTCTCGAATAAATCAGAATTTCGTCCACAAACACAAGCACGAACTTGTTGAACTGATCTTTGAAGACTCTTTCATAAGATCCACAAAGTATGTCGGAGCGCTGTTCAGTTCAAAAGGCACCACCAACTACTCGGACGGTGTCCGAAATGCAGTAATAGGCACACTTTTTTTAGTCACTCTCAATTGGTGAATTCATGTTGCCAAATCCATCTGAGAAAACACCTTTGCCCTCTGCAGCTAATGAAATAGGTCATCAATTCCTGAAAGCGGAGGCTTATTTTTCTTCATAACCTTGTTTAGCTCGCGATAATACACACATAGTCTTAGAGAACCATTCACCTTCATTGCAAATACAACAGGTGTACCCATATTAATATGCTTCTCCGAATGAATCCTTTCTTCAGTAGATCATCCACTTGCACCTCTAACTCTTTCTGCTCTCTGGGTGCCATACATCTCAAAGGCATAGCTATAGGTCTGGCTCCATACATTAAGTCAATCGGAAACTCGATCTCCCTATGCGGTGGCAATCTTATCACTTCCTCAAAGACACCAGGGTGCCCTATAGTGATAGGCACGGATGATAATCCTTCATGTGGAATCTCAAGCGAATAAAGAAAGCTGACTAATACTCCATCGTTTGGTAAGCAGCTTATCACTACTATTCGCCCTTTCATATTCCCAATTGTCACCTCTAGCTTCTCGCAATCCACTACGACCGCATACCCCTTAAGCCATTCCATTCCTAAAATAATTTCGAACCTAGAAAAATTAAGAACAAAGCAATCACAAACAAAAGAACATGCATGACTCAATAACACTAAACCACGAAAAATCATACAAAGACTAGTAAATCCTCCAACATGGTTCGTCACAATCAATGATCGGTTTACTATCTCAGGATCCAAACCTAGTCTGCATACTAAGTCACCATAGATGAAAGAATGTGAAGCTCCAGTATCAAAACGAACTCTTATAGAAACATCTTGGATAGAAAGCATACCTTGCACCATAACTCCCTTCTTCTTATCCCTAGCAATAGGAGCACAAAATGAAGTCGGGACAACATCCAGAGCATATGCCTTCACAATCTACTTACCCTTAGGCGGTTTTGGACAATTCCTCTTCATACACCCAGGCTTATAACTGTTGAAGCACTTTTTAGCCGCCTAACATTCACTAGCATGGTGACCTTTCTCGCTACAATTACGACATACAATCTTATCCTTACTCTTCTTCTTGCTCCATATTCCTTCCCGTTGTTTCTATTGATGTTGCTTCCTCTTTCCATTCCATTTCTTCTTACCCCCACCGCCATGTTGTGGTTTTAGTTCCTTCTTTTCAGCAATAACCACAATAACAGTCTTATTGTCCGAGTACAAACTCTCATGTCTAAAGGGTTTCTCAACAACCTTCTCAAAAGACACTTCGATATGGTCCACTAGCTTCTCTCCCAAGTGGTCGTCCAATTCAGCGATAAACTTCTCATTCTTCTTCAAAGACAATAAAAGACATCCCATACTTCGACAAAGGATCAAACCCTACCATAGACTCAGAAACAGACATCCCTCCATGTTTCAACACGGAAAACTTCTTGAAGAGCACTGATTTCTAAGCCGTTGGAATAAACTTCTCTTAAAATCTAGCTTTGAACCGATCCCAAGAAATCTGATCTTCTCAAGTAGTAATGGTAATAGCATTCCACCAATTCATTGCTCACCCCTATAGTTGTCTTGAAGCAAACATCCTTTTCATAGCATCTCTTAACTCCATATCCTTAACGATGCACTCACAAATATCCATCCAATCTTGAACTTCAATAGCCGATTCTGTCCCTAAGAAAAGCTTCCCTCCTAGAGTAGAATAACCCTTACAAAACATGGCAAAGTTGACTCTAGGTACTTGCAAAGGAACACCACCATCTAAAGCCACAATAGGAATAGTTTGGGTCTTCTCATTAGTGAAGCCATCATTGCAATGAAAATGGCTTAAGAATCGAGTGTAGAATCTCATGGTCTCGCTCCCTCTTCCACTCCTGAAGCAGAGTTATTCCAAATAGTGTTCTTATATTCCGATTCATCCTTATCTGTAATAAGACGATTAGCCTCTTTTCAAGAAAAGCTGTAATAGTACCTAAGTATATACCGTACTGTATAATAATATTATATAACCTAATATCTTCATTAACAAGCTCGCTTCCTCCTTTAGCGTGTACTTTCGAATTGCTTCGGTTAAACCAAAGATATAGTACCAAACGTGCCGACAACCAAATACCAACCATACCAAATGATCTATAAAGCACTATAAATAAGCCAGGCTAATGTGGAACGATCATTAAGGTTGAAATTTAATTTGAAAACCTGTTGCATATCTCATAACATATGGATAAAATATAATATAGAAAATATACAAAAAAATAAAGTGAGCTGTAATAAATGAAATATAACATCTCTACTACAACTTCATGAGTTACAATACAAATATCAAAGTATCTCAGTATAACATTTCCTCACTACATCACTCAATGCATATAACAACAAACAGTGGAAACTAGAAATATAAAGTAATATGACATAGCTCCTCCAAGCTCATCTTCGTGCAGCAAATGCAACTGCAAACCAATCATCAAGTCTACTCATTTAGAGTACCAAAGATGATAAGAGGAAACATAAAACATTGGGTCAGACAGTAGTCCGGTGTGAACGATAAATGACTATCAAAAGCTATACTGGAAAATATTGTACTAGGGCCTATCCCTGCAACCAAAGAGTTAGCACATAATAATAAGATATAATATACCACTCAAAATAAATGACCATAGGATACTGTAGAAGAACAGGATAGAAGAATCTAAGCAGCCTCCTTCATTGGCCCTTTTCCCAATCCCTTCTTCAGCATTCCTATAGATGATAGCCTACCCAAAAGCAGACATAGCAATTATAGAAACCATAGAATCCAAAACCTAGCTATCATCCTCTAAAACCTTGAACATACGATAAATCGTATGGCCACATCCTCGCTTTGCTAGAGACTAATGGAAGTCCCAGTTCTCGATAGTGTTCACCGTAATCATAGGTTAAAAATCCCACATGGTGATCACTTGTAATAACTTTATACCTCCTGACCTAGAACTTGCCGGTCCAGAGTACATGACTGGTGCTACCAGCCCACGGATGCCCCTGCATATAGTACCCTTGCTTTGAATACAACTAGAATACTTGAGTCCTCAACGGTTCCTTGGCGCTATCAACTTTTCAGAGCTTACCATAACTGCAATTCATTTTCGGGCATGAGCCTACTACTCATTCTAGTCCATTATCTTATAGTCACATTCCATCCCACACTGTTAATCTGCTCCTTTAGAACCCGCTTATATCCGAATTTTCGATTAAAGGGCTAAAACTTCATCATGCCATAACTACCAAACCGTGCTGCAATCAGCAGGCCATAACTTCCAAGCATGACCCACTACAACTACAGAGTCTCTACCCCAGATCTCACATCAATTAGCGCCAATAATTTGGATAAGTACCGATCCAATTAGATCGAATTAGTACCGATCCAAATGCTTAGCCAATTTTGGCTCCCTCTCACTTCCATCCTCTAGTGCATTTTCTCTAAATTCCATAGACCCCTTGCTTTCCCTCTTAATCTTTTGGTCCTTCCATCTATGCTTCATAGCCTATCCAACATAGATGATCCATAAAATCTTCAATACTTAGCATATCCTTCGATCCAACTTCATAGAGCATCACTGGAACCGATGCTCTACCATCCTCTTGGATCTCACGTTGATTAATTCATAAAATTTGGATCAGTATGGATCCAAATACTTTGCTCCAATCATTGCAAAACTTTCAAGGCATCTTCCTTGCATACTCTAGAGTCTATCCTCCAAGTTTCATATGATTCTGACCAATTGTGCTCCCGATATACTCCGATCGCCAATCTAAGTCATAAACATGCACAACACTAGCAAACAACTCAAGCATAGCAGGCAATTCAGTCACAACAATGAATCAAACATAACAAATCATTCAATTACATCCACTCATAATCATTCATGTCATCCAATTTACTCAATGATCAGAAACAAGCATAGATCTAATCTAAATCATAGTACATATCCATGTATGCACAAATGACACTAGCGAATGATCTAATCCATATTACCTATTTAATAAGGTCGATCTAGGATTTCTAAATCTGAAATTACCTATCTAATCAATTTATAGTTTAATTTGACAATACTAACTTATAATCACCTAATTACAACATATTATCCATCATAGACTAGTGAGAGATCATAATCGCTCACCAAACCTATAAACCTATGAAAATGAGAGGAGATTTGATTCGAACAGTAGCAAATTGGATGTAGTTGTGATCCAATTGACGAGATCAAGCGCCTCGATGAAGATCTAGCCTTAACTTGAGATTAGAAACGATTTAGGATGAAATCTATGCAAAGAATGGAGAATTAGAGAGGAGATAGATTTTACTACTGATATAAAATGAGAGATAAAGTTTTCAAATGGTCTCTCTCACCTCATCTTTGTAGCCAAACCAGATAACACTAATGGGCTTGATAATTGATCCATTAATCCCTTTTCTAATTTAGCCATTAGTTTACAAAATTTAAAACTGTTATAACTTCTTACCTACTTATCCGATTTTCCTACCTAACCACTCTATGGAATGGAAAACTACCATCCAAAAGCAATAATCTAGGTTAAAACATCTCATTCGGCTCCTATCAAAATTTATGGTCAAAATAAGATCTCCAAGGGAAAAATGGTCACATAAAAATTTGGAAAAAATCATGGACGTTTAAAAACATCCCTAAGAACCATTTTTTAAACTATTAGAATGATATGACCTTAAGTGAATTAAATAAAAAAAAAATTCAATCCTTTGATACGTAAAATATAGGTCGTTACAATAATAATGGTTAAATACTCCTAATAGGCAATGTAGTTAATGTGCCATATAATTACCATTAGAAAACCCTTACATCATGAGACAACAAACATAAATAAAGCTAACCATACTCAAAATTTTCTTATTTTTATCACTCAATCAAATGGATAACTTATGCTAAAGATATAGTATATAGTTAATATAGGGTTATAACCTTACTACTTTTGTTAACTGTCACGTGATAAAGCTATGTGATAGATACAAAGATTGAAGTTATGCAAATTCCATCCTTAATAATAATTTTGATTATGCATTGTCTATGGTTTAGGACGAGCAGAAGGGCCTAGTTGGTGTCATGAATTTGTGTGGTAAATTGAAATGGACTTGCACCGTAGAGGAAAAATGCGATCTTTATGAAAGAATGAAATTTAGGATTTAGTTCGAGTTTCTCAATGAAGTTGAGTCATGTAATGATAGTAGATGTTCAAGGTGAAGTACCATGGAAGATAAGAGATTACATTGGTTTCAAAAGGAATTGTGTAAGTACGATGAGATCTTTGCACTGGTATTGTGATATACTTTGATCTAGACTTAATTGTCTACTTTTGTTCATGATTTGAGATTGAAGCAACTTGACGAAAATAGAACTTTTTATTGGTAATTTGGAAAAAGAAATTAACATAAAGTAGCTAGATGGATTCATTATAAATGTGAAATCAGATTGAGTATTTAAAATAAAGAAGTCTTTAATGCTTTAAAGCAATCACTTAGACGATGGTACGAGAGATTTTATTATTTTATGGCTAGGATTTATTTTAAATGGTCAGAAAATGTTAACCGGGTATAGTTTTGTATGTGGATAATATGCTAGCTGTCTTGAAGAATAATGATAACATTAACAATTTGAAATTGCATCTAAAATTAGACTAAGATATGAATGACATTAGAGAGGCAAAGGAAAAATTTGGCATGAAAATTATGAGGTATTGCAAGGTTTGTAAGTTCAGATTAATTTAGAGAGATTATATAAAAAGTATGACATGGATAAAACAAAGGCTACTAGTACACGAGCGCAATTACACATGAAACTTTAAGATGTTGATTCAGTAAACTTAGATAAATACAAGGCTTGTATGATAACTGTGCTTTATGCTAATGGAGTTGGGAATTTGATATGTACAATGAAGTGGGCAAGGCATGATACCTCAGATAGTCGGGTCGTTATTTATTATATTACTAATCTCGTAAATCATATTAGGAAGTTATGAAAATTACAGATAGATATCTTAGATGGACAACATATCATTAACTTATTTTTGGTGGCAATGGTAAGAATTAAATTTGGTTTGTTATTTTTTATCATGCTTGGGATAGAAATCGAAGGAATTCGATCTCAAATTATGTGTCTACTCTCGTTAGTACAAACTATGGTCCTTAATTACAGTGCGATTTGTAGTCTATAGCTGCATTATCTACTATGAAGGTGGATTTGATGATCACGATTGAGGCAACTAAGGAGACAATTCATTCAAAATGTTTTTTTATGATTTAGGTTTTGTACATGAGGATGGGATAGTGAATTTTGATAGTCAAAATGCAATTCACTTAGTAAAGAATCCTACCACCTCTAACAAAGCATATTAAAGTGAGGTAGTCATTCTTAGTGGCCATGAATGAAGATTCACACATGGGATAATTCAACAAATTTGTTTACTAAGTCATTGCATAATGGAAAGTTTGAGCATTGCTCGATGGTTGTTTGCTTATTGAAATGCTTAGCTCATTGACAAAATGCTATGATCTCTTGTGTGACTTTTTATTGATTGAAGGTGGTGATCGATATGTAGGTTTAGTTTTACGGTGATATAATATAGTCGTGACTGTTATAAATGAGCTATAAAATATGTCAAATCAAAGAGAAGAAAATATGCATTAGAAAAGATGATACATGATTTGAAGTTATAACGAAGAAGATATAAGCAAAGAGACTAAACCTATTGTCGGTAGCTTGTCGTTATCCAATTTGGACTCAAAAGATAGAGATAATTCACTGCAGATTCTATGCGGTGATGTGTCTTGACCTAATTTTGAGTTAAAAAATTGAAATGGGTCATTGTGAGGTTTTTATAGTGATTGAAAATGATAAGTCTGAGAAGTAGTGGTACCCCGCCTTTTGGTTAAGGCCGGGATATCAAAAAATCGATTAAAAAGGATGGATATCTAGATTAGAGACCGAATGAAAACGAGTTTATAATCGATACCATCAAAATTGGACTAAGCTCCAATCAAGGTAGGATCGATTGGGAATGATGAACAAGGCAAGGAAAGGCTGCACTTCAAATTTACTGTCAAACGGTGTTCGTATGCTCGAGTTATGGATGGATCAAGGTTCATGGAAAACTGGTTCGTATCGGTCACTTCATATCGATCAAGGTGGTGTGGCTATATACTTCAAACCGATACAACTATATCAAATCATTCATATCCATCGAGATCGATACGAAGAAAGGGAGCTTGGATAGATATGAGGAATAAATGGGTACGGGACTTGATGGATATGAAGAGTGACGCGAGCTTATGGGTATGAAGCAATGGTTAGAGGGGAAAGCATTTCGTGTCGATCAATAAGTGATCAATACGAAGGAAATACTTGGGATAGATATGAAGATGGGTGCAAGGGATGGATACGAAAGGTAGCGATTGATCGATATGGAAAGGGAAGCGGTTGATGGATATGAAGTATAATCGATATGAAGGTTCTAGCCTAATAGTAAAATACAAACTTGGATCGATCATAACTCACAAACTACTGGTCCAAACATCGCAAACTTTTCACAGAGGCTTGCTTAGTCACTCAAGAACGTCCATGATCGATCTCAGCTTCATTGGACCACTTTTGGATCGATACGAATTATACATCGATCGATGAGGATCGATCCCAAACAACTCCAGATCGCTCTGGTGGGCCCAACTATGCATGGGAAGTGGTATTCCAGGTTTTGGGGTGGACATTTTCAGATATGTACCTATAAATAACAGCTCAATGGCGACTAAAAAGGGATCTTCTTCTACTTTTCCAGGTGAAACTCTGCCATTTTATTTACTGATTTCAAAGGCTTATAACTGTATCTTTAATATAAAAGGAATAAAAGGATCAATTCAAAGTGGACGTAGGCCGGAGATAGCCAAATCATTATAAATCTTGTGTCTTTTCCCATTTTCTTTCATTTTATTTTGGTTGTTTCATCATTTTGATTTTCTACATTACCTGGATCTGAGATCTGTGATTGGATATTGAGGATTTGTGTATAAACACTGGTGCTTTCACTACTTCTAGGGTTTGTAACCAATTTTGGTACAAACACTTTGGTGCTTCATTGGGAGGACTAGCACCGCTACATCATATTGGAGTTTAGATTTGGAAAGATAAAGGATTGGACCTGAAGCTATGGTTAAGCAATCAACAAGGAGACAGAGAAAGGAAAGGAGTCAGCATGAAGGAAGTCAGGAGTCCTCTTCAGAAGCTAATCAGGCCTCAATCTTCATCACTAGAGACGAGATGGAAGCGATGCTGAAAAGGTAGAAGGAGATGATGCAGAACCTACTCCGATAAGTTGGACAAGCCGAAGTGCAAAATCAATAGAACTAACTTTAGGAAATGATGGAAATAGGGATCGTGAAGCTGGAGAATCAGGAGCAGAGGAAATCCAGAATCAAGACCGAGGAAATGAAGCAAATAGGATGCCGAACAGAGCATAACCATCAAGAGAAGCTCCTACACTTGGGGGCATACCCACATATCATTTTGGTTCAATTCCAGGAAGTGTACTAGGTGACACTGTGCAGTTTGGCGCTGATCCGAATATGGATGCTCGTCTAGGAGGACAGGTTTCAGAATTCGCTCATGGACTCAGGGGTACGTTGGAGATCGCAGATAGAGGCTACAAATTGATGAGAACGGTAAGATAGCAAACATGATCAGACGGACTATGAGGGGAGGATTTGTGAATAGAGATTAGGAGGACGTGAACAGGAGTACTTTCACTCCTATGATTAGACAGGCTAGGAATCTACCGGATTTCAAACTACCAACGCTGGAGATGTACGATGGGAGAACGGATCCCGCTATTCACTTAGCAAGGTACTTGAAGCACATGGAAGTACTTCGGGCATCAGAGGAAGTCATGGCATGGTGCTTCCCTTTGTATTAGACGGATACAGCAGCTCTATGGTTCAGACAATTGGAATGCAGTTCTATTGGCACGTGGAAGGAGTTGATCGTGAGGTTTATTAGGTAATTTCGGATCTACATCGTGAGACCTAAGATGGCTTTAACATCAATGAAACAGTGGAAAGGAGAATCACTTAGGGATTTCCTAACTAGATTTAATGCGGTAGTGGCTTCGGCGGATCGACTCGATCTGTCGATGGTTTTAACATCAGTAGTCTCAGGGATGTGGATAATTCGAATTTTAAAATATCGTTGTTGCGGGATCCATCGATGGATCTCAGGGATTTTTACCATGAAGCGGAAAGGTATCTATGACAGGAAGATGCGTAGGTTGAAAGAGAGAGGAGAGAGGCTGAAGTTTAAGCGGCAAAAGGTGAAGGTCCACTAAGGGAGGATTCAAATAGGAACGATAGAGCCAAAAGGAAAATGAATGACAATGGTGACATATCGAAAAGGTAATGGAGGAAATCAAAGTTCTCTTCTTACATGGATCTGACTAAAACTCTAGAAGAATCCACATGGATACTCGATGGAACCTCCAATATCGAAGGCCTATAGAAAGGGAATCCTCTGAATACGAGCGGGCATCGGGAAAGTATTGCCTATTCCATGAGATGAAGTGCATAACTACGAACGACTCCAGGAATTTGAAGGATACCATTGAGGAGCAAGTAAAGAATGGTCATCCACAACAGTACGTAAGGAATCAAGCTATAGTAGTGGGGCAAGAGCAGCCTCCGCCCACCTCAGACGAAGAAGACGAAGATGACACTGGAACTAGGCATCGTCGGTTTGTTATCAGATGGATGGATTTATGGCTTTGAATAAGTAATAAACCCCAAAGTGATGCGCCTAAGTCATTTATACATGTATAAGATCAAGGACGGTCGCTAGGAATGCTCTGAGATGATGATAAACTATGATAATCGGGTTTATGAAGTCTTGTTTTCTTTCTGTTTTCTGTGGACTCTAGTTTCTTTCTAGCACTATAGACATTTGATTTTCTTGGTTGTGCAGACATTTATTTTGTCAATTGGACATTGTATTGATTGGATTTGGATTAATGTAATAAATAATATAGGTCATGGGATTAAGCTTTCGACTGGAGAGACGGGGCAGTAATCGCAAGTAATGAGTCCCTTCACCGGAGAGTGATGGAATGGACTCGAGCTCAATATAAAAGTCCTCGACCGGAGAGTCAAAGCCGGAGATATAAAAGTCCTCGAATGGGGAGTCGAGGCCGGAGAATATAAAAGTCGTCGACCAAAGAGTCGAGGCCAAAGATTTTAAAAGCCCCCGATAGGAAAGTCGAGGTCGAAGCAGGATAAAATGACCTGGTAAGGTCTAGGATTTGGATTTGGACCCGGAGAGGTCCCGACTTTGGATTTGGACCTGGAAACGTCCCAGACTTGGATAAAGCAACCCGGAGGGGTCATGGATTTGGTTATTGGATTCTGGATATGAATGGATTAAAACTAAATTGATGGGTTTAGATGGATATGGAATTTGCTAAGAATTTGGTTACTGGATTCAGAATCAGATATCGATTCAAAACAGTCGTGGATTTGGACAGGGATATGGAACTTAGATAGAATGGCTTGGTAATGGATTGGATTATGGATTGAATAGTATGGCTATCGATGGAATATGGATTTCGAATGACGGATTTAAAGCTATTCAAAATGCGCTTGTCTACCGCAAGGCATGTTTTGAAGGAAAATTTACCCCGCCTTTTGGTCAAGGCCGAGAGATCAACAATCGATTAAAAAGGACGGATATCAGGATCGAAGATCGATTGGAAACGAGATTATGATCGATAACATAAAAATTGGACAACGCTCCAATCAAGGTGTGATCGATTGGGAATGACGAACAAGGCTAGGAAAGACTGCATTTTAAATTTCTTGTCAAATGGAGTTCGTATACTCGAGTTATGGATGGATCAAGGTTCATGGAAAATTGGTTTGTATCGTTCACTTCGTATCCATCAAGGTGGGTGTGGCTGTATACTTCAAATCAATACAATTGTATCAAAGCATTTGTATCCATCGAGATCAATACGAAGAAAGAGAGCTTGGATCGATACGAGGAGCAAATAGGTGTGGGACTTGATGGATACAAAGAGTGAAGAGAGCTGAAGGATACAAGGCAATGGTTACAGGGGAAAGCATTTCATTCGATCAATAAATAATCGATACGAAGGACACACTTGGGATAGATGTGAAGATGGGTGCAAGGGATGGGTATGAAAGGCAGAGGCTGATTGATACGGAAAGGGAAGGGACTGATGGATACGAAGAAGGCAATGGGCAGACTATGGATACGAAGTATGATTCTTGATCAATACGAAGGTTCTAGCCTACTTGCAAAATACAAACATGGATCGATCATAACTCACAAATTACTAGTCCAAACATCACGAAATTTTCATAGAGGCTTGCTTATTCACTCAAGGACGTCCATGATCGATCTCAGCTTCATTGGACTTTTTTTGGATCGATACGAATTATACTTCGATCAATCAGGATCGGTCCCAAATGACTCAGGTAGATTTGGTGGGCCCACCTATGCATGAGAAGAGGTATTCCATGTTTTGGGGCAGATATTTTCAGATCTGTACCAATAAATAGAAGCTTAATGGCGACAAAAAAGGGATCTTATTTTGATTTTCTAGGCAAAACTCTACCATTTCTTTTACTGATCTCGAAGGCTTGTAACTGTAATCTCAATATAAAAGAAATAAAAGGATCAATTCAAAGTGGACGTATGCCGTAGATAGCCGAACCACTATAAATCTTGTGTCTTTTCCCCTTTTTTCATTTTAATTTGGCTATTTCTTCATTTTTATTCTCTACATTACCTGGATCTGAGATCTGTGTACGGATATTGTGGATTTGTGTGTAAATACTGGTTCTTTCACTACTTATGGGGTTTGTGACCAATTTTGGCACAAATAAGTAGTTTCAGCAATTCAAACTTCATAGTTTATTGTGATGATTGAAGACCTAATTTGGTTACATACTCTCTTTTGTGGCATGCTTGTGAAATAAAGTAAAATTAATATTTTACCCATTATCAATTGTAATAAACCATTGTACTTTTATCAATGGTAATAAAAAAAATCTTTCTCATTGTAGATGTATATGGTAAAACAATTATAAATCTCATCTTCTTTGTTTATTCACTTCTTATCTGCATTTAGATTGAATTTTCAATTGGATTTGTTGGAGGTTGCTTGTGATTTTTTTATTTTTGATCATTAGTGATGATATGTAGTTCTATGGTTTAAGTGTTGTGCGGGTTCTTATGGATTAGATTCTCGACCCCTATAGAATATACATGTTGTTTTACCAATAGACTTTGCTCCATAATTAACAATGTTTCTCTGTAAAATCCTATTGTGTATTTTAGTTATGTATGTTAATCATTTTATTTTTAACAATAACAATCATCAAAATTGAAATGGGGTAATAACAAATGCAAGATTCAAAAAACCCATATTTGTGCATTTTATGTATGGACTAATGCCACCTACATGTGAAAAGGGTCAGCCCTAGGAGTTTGATTGCCCTAGTCAAACTAGGATTTCATAATTTTTGCTGCCTTAATTTTTTTTAGTAAAGCCAATATATCAAACAGAAGATAAATACTATTATGACATATACTTTTTATCATAAAATGTTTTCATCTAGTCACTTATACTACATAAGTAAAAATTTCAAATATTAATAAGCTTTCCTAACATATCATTATGTCTTAATTGGAATAATTTATCAATTCTTTTTAATAATTCAGTTCACAAACCAGATATTTTATACTGGTTCGGACTTCATATCCTAAGCACAGTCCCAAAGCTCCTTTCGGTATTTCCTCTGGCCAAATAACCCTCACTTCTCCCAGAGGAAAAGGCTAATACAAAAGTAATTCTCCGAGAATCATGTATTCCAAATAACATGAATTTTGGCTGCTAGTACAAAACTTCCTATGATTTCCTTTGAGTATGTGAATGTGAATACTTTTAGTTGTAGGCAGTTGTTTAATCTCAATGGTATTTTGCTTATGATAGATTGAGATTATGTAAACAAGAGATGCACGAATTTGTAAATCTTAAGTTAATAGGAAATCAAGAGAGTAGAATTGCTGCAATACTCAATCATTGAAGTATACATAAGTTTGAATAGATGCATATGAAGAGTTGTTACTGTTAAACACACTTTATTTGTTTTAATGGCTGCAACCGTTGAAGAAGAGACGTTATTATTCAATATGAAATGAAGCATCATTTCATATTAGAGCAGTTTCCAAACGACAGATGTCTTTGGATATTCCACAGACGTTTGTGGCTTCAGCGTATAATTTTCGAAAATATTCATAGAAGTCAATGGCTTTTCCACCGACGTTTGTGGATGGCCTTATTTGATTATCATGGTTTTCAGTGCTAATACCGAATGTTTTTTATGCTAATTTTATGCATATGAATTCATGTGTATATATATACTCAACCAGACCTTACAACGTTTATCTAAGACTCTTAATACACTAGTATAACATTACTAATTATAGCATGGTGCATAAGTCTTTGCTTGTCTTGAGTCCTAATATCTTTAAGCAAGATGATCTCATGTATTATATACCTGTAATTTGATAAGATATATAATATATATGATTATATAGTTGTTTTCATTGAAACCAAAGAATGGAGGTTCTAACATTCTCCCCCTTTTGATGAAGACAACTATACGATTGTTAGTTATGATAAAAATAAATTGCCCTTAATTTTGTTCCCCTATGTCTATGCATATATTTCTCCACCTTTGTCATTATCAAAAAAAGGAAACGAAATTATACACACATACAATAGATATATAACCATAGACATGTCAAAAAAATAGAACATAAGATTAGTTATGGATAACAAACACGAGTTTTAACAAGAGATATAAGTAATTCAAAATGAAATGAAGGTTATATAATATAGTCTAAAAAAGAAGAAGAAGAGGAAAAAATAAGCTAGTGATATTAGTTTGAAGAATAGGTAAATTCACCACATTTTCATAATACTCCCAGTATGATGAAGGATCTTGCTCGTATGCTGCTAGCTAATGCGTTTGATCGTTATATTCTTCATTTTCTTGAATGGAAAGTCCTTGGAAAGCCATGTAATATTGATGGTGAAATTGGTGAGGGTCAGATAAGGACATATCATCATTATCTTCTTCCTCCTCTTTAGGTTGTTCTTGCTTAATAGTCTTCCCTTTGTCGTGAGAAGTTCCTTCATGAGAAGTATGAGCATGGTAAATTGGTGTTTGAGTTCGAGGAGGTGGTGTAGGTGAAGGAGAAGATGATCTGCCAAGTACTTTTCTCATCACTTTTACTAAAGTGGAGACGACCTTTTCTGAAGTTTTTTTTCCATCTTAGTCAGTCGTGTTTAAAAAGATCATTCCAAACCAGTCATTTTATTGTTCAAAGCCCACTGATTGACCGTGATTAACTTTTGATTTTAAGTGTTAAATTACAGATCGATTCATTTTGCATTGGTTCAAAGCGAGCTTTTTGAATCTCTGAATCGGAATATTGTTCGGTACTATGACTAGAGGAGCCAGGTTGCTGTGAAGGATGAGGTAAATGAGTTTGTTGAGGAGCAAGAGGAGGTTGAGGCTTGGATACATTTTTTGTTGACATTGCATGGTCCATTGTGCCAGCAAAACGAATGGAGGTGGTCATTGGGGAAGGTTCATTAAAGATAAAAATCTTATACCGCTTTCCTTGACAGGAATTTCTTCAAATGAGAAATATAATAAGGTACCCCAAGACCATGTAAGAGAGGCGTAGTATACGATGCATAAATAATTGTGTGTCGATGATGTTACCAAAAGCTTTTTATTTCATCATGAACAAACTTAGCCTAATTTACTCATATCACACCAAACATAGCATAGAGAGCTTTGAATCGGTTTTCTATATTTGTTCATGACTTCCTAAGAAGTGAATTATCTTATTGATCATCATACGATTTAATAACCTTGCTTTTGGGCGTAAATAAACAGATTTTCATTGTGGCATTCTATCCTCCTAAATTTGATGTGTTATTTCATCACATGGCAAATTTATCTGGTCGATAATTTCTTCTAAATCAAGTCCGAACAAGGAACAATCTAGTATATGACCAATTGTATTTATGCTAATTTTCAAAAGCGACTGTAAACACCTGTCCGAAACCAATCATCATCATTCTTAAGCGTCCAAATATCATTACCACATAAGTTGGCGTAAAAACGAAAGATTGCCAATAGATCAATTTGAACCTCGTTTTCATCAAAATCAATTAAATCTCGACATCTGGAGGCAATGGTGAGTTATTGAATTCCCTATTCACTAAACTTACACAATTTGTAGAATGGGCTGGAATGAAGCTTTTTTTGTTTTAGCTCTTCAAATTTCTTGTTAGCAATCGTGCGATTTCGAAGCCACTCTTGAATCTGAGCATCGGTGACTAGGATGGTTGAGAAGATGAAGAATGACCTTTCTTCGATCTTTTGTTGATGGGAATCTTTGCCTTGGGAGCCATTTTGAGCGATTAGATCTTTAGAAACTAGGATTTTAGTGTGGATTTGAAGATAGTTTGGTAAATAGTTGAAAGGGGGTAAAAAAATGGATATATACGGCTGTAGTAGATTGAACCGAGGCTAATTACAGACATTTGTGGTTTTAGGAAAAAATTTCCTAAAACAAATGACAGACATCTGTGAGTTTGGCTACAAACCTTTGTGGTCTTTGTTGGCATTCCAATTTTTGAACATAAACATTTTCATACAACAATATATATATATATATATATATGAAACTATAATATAAAGCAAATAATTTAGATGAAATTCTATCATAATCTTAGTTTTTGTTAGAGTGATTGGACTTTCTAATTTGTTGTAAATTCCATGAATTCGGCTCAACATTTGTTTCTTCAACTAACGGCTTACGTAGAGACCAACTTGGACGAGCTGGAGTATCAATCCAGTCTTGATTTTTGTAATCCTCTAACTAATTCATTTTTACCCAGTTTGTTGGTATTCTTAAAATTTATGCGACTAAAACATTTATGCCATAGCCATGGATAATCATGATTTGCGCCTAAGCATAAATTTATGTTTTTTTTTGACATTCATGTTTAAAACATATATGTTTCGATTTCTAAATCCTTCAAAAATTATATTTTTATTTTGGTCAAAGATATTGCATTTTCTTTTCTCGAAATCAATTCTAAATCCTTTATCACATAATTGACTTATACTTAATAAGTTATGTTTTTAATTTTCTACTAATAAAACATTAGTAATAATAGGAGAATTAAAAATACCGATATTGATGACTTCTCCAATGCCGATGACAAATCCTTTAGAATTATCTTCAAATGTCACAGTGCCACCATCGATATATGTTATCGGATAACATATGAGCATTTCTAGTCATGTCTATCAATTATCCATTTCTCTTTACTTTTTATTTAAATTTTGGGTACCTGCAAAATAAGAAAATTTCAATTAGTACACATTTTCTTTGTTTAGAGTCCTACGTGTTAGTGGACGAAGGTAGCCTTATCCATGAGCATTTGGTTCCTTTACAAATGTAATTATTATTATGTACGATTTTCTTTAAATATTCATCAATATACTTTTGTCTAATAAGTTTATTATTTGTTTTAGGAATCCATATTTTGATCATACTTGTGTATGAATTCTTAATCTTAGCTTTTAACTTTGGCTTTTTGAATTAGCTACAATGTGCGACAATTCTTTGACCTTTGTTTACTTTTAAAACCCAATCCATTTCGATTTCCAGATGGTTTAGATATTTTAATCAAATTTTCTAAATTTCGTTCTCCTTTGTTGAATTTTTTCACATTACTTGTTATTTCATCTAATTTACTTTTAAGATCACAAATTTCAATATTGTTAAGATCTAAATTTGCCTGTAAATCTAGTTTTTATTTTTCATGATTTACTTTTTCTAACTTAGAATTTTTTAAATCATGTAATAAGATGTCGTCTGAGATAATAATGTTGCACATTTTTTTTGAATAATTTCTAATTCTGCTTCTAGGATTAGTAATTCATCTTTTAATAATCGAATTTCTAATTCTTCTCTAGCTAACTTTCCTACATATTCGTTATTTAATTTTTTGAATCTCTATATTTATCATCTAATTCAATGCTAATTTCCATTAACTCCTCATAAGTATGTTTAGGACATACCTCATCAGTGTTAGCCATAAAACAAACATTTACTTGTTTCGGATCACTTTCACTATCACTGTCAGATGAAGAAGATGAATCTAAATCATCCCATGTTGCTTGAAAAGCTCTTTTCTTTTTCTTGAATTTTTCAAACTTGCTTTTATTTTTATCATTATTGAGCTATGGACGGTCGTTCTTCATGTGACCAAATTTGCCACACTCATTGCATTTAAATGAAGTTTTATTTCAGGAGTTCGGTTTGCTACCATTTTGAAATCTGGCCATCTTCTTGAAGTTCCTATATTTGTTGTAGTTTTTGGCAATAAAAACAATCTCTTCTTCATCAAGTCCGAGTCTTCGTTACTTTTTTGGAATGCTATGTTTTTCTTTTCATGATTTTGATATTTTCTAGTGTGCAAGTTAGCTTCGTATGACATCAGATTTCCTATTAGCTCTTTGACTTTGTGCTGAGAAAGATTATTTGCTGCTTCGATGGATAAAACTTTTCTTTCCCAATCGTTTGTCAAAGAGTATAAAATTGACGTGAGTAAATCAAAATCTATGAATTTGACTCCAAGTGTCAAGAGATCGTGTTGAATAGTTTGAAATCTAGCATACATATCAATAATTGATTCATTTGCTTCCATTTTGAAAGATGAAAATTGGTTTTGAAAAAACGAGATTTTAGTTCGCTTGACTATAGTTGCGCCTTCATGTGGGACTTGTAAAGTGTGCCATATATTATATGAAGTGGTGCAAAGCATAACAGATGAAAAATCTTTTTTTTCAGTTGATTAAAGCAGTACATTAATAGCTTTGGCATTGTTAGATGCCGCTGCTATTTATGCACCAGTCTAGCTGCTAATGTCAGTGTTAGGTGCTTCATATTTGTTTTGAGTCTCTAGCCATATTTATAACCCACTTAATTCCATAAAAATTCTCATACAAGTTGACCAGTAAGCATAGTTAGAATCAATAAATAGTGGAGGGGTGCATTTGATTGACCTTCTTCAAAAGTGCTTGCCATACTAATGATTTTTCAACTACGTGTTACTGTAGATAGAAATGACCGTGCTCTCATACCAAATGAAAATGTATAGGAACTTATATAATGCAACTTATATACTAATGTAAAAGTACATGCTAATAATTATACTAAGTAGAGTAAATAAAAAAGGTATAAATAACAAAATAAAAGCGAGCACACAAGATAATTTATACCGGTTCAAGCCTCCTATCCTACTTCATCCCGAAGCTCCCCTTCGGTATTTCCTTTTACCAAATAACTCTCACATCGCCTAGAAGAACATACTAATGCAAAAATAATACTCTGATAATTATGTGTTCCAAATAGATTTTGGCTTATGTACAAATCTTCCTACGATCTCTTTTGAGTATATGAATGTGAATATTTTGAGTTGTAGGAAGCAGTTTAATCAAAATGGTATTTTGATTATGATAGATCGAGATTATGTAAGCAAGATATGCACGAATTTGTAAATTGAAAGTTAATAGGAAATCAAGAGAATAGAATTGCTATAATACTCGATCTTTAAAGTATATATAGGTTTGAATTGATGCATATGAGGAGTTGTTATCGTTAAACAAACTCTATTTGTTTTAATGGCTTTAACCGCTGAAGAAGATATTTAAATGAAGCATCCTTTTAGATTAGAGTAGTTGCCCGATGATAGACGTCTGTGGATTTTCCACAGACATCGATGGCTTTAAGGAATAATTTCCCAAAAATATTCATAGACGTTTGTGGCTTTTTCGACAGACGTCTGTGGATGGCCTTATTTGATTATCACAGTTTTCAATGCCAATGTTGAAGGATTTTAGTGCTAGTTTTATGTATATTAATTCATGAGTGTATATATACTCAATGAGACCTTACATTGTTTAACTAAGACTCTTAATACACTAATATACCTTACTAAACATAGCACGGTCCATAAGTCTTTGTTTGTCTTCGAGTCCTAATATATTTGAGCATTATGATATCTTGATGTATATACCTATAGTCTTGATAAGACATATGATATATGTGAATGTATAGTTGCTGTCATTGAAACCAGAGAATGGGGTTCTAACAACATTATTGTTCTACACTACTTTACTTGGAACATCATTGTTTTCCAATTCATGCCCTGGAGTTAAGAATATTGCATGTGATAGTGAAAAATTATTAAGCGCTCATAGTCATATCCAATCACTGGCTAGGGAACTGATAACATATATTCTCCACATATGATACATATTTACTTAGTTCAACATGGAGCACTTTCTTTATTGATTCAACTTACTTTTGTTGTAAACATGGCATTTAGTATCCTCTGTACTCGACACTCATATAAATTTGTTTTGATTATAGCTCTAACACATAGTTTATTTTACCAATTTCTTGCTCTACTTGGTAATTTTACTACTTTGTCATTCTATGCATATGATATGAAGGATGCTAAGAGTCCTAATGTATTTTCTTTACCGTATATAAAGGTAAAAAGGCTTTCATGCCCATTTATTTGTAAAGTAACTTTTCCTACTATGAAGCCTTACTTTATTATCTCCTAATACCCTTAATAGTTTTGTTGTGCATGCTACAAACAAATTATTTTTAACATAATACATATTGAAGAAAATAAAACATTCATTTAATTTAATTTTCATTCAATACTAGTTTAAAATAAAATTAACTATTCCAAAACTATACAGTACATGAAATCTACTAACATATAACACAAAAACCTTGGCAGAAACTATAAATCAATTTAAACAAAGATCTACCGTTTTACAATTTAACAAACTATGAAATCAATAATGTAATTAAAAAAGATTCACATTTGAATTTCAATCTGCAAATTAGGCACTTAGTAGACGGGGCAACAAAGATATGTGAAATTAAAATTAGGGCAAGGCGGCACTCTAGATCATTGGGGGAAAGGTAAAAATGTAGCGTGGAATTGAAAGGAGGAGTAGCGTATGAAGGAAGATGAGTTTCCAAGTTTTTATTGTCAGTTGAATTTCGAATTGAAATTTGGGCAGTTCAATTCGAAGTAATATGATGTGACGCAATGGATGGGCAGTAGGCGGCAGTGTACCTACTATCTGTAGATCGTACGGTTATGAGATGTGAGAAGTGAGAGCGGAGTAAATTTAAGAAATATGATTTTGATTTTTTTTTATTTTTTATTGCCCCCGCTGCTGATGTTGCCCTAGGCAGTGGTCTCTCTCACATATGCTTTGGGCTGAGCCTGCATATGAATTAATATAATGTTTGCATGCATTCTACAAAGCCTCTTGCTCACAAACATTTCTTCCTTGTAAACCTATTTCAACTTTCTGTTTCTCACAGAAGAAGTGTTTTCTAAAAAATCTACATGGAATTCTATTTTGGAGTTTTCTCTACTTAGCCGTTTATTATTACATGAGGTACAAGTCACTGCAGCAGCTAAATGGACAAATTTCTATTGTAGGGCCATCTTAACCAAATTTGAGACCCTAAGCAACTATATTTTGTAAGAGCTTTGATTGTACTTAAATAACTAATCATCTTTATTCAACTTTATATCCACCTTCTTTAGAACATCAATATTATTTGTTAGAATTAGATTGTAACTAGTATCAAAAATTCTACGATAGGTTTTCTAAAAATTTATTGTTATTAAATACAATTCTCTCTAGAAGATGTTAAATGAACATAAAATATCAAGCTATTTCAAAGAATAATGAAACATATGAACAAATTAAAATTCTAAATTACAACCAACAATGCAAACGTAATAATTTGACAAAGAAATCTCTAATTATTTCATTATTTTATTTTATATGAACACTTATGACAAAAAAACAATATCATGTAAAAGCCACTTTTCTTTTTTGGTGGTTAATTTTTTATAATTATTATTTCTAGGCAGTAAGCTAGCTTTTGAAGGTTCATTCTTTTGATTTTGTTAATACCATATACTGAGGAATAAAAGTTGGGCAATGATAAATAATATATTTGCATAGATAAAGAAGAGGCTAAAAGTAGTAATTGGTATCAAACCAATATCGTTTGTGCAATAATTTAAGTGAAAATGAAAATGGAGAAACTATGAATATGGAATTTGAAAAATAAAAGAGATTGTTAGATGATAGAATAAATAAAGAATATAGTACAAAAACACACATTATACAAATTTCTTAGTTTTCATGAGTCTATTTTATGACCTGTATTTAATATAATATCCCAATAGATGGATTGTTCTCAATAGTACTTATTTGGCAATATAGATCCAAAAATTTAAAAACTTAATAGAATAATACTATCATAACATAGTACAATATTTGTAACATCCTAAAAAATATAAATAACTTATATTGAAGTATATGTACTATCTAAATATTTGAATTTGTGAACTAAAATATTAATTAAATGGATTTAATTGCCTATTTAACTCCTTTTAATTAATAAATGATAATGCTGAACTTATTGTGTAAATTTATTTACAATGATAAATAGTTCGAATAAATAACAAGAAAATCAATTATTAATAAAAACAGCTTGATTTTTAATGATGTGTTTTTAAATGAATTCATAGGATTTTTCCATAATTTGTAATTTGGAAAATATTTAAATTTTTTGGCGTATATTTTGGCAAATGATACTATTTTTGAAATTTTATAAAACAAGATGACTAGTTTATTTTATTGTTGTTTTATGATCATGTCGCATTTTTGTACATGATCGTATTTTTTTGTCATTCGCGATTCATACGTAAACTAAATGTTGTGTAGCAAGATGTTTGAAATTGTAAAATTAACCAACATCAAAACTAAGACTTTTCTCTACTCCCTCTTTTACTTTCCCTCCCTATTTCTCTCATTTCCAATTCCTGTGAAGTAAAACGAAAATCAACTTTCCCCTTCAAAAACCAAAATCAAATTATGTAGTAAACGAAAAATTATAATGTTGGAATCTTTGAACTTGTGAGGCCAAGATCTTCGAATCCATTTCAATTTTAAGGGGTGTGGTCATGTTTGAGGCGATGGACATGAATGGGCAGCTTCTAGGGTTTGAGTTTGTGAAGTGTATAAGTGACGATAGTGGTCGAGGTTAGTTGCATGAGGTTTGTGGCATGGAGGAACAACTTATGTCAGAGTATGGTGAAGCTCGGTATGTGTAGGGGATCGGGACCTATACGATCGACGATGAAGGATTTTTGGTTGCTTTTTGATTAGCTCGATGGTGATGAGTGCAGTTGGAAGAGGATATGAAGGGTGGGTCATTGGTGAAGTTTTGGTTCAAAGATTCATGGTGTGTTGGTAGAATGAGAGCGTGCGTGCACATATAATGATCGTGCGTGTATAGGTCAATTTGCTGTGGAGAAGTGGATACATTTGTTGATGGGTAATTAATTAGTGAATGAGATTAGTGATTTAATAATACTAGTTAAAATCAAAAACTTATAAATTCAATAACTATTGCATATGAGGTCGGATTTGGATGCGATCTTTTGCATTAGAATAGTATTGTTGTTATCTACGCATTAGAGTTGGATTCGTTGGATTTGAAGCTAGTAGAATTTTAGGCTAAAATCGAACGTCATTTAATTGTAGATCAAACCAAAATGCAAAAGCGTCAACTGGAAGTTTGATGAGTTTAGTCACCTTTAAATAAACTATATGATATCTCTGTTGCTATAGATTATTGTTAAATGCTTGGATGACATTTATACATCGCTATTTGATTATTTATTTGGATTTGACTCCCACTCGGAAGCAGATAGCATAAATAATCTTTGTTTTGTAGGGAACAAAAGCAAGAGGAAGTCGAAATGTATATGTTGTGAATAGGTCGCCATGGAATACTTCGAAATACATATACATATATATGATTTACATGGTACTTTTGGAGAGATTCTAAAGGGTTTCTTGCCAATATTGATTTACCTATATTCTTATGTTACTTATATTTATGTGTGGCTGAAATATTTACGACATACTATTTGTTTTGAGTATCATTACACCGATTGTCGCTATACTAACACTTGTGAAATATAATCGCCTTAAACCTTTGTTTGTGTTGAAATTGTGCTTGTATTTTTACAAAGTAAATATTTGGTCATGTTTTTGCACTTTGAAAGTTGATTAAACTATATTTTTAAATATTTTGAGGATTTTGAATAAAAGATAAGTATTGTTTAAAATTTATACGAAGATTATAAATTTGATTAATTTCCTTTTCGGACGATTAATATGGTTTTAAACTTAATTTTTCTTCTTCAATCCTTTTAGTGAACTTTTCTAACATTTATTTAAGTGTTTTAAAGGTGGTATGATATTTATATACTTATCTTAAATTATTTAATATAAATTATTGAAGAAGAAGATTTATTTTGAACTAGGGAAAGGAAATTGTATGGATATTTTAATACATTTTAAACTTGAGATTTTCTAAGTAATATTTGATATTGATGATTTATATTATATTTCAAGTATTTTTGAGTTTATTAAAAAGTGAAAAGGAAGTATGGGTTATAATATTGTTATTGTAATAAATGTTTGTTGGGAATTGAGAAAAGAATTCATGGATTATAACACTTTTGTTATAATAAAAGATTTCGTAAAGTTATTAAGAAAACTGGTTACTTCACTTAATAATTATTAATATCCATAAATCTTTGGAGGAGTTTTATTTTAAAGGTAATGATAAATTGTTTTGTTAATGGTATTCTATAAATGAGAAAAACTTTAAAATGTGATTAAAAAAATAAAGCTAATTTAAATTATTTTTTGTTTAGGGTAAAAAATGTTTTAATGACATTTTCTTTTACCCTTCTTTTTAATACACTTAGAAATATAATTTTCTCTTTAAAAATAATATTTTAAATAGTGCTTTTAAACTGGTTTACAAATATTTGTGATGTAACAATCAAGTACAGGTGTGAGTCAAATGTGTTAAGCGATTTAATTTTTCATATATGATCATTTTGTTTTTTTTCTATAGTTGATTTATTCACCATTGATTCTATTTATTCTTTGTGTTCGTCGATTCAAGATGATTTTATTTCTGTTTCGGGCATTTAAACTCTTGCTAATCTTTTAAGAATGTTGTCGAGTCAAGATAGAAAGCAATAATGCCCTAGCTTGTCTGACTTCAATATTTTCTCCAGCGTAGTACTAGTTTGTTTCCATATTTGATTCATCAACTATTGATTTTGATATCCTTTGCCGAAAATGACTAAAGCCAAAGAGCAAGTGAACATCAAGCTATGTGGAGATGCTCCCGTTAGAGTATTATCAAATCTACTCTAGTTTGGATTTGGTTGTATGCGTGCAAAGATGTGAAATACTTGGATTCTCGGTAAGGTTCGACTTATACATTTTCAAGAGCAATCATAACTCTCAAGTATATTTCTATGGGTATACACCCGAGATGGAGGGTGCACCCTTCTAGTCATTGTTGGAAGAGTTCTCTTTACTTGTTTGATTCAAATCTTTGAATAATTTATTAATTGCATCGATAAGTGCCTGAAGATCTTCTTGATGTTTAATTATTTATGTCAATTTTTTCAATGTCTTATTTTATTCCGACTTGTTTTCGTTCTTTCACCCACGGATGTTGTCTGTAACGACCTGGAATTTCAATGCTTTGATTTGCAAATATGTAACTAATTTTAAATGTTCAAATAATTAGTTTTATAACTAAAATAAAACTCTTTTAAACGATAAATAATGATGGTAAAATAGTTTTAAAATTTTTTTAACACAAATATATAGTTCGATGGAAACAGAAAATGTGAAAGGAAAGTGTTTTTAGAATTTTCGACGTTTCATCGTATAAAAGTTTTTTGAAATGTTGTGGCTCTTATTTATATTTGAAAATGACTTTTAAATATTTGGAACATCCTTACTTAAGATAAAATAAGGTTTAAAATTTGATAAGTATAAAAATAAATATACTTAAGTTAAATAAGTTAGAAAAATAAAATAAAAATGTCACGTCATAGGGGGGCATAAGTACAATTAAGTATACAACTTGTTTTAACATGACGGAACATGAGGCATTAGGAGAGAAACAAGGATAGGTAAGGTGACAAAGGATGAGTGGAGGCAAAGGACAAAGGGTAGTTTAGCAATTTACCTTTCTCATCTTAGATTTAAATGGATAAATTCGTTTTTTCGAACGATGTAAAATTCCAGTGGCTACAACTTCCATTTGCATCACTTCTTTAAATTTTGATCTTATCTACGTCAAAAATGCATTTCTTTCAAACCTATTTTTGGTCTCAGATTTTCTAATATGAAAATAACACTCCTTCTTTTGACCATATCCTTCTCAAAACAAATCAAAATTGAGTGATTATTTTTATTAAATTATAGAGAAAATAATTTCCAAAAACTTTTCTTTTGAGCACCTTTCAAAATTCTAAGAGTAACATGGCCTAAATCCAAGGGAATATGACTAATTTTTGGGTCCAATTTGGTGAATTCAGTCTTATCCAAAGTACCTCCATTTCTCCAAGTCATGCCCACGCCTCCTTATTCTTATCATGGCCGAGTGATGCATGCCCTAGACCAAGCCTATTTTAAGATGCAAGGATCCTAAGTCAAGTTTGCAAAGTTATTTCAAGTTTTTAGAAAGTTTTCTAAACTTTGATGAGCAAACTTTCAGTATTTAAATTCAAAGTTTTAAAATTTTATATGTTGGTTACAGTGTGGTATAATTTATTGGTTGAAATCTTTGTTTATGATGTGATTGATTTTGTAACTGTTGGTTGAGTGTGATTGTTAATTAGACTTGAAATTGAAGTCTATATATAGAGTTGCTTAGAAAGTTGTACGCTTTGTTTATGTTATGTGATTTTGCTTAAGTTAGTGGATGTGGCATGTATGATTATTTTGTGATCTTTAAGTTTTGGGTATATGCTAAGAAAAGTTAGCATTTTTAGTGTTAAAATGTAATGGATTTCCGTGTGTAAAACTATAGGTTTTTTTTTTGGAAATCAAAATCGATTTTAAGTTTTCAAACTTTATTTTACTTTTACAAGGTTTACTTTATGTTTTGGAAAAAGTAAGTAAACTTCCAGAGATGACAGGTTTCAAAGTAAAGTTAAAAAAACATTTCCAATTTACGTGTATCTATAGCGATAATCGTTATGGATGTAGATTCGATTAAAAATTCGATTTTTTGCAAAATTTGAATTTTACAATTTGAAGTGTTTTAAAAATGTTTTAGAAATTTAACAATGATGTTTAAGGAAATTTAATTAAGAATTTAATAATTTTTTATTAATTAATTAGCTTTGATAATTAATAATTAATTAAGTATTAAACAAGGTTTATTAATTTTAATTAACTGAAGATTAGTTACTAAATAATTATCTTTCAATAGTAAGATTAATTTTAATTGATTATTAATTAAAAATAATTAAATTTAAATTAATTATGAGTTAAGTATATGATTTATTTTTAATTAATTATTTATTAAATGTAGGGTTAATTATTAATTATTATTATGGTGATGTTTACTTATTTTTAATTATAAATCAATTAAGGTTTAGTTTATAATAAATTATTTATTAAAGGTTTAATTTATTATTAAAGTTTTCATTAAATATTATTTCATTAAATATTTGAGATTAATTAATATTTTATTATTAATGAGGGTTTAATTATTTATGTAATGGTTAGTTATTGTTTAATTATTTATTTAAGGTTAATTATTTCTTAAGTTATAATTAAATTAAGTTAAGAATTAATAAAGATTGATTATGGTTTAATAAATGGTTTTACTTATAATTAATTATTTAAAAAAAAAGAGTTCTAAGTTTCTAATCCTTGTTTTCCAAGAATCAAATTTATTTTAAAGGTGCTTCATTTTCAAAGATGGATTTGAACACAAGGGATTCAAATGTCGATACCATAAAGTAGACAAACAAGCGTTGATGAGTTATGTAAATGGTTTGATTATGTGGACATGTTTTGGCAGAATAAATCCCCGTTCTGCTATAGTTGATTGTTTGGACATCTTTAGCAAAATAAATCACCATTCTTCTATAATGTAATAATTTATTGCATAGATGTAACATCCCAGATTTTTAAGCCATTGAATTTGAACATTTAATTTGTTTTAAATGTTAATGTGGATTCTTAATTGATTTTGGAATGGATGGATTCGGGTTCAATCAATGAAATAAGCTATAATTTTTAATTATAGTAATTCCGGTTGAATTTGAATAATGGAAAAATATAATTAAATATTCGGGATTTAGATAAAAGGGTAAATCTGGATGTAAATAGTGATAAGAATGGTTTTAAAAATTTATTTTGAGTTATTTGAGTGTAAATAGTATGGTGGGAATTTTAGATAAATTTTTAAGTTGATAAGTTAATATTTAGGATTTTATATTAATTTAAAGATGAATTTAATATTATTAAAATGCAATTAATCAGATTTTGGGTCCGGAATGAGCCTGAATGATTTGTAATGTGATTATATATTTTATATGATTTATTATTAAGGTACTAAAATTTTAAAAGTGAAATTTTAAGTGATTTCGACGATTGTGAAAATCGCTCGATTTAATAGACGAGTTAAAATAGCCTTCCCGGGCATAGTCTCGGAATTCGACGAAACAAGTTTCGTTGGATCCGTAATAGTTAGTTATTATCGGATTTCAATTTTCGTAGCAATCGGAGTTGTCGTTTGACCGTGGCAGCTCGAAACACATAGAAATCGATTTAACCGATTTAATTTTAAATAGATCGTTTAATTCCGTAACTCGCATATACGATCAAATTGGCTTACCAAACCTGTTCCATTGTGTCCGGAACGTGGAATAACCCTAGGAACGCCTGTCGGCACATATGAATTGGAGTCTGTTTGTAAACTCTAGTTAAAACTGGATTTAATATTAAATTAATATATATATATATATATATATATATATATATATATATATATTCACGCAAATCAGCCAAACTCTAAACCATTTTCACCGGCCACCACTTATTCATTTTCATGGCCGAAAATCGATTTCAATCCCCCTCAAAATATCTCCATCCATGCTTTAATTTGGGAAACTTTCTAAATGGAAGATGTAGATCGTTGAGGGATCTATAGATCCAACGGGTGATTTGGCATGAAGTGGAGCAGATCGACGGCAAGGAGACCACGAACGACAGCCGTTCGATGTCGATTTCCTGGGGCTAGGGTGCGTCGAGCTCTCGCACGCGCCTGGGGGAGGTGGAGGTAGCGATGGGCTTCGTAACGGTGGGTTCCGATCGCATTCACGTTGAGCGAGGAGGGTGCGATTTCGAACCCTAATCGGCGATGGTTGGGTTCGAACTTCTGGAGCAGCGTACGCGAGAGAGGGAGGAGAGGATGCGGGCTTGGTGCGTTAATTTGATGAACGGTAGAGATTGGGTGGTATATTATTATTATTATCATTTTTATATAAAAGAAATTGTTGTTTAAATTTTAGTCAAAACTTTAAAAATTAATATCTTCTACATACTTTATCGGAATTTGACGAAACCGAAAACGTCGGGATCGCAGAGATGAACACTACACAATGGTGCAGTTCTGTGATCATTCCGGGCAAGTAAAAATTTAGGTTAAATCGAACACCGTTCGGTTTAATTTAAATTTCGAACGCTCGATGAAAACGTGAGGCGAGTTATTCTCACTCACATCTGGATGCTAGCTAATTTAAATAGTTAATAAATAAATATCTGTGTGATTGGCTGAATATAATGGTTGTTATCAGTCTGGATTGATATTTATATATGTGATGTGCTAATATTTGTGGATGCAGGGAAAACAGGTTGGAGGGATCCAACTGGATTCCTCACAATATAGTGATTTTTTTTTTGAATTGATAATGCAAATTGTTTGTATGTTGTGATTTATAAATCTGGAATTAAATTGTACTGTGATATCGTTGAAATAAATATAAATCCAGAATTTTAATCATAAATGGATTAAATTAGGATTTAAGTAATAAAAGAAATTGTTATATAAAAATTTAAAGGAATAAAATTTGGATTTGGTTTGGATGAAGAATGAAATTTGTAAATGGGAATTTTAAAGAAAGCGGGAAAATTATTAGTTGATAAATGCAAAGTATAGATTTGGGTGAGAAATTTTATAAGAAGATATAAAGTGTTAAAATATTGATGGGTTATGTTGATAATGAATAGAGTTTGACAGAAAAGTAAAATATGTTTTCAACGAAGCTTCTAAATAAAAATTAATAATTATAAATGTAAATCAATATTTTTGAAATGCATTTTTCACCCTTGGAATTTAGTTAAGAAATTCATAAGTAATATTTTCCGGTAATAAATTTTCAAATGTTTTATTTAAAAATGGTGAAAACCTATACCTTGAAAATGGAATTTTCGAGAATGGAAAAGGGTGTTTGAACTTCAAAAGGACTTTATTTTAAGCTTGGAAATAAATTTATGATAATAACGTAAATTTGGGTTGGGATAGATCGGGCTGGATCTATATGGAAGATTCTTTGGGTTGTTTCAATGGAAATGTTTTCCTGGGAAAAAACCGAGTTCGTGATTTAAATCAGGTTTGAAAATTTAAGTTAAAATTTGTTTTAAAGAAGTGTTCTTAAGAAATTCTCTTTTAAAAATAAGTAATAAATTTAGCTATAGTATGATTATTTAAGAGGTTTATTAGTAATTATATTTTATAAATGGATTTATTTAAAGAATGGATGATTTAAGTTATTTGGAAATTAGTATTTATCCTTTAAAACCAATACTTTTAAATTTTGTTATCCAAACCCTTGTTAATAAATAGTTTTACTTTAAATATTTGAAATTATATTTTGAGTACATAACTAGACGTAATTTTATATAATTCAAAGTATATTTCAGAATAAAATGTTTTAACTATTTTAAATCTAAATGTTTTGAACTTGGTTATTTCCAATGGGAATAAAGGGTAAAGAATTTACCTTGTAAAGGAAGAACTTTGGAAATTGTTTTCAAATGGGTTTTGGAAATTTGAAAATATATGTTTTAAACATATTAGAGGGAAATAAATAATGTGGAAATTATTTATTGTGTGATGGATGTTGTGAATATAAAATTGATAGTTAAATCACTGGCTATCAATATTGGACAAATGCGTTGATCGTTTCGAAGAGACCGGGATCAAGATTTATTTCTCGAAAACCACTTCGATCCGGATTGTACGTTTTTGTGCGAAAATCATGTTCGGAGTCGAAGATGGAGCAGTGAAATGCAAGGGCTAGTCGCTACTAATCCTGAGGATATTTCCAAAATGGATGTAGTAGGAGTAGTGCCTTCGGTTCCGTTCGAACCCGGGACGGACTTGTATGGATGAATGCTTGCGAAACATCGTTAGGTGGACGATGGGCATTCTAAGGGATATGTTCTAAAAAGGTAACACTTAGCCTTAAGCCTCATCAAATGGGAATGACTGAAAATCAGGAGATATGCAGCAAGGCTTCGTGGGTAGCCCCCATTGGAGAGTAAGGTCATCCCTGTCTAGATGTCCCTTTTTATTTCGGCTTAGTGGGCGGTTGCTGATCCCAACCGCGGGGTGATCTTATTCGGAACTTTCCAGTAAGGGATGTGTCCGGCCTTGTGTTTCAGGGGATCGGGCGTGGTCCTCGGTACGGTGATCTAGGCCCCGTACTGTAACAGGTGATACACCGGTGCCTAGTCATTATTGGAAATCCATTCTCCCTACGAGCCTTGTACGAGTTTAGTTTGTATTACCCACTTTTGTGGCTAGTAGCTGGAATTTAATGAATGTAACAATTTCGGCTATTTTATAAGTATTTGTATATAGACCCTATTATAATATCAGAGGATTTCTATAAAAAGTGTTTTAGCTATCGTAAGGTAAAAACCCGACATGTTTATTTGTGGCGTGGTCTTACGAGATGCTTTTGTTTTTCAAAGGATTTTTTAAAACTTTAACAATCAATTTGGATGCATTATTATCAGCTGGTATTCCAGACTGACTCGGGTGTTATTTCATTATAATGCTCGGGTCAGACCGAGTATTATATGTTCAGGACAGGATGCTATGGAGCAGGAGAGGAGCTGGAGTCCGAGACGTATTACCTGTACCTATATATATATTCCGCTGCTGTGATTGTATGGATTTTTCTGACTGTAAACATTGTTTGTATGAGACACTCTGATGATATGATGTATAAAACAGTTATAGATTTCATTTTGTGTAAAGATCTATTATTTACTATTATATTTTACTCCGTTGCGGCTGTGAGATTCTGATTTGTTTAGTTTCTTCTTCTTCTATCTCTTCTTCTTAAACCCAAATGGTTCGTATTTCTGTGCCACTTGAGTTAACAGATGTAGAATAGTGTTGATTCAAGGGGTACGGATTTGCGGGCTGTCACAATAGACATATGTTTAGTAGAGTAAATTTCCAATTTGCTATAAGTAGTGAATGGTGTGGACGTCTATTTAGTAGGACAAATCACCATCCTACTATAATGTTATTTGGACATGTATATGCTAGTTGAGTTGTATTGACATGTTATTCCCTGATTTGGACATGAATTGCATTTTCATATATGTTGATTTATGTGAATAAATGTTTAAGTGACCTGAAAGTGAAAGTGAAATTGATGTTAAATGGTAACTTAAATTACTACCATTGGGTTTGCTAATCATCCTTTTGAAATTATAAAGTATGGTTCCAATTCTTTAATCAGTTTGGAACTAAGATTTATAAATGATTTTTTAAGTTATATTATTATTTTATAAAGGTATTTATAAATAATATCCTATTTATAAAAATGGGTTTTACTAAACAAAAATATTTATTTAAAGTGATTTAAACGAATGAGTTGCAAAAGTTATTTTGTAAAGGATTTCTCTTAAAGAATATTTATCAAAGGAGTTTAAAATTGGGAAATGTTTTATATATGATTTTAGAGGTTTCTAAAGAGGTTTTGTAAATTGACTTGTAGACTTGTAAACGTATTTTATAAATTGATTTTGGAAATTTATAAAGATATTTAAATGCAAAGTGAGCTTATAAAGGGGAACTTTTTATTAAGGATATGTAGATCGGTTTATAGTAAGTAACGATTACAAAAAGAAATTTGGAAAGAAGAAAACTTTTGTAAATTTTCGTAAATATACTTATACCGTTGAGATAAGTATATAAAAAATTTCTTAAGTATAGAAGGAATGTAAGGGGTTTGGGAATAGTTTTTTTTAAAGATCTGTTGATCGAATGTTGATAAAGTGATTTTAGTTAATTAAAGATTAATTAATAAAGGCTTGGTGGATCCCATATGGAATTAAATCAATGTTTGAATGCTTGTTTATTTGATAGTTAAAAACTTATTATCAAACCTAGACCAAAGTGTAACTTTGGAAATATCTAGGAGAAACATGTGAGTTATATGGCATAGTAATCCCCAATGATGTTGTACTATACGTATAAATCTCATTTCATTCTTCTAGAATAATTAATAAGGAGATCTGATCACTAATGGTAAGGAAGTGATCTTTTCTCTTATCTTGTTTCCTAAAGAATCAGAGTTGGGTTTACCGAAAACTATCGAAAGTTGTTTGGACATGTTATTCGAAAACCGCTGCGATCCAACTCAATCGTTTCGAACTAAAGACATCTTGAAGAGTATGGAATCGAATATAGTGTTTTTGAAGTGCAAGGGCTATTTGCAACTAACTTTGAGGGTGATTCCAAAATGGATGTAGTGGAGGCAGTGCCTTCAGTTTCGTTCAGCCCCGGAACGAACTTGTTTGCATAAAAAATGGGCAAACACCTCCAAGTCTTATGGTTTAGTCGATTTTAAGTTGTTCTCAGTGATTTGGGTGATTTATGCAAATGTATAAAAAGCAGGGACTAAACTGTAAAAGACACACGGATTTATAGCGGTTCGGCCAAAACGTGCCTACGTCCACTTTATATGTTATTCTCCTTTTCTATTCAGATTACAAGTACAAAGCTTTGATTACAAGTAACTGAAAGTTGTTTGAAAGTTCTATCCGTGCTTGAGCTCTCAAACTTGTCTGCCATTGTTGTACCCCTGCCCCTCTATTTATAGAGTGAGGCTAGGAGCAGGGGTCTTGGATGTATATAGCTGCTGGTGGGCCTGGACTGATGCAATATGGCCTGGCAGTGTTGGTTCGGTACGCCTTGGTCCGGTAGTAGATGGTGGGAATAGGTTCTGCTTCGGTTGCACTCTGGTTCGGTGGTACATGGAAGTGGAGTTGGTTCGGCTAGGAAGGGAAGTGGAGTTGGTTCGGCTAGGAAGGGAAGTGGAGTTGGTTCGGCTAGGAAGGAAAGTGGAGTTGATTTGGCTAGGGAGTGGGGTATGTTGGTCCGGTACCGAATGGTCCGGTAGCGAATGGTTCGGTACCGAATGGTTCGGTGGCTTCCTCCTTGTGTTGGTTCGGTACCGAATGGCTCGGTGGCTACATCCTTATCCTGATTCGGTGGTGGTAGAAACGTACCCAACATTTGCCCCCCAAAGCACGACATATGCTAGCATATGTCGTGCTTTGTTTTAGTTTGGATGACCATATTCAGCCCGAGGACCGAACCGGCTAGTCGGGCTATCCAACCTTCCTCTATAAGTAGAGGCCCTATGCCTTCGTCATCCCTTACCGATCGAAATAGCCGAATCAATTCTGATCTACCGAATCGATCATTGTGCCGATCCAATCTTAGCTGCCGGTCCAGGTAGGTTCTCTACTGCCGAACGACTTCTTAAGGTTGAATTTCTTTGTTTTACCGAATGAACTTAAAGGTTTTCAATGCCGAATGGACTTAATTCCGAATGAATCGTGAAAACATTTAGCACCGAATGAACCTGATACCGAATGAACTTGAAAAATCTTCAGTACCGAATGAGTTCGAGGGGTTGCAAGTACCGAACGACACTCTCGTATTACCGAATGAAACTTGTTTTTTATATCTCTACTTCTAACGACGTGTTTGTTTTTGGTGTTGCAGATAATGTCTCGCAAAGTGGAAACTCGATCAAAAAAAAATATCTACGGATAGAAGAGAGTCCCCCGTTGTGCCCCCAGCCCAGCCAGGACCGAAACGTCGTGGACCCACCTCGAGGTCGCTAGTAGATGGGTATGGTCCCAAGAGCTTCTGAACTCTCCTCCTGATTGCTTTCCGAGCTCTCTCAGGGAGGAGCAGCTTGATGTTATCTCCTGCTCCTTTGGGATTGATAGAGCACACATGCTATTGCCAGGGGAGGGGGTCATGCCATATAATCCCCCTGAAGGATACTTCGCTTATAGTAGGTACCACTGCATGTGCGGGGTCATTCCTCCAATCAATGCTTGGATAGTTAGCTTCGTCACTTATTTGAAGGTGGCCCCTTTTCAGCTCCAGCCCAACTCCTGCGCTATCTTGGTGTGCCTATTCGTGATTTTCCAGAGAAAGTACGGGCGCCCCCTTCTAGCCAGGAGATTCGGTATCTATACAACTTGAGAGGTTACAAGAAGGGGTCTCCATACATCAGCTTGGAATCGGCCATGTCCATCAAGCCGGTCTTGGACTTGTATTCAAAGTTCACCATGTTTAAGAAGGAATGGTTCTTCGTCCAGGATGACACCGTTTCGATCCACCGCTTCACCTCTGGCTGCAAGTTGAAGCTTGTTTATAATTTCCGTTCTGACTGAGATGCTTCTTCTTATGTGCTTTTATCTCTTGCTAGCAACATGTGGCTTTGCGGTCGTGGAGAATGATCATCTGGTTCAGATGGCCGCGGAGATAGAGGCCATTTCGGGAAGGGATAGGTCAGCTTCTTACCTAATCAGGAATGCCACTCTCCTGGGACACAACTTGATTCTACCACATCAGTTTGTGGTCAAGCAGAGGGATACGGCTGAGGAAAGAGCTGCCAAAGCAAAAGGAGGGGCCACGACAAAGAGCAGCAAGAGGAGACCCTTCTCGGTACCGCCAGTCGTCGGAGGGAAGAAGCTCAAGAAGTCTGATGGACCCTCTCCCAGTACGTGCCCAGATGTTCCGGAGGAGGTAAGTGGAGAGGAGTAAAGGGGCGAGGAGGAGAGCGGAGGTAAGGAGAAGGTGATGGTGGCAATGGTGGCGAGGGACAAAGTGGTAGCGGCGTTGGGGCCTTGACCTCTGGGCAAGCAGGTGAGATTCAAGAGTGGACGGATGATGCTTTCCGCCAAGCTTTTGAGGGGTTGGAAGAAGGGTCAGCCTTGGTGGAGAAACCGAAGAAAACTGATAAGGCCGGGACTGGTGCCGGTTAATCTTCTCAGAGTATTCCGGCTAAGGAGACTTCGGTGATTCAAGGTGAATTTTTGACTTCCGCAGACTCCCTTTATGATAAGGACTTAGTAATATTTTATGGCCAGCTCCCGTCTTGGAATGAGATTCAGGACCTATTGCAGTATCCCACTCCCCCTCAGGGTTTGTATAAGAAATGCGTCTTCTTACTCCTTTTAACATAACATATTTCTTGAATTACGGATCATTGTATGCTCGTAACACCTGTTCTTTATTCCAGGGGCAGGCGAGGTGGCCAAGACATCAGATGTTCGACACCGCCTTGAACAATACAAGCTACTCAGGGCCTCTGCTAGACCGAAGCCTCCAACTAGCCGCCCTGGGGACGTAGTCAGCTATCGTCCTCTTCTCGGGATTATTGAAGAAGATATCCAAAGGAAGAAGAGGGGCTTCTCCTTGTTCGATTCTCCATCTCGTCCCCAGCCTCCAACTCAGCCGCTTAAGGATATTACGGAGGAGACTTCTTATTTTGTACCCTCTTCGCATCCATCTGAGAACCCTACTGTCACTCCGATAGATCGTCCCAGCTTGGCTCGCAACCCATTCGCGGGTCATTCGGACCTGGATCCGAACTTCCCTGATATGTCCTTCGATGAGGTTACCGGTGAGCACCTCCTACCCCGCAATCCTATGGTAAGGGTGTTTGATGAGGCTAAGTCTTTGGATCTCGATTTGTTGACCACTCGGATCGTGACTATGGGGGATGAGGCCAAGGCAAACATCGATCGGGTAGCTGAGGTGACCAGGAAACTGATGGCGCACAATGCCCGACTGGTCAAGGCTGGAGAGGAAATCGGAAGTGCTAACATTCGGTTGTGGCTAATGGTTTCTGATCAGGCCAAACAGCTTGCCGATCAGGCCATCCAGATATCCCAGCATGAGGCGGCCTCCAGACAACTAAAGAAAACCATGGAAGAGGCTAGCAAGGCTGATTTGCGAAAAATGGAGGCTGTTTGCAAAGAACGAATTGACATGGCCATCGCAACGGTGGATGAGGTTCGGAGAGCAGATCTTGAGCAAGTAGAGGAGTTATCTGGGAGGCTTGAGGCCGCAGAGCTTGCTCAGGCCAAGCTGAAGGAGGAGATGGAGGCGATGCGGAAATCCCTTCAGGCTGACTGCTCGAGATACCGATTGGAGAGAAATGCTGCCGTCGCAAGGCTGTCGGTTTTCAAGGCCCGGATGAGGGAGTTTGAGGAGAACGAGGGGATGGCGGATGAGATGCTCCAGGACATGTACTTCCGTACTTGGAAGCAGGGCAACCTGTCCTGGATGGACGACTATCCCCGGGTCATGGCTAGGATATACCTTCAGGCTCTGGAGGAGGCTAAGGCTGGTGCGGATAAGGAAAGTGGGCGGCTTTCAGGATGGGTGTGGTTACTTCTCAGTTCACCAAGGAGGAGAAGGTGGCGGTGAAGGAAGGCATGCGGCTGCTTACCGCCGAAGAAGTGGGTGGGCAGTTAGAGGACGATGATCAGGGAGCAGGCGCTGGTAAGTTTTCCCTTTTAATCTTTCCTTAACTTGATCGCCTATCGTTTGTCTAATATATTCTTCTCCTGAATTGGACAGGTGGGACCTCTGGTCAGCATGCAGGGAGTTCTGATCCTGCGGTCAAGTAGATCTTGGGGGGTTGGAAGGATAGAGATGAATTTATGATGCTGTCGACTATTTTGACTTGATCCGGGCATTTTTGGTTTTACTTGACATTCCTGTACATACTAGCTCCAAAACATTAATGTACGTTTGGGTTGTAATTATGTCATTTGTGATGAACGACATGTAATTTTATAACATAAGCTGATTTTGTCATGTTTGAATGTTGTTGTTATTTTGATGTGTCGCATAAAATATAGCCGTGCATGTGCTAGTGATTCAATTGTGTTTGATGCTAAGCTCTTGCTTAAAATGTAATTTCATGTCTCGCAATGTTAGTGTGATGTGTGAATAGGCTATAGCTACATGCTTATGTACAAGAAAAGGAAGTACCGCCCTTCATGTTTTAGTTGTAGACGGTAGCTTTGAATGTCTTGTGTGACTGAGGATGGAATGCAACTGAGTGACCTGTTATCCAGTTGTGAGTTCTCATTTCCACTAGCGAGTGTCTCCCATTTTGTGTCCTGTGCTTTAGTGATCGTTATAGAGGATAGGAGGAAAGTCTTTATAAATAAAATGGAAATATAAGAAATAGTAAAACTTCCAATCACGGAAGGCCTTCGATGTGCTTAAGTTCGTGGCAAACGGGTTTTGTAGTCACTTTCCCTAGCTGTGGGTCTTGGAGACATTCGTCACCCATCTTATGCCTCCGCGGGGAGTTTTCTTTTTTACCACAGCCGTACTTAAGACACATCGGAGCCGAGATCGCGCACAGTAACTACCCGGGCCATTATGGCCCGTAATCGTGGGTATTATTCGATTTACCGTGGCCGACTAGCGTGGGTGCCGATCGTCAACTGTGAACTGACCCTGGCTGGCGACACCTTATGTTGGGGCTTATAATCGGTTCACAGTCACCGGCGAGCCGAACGCCGTAATGAGCTGCCTCGGCTATAGTCGGCCTTCTCGGTGGCTTATGATTGGCTCATTACAGTTGGCTTTGATGGCCGTCGCGAGCAATGAGTTAACCCGCAGCAGAGGGATGCTGGAGCAAAAGTGTCTCATTGACGAGGGCATAGATTCGTATAGTACCTGTTAGGTCTTGTCCAGGTGAGGTTGTGCCGTGAAGTGTCCAGAACGGAAATGTCGTTATACAGGATTTTTTTCAACAGAAAAGGATAAAGCTTAACAAGCAGCCGAGATATAAAGGAACAAGTTAAAAAGAGACAAGATTTTTAAAGTGGTTCGGCACGAAAATGCCTACGTCCACTACTTCTCTATGTTAATTCACTTCATATGGGCATTACAAGTTAAGAAAAGTATCGACGAAGGTGTCGGATGTTCCATGCCCTCTGGAACACCTCTCCGTCCACTGTTGACAAAATATAAGCTCCGTTGTGGAGATCTTTATGAATTACATAGGGTCCGTCCCAGATTGGATCTAGCGCTCCGGGGCGCGGGAAGATCCGCTTGAGGACAAGATCTCCTTCTTGTAAGTTGCGGTTCTTGACTTTGGAGTTGTATTGTGCTGCCACTTTTTGCTTGTGAGCTGCCGATTTGAGTGCTGCATCGTTTCTTCTCTCCTCAATTAGATCCAAAGACATGTGGAGGAGTTCTTCGTTCTCTTCTGGGTTGTAGTGGATCCTACGGTGGGAAGGTACTACAGTTTCAACTGGGAGCATAGCCTCCGATCCATATGCCAAAGAGAAAGGAGTATGCCCTGTTGATGTTCTGTAAGATGTGAGGTAGGCCCAAAGTGCCGTAGGAAGTTCATCTACCCAAGCGCCTTTTGACTTTTCAAGTTTCTTCTTGATTAGAGTTTTGAGAATTTTGTTGACAGCTTCGACTTGTCCGTTTGCCTGGGGGTAAGCTATAGATGAGAAGCTTTTGTGAATTCCGTGCTCTTGGCACCAGTCGGTGAATTCTTCGCTGTCAAATTGAAGTCCGTTGTCCAATATGATTTTGAGTGGAACCCCGTACCTGCATAAAACATTTTTGATCAAGAAGTTAATAACTTTCGCCGAAGATATTTTATTCAGAGGCTCCGCTTCCACCCATTTGATGAAATAGTTAACTGCCACTATGGCATATTTGGCTCCGCCTCGGCCCATTGGTAGTTCGCCAATCAAGTCAATTCCCCATATCGCAAAGGGCCAAGGGCTGGTCATCTGAGTAATCTCATTTGTTGGTAGTCGAGGAATCTTAGCAAATTTCTGACATCTGTCACATCTTTTAACGAAGTCTAAGGCGTCTTTGTTTAAAGTGGGCCAGTAATACCCATATCGGAGTATTTTCTTTGCTAGAGTCTGCCCTCCAGTGTGATCCCCGCAACTTCCTTGATGGATGTTGGACAAGACTCCCTTGTCTTCCCTCCCAGCGATACACCTTAATAAGGGATTAGAGAAACCGCGCCGATAGAGGATGCCTTCTTGTAATGTGTAGCGGGAAGCTTTCCTTAAGATTTTCTTAGCTTCGTTACGCCCGTCGGGCAGTGTGCCACTTTGTAAGTACTTTCGGATGGGAGTCATCCAAGTTTCTTCTTCGATTGCAGCTATCATATCCATTGGCTCGTAACTCGAGGCTAGTTGCTTTGAGATGGTTATTGTTCCGGAAGCGGTGCCGCCCTTCATGCTAGCTTGCTTTGCCAGTTCGTCGGCCTCCTGATTCTGTTCTCGAGGAATGTGTTTGATTAAATAGTGATCCAATTGATTGAGCAGCAGCTTGGTCTTCTTTAGATATGCTGTGAGCCATTCTCCTCGAATCTGAAATTCTCCCAGTATTTGATTTACAATAAGTTGAGAATCACTATGGAGACATAAAGAACCGACCCCAATCTCCAGGGCAAGTTCTAATCCGGCTATCACTGCTTCGTATTCTGCATCGTTGTTGATGGCAGCGAATTCCAACCTTAGGGCATAGTGCAACTTCCTTCCCTTGGGGGTGATTATCACAACACCTGCCCCCGAGCCTTGTCCATTTGATGCTCCATCTACGAAGAGGTTCCACTTGATATCTTCTGCTATTTCAGATTGCTCCTTACCTTCGTTAGTAGTAAATTCGGCAATGAAATCGGCTATGGCTTGTCCTTTGATGGCGATGCGAGGATGGTAGGTGATATCATATTGACTCAGTTCAATGCACCACTTAAGTAGTCGCCTAGAAGTGTCGGGGCGATGGAGTACCTGCCTTAGTGGTTGATCGGTTAAAACTCTGATGGAATGAGATTGGAAATAGTGTCGCAGTTTCCGTGACGTGATTAGCAAACAGTATGCTAGCTTTTCAAGTTTAGGGTATCTGGTTTCTACCCTTGTAAATCTCTTGCTTACAAAATATACGGGCCGCTGTGCGCGGTTGTCTTCTCTCACCAAAATGGCACTTAAAGCATGGGACGATACAGCAAGGTATAGGTATAGTTCTTCGCCTTCATTTGGAGTTGAGAGTACTGGTTGTCTCTGAAGGTGTTCGATCAGGTTAAGGAAGGCTGTCGAGCATTCGTTAGTCCATTCGAACTTTCCTTTGCCTTTCTTTAGAGCTTGGAAAAAAGGGATGCATTTGTCGGTCGCTTTAGATATGAACCTGCTTAGGGCGGCCACTTTCCCGTTTAGGCTTTGCATCTCTCTTGGAGTGGATGGTATCTTGATATCTTGCAAAGCCCGGACCTGTTCGGGGTTTGCTTCAATCCCCCTGGCATGGATGATGAATCCCAAGAACTTTCCCGATGATACTCCGAAGGAGCACTTTAGAGGGTTCAGCTTCATTCTATATTGGCGAAGTACTTGAAACATCTCGTCCAGGTGGTTTTTATGATCGTTGGATTTCCTCGATTTTACCAGCATGTCATCCACATAAACTTCCATAGTTCGTCCTATTAGTTCCGCAAACATCTTGTTGACGAGGCGCTGATAAGTAGCTCCGGCGTTTTTAAGTCCAAAAGGCATTACTCTGTAGCAGTACAGTACTCGGTCAGTGACGAAACTAGTGTGGTCTTGATCGGGGGCGTGCATAGGGATCTGGTTATATCCTGAGTATGCGTCCATAAAGGATAAGAGTTCATGTCTGGCTGTGCTGTCCACGAGCTGATCGATTCGGGGGAGTGGGAAGCAGTCCTTCGGGCAAGCGTCATTTAAGTTGGAGAAGTCGATGCATGTTCGCCACTTCCTATTAGCCTTCTTTACCAGCACTGGGTTGGCGATCCATTCTGGGTAGATGGCTTCTCGTATGAAGTTATTGGCAAGTAGGTTCTTTACTTCTTCCTTGAGGGCTGCTGATCGTTCTGCCCCCATGCTTCTCTTTTTCTGCTTAACTGGCACCTTCGTGGGATCGATGTTCAGTACGTGGCATGCTACGTCTGGGGAGATTCCTGTCATGTCAGCATGCGTCCATGCAAATACATCCTTGTTGTGGCGAAGAAAATCAATGAGTTGATTCTTTAATTCTTCTTTTAGTTGAGATCCGATTTTCAATAGTCTACTTGAGTCATGTTTGTCTACATCTACGAATTCCATAGCCTCTGCAGGCTCGGCGGTGGCCTCCTCCTCTTTGTCCCTGGGGTCTAATTCATTGAAAGGATCACTGGTATATCGAAGAGGAGGGGCTTTCTTTAGTTGCTATACTTCCAAGCTTTTCATGCAGAGAGGAGTCTCTGCATTTTTCCCTTTATCTTTTCTGCGGTTATTGCGAAGTTCAGTCACATAGCAATCTCGAGCGGCGAATTGGTCTCCCTCTATTTCTCCTATTCCATTGTCCGTTGGAAATTTCATCTTCAGGCACCACGGGGCTAGGACAATTTGGAAGTCAGACAAGGCTGGCCTTTCCAAAAAGGCGTTGTAGGCCGAGTGGTTCTCTATTAGCACTAATGTTTGTTTTCGCACAACGGAGCGGGGATGACTTCCTATTTCAACAAAGAGGTCCAGTTGCCCGAGGGGCATCTTTGCATCTCCAGTGAAACCATGTAGTGGTTTGTTGCAGGGAGACACATCCTTCATTGACAGCTTCATTTTGTCGAAAGCATGCTTGAATAGGATATTTACTGAGCTTCCAGTGTCTACTAAAATTCGAAAAACTTTGGCTGGCCTGAACCAGGCAGTGATGACCATAGGATCCATGTGAGGGTACTGCCTTCCCTCTAGATCACGCCTACTGAATGTGATGTCGTCATTCTCTTTCATTTCGGGTGGCGTTCTTCCATAACATAATTAACGTAGCCTTCATCGTTTCTAAGTGACTTACCGTATCTTTCCATCTCTGCCCAGCTTCTATCGGCGATGTGTGGTCCTCTAGATATGGTATGGACCACTATCTTCTCTTGACTAGAGCCGCTGGTGTTGCGATTTTCTCCGCCTACTTCTGGGAGGGGTAGCCCTGGGTTTTCGTTGGCGGGAGCTGGAGTCCTGTTTTGGCTTTTTACATAGCGTTCCAGTCTCTTCCTTCTGCTGTGTTCTTCAATCAAGTCCCGAAGATTGTGGCATTCATTGGTGTCACGTCCATGGGATTCGTGGAAGCGGCAGAACTTTCCAGACTTGAGTGCGTTATCTGACTCCTTCTTGTGCGGGGGCCGCTTGTATCTAACTTCATCTTGGGTGGCTACGAAGATGTTTTCGATTGTTTCATTCAAAGGAGTGTAAGAGTCAAATCTTGGTCCTGGTCGATATAAGCGCTTTTCTCCCTTCTTGCCCCCAGCATTGTCTCTAGAGTCATTTCTCCGAACATCCTTTGCTGCAGCGGGAACCCTGTCTGGAGCTGCCTTAGCCTGTTGCCCTGACTGCCTCTCATTGACAGCGTCTTCACGTCTCATATATTTTCCAGCTTCATGGAAGAAATCAGGTAAAGTAACTGGTTTTTCCTTGGTTAGTCTTCTAGCAAATTTAGTATCCGGATGTACACTACTGCAGAGGGCCATTAGGATAAGTTTTTCGTCGGCATCTTGGACTGCGGCCGCTGCGGCGTTGAATCGGGTTAGATATCGTTGCACTGTCTCTCCGGGTTTCTGTTTGATATTAGATAAGGAATAAGCGTCCTTGGGTTGTTCCACATGAATGTGGAACTGGCTGATGAACTTTTCTTTCAACATTTCCCATGAGCTGATGGACCCTTGGGGTAGGTGGCAGAACCAGGAGGTAGCTAGATCTGCCAAGAATAGTGGGAAGCATTTACACAACACACCCTCTATTGCTCCGCTCATGAGCATATGCTGGGTGTATCTCTATAAGTGTACGACGGGGTCAGAGGTTCCCTTGTAAGGTTCCATTGTTGGCATTTTCCATTCCCGGGGGGTGATGGCAGTTTCGATATTGCGGGTGAAGGGGCTGGTTACCCTAGCGCCTATCCCCCGATCTCTTTGGTCCCGTTGGACGCATTCTCTGAACAATCGTGCCATCCTTTCATCAGAACTTGGAGCGGATAGAAATGAGTTTGGTTCTTCCCAGCGGGAATGATTCCGTCCAGATGACCTGTAGGGATGGTATCGTCTGTCACTCCTGACATTCTCCAATGGCTGCCTCTGGTCTTCTGGGGGCACGCTGGGGTCAGCCACAGTTGGCCCTTGCCTTGATCTTCCCCTGCTGGGTTCTGTTCTCCGCACTTCCTCGGGTCCAACTTCGGGCTGAACTCCAGCTCGGCCCGTCTATTGGTGTTTCCATGGTTAGATAGCATGACAGGCTCAGCTACATCCGACCCCTGCCTGGTACCTCCCCTGTTGGATTCGGTTCCAAGTGTTTCCTCGGGTCAGAATTCGGGCTGAGTCCGGCCTCGGCTCCTACCATTGTTGTTTCTGTTGTTAGCCTCTTCGAAGAAGAAAGACCTTTGTCGTCTCCTAGATCCTCCAGACCGGGACTCACCCCATGATTCAGTGTTGCGGTTGGATTCTTCAGCATCCCTTAAGCGTGACATGAGTTGGTCTACCAAGGCTTCTTGTTGAGATGCAAAGCGGTTAGTTACTTCAGCCACAACCCTGTCCAGATCCGTCCTTGTTATTGGTTGTTCCGCAGCAGGGGCTGTCGGATTTGCCTGATTTTCATTTGCTGTTGGAACCGGACGATTGTCTTGATCTCTGATTACTGGATCTGGGATACTACTAGTTGCAATGTTCTTTCCTTTGTTAGCATCCTTCTTCCGTCCGGGAGACATGTTTTCCAAGCAATGAACGTGTTGATAGGAAAGGGGTTGAGTGGGAGAAGCTGAAGCTTCGAGCTCCTTTCTCAGTGAAAGCACCAAAAATGTTTGCACAAAAAATGGGCAAACACCTCCAAGTCATATGGTTTAGTCGATTTTAAGTTTTTCTTAGTGATTTGGGTGATTTATGCAAATGTATAAAAAGCAGGGACTAAACTGTAAAAGACACACGGATTTATAGTGGTTCGGCCAGAACGTGCCTACGTCCACTTTATATGTTATTCTCCTTTTCTATTCAGATTACAAGTACAAAGCTTTGATTACAAGTAACTGAAAGTTGTTTGAAAGTTCTACCCGTGCTTGAGCTCTCAAACTTGTCTGCCATTGTTGTACCCCTGCCCCTCTATTTATAGAGCGAGGCTGGGGGCAGGGGTCTTGGATGTATATAGCTGCTGGTGGGCCTGGGCTGATGCAATCTGGCTTGGTAGTGTTGATTCGGTACGCCTTGGTCCGGTAGTACTGTGGTCCGGTAGTAGATGGTGGGAATAGGTTCTGCTTTGGTTGCACTTTGGTTCGGTGGTACATGGAAGTGGAGTTGGTTCGGCTAGAAAGGGAAGTGGAATTGGTTCGGCTGGGAAGGGAAGTGGAGTTGGTTCGGCTAGGAAGGGAAGTGGAGTTGATTTGGCTAGGAAGTGGGGTATGTTGGTCCGGTACCGAATGGTTCGGTGGCTTCCTCCTTGTGTTGGTTCGGTACCGAATGGTTCGGTGGCTACATCCTTATCCTGATTCGGTGGTGGTAGAAACGTACCCAACAGAACTTGTATGGATTAATGCTAACATTGCACTATTGCGTAGAGGGCAGTGTTAGCATTCCAATGGAAAGGGCTATATAAAGGTAAAACGTAGCCTTATGCCTCATCAACCAGGAAATTACAAAAATCGAGAATGAAATAGGGCCATCTGGGTCGCTCCCACTAGGATATGGTCATCCAAAATCTAGATTGGTTACTATCTGCTCATATATGCTTTGGGGCCCAAAGGAGGGTGATCATATTCAGTACTAGTAGTCAAATGGTAGGCTAGTCCTATGTGGCAGGGGTACAAGATGTTCTTGTCAAACCCGGTGCATTTTGTCTACGGAGGAACCATCGGAAGGTACTTCCTTACCGTGTCATAGTATGGATTCCATTCTATAATACGTGCCTTTATGGTTGAAGATGTATCCAACTATGCTGAAATGTGAGATGCTAGCATTTTAGCTATATTCATGTTTTACTTGAACCATTGGACATTATTATAATATCATTGGATTATGTGTGGCATGGTCTTACGAGATACCCGTGATTTTAAAAATGTTTTAAGGAAATAACTTGGTTGTTTTGAGTGTAATGACCCACCTTTTTGACCATCGAAAGTTGACACCGGACACTACTGCTGTGTTCAAATATCATGCATCCAATCGACAAATGGGTTGATTATTAGGGTAAATAAAAATAAAAGAATAGAGAGTAGAAAAATCAGAATCTCATTGCGAAATCGATGACATATGATATAACTAGGATAGAAAAATCTTCCACTCCAAAATAAAGAGTATATTAGAGTTAAAAACAAACCTTATCAGTTGGACAGTTATAAAATCCCAACCTTATAATTGTTGATATGGATACTATATAATACAGTAGGAAAATAAAACACTATGATAGGTGATTCGCCAGCTCCTCTCCAAGATCTTCATAACACCAAGGAAAAAATGGGAAAATACCCGGTCTGACCTAAGTATTATAATAAAATAACACCCGGATCAGTTTGGGAATACCAACGTGAGATAACTCAAATAATGGGGAATATATTAAAGTTCTGTGAGACCATGCCACTAATGCGGAATGGGTTTTTACCTCATAAGAATAACATCCATATATGCAAGAGTATAAATAAAGAACAGGAAAGAAATCCAAACATAGATGAACATTAAATAGTATTAAAACCAATCTTGAAAGAATAAGAAAACCAAACTGGACAAAATGGACAAACAAGGTAACAATCCAAACTTGATAGTTGGACAAAATAAAGTAACATTCCAAACTTGATAGAATGGACAAAATAAAGTAATAGTCCAAACTTGATAGAATGGGAAAAATAATACTTAAACACCTCAAAGAGCGGTTGACTCTTCTCGTTGCAATTTAAAGATAAATAGAATCAAAGGTTCGAATCAAATAAGTAAAGGAATATTTTCAACAAATAACTAGGAAGGTGCACTCACCTTGAAGCATACCTATAGTAATATACTTCTTAATAGCTCATACATTCTATGACACTTCTTGAGACCCTCCAAGCCAGACCTCGCTAAACCTTACCAAGAATCCGAATATTTTCACATCTAAGTGCACAACCGAATCCAATCTAGACAAGATGTGAAAATACCCTAATGGGAGCAAACTTATATAGCTTGGCCCCCTTTTGCACATCGGATTTAGTCATTTCCGACAAAGGATAACGAAGCTTAAAGAGAAGCAAATCGTTTTTAAGCTAACGATATACCATGAAGAAAGCTGAATCCGATAATTAATAAATCAACAATTGGGGATAATTAAAATTATCTTATATGGAAATCAAAAATCATATGTTTAACGCTACTCGTTGATGCCAAACAAATGCTATCTCTCGGTTGAAGTGGAAATCAGGCAAGTTGAGATAGTGTAACCTCTAGGCATCGCCTTATGACATTTTTAACCTCCGAGATAGAAAAGAGTCCAAGCCTCAATGTTTAGCATTGAAAGTATGACCAGATCCTTTCCATATAAACGATATCATTTACGGAATTATTTTCCATAATCGAGTTAAACTTTCACGTTTAGAACTAAACTTGTGCTTGATTTCCATATTATAGTATTGGTAAAACTCTTTGGGAAATACTTTTTGCTAAATGTTCTTTTATAAGGCAAAATTTATAATACTAAGTGTATTAGAACAAAGGTAAAAAAAATTTCATCAAAACATTGTTTACTATAAATCCAAACAATCTACACTTAGATTTATTTATAAATAATTCCTTTTAAAGGATTTTCTCATTTAAAACCATCATTTATAAATTTAAAACAATATTTATTACCTCAAAAGAAAATAAAAAATTAAATACCTTTATAAATTTAAAACAATATTGATTATCCCGAAAGATAATCAATCATATTTATAATCACTTTTTAAATAACAAATCCACTATCTTTAATAAAAATAGTTAATTATTACCAAACAATTTTATATTATCGACAGATTAACTTTAAAACCTTTATTAAATCGGTTTTTAATTTTAGAAACACTAAACCAATTAATTAATTTAAATAACTTTTATTATATTAGTTCATTTACTTTATCCCAATTATTAAATCGATTAATTTACTTTAAAAAGTCATTATTTAAAACAATTTATTAAATTCAAAGAATCATTAATTAGACTGAATGATAAACCTCGAACGTCATTAATTAAAACAATTAAATAAATTTTAAATTCCATTAATCAAAATAATTAATTAAGTTCAAATAATCATATATTAATTAGATTAATTAAATTTAAGCCTCATTGGTTAAAATAATAAATTAAAACATCATTTGTTAAAATGATTAATTAACTATAAATCATAATCAGTTAAAATGATTAATTAAATTTCAAAAGTCATTAGTTTTAAACAATTAATTAAATTTAAAGCAACTATTAATTAAATTATTAATTACATTCAAATATCGGAAATTCGAATGATTAATTAAAATCGAATATCATTAATTAAAATGATTAATTACTTTTCAATATCATTAAATAAAATGATTATTAATTTCAGAGATCATTAATTAAAATGATTAATGAAACTCCACTATCATTAACCAAAATAAAACTCAAATAATCATTAGCTAAAATGATTAATTAAATCCAATCTCATTTAAATCAAAAGATAAACCAATTCTAAACATCATTATTTAATTTGGTTAATTAATTCAAAATAATTACTTTAAATTATCATTAATAAAAAATGATTAATTAATTTTAAAATTTTATTTAATGATAACACAAGCTCAAGTTTAAAAACATACGCTAGATTTTTAAGGATGAATGTCAATAAACGACGGTATAGCGAAAATCGCTATAACAACACTTTAACAATTTAAATGGAATATCAAAATTTATTTCAGTTAAACATCAACATAATACCACAATGATGTAAATAATAATTATCGGCAAGAAGCCCTTCAGGGCCTCTCTATAAATTTTTCCTTAAAAAATAATGGTTATGGATAATATATATATATATATATATATATATATAATCATATGGGTTTATAATGATCTAATTAATATGTCATCCATTTTCCAAATGAAAATTCAACCAAACAATCAATCAAACAATCTAACTAACATCCAAGCAATCGATAATAGTTATAACATCATAGATACATTATATTAAAATTTAATGTGAGTTAAACACACATTGATTCCAGTTTCCGCCGAAGCATTCCGATTTAGACTAAAAAAATGGGTGTTTGATTTTAGTCAAAAATTCCACTATCTCCAAATCTAACCAAACCAACTCCATTGTGAAGACAATGTCCATATGATGAGTGTAATGCAATGAACGACGTCTAAATCCGACCTCGTACGCAAAAGTTATAGATTTTACAAGTTATTGATTAATTTAAATTAATAAATAACTAAACTACTCTATAATTACAACATTACCCCTCACCAATAGTTTTCTTCCTCAATGATTTAATATGCATAGCGATACAGTAACCAAACAACATGCATAAAAATGCAATGATACGGAGATACGCTCCGCTGATTGACGAACGGACAACGCCGTTGGCTCCCCCACCTCGAACTCCACTTACCTAACACCACAAATCGTGACATCACCAGGTCCTCCCCCTCCTCGCGTATGGTCGTGATCCCCCATAGGCCGTCGAACAACCCAAAACTCCGGCTAAAGCATCTACTTTTATCGCTAAACCCAACTCCAAGCTCTAAATTGCTGATCGACGACCACATCTATAGGAATTCCATACCCTAGCTCCAATACATCCATTGTCAAAAATAATTGATCCCTCAAAACACAGATGCGACTTACAATGCTCATACCAGAACAAAGCCGATGATTATATGAGTATAACGAATTGAGAAGTAGGACTTTTAGTTGAGTAATTATTTAGATTTTGATTTTTAAAGGTTTGAAAAACTACATTTTCTTATTTCCAAACAAGCTTAAGTAGAGCGAAGGGGTATAGAAGTGAGAACGTGGGTGGTATGGTCTCAACAATAAGGGTAAGGCCTAAATTATAGTGAATATATATATATATATATATATATATATATATATATTTGTGTGTGTGTGTGTGTGTATATGTTCAAAAATATCCAGCTCGACGCACTTAAAAATCTCGAACCCTAAATGTGGCATACCGCCTGGCATTCTATATGTTATACCCCTAATCCAAACACAATGGAACTAGTTTCGAGACTTAATTCGAACATATATAGAAGATAGTTTTTAAATTGAATTATTTTAAAAATTAATCGCTATGCATTTCGAGTTCGCACGACCAAACGATACGTCTGATCATAATGAAACTTGACAGTGTGTAATAATTTATTATTACGGATCCAACGAAACAAGTTACGTTGAAATCCAAGATAGTTCCCTGGAATGTTAATTTCACAAATTTAAATATCATTTTATATTTTCGATCCAATTATCGATATTTATCTGATCTACTGATATTTGTAAATAAATTTACAAATTGAATTCATCAATAATTTATTAATTAAAAGGAGTTAAATAAAATTATTAAATCCGTTTAATTGATATTCAGTTCTCAATTCATATTTAAACAATCCCTATATTTGAATTATATGCTATTAAATTCCACAATACAATTATTTAATCGTTTAAAATTAATTAAACATTCAAAATCAAATGATAAAAAAATTTAGGTTGTTACATTCTCTCCCCTTTAAAAGAATTTCTTCCTCAAAATTCCCAAGGAAGAAAATGTTTCCAAACCCTTAAGTTTAAAACTATTAATTAAAATGAGTTATTAAACTAACTAAATCTTAAAAATTTTGCTCAAATTTTTGGCAGCGTCTCCTTTTGCGTGGCTCAACAAGAACAACTACAAATTGCCTCTACGGCTCTAAACCAACCAAAGAAAACAAAAGCCAAGTGGCTTCCTATAATTGGGACATAAAATCATCAATCGATTTAAATTTCTAGATTTATTAGGCACCTTTTTGCATTTGGTTTATATTTTGACATGTAATTTAGTATCTCTATGCAAATATAGTCATTATCTCTATGCAAATGCAAGCGTGCAAGAAGTAAAGCAGAAATCTCTTGCTTCCCTATACATACATAATCAAAAAGAGATCAAGTGAAAAAAAGCAATACGATATAACTTTACATGCAAAAACTAGCATGCTATAATTCTACATGCAACTCTAGTATAAAATAAAGCTACATGCAACCAATAACAATATCACAATCATAGGCAATAAAACACAGAGAATATTCTGTAATGAATGCTTATGCATCCAATATTTTCAAAATATTAATTTAAAATTAAATGTCCAAGTTTTAAAATTCAAATATTTATTTTCAAATTTCTCAAATGGGGATTAAATTAAGATCAAAAATCAAAATGACAAAGAGGGAATTCCTCCTAATAAAGTATGGTGAAACTCTAGAATCAAAACAACATGAAGCATCCAGTGGTATTCCAGTTCCTCAAACAACATCAACTGCAGTGAATAAATATTATTTCTTTCCCATAATCTTCAAAATCCCTTTTTCAAAAATTACCAAGATTTATGTCTAAAAATAACAAATCAAAAATCTTGGTTTATAAATTTGAACTTTATAAACTATGTTATATAAGATCGCAAAATTAGTTAATCAAATTAAGTCAAATCAAGTCAATCAAGTTCCGTATAACACGATTAATCAATCAAGTTTAGTCAAATCAAATTCCGTAAGGAAAACTTATCACTTCACATTGTTTAAATGTCAAATAATTAACAAAAATATCTTAATTTTTGATTCACAACTTTCTCGAATGTCCAAAATTATAAATAATTCACTAAGTATACCATTTTGCTCAACAGATTTTGGCTATTGCTTAGAAGATTATCCAAATTCATTCAGACAAAATCGAAAGTTATATTCTAAAGTTATCGGTTTCTTAATTATACGAATTTTACCGAATCACTTAAATTTGCATTTACTATTTTATTCAATAATAAAATTATTTGTGAATTACTAAATTTTCACCTAATTTGAAAAATATTTTATATAATTTTTTCTTTACACAACATCAAATAATAACTTATTCTACTTTATTTACTTGTATAATACACTTCTATATCCTCGTAGTACTTACAAATTTTATTTTACTTTTCATAATTTAGGTAAAGATCTAATTAAAATTTGGGTCTTTATAACCCAGTCAACCTCTTTAATTTAGAGTGTTAGAATGAATGATATTTATAAGTTGACCAAATCAACAAATAGTTTACACTACTTAGATGTTTTAAACAATTATATGGTTTTAGTAAAACAATGTTTATCAAAATCTTCTTATTCAATTCAACCCAATTATCCTATTTCTAATTTATCCCTTTTTATCTAAGGTAAAATCTCATTTATCAATACTATCATTTATGAGAAATACGTTTTATTTTAAAGCCAATTCCCTTTAAGGGAACTTAAAAATTAAATACTCAGTTTTTAATTTCTAAACTCATTTTTGAAAGCATACTACATATATTTTTATATAGGATAAATTCAAACCATTTATTTATCAAAACCCGCTTTGGATTCATTCAGATTTGAACTCGTTTCAATCGCACAAGTTATAATTTACTATGAATTCCAAAATGTTTGCCTAAGCGAACATCTAACCGTCATTTAGAAAATTATTTTAGTTACCACAAAACTAATCTAAACGATTTCCTCATAATTATCCAAAATAATGCTTTTAATTTAAAATTTTACTTCCCTAAATATTTTTACTTTCAATTACTTCCAAAAATACTACACATTCCGACGATTGGCCAAGCAAATAAGTCACTATTTCATTTCTTAAAATTCTTTCTAAATTATTTTCAATTTTTTTGGGATTTAGATTTAATAATCCTTTTTAAACACATTTTACAAACTAAATTTATATAAAAATTCCTTTATATAAAAAACATTCATATTATAATAATTCTTCTTTATTATAATTAAATTTTCTGTAATATCTATTCTCTAGAGATCTTATCCTACCATTTAGATTATACTAAACAACTTTTTATCAAAGTTTAATCCTTAAGTCACCATTACTAAAAGGTGAATTTTAACTTAACATTCTCTCCGAACACCTTATAGTCAAATTGTGAAAATTAATTCACAAAGGGATTCATTTATAAATTCAAACAATAAATGCTTAACTATAAGCTAAACGCAGTAAATCCATAATCAAAAATCAACAAATGGAAATCAATGCTTCTAATTTAGTCAAGCATGACTGATCAAAAAATTGTGGTAATAAACAAATATTATCACATTTAAACAAACACACTCTATAACCCTATAAAGTTTTTAAAATTATTCCGTTATATATATAAAATATAATCCTAGGCAAAATATTTAATTTGCCAAATTTTTAAAAATTTCTATACCATGTCCATTGGCATTGTTCAAGTGTTTAGAAATCCCTATCAACACCATGGCATCCCACGTCTCGACCAGAATTCATAAAAACACAATAGACCAATTAACATAATGTGTTTTATAACATTAAAAAATATGCTCTCCAATATATAATACTCTCAAACTTATCCTAGGGTGTCGCTTACCCAATCTCTAATGAACTAGACCTTACTGAAGCCTAGGTTCTTGTTGAACCTTGCGCTCTAATACCATAGTGTAATGATCCACCTTTTTCACCATCGAAAGTCAACACCGAACACTACCATTGTATTCAAATGTCACGCACCCAGTCGACAAAAGGGTAGAATATTGGGGTAAGTCAAAAGAAAAGAATAGTGAACAGAGAAAATCAGTATCTCACAGCGGAATTGATGACATATAATATAACAAGGACCATAAAAACTATTACTTCAAAAATATAGAGTATATCAAAGTTAAAAACAAACCTTATCAGCTGGACAGTCATAAATCCTGACCTTACAATTGTGGATATGGACACTATATAATATAGAGGGAAAGTAAAACACTACAATAGGTGATCCTCCAGCTCTTCTCCAAGATCTCCATAACACAAAGGACAACCTGAAAAAAATACTTGATCTGACTAAAGCATTATAATAAAATAACACCCGGATCAGTTTGGAAATACTGATGTGAGACAACTCAAATAAAGGGGAATATATTAAAATTCCGTGAGACCATGCCACTAACGCGGAATGGGTTTTTACCTCACAAAAATATTATTCATATAGGCAAGAGTTGAAATAAACAATAGGAAACAAATCCAAACATAAATGAGCATTAAATAGTATTAAAAACCAATCTTGAAAGATTGAAAATAATCCGAGCAAAATCCAAACTGGACGGAATGGATAGCAAGGTAACAGTCCAAACTTCATAGAATGGACAAAATAAGGTAACAGTCCAAACATAACAGTCCAAACTTGATAGAATGGACAAAATAACGTAACAGTCCAAACTTGATAGAATAAACAAAATCAATATTTAATGTAACGGCCCGAAAAAATTTCGACCCTAAAAATCGACACTTATACGTCCACTGTATAGAATGCCGAACAGTCGAGTGTCGAAAATTCCAGACTGTTAGGGTTTAGAAGTAAAGAGATAGAAGAAGAAATAGAAACAACAGCACATAATCTCACAATCGCAGCGGAACAAAATATAATATGAAATAATAGCATCTACACAAAGAAAAGCTGTAGCTGTCAATATACATACAAGTTATCAGAGTACAACATCATCAAATAAAACTGGATATTTATTATAACTTGTCCCTAAATACTGTCTATACAGTCTATAATACACAGCGAAATATAATCAACACGTCTCTGCCATCCAACTCATCTCCTGAGCTCCAGAATGTCCTAGCCTGAAAATCTGTAATACCCGGTCTGACCGGAGCATTACAATAAAGTTACACCCGAGTCAGGCTGGAAACCAGTGTGAGTAAACCTATTTAATATGAAATACTTAAGTAATATAAACTTTTTTAAAACCAGGGTAACTCGTATGTTACTACGAATTTTCATCTTGTTACAGCCAAACACTTGTTCCACAAATCCATTGATATTTAAAATAATTTCTAAGTACCGTTACTTAATTTAAATAGTCAGTTTTACTTAATTCTATTCAATTCCAACCTATTAGACTCTATAATCAAATCCGTAGAGATTTATAGTGCTTATTTAATCGAAATGGTTTTCCAGATATCACCAATATCCGGCCAGGCCTCTTCGAATCCAAGTAACAAGTTTAAATTGGTAAAATGTTTAAAATAAAACAATTTATTATTTAGTGACAATTAAATTCGGGAATTTATTATGGATTTTTATTTCAAGGAAACGTAATATTATCTCAATCCAATTATTTTAAACTTGTTTAACCACCCGATAGTGCAGACAAGAATAATTGAAACGAATATCAAATGTAGATAAGCAAAGATATAGATCGTTTAATAACCAATATCAAGATGATCCACTCCTTAGGGTTTTACTGATTTTACTTAGCCGGTTCCATTTTTATTTTTATCCAAACTAATTTCAAATTAACCTATTTAATAAATTATAAAATCTCATTAATTACCCACAAGTTTAGTCAAATAATGCTATAATTAATTATCATTTAAATTATAAAATATTATTAAGCTTTAAATTTCGGGTTTTAAGCTGAAAATATATTTTCGTTAAAGAAGAATAATTATCGTAGAGATGCATATATTCCATTCCTTCTCTCCTTTTCCCCTTTTTTCTCCTTTACTTCCTACTTTTATTTTCTTTTCCCTTTTATTTCCATTTTTCTTTCTAGTTTTCTTCCCTTATTTTTTTTCTGCTCTCTTCTTTTTTACCTTTCTTCTTATTCTATTTTCTTTTTTTCTTTTTTTCCCCTGGCCCAGAACCCGGCCCACTCTGTAACAACCCGCATATTTATCGATTTTATATTTAAATATTTTATTTAAATATTTTATCGATACTCGGAATTTTGTCCGAAAAGCTATTTTTTGCTTACGGTCGATTAGGACTCGGGACCACTTCCATTGAGTTCAAAATGCCGTTTGCAACCTTTTTGAGTATAACCTTCGATGTGTTTGGAGTAAGTTGAATTTTGCTACCTTTTCACTTAGGGCTTTGGGTTGGGTTCAGCCCACTAGCCAACTTAATACCCCAAACTGAACCACTCCTCTTCATTCACTCCCTCTTCCTCTACTTTTCAGTTCTAAAGAGATTAATGGTGAGTGGAATGGGAAATTAAAACTCCAAACCCTAGTTTTCTTTTGCAAATCAAGCTCTAGCTCCAAACTAATAGAAGAAACTTTTGTAAGCCTTCTCTTCATCTTCTCCAACTCTTTCTCCATTCAATTTTAAAAATTTCCTAAACCTTATTTAGGAAATGTTTCTCCTTTAAGCATAGATTCAAGCTTGTTGGGTTGGAATTGAAGAGTGGTTGTTCTTGTCATTGCTCTATAGCTTCTTCTCTATTGATTTTGTGAAAAGGCAAGATTTTTATCTCACATCTAAGCCTATATTTACCTTCGATTGTTAGGTATGAATTCCTAACACTTATTCTTGTGCAATTGCTTTTGGTTTGGAATGATTTGGTGAATATTCCAATTTTTAGTGTTTTGGGTTCAATTCTTTAAGAATCATAGCTTTGATGTCTTGATCATGTTTTTGGTGATGAATCGAAGAGCTTCTATGGCCGGGTAGTCGATGGCGTAAATCCTTAGTGCCGTTGCTCGACCGATTGCAATTCGGAAGGGATTGGCATTCATTAGTTAGGCATGCGAGTGCTGGCAACAGGGTCCGGCCGACCGAGCTCTGTAGCCGGCCGACCGACCTGCTATCCGAGCGCTTCCTGCCTCTGTTTTGGAAGTGTAGGTTACAGGCTCCGGCCGACCGAGCTCAGGTTCCAGTCGACCGACCTGCTACCCGAGCCATTCCACCTTTGGTTCAGTCAACCGACTCAGGGAGTCCGGTTGACCGACCTGCTCCTATTTGCCAATTTTGCCTATATTGTCTATTTTGTTGAATTTCCAACTTTAATCGATTCGTGTTGTTTCGCTTCTGTTGTTATCATTTATTATCGACTTTTGATGACATTTTCTTTGGGAATTTTCAAAATATCCATTTTGATGGATTTGATATCGATTTCGTTGGATTTTATTCACGTCTTCGAATGTGAATTTCGGTGATTGATTGTTTTACAATCATTTTTGTGATTTGTCACTTTAAAAATATAAAGGTTTCTATACTAGTAGTAAATATCAAAACTCTTTCATCAAAATGATTTCAACACTTTTTCAATACAAAGCTCATTTATTAAAACCGTTTTCCAATCTATTAGTATATACAAACCTTTACCTCACTCCTATGAGAAATCTAATTAAACGACTTAGTAAAACAAGTGGTATGAAACGTTTGCGTTTACTTCGTTGGTTAATTCTTGGACTTGTCCGATTGAATCTCTTGTGACAATTTTCTAGTGGAGATCTACAATTTGTTCGTAAATATTTGAGTTAAGCTAGTGGTTATGGGACATGAGGCTAAGCTCATATATTTACTAGCTTAGAGTAATTGACACTTTCTTGATGATCATTGAGGGTCATTTTTGTGATTATGACTAGCAATATGCTATGTTCTTTGTCCACGTAGGGGACAGTACCTCGTTTTATTGAGTTTCGTCTCATTTTTATTATAGGCTAACGACCTATTTATTTCTTGGGGTTTCGACCCAATTTTTGTGGGCTAGCGACCCATGTTTTTATGGAGTTCGGATTTTCGGGCGTACCGTTGTACTACGTCGTTGTTTCAAATTTTATGAGTTTCGGGTTCTTCGGGCGTACCGTTGTACTACGTCGTTGTTTCGAACTATTCGAGTTTCTGGTTCCTCGGGCGTACAGTTGTACTACGTCGTTGTACCGGCTCTTTGGTTAGCGACCATGCGATAGCGTCCCGTTTTGTGATACACGTGTCGGTGAGTTTTCATGTTCCCGTTTTGTGATAGGCCTCCCCCTTTTCGTGATTTATCGTTTCTACGATCATTTTTGTGGTTCCTGGATTTCTATTGATGAATTCTAGAATTTGAATTTCACCAATTTTATGATTGGCATTTATATGTTGTCAATATTTGTGGCTTGGTGAATGAAATAAGGAGTATGACATTCTTTTGATCTTTGAGAAGATTTGTGTGATATTGATTAATCTCTCGTTGATTTTCAATTACTTATTTATCACAGCTTGGCATTGTGATTATTATATGTTTAGTCATATCTCTTATTCTATATCATTTCATCTGATATATATAGCTAGACTGATCTGTTTATTATTTTCTTATTAAATAATACTCGGGTCAGACCGAGATGTTACAGGTGCTTCTGCTTGACTTCACTTCTAGGATTATCATCCTGACTTTTGGCTAACTACTTAGATTAGTAGTTTTTGTTGTATACCTTTGAGATATAGACTCCTTGATGTATACATATTCTTTTGTCTTGCTCTTGTAACCATTCTTTTGTGATATTGTGGTTCTTGTTTGACCACAACTCTGATGTAAACTTTCTTGTGTTATATTCATATCTTTTTCCGCCTTTGTGATATGAATTATCTGTGACTGATTTGTGTTATGTTTATTTCTATATTTGTTTCCAAAGACATTATAGCCACTGTGTAGTAGCTTTGAGTTTGTGTTGGTATGTCGGATTTCCTCTTGACAAGAACGAATGTTATATTTTATCTGGCATATCGGTACTTGCACAAAGCAATTATACAGATGGTCGCTCCTCAACAGCCTTATTCTCCGTGCTAGTTGACGGCATTACACCATAGTGTCCTTGGCTAGCGTGGGTATAGAGGTGAGGCGTCACAGCTTGGTATCAGAACCAAACTTCGGAACAATGTAGAATAATTTAACAAGGATCATCGTCCTAAGTCCTTCTTAGGATTCATGCCTTAGGATTTAATTCGAGTCTTCGTACCGATTCATCCTATTTTCTTTATGATTCCTTGTTTTATCTATCAATATTGGTTGATATTCATTTGGTGAATAACCTTTTTCTTCTTCTTTCTTTCTTTCTAAAGGAAGATAAATGGTTAGACCTGGCCATCCCAGCGCCGGTCAATCTAGTGCTACTCCCCAAGATGGAGTTTTTATGTCTGCCCAGCACCTTCTTGATCTAGTAAAGAATGCTCAAGTAGCCGGTTCTAATTTGGAACCAACTCATCCTAAGTCTGGATTTGCACGCTTGTGCAACGATTATACCAACTTGGGTGGGAAACCATTCATGGGGTCTGAAAGTATTATTGAAGTACAGGCTTGGCTGAGATCATGCGATCGAATCATTTCTCGCATGAATCTTATTGATCTTCACCGAGTTCAGGTGGCCTCTAGTATGCTCCAAGAAAGAGCATTAGATTGGTACGAGCTTATGATTTCTGAAATTATTGAAGCAGATCTTACTTGGGAGAAATTCCGAGAGCGCTTCGAGTTAAAATTCGTACCAGAAGCTGAGAAGGTGACTTTGGCTCGCCGCTTTATTGGCCTTGTTCAAGGTGAATCTTCTGTGACAGACTATGTCGCATCTTTTGAATCTCTTTCTAAATAAGGGGTTGAATACATTGATACCCCATTGAAGAAAAATCAGAGATTCGTCTATGGCTTGAATAGAAACCTCAAGAATCCATTACTTCTAAAGCTATAAGTTTCTTTTGATCAACTTGTTGATATCGCTCTTCGACTTGAAGAGGCAGATAAAGAAAGTGATGCAGATGTTGTGGGTGCCAAACCATAATTCAACCACAACAAGAAAAGGCCTATTAAGTTCAAGGGGTCTTATCCCAACAAGAAAGGGAAGCAAGCAATTCCGGTAGCAAAAGCTTCTGCCCCAAGTGGTGGGCAATCCTACGATTGTGGTTCTAAGGACCATTATGCGAACAAGTGTCTGAAACCTCTCTTTTGTCGCTATTGCAAAAGTTCTGACCATTATTTATCTTCTTGTCCCAAACTTCAAGGTAGGAAGGAGGGAAAGCTTAATGTTGCTAAAGCCCCTGGAAACACATCTCGTGGAAAAGGTATTTCTCATTCTATCCTTGATGGCATTATTATGTTTCATGATCAACCCATTTGAGTTCTTTTTGATACGGGTGCATCCCACTCTTTTATTTCAAAAGAACTTATTGATACTTTTTCTTTGGATGTTTTGTGTTTAATAACTTCTTTGAGAATTGCGAATCCGGTTGGTGGATCCGCAATAATCAGTTTATTGTGTAAAGATGTCTAGATTATTTTGTGTGATCTTTCTTTCCGTGCCGACTTGCATGTTATGCGCTACTTAGGCTTTGCAATGATTTTGGGAATGGATTGGCTTAACCGTTATGAAGCTCTTATCCAATGTCCTGAGCGGACTATTCATCTTCGACATCCTCAATCTGTTAAGCAGATTTCTATTGACCTTAAAGATTCGGATTCCAGCTTGGTTGCATCTTTATATTCTTTAAATCCTCATGATGACGATAATGATGATGAGGAAGATATTATTTCTCTTATTCACGTTGTTCATGAATTTTCCGACATATTTGAGCCCATTTTAGGATTACCACCTAAGCGAGCAATTGAGTTCAGAATTAATCTCATCCCTGGAGCTCAACCTATTTCTCATCCTCCTTATCGGTTGTCCAATAAAGAAAATGAGGAGATGCGCAATCAATTATCCGAATTGGAGACGAAGCAATTTATTGGCTCTAGTTCCTCTCCTTCGGGAGCTTCGGCTATTTTTGTGAAGAAATCTGATGGCACATTTAGGCTTTGCGTTGACTACCGCAAGCTTAATGATCTTACTATCAAAAATAAATATCCTTTACCTTGGATTGATGATCTATTCGATCAATTTACTGGTGCTAGAGTCTTTTCACAATTGGACTTGGCAACCGGTTTTCATCAGTTTCGTATTGCAGAAGATAGCATTCCTTTAACTTCGTTCCATACTCGATATGGATCTTATGAATGGCTTGTTATGCCATTTGGTTTGACAAATGCTCCGGCTTATTTCCCTGACCTTATGAATAGAGTTTTCAAAGACTTCCTCGATCCATTTGTTCTCACCTTTATTGATGATATTCTTGTGTATTCTAAAACCGAGGAGGAGCATAAAAAGCATCTTCGGATTATGTTGGAAACTCTTAGGAGCAATTAATTGAAAGAAATTTTTTCTAAATGCCACTTTTGGCAATCTTGTGTGAAGTTTCTCGGTCATATTATTTCCGAATCCGGAATTTCAGTGGATCCTTCAAAGATTGAAGCTATTCAAAATTGGAAGAGATCGGAGAGTGTGACGGAGATCCGTAGCTTCCTTGGATTGGCAGGTTATTACCGCTGTTTCATAAAGGACTTTTCTAAAATTTCCATGCCTCTTACTAGTTTGACAAAGAAAGGTGTTAAATACATTTGGTCGGACAAATGTGAAGCTTCTTTTCAGAAATTAAAAGAACTCCTTTCTGATGCTCCTATTATTGTTATTCCCGAGGGGAATCGAGATTTCGTTGTTTATACCGATGCTAGTCGCGTTGGTTTGGGTGCGGTTCTTATGCAAAGAGAACATGTTATTGCTTATGCTTCTAGGCAATTGAAGCCTGCTGAGACTAGATATGCCACTCATGATTTAGAGCTCGCAGCTATTGTTTTCGCCCTTCGCATTTGGCGTCATTATCTTTGGGAGAAAAATTTATTCTTTACACCGATCATAAATCTTTGAAGTATCTATTTTCTCAAAAGGAACTAAATTTGCGTCAACAACATTGGCTCGAATTCCTTGCATCTTATGATCTTGATATTCTTTATACTTCCGGAAAGGGAAATCGTGTTGCCGATGCACTTAGTCGCAAGTAACAAGCGGTTGTTTCTATGATGATATCCGAATGGAACGATCTCGGGGTTTTATCCACTTGTGAGATTCGAGATAGTATTTCCGATTTATGTTCATCTCTTGTTTTATGTAGCCTTGAGGCTCATCCTTCTCTTTTTGACCGCATTCTTGAAGCTCAAAAGCTAGATCCCGAATTGGCTCTTCTTGGCCAAAATTTTAGGGATAAACTTGATATTGAAGTTTTGAAAGACTTTGATATTGATTCTCGTGGCAGTATTCGAAAATTTGGTAGACTTATCGTGCCAAATAATATTGATCTTCGTAAAGACATTTTAGAAGATTCACATCGTTCTAAATTTACCATTCATCCTGGTAGTAGTAAAATGTACGCGGATATGAAGCGACTTTATTATTGGGAGGGAATGAAATCTGATATTGCTAACTTTGTTAAGTGTTGCATGACTTGCCAACTCATTAAGGCCGAACATCCAAGGCCTGGTGGGTTATTGCAACCTTTAGAAATTCCAATTTGGAAGTGGGATCAAATTTCCATGGATTTATAGACGGCCTTCCCCGTTCTAGTTCAGGTCATGAGAGCCTATGGGTGATAGTTGATAGACTTACTGAATCCGCCCATTTTATTCCCGTTCGGTCCAATCGGACCGTACCTCTTTTGGCCAAACTCTTTATTAAATAAATTGTTAAATTGCATGGAGTTCCTACTTCTATTGTTAGTGATCGTGATCCATTGTTTACTAGTGGATTTTGGAAGAGTCTTCAAAAAGCTTTGGGAACGAAGCTTAATTTTAGCACCGCTTATCATCCTCAGTCCGATGGACAAACTGAGCGTGTGAATCAAACTCTTGAAGATCTTCTTCGTGCATGTGTTTTTGATTTTGGTGGAAGTTGGGAAGATCACATTTCTCTTGTTGAGTTTTCTTATAATAATAGCTTCCAATCTAGTATTGGCATGGCTCCTTTTGAAGTACTCTATGGAAAGCCATGCTGTTCTCCTTCTTGTTGGCTTGAGGCCGGTGAGAAACTGGTTTTAGGTCTAGATTTTATTCGAGATTCCACAGAAAATATTGATCTTATTCGTCATAGGATGAAAGAAGCCCAGAATAGACAAAAATCCTATGTCGATCACCGGAGAAGGAAATTAGAATTTTCTGTGGGAGATCTTGTGTTTATCCGTGTTTCACCTATGAAGGGTGTTGTACGTTGCAGTCAATTGGGAAAGTTAGCACCTCGATATATTGGTCCATTTTCCATCACCGAACGTATTGGTTCCGTGGCTTATCGTCTTTTATTACCGGCTCAATTTTCTGCTATTCATGACGTATTTCACGTTTCTCAATTACGGAAGTGCCTTCGAGATTCCGATTCTATTAGTGAGCCAGGTGCTGTGGAAGAAATTGAAGTTTCACATAATTTAACTTATGAGCAACATCTTATTCGTATTATTGCTTCGGAGGTCAAGCGCCTTCGAAATAAAGATGTTCCGCTTGTTAAAGTTCAATGGTCCTCAAATCCTAAGGATTGCTCTTGGGAATCTAGAGAATTCATCGAGCGAACACATCCAGACTTACTTTCTCGTGCTCTTTGAGGTGAACTTCTTATTTCAAATTTCTTTTTTGTTGAATATGCTTTTTTGGTTGTTACTTTATATTTTCTTATTAAATATTGTGAGGACGCAATTTCTTTAAGGAGGGGAGTGTGTAACAACCCGCATATTTATATTTAAATTTTTTATCGATACTCGAAATTTTGTCCGAAAAGCTACTTTTTGCATACGGTCGAATAGGACTCGGGACCACTTCCATTGAGTTCAAAATGCCGTTTGCAACCTTTTTGAGTACAAGCTTCGATATGTTTGGAGTAAGTTGAATTTTGCTACCTTTTCACTTAGGGCTTTGGATTGGGTTCAGCCCACTAGCCAACTTAATACCCCAAACTGAACCACTCCTCTTCATTCACTCCCTCTTCCTCTACTTTTCAGTTCTAAAGAGATTAATGGTGAGTGGAATGGGAAATTAAAACTTCAAACCCTAGTTTTCTTTTGCAAATCAAGCTCTAGCTCCAAACTAATAGAAGAAACTTTGGTAAGCCTTCTCTTCATCTTCTCCAACTCTTTCTCCATTCAATTTCAGAAATTTCCTAAACCTAATTTAGGAAATGTTTCTCCTTTAAGCAAAGATTCAAGCTTGTTGGGTTGGAATTGAAGAAAGGTTGTTCTTGTCATTACTTTATAGCTTCTTCTCTATTAATTTTGTGAAAAGGTGAGATTTTTATCTCACATCTAAGCCTATATTTATCTTCGATTGTTAGGTATGAATTCCTAACACTTATTCTTGTGCAATTGCTTTTGGTTTGGAATGATTTGGTGAATATTCCACTTTTTAGTGTTTTGGGTTCAATTCTTTAAGAATCATAGCTTTTATGTCTTGATCATGTTTTTGGTGATGAACCGAAGAGCTTCTATGGTCGGGTTGTCAATGGCGTAAATCCTTAGTGTCGTTGCTCGACCGATTCCAATTCGGAAGGGATTGACATTCATTAGTTAGGCATGCGAGTGCTGGCAACAGGGTCCGGCCGACCGAGCTCTGTAGTTGGCCGACCGACCTGCTATCCGAGCGCTTCCTGCCTCTGTTTTGGAAGTGCAGGTTACAGGCTCCGGCCGACCGAGCTCAGGTTCCAGTCGACCGACCTGCTACCCGAGCCCTTCCACCTTTGGTTCAGTCAACCGACTCAGGGAGTCCGGTTGACCGACCTGCTCCTATTTGCCAATTTTGCCTATATTGTCTATTTTGTTGAATTTCCAACTTTAATCGATTCGTGTTGTTTCTCTTCTGTTGTTATCATTTATTATCGACTTTTGATGACATTTTCTTTGGGAGTTTTCAAAATATCCATTTTGAGGGATTTGATATCGATTTCTTTGGATTTTATTCACGTCTTCGACTGTGAATTTCAGTGATTGATTGTTTTACAATCAATTTTGTGATTTGTCACTTTAAAAATATAAAGGTTTCTATACTAGTAGTAAATATCAAAACTCTTTCATCAAAACGATTTCAACACTATTTCAATACAAAGCTCATTTATTAAAACCGTTTTCCAATCTATTAGTATATACAAACCTTTACCTCACTCGTATGAGAAATCTAATTAAATGACTTAGTAAAACAAGTGGTATGAAACGTTTGCGTTACTTCGTTGGTTAATTCTTGGACTTGTCCGATTGAATCTCTTGTGACAATTTTCTAGTGGAGATCTACAATTTGTTCGTAAATATTTGAGTTAAGCTAGTGGTTATGGGACATGAGGCTAAGCTCATATATTTACTAGCTTAGAGTAATTGACACTTTCTTGATGATCATTGAGGATCATTTTTGTGATTATGACTAGCAATATGCTATGTTCTTTGTCCACGTAGGGGACAATACCTCGTTTTATTGAGTTTCGTCTCATTTTTATTATAGGCTAACGACCTATTTATTTCTTGGGGTTTCGACCCAATTTTTGTGGGCTAGCGACCCACGTTTTTATGGAGTTCGGATCTTCGGGCGTACCGTTGTACTACGTCGTTATTTCGAATTTTACGAGTTTCGGGTTCTTCGGGCGTACCGTTGTACACTACGTCGTTGTTCTGAACTATTCGAGTTTCTGGTTCCTCAGGTATACCGTTGTACTACGTCGTTGTACAGGCTCTTTGGATAGCGACCATGAGATAGCGTCCCGTTTTGTGATACACGTGTCGGTGAGTTTTCATGTTACCGTTTTGTGATAGGCCTCCCCCTTTTCGTGATTCATCGTTTCTACGATCATTTTTGTGATTCCTGGATTTCTATTGATGAATTCTAGAATTTGAATTTCACCAATTTTATAATTGGCATTTATATGTTGTCAATATTTGTGGCTTGGTGAAAGAAATAAGGAGTATGACATTCTTTTGATCTTTGAGAAGATTTGTGTGATATTGATTAATCTCTCGTTGATTTTCAATTACTTATTTATCACAGCTTGGCATTGTGATTATTATATGTTTAGTCATATCTCTTATTCTATATCATTTCATCTGATATTTATAGCAAGACTGATCCGTTTATTATTTTCTTATTAAATAATACTCGGGTCAGACCGAGATGTTACAGGTGCTTCTGCTTGACTTCACTTCAAGGATTATCATCCTGACTTTTGGCTAACTACTTAGATTAGTAGTTTTTGTTGTATACCTTTGAGATATAGACTCCTTGATGTATACATATTCTTTTGTCTTGCTCTTGTAACCATTCTTTTGTGATATTGTGGTTCTTGTTTGACCACTACTCTGATGTACACTTTCTTGTGTTATATTCATATCTTTTTCCGCCTTTGTGATATGAATTATCTGTGACTGATTTGTGTTATGTTTATTTCTATATTTGTTTCCGAAGACATTATAGCCACTGTGTAGTAGCTTTGAGTTCGTGTCGGTATGTCGGATTTCCTCATGACAAGAATGCAAGTTATATTTTATCTGGCATATCAGTACTCGCACAAAGCAATTATACAGATGGTCGCTCCTCAACAGCCTTATTCTCCGTGCTAGTTGATGGCATTACGCCATAGTGTCCTTGGCTAGCGTGGGTATAGAGGTGGGGCGTCACACACTCCCCCTCCTTCTCCCCTCTTTTCTTTTATTCCCAGTATTCCTTTCCTACCTTCCCTATTTGACCTGCACCGGAAACACACCGTGCACGTGCACGCATTAACGAAACATCGCCATCCACCTCTGACCCCCATCGCTCATCACCTTCGACCTCCAAACCCCTTAGTCTTCCCAAATCTCCATGACACCACCTAATTAGAAAACGAACCCAAAAACCCATCACCAGGAAATACGACCAACACTTAACCTTGCCTCAACCCGCCCTCTATGACCACCGGGGTCCAACCCACGACGTCGGAAGCTTCACCTACCTCTTCTCTACCTTTTTCCCCTACACCGCAGCCTTGAATCGCCATCACGACGCCGCAGTTCACCAACGACCAAAACTAGCCTTAAACCCTACTTCTTTCCTGATCGACCACCACGCCGATCCGCAAGACACCATTCCATTTTTCCCTCACTCTCCTTCCACTCCAGCTTCTTCTGACCAAAAGCCCAACCCTCCACCATGACTAAATCGCCGCAAATTGGTCACAGTCCAATCTATGTTCAACTCCCCCATCCTCTTTTACACAACTAAAAGTTTTGAAATGTCCCCTAAAATACATCATTCCTCATGGAAATCAAGGCTATATAAACCAAAAGTCAAAACAGGATGTTCAAAATTTTTTCACATAGGTTTGACTTACTGTAAATATTACTTTTACCTCCCTATACTGGATAAAATTTAATAAAGCAATTTTTTAAATAAAGCCTAATCACAAAAAACATTTTTCCTTTTGACCTTCTAACCCAAATCTAGCTTAGATTAAGTGATTGGAATTTTTGAAGTCAAAACCTGGCCTTTGTTCTAAATATACAGGCAGTGTAAATAAGAAGTGTTAAACAGACTTGTGGATTATCTAATTATAGTATTTAACATATATTCGTAGGCACGGATCAAGGATGCATTCTAGGGTCACAGTTATATGGATATCTATATACTTATATATGATCGCTCAAAAACAAGGGTAAATATTTACTCGCAGATTTGATTGAATAGAGGACACTGGCTCTTGAAAACTGATGCTTACTTGGATTTGGTTTTGATCTTCTTTTGTTTCAGTTGAGTTTTTTTGCTTTAAGTTTTTTTTAAATGTAGTGATGTTTTTATCTCTTTGTTATAATTTGTTCAAATAAAAGAAACTTAACAGAGGGTGGAGATATAAGTAGAGAAGGGTAAGCTGCCTCTGCATACATTAAGTTTTTTACTTTTCTTTTAATTTTATATATCTTTTCTTTGTTGATCAGAGATTCCTTTTTGGCCAGATCTGATTTCATATAAAAGTTTTGATGTATTATATGCTTGATGAGATGGCATTTATTATATGTGTCCCCTCTTATGTTTACATGCATATCCATTCTTATGTATATACATTTCTCATACATATGTATACAAGTATTTCTTTGTCTTGCCTTATATACATATAAATATATTCAATTATTACCATAATTAATTTTATGTGTTTTATTTATGTTCCATACAACAATGTAAGTCACTTATATACTTTCATTCCTATTTAAACATATATTTTTATTTTTTATTTCAAGCTTAAGTATCATCACCTAATTAATATTCATCTCTACATATATATTTATATTAAGTGTTGATATGATAGGGTTTTATTTTTAAATATTCTTGAGATTTTTTTTCTTCTGAATTCCAATTCATAGTCTTCTTTCAAAATACATATGTGTATATATAAATAAGTAATCAATAGCCAGAATAAAATATTTATTTCCTATAAGATTTATCACATCCAGAGATTTTATAATTCAACATTTATTATAGTTTTAAATAAATTTATATATATCCAGATACCTTACATACTAGAAACTCATCTATTCGACTTATAAAGTCAATATTCCAATGTTTAATTTAGTTAATTACCCGATTAACAAACGTCTGAAAACCCAGGTGGTCACACTTAAATACCACGAAGAGTGTTTGACTCTTCTCATTGAAATTTAAAGATAAAGAGATTCAAAGGTTCGGATCAAATAAAAAAAGGAAAATTTCCAACAAACGACTAAGATGGTGCACCCCCTTGAAGTATACCTCTAGTAATATACTTCTAAGAAGCTCATATACTCCATGACACTTCTCGAGACCCTCCAGGCTGGACCTAGCCAAACCTTCCCGAGAATCCTAATATTTTCACTTCTAATTTCACAACCGAGTACAATCTAGATGAGATATGAAAATAACCTAATGGGAGTAACCCTACATAGCTTGGCCCCCTTTCAACCTTTGGATTTAGTCATCTCCGGCAAAGGATAACAAAGCTCAAAGAGAAGCAAATCATTTTTAAGCTAATGATACATCATGAAGAAAGCTGAATCTGATAATTCATAAATCAGTTATCGGGGATAATCAAAATGATCGTATATGGAAATCAAAAATCATATATTTAACCCTACACATTGATTCCAAATAGATAGGGTTACCTCTAGGCATCACCCTGATGATGTTTTTAAGCTTAGAGATAAAAATGAGTCCAATCCTTAATGTTTAGCATTAAAAGTACGACTAGATCCTTTCCATATAAGCGATATCATTTATGAAATTATTTTTCCATAACCGAATCGAACTTTCACCTTTAAAACTAAACTTGTGCTTGATTTCCATATTACGGTATTGGTAAAACACTTTGGAAAATACCTTTTTTTAAATGTTCTTTTATAAGATAAAATTTAAAATACTAAGTATACTAAAACAAGGGTTAGAAAAAAATGTCGCTAAACATTGTTTACTATAAACCTAAACAATTTACACATAGTTTTATTTATAAATAATTCCTTTTAAATGATTTTCTCACTTAAAACCATCATTTATAAATTTAAAACAATATTTATTACCTTAAAAGAAAATAAAACAACTTAAATACCTTCATAAATTTAATTTTGATTATCCCGAAAGATAGTCAGTCAAATTTATAATCTTTTTTTAAATAACAAATCCATTATCTTTAGTAAAATAGTTAATTATTACTAAACATTTCTATATCATCAGTAAATTAACTTTAAAACTTACTAAACCAGTTTGCTAATTTTAAAAACACTAAACTAGTTAATTAACTTAAAACACTTTTATTATATTAGTTAATTTACCTTAATCACTACTATTAAATTAATTAGTTAACTTCAAATATTATTAATTAAAAAAATTATTAAATTCAAAGAATCATAAATTAGAATGAATGATAAATCTCAACATAAGTAATTAAAGCGATTCAATAAATTTTATATGCCATTAATCAAAATAATTAATTAAGTTCAAATAATCATAAATAAATTGGATTAATTAAAATCAAGCCTCATTAGTTAAATGATTAATTAAAACATCATTTGTTAAAATGATTATCTAATTATATACTACCATCAATTAAAATGATCAACTAAATTTCAAAAGTCACTAGTGTTAAACGTAATTAAATTTAAAACAATTATTAATTAAAATTATTAATTACATTCAAATATCATAAATTTAGATGATTAACTAAAATTAAATAACATTAATAAAAATAATTAATTACTTTTAAATATCATTAATTAAAAGGATTATTAATTTTAAATATCATTAATTAAAATGATTAATTAAACTCTAATATCATTAACTAAAATAATAATTAAACTTAGCTAGTCATCAGTTAAAATGATTAATTAAATCAAGTCTCATTTAAATCGAAAGATAAACCAATTTTAAACATTATTAATTAAATTAGTTAATTAATTTCAAAATTATTAGTTAAAATGATTAATTACTTTAAATTATCATTAATAAAAAATGATTAATGAACTTTAAAATTTCGTTTTGTGAAAACACATGTTCAAGTTCAAAAACATACGATGTGGTTTTGGGGCTGAAAGTCAATAAATGACGGTATAGCGAAAATCACTTTAACGACATATAAAAAATTTAAATGGAATATCTAGTTTTATTTCAATTAAACATCATTATAACACCATAATGATGTAAATAATAATTATCGATGAGAAACCCCTCAAGGCCTCTCTAAAAAATTTCCTTACGAAACAATAGGTATGGATAATATGTATAATCATATGGGTTCGTAATGATCAAATTAATATGTCATACATTTTCCAAAAGGAAATTCAACCAAACAATCAATCAAGCAATCTAAGTAGCATCCAAGTAATTAATAATAGTTTATAACATATGGATATGACAAATTAAAATTGAATATGAGATAAACTCACATTGATTCCAGTTTTTCGCCAAATTTTTCTGATTTGGACTAATATCAAATGGGCATTAGATTTTAGCCAAAAATTACACTAGCTCCAAATCCAAACCAACCAACTTCATTACGGAGACAGTGTCCGTACAAGTGCAATGTAATGAACGATGTCCGAATTTGATCTCGTTTGCAAAAGTTATTGATTTTACAAGTTATTGATTAATTTAAATTAATAAATATCTAACCTACTATATAATTACAACATTGCCCATCACCAATACTTCTTCTTCCTCCTCAACAATTATACATGCACAATGACACATGAAAATGCAATGGTATGGAGTTACGCTCTACCGATTGATGGACGGACAGGGCCATTGACTCCCCCACCTTGAACTCGAATTACCCAACACCACGAATCAACTCTACCATGCCCCTAAAAAAATTGTGACATCGTCAGGTCCGTCCCCCTCCTCGCGTCAGGTCACAATCCCTCATAGTCCTCCAAACAACCCAAAACTCTGACTAAAGCATCTACTTCCATTGTAAACCCAAATGCAAGTTCCAATTTGCTAATCGAAAACCACATCTCAATGAATTCCAAACCCTAGCTCCAACACAGCCACTGCTAAAAAAATCGATCACTCAAAATACAAACCGCGACCTACAATGCTCATACCAGATCGAAGCTAATGATTATACGAGTATAAAGAATGAAGAATTAGGATTTTTAGTTGAGTAACTACTTAGATTTTGAATTTTAAAGTTTTAAAAAACTTCATTTTCTTGTTTCCAGGCAAGCTTAAGTATGGGTATGGAAGTGAGAACTTGGGTGGTGTGGTCTCAACAGTAAGGGTAGGGCCTAAGTTATGGTGATTATATATATATATATGTATGTATGTGTGTGTGTGTGTGTGTTTATGTGTGTATTAAAAAATATCTAGTTCGACGAATTCAAAAATCTCGAACACCAAACGAGACGTGCCGTTTGACATTTTATATGTTATGCCCCTATTCTGAACGCAATGAAATAGTTTCAAGACTTAATTCGATCATATACAGAAGATAGCTTTTAAATTGAATTAATTTATAAATTAATCGCTATGCGTTTCGAGTTCACGTGACCAAACGGTACGTCTGATCATTACAAAACTTGATGGCATACAATAATTTATTATAACAGATCTAATGAAGCTGGTTTCATCAAAATCCGAGATAGTGCCTCAAAATGATAATTTCACTAATTTAAATATTGTTTTATATTTTCGATCCAATTATCGATATTTATTCGATCTATTTATATTTGTAAATAAATTTACAAATTTAATTCATCGTTATTATTTATTAATTAAAAGAAGTTAAATAAAACTATAATATCCATTTAATTAACATTCAATTCACAATTCAAATATTTTAGCATTCCCAATATTTTCATTATAAGTTATTAAATTCCACAATCCAATTATTTAAATATTTAAAATTAATTAAACATTTAAAATCAAATGATCAAAAAAATTTGGGTTGTTACATTAAGTTTACTCACATTAGACTTATGTCTGATCTCGAGTTTTATTTTCTTTCCCTAAAATTTTTGGGTATTTAAACTTGTGTGAATAGCCAAGTGATTCAGGTTTCTCATGACTACATTTTGGAGAGGCCGGAGCAGGTGGCTTCACCGTTAGCTAGTTATTATCTCTTCCCACCGTATATGTATGGATGTATGATCTATGTATTAATTAGGTGGGAACAGGCTATTATAACGGTCCTATGGTAGAATTTGTATTAGTATGACTCTGATGTATCATTTTGGAAATGACTATGTAAAGAATTATGTAGATTAATATATGTTATTCTGTTGCATTGTGAGATTCTATGATTGTTTAATTTATTCTTATCTTCTATCTTCTTTTTCACCCCTAATGACGTGTCTTTCAGACTCTTAAATGATCAACACATAGATACAACAGATGTATTAAGTGTCGTCTTTAAGTATAAGAAAGGCGATCGTTACATTGTTCTTGTGAGGTAAAACCCGTTCCCTTTTTAGCGGTGTGGTTTCACATAATTATTATATGTTCACCATATTTCTTGATTTTTCTCATACTATTTTTTCAGACTAATACAGGTGTTATTTTACTATAATGCTCGGGTCAGATCGAGTTTTTCCAGGTTGTCGTTTGCAGGACATGGAGCTCATGGAATAAAGCTGGTTGTTCACCTATCGTAGCATTTTTATTTTCCATTGTATTATTATACATACCCATCAACAATTACAAGATCGGGATGTTATAACTGTATGGGCTGATGAGCTTTGTTCCACTTCAAGAAAATATTTTATTAATAATGCGTTATTATAAAGCATTATTGTTTACCTTTCATTATTTATTATTTTACACCCTTTGTTTTATACTATAAATATGTAATGTTTTCGCCCCAAAATTTTCGTCTCCCTTTCAAAAACACTTAACTAATTTCATCTCCCTTCCAAATAACACTTAACCATTTCCATCTCCCTTCCAAAACGAAATAACCCAAATCAATGTTCTACTCCATCTCCAATCACCGTACTTTATCCGTTCTACTCCATCTTCGATCTTCAATAATTCACTCTTCAGTAGTTATGAAATCGACGATGTCTAGAACCCTAATTTCCAATCTTTGATCTTTGATTTTTCTCTTCATCAATATTTACTATATTCTAAATTTTGGAGCATATATTCAAAGGTATATTATCAAATATAATAATTTATAAACAATTTTTCTCTTCATCGGTCTTTTGAATTAAACGATTCTTTTCTTATCATTTCTTCTTCACCTACATATTTTTAGGCATGGACTTCGACTTTTATTGATTTATCTCCAACTTCAATATCTATATCAAATTCAATATTTGTTTCTCTCTTTTCATTTGTGAAGGTACTTCTCTTTCCCCATTTTCGTTCGAACTTGAATTATATTGCTTACTTCTGATCTATACCTAATGATCCGTGCCAACTTCCATCCATCGTACTTTTTCATTTTGTTTTATTTTTTAGTAGAATATCTCAATTTTATGGAATACAATTTCTTTTACTGCTTGAAATTTAATTTTATGTTATGACTCTGTTAGGTTTGATTCAAATTGTTGGGCAAGTGATCTACATTTATATTAAACTAGTTTCTGCTAGAATTGAATTTGTTTTTGTTGAAGAAAATTGAATAAAATAGTGAAATTGTTTTGATTTTGTGGTTTGAAATGCGTCATTTTCATAGTATATTTTCGTGATAACCCAAGATTTTTAGCAATATAAATGGGATAATTTTCTAATTTAAAAATTACAAAACTTATTCTTTTCAAAACAAATAAAATGTTCCATCAATTTCCTATTATTCATATGTAAATTTTGAATAAAACCTTTGATTTAAAATTCAATATGTATATCTTAAAAGTAAATTAGATTTAAACTCTACATTTTGAAAACTATATATGTATAGTCTTTAATTACTGTATTAATAACTTAGGTTTCAAATAACAATAAATAAGGGTTTTATCTTATTATGTAAACATAAAATAAATAAAAGAAAATGTAAAAAAATAAATATAAAACATAATATAAAAAAATAAAATACATGCTAAGATATTTGTAACCTAAGGGATGTCGTACAAATACAAGCGTCAAGTTTTCTTTAAAATTTGTTTCTTCATTTAAAAAAATTATAAATAAAATGTAAATAAGAAACCAGGGCTGTATACACTTATGTATCTCATTTCCGTTCACTTTCTTTTATTTTTCAAACTTAAAACCAAAACCAGAATCAAACTAAAAGGAAAATAAAACAACTATTTCAAGTTTTCAACTAAGCAAACTTCCTGACTCAAATTCAAGTTCAATTTCAACCAAGTAGATCAAATGATTTCCAGTTTCAAAGATCAAGTTGCAGTTCAAAGCTCTGTTCTCTGTTTAATTTTTTTTAGGTGAGTAAACTTAACTTTTAAAAGCTAAAACATCTTCATTAACTTGTGCATGTAAGATATGGTAATGGTATGACTTGAATATGATTTGCATGGAGGTATGAATGTTTTTCCTGGTGTATAAGTTGATATTGCTTTGTGTATAGATGTGCATGTCGCTGGTTGTTATAACAGACCCTAAACTTTTCATTTAAAAATTAATTTCTCTTCAAACAATCATTTCTGGGTTATGATCACCAAAGGAAACTTGTTTGTAATCTTGTAATTCCATTTTTATAAATAATTTCAAGTAGAATTTTTAAGCATTTATCTGGAAAGATTGAATTTACAGTAAAAATCAAACCAAGTCAGAAAATAAATTATTTTAATTTCATGTTTTGTTTATATAATCAAATTCGTCTTTGAAATTGATGATTTTCGGTAGTCTCGATTTGATTTTTAAGAGCGTGGTTGAAGAAATATCGTGGGTTGACCGGAGTTCGATCAAGGGTCGAATTCTGGTGGTCGCGAGGTTTAGTAGGCTTGGGGTTTGGTTGGAGGAAGGTCGTGGGTCGGCGGTTTCGAGAAAAATGGTGTCGCATTTTTCTGGGCGTGGGCGTGGGCGACGGAGGTGCGATAGGATTTATGGTTTAGGTGGCGTTTTAGGTCGTGGCTGCCTACCCTATGATCATAAGGTCATAGAGTCGTTGAGCTGGGCCAGAGTAAGGGAAAACGAGGAGGGTCATACGGCGATGGTCTGGGCACAAGGACGTGATCTCTGGTGGTTGGAGTTAGGAGGTGCGAGGTGATTTGGTGATCGGGTTTCGTCCTGATGGGTTTCGATTTTGCTCGATTTCGATTAGTAGGATCGTTCGAGGATCTAGGTGGTTAGGGATGGTCGGTGTGTCGTCACCGGTTGATCTAAAGTATTGGCATTGCTTAGAGTGGTTCTGATGCATTGTGCACATGCACGGTACACTGGAATCGTTGGTTTTTAGGCAAGATAAGGATCTGGGATAAGTGAAGTAAGGGTAAGAAAAGAAGAGAGGAGAAGGTTCGTGGGCTTGGGCTTGGGCCTGCACATTTTAAAAATTGAAATTAACAAAGTTTTAAAGTAAAGCATAAAAATAAACAAGTTTTCCAAGCAAGTTTTCTAACAAACTCTTTAATGATAAATGTTTTACTTAAATATTGGTTAGTTAATGGTTATATAAATAATTTATTAAGTAAGCTTAGAATAATTTATTTATATGTCAAATTTTAAATTAATTATTGAGTTTATTAAGATAAAATTGAATAATGTAATTAAGTAGATGGTTAAGAGAAATAAAATGTTTTAAACTTAATAATTAATCAAAGGTCTTAAGTTATGTTATGTGTTAAAATTATTTAATTCCAAATGTTAATTTAAATAAAATATAAATGGCTTGTAAATAATTAATGACAATTAAGTAGGATCCTAAGTAATTTATTTTCAAATTAATTGGATGATTGTATGTCTAACTAATCTTGCCTATGAATGATTAGTTTGAATTGAATGCTTTTGATTTTTTAATATCTCTAGTATGTTAATTCATTATATTCTGTGATATGAAATGCCTGGATTGATCTGTTAATAAATGTGAATCATTTACGTAATTAGATATCTGTAATGAATTTCTGTGTGCATATGATGTTCTGAAATTTAATTGAATTGTTTTACTTAAACAATTTGGCCTTAAAAAGGGCGTTTGGATTTCCATGAGACCGGGATCGGATACCTAATTGTTATCCGAAAACCACATCGATCCAAAATAAGAGATAGGTCATTAAATCTCTAGTGAAGATCGAGAATGGAGATCCATAATGGAAGGGCTATTTGTCATTAACTTTGACGGAGATTCCAAAACGAGTGTAGCGGAGATAGTGCCTTCGGTTATGTCCGAACTCAGAACGGACTTGTATGGATGAATGCTATCAGACCATCATCAATGGAGGACGATGAGCATTCCAAGATATGTGTGCTATAAAGGTAATCGTAGGCTCAAGCTTCATCAACCGAGAATGGCTAAAACAGGGGAGGTGCAGCAAGGCTAAGTGGGTAGCACCAAAGTAGGACAAGATTTTCCCCTGTCTAGATGTCCCTTTTTGGCTGTGTGGGCGGTTGTTGGCCACAACTGTGGGGTTGTCTTATTCGGACTATCCAGTACAGGGTAGCTTCGGTCATGTGTTGCAGGGGATCAGTGTGGATCCTTGATACTTTGATTTAGACTGGGTACTGTGACGGGCGGTACCCCAGTAGCCCTGCCATTGTATGGAATCCAATCTCCAATAAGTGACCTCGGACTTGATTGTATACCTAGTATGCTAGAATTTAATGAATGTAACAATTTTGGCTATGTGAGTAATTTATTTCAAAACCCTAGACACTGTTATAATATAACTGGATTTTTTATCTAATGTGTTAGTTATCATAAGGGAAAAACTTGTCCATGTTTATTTGCGGAGAGTCTTATGAGATACCTTTAATTTCGAAAGATTTTTCGATTCAAACAACTTAAACCGTTTTCTCACACCAGAACCATGTCTGGCCCAGAGTTTATTTTCTAGTTTCTTAAACTCTTGGGTACTCAAATTTTATATGAGTAGCCAAGTGATCCAGGTCGGCTTGACGAATTTGGAAAAGACTTAGAGCAGGAGACTTTGGCATATCTATATATATCTTTTTTGCTGCATTAGCATCTCTATTTGCATTTTGGGTTGTAACTGATAGGCAAGTCATCACGACTGTCCGATATGATGTTGTAAAACTGTATGACTCTGATGTATGATATTAGTGACTACTGCAATATCTATATGATGTACCATATGTTTTTCCATTCCGCTGTGAGATTCTGATGGTTTAGTTCTTTATTTCTTTCTATTTATTTTCTGCCTATTTCTTTCTAAATTACGATACGTCTTTCTATGGGATGAAAAGCGGGTCATCATAGTTGCTATCAGAGCGCTAGGTTGAGATAATACCTAGGCTTTTAGGTTAATACCCATCACGAGAGAGCGTACTTGTAATTTTTATATATCTATATACACCTATCTGATTGTTGGGTTACCTGTCCAGGTTGCCAACATGAGTTCCAATGGAAGAAGAGGCAGAGGTGTGAGTAGCACGACAACCACAAATGGAAGAGTTTCGAATGCTAAAGGAGGAAGGGTAATTGGCAAGGTTGTAACCCCAATACTGCCTCAAGTAAGCTTTGCAATTCTGTGCAAGGACTTTACCAATCTCGACGGAAAGCCTTTTAAGGGTACAGAGTCTATTATTGAAGTTCAAGCTTAGTTGCGCTCGTGTGAGCGGATTTTCAAGAGTATGGATCTGTTTGATGAACAGAAGCGAGTTATGGCGTTATGGCAACTTCAAGAGGGAGCAGCTGCATGGTGGAATGCGGTCACCATGAACGTTCCTGAGGATGATTTCTCTTGGAGCAAGTTCAAGGAAGTGTTTGAAGAATAGTTTATGCCTACCGCAGGGAAGACTCGACTGTATAGGAAATTTCTAGACCTTAAGCAAGGAAGTTTGTCAGTATCAGAGTATGAAACCAAGTCCAATGAGTTGTCCTGCTGTGGACCTGGTCTTATTGACACACCACTTAAGAAGAACGAGATGTTTGTGCTTGGAATGAGGCCCGAGTTTCATGAATAGATGACTGCATTTATGGAACTGGTAGATATGACTTTGAGATACGAAGAGCTTATGGAAAATAAACCCTTGGCAGCAGTAGCATCACCGAGTGGAAATCCTACCAATCCGAAAAAAGGAAATTCAACCCTAGCTGGAAGAAGTAGGGTAAAGGAAAACCTGGAGGCAACAACGCAGCTCGGAAATGTTATGTGTGCCAGCAGGAAGGTCATTTGGCTAAACAGTGTCCTAGAGGTGGAGCTTTGAAGCATTAGCAGAGTGGACCAATTTCCGCAATGGTTCAGAAGTCTTTATGTTTCAATTGCCAACTGCCCGGGCACATGGTGAAATCTTGCTCACTTCTCCAGAGAGCTCAACCGAACAAAGGTTTGCTATTCAGGGTGGACCGTCAACTTCTACTGATGGGAAAGGCAAAGGCGTTCTCGAAGATACTTTGCTTTTAGATGGCATTTATGTTAGAGTTTTTTTTATTCTGGTGCTTCCCTTAGTTTTATTTCTTTGGAAATGGTAGAGAAATTTCATCTTACCCCTAGTGTCGTAGACCACCCTATTTTTGCATCTAATCCCATAGGGGGGTGACCAAGTTAGACATGATTTGTAAAAGTTTAAAATTTTCTTATCTATCCCATAGTTTCTCGTGCGACCCATTTGTATTGGATTTTAAAGGATTTAACCTTATTTTGGGAATGGATTGGTCAGACAAGCATAAAGATGTTCCGGTTTGTGAAGAAAGAACTGTGTCATTGGAAACCGAACTGAAAAGGATTGCAAGGATAACTTGCGATAGTTCAGGAATCCACATGGGTAAGCTTTTGCATGGACTCGAGGCATCTCAAGAAGAAGTACGAACCATCGAAGGTGTCAGAGATTTTCCAGACATCTTTGAAGAAGTCAAAGGTTTGCCCCCGCATCGGGAGATTGAGTTTCGTATCAACTTAGTTCCAGGAGCGATACCGGTTGTTCAACCAAGTAGAAGGATGGCTCTGAGAGAGATAGAGGAATTGGTGAACCAGACTCAGGATTTCTTAGAGAAAGGATGGATCAGACCTAGTCGTTCTAGCTGGGGTTCTGCTGTAGTATTTGTAACCAAATCAGACGGGTCATTAAGATTTTGTGTAGACTATCGGGAATTGAATAAGGTAATCGTTAGTAACATGCACCCCTTGCCTCATATTGACGATCTTTTTGATCAACTTCATGGGGTGACCGTGTTTTCTTAATTGGATCTAGCTTCGGGTTTTCACTAGCTAATGGTAGCTGAAGATAGTATACCCTTGACTACTTTCAGAATCGTGTGCTTGTGTCTTCCGTAATGTGCTGAACAAGTTTGTGCTTGTGTTCATCGATGACATTCGCATCTACTCCAAATCCGAGGAAGAGCATAAGTGTCATTTGGGAATAGTATTGGAAACCTTGAGGAGACGTGTCCTGAAAACATAGTTTTTGGAGTGCCATTTCTGGAAGTCAGAAGTAAGATTTTTGGGACACATCATATCTGGAGAAGGCATCTCTGTGGATCCGATCAAGGTAGCAGCTGTTCAAGAGTGGAAGCAACCGCAGACTCCTATGGAAGTTCGCAGCTTTCTTGGTTTGGTGGGTTACTACAGGAAATTCATCTAAGATTACTCTAACATTTCCTTCCACTTGACCAAACTGACTAGGAAGGGAGAGAAATTTAAATGGAGTCCTAAGTGTGAAGAAGCGTTTCTGGATCTGAAGGCGAGATTGACTAGTGCACCTGTTTTGGCTATTCCAGACGGGTGGACTAAGTTCGAAGTTTATACTGATGCTTGTGGAGTAGGGCTTGGTGCTGTTTTGATGCAGAATGGAAGAGTGATTGCGTACGCAAGTAGGCAGTTGATGCCGCATGAGAAAAAAAATGCTAGACATGTTTTGGAATTGCTCGCTATCGTCTTTACACTGAAGATATGCAGGCATTATCTATTGGGTGAGAAGTTCAAACTTTTCACCAATCATAAACCCTTAAAGTATCTTTTCTTCCAGAAAGACATGAACTTAAGGCAGCAGAGATGGGTGGAATTTTGCCATCCCATGATCTGGACATTCTCTATACTCCGAGGAAAGCAAACGTGGTGGCAGATGCTTTGAGTAGAAATGCAATTTTGGTTGTCATGGAAGTTACTCCGACTCTACTAGAAAGGATAGCAAGAAAGCAAGGAATATATAGGAGTTTGAGAGCAATCATTAGGAAATTTAAGAACAGGCAGTGCACTAGTTTCAAGGTCGATTACCAGGGAGTATTGAGGATCAATGGGAGAATCTATGTTCCGAATATCAAGGATCTTAGGCAAGAAGTTTTGTTAGAGAGACATCACTCCAGGTTAAGTATCCATCCAGGTATCTCGAGATGTACAAGATATGAAAAGAGTTATCTGGTGGAAAAGATGAAAAAGGACATCGTTACCTTCGTAAATGGATGTGCGATCTATCAACAAGTGGAGGGTAATCAACAGAAGACTATAGGATTGTTGCAACCTTTAGAAGTTCCAAAGTGGAAATGGGAAATGATATCAATGGACTTCGTCGATGGGTTGCCAAGAACTAGAAAAGGAAACGAAGGAGTATGGGTAATCGTAGACAAGCTGACTAAGTGCGCCCACTTTTTTCCAGTGAAGGCAACCAGAACTGCAGCTTCATTAGCAGAGATTTTCTTGAAAGACATTGTCAGGCTACACAGATTTCCCATCAGCATAGTGAGTGACCGTGATCCTATTTTTACAAGCAAATTTTGGAAAGCTCTGGAGATAGCTCTTGGATAGCTTATCATCCTAAAACCAATGGTCAAACAAAAAGGTTGAATCACATTCTCGAAGATATGTTGAGAGCTTGTATCTTGGATTTCGACGGATCTTAGGAGACCATCTACACTTGGTAGAATTCTCGTACAACAATAGCTATCACGAAAGCATTAAGATGGCACCGTACGAAGCTATATCACGGAAGACCTTGTAGATCACCATCTTGTTGGGTAGAATAAGAAGATTGTCTTGTTCTTGGTCCAGAATTGATTCGAGAGGCATCTGCGAAGGTTGAGCTAATCACGAAAAGAATGAAGGCAGCGCAGGATCTTTAGAAGGCTACGCAAATAAGAGATGAAGGAAACTGGAATTCAAAGTCGAAGATTTGGTATTTGTCAAAGTTTCCCTGGTAAAAGGAACAATCAGATTTGGTAAGACGGGAAAGCTGGCTCCGAGATATGTTGGACCTTTCTGTGTTCTCGAGAGGATAGGTGCTTTGGCCTATAGGATTGAATTGTCGGACCGGATGGCTGGGATTCACAATGTATTTCACGTATCTCATCTGAGGAAGTACGTGTATGATCTATCGCTGGTTGTAGAACCAGCAGTCCAGGAAGATTTAGAGGTCGAACCAGACTTAACTATGGTCAGGCATCCGGTTTAGATAGTAGATCAAGATGAGAAGGAACTCTGAACAAAGTTGTGAAGCTGGTTAAGATTTAGTGGAGCGAGGATCCTAGAGATTGTATCTAGGAAAGTCTAGATAGTATTAGGAAAGCCTATCCGGAATTGTGTCAAGATAGTTAAGATTGATTGTTTGAATGAATTATTTTCTTTGGTTATTAGTATATGGCTGATGTGTATGCTTTGATGTTGAATATAAAAGCTTTTGATTATCGTTTGCTTTAAAATTTCGGGGACAAAATTCTTTTAAGGGGGGAGGAATGTGACAACCCAGGATTTTTAGCAATATAAATAGGATAATTTTCTAATTTAAAAATTGCAAAACTTATTCTTTTCAAAACAAATAAAATGTGCTATCTATTTTCTATTATTCGTATGTAAATTTTGAATAAAACCTATGATTTGAAATTCAATATGTATATCTTAAAAGTAAATTAGATTTAAACTCTACATTTTTAAAACTAGTATATATATATAGTTATTAATTAATGTATTAATAACTTAGGTCTCAAATAAGAATAAATAAGGGTTTTATCTCATTATCTAAACATAAAATAAATAAAAGAAAATGTAAAAATATAAATATAAAACATAATATAAAAACATAAAATATATGCATAAAGACATTTGTAAGTTAAGGGACGCAAATACAAGTGTTAAGTTTTCTTAAAATTTGTTTCTTCATTTAAAAAAAATATAAATAAAATGTTAATAAGAAACCAGGGCTGTATACACTTATATATCTCAGTTCCTTTTACTTTCTTTCATTTTCAAACTTAAAACCAAAACCAGAATCAAACTAAAATGAAAATAAAACAACTATTTCATGTTTTCAGCAAAGCAAACTTCCTGATTAAAATTCAAGTTCAACTAGGTAGATCAAATCATTTCCAGTTTCAAAGATCAAGTTGCAGTTCAAAGCTCTGTTCTCTGTTAAATTTTTTTAGGTGAGTAAACTTAACTTTTAAAAAGCTAAATCACCTTCGTTAACTTGTGCATGTAAGATCTAGTAGTGGTATTACTTGAATATGATTTGCATGGAGGTATGAATGTGTTGCCTGGTGTATAAGTTGATATTGCTTTGTGTATAGATGTGCATGTCTCTTGTTGTTATAACAGACCCTAAAATTTTCATTTAAAAATTAGTTTCTCTTCAAACAATCATTTTTGGATTATGATCACCAAAGGAAACTTGTTTGTAATTTGTAATTCCATTTTTAAAGATAATTTCATGTAGAATTTTTAAGCGTTTATTTGGAAAGATTGAATTTACAGTAAAAATCAAACCAAGTCAGAAAATAAATTGTTTTAATTTCATGTTTTGTTTATATAATCAAATTTGACTTTAAAATTGATGATTTTTGGTAGTCTCGATTTGATTTTTAAGAGTGTGGTTGATGAAATATCGTGGGTTGACCAGAGTTCGATCATGGGTCGATTTCTAGTGGTCGTGAGGTTCAGTAGCCTCGGGGTTATGGCTGGAGGAAGGTCGTGGGTCGGCGGTCTAGAGAAAAATGGTGTCTCATTTTTAGGACGTCGGCGATGGCGGTGCGATAGGCTTTACGGTTTAAGTGACGGTTTAGGTCGCGGCTGTCTGCTTGATGATCACGAGGTCGTGGAGGCGTCGAGCTGCGCTAGAGTAAGGGAAAAGGAACGGGGTCATAAGGTGAAGGTCTGGGCAGAAGGACGTGGTCTCCGGTGATCGGAGTTAGGAGGTGCGTGGTGATTTGGCGATTAGGTTTCGTCCTGATGTTGATTTCGCTTGATTTCGATTAGTATGATCGTTCAAGGATCTGGGTGGTTAGGGATGGTCGGCGTGTCGTCAGCGGTTGATCGAAGGTGTTGTCATTGGTCGGAGTGGTTTCGATGCATTGTGCATGTGCACGGTGCAGTGGTATCGGTTGGTCTTTAGGCAAGATAAGGATCTGGGTTAAGTGAAGTAAGGGTAAGAAGAGGAGAAGGTTCGTGGACTTGGGCTTGGGCCTGCATGTTTTTAAAAATTGAAATTAACAAAGTTTCAAATTAAAGCATAAAAATAAACAAGTTTTCCAAGCAAGTTTTCTAACAAACTCTTTAATGATAAATGTTTTACTTAAATATTAGTTAGTTAAAGGTTATATAAATAATTTATTTTTTTATATTAAGTAAGCTTGGAATAATTTATTTATATGTCCATTTTAAAATTAATTCTTGAGCTTATTAAAATAAAATTGAATTATGTAATTAAGTAGATGGTTAAGAAAAATAAAATTTTTTAAACTTAATAATTAATCAAAGGTCCTAAGTTATTTTATATGTTAAAAATTATTTAATTCCAAATGTTAATTTACATAAAATATAAATGGCTTGTAAATAATTAATGACAATTAAGTAGGATCCTACGTAATTTATTTTCAAATTAATTGGATGATTGTATGTCTAACTAATCTTGCCTATGAATGATTAGTTTGAATTGAATGCTTTTGATTGTTTAACATCTCTACTATGTTAATTCGTGATATTCTGTGACATGAAATGCCTGGATTGATCTGTTAATAAATGTGAATTATTTATTTAATTAGATATCTGTGATGAATTTCTATGTGCATATGATATTCTGAAATTTAATTGAATTGTTTTACTTAAAATATTTGGCCTCAAAAAAACGGCGTTTGGATTTCGATGAGACCGGGATTGGATATCAAATTGTTATCCGAAAACCACATCGATCCAAAATAAGCGATAGGTCATGAAATCCCAAGTGAAGATCGAGAATGAAGATCCGAAATGCAAGGGCTATTTGTCGTTAACTCTGAGGGCGATTCCATAATGAGTGTAGCGGAGATAGTGCCTTCGGTTTTGTTCGAATCCGAAACGGACCTGTATGGATGAATGCTATCAGACTATCGTCAATGGAGGACGATGAGAATTCCAAGATATGTGTGTTATAAGGTAATTGTAGCCTCAAGCCTCATCAATCGAGAATGGCTAAAACAAGGGAGGTGCGTGTAGAGACCCGACTTTCTATCACCAGAAAATCGCATCACTAATTAAGAAAGAAAGAGATAGAAGAAGAAAAGAAAGATAAGAAAGAACAACAACACATAAGAATCTCACAGCGGAATGATTTAAATATAATATAGAACATATACGTAGTATCATATACATCAAAGTACACAACTACACATCTCAATTTAGACAGTTATAACATTTCTGTCTAATTCAATACAAGACATCATACAGAATAACACACAGCGGAAACTCTAACTATATATCTACACGCTGAAGTCTCCTGCTCCAAAGCTCCTCCAGAATTCGTCAAAGATGACCTGAATCACTTGACTACTCATACAGAATATGAGTACCCAAGAGTTTAATAAAACAGAAAATAAACACTCGGGCCAGACAGGGGTCTGGTGTGAGTAAACGATCTAAGATTGCTTAACTTTAGAAAATCCTTTGAAAAGAAAAGGTATTACGTAAGACTTCCCACACATAAACATGGAAAAGTTTTTACCTTACGCTAACCAAAACATTTGACAGGAAATCAAGTAATATTATAATAGTGTATAGGATTTTCAAATAAATACGAAATAGCTGAAATTGTTACATCTATTAAATTCCAGCTACTAGTCACAAAAGTGGGTAATACAAACAAAACCGTAGAGTCTCGTAGGGAAATTGGGTTTCCAATAATGGCAGGGCTACTGGGGTACCGCCCGTCACAGTATGTGGCCTAGATCACTGTATCGAGGAGTACGCCCGCTCCCCTGCAACACAAGGCCAGGACCCTTCCTTACTGAACAGTCCCAAACAAGACCACCCCGCAGTTGGCTGCAGATCCAACTGCCCACAAAGCCGAAATAAAAAAGGACATCTAGACAGGGATGTATCTCGCTCTCCAGTGGGAGCTACCCACGAAGCCTTGCTGCATCTCCCCTGTTTTAGCCATTCCCGGTTGATGAGGCTTGAGGCTGCGATTACCTTTATAGAACACATCTACCTTAGAATGCTCATCGTCCACCTGACGATGTTCTGAAAGCATTCAATCCATACAAGTCCGTTCCGGGTTCGAACGAAACCGAAGGTACTATCTCGTTGCACTCATTTTGGAATCACCCTCAGAGTCAACGACCATAGCCCTTGCACTCTGAATCACCATCTCGAACCTATAAGCACTATTCCGTCAAACTCGTTACGGAATCACCCATACATTTATACTGACGTATAGTTCTTACACCTCGAGTCTTCACTTGCACTCCACTTAGATTCACGACCTAACGTTTATTTTGGATCGGTGTGGTTTTCGGATATCCAAATATGGAAACCCGATCCCGGTCTCACCGAATCCAAACGCCATTTTAATGTCCAAGTTGTATTTAAGGGATTTAACAATAGATATTCAGAAATATCACTTAAACATAAATGGATGGTTCACATTACACAGATAGATAATTCACAATTATCACATTCATCCATATATATCACAAAGCAGCATATATATCACATCTCAGATATATCACATTCACATCATCACATATCAACCAATGACATATAATACCAATCCAATATCATTAACTAATCCAATGATACTTATCAACTAATCAATAATAACCCACACAAAGTTGATCCAACTTAATTAATTTAATTAATCCTTAATTAAATTAATTCCTTACTTAAACACTTGGACTATCATCAATCCATCTTACCAATCATTAATTAATTCCTAATTAATAAACACCACTTAATTATTTCCTTAATTAATCTCCCTTGATTAATTTTTACTTAATTACTTTAAGTAATTATTCCTTAATTACAATATTAATTAATCATCTTGATTAACTACTTCTTAATTATTCGAGTAATTATCTCTTAATTACTGCTTTAAATTAATCATCCTTGATTAATTATTATTTAATTACCTTGATAATTATTCCTTTAATTATCCTTTAATCATATCTAATTAATCACCTTTGAATTAATCACACTTGATTAATCATTTATAATTAACCATATTTGATTTATTTCTTTTAATTAATCACATTTGATTATTTACTTGTTAATTACATTTAGTAATTAAACTTAATTATAAATTCATTATCCTTTAATTATTAATTAACAATTTATTAATTATTTCCATTTATTAATGATTACTTCATTAATTAAATTTCTTCCTTAATTAATTACTTTAACAAGTAATAAATCATATTATTAAATAGTCTTAATTCTTTTATTTATTAACCATTAATTAATAATTTAAATCGTTAACAAATTTTATTAACTAATTCTTTAATTACTAACTTAAGTGATTAATCCTACATCACATCACTTAATTACTTCATAAGTAATTATCCTTTACTTAATTAGCTCTAGTAATTTCACTTAATTACCTAATTACTTCACAAAGTAATTATATTATATTAACCCATAAGTGATTATCTTAATTAATCATAAATTAATTATTTAATTAATTATATAACTTAATCATTTAAATTTAATTAAATGGTTCTTTAACTTACTATATTAAAAAGATCCTTAATTAAGAAAGTCATTATCTCAATTAAATCATTTATTAACCAATAACACTTGATAATTAAAAATAATTTAATTATCTCAATTATCTTCACAAATTTATTTATCTTTAATTAAATCAAAATCCCAAATTCTTAAGATAATCTTAATTATAATTGATTACTAAATCTTAATTATTAAACCTTATTTAAAATAAAATATTATAACATTTTAGAAATCAGTTTATAATTAAACCGTTTAAATATTCAAATTAAACTTTTTAGATCTTTAAAACTTTTCCAAAGTTATTTGATAAAATTTAATATAAACTTTATTCAAATTTCACTTATTTTATTTTTTAAACTTCATATTTTAAAATATAAAAAAAACCTTGTTTGAAACTTAACTTGAAACAAATTTAGTTTTATGAATAGACTTGTTAAATCCTTTGTCTTAAAACTTTAATTATGTACAAAAATCAAATTTCTTTGTTTCACGCCTTTTAAAAAAACATTACTGACAAACACCCAAAACCTGCTCGACATAAAACCCAAGCCATCCCCTACACAAACCCGAGCAAAACCCACGTTTACCCCCGAGTCTCTCCAACCCCTACCCTGCTTCGAGTAAAGCATCAGTTGACATGAAACAAACATCGATCCTACACCTTCTTTCTTCTTCCCAAATCCCATACCTCTAATACATCACACGTGTGTATCGTGCACCAATACTTCAACCACCAGCGACCATCACCGTGGTTCCATTAAGTCACCCTCGACCACCACGTTCAAACGCAAAACCCAGAAACTAGTAAAAAATCGAGAATCGAAATCTGCCCTAAAACCCACACTTCCTCAACTCACTAACCAACCGAAAGTTGATCACCACCGACGAACCATCACTCGAGACGCCATGCCATCCTCCCCATAGCTTCGCCTCACTCCCAGTACCTCCGGCACCACGTGCGATCGTCCCCTGTAACTTCACGTTGCCATGAAAGCTCGATGAACACGTTGACAAAAATACAGGGTATAAAACCCTACTCCGATCAATACAGGCCAACACGATCGATAATAAAATCCCTAAGCAATTTTCCTACGATCGTCGACACCTCTTCCACCTTCGTCTTCAACCACGACACTCCGTTCGTCGTCGATCGCCATAAATTGGCCAAAATGCCCAAAACAGTTAAACCACAAATTCACCACTAAATACTAATCTAAAATTTGTGATTTAACCCTTAAAAATCATGATTTTCTATCATTATTCCAGTCATGCAATCAAAACTACAAATTGAATTCATAAAATTTTTGACCTAAATTTGATTTATACTGTAAATTTGAAAATTTCAAGCCAATCATTCATTTTAAAAAGCTATAACCATTTTTAGATGAAAGATCACTTGATTACAAACAAACTTTGTTTACATATCATAAGCCAATTTGGATTCAACATGGAGTTATTGATTTTAATATGGAAATGCTGCCTGTTAATATCACACAGTAACTACTTAACTATACAGGCATCAAACATTTTTAATTCAAACATGCATAAGTTTAAATCCAAAAATCCAAACAAACCACCATGATTTCATGTACAAGAATAAGATGAAATTTAAGATTTAAAACTGTTTTTAAATTTTCATTTACTCACCTAGTTGAGCAGAAGACAGAACTGCATTTCCATGTTCTTTAATTTTATTTGCATGTTCTTGAATTGTTTGATTCCAGTTCTGCATGTTGAAAACATTCTAGTTGCTGTTTTGAATTGATTGATTAATCTTCTTGCCTCATAGCATTTGAAAAATCTTGCATTTGAAATTTCCAGCTTACTTCTTCTTGCTTCCAGATTTTACAGATTTCATTTTTTTTTCTTTCTAGATCTTTGTTTTTTATTTGCATTTACATTCATTTTAGTTGAGAATGAACAAAAAAACTAGCTGAAAATTAAAACTCTTTTTTAACCATATTTTTTTTTAGTTTTAAAATAAGTGACACTTGTCCCATTATTACTCTAATTTGCTAACACCTAAGCTCAAAGATTAACAAGTGTTTTTTAATATGTATTATAATGTTTACAAGTGTTGTTTTAATGTATAATTAGTGTTTTAAAAATGTTACTTTTCCTATTTATAAATTTATTTAAGTTATATACATATATTTATGTAATGTGTATATGTAAGTAATGTGTATTTTATCTTATATAAATAAACTTTAGACTTTAATAAATATCTTAAAACTAAATTCATATAGGCATTTATAAATAACTTATATTTTAAATCAATTTAATTTTATCACTTGTTTATAAATTTGATAAACTTAGTTTAACTCTTTATAAAAAATTTCAAAACAATTTTATCTTATGTTAAAATTAAAATGAAAGACTGTTAAAACAAATGAAACTTTAATTTAAATCTTATTTAAAACCAAAGCTTAAAGTATATATTTATAATAAATAAGAAATAAATTTTGTTATTAAAATTCTAAATCTCAAATATCATTTCGAAAACATTGAATCAAATTAACATTTCAAGTTACAATCTATATATTTATTAAAGTTTGAAAATACTTATTAAGTTCAATTTAATAAAATCCCTATTTCAAATATATACACATTTCAAATACAAAAACATTTTAACATTATATTTGATAATTACCATATTAAACTTTGAACATAAACCAAATCATAATATATACATTCATGTATATTACAATTTGAATAAAAAGTTTTATTTCATTAAAACCTCCTATTCACAATATATATCAATACATATATATTATAAATAGAAAATATTTTCGATTAGCTTCTAAATGATAAATTTTACAAAATTTTAAATTGCTAAAATAAATATCTCCAAATTAAGATATCATAAATTTTCAAAAGAATTCAACTTGTCAAATTTTATATTGTTAAGAAAATTGTTGGTAGATATTAACAAATTATTATTAGCCTTTGAAATAATTTTAACTTGACAATTTATAATTGTAAAATGATCAAATCCATTTAATCATTATTAAAGATTATTAAATTGATATTGCTCAAATTTCCGGGTCGTCACATTCCTCCCCCTTAAAAAAATTTCGTCCCCGAATTTAAAAGCAAAGATAATTTAATAACCCAGTACAAGAATTAAATTTCAAACAACAATCACACAATCAATCATAGCAACCAATTCAAACAAATAATTTATCTATCTAGAAAATTCTGAATAGAACTTCCTAATATTATCTATAGTTTCCCAGATACCTATACTGGAATACTCGCTCTACAGAATCTTAACTAACTATATTACTATAACCAAGAACTCCCTCATCTGATCTACACATCTGAACAAGATATCGGATTAAACTCAAAACCAGCCCAACTACCATATCCTTCTTAACTCCGATTCTATCACTCGATGAATCATGCACATATTTCTCAGAGATATGTGAAATATAATGAATTCCAGTTATCCGAACTAGCAAATCAATCCTGTGGATCAAAATCTAATCTTCAGAGAACACAGGAAAAACTCAAAATACTTCCGAAGCTAACTTTCCAGTTTTACCCAGACTTATATCTCGTTTAATCGGATAAAACTAAAACAATACCCAAATTCCACTTCATATTCCAAATCTCCTCAATACTTAACTGCATAACTCTTCCGATGATCCTAAGTCACCTCCAATATTCCTGATCAGCTTAACCCTTGCTGATTGCTTCAAGAGCAAACATGACCAAAATCAAACCAATTACCTGATTCTACTCAACAAAATGGCTCTCCCAAAAATTTGCTGAAATCCAATACACAACTTTATTCCACAAGCATCAGTGGACTTCAGACCTACATCTCTTATCTGGAATAGCCAAACAGTTGCACCTGACAACCTTACCTACCAAATCCAGAAATTTCTTCATACTTGAATTTCCTGCAGAAATCTTTTAATCCAAGGAAAACTGCAACTTCCGGTTGCTCCCATTCTAGAATAACTGTTATCTCGCTTCCGCTGCACAACTCTAAGCTAGAGCAGATAAGAATGCTATCGAAGAACACAAGCAAAATCGTTCTCCGTACACAGTTCATCTAATTTATAAAATCTTAGTGACCATTCTATTTGGTCAAAACATCTCAGCAGAATCTCAACTAGAATTAGATGATCAATCCCTTCTCAAGAATCTTGAGTTGCCTCACCAAACTCTTCTCGCTCCAAGAGTCATCCCTCTACATGGTTGAACCATCAATACTACTCCTGGAAATCCAAGTCGATAAGAAAACTCAATCTCTAATTCGGTAAACTTCTGATTTCCTCTAAACATCTGGAAAATCTCTGACTACTTAAGTAGCCTTTACCTCCATATGAGATTCCTTGATTTCCAAATCAAAGATTACTCAAAGATTCCCAAACTAATCGCAAGTCACTTTTGCGATCCCACCCAGTTCAGATTCCAAAGAACTATCTTCACCACCAAGAAAAACTGATAGACCACTTCCAACATATATCCTACTCTACCGGGCCTTCCGAAGAAATGGATAAGCCTTCACTATCTTCCTGGTTTGCCGATAGTAGAATCCTAAAGATTTCTGAATCATCGAAGAAACGGATCCATGCTACTGCTTCCAAACTTCACTTCAATGATACAGCTAAGCCAAAAGATCATCCTTAACCACAAGCTTCCTGAAACTCAAAACTATCATCCAATTCACCAAAAAATCTTTGAGACGTGTAGACATCTTCTCAAGAAACTCGGCTTCAACCCAACACCAACCACTTGTCTTCTTAAGGAAAACAAATGAGACCATGTCTGAAATGAGATAACTCATCGACCTTAGCCTTATACTTCAATAGAGATAAGACACCCATCCTCACTTAAGATCCAGAAAATCCCTAAACATCCGAATCTTCCCTGCAGTAAGCGTCACAGTTCCTTCAACACCATCTTAATCTTGTTCCAAAAAAACATCTTTAGAACCATCTATGAAAACTGCATCTCATCACACAGTTATTCCTTCCCAAAGACACCAAGATACCATCACCTGCTTCTACTCAGCTGACAAATACAACTCTTGGAAATCCCGCTCACTCGAGAGCAAATCAACCTCACACTTCAAGAATATACTCCAATTCTTGAAAATACTTCCTCTGGGATCAATAAAATCCTTTCACCAATCTACAAATCTTATTCGAGACGGTATTAGATCTACAATCTCGACAGATACACCTCCAACCACAACATATGAGCCTCTACCATTAGTGGTAGCCGTGTTCCACACACTCCTACCTCATCTATCTCTATAACCTATGTTGGAAAATCCGAACAGAAAACCCAACAGATTAGGTATATATATATATATATATATATATATATATATATATATATATATTACAAGTACGCTCTCTCAAGATAGACACCCTTCCAGAGCCTAGGTATTCACTCAACCTAATGCTTTGATACCAACTGTAGCGACCCGACTTTCTATCACCAGAAAATCGCATCACTAATTAAGAAAGAAAGAGATAGAAAAAGAAAAGAAAGAGAAGAAAGAACAACAATACATCAGAATCTCACAGCGGAATGATTTAAATATAATATAGAACATATACATAGTATCATATACATCGGAGTACACAACTATACATCTCAATTTAGACAGTTATAACATTTCTGTCTAATTCAATACAAGATATCATACAGAATAACACACAGCGGAAACTCTAACTATATATCTACACGCTGAAGCCTCCTGCTCCAAAGCTCCTCCAGAATTCGTCAAAGATAACCTGAATCACTTGACTACTCATACAGAATATGAGTACCCAAGAGTTTAATAAAACAGAAAATAAACACTCGGGTCAGACAGGGGTCTGGTGTGAGTAAATGATTTAAGATTGTTTAACTTTAGAAAATCCTTTGAAAAGAAAAGGTATTACGTAAGACTTCCCACACATAAACATGGAAAAAAATTTACCATACGCTAACCAAAACATTTGATAGGAAATCCAGTTATATTATAATAGTGTCTAGGGTTTTCAAATAAATATAAAATAGCCGAAATTGTTACATCTATTGAATTCCAGCTACTAGCCACAAAAGTGGGTAATACAAACAAAACCATAGAGTCTCGTAGGGAAATTGGGTTTCCAACAATGGCAGGGCTACTGGGGTACCGCCCGTCACAGTACGTGGCCTAGATCACCGTACCGAGGAGTACGCCCGCTCCCCTGCAACACAAGGCCGGGACCCTTCCTTACTGAATAGTCCCGAACAAGACCACCCCGCAGTTGGCTGCAGATCCAACTGCCCACAAAGCCGAAATAAAATGGGACATCTAGACAGGGATGTATCTCGCTCTCCAGTGGGAGCTACCCACGAAGCCTTGCTGCATCTCCCCTATTTTAGCCATTCTCGGTTGATGAGGCTTGAGGCTGCGATTACCTTTATAGAACACATCTATCTTAGAATGCTCATCATCCACTTGACGATGTTCTGAAAGCATTCGATCCATACAAATCCGTTCCGGGTTCGAATGAAACCGAAGGTACTATCACATTGCACTCATTTTGGAATCACCCTCAGAGTCAACGACCATAGCCCTTGCACTCTGAATCACCATCTCGAACCTATAAACACTATTCCATCAAACTCATTACGGAATCACCCACAGAGTTATACTGACGTATAGTTCTTACACCTCGAGTCTTCACTTGCACTCCACTTAGATTCACGACCTAACGTTTATTTTGGATCGGTGTGGTTTTCGGATATCCAAATATGGAAACCCGATCCCGGTCTCACCGAATCCGAACGCCATTTTAATGTCCAAGTTGTATTTAAGGGATTTAACAATAGATATTTAGAAATATCACTTAAACATAAATGGATGGTTTACATTACACAGATAGATAATTCACAATTATCACATTCATCCATATATATCACAAAGCAGCATATATATCACATCTTAGATATATCACATTCACATCATCACATATCAACCAATGACATATAATACCAATCCAATATCATTAACTCATCCAATGATACTTATCAACCAATCAATAATAACCCACACAAAGTTGATCCAACTTAATTAATTTAATTTTCCCTTAATTAATTCCTTACTTAAACACTTGGATTATCATCAATCCATCTTACTAATCATTAATTAATTCCTAATTAATAACACCACTTAATTATTTACCTTAATTAATCTCCCTTGATTAATTTTTACTTAATTACTTTAAGTAATTATTCCTTAATTACAATATTAATTAATCATCTTGATTAACTACTTCTTAATTATTCAAGTAATTATCTCTTAATTTCTGCTTTAAATTAATCATCCTTGATTAACTATTATTTAATTACCTAGATAATTATTACTTTAATTATCCTTTAATCATATCTGATTAATCACCTTTGAATTAATCACACTTGATTAATCATTTATAATTAACCATATTTGATTTATTTCTTTTAATTAATCACATTTATTTATTTACTTGTTAATTACATTTAGTAATTAAACTTAATTATAAATTCATTATCCTTTAATTATTAATTAACAATTTATTAATTATTTCTATTTATTAATGATTACTTCATTAATTAAATTTCTTCGTTAATTAATTACTTCAACAAGCAATAAATCACATTATTAAATAATCTTAATACTTTTATTTATTAACCATTAATTAATAATTTAAACCTTTAGTAAATATTCTTAATTAATTCTTTAATTAATAACTTAAGTGATTAATCCTAAATCACATCACTTAATTACTTCATAAGTAACTATCCTTTGCTTAATTAGCTCTAGTAATTTCACTTAATAACCTAATTACTTCACAAAGTGATTATATTAGATTAACCCATAAGTGATTATCTTAATTAATCATAAACTAATTAATTAATTAATTATATAACTTAATCATTTAAATTTAATTAAATGATTCTTTAACTTATTACATTAAAAAGATCCTTAATTAAGAAAGTCATTATCTTAATTAAATCATTTATTAACCAATAACACTTGATAATTAAAAATAATTTAATTATCTCAATTATCTTCACAAATTTATTTATCTTTAATTAAATCAAAATCCTAAATACTTAAGATAATCTTAATTATAATTGATTACTAAATCTTAATCATTAAACCTTATTTAAAATAAAATATTATAACATTTTAGAAATCAATTTACAATTAAACCGTTTAAATATTCAAATTAAACTTTTTAGATCTTTAAAACTTTTCCAAAGTTATTTGATAAAATTTAATATAAACTTTATTCAAATTTCACTTATTTTATTTTTTAAACTTCATATTTTAAAATATAAAAAAAACCTTGTTTGAAACTTAACTTGAAACAAATTTAGTTTTATAAATAGACTTGTTAAATCCTTTGTCTTAAAACTTTAATTATGAACAAAAATCAAATTTCTTTGTTTCAAGCCTTTTAAAAAAACATTACTGACAAACACCCAAAACCTGCTCGACATAAAACCCAAGCCATCCCCTACACAAACCCGAGCAAAACCCATGTTTACCCACGAGTCTCTCCAACCCCTACCCTACTTAGAGTAAAGCATCAGTTGACACGAAACAAACATCGAGCCTAAACCTTCTTTCTTCTTCCCAAATCCCATACCTCTAATACATCACACGCGTGCATTGTGCACCAACACTTCGACCACCAGCGACCATCACCAAGGTTCCGTTAAGTCACCCTCGACCACCACGTTCAAACGCAAAACCCAGAAACTAGTAAAAAATCGAGAATCGAAATTTGCCCTAAAGCCCACACTGCCTGAACTCAGTAACCAAACGAAAGTTGATCACCACCGACGAATCATCACTCGAGACGCCATGCCATCCTCCCCATAGCTTCGCCTCACTCCCAGTACCTCCGGCACCACGTGCGATCGTCCCTTGTAACTTTACGTTGCCGTGAAAGCTCGATGAACACGTTGACAAAAATACAGGGTATAAAACCCTACTCTGATCAATACAGCCAAACACGATCGATAATAAAATCCCTAAGCAATTTTCCTACGGTCATCGACACCTCTTCCACCTTCGTGTTCAACCACGACATTCCGTTCGTCGCGATCGCCATAAATTGGCCAAAATGCCCAAAACAGTTAAACCACAAATTCACCACTAAATACTAATCTAAAATTTGTGATTTAACCCTTAAAAATCATGATTTTCTATCATTATTCCAATCATGCAATCAAAACTACAAATTGAATTCATAAAATTTTTGACCTAAATTTGATTTATACTGTAAATTTGAAAATTTCGAGCCAATCATTCATTTTAAAAAGCTATAACCATTTTTAGATGAAAGATCACTTGATTACAAACAACCTTTGTTTACATATCATAAGCCAATTTGGATTCAACATGGAGTTATTGATTTTAATATGGAAATGCTGCCTGTTAATATCACACAGTAACTACTTAACTATACAGGCATCAAACATTTTTAATTCAAACATGCATAAGTTTAGATCCAAAAATCCAAACAAACCACCATGATTTCATGTACAAGAATAAGATGAAATTTAAGATTTAAAACTGTTTTTAAATTTGCATTTACTCACCTGATTAAGCAGAAGACAGAACTGCATTTCCATGTTCTTTAATTTTATTTGCATGTTCTTGAATTGTTTGATTCCAGTTCTGCATGTTGAAAACATTCTAGTTGCTGTTTTGAATTGATTGATTAATCTTCTTGCTTCATAGCATTTGAAAAATCTTGCATTTGAAATTTCCAGCTTACTTCTTCTTGCTTCCAGATTTTACAGATTTCATTTTTTTTTCTTTTCAGATCTTTGTTTTTTATTTGCATTTAAATTCATTTTAGTTGAGAATGAACAAAAAAAACTAGCTGAAAATTAAAACTCTTTCTTAACCATTTTTTTTTAGATTTTTAAAATAAGTGACACTTGTCCCATTATTACTCTAATTTGCTAACACTTAAGCTCAAAGATTAACAAGTGTTTTTAATATTATTATAATGTTTACAAGTGTTGTTTTAATGTCTAATTAATGTTTTAAAAATGTTACTTTTCCTATTTATAAATTTATTTAAGTTATATACATATATTTATGTAATGTGTATATGTAAGTAATGTGTATTTTATCTTATATAAAAAAACTTTAGACTTTAATAAATATCTTCAAACTAAATTCATATAGGCATTTATAAAAAACTTATATTATAAATCAATTTAATTTTATCACTTGTTTATAAATTTGATAAACTTAGTTTAACTCTTTATAAAAAAATTCAAAACAATTTTATCTTACGTTAAAATTAAAATGAAAGACTATTAAAACAAATGAAACTTTAATTTAAATCTTATTTAAAACCAAAGCTTAAAGTATATATTTATAATAAATAAGAAATAAATTTTGTTATTAAAATTCTAAATCTCAAATATCATTTCAAAAACATTAAATCAAATTAACATTTCCAGTTACAAACTATATATTTATTAAAGTTTGAAAATACTTATTAAGTTCAAATTAATAAAATCCCTATTTCAAATATATACACATTTCAAATACAAAAACATTTTAACATTATATTTTAATTACCATATTAAATTTTAAACATAAACCAAATCATAATATATACATTCATGTATATTACAATTTGAATAAAAAGTTTTATTTCATTAAAACCTCCTATTCACAATATATATCAATACATATATATTATAAATAGAAAATATTTTCGATTAGCTTCTAAAAAATAAATTTTACTAAATTTTAAATTGCTAAAATAAATATCTCCAAATTAAAATATCGTAAATTTTTAAAAGAATTAAACTTGTCAAATTTTATATTGTTAAGAAAATTGTTGGTAGATATTAACAAATTATTATTAGCCTTTGAAATAATTTTTAACTCGACAATTTATAATTGTAAAATGATCAAATCAATTTAATCATTATCAAAGATTATTAAATTGATATTACTCAAATTTCCGGGTCGTCACAGTACGGCGTGGCTAAGTGGGTAGCACCCAAGTAGGATAAGTTTTCCCCCTGTCTAGATGTCCCTTTTTCGGTTGTGTGGGCGGTTGTTGTCCACAACCGTAGGGTGGTCTTATTCAGATTATCTATTAAGGGGTAGCTCTGGCCTTGTGTTGCTGGGGATCATGGTGGATCCTCGGTACTTTGATCTAGACCAAGTACTGTGACGAATGGTACCCCAGTAGCCCTGTCATTGTATGGAATCCAATCTCCAATAAGTGACCTCGGACTTGCTTGTATACCTAGCATGTTGGAATTTAATGAATGTAACAATTTCGGTTATGTGAGTAATTTATTTGAAAACCCTAGACACTATTATAATATAACTGGATTTTCGATCAAATGTTTGGGTTATCATAAGGGAAAAACTTGTCCCAGTTTATTTGCGGAGAGTCTTACATGATATATTTGATTTCAAAAGATTTTTCAAATTAAACAACTTTAACTGTTTTCTCACACCAGACCCACGTGTGACACGGAGTTTATTTTCTGTTTTCTTAAACTCTTGGGTACTCAAATTTTTTACGAGTAACAAAGTGATCCGGGTTGGCTTGACGAATTTGGAAAAGACTTAGAGTAGGAGACTTTGGCATTTCTATATATATATATATATATATATATATATATATATATATATATATATATATATATATATATATTCCTCTGCATTAGTATCTCTGCTTGCATTTCAGGTTGTAATGGATAGGCGGATCATAACGACTTCTAATATGATGTTGTTGTAAAACTATATGACTTTGATGTATGATATTAGTGACTACTGTAATATCTATGTAATGTAATATATATTTTTCCGTTTCGCTGTGAGATTCTGATGATTGTTTAGTTCTTTCTTTCTATTTCTTTTTTACCTATTTCTTTCTAAATTACGATACATCTTTCTATGGAATGAAAGGTGGGTCGTCATAATTTTTAGGCATGAAAATGTTTTTATTGAGGAAACTTTTAAAACTTTGATTGTCCCATGATATATTTGTTCACAACCTTATTTCAACGGGATTCCCGGTTATTATTAAAGTTAGGATCTTTTACTTGCAAGCAAGCTTGCAACTCTCCGTTCTGCAACTTACAAGCTTGCAACTCCCAGTTCTCCGACTTACAAGTTTGCAACTAGAAGTTGCCTGCAAGTTGCAAGCAAGCTTGCAACTACAAGTTACTTGCAAATTGATTGTTGCAAGAAAGCTTGCAATTACAAGTCATCAATTATCACTTCTAAACTATGTTTAAGTAATATGTAGGAACTTGAATTTACAATATACAAGGCTTAAAACGTATTTATGAACCTGATGCGGGCTACTGCTCTTTGGCTGGCAAGGTTTGTATTAGAATTAACTATATAGTAATGTAAAACCAAAAAGATTTTAAGTTATCAAAACTAGTTCCTTAAACAAAAATTTGCATTGGTACATGCAGGAACAAACCCAAGTTAGCATATGGCAGGTGGGCGATGTGCTAGATGTTTCTCGCGTATTTGGTGACAAAATATTAAAGCAATATGTTGTTACTGAGCGTGAAAGTAAGGTATTTTCTTCATCATGTTATATTCTAGTTGTGCACATTTTTGCAATAAAAGTGCATGCACTGTTTATCATCAAGTAATTTCTATGAGTGAATGACTTTTAGTGTGCTAATATAGGAGGAGGTGGTTGATGGATCGCTTAAAATCATCGTTCTTGCAAGTGATCATTTGTAGGATGTGGTCTCAAATAAGGTATTATTATTTAATTTTTTAACTTTCTACTATTACAAGTTGCATAGTATAATCAATTGCTACTATTAAAATGAGTTTGATTCAGGAAGTTGTTACTATCCTTTTTGTTGAGTAAGATTTATAAAAATTAAATAAGTCTATAATAACAATAAAATATTAACAAAGTTTATGAAAATTAACTTAGTTTATAATAATAATAGAAAATTATAAAATATCAACCAATTTATCTAATTTTATAAAATTTGACTAAGTTCATATAACAATAACAATAATAATAAATTAATTATATTTTTATAAAAACTGATTAAGCGTATAATAATAATAACAGCAACAATAATAATGTATTGTAAATTATTAACCAAGTCAACTAAGTTTTATAAACATTAAGTAAATATATATAATAATAGTCAAAATCAAAATAGATTAACTAAGACTATAAAAATTGACTTCGCTAATTAAGTTTTATAAAATTAAGTAAGTTTATAAAAATTAACTACGTTTATGATAATAAAAAATTATTATTTAACTAATGTTTATAAAACTTAATTAATTTTATAATAATACTAACGGTAACAATAATAACCATAATAGCAATAATACTAATAAATAAATAAATTTTATAAAATTAACTAAGTTTCGAAATAATTAAATAACTTTAGAATACTAATAATGATAATAAATTATAAAATATTAACTAAGCTAAATAATTTTTTAAAAAACTAATTAAATTTATATAAAATAATTATAATAATAATATAAATTAACTATGTTTATAAAAATTAACATCGTTAACTAACTTTTACAAAATCAACCAAGTTTGTATAATAATAGTAATAAATTAAATAAGTTTATAATAATAATAATGAAATATTGACCAAGTTAACCAATTTTTATAAAATATAACGAGTTTATATAATAATAATAATAATAAATTAACTATGTTTGTAAAAATTAGTTGAGTTTATAATAATTATACTAATAATAACAGCAACAATAAGCATAATAGTTACAGTCAAATTTTATAATTTTAGTTAAATAATTATAACAATAACATTAACTAAAATTACTTAAATTAACTAATCGTAACAATAAAATTTAAATAATCACAATAAAATTAACCAAGATTATAAAAATTAACTTCGTTAATTAAGTTTAATAAAAACTAAATAAGCTTATAAAATTTAACTAAGTCAATAGTAAAAATAATAACAACTAAGTTTTAAAATTTAACTAAGTTTGATAGTGATTAACTAAATTTTGAATAATAATAATAAATGATATTAGCCAAGTTAACTAAGTTTTATAAAAATTAACTAAATTTGTATAAAAATAACAACAATAATAAAATAAATAAAATTATAAAAGTTAACCTTGTTTGTTAAGTTATATAAAAATTAAATATACTTACGAAAATAAAATAAGTTGACGACGATGACGATGATAATAATAATAATTCAACTAATTTTTATAAAAACTAATGTTTATAATAATGATACTCACAACAATAACAACAAAAGTCATAATAGCAATAATAAAAATAAATTAACTTAGTTTTGTAAAAATTAACCATGTTTAAAATAATAACAATAATATAATGCTCATAATAAATTATAAAATATTAACTAAATTAACTATTTTTTATAAAAAATAACTAAATTTATTTATATATATAATAATAAAAATAATAAATTAACTTAGTTTATTAAAACTAATTAATTTTATAATAATATAGTACTAATAACAAAAGCGATGACAACGATAGTCATAATAATAGTAATAACAATAAACTAACCATGTTTATAAAATTTAACCAAGTTTCATGAAAATTAACTAAGTTTAGAATAATAATAAGTTATAGCATATTGACAAAGTTATAGAAAAATTAACTAAGTTTATAACAGTTATAATAAATTAACTATAAGATTTATAAAAATTTACTAAGTTAATAATAATAATAATAAACTTTAAAATATTAATCAAATTAACTAAGTTTTACAAAAATTAGCTAAATTTGTATGATAATATTAATACTAATAATAAATCATAAAATATTAACCAAGTTAACTAAATTAAAAAATTATTTATACATACATACATACATACATACATATATATATAATTATAACAACAACAACAATAATAAATTAACTGCCTTTATAAATTTCTATAAATCAATATATTATGAAGATCTTTAAGCCATTTTAAAATTTTGAATGTGTATCATAATATCAAAGTTAAGATACACTTTATATTTGAACTTCCATGTTTGGTAAAAACTTTAACTCCTTCGTGATTAGAAATTTTATTAGCTGCATATTTTTAGCTCACCTATGAATCGTGCCTATTTATTTTCTATACATAAATAGGTATGTGCTCTATGAAACATAAAATTATGCTCTATAGTCTTCTTTTCCAAATAGGTTAATTTTTTACCTTAAATATAGGTGTTCCTTCTTTAATATAAGATTTATTTCCATTGATGAGTAATGCATTGATCAAGACAAATACTTAATATGATATTTTACATTAGGTTAATTGTTGGCTATACTAGATTAGAGATACATTAACAAATAAATCTGATAAGTGTTGAATAATTTGTAGGATACTCCAAGATTGAGTGAGGACAAAATGAAACAGTGCATTGATCCTAGATTGAATGGAGAGTATCCACCAAAAAGAGTTTCTAAGGTATGGACACATGTTCTCTGACCTGTAAATCTACATATATTATCTCACATACATATGAATTATTGTAGTTGCATCTTTTGGATATCAAAAGAATTTGAGGCTCAGATGGCTAATTAAAGTTTGTTGCCACTAATCATGTTTTTTTGTGATAGGCAACTTTTGTAAATGAAAGATGCTCTATATGTGTATGCACTAAATTGGCAATGTGAACTCTTTTTGGGGTGTACTTTAAACATTTGTTGTTGCTTTTTGGCATGTACTAAAAACATATATAATGGAGGTTGTGTATATGTTTGAGTATGTTTAATATAATGTATGTGGATATTTGGAATGTTTGATATAATGCGTTACATTTTCTGATTATTATATTCTTTAACTCTTACATTATTCATAGTGTAATGTGTTTAAAGAAAGTCTTTTTTGATATGTTATTACTAAATTGTAATATATGTCAGGATGCATCAAACACATAGGAAAATAAACCACAGTGCTTAAAAAGCATCATGGTTATATAATATAAGCGCTATAAAAAATAATATCGTAAAAGGATAGAGAAATAAAAGCGCTATTGTGTCTACGCATTTTATAGTGGCATGTACACGTTGTAGTAATATATAAATAATGGACAGATAGCGCTATATGAAAAGAATATTATAGCGGAATATATGCGCTATAAAAGCTTATTATTTTATTTTGGCATTTTTTGTGTTATAAATACACCATTGGCTTTTTATAACTTGTCAATAATTAGTGTTTATTGAACTGCTGTTATTTTCTTTTGTAAAGCTTATATGCCGCTATGGATGACTCTTTTTTTTGTTGTGTTAAATTGATATAACCTGTATCTTGGAGTGACGCTTTTACTGTCTTTATATATATTATATGTTATCGTTTCACTACGTGATTCAATTTTCACTGTTCTTTTTTCTTTTTACCCTAACAATCTGCCTTTACGGCACTTGGATGCTCGGCATTTGAATACGGTGGATGTATTATGTTGCGACTTTCAAGGGTCGAAAAGACATATCATTACATTTGGTATTAGAGTTGAAGGTTAAGCGAGAACCTTGGCTTTGGTTGGGTAAACTCAACTGAGATGAGGAGTGGCAATCTTGAATGAGTTGAAAGTATTATATATACGAGAGTGTATTTGGTATTGCTATAAAAACGTATCGTGTCAATTGGTCTGTAAGTTAAAATTTTGAATTCTAGTCAAGACTTGGGACGCCACAGTGTCGATAGGGACTTTAAAACACTTGAATAAGGAAAACATACATGATATTGATTTTTGAAAATTGGTAAATGAAATATTTTACCTAAGAATATACATTTATATATAAATGAATAGTTTTCAAATTGATATAGTTATTTATGTTGTGTTTGTTTGTTTGAAAATGACAATATTTATTTATAATTATTGTTGTTTGATTTACCATGCTCGGATAGTTTAGGAGCATTGACTATACTTTATTGGTTATTAATTTATGCTCGACTACCTTATAAGCAATTTTTTTGATAATTGTGAGTATATTAAAACGAACCTCTCGTGAATAGAGCTTTACAATGTGACAATAAGGTGTTCGAAGAAAATGTTAAGTTACAGATCATCTTTCAATAAAGTTGTATAATGTAACGACCCGTAAATTTTGGTAAATAAATTGGTTAATTTAATTAAGATTTTGAAATTAAATTTAGAAAGAAATTTTAATTTTTATAATTTATAATGGAGCAAATGTTAAAAATGAAATGCAACCATGGAAATTTAAGCTTAGTATTAACAATTGAAATGAAAATGTCGATTTAATGAAGTAATGTAAATTGTTATACTAGGCTAAGAATTTAATATAAGAAAACAAAGGAAATTAGTGAATTATTAATGAATTTATAATAATAGATAGTAAACTGAATGTCCTGTAAGTATTTATAATATTGTTTGAAAAAGGAAACTTATAAAAATATGAAAGAGAGTAAGCGTTTAACTAACCAATGCGATAATATACTGATTAATAATAACTGAATGAAAATTAAGGTAGAAATGTTAATGGCAGTTGATAAATAACCAATTTAGTGCAATACCAACTAAATTGAAACTATTGTAAGGTTTTAATAGATTGAAATTAGTATATTTGGGAAATAGATTCAAATTTATATCAATTGATAGAATAATATATAATAAAGTGGATTTAATTAGAATTACATGAAAAGATTTTTAATTTAAATGTAATAAAGTGGTTTAATTAGGAAATATTAGAGTGCCAAGATATAGCCAATGATAATTAAAGGCAATAATTAATGAATTGAATGGAAGGCCAATTAATGAAAACAAATGGAAACTTTGATTTGTAAGTAATAAAGGTCTATTAATGCGACTGAAGGTTAACGGTAACGATATTGTATGTCACCTATTTATGAAGCTTGTAAATATAAATTGGAAATCAGTTACAATAATTATAATTTAATATTACGTTAATGTTAATTAAGGTAATATTTGTAAATAATGTTAAGGGTATTCATATTGGACAATTTGAGTGTAATTAAAGGCATGGTAATACTTGTTATAATTTACCTGTTTATTTGGCTTGATAATAAAATTGAAAATCAATTAGAGTTAAATGAACCTTAATGTTATATTAATGAGAATTAATGCAATAACTAATTTAGTGCAAATAAATTTATGGAACCAATGGTAAGATCTTATCTGATTGTAATTAATAATTTGAAATAATGACTATTGGTTGAATAAAGGGATGAAAATAAAGTTTTATCAATATATTGGAATTATAATCTGGATTGATAAGTAACGAACTTATAAATGCAATTAAAAGCAAAGAGATGGCAATTGATATAGGTGGCTTGTTCATGTAAGGTGGTAAATAAACTTCGGTAATAAATTGGAATAAATCTAAATTTAACATTTTGTTAATGTGATGGATTGTTGGTTAATAATAGATTTAAAAATAGAATGAAAAGTAAATTTATTGGGATTTTTGTAAATTAAATTTATAATTTCTGAATGTAAGAAGAATGAAATTTAACGATGAAATTGAAGAAGGAATCAACGTTAAATAGACATCTAAATTGTTTAAAAATTGTATAAATGATTAAGAAATTTAAAAGTGAGAAAAATTGTTAATTATAGAATTGGAATTAAAAATTGGATTTTATTTCATTAAATTTTAAATTATTTAATTAATGTAAAATAGCCATTGTGACGCCCCACCTCTATACCCACGCTAGCCAAGAACACTACGGAGTAATGCTGTCGTTTAGCACGGAGAATAAGGCTGTTGAGGAGCGACCATCCGTGTAATTGCTTTGTGCGAGCATCAATACGTCAGATAGTATAGCATGCAATTCTTTTCAAGTGGAAATCCGACATGCCGACACAAACTCAAAGCTACTACACAGTGGCTATAATATCTTCGGAAACAAATACAGAAGTAAACATAACATAAATCAGTCACAGACAATTCATATCACAAAGGCGGAAATAGATATGAATATAACACATGAAAGTGTTCATCAGAGTAGTGGTCAAACAAGATCCACAATATCCAAAAAGAATAGATACAAGTGCTAGACAAAAGAATAAGTATGCATCATAGAGTCTGTATCTCAAATGTATACAACAAAAACTACTAAACTTAAGTAGTTAGCCAAAAGGTCAGATGAAAGTCCGATAAGGAGTCAAGCAGAAGTACCTGTAATATCTCAGTCTGACCCGAGTATTATTTAAGAAGAAAATAATAAACGGATCAGTATAGCTATAAATATCAGATGAAGTGATATATAATAAGAGATATGACATAAACATATAATAATCACAATGCCAAGCTGTGATAAATAAGTAATTGAAAATCATCAAGGGATTATTCAATGTCACAAAATCTACACAAGAATCAAAGAAATGTCATACTCCTAATTTAGTTCACCAAACCATAAATATTGACGATTATATCAATGTCAATCACATAAGTCAATGACACACAAATTCACCAATGCACAAATATTGACAATAATATCAATGTCAATCACACAAGTCAATGACACACAAATTCACCAATGCACAAATATTGACAATAAATCAATGTCAATCACAAAAGTCAATGACACACAAATTCCAGAATTCAATACGCGAAATCAAGAAATCACAAAAGTCAATGACGCACAAATTCACCAATGCACAAATATTGATAAAACTTATCAATGGAAATCACGAAAATTGGCGAAACACATAGAAATCATCTCAAGAAATCCAGAAATCACAAAGGGGGGAGGCCTATCACAAACGGGAGCATAAAGCCCACCAACACGTGTATCACAAACGGAACGCTAATTCCATGGTTGCTAACCATCACAAATTGAGCCGAAGCTCCACAAACGGCCCGAAGACCATGGGTTGCTACCCCACCAAATTGAGTCGAAACTCCACAAAACGGGGTTTCACAAATATTGATAAAACTAATCAATGGAAATCACGAAAATTGGTGAAACACAAATTCTAGAAATCATCTCAAGAAATCCAGAAATCACAAAGGGGGGAGGCCTATCACAAACGGGAGCATAAAGCCCACCAACACGTGTATCACAAACGGAACGCTAATTCCATGGTTGCTAACCATCACAAATTGAGCCGAAGCTCCACAAACGGCCCGAAGACCATGGGTTGCTACCCTACCAAATTGATTCGAAACTCCACAAAACGGGGTTTAGTCTCCCTCGCAGACAAAGAGAAATCGCACATTGCTAGTCTAAATCACAAAGATGATCGTCATGATCAACGAGAAGTGTCGATTACAGTAAGCTAGTAAATGTATGAGCTTAGCATCATGTCCCATAACCACTAGCTTAACTTAAATATTTACGAACAAATTGTAGATCTCCACTAGAAAATTGTCACAAGAGTTTCAATCGAACAAGTCCAAGAATTAACCAACAAAGTGAACGCAAGCGTTTCATACCACTTGTTTTACTAAGTCGTTTAATTAGATTTCTCATACGAGTGAGGTAAAGGTTTGTATATACTAATAGATTGGAAAACGGTTTTATAAACGAATTTGGTATTAAAATAGTATTGAAATCGTTTAAGGAAAGAGTTTTGATATTTACTACTAGTATAGAAAACCTTTATATTTTAAAGTAACAAATCATAGAAGTGATTGTAGAAACAATCGGCATAAAAATTCACATTCGAAGACGTGAATAAAATCCAAAGAAATCGATATCAAATCCATCAAAGTGGACATATCTAAAATTCCCAAAGAAAAGGTCATCAAAGTCGATAATAAATGACGACAACAAAAGGGAGACAACACGAATCGATTAAAGTTGGATATTCAAACGGATTAGCAATATAGGCTAATCTGGCAAATAGTAGCAGGTCGGTCGACCGGACTCCCTGAGTCGGTCGACCGAACCAGGGGTTGGAAGTGCACGGGGTATCAGGTCGGTCGACCGGCCCAGGGGCTCGGTCGGCCGAAGCCTGTAACCAGCACTTCCAAACAGAGGCAGGAAGTGCCTGGACTACAGGTCGGTCGACCAGCCCAGGGGCCTCGGTCGGCCGAACCTGTATGCTTGCACTTCCTACCCTATTTCAAAAGAGGTGCAACTCTCGATCAAATTGCAATCGCACGAGCAACGGCGCTAAGGGTTTATGCCAATCGACTACCGGCCCTATATGCTCCTCGATGCATCACCAAAAACATGTTCAAACATCAAAGTTAGGATTTTTAACGAATTGAACTCAAAACACTAAAAATTTGAATATTCACAAAACCAATCCAAATCAAAATCAAATGCACATGAATAAGTGTTAGGAATTCATACCTAACAATAGAAGAGAATTATAAGCATAGTTGTGAGATTAAAAATCTCACCTTTGAACCCGAATCAATGAAGGAGAAGCTTTAAAAACAAGCTAAGATCAATTCCTCTTCAATAACAACTCAAGAAGCTTCAATCTAAGCTTAAAAGAGAAACATTTCCTAAATTAGGTTTAGGAATTTTCTGAAATCAAGGAGAGAAAGAGTTGGAGAAGAAGAAGGAAAAGCTTACCAATGGGTTCACTTGAGTTTGGAGCAAGAAGATGGATTTGCTAAGCAAGCTAGGGCTTAGGAATTTCCTTTTCCCATCTCTTCCACCATTTTTACTTTAACTTGAAGTGTTTTAATTAAAGAGGAGAAAATATGAAGAGAAGGGGTTGGGCTGAGCTAATAAGGGTGCAGTCCAAACCAAAGTCATAAGCGGGAAAAAGTAGCAAAAATCAACTTTCTCCAAACATATCGAAGCTTATACTCAAAAAGGTCGCAAACGTCATTTTGAACTCAATGGGGGTGGTCTCGAGTCCCAATTCAACTGTTTGCACCAAGTAGCTTTTCGGACCAAAATCCGATGAACGGTGAAATATTTAAAGAAAATATCTAAATATATAATCGATAAATATGCGGGTTGTTACAGACTCCCCTCCTTAAAGAAATTGCGTCCTCACAATAATTAAGAAGGAAATATAAGAAGTAACAACCATAGAAGCATATTAACACTAAAGAAAATTGAAATAAGAAGTTCACCATAAAGAGCACGAAGGAGTAAATCCGAAAGTTTTCGTTCGATGAATTCTCAAGATTTCACATGAGCAATCCTTAGGATTTGAGAACCATTGAACTTTTATCAAAAAGAATATCTTTATATCGAAGGCGCTCAACCTCCAAAGCAATGATGTGAATAGAATGTTGCTCAAAAGTCAAATTTGGTGAAACTTCAATCTCTCAATAACACCGGGCTCAAGAATAAAAACCGGAAACATAAAAGCATTTCCATAGTTAAAAGACATGGAAAACGTCAAGAATAGCAGAAAGTTGAGCCGGTGCAACGGCGTAGTACAAATACGGTATGCCCGAGAAACTAGAAACTCGAATAATTTGGAACACCGACGTAGTACAAAGACGGTACGTCCAATGAACCGAAAAGCCAAGTCATTGATGCAGTGCAAACGGTACATCCAATGAATCAAAAAGCAAAGACATTGATGTAGTACAAACGGTACATCCAATAAATCGAAAAGCAAAGACATTGATGTAGTACAAATGGTACATCCAATGAATCGAAAAGCAAAGACATTGATGTAGTACAAACGGTACATCCAATGAATCCAAAAGCAAAGACATTGATGTAGTACAAACGGTACATCCAATGAATCAAAAGCAAAGACATTGATGTAGTACAAACGGTACATCTAATGAATCAAACAACAAAGACATTGATGTAGTACAAACGGTACATCCAATGAATCCAAAAAGAAAAGACATTGATGTAGTACAAACGGTACATCCAATGAATCAAATAGCAAAGACATTGATGTAGTACAAACGGTACATCCAATGAATCAAAAGCAAAGACATTGATGTAGTACAAACGGTACATCCAATGAATCAAAAGCAAAGTCATTGATGTAGTACAAACGGTACATCCAATGAATCGAATAAGACGGAACATCGATGTAGTATAATAACAGTACATCCGATGAACCGAACACCATAAAAGAACATCGGACACTAGTCCATAAAAGGAATGAGATAAAACTCAATAAAATGAAGTGTACCAAAACGTCCGATGAACTTGATGAAAAGATAATTCCATTCAGACAACATCAAAGAATCAACCACTTGTTGCTTACGACAAAGCGCATTGGCAACACGATTTCCCTTCCAGTAATAAAAAGAATATCAAGATCATAAGATGTCAGGAACTCGAGTCAACATGGAGTTCCATATGAGAAAATAATTATTCCAAAGATTTATGATCGAGGTGGAGAACAAATTTCTCCCCCAAAGATGATGATGTCAAACTCTAAAAGCAAAAAAAATAGCCGCGAGCACTAGATCATGAGTGACACACCTAGTCTCGATAAGCTATAATGATTTAGAAGCACAAGTGATATCACGTTCTCCTTTGCAGGAGAACGGCATCCAAACCAATACGACTAGTATCGGTACAAATAGCAAAGTCTTAGTTCCCCTTCAGGAATCACAAGAATAAGAGTATCGGAAACGAATTCTTTCAAATAATCTTCTTTCCCAAAAACTTCCAAATTACATTTATCTCAATGTAAAAATATTTCTAGAAAAATTTATAATTTACAAGTCAATATATCGTTTCTGATTGTCACATCAAAGCGTTTAGGAAATTCCTATCGATAACGTTGATCAAGCACATCGACCAAAATTCTTAAAGCACTCAACGGGCAATACAATCGCAAAATCATCTTTTATAGGATAAATAAATCTCTTAAAAAGTTTTAAGAATATTCTTTGTTCGTTGCAAGAACAAAATCCAGTTTTACTTATAAATAAATCTTATGAAAAAGATTTGCAAAATTTTTAAAATTTCTATTTTCATCCAAAATCAATAAATACAAGAATGGTCTCATCGAAATATTCCTAGAATATTTGATATATAAAATGGATGAAATAAGATGGACAAATTGAATGACAAAATAAGTTATTCATTAGAATTATAACGAGTGCGGAGTGCGTAAGTGGAATGCTAATTTCCGCAACTCGTAGCAAACGAAAACCGGTGGTAAAGTCAAACTGAAAAGACCTTAACGCCAAACAAAAGATTTCTTAGGTGATAATCCTAAGACAAACTCAAAAATACCGGAAAATTTCTCAAACTACATGAATGAGAGAAATAACACTTTCCTTATAAGTGGGCTTAAGGAATAAAATGATGCCATCAAGTTGGAATCAAAATCATAAAGGAAAAATAGAAATCTGCTTAACAGATTGAAAATGTCGAAGATGAATAGTCCACTCGAAAAATATGATATGGGCTTCACAATGATTAAGCCGATCCTTTCAAAAAAATCAATTCCGAAGCCTAAGTAAAAATATCGGCTCGGAAAGAAAAGTCTCTTAAAATAATTTCGACATCTAAACAAAAGCAAATTGTTGCGGATCCATCCGGATTCACAATCCTCAAAGAAGTCTTCAAGTCCAAAATATTTTCAAAGAAAAAGAATCAACAAGTTCTTTTAATATAAAGTAGTGAGATGGAACCCATATCAAAAAGAACTCGAATAAGAAGATCATGAAATAAAACAATGCCATCAAGGATTGAGTGAAAAATACCTTGACCAAGAGAAGAGTTGCTAGGGGCTTGCACAATATTTAGCTTTCTCATGTCCTTTTTCAAAAGTTTGGGACACGCAGATAAAAGATGACCCGGTTTCTTGCAATAGCGACAAGAATGGGGTTTTGGACACATATTCGCATAGTGTTCCATAGAATAACAATTGTAGCATCCTCCACGATTAGGGATTGGAGTCTTTCTACAAAAGTAGTTTGCTTCACTCTCTTATTGGGATTAAGGCTCTTGAACTTAATATGCCTCTTCTTGGAAGTCCCAATATCACAAACACTTCCTTTACCAACCTCTCCATGAAGAAGAGTAACATCCACAAGCTGATTGAAAGAAACTTCAAGTTTCAAAGGTAGAACCATTTCGGGGTTCTTACTCAAAGCATAGATAAACTCTTGATTCTTTACAAGATCCAAAAGTTGTTGAGCAGACATGAATACTCCATCCAGGGGAGTAGCACTAGATTGACCGGCGCTGGGACGGCCAGGTCTAACCATTTCTCTTCTTTAAGAAAGAAAGAAAGAAGAGGAAAAAGTTATTCTCAAGATGAATATCAAGCAATTCTTGATAGATAAAACAAGGAATCATAAAGAAAATAGGATGAATCGGTACGAAAACTCGAATTAAATCCTAAAGCACGACTCCTAAGAAAGACTTAGGACGATGATCGTTGTTATAATATTCCATATTGTTCCGAAGTTTGGCTCTTATACCAAGCTGTGACGCCCCACCTCTATACCCACGCTAGCCAAGAACACTACGGAGTAATGCTGTTGACTAGCACGGAGAATAAGGCTGTTGAGGAGCGACCATCCGTGTAATTGCTTTGTGCGAGCATCGATACGTCAGATAGTATAGCATGCAATTCTTTTCAAGTGGAAATCCGACATGCCGACACAAACTCAAAGATACTACACAGTGGCTATAATTTCTTCGGAAAAAAATACAGAAGTAAACATAACATAAATCAGTCACAGACAATTCATATCACAAAGGCGGAAATAGATATGAATATAACACATGAAAGTGTTCATCAGAGTAGTGGTCAAACAAGATCCACAATATCCAAAAAGAATAGATACAAGTGCTAGACAAAAGAATAAGTATACATCATAGAGTCTGTATCTCAAATGTATACAACAAAAACTACTAAACTTAAGTAGTTAGCCAAAAGATCAGATGAAAGTCCGATAAGGAGTCAAGCAGAAGCACCTGTAATATCTCAGTCTGACCCGAGTATTATTTAACAAGAAAATAATAAAACGGATCAGTCTCGCTATAAATATCAGATGAAGTGATATATAATAAGAGATATGACATAAACATATAATAATCACAATGCCAAGCTGTGATAAATAAGTAATTGAAAATCATCAAGGGATTATTCAATGTCACAAAATCTACACAAGAATCAAAGAAACGTCATACTCCTAATTTAGTTCACCAAACCATAAATATTGACGATTATATCAATGTCAATCACATAAGTCAATGACACACAAATTCACCAATGCACAAATATTGACAATAATATCAATGTCAATCACACAAGTCAATGACACACAAATTCACCAATGCACAAATATTGACAATAAATCAATGTCAATCACAAAAGTCAATGACACACAAATTCCAGAATTCAATTCGCGAAATCTAGAAATCACAAAAGTCAATGACGCACAAATTCACCAATGCACAAATATTGATAAAATTTATCAATGGAAATCACGAAAATTGGTGAAACACAAATTCTAGAAATGATCTCAAGAAATCCAGAAATCACAAAGGGAGGAGGCCTATCACAAACGGGAGCATAAAGCCCACCAACACGTGTATCACAAACGGAACGCTAATTCCATGGTTGCTAACCATCACAAATTGATCCGAAGCTCCACAAACGGCCCGAAGACCATGGGTTGCTACCCCACCAAATTGAGTCGAAACTCCACAAAACGGGGTTTCACAAATATTGATAAAACTTATCAATGGAAATCATGAAAATTGGTGAAACACAAATTCTAGAAATCATCTCAAGAAATCCAGAAATCACAAAGGGGGGAGGCCTATCACAAACGAGAGCATAAAGCCCACCAACACGTGTATCACAAACGGAACGCTAATTCCATGGTTGCTAACCATCACAAATTGAGCAGAAGCTCCATAGACGGCCCGAAGACCATGGGTTGCTACCCCACCAAATTGAGTCGAAACTCCAGAAAACGGGGTTTAGTCTCCCTCGCAGACAAAGAGACATCGCACATTGCTAGTCTAAATCACAAAGATGATCGTCATGATCAACGAGAAGTGTCGATTACAGTAAGCTAGTAAATATATGAGCTTAGTATCATGTCCCATAACCACTAGCTTAACTTAAATATTTACGAACAAATTGTAGATCTCCACTAGAAAATTGTCACAAGAGTTTCAATCGAACAAGTCCAAGAATTAACCAACAAAGTGAACGCAAGCGTTTCATACCACTTGTTTTACTAAGTCGTTTAATTAGATTTCTCATACGAGTGAGGTAAAGGTTTGTATATACTAATAGATTGGAAAACAGTTTTATAAACGAATTTGGTATTAAAATAGTATTGAAATCGTTTGAGGAAAGAGTTTTGATATTTACTACTAGTATAAAAAACCTTTACATTTTAAAGTGACAAATCATAGAAGTGATTGTAGAAACAATCGGCATAAAAATTCAAATTCGAAGACGTGAATAAAATCCAAAGAAATCGATATCAAATCCATCAAAGTGGATATATCTAAAATTCCCAAGGAAAAGGTCATCAAAGTCGATAATAAATGACGACAACAAAAGGGAGACAACACGAATCGATTAAAGTTGGATGTTCAAACGGATTAGCAATATAGGCTAATCTGGCAAATAGTAGCAGGTCGGTCGACCGGACTCCCTGAGTCGGTCGACCGAACAAGGGGTTGGAAGTGCTCGGGGTATCAGGTCGGTCGACCGGCCCAGGGGCTCGGTCGGCCGAAGCCTGTAACCAGCACTTCCAAACAGAGGCAGGAAGTGCCTGGACTACAGGTCGGTCGACCGGCCCAGGGGGCTCGGTCGGCCGAACCTGTATGCTTGCACTTCCTACCCTATTTCAAAAGAGGTGCAACTCTCGATCAAATTGCAATCGCACGAGCAACGACGCTAAGGGTTTATGCCAATCGACTACCCGACCCTATATGCTCCTCGATGCATCACCAAAAACATGTTCAGACATCAAAGTTAGGATTTATAACGAATTGAACTCAAAACATTAAAAATTGGAATATTCACAAAAGCAATCCAAATCAAAATCAAATGCACATGAATAAGTGTTAGGAATTCTTACCTAACAATAGAAGAGAATTATAAGCATAGATGTGAGATTAAAAATCTCACCTTTGAACCCGAATCAATGAAGGAGAAGCTTTAAAAACAAGCTAAGATCAATTCCTCTTCAACAAAAACTCAAGAAGCTTCAATCTAAGCTTAAAAGCGAAACATTTCCTAAATTAGGTTTAGGAATTTTCTGAAATCAAGGAGAGAAAGAGTTGGAGAAGAAGAAGGAAAAGCTTACCAATGGGTTCACTTGAGTTTGGAGCAAGAAGATGGATTTGCTAAGCAAGCTAGGGCTTAGGAATTTCCTTTTCCCATCTCTTCCACCATTTTTACTTTAGCTTGAAGTGTTTTAATAAAAGAGGAGAAGTTATGAAGAGAAGGGGTTGGGCTGAGCTAATAAGGGTGCAGTCCAAACCAAAGTCATAAGCGGGAAAAAGTAGCAAAAATCAACTTTCTCCAAACATATCGAAGCTTATACTCAAAAAGGTCGCAAACGTCATTTTGAACTCAATGGGGGTGGTCTCGAGTCCCAATTCGACTGTTTGCACAAAGTAGCTTTTCGGACCAAAATCCTATGAACGGTGAAATATTTAAATAAAATATCTAAATATATAACTGATAAATATGCGGGTTGTTACAGCCATTTTGGCCACTAACTCGGATTTCGGCGAAACCAGTTTCATCGGATCCGTATCGGTGAAAATTTTGTAGGGTTTCAAGTTTCGTAGCGATCGGACTTGTCGTTTGATCGTACGAACGTGAAACACCTTTGAATCAATGAAATTGAAATCAATTGAAATCAATTTGGAAAATATTGATTTTAGCATAACTTCTTCATACGATGGAATTTGGACTCGAAACCTTTTCCACTGCGTTTAAAATATTTTATAACATCTATTTTGATATACGAGTCGACCCAATTTTGTTCCAGGGTCAGAACGGGCTTTTTGGGCCAATTTGTCGTTAGCTCTTATATCTAATAGATCCGATTCATTCTATTTCAACTTTCTCCATAAATACCCTATTATAAACCCTGACAGCCTCTATTCCTCATTTCTATACATACAGGAACTGTTGTGCCCCTCTTCCTCAATGGCTGTAAACCCTAATTTATCCAATTCAAATTTCAATTCAAAAATCAACTTCAAAAATCCAAACTCCCCAAAAAATTCAGTAAAAATATATTTCGAAGCTCTCGAAGAGCACAATTCAATCCGTTTTTTGCTCTGGGTTTTCGTTTGACCGAAAATTTAGGAAGAATATTCGGCCGTCCGTCGCGCTCCGATCAACTGCGACGGATCATCAAATCGTTTCTGGGTATTGTAGAGGGGACCGAGGGGAGTCGATCTGCGCAGTTCGTTCGTGGAGTTAACGGCTAGATCGTGCGAATTAATTCGATTAGGGTTTGGAAACCCTATACGGTCGGCGGCGGCGCACACCACTAGGGCAACCGGAAGCGACGTCGTGACACCTGGAGGTGCGGCAGGGTTAGACGAGTGGGATGGAGGTAGTGGCGTTGGCTACGGTGGTCCAGGGAGTGTGAATTCGATGGTAAACGTCTCGGTCAAAGGACGCGTTTGGGTTCGTTCGCATCTGTTGTTTGGGCACGTGATTTGGGGAGAGGGGGTGACAGACGTGGCAACGTGAGGGTGAGTTTATTTTTATTTTTTTCTGTTTTAATTTTTATTTTGATTTCAATCGTTCTGAATCGTATATCTTTCGCATACAAACTCCGATTTACGCGTGGTTTCTTTTGTTAGGATCGTATTGAAATTCCGGACTTTAATACACTTGTTTGGGCGAATTCTAAGACTGTCTAATTTTTGGGTTTAAATTGGATTTAAATTCAATTTAAATTCAAAAGGTGAGTGTCTTAACACACTCGTAACTTCTAAAATTTCTTATGTTCGTTAAATTAAATTTTGTTGTGATTATGCATTTATTTATGACTATTCGTATATTTTTAATCAACATCTCAGTTATTGCATTTATTTAAATTAAATCGTTATTTAATTTATTATTGAATATAATTGCAAGTTAATTTTTTGTTATATATTATCAGTCATATATTGATATCGATTGATTATTTTGGATGATGATTGTGATGGATGTATGATTTTATGATGGATGAATGGATGTTGTATTATATTATTATAAACTGCGAGTTATTATGCATTATTATTTCATTCGGGATTGCGGTTTGAAATGATATATAACCGTATTTTATTTTTAAATTACAGATTGAAATGATAAATATCTGTATCGCTTGACCATAGGGTAGAAAATTATATACAGACACCACGGTCTATATATATATATAATATTTTGAAATGATTTTTTATGGTTCTGGAAAGGAATATACTGTTTAATAAATATTAAATTTTGATGTTATATAAATATTATTTTATATATATAGTTAAATCCTTGAATTTAAGCTATGTATAAAATTGATTAATAGAAAATGAGTTTAATAATGGAGTTTTATTGTTTTATATTTTATGGTTTAGTACTATTTGAGATATTGTATATATAGAGTTTTTAATTGACTTAAAAGAAATTTAAGTTGGGAGATAAATATGGAATTGGTTTAAATTGAATTATTTAAGAATTGTACTTGAATAAATTTTGATCTGGAATTTAAATAAAAATGGAGATTTTAAATGGATATGATTCTTATAACTTGGTTTGGTTCAAAGTATGAGGTAAATGAATATATCAAGTTAAATAAATTAATAGAATATCCAGTTGTTTGAAGTTAAAAGTTTTACGTAAATTATAGGGGATTTATTAAGTAAACGTTTCAAATCTAAATAGTAACAATTGAATTTGATATATATGGAATTATCAAAGAATTAGTTTTGAAATGGTGGAATATTTAAAGCTTTGAAATATAAGGAAATTTGAAATGGTTTATTTTGAGGTTCAAATTTGAATTTGGAATTTATTTATGAAATTTAAGAAGCTATTTTATTATATAAAGTAATTTAATATTTAAACCATCTAAGTAATTGAAGTTATGTTTCAAAGCTATGGGTTTTCAAGGTATATAGATTTGAAAGTGCTATGATTTTAGAAGAATGGTATATTTGAAATAAAAATGATATCATAATGATTTGGGTTTTAAAACGAAAATAATAGCGTATTTTAATGGTTTTGAAATGAAATATTTATTCTGGTTTTGAAGTATAATTATTTTAAATTGACCACTGTGTTATAATAACGTTTGGTTGTAGAAGGGACCGGTATCGGAAGTTGTCATACTCTCTGCCAACCCCGAAAACCACTTTAACAACCGTGTACGCAGTGGAGATTTCAGAAAGAAGTAGGATGGTGGCAGTGTTTCCTTTGAGGTAAATACATGGACCCGACTCCCATGAGTTGGCATAAGGTGGCTAAAACAGGAGCGATTCTTGGGCCAATGAGGTAGCACCTTTGATCGGACACATCCCTTCGATATTATACTTTGACTTTTGGATTGATTCGGTGGCCACTTTTGATTTTTTTATTTGGGAGTGTGACTCGAGGTGGGCGGTATCTACGTGCTATGCATTACCACCAGCCCGGATGCGTAATTGGTATATCTACCCTAGCATTGCCTAGTTGTGCCGTGTCACCTACCCTATCACGCCTTGTACGAGTTTGGTTTTCTTCCGTAGCCCGTGTGGTATCCTCTGGTGGCTTCCCGATCAGAAGGGACTATGATATTAAATGGACTACTGTGACTATTACATGTTAAGAGGAATATTGGGTCACTCCTTAACGTTATTTAAAAGTATGTTTATTTTACTATAGACATTACTATAATAGCGAAATATTACTACATGGTACATAATTTAACGGATTCTTAGGAGATGTGAATCCCAAGTATCTCTTGATTTACTACACTCACGTTAGACACTGGATAGGAGGTGTCATACCCCGTAAACATCTCTGATGACGTTACACTCATATTTATTTCAGTTGATTTAACTTACATAAGATCTTTTAGTTCTGACTCGAGTGTTTTGTCTTTTCAATTCACTCGGGTCAGCCTGAGCATTTCAGGATTCGAAGACTTTAGCTCTGGAGGACGAGGACGTAGATTTATATTACTATTATCTACTATATTATTCCACTACATCATTTTATTCCGCTGCATTGTTATTATCCTTTGGTATGTGAACTCTGATATTCATTGTATAAAGAAAAATCAAATGTTTTGTAAAACAGTTTTATGAACTGTATATTGATTATTATATTTTATCGTTCCGCTGCAAGATTCTGTTTTGTTTTTCTTCTCTTCTTTTCTTATTTACCCCATAACAATCCGCCCTTCCGCATGGTTTGAATTTGCACGTATGTCGATTTAAAACGTGCGGAAAGACGGGATGATACATCTGGTATCAGAGCTTTGGTTTAGCGATAAACCTTATCTTTGTGGGGTCTAATGCTTTGCTAATAGGGTAATAATACCCTATGGGAGTCGCTGAGCGTGTATATATGAGAGAGCGTATTTGTTAGTGTTATAAAAAGGTTTTAATATTGTGTTAATTTGTTCCATTTTGTATTTATAAATTCTGGTTGATGCATGGGACGCTATGACATCAATAGGGATTTCTAAACACTTAATAGGACAGACCGACATAATATTTGTTTTAATATAGGTGAATGAAATAATTTTGCCTATTATATTTTTTATATATATAAAATAAAATTTTATAAATGATACATATATTTGGTTGTAATAGATTAGTTGTAGGTAATTAAATTTATAAATAATAGGTGAAATGAGATGGAGAATATAATCAAATCAAATTGGAAATTTTAGAACTTAAGTTCCGGGGTTTTGAAAATTTCTTTCAATTGATTCTGGAATATAATAATATTATTATTAGAAGTATTTTCTAATATAAATATTTCAATATAATTTGAAAGAATTGTTTTAAAGAAATTTGGAAGGAATAAATTTTTTTCTCCCCTCTCTGTCGCTGGAAAATAATTTCGGTGATGAGTGCATGCATCATCAACATTCATTTTCGAGTTTCGAAGTGGGAAGGCCACTGTAGTTGTTTTACTAAGAATTTTTATGATAACCAAATATAAATTTTTAATTGTTTTAAATATAATTGGACATATAAATACATTTATCTATTATTTTAAAATGATTTGAAATTAAACCTAGTATTTAATTCTCAAGGTTTCATTAATTAATAGTTTCAATTAGTGTAGTGAAATGGAATTTAATTAATAATTGAAACCTTTAATTAAAATAAGTGATTTAATGCTAAGTTATAAATGGGATTAAAAGAAAGTTGAATTTGTAATCTTATAAAACGGAAGATATAATTAGTAAACATTTAACTAATTAAAAGAATTGAGAAAACTTGTAGAACTTTCAATTACATTCTTAAAAAGCATATATATAACTTACCAAATATTAAAAGTTGAAATGTTTAATAAGAAAATGTAATGGAACATTGTACAAGAAAAATTTATATAATGAAAGGGTTCAATGAATCACCTAAATAAAGAAGAATTTGATGTTCTAGTGTTATAAATCTAGGTATAATTGAAATGCTACTAGTTTAATAGAAATGTAAGTATTATAAATAAATGAAAATAAACTTAAGTAAACGGTTGTAGTTATTTATAAATAAAATAAGTAGAAAGGATGAATGCATTAAATATATGATTGTAAACTAAATTTAATGTATTGAGATGCTAAGTAAATGAATGTGATGCAAATAAATAAATGAACGAAAATGAAAACTTGCAAGAAATAAATATGAATTAAAAGAATCATTATATGAATAAAAAGGAAATCAAACAACAAATGTGTGAATGGAATTAATAAGGATAAACTAAATCTGTTGTTTGAAATTATTGTTGTTTGTTTTGGGTTATGGTTGTTTGGGTAAGGATACTTTAAAAATTGTTTGGATGTATGAATGATCTATTTAGCTTCATCAAAGACTGTTGAGTAAATGGTGCGCCTAGTAGTTAACTTTCATCCTGTAAAATTTAAAGTTTTAAAACCCGAACTACTATTTGTTTTGTTTGATATGAATGAATGATTGATGTGGGTTGATTTTATATAGTGGTTGTTTGCTTGTTACAAGTGATTGATGTTTGTATACAAAGGTAATATTTTTGAATAAGATGTAATGTTTACTCAATTCTTTCTTTTCCCTTCTTTTCCTTTTCGAGGATGAAAAGTTTTGAGTGGGGGAGAGTGTAGCGACCCGCAAATTTTGATAAATAAATTGGTTAACTTAATTAAGATTTTGAAATTAAATTTAGAAAGAAATTTTAATTTTTATAATTTATAATGGAGCAAACGTTTAAAATGAAATGCAACCATGGAAATTTAAGCTAAGTATTAACAATTGAAATGAAAATGTCGATTTAATGAAGTAATGTAAATTGTTATACTAGGCTAAGAATTGAATATAAGAAAACAAAGGAAATTAGTGAATTAATTAATGAATTTATAATAATAGATATTGAATGTCTTGTAAGTAATTATAATATTGTTTAAAAAAGGAAAACTTATAAAAAATATGAAAGAGAGTAAGCGCTTAACTAACCAATGCGATAATATACTGATTAATAATAACTGAATGAAAATTAAGGTAGAAATGTTAATGGCAGTTGATAAATAACCATTTTAGTGCAATACCAATTAATTTGCAACTATTGTAAGGTTTTAATAGATTGAAATTAGTATATTTGGGAAAGAGATTCAAATTTATATCAATTGATAGAATAATATATAATAAAGTGGATTTAATTAGAATTACAAGAAAAGATTGTTAATTTAAATGCAATAAAGTGGTTTAATTGGCAAATATTGGAGTGACAAGATATAGCCAATGATAATTAAAGGCGATAATTAATGAATTGAATGGAAGGCCAATTAATGAAAACAAATGGAAATTTTGATTTGTGAGTAATAAAAGCCTATTAATGTGACTGAAGGTTAACAATGACGATATTGTATGTCACCTATTTATGAAGCTTGTAAATATAAAATTGGAAATCAGTTACAATAATTATAATTTAATATTACGCTAATGTTAATTAAGGTAATATTTGTAAATAATGTTAAGGGTATTCATATTGGACAATTTGAGTGTAATTAAAGGCATGGTAATACCTGTTATAATTTACCTGTTTATTTGGCTTAATAATAAAATTGGAAATCAATTAGAGTTAAATGAACCTTAATGTTATAGTAATGAGAATTAATGCAATAACTAATTTAGTGCAAATAAATTTATGGAACCAATGGTAAGATCTTAAGTGCTTGTAATTAATAATTTGAAATAATGACTATTGGTTGAATAAAGGGATGAAAATAAAGTTTTATTAATATACTGGAATTATAATCTTGATTGATAAGTAACGAACTTATCAATGCAATTAAAAGCAAAGAGGTGGCAATTAATATAGGTGGCTTATTTATGTAAGGTGTTAAATAAACTTTGGTAATAAATTGGAATAAATCTAAATTTAGCATTTTGTTAATGTAATGGATTTGATTCCAAGGTAAATTTCATCCATTGGTTAACAATAGATTTAAAAATAGAATGAAAAGTAAATTTATTGGAATTTTTTGTAAATTAAATTTATAATTTTTGAATGTAAGAAGAATGAAATTTAACGATGAAATTGAAGAACGAATCGACGTTAAATAGACATCTAAATTGTTTAACACTTGTATAAATGATTAAGAAATTTAAAAGTGAGAAAAATTGTCAATTATAGAATTGGAAATAAAAATTGGATTTTATTTAATTAATTTTTAAATTATTTAATTAATGTAAAAATAACCATTTTGGCCATGACTCGGATTTCGATGAAACCAGTTTCATCGGATCCGTATCGGTGAAAATTTTGTAGGGTTTCAAGTTTTGTAGCGATCAGACTTGTTGTTTGATCGTAAGAACGTGAAACGCCTTGGAATCAATGAAATTGAAATCAATTGAAATCAATTTGAAAAATATTGATTTTAGCATAACTTCTTCATTCCATGGAATTTGGACTAGAAACATTTTCCATTGCGCTTAAAATATTTTAAAGCATCTATTTTGATATATGGGCTGACCTAGTTTCGTTCCGGGGTCAGAATGGGCTTTTTGGGCCACTTTGTCGTTAGCGCACATATCTAATAAATCCGATCCATTCTATTTCAACTTTCTCTATAAATAGCCTGTTATAACCCTAGCAGCCTCTATTCCTCATTTCTATACATACAAAACCTACTATGCCCCTCTTCCTCAATGGCTGTGAACCCTAATTTATCCAATTCAAATTCCAATTCAAAAATCAACTTCAAAAATCCAGACTCCTTAGAAAAATTCAGAAAAAATATATTTCGAAGCTCTTGAAGAGTGCAAGTTAGATCTGCAGTCCGCTTTTCGATCTGGGTTTTCGTTTGACCGGAAATTTAGGAAGAAGTTTCGGTCGTCCGTCGCGCTCCGATCAACTGCGACGGATCATCAAATCGTTTCTGGGTATTGTAGAGGGGACCGAGGGGAGTCGATCTGTGCAGTTCGTTCGTGGAGTTAACGGCTAGATCGTGCGAATTAATTCGATTAGGGTTTGGAAACCATATACGGTCGGTGGCGGCGCACGCCACTAGGGGCGATCGGAAACGACGTTATGCCACCTAGACGTGCGGCAGGGTTGGACGAGTGGGATGGAGGCAATGGCGTTGGCTACAGTGGTCTACGGAGTTTGAATTCGATGGTCAACGTCTCAGTCAAAGGACGTGTTTGGGTTCGTTCGCATCTGTTGTTTGCGTGCGTGATTTGGGGAGAGGGAGTGATGGACGTGGCAACGTGAGGGTGAGTTTATTTTTATTTTTTTCTGTTTTAATTTTTATTTTGATTTCAATCGTTCTGGATCGTATATCTTTCATATACGACTCCGATTTTCGCGCGGTTTATTTTATCATGATCGTATTGAAATTCCGGACTTTATAACGCTGGTTTGGGCGAATTCTGAGACTGTCAAATTTTTAGGTTTAAATTGGATTTAAATTCAATTTAAATTCAAAAGGTGAGTGTTTTTACCCGCTCACAACTTCTAAAATATCTTTTGTTTGTTAAATTAAATTTTGTTGTGATTATACATTTATTTATGGCTATTCATATATTTTTAATCATCATCTCAGTTATTGCATTTATTTAAATTAAATCGTTATTTAATTTATTATTGAGTATAACTGCCAGTTAATTTCCTGTTATATATTATCAGTCATATATTGATATCGATTGATTATTTTGGATGATGTGATGGATGTATGATTTTATGATGGATGAATGGATGTTGTATTATATTATTATAAACTGCAAGTTATTATGCATTATTATTTCATTCGGGATTGCGGTTTGAAATGATATATAACCATATTTTATTTTTAAATTACAGATTGAAATGATAAATATCTATATCCTTGACCATAGGGTAGAAAATTATATACAGACACCGCGGTCTATATATATATATAATATTTTGAAATGATTTTTTATGTTTCTCGAAAGGAATATACTGTTTAATAAATATTAAAGTTTGATGTTATATAAATATTATTTTATATATATATATATAGTTAAATCCTCGAATTTAAGCTATGTATAAAATTGATTAATAAAAAATGAGTTTAATAATGGAATTTGATTGTTTTATATTCTATGGTTTAGTGCTTATTTGAGATATTGTATATCTAGAGTTTCTAATTGACTTAATGAAATTTAAGTTGGGAGATAAATATGAAATTGGTTCAAATTGAATTATTTAAGAATTGTACTTGAATAAATTTTGATCTGGAATTTAAATAAAAATGGAGATTTTAAATGGATATGATTCTTATAACTTGATTTGGTTTAAAGTAATTTAAATGAATATAAGGTTGAGATAAATGAATTTAACAATTTAAATAAATTGAAAGAATATCCAGTTGTTTGAAGCTAAAAGTTTTACTTAAATTATAGGGGATTTATTAAGTAAATATTTCAAATCTAAATAATAGCAATTGAATTTCATATATATGGAATTATCAAAGAATTAGCTTTGAAATGGTGGAATATTTAAAGCTTTGAAATATATGGAAATTTGAAATGGTTTATTTGGAGGTTCAAATTTGAATTTGGAATTTATTTATGAAATTAAAGAAGCTATTTTATTATATAAAGTAATTTAATATTTAAACCATTTAAGTAATTGAAGTTATGTTTCAAAGCTATGGGTTTTCAAGGTATATAGATTTGAAAGTGCTATGATTTTAGGAAAAGGATATATTTGAAATAAAAATGATATCATATTGATTTGGGTTTTAAAACGAAAATGATATCGTATTTTAATGGTTTTGAAATGAAATATTTATTCTGCTTTTGAAGTATAATTATTTTAAATTGACCGTGGTGTTATAATAACGTTTGGTTGTTGAAGGGACCGGGATCGAAAGTTGTCATACTCTCTACCAACTCCGAAAACCACTTTAACAACCATGTACGCGGTGGAGATTCCAGAATGAAGTAGGATGGTGGCGACGTTTCCTTTGAGGTAAATATGTGGACCCGACTCCCATGAGTTGGCATAAGGTGGCTAAAACAGGAGCGATTCTCGGGCCAATGAGGTAGCACCTTTGATCGGATACATCCCTTCGATATTATACTTTGACTTTTGAATTGATTCGGTGGCCACTTTTGATTTTTTTATTTGGGGGGCGGTAGTTGTGCGGTACGTGTTACCACCAGCCCGGATGCGTAATTGGTACATCTACCTTGGCATTGCCTAGTTGCGCCGTGTCACCTACCCTATCACGCCTTGTACGAGTTTGGTTTTCTCTCGTAGCCTGTGTGGTATCCTCTAGTGGCTTCCCGATCAGGAGGGACTGTTATATTGGATGAACTACTGGGACTATTACTTGTTAAGGGGAATATTGGGTCACTCCTTAACGTTATTTAAAACTATGTTTATTTTACTGTAGACAATACTATAATAGAGAAATATTACTACATAGTAAATAGTTTAACGGATCCTTAGGAGATGTGAATCCCGAGCATCTCTTGAGTTACTGCACTCACGTTAGACACTAGATAGGAGATGTCAAACCCCGTAAACAACTCCGACGCCGTTACACTCATATTTATTTCAATTGATTTAACTTACATATGATCTTTTAGTTCTGACTCGAGTGTTTTGTCTTTTCAATTCGCTCGGGTTGGCCTGAGTATTTCAGGATTCGAAGACTTTAGCTCTGGAGGACGAGGATGAAGATTTATATTACTATTATCTACTATATTATTCCACTACACCATTTTATTCCGCTGCATTGTATTATCCTTTGATATGTGAACTCTGATATTTATTGTATAAAGAAAAATCAACTGTTTTATAAAACAGTTTTTTGAACTGTATATTGATTATTATATTTTATCCTTCCGCTGCAAGATTCTGTTTTGGTTTTCTTCTCTGCTTTACTTATTTACCCCATAACAATCCGTCCTTCCGTATGACTTGAATTGGCACGTTTGTCGATTTAAATCGTACGGAAAGGCGGGATGTTACATATAATAAATTCTAAATGGAAAGATTTGACATTTAGAGGATAAATATTTGTGAAAAGTTTATTATAATAAATGAAAGCTATAATTATATAAAACGACTTTAAAGGTACATTTTAAATGAGTGTTGTACATAAAATGATTAATATAATTTACAAAAGGTGTTTTATAAGTAAAAACGATTTTTTGAGAATTTAAATTTTGTAATTGCTCGAAATGATTTCAAAGATTATTTTGAGAAAAGTAATAGTCATATTACGTGGAAGTTTTTATGGGTACAAATATTTCAAAAATAATTTTTAATAAAGCTACATATTCTTTAGGTAGTTCGAGAAAATCTCTCGATTAATTTTATGGTAATCTAAATAACTTTCTAAGTGACGATCGAATGTTGCTTAGACGAATGTTGTAGTGCACTTAGTAAATTATTCTTTTTATCAGTGCGCGATCGAAATGAGTTCGAATCCGAATAAATCTAAAGTGAATTTTAGTAAATAAATTGTTGAAGTTGTTTTATATATAAAAATATATGTAGTATGGTTCCAAAAAGGTTTTGGAAATAAAAACCGAGTATTTAATTCTTAAGTTTCCTTAAAGGAAATTGATTTAAAATAAAAGGTATTTTGTTAAAAGAATGTTTGATAAATGAAATTTTTGACTCTTTGATAGAAAAAGTAACAATTTAACTTAAGTTTAAATGGGTTAAATTGGATAGGAAGTTTATAATAAGCATTGTTTTACTAAAACCGTAGTTTTTGTAAATCATTTAGCTGTATAAACTATTTGATGTTATTGGACTGACTAATAAACATCTTTACCTTAGGGATGTCTAGGGAAAGTGGAATTTGAGATTGAGTTTGGATACCAGCATCCTACTCTTCTTAGCTACTTACCAGACCAGATAGGTAAAGAGGTCGAAGTAGTTGACTCAGTTTTAACACATATATTTTGTTTAGGCCTCCATTTGAAGTTTATAATAATAATAAAATTTCCATTTTTGTATAATCTTAGGATGTAAAAGGGTATTATATAAATAAATAATAAAGGAGTAAGTTTTTTACTATTATGCTTTATAAAGATGTGTCTTTATAAAATGTTTATAAGCTTAAGTGAAAATTTATAAAGTAATCCATAAATAATTTTAGTATTGAGTGAAATACTATAACTAAAAATGAAAGTGATTTAGAAAAAGATTGTAGTTAAGAAATAAATAAGAGTAAGCATGTAAGTTACGTAGATCATTTTATTCGCATGATCTTGATTTAGGATTCGAGCATATGACTTCAAGATGATTCACACAAGTTCGAAAATGGATTTCTCGCTTAATTCTTATCAGCAAACACTTGATTTGGATTCTCGATATGATACTGAGGTTTTCTATCATTGTATATGGCTATGTAAGGAGAAGGGAGGTTTCTAATTAAGAAACCAGGTCGGAGTCCACACTAAAGAGATTGAGTGAGCGATACTCATTCAGAAGTAAAGTTTATGTATTCAAGCAAGTGGTCGGATCAAATATTGCGTACGGATGATCCATGCACATTTTATAGGCTTAAGTGTATTTTTATGATTTTTTATGTGGCTTAGAAAGTTTGGAAAGTGACTTTCAATTTTGTTTGGGAAGCTTAGATAATCTTCTAAGCAATATACAAAGGCTGATGAGTGTAATCGTGTGCTCAGGAAATCACCTATATCCTTGGACGACCAAAAAAGTTGTAAACCTAAGAAAAACTCTAAATCTTGTTTGTTAGATATCTTAACATTTTAAATAAAGTTAAGTGTTAGTTGATTCCATTGTTGAATATGTTTTGATTGATGGTGTGATTTTATAGACTACCGTTTATAAAGTAATTATTTATTAGGACTTAAATCCCGGTGCTTTTGAAAAAGTTATTTCAAAAGAATTTGTGAAAGAATAATATTATTATTATTTTGAAAACTTTAATGAAGTATTATTAGTTTAGAATATTTGAAAGGAGTTTGGTGAAGTGGTTTTTCAAATATTTTATTATGACTAAACATAGGTGATGAGTAGTTTTCCCATTTGGAAGACTCGCTGACTATATTTATTTACTGTAGTTATTATTTTAGGAAGAATCAAAATACCACTGGATGCTCAGTGTTGTTTTGTTTCTAGAGTTATACCACGCTTCGATAGGAGGATCCCCTTCCTTATCATAATTGATTTTGATATATTTCTCTTTTGAATAATTTGAAAATATATTTTGGATATAAAAATCCAGGCATTTAGTTCCAATTTTGTATTTTGAAAAGATTGAATGCTTAGTATTTTATTACAGAGTATTCTTTGTACTTTTGGTCCATATGGTTATTATATTGTTTTTGGTTGCATATGGCTGTTTATCACACTAGAGTTGCATCATACTGCCTTGTTGCATATGTTTGTTATATTGTTTATTTTGCTATTGCTTATGATAGAAACAGCTTATATAGTTCTCTTTTGTTAGCATGGTTCTCCTTTAGATTATGCAAGTACAAGATAGGTACAAGGAAGCGAAAGAATATTATTTGATTTTTCGCACACCTGCATTCGCATCGAGATTGTAAGTTTCTTGCAAAAAAAACCAATCGCGAAAGAGAATGTAGCAGACTTAGAAAATAGTAATTGATTGATTATTTTATGCCCCAGATATAGGAGGCCACTTTTGGGCTTTTGTTTTCTTTGCTAATTTGGACCTGTTGCGGTGAGTTGTATATTTTTTGGATCTATCGGTGCAAAGGAGGTGCGGTTGAAATTTTCCACAATATAAGGAACTCTAAAAACCTAAGGGCGAGAGGACCTTTTCTTCCTTTAGGAAATTTCGAGGATGAAATTCTTTAAAGGGGGAAGAATGTAACATCCCGATAAATATGAATAACTTATATTTACATACAAAGGTTATCTAAATATTGGAATTTGTAAATTAAAATATTAATTAAATCCGTAAATTTGTTTGCAACAATAATATTCGAATAAATAACAAGAAAATCAATTGTTAATAAACAACTTGATTTTTAATGATGTATTTATAAATGGATTTAAAAGTATTTTTTCATAATTTTTGATCCGGAAAATATTTAAATTTTTGTTTGACGTATATTTAGACAAACTATGGTATTTTTGAAATTTCATAGAATAAGGTAACGGTGTATTTTTATTGTTCTTTTGTGATCATGTCACATTATTATTCGTGAATGTATTTTTGTTTGTCATTCGCGGTTCATACGCGAATGAAATGCTATGTAGCAAGATGTCAGAAATTGCAAAATAAACTAACATCATCACTAAGACTTTTCTCCACTACCTCTTTTACTTTACTTCCCTCTCTCTCATTTCCAATTCCTGTAAAATAAAAAGAAAAGAAACCTTCCCCTTTAAAAATTAAAATCAAATGTACTCAACGATAAATTATAGAGTTGGATTTTTTGAACTCGTGAGGTCAAAATCTTCGAATCCATATCATTTTTGAGGTTGCGGTCATGTTTGGGGCAATGGATGTGAATGGGAAGCCATTAAGGTTTGAGTTTGTAAAGGGTATAGGTGACGAATATGTGCAAGGTGATTGCATGGGGTTTGTTGTATGGAAGAGAAACTTCGATCGGAGTATGATGAAGCTTGATGGTGTATGGGGGATTGTGACCTGTACGATCGACGATGAATGATTTTCAGTTGCTTTGCGATTAGCTTGATCAAGCTTAGCGGTGGTGGGTGTAGTTGGAAAAGGATGTGAAGGGCGGCTCGTAGGTGAAGTCAATTCAAAAATTCATGGCATGTGGGTCAGATGGAAGCATGCGCGCACGGATGGTGATCATATATGTACAGGTCAACTGAGTGGGAGAAGAAGGTGCATTTGTGGATGGGTAATTAATCAATGAATGTGGTTAGTGATTTAATTATGTTATTTAAAATGCAAAACTTATAAATTCAATACCCATTGCATACGAGGTCAGATTTGGATGCGTTCATTTGCGTTGGATTCCTATCATTGTTATATATGCTTTGGAGTTGGATTTTTTGAATTTAGAGCTAGTAGAATTTTAGGCTAAAATCGAACGTTAGATCGAATCAAAACGCAAAGCTTCAACTGGAAGTTTGGTAATTTTACTCACTTCTAAATAAGCTATATGATATCTCTATTGCTATAGATTATTGTTGAATGTTGGTATGATTATTTGTATATCGTTGTTTGATTGTTTGTTTGGATTTGATTCTCGCTTGAAGAAGATGCCATAAATAACCATTGTCTTACAGAGAATAAAAGTAAGAGGAAGCCAAAATGTATTAGCAAATAGGTCATTATGGAATACTTCGAAATACATATACATATCTGTGATTTACAAGGGACTGTTCTAGGGAGACTCTAAGGGGTTTCTCGCTAATATTGATTTACTTATATTCTTATGTTGCTTATATTAATATTTGGTTAAAATATTTGTAACATACTGTTTGATTTGTGTAAGTGTCGTTATAGTGATTAACGCTATATCGAAACTTATAAAATATCATCCCCTTAAACCTTTGTGTGTGTTGAACTTATGCTTATATTTTTGCAAAATAAATGTTTGGTCGCATTTTTGTGCTTTGGAAGTTGCTTAAACTATATTTTCAAATATTTTTGAGGATTTTAAATTAAAGCATAAGTGTTGTTTAAAATTTATAAAAAGATTATAAATTTGATTAACTTTATTTTGGGATAATTAATATAGTTTTAAACTTGATTTTTCCGCTTCAATCCTTTTAGCGAACTTTTCTAAGATATATTTAAATGTTTTGAAAGTGGTTTGAAATTTATATATATTTTAAATGACTTAATATAATTTATTGGAAAAAGAAGATTTTTTTTCAAAATAGGAAAAGGAAATGGTTTAGAGATTTTAATAGATTTTAGTCTTGAGGTTTTCCAAGTAATATTCAAAATAGATGGTGTAAATTATATTTTAGATATTTTTGAGTTTATTGAAAGTTGAAAAGGAAGCATGGATTACAATAATGTTGTTGTTGTAAATATTTCTGGAAATTGAAAAAATAATTCATGAGCCACAACACTTTTATTATAATAAATGATTTCTTTAAAGTTATTAAGAAAACTAGTTACTTGACTTAATAAACATGGATATCCATAAATCTTTAGAGGATTTTTGTTTTAAAGGTTATAAAAAGTTGTTTTATAAATGATAAGTTATAAATGAGAAAAACTTTAAAAACGAATGTTTAAAAAAAATAAAGGTAAGTGTAAATTATTTTGGGTTTATAGTGGACAATGTTTTAATGACATTTGTTTTTTTACCTTCTTTTTAATACATTTAGAAATATAATTTTCACTTTACAAAGACTATTTTGAAGAGTGTTTTTAAATTGTTTTACAAGATTTGTGATGTGACAATCAAGCACATCTGTGAGTCAAATGTTTTAAGAGATTTAATTTTCAAGTACAGTCATTTCGTTATTCTGGATAGTTGATTTATTGACTATCGATTCTGCTATCTTCTTTGTGTTCGTCGATTCAAGATGATTTTGTTGCTCATTTGGGGCATTTAAACTTTTACTATTCTTAAAGTTAAGAATGTTATTGAGTCAAGATAGGAAGCAATATCATCTTAACTTGTGCGGCTTCATTGTTTTCCTTAGGGTAGTACTAGTCTGTTTTCGACAATTGATTAATCAACTACCGATTTTGATATCGTTTTGCCGAAAATGACTAAAACTAGAGAGAGAGAGAGTAGACCTTAAGCTATTTGGGGTTGCTCTCATTAGGATATCTTCATATATACTCTAGATTGGATTCGGTTGTATGCATGTGGAGATGTGAAATACTCGGATTCTCGGTAAGGTTGGCGGGGTTCTTCTAGTACATTTTCGAGAGCCATCGTGTTCTCAAGTATATTTCTAGGGTTATTCTTCTGATAAGGGGGCACACTCTCGTAGTCATTGTTAGAAAAATTCATTTTCCTTAATTGATTCAAATCTTTGAATCGTTTTCTTAATTGCATCGAGAAATGCATGGATCTCTTCTCGATGTTTAATTATTTATGGCCCTTCTTTCAAGTCTGATTTTTTTCCAACTTGTTTCCATTCTTTCATTTATGGATGTTGTTCTTGTGAGGGAAAACCTGTTTCATGTTTAGCGGCGTGGTCTCACAAAATTATTATATATTCATCATATTTCTCTAGTTTTCTCATGTTGGTTTTCCAGACTGGTCCAGATGTTATTTTAATATAATGTTTGGGTCAGACCGAGTTTTTCCAGGTTGTCGTTGGTCAGGAAGCTATAACTGTCTAGGCTGATGAGGTTTTGTTTTTTACTCTAATATACCTTACATCTTGGAGTGACAGCTTTTACTTTCTTTGTTATCTTATACGCTATTATTTCACTGTGAGATTATATTTTTCCTATTCTTTTTTTTCTTTTTATCCTAACAATCTGCCTATTCGGCACTTGTATGCTTGGTATTTGAATATCATGGATGTATTAAGTGCCGACTTTCAAGGGTTGAAAATGCGGGTTGTTATAATATCATTTGTCGCTTGTTATACGCAATATTACCGATATTAATGCGATATTTTAAAATATTTTATATGAGAACTTGATAGATATGTACCCCGTAACAAAATAAAACTAAAACTACAATGTTACATTGCATGTATTTGATATTTTTCGTTATGTAGAACCTACCAAATTGTGTATTTTTGAATATAATAAAAGGTATGATAATTGGAATGTGAATATGAAGAAAATGGTAGATTATCTCTTATTATTAAACTAAGCAATTGAGTGGTTTTTAAATAGCCTGACGAAAAAATTTAGCCACGAAGGCAAAAAACTAATCACGTTTTAGACGTAATGAACAAACAAAGGAATAGGAACTCATTCCCTAAAGAATATGGAATATTATATAGAATATTCTACCAATGATAAAACCTAACAACTCAACATCCTCCCTTAAACGAAATGCTACTAGCATTTAGTTTAGAATAGGCACAATAAACTTAGAAGCTTCACAAATGCATCGAGTTTCATAGGCTTAGTCAACACTTTTGCCACTGGCTCTTGGGTACTACAATGAAACATTTTCACCACTTCCTCTTTTACAAGCTCGCGAAGGAAATGAAAGCGAACATCTATGTATTTGCTGGGACCATGCATCATGGGATTATATGATAGCTTGATCGCCAAGCTACTATCATAATGAACTGTTACATGATTGTCTTTATTTTGATTTAGCTTCTCCAAAAACCTTTTCAACCACACTGCCTGACAAGCACCACACATTGCTGCTATGAAATCAGCTTCAGCAGTGAATAAAGTGACTATAGGTTGCCTCTTTGAAGCCCAACACACTCCTCTATAACTTAATAAAACAATAGATAGATGCACTCTTTTAATCAGCTATATCCTAGCATAACCACTATACATCTGCGTTAGCAATTAATTAATGTCTCGCTTCATCCATTTTATAGAAAATTCCAAAGTTGTTTGTACCATTTAAGTAACTTAAAACTCTTTTTGCTACTTGTAGGTGAAGTTCAGTACGATTTTCCATATATCGGCTGAGAAAAAATACTGAAAACATCATATCAGGTCGGGTAGAAGTCAAATGCATAAGACTTCCAATGTTTAAAGAAAGCTACTATCTACACTAATGATTTGTTTAAAGAAAGCTACTATTTCCATTACCATCTTTAGATATTTTAACACAAAGAATAATTTGATTTTGTACGGAATTGCTTTTCGTCATTCCAACCCTGTTCAACACATCCATAGCATGTTTCTTATATATATATATATATATTCCCTTATATTTTTTATTTACTTCAATGCCAAGGGAATATCTGGTTTTTTCAAAGGCCAGTCATGTCAAACTCCTGCATCATAAATATTTTAAACTCCACAGACATAAGCTAATCATTTCCAATGAATAAAAGATCGCCTACATAAGACTTACAATTGATATTCTACCTCCGTTTTCTATTTTGATGAAGGTTCACGATAGCACCTCTCGCATCCTTTTTTTCTGAAATAAGATCTCCACAACTGTACCACCTCGTGCAGCTTGCTTAAGTCCGTACAAAGCTTTTTTTTAAATATGTATACATTTTTCACTAACCTTTTTTCTCGTATCCACGAGGTTACTCTACGATGATCTCCTCATCAAGATTACCATGTTAGAATGCGGACATGATATCTAATCTAATTGTTAGATGGCCCATCCCTTTTGAGATGCAAGTGCAATGACCAATCGAATTGTCTCCAAACATGCCGCAGGTGCAAATATTTCAGTGTAATCTACAACATATCGTTGAGCGTATCTCTTCACTATTAGTTGCGCTTTTATTTCCCTACGCCCTTGTTCTCATTAAGTTTGGTTTTCTAAATCCATCTAACTCTCGTTTTTCCCCTCTAGCAGATAGATTTGTCAATTCCAAGGTATTAGTTTTGTTAATCGTCTTTATTTCTTAGTCAATGACTTTTCTCCAATTTTCACTTTTTACGGCATCATCAAAACAAATAGGATCAAAAGCTGTGAGCATGCCTAAATTAATCACTTCTTCTTCGAACATTTCTTCTCTGGTGACATAATCATATCGATGGTCACCTTTGTCTTCTTTCAGTCGCACCAGGTGGAATCTCTTAGTTTTGTCATTTGAAATAGAATAAGCAACCTCTTCGGTATCATCACTGAGATTAGCTTCATTTTCATCAACAATGGATCCTTCTTCCTCACTGTCATTCCATTCCAAATCTGCTATGGTAGCTTATTTTTTGGTCTTGTCCCAATCTCTACTTTTGTCTTCTTCAAACACCACATCTCTACTCATGATAATTTTATGAGAATTTCGATCGTACAATTAGTAAGCTTTTGACTCTTCCCTAACTCCGAGTAGAACACAACTCAAGCTTTTATCATATAACTTTGTTATTTTATTATCAAGCATATGAACATGGGGCACACATCCAAAAACACAAAAGTAATCACCGCTGGTTTAGTTCCACTACATGTTTCATTTAGAGTTTTATTCTTCATGGCTAGAGTTGGACTTTGGTTCATAACATGTACAGTCTAGTTGACTTCATCAAGCAAAAAAGTTCTCAGGATCTTCTTCTCTGAGAACATACACGAACTATGATAGTGAATGAAGTGAAACAGGAAGAATGCTGGTTTTAATTGTGTTGCTTTGGGTCTTCCGCAAACCCATTTTCATATAGTTGTTTGTATAAATACAATATGCACTCTCTGTATTTTAACATGTATTCAGAAATAATACAAGTAGTATATATTTTTCTTTTACATGGTATCGGAGCCCAAAGAAATTGTTTAACAGCAACTCGATCAATTTTTTTGAAATTTTTTTTGAATCTCATCAGAACAATTTCATCGTTTGAGATATCAGTTACAAAGTTTAACAACTATGCAACAAATCTTGAATATACTATCATTTGGAAGCAGTTACCATGCCAAGAAGGGAGATATCAAAGATAAACTCATCATATATCATCTCTCTGGTTGCCACTGCTCCATCAGTTCATCAAGATTCCGAGTTACTCACCTGAAGTGCCGTGCCTAGAACCATTTGTCAATCTGGATCATTATCCAATTGAATCTGGCTTCACCTCATTTCTGATCTAACTATTTTTTCCCACTTTTCATCATCTTCTTGACAAGTCTTCATCACCATGTCAGAAGGAAGGAGTGATAATGCTAATACACCTCAACAAGAATCAAGAACCACTCAGCAACAATCCAATACCACCCAAGAACTCATCAACTCTATAATCAAGCCATAAAGTCAGATCATCACTATATAACTTGATGAATCCAACTATTTGCTTTGGAAATTCCAAATTGAGACTACTATCAGAGGATATGGGCTACAAGGGTATATTATTAGTATTCTTATCACTCCTTCAAAATTCACTACATATCATAAAGGAAAATTAGTAAGTAATGCTGAATACACAATTCATGAAAGACAAGACAATTTAAGCAGTTCTTGGTTGTTATCATCTATTAGTGTCAGTCTATTACCACAGTTAGTTGGGTGTAAAACCACACATGAAATCTGGCACACCATTCAACAAATATTCAGTTCCCAATATGCAGCTAGGATAATGCAATATAAAAGGCAATTACAAAATTTAAGAATGAATAATATTAGCACGAGAGAATATCTCTCTAAGGCCATGACAATATTGATCGGTTATCCCTGCTGGACATAAGATGAGCGATAAAGAACAAATATTGTGCATCTTAAGTGGATTGGATGAAGAATATGAAGTAGTAGTCACCATAATATCATCTAATGAAAATCTACCATCACTACGAAGTGTTCAATCTATTCTTATGCCCATGTAGGGAGACTTGAGCAAAAGAAACCAGCAAATTGGGAATACAGTGCTAACTATGTATGTGTAAGTAAACGTACGAATCAAGAAAGAAATCAAGGTAACAAAAACCAACCAAACAATCCCAGAGGTGGTTAGTCACGAAGATACAGGGGAAGAGGCGTCAGATGGAATTTCAATAACAACAACAAACTAAGATGCCAAATATGTAAAAAAATATGGTCACACTGCCAATAAGTGTCATTTCAGATTTGATTTTAATTTTACACCAGCACAGCAAGGTAACGATAACTCAAGATCTCAAAACCCCAATGCCAGCATGGTCAGTGTGCAAAAGAGCAACATAAGACAATACTAACACAGATATAGAAAAAGTCGAAGACATACATGATGATAGCTGATATCAGACTCTGGGGCAACCAATCATGTGACAAATAATTTGGGCAAATTAAACCTTCGCAACAAAGAATACAAAGGTACACCGTCATTATATATGGGAAATGGTAAATCTGTAAAAAATTCTCATACCGAAAATGCAAGCATTAGTTGAACCAGACAGTTATATCTTATTAATCTGTTGATGGTTCCGTTAATCAGAAAAAATCTAATGAGTGTGTCACAATTTACCAAAGACAATAAAGTCGACTTTGAGTTTCACTCTGCATATTGTTTAGTTAAAAATAATCTAACTAAAGAAGTTCTTTTGCAGGGTAAAAAACATAAAGGGCTATACAAATTTGATGTTCCAAATTCAAGAAATATTGAAAATAATGAAAAATGGTGTCATGTTTCTGAAATTAAAAATGATGAACATTTTGATGTACGGCATTGTAAGTTGGGACATCCCAGTTTGGATATAATTAAACATGTCTTGAGCAGTTGTGATAGTACTCATATTAGTAAAGTTCCTAATTCTTACACTTGTACATTTGTTAAATGGGCAAGAGTCGGAAGCTTGTATTTCCATATTCAAAGACTGTTTATAAAAACCTCTTGAACTTGTTGCTACAAATTTATGGGGACCCGTCCCTATACACATTGATTATGGCTATAAATATTATATCTCATTTATTGATGCCTATTCTAGATATGTATGGATTTACTCTCTAAAATCCAAATCTTGAACTAAAGAAGCTGTGTTACAGTTTATTTCTAATGCAGAAAGGTAAACAAACTGTCAACTAAAAGTCATACAAACTGATGGTGGTAAAGAATTTTTACCCTGAGGGGTTACTTTCAAATGAAGGGAATTACATAGAAGTTACATGTCCATACACTTCTAAACAAAATGGTCTTATAGAGAGAAAACATAGGCATAGAGTTGAAACTGGTTTGACACTGCTAGCACAGGCATCTCTGCCACTGAAATTTTGGCCAGATACCTTCTCTACTGTAGTTTATCTAATTAATAGACTGCCTACATACAAAAGTTATAAAGTTTAAAAGTCCAATAGAAGTTCTATTCAATGTCAAACAAGACTACCAAAGTTTGACATTTTTTGGATGCCTATGCTTTCCCTATTAAAGGCCATACAACACACAAAACTTGAGTACAGATCCAAACCATGCACCTTTTTAGGATATGCTACTAATCAGAAAGGATATAAATGCCTTGATAGCAACGGAAATATATATATATAGGTATGTTACATTCAATGAGCATGAGTTTCCTTTTAGCAATGCAGATATCAAAACAACTCAAAAAATATGCAATTCAAAGCTTTCAATACCTCAAGTACCTTTACCAGAAATTGTCATACCAATTAATAACATTGCTCATCATGAAAGGGGTGACATCAATCCTCAACACGCGGTGCCCACAAGTCAACCAGGTTAAGAATATGTTGATGCACCAGTAAGACCTAACAATGTGGTGCAAGATACAGATCATCGCCCAGACCACTGTCAAGTACTGCATGATACACAGTCATACAGTGCTCAACCAAAAGTAATTGCTGATGAAGACAACCATCTATACCTGCAAATACTGGACAACATACGATGACAAGAGCAAATTGTGGGATGTTCAAACCAAAAACATACAGTATTGAGTCTGAAATCATGGAGCCAAGCACATATCAACAAGCAATCTTGGATGATAATTAGAAAAATGCTACGAGAGAGGAATATAATTCACTGATGAAAAACAAGACATGGGATCTTATACCCTTACCAGTGAATGAAAACATAGTTGGATGCAAATGGACATTTAGATTAAAGAAAAATCCAGATGGCACAATTCTTAATACAAGGCAAATTGGTGGCAAGGGGTATTCACAACAAAATGGATTTTATTTTAATGAAACTTTTTCTCCTGTTGTGAAACCCACTACCATCAGAGTTATATTAATAATTGTCTTGCATAAAAAATTTCCCATCAAGCAATTAGATGTTAATAATGCTTTTCTTAATGGTAAATTGCAGGAGGAAGTATATATGGAGCAGCCGCATGGGGTTACAAAAGGGGACAAAGATCAGCTAGTGTGCAATCTCAATAAAGCACTCTATGGGATCAAGCAAGCACCAAAAGTTTGGTTTGACAAGCTGAAAGCAACTTTAAAACATGGCTACAACTCTACTAAATCTGACAGCTCCATATTCACTAAATTTCTTAATAACACAATAACTTATGTATTAATTTATGTTGATGACTTTGTTATTACAGGAAATAGAAAATCAGAAATCATGAATATCACTCAATGTCTAAAAGAAGAATTTTCAATCAAAGACTTCGGGGAGCTAAACTACTTTCTTAGCATAGAGGTCAAAAGAATATCAACCTCAGAAATTCATTTAAACTAAAGAAAGTACATCAATGAAATACTAGTTAAATCCAAAATGGAAAAGAAAATCCTTTGCCCACTCCAATGTAAGCAACAGTCATCTTTCAGAAAACAAAGGCGAACCAATCCTAAATGACAAGAAATACAGAAGTATTGCAGGAGCACTGCAATATGTTACTATAACCAGACCAAACATGTCATTCAGTGTAAACAAAGCGAGCCAGTTTATGTGAAAGCCTCTTAATGAACATTGGCCGGTAGTGAAAAGAATCTTAAGATATTTGAAGGACACAATCAATCAAGGATTAATTCTGTAAGCAAGTACTACTTTATGTATTAATGGCTTTACTAACTCAGACTGGGCGACTGATCAGGATGATAGAAGATCCACCATAGGGTACTCTATCTATTTAGGCAAAAATCCTATATCATGGTGTGTAAAAAAGCAATCAACTGTATCCAGATCCGGCACAGAGGCTGAGTATCAAAGTATTGCTAGTGCTACTGCAAAAACCATGTGGTTAATGTCACTAATTAATGAATTTTAGATCAAACTAAGTGGCAAACCAACTATCTGGTGTGACAATCAAAGTTCCATTTCACTCAAAGCAAACCCGTACTCCGCTCTCTCACAAAACACATCAAACTTGACTTGTACCTTGTGAGAGAGCAAGTAGTAAACAAAAACAAAGAAGTTAGATACATACCTTCAACTTACCAGAAGGCCGACATCCTAACCGAGCCACTCTCTCGACTAAACTTCATTAGATGAGAGCTTAATGTGGACGAAGCCGATAATAATCTCAGATTTAAGGCTCCAATCAACATTCCTGAAGCCTTTGAAGACGAAAAAGAGAATCATTGAAGCCACATTCAGGAACTCAAATTGAAATCTCATCTCACAAATCATAAATCGTTTCCAATATTGTTTGAGCTCCCTGACTCAACCAGAGCCTAATGGAGAAAGGAGAGTGCATTGAAGAAGCCAATTTTCACCAATTTTCACTAGCGGCTCTCGAACTTAAGAATTTTATCTGCAAACCCCAGCCCTAGGTATCGGGTTTGAGGGGGCGTGATAGTGAATGAAGTGAAATAGGGTTGTATAAAGGCTGCATGTGTATTATCTTAAGAATGCAGGTTGTAATTGTTTTGCTCTAGGCCTGCCCACAAGCCCATTTTCATATAGTTGCTTGTATAAATACAGTATGCACTCTTTCTATTTTAACATGTATTCATAAATAATACAAGCAGTATATATTTCTTTTACAAAATATATTAATGATGGTTCTATTCTTCCATTCAATAACTCCATTTTTTTATGGAGTATATGTAGTTCCCAATTTTCTACAAATGACATTTTTGCTATAAAAACCAATAAACTCTTAGAATGTGAACTCTCCTCCACGATTGGTATTTAACCATTTAGTGTATGAACCTGTTTCTTTCTCTACATGGGTCTTCAAATGTCCGAAAGTAGAAAAAGCCTCTAATTTTCAGTTATCAAACAAATCCAAGTTTTGTGACTAAAATCATTATAAAAAGGAACTAATCAAGTACCTTTTTGGTTTTTCGATGTAGGTTTGGTTGGTCCATAGATATCGCCATATATCAATTGAAGTATTTGAGAAGACCTCCATGTGCTCCTCTTTGAAAACGGATCTATATATTGTTTCCCACCAAATAGTCTGTACATATCTTTGAAGGAGTTTTGAATTGTGGGAAACTAATTACCATCCCTTTTTGTTGAAGTGTTATTAAATGTAAGATGCTTAAATGCCTATATGTACAGTGCTAAAGATGTGTTTTGTCCTCTGTGTTAGTTTTGAAGCAGTTAGATGCATTTGGTTGAGATGAAGCCAACATAAAAAATATTCTATTTTGTGACATTTTGCACTCCATGATCGAATTTTTCAAGGATGATATATCTTTCATTTTTACACTAAAATAGAATTGTTCGTCCCATTGCACGTAGCTGTCATATGCTTAGCTGACTACTCTTCAAGTCAGGTATGTAAAATACCTCTATATTAATTTGAGTAATTTCATTCACTTTCATCTTTATGTTGCATTTTCTAGTCATATTCGTGCTTGATTTTTTTCCTAAATTCATAGTTCCTTTGATGTTTTCATCGAGATTGGAGGAAAAAAAATACATATTACAGCACATATGGTGCAATTGCCTGAATAAAGGAACCACACATCTTGTCAAACTTTTTATTGCCATCAACATAAGACATTAATAACATCTCCTCTTCAACCTATGCATATTTCGTTCTTTCTCTACTCAAACATTCATATTACAAATGCCCCAACTTATGACAATTGTAGCATTCTTGCTAGACAAAGTTATATTTTCCTCTTCCTCTTTCTCTAGAACTTCCATGTCCTCAACCTCTACCTCCATCTTCATAAGTAACCTTTAAGTCTTGTTCTTCTACACAATGGTCATTTAAGCCTGGCTCATGCGCAAGATGACTGTTTTGTAACTCATTAATGGACAACCTATCTAGATATTTAGGTGTCATAGATCTCAAATCCTTTTAATTACCGTAACATCACCCATTTTCTCACCACGTAATCTCATTTTATTTGCTATTGTAAGAATCCATGCAAAGTACTCATCTACCGATTCTCCCATCTTCGTTTGAAGGACTCAAACTCCATCTGAAGAGTTTGCAACGATGCATACTTGACCCTTGTTTGCCATGATATTTTTGTTTCATGGAATCTCATTTGTTCATCGTTGTATCTTTATTTAAGATAGTATTTAAAATTATTCGATCGATTGCTTGAAAGAGATAATTTATAACTTTTAGGTCCTTCAATTTTGATCTATGATCATCTTCCTTTTTGCTTCAGTGAGATCCTATGTAGTTAAAGCCCGGCTAAAGACTAGCAAAATCTTTACTAAGGAGTTTAGTACTCTTCGGCTGCCACGCTTTTATAATTTAGTGCTATTAATTAGTGAATCGGCTTAAAGCCCAGTTATTTACCATAAACCCACTTAATAATAGCTTTTTAACATCTACTTTAGCAATTTCCACACAAAAAATAATTAATTTAACCGATGCTTTAATAAAATTCAAAATTATTATTGTATCGGCCTAAGTTTAAGGTCCAAAAGCTCAATATAAGTTATAAAATTATTTCCAGTCCTCAAATATGAACTGGATTGATTAAGAAACTTTTGGATTTTGTGACATAGGAGTAAACATTGTTTTTTCTTACACTAATAAAGCAAGGCCGATAATAAATCCATTTCTAAAAACTGATTTTAGCTTAAATATATTATTTTGCAACTCTATTATTCTCCGATACATCCTAGTTTATCCCCACGATGACTTTTTGGATCTCTGTCGTTGTAGATGTGCTAAATGGCTTAAGTACACATATGAGACCAACACCTGCTACTGTAGCAAAGATTCCATTTTCAACTAAACTCAAATATTCCTTTGAACACCAAAGTATTTCCACTAGCATTGACCAACAATCGTAATGGTTGTCAAACTTTTGAATGGCCGATTGGACAAAACTACTTCCCAATGACATTCTTACTGCTTGAAGATTGGTGCTTTCCAATCAAGCTCAATGAGTGAGCTCTATTACAAAATGATAATAGGAATGTGATTACGCAAGAAACTAGGTTGAAACCAATAATTTGCACACCTTATGTGGTGGATCTTCTTGTTGAAGATTTTTGACTTCTGGATATAATTTTTACCAGCTTATGCATTTTTTCAATGTGTTAGTTTTTAAATATTGAGCATTGGAAGTGAGGTGTGTTGATATGCTTTCATATTGCAATGTAATGGCGGATCGCAGCACAAATGGGTTAACATAGATGTATTTTAATCAGAATGATTAGCTACGTTTACACTGACATTACTATTTGCAGAGGGATTATAGCTGTGTAGGTGTGCTTACTTTGGCAACAGAGGCACGTTTGGGAATGTCGTCAATATGTAGTGGAGAGTTCATATCTGTAACACCCCCGTATTTTTGATAACATTATTTTAGATATATAATTAAATTAAATTAAATAATGTGTTGATTAGGGGATTGAGATTTGATTTAATCAAAGAGTAGTTGTGCCATTTAGCCTATGAATTAAAATAAGAGTTAAATTGAAATAAAGGAAAGGCAAAATAGAAAGGAGACCATTCCTATATCTCCTAGACTTGGCCGTGTATTCCTACACATGTTCACTTTTCATTTTCAAAATTTTTAAGAGATCGGCCACCATCAACAAAGGGAAGAGAAAGAAGATTTAGGAAGGCCAAGGAAGAAGCTAATTCAAATCAAATTCATTCACATATCAATCTCTTTAATCTCTAAGGCTAAGGTGAATATTGTTTACATCTTGAATTTTTATTATTTTAGATTTTAAGTATAATTCTGAATATTTTTCATTGATTTGCTATATTTTTGAATGATGGAATGATTATATATACTTTTTGATGAATTATGGTTGTTCATACTGAATTAATGATATGTTTTAATGTGAAACCCTATAAAATGACATCCAAATGCCTTAGAATTTTGGTGAAGATCATAAATGTATTTAAGAGATCAGTCTCAATTTTTAGAATTTTCTGAATATTTGTGGAATTTATATGAATTTTCTAGTAAAGAAAATGTTAATTTAAATTAATAATTATTTATTGTTTTAAAATATTTGGGCTTGAAATTTTTATATGTTGGAAAACATATTAAAAGAGATTTTTTGGAATTTTTGTAGATTTCTCTAAGTTTTTTAAGGGATATATAAAATTATTTATGGTGTGAAACTTAATTTTTTTATATATTTATAAGAAGAGAAGGGGCTTTTTATAAATAATCCAAAAGGTTACTTCTGAAAATTGCAATACTTTTTGGTGGTAAAGAAAAGAGGCAACTAACCAAAATTAGACACGTAAAGCTGGTTAGCTGAAAAGAACTATTCGCTACATGTTTTTCACTATTTTGATGCTTTCGGCACCAAGTTTCGCCTCCTTAGCTTCGCTTCCGACATAGTCGAAACCAATGCACATGATATCAAGGACCGGTACGTAGTGAATTGGATGTAGGCGGAAGGTATGGAGTCAAAACCAGGGGCTCCGAAGGGGTTGAGAAATTACTTTTCTTTTAAATTAAAAATGCACCTGCTCTTTTTTAATAAGTAAAATATAATTACTTAACAATGTAAAAATATCAAGTTAAAAAGGTCTAAAAATAGTCAAACAAAGTAGTTTCTTCTTTGGCGATTTTGCTCTGGTCCGATTCATCAAACGTCTGACCATTATTCATCTCTTTTTTGTTTGCGCCTTGTCTTCCCCTATAGCTAAGAAGAAGCGATCGATGCTAGATTTAGAACAATCCCTAACTCGCTCTAGCATGCTTTTTCATGCCGCTCCTCTGATTTCCAGGGAGGTTGGGCCTCAAAGTATTGTTTTTGTTGATACCACTTCGATTGCTGGACCTGTGAGCGTGCCTCCCTCGCCTGATTTTGAAATTGTTAACCCTCTTTCTGGGCTTCTGAATGTCATTAACTAGCCTCTGTTCACTACGCCTTTGCTTGGCAGTCTATCGAAAACTGGTGAGAACCCTCTGACACCATTTTGAGCCGCTACTTGTAATAATCCTTGGTCGAGAGAGGATGCTGGTTTGCCTGTTGAGGTAGAATTAGGATTTGTTGAATTTGAGAATAATGAAAATAAGGGCAGTGCGTCGGCTAATATGGCTGCTCTGGTTGTGGTAGTCGATGCCGGAGTTGATAATGCAACCGTTGTTGTGGTAGACGGGTTCAATTCAACCGACAACAGTCTGCCACATAGCAGCTCACCATGTGCTCATGATAATGCCTAACTAAACATCCCCTCTCCCAGTTTAATACCTAGCAGTTCAAAGCTAATTCCTAAGGTTGCTTCTCCTCCTAGGGTTGTTCCACAGTGGACGTCATTGTTCTCAAAGTCACCAAATAACATGGGTGTGCATTCTCTCCATTGCTTTGATAAAGTTGAGATGGAGGGTGTTATGATTCCTCCGGTGGAAGGGCTAGAGGCCGGTGCTGATTTTTGGAAAGATTATTTGGTGGGTTTTTTCCTCAACAACGATCCAACCTATTAGCTTGTTAAGACACGGTGCAACCACGTATGGAAGCCTAAAGGTGGAATAAGTGTTCATTTCGATAATGCAATGTTCTACTTTAAATTCTCATGTAGTAACGAAAGACAACATATTCTGGAGGTCGATCCTATTCTCATTGAAGGGAAACGTTTTATTATTACAACCTAGAGTCCGTCTGTTGATAGGGCTAAGGATCGGGTATTATCTATTTCTGTCTGGGCTCACTTTTCTCATATTCCATCTGTTCTTCAGCCCCCTGATCAGGATTGATTGGCTAGTACGCCCTTTTGGTAAGGTGATATGTTAGGATACTAACACTGTAGCCAGAAAGAGATTAGTTTATGCTAAATCCCTGATTGAAATAACACTTGGCAAACCATTTCCTTCTGTTTTGAAATTCAAACTTGTTGAGGGCCTTATTTCTGAGGTCAGAGTACGCTACAGTTGGAAACCAGAGATCTATTCATCCTGTCAGTCCTTTAGGCACCTTTCTGATGCTTGTCCAAGATCTGCCTCTGGTATCCTTGTTCCACTATCTACTAGGGTTCCACGCCCTCGTCCTCCTTCTAGGAAGTGGGTCCCGTAGGTTACTCCTCCCCCCTCTTTTTCACCTTGTGTTGTTGCTTCTGCTGGTGTTGCTCCTTCTATTGTTTCTCCTAATGGTGTGGCCCTAACTAAGACTGAAACTTCCATATTGACCGATGGTATTGCTTCTGTAATTGTTGCTCATCTTGCTCTTGTTATTCCGGCCCAGGCTGAGCCTGTAAGTTCTATGTTGATCGATTTTACTGCTCCTATTGGCGTAGCCCAGCCTAAGCCTGAAACTTCTAGTTTGACCGATTCTATTACTTGGAATTCTGAGAAGCAGGCCTAGATATACATTCCTTTTGAAATGCGGTACTCGCCTGAGACTGACACATATTTTGTCTTTACATGTGGAGGGAGAAAATTATTGTCTTATATATCACATTGAGGGTGAGGGTCTGTCCCTTACTAGGGTTGGTGGGAGAAAATTGTTGTCTTATATATCACATTGAGGGTGACGGTATGTCCCTTACTAAGGTTGGTGGGAAAGGTGAGAAGAACAAAAGTAAGTTTTATGCATCGTTTGGGATAGGAAATTTATCTACTCTCTTTCGTCTGAAGGTTATGATCTGAATTGGGCTACTCTTTTCTCTGGATACGCTCATGTTATTGGTCTGTCGACTGATGTTGATAGTGGCAGTCCCTCTTTGGAGGGCACTAACGAAACTATTGCAAAGAATTGAATTAAGGGCAAAGGATAGTCATATTTGTTTAGTGGTTTAGGCACCTTTTTCCTAGCTCCTATGTTATATTTTTCTTTCTAGTTTGGGCACTTTCTCCCATTTAGTTGTTCTGTGCATGTGCAGAACACATATTCTCCCATTATATATACAGTGGCACGGCCCACTATAAAGCCGGCTAGCTTTGCTAAAAAATGCATCTGCTTGCTTTCGACTAAATGGCTTTCGACTGAGTAGATTTCGAATTAGTTAGCTTTCAACTGGGTTTAATGGATTTGAAGAAATGGTTTCAATTGGATTGCGCTCTTGTTTTAAATGATTGCTTTTAACTAAGTCGAAGCCTTTTTACTGCCACTTTCTCCTTTCGACCCAGATGGTTTCGAAAGGATTGTTTACTTTGTTTTCTAAAAATTTGGCCACTTCTCCAAGGCTTTCGAAGGGATGGTTTCGACACTATCACTTCTTTACTTAGGAAATGGTTTCAAAATAGTTGCTTTCAACTTAAATGTTTTAAGGAGCCTTTTTCTATGACTGAAGTAAAACGCAAATGGTTTCAAAAGAGACAGTTTTAAATGGTTTCGAAGAAGATGCTTTCGACTAAAAAGGTTTTCGACTGAAACGGTTTTCAAAGGTTTCGAAGGGGTAAATTTTTGAATGGTTTCGAAAGGTTTCCACACATTTTAAATTGAACCCAAAGGCTTTCGAAAGGTTTACTATTTTAATACTTTCAAAAGGGTTTTAATGAATGGTTTCGAAGGGGTGGTTCCTAAGGGTTTTGAAAGAGTTGAAAGGAAAGGTTTTTCCTATGTTTTCGAAAGGCAATATTTAAAGGTTTTAAAGAAGAATGTCTAATATTTTAAAGATTTTGAATGGAAGGATTTTATATGCTTTGGAAAGGAAAGATTTGGCCTTTCGGCCTACTCTAAATAAAGGGTTTTACTTGGTTTCGAAAGAGTTACTTTCAATTGTACAGAAAAGGGTACTTTTAATGGTTTTGAAAGGGTTGTTTAAAGGTTCAAACAAAGGTTTTGTATTTAATAGGCAGAATAACCTTAATGTTTTCAATTTAAAAAGGACTTTAACTTATTTGAAAGGATAGCTAATCCTTGTTAAATCTCATCAACATTATTTTGAGTAAAGTATGTATGTATATATATATATATATATATATATATATATATATATCATGCCAAAATAGCTTAAAGTAAAGCTAAAGATACATTTTCCTAGTATAAGTATGCTTTAAAGGGTTAAATCTTTTTGAAAAGTTTTCAAGGAAAAAGATGAAGGGTAGTTAACCCAAAAAAAATGATTCGACAGATAATCCATTTTGATTTAGACGGTTAGTCCAATTTGCGCATAGTTAGTCCAGTTTGTGGGCAGTTAGCCCAGTTTTATATACAAATAGTCCATTTGTTAGCATAATGGACTTTGCTATCATACTACGGACATATCATCCACTTATTACCTATTTCATGGACAGATAGTCCACTTATTAGCATAAAGGATATTGCTATGTTGATATAATCAGTTTGATTAACCAGTTTGGTTGCAGGATAGAATTTGCAAAATATATGTTAAAGGAGGATATTAGTGAGGGGAAACTCATTCCACTAAGCAGCATGGTCTCACTTAATATCAGTAAAGCGAGATGTAACAGTATTATTCACACCAGGCTTTAGGTCTGACTCGCAGTTTTTGTTTCCCTTTGAACTCTTGGATGCTCAAAATTGATTTGAGTAGGCTGAGAGTTAAGGTTTTCAGGTTTAGTCATTTTGGTGAGTAAAGCTTCCAAAGAAGAGCAGGTGGCTGACAGATAGATAATTAGAAGTTATAGATTATTTTGTTTATTTCCACTGTGTATTAAATCAGACATGTCTATGTTTGCATTGATCAACCAAGGGGCAACGTCATATGTCGCTCTTGGCATATTTTTGTAATGATTTTAATTAATCTTTACCTGGGAAACGATATGGGATTATGTAATGTGGATATGAATTTTTTTGAAATGTAATCGGTAAAATGTTATTTTTGGAAATCTTTGATTTTTTTTTTCATATTTAAGTGCTTCTGATATTATGAATATCATTAGCATTACCATATTTCGTCACCAGAAGTTAGTACTATAGACAACTGCAGCATCTATAGCGCTTAACTTTTGGCCTCTAGATACAGGATGTTACAACTTGTATTAGAGCATGGTTTATGAAAAAACTTTAAACTAAAAATGGTTATTAAAACATAATCCAAAGGAATTAGAGTAAGATTGGGGTATGGGATAACGCTATAGTAACATACTTCTATTTGCTATATATAAGTATACACTTTATCTCTAGTCTCCAATCCTTGTTAGGTTATTTTATGTGTCTCATGAGGTTTGAATACAAATATGGATGGTAGAAGAGGAAGAGTTAATCTAAGAGGGGAGGGCACCGATAGGAATGCCAGACCTAGCATAAGAAGGACGCAAGGTTAGGTACAAGCAGAAAATGTAGGTGCGGAAGTCCCGCAAGTTGAAATGGAAACTATGTATCAGATTTTCATGAATATGATGCAGGTGGGAGTTGCAGCTGGAGTGTTAGGAGGAGATACTCCAGTGGCGGGACTTTCAAAAGTTCTGGTAGTTAATCATTATGCTAAGCTGAGTGGAGATTACGCTAAGCTTGGAGGGAAGCCATTTCTAAGAAAGGAAGATGCCATTGAGGTAGAGAATTGGTTGTTGCACAGTGAGAGAATCCTTGCAGATTTAAGGCTCACTGATAAGCAGAAGAGGAGGCTTGCTTTCAGACAGCTTCAAGGAGCGGCTTTGTTTTGTGGAACAGTGTGACGATGTTGTGGACAAGGAAACCTTGACACGGCAGATTTCAAGGGAAGGTTCTAGAAGAGGTTCATGTCTACAATGGCACAGTCTTCTTTAATCAGAAAGTTTGTAGAACTGGAGCAGGGAGAGATGTCTGTCTAGGAGTATGCTAGAAAATTTGATGAGTTGGCAAGATATGGGTATGCTTCGGTGGATACTGTAATGAAGAGGAATGAGAAGTTTATAAGGGGGTTGAAGGCTTGGTTAGCAAGGGTTACATTACCTTATATTAGATATCCTTCTGATTTTGTAGTGGAGATGGCCTTAAGGCATAAGGAGATTCTTGATTCTCTAGAGAAGAATAAGGCTAAGGAGGTCCAGATTGGGCAGAACCAAAAAAGGAAGTTCTTTCCTAAAAAGGGTGCTCAGAAGGGTGGAGTAGCTAAGAAAGAAAAATCTGAGATTGTTTGCTTCAAGAAATGGTACTTTGCTAATGAGTGACGTGCTAGAAAGGCAAAGGAGGTAGCCAAGAAGAAGAATGTTCGGTGCTTCAATTGTGACCAGGCTGTTCGTTATAGGAACCAAAGCAAGGTGCCCGCTAAGGATGGAAATTGCAAGGTGTATGCATTGGAGCCTTCCACTTCGAAGTCAATAGCTTAGGAGAAAGGAAATGCAGTTTTGGGAGATACGCTTCATATTCATGGTATGTCTGTTAGTGTTCTATTTGATACTGGCGTGTCACATTCTTTTATATCTAGATGTTTGATAGATAAACTTAACCAAGAACCAACATATTTAGTTACTTCCATATGGGTTGCGAATCCAATATGAGGTTATGCAACTCTAGGGTTGAGATATGACCAGTTGGAGTTTGATGTACTAGGTCATACTTTTGTCTGCAGTTTGCATGTATTTGATTTTATGGGTTCGGGCTTATTCATGGGATGGATTGGTTAAGTGAGTACGATGCTAGGATATTTTACCAAGATAGGAAAATATCTCTTATGCACCTTGATTGTAGCGATAGGATTGTTTATACCAAAGAAGGTTCTAGCGGTGAGATGTTTTCTTTGTTGGATGTTATGGAGTTGGAAGATGAGTTGAGTCAAGTTTTCATGGTTAGAGAACGCGGATGTTTTTGAGCCTGTATTTGGATTACTACCGAAACAAGCCATTGAGTTTCGGATAGATTTGGTTCCAGAGAAGAACCAGTGAGTAGGCCACCAAGCAGAATGACCCCTATAGAACTGAGGGAGTTAAATGTGCATTTGGTGCATTTAAAAGGCAAGATTTTTATCTGGCCAAGTAGTTTTCCTTGGGGAGCAGCCGCAGTGTTTGCTAAGAAGCTTTATGTATCATTGAGGCTATGTACCGATTATCTTAATTTGAATGAAAGGACGATTAAGAATCGATATCCATTATCGAGGATTGACGATTTTCTATACCGGTTGAGTGGAGCCAAGGTATTATCGCAGTTGGATTTGGCGATAGGTTTCCATCAGCTCAGGGTAGCAAATGATTGACGACGTCTAGGACCAGATATGGATCGCATGAATTTAGTTATGCCTTTCGGACTGACTAACGCCGGCATTCTTTGTGGATTTGATGAACTGAGTTTTCCAAGAGCACTTAGATAGGTTTGTATTAGTTTTCATAGATGATATCTTGATGTACTCGAAGCATGAAAGAGAGCATGAAATTCATCTTAAAGTAGTGCTTAAGACACTGAGGCAGCATCAGCTAAAGGAAAAGTTTTCGAAGTGTCATTTCTGAAAGAAGGAAGTGAAGTTTCTTCGTCATGTAGTCTCAGAGGAAGGCTTGTCACTACATTCGACTAAGATTCAAGCGGTGAATAGTTAGACGATATCTAAGACAGTGACGGAGATAAAGAGTTTTCTTAGGTCGGCTGGTTATTATCGGAGATTTGTTATGGATTTTTCATGGATAGCAGCACCCATGACCAAGCTAACTAGAAATGACATAAAGTTTGTGTGGACCAATAAGTGTGAGTAAGCATTCCAGATTTTGAAACACTTATTAACCCATGCACCTGTGTTGGTTGTTCTAGAAGGAAACCAAGATTTGGTGGTCTACACAAATGCATGGGGAACATGATTAAGAGCCGTGTTGATGCAGAGAGGTAAGTAACTGCCTATGCTTTTAGAAGTTCAGACCGCATGAGGTTAGGTATCCGACGCATGATTTGGAATTGACAGCAGTGATTTTTTTTCATTTAAGGTGTAGAGACATTAACCTTTGAGAGAGAGATTTGAGTTATATACAGATCATAAGTCACTGAAGTATTTGTTCTCTCAAAATGAGCTGAATATGAGATGGTAGAGATGTTTAGAGTTTATTACCGCTTTTGATTTTGAGACTGAGTATACATAAGGGATTGGAAATAAGGTTTCAAATGCACTTAGCAGGAAACATCAGAAGGCAGTGTTGGCAATGATTGATGAGTGGAAAGATTTAGAAGCATTAGCAGAAGCATTGGAGATTTGAGGCGGGGTCTAGCAGAGAAACCGTAGTGTTGTCTTGTTTGGAAGTTCGACCATTCATGATTGAAGAGGTTGCATCTAAATAGATAGAGGACCAGTGTTAGCTGAATGGATCAGGAAGTTGAGGCATGAAACCGAGAGTAACGACTTGAAATATTTCAGTCTTGACCAAAATGGGTGGTTGAGAAAGAAAGGAAGATTATGCATTTCAAGTCTAGAAAACATAAGGAAAGAAGTCTTAGAGGAATTCCATCATTCGAAGTTCTCGATTCATCTTGGAGGTACTAAGATGTATTAGGGTATGAAGAGGAGTTTCTTCTAGGAAGGTATGAAGCGGGATATTGGCTTGTGTGTAAAACATTGCTTGATTTGCCAACAAGCAAAGGCCGAACACCAGAAGCCAAGTGGGTTGCTTCAGCCAATAGATATTCCGGTATGAAAAAGGGATTCTATTTCTGTGGATTCTATTAACAGGTTGCCAGTGTCGAATAGAGGAAATGATAGTATATGAGTCATAGTGGACAGACTGACCAACAGTGCTTGTGTCATTCCAGTTGAGTTAACCAGAATGACACCTGTTTTGGCAAAGTTGTTTATGAAGAATGTGGTTAAAGGGCATGGAATTTCCAGTAGTATAGTTAGTGATAGAAATTTTTTATTTACTAGCGAGTTCAAGGAGAGTCTAGAGGAAGTTTTGGGAAGCAAGCTCAAGACGAGTACCACTTAGCATCCATAGACAATGGGTAAACAGAGAGAGTTAACAAAATCTTGGACGATTTGTTAAGAGCTTGTGTTCTAGTTTTTGGGGGATCATGGGAAGACCATCTGCATTTTGTCGAGTTTTGGTATAACAACAGTTATTAGACTGGTATTAGGATGACGCCATTTGACGCTTTGTATGGAAGGTAATGCAAATTGCACGTATGTTGGTTGGAGACTAGGGATAGGTTGGTTCTTGGTCCAGATTTAGTAGATAAGCTGGAAAAAAGATTGAGGTCATTCGGGCTAGAATGAAGGAGGCTTGGTTTAGGCAGAAGAGTTATGTAGATAGGAAACAGAAAGATTTAGAGTTCTCAGTTGGAGATCAGACTTTCGTCGAAGTGTCACCAATGAAGGGTGTGATCAGATTTGAGAAACCAGGAAAGTTGGCACCGAGATTCGTTGGACTTTTTTCTATTATTGAGAGGATCGAGAAAATTGCATATAGAGTTGAGTTACCAAGCATTTTGCAGGACTCCACGATGTTTTCGATGTTTCTCATCTTAGAAAGTGTGTCAGAGACCTGGAGACTGCTATTTCGCTGACTATGCTAGATGATTAGTGGTAGAACCGGACTTAACTATAGTGAAGAAGCCTATTCCTATTGTTGCAAGAGATGAGAAGAGGCTTGGAACCAAGACGATTAGATTAGTCAAAGTTTAGTAGCGACGATGGCAGGGACTATACTTTGGAGATTAAGAGCAAGATTAGAGATAATTATCCTGACTTGTTTGATGGTATGTTTTACCTCTTTGTTTTATATGTTGTGTATCTTATCGTAATTTTGAGGATGAAATTCTTTAAGGTGGGAGTTTGTAACACCCTATATTTTTGGTAACATTATTTAGGATATTTAATTAGTTGAATAAAATAAAATAAAGTTGTTGATTATGGGATTTAATCAAAGGGTAGTCGTGTCATTTAACCTATGAATTAAAATAAGAGTTAAATTGAAATAAAGGAGGGGCAAAATAGGAAAGATGCCATCCCTATATCCCTAAGACTTGGCTGTGTATTCCTATAAACGTTTATTTTTCATTTTCAAAATTTTTTAAGAGGTTGTCCTCCATTAACAAGGGAAAGAGGAAGAAGATTAACAAAAGCTAAGGAAGAAGCTAATTCAAATCAAATCCGTTCACATATTAATCTCTTTAATCTCTAAAGCTTAGGTGAATAATGTTTACATCTCAAATTTTTATTATTTTCGATTTTAACATGAATTCTAAATATTTTGCATTGATTTTCCATGTTTATGAATGATGAAATGATTATATATACTTGTTGATGAATTATGGTTGTTCATATTGAATTTATGATATGTTTTTAGATGAAAACCATATAAAATGATATCCAAATGACCTATGAATTTTTATGAAGATCATAAATGATATTTTAGAGATATGTTTCAATTGTCATAATTTTTTGAATATTTATGGAATTTTATATGAGTTTTCTAGAAAGAAAAATGTTAATTTGGGTTAATAATTATTAACGGTTAAATAATAAAATATTTGGGTCCGAAATTTTATATGTTGGAAAACATATTAAAAGAGATTTTCTGAAATTTTTGTAGATTTTTTCTAAGTGTTTTAGTGGATATATAAAATTATTGAAGATGTGGGACATAAATATTTTATATATTTATAAAAGGAGAAAGGACTTTTTACAAATAATCCAAATAGCTACTTCTGAAAATTGCAGCACTTTTTAGTGGTAAAGAAAAGAGGAAACCAATCAAAATTAGACACGTAAAGCAGGTTGGGTAAATAGAACTAATTGCTACATGTTACGTTTCGACACCAGGTTCTGCCTCCTTAGCTTCGCTGGCGACATAGTCGAAACCAATGCACATGGTATCAGGAAACTGGTACGTAGTGAATTGGATGTTGGTGGAAGGTATGGAGTCGAAACCAAGGGTTTCGAAGAGGTTGGAGCATTAATTTATGTTAAATTAAAAATGCGCCTACATGCTTTCGGCTAAATGGCTTTCGACCGAGTAGCTTTCGACTAAGTTAACTTTCGACTGGGTTTACTGGATTTAAAGAAATGATTTTGATTGGTTTGTGCTCTTGTTTTAAATTATTACCTTCGACTAAGTTAAAGCTTTTTTACTGTCGCTTTCGACCTTTCGTCCCAGATGGTTTCAAATGGTTTGTTTACTTTTTTCGAAAAATTTGGCCATTTATCTAAGGCTTTCGAAGCGATGGTATCGACAGTATCACTTCTTTACTTAGGAAATGAATTCCAAACAGATGCTTTCGACTTAAATGTTTTAAAGACCCTTTTTCTATGTTTGAAGTAATTGTTTCTAAAGAGATAGTTTTAAGAAACAAATGCTTTCGACTTTAAAAGGTTTTCAAAGGTTTCGAAAGGGTAAATTTTTGAATGGTTTCCACACATTTTAAATTGAACCCAAAGGCTTTCGAAAGGTTTACTATTTTAATGCTTTCGAAAGGGTTTTAATGAATGGTTTCGAAGGGGTGACTCCCTAGGGTTTTGAAAGGGTTGAAAGGAAAGGTTTTTCTATGTTTTCGAAAAGCAATATTTAAAGATTTTAAAGAAGGATATGTAGTATTTTAAAGCTTTTGAAGGGAGGTTTTTCTATGCTTTTGAAATGAAGGATTTGGTCTTCTGGCCTAGTTCAAGTAAAGGGTTTTACTTGGTTTCGAAAGAGTTACTTTCAATGGTGTTGAAAGGAATACTTTCAATGGTTTAGAAAGGGTTGTTTAAAGGTTAAAACAAAGGTTTGGAATGAATTTAATAGGCAGAATAGCCTAAGTGTGTTCAAGTTAAAAAGGACTTTTAACTTATTTTGAAAGGATAGCTAATCGATATTAAATCTCATCAACGTTATTTTGAGTAAAGTATATATATCATGGCAAAATAACTTAGAGTAAAGTTAAAGATATATTTTCCCTGTATAAGTATGATTTAAAAAGTTAAATCATTTTGAAATGGTTTTCAAGGAAAATGATGAAGGGTAGTTAACCCTAAGAAAATGTTTTGGGCAGATGATCCATTTTGATTCGGACTGTTACTCCGGTTTGTGCACAATTGGTCCACTATGCACACAGTCGGTCCAGTTTTAAGGACAAATAATCCATTTGTTAGCATATCGGGCTTTGCTATCATATTACGGACTGACGGCCTGCTTATTACCTGTTTTATGGACAGAGTCCATTTACTAGCATAAAGGATATTGCTATTTTGATATAATCAGTTTGATTGACCGGTACGGTTGCTGGAAAGGATTTACAAAGGGGCATTTCGCTAGAAGGACAAACTTTACTCTCCAATTAGTTTCTAGGATACACATTCAAAGAAATTACATTCAAGGCCAAAGTCAGCAGTCCAATTACTATCAAGGACATAATTTCATAGGTTTTTAGGCCCTAGAAACTAATTATTTTGTGTTTTGTCCTTGAAAGTAATTATTTCAGTTGTGTGTCCTAGAAACTAATTCCACTTGCTAAAGAGGCCCTTGCGGCTAATTTCCACTTTGCAAAATGTATGTTTTAAGGAGGATGTTAGTGAGGGGAAACTCGTTCCGCTAAGTGGCATGGTCTCACTTAATATTACTAATCCGAGATGTCAAAATATTATTCACTCCAGGATTTAGGTCTGACTTGAAGTTTTTATTTCTCCTTAGACTCTCGGGTGCTCAAAATTGATTTAAGTAGGCCGAGGGCTATGTTATTTAGGTTTTAGTCATTTTGGCAAATAAAACATCCGGAGACGAGTAGGTGGCCGATGAATAGCTAGTTAGGAGTTACATATTATTTTGTTTATTTCCACTGTGTATTAAATCAGATATGACTATATTACTTTGATCAACAAATGGGGCATCTTCATATGTCGTTCTTGGCGTATTTTTGTAAAGATTATAATTGATTTTTACCTAGGAAACGATATGGGATTATGTAAGTTGGATATGAATTTGTTTTGAAATGTAATCGATAAAATGTTGGTTTTGGAAATCAGTGATTTTGTTCTTATTCAAGTGCTTATGGTATTATGAATACCATTAGCATTACCGTATTTCGTCACTAGAAGTTAAAACTATAGATAACTGCAGTATCTGTAGCGCTTAGCTTTTGGCATCTAGATACGAGATGTCACAATATGGTAGGTAAAAGCTTATAATTATATTATGAATAATTGATGTGGTAAAACATATAATCATATTATATTTATTTTTTTGTTCTAGGTTGTATGCTACTATGTTGTTAAAAAAGATCCAAAGAAATATCACTACAACAAATAAACTTTTTTACAACACTTTTGTTACAATGTTTATGCAAAAAACGTTGTAAAATAGCTTTTTAACAACGTTTTTTAGGAAAACGTTTTATTTTGAAATTTTTTCATGTATGTTGTATTATTATTCTTTAATAACGTTTTTTTCCTAGAAAGTTGTAAATAATGATTTTATAATTTTTTAAGTTATCTTGCTTATGATTATTTAACTAACTGTTTTTTTTAAAGTTGAGATAAATATATTTAATAATTACGAATTGATAATTCATAATTGATAATTACGATGCATTACTTATTATTTAATAATTAATAATTACTATTAAATAATTTCCATTAAATATTTAATAACTAATATTAAATAATTACTATTAATAATTAATAATTAATAATATTAATTAAGAACTACTATTCAGTAAGTAAGAAGTAGTAATTAATAATCATTACTAATTATACTTAATATTTAATAATTATAATTATATATAATACTTAATATTTCAAAAGGCTCAAAATTTTGAAATTTTATAAACCATAAAAATAAAAAAATTAATAAATTAAAATTTTATAATATAATTCAAATTTATAGAATAATCGAGAATGTTAAAAAATGTTTCAAAATTGGAGAAATATAAAAGTTGTGTTGCAAATTATTACTTCCATATACATCTAGGGATTTTGATTTATAACTATCTTCTTTGACATATACATTTAAATAAATTTTCAATCACCTCTTAAAGTATTATTCAATCGATCGGTTAAAGGGATTCATTCAATTAAATTTCCAAAACCAGTAATGTCACTTTTACTATCCGGCTTTTCGAGTATAACTCTACTACAACTATATCTAAAAATTCTTAAGATCAAATGAATAAAACTTTGTTTAAATCTCCTTTGCACAAATTCTATCAAAATATTTTGTCGTTCAGTTAACATCTCTTCTCTATGACATTACAATAAAATTATTTAGGCATATCCTCTCTCTAGTTAATAGTTCGATCCCTTACTTCAACTATATAGGACTGTTTTATCTAGTATAGTCATATGCCAAAGCGATAAGTGTACATGCCTAACATATTTTTATTTATTTCCATATTTTAACTTCTAGTGATTCCAATCCACATTATTAAACCTAGCATCGCGTTTTTCCTACTCAAGGCATCAAGTATAACATTGTCTTTGCTTAGGGTACATGAAATACTAAAATCATATGATGCTAAGAGAACACACACATAACTACTACCTCAAATTCAAATCTTTTTAGGAGAAAAAAACTATTTTAGGGATTTATGATTTGTAAACAACTCAAATTGATCCCTTAAATGAAAATGCATCCAAGATTTAATAGCATGAACAATAGCTATCAAATCAAGATCATAAGTTGGGTAATTATTCTCTTGTACTTTCAACTATCGACTAGCATAACAACAACCTTACCTTTCTACATCAAATCAGCACCAGGCCCTAACCACAAGCATCGGTATACACAGCAAATGCTCACACTCCGAGCTCCATAAGAAAACTAAATTATTCCTAGCAACGCATGTCATTAGTGCAAAAATCTTCGTGCAATGTTTAATAAACTTCTTGTAGTAACTAGGAAAACCAAGAAAACTCCTTACCACTATAGCATTTTTCAGTATATGACAATCTGAGACTGTACCAACTTTATTTTAAAATTAAATAAGCCTTAGCCAAGTCATATTTTACCCTAATATCAAAAAACACAAACCAAATTTGGGTAAAATCAAATAAAGTGGTGTTTACCCATTATTATTATAAAAAAACTCAAATTGGTATTCTAACCTTCCAACCCGATCGTCAATTGAAAAGCCACGAAACCTCTGTGGTAATTTTCCTTCATCCCAGGTCCTTCAAGGCTTCACGATTCCATAATGTTTAATACTATTAATTCCGAAGTACACTGGCATATTGACTGTTCTAGCTAGTTCACCTTGATCAATTCAAACTTTATAGGCTATGAAATTCTTCTAACTCCAATAAAATTTCAAGTGAAAATATCAATAACCTTTTCAATTTATTTATTTTTTAATTAGAACATTTGATTTTGAATGTAATTTTTCACAAAAGTTAGTAAGCTTGGGAAATCATAAAATTCTCTGCTAATTTTTATAAATGTTTCCTTTGAGCAAAATCATGACGCTTTTTTCCAGTAAAATGTTATCCAAAACAATTCAACTTAACTTAGAAAAGTGAAATTTTAAATGTATTTTTCAAAAAAATTATTTTACCAGAAGAAATTTTCACAAAGCATATTTTAAAAAAAAACGTAATATTTTAATTTTTCTTGAATTGTGAGAGAAAAATTGTAAAATAAAAGACATTCAAAAAGATGGGTTTTACATACTTTTCATATCAAAAGTTTCATTGTCAAAAGCAAAATGCACATCAAAAGGTAATTGCAACATTGTGCTGTACACTAAACCTTTTACAAAAAAAGCCTTAGAAATAGCTATGGAAAATGACTTTTTATTAAATTTTCTTGTGTTTGAAGCATAAAATAAGGGGTTACTAGTTAAAACGTCAACATTTATATTTTTCCATAAAAAATCTCAAACACTTATGTCACTAACTTTTTACGAAAACATTTTAAATAGTTCAAATACCTCAAATGGAGTAGAATAAAACATCATAACTTACACAAGAAAAAGAACAGTGCTCCAAGTACACAGGGTTTTAGCTCCTCTTCTTCTAAAATTGGTTATGTGAAGTCTTTCCTCCAATATATTATCTAACTCTAATGTATGGACACTTCAACTACAAAACTCATCCATATGCCTCCATTACCTTATCAACATCACACTGCTTTATGGTCTAGAAACATGTAATTTATTCACAATTGCTAATTGGAATAAGGAACCTCTATTAGCAATTCTTTAAGGAATAAATCATAACATATGTAATGGATTTATTTTTCACCCTTTAACTGCTACATTCCTAATAAATTATAATATTATTTCTTGTTTTAAGTTATAATTTTTTGCATATATAAGGGACTTTCCAATAACTACCTTTATAAGCTAAAATGTATAAGGTGTGGAAAATAAACATATGTAGTAGAAAATTACAAATATACTCTCTCATGTGCACTAAATTTAGTAGGAGTCTCTTATCCTAGCTCTGATATCAAATGTAACAAACCAAGCCTCTAAACACACCGATTCAAAGCCCAAAAACAGCATTTGAACATACATCGCACCAAGAAATACAGATTGTTATGTTATTGTTGGCTTGTAAGGCATAGCGATAAATATAACTTTAAAGCATGTCTACAGTTTTAGCACTTATAGCGGAATGAATAAAATATAAATACTGAAATAATCAAATCATTATTGTTTCAAGAAAAAATATTCCATATATGAAATACCCAAATAGGGCCTCCAAATAGAAATATTGTCTATGTCAGACTGACAAGTACAGTAAGGTACATAAGAAATGACAATAAGGAAATATAACTCCAAAGTGCACAACCACCACCTCCATGCATCTTACCCTCATCATATGTAACAATCGACCTTTCACTAACCCTTGATCATATGTTTCAATTCAGGCTCAGACACCCAGGCTAGTACATAGCCTGGGTTATTGTCAGGACCCGATTCTTCGACTCCCGAATATTGACATCAATACGCCCACTGTATCGAATGCCGATCAGTCGGATGTCGGAAAACCAAACACTGAGGGTTTAAGAAAGAAGAAAGAGGTAGAAGGAGAGAGAAAAGATAGAAAACAGAATAGAAAGAAATAACAGAACAACATCAGAATCTCACAATTCGCAGTGGAACAACATATAATAAATAAATGAATAATCTTTAACAAAGAACTATATCACTTATTACATCTTATACATTACATCATCATCAGAGTGTACAACAAACAACAACAAACAGCGGAAAAGAAATACTATATACTAGTAATACGTCATGCCATCCATCTTGCCTCCAGAAACTCCTGAATTCCAGAATATCCTGATAAACCTTTACTCTTGACTGCCCGTGTGGAAATTGGTGGGCACCCAGTGTTTAGGAAGGAAAACAATAAACTCCGAGTCAGTCATGTGACTGGTGTGAGAACTAAAAAAGTTTATTTTTCTTTAAAATCAAAATAGAGGAATATTTTTAAAATCAATTCGCAATGCTTTTAAAAATGAGGCTACCATAAGACCTCCCACCACACACACAATGCAAACGCAGACTTGGAGGAGATTTCTTCTTATGTTAGTCAAAGATGCTTGATACGCATTAAAAGAAATATTTGATATTATTACTAGCGCATAGTGTAGAAAACATTTCGAAAGTAGAATATAAATCTTAGCCAGCATAGGTACCATTATATTTTGCCTACTATAGCTACCATATTAGATGGCAGGTTCTACAACTAAAACCGTACAAGTCTCGTATTGTTTCTTTGGATTTCCAACAAATGGTCAGGCCAAGGAACTTCCCATTGCCACATGAGAACGCCTCTGGAAGGACGTCCCCGAGAACCAAACCGGATCTCTGCCAACACAAGGCCGGGTTACCCCTAACTGGGTAACTACTGACAAGAGTATGCCATCCCCCGGTCCTTTGGGACCTTTAACCAAGCGCTCGTAATCAACATCACACAATCATAAATAAAGTGTTTCAACATGAGTAAGTATCTGGGCTCCATACCATGATACCACCCTTTTCCAGAAGGAAATGCACATACCCTAAAGGGAGCTACCCCTCATAACCTTGTCGCATCTTTCCTGTTTTGACCATTCCGGGGTGTGAGGCTCGATGAAGTCTCGTCCACAAAGCCACGCTCAAAAGCTGTGCTTTGGGTCAACAAATGATCATAGAAATGATCACTAAGATAAACGATCAAACAAATGATCTTATCGCAAATGATCAGCACAATGATCATTTCACAGCAATACTCAGCATGTCACGTTACCAAATTGGGAATATATTGCTGATAACCTTCAACTATATAACCTCTGAGCTCGTACGTCTCAGAGAAGGGTGTTAAGCTAAGAGAATAAATTCTCCACCACCAACAGAAATATATTTGAAAGAAATCAGCTTTATATCTCAATTTGTAATGTCAGACATACTATCCATACAAGTCTGTTCTGGGATCGAACAGAACCGAAGGCACTTACAAAGAAGTCCTTGCAATCCGGATAATCTCTAATCACGTCCGGATTTCCCATCATATATGGAGATCTCTATACCGGGGATCAGCTAGTGCGGAGACAATCAACAAGAAACCCTTTCGTTTTCAAAAATATCCGCTCTTCAACACCGATCTTCAAATGCAATTCATAACGACGTATCACATATTCGGAATGGGTTATACGACCCCAAGGTCCTTTCCCGGTTAACCCGAATAGTGAGCGCTTATTTTAAAAAAAATAAGTGTGGCATTCAATTTCAAGCAAATCACAACAAATACCTATTTAAAGGTAAATATTGATAGTCGGTTATTGAACTATCAATGGATATGCACAACATCACCAGATTCAAAATAATTTTCCAAATTATTTATTTTCCAAAAATATCTTTACAAGATATATATTTTCCATTCTTCAAAAATAAATCAATATTTATTTTTAAACCCATTTTCCAAATTATTTATTTAAAATGAACCAATTAAAAAAAATTATAAACTTATACTTTCAAAAATCACTTTAGAAATCCCTTAAAAATCAAAATCGTTGTTTTTAAACTTCAAAATTGGATCCGATGATGCAACACATCAAATAGTCAATCATGACTTTCCAATATCATATATCGATATGATAAACAATCAAATATCACAATATATGTAAATAAATAAATATTCGTGAGGAATCCAGTTGGATCCCTCCAATCTGTTTTCCTGCATCCACAGACATTAGCACAATACCCATTCCACTTCGAGGTGGAATATCGCGGTATATGGGATTTATAAAATATTATCCGCTTAATAGGCGGTGCAATAGGGTCTCATCCGCTATACAATGCGGGAAATGAATCAACTGCAATATATACATATGCCAATATATATATTTACATATATATATATATATATATATATTGCTATATATATAGATATATCCTACTATATCTAATATCACAACCAAACAACAATCAATAAATAACTGCAAATCCAACTTATAAATTTTTGAGTGAGAAGTTTTCACCTTTGCTTTTATTAGCAATCCATTTTCCATCTTGACTTGGTTTTTCTTGATTTATACCTTGTATAAATATTTACACAATTTATTAATATTCGAACAGATCGAATAATAAATTTTGATTTGATAATTTCGATTCATCGGTGATTTCATTTTAATAGTTAAGTTAACTGATAGTTTTATTTAAACCAGTTTCTTCTTTAATAAATTTATATTAAATAAAAATTTAATTTAAGAACTAAATTTTCTTTGATACTTATACTTAACAAAATATTAATTCTAAAACTACATTTCCTTTAAATAATTTTATGTAATCTAATTATTTAGTTAAAACCAAAACTTTTCCTTTTTAAAAAATAAATTTTATTCAATAAATTGATTTAACTGAAAACTAAATTTAAACTAAATTTCCATTAATAATTTATTTCTAGTAAATAAACGAATCAAATAAGTTTTATTAATGAGTTAATCACCTTAATGTAATTATTAAATATTCTTTCCAGTTATAACTTCATAAAATTATTTTCTAACCTATATACACATTTTTTTAGAAAAAAAAACAGTTCTGTATTTGAAATCTCACTACATTTCTTTAAAAAAAAAATCCTATCATATATGCTTTTATTCTACATATGTATTTAAAAATTGAAAAACAGATTTTGAAAGAAATAAAAATTTAAACCTTACTGCAAATTTGAAGAACCCAACTCCTATCTCGAATCGCGATGCTCAAATTCGAACACGGTCGCGACATTGACCCCCATCGCGACATCGCCGCTCCTTGTCCACCCTTGCTGCGCCTCGAGCGCGCGCCCACTGCCTTTACTGCTGCCGCAACCCCACGACGTCGCGAAATCCCCCACTCGCGCGCCCACCCTCGAGACGAAAACCCTAGCCGCCAGTCGCCTCATCCCCATATGCGCGAACGCGGCGCTCGAACTCAAAATTCGAAACAAATCAATTTGAATTTGAATGGCTTCGGCCTCTCTTGATTTCTTCGAACGAAATCATTCAATTTCGCTGAGGCATCGGCTTTTTTTTTCTTTTTATTTGAACGAACGAGAAAAGGGGAGGGCTTCGGCCATGAATGTTTGTGAACGAAAGCAAGCACACTTTGATTTTTATTTTCGTTTGAATCTGAGAGGGGCTGCGTGATCTTAATAAAAAAATGGGGAGGAGACAGAATTACGTGATTAAGCAAATAGAACGTGTTTGCACGTTTTAGCCATGATTTTAGGCGTGATTTTAGGGATGCTGCCGTTTGTTTTAAATTTAAATTTAAATTTAAATTCACCTTGTTTCGATACAACTTTCAACGCGTTTACGTGTCGTATTCTCACACGACAACTCAGAAAAATACAAAATTTGAAATTCGAGAATAATTCAATATTACGGACCCAATGGAACTGGTTTCGTCGAATTCCGAGACTGTGCCTCGGACGGCTATTTTTAAATATCGATTCAAACGATAAATTTTCAAAACTGAACAATTCACTTTCAAATTAAATTCTGAAGCTTCGATTATCTTCAGTATTATCAATATAAATTTTACAAGCCTCTGAAATATTTTTAATTGGCTTAAAATTGAAGATTCAAATTTTTCTTCAACTTCAATAGATTAAATTCTATAATTTAATCGCCAAATTCATTTTGATAATTTGAAATTCAAGTCAAACCATCATTCAAATATTTAAAATTAATTAAATATTTTAAAATTAAATTTTTCAAAATTCAGGGTCGTTACAGTTATTAAACGTGGTATCAAGCCAAGGTACTAGCTTGTGATCCTAGAACTAAAGCTCTACATACTGTTATATTTTAATTTACCCTAATGATTTAGCTCGGGGATTTGAGTGTCAACTGAGACGTATAATCAAGGATTAGTGAAGTGCAGTTGTTGCATCATACCACCTACTGTCATCCTATAATAGGTAAAAAGAAAGGAAAATAGAGGGAATCAAAAAAGGTTTGGTGGCTGAGAAATATCACTGGTGGTATGGTATTAATAGGAGGTTAAATTGTCATTTATAATCTTCACTACCTAATGGTATTTATTTACATGTGTGCACTATATCTAACAAATTAACTAAATGATACGATATAGGGTCTAATCCATGATATGCCTAACATCTAATAGTAGTCCATAGAGATTTCCACCTGAAGGTTGGACATCCAGAAACTAGGTAAACCTAACAATATACATAAATATAGTCTCGAAAGTAAATCACCTAACTATATATTGACTAAGTAATCTCAATGGTAGTTACATAATTATACGCTGGTAAACAATCTCAATTGTAAACCACACAACTATACATTGAGTAAAAAATCCCGATAGTAAACTTCCTAAGTTGCACATACCGAGTATACACTCATAATGCTAAGGCACACATCCGGTATACAATCATGATGGTAAAAAACCCACTAAAACGTCGATTATCCAACCTCGGTGGTAAATGTATCCTAAGACCCACATCGTTCAACTAAATTCACTCAAATCATTAGCACAAAATCAGATCTATATGATTTTAAAGCTATAAGTATAGACTCGCTTTTAATCGTTTAAATTAATTCAAATCTATTACATTAAATCAGATATGTATTATTTTAAAGGTGAACTTCATTCAATCTACCCTCCCCCAATTAATATAAATTTCTATCATCAAAATAGTATTTATAAGGTTTTCCAAATTATTAAATTCATATAAATCCTTAATTGAAAAATTATATTTAAACCTAAATAGATATATAAATGAATTTAAATGCTTGGCTACATTGTATACATTTTGTAGATAAGCCCACTCATCTTCATTCGGCGCCTTCAAAGAAATTCTGTAATCTTCTTATGTGATTCAATTTGATTTGGTACCTCACATTCTCTATTTAGCTTACTAACATTTGGATTAGAATCTATTTCCTTCCTATTTAATATTTATATTTTGTTTAGAGGAATTTGATATAAATAATTGGAGAGATTTGTTTCTAGATTTGAAGAAGAAGGAGAAGAAGAATGGAGTTCTGGTGAAGCGATGGCCATAAGATGAAGAGAGGTAAAGAATGAGGTGAATTTGGGTTAGTAACTCCATTTGTATATGAACAAATCTCAAAATTTCCCACTCAACCCACTTGGGCGTTGACCAGATTCGTCTCAAAACACATGTTACGATAAACGGTCTGTATCTTTTCCATCCAACATCTATTTTTGACATTTTATATATAAATTTGGGCTATAAAAATCTAATTAACACAACGGAAAAGTAGGATTTTGGAAATTACTTTAAAAATTCAAAATTTCAACTTTAGGTAAAATTGCCAAAATGCCATTTTAATTAATTAATTATTTATTTTAGTTTTACAATAAGTCTGGGGTGTTATATTCCCCTCCTTAGAAGAATTTTGTCTGCGAAATTCCAAAATGTGGAAAAATGTAATTCGTAGACTCAATTATACACTGCAACCATGTGTATATGCAATACATAACTCAAACCACACCAGACACAAGCAATCCCAAATATTCATATCTAACAAATTCAATTCCTATCATTCCTAGCAAGAGAAAATTTGATACCCATATTGACACCAATAATAACATGGATATAGATAATAATGCATACAATGGTCAAATAGGTGCAAAAAAAATAACATTCATGACATGTGACTAATTCACAGTACTAATGCGATTATGATACGAATGCAATATCATGACATATAGGCATGGATGCAAAATATCCTAAATTATACCGATAATGCTATATGTATGCAACATGGTATACCATAAGACAAGTCATATAGTAAAACATAAGTCGTAAAGAAAAGCATACCACCTAAGCCAATTTCCTAATTTAATAGTAATAACCTATAACAACCATTCATCTATACATAAATAAACTAATCTCCTCTCCTCCATTTTCCAAGCACTCTCAACCAGATCGCTCTTCCAACCTCAACTTATCGACTTACTATCGGCATATATAGTCGACCCAAATTAGTACAAATGTACAAGTAGATGTAGACCTTAAAATCCATGCTACCAACCAGATAAAATAATGCTGATATGCACCACAACTGGTAACTTTAGCATAATATTCCCCAATGGAAAATGTAGCCTCATGCGACCCTCAATGCACATACACAATGTCTTAAATCATCTCAGTAGTATACCGATCACTTCTTCTTTTGGATACTAGGATAGGACAACTCGAAAGTGGGCAGTGTCTCATGTAGCATAAAGCAAATTGAATTACCTTTTATTCCTCATTTTCACCTAAGAACACCATAATTTGGTTTAGTCTTAAACTGCTGAAAATGGTAACTCCTCTTCTAATTTCGATTTGAACTTAAGTTGTAATATTTCATTTATGATATCATTACTCCAGTTCTCCAATAATTGTGATACAAAGGTACCACATTTCTAGTCTATAAGAATTTTATCCAAAGTTATACAACGTATAAGCAACTAAACATTTAAGCATTCAAGTAACGTATACTCAATTCACCTATTCAAACATATGGAACAAAATCCAAAATCTAATCGAAGTCCTAAATTTAAGTGAATCCTAACTTTAAATTGTTTTGACATTAAAAGTATTCGACTAGGTGATACATTATTTTCGTGTATCAAAACCATACCAAGACTTAGAATTTCATTTTTCATGAAAATTTCCTCCACATTCTCAATGCGTGCAAAATAAAATTTCTTTCACTCAACGAAAATCCAAATTTCTGAATTAACTATTCCTTGTTGATCTTAACTTCGACTTCATCCAGAAAATCCTTTGCAATCTTAAATTTCAAATTTTACCATTCCATTCTAAAAAATTCAATAATGGCATTTTTTCTATGTATAACTCCCCTTATTTTACTTCTACTGTACTATGGTTGAGACAACTCATAATGGGATGGCAGTTTTCCATATTAGTCTAATAAACATAATACATAATTACTTGAAAAGCATTGTACCCAAAACGACATCTAGGAACATTTGAAATGGATAATGTCCGAGTCTATTGAACATGATATGGAACTCAGGTCATATCCAATCCAAACAATATACTTGCAGTTGCCATGACAAATCAACTTGCAATACTTCATAATATCACTGTAGATCAATTGTACTAAGATGATAACTTAGTTGTTTTGTTACCTAGGATTTCCTAAGTCAAAATAAACATGTGTGGTGTAATGTTACTTTTAAAATGTCAGATCATTGACACCTATAACCAAACCAATCTAAATCATCTACCTTCACTTGCGATGTCAAAAAATCAAATCAATTAAACTCTATTCGCCTTTATAACCGACCATTGCTACACTAATACATATGAATATCTACTATCCTAAAACCTTTAACTTATGGATAAAACTTTGAGTTAGTTCCCTAGAAACACTATTGGGCCACAAGGACCCTATCACATTAAAAACTTTATACGGCTTTTAAATAAATTCCGAACCACCACATAAATTATTCTTTATGTATCGGTCGATAGGATCCAATCAACTGAAATTCCAAAACCACTAGTATATCCTTTACTATTCGGCTTTCTGAGTGTAACTCTACTTCAAATATGTCTTTAAAAGTTCCAATATTATATGAAGATAGCTTTGGGCTAAATTTCTTTTGCATGAATTCTAATCCAAATATTTTGTTGTTCAGTTAGCTTCTCATCTCTGTGACATTACAACAAAATAATTTGTCCTAATCCTCTATCAACTCCTATCCAACATCTAACTCTCTTCTATAGTCACATGCCAAAGCAATAAGTCAACAAGCTTAGCAAAATTTTATTTCTTTCCGTATTTTAACTTCAAGTGCTTTGACTTCAAAAATATTGAACCTAGCATGGTGTGTCTCATACTCTAGTCATCAACTACAACATTGCATTTTCCTAAGATATACAAATCATACAATGCTGAGAAATACATCCGTCTCTGTTGCCTTAAATTCAAATCTTTTTGGGAGAATAAATACTTGGTGACTTTTGATTTGTAAACAACTCAAATCGATCTCTAAAAAGATATTGCCTATGAGATTTGAGAGAAATAATAGTATATATCAACTCAAGATCATGAGTCGGATAATTTTTCTTGTGCGCTTTCAACTATTGGCTAGCATAACAGCAATTCTACCCTCTTTCATCAAAGCAGTGCTAAGCCCTATATTGCAGGTATCGGTATTCAAAGCAAACGACTTTGAACCATCAGGAAGTACTAAATTAGGTGCATTGATCAATAACTCCTTTAGCTTAATAGAAGCATGCTTACCTTCTGAGTTCCATGAGAAAACTAAATTTCATTAGTAAGGCGTGTCAATGACCCATAAATCTTTAGGAAGTCTTTGATTAACTTTTTTTTAATAGCCAACCAAACTAAGAAAAATCCTTACCTCTGCAGCATTTTTGGGTACATGCCAATCTTGTACTACAACAACTTTACTTTAAAATCAAAAAAGTCTAAGCCAAATCACATCACGTGCTAAGCTCGGACAAACCAAAACATATTTGGTAAAATGACCTAGAGTGGTGTTTACTCTTTATTATTATAAAAAAAGTCAATTGGTACTCTAGCCTTACAACTCAATTATGGATTGAAAATCCCACCAAAATTCTATGACAAATTTTCTTCACCCTAAATCTTCCAATGCTACACAATTCCATAATGTTCAATACTCGTAAGTCCTTAACAAACTGGTATATCGACTACTCTATCTAGTTGACCTAAATCAATTCAAACTATATAGGTTATGTAATTCTTCTAACTCTAATTAGATTTCAAGTAAAAATTTCAATAACATTTTCAATTCATATTAACTTAAGATCAGAATCTTTTATTTCCAACCTTATTTTACATAAAAACTAGTAAGCTTCGAAAACCATAAAATTCTTTGCTAATTTTAGCAAACGTTTCCTTTTCACCGAAATCATGACATTTTCCCTTTAAATTTTATCATAAGTAATTTGATTTATGTGACGCCCCACCCCGAGACCCACAATAACAAAGAGAATTACTGGATAATTCTGTCTGCTAATGTGGAGAATAGGGTTGGTAAGGAGCGACCATCTATAATCTTGTTTAAACATCTACTGCATACGTCGATAAATGCTCTATATTTTTTTTACTCAAGTGGATCGACATATCAAATAAATGCTTAATACAAAACTATAGGTGGCTAATGGGTCTATCAGAACAAAATACAATAACAGAATGCATATCACATCACAGAATAATAATCATCATATATATAAACACATATACAGAGATACATCCCAGTATGATACAAACTGATACGCAAAAGTGGTACAGAGACCACACTATATACATCTAATCAAATACATATCAGAGTCAAGCGGAAAGAAATATGAACTATACAAAAGTGCTAGGCTGATGTCTAAGCAGATGCATCAAACCTAAGTCCCGAAATTGATAGCTAACCTGAAACAACCCGGTCTGACCCGAGTACAAAATACACGGGTCAGTCTAACAAAATAATCAGTTAATGAGGATAGATATTAATATGAAGCATAGGACACAAGGTGACAATTCTTTTCGAATGAGAAAAGGCAATAGAAAGAATACCACCCATGACTTAAGTGAACTAATGTCACTTAAGTATACAAAGACCTCAAAAGAGGTAAATTCAATAATAATACTCAAACATTATAAACATTCGCCTCATATTATCAGCAACATCCCAAAATGTCTACATGGTTTCCATGAACCATATCCTCAAAAGAAGAAACATCAATACAAATTCTCGCCAAAATGGAAAACATAAAACATTCTCAAATAGGATGATCCAAAACTCAAATATAGAAGAATATCCAAATTCAAGTATACCTTATCTCATTAGTATAAATGTATATAAATCTCAATCTCAACTCGTCAAAATGGAAAAATCCAGAATATCCTATAAAATAATGAAATCTCAACTCTTCTCTCAAGGAACCCAATAAGAGTTCAAGACATCATAAATGAAATCACCACCTATATAGCATCTTATATAGCACTAGGCTATCGATGTAATAAAACATCTTAAAATGGTGAAATCACAATAAAATAGAAAACTCCGAAAACCCGGATTGGCCAAATTCCCGATTGCAATGCCGAAGCAATGCTGCACGTGCTAAACTCTGATGGCCGAAGCCTCAGACAAGGTCGCTAACACCTCCTAAAGCAGTTCGTCCTCATGACAAGGTCGCTGACACCTCTCCAAGCTGTTTTGTCAGCCTTAACAAGATCGCTAACACCTCCCAAAGCAGTTCGTCCTTATGACAAGGTCGCTAACGCCTCTCAAAGCAGTTCTGTCAGGTAAACATCGTGAATGTGTCACAAACTCATGGATAGGAACCATAAACGTGTTAACGTGTGTCCCATACCACATGTTCGCACTTAACGGTTTACTAAACACTAGTAGATGCCACACTAGGAACATCATAAAACTCATAAAAACATATCTCGCCTCATCTCATTGGCGAGTGATAAAGAGATACCATACTCGTCCCATCTCATTAACAAGTATTAAAAGGCATCGTAACTTGTCTCATCTCATCAACAAGTGAAAACGTCGTGATGGTTCCTCATAAACCATAAATGTCAAAGTAGAAATCTCAAACTCAAGACTTGTCTCGTTTCATCGGCAACTATATAAAAAAACACTTAGTGATGGCTCTCATCAACCCTACTTCTAGGATAGGAGATCTCAAACCATAAACCTCGCCAAATATTGGCCATGTCAAATAATTCCTATAAATAGGAATTATAAATCCCATAACACGCCAAAAATGGCAATGAACTCAGAAATCAGTAGCCTTTAATAGCTTCCATTGTACAAGTCCGGAATCAACCGAAATCGCAAAAGCACGTGTCCCATATATACCACGTGTTTTTACTAAATTGTTTAATTTTCTTTCTCATACACTCGAATAGTGTAAAAATATGTGTTTTAGACTTAAATTAATTTATTTTGAAAAACAAGCTTTTAAAACCAATTTCTGAAATCAAATTCGAAAACCATATTTGAAAATTTCTCTTATTATAGAGAATAAATAAATTTTATACTTGAAAATACTTAAAAAATATTGGATAATAATTATTTTGAAATTCCCATGAAATTTAAAAATCATTTCAAAAAGATTTGGAGAAAACCGTGCTCGAAAATACGAAAAAATAAGGAAGATAGCTCAAAACCGATAACCTCAATTCAATTCAATTTCAATTTGAAATTTAAATTCTCCAAATATAGCTAGCCTATTGATAGGAATCATAGCTCTCAAAACATCTCAAAACAATATCAAAATCAAATAAGAATGAGAGCAAAAATACAATAGGCTAATAAAATTCTCGGGTCAATGATTGTTATTGTTGTCGTTTTGCTCTCGCAACAGCAACAAACAAACATAGTTTTCACCAAGCAAACATCAAAACTTTAGAAAACTCAAAACATAAAACTTTTAGTACAAAGTCTACGCTTTTCAAAACATCTAAAATTATCGAATTTGGATAAGAAACATGAAAGATATATCAAATTTAATTCTTAGATTTTAAATTCATTGTCGCTGTTATTATTACCAGGACAGCAGCAAAGAAATAAGATTTCCACTATCTTAATCCCAAAATTATGCAAAACTTAAAACATAAAAGTTTTAGAAAATAGTCTAACCTTTCCAGAACATCAAGTATTATCTAATTTAGACCAGAAATGAGAAAGATATGCCTAATTTACTAATTGTGTTTAGTTTAGATAGTGTCATTGTGAAAGTGACAAAGCTAGAAGTTTGCAACAGGATTTTGATCAATGTATATTCAAAATATGCAAATGTGTTCAACAATAAAGTTGTCACACACAAAATAAGCTTTCCGGATCTATAAAAATTATCGAATTCTGATCATAAATGAAAAAGATACGGCTAAATCAATTTCGAATTCAAACTCAAGAAATTTAGTTAAAGACAGAATCGCACATTTATTTTCAATTTTATTTTAGGTCTGTAAAATTTTGAAATCTCAAAAAGTAATCAAAATAGAAACTGTTCCTTACTGAGTCTATTTTCTAACAAAAAAGAGTGACCTCAAACGGATAAGAAACGTGATAGTTACGGTTATTTTACTTCAGCGCGTTCCTACTATATTTCAGCAATCAAAGGTAAAGTTACAGTAAACATTTTCTTTCTCATCTTTGCAACTACAGACAAGATTTAGGTAGAAATGTGAGTTAATAAATTCACCTTGATATTAGAGATGATCAAACCTTAAATTTATGCTGAAAGGTGGAATCTTGGAGCTAGAATTGTGTGACGACCTGGAATTTTCAAGCATCTAAAAATCGGAATATTTAATTGATTTTAAGTATTCAATAGAGTAATTTTAACTTGAATTACAAATATCGCTATTTGTTCGATAATTAAATAATAGAATTTAATAATTAGGAGTTGGGTAAATGGTTGAATATGGAATTTTAAGCCTATGAAAATAATTTGAAGGCTTCTAAAAATTTATATTGATAGTACTGGATATAATATAAGTTGTAAAATTGAAATTAGAAGTGGTTTGTTCAGTTTTGAAATTTTATATCGTTTAATTTGAATTTAAAAATAGCCTTCCGAGGCACAGTCTTGGAATTCGACGAACCCAGTTCCATTGGATCCGTAATGTTTTATTATTATCGGATTTCAATTTTCGCATTGTTTGGAGTTACCGTTGGGTCGTACGATTGATAAATGCCTAGAATAATTTAACTGAATTTAAATTAATAATCAAATCTTCTCTTATATGCCACTTTCCTCAATCTAAATTCGTCCTACCCTTATCTTACTTTAGACGACAAAAATTATATATATATATATATATATATATATATAAATAAATATATATAAAGAGGAGGAAATCAATGGCCGAACTCAGGAGGGTATTTTATAATGAATCAAACTCGACTCCTTCTCCTCATCCTCTTTTTTTCAATTCTTAAGCGGTCGATTCATAAAAAAAATGGCGATTGAAATCGCGAAACCTAAAGAGGCGACCTCGATCGAAGACGACAGTTGATTGGAAGGGGAAAAGGGGTCGCAACGCTTAGTTAGGGTTTGCCGTCCAGTTTGGAGTTCTTCGTGGCTTGAGCTCGTGTTCGAGAGACGAGGCCAGGGTTTACGTGCGTACACGTGGGCTTAGGGAGGAGCGCATATGGTGTCGAGGTTAGGGTTTTGGGCGGGGCTAGGCGGCTCTGTGAGGTTGTAGGCAACCACATTGGTTTGGGGACTCGAGCGAGATGTGTGTCACGATTTGGGGTGGGCATCTTCTTGTTTTTTTTTCTCTTTATTTTGAAATTTAAAAATATTGAAATGGTAATTATTTTAATTTTTAGTATAAACCGTTTCAAACAGAAAAAAAAACTTTTAGTCAAAGAAGTATATAGACAGTAAAGAAATTTATGTTTGTTAGGTACAAAGGGAAAATTATACTTATAAATATACACTTGTATTTTTAATTTTTTTGTTTAATTTAAAATTAAGTATTAGGATGGTATGTATATTGTAAAACATATCAAAAACGAATATCTACAAATTCATAAATTGTTATGTAATGACTAATTTATTTTAAACATTTTTAAGTTATTAGTACTCAAGTTTAAACATTTGAGTTTAATCTATTGATTTTTTTTAGTTCGTTTATCGGTAAATTATTTTACAGAAAGATTTTATAAATATATAGAGATTTTAAATGCTGAGGAGTTTATATCAAAATAAGATTTTTTAGTCTATATAACTTGATTTTATAAGTATGGGTTTTAGAAGAAAAAAAAGCTATATATATATATATAAAAGTATATCTATCTAAAACATACACACCTATTGTCTTAGTAATTTATTGTAAATTAATGGATTATGGTGATTAACTCATTTGATAAACTTATTTAATTATTTCAATCACTAAAATGATTTATTAAAGGAAAATTAGTTTAAATAAAATTCCTAGATAATTAAATTGAAAAATGGTAACTAATGTTAGTTCAAATGATAATAAATCATATAATGTTATTCAAGGTCTAAAATTGAAGAGAAACAAGCCGGTTTGGATTGGATTGCAAATTAAAGGACAAAGGTGAGTTAATCTCACTCAGCTGAATTTAAATTTAAATTTTAAATGATAAAATTTAAATAATTGTTTGGATGGTTGAATTGTTTGATGTGCTACAGTGTGATATATTCTGGGATTGGCATATTATATTGTGCTAAAATCTGTGGATGCACAGAAAACAGGTAGGCGGGATCCAACTGGATCCCTCAACATTTATTTAAATTATTTACTACCCTCTGTTGTGATTATTTTATATTCTGTGATGAATATTATTGACAATTGGAATAGTGGATGTTATGATTTACCTGAATATGTTCCGGTGCACTAATTTATCAAGATATATAGAATTGGATTTTGGAAATAAAATGAAGAAAATTTGTAAGTGAAATAATTATAGAGAATTTAAATAAATTAGGAATGAATTGGATAAGAATAATAATAGTTTTAAATTCTAATAAATAAAATTCCGTATATGGAAGGGAAATTTTGAATAAACAGAAGATCAATGAATTTTTAAACTTCAGTATGATTAAAACATTTATTTAAAATTCAAGGTTTAAATTATTTAAGACGAATAAAGAAGAAATTGGGAAAAGCTGAAATTCGTATATTTCAGTCAAAAAGATGTAAAATCAAATGGGAAATAATAACAATAATAATAAGTCCATAACTAATGAATTATGAGATGAATTGAGTAATTAAAGGAATTTATTTCAAAATAAAGTGAATTGGAAATCAATTTGGGAAATTGATTTAAGTGATTGAAGTTGGAATTTTTTCTCTGGATAACCAAGTACGTTTTAAAGTAAAATTTTAAATATAAATTAAATGTTTTAAAGTTGTTTGTAAAGAAAGCAAGTTTCGTAAAATTTATTTCTATCATTTAAACTCTAAAGTAAATATTTTCTTTTAATCTATTTAAGCAGTAATTATTAAGAAGTAACTTAGTATTTTGTTTTTAAAAATAGAAATCTAATTTTATATTTAATTAAGTAACCTTATTTTCAAATATTCATGTAGTACGTATTTTTAACAAATTATTTAGAAATTTTAATAAAAATGTTTAAGGTATATTTCTAAAAGTGAAGTGTTTTAAATTATTTTAAAAATCTAAAGTTTTGTGCTTGGAGATTCCAGTGGAAATAGAAATACTTGGAATTTATTCTGAGAAAGGCAGGTAGTTGTGAAAACTATTTCAAAGGAATTTGAAAAGTGAAAATATATCTTGTGAACATATTTTTGAGATAAATAAAAAATTTGAGAAATTATTTATTGGTTGATGGATGTTTATGCATATTAATTGATAGTTAAATAACCGACTATCAATATTGGACAAAAATGCGTTGATCGTTTCGAAGAGACCGGGATAGAGATTTATTTCTCGAAAACCACTTTGATCCGGTTTGTACATTTCGTGAAAACGAGTTTGGATTCGAAGATGGAGAAGTAAAGTGCAAGGGCTAGTCGCTACTAATCCTAAGGATATTTCCAAAATGGATGTAGTAGGAATAGTGCCTTCGGTTCCGTTCGAACCCGGGACGGACTTGTATGGATGAATGCTTGCGAAACATCGTCAGGTGGACGATGGGCATTCTAAGGTATATGTTCTATAAAAGGTAACGCTTAGCCTCAAGCCTCATCAAGTGGGAATGACTGAAAATCAGGGGTTATGCAGCAAGGTTAGGTGGGTAGCACCCAAGCAGGGTGAGGTCATTCCAGTCTAGATGTCCCTTATTATTTCGGCTTAGTGGGTGGTTGCTGATCCCAACCGCGGAGTGATCTCACTCGGGATTATCTATTAAGGGGTAGTCCCGGCCTTGTGTTGCAGGGGAGCGGGCGTACTCCTCGGTACGGTGATCTAGGCCCCGTACTATGGCAGGTGGTACCCAGTGCCTAGTCATTGGTTGGAAATCCATTCTCCCTACGAGCCTTGTACGAGTTTTGTTTGTATTATCCACTATGTGGCCAGTAGCTGGAATTTAATTATGTAACAATTTCGGCTATTTTATAAGTATTTGTAAATAGACCCTATTATAATATCAGAGGATTTCTATAAAAATTATTTTAGCTATCGTAAGGTAAAAACCCGACATGTTTATTTGTGGCGTGGTCTTACGAGATGCTTTTGTTTTCAAAAGGATTTTTGAAACTTTAATAATCAATTGGGTGTGATTTTCTCACGCTGGTATTCCGGAATGACTCGGGTATTATTTAACTGTAATGCTCGGTTCAGACCGAGTATTATAGGATACAGGATATGATGCTGTGGTGCTCAGGAGACGAGCAGGATGACGATACGTACATTCGTACGTGTTTTATATTTGTATATTCCGCTGTTTGAGTTGTGTATCTTGAGTTGTTGTGCATCCATTGTATGATATTGATGTTGAGCTGTGATTGATGTACTCTGATGATGTAATATAGAGATATTTAATTTTTTTGAGTAAAATTATTTATTATCTATTATATTTTATTCCGCTGCGATGGTTAGATTCTGTTGTTGTTTTCTATTTTCTTCTTCTACCTCTTCTTCTTTAACCCAAATGGTTCGTATTTCTGTACAACTCGAGTTGATTTAGATAGAATAGAGTTGACTCAAGCGGTACGGATTTGCGGGTCGTTTCACTTGGTATCAGAGCCAGGTTGGTGATAACCTTGGCTCTGGTGGGAATTACTCATTTAAAATAGAGTCCGTAGTCTCTATAATGAGTCTGAGCGTATTAATAGGTATGAGCGCGTATTTGTTAGTGAATATAAATTGTTTTAATATTGTGTTGATTGGTTTATTGAGTGGCATATGAACCTTCGTCGGCACAATCTCGACAACTGTATCGAAGGGGGTTTCTAAACACTTGAATAGAATAATCGACACGGTATTGTTTTAAATGTGGGTGAATAAAATAATTTTACCCAAAAATATATTTTGATATAAAGAAAAGTTTTTGTAAACTATTTTAGCTAACATATGGTTGCTTGGATGTTAGAAATGATAATATTAAATTATTATCATTGTTAAGTGAAAATTTAACTAGAAATTGAAATGTAACTAAAATTTAAGGGAATAAATTCATTATGGAATGAAATTTATAAATACGAATTATAAATGTAAATTATAAATTGAAATATAATTAAATGGGAATTTGTATAAGTATGAATTATACAAATGCATTACAGTCAAAATTTGAATTAAAACAAAATTTGAAACTTTAAAAACCCCGGAGATTTTGGAAGTATTTTGAAGATAAATAGTAGCATTGTTGTTTTTGGGGTATTTCTGAAAGGAAATTGTTTCAAATAAATTTTGGGAAAGAATATAGCATTAAATTCACTTCAGTCGCTGGAAAATAACTTCGGTGATGACTGCAGCATCATCGATGTTCATTTTCGAGTTTCTAAATGATGGATTGCTACCCAATTAATTTGTTCAGAAAAACTAGTTTGTTTTTGAAATTTCAATGGATTTGTTGGGAATAAAGCCAGGATTGGTTTAACTTTTGAGAAAATGTGATTTGAGATGTTGAAGATTTCAAAATAATTTGAAACCAAAAGCCGGTGTTTGAAAATCCTGAAAGGATAGGTGGTAAGCTTATAAATTGGGATGATTTTTAAATCAGGAAGGAAATATAAGCTTTGAATGATGGAATTTTATTTTTAATAGAAAAGTAAAAAATGAAATTAACTTGGCTTGGGAAATAAAATTTAACTGGGTTAAAATTAATTGGATCAGACTGAAAACAATATCTAGTTGAATTCGAATTAAGTTGGAATCGAATTGAGTTAAATAAATTTGAGTTAAAATAAAATTGAATTGGAATAAGAATTCAATTGATTTATTGGATGGAATGAATTGGAATAACTTGTAAAAGAATTAAAATTCATGGAAATAAAAATATGCTTGAGCTATAAATAAGCGTAAATCTTGAGTTAAAAATAAAAGATGAATATATTCAAGCCTAGAATGAACGGAAATGTGTAAAATAATATGTTATGACTTATAAAATTTGAAAGGGTGAGATAGAAAACCCAAAATTAATATTGTTTGATGAATTGAAAAAAAATAAAAAGAAGATTAAAACTTGAATTATAAAATAAATTGAACTTAAGAAAAATTTATGAAGAGATTTTGAGATTAAAATCAAGTTCTGAATTTTAAATAGGGAAAGAGCTATTTAGATAATGAAATATGTATTGAGAACCTAATGTAGTTAAATAAAAGTTGAATTGTGGGTTAATGATGAAGTTTGGAAATAAAACTCAAGTTATAAATTGAATTCGACTTAAAATGGTTGGTGAAGAAAATGTAATTGAACTGTGAGTTCATAAAATTAGGTGGTAATTTGAAAATGGATAGTGAATTCAGAACTTGAGTTTTAAAATTAAAATTTAACGTGAAGTGTTAACAAATTGAATATAATTGAAATATATCGAATAAAATGTAAATGGATTAAAGTAGTAATGGTATGAATGTGCAAATAAATTGGAAATGGCCTTGTAATAAATTGAATGAGTTGAATCTAAAAGTTAAAATGTATAATAACTAATCAAATAAATTTGTAGTTTGGAATGAGATTGGATTAAAATAGAATCAAGTTAAATTGAAAAGAGAAATTTATTTGCAAAATGAAATAAGCTTAAGTATAGAAAAAAAAATTTGAATAAATTGAAGTAAATTAACTTAAAACTAGACAAATGGAAGAGAGTTGAATTGAATTCAACTTAAAACTAAGTGTAATGATACTGGGTTGAATTTAAAACAAGTGAAAATAAATTTGAATCGAAATAGAAATTGGTGGGTTATAAATAATATTTAAGGAAATGAAAATTTATAATGGTTTGAGTGAGTAAACTTATTTTATTGAAATAAATAATTGGATGGGATAATAAGAATCAAATGGAAGTGAACTTAAGTTTGAAGTGAAATAAATTAAGTAAATTAACTTAAGTTAAGAATAATTAGAAGCTCGACTATGAGTAAAATTGGAAGACCATTAAATTAAAGCTTGGTTTGGATTAATTCGGGAATGGGTAGTAATGTGCAAGCTTGGAATGGGTCGAGCTAAATAAATGGCCGTGAATGAATTAAAATAAAAAGGAAATTTAATTGGTAATGAAGATGAACCTAAATTGTTAATGCTTTGAATGAACTGGTTTGGTTAATAAAATGAAATGCAAGTGAATGTATTCAAAATTTAAAATGCAATGTAAATGAGAATATATGGATTGTGAATAAATTTAAAATGGAATAGCATTGAGTATAAATTGAGTTAAAATCCATTTAAATTGGTTATAAAACATAATACTTATTTATTCACATAGATCTCGTCAAATTGCATGGAATAAATTGTCATTGGATGAAAATGGAAGTAATTAAAATTCTATGTATTGATAAGAGTAAAATAAATTGATTTTGAGAGTAATTGAATTAAATATGAGTTCAGTTTGCTTAAAAAAATGAATAAATGTAAGCGATTGAGTTTTAAACCATTCAAATTGATGAAGTTGTATACGAATGGATTGAAAACCATTTAAATTGAATGAATATGGATATGAATAAATTGAAACAGTTGAATTAGCATGGAAACTATATAAATTGCTTACGGAAAATGTTTGGTGTGAATTTCTTTTAGAATTCATATGTTTTAACTATTGCAAATAAGTGATATGCTGTTAAACTTCATATATTTGGCACTTACATGTTTAAATTGAGTAAGTACGGGTACATGGAATCCGTGTGGCTGGATTTGGTTGCTCTAACTGCCAAATAATTAAGCTACTTACTTAAAAATGTTAAATAAGGTACGCCTATGCAATAAAAATTGGAAATATGAACTGTTTTTGGTTTTTCCGACCGGGTGGGTCGATATATATATTTATCTCTTTTGTCAAATTGCAAAAGCTCCTCCGTACAAAGGAGACTCTACCAAAAAAATTCAAAAATTTTGGGAGTTAGAAAATTTTTGAAATTTTTTGGAAAATTTTGTTAACGACAAAACGAATTTAAATTGGAAACTAAAATAAATTGGTAAATGAAGTTAATTAAAATAATGACATGAATCAGTATAAATGAAAAATAAAATTCAAATAGTCAGAGTTAAAGATGAATTGAATTCATATGGAAATGCGAGAATTAATTTGAATAGAAATAGATATAAACTGAAGTGGTAAGATGAAAATGAATATAAGAAGCATATAGAATGCTTATATGAAACTAAGAAAGAAATGGTGAATTCTTGAATTGGAAATTGATCTTACAAGTATATTCTAAGTAATATTTGAATAACTAAATATTAACACTTAGTAAGGAAGTCGATAAAATATTTTTGGAAAGTTGTGATTGGATATTGGTGCTAAGCAAGAAATGCAGGTATTATAAAGAGAAAGGAGAATTGGTTTTGATTTCAGATGATAAAAATTGAATTGCCCGACCAAAAAGATATGTGTTTAAATTTCTATGAAATTTGATTGGGTTTTTGGATTGAGCCACTTGGCTTTTTTTCTTCCTTTTTGGATTTGAAAGCCCGTAGAGGCCTTTTGTAGTTGTACCGAGCTAGCCGCGCAAAGGAGACGCTGGCAAAATTTTCCGGAAATTTAGGGAGTTAGAAAAATTTTTTAGAAAATTTCGATAATTCAAAATTTGGGTTTAAGTTGAAACTTGAATAATTCAACAAATAGTATAGTTTGAAAACTATGGAAGGGTTTGGAAAGTAAGTAAAAGCGATAAGAGGTCTTCTATAAAAAGATAGTTGGTAGAATGTTAAATTGTTGGTTTTGGAGAAATAGTAACGGGTATTGGACCATTCTTCCTAACTAGTACTTTCGGGGACGAAATTCTTTTAAGGGGGGAGAAATGTGACGACCCAGAATTTTCAAGCATCCAAAAATCGGAATATTTAATTGATTTTAAGTATTCAATAGAGTAATTTTAACTTGAATTACAAATATCGCTATTTTTTTCGATAATTAAATAATAGAATTTAATAATTAGGAGTTGGGTAAATGGTTGAATCTGGAATTTTAAGCCTGTTAAAATAATTTGAAGGCTTCTAAAAATTTATATTGATGGTACTGGATATAATAGAAGTTGTAAAATTGAAATTAGCAGTGGTTTGTTTAGTTTTGAAATTTTATATCGTTTAATTTGAATTTAAAAATAGCCTTCCGAGGCACAGTCTCGGAATTCGACGAAACCAGTTCCATTGGATCCGTAATGTTTTATTATTATCGGATTTCAATTTTCGCATTGTTTGGAGTTACCGTTGGGTCGTACGATTGATAAATGCCTAGAATAATTTAACTGAATTTAAATTAATAATCAAATCTTCTCTTATACGCCACTTTCCTCAATCTAAATTCGTCCTACCCTTATCTTACTTTAGACGACAAAAATTATATATATATAAAAAAAGAGGAGGAAATCAACGGCCGAACTCAGGAGGGTATTTTATAATGAATCAAACTCGACTCCTTCTCCTCATCCTCTTTTTTTCAATTCTTAAGCGGTCGATGCGTAAAAAAAAATGGCGATTGAAATCGCGAAACCCAAAGAGGCGAGCTCGATCGAAGACGACAGTTGATTGGAAGGAGAAAAGGGGTCGCGACGCTTAGTTATGGTTTGCCGTCCAGTTTGGAGTTCTTCGTGGCTTGAGCTCGTGTTTGATAGACGAGGCCAGGGTTTACGTGCGTACGCGTGGGCGTAGGGAGGAGCGTGTATGGCGTCGAGGTTAGGGTTTTGGGCGGGGCTATGTGGCTCTGTGAGGTTGCAGGCAACCGCATTGGTTTGGGGACTCGAGCGAGATGTGTGTCACGATTTGGGGTGAGCATCTTCTTGTCTTTTTTCTCTTTATTTTGAAATTTAAAAATATTGAAATGGTAATTATTTTAATTTTTAGTATAAACTGTTTCAAATAGAAAAAAAACTTTTAGTCAAAGAAGTATATAGACAGTAAAGAAATTTATGTTTGTTAGGTACAGAGGGAAAATTATACTTATAAATATGCACTTGTATTTTTAATTTTGCTGTTTAATTTTAAATTAAGTATTAGGATGGTATGTATATTGTAAAACATATTAAAAACGAATATCTACAAATTCATAAATTGTTGTGTAATGACTAATTTATTTTAAACATTTTTAAGTTATTAGTACTCAAGTTTAAACTTTTGAGTTTAATCTATTCAATTTTTTTAGTTCGTTTATCGGTAAATAATTTTACAGAAAATTTTTGAAAATATATAGATATTTTAAATGTTGAGGAATTTATATCAAAATAAGATTTTTTAATCTATATAACTTGATTTTATAAGTATGGGTTTTAGAAAAAAAAGCAATATATATATATATATATATATATATATATATATATATATATATAAATATAAGTATATCTATCTAAAACATACACACCTTTTGTCTTAGTAATTTATTGTAAATTAATGGATTATGGTGATTAACTCATTTGATAAACTTATTTAATTATTTCAGTCACTAAAATGATTTATTAAAGGAAAATTAGTTTAAATAAAATTCCTAGATAATTGAATTGAAAAATGGTAATTAATGTTAGTTCAAATGATAATAAATCATATAACGTTATTCAAGGTCTAAAATTGAAGAGAAACAAGCCGGTTTGGATTGGATTGCAAATTAAAGGACAAAGGTGAGTTAATCTCACTCAGTTGAATTTAAATTTAAATTTTAAATGATAAAATTTAAATAATTGTTTGGATGGTTGAATTGTTTGATGTGCTATAGCGTGATATATTCTGGGATTGGAATATTGGATGTTATGGTTTACCTGAATATGTTCCGGTGCACTAATTTATCAAGATATATAGAATTGGATTTTGGAAATAAAATGAAGGGAATTTGTAAGTTAAATAATTATAGAGAATTTAAATAAATTAGGAATGAATTGGATAAGAATAATAATAGTTTTAAATTCTAATAAATAAAATTCCGTATATGGAAGGGAAATTTTGAATAAACAGAAGATCAATGAATTTTTAAACTTCAGTATGATTAAAACATTTATTTAAAATTCAAGGTTTAAATTATTTAAGACGAATAAAGAAGAAATTGGGAAAAGCTGAAATTCGTATATTTCAGTCAAAAAGATGTAAAATCAAATGGGAAATAATAACAATAATAATAAGTCCATAACTAATGAATTATGAGATGAATTGAGTAATTAAAGGAACTAATTTCAAAATAAAGTGAATTGGAAATCAATTTGGGAAATTGATTTAAGTGATTGAAGATGGAATTTTTTCTCTGGATAACCAAGTACGTTTTAAAGTAAAATTTTAAATATAAATTAAATGTTTTAAAGTTGTTTGTAAAGAAAGCAAGTTTTGTAAAACTTATTTGTATCATTTAAAGTCTAAAGTAAATATTTTCTTTTAATCTATTTAAGCAGTAATTATTAAGAAGTAACTTAGTATTTTTAAAAAAAATAGAAATCTAGTTTTATATTTAATTAAGTAACCTTATTTTCAAATATTCATAGAGTATGTATTTTTAACAAATTATTTAGAAATTTTAATAAAAATGTTTTAAGGTATATTTTTAAAAGTTAAGTGTTTTAAATTATTTTAGAAATATAAAGTTTTGTGCTTAGAGATTCCAGTGGAAATAGAAATACTTGGAATTTATTATGAGAAAGGCAGGTAGTTGTGAAAACTGTTTTCAAAGGAATTTGAAAAGTGAAAATATATCTTGTGAATATATTTTTGAGATAAATAAAAAATTTGGGAAATTATTTATTGGTTGATGGATGTTTATGCATATTAATTGATAGTTAAATAACCGACTATCAATATTGGACAAAAATGCGTTGATCGTTTCGAAGAGACCGGGATCGAGATTTATTTCTCGAAAACCACTTCGATCTGGTTTGTACGTTTCGTGAAAACGAGTTTGGATTCGAAGATGGAACAGTGAAGTGAAAGGGCTACTCGCTAGTAATCCTGAGGATATTTCCAAAATGAATGTAGTAGGAATAGTGCCTTCGGTTCCGTTCGAACCCGGGACGGACTTGTATGGATGAATGCTTGCGAAACATCGTCAGGTGGATGATGGGCATTCTAAGGGATATGTTCTATAAAAGGTAACGCTTAGCCTCAAGCCTCATCAAATGGGAATGACTGAAAATCAGGGGTTATGCAGCAAGGCTAGGTGGGCAGCACCCAAGCAGGGTGAGGTCATTCCAGTCTAGATGTCCCTTATTATTTCGGCTTAGTAGGCGGTTGCTGTCCCAACCGCGGAGTGATCTCACTCGGGATTATCCAGTAAGGGGTAGTCCCGGCCTTGTGTTGCAGGGGAGCGGGCGTACTCCACGGTACAGTGATCTAGGCCCCGTACTGTGGCAGGTGGTACCCCAGTGCCTAGTCATAGGTTGGAAAATCCATTCTCCCTACGAGCCTTGTACGAGTTTTGTTTGTATTACCCACTCTATGGCTAGTAGCTGGAATTTAATCATGTAACAATTTCAGCTATTTTATAAGTATTTGTAAATAGACCCTATTATAACATCAGAGGATTTGTATAAAAATTGTTTTAGCTATCGTAATGTAAAAACCCGACATGTTTATTTGTGGCGTGGTCTTACGAGATGCTTTTGTTTTCAAAAGGATTTTTGAAACTTTAATAATCAATTGGGTGTGATTTTCTCACGCTGGTATTCCGGAATGACTCGGGTATTATTTAACTGTAATGCACGGTTCAGACCGAGTATTATAGGATACAGGATATGATGCTGTGGTGCTCAGGAGACGAGCAGGATGACGATACGTACATTCGTACGTGTTTTATATTTGTATATTCCGCTGTTTGAGTTGTGTATCTTGAGTTGTTGTGCATCCATTGTATGATATTGATGTTGAGCTGTGATTGATGTACTCTGATGATGTAATATAGAGATATTTAATTTTTTTGAGTAAAATTGTTTATTATCTATTATATTTTATTCCGCTGCGATGGTTAGATTATGTTGTTGTTTTCTATTTTCTTCTTCTACCTCTTCTTCTTTAACCCAAATGGTTCGTATTTCTGTACAACTTGAGTTGATTTAGATAGAATAGTTTTGACTCAAGGGGTACGGATTTGCAGGTCGTTTCAAATTGGCTTCAAATATCTGTCAAAACTCAAAAATAGAACATGCAAGCAAAGAGTTTTACAGTTAAAAGTGAATCTATTTCTAAAATAGATTTTTGATGAAATAGATGGCTTTAGATTTGATTAGCTTTTGATTTAGCTTCAATTTGGCTTTGAAAACAGAAGATTTCAATTTAATTAAAGAAAAAGGCTTGAATTTGCAATTTGGTGGAGTGGGTTCTAATTTCTCAATTGCTGTCTAAGGAAGAAAAAGAAGAAGGATGTGAGGAAATGAATGTACAGGTACTCTTTTCCTCACATTCTCAAGCCAGGCTAAGCAATAATAGGCCATTAGGACCCAAAAGAAGAAAATAAATTACTTAACCTAAGTAATTGATTCATATAAGAAACAAATATTCAAATATTTACACTACAAAAAAAGGTCATTCTCTTTCATTTTCGCACAAATAAAATTGTAAACTCACACAAACATGAAATATATTATTTTGCACTATATGAAAACATTAATTTTTTTTAAACATTATTATTATTAAAATCCTTTTTTTACAGATACACTATTTACTCAAATAAATGAATAAAACTCTACTTTCAACTTCTAAAATTCCACAGAAATACTTTTCTCACTTAGAAAAATATTTAAACCATATTAGACTCAAATTTATATTCAAACTCATTTTTAAATCAATTTCCATCTTTTTATTTAAATAAACAACCTTTAAAAATCTCATCCCTCTTTTAAAAATTATTAAAAGAAGTAATTGGCAATAATTAATACAATTATAGCATTTTCTTCAAATAAAACCCATTTTCCAATCATTATTAACCCAAATAAATAAAATAAAGTATCAAAATTTATTTTTCTCATTTTATTTCCAAAATTCACCGCTTATTCCAAATGAACAAATAAAATTTCCAATTATATTTTAATTTACAATATTAAATTATAACTACCGTTATAGTTTAATAATAACTGGTGATCTCCAAAACTAGGGTTGTTACAGACTCCCCCCCCCCCCATTAATAAAATTGCGTCCTCGCAATTTCTAGAGATGAGTTTGAATCCACCTATTAATTTCATCAATCAATGGAAGGATAGACTAGCTCGAGTTTAAAAGAAATTCTCACACTCTCAAGATAGGATGGTAGTAAACCAAGACAAGACTCGCTCGATTAATTCTATGGTTTCTAAAGCATTAATTATGAGACTAGTGAACAATTGAATTTTTCGAGCCATAGAAAATTTCGAAGGCATCTCACCTTCAAAATAGAAACTCAATAAGATGCTACACATAAAAGATTACTCAAATGAAATTGATTTCTCAAAAGCTCCTTGAGTAGAGTTGGGATTTAGCTCAACTCCAACCCTATCTAACCAACAAAATGATTATCGATATGATTTCCATATGACACTAAGGAAGGAACCACATTGGTATAGGATAGAAACAAAAGAGATAAGACATATCAACCAAAAGGTGGTTTATTCTCTAATTCTTCCATAGGTATTCTCTAGTTTGAACATATATATTTTTCAATTTGTTTCTTAAATTTTCTAAGTGTTAGAAGTTTTCAAAAAATATATCGACGGAGCCTCCTTTGTACGGAAGGACGTATACAATATTATAAAAATGATTTATATGATATACGTCGACCATTAGGTTGGAAACACAATATATATCATCATTTAACTCTTAAAATTAATACGAAAACATACCATTCCCTTTTAGCATTTTAAAGCGGTTTTCATAAACTTATATATATATAATATTTTTGCTCAAAATATATTTCATATATCCTCTTTTAACCTGTACTTAACTCAAATCAATGATATTAGTTCATGATCATAAAAAAGGAACATTACGCTTAACTATTGTGGGGAAATAAATTAATTTCAGTTCAGACATGCTGTAAAGAAGACCTGTTTTGACCAAGAAAACAACAAAATCTGAAGAACATTATAAAAAGGAAGTTGTTCTAATCAGTCTGTGCTTTAAGGAAATATAAAGATCATCAAAATCGGATTTATGGTTTGAAAGTTATGTTAAATTTACTTTCAGCTTAATCTTAGAGAATTTTGTAATAGGGCAGAATTGCCTATCTCCATTCAAACCCATTTTAGACTCAGTAAATTGCAAAATATTTAAAAGTAGTAAAAAGGAACTTTATAGCTTACTAAAAGTTATTTCATTTGCAAAAAGATTGAGCTTATTTTGAGTTATAAATCTCTAGTTATCATTGTTTTAGTACAACACTTTCTAAATGAAATTTCAACTTTCAAAATCAATTTAAAAATTTGAAATTCTACCAAACCATTTTTTCAAACTACAATTCAAATAAGCTTTTGGCTAAATCATTTATTGAATGATCCTCTTTTTTCTAGAAATCTAAGACATATAAAATTATGATCAACTTTACATAATTACCATAAAACATTTTATTAAGTTGAAATATTTTCATTACTTTTCAAACTCTAGCTTTAAAAGCAATTAACTATGAAAACTCATTTTCGAAAAGATAACTAATTTCTTGCATTATAAAGAGATGATTATTGATTATCCATCAGAATAAATTTTTATAGTCATCATTAATAACTTGTACTAAAATATTCAATTAATAATTTAATTTTTAAATCAATGTATTCTTTTACCTTAAATACATCATTTTATCAATCAAAACATCAAATGATATTTTCTTCTAATTATGACATCCCCTTAATTAGAATTATTAACTTTACTTACCGAAATTACCATATTCAATTTTTCAAATTTCAAATAATATAAGGGTACTGCCTCACCATTGATTTATAGTGAATGTCCTCATCGATTGCTGCAGAGTTGATCAAACGATCAAAACTGCCTCGCCACTCCTCCAACACTCACTATGGTTCAATGGTTTTATTAAACAATTAAAATAAAATTAATACTCCACCATATTAATTATTTTCAAACTTTGCTAATTAAAACTCAATTTACCGTGTCTGACTGCCTCATCGCAGCGTTTAGGAAATCCCTATCGATAACGTTGGCCAAGCGCATCGACCAGAATTCTTAAAACACTAGACGGACAACCCAACATAAAAATTCATTTTCTTTAAAAGAAATACCTCATATATAATACTTAAAATATTCTTTGTTTTTCTAATCCAATTTCTCTTACAATTTTTTAATTATTTTTTTAATTATTTTTTTTGAAAATATGAAAACAGAACTTATTACTTATTCTCAAAAATCAAGGAACGAAAAAAGAGCTCATCGAGATATTCGTAGAATACTCAATCCTCAAGATTGATGGAATAGACTAGGGTGTCCATTATTCCGAATGGTATAACGAACCACTTACAAGGCTCACACCGAGTGTGGAACGCGGTAAGAGTAACATTATCCTCCGCGACTCGTAAAGGTCAAGCCGAGGAATGACCTTAGCACCACTCAATAGATTAAAAGAAATCTATGATATAAAAGAGTAATGGCAAGATATCTTCTCGAATGAGAAGAAGAGCACAAACAACACATCACTACTTCAAATGAAGTAATACCACAAAGTATATCAACAATTGAGTTTCCAAGAAGGATATCTCAAAAAGGGTAAGAATGGCAATATCAAATAAATTCAATGAATCACCTCATTTCCCTATAGGACATCCTCATGGGAGAACGACCGAAAGGCAAAGAACCGAGAATGGAGTAAATACAATATTCGATTTCCCGATTGGGTGTCATACCTAAAGCGGACTCACAGAAATCAAAAAAAAATCACAATGACAGGAATTCAAGATATATCATCAACATCTCGAATCTCAAGAGTGAATACAGATATTTCAAAATCATCAATAACGTTCCGAAGAGCAAGAACAACAAATCAACTAAAATTAGGATACCTAAATATAGGATCCTTCGAATCACAGAATGTAACTAGAAAATACCCAAGCTACCCCAACTCAAATCATTCCAAACTATAAATAGGAAAAACATGCTAATTCACTTGAAAAGATAAGCTATAAGGAAAAATCCCAAAAATCCTTAACATCGTACCAAATATTGCAGATCCCCTCAATAGGATTCTCAATCCTTAAAGAAATCCAAAATAATAACATTAAAGACCATCAACAAATTCCTTCAATACGGATGGGTGTCAAGCACCCGTATTGAAGAGGACTTGAATAAAACAATCACGATTAGGATTACCCCTAAGATAGGATGTCATCAATTAGATTTGGGAATATTACGGAATAAAACATGTTGCTAGATATATCGCAAATTTTCTACTCCAAAAGATACGATAAGGTAAAGGACGCGGCGATTAAGAGATTTGTAACACTTGTATTACACTTAGATGTACCGTAATATGTGTTTCTGTTCTGTGTTTATCATACTTTGTTCTGAACCTCGCTCTGATACCAAACTGTGACGCCCCACCCCGAGACCCACATTAACAAAGAGAATTACTATATAATTCTATCTGCTAATGTGGAGAATAGGGTTGGTAAGGAGTGACCATCTATAATCTTGTTTAAACATCTACTGCATACGTCGATAAATGCTCTATATATTTTTTTACTCAAGTGGATCGACACATCCAAAAATGCTTAATACAAAACTATAGGTGGCTAATGGATCTATCAAAACAAAATACAACAACAGAATGCATATCACATCACAGAACAATAATCATCATATATATAAATACATATACAAAGATACATCCCAGTATGATACAAACTGATACACAAAAGTGGTACAGAGAGCACACTACATACATCTAATCAAATACATATCAGAGTCAAGCGGAAAGAAATATGAACTATACAAAAGTGCTAGGCTGATGTCTAAGCAGATGCATCAAAGCTAAGTCCCGAAATTGATAGCTAACCTGAAACAACCCGGTCTGACCCGAGTACAAAATACATGGGTCAGTCTAGCTAAAATAATCAGTTAATGAGGATAGACGATAATATGAAGCATAGGACACAAGGTGACAATTCTTTTCGAATGAGAAAAGGCAATAGAAAGAATACAACCCATGACTTAAGTGAACTAATGTCACTTAAGTATACAAAGACCTCAAAAGAGGTAAATTCGATAATAATACTCAAACATTATAAACATTCGCCTCATATTATCAGCAACATCCCAAATATCTACATGGTTTCCATGAACCATATCCTCAAAAGAAGAAACATCAATACAAATTCTCGCCAAAATAGCAAACATAAAACATTCTCAAATAGGATGATCCAAAACTCAAATATAGAAGAATCTCCAAATTCAATTATGCCTTATCTCATTGGTATAAATGTATATAAATCTCAATCTCAACTCGTCAAAATGGCAAAATACAGAATATCCTATAAAATCATGAAATCTCAACTCTTGTCTCAAGGAACCCAATAAGAGTTCAAGACATCATAAATGAAATCACCACCTATATAGCATCTTATATAGCACTAGGCTATCGATGTAATAAAACATCTTAAAATTGTGAAATCACAATAAAATAGAAAACTCAGAAAACCTGGATTGGCCAAATCCCCAATTGCAATGCCGAATCAATGTTGCACGCGCTAAACTCAGACGGCCGAAACCTCAAACAAGGTCGCTAACACCTCCTAAAGCAATTCGTGCTCATGACAAGGTCGCTGACACCTCTCCAAGGTGTTTTGTCAGCCCTAATAAGGTCGCTAACACCTGCCAATCGTCCTTATGACAAGGTCGCTAACACCTCTCAAAGCAGTTCTGTCAGGTAAATATCGTGAATGTGTCACAAACTCATGGATAGGAACCCAAAACGTGTTAACGTGTGTCCCATACCACACGTTCGCACTTAACGGTTTACTAACCACTAGTCGATGCCACACTAGGAACATCATAAAACTCATAAAATCATATCTCGCCTCATCTCATTGGCGAGTGATAAAGAGACACCATACCCGTCCCATCTCATTAACAAGTATTAAAAGGCATAGTAACTTGTCTCATCTCATCAACAAGTGAAAATGTCGTGATGGTTCCTCATAAACCATAAATGTCAAAGTAGAAATCTCAAACTCAAGACTTGTCTCGTCTCATCAGCAACTATATAAAAAACTTAGTGGTGGCTCTCATCGACCCTACTTCTAGAATAGGAGATCTCAAACCATAAAACTCGCCAAATATTGGCCATGTCAAATAATTCCTATAAATAGGAATTATAAATCCCATAACACGTCATAAATGGCAATGAACTCAGAAATCAATAGCCTTTAATAGCTTCGATTGTACAAATCCGGAATCAACCGAAATAGCAAACGCACGTGTCCCATACCACGTGTTTTTACTAAATCGTTTAATTTTCTTTCTCATACACTCGAATAGTGCAAAAATATATGTTTTAGACTTAAATTAATTTATTTTGAAAAACAAGCTTTTAAAACCAATTTCTGAAAACATATTCGAAAACCATATTTGAACATTTCTCTTATTATAGAATAAATAAATTTTATACTTGAAAATACTTAAAAAAATATTGGATAATAATTAGTTTGAAATGCCCATGACATTTAAAAATCATTTCAAAAAGATTTGGAGAAAACCGTGCTCGAAAATAAGGAAAAACAAGGAAGATAGCTCTAAACCGATAACTTGAATTCAATTCGAATTCAATTCAAAATCAATTCAATTTCAATTTGAAATTTAAATTCTCAAAATATAGCTAGCCTATTGATAGGCATCATAGCTCTCAAAACATCTCAAAATAATATCAAAATCCAATAAGAATGAGAGCAAAAATACAATAGGCTAATACAATTCTCGGGTCAATGATTGTTATTGTTGTCGTTTTGCTCTCGCAACAGCAACAAACAAACATAGTTTTGACCAAGAAAACATCAAAATTTTAGAAAAATCAAAACATAAAACTTTTATTACAAAGTCTATGCTTTTCGAAACATTTAAAATTATCGAATTTGGATGAGAAACGTGAAAGATATATCCAATTTAATTCTCAGATTTTAAATTCATTGTCGCTGTTATTATTACCAGGACAGCACACAGAAATAAGATTTCCACTGTCTTACTCTCAAAAAATTTCAAAACATAAAAGTTTTAGAAAATAGTCATTTCCAGAACATCAAGAATTATCTAATTTCAACCAGAAATGAGAAAGATACGCCTAATTTACTAACTGTGTTTAGTTTAGATAGTGTCATTGTCAAAGTGACAGAGCTGAAAGTTTGCAACAGGATTTTGATCGATCTATGTTCAAAATATGCAAATATGTTCAACATAAAAGTTGTCACACACAAAATAAGCTTTCTGAAACTTTAAAAATTATTGAACTCTGATCATAAACGAAAAAGATACGCTAAATCAATTCGAATTCAAACTCTGGAAATTTAGTTAAAGACAGAACCGTACATTTATTTTTAATTTTATTTCAGGCCTATAAAATTTTGAAATCTCATAAAGTAATCAAAATAGAAACTTTTCCTTACTGAATCTAGTTTCTAACAAAAAAAGAGTGACCTCAAACCGATAAGAAAAGTGATAGTTACGGTTATTTTACTTCAGTGCATTCCTATTATATTTCATCAATCAAAGGTATAGTTACAGTAAACATTTTCTTTCTCATCTTTACAACTACAGGCAAGATTTAGGTAGAAATGTGAGTTACTAAACTCACCTTGATATTAGAGATGATCAAACCTTGAATTTATGCTGAAAGGTGGAACCTTGGAGCTAGAATTGGCTTCAAATATCTGTCAAAACTCAAAAATAGAACATGCAAGCAAAGGGTTTTACAGTTAAAAGAGAATCTATTTCAAAAATAGAGTTTTGATGAAATAGATGGCTTTAGATTCGACTACCCTTTGATTTAGCTTCAATTTGGCTTTGAAAACAAAAGATTTGAATTTAATTAAAGAAAAAGGCTTGAATTTGCAATTTGATGGAGTGGGTTCTAATTTCTCAATTGCTGTCTAAGGAAGAAGAAGAAGGATGTGAGAAAATGAACGTACAGGTATTCTTTTCCTCACACTCTGAAGCCAGACTAAGCAATAATGGGCCATTAGGACCCAAAAGAAGAAAATAAATTACTTAACCTAAGTAATTGATTCATATAAGAAACAAATATTCAAATATTTACACTACAAAAAGGTCATTCTCTTTCATTTTCGCACAAATAAAATTGTAAACTCACACAAACATGAACTATATTATTTTGCACTATATAAAAAGATTAATTAATTTTTTTTTTTAAAACATTATTATTATTAAAATCCCTTTTTTTTTTGCAAATACACTATTTACTCAAATAAATGAATAAAACTCTACTTTCAACTTCTAAAATTCCACAGAAATACTTTTCTCACTTAGAAAAATGTTTTAAACCATTTTAGACTCAAATTTATAATTAAACTCATTTTTAAATCAATTTCCATCTTTTTATTTAAACAAAAAACCTTTAAAAATCTCATACCTCTTTTAAAAATTATTAAAAGAAGTAATTGGCAATAATTAATACAATCTTCAAATAAAACCCATTTTCCAATCATTATTAACCCAAATAAATAAAATAAAGTTTCAAACTTTATTTTTCTCATTTTATTTCCAAAATTCACCACTTATTCCAAATAAACAAATAAAATTTCCAATTATATTTTAATTTACAATATTAAATTATAACTGTCGTTATAGTTTAATAATAACTGGTAATCTCCAAAACTAGGGTTGTTGCAATTTAGTTTAGAAAAGTGGACATGTTAATGTATCTTCTAAAATTTTCTTTTATAAATAAGAAATTTTTTTAAAACTGCATTATAAAAGATAATGTAATATTTTATTTTTTTCAAAATGATAGAAATATTTATAAAATAAACGACATTCAAAAAAAAGTTTTACATACTTTTCCTTTAAAAAGTTACAATGTCAAAAGCAAAATGCACATCAAAAGGTAAGTGCAACAATGTGCCATACACTAAACTTTTTACAAAATAAAAGCTTTAAATAGTTATGGAAAATACCTTTTTATTGAATATTCCCATGTTTGAAGCTTAAAATAAAGGGTTACTAGTTCAAAATTCAACTTTTATGTTTTTCCAAAAAAAAAATCAAATGATAAGTTTCTCACTTTTTAGGAAAACATTTAAAATAATTTAAATACTTTAATTGGAGTAGAATACAACAACATAACTTATACAAGCCTAACTACTTCATATAACAATGCTTCAAGTACATAAGGTTTTGGCTCCTCTTCTTCTAAAATTGGCTACCTTAAGTCTTTCCACAAATATAATGTTTAACTCTAATGTATGAACACTATAACTACACAACTCTAATTTTGAGGACTCTTTCCTTATGCCTCCATTACACCCTATCAACATCACACTAACTAATGGTCTAAAAACATGTAATTCATTCATAATTGCTAGTCGGTATAAGGACTTCTATTAGAAATTATTTAAGTAATCAATCATAATATATGTGATGAATTTATTTTCACCCCAAACAGTTATAATCTTAATATTTATTTTAACTCATAGTTGTGTACTTATTCAGGACCAAGCCAGCAATTACCTTTATAAGTCAAAATATATTGGGAGTGGCTTGTGTGTCTACGTATATAGTAGAAAATTAAAAATACATTCTCTCACATGCCCTAATTTAGTAAGAATAGCTTAACCTAAGCACTGATACAAATTGTAACAACCCGCACCTCCAAACAGACCGATTCAAAGGCCAAAAGCAGTGTTTTGAACTTGCATCGCACTAAGAAATAAGGATCGTAGGTTTTGTTGGTTTGTAAGGTATAGAGATAAATATCACTTTAAAACATCTTTATACTTACAGATCACACAGCAGAAGGAATAAAATATAAGTAATAAAGTAACCGAATCATTACCATCTCAAAGCAGCAGCGGTCCATACAAGAAATATTTGACTAGAGTCTCTAAATAGAAATATAGTATATGTTTTATTGACAAGTACAAATAGATAAATGGTAATGACAATAAGGAAATATAACTCCAAAGCACACGGTCACCTCCTCCGTCCATCTTATCCTCATCATATCACCTACCTTGTCTTCTTGTACTAGGTATAAAGTGGAAAAATAGAGGGGATCAAATAAGGTCAAATGAGTGAGAAATATCACAAGTGGTATGGTGTTAATAGGCAATTGAATTGTCATTTATAATCAACACTACCTAAGTGTGTTTATTTGTATGTGTGGAGTACCTCTAACAAATTAACCAACTGATATGATATAGGGTACTAATCAAATAGACCTAACATCTAATAATAGTCTAAAGAAATTTCCACTCGAATGTTGTAACATCCATAAATTGGTTAAACCGACAATATATTGAGTATACAGTCTCTATAGTAAACTGCCTAACTATACATCCAATAAACAACTCAACCGTAGTAGCATGCTACACACTAAATAAACTAGCTTAATGGTAAACCACGCGACTATACATTGAGTAAACAATCTCAATTATAAACTTTCTAAGTTGCACACACCGAGTATACAATCACAATGCCAAGGAACGCATCGGGTATACAATCCCGATGGTAAATTGCCTACTAAAGCATCGAGTATACAAACTTAGTAGTAAACTTTCCTACGCCCCACATCATTCAGCTAAATTAATTCAAATCTTTTACACAAAATCAGATCCATATGATTTTAAATCTACGTGCATAGATTCAATTTTATCCATTTAAATTAATTAAAATCTATTACATAAAATCAGATATATATATATATATATATATGACTTTAAGGCTAAACTTCATTCAAACCCCCCTCCCTCTATTTGATAGAAATTTCTATCATCAAAATAGCAAGATATAGTTTTCCAAATTATTAAATTCATATAGATCCTCTTGGAAATCATAAATTCAATTTAAAAACCATATTTAAAGCTACATAGTTGTATAAATGTAATTTAAATGTTTATCTACATCATGTTCATTTTGTAGACAAACTAGCTCACATCTATTTGTTGCCTTTGAAGAAATTCCCTAATCTTCTTCTCTTATTCAATTAGATTTGGTGCCTCTCCTTCTTTATTTAGCTTGCTAATGATTTGATTAGAACCTCCATTCCTTTGTATTTGATTTTCTTATTTTCTTTAAGAGAATTTGATTTAACTAAATTTGATTTGGAGACATTTTTTTATATTTAAGGAAGAAGAAGGAAGAAGATTGGTATGTAGATGAAGCGTAAGCTACAAGATGAAGAGAAGTGGAGAATGAGGTGAATTAGGTTTAGAAACCTCCATTATATGTCCACAAATATCAAAATACCCCCTCAGCCCACTTCGGCCTTAATCTGTTTCGCCTCGAAATGGATGCTACGGTAAGTGACCTGTATCACTTTCATCATGTGTCCCTTTCTAACAATTTATATATGAATCGAGCTAAAAAAATCAACTTACCGCAATGGAAAAGTCAGATTTCTCAATTTCCTTCATTCGTAAAAATTTATTTTTTTCAATTTTAGGTAAAATTACCAAAATGCCCTTTTTAACTCTTATTTTTTATTAAAAATATGGGGTGGTACATTATGTAATAATTTTCTTTGCTCTAATCTGCAAATTTTCCCACCAATTTACAATTATTCCATCCAATCTAATTTTTTTTGCTCGAAGTACCTATCAAGCATCCACCATTGGCACTATTATCTTCCATACTTCGTTCTCCAAATGTGATTTTATCACCTCCAAATTCGCACTTGTAGGCATCCTAAGGTGCCTCCGGAACATGCCCTATGTTCTCTCCGCTCTATGCAATGTGTCCCCTTCATTCTCCTCTTCAATTTTCTGCTCACCGCTTATTCTCAGCACCCTGTTGTCTTCCACCTCCGTCTACCTATAGGTCTAGTCCTCCTCCACTTCCTTCATATAATACCGCTATTTCCATAAATCCATACCCTTCCCTACTAGATCTAATCCCGACATCCTCGTCCTACACATCGAAACCCAACCCTAACCACCAACTAGCACCTAACCTTTGTACCAACTTGCACCATAATAAGCTCGAATTTCGATTAAATCGAAATCCATGTCCATTAGAGCATGGATTGTTGGTTTTAGTAAGCTATAATAAAAAAGTATATCAAAGTGTGATTATTATAAACTTACATCAGAATAGAAAAATATAATATAACATAAATACTGATTCAGGCTGCTACGTTGGAATCAGTAGTATTCCTTGGATATCTAAATGTCTTGTCAGCACCGAGCATGAATAAGAAAACTTCTCCATCCACCATTCCCACCTTGCACCAGTAGCAAGTCCCTCTAAATCTATCATGGAGGTTGTAATATAGAGGGGCTCAAAACAACGTTCCGCCGATGGGAAAATTGCATAGTTTATCAGTAACATAAATTTATGTTGATTGATTCCTATGAAAGTATTATGTCTATTATTCATGGCTAATCTATTCAACCTTATATGCACGTACGATATGCCTAACCTCCTTTGAGGTATAACTATATATATGTTTGTGTGTGCATATATACATATACATACAAAATGATACTACCTAAAAACCTGGGTACTTAATGCTTCTTAAATAGGAAGGAAGCAGACACAATGGTCATTTAGTACCTCAGTCCCCGAAGTTGGCCCTCCGTAACATAACTGCTAGTCAATCAGTACTAGCTACAAAAACCAATGATACCTTATAATATAATTGCAATGTTACTAATTCATCTTAACAACATCCTACACGAAATGCCTCCAACTTTAAGCCCCAAGGTTCTTCCAATCCAACTCTACAACTTACCATCAATTATATGCCAAACGCCCTTCCTACTCCCACGCAACTCCAATTAGTTATTTCCTAACAATGTGAGAGGAAGTACCAAGTCGCTTAATACCTCTTTAGTGGGAATTAGGCAGAATCCGACCATTTACTACCAATATCCTAGGCAGGTCCCCGTCATTTAATACCTAACCCATGGCTGACCCCTCTCTGGTACTTCCTAGCTGACATCGCACAAAATCTCATCAGACCACTTAGTACTCCTTTATAGGGAGAGGCGGATCCTATAATAGCTAATTAATACCTCGACCTTGAAGCTGACCATTAAGAGATTTCCCGCTGCCGTGCCTAAATGTTAACCCCGACCATTTAATACTTCTTATGCAGGAAGTAGGCAAAGTCTATAATAGCTACTTAATACCTCCGACCCAGAAGAAGTTCCTACACATATTCTTTTTCCATAGGTCTTATGGTTGGAGATGTCCCACATTAGTAGTACGTATACGTAATTGCTAGTAGCCCTATCGATGCAGTGCAGACTTATGTTGTGTAACTCTACTGACCTTGCATCCTAACCCACTAAACGAAACCAATCACCCAAAGCCTAAGTGTTGGGCTAGGGCAGCTAATTCGTGCTCGTTCTAAACTTATAATTGAAGCTATGTATTTTCCTACGATGAAATTATATTGCCTTCTACATGTATTTAATAGTATTAACACTTACTTATTCACTGTGTAGTTATTCCTATTTTATATGCATAGGCTATGGTTTCCTCTTTTCCTTTATATGTCTACTAAATGTTAATTGTCCATAATAATTGTTCATTAATGTCAAAATTGAACAATCTCTAATAATATTTTTTTGACCCTTTCAAAAATCACCTATTATGCCTGTTTAGTTTCCCCAAAAAAGCCATATCAAATTCCCTAATCAGTCCCTATTTAATTTCTTTAACTCTATATTAACTACAAATTTATTGCCCATTAAATTTGTAGTTATTAGGTATAAATTTTGGAATTACTATTCCTTCCTTATTCAACGTCCTACCCTATAATTACTACGCTATTAATAACTAACGTCCTAATTATAACTATTAGCACCAAAATTAGTGACTAATACCCAATGAAAGATTTATGTAAAGAGATTAATGAAGATAGAAAATTAAAATAGTGGAATGTATGCAAAATTAACTGCAAAAACTAGAACACCTGATTTATAGTGGTTCGGCGTAACTACCTACGTCCACTTTGAGTTTAATCTTTAATGCTTTTTCAAATAACTGAATACAGATATCATCCGTACAACAATAACTTGAATACAAGTTCTAAAAGAAATGAGTCATGAAAATGGCAGAGACTCCCCGGAGTTCACGAAGAAAGGTTCCTTTTTACTGCGCCCATGCCCATCTATTTATAGGCGAAGATAGGCTGGACTTCCTCCATGGGCCCAGACTCAAGGTATCTCGGCCCATAATAGGTAACTTCTGCGTACCGAGCCAGGCATGCCGAACGAGACATGCCAATCGAGAAATTCCGACCCATCATGTCTGATCTATTATCAAGTGACTCAAAGTAAACCCTCAAGAGATCCATAGAAAATAGCGGGTTGACTCAAAGCGAAGTCATGTAGATCACCTCACTTTTTTGTGGGCCTAATAACCTACCAACTTCTCTAGAATGCATCGAGCGATGTATGCCGAACCTTCCACACCGAGCGACATGCGTCGACCATCTAAGCCGAGCGACATGTGTCCATGCTTCCTAGACTGAACCACCCATGCCGAGCCATCCTTCCTCAAGCATCTAGATCGAACCATATCACCTTTAACTTCACTGGCCGAACGGCGATTGCCGAACGATGTTGCCGAGCGGTGCTTTGTCAGACGACATATGTACTGAGTTCCTGACAAAACTTTTCGTGCGATGGCGTTCGAATAAAGAATGTCGAGAGATGGTTTCGAATGAAGGATGCCGAGCGATGTAATTAGGCTGAACGACACCTACATTTCGGGCCTTGAATTGGCCGAACGATGATTCCCTCTTCAAAATCGAGCGGTGGGCGGCCGAACCGCCATAGCTGAACCATGTATATAGGCCGAGTCATGCAACGGGGTAACATTTGCCTCCAAAGCGTACCATGAGAGTCATCATGATGTGCTTTGAACCAGTCCAGGCTTTCCACTTTTCTCCACCTATCAGGTGGGATCTGATTCTCCTTTATGCTATTATCTTTGGTGCGGGCCGGTTGACATAAACACACCGAACCAGTTGTTCGGCATATCCATTGTCGCCTGGCAAGATTGTTCACAGAACCATTGAGTCACTTCGACCAAGTCCAATGGTTAACGCCTACTCACCTCCCCCTCATCATATAAAATCCAACACCTCTCCACTCCTTTCTTTTACTCTTACTTCAACTCTACGTGACCTTTTAATTTACCTTCCCCTGAACTTCAGCTAGCGCCTCAACCATCCCCACACATCCTAAATCCAGTATGCTTGCTCCACAACTTCCCTCGATAATGAATCTAAACGCACTCCAATCCTAAATCTAACAGCTTCCCCAGCCTCAATTCACTCTCTTAGGTATGAATATCTCATCTAATCGACTTTCTCAAATTAGGGGTTTTGAATGAATCTCGAGTTCGTGAGTACTTTTCAGCAGGAATTGTTGCTGTAGACGAGGGAGGTCGAATTGGATATAGGTTCTTGTTAAGCCACCGAGTGAGGGAGAGTGGCCGCTAGGTTTGAGAGATAAGGCTGAATTTGTGATGGAAGTTTCTTGTTAATCAGGAAGCGAGAGAGAAGAGAGGGCTCATGCATCGATACTAGTATTCTAGTTGGATGTCTGTTTTTAGGTAGTCTTCTTGTTGGAGTAATGCTAGGAAGGTAGAGGAATGGGGTGTCATTTGGTCTAGAGAGAGTGATTTTCGGTGATGTTGTGTGTCAGTCAAAGTCTAATGGAGGGAGTTTGGTTTGTTGTTAGGAAAAAATAGTAAGTGTGGTTTAACCACGTGAGTGTAGCGTTATGGCCTGATTAGGGACCCTGAGGTGGGCTCGGTATACCGAGCAAGTGTGGCTCAGTATGACCCCCACAGGCCATTTGGCGAAGAGAGAGTGTCGGAGAGAAGAGTGAGTGATTCTTTGGTGTCGGTCTTGTGAGTAGCTCGGCTTCAGGTCCTAGGGTCGGCGTTAATAATCATAACCGTCTCCGCTTATGCATAGCGCATATCAAAACTACATACTTCCATGCCTTACCATAGAACAATAAACAATGACAACAATTTAGGCATACAAGCATACTGAACTGATTTGGACCGATAACTCCCCAATCGCAACAACTATAAACCTGAGTTTAACTCTATAAAAACAAATAATAGCCTTCATCATATAGTGTTAATATCCAGTTCAAGACCAAAACCGTCATAGGGCAAGCTCTCGTAGACAGTCAGCGATGACGGTCTTCGAAGATGACAGTTCAATGCTTAATCTTACTTTATCAGATTTTGGACTTTTAATTCTTTACACTTATACTCGAACGATTGCATTAGTCCACACACCATACGGGGGAACATTTTTGTTGTTATATCTAATATCGATTGTCTTTCAAGTATAGTTCAAACAGGTATTTATCCAAATTCGACGCTCATTGAGGATGTCTAGAAAGTCGATAGTCTTAGATAAACTTGGGCGAAGTTCTCAATAGGAAGTAATGGGAACTTCGAATCCATCGACAACTCCTGCACAAAATATCTCGAGTCCAAAGACTGCAACTATTGACTTGGCTCCTAATGCCATAGATGGAGCAATTATCCTAGACAATCCGGCTGATTCTCAAGCTTCAAGAATCAATGAAAACGTTCTTCACCGACTATGATCAATCCATGGAATCCCTTTTGACGATGTGCTGGTTTCGTCGGAACAAGATCGTCCCCACCCGTCCTCAGTTGGGTATACGGCTTGCAACAAATTCATGTGCTAGGTTGGTAGCGCGCCACCTTTCAGCTCCTTCCTCCGTGATGTGTTGCAGTATATTGAGATTGCCCCAGCACAGTTACATCCCAATAGTCATGCGTTCATATATGGCATGTGTATTCTTTTCATAGGCATTCTATTCAGGCTCCCCACTCCCAGTGATATCTTCTATATCTATCGATTCAAGAGACGTTCCGATAGTCCATCTTTCATATTCCTTGAGCCACATAACAAGTGCCAAATCCTGACGGGGGCGTGGAGCAAATTCTCCCAATATAACTAGGAATGGTTTTATGTGCGCTATCTCGTGGATTTGCAAGGAGATGGTTAGAAGGAAGTAAGTTCCTTTTCTGGATCAATATCTGTATGTGGTAGAAAGTGCATCCTTTTTAAACATTTTCTCGACTTTTACATGTATCAGCCCACGTCTCGAAGGCCCTAGGTACTAAATCCATCATTTCCAATGAATAGCTCTCAAAATTTGGGTTGTTGGTGGAAGGTCGTCAAATAAGTCTCCCTCACAGCGCCACTACAACTGGACCTGCCTTGGACAAAGGCGAAAGGCAAGCTGGGCCTTCGATGCCTTCGACGACAGAGACCCCCGATGTATCTGAGGATGGTGCAATAAAGGAGGCCGAAGCATCGGGTGAGAATATAAGGCCTATTATGAAACCGGTGGTAGAGGCACTTGGAATAGATAAACCATCTCCTCCCTCGTAGGGGAAAAAGAAACCGGCTTACAAACTAAGGAAAAAGATAGTGGGCGGAGCCTCAAAGGTTACAATTACTCCAATGGAGAAAGAGCCATCTCCACAACACTTAGAAGGTTCATTGAAAGGCTTGTTTTACCTCACTATTCCCAATGAGTTGCTCAAAAATGGCTTCGATGATCCAGAAGCTATAAAACTCCATTCGCCCGCAAGAGGCGATGAAGGCATTCAAGCCCATAATCAAGTAGGAAAAACTCCGATAAGTAAAGCTAAAGAAACTGGTCCGTCAGCGGGAAACATTAGGACACACACACTAACAATTACACCTCACCTTGCACTTAAACTTCAGCCATCATGTTATTCTTGCTAACTCATGCTCACTTAATTTCTGTGCAGGTGATATGTGATGCTCACATGGATTCGACCACCTTGGCGGGTCCTCTATTTTCTATCATTCCAGCGGGGATTCGGGGTCAGGCAAACGCCGAGATAGAGACGACGACAGCGATAGAGACTATTGCCCCCGAGATTCATCATCTCGAAGGAAAGCTTACATTCACTCTTCATACCCCTACGATCCTTTCTCTCAACCAGAGAAAAGCAGGGAGAAATTTGCTCATAATGGGGCCTAGTCTGAGACACACAGCGACCAACACTCTGATTCATCTAGTACCAAGCAATCATGAGAACCTCACAAAAAATGTGTAGTCTCAAGACACACTTCTTCTGCTCCTGCACATGATCCGTCGATAGCAGAAAAGCTAACCGAGCTTAAGGCCACGTTCCCAAAAATATGTTTCGATGGTCTGAAGTTTCTTCTAGCGATTCATCCTATTTTGGGGCATTTTAAAAAAAGTGTCATTGCTTGCAACAATGATGTCTATGTCCAACATGACGCATTTGTTCATTTGGAAAAAAAGTTTTAGAAGTTTCTATCGAATGCCAGCATGAATCAATCTTTTGAAACTTGAAGCCATCCATGAAAAAGACATTATTAAAGCCTAGGATGAAGAGCTTTCCTCATACATGTCTTAGCATGAAGTTGCTCAAAAAATGCTGAAGGCACAGGTGAGGCAGTTAATTGTCTGGAAGCCGCTCACAAAAAGGAAATTGATGAAGCGGTTCAACTCTGTGGCACCTTAGCTTAAGAGAAAGACTCCATTCAAAAGGAGAGATGCATGCTCGCTCAATGAGTCAAAAAGTTGGAAGAGCTACTTTTCAAAGAAAAGGAAGAAAAGATTGCCACCCAGGAGGAGTCGCAATGATATTGTGACGAAATTGTTGCTACACAACTCCTGAAAACAAAGCTCGATGAAGAACTATCCAAGGCTAAAATGTTGAAGGATGAAGCCCGTGAGGAGGGCAAAAGAATAGCGCTCACGAAAATTGATTCTAGCATTGAGGCAGCTACTGAGGCTGGTAGGGAGGAAATAAAGTGCATGTTTGATCTGCTCATAGCCAAGTTTAATGCTTGAGTCCTCATGCATCGCGACCTAACATTTCTTGGCGAGGGTTACCTCGAATCTTTGGCCGAAGCATGGGACACTTTAATAAAAATCAAAAAGGTTGAGTGGGGAGATGAAGAGGTTGACGAAGAAGCTTTAGTGAAGGAATTTCTATTGGGGAATGAGCCTTTGGATTTGTCTACAGCAAAGGCTCTCTATAGCAGAGACTCCTCCTCGTCAAAAGGAAAGAATGATACTGTCGGTCTGTTTGGAACTAAGCTTGCAGTTCCTCCTCCTATTCAACCGAATGGTCTCCCATCACTTGACCCCTTTGAGCAGCATATTAGCTATGACCTGGAAGATATTGGACTTGATATTCACGTTCTATCTCCCATTCCAGAGGGTGAAACTCCCCGGACAGTTGAGAGTCAGCTAGATACTGGTAAAAAAAATTCCTTGAGCTCAAAGGGCCATCGTTTTTGGCAAGTAGTAAATGTATTCTAACACTTGTCCCTTATGATTTCATGCAGGCCATTCTGACCCTTAAGGAGCAATGTCGCCACGGAGAAGGAGGAAAAAACGGGTGAGGAAATTCAAACGGGAGAGACTCCCAGACCCGACGCTCAAGTAATCGAGGCGCTTAACGAAGACAAATTCGATAATCCTTCGCCCGTCGAAGAACATGATGGAGTTGAAATTACATGCACCTCCAAACATACTTCAAAGCAAAGTATGGAGGAACAAATCATCAGGAGGGGAAGAAGAAAACTGAAATTAAGGTCGAGCCCTAAGTGGTTGAACTTGATGACCCATTGAACAGGCCTCTGAAGGTTATTCTTCTCGGTAGGACCAGGCCACTAGAAGTTCCTCCTCCTTCCTCGTACACCACTTCCCTAGCAAGCAAGGCGTCCAAGAGAAAACCATGGGGGAGGAATCGTCTAAGAAACCGAGGAAGGAGAAGAAGTCATAGAAGTAGCTATCATGCTCGTTCAACAAGAATCAGCCTGGATTATGTAATTATTTCTATTTATTTTCATAACCGTTGTAGATAGACTTTTTGCTCCTAGTTCAGGAGGAATGTAGTGGAACGTTGTTTGGGATTAGCGAATAAAACTTCATTTCTTTATCTTCGATGGCTTTCGCTTTTCAGCTTATTGTTAACTTGTAGTCGAAATAAAAAATCTTGTGAGCTACATAAGTCCCATTTTACTTTCTTATATCTTGGAAATTTTTGGAATCATTGATACTCATTCCGCTCTTTGTGTACTTAGAATACTTTTAGTTTGCACTTTAGGGACTTAGAGATTTTGAAGTCGCTTATACTCTAGTCCACATTCTGGGGACTCAAAGTACTCCAGTCCACACTCTGGGGACTTGGAGATTTTTGAGTCGTTTATACTCCAGTCTGCACTCTGAGGACTTGGAGATTTTTGAGTCGTTTATACTCTAGTCTGCACTCTAGGGACTCAGAGTGCTCCAGTTCGCATTCTAGGGACTTGGAGATTTTAAGTCGCTTATACTCTAGCCCACGCTCTGGGGACTCAGAGTACTCCAGTTCGCATTCTAAGGACTTGGAGATTTTAAGTCATTTATACTCTAGTCCGCACTCTGGGGACTCAGAGTACTCCAATCCACACTCTGGGGCTTGGAGATTTTTAATCGTTTATACTCTAGTCTGCACTTTGGGGACTCAGAGTACTCCAGTCTGCACTCTGGGGACTTGGAGATTTTTAGTCGTTTATACTCTAGTCCGAGCTCTGGGGACTTAGAGTACTCCAGTCCCCACTTTGGAGACTTGGAGATTTGAAGTCGTTTATACTCTAGTCCGCACTCTGGGGACTCAGAGTACTCCAGTCCGCACTCTAGGGACTTAAAGATTTTAAGTCATTTATACTCCAGTCCACACTTTGGGGACTTGGAGATTTTTAGTCGTTTATACTCTAGTCCGCACTCTAGAGACTCAGAGTACTCTAGCCCGCACTCTGGGGACTTCGAGATTTTAATTTTTTGTGTGTGCTCATACGCCAGACAGAATAATGTAACTTTAATTTTTACCATAAAATTACAACACACAGAAACATCAATAGTTCATGGAAAAGATGGCTTCAATCCTTTATTAATGAAAATAAACTGAATTGTCTTATTACATGCCGAAAACTAAGAATCAACAAAACAAACATACACTGGAAATAATTGCAACTAAAATGCGAAAGAAATAGACTAAGTATAATAACATCGCAGATGCTCGCTATTCCATGCTCAGGGGAGTATCGCGCCATCAGCGGTAGCTAGCTTGAAAGTTCCCTCTCCAAGCATTCGTTCATTGACGTATGGACCTTCCCATATGGGATTCATATGCGATGGGATCGGGAAACTCGCTTCAAAACGAGATCGCCCACATCAAAGATTCTCGGTCGGACTTTTTCATTATCATATCGAGGGACTTGGTGTCTATATGCAACCGCCTTAAATAAGCTTCTTTAGGTTTTTCGTCAACCAAGTCCAGTGATTCCAGCAAGAGCTCTCGATTCGTCTTAGGGTCATAATGAGTTACCCTATTTGAAGGAACTTCAAGTTCTACGGGTATAATGGCTTCCCTGCCATATGTCGATATAAATGGAGTGTGGCTAGTCGCAGACTTGTGGGTGGTTCTGTAAGCCCAAAGTGCTATTGGAAGCTCATCCACCCACTTGCCTCTAGCCTTTTCCGATCGTTTTTTCAATAAGATTTGATTATTTTGTTCACGGGTTCTACTTGTCCATAGGCTTTTTTGAATGAGAAACTGCTGCAAACCTTTTCTCAATGCCATATTTTTAACAAAATTCTTTGAACTCCCTACTGTCGAACTGAGTTCCATTGTCCGTAATGATATTCCACGGGAGGCCAAAATGGCATATGTTGTTTCACACAACGAAATTAATGACCCTTTGGTGGTGATTGTAGCTAACGGCTCTGCTTCTTCCCACTTGGTAAAGTAATCGACCACAACTATTGCGTGTTTTGCACCACCTTTGGAGATAGGCAAGGAATTGATGATATCGATTCCACATATTGCAAACGGCCAAGGACTAACCATTTGTGTGAGTTTCGTTGGCAGAGATCTTGGGATTTTCACATACTTTTGACATTTACATCTCCTTACGTAGTCCGCAGCATCCCGATTTATAGTTGGCCAATAGTATCCATAATGGAGGATCTTTTTTGCTAGTGTCAGCCTCCCTGTATGGTCACCACATTCTCCTTCATGAACATCCTTCAGGACTCGCTTTATCTCATCGTGGGAAATGCACCGAAGTAACGAAATCGAGAATCCCTTACGATACATTATTCCATCCTGCATTACATATCGCGAAGCTTTGCGAATGACTTGTCATCGTTTGTTCTTTTTTTTGGGGCACAACCCCATGTAGCAAGTACTGCTAGAAAAGGGGTTATCAATGACTTCTTCTCGATTTTTTTTTCTAGCATGAAATCTACCTCCATCTCATTTATAATTGGAGCACGTAAGATTTTGACGGGAACTAATCCCATTTGCTACGCATCGCCAGTACTTGCAAAATTTGCCAATGAATCAGCTTCTCTGTTTTGTTCACGTGGGACATGCGAAATATCGTAATATTCAAGGTCTGTCAATAGTTCATGAACTCGGAAAAGGTACGGAGCAAGCCTCTGCCCCTTTACTTGATAACCTACCCGCACCTAGTACACCACCAATTGTGAGTCGCAAAAGATTTCAACCGATTTCACTCCAAGTTACCTGATAAGTTTCAAGCCAGCAAACAATGCTTCATATTCTGCTTCATTATTTGTAGCTGAAAAATCGAGCTTCAAAGGTTAACAAATTGATTGATTTTCAGGAGTCTCAAGAATTACACCACCCCTAGAACACCGGTCATTGGATGCCCCATCGGTGTATAGATTCCATTGATAGAGGGAATAACATCATCACTGCTTGGTTCATCTGGTATAGTAAATTCAGCGATGAAGTCCGTCGGCGCTTGCCCTTGTATGGACCTCCATCGCAGGTAGGTGATATCGAACTATTCAACTCAATATTCCATTTTAACAGCCTTCTAGAAGTTTTTGGTCGTTGGAGTACCTGTCGCAAGGGTTGATCGTTATAAACACTGATCGAGTGTGCCTGAAAGTGCGGACGAAGCTTGCATGATGCAATCTCCAAGCAGTAGGCTAGCTTCTCAATTTTAGGATAATTTCTTTCTTCCCCCATTAAATGTTTACTAACATAGTACATGGGCTTTTGAACATGGTCCTCCTCGTGAACCAAAGCTATACTGATGGCATGTTGAGATACAGCCAAGTATACATACAACACATCATGGTCTACTGGCTTCGATAGCACCAGGGGACTTTCCAAATGCCTTACTAGAGCTTGGAATGCATCCTCAGAGTTGGGCATCCATTATGAAATTTTTCTTTCCTTTATTTATTACACTGAAGAAGGGAATACACTTATCTATTGCTCCGGATATGAATCGACTCAGCGCGGCCACTTTTTCGTTCAGGCTTTTTACTTTCTTTATAGTTCTGGGCACTTGTCTGTCTTGAATCGCCTGAATCTTTTCTAGGTTAGCTTTAATTCCCCGTGCATTAACAATGAAACCCAAAAACTACCCTAACACAATGCCAAAGGAACACTTCAGAGGATTGATTTTCATTCTATAATACTTGAGTATATCAAACATTTCCGCCAAGTCTCGAATGTGGTCGTTTAACTACAGTGACTTCACGAGCATGTCATCTACATAGACTTCCATTGTCCTAACAATCTAGCCTTTAAACATCCGATTCACCAAACGTTGCTAAGTTGCTCCCGTAATTTTCAATCCGAAAGGCATCACTACATAACAATACCGCCCAACGTCCGTGACAAAACTAGTGTGTTCTTTGGTCTGGAATGTGCATCGGGATTTGATTATACCGCAAGTACGCATCCATAAATGATAATAACTCGTGTCCTGCCGTTGGGTCGACCAGCTAGTGAATTCTGGGTAAAGGGAAACTATCCTTAGGGCATGCTTTGTTCGGACCTAGTAATCTATGCAGGTTCTCCATTTCCAATTTGCTTCTCTCACTAGCGTGGGGTTAGACACCCACTCTGGGTAGAGGTGGTCGTGGATGAACCCATTGGCCTTGAGTTATCCACCTCCTCTCTAAGAGCAACGGACCTCTTCGGGTCCATACCTCTATTTTTTTGCTTACTGGTACTACCTTGGGTCTATGTTCAACATATGAATCGCAATTGCGGAAGAAATCCCATACATATCGAAATGTGTCCAAGCGAAAACATCCAAATTAGCTCGGAGGAAATCGGTGAGATCCTCGGTCATCGAGGGGTTGAGTTGTGATCCAATCTTAACTACTCGCGATGGGTCATCTCGGTTGACTGGAATGTCAATCATCAGTTCAGCCGGTGCTTCTTTTGCCTTCCTGGATTCCTTATCGTCGTCTCTCGGATCTATGTCTCTACTGATCCGATCATGTTGCCCGACCCAGGGCTTGGGCATTACTTGTCAATTTTCAATGACTCGGGAGCCGACGGAGCTGTCCACAGCCTTTCCTTTCTCTCTTCGCTGGGCCTCTCTTAGCTTAGCCACATAACAAGCACGACCAGTCGCCTGATCGCCTTGTACAACACCAACTCCTTTGTCTATCGAAAATTTCAAGATTAAACACCAAGGGGCCAAAGCTGCCCTAAACTCTGCCAAGGCCGGTCGAGCCAAAAACACATTGTAAGGAGAATCGACATCCAAAACGATGAAAGGTAGGATTCGTACCATCCTATTCTCACCTTGCCCAAGTTCAACTAGCAATTCAACAAAACTAACTGCGTCAGTAGCTGCACCATTAAAGCGATGGATATGGGCTTTAGATGGTTTTAGATCCTTTGTCTCCATCTTCATCTGGTCATATGCTTTTTTGAAGATGATGTTAACAGAACTTCCAAAATCAATCAATATTCTTTCCACAAATGCTGGCCCGATCGTTGCGGAGATAACCATCTGGTCAACGATATGAGTCTCCATCTGATCAGCATCTCTGCTTCTAAACACTATATCGTTTGTCATCGTTCACTGCTGTTTAGCCAGGGACCCATCTTCCATATTTGAACAACATTCAAAACCTGCGTGCTTTAAGGAACTGGCATAACGCTCCATCTCCTACCAATTCTTGTCTGTCGGGTGAGGCCCATCGATTATCGTGTTTATGATTAGTTTTCCCACGGTCCGAGCAGGTTCCTTAGGATGGCATGGAGCTTGCACGCGATCGGGGTCTGATGCTCCTTGTCCGCCGTCCTATGGATTTTTGACAAACTCCTATAAATTCTTCTGTCTGATCAGCTTTTCTATAGCATCGTGGAGGTGCCTACACCCCTTGGTATAGTTCCCGTAAGTATCATGGAAGCGGCAATACTTCCCAATCTGCTTTTCTTCCTCAATGGACTCTTTTGGTCGTGGCTTTCGATATTGAAAAGTATTACAAGTCAATAGGTAAATATTTTCTAAAGATGCATTCAGGGGAGTGTATTGGTTGTAAGTCGGATTCCTTGGTTTCCATTTTCCTGCTTCCCTTTTCTTTTTGGGATTTCCACCTCCGGACCGTTTAGATTGCTCTGGCTTGTTCTGGACATTGGCCTGGACCTTCCTCGAGTTATCACCAAATTGTTTTACAGCAATGTTGCGCTTCACGGTCTCCTTACCAGGCCCTGGTGCATTGTCTCGCCTCGTCTACTTGGCTTCCTCTCTTCTTATGAATTGATGCGCCTTTAAATAAAACCGTTCTAGTGTAGTCGGAGGCTTTCCTCCCAGCCAATCGCCAAACTCCGAATCCAGATCTACTCCTCGCATCACAGCCATCAGAATGGCATGGTCATTTTGGTTGCTAACTTTAGTAGCCGTAACGTAAAATCTTTGTAAGTACTCTTTTAACCACTACCCTGGAGCCTGAATCACACTGGACAAGGACATCACATCCTCGGGATGAGTGGCATGAATCCTGAACTGGTCCATAAACTTTGTGGCTAACTCATCAAAGTTGGAGATAGACCGTGGAGGAAGTTTGGTGAACCACATGGTAGCGATTTCAGATAAAGTTATTGGGAAGCATCTATACTTAGTTGCATCATTTTTTCTAGCTGAATCCATCATCCATTCATATCTCATCACATGCTGTCGAGGATCAGTCTTCCCTTCATAGGCCAGAATAGTTGGCATGTTAAACTTTCTAGGGTACTCGGCCTGTAGAATAGTATCTGTGAATGGAGTATGACTCATGGATATCTCCCAATCATCATTAGTCAAGCCTTGATTTTCTCTCATTAGATGCCTGACCATTGCTGATAGGTCTGGGGTTTGTATGGAAGATGCCAGGTTGGAATCTGTCCTACGAGATCGCTCTGGTTGGTGCCTCCTCTGTTGGAGATCTACCAAACGTGTATCTTGGGGATTAGCTTCATTAGGACCTTGGTGAGCCGGTCGTCCAGCTTCCATTCGTGCTCCAGATCCTATGTTTCTAGCTCGAGCTTGGGTGTTATTTCCTTGGTGTAAGTGAGGAGCCATGGCTCCAGGTAGGGAATTTGGAACATCCCTGGTTGATCGATCAGCAACACTTGTTTGCTTTGTTTCAGTTCTACGGCGTCTACACCTGGGAGTTTCATTGGGCAAAGCAGAGCTATCGGATGCGAAGTAAGAAGCGGGGCTTCCTCCAGCATTCTGATGCTGTCGTTGAGTAAGCTGAGTCATGAGGTTGGTGTTAGCTTGAATCTGTTTGTTAAGTTATCTCCTGCTTTCCATGAGTTTTCTCATTAACTCTTTGAACACTATTCTAGTGACAACTTCCATTTGGCTTTGGGCAGTGGTTCCTACGCCTAGATTAGTTTGTTGATTGCTGGGTCCTATTTGTTGAACGCTAGCAGTCTCGTTGACATCCGCGTTGTGAGAGGATGATCTGGCATAAGGTCTTCCCATTGTCGAGTTATTGGTAGGAACTCTGAGTAGAATCAACGGGCTTCCTGTGAATGACTTGGATCTCCTTTAGGCGATTTCTTCAATCCAATAGCTACAAAGTAGATCCTAATAATCTGAGAATGCGATTCTCAGTAAAAGCGCCAAAATGTTAGCACCAAAATTGGTCATTAACACCCAAAGAAAGATTTGTGGAGAGAGATTAATGAAGATAGAAAATTAAAATAGAGAAAGGTGTGCAAAATTAACTGCAAAAACTAGAACACTAGATTTATAGTGGTTCGTCGTAACTGTCTATGTCCACTTTGAGCTTAACGTTTATTGCTTTTTTAAATAATTGGATACAAATACAATCCATACACCAACAACTTGAATACAAGTTCTAACAGAAAAGAAATGAGTCTTGAAAATGGCAGAGTCTCCTCGGAGTTCATGAAGAAAGGTTTCACTATGCCCTGCCCCTCTATTTGTAGGCGAAGATAGGCTGGACTTCCTCCATTGGCCCAGGAACAAGGTATCTCAGCCCATAGTAGGTGACTTCTGCGCACCGAGCCAGGCATTTCGAACGAGACATGCCGATCGAGAAATGCCGGTCGATAAATGCCAACCCATCATGTCTGGTCGATTATAAAGTAACTCGAAGCAAACCCTCAGGAGACCCGAAGCAAATAGCGGATTGAATCGAAGCGAAGTCATAATGATTGCCTCACTTTATTGTAGGCCTAATAACCTGCCAACTTCACTAGAATGCACCGTGTGATGTATGCCGAACCTTCCATACCGAGCGACATGCACCGACCATCTAAGCCGAGCGACATGTGTCCGTGCTTCCTCGACCAAACCATCCATGCCAAGCCGTCCTTCCTCAAGCATACAGACTGAATCATATCACCTTTAATTTCACTGGCCGAACGGTGATTGCCGAACGACGTTGTCAAGCGATGCTTTGCTGGGCGACGTATGTACTGAGTTTCCAACAACACTTTTTGAGCGATGGCTTCGACTGAAGGTTGCTGAGCGTTGGTTGTTCGATTGAAGGATGCCGAGCGATGTACTTAGGCCGAACGGCACTTGCATTCCAGGCCTTGAATTGGCCGAACGATGATTCCCACTTCAAAATCCAGCGGTGGGCAGCCAAACCACCTTGGCCGAACCAAGTATATAGGCTGGGCCATCCAACCGGGTAACAATAACTAATGCAGCATCGATGTATATTACACTATAATTATTATTTTTTAATCGGTAAGCATGGTTATATGCCTATATATTCCTATTTTTGACACATTAGTTCCCATGCTTAGGAATTTCAAAACATTAATTTCCACATTTTACACATCTCTTTTTCATAAATTACCCCAAAATGAGACTTTTGCTTTATTTGACATTACAAGGAGTTATCTCTTTTCTTTTATTAAAATAGACAGTGCAGACTATAGAGAAGAATATCCATACTTTACACATCTCTTCTTTTGGTATTTTCCTTATTGTTTCAAACGACGCACTTTTTATACATTTGTGAAATTGGATCATTTAAGGAAATTATATGGAAAAGGATACATTAAATTATACCATGCTCCAATAAATTAAAAAATAGAAATTCACATTCCAAATCAACTAAGCTAACCTAATTTACAACTTAATTATAAATCTAGAATTAAGTTTACAACTTTACAAACATTCTACAATAATAAATATTTGGGACTGATTTCAAACTTCCAGGTAAGTTTTACATACTATTCCAATTTCCTAACTTATGTATTATGTAGGCAGGGTTTCAACTAAATATGCTCATTTAAGCCTATAAATCAATAGATCTAACTTAGTCATAATAATTAAATAAAACTCAACAATATAAATTTCAATGTTATAAATTATATAATTTTCCACTCACCTTTCTAGCTTTCTGAATCTCCAAATTCTAAATACATTCCTTTACTTAACTCCTTTTTCATTCTTATCTGAAAGAATTTGTATAATAAGGTATATACATACTATTACAGTTACAACTGAGAAGAGATTTGGGGTTAAGGGGAATATAATTTATAATAATGAAATTTACCATTTTCAGCAATATTGATTTGCTTCTTCTATCTTCTTCTCATTTATTTCCTGCCATTCTCCAATTCTATACACACACACACACACACACACACACACATATATATATATAATATTATATAATTTTCAGAAATGTAGAGAAGGGAAAATGGAAAAGCTTCATTGCTTAGATCAGAAAATATGAGAAGAGAAGTGAGGGATTATGCTTGTATTTATAGGCGCTCGAATTAATCGTAACCACCAGAATAAAATAATTAAATTTAGGCTATTTGGCCAAGGCTCAAACCATAGCCGCTACTTGAAGAACGATCGATCACTCGCTTATAGGCGATCGACCGGTAACGATCGACTGGCCCAAGGGGGGTCAACCTATGGGGTCTCACATTTACTATTATTTATTTTCTTTTTCATTTTTTAATTATTTTCATTTCAAAAACTTCAAACGCTAATAACTTCTTCGTTTGAGCTCTGATAATGAAACTCCAAATATGAAAGTTGCTAAGAAAATCACCACGAACACAATGGTGCAAGTTTCATGGTCAACTCCAACGTTTTCTCAAATTTCATTTTTGGATCCTTATTAATTATTTATTAATTTTCTTTAATTTTATGGGATGTTACATTCTCCCCACTTAAAATAATTTCATCCCTAAAATTCCCTTAGGGTTAAATTATATAACATAGCCCACAACTAATCTAAGCTATTCCACTACTAGTTTACAAATTTTTTTACGAAAAACTTGTACAAGTGCACACTTTATCACAACATATAAGACATGTGTGTAGAATGATTCTAAATTGGCGCCCTCTATATGATATTTTTTTTAAACATTTTGAAAATATGATGCAAACAACCTACATATACTGATAGTTCTATATGCATGCAAGTTTTTAGAAATCAAAAATCCATTTTCACACAATAATTTCCACACTTCTACTAGTAGGAGCTACTATTAATAAGGTTCAACCAATTTTGCATCAAATCTCTACCATCCAAAACTTAGCACATGGTTTTCAACATCCAAAATCTTAAAAGTCTAATAATCTATATTTATACTCCAATGGAAAAAAAGGAATTTAGATGAAAATCCTACTTTCTAGGCCATATAAATAAACAAATTTAAATAAAATAAAATTGTTCGAATTTGGCATTTGATAATTAATAATTTGAAAATAGATTTTAGTTAATTAATTTCTATTTAATATAAGATTTTGATTTAATAAATTGAAATAAGTTAATAAATTCTTTTTGGATAATTTGTTGAAATTGAATATGAAATACTTTTTAGAGTAAAAATAATTGTTATGTGATGAAAATAGTGAAAAATAAATAACTTGCCTTCAAATTGAATAAAATTATCCAATTATTGAAATGTGTGTGTATATTTTCATATGAAGTGTAAATTAATTTAAATTAAATAAATAAAGAAAATTATTTAAAAAGAAAGAATGAATGAAAAGGGGCAAATTGAAATCACTCTTACTTAAGAAATAAAAGCCCAAAACTGGGACCTAATCCATTTAAGCCCCCACGTACAAAATGATAATCTAACCATTTTATTTTCCCTAACCCAAAAATAATGCTCGCTCGTGAGCCTTCAAGAATACCCACAGAACCCAAATTAATACATAAGGCAAAAAAAGATAGAGTTCGTGCACGAGGGCGCTCACCTAGCTATAGGTTGAGGTTAGATGCATGAGCATTTCAGCATCGATAGAGGGAGATAAGTCGCGAAAGAGGGAAGAGGGCATAAGCGAGTTCGACGATGTTGCGTTCATGCGTGACTTAGGAAAGGGGCGACTATGGCATGATGATTTGGTGACAAATCTTGTGCTCGAATTGAGGCTGGCGAACGGTATTTTGGTAGCTACAGGAAAGATGGCCTGATGTCATGATGAAGTGCTGATGTCGGTCATATTTGGAAGTGGTGAAGGTAGCAATTGGCGATGGTGGCAATGATGTAATATGTAGTGGTGTAAGTAGCAAAATCTTCATTAGAAAAATTGGTGAGCTCTATACTCATAACATTTTCAATAATCCATTCTTTTATATAATTTTTGTAATAGCCTGACTTTTTGACCCTCGAATACCGACATTAAATACATTAACGGTATTCCTGTGCCAAACACCCAAATGCTGGAAAGACAGAGAGCTGGGGTAAAATAAAAAAGAATAGAACAAGAAAGGAAGAACGCAACATCAGAATATCACAACAGAATGATAGTATATAATATCAAAAGAACAATACAAAGGGTTACTCTGAATGTAGAAATTTCAAAGTTACAAAACATAAGTACTATCATCAATTGGATAGTCATAAATTCTGGTCCTCACAATGCCGATGTATACATACCGAATATGATATAACATAAATAAAAATAAATAGATAATGGATGCCTCCAGCTCATCTCCTGAACTTAGAAGCATCGAAAGTAAAACCTATTATACTCAGTTCAAAAGAGTACGTGAGTAATATAGGGAAAAAAACCAATAGTATGAGAAAACCCAAGATACATGCAACATATAACAGTAACTATTAAGATCGTAGAATCTCCATAACGGTTTTCCCATTAAAAGAAACCAAATATTCATTAAGTCTAATGTAGTGATATGATAGCTAATGTCTAGGGTGTAGAATATAAACCATATCAAATAGTTGTGAGGCTTTCATTGGTTAAACCATAGTATATTTAGGGTATAATCAAAACTACTGAGGCAAGTTCGCATAATGGATTTTCCGTAGAGATCCCTTCATTCAAGCTGAAATCCATTCTTCTACACAAGGGTCAAAAACTACCTCGAAGCATTATATATCTCTAGATAAAATATTCCATTAAGGTAAACATAGCCGATCCACATCTTAACATGTGATCCCAAATATTATCAACTCCTGGTACCCACATATTGGTAAGCATACTCTAGATATGGAGTTGATAATACCCCATCATGGGTTAGCAAAATCCCAAGCTATGCTCCTACTCTGTTTTCTACCATTTCTGATGTCAAGGTCTTATTCAGCATCTCTCACACGAGTCTCCATCACTTGAACAAAACATGAATCCCTCAATGGATTCCTATATATAAACTGACCACGAATCATTATTTGGATTCAAGCATCTTGAACAGATCTCGAATCTCTACACATATTCCTCTTTTCAACCAGTTCCAAAATATAGAACTTACGTACTAGTTTTCAAGTGGTATTCGGTAAGTAAAACACTTACCAATTTCAGACTCTTCAAAAACAATTCAATGAATTTTCAGTTAACCCAATTTTGGTTCTTTCATAAGTAAGCAAATGCAAGAGAAGTTTTGTACCAATGTTCATCTCTGGGGGTTCTCAATGGTATGAAATCGTGAAGCCTTATGATACTTCTTAAGTCAAATTTGGTCAAGTTCGATATTTGACTAATTAACTATCTAGTTAAAAACAATTGCTTATACATCAGTAATCATACACTTAACTCTTTTTTGACATTTCAACTTAGACTATCCCTCCGTCAAGAGTGAAGCCAGGAAGGTTAAAGCATTAGTTGCATAACAAAACCTTACCTAGACACTTCATTCTTGACTATCATAGATAGACAAGTCTATTCATCGGCTTTCAATGTTAATATAATATTAATGATTTCCATAAACAAGTAAGAAATCAACAAGATTAACATGCTTCCGACATTCCAACTTAACTATTCCTCAATCAAAAGGGACGTCGGTAGGTTAAAGCAGTGTTCCTTCATTTTTACTCGAACATAAATCATAACTCTCATAGAGAAGTCTACCTTGCTCAACATTTAGTGTTAAGCATAATTAAATACTTTTCAACAAGTAATCGCACAATAAATCCATTTAAAAACTAAGAAATTCTTAAACCCTTTTCGAAAACATTTTTATATACTATTAAAATAATTAAAAGTACCTTTAATAGGTTTTAAAACGATTATCCAAAATATAACTTTAAAATAAAAAGTTTGTAAAATCCTTTAAAACTTGGAAAAACAATTTTTACTTCTAAAAACCTCTTCTTTAAAAATTCACATTTAATTCTTAATGATTCATAGAAACCAAAAACCACTTTTAAAATACTCTAATATGAGTTAGCTAATACTTGTAAAAAGAATGAAAAAATACTTAAGTTAAAAGTCCTTTTTAAACATTTGTAGTTCAAAACTTAAGTCTAAATGGGGGCAATTTTGCACAAGTGAAGTTTTGGCCATTTTTCAAAATGTTACTTAAATTTTTATTATTCATTTTTTTTGGTAACAAGCATAAATACAAAACATCACAAATATGGCGAGAAATCCCTAAGGATCTCTCTACAAAGTTCCACAGACATTGCCAAAAACAAGGCAATTCTAAATTGCATTCATAGCGACTATTGCTATAAGTGCACTTTTAAATCTGAGTCCAATCTAAACCAAAGGTATAACCTATATGCTTTGTTTCAAGGCCTTACTATAGGTTATACAAGTCATTTCAAATTCGTTGAAGTACGCTTGTACGGATTACATATGTTATTTGCTTTCAAAGCAAGAGTCAATACCAATATTTCAACATATGTCAATATCAATTCAACAACTTAGACACAATCAAACGAAAACATGCATGGGATATATTTTCATTCAAAGTGGTGAGTTAGCTCACCTTTAAGCAAACAAAAAAAAGTTTGAAGCAACCAAGTCCATCCTCAGTCTCGCAACCACCTAACTTCTTTTTTCTTCCTCTTACTTCACTTGCTTTTCAAGGCTATTTTAAACCAAATAGCTCACGGCCTTAACTTGATGGGTGAGTTGTGCCCTGATTTTTCCAAAACTAACTAGGTAGAAGATGTTGTAATGTTGTCATATGGCTTATGGAAAAGTTTGAGTTGATTTGGATTTGATTTGAAACTATTTTCTTTAGAACTTTTGAGAAGAGAAGACATGAAAGAGAACTTGTTTTAGCTCTGTATATTTGTAAATTATAATCAACGATATGCCTCTCTTTATGTAGGCTCAAGATGGTTTTACCTAAGCTTGTTTTCATCCTCCTTTCATGTCATGAAAGGATTATCTCCCTACATGCTCCATCGCTTTTCCATTACATCACTTCCTTTAGCAAAGTAATCTTATACCCTTAACATTCTAATATCTATTATCCACTTGGAAGCTTCTAGAATGTTCTATTTGCTTTATGAAGAGAAGTGCTAATTATTTTTTATGTGTTCATTTGATTATTAGACAATTACAAAATAGTTCGAACAACTTATATAGACCAAAAAACTGTTTATTGATAAACCGATTTTTGGTCACGTTATCGATATTTCTTCGAAAAAATATTTTTGTAAACAAATTTCAAAAAAAGTTTCTATCATTATTTATTAATTAATGGTGCTTATTAATGTTACAAAATCTTATTTATAACACTTAACTATATTTCAAAATGTTTCGATATCCAAAGACGAAGTCTTTGAATTTTTAGGTCACTACGTTCTCCTCTACTTAAAACATTTTGACCTCAAAATTCAAGAAAAAATGATAATCAAGGAAGATAAAAGAGAAAGATACATATATAGAGTACCACTGAAACTATATACAAAATAAACTACAACCCAAGTGCAAACTAAGCGACTCCACCTTAAATGGTGAGAACACTACAAAATATATATGATATTATGATAAGAAAACTCTTGTTTGAGAATAAATCTGCATATGACTACCTTAAACTTTCCTCTGTCTCTCATGTACAATCTCGAGCATCGTTGCTTCATTGTACCTTGACTAAATTTACAACCCTAGTCCTCAGTAGCTTCGTATACCTATCAACGATGCAAACACGTTGTCTCAATATAGTCAAATTTAGCTCAATTTTCAAGTCCTCCTACCGCGATGCTTCCACTATCATCAAAGGATCATGCATAAACTTACGCAAATGCGATACATAAAATACATTATATACACCTAATAGCCTAATTGGTAACTCGACTCTATACACAAGTGTACCAATCCTCTTAATTATTGGGAATACTCCTATGTAACAAGGAGCCAAATTCCTAGCCATTCCAAACCGAATTACACTTCTCATCGGAGAAACCTTTACAAACAAAAAGTCTCCAATTGAGAACTCCAAGTCACTATACCTCGTTTTCATAGCTCTTCTTTCGATTCTGTGCTTCATTGATTTTCTTCTAAATCTCTTTGACCTTATCTGATGCTTCTTGAATCATATCCTGCCTAAGCAAAATGATCCTTAGGTTCTACCCAACACAACAAAGATTTTCAAGGCCTTCCATACATCGCTTCAAATGGTGCCATACCGATACTAGTCTAATAATTTTTATTGTATGAAAACTCAACTAGCAGTAAGTACACTTCTCACGAACCCCCAAAATCTAAAATGCATGCTCGAAGCAAGTCCTCCAACACTGGGTTTATCCTTTTCATTTTCCCATCAGTTAGCATGGTACACAAAATAAGCTTGGTCCCTAAAGCCTTATGCAAACCCTTTTAAAACTAGCTTGTGAATATTGGAACTCTATCACTTACGATAAGGAACACCGTGCAATTTGATGATCTCCTTAACATATAACTTAGCCAAACTAGAAGTCGTCCTCATAGTCTTAATACGTAAGAAGTACGTGCTCTTGGTCAATCGATCTACGATAACCCACACACCTTCATTACCTCTCCTTGACCTAGGCAATCCATCGATGAAGTCCATGGAAATATGCTCCCATTTGCACTTAGGAATCTTAAGTAACTGAAGCAGTCTAGCCATCTTCCGATGACTACCTTTCACCTACTAGCAGTGGGAACACCTACTCACAAAGATAGAAGCGTCTCTCTTTATGCCCTCCCACCAGAACATCTACTTCATGTCTTAATACATCGTAGTAACTCCTGGGTGCATCATCAATCGTGAATGATGACTTTCAACAATAACTTCCTATCTAATACCATCAACATTTGGGATACATAACCTACCATTCATTCTTAAAATGCATAGACCATTTATCGTGAATCCCGGCCACCTCTCTGGTACCTCATTCTTGCTCACATTCTTAGCTATTCTAGTAAGATGAAGATCACTTAGCCGATTCCCTTTGATACAGATAATTAAGATTAGACAAGTCTTAGTGTTTTCCATAACTTCATACCTCCTACTAAGCGCATCAGCTATGACATTAGCTTTCCCATAAGTATATAATAAATCTAGATCATATGCCATAAGAAACTTTAACAACCTTTACTGCCTTATGTTTAAGTATTTTTGTGTAAAGATATAATTCAAGGATTTATGGTCCGTATACAACTCGAACATTTCACCTAGCAAATGATGACTCCACATCTTTAATGCACATACCACCACTAATAACTCCAAGTCATGAGTTTCATATCTCGCTTCATGCGGTTTGAGCTGCCGACTTACATAAGCAATAACCCTCCCATGCTGCATCAACATAGCACCTAAACTTGTGTCATATGAATCAGTGTAAACAGTCAAACCCTTACCCCCATCCAGCATAGTAAGAATAGGAGCACTAGTCAACTTTTCCTTTAACTCTATTATGCTTTCTTTCATTTATTTCTCCATATATATTTGACATCTTTCTTCGTCAAATTCGTTAAACGAGAGGAAATCTTCAAGAAATCTTGTATGAATCTCTACAATAACCTGCTAGACCTAGAAAGCTCCTAATATTAGTTGTGCTTTCCAGCCTCTTCCAGTCTTGAATGACCACAAACTTAGTGGGATCAATAGAAATACCCTCCACCGAAACAACATGACCTAAGAACCTAACTTCTGAATGCAAAAACTGAAACTTCAAGAACTTATCCTTCAATACATGCTCTCTTAATGCTTCAAGAACAATCGTTAAATGGCACGAATGTTCCTCCTCGGTCTTGGAATAGACCAGAATGTCATCGATAAATAGAAAGACAAACTTATTCAACACATCTCGAAAAAATCGATTCATTAAGTCTACGAAATATGTTGGACCATTAGTTAGGCCGAACGGCATAACTAACCACTCATAAAACTAGTCAGATCTAAAAGCTGCCAAGGGCATACTCTCATCCGCCACCCTCAACTGATGGAACCTCGTAGCAAGATCAAGCTGAGAAAACATTTGAGCTCCACAAAGATGATCGAACAAGTCATCTATCCTAGGTGAACGATACTTATTCCTATCAGTCCGCCTGTTGAGCTCGTAATGACCTACGCATAGTCTTAAGGAACAAACCACCTTCATAGCAAAGACGATGGACGCTCCCCAATCCGAATGACTCAATCGGATCAAGACCTTCTTCAAAAAATCACTAACCTAATTTAATCGCTCCAACCTCTCCTTCAGTGCAAGTCTATGAATAGGCAAAACGATAGGCTTTGCATCCTTTACTAAACCAGCGCGAAATTCTATCTCTCAATGAGGTGGTAAACCTGACACCCCTTTGAAGACATTCACAAATTTACAAACAGTACAGATCGAACCCAACTCCTTATTTACGAAATCAAGAGAATATAGAAAACTAGTCATAATTATGTTGAGCTCTTCACATAACAGAAGCTGGGTCTTCCCTTCCCCATCTTGAATGTTACAGTCCATTTAACATAATCTAGGACTACATTATCCCAAGAAAACTAACCCATTCCAAATAAAATATCAAACCCCATGAAACCCAAAACATATGAATCATAAGGAAAGAGTTGATCAAAACAAAAAATCGAAACTCCTAAATAGATCATACTAAGATTGGCAGAACCCCAACAGGGTTTGACACACAAATAGAATGTAAAGTCAGAACAAGCCTAAGTCCCAACCTATCTACAAGAGTACAAGATATGAAACTAAGATAAGTACCAGTATCAGAAAAGACATGAATAGGAATACTAGAAATATATAAAATACCTTCCAAAATTTGCTTCCCCTTTGCAATAGCAGAAATGCAAGGTGATGAAGCTAAAGCAAAAACTCTAGGTTGCTCTCCGTTATGAAGCATCAGACAATCCTTAACTATATGACTAGGCTGATGGCAATTGTAGTAGCTACTTGGTACAAATTATGGCTTGGTCATTTGTGGCTCTAGCTTCGGTACCATAGTAATAGGTGTCTACTAATGGTGCTTTCGCCACCTGCCCTCCTCCAATTGAGGTATAGTTCTAAACAAGATACCCCTTCTTCCCACACTTATAACAAGTGAGACCAAAAACATCCCTCGGTGGCTGAAACTTTTGCTTGTTGTCCCCAACTAGTGCAAGAATAGAAGGATTCAGTGCTAAGCTCTCAAATCTCAACCCCATATTCACCAAATTTACATAAGACCCCAAGGTGTGACTTGTCATATTGCCCTTGAATTTAGGGCATATCCTATGATGAACATTTCATTTCTCTTCAATAGGCTATCGACCAAACCAAGCCCAAACATGGAGAATGCAGTGAATCAGTTATCATACTCCGCCACTGTCATGATCCCCTGCTTCAAATCAAGCAAGATAGTAAGTAAAAAAGTCTTCTCGACTTCCAAGACAAACTTTATTTTGAGTTCCTCGTTAAATTGGGCCCAAGGGAAGTAATTATTTTGGACATCAATAGTGATATAACTCCACCAATTCATGGCTATATTTATCGAATGTCGTAACGCCAATCGACTCTTCATTGCATCATTTAGCTCCATATCCTCGATTATTTGATCACACAATTTGATCCAAGTCTGGATATATAACTGTCTCCATACCACCAAACCTCTTATCTTCAAGCCTCTCACAATTGCAGCAGAGCGAAGCAAGGTTCACCTGAGGCCTGACCAATGTTACCTCTTCTACAATATCCACTCTTGGCTCCTCGATCGGAGAAACATTCCTTGATGCTTGATCTCCACCATTTGTGATGGAACTACCCAATCACCTCTACCTCCTCAAGCATTGGCAGCTCTAGTACTCATGATTTGTAATACCTGAACATAATAGAATATATTTAGGATAGAAAGGCTAGAGTTATTTCTAAGGAAAAGCTGAAACTGGGTATAGGTTTATAGAAAAATACTAGTATGCTCTCATATATACGATACTCTCGACTCATTCTAGGGTGTCGCTTACCCTATCTCCAATGAGCCATACCCAACCACGCCACAGTGTTCACACAACCTCGAGCTATGATACCAAATGTAACAACCCGACTTTTCGACCCTTGAATGTCGATACTAAATACATTTGTGGTATTTGTGTGCCGAGCACCCACGTGCTAGAAGATAGAAAGTTAGGGTAAAATAAAAAAGAATAGAACAAGAAAAGAAGAACACAACATCAGAATATCACAATGAATAATAGTATAAAATATCAAAGGAATGGTACAAAGGGTTACTCCGAATATAGAATTTCGGAGTTGGACAATTATAACTACATGTCCTCACAATGCTGGTATATACATACCTAATACGGTACAACAAAATGGAAATAAATAGATATGATGAACTTTAAATCGTCCAAAGAAAATACTTCTATAATTAGCCTACTCAAAAGAGTACTTGAGGAATTTAGGAAAACCAAAAATCTATCGTCAAACAAAGTTTTATATGAAAAAACCTGAGATACATGCAACATGTAACAGTAACTACTAAAACCATACAGATTTCCGTAATGGTTTTCCTCTTAAAAGAAACAACCATTCATTAAGTTTAATATAGTGGTTTGATAGATAATGTCTATGGTATAGAATATAAATCATATCAAATACCTGTGATGCTTACATTAGTCACACCACAATATGTTTAGGGTATAATCAAAATCGCTAAAGCACGTTTGCATAATGGATTTTCCATGGAGATCCCTTCGATCAAGCCAAAATCCAATCTCTTGCACAATGGTCAGAAATTACCTCTGACTGTCATATATCTCTAAATAAAATATACCATTAAGGTGAACATAGTCGGTCCATGTCTAAACATGTGATCCTGAATATCATCAACTCTTGATACCCACATATCAATAAGCATACTCTAGATATGGAGTTGATAATACCCCATCGTAGGTTAGCAAAATCGCAGGCTATGCTCCTACTCTGTTTTCTACCATTTTCAATGTCGAAGTCTGTTCGGCATCTCTCACATAGGTCTTCATCACTCAAACAGAACACAAATGCTGAAATGGATTCCTACATATCGAATAGACCACGAATCACTACATGAATTCAAGCATCTCGAATAGATCTCAAATCTTCGTATAGATTCCTCTCTTCAACCGTTTCAAAAACATATACTGCTTATACTAGTTTCAAAGTGGTATTCGGTAAGTAAAACACTTACTCATCATGGAATCTTCAAAACCAATTCAATCAATTTTCGGTTAACTCAATTCCCATTCTTTCAGAAGTAAGCGAACGCTAGAGATGTTTTGTACCAATGCTCCTTCTTGGAGGTTCCCATTGGTATGAAATTATGAAGCCTTCTTACACTTCTTAAGTCATATTTGGTCAATTTCGATAGTCAACTAATCGACTATCTAGTCAAAAACAATTCTTTAATAATTTAATAGTCGTACACTCAACTTGTTTTCGACATTTTGACTTATACTATCCCTTGTTCAATAGTGAAGCCAGATAAGTTAGAGCACTGGTTGATATCAAGCCTTGCCTAGACACTTCATTCTTGACTCTCATAGATCGATAAGTCTACTCCTCGGCTTTTAGTGTAAAATGTAGTATTAATGATTTCCATAAATAAGTAACACATTAACAAGATTAAAACACTTCGACATTCCAACTATACTATTCCTTGGTTAAGAGGAAATTCGATAGGTTAAGGCACTATTACTTCATCCCTATCGAATGTTAGTCTTAACTCTCACAAATAGAGAAGTCTACCTCACTCGACTTTTATTGTTAAACATAGTTAATAACTTTTCAACAAGTAATCTAACAACAAAACATTTAACCACTAAGCAACCCTTAACCTCTTTTTGAAAACATTTGTATATACTTTTAAAATGCTTGAAACTACCTATACCAGGTTTTAAAACATTTATCAAAAATATTACTTTAAAATGACAATTTTGTAAAAAAAAATTAAAAATTAGAAAAACAAGTTTTCCTTATAAGAACCTCTTCTTTAAAAATTCACAATTAACTCTTAAAAATTCAAAAAAAAAACAAGATTTAAAATACACTAATATGAGTTATAAAATAGAAAAAAATGAAAAAGATACTTAAGCTAAAAGTCCTTTTTAAACATTTGCAGTTTAAAATCAAGGCTAAATGGGGCAGTTTTGCATAAGTGAAGTTTTGGCCACTTTTCAAAACGTTGCTTAACTTTTTACAATTCAAGATTTATTTTGTAACAATCATAAATATAAAACATCACAAATATGGTGAAAACCCTTTCAGAATCTCTATATAAAGTTCCATAGACATTGCCAAAAACAAGGCAATCCTAAAGTGCAACCATAGCGACAATTGCTATAAATGCACTTTTGAATCTAAGTCCAATCTAGACCAAAGCTCAACTATAACCTGTGTGATTTCTTTCAAGGCCTTTCTATAGGTTATACAAGTTCATTCAAATCCATTCAAGTTCGCCCAATGGACTACATATGTCATTTGCCTTCAAAGCAAAAATCAAAACCAATATTTCAACATATATCATTCAACAACTTAAACATAATCAAAGACAAACATACATGGGTTATATTTTTATTCCAAATAGTGATTAACTCACCTTTAAGTAAACTAATAATCAGGTTCGAAGCACCCAAGTCCAACCCAAATCTCGCAATCACCTAGCTTCTTCCTCTTTCTTCACTTGTTTTTCAAGGCTATTTTAGCCCAATAACTCATGGACTTTAGTTGATGGGTGTATTATGCCTTGCTTCTTACAAAACTAACTTTTGTAGAAGATGTTGCAATGTTTTCCTAAGGCTTGTGGCAATTTTTTTGCTGATTTGGATTTTATTTGAAACTATTTTCTTTAGAACTTTTGAGAAGAAGAACATATGAAAGCAAGCTTGTATTAGCTTTGTAAATTTGTGAATTATTTTCAAGGGTATGCTTCTCCTAATATAGGTTCAAGATGGTGTTGCCTAAGCTTGTTCTCACCCTCCTTTCATGTCCTGCAAGGCTTACCTCTCTACACGCTCCATTACTTCTCCTTTACATCACTTTCTTTAGCAAAATACTCTAATACCGTTAACATTTTAACATCTCTTATCCACTTGGAAGCTTCTAGAATGTTCTATTTACTTTATGAAAAGAAGTATTAGTTAGTTTTTAATGGGTTTATTTGATCATTAGACAAGTGCAAAAGAGTTCAAATAACTTATGTCGATCAAAAAGTTGTTTATCAATAAACTGATTTTCGTTTACATTATCGATTTATCTGCGAAGAATATATTTTTGTAAACAAATTTTAGAAACAAGTTTCTTACATTATTCGCAAATTAAATGATGCTTATTATGGTTATAAAATCCAATTTATAATACTTCATTATATTTCAAAATGTTTTGACGTTCGAAGGTAAAGTGTTCGAATTTCTAGGTCGCTACAATTATCCTTAATTATTTCTTAAACTACTTAGTTGAATGAAACTGCATGATATGCTAGTTGAATCAATTGATTGAATTGATTGTTTGATTATTGATTGGAAAGCTGATTGATTTTGTCATTTAGAAGTATCAGTTTGTAAACGGAATTATGTCCAATTACAAAATTGAAATATAAATATATATTTGAATGTCGATATACATATTATAATTAATTGGAGTTCGACGGAACTCGACTCTGGTCACGCAATATATTTATAGTGATTTTTATTGATATGTTTGTGGAGTGATTTTACTCCATAATTAAATATATATATATATATATATATATATATATATATATTTATGTTTTAAAAGATTTTTGAAAAGCTATGAATACTATTTACGGGTTTTAAATCTTATTAAAAGTATTTTATAAATATTTACAAAATATTATTCAGTCTTGCTATTATTAAATTTTCAAACATGTTTTTAATTATAATATAAATATAATTTTATTTTGGCTATAAAATCCTTTTTTAAAATGTTATATTATAGTTTGGATTGTTTTAAAGGAGAATACAATATATTGCTATTTTATGAAATAAATTATTAAGATAATAATATCATTTAAAGTGATTTTTATTACAAAGGATATTTAAATATTTTTGAATTTTTTTTAAATCTTGGCAAAAAAATTATAAAACTCCTTTGATGAAATTATTAAATGATTTTGGATATGATTTGGATAAATAATATTTTGATCTCTCTTTAGTATTAGAATTTCAAATATGATATAAAGGAAAATGTTTTATTTCTAATTAATAGTATAAAGTAAAGATTTTAGATTGTATTTTATTGTTTGAAATAAATATAATTTATTTTGAAGTTTATATATTTATGTAAAAGTGATAACTAATTATGGATAATTAAGGAATGGTTTCCATAATAGATAAATGTTTATAAAGTGATGTAAAATGTTTTGAAATATACAAGTAAAGGTTTAAAAGTAAACTTTTGTATTTAAATCTTTATATTAGGATTATATAAATAAATTGAATGTGATATTCTTTATACAAAATATATTTTTCAAAGGATCTTTTTATTTTCAAAATATAAATTGATTAAAGAAATTTTATTACTTATTTATGTATAATCACTTTCCTAATTTATATTTAAATGTTTGAAATTACATAATGGGTTAAGTTACCAATATTTTTTTATAATGATGGATTTGAATTATATTTAATGGATTGAAATAAAAGCAGAGTTATTTTGGAAGTTATAAATTATTTTAAAATAGAATTTAGTTATACAAAACTATTTAATAATTTCTATAAATTATATTTGATACATGGAAGGATTTTGAGTGATATATATATATATATATATATATATATATATATATGATTTAAATATTCAAATAAAGATTTTGTTGAACTTTATTATTATTAATTCATTTTTGAATTAAATTAGTATTTTTATGTATAATTTCTACATTTTCAGATTTCTCGTTTTCTTATCCGACTTCAATATCAAGAATGATTCACCATTGATGTTGATGGATTTATGATTTTGACATAATACGAGGATGATATCCTTTATTATGATTTCGAGATATTTAATTTTATGTGAGGAGAAATCTAAATAAATGGACTTATAACACCATTTGAGATTAGGCATTTGGTAATATTTCTCCATTTATTCTTTGGATTCGTCATATAGAATATTGTGGTGATTGAGTAAAGTTGATAAGTAGTGAATAAACATTTGAGTATCACGTGGTGGTATTGGATGCATTATGATATTTATTCAGTTATTCATTAGAAGTAAATGACACTCAGGTGATGGGTATTCATGGAGACTCACTGTGGTGGGTAATATGTATTGCCATATGTCGGCAATATTATCAAGCATGTGGCAACAATATTTATAGCAGTGTGTCGGCAATAGTATCAAGTTGTGTGGAGTAATATACAGAGCCATGTGTTGGCATTTTGAGTAGCTATGTGTTAGCTATCGAGTGTTTATACTATATGTCAATCTATCTGATCCACCTTTCTTTCTATTTTGAAAGTGAATCAGATTGTCTAGTATCCATCATGAAGGCCTAATCACGGTAGCAACGCCCTGAATCCATGACACGCTTATTGATTTGTGCCTTTGTTGTGTGCTTTTGTTATGTGTGATAGTCCATGTGTCATATAGGCCAACAGTCAGTTACCTATAGGAACAATGTGTTGGGTAGCGATTTATGCATAGCATAGTCATGTAACGTGTTGATGACATGCGGTGGATATATTACAATACCAAGGGGAGGTAACAGATGACTGTAGGAGCAACGTCAAACGGGCACATTCGAGGCACTTAGGTTAGGCAGACATGCTACTAGTCTCCCGTCTAGTTCCAGTATGTGTGGAAGATAGACTTATACTATTTATATTCCTTCGTAAGACTATGTACAAGATGTAGTAAATCCCCATATGCTTCTTTAGCATGTGTATTCAACTACTATTTATTGGCATGTGTTGCCAATTATATATCTTAGGCGTATGTCGTCGATTATTCTTTATAGGCGTGTGCTGCCAATTATACTTTCATAAGCATGTTTCGCCAATTATATTTTTCCTTCGGTATGTGTCGCCATTACTATATTTTGGTTTATGGGTGGTTATTTAAACTGATATTATGGATATTTTTATTTGAGATTAAAAGATATACTTGACGACATCTCATATTTGATGATTTATGGACTTTGATGATGATTTCGGATATGGATGACTCGCCCATTTGATATTGTTTCGATTGGATAATATTTGATGTAATTTTTATGAGTGATGACATTTTTATGATGGGTTTTTTGGCATTCTATGTTATATGATATTTAAGATTTTTTGAGGTAACATTATTATAATAATACATAATATATGCAGAGTTCTATATGGTTATTGATCTTGGATTTAGATATAGTCTGACCCGTTTATTATCTATATAATACTCGTGTTAGTGTGAGATATTTCAGGTACAAGGACATAGAGACCAGCTTGTGTTATATGGGCTAAGAGGAGACTAGTATATTATATTGTGGCATATCATTTGAATATTTTATAATTTCATGTATGTACATCCTTGAGTTGTGTATTAAAGGTACCTTGTATATTTTTTATATTATATATTATCGCTACGATTAACTCTATGTACTTTCATATTTACTGTATACTGTGTATTATTCTATCTTGAAGGCACATGTGCTTATTGCTTTATTCCAATGTTATGGACAGATAAGTGAGTTATTTATTTGATGTTTTAATATGTACTAGTGTTAGCCTAAGGAAATATTCATGTGTGTACCATATATCACCTCATTCTCCATATTATCAAATGGTATTACAAGTATATTATCTTGTAATACTCTTGGAAAGTATGAGTATAGAGGCATGGTGTTTTATTATTCCTCCCCACTGACCTAAACTTGTCGAACATGAAAAACATGTAGTAAAAAGATTTATATTATAGCTAAATATGATAGGTACAAAGACATATAATATCACCATGTGAAACTTTCATTCTATGTTGCATAAGATGGTGTTCATTTATTGAAAAAATAGCAAGCCTATCAATAGTTATGCTATTAGTCAATTAGTGAAGATTAGATAAAGCTGGACAGATTTAGTTTCTTATCTCTGAAAACAACAATATTTATTGATGCTAACGAAACATCTGCTTTTGAAATATGAAAGAAATTGGAAGGAATCCATGCAAAGAACTTCACAACAAACAAATCTCTTCTTATGAGAAGATTGGCAAATCTAAAACTTAAGGAAGGTTGGACAATTGGAGAGCATCTCAAAGATTTTCTGGCAATTGTGAATCAATTGGCGATTGTAAATTACAAGGTGGATGATGAGGCACAAATCTTAATTTAATGAGTTCATTAACAAAGAGTTGGAAAAGGCTTGTGGTTGCATTGAAAAAATCAAATTTAGATGGAGTTGTTTCAATGAGATCGGTGATTAGTAGCCTTTTTGATGAGAAGACGCGAATGATGAATCTGATGAAAGAAAAAGATAAGGAAAAAGAGGAGATTGAAAATCCAATAGGAGAGATGCATCTTGCAAGGAGGGGTAAGCAATCAAACACGGAAAGGCAATCAAATAAATCAAGCATGGAGAGAGATTTTATCTGCTATTACTACAAAAAACTTGGCAATCAACTAAAATTTTACAACAAGCTTAAAAAAGACAAAGAAACGATGAAAGCATTAGAGGAAGAGAAAGACAAGTTTGATGAAGGTAGCGACGATGAGGTGAATTTTGGTATTATTAATGACATCCTCTGTGTTGATGGAAGAGAGGTAGATAAGTATGTGCTTGATTCAAGTGCATATTTTCATATATGTCACCGAAAGAAAATACTCATTGATTATAATGAGCAAGAGAGTAAGATGGAGTCCGCTAGTGGTAAAAATGTTGAGGTGAAGGGTATAGGTTCGGTTATACTGAAGAGTTATAATGGGAGAGAGGTGAAATTCATGGAAGCTAGATATGTCTTAGAAATTAAAAGGAATCTTATTTCAGTAGGACAGTTGAAAAGAAAATGCTGAAACTTTTCAACCCGATGCGGAGTTATAAAAGTTTTGAAGGGCAACAGGGAGGTGTTGCACGTAAAAAGGGGAAGCAACAATGTGTATAGGTTGCTTGGAAGAATGGTGGAGAATGAAGGGACTTCTCAAAATGGTTTTAGAGATGCAAATTTGCTAGAATAAAAGTAGAGCATGCAACAGAAAACCATAAAGTTTGTTTGGAGATGTTCGTGGTATTAAAAGCAATTTTGATTTATTGATGATATGTATGTTCAATTAGAGAACATACATATTTAGGTGGTTTGGAGTTTGGTTAAGTTTTTTTTTTTTTTTTTTTTTTTTGATGGAGATATTTGTTTTCATTGCAGTTTGAAGTTCTACGTGAAGCTTGTATGACATTTATGGAATATCGTATCAATATTAAAATTATTAGATTTAGTGAGATAATATTTCATATTTAAATAGATTTTGGAGATATTGAGTTAAGATAGAATTGTGACTCTAATACATTGTCTCTTTTATTTATTTTGAAGATGGTGGAGATAATTAATTGCCTCTTTTATTGAAATAAAAAGGACAACGAATTATCTACATGCGAGTGATTTATTTTGGAAGATCAAAGTAATCAAAAAGATTGATTAAAGAATGAATTTAATCAAGACTATTATAAATAGGTATGTATATGGTTCATTAGATGTAAGAAAAAAGTTGTGTTCATAGGGTTTGAGGATTGAGACATGTTCTCATTTTTAGGCTTCTTTTATAATCATTTGTTGAATTAACAAAGGTTTTGTTTTGAGAAATTTATTTGTCATCGTTTCTCTTTACTTTTTATCTCTTTAAAAATCTAATTGTATAAACATACTATGAATTTTTTTCAACGACATGATTGAAATTGCTACTGTGTTGTTTTTTAATATATTAGTCGCACTTAAAGAAAACTCTTTCATGTAAATAATAAGTTCTTGGACAAAATGAATTCTTTCCATATTTAGTCAAAAACGGATTGGTAAAGTTTCCTTGATTTCCACATGTTGCTGGCCTCAACTTATTTGAGCTACATGTATCGAAAAATTATGAAAAAACAATAACATGACCACGATTATTGAACGATGCATGGAAAAGTTGCAGCAAAATAATGGTTATAAAAACATAGGAATCCGTAATCTTATTTCTGGCCTATTAAATAAGAAATCTACAAAACCATATATGGTATTAGTTCAGTAATATCAGATCAAGAGGACAGTTTGATTTCTATTATGATAGAATGAAATGAGAACACAACTGATGATTCATGCCATACATTTGGAAAGTGATCTCCATATCAGTAAAGTGTACCAGTGGAATCAATTTAAACTTTGAGTCGAATAATTTTTTTCTACAAATTGATATCATTAACAATATACTAAAACCATAACGACGAACATAATTAACGTGGTCACAAATTCAGAGCCTGTTGATTTGAACTTCATATTTTGCAAATCAAATATGGATTTGCTTATATCATCATTAGGTTTATGAATAATCAGTAGGTTGTTATGTTGATGTACCGATCCAACCTAAATTAGAAATCAAAGTAACTGAACGGATAAAATATTAAAACATTATTTGAACATGGTACTTATGAAAATAACTAAATATAATAATAATATGAATATAACAGAATGATTGCCTGTATTAACGTAGAAGAGCAGCCGATCTATTGAATAATAAAAAAGCATTCAGAAAGAATCTTTCAGGGCATGATAATTTTCGATCTTGGAATTAAATTCCATGAATGCGAGTGGAATAACGTAGGTAGTGGAAAGCAAAAATCAGTGTGTAATAAAAAGCAGTGGATGAAAACAAGATGCTACAGAAAAAGGCAGGGAATGAAAGCAAATGCCACTATTTTGTAATGCCAAATAATAGATGCTACAGAATGAGTTCCTGTTTGTACATTTAAGCAACTAAAATGACACAACGTGCTTCGCATATCGGTTGTTGTCATCTCTTTTACACTGTTATTTAGGTTACCAAAGTTTGGAAAATCAGTATATCGTGCGTACGAAATATTGCAAATAATTCGGTACAAACATATAGCTATAGGTGGATTCCAGGCAATTATCGGGTTTTGAAATCTTCAGCCCTATTTCTTGCGTCGTTTGTCCTGATTCTCTACAGTGTTGTGTTAAAGTCGTTGGGTACCCCCTTCAACATCCTGCTACCCGTAGTAGAATTGAAATGTGAGTGGAATCCAGTTTAAAGTAATTCAAATTCCAACAGTGATATGTAAAAGTCAGTTTTATCTTCGTCTACCAAGTAATGGTCTAGTGTTGACTATATGCGGTTGACTCTGTCTACTCATGTTGTTATCAAGTATAGTAGTGTGTAAGCCGTACATTGCACACGGTAATGGTTGCATCCCTATCTAGAAGTCCAAAACTAAACGCTACAGATGCTACCATCATCTACAATATTAACTTTTGACGACTAAATATGACTATGTTAATGGTATTAATAATATCAGAAGCACTTGAATACGAAACAAAACACAGATTTCAAAAACAAATTTCACTTCATTACATTTCACAATCAAATATTTCACATTCCCAACACATTACTTCAAATTCGTTTCCAGACACAGATACAATATACTTATTACAAATACGGCAACAACGGTATTTGAAGATACACCCTTGAATGATCAAAGTCATAGAGTCATAATAGACTTAATACATAACAAAGCGAAAATACATCAAAACATAAAACAAGAACTACAACTCCTAAACAGCTATCCGTTTGCCTCCTGCAAGCCTTGGTAGCCTTATCCTTCATCCTATTAAAACTTGAAAAGACCTTAACCAACAGCCTACTCAAATTAATTTTTAACACCTGAGAGTTTAAGGGAAGAACATAAATTCGATTCAAACGTAAAGCCTGATATGAATAATATTATACATCCCAGTTAAATATGTTAAGTGAGACCACGCCGCTTAGCGGAGCAGGTTTCCTCTCTCTAACATTCTTTAAAACATATCTTTACAAAACTTTTTCCTGCAACCAAAACTGGTTAAATACTGTAAAGCAATCATTATGTAAACGTACAAAAATTTCAGGTAATAATGAACTATCTATTCAAACTAATAAATTTTATTTGGATAGCTTTTAACCTTTGGCAGACTCGGGCCTACCAGACATTATAATCAATATTAATCTAACATTTGTTAAATATTCTTCTTATGGATTATCTATCCTTAACTATCTGTTAAACAATTCACTTCTAAACGATGTATCCTTAACTATCTATTAAATACTTCACTTCTTGACGGTCTGTCCCTAACTTAATCATCTTCCAAGCCTTCCTGATTGTAATGGTTTTTCGGTCTCACCAATAATCTATCTGTATACAAACATATATGACTTTTGGTGTGTAATCATAATTTTAGTCTACCTGTGACAAAGCCTTACACACTGGAATTTTGAACAACAATTAGCTGAAGCTAATAACTAATGTATAGGGCGCAACCCCATACTACTCCCATTTGGTATTTTAATATCTGAGTCATTATCACTTAAAGATCCCCTTCCATAATTTTTCTTGAAAACATTTTCAAAATGATTTAGAACCTGTAAATCAAACTTACACAAGAAAAAGTATATAATCTTTATACTTTGCTCAAAATCATATCACCATGTTATATATATCTTCTTTACTTAAACTTTAGTTGATGAAAACATTTAACCATTTGAAAGTTCTTCTTTCTAAATTTTGAAAGTACCTCTTTCTAAAACCAAGTGAAATTTTTTTAATTATCTAGGCCAATAGGCCAAAGCCTTGCTTTTTGAAACCGTTCATCAAACTTTTCGAAACTATTCATCAAACATTTTGAAACCATTGAAAAGTAAACCTTTCGAAAGCAATAGAACTTTGGACATCCTTCTTTAAAATCATTCTAAAACATTGCTTTAGAAAAACCTTGAAAAACCTTCCATCTCAACCTTTCGAAACCATTGAATTAAAACCTTTCGATAACATTGAACTCAAACCTTTCAAAACCAATGAACTAAAACCTTTCACAGTCATTCAAAACAAATCTTTCGAAGACTTACTGGGTTCAATTTAAAACAAGTGAAAATCTACGTTTAAAACCTTTCAACACCATTGGAAGCAACCTTTCGACTTTGTCGAAAGATCTACTTCGAAAGCTTTAAACATATTATTTAACACATTTGGCCTCTGCCTTTAAAACAACTACTTCGAAAGCTTTGAGTTATACTTCAATTTATAAAACAAGGGTAAATCACCTAATCGAAAGCTTTCTTTCGAAAGCATGGAGAAGCGGTTGGTTTTAAAACAAGTAAACCTTTTGTTTTTGTCGAAAGGTTCGGAACAAAACAAAGCAGCAGTAACCTTCCAACAAGTTGAAAGGTTTAAAACTTTTTTTTAAATTCTTTTCGAAAGTAAAACAGGTGAAAGCTTTTGGCTTCTAAAACAAACATACCCCAACATCTTTGGCAACCAACCTTTCGACTAAGAACTATTCGACCTTATCCAATTCATTACATAACAAGATACTTGATGCCATATGCATTGAACTTTGACCTTATCGAAAGCTAGAACCTTTTGAATTAGTCGAGAGGTCTAGGTCGGAGGTCCGATGCCAAAATTGGCTGAAACATGCTAAAAGTATAATTTCTTTGTTTTTAACTTAAAGTGGATAACTTTTCAACTAACCCGCCTTTGTTTTTAAATTCTCATTGGTTAACAATGTGTTTCACATATCAATTGTTGTCATCTCTTTTACATTGTTATTTATGTTACCAACGTTTGGAAAATCAGTATAACGGGCGTACAAAATATTGCAAATAATTTGGTATAAATATATAGCTATATGTGGATTCCAGGAAAGTATCGGGTTTTGAAATCTTCAGCCCTATTTCTTGCATCGTTTTTCCTGATTCTCTACATTGGTTGGTTAGAGTCGTTGGGTACCCCCTTTAACATCTTGCTACCCATAGGAGAATTGAAATGTGAGTAGAGTCCAGTATAAAAAAATTCAAATTCGAACGGTGATATGTAAAAGTGAGTTTTAGCTTCGTCTACCGTGTAATGGTCTAGTTTTGACTATGTGCAGTTGACTCTGTCTACTCATGTTGTTATCAAGCATACAAGTGTGTAACCCGTACATTGCATACGGTAATGGTTGCATCCTCTATCTAGAGGTCCAAAACTAAACGCCACAGATGCTGCAATCATCTACAATATTAACTTTTGGGGACTAAATATGATTATGTTAAATGGTATTAATAATATTGGAAGCACTTAAATATGAAATAAAACATAGATTTCAAAAACAAATTTCATTACCTTTCAGAATCAAATGATTCACATTCCCAACACATTATTCCAAATTCGTTCTCAAACACCGAAAAAACGTAAATTTCGAGTCAGAAATAAAGCCTGATATGAATAATATTATACATCCCAGTTTAATATTTTAAGTGAGACCATGCCGCTTAGTGGAACGGGTTTCCTCTCACTAACATTCTTTTAAAACGTATCTTTGCTTAAACTTTTCCCGTAGCCAAAACTGGTTAAATACTGTAAAGCAATCATCATGTAAACATATGTAAATTTCAGGTAATAATGAGCTATCTATTCAAACTTATAAATTTTGTTTGGATAGCTTTTAACCTTTGGCAGAATCGGGCCTACCAGACATTATAATCAAAATTAATCTAACATCCGTTAAATATTATTCTGCTGTATTGTCTATCCTTAACTATGTGTTAAACAATTCACTTTTGAATGATCTATCCTTAACTATCTATTAAATACTTCACTTATGGACGGTCTGTCTCTAACTTAATCATCTTCCAAGCCCTCCTGATTGTAATGGTTTTTCCGTCTCACCAATAACCTATTTGTATATGAACATATTACTTTCGGTGTGTAATTATAATTTTAGTCTATTTGTAACAAAGCCCTACACACTGGAATTTTGGACAACAATTAGCTGAAGTTAATAGTTAATGTATAGGGAGCAACCTCATACCACTCCCATCCGGTATTTTAATACCTGAGTCATTATCACTTAAGGATCCCATCCTACAATTTTCCTTGAAAATATTTTCAAAATGATTTAGAACCTTTAAATCAAACTTACACAAGAAAAAGTATATATCTTTATGCTTTACTCAAAATCATATCACCATGTTATATATATCTTCTTAACTTAAACTTTAGTTGATGAAAACATTTAACCATCTGAAAGTTCTTCTTTCGAATTTTTGAAAGTACCTCTTTCCAAAACCAAGTGAAAACCTTTTAATTATCTAGACCAATAGGCCAAATCCTTGCTTTTTGAAACCATTCATCAAACTTTTCGAAACTATTCATCAAATATTTTAAAACCATTGAAAAGTAAACCTTTCGAAAGCAATAGAACTTTGACATCCTTCTTTAAAATCATTCTAAAACATTGCTTTAGAAAAACCTTGGAAAACCGTCCATCTCAACCTTTCGAAACCATTGAATTAAAACTTTTCGAAATCATTGAATTCAAAACTTTCGAAACCATTAAACTAAAACCTTTCACAATCATTCAAAGAAAATCTTTCGAAGACTTACTGGGTTCAATTTAAGACAAGTGAAAATCTACGTTTAAAACCTTTCGACTCCATTGGAAGCAACCTTTCGACTTTGTCGAAAGCTTTGCTTCGAAAGTTTTAAACATATTATTTAAAACATTTGGCCTATGCCTTTAAAACAACTACTTCAAAAGTTTTGGATTATACTTCAATTTATAAAACAATGGTAAATCACCTAAGTCGAAAGATTTCTTTCGAAAGCATAGAGAAATGGCTGATTTTAAAACAACTAAACCTTTTGTTTTTGTCGAAAGGTTTAAAACATAACAAAGCAGCAGTAACCTTCCACAGCATTTCGACTTTGTCGAAAGGTTTAAAACCTTTATTTTAATTCTTTTTGGAAGCAAAACAGGTGAAAACTTTTGGTTTATAAATCGAACATACCCCAACATCTTTAGCAACCAACTTTCGGTTAAGAACCCTTCGACCTTTTCCAATTCATTACGTATCAAGATACTTGACACCATTTGCACTAAACTTTGACCTTGTCGAAAGCTAGAACCTTTCGAATTAGTCGAGAGGTTTGGGTCGGAAGATCTGATGCCAAAATTGGCTGAAACATGCTAAGAGTATAATTTCTTTGTTTTTAACTTAAAATGGATAACTTTTCAACTAACATGCCTTTGTTTTCAAATTCTCATTGGTTAACGAATTCTTTTCCGAAATGTGCTACCACTATTTTCAGAACTAAATAATAATTTTATTTAATAAAATACCCCCTCCTTAATTAAATATATGAAACATTTAAATCTCATACCTTATATAATTTTATATATTCATCAAAACACTTAGGAAAAAAGTCCAGAAAACCAATTTTAATTTGTTGCCTGACATATACAAATTTCAAACCCAAATAATCATTATTTTAGCCGTAAATAATTTGTATCCCAATAAATCATTTTCTTTACTGGAAAATTAATGTAAAATCCACATTAATTTAGAAAATTATGAAAATTGAAACTCGTCTCTAAATTATCATTCCTGATCAATATTTAAATTTTCAAGGTATTTGGATGTCATCCAATAGGGTTTTCATATCAAACGTATCATAAAAACAAGTATGAACATGCATAATTCACCAACAAACATGTATAGCTTTAATCATCAAAACATGGCATATACTTGCAAACACATTTCAGATCTAATTAAAAAACCGAAAACCATATGAAAATGGAATGTAATAATTATTCACCTTAACATTGAGAATAGAAAATTTGATGTTGATTTAGTTGATTATCTTCCTTCTCTTGAATCTTAACTTTAATCTTTTCTTGAGAACAATAATGGTGGTCGGCCTTAGATGTTTTAGTTTGCTAAAATGAAAATGAACGTGAGTTCTATTTCCTAAAGGTTTAGGGTATAAGTCATTCTTATTTCCTATATTGCCCTTACTCATTTCCTAACACCTTTGTTTTAGGTTAACTCATTTTAATTTGCATAGTAGCATGGCACGATCACCCTTAGATTAATCAAATTCCAACCTATTAATCCTTACATTATTTCATTTACTTTATCTAATTAAATATCCTAAATAATATCATGAAAATATGGGGTGTTACAGTCTCCCCACCTTAAATAATTTCACCCCCGAAATTGCGATAAGGTACTTAACAAAACAACCAAAGGTAAAACATACCATCAAACAAATCAAGGTAGGAGTCTCTAATCCTGCTCTCCATCTTCCAAGTGCAGTCTCTAGCATCGTGACTCCACTGAACCTTTACTAACTTAGCTCTCTTATTCCTTAACTTCTTCTCATCTCTAGGCACAATCTGAATCGGCTTTCTAACTATAGTCAAATCCAATTCTACTACTAAATCTTCTAAAACTATAGATTTTATAGTAGTTTTCTGGTCTTTAACACACTTTCTAAGATGAGAAACATGGAAAACATCATTGACTCCAGCCAAACTACCCAGTAACACTACTCTATAAGCGAGTTTTTTGATCTGCTCAACAATATGGAAAGGCCCAACGAATCAAGTGCTAACTTTCCTGACTTCCCGAATCTAATCACACTCTTGATCGGTGAAACCTTAATAAACACATAGTCTCCAACAGAGAATTAAAAATCTTTCCTTCTTCTAGCTGCATAACTTTTCTGCCGAGATTGAGCTTCCTTCATCCTAACTCGGATTAACTCAATCTTCTCCACAGCTTCCTCCACCAAATACGGATCAAGAACTAATCTATCCCCGGTCTCCAACCAATATACGGGAGATTTGCATAGTCTTCCATACAAAGCTTCAAACGGTGTCATCCCAATACTAGTCTAATAACTATTGTTATGCGAGAACTCGACTAAATGGAGATGGTCTTCCCATGATCCCTCGAAATTCAATACACAAGCTCTTAATAAATCCTCTAAGACTTTGTTAACTCTTTCCGTTTGCTCATCAATCTGTGGATGGTAAGCGGTACTCATGTTAAGCTTGGTTCCTAATGCTTCCTATAGACTCTTCCAGAACACACTAGAAAGCAATGAATCTCTATCACTAGCAATACTACTAGGAAGCACGTGTTGTCTAACCATATTCTTCATAAACAACTTTGCCAAAATAGGTGCCATCCTAGTTGATTTTACCAGGATGAAATATGAATTCTTAGTCAACCTATCCACTATGACCAATATTCTTTCATTCCCTTTACTAGATCTTGGCAACCCATCAATAAAATCCATGGAGATAGAATCTCATTTCCACAATGGAACTTCTAACAGTTGAAGCAATCCACTAGGCTTCTAGCGTTCAGCCTTTGCTTGTTGGCAATTCAAGCTCTGTTTAACACATACACCAATGTCACGATTCATACCTTCCTAGAAGGAAATTCTCTTTATATCCTGATACATCTTCATTCCTCCTGGATGGGATAGTGAACTTCAAACGATGGCATTCATCCAAAACTTCCTTCCTCATGTCTCTTACATTTGGAACACGCAACCTTCCTTTCTTTCTCAACCATCCATTTTGGTCAAGATTGAAATCCTTTAACTCATCGCCCTCTATTCCTTCCCTTAACTTTCTGATCCGTTCAATCAAAACTGGATCCTCCTCCTATTTAGAAGCTACCTCCTTAATCATTACTGGTCAAACTTCTAAACAAGACAATACAACACTTCCTGCACTAGAATCTGCCTCGGATCTACTCTTCATACTATAAGCTGACAATGCTTCCAAATCGTTTCACTCAACAATCACGGCCAATACTGCATTTTGATGTTTCCTGCTAAGTGCATCCGCTACTTTATTTCCTTTCTCGGATACGTATTCAATTCCAAAATCATAAGCAACAATAAACTCCAACCATCTCTGTTGTCTCATGTTCAGCTCCTTCTGAGAGAATAAGTATTTATAAAATTTATGATCTGTATAAAGTTCAAAACGCTCTCTAAAAACATCTTACATTCTTCTTTCCAATAGCTTCTTTTCCTTTTCCTTTTTTGGCTCGACACTCATGAGCATAATGTTACTTCTTATCACATTTGTAACAAACCACTTCAGCCTTTCTCTTCTTTTGCGCTTCTCCCTTCTGAGAATTCTTTTTCGGAAAAAACTTTCTTTTCTTGCCTTGTTCCACCTTGGCCTCCTTCATTTTCTTCCTCAAACAAGGTAATGCCTATTCCTGTCTTAGTGCCATCTCTACCACTACATCACTGGGATCTCTTAAATGCGGCAAAGTAGCACTTATCAACTCCGGCCTCAAGCCTCTTATAAACTTCTCACTCCTCCTAATTATTGTATCTACCAAAGCATACCCGTACCAGTCCAACTCTTTAAATTTCCTTGCGTACTTTAAAAAAGACATCTCCCCTTGTTTAAGTTCCGCAAACTTCCTCAACAAGGCCAACTGCGCCATCACATACATAAATCTTTCTTGAAACCTCCTCTTAAAGTCTTCCCAAGTTATGGTTTCTTAATCAACTCCAGCAACAATAGTATCCCACCAAAATAGAGCAGCTCCTACAACTTCCTTGAAGCTAATCTCCTCTTCTGCTCGTCATTCAATCCTAAATTAGCAAAAATCCTCTCGCAATGCAACAAAAAGTTTTCAACCTCAATCGCATCTTCAGTTCCAATGAAAGGCTTCCATCCAAGCCTGATATAATCTCTACTCAAGTTAGCATACTGGTTAAACATCAGAGCTTTCTGAACTCCACCTCCAGCAGCATTACCTCTGACAACTCTAGTTGCAATTCCAGCTCGCATCATGTTTACAAAGAACTGGCGCATTGCTCTCATGTCCATCTAGGGAACCACAACACTAACGTTTTCTGCTTGAGCCTGACCTGAACATTTTCTAGCATTTGGTCGGGAATTTCCGTTAGTGATGGTGCTATCTCCTCCAAGATTAACTCGGCCGCTTCTTCCTTCCATATCAATATTCAAACCTCGTGAGATGCAGATGAATAGCCTAACTAAGATAGGAGTCCAGAGATATAGCGTATACTTATATATCATAAATACAAGTATTTACTATAGCGTTATCCCATACCCCGATCTTAACTATAACTACTATGGATTATGTTTTCAAAAACCAATTTTAGCTAAAGTATTTCATAAACCATGCTCTAATACCAAGCTGTTATATCCCCTATCTAAAGGCCTAAATCTAAGTGCTACATATGTTGTAGTCATCTATAGTATTAGCTTTTGGTGACTAAATACGGCTATGTTGATGGTATCAATAATATCAGAAGCACTTGAATATGAAATAAAACACAGACAATACAACACTTCCTGCACTAGAATCTGCCTCGGATCTACTCTGCATACTATAAGCTGACAATGCTTCCAAATCTTTTCACTCAACAATCACAGCCAATACTGAATTTTGATGTTTCCTGTTAAGTGCATCCGCTACTTTATTTCCTTTCTCGGGTACGTATTTAATTCCAAAATCATAAGCAACAATAAACTCCAACCATCTCTGTTGTCTTATATTCAGCTCCTTCTGAGAGAATAAGTATTTCTAAAATTTATGATCTGTATAAAGTTCAAAACGCTCTCTAAAAAGATGATGCCTCCACACCTTTAAAGAAAATATAACGGCATCTAACTCTAAATCATGCGTAGGATACCTAACTTCATGTGGTATGAGCTATCTAAAAGCATAAGCAATCACTTTACCTCTTTGCATCAACACAGCTCCCAATCCAGTTTCACACGCATCAGTATAAATAACCAAATTTGGATTCCCATCCGGAACCACTAATACCAGTGCATGGGTCAATAAGTGTTTCAAGCTGTGGAATGCTTCCTCACACTTATCAGTCCATACAAACTTCACATCTTTTCGCATAAACTTAGTCATCGGTGCAGCTACTCATCAAAATTCCTTTATAAACCTTTGATAATATCCGGCTAATCCAAGAAAACTCTTTATCCTGGTCACCGTGAATGATTCCTCACACTTATCAGTCCATACAAACTTCATATCCTTTCGCATAAACTTAGTCATCGGTGCAGCTACTCATGAAAATTCCTTTATAAACCTTTGATAATATCCGGCTAATCCAAGAAAATTCTTTATCTTGGTCACCGTCTTAGGTCTCTTCCAATTATTCACTGCCTCAATCTTAGTCGGATCCATAGATAACCTGTTCTCTAAGAGTACATGACCAAGGAACTTCACTTCCTTCTTTCAAAAATGACGCTTCAAAACTTTAGCCTTTAACTGATGCTCCCTCAACGTTTCAAGCACAACTCTAAGATGAACTTCATGCTCTTTCTCATCCTTAGAGTGTATCAAAATATCATCTTTGAAGACCAACACAAATCTATCTAAGTGCTCTTAGAAAATTCGGTTCATCAGATCCATAAAGAATGCCAGCTCATTAGTTAGTATGAATGGCAGAACTAACCATTCGTATGATCCATACCTTGTCCTAAACGCCGTCAAAGGAATATTATCCTCTGCCACCCTAAGGTGATGAAATCCTGTTGCTAAATCCAACTGAGAGAATAATTTAGCTCCACTCAACTAATCGAACAAAGCATTAATTCTCGGCAATGGATATCGGTTCTTGACCATCTTCTTATTCAAATTACGATAATCGATACATAGCCTTAACGATCTATCTGGCTTCTTAACAAACACCGCGATAGCTCCCCATGGCGAACTACTCAGTCAAATAAAATTCTTCCCATCTACATCCACCAAATGCACCTTCAACTCTCTCATCTCCATAGGTGTCATCCTGCTTGACGGCCTACTCACCGGTTCTGCTCCAGGTACCTAATCAATTCGAAACTCAATGGCTCATTTCGGTAGCAATCCAGTCACCTACTCAAACACATCTGCAAATTCCCTAATTACAAAGACTCGATGCAACTCGTCCTCCAACTCCATGATACCTAATAAAGCATTCACTTCACAACAAGGGTGCTCTATGGTATAAACTATTCGATCACTACAATCTGGGTGACTAAGTGATATTTTCCTATCATGGCAAAATATCCTAGCATCATATTTACTTAACCAATCCATCCTAAGGATAATCCCAAATCCCATAAAGTCAAACACATGTAAACAACAATCAAAAGTGTGAACTAGCAAATCAAACTCTAAATGGTCACACCTCATCCCAAGTGTTGCATATCCTCCTATCAGATTTACAACCCTTAGGGAAGTGACTAAATGTGAGGGTTCTTGGTCAATCTTATCTACCAAACATCGAGAAATAAAAGAATGAGATGATCCAGTACCAAACAGAACACTAAGAGACACACCGTGAATCTACTGCGAGCCTCCCAGAACAGCCTTCCTTTCTCCTGCACAACTGGCCTTGAGGTTATGGGATCTAATGCATAAACTTGCCATTTCCTCCTCTAGCAGGCTTCGAGCATTTATTCTTGTAATGGCCTATCTGATCACAATTAAAACATCTAACATTCTTCTTTCCAATAGCTTCTTTTCCTTTCCTTTTTCGGGCTGACACTCATGAGCATAGTGTTACTTCTTATCACATTTGTAACAAACCACCTCAGCCTTTCTCATCTTTTGCGCTCCTCCCTTCTGAGCATTATTTTTTGGAAAAAACTTTCTTTTCTTGCCTTGTCCCACCTTGGCCTCCTTCATTTTCTTCCTCAAACAAGGTAATGCATCTTCCTGTCTTAGCGCCATCTCTACCACTACATCACTGGGATCTCTTATATGCGGCAAAGTAGCACTTATCAACTCCAGCCTCAAGCCTCTTATAAACTTCTCACTCCTCCTAATTATTGTATCTACCAAAGCATACCAGTACTGTTCCAGCTCTTTAAATTTCCTTGTGTACTTTAAAACAGACATCTCCCCTTGTTCAAGTTCTGCAAACTTCCTCAACAATGCCGACTGTGCCATCACATACATAAATCTTTCTTGAAACCTCCTCTTAAAGTCTTCCCAAGTTATGGTTTCTTATCAACTCCGGCAATAATAGTATTCCACCAAAATAGAGTAGCTCCTACAACTTCCTTGAAGCTAATCTCCTCTTCTGCTCGTCATTCAATCGTAAATCAGCAAAAATCCGCTCGCAATGCAACAAAAAGTTTTCAACCTCAATCGCATCTTCAGTTCCAATGAAAGGCTCCCCTCCAAGCCTGATATAATCTCTACTCAAGTTAGCATACTGCATAAACATCGGAGCTTCCTGAACACCACCTCCAGCAGCATTACCTCCGACAACTCTAGCTGCAATTCCAGTTTGCATCATGTTTATAAAGAACTGACACATTGCACTCATGTCCATCTAGGGAACCACAACACCAACGTTTTCTTCTTGAGCCTGACCTGAACATTTTCTAGCATTTGGTCGGGAATCTCCATTAGTGATGATGCTATCTCCTCCAAGATTAACTCTGCCGCTTCTTCCTTCCATATCAATACTCAAACCTCGTGAGATGCAGATGAATAGCCTAAATAAGATAGGAGTCCAGAGATATATCGTATACTTACATATCATAAATACAAGTACTTACTATAGCGTTATCCCTTACCCCGATCTTAACTCTAACTACTATGGATTATGTTTTCAAAAACCAATTTTAGCTAAAGTATTTCATAAACCATGCTCTGATACCAAGCTGTTACGTCCCCTATCTAAAGGCCTAAATCTAAGCGCTACAGATGCTGTAGTCATCTATAATATTAGCTTTCGGTGACTAAATACGGCTATGTTGATGGTATCAATAATATCAAAAGCACTTGAATATGAAATATGTAGGATCGATTTCACCCTAGAGGGGAGTGAATAGAGTGATGCTATTAATTTTAAAATTAATTGCGGAAGCTTACAAATAATTTCAACACAGATCACAGAATAATAGCAGCATAGAAAAATAGCAGAATAATAAAATGCAGAAATAGAACGATAAAGAATTTACCCAGCTTCGGCAAAACCCTGCCTATGTGCTGCCCCCAAGGTTTCTACTAGAAATTAGATAGTCAGACGCTTACACACGTAAACTCGCGACACCCACTATCGACTAAACCTAACTCTACGCTCAAAACCCTGCCACAACTCAGCCACTGAGTTGCGAATTCTCAAACTACGCCACGTAGTGTGTCCCCTAGTCACACGACTAGAAATTTCAAAGGTTCAAAAATTAAAATGCAAATTTAAAAAAAAATTAAATACAAAACCCTAATTTATAAAACTTAGCCCAAATAACAAGGTCGGCCCAAAATAAATTAGTGATGTTAATTCCCCTTTCTCCTTATTATTTCTTTGGCCCGACTCGTTTGTGAAAATGGTTGCTTCTTCATTCTCATTCGTTCCTCAAAAATTAGGGCTTTGTTTAATTCTTTGAAGCGGCCGCTTTCACTTGTAGATTGAATGTTGCTTTGTTTGCTTTCTCGATTTATTTCTCGGCTGCTTCAAATTGTCGAGTGCATTCAATTGGTTGAAGGATTGTACGTGAAATTCCTTTTTCGATTTTTACTTTTCTCGACTTTGATTCGAGTTGAATGTTTATGCTTTGTTTATTGAACTCGAAGAATTCTATGCCAATGATGATTATTGCAATTTATAGGAGTCCGATCTCCTTGAATTACGTTCGTCTGATTTGTTCATCGTTTTAGTTTCGGCCATTTGATATTGTTTTGATGCTTGAGATTTCACTGACTTTTTCAAGTTCGTATATTATGATACTTTCTTCCCATGGCTTTGATGTTTAACTCGGTAAATTATCTTGGCAACCACGATTTCGAATTTGACTTGTGCATACTTTGATTTCGGTCATTTTTTTTGGTTTCATGAATTTCTCATTGTACTGCTTCGGCCTTGTGAATTTCTGATGGCTCTGTTTGGAACTTGATTTCGTGACTGTTTTGGTTGACTTGTTCATTGACATGACTGTGGCGATTTCACTGTGACTCGGTATGCTTCCACGACTTCCATACTTACATTGTTCATCTCGACTTGGCTTGACTTTGTATATGCTATTCCATGACTTTGGCTTTGACTTGAGATCATAAAATAAAATCTGGTGGTAATGTCGAACTGTACCATCTATTCCATTATGATGGATTCTGTTTCTTCGTGCATCACTGAAACTCTTTGTATACAGTTGAGTTTTGTTCACTCAATTCATTGAAATTGATATTGTACTTCACTGTGTATATTTTTCTGCACTGTCCAGTTGAGTTGTTGCCGTTCCACTACTTTGGTTGACATTGTGTATATGATGTCTTGATTTTCATTTGGCTTCACTTGTGTACACTGTGTCATTTGAGTTGCTGTGTTGATCTTGCTTGCTACCTGGTCGACACTTGCAGTTTACCGTGTCAAGTCGTTGTCTTCATATTGTCACTATATCATGTTCGATACAGTTTGCATTTCAGTTGTTTGATTGACACACTTGAACTATACATTCCAGTCTGCACTCATCTTTACCACTGAACTATTTACTGACTTGAGTCATGTTGCATTAAGTTTGTCCGGTTCCTTTGTTGCTGTTATGTTGGTGGTTGTTGTTTGTTTTTATTGTTGCTGTGTCACTTGTATACTGAGCATTGCTGAGTCTTTGGATTTGTGCATCACCATACATCCGTTGCATCCATTTGTTTGTTTGCATATATCACTTGCTTGACCCTTGCATATGCTCTCTGTTTATTCTGGTCAATCATATATATGTTTGGTCGAAGCATTTGCTTTTTGAACTCTGTAGTATTGTCATCTTGAGATGTTTGCATATTTATGGTGCACTTGGTCATTCATTGGTCTGTTTGCATATTTGTGCATATTGAGTCTTGGTCTTTGATTGATTCATTTGTTTGGTACACATCCTTGCCCTGTTGCACTTGTGTACTTCGGTAAAAGTGTTAATTGCTCTATTTTATTTCCTTTTGGTCTATTGGCCTATTGGTTCATTGTGTACACTTCAAGTAGTCTTCATGTAGCTTGTTCTCTAGTTAAATTCATTGCTGAGTTGTTTCACTGGTGCATTGCCTTTATATCACAACAAACTGCATGTAACTTGATGTATATTGCATTGTGTCATTTGAGTTTGGCATTGTTTTGGTTTTCCTGTTCGCATGCTTGATGTCGTAGTCTGTACAACTGCCCTGTGTTAAATCCAGCTAATAGCTCGGGTTTGACCTTGTGCGCGTGTTGTGATTTTATTTGTATTGCATTTGAGTTGAACCCGGCTTTTCATTTGGGTTTGACCTGTGCTCACCTGTCCCTGTAAAATTATCAATTGTATATCGGTGTGCACGGCCTTGTGGGATGTACAGTGATACACTATGCATGTCACATTGTTCGTGTGTGATGAATTCAAATGTAAATGATGACGAACAACCCAAATAACTGAGGCAAATAATATTTTCAAAACCATATTTTATTTTACATTGCAAAAATATTTCTTTTTCAATTTTACTGCGTTAGTGTATATTTTTGCAGATTGCTCAGATGCTGGATTCTAACTGGAATGAAGTTGAAGATAAATACGAGTGTGAGTGATATGTAGTGAGATCAACTGTATATGTAAAATTGTGATGTAACTGAAATTGTATCAAAGTTGTCTAGTGAATAGTGAGAGCTTGAATTTGTACCATTCAAAATTGTAATAAATATTTGTTTGAATAAAATTTCTGTTTGAATTCAAATTCTGTGTTATTTAATTTTATTCAGCTAATATTTATTTAATCTGTGAAAAATAAAATAGTACATTAACAAATACATTTACACGAATATATATATATATATATATATATATGTTTATTATCATCAAACAAAAATCATATAATCGCATATTCAACAATCTCCCTCTTTTGATGATAAGAAACGTATATTTAAGATTTTGAATATGTTAAATATATTTGATCATTGATATGCTCTAATTGCTCCCCTATTTAAATGCTTCCTCTCTTCGCAAAGCTCCCCCTACAAATATGCATACAATTAAATAATATGCAAATGAGCCTAAATGCAAATGGAAAATATTTGACCTTTGCTTGATTTTATTTGACAAAATCTTAACTTTTCTCTCCCCCTTTTGTTATCAGCAAAAGAGTAATCGTGTTAGAGAAAATAGAGATAAAGTGATCGATATTAATCCAACATTAAAACTCAATTGAATATAAATATTAAATTTCAATAAAAAATCAAACAAAAATCATAAATATTTTGTTAGGCGCATATTCCACTTTTAGAATGATGGGAATGATGTCATCATATAAAACCATACAGTTGTGTTTATTTGTGGTATATTTATATCAGGAATTTGAATGTCTACTAACCATGCATAACCGTTTGGACTTTTAAATGAGATTAGTGGTATTCCAATTTTATTTAAAAAAAAATGAATTTAAGTATCTTCTAACCACACATAACCTTGAGGACTTTTAAATGGGATTAGAATCAACTTGTTTATTTTTAAAATCAACTTTTGATATGCGTTCCATACATGCATAACCGTGAGGACTTTTAAATGAGCATGGAAGCACATAACAAATTCCAAGTAATTCACCCATGCATAACCGTGAGGACTTTTAAATGAGAGTGAATACTTTGGTATTTATTTATTTTTATTTTTTTACTATAAATTTTTATTTTATTATTTTAAAAAAATGTAAAAATGAAAAAACGAACGATTCCTGTTTAAAGTACCACATATCGACAAACTATATAGAATTTTGATGAGTGATGGTCGTTAGAAATAAGATAGATATAGAGAAGGTTATGGAATTTTTACCAACAAAAAGTTTTATAACTCTTGTTTAAATTTCTAAAGAAATTTTCTAATTATACTTTCTCGAGTTATAATAAACGATCAATATCAACACTCATCACTTTTTCAATCACTATTTATCTTTTCGATAATTATTAGGGAATCAGATTAGTCAAAATAGTCATTTAAAATCAAATTCAAAAATAATTATGAAATTAATTTTTCAAAATGATTAATCTGAAAATATGGTCAAAAATGATTTTCTCGAGGAGGTTTTATAGGAAAATTTTCTGCTATTTGAAAATTGTTTGAAATGAAAAATATGCAGATATTTTCTTTGAAAAACAATGCAGTTACTAAATGTCTCAAAAATCACGTTCAACTAGTAATTTTTCTATCAACTAGATTACCAGTGTAATCTGCATCAGAATTTCTCTTTCACTCAAAATCATCATTAATTGAATTTGATCGACCAAACCATGAAGTGTGCAACAAAAATTTCAAACTCAATTTTAACAGCATTTTAAATGACATTCTTTTGAATTTGAATTGAAGCCGTGTAAATAATCAAAAACCGTGAATTTAGAGTTAGCCATATTATAACCAAATGTATTATCATCCAACAAAACACTATTTTTAATCCGAACTTATATATATGAAGTAATTCAAACAATCTAGAGATTTTTATAGTTTTTTTGGCATAAGAATATAATTGGCCAACTATTTTGAATAAGTCAGAATCAAAATCATCTTTTTTTCATCATCACATTATTGGCTGATTTTAATTTAGAATATGGTGCAGATTATCACTTTTTAATATATCGTTCAAATAAATATACCATTACCTGTTTTACCTTTACGATATTTTTCGTTGTTGCCCATTGTGATTCTGTCACCTTTGAACTAGGCTAAGGAACTTTGCTTTGTCGCCCATTGTGTTTCTGGAACAGCCAAAATCCAGAGAACACTATTGTTGTTTCTTAGCCTACCACCACACCTACACGGGAAAAGATTTATGTGACCTATTTGTTTTTATAGGTCCATGGTTGTTAGTGGCAGAATATTTAGAAAAATAATAGTGACCCAAAACTATTTATAGTTGTTCCTTTCGGCACCCAAATTTGTTTAACTTTGAGGGTTTTTATATTTGTGCCTTTTGGAACCCAAATCGGTATAGTTTTCACATGTTTGGGTCTATACCAACAATTATTGTTATTGTGTCCATATTTTCTACAAATTGTGCACATTGAATTTTCTTGATTAATCTTGTTTTCAATAATTTTAGATTGATTATATTCAAGTCCTTTTCTTACCGTATTAACAGTTTGCTTGCCTAATAGAATATTCAACGATTTTTCACTTTTTGAAAATTTATCTAAAGTCGTTGACAATTGTTGGACTTGTGTTTTAAGAGATTCATTTTCGTTTGACAATTGTGTGCACTTTTTAATAGAATTCTCTCTCCTAGTATTTTCACTCTCTTTTAAAATCAGAATTTCATTTTCAAGTGATTTTATATTGATTTTTGATTTTTTAATTTCATCTTCGAATGTTGGACACTTATCACACTTAGGGATCCTTCTTTGATAGTTTTCAACTAATTGGTCAAGTTGTTCATTTAATTCTATCAAAGTGTCTTTTTGTGATTCAAGTTTAGCATATTTTTCCCTAAGTCGTTCAAAACAGCCATTTACTTCGTGGAAATAAATAAGTAATTCAGAGTGAGTAAGTTTTGATACCTCGCTTGGTTCGTCATCGGCGCTATCGGTTATATTTCCATGAAGGCACTTATCTGCTTTCTTACTCTCACTGCTAGAACTTTGATTATCTTCATCACTTGTATTCCACGAGGCTGTAAAACTTTTCCTTTTTGATTTCTTTTTAAAGTCGCGTTGATTTTGAGGACAATTGGGCTTGATGTGTCCGGATTGGTTGCACTTGTGACAGATGATCTTCTGTTCTTCAGAGTAGTCTAGTGCTTTGGCTATTCTGCTTTTTGCTTTTTGAATTCGAGCTGAATTTCCATATTTGTAATTCCACTTTTTGAATTTCTTTATTAATAGCTCCAATTCTGTTGCTGCATCATCGTCGTCATCACTTTCAGTTGTTCCTTTGAGAGCTATTGATTTCTTTCGAGTATCTCCTACTTCACGCTCTTCCTTGAATTTCATTTCTAGCTCATAAGTGGTGAGATTTCCGATGAGTTCTTCGACTTTCATTTGTTTCAAATCTTTTGATTCTTGAATGGCAGTCACTTTGGCTTCAAAGCTTTATGGAAGGACTCTAAGGATTTTTCGGACTATCTCCAAATCTGTGCATGATTTTCCAAGAGCTTTTGATTTGTAAACGATATTGGAAAGTCGTCCGTGCATCTCTTTGACATTTTCTTCCTTCGCCATTGTGAAGTTCTCGTATTCGCTGCTTAGCATGGCAAGGCGAGATTCTTTGACTTGAGATGTTCCTTCGTGAGTCACTTCTAGTGTGTGCCATATTTCCTTCGCAGTTAGACAATGTGAGACACGATTAAATTCAAATTGATCTAATGAACAGATAATAGAATTCATAGCTTTAGCATTAGTATTTTGTAATTTATTTTCTAGTTCTGTCCATTGTTCCTTTGGTTATCTACTTCCTGATTATCTACATTTATAGTCGGTGTTATATAACCTGTCTCAACAATATTCCAAGCGTCAATGGTTTTTAGAAAAATTTCCATCCTATTTTTCCATTAAGCATATTCACCATTGAACATTGGTGGTCTAACTATAGATTGACCCTCAGAAAAAGCAGTATTAAAAGAAGCCATATTAAAAATTCAACTTTTTAAATTAAAAATTGGTTTTTGTAAAATCAAATTTTTAAAACAAAAACGGCTTTTGTTCCTAGCTCTGATACCACTTGTAGGATCGATTTCACCCTAGAGGGGGGTGAATAGGGTGATGCTCTTAATTATAAAAATTAATTGCGGAAGCTTATAAATAATTTCAACACAGATCACAGAATAATAGCAGCACAGAAAAATAGCAGAATAATAAAATGCAGAAATAGAACGACACAGAATTTACCCAGCTTAAGCAAAACCCTGCCTACGTGTTGCCCCCAAGGTTTCTACTAAAAATTATATAGTCAGACGCTTACACACATAAACTCGCGACACCCGCTATCGACTAAACCTAACTCTACGCTCAAAACCCTGCCACAACTCAGCCACTAAGTTGCGAATTCTCAAACTACGCCACGTAGTTTGTCCCCTAGTCACACGACTAGAAATTTCAAAGGTTTAAAAATTAAAATGCAAATTTAAAACAATTTTAAATACAAAACCCTAATTTACAAAACTAAGCCCAAATAACAAGGTCGGCCCAAAATAAATTAGTGATGTTAATTCCCCTTTCTCCTTATTATTTCTTTGGCCCGACTCGTCTGTGAAAATGGTTGCTTCTTCATTCTTGTTCGTTCCTAAAAAATTAGGGCTTTGTTTAATTCTTTGAAGCGGCCGCTTTCACTTGTAGATTGAATGTTGCTTTGTTTGCTTTCTTCGATTGATTTCTCGGCTGCTTCAAATTGTCGAGTGCATTCAATTGGTTGAAGGATTGGTACGTGAAATTCCTTTTTCGATTTATACTTTTCTCGACTTTGATTCGAGTTGAATGTTTATGCTTTGTTGCTTGAACTCGAATAATTCCATGCCGATGATGATTATTGCAATTTATAGGAGTCTGATCTCCTTGAATTACGTTCGTTTGATTTGTTCATCGTTTTAGTTTCGTCCATTTGATATTGTTTTGATGCTTGAGATTTCACTGTCTTTTTCAAGTTCGTATATTATGATACTTGCTTCCCACGGCTTTGACGTTTAACTCGGTCAATTATCTTGGCAACCACGATTTCGAATTTGACTTGTTCATACTTTGATTTCGGTCATTTTTTTTTGGTTTCATGAATTTCTCGTTGTACTGCTTCGGCCTTGTGAATTTCTGATGGCTCTGTTTGGAACTTGATTTCGTGACTATTTTGGTTGACTTGTTCATTGACATGACTGTGGCGATTTCACTGTGACTTCGGTATGCTTCCACGACTTCCATACTTACATTGTTCATCTCGACTTGGCTTGACTTTGTATATGCTATTCCATGACTTTGGCTTTGACTTGAGATCATAAAATAAAATCTAGTGGTAATGTCGAACTATACCATCTATTCCATTATGATGGATTCTATTTCTTCGTGCATCACTGAAACTCTTTGTATACAGTTGCGTTTTGTTCACTCAATTCATTGAAATTGATATTGTACTTCACTGTGTATATTTGTCTGCACTGTCTATTTGAGTTGTTGTCGTTCCACTACTTTGGTTGACATTGTGTATATGATGTCTTGATTTTCATTTGGCTTCACTTGTGTACACTGTGTCATTTGAGTTGTTGTGTTGATCTTGCTTGCTACCTGGTCGACACTTGCAGTTTACTGTGTCAAGTTGCTGTCTTCGTATTGTCACTATATCATGTTCGATACAGTTTGCATTTCGGTTATTTGATTGACACACTTGAACTATGCATTCGAGTCTGCACTCATCTTTACCACTGAACTATTTACTGACTTGAGTCATGTTGCATTAAGTTTGTCTGGTTCCTTTGTTGCTGTTATGTTGGTGGTTGTTGTTTGTTTTTATTGTTGTTGTGTCACTTGTATACTGAGCATTGCTGAGTCTTTGGATTTGTGCATCACCATACATCTGTTGCATCCATTTCTTTGTTTGCATATATCACTTGCTTGACCCTTGCATATGCTCCCTGTTTATTCTAGTCAATCATATATATGTTTGGTCGAAGCATTTGCTGTTTGAACTCTGTAGTATTGTCATCTTGAGATGTTTTCATATTTCTGGTGCACTTGGTCATTCATTGGTCTGTTTGCACATTTGTGCATATTGAGTCTCGGTCTTTGATTGATTCATTTGTTTGGTACACATCCTTGACATGTTGCACTTGTGTACTTCGGTAAAAGTGTTAATTGCTCTGTTGTATTTCCTTTTGGTCTACTGGTCTGTTGCTTCATTGTGTACACTTCAAGTAGTCTTCATGTAGCTTGTTCTCTGGTTAGATTCATTGCTGAGTTGTTTCACTTGTGCATTGCCTTTGTATCACGGCAAACTGCATGTAACTTGATGCATATTGCATTGTGTCATTTGAGTTTGGCATTGTTTTGGTTTTCCTGTTCGCATGCTTGATGTCGTAGTCTGTACAACTGCCCTGTGTTGAATCCAGCTAATAGCTCGGGTTTGACCTTGTGCGGGTGTTGTGATTTTATTTGTATTGCATTTGAGTTGAACCCGGCTTTTCATTTGGGTTTGACCTGTGCTCACCTGTCCCTGTAACATTATCAAGTGTATATCGATGTGCACGGCCTTGTGGCTTGTACAGTGATACACTGTGCATGTCACATTGTTCGTGTGTAAATGCTGACGAACAACCCAAATAACTAAGGCAAATAATATTTTCAAAACCATATTTTATTTTATGTTGCAAAAATATTTCTTTTTCAATTTTACTGCGTTAGTGTATATTTTTGCAGATTGCTCAGATGCTGGATTCTAACTGGAATGAAGTTGAAGATAAATACGAGTGTGAGTGATATGTAGTGAGATCAACTGTATATGTAAAATTGTGATGTAATTGAATTTGTATCAAAGTTATATAGTGAGAGCTTGAATTTGTACCATTCAAAATTGTAATAAATATTTGTTTGAATAAAATTTCTATTTGAATTCAAATTCTGTGTTATTTAATTTTATTCAGCAAATATTTATTTGATCTGTGAAAAATAAAATAGTACATTAACAAATACATTTACACGAATATATATGTTTATTATCATCAAACAAAAATCATATAATCGCATATTCAACAAAATAAAACACATATTTTAAAAACAAATTTTACTTCATTACTTTTCAAAATCAAATGTTTCACATTCCCAACACATAATCTCAAATTCAATCCTAGGTAGATAAAATATACTTATTGCAAATACACCAATGGTATACGAAAATACCCACTTGGATGATCAGAGTTATAAAGTCATAATAGACTTAATAAAAAACGCAACGTAAATACATCAAAACATAAAACAAGAACCGCAACTCCTAACTAGCTATCCATTTACCTCCTACAAGCCTCTGGTTGCCTTATTCATCATCCTACTAAAACCTAAAAAGACGTTAATCCCTCAGCCTGCTCAAATTAATTTGGAGCACATTAGATTTTAAGGGAAAAACATAAATTTCGGGTCAGACATAAAGCCTAGTGTAAATATATTATACATCCCGGTTTAATATGTTAAGTGAGACCACGCCGCTTAGCGGAACGTGTTTCCTCTCACTAACATCCTTTTAAAACATATCTTTGCAAAGCCTTTTCCTGCAACCAAAACTGGTTAAATACTGTAAAAAATCGTTATGTAAACATACCTATGCAGTTAATGCGCTCGACAGATTCAATATGGTGGAGGTGCAAAAAGTTATAGCGGGATAGAGCGAAGATATAGCGGGATATAGCGGATGACTCTAAAATAGCATATAAAACTCGTACTTAATGTTTTTACAAATATATAAATGGTAATTAAGTGAAAAATTAACATTGAATTGAACTATAATTATTACATAAATAATTCTAAATAAAAATATGTGCGAATGTATTGTAAATAAACGTGAAACTATTATATATAACATAATTGAATTTAGTAGAATATTAGAGTATTTTCATTTCTAAAAATATATTAAAAATTCAATTGAAAAAATTAATTTTATAATGTATAAATGTCATTTTTCAATTCATTACTTTTAAAGAAGATATAGCGGAAATATTGGAATTTCGCGGGAATAACGGGATATAGCGAAAATAGCGAGCTTAAAGCGGAAATGTTATATTTGGGGCTATATGGAAAAATCATAGTGGCAGAAATCTGCTATGAGATATAGCACAGTTATAGCAGGGCATTAACTACACAGAAACATACATAGATTTCAAGTAATAATGAACAATCTGTTCAAACTCATAAGTTTTGTTTGGATAACTTTTAACCTTTGGATGACTCGGGCCTACCAGAAAATATAATCAAAATTAATCTAACACCTGTTGAATATTCTTCTTCTGGATTATCTACCCTTTACTATCTGTTAAACAATTCAGTTTTGGACGGTCTGTCCTTAACTATCTATTAAATACTTTTCTTCTGGATGGTCTGTTGCTAACTTAATCATCTCCCAGGTCTTCTTGATCCTAGTGGTTTTTCAGGCTCATAAATAACCGATCTATATACAAACATATATCCCTTTCGGTGTGTAATTATACTTTTCGTCTACCTATGACAAAGCCCTACACACTGGAATTTTGGACAATAATTAACTGGGGCTAATAGCTAATGTATTGGGCGCGACCCCATACTAATCCCACCTGGTATTTTAATATCTGAGTCATTATCGCTTAAAGATCCCCTCCCATAACTTTCCTTGAAACATTTTCAAAATGATTTAGAACCTTCAAATCAAACTTAGAGAAAGAAAAGTATATAAACTTTATACTTTACTCAAAATCATATTATCATGTTATATATATCTACTTCACTCAAATTTTAGTTGATGAAAGCATTTAACCATTTGAAACTTCTTCTTTCTAAATCTTTGAAAGTACCTCTTTCCATAACCAAGTGAAACCCTATTAATTCTATAGGCCAATAAGCCAAAGCCTTACCTTTTGAAACTATTCATCAAACCTTTCGAAACCATTCGAAACTATTCATCAAAACTTTCAAAACCATTAAAAAGTAAACCTTTCAAAAACAATAGAACTTTGGACATCCTTCTTTAAAATCATTCTAAAATATTGCCATAGAAAATCCTTAGAAAACCTTCCATCTCAACCTTTCGAAACCATTGAATTAAAACCTTTAGAAATCATTGAATTCAAACCTTTCAAAACCAATGAACTAAAACCTTTCGAAATCATTCAAAGAAAACCTTTCAAAAACTTACTGGGTTCAATTTAAAACAAGTGGAAATCTACTTTTAAAACCTTTCAACTCCATTGAAAGCAACCTTTTGACTTCGTTGAAAGCTCTTCTTTGAAAGCTTTAAACATATCATTTAAAACATTTGGCCTCTCCCTTTAAAACAACTCCTTCGAAAACTTTGGGTTATATTTTAATTTATAAAACAAGGGTGAATCACCTAAGTCAAAAGCTTTCTTTCGAAAGCATGGAGAAGCTGCTGGTTTTAAAAAAAAGTAAACCTTTCATCTTTATCGAAAGTTTCAAAATAAAACAAAGCAGCGGTAATCTTTCGACATTGTCACAAGGTCCAAAAAAAAATGACAGTAAAAGTCAAAAGGTTTAAAACCTTTATTTTAATTCTTTTTGAAAGAAAAGTAGGTGGAAGCTTTTGGTTTATAAAAAAAACGTACTCTAACCTCTTTGGCAACCAATCTTTCGACTAAGAACCTTTCAACCATGTCCAATTCATCGCATACCAAGATACTTGACACCATATGCATTGGACTTTGACCTTGGCGAAAGCTAGAACCTTTTGACTTAGTCGAGAGGTTTGGGTCAGAAGGTCTGATGCCAAAATTGGCTGAAACGTGTTAAAAGTATAACTTTGTTTTTAAATTAAAAGGATAACTTTTCAATCAACCGGCCTTTGGTTATCAAATTCTCATTGGTTAACAAATTCTTTTCAGAAATATGCTGCCACTATTTTCAAAATTAAATAATAATGTGATTTAATAAAATGCCCATTCTCCTTAATTAAATATATAAAACATTTAAGTCCCATACCTTGAATAATTTTATATATTCATTAAAATAGTTAGAAAAAAATCTGGAAAAATTCCAAAAAATCAATTTTAATATGTTGCCTAACATATACAAATTTCAAACCTAATAATCATTATTTTAGCCGTAAATAATTTATAACCCAATAAATCATTTTCTTCACCAAAAAATTAATATAAAATCCACATTAATTCATAAAATTATGAAAATTGAAATCCATTTCTAAACTATCATTTCTGATCTATATTTTAATTTTTAAGGCATTTGGGTGTCATCCAATAAGGTTATCATTCAAACATATCATGAAAACTAGTATGAATATGCATAATTCACCAACAAACATATATATAATTTTAATCATCAAAACATGGCATATACTTGTAAAAAAATTCAAATCTAATTAAAAAACCAAAATCCATATGAAAATGGGATGTAGTAATTATTCGCCTTAGCATTGATATTAAAAGATGTGAGATTTGATGTTGATTTAGTTGATTATCTTCCTTCTCTGGAATCCTAGCATTAGTCTTTTCTTGAGAACAATAATAGTAGCAGGCCTTAGATGTTTTAGTTTGCTAGAATGAAAATGAACGTGAGTTCTATTTTCTAAGGGTTTAGGGTATAGGCCTTTCTTATTTCTCATGTTACCCTTACTCATTTCCCAACACCTTTGTTTTGGGTTGTTGTAATTTGCATACTAACATGGCACGACCATCCTTGGCTTAATCAAAGCCCAATCTATTAATCCTCACATTATTTCATTTAATTTAGCTAGTCAAATATCCTAAATAAAGTTTGAAAATATGAGGTGTTACAGTAATGTTGTTAAAAAATAATGTTTAAAATTTCATTATTGTTAAAAATTGAATTTTTAAGCAGTATATGATAGATTTATTGAAATAAAGGAATTTATAATTTAAAATTACATGCAAAATTTAGATGTAAGGTAGAGAATTTCTAACCACATATTCTTGTAAGAATTATTTCCCTAACTCGGTAATAACAGTAAGTGATACATGTGTTTTTTATATGGATGAAAAAAATGAATTTTCCATTTCTATTAGTTTGAATATTTTATATATAACTTTAAGGATTTATAATGAAATAACAAATATTACGTAATAGAATATATTTAAATATTTTAAATCGAAGATCAACTTATCTAATTAAATATGAATCTTAGAAACTAGAGAAAATTGTATGTAATTATAGTTGAGAAGAACATCTTACGATCAACTTATATGCACATGAACTTTTATTCATTATCTGAGATTTCAATTAGTAAACCTTTTTTTAACTTTGTAGTCAATCATAAATTTTAAGTTGTTGTATGAGTGTCATTTTTACAACTTTAATATTTGTCATCTTTACAATTTTAATATTTGCAACAAAAAAAAAACTGTAGCATTAGTTTGAGTTATGCATTAGGTAAGTTTTAATGTCATATTAAAAATAAGAATATCTATATAACCTAATTTTTATTAGAGTAATCTGTGCTTCTACATTTCAGTGTTGTAAAATATAAACCTATCCTTTAAATGTTGTAAAAAAAGGAAAATTTTGTAATGCAATATTTGCTATTTTTCTTAGATAAATTAATTATAAGCTAAAAAAATATTACTGTTTGCGTTCACATTTTATGTTATGCAATTTACATATCTTTATATCTGAATAAAAATAATAATTTTATCATCTTTGCTTATATGTATAAGCATTGTATACATATTTAATCGATATATTTTAAGATTTATTAGATGGACTAATAAATATTAGTTAATTGTATTTATTTGAATGATTTAAAATAAAGATGACATAATTAATTAAATACATATATATGAGTAAAAATATTAGGAGAGAATTAAGAAGGGTTTGTAAGTAACTATGAAAATTTAAAACATAGGTGTTTAAAGCTAAAAATATTTTTTTTCTTCCAGTGTTATGCACGATAACTTCATCAAGATAAATGAATTATAAAATAAATTTGTTATTATTGTTGGTGTATATAACTTATGCTATGTTATTTGGATATCTTTGTATGCAAATGAAATTTTTTACCAGTTTCTTGATGCTACTATGGTATACCATTGAAATCGTTCATATTTTAGAATTTACATGACCTATCAAATAATAGTTAACTCGGTTTATCAAACGGTTTAAATTTTGAATTACGTAATTAATTTAAAGGTATATACTTAAATATAAAATATTAAAAGAGAACTAAAAGGCATTTGTGAATAATTATAGAAAATTTTAAAAGTATGTATTTGATTATAAATTGGCATTAGATGTTTAGTAAAGAAAAATGATAAATTATAAAAAATTTAAAAGTAAAATATCTAGAGAGTATCAAGGAGAGTAAAGAAAGCTCCTACAATTAACAAGAGAGCTTGAATTTCTTCTGCTTTGCTATTATTTTATAGATTTGTGATATGTTACTGAAACAGAAAACATTTGGTATAGGTGAAATGTAGACTTGGTAGAAAAATGTATTAAGTTGGAATAATGCATTAGTTAAGGGTAAGGCTATACGATCCCTGCTTGGAACATAGAATAATGATCATGCATGATAGTTTGTATAACAAACACAAACTGAATTTGCAAAAAAAAAAAAAAAATGAACACAACTACTGAACCAAGGTTGTATATTTAATGATCAATAAAACCGCACAAGGATTGGGATATCACATCATAAGGGAGAGAATCTAAAAAAAAGTTGCATGTTGAGATTGTTCCAATTAAGAACAAAAAACCTATCGGAATATGTTACAACTCACATTTTTATTTAGTGGATATTAAATAATTAATCTAAATATTAAATCTTTAACTAACGGAATGTCCAAAATACTCGACTTTTGAAGAAGAATGAATTAAGACTTAAGATCCTTGCCATCATAAGAAAAATGAGGATAAGCTTGCGGCGTTGGAGTTGACAAGTTTAGAGGTGGATAGTGATTTTTTTTGATGAAATGAATTTGGGACTAAACTCAATAGGTATCTTGTAATTTGGCTAATCCTTCATTCATTTTTCATTCCACGACACATTTCATTTCCATTTCCCAACTACTTTCATAATCATTCATTAAGCCTAATCCCTAGATCTTCTAATCCAAGCTTGAATGAATTCCTATAAATTCACTACAATTATTCACATCTCATTTCGCAATAAACCTTTCAATAGATGGCAAGAAGTGGAGTTTGGAGCTTCATCTCAAATTTCAAGAGAGCTAAAATTTAGGTTTTAGTGATTAGCGGCTTGATGTGGTGAAGAAGAGGCGAGTGAGATGATTCTCTAACTATATTTACTTGTTTAACTTCATGGATTTATTTATTTATTTATAATTATGAAGTTGTATGATGTAATTTAGAGAATGCTATGTGATTATTTGAGCTTATGTTTATGTTGTAAACGTGAATATTTCTAAACAATATTTAATTATGACCTTAATGATGATTTTTGGAAAAGTTAGCAAGCTTAGAAATTGATTTGGGATTAATCAAATAATGATGTGTGATGTTATGTGTAGATTTTGGCAAATTAAGTAACATAATGATGTACATATCATTAGTTAGTAATCATTAAACCATTTGAATAAGTTTTGAAAAAGTTAGTAAGCTAATTAATTGAGTTTTGAGCCCTATACTTATCACTAAAGTGATTGGAGGCATAATAAAGCTTAATTAGTATTTATAAATATTATTTAAGTGAAGAAATGATTTTATGAGATAATGGAATATTTTATTAAAGGGTTTCAAAAATGATTAAGAGACTATTATTATTGAAGCTCGAAACGTTGTTACTAAAGTATAGCTGTGTTTGCATATGCATGTATATAAATGTGCATAAGTAGGAGCATTAACACACGTGTAACATCACATGGGGGCAAGAAGGCCAATTGAGTACGTTTGAGCGTATCATAGGAGCCCAGTTGAGAAAAAAAAGATAAGGATTCAAACCCTCAATAGTAGCAAAACCATACCGATTTTTAAGACCATAGTTATCAACCATCGGTCATAAAATCTACGTGCAAAAGATTCGGCTTCTTATCGAAATCGATTTTGAATGTATGTATATGCATGTGTGTGTGTATAAGAAATCACTTTCAAAACATCAACCAATGGACTTTGTGAGAGGACAGATGTAGTAAAGATGGACTAGAGGAGTTAAGCGACTAATCGGATAGAACTGTGGAGAAGACAGAATAAGAAATGATGATCGACATGCCAAAAAACACTTGCTACCTAAGCTTACTGCTTAAATGCAGTTACGATTGACCATAAGTGAAAACATCGAACAGAGGGTTCCTAGCCTGGGCACTAAACCAAGCGCGACAACCCGATATCGGGAATTATATAATTAAGAATTAAATAATAAGGTTTGAATAATCGTATTACTTTTAAATTAATAAATACAGAATTATAGTGAATAATTGAGAAATAGGATAAAAAGTATATATTTTATTAGCTGAAAAAAATCTAATCAATGACCATTTGAATATTTAATTGCTATAAATGATGAATTCTTTTGATTAGAAGAAAGATGATTAACTAAATAAGAATAATAAATGAAATAAATAAGAATAGAAAGTTATTCTTATAAAAGAAAGTAGATTTTAATTAATAAACGAAATTGAAATAGTTTTATATAAAAAAATTAAATAGATATTTAAAGCAAATAATAAAGATAATTGAATTGAAATTGAAGTGAATAGTTTTATAATATGATGCGAATAATGTAGTTTAGGATTAGAAAAGTTGAAAATAATTTTAATTGATTAATTAGCAGGTTAGAAATATGTAAAGATGATTTTTATAAAAGGGAAAATGGAAAGAGAGTAGGAAAAGAATCAAAAGTTAACTAAGCTCATATTTAATTAACCTAAATCCAAATATAATTAACCTAATATTAAATAATCCTAAACCCGCGTTTTCTAAATTCTAGAGATTTCACCTCAATTTTTATGTATACGGTTCATGCACATGAAATTAGGAGGAAACCTAATTATTTATGTTCATACTATCATTGATTTTGGGTATTAGATGTATATAAATAAAATAGAATAAAAATATATTATAAATAAATATGAATAAAATATAGATAAATGAATTTATAATAATATAAGTAAAATACTATTGAATATAAATTGAACCTTATTTGAAATTAATAATGTTATAAGATAATGATATCATATAAATTTAATATGCAAATATATTTGGGAATTCAATATATATAATATAATATAATGTTAGAAAATTTTAAGTAAAAATATCTAAAATATATTTATATTGAAAATGTTATAAATCTACTTTATTTTAAAATATAAAACAAGGAAGTGTAATAAAAAAATATTTTAATTATTTAAAAATTAATTTCTAAATTAAAAATTCTAAAGATATTAATAAGGTTAAAATAAAACATAATATTCATAAATCATATATAATATAGGGATATGTTGTGCTACAATGAATTTGTAATAAAGGGAGTTATAATACCGTCTGGTATACGTTCTTTTGGTGATATTTCTCCTATTATCCTTAGGACTTGATGCATAGATGTGGTGGAGATTGAGTGCAATTTATAAGAATTGAATAAACGATTGAGTATCACATGATGATATGGGATGCCACTGTGATATTTATTCAATTATTCATTGTAAATAGATGGTGCTCAAGTGACGGGATAGTGAGATCGAGATAAAGTTTACGTGAAGTGAGCTAGGTTTTTTGCCTATATTATAGATATTGTGTGTCGTCTATCATGATGTATTCCTTTTATTTTTGTTGGAGAGGACCAAATTAGGCTTTTATCCACCTTAGCGGCCTGATCGTGGGGTCGTGCCCCAGATCCATGATACCTTATATTTATATAACCCTATGTTGTCGCTGTGTTCATTTTCCCCTATGTCTCTTAGGCCAATAGTCTGTTACCTATAGGGGAATATGCAGGGTTGTGACTAGGGCTTTACGTAGATGAGCAACCGGTGGATACATGTCATGATGACCGTTGATGTAACCATAGTCTGTAGAGTTTGCATGACTCTGGGTTGGATCTATGTTACCATTTTGATGTATGGTTCTAACGCAGTGATGATAGGCATATACTATTTATACCCTCACGTGGATATGGTTATGGGCTAGGAGAGCAACACATATAAATATTACTCTACCTAGGACCTTGTGCCCATCATACAGTCATCACCCGTCACTGGTTATTGTGATATATAAATATATATGTATGTATGTATGTATGTATGTATGTATGTATGTATGTATGCATGCATGTATGTATGTGTAATAATGAGTACCTAGACACACACACACACACACACATATATATATATATATAATTGCTTATGATTGAAGGATTCTCTACATACATTCACTTGTTTTTGAAATATAGGATTATACTGTAAAACATATCATCTTAATAATAATACACATCTATATACCTTTTTAATGACCTGTTAATATATCACACTTATGATCATTATCGATATATCACTATAGGCATAGTATGACCCACCTGTTATTATAGTTTTCGTTCCAGGATTCCAAGGTATTTCAGGTGCATGCATGCAGTAGATTCTATGGACTTGTGGACTTTTTGGAGGCTAGTAATTACATTATGATGATATATTCCATTGTGTATTTTGTAGCCTCACTGTGTATGTAGATATATACTATGATATAATGTAGTGATGTATGTATGATGTGGGTCAGCGTCTATCATTTTGTAATCCACTGGACTATGCATGTGATATATATATATATATATATATATTATGTTTTATCTATTACATTCTGACTTTGTGTATTCTATTTATATTCTATAATTACGTATTGTTCTGTCCTAAAAGCACATGAGTTTACTTCCTTGTACTTAGACCTTGTACATCTATAGAATGTATTATATGTCAAGAAATATGTACCGGTGTTAGTCCAAAGAAATATTCACTTATGTACTCCATGTATCCTCATTCTCCATATTATGTTATAGTATTAGTTCTTAATACTCTTGTATAATATGGGTATAGAAGTGGGATGTTTCATTAAGACAGGGAGCAAGTAAAGGGCTTATGTCCCTAGTTTGGATGGGCTATGGCTTTTTTCGAGGAGGCTTTGGGATACCAGGGAAAGTGGAATGCAAGATGAAGCACGAAATTCCAATGCAAAAGTAAAGTAATGTATATGCGATCAGTAATAGTTGATAAGGCATTTAAGAACGTGGTCGAGGACATGATCAAGGCGAGGGACATGGGTTATGGCATATTCTTACATGGGAATAGTGGAAGATCAAGATAACAATTGAAGAATGATTGAATATGAGATCGATACACTGATCTGTCACACAGTCATGTACGATAAGCATGTACGATTGAGAGGAGCACGTGACAGTTGGTATTGGTTCTAGATTTATGCAGATGTACAAACACGAGACGACAAGTGATTGACAAAAGATCGAGCAGATGTGTAGACTGACGGTTAGAATATATTTCATGGTTTGTCGTATTGTTGTGCTTGGGAGATCTGTTAGGCCGGCGCAAGTGCACAACTAGAGAGTCATGGAGGGACGCTATGATTCAATGCACTATTATGCTTGAGAGATCCATTGGGGTCGATGTAAGCGCACAACGAAAGAGTCATGGAGAGGGTGACTAGATTCGAGTCGTAGAATGATTCCAGAGCTACGCATACATTTATACTTTCGTTTTACAATTTCAGGCCAAGCCTTTGGGAGGGTCTGGAAAAGCACTTAAGGAATAGTTGTATCAAATAGCGGTAGCGTAGATATTAATTCTACGGAGCATTGTAGTGAATGGGATTTTTGTTAGTTCCAGGAGAGCGGTCTAGATATGTATGGGTCACCTATGTGGCAATGAGTTTGTATGAGGATGCTGAGTTCTATTTGCGGACTCTCAAAGGTTAAGAATGCATATTGAGCCAATGATCACACTAAAGGAACCAGCCAGTTGGAAGCAGTAAAAATAAATATATTTCCAAAAAGTTCTTGTTTGGATCTTAGTGCCCTTATGAAGTCTATAAAGGTTATATTAGATCCAATCTAGTTTTAAATAAAATCATATTTTATTTAATTCATTATATAAATTGTCAACTAAGCGTGTTAACATTTCAACTAAATGTTTTATTGTGAATGCATCAATATACATTCAAACATATAAGAACATAAATAAACTAATATAAATATGCATATGTATACATATATACATACACACACATCTAGATATTGGGATTCATATCTATTATGTGTGTATGTATTATATTTACACATACATGTTACATTCTCACATGCGTCTCGGGAATATAAATGTCTAGGCATATATACGTATGTTACTGAATATATGTATATGTTTGTATACACATATTGACAATGTCATATACATATATATAGTTTAGACATATATATATGTATATGTATATATGTAATTTTTAGCCACTTATTTCATATTTACATATATAAAAGTGGAAAATAATTCATATAAAGTAGATAATTAACATAAGAATAAATTAGAAGAGTGAAGATGGAAAGGTAATTTATGTTGCAATTAAATCTAATCAAATATAAGTTAAAAAAGGAAATAATCCTGTAGTGTATTTCTACTTTACTTTTCTTTCACAAGCAACAATTCAACAATTACCTTTCCATGTCCTATCCGTGTGAGCTCTATTATAGGGATTCATGTCTCTATTGCTTATTCTGATATCACTCATGTCCTATCTGTGTAGAAGTTGGCGGAGATTACTAACTGTTCGAGCATTAGCTTTGAAACAACCTTCCTTATTTTTTTTTAAAATTAGTTTATATATACATGAGGTGATTTTTTTTAATAGAATTAAAAGAATCTGTCCAATTCTCCTTACCGTAACAACCTTCTTAAAATTGTTTTCTTAAATTTCAATCAATTCATTTAATCGATTCCCTCCCCTCTACATTATATGGTTGGTCCTAGCATATTCTTAATGTGCTAATTTTCTATATAATTTTTCTTATGTAATTATTTTATCATTTAAACCTTGTTTAAAATTATATTGATATTGTATATAGATACACACTAATATAACTTTTAAATACGCATTTAAATCATTACCAACAACATTCAAAACATCAAATAAATTAGAAATAATTAATATTTTGTAAATATTAATAAATTTAATCAATTCATAACATTTAACAAATTAATTAAATCATGTGGTTTTCGAAGAAACTACAAATGCGGTTGTGCAAGTCAAAGGTATGAATTCAGCCGGCGATTAAAATTGAATAGTTTCAAATATCAACGTTCACACGTCATCTTAATTAGTGGTGTAACGGTTTGGCCAAATTCATCGTTTATAGATAATTTCGATAAAATCAAATTTCACAAACATTTAAGCGGTACCTTTTAGTAATGATAATTTACACTAATTCTCTTCGTCAAATATTATATCACATTAGGACTTATGAAATTTGATTTCGGTCAAGCCTCCAACATCATCCACATTCAACTTTGTAATTCCAAATATAAAATCTATGGTTCAACAATAATATTAAATATTAACCATACTTTTTTGGCCTAAGACTTTGATTTTGAGTTGACTACAATTGACTATGATATTAATCCCATATAATTAAGGAGATGAATTCTCTACTGAATAGTGTTTCACTTTCAATGCTATAACTCAGACCCAACTATAATTGTTCGTTGGACGTTATACCACGATTTAAGTATAATCAAAGTGGAGTGTCCATATGTTGAAATTCCACGGTACTCTCAAGTTAAAGGAGCTATGTAACATCGTCACTTCGAGATTGTTTGTTTGACTTTAGTTAAATCAACCAACATAGAACTCTCGGGTGAGTCATTATATTTTTTTTTAATAGTTTCCAGTACGTAATCCCTTGGTGCTCCTCGTAGCCATGAGTAGTACACTGCTCAACATTCAGAGAGTGTACTCAAGTCTCGAAGGATGTACCTATATCCAGTCTCGACGCATCTTGACTAGGAATATTTAAAATGATATGTTTATTTTATTATGATAAACCACTCATGATTACAATAAATTGTAACTATTATCACAAAACATAACATTTATGGATTTTTTATATTAAATATACTTTAATTAAATAAATAATTAATATATCATATTATATCAAATATATAATAGAGAGAAAACACCATTTTTTTTGAAAAAAATTGGTTATCGAGCTAGATATATGTAACAAATTACATAATTGCCCATAGGGCATAACCCTAAGTCTAGTGTAGTGGCTCCATTGATATTTCATTCAGTACAGGATGATGGTAGATATCAGTTATTTGGACTTATCGTATAACAGTGATTCATAAGTTTGTACAATCGATCATTTGGACTTATGGTTACATAGGAAGAACTGTTATATTACTTACGATAGTGGGTGTTGGCATTGCCAGATCTCGGGAGTTATCACTCTCCTTACACTAGTTAACATGAGTATTATGGCAGGCATATAAGCTTTTCTAGTAGTGGTATTACTAGGATGTGCCGACTTATTGGTTACAAGAGAAGAGTAGCAAAACACTCCATATTTTGGAGTGTCATAATATGTGAAACTAATTAAATTACATTATGAGATGATGATTATATTATGTAGGATAGAATTAACCATAGAGAGGGTGAATATGATTTATAATCATTCATAGAATAATTAAAATTGTAGCATGGAAAATAATAGAGTAAATACAGAAATAAAATCGAGATACAAGTTTACGCTGCTTCGGCAAAATATGCCTACTACTGTCGCTAAGGTTTCTGTCAAAATTACACAATTGAAGCTTACAGACCCTAAAAATTTACGACCCTCGCTAACCCATTTGTTCTAACCCTACGATCAAATCCCAACGCAAATCCCAAGTTGCAACTTCTTAAATTAGGCCCGTAGTTCATAACTAGTTGAAAACTAGAGTTTTACACAGTTTTAAAAACAAAATACAGTTAAAAAGTAAAATGAATCCCTAAATATAATTAATCCCAAACAAAGATAAACCAAGCCGCCTAATAAAAATAGGAAGATAATTCTTTTGAGCCAGTTCTTTTCTTCCAAGCCGATTTCCCTTTTGTCTTCGTTCTGATTTAGGTTTCCAAATCGAAAGCCACCGCTTTGAAATTCTTGTTCGAATCACTCTCCTTCTTCTCTGATGCTCGTGTTCTTTAATTTGCAGTGATTGAAAGATGCGATTGCTTTCCTAGTCAAGTATATCTAATAAGGTATTTGGTAAGATTTTTTGCCCTTTTCGATTTGTATTGTTCTCGACTTCCTCTCAAAATGCCAATGATGATTTGGGTTTAAGTATGAATTTGATTCCATGTATTTTAAATATTTTTGGCTTTGATTTTCCAGTTTGAAATTTTCAACTTGATGTGCTTGACCGTTGATTTTCTGAGAATTGTTTGATGCTTTTTGACGAGTTCAAGTTATGATATATATTATGATATATTCGAATATGAGTTGATTTGAACCTCGATTGAAATTAATTTTGGCCTTGACTTTTTCTGAGATTCTGATTTTTGCCTTGTTTATTCTGTGCCATTGCTGCTTTTCACGGTTGTCTATGTTAGCCTTGTTGCTCTTCCACGATATGATGTTGAGCTGTCTGAATAGCTGAAACATTCATGTGTGTGTGACTTGCCAATGTGTGTTTCTACCTGATTATGTGTGTACTAATGCCTTGTATTTTATGGTTTACCTTTTTGTGCCTGAATCTTGTAACTGATACTTGTTCCCTTGCTTGCTATATATATTGAGTTCTTGAAAGCTTGTACATCTGAGTCCATTTGCCTGTGTGCATTGCTCAATTTTGATACTGTATGTGCATAGATGTATGTGTGTTCTATGTGCACTTGTTCACTCTCACAGTTGTATTCTGACCCTCTGTGTACACCATGTATGCATGTCCATATCTTGTCTACCTACTTGGTTTTTGTGTTATTGCGTCATTGCTCTGAACTGATTTGGCTTATATATGATGCGTTATCTGTTTTGATGCTCCATTGCTGTTGCATCTTGGGTGCACCATATCGAGTCTGAACCATGATTGCACCTATGTACACTATGTGATGCACTTGTTTTGAGCTGAACCATGGCTGCACCTATTTACACTACTTGATGCACTTGTGTTGAGCTGAACTATGGCTTGACCTCATGCACACTTGGACTGTCTTGAGCCTTTAGGCTTGATCTTTGCATTTGGCCCTGAAATTTATTGATGTAAGTGCATTTTGTATGTGTATGGGGTTATAGCATGTACAGTGATACATTGTGCATGTCATATGTTACTCGTGCACATTTATTTTTGATTCATATCTAAAATATGAAAACAAACAAACCCATACGCTAAGGCAATATCAATATTCAATTATATTTTTGCAGTTTTAGCTTGTTTCTTTTTCCATTTTACTATATTGTTATTTTTAACAGGCTAAGTAGATGACGGGGTACAATCTGGAGCAAGAAGATAGCAAATCAAACTCGAGTGAGTGAAATAAGAGTGTAAAACAATATTTTATATAAATGATGTAAAATGTAGTGGGAGCTATGTTATAAATGTGTGCTAGTTGAATTTGTATTGAAATAAAATATTAGTTTAAATGAAATTGTGATTTGTTTATTTGAATCTGTGATATTGCAATAGTACTATGACAGACACATTTAAAAATATATATTATTATCCCGCCTTTCGAGAAAGCCATGATATCATCGATTTGGTTAGGAACGGATGGTCAACAGCCTTAGAAATCAATTACGTACGATACTATAGACGATGGTTGAACATGTTTGAACCGGGACCCAATCGAGGTGTATTTAGCATGGAGTACCTAGCATGGCCCCATGAAGTTATATTTCAAATTTGGAGTTGATTGGCGTTCATATGCTCAAGTTACGGATGAAACAAGGATTTGTATGGATCGACCAAGAATGATCCATGAAACCGTTCAAGTCATTGGAGAACGTTCAATATCTCGAATCCATTAAGCCAATTCATGTGAAACTTTTAGAGCATCAATAAACCAAAGAAAGGAGCTTACAAAAACGATCAAGTATCAAAAGGTGAAGGTTTTAGGATGGCCGATCGTTACTGACTGATTGTTCTTGCCGATCCATCAAAACAATTTGTATAGTTCAATGTATAATCCAACTTCAACCAAGATCGACCCATATCTTCCAATTAATAAGTCAGAATGATTCCATACTTTAGAAGTAATATCAAGAGGCATGTAGGACCCCTCCTCCCCCCCCCCAAATGATTGAAGCCAAGAAAAAGGATCGGCTAACAGTGGGTCGATCGTTCCTAATCATTGAGTTAGCATTGCCGATGTTATGATAGGTCCCTCGGGACCTACAGAGCCTTCTGTCGAAATCTTAACGAAATAACTCGTCGTCTCTCCCTCTAAATACAAGCTCCGTGCGTCATTTGATGGGTCTTCTTTTTATCCTACTGGTTGCATAAGGCTATATTGTAATCAAGTTTCTTCTGATTTCTTGTTGTTTGCTACTATAATCAAACGATCAATGAATCAATAAAGATAATCTTCAAAGTGGATGTAGGTACACAACACCAAACCACTATAAAAATCTGTGTGTTTATTTATGACTTTTTCTCTGTTTTATCATTCTTCAATTAATCTCTTCTAGATTCTATTGGGTGTTGATGCCCATTTTTGGCGTCAAGATGTGTGTTTATTCTCATTATACAAAAACCATAAACGATTGTATTCTACATGTAAGACAAAATTTTATTAATAAGAACTAGGAATGAATTTAAGATGAAGATTTAGAGGAATTAATGAAAATAAACTAGAGTGAGATTTTTGCCCAAAATCAACATTACTAACCTCGTAGAAACCACGCCTTTCATTCTTTCTTCCCTTGCACTAAAACAAACAAAAAGAATAGAAACACCAAGGAGGCTGACCATATTTTCAAAGAGGAGGAAGAAGAAAACTAAAGGAAAAGGAAGGGTTTTTCATTCATATGAAAAAGTAAATCTTTTAATCAACTACTAGTTAGACTAAGGTAAGTAATTCCTTCTCTAAAAACTTTGAAACTCATATGGGTTAGGATTATATGTATTTGTGATGTTTCGATTGATAATGAACAAGTTTGTAAAGGCTAGATAATATTTGTTAAAGCTTGGGAATTTAATGGTGATGAGTTTTGATATGTTTAAGCAAAAACATGAATTAAACTTTCTCTAAATCACTTGAAATTTTACATAATAATGTGTAGAATAATAATATGGAAATAGGTTTTTAATTTCATAATTTTGTGAAATTATTTGGAATTTATATGAATTTTCTAAGTTGAGAAAATGCTTAATTTCAACAAATTAATTATTTAAAATATTAAAAGGAATTATTTGATCTGAAATATTTATAAGAGATATAATATGATGATTTAGATTTTTGATGAATTTTTTGGATTTTTTCCACGCATTTCGAATTTATATGAATTATTTAATAGAGGAAAGAGAAAATTATGGAAGTGTATTAATTAAGAGAGTAATCAACAATTTATGAAAATTAAACTCCAAAATTCCTTATGAACCACATATAATTTGACATATAACCGGGTTAGGTGAAATAAAATTCCTATCAATGGAAATAAAATAGTTTTGAAGTTGATTACTGAGTTATCACATCAACTTGCGATAGCTAAGATAACATGTGATAGCTTAGGATATAACATGCAATAGCTTGAATAAGTCTTAACATTTGATAATTCTAAATTGTTAATATGTGATAGCTTTAAATAGTAGGCATGCGATAACTTTGAAAGGATTTGTTCTATAGCTTTTAAAATTATTGGCATATGATAGATTTAAACAATAGCATGCAATGGCCTTATAAGGTGACATTCAACAGCCTTGTAAATCTTTATACTCGATGGCTTAAAGAGTTAACATGCGATAGTTTGTGATGCTCGATAACGTTCAACATCAGAAAGTTTTGTGCATGTAGTAGCATGGCACATGATAGCTTTGAAGATCGATAGCTTTTGGCATGCTCTAGTTATAGGCATGTAATAGCTTCTGACATTCGATAGCTTTTAGCATGCAATAGGTATAAGCATGCGATAGCTCCTTGGCATTTAATAGCTTTTACCACGTGGAAGGTTTTTTCGTGTGATGGCAATGAAACGATTAACATGCAATATCCACGTAATGACAACAAGCGATAGCTAATAATGAAAAGATTCTAAGTATACACACACACACACACACACACTTTTAGTAGCACTTTGGAAGCCATCTTCCAATGTGATGGTTGAGAATTTCATAGAGATGAAATCTCTATAAAGAATAATTAGTTAAAATGAAATAGCTTATTTAAAATGGGAAAATTTGAGACAAAGCCTAAGAAGGCTATAAATTGATAAGCAGTATCAATTGAAATGATAAAATGTGAGTGTAAGGCCTTAATGGCAACTATTTATCTAAGACATAATGTTATTTTAGTAACATAGATGTAATGCCTGTGTGGGAACCATTCGTCTAAAACATGACATTATATTTGGTAATATGGGTGTAAGGCCTGTACTGTAAACTTTTGTCTAAACATGACATTATATTTGGTAAGATGGGTGTAAGGACTCTGTCTCAAGCATTTGTCTAAAATATGACATTACATTTGATAATGTGGGTATATGGCCTATATGGAAACCGTTTGTCTAAACACGACATTATATTTGGTAGTGTGGTTGTGGCAACCATTTGTCCAAACACGACATTGTATTTGTTAATACGAGTGAAAATCCTAGGTGGCAACCATATGTCTAATCGCGATATTATATTTAATATCTGGAGGTGCAAGGCCTTGGGGCAACATAATTATTTGTTTGTGAAAAAAATTAAGAAGGAGTAAGGTAAAACACCTAAGTGTTAAACTTAAATGTCTAGTATCGTTATTGAACTTGTAAGGGTAAGACCTGGGTAGCAATTTAAAATGAACTAACTAAAGTTACTAGGCAGAAAATGTTGTTAAGGAAATCTCACAATTATTTTGAAATGGATGACTTGTGTTTGATCATAGTTTGATGCTATTACATGGTACAATGTAATTAATAATGAGGGGAATAGTGAGGGGAAACTCATTCCGTGCTTCAGCAGCATGGTCTTACTATATGAATGTTTGTTTACGGTCAAGTATTACGTACACTAGGCTTTATATCTAACACATGTTTTATTATTTCTCGTAAACTCATGGGTACTCATTTAAGTAAGTTGAGTTTATGGCATAGATATGTAGCTGTCTGTATCAAAATTGGGCACAACATAATTCGAACGTATTTGAAGAGATTAAAATGAAGAATTTAAATGTAAATAGTGGCTAATCTAACGAACACGTCAAAATCAGCAAACAGAAATATAGAAAGACAGAGATTTATAGTGGTACAGCATTGTAGCCTACGTCCACTTTGGAAGATTTACTATTTTATTGATGTTTACTAACTAATTACAATAGAGAATAACTCGAACACTCAAGTTATAATGGATATCTGGCAGAGTGATGGCATAATGGAGCCAGAAGTACCTTTTCTGAAGGCATAGGGCTACTATTTATAGACGTAGTCTGGAAATATTTGACTTAGGTCTCAGAATGCCCCATCTACCATGTAGGTCGGTCCACTTGATCGATCCGAGGGCATTTGGGATCGAACCTGATTATTCACTACCATGTTCGTATCGATCCAAACAACACCCATTTGAGCTGAGATTGATCGGAGACACTGTTGAGGTGGTAAGTAAGCTCCTGTGAATATTTGGTGATATTTGAACTTGTAGATTTTGAGTTATGGTTGATCAAGTTGTATTTGCAGTTGGCTATCGAGTTTGTATCGATCTATGTTCGAATCGATCACTTCGTATCGATGCTTGTGCCTATCGATCAGGTGATGGGGAATGATAGTCCAAAAGAGGTCCACTTTTCATGTCGCATGACCTCTTCTTCCACTTGATCGTGTCTTCTTCATATCATTCTCTAGAAGCCGCTTTGTATCGATGATTCTTGTCCCAGTTCATATCGATACATACTTATACTTTTCGTATCGATCTTCGCTTATACTCTTCGTGTCGATCTTTGGATAGCGAGTTTCGTATCGATCATTGGTTGATCGATACGAAATGTCTGGATGGGATGAATGGTACGAACAACGTTAAGGCTAAATAGATGAAGTTTTATCGATGCTGGCCACTGATAGATACAAAGAGGTTTGATGGATACGAAGGAGAATGGAGGGTGTTGGATACGAACTGAAGCTTCCTCGAGGGATGGATGCAAAATCGTATGGATACGAATGGGGTTGATTTTCTTGATCTCGATGGATCCAAATCTTGAGCGTACGAACTCCAATTGACTTGAAATTTGGAATGTTAGCTTTGATACCTTCGATTGTCGTATCATATCGATTGTAGCTCGATCCGGACTCTGACCAAATTTACCAGTATCTATAGTAGACCTATGTATAACCGATCTTCGGAATGGACTATCCTTGATTTCCAGTCAAGCCCTTGGTGTCACGGCCTTGCCAAAAGGCGGGATAACATTTGCCCCTCAAAGTATGTCTTGTGTGAACTTGACGTGCTTTGAAAAGCTACAATCTTCTCTCTGAAGAGTTCTATCTGATATGCTGAATAGTTGTTGTCTTTTCGTCGAAAGATGTAACCTTTGATTGATTTCCAGTTATATAAATGTTGAATTGTTGACTGCCAACGATCACGTGGTGTTTTTTTGTAATTGAGTGTCGAGTGCTAGCAATTTGCTGTTCACTATTTTGATTGTCATCAGGTGAGTATTCAATTCATGTCAATTTTATAAATTGAATATTAGTTTATCATACATGCAAGTATGTTAACTTGATTCCCGTTCACGTTTACACGCTCACGGGTCATTGTCAAGTCCTTTATTTTTTGTTTGGATTGATTTTTGTATTGATTCTCTCCTGGATCAATGTGAAATTCAACTCGGAACGACGTTCAATGGTTGTTTTAAGTCCTTCCTCCGTATCAATCCTCTCCTGGATTGATTTGGAAGGTTGGAAAACATCCTTCGTATCGATGGATATTGATATGAAATAGTTGCCTTTTGAAATGCTTCGTATAGACGGATACAGAAGCTTGTGGTCTTCAAGTGGTTGGATACGAAATTTTTGTTTCGTATCGACGGAGTTGAACAATTCAAATAGGACTTGGCGGTAGCGTTCGCATTGATGACATGTAAGGTCGATTGTTAATGGATACAAATAGCAGTACCTGGATCGATCTGAATTGATGGCTACGAACTAATTTCTTTGTACCGATGGAATTTTAGACCATTTTGTGTTTGTTTGCAAGGCGATCTTCATATCGATCAAAACTCGACCGCCTTAACTAGTACTTGGCTATTAGGAGATGAATCGTCCCTTGCCTGGATACAAATCATATAAATGTAATTTTGAGTCAGTAAAATTTCACTTGCTTCTCATTTTCATGCCCAGACTTAGTATCTATAGAGTACTTGAGGACAAGAACTGTCCTCATCTTCCAATTTAAACAACCGATTAATCTCTTGAACCAATCCTCTAATCTAGGTAATTAGTTGAAATAATCCGTTTTAGAATGATGAGACTCGAGATTGAAGCCAATTCTTTCGAAATTGAGGCCAATTCTTGCAGTGTTGTTGCCGGAGTTGGTCGAAGTGAGGTCGATGAAGGATTAATCACATGTTATCTGCCTGGGGGAAGAAGAAAGGATGATGGAATGATGGACGCACTCGTATCGATTGTAGATGGAGAAGGAGTTCGTATCGATGCGGGCATAATGAAACTTTGTATCAATGAAGTAAGTAGCTTCGTATCAACTGATGATTGGAGTTCGTATCGATTCAGAGTGATCGATACGAAGACTTAGATTTGGCGATTGATGTGAAGATGCTAGTTTTGATCGACACGAAGTGTAGGGCACTGGGTCGATACGAATTGACCTTCTGGCGATTGACATGAGATGCTATTTTCCCTAAATGATACAAATTGCACTTCTGGTGATTGTTCCAAGTTCAAACTTCGATGGCTATGAAATCTTGCATAATGAACGTTTGACTTTGGCGAGCTTCAGCCTTGCATAATTGGACTTAACCGTTTGACTGCATATCTGACTACCCTTCGAAGCTCGTTAATGGAACTGTAACCCAACAAATTTCATGAACTCTAACTTGGATAATTCTTCAAAGTCCAGATGGCATGGTCATGATGGTCAGCAATGACGGTCACTCCGGTTGAATCTCAAAGTCTTCTTGTTTAAACGCCTTTCAAATTTATAGAAATCCCAAGGATTACGTAGCACTGCACTGCACAAAACATTAACATACTTCAAAATCACAAAGGAACACGAGTTTTGTTACCATCTAACGATGATTTTTACTAAGTTCAATAGCTATGGAGCCCTGAAGTTCTGAGCCGTAGGATGTCCAAAGTCCTCCTTTTCTCGTAATTGAAATGCCGGGTATCGCAGCCGAAATAATTAGCCCCGCTTCGGATGAGCTACCCAGAGTAGTTTTTATTGCAAACCCAGAAGATTCTGTTCGACTGAAAATTTCTAACGAAATGTTGGGCAGGATCTGCCTTAGTTATAGATTGTCTCTTGATGACGTCTTATTACCGGGGTCAGAAGATAGAGCTCACAACCCCCCGAAGCGATACACAGCTTGCAATAGATTCATGTGTGTAGCCAGGAAGCTTCCTCCCTTCAATCAGTTTATACAGGAAGTGTTACATTTCTTAAGAATTGATCCATCCCAATTGCACCTGAACAGGTACGCTTTGCTCAACAAGTTGTTCGTCATCTTCATGCAGCACCACTTTCGACCTCCGACTGTAGAAGAAATTAGATATCTGTTCAACATAAAAAGTCCCGGGGATAACACTTCCTTTACATTTATAGAAGTGGCTATGAAATTTCCATGTAGTTGTGAGAGCTTGCAGCAGGCTAAGCTACTTTAAGACCGAATGGTTCTTTGTTCAGTGTCTACAGGTATTCGCCAGATGGTCGATAGTTAGACTTAAGTGCTCCCACCTTTCGTTAATTATCCAGATAACATAAGTTGATATTGAATCTAGTACTTGGCTACCTTCGTGACTTCAATTCCGCGGCATGAAGGGGTTCAATTTAAATAAGTAATTAAGGCTCTCCAAGCGATACCAGCCGAGTTTAGAGAAATTGATGGAGTTCTGACTGACGAAAACTTGGTCGCTGTTGGACTTATAGAAAGAGGTCAAAGTATTGGATCAACATAGGTTCTCATAATAGCTCCGGCGAGGCATGGAGGAAGGAGAGATCCTAGAGTTGTAATTGTTTAATGGGATGGTTGTGAGAACGTGCTCATTAGGGATGAACCCGTAGCTTTGCCTTCGTACAGTCTTCAATCTTCAAAATTGAAAAGAAAAGGCAAGGCAGTCGCTTACAAATCTACAAGATGCAAAATTATCGTGCTATCTCCACCCGTTATGACTAGCGTAAGCGCAAAGACTTCTCCTCCGTGAACAGTGATTTCTTTTAAGGGACTGGCAGACATTTCCATTTCGGATGACTTGTCCGTACATCAAGATATTAGGCTAGAGGGGCTTCAAAGTGCCTTAGATATAGGGGAGCCAACTTCTATGAAAACTGCTGCCACAACCGGTTGGTTGGGGGCTTCGCACATACATGCACACAGTTCATAGAATCATAAAGTTTCTAATCACACGCTTCTCGATCTCTAGAGATAATTAACTATGTTTCTCTTTTCTCTTTTACAAATACAATGACAATGCGGGGATCTACGCTCGGAAGTCTTCATGTTGCACGCCATTCCTCAAGTTCTTCCTCTGAGTCTCACAGGCGCAGGTTTGAAAGAGACTAGACTATTGCCATTCTAGTCAGGAGTGTGAGTGCCGAGAAAAGGAAAGGGATTTCAAGCGTCGCTCACAGTCTCGCTCTCCTCCACCTAGAATTCCTTCCAAACCTTCTGATTCTAGTAAACAGCCTTTAGAAACTCCTCGCCAAGTAATGCCTCTTCAAACTACAAGGCCCGACGAGCAATGTCGAAGGATAGAGATTGAGACCACCGTTACTACTGAGCAAGTCGCTGTAGAACCCACTAGGGAAGGAGCGATTAGAATCGCTAAGTTGAAGAAGGATTTCCCAACTATTTGCTTCGACGGCTTCATATTTCCTCCGCACTTAAAGTGAATTCCAAATGAGGTAGAACAGACAATACATGACTACGTACAAGATGTTATAGTCAGTATCGAGAAAGGATGAAGCTTGTAGAAAAATTTTTAGCAGTGGCCTTTGAGCGGGCGAAGACAATCGAGAAACCAGAAACAGATCTCGCTCAGAAGGACCGCACAATTCAAGTGCTCAATAATGAGAATGAATCTTCGGGAAATTCGAAAACGAGGGCTAATAATAGAGCCGACGAGGCAACCTAAAAGATAGAGAAGATGAGATAAACACTTTTAGCCTTGGTCGAGGAAATGGGACACCGGACCACTATGATCATGGTAGAGAGAGAGACGCGGCGCTCCAAGAGTTTGAGGAGCTAAAATCTAAATTTTTTGAAGTTGACAAGGAAAAAGATACGCCAAAAAAGTGGCCAAAGAAGCATGTGAGCAGGCTGTGGTACTCAGGGATGAACAGGACACGACAAAGCTAAAGGTCCAAGAAACCGAGTCCAGAATTGAAACTGACGTTAAAGTGGTGGAAGTTAAGATGGAAAGTGATATTGAGGATCTCCTAGTCATATATAATGTCAATATCTTAAAACACCGCAAGCTCGGCTGGCTCGAAGACTACCCATCCCATCTATACAGTGCATGGCGCTGCCTGGTAGAGGACGAGAAGGCAGACCATGACACTTCAACTATCGATGACTTCGAGCTTGAAAACCGGATATTAGTTGGAGTTGATCCGAAGGTTCTTTATGATTCCATCGTCGCATTCAAAAGGAATAACTTGTCGCCACATATCTGGACGTTGGAGTAGGGTCCGGAGTCGAGCATCATAAAGTAAGCTCTGAGATGCCTGGAGCGACCCAACCTGAGCTTACATTTGCAATTGATTCTCCGGTTGTTTCAATGTACGACCTTAACAAACTGCGCCTATCTCTAGTACACGAACATGTCTCTGAAGGTGTTTTGGCTCAGCATGTGAGCCAATCTGAGGAAGTTACTCTGAACACATTTTCCATTTTCCTAAGTGTAGGAACATTATCAAAAGACGTCACTAATAACTTCTCTTATCTTTATTCAACTATAGATGCTGCACTAGCCGTGCCTCCTACAACCCAAGAATTGCATCATGAGCAGTAGACCATTTGATGGAGGCAACAATAACAACGATTGCTACATCAACCGAGGAGGTTCACGAGAGCAGTTGCGTGTTTGATGAACAAAAGTTGGAAGCTATCCTTAGTCATGAAAGCAACCCGAACATTGAAATGCATTTCCATGTTGATGAAGATGTTATAATTACGGGCTCCTCTAGCCCAGAGAGCAGTATTCCGATAAGCATCCGGGCAGAACGGGCCGAGGAAATAATGGAAGAGATTAAGGCCGAGATGGCGCAGGCGGAGCTAGATCATGGAGTTGGTGACACTGCTGGTCCTGGCTCAATCCCTATGCGTATGATTTCTCGTGGTGGCACAATCGTCGATATTGGAATTCCCCCTTCGTCTTCCTATACTGAGAGTGATACCATTCCTTCAGCTCTGCATTTAGAAAGTATCTCGATCCCTGTGAGTTCGGAGGAAGAGACCACTATAATTCCTTCGGTCGAAGACCAACCAGCAAAAGGAGGTCGGGAAGGCAAAGGCTCGAAGAGGCATCCAAGCGCAGTTCTAGTAGGTCAACACTAAGGAAGAAAAAGAAGAAGAAATCAAAAGAGTAGACGTGTCCTTCTATCCCTTCTTTTGGTAGATAGGTAGGATAGGATTTCATTTTGCTTTCTGCAGGCCGTGTATAGATGTGGGTTCGGCCCCCGCTTATAGGAGTTCTTGGAATAAGTTTTTGTACTTATCTTTTTTCCAAAGAATAGTAGGAATAAAATTTCCTTTTGTCTTCAACATTATTCTATGTTTATTTGTTTAAGTGCTTCAGGACTCGTATGTCCATTCAGTGTACTTACGAGGCTTTTAATTTTTGAGTCAAACTTGAGTTTGGTTGTTAAGTCCTGAAGTCATGGCTTTAAGTCATAACGAAATGGTAATTCGAGTCTCAATATTGCGCTGACTCAATTTGCGGCTGGTATGCCCCCAGACCTGGGGAGAATTGAAATAGTCATTCGACAGTCATTTTTCGCCTCTACTGATTTCAATTTAACTTAGTTGGAACAAAGTTAAAGGGAGATGAGTTTGGGTGGTCAGATCACACTCCCTCATTTGCTGGTATCAATATCCGCACTCTGGGGATTGAACTTGTATGTCGATGGTCAGTTATGCCTGCATCATGCTTGGAATTTGTCCGCACTTTGGGATATAAGTTAATTAACTAGGCGGTTAGTCCCATCCGTTCAGTATATATTCTCTAGTCCACACTCTCGGGACTAGAGTCAGTCGATGGGTGGTCAATCACACCCATTTAGAGCCTAGGATTATTCCCACTCTCTGGGGACATAAGTTGTTTTACAGGTGGTCAGTCACACCCCGTTTATGTTTATACTCCGGTCCACGCTATCGGGACTTTGGAATTGGTTGATGGGTGATTAGTCACACCCATTTATGTTTGTACTTCAGTCCGTACTCTCAGGACCAGAGTCAATTGGTGGGTGATCAGTCACACACGATTATGTTTATACTCAATTTCGCAATCCGTGAATTTGGAGTTAGTTGGTGTATGGTAAGTCACACCCATTTGGCGTTTGTACTCCAGTCCATGCTTTCAGGACCATAGTTAGTTGATGGGCGGTCGATCGCACGCATTTGCATTTGTACTCCAGTTCATACTTCGGGAATCTGGAGTTAGTTGACAGATGGTTAATCACATTGGTTTAGGTATTAGGATCTCGTTCGCACTCTGGGAATAAGAAGTTGATCAAGGTTGCGGACGGTCGTACCACATCCACCTTGATTTGGCAATCAAAGTTGCGGATGGACTGATCCATCCACTTAGAGTTTGGATTTTGATTCTGTACCCTAGCTCTCACTCCAGGAGCTAGAGCTCATTAGAGGATTGTCATTTTTCAATCCTTCTTTTCTTTACAGCTGTTTTCCCCCGAGCTTGGGCTTTCGCTTAGTGAGTGACTGGTTGGATCACGATCACTCCCTATTTGAATGAGTCCCACTATGGTATGTGACTTAGCTTTTCATACATCGTGACGGTTGCACGATGCATTTAAAAAATTATTCATCTGGCTAGATGAGTCTGCATTGTATTGCATAAATAAGAAAGTACCGCAAAGTCAGTTGCCTTATTACAAGTTCAAATTCTAAAAATGCATAAAAAATTTCAAAAGAAAAGTAGAAATAAACAAAAGCCAGTTAAGTGTAAATGAATGGAATTGTTTCCATAGAGCGGAAGTAGAGAGATTCCTCCATGCCCTTACCCTTCCCCTTTTGTTATGCATCCCGCAGCTTCGCAACATAACATGCGCATCTAGCCACATGATCATCATGCAATACTACAACCCTGTTATCAGTGGGGAACTTCGAAGTCAAATACCATGGTGCAATCACTGCTTTGAATTCAACGAGGGCCGGTAGGCCCAAGAAAGCATTATACGGAAAATTAATGTCTAACATAACAAACTGTAGCATCCGGACTCTCCGACGATCTCCGATTCCCAACTCAACTGCCAACTCCACCATCCCAGCGGGTATCTTTCCACTACTATTAAAACCATGCATGTGTGACTGAAACAGTTTTAAGTCTTTCGCCTCCATTCTCATCTGGTCATAAGCTCATTTAAAAAGAATATTTACGGAGCTTCTGCTGTCCACTAAGATCCTCTTCATCCAAGAAGGACCTATCTGAACTGAAATGACTAGCGGATTGATAAGGGGCTTCAACTTTATCAGCATCTCTGTTTCAGAAAACGATGTCGTCTGTCATGTTTTATGTTGTTTCGCTGGAGCCCCGTCATCAACATTACTAAACACTCAAAGTCCACATGCCTAATCGAATTGGCATACGACTCCATTTCCTACCAGCTCCGACCAGCAAGATGAGGACCACCACTAACTGTTTTCATAACAAACCTCCCACCAGTATGTGCGAGATCCTCCGGTCTAGACCGGTTTTGACTTTGATTCGGGTTAGATAGGCCTGCACCTCCATCCTTCGAAGCTCGAACAAACTATTTCAACTTCCTCTCTCTGATCAATTTCTCAATGATGTCTTATAAATAACGGCACTCATTCGTGTTATGGCCATAACAGTCATGGAATCTACAAAAAATTTCGATTTGAATCTGCTTTTCAGATGATGGTTTCGGTGCTGGCTTTTGGTATTGCCCTTTATTGTAGGTTTGGAGATAAACATTCTCCAATGACATGTTTAAAGGAGTATATTGGTCGAAAATAGGAGCACTGTGTCTCGGTCTGCGATTTTGATCTCTCCTTTTCTCCTGACCACCATTACCTTTTTGTTGACCTTGCTTGTTCTGTATATTCAATTGCACATTAACGGAGCTCTCACTCGGCAACATTACTTTGAATGCCTTTATACTGGGCCCGCATTATCCTGTTTCCTAGATCATCTAGTATATTCTCTCCTCAAAAACTGGGCCGCCTTAGCATAGAAACGATCCAACGACATAGGGGTTTCCCAGCCAACCAATCACCAAACTTAGACTCGGGATCAATTCCTTTAGTTATTGCCATTAATATAGAATTTTCACTCGAGTTGCTGACCTCAGCATAGGCATCATGAAATCTTTCCAGATAACGTCTGAGTGTCTCACTTGGAGCGTGGGTAACACTGGACAAGATGGTGACATCCTTTAGCCTTGCAACATGCATACATAATTGTTCGACAAACTTTGTAGCCAACTGATCGAAACTAGTAATGGATCTAGGTGGTTGTCGAGTGAACCACATAGTTGAATTACCTCCCAAGAAAATAGGGAAATTCCTGCACTTAACCGCATCGTCAGCTCGAGCGACATTCATGAACCATTCATACTTTAATATATGCTAGTTAGGATTCGAACTTCCTTCATGCAAAGGTAGGGTAGGCATCCTGAAACGATGAGGTGGCTCAGCATAAAGAATGTCATTGGTGAATGGAGTATGACTTTGAGAGATTCCCCAGTCGTCTTTAGTAAGACCTTGACTTTCTTGGATCATTTGGCGAATCATGGTTGAAATGTCAGGCATTTGGACATTCGGGGCCAAGGCGTGGTCGGGTTCCACATTACGAGGATGGTCAGGGTGTGGTTGACGTTCTATTCCTTGCCTCCTTAGCTATGGGTTTTCAGGAACATAGGGTTTTGGAGCATGAATATGTTGGCGAAGGGTCGAATCTGCTCAGTTTCGAATCTTAGCTTCTATGTCTACAACGACAGTGGCTGCATGGCTATCGATGGTGTGATAAGGAAGTGCCACTTCTCGAAATGAGGATCTAGCTTAGTATCTCATAGAAGGACCGACCCTGGCTTGTCCGAGGTTTAGAGCATGCAGATGCCCGGAGGCTTGTGCATAATTTCAATCCAGACATTGGCGTGTAGGTCTATGATTGTAATTAGAGGAAATTGAGCTTTCGGTTGATGAATAGGAAACACGATCCTTTCTAGATCTCCTTCGTCTTTCCTCATTCAATTGGTTTGCGAGCTCCATGTTGGCACGGATCTACCGGGGGAGCTGCTAATGGCTCTGGGTTAGCACATGCATCAGAATCTGGAACTTTTCCTTAATCACGAGGCCTTATGGATCTGGAGCTTGGGTAGATGCTTGACCTATTATATTCAGCTACATGGATTCTGCCTATCCCTTCCTTCTAGATCAGCAGCAATTGAAGCGGTTCTAGTGGTTACCATGGTGAGTGATGTAGCTCTTTCCTAGATTCGATGAAATCTGAATAGAATGGAAAGAACTACTGGATGACAAATATGGATCTTTTTCTTAGATTTTAGCAATCCAACAACAGCAGTAGATCCAATAAGTAGGAGAAAGCACCAAAATGTTTACACCAAAATTAGGCACAAAACTCTTCGAGCGTATTCGAAGGTATTAAAATGAAGAATTTAAATGTAAATAGAGGCTAATCTAATAAACACGCCAAAATTAGCATACAGAAATGTAAAACGACAGAGATTTATTGTGGTTCGACATTGTAGCCTACATCCACTTTGGAAGGTTTGCTGTTTTATTGATGTTTACTAACTGATTACAATAGAGAATAACTCAAACACTCAAGTTACAATGGATATCCGGTAGAGTAACAGTGTAATGGAGTCAGAAGTCCCTTTTCTGAAGGCATAGGGTTGCTATTCATAGGTGTAGTTTGAAAATATCTGACATAAATCCCGGAATACCCCTTCTCCCATGTGGGTGGGTCCACTTGATCAATCCGAGGTCATTTGGGATCGATCCCTGACTGATTGCTACCTTGTTCGTATCAATCCAAACAACTCCCATTTGAGCTGAGATTGCAGAGACACAGTTGAGGTGGTAAGTTAGCTCCTATTAAAATTTGGTGACATATGGACTTGTAGATTTTGACTTATGATCGATCAAGTTTGTATTTGCAGTTGGCTATCGAGTTTGTATCGATCTGTTTGAATTGATCACTTCGTATCAATGTTTCTGCGTATCGATCAGGTGATGTGGAGCGATAGTCCAGGAGAGATCCACTTTTCATGATGCACGACCGCTTCTTCCACTTGACCGTGTCTTCTTCGTATCATTCACTTGAAGCCGCTTTGTATCGATGATTCTTATTCCAGTTCATATCGATACATACTTATCCTTTTCGTATCGACCTTTGCTTATACTCTTCGTGTTGATCTTTGGATATCGGGTTTCGTATTGACTATTGGCCGATCGATATGAAATGTTTGGATGGGATGGCTGGTGCGAACATCGATAAGGCCAAATAGATGATGTATGATCGATGCTAGCCACTGATGGATATGAAAAGGTTTGATGGTGACAAAGGAGAATGGAGGGTGATGGATATGAACTGAAGCTTCCTCGAGCGATGGATATGAATGGGGTTGATTTTCTTGGTCTCGATCGATCCATATCTTGAGCATACGAAATCCGATTGACTCGAAATTTGGAATGTTGCTTTCATGGCTTTTTTGTCATATCATATCAATTATAGCTTAATCCAGACTTAGAGCAAATTTACCAATATCCATTGCATATTTATGTATAGCCGATCTTCGGCACAGAGTGTCCTTAGTTTCCAGTCATGCCCTTGGTGTCACGGCTATGCCAAAAGGTGGGACAATAGTAGCTTTTGGAGAAGATGAATAAAGACTCCAAAGATGGAGTAGGAGACTTATTTTACAAGTTCAAATTATTTTGGAATTTCACTATGTAAAACATAGTTTATAACTGGTTGAGTGTCCATGTCGGCGTCTTTATATGTCGAGCATGGTACTCAGTTTATGTTTTATTCAAATTTACTCCTAAGTGAAAATGTGTTTGGTTAGTGATTATGTAATGACTTACAGAAATCAGTTTGATGTAATAAAGTTATTTAGCTACTCTGTTTACTTACATTTATAATAAATATTGATCTCACTTTGTTGCTTGAAAATAATTCTGATCCTGAGTGAAACATCATTGGTGTTCATTTTTGGGTCTTGAAATAGAGGATGTTGCAACTTAGTATCGAAACACGGTTAAGGGACATTTTAGTAAACATATATAAGTATAAAACAAACAACTTGGGCGGTTATATGCTATATATATATATATATATATATATATAATGTACTTGTATTTTGATACTGATATATAAGTGGATATATCTACCCTCTACTATTGATCTCACTCTCTTTTACTTCCATTTCTTATGGAAGCCTGCTTACGTAGGAAGCCTTAATGGATCTGCGAAGTGGATGTTTTCCTTTAGAAGGAAGAACAAATTCTAGTATAGGCACCATTAGTACTATGATTAACAATCAAGCAGAGGAGGCAGCCTCAGAAGTATGTGCTGAACCAGTACTGAAATGCCTGCCCTAATTGTTGGAAACATGCATATAAACGCACTATTTTAGCAGTTCTTTGCAAATTAGTGCAGTGGAAACTACCACCGCTGGTCCCAAATGTACCTGAAGGCTCGGTTAAGCTAGTCAGGGAAGACATTGTTAAGATGAACTAGGACATCCATAGTTTGGGAAGAGAAATGTTTAATGGGACGAAACATGCATTGGAGGCTAATAATTGGGTAGTAACATGTGAAAGGATTCATGAGGACCATAAGCTAATGGATGCCCAGAAAGTGAAGTTAGTGTCTAGATATATCGAGAAACTCACAAGTGTAACGACCCAAAAATTTTAGCAATTTTATTAATTGGAATTTTGTGAAATTTTAAACAATATAAATTTGAAATATAAATTTGACATATGGGATACGCCTATTTTAATATAGCAACTGGTAAATTTTCATCAGATAATATGAATGTTTATTTTATTATTAAATTCTATTTCATTTTAAATCAGTTAAAATTTGATGGTAATAAGATAATTTCTAAACCTGAGTATTTTCATATAGAAAAATTGTAAATCTTCGTCTGAGTGAGACGTCAAATTTCATTTCATCAAATTCGGACTTCTTTAGCTCCATCGATCTTATTTTCTACGTTTTAGCTGCATTTTCCGCTAGGTGAAATTCGAATTTTTATAATTCAGTTGTATCATTAATATTTGTATACTGTTTTGATCGTCTTGTCATGCTGATCTCCATAGCATATTCGTTTTGGTGTTTCAGAGTCCAATGCGCGGCGAAACTGCGACACGATTAGCAGTATTTGTTTTGCATTTCTGGTTTTGGGTTCTGTGTCCATTCTATTCTTCTCCCTGTAATTAAGCAGCTATTAACATTAATATATCCGTGAATTAATATTTGACTTTACCAATTCCTATGCGTTGGTTCATTTTAACCGTTGGGTCTCTTCCCTTTCCACTTTAAGAAATTTCATTCGTGCTTTTGTTCTATTGCCCATACTCTATCCTTGTCCTTGCTATCTTCTCTATTATACCGCACCGTTCCCCTTCTTCCATTTTTCCTCTTCCCAGATCTTGGCCAAAAAGAAAAAAAACGACATATATACGTCGCCTGTAGCACCTCGGCTATGCCTCAACACACCAAAATTTCGGCCAATAGCCCAGCCGAACCTAGAACCCCGCCATAGCCCTCCTCAAATCTACCCAAGCCCGAGCATCATCACCACCTCCTCCATGCAAACAGCCACCCTCGCTCTCTCCAGTTCCGACCAAACCCACTAGGCAGCCTTGCTTCGCATGCCGATGTGCCTCCGGTCGACCACATCCCGCATGTCAACAGCAGACCCGCCTTCTTCCCCGTGAGCACCACATCCTCAGCTCGGCCTCACCCATCTCCGACCGTCACTTCCAGTAATCGCCCATTGCTCCATCCTCCGACAACCGCTTACCTTCCCATCCTTTCACTACCTTCCTCCGCCGCACAGCCATGCCATCTTCCCACCAAGTTCTGGCCTTCCTCACTGCTTATTTCGACAGCCTCGTGTATATTAATATGTTTACGTGTAAGTTTTGATTATTATATTTTTTATGTATATATGAGTTACAGCAAATGTATTTATAACATGTTCAAAGTGCTAGTTAAATGGGTGTGTAATATATGGAAGGCTATATATATAGCTATATATATGTGGTCTGCAAATAAATGTGAGTTGGATTGTATTGTTGATTTTCTAAAAAAGTGTGTGTGTGTGTGTATATATATATGGTATGTGTTGCTATTTTATACTAGTTTTAGATATATAAGTTATATTATATATTTATGATCTGTTAGTTTATGCATACATAGTTAGGTAGTTTTATACAGTTATAGTAATTTTGGTGTGTTGGATTTCGAAGGGAATTCTATGTATTTTTTTAAATATCTATTTTTAATACGACAAGAAGGTGTTTTATTTTGATTTATATTTTGTGGTATATTGATTTAACTGTATATATATATATATATACACACACATATATATATATATATATATATATGTTTTCAATATAAAGGTTGTATGTGTGCTTATATATATATATATATATATATATATATATATATATGATAATTTATGAGTTACAGTGAGACATATTTTATTTTGTTTTAAATAGTGTTTGATCTCTCTATTTGTAACGGTTATATATTCAGTTAAGTTTTATTGTTTGTACATATAGATTTTTTTTAGATTATATTTGTTGGACTCTATAAAGTGTACACATGTAGTTTGTAAATATTTATACAGTGAGTGTCCTGGTTTCCATGATATTTTTTTCGATATTTATAGAATTTTTTAGGGCTGTTTTGTTTCACATTTTCGATTTATGTATATAGGTGTTTATACGTGTACATATAAAAGCTTTCATCCAAGCAGACTAGTTACGTACAAAGTATATAATATGCTGTATAGGTTGGAACACAGAGCATGTCCACCTAGCTTTGATTTAAAAGTATAAAAATGTATATTTTGTGGTATAAGTTATATCCAATAGTACCAAATTTTAAAGTCTATATGATATACATTATCTATTAGTATATATAAATTTTGTATATATTTAGAGTTATGTATTTTGTTATTTGTATATATTTCAAGTTATATATATATATATATATATATATTGGTTTATTACTTAGTTATATTTTTTGTTTATTAAACTATTGATTTAAAGTTGTGTGTGTGTATATATATATATTGGCCGTTTAAATGGTACAGTGAATGTTATCCAAATATTGTAATAAGATTAGTCTTTCTACGTATGTGTATAGTAGTGTGTGTGTGTGTATATATATTATACGAGTTTATATGATCTGCTTTAAACAAATATATTTATTTTAGCAAGGCAAGTTTATATATTTTAAAAATTAAGTTTTTGTTTGTATATTGGTTTAAATATATGTATAAATATAGATTCTAATTTCGATTTGGGGTTACGTTGTATATTGATTTTTGAAATTTAAATATATGTGATATATATTGTTCTCATCGATTTCCCATCTATCAGCTCGGTTCGTCGAATTCGTACCTATCTTGAGTTGCTTTGGAATTCATGCCTGGATTCATAACCCATCTCATTCTCGTTCACCTATCCAGCCTCGTAAGGTGAGAAATCACTCACGATTAACGTTCTTATATTTATTAAATTTAATTTCACTTGAAATGACAATTGAAATGTGCTGCTATAATTATTTAAATTGTTATATGTGCTATTATCTGTAACTATTCACCTGTGGGATATGACCCCATATCCTATTATTTATATTATATTGTCATTGATGATATATGCCTGTTATTATTATTATTTTTCACATCTATTATCACTCTGTAAGTTCCCTGTTAGTATAGAATTCACTATGGTTGAAATGATACATACCCGAATGTACTTTAGAATAGGAGAAAATCGTTATGGGAAATGATAAACCCAAGCGCCTAAATTGAATTTGGGATTGCGGGTCGAAATGATATCTATGCGTATATATTTAAATTACGGATTGAAATGATAAATATCCGTATTACTTGACCATAGGATAGGAAAATATATACAGACACCGCTGGTCTATATATATAAATGTTTTGAAATACTTTCTATGATTTTGAAAAGAAATATATGATTTTTAATAAATATTGGTTCTTGAATTATTATATATATGAATGATAATTTTATATATAGATTTAATAATAATATTATTGAGATTGATTTAATACATATAATACGTTAAGTATCTATGCAAATCTATATTTCAAAATAGATTGTTGTAATAATTTGAATAAGTTAAGGTGGAGAAGATAAAGTTGAATTAATTGAAATTGTACTTAATTATGAATTCTACTAAATTAGATCAAATTGAACTATTGAATTTGAAGTTTAAGATTTGATTTTATAACTTAATTTCGATTTAAAGCGATTAAATGGATATTTCAAGTTTAAATAAATCGAGAGGAATATTTAGTTTAAAGGTTATTTAAGGTTGTTTAAATAATACTGAATTTATTAAGTGAACATATCAAGACTAAATAATAATGAGGTTAGATCAAGACCTATATGAAACTATTAAATTGAACTTTGAAAATGTTGAATATTAAAGCTTTGAAATATACTGGAATTTAAATGGTTTATTTATGATTCGGAGCTGTATTTGAAATCAATATAAGTTGAAGTTGTTATTTTGAAAACTGAATCGAATTAAAATGGATAAATATAGATTGAGTTAAATTGGAATTTGAAATTCGAGTTGATTTGAATCAATTTTTTTGAAGTTGAGGAAATATATATATATAATCAAAATGGAAATGATACTTTGGGTTTGAAGTACAAAATATTTTGAAAGGACCACGGTGTTGTTGTGACGGTTGGTTGTTGATAGCTTATATTTCCATATTGTAGATAGTTCCACGGATCCTTAGAGGATGTTATCCCAACATCCTCTAAGGTACTTGTATTTCAGTTGATATTTCACTTCAGTTGGATTTATTGATATAAGAATGTTAATCCTGACTCGAGTGTTTTATGTTTTGCTTTACGCTCGGGTCAGACTAAGTGATACAGTAGTTGAGACTCACCTTTGGAGTTTGGAGCTTCACTTAGAGATCCAACTATTGATTCAGCTTTCATCTTTTTCGGTTGATTTGTTCAGAGAGGTCATCAGTTTGTGTTGGAGGCTTCACTGTATTTGAGATATTCTGCTGTATTTTATTTCTAACTCTGATGTTTATGTAGTAGCTTCATGATTTATCAATTCCGCTGCGTTATTATTATATTACTCCATGTCTTTAACTCTGTGATTGATTTATTACTGTATATGTTGAGTTTTGCCAAATATAAATTAACAATCTAATATTTTGAGCAATTCAAGTCCGGCATGTGTGGATGCGAATGGTTGAAAATAGCAGGTCGTTACAGTTGGTATTAGAGCTTTGGCTCTAGGCAAACTTAGCATATATAGTATATTTATTTGCATAATTACTTTCGTTCGATCTTGAATTTCTTCCACTTTGATTTGGTTTTCTATTGGACTATGGAACATTCTCTTCGATTTTACAATCCATTATCTTCTCTTCCTAGTCGTGGTTCTTGATTTTGGAGTACCCCATAACTCAACTTCAAATGATCTCTATAAAAATAGGCAACCCCACCAATCTTTGAATGATTTGTAATGGGATGAAACTCCTTTACAATTAGCATTGATTCACCGAAGATATATATACCCCTCAATTTAGATGCTGCTATCTCTTGTTATGCCGAATTCTATCTTCGGCAATCGAATGTCGATTTGCCTCGGAATTCTGCATCGATCTTATTTTGAAATCATGGTTGACCGGTTAAGATCGCCTGCGATTTGTATAAGTGTATCCATCTTCTAGTTTGAAATTTGATTATCTCATCTTCGTCGAGCCTATCTTCGAATCAGAATTCTATTTGATTATAGTTCCTCTAATTTGAATCTCTATCTTCGTTTTGAAATCCATTCTTGAATCATCCTTTGAAAAATCGGGTTTGCTTGTATTTTAAAAATTGTTTGTATATCGAATTTATTATTTTGATTAGTATGATTATATTCTATATATAAAAGTGAAAATGTTTTTGATAAGAAGCGAGAATTTGTAGTTTTGAAAGGATTGGGAGTTTTGAAAATTATGTAAGAAATTGATTTATATAAAAATGATTTACAACTGAAGGGTTTGAATTTGAAATTTGAGATTGAACTCCGGTATTTGAAAATTGGTTTTAAGGTTTTGAAATACATAATAATATGATTTGAAAGTATTTTCTAAATAAGAAATGTTTCAAATGAGTTCAAATGAATTCCAATGATTTCGAAGAGATTTCAAAGAAGTTTTCAAGAAAATAGAAGTCCAGAACTCACTTGTGTCGCTGAAAAATAATTTCGATGATGAGTGCACGCATCATCGACATTGATTTTCGAGTTTTAAAGTGGGGGAGAGGCCACTCTAGTAGCTTTGCTATGCGAGTGATTGTATGAAACAAATTTTGATTTCAAATTCCGAAGTATGATTTGATATTCGAAAGATATATGTATATATAGTTGAAACGATTTGATGTGAGCCCGGTGTTCAATCCTCGAGTTTCGGATTTGATATAACCCTATCTATTGAAAATTGATCTATTGATTTTTTGTTGATTTCCAGCTCTTGGATTTAAAATTTGATTCTCCGACTATTTTGAATCTTTGAATACTTCCAAATCAAGGTTATTTTTCAAAGCTAAGTAATTTCGAAAGATATAAATTATTTGATAAAGTTTATAGTTTGGAACTGTTTTGAATAAGACTATTTTGAATCACACCAATACGAAACTTAGTTTTGAAATGTTTGAATAAATTCTGGTTAAAATGTTAACTTAGTAACATCTTTTCTAAAACTATATATATATATATATATTTGTATATAGAATAATAATTTTCAAAGGGTAAATTGGATCTTTCGAATGGAAATAAATAGTTCAAAGGTTTTAATGGGATGGTTATAAACTTGGTAATCATTTTAGGTGTAATTGATTTTGAAAAATATATTTGGTTTTGAAAATAGATTGGAATTTGAAACCCAATATTTATAGGATGATTTTGGAAATGAATTTGTTTGACCTAGATTATATTGATTTAGAAACTGGGGTTATTCTCTAAACCTATTATTTGGAAGCTTTGAAACCAAAGATATTGAATTTGGAAGAAATGATTTGGTGAAACCATATCTAATTTTTGAAACTGCACTGGTATTGAAACAAATTGAAAGTGAGAACCTTATTTAACTAAATATTTGATTTGGGAATATAAAATTGATTTGTATATGTATGAAGTTGATTTGAAAACTATTGATTTGAAGGATACTCAATTTGGAAAGAGAAATCTTATATAATTGAAGTTTATATAAGTATGATTTGATATACTATTGATTTTGGAAAGTATTCGATTTGAAAATGGAATCTTATATAAAATGGGCTTTATATAAGTAGGACATCTGAAAGTGATTTGAAAAGGATACTATATGATATATGTTTTCAAAGTAAAGATATGGGAAGTGCCTTCTGCTTGATATCCGCTTTGTGGCCACATTATGGATTCATTCTATCGATATTATTCTCTCTGATTTTGGTTTTTCGAATGTGATACTCGAGTGTCCTACCATAGCGTAACCCATGGTCGTTTTTTTTGGGTAGCGTAATCCGCAAGGCAGAGATTGCTTAAAGGGTATGGATGTTTCCTGGAGGATCCAGGCGTAACCATTGTTATGTATCCTACGGTCTACCGGTTTTGTTGTCGTGGCATAATCCGCAAGGTAGAGATTGCTTAAAGGATATGGATGATTCCTGGGGGATCCTGGCGTAAACATTGTTATGTATCCTGCGGTCCATAGTTTTGGTTATCATGGCGTAATTTGCAAGGCAGTGATTGCTTAAAGGTACGGATGTTTCTTAAGGGGTCCAGGCGTAACCATTGTGTATCCGTGATCCAGGTGCTTTGTTTGGATTGTACTTTCCATATCGGTTTTAAAGGTTTTTCAAGTATTTTTCACTGGGTGTTGAAACAGGTCGACTAAGTACTTGAAGAATTCTAGCTTTGCGGCTGCTCAACACATGGCCGGAGTCTGCAAGAACAAGGATAAACTTGTTTTGTTGAAACATCGAGTCATAAAAGTATTTCCAACAAAGAAATTTTGTATTAATATTTGAAATTTGAAATTATTATGGTTCTAAATTAACTATTCATGCCCGATACTATTCTTTTGAATCTACCTATAACGACCTGATATTTTCAATCATTCGCATCCAAACATGCCGGAATTGAATTGCTCAAAATACCATATGGTAAGTTTATATTTGGCAAAACTCAGCATGTACAGTAAATAAATAAATCACAAAATCATAGACAATAATATACAATATGCAGCGGAAATAAAATGAATAGTAGTTCTTGAAGCTACTATATACATAACAGAGTTAAATAAGTTACAACATAAGTCTCGAACAATAGTCAAATATAAGAATCAGAATACATCACTAGAATTAACTGAATATCTGAAAGCTGGATAGAGAGCTACCTTATGCCTAATCCGGACTGGTGAGAACGCATCGCCGCATCGATCGCAACACCGCAAAACAACACTCCCAATTCAAGGGTGTGCACCAATCAAAAACAAGTAATGAGTAGTTTACGAAGAAATGTGTTCGCTAGAGGCAGCTAACCTCAGTGGCCCGGCACGGCTACTGTTTTAGTCATTTCAAATTTGACACGAGTGTCAAGGCTATCCATTATCGTTCTCTTTCTTCAAATCCAGTAACGTCATCATTCCAACCACTTCATTCTGGATCACACTCCGCGTATAATAGTTGTTAAAGTGGTTTTCGGTTTGGACAGAGACTGTGTCCTTAACGATCCCGAACACTTCAATAACTACGTAATTACTACACCAATTGGTCATTTAATAAACTTTCAAAGTAGTTCACATTTCAAAACCAAAATATCATTGCCATTTCAAAACCATATCAATACGATATCATTTCCATTTTAAATATATCCATCTCAAATATATCCATTTACAAAATCGTAGTACTTCAAAGTTATAACACTTTCTAAATCAAACACTTTGGAAATCATAATACTTTGGAAATCAAATTTTAGAAATCATAATGCTTTGGAATCATAACACTTCCTACTAAACTGTTTAAATATAAATGATAGTATAGATAATAAAATAGTTTATAATTTAAAATAGTTTATATAATAATAGTTATAATTTAAAATAGTTTTTATTAAAAATAATTTATATTAAAATAGTTTATATGAAATAAATTTATAAAGTAACATATATAAATAGTTTTAAATATAATTTAAAAATACTTTATATAACAAAATAGCTTCCTCAAATTTCACAAATCAATTCCAAATCAACACCAATCCAAAAATTCCAAATTTAATCAAATTTCAAATCATCGATTTCAATTCAATTCAGTTTTCAATAAACCATTATATCGATATCAAATACAGATTTGAACCACGAATAAACCATTTAAATTTCGATATATTCCAAAGCTTAAAATATTTCACAATCTCAAAACTAAATTTAATAATTTCATATATGTCTTAATTCAACTTTATTTAGTTTTGAAATATTCACTTAACAAATCCACTATTATTTAAATAAACCCCAAATTACAGATAAACTAAATATTTCCTTCAAATTATTTAAACTTGAAATATTCATTTAAACCGCCTTAACCAAAATCAAGTTATAAAATTTATATCCTTTAAAAATCTCAAATTCAATAAGTTCCAAATTAATTACTAATTAAATATATTTCTTAATTAAATACAATTTTAAATCGATTTCAAATCTATCTTCTCAACCTTAATTTATTTAATCATTATAAACTCTATATTAAAATATAATTTAAATAAATACTTAACCATATTATAATTTAATAAAATCAAACTTTATTATTAAGCTTATTTTGTGTTAAAACAAATTTACGCATAGCTTAAATTCAAGAATTTAACTATATATATAAAATAACATTTATATAATATCTAAAATCACATATAAAGACCATATATTTCCTTCCAAAGCCATAGTATTCATTTCAAATATTTAGATATAGACCAATGGTGTCTGTATATAATTTTCTATCCTATGGTTAAGTGGTACGGATATTTATCATTACAATCCGCAATTTAAATATATATATATACATGTATGTATATCATTTCAACCCGTAATCCCAAATTCAATTCAATTGAAAATCGCATGGGTTAATCATTTCAACCCATAACGATTTTCTTTTATTCTAAAGTACGTTCAGGTATGTATCATTTCAACCCATAGTGATTTTTATACTAACAGGGAACTTGCAGAGTGATAACAGATATGATAATAATAATAATAGAACAGACATATATCATCAATATAAATAACAGATAATGGTGTCAGATGTCACAGGTGAATAGATACAGGAAATAACATATATATAACAGTGTAGATAACTAACAGCAGTATCGTTTCAATTGAAATCAAATCCAATAAATAAAAGAACGTTAATCGTGAGTGATTGATCACCTTTCGAGGCTAGAGAGGATAAACACTGAAATTGTGTTACAAAAATGCAAGCACAACTTCCAAAGCAAAGCTAGATCGCCACGAATTTGACGGACAATGCTGATAGATAGAAAATCAAGCATCAAAATCAGTTCGATATAACAGAAATGAAATGTATACCATATTATTATTATTATTTTCATAAAAATTAATACGACAAATATCAAAATAAAATAAAATATGTATATGATTCAAATTTATTATATTTAAAACAAATTAAGACCCATAGTTAACAAACATATTATAAATGTATGCACACACTCTAAAGTACAACATAAACTTTATATTCATACATATCAAATTTCAAATGAAACGTAACCATAACTTTATATTTTTGATTAATAATTATTATAAAATCAATATAAATATACTTTATTACAAAATTAATGCTTTATTGAAAACTGTATATGTATATATAACTCGACAGATCATATAAAACTTATAGAACCTATATATTTAATAGACAACTATATTTAGATAACTTATATTATAAATTCTAGAAATATGTGTTATTAAAATATGTGTATACTATTTTATTACACTATACTATTCATAGCAGATTTATGAATGTAAACTATCACACCTATATAGTAAAACCAACAGAATATATGTAAACTAGTATATATATATAAATCTTATAAAATAAATAACCCTTAAACATATCATTGTAACAACACTTATACATATGTGGGAAGTACTGTAAACTAATGCATATATATAAGGCCAAAAATCAAAGATATAAACAAGTTTTAATATATATACACATTATATTGTTTCACGGCAAAACCAAGATATAATAAAATCTTTCTATAGTGTATATATATATATATATATATATATATATATATATATGCTCGGTTGTGTTGTCAGTACATAAGTGCGAAAATTACTTTTACAGTAAAAATATAAATATAAACACACTTTCTAAAATCTTACTTTCAACAAAATGAAACAATATTACCTATATGCTGTCAAAACTATCTATAATTTATATATAACAGACTTAATGTGTATACATATGTTCACAAATCCAACATAACATATATACTAATATATATCAACTAACGTATAATATATTTTGAAATCAATACTCACTATAAAGCAACACAGACAACTTTATACGTCATTAGAACATATATAAAAGTACCTTATGTAAATATGGATGCAGCTGCATATGTGGAAAAAGAAAATGCGCACAGAGGGAGGAGATGCTCGCCGGTTGTGTTCGGCAGAGATGGTGGTTGTTTGCATAGATAGGAAGATGAGTAGGCACGACCGCAGCTAGGAAGACGGAAGGCCAAGGAAAGGAGGAGACGTTGGCCTTGTGGAGGAGATATGGCTGTAAGGTATTGGTGACGTGGAGAGGATGGGAAGGTGGTGGCTGTCAGATCGGAGCGGCCGAGGTGATTTGGGCAAAGGTGGACGCGGGCAATGGTGATGCAGGGCCGGTTGAAGGCTGACAATTGGGAAGGGACGCAAGCAGCTACAGATAAAAATATAAGCTTTATTTTTTTAGAGGAGGCCATTGCTTGTTTTTGTCATAGAGGCAAGCTTAAGAGATGAAAAATGTGAATGACCTTTCAGGATAAAGCAAATGACAGCTAGATTTTCTTTTTGAATGAAGAAAGAAAACAAAAGCGGGAGAGACTCGAGAAATATATTTGAAACTAATGGGAATATTGATGGTCAGAGCGTGAATTCAGGTGAAATAATTAAAGCTAAGTGTTGCTTGGATTACATGGTTGGCATTTGAAAAGGCAAGGAAATAGAAGGTTAAAATGGTACGATACGGAAATCGTTTTACAAATTTCATCGTCCACCGGATGTGGAAACACACATACGAATATACCATAGAGATCAGCACGACGAGACGATCAAAACAGTATACAAATATTAGTGGTACGATTGAATTATAAAAATTCAATTTTTCTACTAGAGGAAAATGCAGCAAAAATGCAGAAAAATAAGATCGACGGAACTAAAGAAGTCCGAATTTGGAAAAACGAAAAATGATGTCTTGCTCAGAAGATGAGTTACAATTTATATAAAAATATCCAGGTTTGGAAAAGATTTTATTATCATTGAATATTAACTGATATAAATTGAAATAGAATTACACAATAAAATAAACTTTCATATTTTCAGATGAAAATTTACAGTTTGATATGTTCAATTAAACGTATCCCAGATATTAAATTTTTATTTCCAAATTTTATCTTTAAAATTTCACAAAAATTCAATTAATCACATTATTAAAACAGTTAAAATTTACAGGTCGTTACACTCTCCCCCGCTCAAAAATTTTCGTCCCCGAAAAAGAAGGAAGTAGGAGAATGGAAACAACCAAAAAGAAAATAGATTGAAACAACAAAACAAAACAATTAATTTAAACCATGTAAACTTCAATTAAATTAATTATTATTCAATAATTGATTTTAAACTCATGGAATTTCATTAAGTTGGTTTATTTTCAATTTGTTGTTGTTTGTTACAAAATTTATTTCAAACAACAATTTATTTTATTAATCCATTTATTATTCTACTAACTTAGTATTCATATTTATCTCAATTAATCATTTTATAATTAAACTTTAAGTGTATAACATTTATTATAAGCACTCAAATTTTATCTATAAAGACACTTATATTATATATTATCCAATTATCTTAAATTAACAATTTCAAAGATCATAAATTTGAATAGTCATTTATTATAATCATATTTTATTCGACAAATTTAATTCTTCTTTATTTAAAATTATTATTAAATTTTATTTCACTTAATATGTCTTATCACATATATTAAGTATATTTACTCTTATTATAACAACTCAAACTATTTAAAAATTCCATTGATATTATTTTATATCGTATAATATAGTTAACTTTTAAAAAAATTAGGTAAGTTATATATGGAATGCAATTGGGTATTATACAAATAAATTTTACAATTCAGTTATTTCAAGTTAAATGTTTATTCAAATTTTTTGCTTCAATTGATAATTTAAATCATCTTTAATCGTAAATTTAAGAATTAAATTTCCGATTTCACTTTAAATCATTGGAGATAAATATACAAATATATATAAGTCGAATCACATCTATAAATCTATACTTGTATTATAAATCAAGTCATACTTCAGCAATTCAAATCAATTTAATTTTCAACATAATAGTGTAGCAAGGCTACATAATGGTCTCTCCACTTCGAAACTCGAAAATGAATGTCGATGATGCGGCTATCATCAACGAAATTATTTTCCAGCGACAAAAGAGAAGAGCTCTAATTTAAACATTTAAAATTCTTTGAAAACCATTTCTATTAGAAATATTTTAAATAATATACATTTAAGACTTTAAACCAAAGTTTGAAATCATCGAAAATTAAAATTTCAAATTCTAACTTAAATTCATCTGAATTCTAAATCAATTTATAAACCATGTTTTGTAATTTCCCTTATTTATATGTTGGTAAAATCAATGGTTTACAAAACAATAAATGAAAATAAAATGTTATCATCTTTGACAACCAATTCAGTTAACAATTCAATTTCAAAAAATTATACTTAAATATACTATAATCATGTAAAATTTATTTTATTTACCAAATTTGAAAACAATATTGTGTCAGTTTGCTCTCTCAAGTGTTTTGGAAATCCTATCGATAGCGTTGATCAGACGAATCGATCGAAAATCCAAATCAACATCAACAACTCAAACAAAATAATATATATATATATAACATTATTAATATTAATTTACAAATACACTTCCTTGCTCGACGATACAAGATTGGATTTCAAAGCAAGGATAGAGATTCAAATTTGATGGACTCAAATCAAGGAGAATTCTGATTCGAAGATAAGTTCGAAACAGAAGATAAGATGAATAAATGTCAAAAGAGAAAGGAGGATAGACTTATACAAATCTTGGGCAACATTAACCGGGTCGACCGTGACTTCAAGAATAAGATCGACACAGAATTTCGAGGAAAATCGACATTCGATCTCAAAAGATAGAATTCAGGCATAGCAGAAGATAACATCGTAAATCGAGGATACAGAAATCTTCGGTGAATCAATGCTTGTTGTAAAGAAGTTTCACCCCTTTTGCAAATCATTCGAAGATTGGCGAGACCACCTATTTATTATAGAGTTTGTTTGAAGTGGAGTTATGGGATACTCCCGAATACGAATAGGGAGAGATAAGGATGGATTTTGGAACCGAAGGGAACGTCCCAAAATTCAAAGGGAACCCGAGTCAAAGAAGAAGGAATTCAAGCTCGAACGGAAGTATTCCGTAATTAAATTTACCCTATATGTTGAGTTTTGCCTAAAACCAAAACTCTGATACCAAATGTAACGATCTGATATTTTCAACCATTCGCATCCAAACATGCTGGAATTTAATTGCTCAAAATACCAGATTGTAAGTTTATATTTGGAAAAACTCAGCATATAAAGTAAATAAATAAATCACATAATCACAGACATAGAGTAATATACAATATGCAGCGGAAACAAAATGAATAGTAGTTCATGAAGCTACTATATATATAACAGAGTTAAATAAGTTACAAAAGAAGTCTCGAATACAATAGTCAAATACAAGAATCAGAATACATCACTAGAATTAACTGAATATCTGAAAGCTGTATAGGTAGCTGGATCTCCAAGCGAAGCTCCAACTCCAAAGACGAGTCTCAAATACTGGTACACTCAGTCTGACCAGAGCGTAAAACAAACACAAAACACTCGAGTCAGGATTAACATTCTTATATTAGTAAATCCAACTCAAGTGAAATAACAAATGGAAATACAAATAACTCAAAAGATGTTGGGATAACCATCCTCTAAGAATCCGTTAAACTATCTACTATGTAGTAGTGTATGCTAACTAGATAATGCCCATCAGTAATATAAAGTATCAAAATAGTGTTAAGGCGTTACCATTATCCCCCTTAACACATTTTATATAAGCATCATAGTCTATGCAGCACTATAAACTCCACCATAAACAAGTGGCCTATCAGGGAGTACTCCATAGATATAACACAAAACAAATAGTAGTGGTTGCGTATAGGGATACGAGTATGACAAGGCACATAAGGTAATACCTAAGGTAGTGAAACTGCCGTTTGCCTGATCCGGACTGGTGAGAACGCATCGCCGCATCGATCGCAACACCGCGAAACAACACTTCCAATTCAGGGTGCACACCAATCAAAAATAAGTAATGAGTAGTTTACGAAGAAATGTGTTCGCTAGAGGCAGCTAACCTCATTGGCCCGACACGGCTCCTGTTTTAGTCATTTCAAATTTGACACGAGTGTCAAGGCTATCCATTATCGTTCTCTTTCTTCAAATCCTGCAACGTGATCATTCCAACCACTTCATTCTAGATCGCACTCCGCGTATAATAGTTATTAAAGGTGGTTTTCAGTTTGGACAGAGAGTATGTCCTTAACCGATCCCGGACTCTTCAATAACTACGTAATTACTACACCAATTGGTCATTTAATAAACTTTCAAAATAGTTTACATTTCAAAACCAAAATATCATTGCGATTTCAAAACCATATCAATACGATATCATTTCCATTTTAAATATATCCATCTCAAATACATCCATTTACAAAATATTAGTACTTCAATGTTATAACACTTTCTAAATCAAACACTTTGGAAATCATTATACTTTGGAAATCAAATTTTAGAAATCATAATGCTTTGGAATCATAACACTTCCCACTTAACTGTTTAATATAAATAATAGTATAGATGATAAAATAGTTAATAATTTAAAATAGTTTATATACTAATAGTTATAATTTAAAATAGTTTTTATTAAAAATAATTTATATTAAAACAGTTTATATGAAATAAATTTATAAAGTAACATATATAAATAGTTTTAAATATAATTTAAAAATACTTTATATAACAAAATAGCTTCCTCAAATTTCACACAAATCAATTCCAAATCAACACCAATCCAAAAATTAGAAATTTAATCAAATTTCAAATCATCGATTTCAATTCAATTCAGTTTTCAATAACCATTATACCGATTTCAAATACAGATTTGATCCACAAATAAACCGTTTAAATTTTGATATATTCCAAAGCTTAAAATATTTCACAATCTCAAAACTAAATTTAATAATTTCACATATGTCTTAACTCAACTTTATTAATATTTAGTTTTGAAATATTCACATAACAAATCCAATATTATTTAAATAAACCCCAAATTACAAATAAACTAAATATTTCCTTCAACTTATTTAAACTTGAAATATTCATTTAAATCGCCTTAACCAAAATCAAGTTATAAAATTTATATCCTTTAAAAATCTCAAATTCAATAAATTCCAGATCGATTTCTAATTAAATATATTTCTTAATTAAATACAATTTTAAATCGATTTCAAATCTATCTTCTCAACCTTAATTTATTTAATCGTTATAAACTCTATATTAAAATATAATTTAAATAAATACTTAACCATATTATAATTTAATAAAAATCAAACTTTATTATTAAGCTTATTTTATATTAAAACAAATTTACGCATAGCTTAAATTCAAGAATTTAACTATATATATAAAATAACATTTATATAATATCTAAAATCAATGTTTATATAAAAACCATATATTTCCTTCCAAAACCATAGTAATCATTTCAAATTATTTAGATATAGACCAATAGTGTCTGTATATAATTTTCTATCCTATGGTCAAGTGGTATGGATATTTATCATTACAATCTGCAATTTAAATATATATATATACGGGTATATATATCATTTCAACCCGTAATCCCAAATTCAATTCAATTGAAAATCACTTGGGTTAATCATTTCAACCCATAACGATTTTCTCCTATTCTAAAGTCCGTTCAGGTATGTATCATTTCAACCCATAGTGATTTCTATACTAACAGGGAACTTGCAGAGTGATAACAAATATGATAATAATAATAATAGAACAGGATATATTATCAATATAAATAACAGATAATGGTGTCAGATGTTACAGGTGAACAGATACAGGAAATAACATATATATAACAGTGTAGATAACTAACATCAGTATATTTCAATTGTCATTTCAATTGAAATCAAATCTAATAAATAAAAGAACGTTAATCATGAATGATTGCTCATCTTTCGAGGCTAGAGAAGATAAACACTGAAATTGTGTTACAAAATTGCAAGCACAACTTCCAAAACAATGCTAGATCAGCACGAATTTGACGGACAAAGCTGATAGATAGGAAATCAAGGATCAAGATCAGTTCGATATAACAGAAACGAAATATATACCATATTATTATTATTATTATTTTTATTATTATTTTTATAAAAATTAATACGACAAATATTAAAATAAAATAAAATATGTATATGATTCAAACTTATTATATTTAAAACAAATTAAGATCCATAGTTAACAAACATATTATAAATGTATGTACACACTCTAAAATACTACATAAAATTCATATTCATATATATCAAATTTAAAATGTAAACATAACCATAACTTTATATTTATGATTAATAATTATTATAAAATCAATATAAATATATTTTATTATAAAATTAATGCTTTATTGAAAACTGTATATGTATATATAACTCGGTAGATCATATAAAACTTATAGAACCTATATATGTAATAGACAGCTATATTTAGATAACTTATATTATAAATTCTAGAAATATTTGTTATTAAAATATGTCTATACTATTTTATTACACTATACTGTTCATAGCAGATTTATGAATATAAACTATCACACCTATATAGTAAAACTAACAGAATATATGTAAACTAGTACATATATATAGATCTTATAAAATATATAACCCTTAAACATATCATTGAAATAACACTTATACGTATGTGGGAAGTACTGTAAACAAATGCATATATATAAGGCCAAAAATCAAAGATTAAACAAGTTCTATATATATATATATATATATATATATATATATATATATATATATATATATATATATATGCATTATACTATTTCACAGCAAAACCAAGATATAATAAAATCTATGTGCACTATATATATATATATATATATATATATATATATATATATATATATAAGCTCGGTTGTGCTGTCAGTACATAAGAGCGAAAATTACCTTTATAGTAAAAATATAAATATAAACACACATTCTAAAATCTTATTTTTAGCAAAACGAAACAATATTACCTATATGCTGTCAAAACTATCTATAATTTATATATAACAGACTTAGTGTGTATACATATGTTCACAAATCTAACATAAAATATATACTAATATATATCAACTAACGTATAATATATTTTGAAATCAATACTCACTATAAAGCAACATAGACAACTTTATACATCATCAGAACATATATATAAGTACCTTATGTAAATATGGATGCAGCTGCATATGTGGAAAAAGAAAATGCACATAGAGGGAGGAGATGCTCGCGGGTCGGGTTCGGCAGAGATGGTGGTTTTTCGCATGGATAGGCAGATGTGTAGGCTCGGCCGTAGCTAGGAAGGCGGAAGGCCGAGGAAAGGAGGAGACGTTGGCCTTACGGAGGAGATATAGCTGTAGGTGTTGGTGACGTGGAGAGGATGGGAAGGTGGTGGCTGTCAGACCGGAGGGGCTGAGGTGATTTGGGAAAAGGCAGACGCGGGCAATGGTGATGCAAGGCGGGTTGAAGGCTGACAATTGGGAAGGGACGCGAGCAGCTACAGGTAAAAATAAAAGCTTTAGTGTTTTTTTTAGAGGTGGCCATTGCTTGTTTTTGTCACAGAGGCAAGCTCAAGAGTTGAAAAATGTGAACGGCCTTTCAGCATAAAGCAAATGACAGCTAGCATTTCTTTTCGAATGAACAAAGAAAACAAAAGCGGGAGAGACTCGAGAAATATTTTTGAAATTAATGGGAATATTGAAGGTCAGAGCGTGAATTCAGGTGAAATAATTAAAGCTAAGTGTTGCTTGGATTGTACGGCTGGTATTTGAAAAGGCAAGGAAACAGAAGGTTAAAATGGTACCGATACGGAAATACCATAGAGATCAGCACGACAAGACGATCAAAACGGTATACGGATATCTGTGGTACGATTGAATTATAAAAATTCAAATTTTCTACTAGTGGAAAATGCAGTAAAAATGCAGAAAAATAAGATCGACGGAGCTAAAGAAGTCCGAATTTAGAAAAACGTAAAATGACGTCTTGCTCAGAAGATGATTTACAATTTTTGTATATAAAAATATTCAGCTTTGGAAAACATTTTATTATCATTGAATATTAACTGATATAAATTGAATAGAATTACACAATAAATTTCATATTTTCAGATGAAAATTTACAGTGTGATATGCTCAATTAAAAGTATCCCAAATATTAAATTTGTATTTCCAAATTTTATTTTTAAAATTTCATGAAAATTCAATTTATCCATTATTAAAACAGTTAAAATTTACGGGTCGTTACACTACCTTATCTGCTCAGCTTTATTTATTCACCTATATTCTGTTTTCCCCAATCTACCTTCTTTTCCTTTTTGACTAAATCCTTCTAAAATATTGTTTATTTATATACTACGTGGTTTAATAGAAGGTTTTTAATATTGTAAATATTTTAGAAGTTATTAATTAAATGCAACATATTTAAAGAAAATGATTATTGATTTATTAATAATGTTTGAAAAGTATGAATATTTCATGTAAAATTTGTGTAGTTTTAAACTAATTTTTTAAATCTTGACTTTTAATCTATTTTTATTTCTGGTTGTTCTATTCATACCTCCTTACTTTTCGTGGATGAAAAGTTTTGAGTGGGGGAGAGTGTAACGACCCAAAATTTTAGTGATTTTATTAATTGGAATTTTATGAAATTTTAAAAAATAAAATTTTAAAATATAAATTTGATATTTGGGATACGCCTATTTTAACATAGCAACTGGTAAATTTTCATCAGATAATATGAATGTTTATTTTATTTCGAAATTATATTTCAATTTAAATCAGTTAAAATTTGATGGTAATAAGATAATTTCCAAACTAGAATATTTTACAGAAAAATTGTAAATCATCTTCTGAGCGAGAAGTCAAATTTTGTTTCATCAAATTCGAACTTCTTTAGCTTCGTCGATCTTATTTTCTGTATTTTAGCTGCATTTTCCGCTAGCTGAAATTCGAATTTTTATAGTTCAATCGTACCACTGATATTAGTATGCCATTTTGATCGTCTCGTCGTGCTGCTCTCCACAGCATATTCGTTTCGGTGTTTCGAAATCCGGTGCACGGCGAAACCGCGATATGGTTAGCTGTATTTGTTTTGCATGTCTGGTTTTGGGTTCCATGTCTATTCTATTCTTCTCCCAGTAATTTAGCAGCCATTAGAATTAATATATCCATGAATTAATATTTTACTTTACCAATTCCTACGTGTTGGTTCATTTTAACCGTTGGGTCTCTTCCATTTCCATTCCTTTGTTCATAAAGATATTTCATTCGTGCTTTTGTTCTATTGCCCATACTCTATTCTTATCCTTGCTATCTTCTCTGTTATACCACACCGTTCCCCTTCTTCCATTTTTCCTCTTTCCATATCTCGGCCAAAATGTAAAAAACGTATATACGTCGCCTATAGCCACCTCGGCTATGCCTCAACACACCAAAACTTCGGCCAATAGCCCAGCCGAGCCTAGAACCCAGCCACTGCCCTCCTTAAATCCACCCAAGCCCGAGCACCATCACCACCTCCTTCACGCAAACAGCCACCCTCCCGCTCTCCAGTGCCGACCAGACCCACTAGGCAGCCATGCTTTGCATGCCGACGTGCCTCCGGTTGACCACATCCCGCATGTCAACAGCTGACCCGCCTTCTTCCCCGCAAGTACCACAACCTCAGCTCGACCTCACCCATCTCCGGCCGTCACATCCAGTAACCGCCCGCAGCTCTATCCTCCGACATCCACTCACCTTCCTAGCCTTTCGCTACCTTCCTCCGCCGCACAGCCATGCCATCTTCCCACCAAGTTCCGGCCTTCCTCACTACTTATTTTGACAGCCTCGTGTATACTAATATGTTTACGTGTAATTTTTGCTTATTATGTTTTTTATATATATGTGAGTTACAGCAAATGTATTTATAACATGTTCAAAGTGCTAGTTAAATAGGTGTGTAATATATATGGAAGGCTATATATAGCTATATATATGTTGTCTGCAAATAAATGTGAGTTGGATTGTATTGTATTGTTGATTTTCTAAAAAAAAGTGTGTGTGTGTATATATATGGTATGTGTTGCTATTTTATACTGTTTGTAGATATATAAGCTATATTATATATTTATCATCTGTTAGTTTATGCATACATTGTTAGGTAGTTTTATACAGTTACAGTAATTTTGGTGTGTTGGATTTCGAAAGGGAATTCTATGTATTTTTTTGAATGTCTATTTTTAATACGACAAGAAGGTGTTTTATTTTGATTTGTATTTTGTTGTATTTGATTTAACTGTGTATATATATATATATATATATATATATATATATATATATATATATATATATATATTTATATGTTTATATGTTTTCAATATAAAGGTTTATGTGTGCTTATATATATAATAGTATGTTTACAATATAAAGTGCTGTTTGATTTATATTTGAATAACGTTTGTATATATATATTTTGTTAGTTCATATGAAATACCTACATATTTATCCGTTAGTATATATATAGTTGTCCATAGTAATATATATATATATATATATATATATATATATATATATATATATATATATATATGATAATTTATGAGTTACAGTGAGATATACTTTATTTTATTTTAAATAGTTTTTGATCTCTATATTTGTATCGGTTATATATTCGATTGAGTTTTATTGTTTGTACATATAGATTTTTTTAGATTATATTTGTTGGACTCTGTAACTGTGCACATGTAGTTTGTAAATATTTATATGGTGAGTGTCCTGGTTCCCATGATAATTTTTCGATACTTATAGAATTTTTGAGGGCTATTTTTTCCTTCATATTTTCGATTTATATATATAGGTGTTTATACGTGTATATATAAAAGTTTTCATCCAAGCAGATTAGTTATGTAAAGAGTATATAATATGCTGTATAGGTTGGAACACAGAGCATGTCTACTTAGCTTAGATTTAAAAGTATAAATATGTATATTCTGTGATTTAAGTTATATCTGATAGTACCAAATTTTAAAGTCTATATGATATATATTATCTGTTAGTACATGTAAATTTTGAATATATTTATAGTTACATATTTTGTTATTTATATATATTTCAAGTTATATACATACGTATTGGTTTATCATTTAGTTATATTTTTGTTTATTAAACTATTGATTTAAAGGTATATATATATATATATCTATTGGCCGTTTAAATGGTACAGTGTATGTTATCCAAATATTGTAATAAGATGTGTCTTCTTGTATATATGTATAGTAGTATATATATGTATATTATATGAGTTTGTATGACCTGCTTTAAACAAATATATTTATTTTAGCAAGGCAAGTTTATGTATTTTAAAAATTAAAGATTTTGTTTGTATACTGTTTTAAATATATGTATAAATATATATTTTAATTTCGATTTGGGGTTACGTTGTATATTATTTTTTAAATTTAAATATATGTAATATATCTTGTTCTCATCGATTTCCAATCTATCAACTCGGTTCGTCGAATTCGTACCTATCTTGAGTTGCTTTGGAATTCATGCCTGGATTCATAGCCCATCTCATTCTCGTTCATCTATCCAGCCTCGTAAGGTGAGCAATCACTCATGATTAACGTTCTTATATTTATTAAATTTAATTTCACTTGAAATGGCAATTGAAATGTGCTGCTGTAGTTATTTAAATTGTTATATGTGCTATTATCTGTAATTGTTCACCTGTGGGATATGACACCATATCCTATTATTGATATTATATTGTCATTGGTGATATATGCCTGTTATTTTTTTTCATATCTTATAACTCCGCAAGTTCCTTGTTAGTATAGAATTCACTATGGGTTGAAATGATACATACCCGAATGGACTTTAGAATACGAGAAAATTGTCATGGGTTTAATGATAAACCCAAGCGATTTTTCACTGAATTGCGGGTCGAAATGATATCTACCCGTATATATTTAAATAGTGAATTGAAATGATAAATATCAGTATTACTTGACCATAGGATAGGAAAATATATACAGACATCGCTGGTCTATATATATAAATGTTTTGAAATACTTTCTATGATTTTGAAAAGAAATATATGGTTTTTAATAAATATTGATTCTTAAAATATTATTATATATATATAAATGGTAATTTATATATAGATTTAACAATAATATTATTGAGATTGATTTAATACATATGATACATTAAGCATCTTTGTAAATCTGTATTTCAAAATAGATTGTTGTAATAATTTGAATAAGTTAAGGTTGAGAAGATAAAGTTGAATTAATTGAAATTGTATTTAATTAAGAATTCTACCAAATTAGATCAAATTAGACTATTGAATTTGAAGTTTAAGATTTGATTTTATAACTTGATTTTGATTTAAAGTGATTAAATGGATATTTCAAGTTTAAATAAATCGAGAGGAATATTAAGTTTAAAGGTTAATTAAGGTTATTTAAATAATACTGAATTTATTAAGTGAATATTTCAAGACTTAATAATAATGAGGTTAAATCGAGACCTATATGAAAGTGTTAAATTAAACTTTGAAAATATTGAATATTAAAGCTTTGAAATATACTGGAATTTAAACGGTTTATTTGTGATTCGAAGTTGTATTTCAAATTAATATAATTTAAAGATGTTATTTAGAAATTGAATCGAGTTAAAATGGATAAATCTAGACTGAGTTAAATTGGATTAGAATTCAAGTTGATTTGAATCAATTTTGTTGTTGAAATTGATGAAATATATATAATCGAAATGGAAATGATACTTTGGGTTTGAAGTACAAAATATTTTGAAAGGACCACGGTGTTGTAATGATGGTTGGTTGTTGATAGCTTATATTTCCACATTGTAGATAGTTCAACGGATCCTTAGAGGATGGTTATCCCAACATCCTCTAAGTTACTCGTATTTCAGTTGATATTTCACTTGAGTTAGATTTATTGATATAAGAATGTTAATCCTGACTCGAGTGTTTTGTGTTTTTCTTTATGCTCAGGTCAGACTGAGTGATACAGTAATTGAGACTCACCTTTGGAGTTTGGAGCTTCGCTTGGAAATCCAACTATTGCTTCAGCTTTCAGCTTTTGCAGTTGATTTGTTCAAAGAGGTCATCAGTTTTTGTTGGAGACTTCGCTGTATTTGAGAAATTATGTTGTATTTTATTTCTAACTCTGATGTTTAGGTAGTAGCTTCATGAACTACTATTTATCTATTCCGCTGCGTTATTATTATATTACTCCGTGTCTGTGATTCTGTGATTGATTATTACTGTAAATGCTGAGTTTAGCCAAATTTAAATTAACAATCTGATATTTTAAGCAATTCAAGTCCGCATGTGCGGATCGAATGGTTGAAAATAGTAGGTCGTTACAAAAAGTGCCCATTCGGGAATAATGAGAGTGGAGATTCTTGAGAAAGAAATTATTTGGGATAGATTTATGGAGATATTTAAGGAACAATACATACTTGGTTTAGAGTTGTTTGCAATATTCTAGGAGTTTGTTGAGTTGCAACACGAGAATGTAACAGCATTAGAATATATGCGAAATTTTAGTTCTTTGTCCAAGTGTGGAGCTGAGTTAATAAGGTCCCCGAGGAAGAAGGTTGAGAAGCTTATTCTAGGGTTGAGGTCGATATTGACTGAATGGGAAATTACTCATCTAACTCATCTATCCAGTGAAGTGGTAGACATGGAAAGCATTAATGCGATGATGTACATTGGGAGGCAAGGTGTGGGCCAAAATGCTCAGGATGATATGAATAAGAAGTTTACTCCTTATGAAAAAGGCAAGAAAGGTCAACACCCAAATGAAAAGGCATATGGTGGTGGAGAACGGAAGGATGTGGCTGAGGTAACCTTCTATAACCATGGGAAGTAGGTGCACTATGCCAATAAGTGTCTGAAGCTAGTTGGAGTGATGAAAATAAAGTACTTTATCTATGACAAAAAGGGTATAAGAAGAAATATTGTACCCCAATTAAGATAGCCAAAGGATTTTTCTTTGGAAGGATTGTCAACCGGCCCAATTGTTGAAGAAAAAGGAAAGAAAGTTATGCTTGAAGGTATGATTTCGATCTTTAGTACTTTAGATAGGGTTATTTTTAATATTAGTGCGATATATTTTTCATTTTAAAAGACATGGTCGGTAGTTTATAATTAGACACTACCTATTTAGTTACTTCTTTACATGTGGTTATTCTGATTGGTGGTTATGATCTCAGATTAAGGTGCACTAACCTTGTGTTTGATTTGTGTGGTCACATGTTTGTTTGAAACCCATATTTGTTTCACTTAGTAGGGTACTAAGATAACTTTGGGTATGGACTGGTTAGTGCGTAATGACGCTAGGATCTTTTATTCTAATGGAGCTATTACTTTGCGTTTCTAAGTGATGGAAAAAGGAGCATGGTGGTGCTAGATCTAATGGATGAAAAGTTAGAGTTGACATTATGTGTAATGGAGGGACAGGAGGATGAGATCAGTGGAGTATTGGTAGTTTAGGAATTTATAGATGTTTTTGAACAAGTGGTAGAATTGCCGCCAAGAAGAGCAATTGAATTCCATATAAACTTGATGCCAGGGGCACAACTTGGTAGTAGACTACCAAGTAGAATGTCGCCCAAGGAGTTGGAAGACTTAAAGAAGCGGTTGGTGGAACTTGAGCATAACAGTTTCATGTGGCCGAGTTGTTCATCCAGTGGGGGCACCTACAGTATTCATAGAAGTTGGATGGATCTTTACAGATGTGTATAGATTTCCAAGAATTAAATGGGTTTAATAATGTAGAATTGTTATCCATTACTTAAGATAAACGAATTGTTTGACCAGCTGAGTGGAGCTAGAATTTACTCGCAGATAGATTTGGAAACGTGATTCCATCAACTAAGGGTAGAAAAAGATATCATTCCGTTAACCACATTCAGGATAGGATATAGTTCGTATGAATGGTTCATGATGCCCTTTGGACTTACCAGCGCCCCTACATCCTTTGTAGATCTTATGAATCAATTTTTTCAGGATCGGTTGAAAATATTTGTGTTGGCCTTCATTAGTAACATTTTGGTGCATTTAGGGATGAGAGAGACCATGTAGTTCATCTTAGATTAGTGTTGAAGAAGCTGAGACAGTAAAAATGAAAGGCGAAGTTTTCAAGTGTCACTTTTGAAAAATTGAAGTAATGTTTCTTAGTCATGTGGCATAATAACCTATGGAATTTAGACATTATGTTATAAATAGGAGAAGAACGATAATTTTAAAAATATTGGAATTAGGTGATTAGACTTGTACCATTTTATAGATCTCATTTTTCTTGTCAAAATTATATATTTCGCTTATCCAAATCGAAGTCTGTATGAAGGAGTTACACATATTTTAAATTGTAGATTTTGATTTGGATGAAATGGGCCTAAGCCCATTAGGTAGAAGCAACAGTTCATAATTTATATAACGAGCTGAGAAGAAGTTTTGAATTCATTTTTCTCATTCACGAATATTTCAGTTTTTCCATCTTCTTCCTTTATCTCTCTATAATCGTCAATTTCTCTTTCAAATGTAAACGAAACCCTAGAAAATTACTGTAGCATCCCACAATTTTAACGATCAGATATTCAAATGATTAATTTAAATATTTAATTGGTAAGTAACAGAACGTTTTTTATATCCAATTTTTACAAATGAGTGAATTAGCACTCAATACACTCGTAGTTGAGTTTGCTTTTTCAACGCGAGTAAAATGAGTATAAGCTTGATTACGTTTGGACTAGATGAGTTTTTGGAGTGAATAATAATTTTTGGAGAAAGAGATGAGCTTGGGCCTATCCCATAAGTTATCTTTTAAGTGGTTAACTCCTTCCCACTTTCATTTCATCCTTTATTCACGTATATTTTCACTCCTCTTTCTCTATTCTTCTCCTAATTACCCCGGCCTTAATCACCTTGCCCTAGATTAGCCAAATCTTGCCTAAATAAATTCTTAAATTCAAAATAAAATCACTACAATTCCGCTCTACCCATTCCTCACAAAATCCATCAAAGGATTAGCTTGAATCGGAGTTTGGATGTTCATTTTGATATTTCAAGAGAGCTTTGAAGCGGGTTTTGGTGATTAGAGATTGGTTTAGGGAAAAGCAAGGCGAGTGAGATGATTCCCCTTATTAAATTATAAGTGTAAATGTTCATATTTTTCATTTATTGATAATTATATAATCAAATGAAGTGATTTGAAGATTGTTTGAATTGATTTGGGCTTATATTTGTGCTATAAACATGATTACATTAGCTCATCATTGGTTAAGACCTTATAACTATTTTTGAAAATGGTTAGTAACCTAAGAATTGATTTTACCTTAATTGAATGTTTATAAGTGATATATTGATAGATTAGAGGCTAACTACATGTTATAACTGAAGGCATGTCATTAGTTAGCTATAATTAAACTAATTCAAATGATTTTGAAATGGTTAGTTAGTTAATTTAGCAAGTTATAAACTCTACACTCATCACCAAAGTTATTAGAGGGTAAACGAAGTTGAATAAGTATTTATAAAATTGTTTGAATATTTTAAAAATGAAGAATATATTTTGTAAAATAGATGTGAGATTTTATAAAAGAGGTAAATGATTATTTCTTAATTTTAAATGATGTTGATTAAGTGTTTTAAATGCTAGATTGATTTATAGGCTAGCTATGGTATTTTATAAAATGGCTTGAGGATTTTATAAAATAGCATAAGAGATATCTTTATTTTATTGAAAAGATTAGTAAGTAAGAGTAATAAAGGATTAAGTGATAAATGAATTATTTATTTAAATATGTGTGTGTATGAGTATGGGAAAGTACATGTATCCATGTATTTGAAGGTATATAACAATTAAAACATTGTGTCAGTAGTGGTTAGAATTGTTGTATGTTTTGCTATTTATACGTGTTTGAAATTGTTTGATTTTATAGAATGTTATTGAATACAATTTCGTTGTGAGCATTTTACATAGCCATAGCGACCATCGTGTGCGCTAAGTTACGTGAGAGCATTCAGATCGAGCAATCGCTCTGGTGAATCCCAGAACGTGACTTGAGAAGTTAATGTGTGTTCGCATGAACATGTGTATACAAGCATGCATGACCAAGGGTATCGAAAAACATATGTTATGCACAAGGCAAGGAGGCCGAGGGTGTTGTTTTGGCAACTTAGAAAAAGCCAGGTTGCTATAATCGCCCGTCGAACTTCATTCACGCAAAGAGTGGATTTTGGTGTCGAAACTGGTTTTTGAATACTATGGGATTTACTACCAAAACATCAACAAGTGAACATAACAGATGTTCGATGGGATACAGTCATGCTCGGCAAATAAGGCAAGTCATCAGGAGAAGGGTCGAAAGTAATGGAATGCAAATAGCGACCGTATGAGGGATCCTCTCCTTGCACTGGTTCATTGCCAAAACCTAGAAAATTTTAGTCGATTGAATAGCATATCCAGTCGACTGAATAAGAGTAAAACAGATAACTGAGGGTAAGACCAATAGATGATTGGGGAAGAAATTTTAATCAAATAAGTCCGGTCGACTGGAAATAAAAAGAAATTTCAATCGACTAAGTCCAGCCTTCTGGAAATAAATCCAGTCAACTGAGCTCAGTTGAGTGGAAGGACTCCCCAATCGACTGAAATATGGGATTGTATCATACTTTCCAGGATTTCTTCCCTGTTTGATTCTTGATTACTTGATTGAGTAGTTTCGGGAGTCAGGTGCTTTTGGGATACGCTAGCATGATGCCAACTGGAGAATTTTGAAGAAGCAACATCGATATTTTGAGACATATATACTTTATATTGTAGCAATACTTAACAAATGTGTTATTTGTATATGAGACTATTGTATCAATTATTTATTCAGAACTCCATGCTTTTGTAGTTGATGTATTCTAACCTTCCATGCTAATACTTATTTATCAGTTGCTTCAGCTAGTGAAATCTTTTATATGTTGTCATTTTACTGTGTTCATGTATATTTAGTACATTATATATTTTCATTCTGTTATTAGATTTTATCAATGTCTTGGTTTAGTGTTTTGTTCTAATTTTACCCAACATTCTATCGTTTGAGTATTTCTCGAGGGCGAGTTGTTACATTTTGTATTAGAGATTAGGCTCAACACTCGGACCAAGTAAACCAGTTTGAGTTAATCAATCTGGTGAAAGGGGACACATAGAGAGAGTGTACTTGTACTTTTCCTACTATATTATATTGTATGCACCACTTATCTTCTACACTTAAATTGTTTCTACCCCTAATTGCTAAGGCATCTTCATCTTACTATCAGTATGAGTAGATGGAGTGCATGGACAACTATGGACTGGCATTCTATGACGCCTAAATAGTCGAAAAATATTTAGCTACGGCAAAAGATGTCCCACAACCCATGAACATATACAGCAGATTCTGGTTGGTGTTAGAAGTAGTATGTCCCTTTGGACACCAGTATTTTTAGCTCCACTAGCTTTGGACTCTTTGAAGTAGTGTTGGAATTTCTTTAGCCTTAGAGGGAAGCCATATCCGAGTCTTGAGACTGTTGCTAAGACACGGTCTTGGACACGAGCATGAGAAGGCTTGCATCAATATAAGTCAAGGGAATATTCCTGTAAGGAAGATATTTCTGGATATTTTGAGAAGGGAGACTTTGGTTGGGTAGGATGTAGTGTTTATGTGGCTGATAAGCAGAATTATGGTTTGGAACTTACTCAGGCATCGCTTTGGTTTTCAATTCATTTCAAGGATCGAGAAGAGTGTGTAGCTTATGCATTCTATCCACCTTGAGCAAGACAGAATTTTAGTGAATGAGTGTTGATCAACTTAACCTTTTGTTTTTGGGTTTGAGATTGTTGGTATGCTTTTTTGTTGGCCAATGAAATTTGCCTTGGGTCTTAAATCATCATTTGGGGATTCATTGCTTAGCCTTTTCCCTATTAGGGTCCACTTTGTATATCTCATTGGGATGGTTCTCCTTAGTGAGAATGCCCATGAGATACCGTTGAGGTAATGAAAGTGGAAAGCAACTGAAACTCCAACTGAAGTGTAAAAGCCATGATACAAGGAACGCTGAGCTTATGCAAAGAAGAAGGTGGTCTAATATGTCACCCTCGTAGAATATGGGGACATTTCCCTATGAAATGCCATCCAGCTAAAGCAAAGTGTACGTGCTCTTGTTGCGATTGGCTTGATCACTTAGAGAAGGACTGACCTATAATTTTTTTTAAGGGTGTGTAAGTGATGTTGACTTGTGCCTTTTAGGAATTATCGAGTCCTAGTAGGCTTATAGCCCAGGAAAATTCTAAGGAGCTTATGTAGTAAGGTATGCTCTATTATTTGGGAACCCACTTCTGTTCCTTCCGACACCTGAGTGTTATATTTATTTGTTGCTAATTACTTGGTAGATAGGCTAAACTTGACACCTTTATTACTGGGTAAATTCTTTGGCAGAGATAAACCTTGTATGAGTCACCTTAGTTGAAAAGCTGAGGTCAAGCAACCAAACGTGCTACCATTCACACTTGGTGCACAAGCTTTCAAGTTAAGTATTTTTGGTCGATGAAGTGTGGTCTGGATTTCTATATAGGCAAGGTTCTGTGGATGCCTAGTAATGAGTAGAGATGAAGCGGATGACTTATAGCCGTTTGCCTAGATTCGTTCGTGTTGTAATTGTTTATCTTTGTGCCAGTAAACCTTAGATGATGGTAGTAATACCATGAGACATAAGGGAAATTTTCTGAAGATTGCCCCATTCACGTGTCAGTTTTAATCTCTAGTTTAAGCACAGAGTTTCTTGGTGATTTGCACTAGTTTGTAAAGGGTATTTCACTTGCTTCTGATAGACCATCACTTGAGTCGGGTTCTTGAGATAAACGTGAGATTTTTGAAACATGGCCTTAGTCGTAGGAGGAGATTTCAGTAGTCAAATCATGGTTCTAGATTGTTGTTTGCATGGATGGAGTCAAGCGACCAAGCCAAATTTAACCAAGAAGCCATTCGAGCAAAAGAAAGGTTGGAATGAACATTGTATCATTTGGGATGATCTTTATTTATTGTAAAATTTTAGTGTAGTATAATTATAATTGCATGGGATAGTTAGGGGAAGAATTTCTGGACTAGATCCGTAGCGATTCAAATTAATCTTCTATGTGATGAGGGGATACTTGCCTAGGTAAGCATCATAGCATATTTAGTATATTATCCTTATTAACATAGTGTGGTCGAGGTAGGTTTGAACCCGAGAAAATCTAGGAAATTGTAAATCTTAATTTAATGATGGTTTATTTAGTATTTTTTTTCCTTTGGAGAAAGAACTCTGTTCGAAAGACAAGGAGAGTTAAGGCATTGATTGCTGGGTTTATACGAGAGTTTCGAGACTTGATGATATCGCATATAATATAAGTTTTCCTTTTCACACTGGAAGGTGAAATAATCTTTCATGTATTATACTCACAAAAGAGGTTACACCACTTAGGCATTTATTTCGTATGAATGTCGAACGAACTCATTGGAATTTATGGTTTGACATGCGTGTTAGGCTCTTGATGGTTACCATGCAAGTTGGTCCGGATTTCTTTTAAATATTTCATTATTTTATATGCTTGTTATTGTTTGCTACTTGTAACTGCTTATTGATTGCTTGTTACTTGTAGCTTGTTGCTGCTGCTATTTTTTAATTGTTTTTTATTTTTTGATTTCTTGCTTACATGATTAATGGTGTGCATGTTAGTCATTGTTGCTTATTCTTACTTGCTATGATTTGCTGGTTGCTTTGTTGATGGTTGCTTGTTATTGCTTATTGCCTGATTGTTGTTTATTGCTGTTTACTATTATTTGTTTGTTGCTTGCATTATGCATTTGATTACTTGTATGGTAGTTCTAATTTCATAATTTAAAATAAGATTCAAAGAGTGATCGCAATTGCTATATGGAATAGATCACATCTCATCCATGCTTACTATGGGGTCGAGATGGGATCTATACAAGTCTAGTGCCTTTTGTTGTGATTCGAAATCCGTGTTACATTTTGATACGGACTCACTTGAGCTTACTCTCCAATTAAAAATCATGTATGACTATAGTAGTATCGGTTACGACACTGAGATTATACGTGTTTGAATTTCGTGTTAGCACAAAATTCTCTTTGTACAGTACAATTAGGTACTTGAAGGCTGATGTATGGCTATTTAAACGCTAATTTTCTTTGATTGGAATTTAAATAGCGAGAAGCATTCTTGAGAGAGGTGTGAATTTTAGGGAATGTGGGATGACGTAGGTCATCGCATATTTCCTACCGTGGATGCATTCTAATTCGGAAGTTTCCATAATGCTGATAGCATAGAGGAAGGCACTGTTGGAATTTTTCGAAATTAAGATTCGAGAAATTTGGTCAATCTTGTTACTTTCTCATACTTGCGAGAATTTCGAGGACAAAATTCTTTTAAGAAGGGAAAAATGTAACACCCCAATTTTAGCGACCAAATTCTTTTATCAAGAAATAATGCAATGCCTCTTATACTCGATTTTTACAAACGAACGAGTTAGGACTCGATACACCCGTAATTGAGTTCATTTTTTAGAATTGAGTAAATGAGTATAAACTTGACTATGTTTAGAGTCAACGAGTTTTTGGAATGAATAGTAATTTTTGGAGAAGAACATAAAGTTAGGCCTATCCCATAAGTTAGCTTATAAGTGTCTTACTCCTTCCCAGTTTCATTTCATCCTTCATTCACGTTCATTTTCATCTCCTCTTTATCTAAACTTCTTCTAATTACCCCCTTAATCATCTTGCCTTACACTACACCGAATCATTGATTTTGTAACATTTTATATTTGGCAATTTCTAACACTTATAAGTGTTATAAACCACCAGCAATAAAAAACTGTTAGGATACCAAAAAAAGCGTTGGTAAAAATAAACAGTCTTTTGTATAAATTTTGCATTACATTGATTATGATTTCTAACATAAATAAGTGTTACAATGCTTGGTAAATCTGTAAATAACTTATCAAAAATGGGAGTCTTATGTAATTAATCCATACATCCTTTTTCCTCACGCTTACCCATTTTTGGCCGCATAACTTTCAATTGAATTTAGGGTTTTCTCTGCTCACCAAAATCACACCGACTTCAACATTGACTGCTGACGCCGACTTCAACATCGACTGGATAGACATTTCATAGGCTCTGATATCAACAGTTTCAACAACTCACGGCTATATTGGATCATTTGCTCGACCGGATTGACATCTCACGACTACTATTCTCACGACGGCTAGATCGATGGATTTTGAATCCAGGAGATGCACTTTTAGACGATTTTGAATCCAAGTTGAAGCCAGGAGTATTCAACTACTCCAAAAAAATAGTGGAATTTCGTGAGTCTGTTTTGTGTAATTAAGCTTCAATTTCTTTATAAATCTTTCATTGCTTCCGATTGCAAATTTTATGAGTTTGAATTTATTTTTCTGTAAGCTTAGAAGGTTTTTGATAACATTTCGACAGGGAAACTCTCCAAGCATTGTGCAGCTACATGACACTTCCACTTTATGCTCTTGTATCGCAGGTTTGCTATTCATTAAAATATAGAGAGTAATGTTAGTTAATAAAGCAACATATAATTATACCAAAGTACATCAATTATGTCATTCATAAATATAACTATCATAGTTTTTTTGATAGGTTTAATTTTTAGTGTTTTTCAGAAACGAACATGATCCTGGAATCAAATTTTCATAACCTTGTAAAATATTGAAAACACAGAATGTATGATGTAGATTCACACACACACACACTTAAATATAGAACCATTGTTAGTTGGTTATGCATCATATACTTGTGTCACTGTACATAAACTATACCCTTGATAAATATAAGCATCATAGATTCAATTTTTATAATTTATATGAAACAAAAAAGATACCAAAATACAGTTTTCATGGCCGTAGCTATATATGTCATCACAACGACGTTAGAAAATATTGTCGTCCCTATGTCGTATACCAATTTTTCCAGCCTTGCTTTAGGATCTTTCTATATGTCTCATTATGACTTCTGACTTGATCAGTTTCATACATTTAATGAGTCGGACGAATCAATGTTAAACCTTTGGCGAGTTCAATGTCAACTGTTATTCAATACATGTATATTAAATACTGTTATTATACGCAAAATGTCTTACAGACTTTCAACTTAGTATATTTAAAGTATATTACATCTTCCATTTGAGTTTTTCTTTTTTTTTTCGTTCTTTTTCTTTTTTTACGTGAATCCTATTTAGTGGTACTTTTATAATTGTACTTGAGTATGATGCCAATGCAGTTATTTATTGGATTATGTAGAATTATGAGTACAAATGAGTAAAATTAAATGCAAAATATCGTAGAAATGTTCTTAGTTTCATTATTAGTTTCAGATAGAATTACATACATGTACTGATATTTCACGAATTTTTTTTCCATATTATTTGTTTTCTTCATATTACTAGTCATGTGTACATAATTATTGCTTTACTTAAATAAAGATAAACCTACTTTAAGGTATGAATCTAAATTTACCACTCTTTAAATGAATGGTGGATGAGATTCGAGGTTTTTGTGATCTAGTTCTACTTGATTTTTGCCTTCAATTATATTATTATTCGAATGTCGATTTGAATGGAAAAAAAGTGAAATGTTAGTTAAACAAAATAAAATAAGTATTGCAATGTATCTGTTTCATTGATACATTCAATCGTACAACAACACTTTTTATCTAAAACTAGCTTGAAAATGTGAGTTATGGTTTTGAGTATGCAACATTTACAGTGAAGAGTCATTTAGATGGCGTTTTCTTTTTTGGCGTTGTTTCCTTAAGTACCAATTCTATTTATGTATTCTATCTTCTGAATATCTTTATCTAAAAATAATTAGATATGTCTCATCTTATTTAGTTTTTCCAGCAGGTTGTATCTTTACTGTACTTATTATGAGGCGCGCATAAAACAATTAGGACAAGTAAAGTTAATCTCAATCTGTGGATTTCACATTTTCAAATAAATTAGGTGACTTAAAATGCAAGTTTCTGGTATTCTTGTATCACTTTAGCATATTTACAATATTAAATAAAGCATTAACCGACTCTAGTTTTCTGGCAGCATGCTCAACAATGATTAACTTCAATTTTGAAGAACATGGTTAAATAAGCTAATCGCTGATTTTGGCTTCTTATAAGACATGATATATATATTAGATTTTCCTCTGATTTGTCTTAGTTAAAGAACTGGTGTTTCTGTTATTGGTATTAGTGGCGTTACTTCGGTGAAGTTGAGTTCTTTTGAAGCTATTTTTGCATCCTTTCAAATACTTTCGTTGTCCTTGAAATTTGTGCTGAACTGAAATAGTACTGGAACGCAATGGCTTTTATTAGAGACATTCTATATTTCTAGTGAGCTGACTGATTCTACCTTGATTTAACTAGGGCAAGCAGCTGAAATAGGTGCTTCATTCAAAGTTTCTAACAAATGCACTTAAGCATAACTGAACCAAACTCGTTAGTATGAATTGCAAATGTAGTATATTCAAATGCAGCCAAAACACAAACAAATGTAGCTAAAGCAATTGCAGCAGCCTGAATTGGAAGTGCAGTATAAACAACAACAGTTGAGATGAAATGGAAGGGGATTCATAAACATGAGCTCAAGTAGACAATACACATGCAAGCGAAATGTGGCAGCAAGCTGAATTGAAGCGTGTTTGCCTGAAGACAGTGAGCAGAATTGTGAGCAAAAACTGACACTTAAGGAACCAACGTAAATTGGTAAAACAGAAACTGGTAAGGCAGAACGGTGAGTAGTAAGACACAACAGAATACATGTTTGCTTGCTTAAGTAAGTTAGGCATTTAGAAAACTGGAGTGAGAGGCAAGACCATGCAGTAGAAACAAGCAGAAAAGAAGCATGATTACTTATGTGGGCCAATAGAGGCTATTTGCTGATGAGTTGCAACCTGACGATTTTGTTTGAAAAATAAAATGAAGGACCAATGTGCTAAAATCTTCTGAAGTCTACAGACGAATGAGTGGTGGCTACTTATAGCCCCTAGTTTGGGTTATTCAGATTCAGGTATTTTTTCTAAACCACTTTCCCGAATGGGAACTTTTAGAATTTTTTTTTTTGAAAATACTGTACTTTTATTTTAGTTGTTTGATATATATATTATTAAGCTATTTGTAACCTTTAATTTAGGTTATTCAAATCTTAGATGTTCCCAACTCGTGCATTAGCATGTGAATATCAAATGTGAAATGATTCACATCAAAAATGATAAAAGGCATGTCTTTGCTTTATTTATTTATCAGTAAATTCCATTTAAATTTAATGTAGGTAAACCAGGTAGCTGTTGGGAGGAGACCTACACTTACTGTGTATGGAACTGACTACAATACTAAAGATGGAACTGGGGTATGTAACTCTTTTTCCAGTTTCTACTAGGCGTTTGTTGTTTTGTTGATGTGTTTAATGAATATTTTTATTTTGAAGAGTTGTTGTGACATAATTGGTGGGATAATGGACTAAATTGGGCAATATTAATTTTATTAGACTTTCTCCTGCCTAGCATTTTTACAACAACATATGATATGCATTTGGTTTTGATAAATTTTGATATAAATTCATGACGTAAATGGTAAATCTAACAAAATGACTTATTTTTGGTAGTACCAAGTTACTGTTTGATTAATTTGCTTTTAAAGCCACTAAGTTTATTCACAGGCCAAATATATTTCAGGCCAATTATGATCCAAATCTCTTACCAAACTTTGCTGCTTAAATCAATTTATACAGGAATACTTTCCATCTTCATCAATGAATCAGACTGTTCAATTAGTCAGAGATAAGCTTGATAAGGTGAACTGACACTCAAACATCTTCCACATTTAAAATCACATACTTTATAAATCATTTTCTACTTTTCTTATTGGTTATTATTTTGCAGATAAATTCTAGTTCTGATTTCGTTAGCTTTCTTTTATATTATGTCTACTATTCCCAGTTATGTTATAAACATTTCATAAGATAAATAGTATGAACTCTATATATGCTACTCGAAATCATATGTGGTTTCAAATACTATTTATCTTCCAATAAGCAGAGTTGCACAATATGCTACTCAACTACAGTATTATTATCTTGGTGTGTTGTAGACACGTAGAAAAATTATGGGCTTCCATGAATAAAAAATGGATGAGAAATTATCCTAAGGTAAAAAACTAATTCAGTCCAAAACTGTATTATGCCCACTGTACATATCTTGGGTTTCTAAGTGCACAGGCTGAGTGCATGTATGGCTATGTAGTTGGTTCCCTTAGTGTTAAACTAAGTTGCGAAACCCAGTTTTAAAACTTTTAAACTGGGTTGCAGCAACTCAGTGTTAAAACTGAGTTGCAACAACTCAGTTTTAAAACTGGATTGCATGTCGAGTTATTATGAAACTGAATGCTTTTCGAGTTAAAATTGAAAACTAAGTTGCAACTCATTAATGTAATTGATTTTGAAGTTGTAAGTTTTTATTGAGTGTTTATATTAAATGCAGGCACGTGTAAAGGTTTGGATTGTCGCATGGGCGTTGAAGAATGTGCAAACCATCATAGTTTGGAGTGGATGATCCAGAATGGTTAGGTTAACCTTAAGTTAAACTTTAAGTGTATTTTGAAATTAAAATTTTCGTAGCTTATGTTGTTGTAATATCAGAGTACATGACATTGTAATATTAAGATATCTTTAATAATTTTTTGTGACATATTTACTCCATTTACGGAGCATTTTAAATTTTGCAATATGTATGATGGATTGTCTGATATGGGGACCACTATTTATGATATCAAATACTTCATTTGCTTTAAATATTTTAATATTAGTATTGCAAGGAATTATGTAAAATCATAAGTTTATATTTGCAACACTTGTAAATGTTGTCAGTATTTGTAAAATCATTGTATGTGTAACAACACATGTATGTGTAACAACACATATATGTGTTACTAAATAATCATTTTACAACACTTATAAGCGTTACCATATATTTCTGTACCAACATTTATAAGCGTTATCGCATATTTCTGTACCAACACTTATAAGCGTTACCGTATATTTCTGTACCAACACTTACAAGTGTTACCGTATATTTAGGTACCAACACTTATAAGTGTTAGTAATACGTATGTTCGTAACACTTATAAGTGTTACAAATTTGGCCACTTCATTCCTCACAGTCCATTAGTAACACTTAAAAAGTGTTACTGAAATTATTTGTAACACTTATAAATGTTAGGATTTGCTTGTTTTGGTGTAGGGCCAATGATGAGCTAATGTAATCATTTTTATAGCACAGACATAATCCTAAATCAATTCAAACAATCTTCAAATCACTTTATATGATTCTATAGTTATCCATAAATGAAGATATAAAGATTTACACTTAAAATAATAAAGGGAATTATCTCACTCACCTTGTTTTACCCTAGACCAATCTCTAATCACCAAAATCTACTCCAAAGCGCTCTTGAAATTTTGAAATGAACATCTAAACTTTGATTCAAGAAAATCCGTGGATGGGTTTTGTGAGGAATGAGTAAAGGGAATTACTGCGATTTTAATTTTAATTTAGGAATTTTATTTAGGCAAGATTTGGCTAATCTAACACTACACCAAAACAGACAAATCCAAACATTTATAAGTGTTACAAATAATTTCAGTAACACTTTTTAAGTGTTACTAATGGACTGTGAGGAATGAAGCGGCCAAATTTGTAACACTTATAAGTGTTACGAACATACGTATTACTAACACTTATAAGTGTTGGTACCTAAATATACGGTAACACTTATAAGTGTTGGTACAGAAATATACGGTAACTCTTATAAGTGTTGGTACAGAAATATGCGGTAACGCTTATAAGTGTTGGAAAATGATTATTTAGTAACACATATATGTGTTGTTACACATACAATGCTTTTACAAATACTGACAACATTTGCAAGTGTTGCAAATATAAACTTATGATTTTACATAATTTCTTGCAACACTAATATTAAAATATTTAAAGCAAATGGAGTATAAGATATCATAAACAGTGGTCCCCATATCAGACAATTCATCATACATATTGCAAATTTTAAAATGCTCCGCAAATGGAGTAAATATGTCATAAAAAATTATTAAAGATATCTTAATATTACAATGTCATGCATTCTGATATTACAACAACATAAGCTACGAAAATTTTAATTTCAAAATACACTTAAAGTTTAACTTAAGGTTAACCTAACCATTCTGGATCATCCACTCCAAACTATGATGGTTTACACATTCTTCAACGTCCATGCGACAATTCAAACCTTTACACGTGCCTGCATTTAATATAAACACTCAATAAAAACTTACAACTTCAAAATCAATTACATTAATGAGTTGCAACTCAGGTTTCAATTTTAACTCGAAAAGAATTCAGTTTCATAATAACTCGGCATGCAATCCAGTTTTAAAATTGAGTTGTTGCAACTCAGTTTTTAACACTGAGTTGCTGCCACCCAGTTTAAAAGTGTTAAAACTGGGTTGCGCGACTCAGTTTTAACATGGAGTTGCTGCAACCTAGTTTAACAGTTTTAAAACTGGGTTGCGCAACTTAGTTTAACACTAAGGGAACCGACTACATAGCCATACATGCACTCAGGCTGTGCACTTAGAAACGCAAGATATGTACAGTGGGCATAATACAGTTTTGGACTGAATTTGTTCTTAACCTTGGGATAATTTCTCATCCATTTTTTATTCATGGAAGCCCATAATTTTTCTACGTGTCTACAACACATCAAGATAATAATACTGTAGTTGAGTAGCATATTGTGCAACTCTGCTTATTGGAAGATAAATAGTATTTGAAACCACATATGATTTCGACTAGCATGTATAGAGTTCAGACTATTTATCTTACAAAATGTCTATAACATAACTGGGAATAGTAGACAGAATATAAAAGGAAGCTAATGAAATCAGAACTAGAATTTATCTGCGAAATAATAACCAATAAGAAAAGTAGAAAATGATTTATAAAGTAAGTGATTTTAAATGTGGAAGATGTTTGAGTGTCAATTCACCTTATCAAGCTTATCTCTGACCAATTGAACAGTCTGATTCATTGATGAAGATGGAAAATATTCCTGTATAAATTGATTTAAGCAGCAAAGTTTGGTAAGAGATTTGGATCATAATTGGCCTGAAATACATTTGGCATGTGAATAAACTTAGTGGCTTTAAAAGCAAATTAATCAAACTGTAACTTGGTACTATAAAAAATAATCATTTTGTTAGATTTACCATTTACGTCATGAATTTATATCAAAATTTATCAAAACCAAATGCATATCATGTGCTGTTGTAAAAATGCTAGGCAGAAGAAAGTCTAACAAAATAAATATTGCCCAATTAACTCCATTATCCCACCAATTATGTCACAACAACTCTTCAAAATAAAAATATTCATTAAACACATCAACAAAACAACAAACACCTAATAGAAACTGGGAAAAAGTGTTACATACCCCAGTGCCATCTTTAGTATTGTAGTCAGTTCCGTACACAGTAAGTGCAGGTCTCCTCCCAACAGCTACCTGTTTACCTACATTAAATTTAAATGGAATTTACTGATAAATAAATAAAGCAAAGACATGCCTTTTATCATTTTTGATGTGAATCATTTCACATTTGATACTCACATGCTAATGCACGAGTTTGGAACATCTAAGATTTGAATAACCTAAATTAAAGGTTACAAATAGCTTAATCATATGCATATCAAACACTGAAACAAAAGTACAGTAATTTTCAAAAAAAAAAAAAATCTAAAAGTTCCCAATCGGGAAAGTGGTTTAGAAAAAATACCTGAATCTGAATAACTCAAACTAAGGGCTGTAAATAGCCACCACTCATTCGTCTGTAGACTTCAGAAGATTCTGGCACATTGGTCCTTCATTTTATTTTTCAAACAAAATCGTCAGGCTGCAACTCATCAGCAAATAGCCTCTACTGGCCCACATAAGTATTCATGTTTCTTTTCTGCTTGTTTCTACTGCATGGTCTTGCCTCTCACTCCAGTTTTCTAAATGCCTAACTTACTTAAGCAAGAAAACATGTATTCTATTGTGTCTTACTACTCACCGTTCTGCCTTACCAGTTTCTGTTTTACCGATTTACGTTGGTTCCTTAAGTGTCAGTTTTTGCTCACAATTCCGCTCACTGTCTTCACGCAAACACGCTTCAATTCAGCTTGCTGCCACATTTCGCTTGCATGTGTATTGTCTACTTGAGCTCATGTTTATGAATCCCCTTCCATTTCATCTCAACTGTTGTTGTTTATACTGCACTTGCAATTCAGGCTGCTGCAATTGCTTTAGCTACATTTTTTTGTGTTTCGGCTACAATTGAATATGCTACATTTTCAATTCATACTAATGAGTTTGGTTCGGTTATACTTAAGTGCATTTGTTAGCAAGTTTGAATGAAGCACCTATTTCAGCTGCTTCCCCTAGTTAAATCAAGGTGGAATCAGTCAGCTCACTGGAAATACAGAATGTCTCTAATAAAAGCCATTGCGTTCCAGTACTATTTCAGTTCAGCACAAATTTCAAGGACAACGAAAGTATTTGAAAGTATGCAAAAATAGCTCCAAAAGAACTCAACTTCACCGAAGTAACGCCACTAATACCAATAACAGAAACATCAGTTCTTTAACTAAGACAAATCAGAGGAAAATCCAATATATATATATATATATATATATATATATATATATATATATATATGTATGTATATATATATATATGTATGTATGTATGTATGTATGTATGTATGTATGTATGTATGTATGTATCATGTCTTATAAGAAGCCAAAATCAGCGATTAGCTTATTTAACCAGGTTCTTCAAAACTGAAGTTAACCATTGATGAGCATGATGCCAGAAAACTAGAGTCGGTTAATGCTTTATTTGATATTGTAAATATGCTAAAGTGATACAAGAATACCAGGAACTTGCATTTTAAGTCACCTAATTTATTTGAAAATGTGAAATTCACAGATTGAGATTAACTTTACTTGTCCCAATTGTTTTATGCGTGCCTCATAATAAGTACAGTAAAGATGCAACCTGCTGGAAAAACTAAATAAGACGAGACATATCTAATTATTTTTAGATAAAGATATTCAGAAGATAGAATACATAAATAGAATTGGTACTTAAGGAAACAACGCCAAAAAAGAAAACGCCATCTAAATGACTCTTCACTGCAAATGTTGCATACTCAAAACCATAACTCACATTTTCAAGCTTGTTTTAGATAAAAAGTGTTGTTGTACGATTGAATGCATCAATGAAACAGATACATTGCAATACTTATTTTATTTTGTTTAACTAACATTTCACTTTTTTTCCATTCAAACCGACAATCGAATAATAATATAATTGAAGGCAGAAATCAAGTAGAACTAGATCACAAAAACCTCGAATCTCATCCACCATACATTTAAAGAGTGGTAAATTTAGATTCATACCTTAAAGTAGGTTTATCTTTATTTAAGTAAAGCAATAATTATGTACACATGACTAGTAATATGAAGAAACAAATAATATGGAATTTTTTTTCGTGAAATATCAGTACATGTATGTAATTCTATCTGAAACTAATAATGAAACTAAGAACATTTCTACGATATTTTACATTTAATTTTACTCATTTGTACTCATAATTCTACATAATCCAATAAATAACTTCATTGGCATCATACTCGAGTACAATTGTAAAAGTACCACTAAATAGGATTTACGTAAAAAAAAGAAAAAGAACGAAAAAAGAAGAAAAACTCAAATGGAAGATGTAATATACTTTAAATATACTAAGTAGAAAGTCTGTAAGACATTTTGCGTACAATAACAGTATTTAATATACATGTATTGAATAACAGTTGACATTGAACTCGCCAAAGGTTTAACATTGATTCGTCTGACTCATTAAATGTACGAAACCGATCAAGTCAGAAGTCATAATGAGACATCTAGAAAGATCCAAAAGCAAGGCTGGAAAAATTGGTATACGACATAGGGACGACAATATTTTCTAACGTCGTTGCAATGACATATATAGCTACGGCCATGAAAACTATATTTTGGTATCTTTTTTGTTTCATATAAATTATAAAAATTGAATCTATGATGCTTATATTTATCAAAGGTATAGTTTATGTATAGTGACACAAGTATATGATGCATAACCAACTAACAATAGTTCTATATTTAAGTGCGTGTGTGTGTACGTGTGAATCTACATCATACATTCTGTGTTTTCAATATTTTACAAGGTTATGAAAATTTGATTCCAGGATCATTTCGTTTCTGAAAAACACTGAAAATTAAACCTATCAAAAAAACAATGATAGTTATATTTATGAATGACATAATTGAAGAACTTTGGCATAATTATATGTTGCTTTATTAACTAACATTACTCTCTATATTTTAATGAATAGCAAACCTGCGATACAAGAGCATAAAGTGGAAGTTTCATGTAGCTGCACTAAACTTGGATAGTTGCCCTGCCGAAATGTTATCAAAAACCTTATAAGCTTACAGAAAAATAAATTCAAACTCATAAAATTTGCAGTCGGAAGCAATGAAAGATTTATAAAGAAATTGAAGCTTAATTACACAAAACAGACTCACAAAATTCCACTAATTTTTTGGAGTAGTTGAATACTCCTGGCTTCAACTTGGATTCAAAATCGTCTAAAAGTGCATCTCCTGGGTTCAAAATCCATCGATCCAGCCGCCGTGAGAACAGTGGCCGTGAGATGTCAATCCGGGTCGAGCCAATGATCCAATATAGCCATGAGTTGTCGAAAATGTTGATATCAGAGCCTATGAAATGTCTATCCAGTCGATGTTGAAGTCGGCGCCGGCAGTCAATGTTGAAGTCGGCGTGATTTTGGTGAGCAGAGAAAACCCTAAATTCAATTGAAAGTTATGCAACCAAAAATGGGTAAGCGTGAGGAAAAAGGATGTATGGATTAATTACATAACACTCCCATTTTTAATAAGTTATTTACAGATTTACCAAGCATTGCAACACTTATTTATGTTAGAAATCATAATCAATGTAATGCAAAATTTATACAAAAGACTGTTTATTTTTACCAATGCTTTTTTTGGTATCCTAACAGTTTTTTATTGTTGGTGGTTTATAACACTTATAAGTGTTAGAAATTGCCAAATATAAAATGTTACAAAATAAATGATTTGGTGTAGTGTGGTTTAAGACATTAATAGCTATTTTTGAAAATAGTTAATAACTGAAGAAATTGATTTTAGCTTAATTGAATGTTTATATGTGATATTGTGATAAATTAGAGACTAATCACATGTTATAACTAAGGGCATATCATTAGCTAGCTATAATTAAACTAGTTCAAATTATTTTCAAAATGGTTGGTAAGTTAATTTAGCAAGTTTTAAATTTTACACTTATCATTAAACTAATTAAAGGGTAAATGAAGCTTAATTAGTATTTATAAAATGGTTTGAATATTTTACAAATGAAGAATATATTTTGTAAAATAGATATGAGATTTTATAAAATTGTAAAATGATGAATACTTGATTTTAAATGAAGGGAATGACGTGTTTTAAATGTTAGATTAATTTACAAGTTAGTAAGGTATTTTATAATATAGTTCGAGGATTTTATAAAATAGTAAAGAGATATCTTTATTTTTATTGAAAAGATTAGTAATTAAAGTAAAAATGAACAAAGTAATAAATGAATTACTTATCCAAATATACATTTATGTATATGAGTATGGGCAAGTATTTGTATACGTGTGTTTGAAGGGACATAATAATTAAAACGTTATGTGAGTGGTAGATAGAGTTGTTATACGTTTGGTTATTTATATACATTTGCAGTTGTCTGATTTTATAAAATATTGTTAATTACAAGTTCATTGCGGGCATTTCACGTAACCATAGTGACTATCGTGTATGCTAAGTTGCGTAAGAGTATATCGGGTCGAGCAATCGCTCTGGTTAATCCCAGTATGTGACTTGAGAAGTTAATGTGTTTGCATGAACGTGTGTGTATAAACTTGTGTGAATGAGTGCATCGACCTATGTGTGAGCTACGCACAAGGAAAGGAGATTGGATGAGTTGATTTAGCATGTTCGAGGAAGCCGGGTCGCTATAATCACCTGTTGAACTCTACTCACGTAAAGAGTGGATTTTGGTGTTGAAACTGCTTTTTGAATATTTATGGAATTTACTTCCAAAACATAAACAAGAAAACCTAGTAGATGCTCGATGAGACAGAGTCAGAGTCTGGAAACAAGGCAACGTCTCATTGGGCGAAGCGTCGGAAGAAACGTCATGCGAATAGCAACCGTTCGGGGGATCTTTTACCTGCCCAAGTTCATTTCCAGAACCAGGCAAATTTTAGTCAACTGAATAACATATCTAGTCGACTGAATGAGAGTAAAATAGATAGCCGAGGGTTAAACCAAAAATATAAGACTGGAGAAGAATTTCAGTTGACTAAGTCCAGTCGATTGAACAATGGGATTGTATGTATATTCAGGGATTTCTTCTTCGTTCAACTGCGGTTCTTCGTGGCATCCTGCTTGACTTCAAGAAGGCTCTAGGCTACTCGGGGAGGCTTGAATATGAATGTTAAGTGATTCCTTTGGAATCAATAAAGATTGGGTGTAGGGTTAGTACGATGATCGGTCACACGATCAAGTCCGACAAGTGTATACGATCGAATGGATTAGATTCGTACCTTGAGGGTTGACCTCGGGGGTATGTATAGTCAAATAAATTGTATCGGTCTTATATTAGTGGTCGTGCACAATATTGATCTTGTATTGATGATCATACAGAGTATTGGCCTTATATTAGTGGCTACGCTTATTATTAGATCCTGATAGATGTCTGGGTACTTAGTGTGCCGCCTCTATTTATTATGGGATTGTGGTAGATATCTTAGTACATTATTGTGATGGCTCTACATATTAGAAGATCGAGATAGATGTCTGGGTACGTTAGTGTGTTGAATCTATTTATTGTACAATCGAGATACATGTCTGGGTATGTTAGTGTGCTGACTATACTTATTATTTGATCCCCATAGATGTCTATGTACTTTAGTGTGCTGCCTCTATTTATTATGGGATCATGACAGATGTCTGGGTATGTTAGTCTGTTGGCTCTACTTATTATATGATCAAGATAGATATCTAGGTATGTTAGTGTGTTGACTCTGTTTATAATACGATCGAGATAGATGTCTGGGTATTTTAGTCTGCTAACTCTATTTATTATTAGATCCAGATAGACGTCCAAGTATGTTAGTGTGCTAGCTTTATTTATTTTGGGATCGTGGTAGATGTTTAGATACGTTAGTGTGCTAGCTCTACTTATTATAAGATCAAGATAGATGTATGGGTATGTTAATGTGTTGACTCTACTTATTATACGATCAAGATAGATGTATGGGTACGTTGGTGTGTTGGCTCTATTTATTATTAGGTTGTGACAAATGTTATGGTACATTAGAGTACGGGCCTAGTTTATCTTAAATCGTTGGATCGTGACAAGTGTCTATTATTGACTCCACCCGTTAGTAATGATGGGTGTTGTAACGACCCAGAATTTTGAACAATTTAATTTGAAAATATTTGATTAATTTTAAATGTTTGAATGATGGTTTGACTTGAATTTCAAATTATCAGTAGGAATTTGGCGATTAAATTTTAAAATTTAATCTATTGGAAGTTGAATAAAAATTTAAATCTTCAATTTTAAGCCGATTAAAAATATTTCAAAGGCTTGTAAAATTTATATTGATAATATTGAAGATAATCGAAGCTTCAGAATTTAATTTGAAAGTGAATTGTTCAGTTTTGAAATTATATCGTTTGAAGCGATATTTAAAAATAGCCTTCCGAGGCACAGTCTCGGAATTCGACGAAACCAGTTCCATTGGGTCCGTAATATTGAGTTATTTTCGGATTTCAAATTTCGTATTTTTCGAAGTTGATATGTGAGCACACGACACATAAACGCGTTGAAAATTTGTATCGAAACAAATTGAATTCAAATTTAAATTTGAAATTTAATTACCGACAGCATCCCTAAATTTTTGCCTAAAATCACATGCCTCTCCTAAAATCACGCCTACAATCACTGAAGGAAATCGTGCAAGCCTTCCTCCTTCACGTTTTAAATATCCCTCTCCAGTTTTTCAAAATAATAAAAAAAAGAAAACGAATTTTTTTTTATAATGGCCGAAGCCGTTCTCCCTCCTCTCCCATTTCCTTCTTCAATCTCAAAATCAAATCCTCTCGTTCATAACAATGGCCGAAGCCCTAAATTGAAAGTCGCGTAGGGGCGTCGCGAGGCCAGAAGAGGGGGAGCTCGATCGAAAAGGCGACGGCAAAATCGCGAGTTCGACCGATGTCGACGACGAGGCGCGGCAATTTGGAATATGGGATGTCGCGATGGCTGGACTCAGGCGCGGCGAGCGAGGTCGACGACTTGGGGCTCGATTCGAGCAGCTCGATTCGGTCGAGGCTTCGACACGGCGGCTATTGGAGGCGCGCGAAATGGTCAGGGAGGGGCTGATGATGGGATGGAACTCGGCGGAGCAGGCTTTGGGTTCTCGTATTTTAGTAAGGTAGTTTTGAAATTTTTTTTTTGTTTTCAAAATTTTTATTAAATTACAGTATATTTATTCTGAAAAAAAAGGAAAAATATAGCACAACATTTGATTTTTTTATAGTAAATAGATATATAAGAATATATATATTTTAAATATACTTGTTATTTTAAAAATATAGGAATTTAGAAGTTAACAGAAAAAAAATCGACATATACATTTTAAGTATACTTGTTATTTTAAATTAATATATTAGGTAATTAGTTTGGTTAATTAACCTATATATTTATTTTTGTTACTAACGAAAATTTATCTGATAGGAAATGGATCTATGAATTAGTTCAAATTAAAAGTGTTAATAAATTAAATCTATAAAAAAAGAAAATTAGTTAGAAATTTAATTTATTAGATAAAACGACTTATCAACAGAAATATTATTTATTATTGGTTTAAATAAAACTATTAGTTAATTTAACTATTAAAATAAAATCACCAATGAATCGAGATTATCAAATGAAAATTTATTATTCGATTTGTTTGAATATTAATAAATTGTGTAAATATTTATACAAGGTATAAATCAAGAAAATCGAGTCAAGAAGGAAATGGATTGCTAATAAAAGCAAAGGTGAGAACTTCTCACTCAAAAATTTATAAGTTGGATTTGCAGTTATTGATTGATTGCTATTTGGTTGTGATATTAGATATAGTAGGATATATCTATATATATAGCAATATATATATATATATTGGCATATGTATATATTGCAGTTGATTGATTTCCCGCATTGTATAGCGGATGAGACCCTATTGCGCCGCCTATTAAGCGGATAATGTTTTATAAAATCCCATATACAGCGATATTCCACATCGAAGTGGAATGGGTATTGTGCTAATGTCTGTGAATGCAGGGAAACAAGTTGGAGGGATCCAACTGGATTCCTCACAAATATTTATTTGATTCAGATATTGTGATATTTGATTGTTTATCATATCGATATATGATATTGGAAAGTCGTGATTGACTATTTGATGTGTTGCATCATCGGATCCAATTTTGAAGTTTAAAAATAACGATTTTGATTTTTAAGGGATTTCTAAAGTGATTTTTGAAAGTATACGTTTATAAAATATTTTTGGAATTGATTCATCTTAAATAAATAAACGTTATAATTTTAATGTTATAAAAATTATGATTTTTGAGAGATACAGTTAAAAGTTGATTTTTGAAAATATGGGATTAATGATTTTATAAAATAGTTAAAAAATTGGGATTTCTGAATTTATTATAAAAAGTTTAAATATAGGATTTATGAAATTTGACAATTTTGTAAATCTAAGAAAATGAGGAAATTATAAAGGAGTTTAAAGACGTTTTAAAAGAATAATATAAATTGATCCATATAAAAGATTTATAAATTGATATTTATAAATTTAGAATATTTTGAATTATGAAATGAGCTTTTATAAGTATTAGAATGAATTGTGAATAAATTTCATAAATGAATGGAATTTATAGAATTATAACGGTGAAGTTATAAATGGAATTTTATAAACAGTAGGTTTATAAAATTTGTAAAGTTATTTAAAAGAATAGATTTTGGATAAATAAATGAATCTTATAAGTTATAAGATTTATAATTTGGAAAGTTAAAAGAACAATTTTGTAAACAAATAAATTATAAGCATTTAGCTTATAATATGGACTTTCGGTATATAATTGAATTATAAATCGAATAGATTAATAAAGGAAATTATAAAAGGAAGTGTTATAAAATAAATAGAAATGAAATTTATAAACATTGTTTTATAAATCCGCAATGACTTATTTTGATAAGTAAACTGTTGTAACTTGTTAATGGAGTTATATTCATGTTTTAGAAAGTGAATAATCCTTTAAAATAAAACGAATAGAAATGATAAAATTTGTTAACAAGTATATTCACGTTTTTGAATAGTGAATAATATGTTAAAGAAATGGTTTTGAATGTGATGTTTTAAATAGAATTAAAACGATCTAACGATGTAACGACCCAGAATTTTTATTAATTTAAATTTGAATATTTAATTAATTCTAAATATTAATAAGTGAATTTATAAGTCGAATAAATTTTATTTTGAATAATTGGATTTAATTGAATAATTAAATCGATAATTTAATATGTTAAATTATGGAAATAATTGAATCTTATAAGTTATAAGATTAATAATTATGAAGTTCAAAGAAACGATTTTGTAAAATAATCGTTTTATAAGCATTTAACTTAAAATATGAATCTTTGGTTTATAATTGAGTTATAAAGTGAATAGGTTGATAAAGGAATTTATAAAAGGAGATGTTATAAAATAAATAGAAATGGAATTTATAAACGTTGTTCTATAAATTCGCAAAGACTTATTTTGATAAGTAAATTGTTATAACTTATTTATGGAGTTATATTCACGTTTTTGACTGTGAATAATCCTTTAAGTTAAAAAGAATAGAAATGATGAAATTTGTTAACGAAGTATATTCACGTTTTCGAATAGTGAATAACATGTTAAAGAAATTGTTTTAGATATGATGTTTTAAATAGAATTAAAACTATCTAACGATGTTCTTAAAATGTGTTAAGATTCGAAACCATAGATTTCGACATTTATTGTTGAAATAGACGTTTTCGAGAAATAAAAGGAAATGGTGGACTATAACACTGTTGTTATAGTAAATGATTTCCGAAAGGAAATGTTTTGTATAGTATTGGAATTGATATATCTATTTTAATTTCGAATCCCTATACTAGTGATTTTGGGTTGTCGTAACGATGTTTTACGCAACATTCGTTTTGGCCCAAATAAATATGTTTAAGAGAATGATTTCCTTAAAGAATGAAATATATACTTAATCTCGATTTAAGTATATTGAATATTTTCTAAGTGTTGAAAATAAATAAAATTTGTGAATTACTTATTAAATAAGTATGGAAATGTTTTCCAATATAAAATGAATATTTTGAGAATTTATCTTTTTGAAGATAAATTGAATTGAATAATTGAAATCGTATATGCATGGATATTTTGGAATGAAAATTCACTATGGAATTTATAAAAGAAAGGGGAACTGGTTTAAAAATAAATATTGATTTATTTTTGAAGTGTGAAAATTATATATCTTGTAAAGATATTTTTGGAAAATAAATAATTTGGAAAATTATTTGGAATCTGGTGATGTTGTGCATATCCATTGATAGTTCAATAACCGACTATCAATATTTCCCTTTGAATGGGTATTTGATGTGATTTGTTTGAATTTGAATGCCACACTTATTTTTGAATAAGCGCTCACTATTCAGGTTAACCGGGAAAGGACCATGGGGTCGTATAACCCATTCCGAATATGTGATACGTCGTTATGAATTGCATTTGATGACCGGTGTTGAAGACCGGGTATTTGCGAAAGCGATAGGATGACCTATCGATTGTCTCTGCACTGGGTAGCTCCTGGTATAGAGATTCCCCAAGTGATGGGAAATCCGAACGTGATTAGTGAATATCCGGATTGCAAGGACTTCTTTGTAAGTGCCTTCGGTTCTGTTCGATCCCGGAACAGACTTGTATGGATTGTATGTCTGACATTACAAATTGAGATATAAAGCCGATTTCATTCAAATATATTTCTGTTGGTGGCGGAGAATTTATTCTTTTAGCTTAACACCCTTCTCTGAGACGTACGAGCTTAGAGGTTATGTAGTTGAATGTTATCAGCGATATATTCCCAATTTGGTAATGTGACATGCTGAGTGTTGCTGTAAATGATCATTGTGTTGATTATTTGTGATAGGATCATTTATTTGATCGTCTATCTTGGTGATCATTTCTATGATCATTTGTTGACCCAAAGCATGGCTTTTGTATAAAGTATGTTTTTGTGGACGTGACTTCGTCGAGCCTCACACCCCGTGAATGGTCAAAACAGGAAAGATGCAGCAAGGTTATGAGGGGTAGCGCCCTTTAGGATGTGTGCATTTCCTTCTGGAAAAGGGTGGTATCATGGTATGGAGCCCAGATACTTACTCATGTTGAAAACACTTTATGATTGTGTGAATTGATTGCGAGCGCTTGGTGAAAGGTCCCAAAGGACCGGGGGATGGCATATTCGGTCAGTTGTTACTCAGTTAGGGGTAACCCGGCCTTGTGTTGGTAGAGATCCGGTTTGGTTCTCGGGGATGTCCATCCAGAGGCATTCTCATGTGGCAATGGGAAGTTCCTTGGCCTGATCATTCGTTGGAAATCCAATTCCCAATACGAAACTTGTACGGTATTAGTTGTAGAACCTGCCATTCACTTATGGTGGTCACCACTGTTCGGATGGTAGCTATAGTAGGCATACGATAATGGTCGTATGTTGGCTAAGATTTATATTCTACTTTCGAAATGAATTTTTCCTACACTATGCACTAGTAATAATATCAAATGTTCTTTTAAATGCGTATCAAGCATCTTTGACTATCATAAGGAGAAATCTCCTCCGATTCTGCGTTTGCATGTGTGTGTGTGCGGGAGGCCTTATGGTAGTCTCATTTTTGAAAGCATTGCGAATTGACTTTAAAAATATTCCTCTATTTTGATTTTAAAGATAAATAAACTGTTTTGAGTTCTCACACCAGTCACATGACTGACTCGGAGTTTATTGTTTTCCTTCCTAAACTCTGGGTGCCCACCAATTTCCACACGGGCAGTTAAGAGTTAGGTTTATCAGGATATTTCTGGAGTTGCTGGAGGCAAGCTGGATGGCATGGCGTATTACTAGTATATAGTATTTCTTTTCCACTGTTTGTTGTTGTTGTTGTTGTACACTCTGATGATATGATGTAATGAAATGTAATGTATGAAATGTAATAACTAATATAGTTCTTTGTTTAAAGATTATTCATTTATTATTATATGTTGTTCCGCTGCGAATTGTGAGATTCTGATATTGTTGTGTTGTGTTCTGTTCCGTTCTATTTTCTATTCTCTTTTTCCCTCAATTTTCTATCTTTTCTCCCCTTCTACCTCTTTTTCTTTTTCTTAAACCATAACATTTCGGGTTTCCGGCCTTCGATTTCTCGGCAGTCGATAAAGTGAGTATCGATGTTGAATTTTCGAAAGTCGAAAATTTTCGGGACGTTACATTTGGTATCAGAGCATATGGTTAAGCGACAACCATGGTTCTGTTGGGTATTACTCATTAGAGATAGAGTCAGTAGTACTCTAGAATGAGTTTGAGTGTAATAATAGCTATGAGAGCGTATTTGTTAGTGAATATAAATTGTTTTGTATTGTGTTGACTTATCGGTTGATTGTTTATAGATTTCGGTCGATGTAGTCTAGCTAACTATCGTAGAAAGGGGTTTCTAAACTCTTAAACAAGATAAACCGACACGATATTGTTTTAAAATTGGGTAAATGGAATAATTTTACCTTGATTATATTTTTATATATAAAGGAATAATTTTTCAGAATTATTTAAAGTGTATATAAGTTGATTGTTTAGTTGTTTGAATAATCTAAATTGAAGAATAATTGTATAAGCAAAAGAATTATAAGAATTGAATTATAATTAAAGTAATTTACAATTGTGAAATAAACTTATATATATGAGAAGTGAAACTATATGAATATATTTATGAATATGAGTTGTAAATGAAAATGAATTTAAAGTTAAATGGAAAATTTACTTTAGAATTTAGAAGCTGAATTGATTGATGAATGTGAACTTAAGTTATGTAAATGAAATTCAACTTTGTAATTGAATTGAATGAATGGATTAAATGTTAATCAATTGAATGTGAATTAAGTTGATATGAAATAATGAATATAAGTGTAATTCATTAAAATCTAATGATTTTGGAAGTTGAAAGATTGAATAAAAATCATTTAATTGAACCAATTGAAAGTGAAAGTGTTAAACCAAATTGAATGAATATAAGTAGAGGAATTTGGTTGCAATTAATATACATTGGTTGTTATATGATTGTTAGTTGATTATGTGTAATTCATTAAGTATTAATGAAATTGAAAGTTAAATTAATTGAAATTCAATTGGAAGTTAAGTGAATCTTGAATAAAATTGAATTTGAATTGGAAGTGAACCAACTTGAATATGAATTAGTGAATATAAACTAATTGAAAATGAATGTTAGTAAGAACATCCACTGTTAATGAATCAAATGTGATTTAAATTGAAAACCTATTTCATTGAATATCAATGAGAATATGAATGAATATATATTGGTTATGAATGCTAGTTGGTTGATGGTTGAATATATTGCTTTTATTGCATTTGCTATGTTGACATATATAGTTATTATGTTGCTATATGATGTATATCGATACTATTATCTATATGCATGATTCTCATGTTGTTTGTTGAGTGATTAGTAGGTGCGGATCGCGTTTGCTTCGCATTTGGAGCTCGCTTTCGCGCTATATTAGCCGTATATGCTTGCTAATAAAATATAAGGTACATATCTCGGATTACATACCGTACTTTTATACTTTTTCCCTTCGGGATGCCTCATTACTTGATGAGATGTATATTTGTGATATATATACTGTCATTTTTTTTTTCGGATCGAGCCGCGCAAAGGAGACTATGGCGAATTTTTCCGGAAATTTAAGGCGTTAGAAAAAATTTAAGAAAATTGGAATTTTTTTGAAAACTTAGACTTTGATTTAGAATTGAAAATTAAACAATAGTAGTTGTTTTTGAAAAGATAACTAAGTATGATATGGAAAACTTAGTAAAGTTATTGTAAGAAGTTTAACTATGAATTTTGGGAAAGTTAATAGATTCTGTAACTTTTCTTACTTGATAATTTCGAGGACGAAATTCTTTTAAGGGGGGAAGATTGTAACGACCCAGAATTTTTATTAATTTAAATTTGAATATTTAATTCATTCTAAATATTAATAAGTGAATTTATAAGTCGAATAAATTTTATTTTGAATAATTGGATTTAATTGAATAATTAAATCGATAATTTAATACGTTAAATTATGGAAATAATTGAAAATTGAGTTAAATATGATTGAAAATGATTTGAAAATTTTTATTTTATCATATTGGAGTTAGAACGATATTTTAGAACTTTTAAAATCGAATTAAGAGTTTATTTGTGAAAATTGAATATTTTAATATTAAAATCGACTAGTGAAAATAGCCAATTTTTGAACAGTCTCAGAATTGGACGAAACCAGTTCCATTGGATCCGTAATAGTTAGTTATTACCGGATTTCAATTTTCGTGTCAATCGGAGTTATCGTTTGAGCGTGGCAGCTCGAAACGCATCGAATTGTTTTTAATATTAATTTGGCGAGTTAAAATAGCCATTTTTCAAAAAGTCTCGGATTTCGATGAAACCAGTTTCATCGGATCCATAATGTGATATTATTGTAAGGTTTCAAATTTCGTGTCAATTGGATTTACCGTTTGTTCGGTACAAATTAAAACGCCTAGAAAATCGTTTAAATCGGTTTAATTTAAATCGAACGTTTATAGCCATAACTCGCATAGATGTCCGAATTAGATTCCGAAACCTGTTCCATTGTGTCCGGAACGCGGGGTAAACCTTAGAAATGCTGGTTACGGCGCGTAAATCGGAGTTTGGAAAATTGGAATGAATAGTGTTCGTTCAAATTCCTATAAATAGACCAATACCCCTTCATAAATTAAAAAAAAAAAAAAATAACAAACCCTAATCTAAACGCAGCCGGCCCTAGGAATTCAATGGCCAGAAATTCATTTCGATTCTCTTCAATTATCTTCAAATCTAAGCATTATTTCAAGAATTTATCAACTACAAAGTGGTAGAGCACGACAAGATCCTTATATTCAACGGTGGAGATCGAGATTGGAGTTGTATTTTGTGAGATTTTTAGCCGCGTTCATCTGCAGTTTGGCCTCGAATTACGCGACAAGGAGGTGGACGAGCTCATGGTGCTTGGGGCCGCAGATAGCTCTTGCGAAGGGCGTTCGAATGGAAGTGGTTTGATGAAGTTTCGTCGAGCGATGGAGTTGCAAAATCAAAACCTAATTTTGCATTCATGGGTTCATGGTGACGGCCTGGAAACGTGAATGAGGGGAGATGGAAGAAAGACGCGTACGGCTATGATGGCATGGGCTTGGATCCTACGGTCTTGATTTGCTTAGGTTTAATAATATAAAGGTTATGTTGTAATTTATATTTAAAATTCGAGTAAAACTTGTAAATTGCATAACTTTTTCATACGAGGTCGAAAACGCGCGAAACCAGTTGCGTTGGAATCGTATGGACGAGCACTACGCGATGAAATTGGATTGGAGTCGTTTGGAGTTAGTGAGAATTTCGGGTAAAATTAAACGTCCGTTTAATTTTATTCGAAATAAATCGCTAAAACGGAAATTAAAATCAAGGTGAGAACTTCTCACTCAATCGAATCAGTTTCGATTTTAATTTTAAATAGTTAAATTTAAAATATTTGAATGCATGTTTGAATGATGATTGTTATCTATGGATTTTTAAAATAGACATTATACGCCGTTAGTAAGCGGATGTTATTTATTAAAAACATATATCGCGAATATTTCATAAACAATGAAATTGGTATTATATATAATAGCAATATATGTATATATTGGCATATGTATATATTGGAGTTATTGATTTCCCGCATTTGTATAGCGGATGAGACCCTATTGCGCCGTCTACTAAGCGGATAATATTATTAAATCCCATATACCGCGAAAATTTCGTACTGGAGCGAAATTGGTATTGTGCTAATGTTTGTGGATGCAGGAAAACAGGTTGGAGGGATCCAACTGGATTCCTCAACAGTATTTATTTGATTTCAGATATTTTGATATTTGATGGATTATCATATCGATATATGATATCGTTGTTGTCGTGATTAACTATTTGGTGTGTAGCATCATTGGACCAAATTTTGGGATTTTAAAATGATTTCAAAGTGATTTTTGAAAGTATACGTTTATAAAATATTTTTGGAATTGATCCATTATAAATAAATAAACGTTATACTTTTAAAAGTTATAAAAATTATGATTTTTGAGAAAAATAGTTAAAAGTTGATTTTTGAAAATATGGGGTTAATGATTTTATAAAATAGTTTAATTGGGATTTTAGAATTTATTGTGAAAAGTTTAAATATAGGATTTATAAAATTTAATTATTTTATGAATCAAAATGGTGAAATAATAAAGGAGATTAAAGACGTTTTAAAGAATAATATAAATTGATTTATATTAAGAGATTTATAAATGGATGTTTATAAATTGAAATATTGACATTATAAAACGAGTTTTTATAAGTGTTTGAATGAAGTGAAAATGAATTTTGTAAATGAATGGAATTTATAAAATTATAAATGGTGAAGTTATAAATGAAATTTATAAATAGTAAGATTTATAAATTTTGTGAAATTATTAAAGAATATATTTGGATGAATAATAGAATCTTATAAGTTATAAGATTTATAATTATGAAGTTCAAAGAAACGATTTTGTAAAATAATCGTTTTATAAGCATTTAACTTATAATATGAATCTTTGGTTTATAATTGAGTTATAAAGTGAATAGGTTGATAAAGGAATTTATAAAAGGAGATGTTATAAAATAAATAGAAATGGAATTTATAAACGTTGTTCTATAAATTCGCAAAGACTTATTTTGATAAGTAAATTGTTATAACTTATTTATGGAGTTATATTCACGTTTTTGACTGTGAATAATCCTTTAAGTTAAAAAGAATAGAAATGATGAAATTTGTTAACGAAGTATATTCACGTTTTTGAATAGTGAATAACATGTTAAAGAAATTGTTTTAGATATGATGTTTTAAATAGAATTAAAACTATCTAACGATGTTTTTAAAATGTGTTAAGATTCGAAACCATAGATTTCGACATTTATTGTTGAAATAGATGTTTTCGAGAAATAAAAGGAAATGGTGGACTATAACACTGTTGTTATAGTAAATGATTTCCGAAAGGAAATGTTTTGTATAGTATTGGGATTGATATATCTATTTTAATTTCGAATCCCTATACTAGTGATTTTGGGTTGTCGTAACGATGTTTTAAGCAACATTCGTTTTGGCCCAAATAAATATGTTTAAGAGAATGATTTCCTTAAAGAATGAAATATGTACTTAATCTCGATTTAAGTATATTGAATATTTTCTAAGTGTTGAAAATAAATAAAAGTTGTGAATTACTTATTAAATAAGTATGGAAATGTTTTCCAATATAAAATGAATATTTTGAGAATTTATCTTTTTGAAGATAAATTGAAATGAATAATTGAAATCGTATATGCATGGATATTTTGGAATGAAAATTCACTATGGAATTTATAAAAGAAAGGGGAACTGGTTTAAAAATAAATATTGATTTATTTTTGAAGTGTGAAAATCATATATCTTGTAAAGATATTTTTGGAAAATAAATAATTTGGAAAATTATTTGGAATCTGGTGATGTTGTGCATATCCATTGATAGTTCAATAACCGACTATCAATATTTCCCTTTGAATGGGTATTTGATGTGATTTGTTTGAATTTGAATGCCACACTTATTTTTGAATAAGCGCTCACTATTCAGGTTAACCGGGAAAGGACCATGGGGTCGTATAACCCATTCCGAATATGTGATACGTCGTTATGAATTGCATTTGATGACCGGTGTTGAAGACCGGGTATTTGCGAAAGCGATAGGATGACCTATCGATTGTCTCTGCACTGGGTAGCTCCTGGTATAGAGATTCCCCAAGTGATGGGAAATCCGAACGTGATTAGTGAATATCCGGATTGCAAGGACTTCTTTGTTAGTGCCTTCGGTTCTGTTCGATCCCGGAACAGACTTGTATGGATTGTATGTCTGACATTACAAATTGAGATATAAACCCGATTTCATTCAAATATATTTCTGTTGGTGGCGGAGAATTTATTCTTTTAGCTTAACACCCTTCTCTGAGACGTACGAGCTTAGAGGTTATGTAGTTGAATGTTATCAGCGATATATTCCCAATTTGGCAATGTGACATGCTGAGTGTTGCTATAAATGATCATTGTGTTGATTATTTGTGATAGGATCATTTATTTGATCGTCTATCTTGGTGATCATTTCTATGATCATTTGTTGACCCAAAGCATGGCTTTTGTATAAAGTATGTTTTTGTGGACGTGACTTCGTCGAGCCTCACACCCCGTGAATGGTCAAAACAGGAAAGATGCAGCAAGGTTATGAGGGGTAGCGCCCTTTAGGATGTGTGCATTTCCTTCTGGAAAAGGGTGGTATCATGGTATGGAGCCCAGATACTTACTCATGTTGAAAACACTTTATGATTGTGTGAATTGATTGCGAGCGCTTGGTGAAAGGTCCCAAAGGACCGGGGGATGGCATATTCGGTCAGTTGTTACTCAGTTAGGGGTAACCCGGCCTTGTGTTGGTAGAGATCCGGTTTGGTTCTCGGGGATGTCCATCCAGAGGCATTCTCATGTGGCAATGGGAAGTTCCTTGGCCTGATCATTCGTTGGAAATCCAATTCCCAATACGAAACTTGTACGGTATTAGTTGTAGAACCTGCCATTCACTTATGGTGGTCACCACTGTTCGGATGGTAGCTATAGTAGGCATACGATAATGGTCGTATGTTGGCTAAGATTTATATTCTACTTTCGAAATGAATTTTTCCTACACTATGCACTAGTAATAATATCAAATGTTCTTTTAAATGCGTATCAAGCATCTTTGACTATCATAAGGAGAAATCTCCTCCGATTCTGCGTTTGCATGTGTGTGTGTGCGGGAGGCCTTATGGTAGTCTCATTTTTGAAAGCATTGCGAATTGACTTTAAAAATATTCCTCTATTTTGATTTTAAAGATAAATAAACTGTTTTGAGTTCTCACACCAGTCACATGACTGACTCGGAGTTTATTGTTTTCCTTCCTAAACTCTGGGTGCCCACCAATTTCCACACGGGCAGTTAAGAGTTAGGTTTATCAGGATATTTCTGGAGTTGCTGGAGGCAAGCTGGATGGCATGGCGTATTACTAGTATATAGTATTTCTTTTCCACTGTTTGTTGTTGTTGTTGTACACTCTGATGATATGATGTAATGAAATGTAATGTATGAAATGTAATAACTAATATAGTTCTTTGTTTAAAGATTATTCATTTATTATTATATGTTGTTCCGCTGCGAATTGTGAGATTCTGATATTGTTGTGTTGTGTTCTGTTCCGTTCTATTTTCTATTCTCTTTTTCCCTCAATTTTCTATCTTTTCTCCCCTTCTACCTCTTTTTCTTTTTCTTAAACCATAACATTTCGGGTTTCCGGCCTTCGATTTCTCGGCAGTCGATAAAGTGAGTATCGATGTTGAATTTTCGAAAGTCGAAAATTTTCGGGACGTTACATTTGGTATCAGAGCATATGGTTAAGCGACAACCATGGTTCTGTTGGGTATTACTCATTAGAGATAGAGTCAGTAGTACTCTAGAATGAGTTTGAGTGTAATAATAGCTATGAGAGCGTATTTGTTAGTGAATATAAATTGTTTTGTATTGTGTTGACTTATCGGTTGATTGTTTATAGATTTCGGTCGATGTAGTCTAGCTAACTATCGTAGAAAGGGGTTTCTAAACTCTTAAACAAGATAAACCGACACGATATTGTTTTAAAATTGGGTAAATGGAATAATTTTACCTTGATTATATTTTTATATATAAAGGAATAATTTTTCAGAATTATTTAAAGTGTATATAAGTTGATTGTTTAGTTGTTTGAATAATCTAAATTGAAGAATAATTGTATAAGCAAAAGAATTATAAGAATTGAATTATAATTAAAGTAATTTACAATTGTGAAATAAACTTATATATATGAGAAGTGAAACTATATGAATATATTTATGAATATGAGTTGTAAATGAAAATGAATTTAAAGTTAAATGGAAAATTTACTTTAGAATTTAGAAGCTGAATTGATTGATGAATGTGAACTTAAGTTATGTAAATGAAATTCAACTTTGTAATTGAATTGAATGAATGGATTAAATGTTAATCAATTGAATGTGAATTAAGTTGATATGAAATAATGAATATAAGTGTAATTCATTAAAATCTAATGATTTTGGAAGTTGAAAGATTGAATAAAAATCATTTAATTGAACCAATTGAAAGTGAAAGTGTTAAACCAAATTGAATGAATATAAGTAGAGGAATTTGGTTGCAATTAATATACATTGGTTGTTATATGATTGTTAGTTGATTATATGTAATTCATTAAGTATTAATGAAATTGAAAGTTAAATTAATTGAAATTCAATTGGAAGTTAAGTGAATCTTGAATAAAATTGAATTTGAATTGGAAGTGAACCAACTTGAATATGAATTAGTGAATATAAACTAATTGAAAATGAATGTTAGTAAGAACATCCACTGTTAATGAATCAAATGTGATTTAAATTGAAAACCTATTTCATTGAATATCAATGAGAATATGAATGAATATATATTGGTTATGAATGCTAGTTGGTTGATGGTTGAATATATTGCTTTTATTGCATTTGCTATGTTGACATATATAGTTATTATGTTGCTATATGATGTATATCGATACTATTATCTATATGCATGATTCTCATGTTGTTTGTTGAGTGATTAGTAGGTGCGGATCGCGTTTGCTTCGCATTTGGAGCTCGCTTTCGCGCTATATTAGCCGTATATGCTTGCTAATAAAATATAAGGTACATATCTCAGATTACATACCGTACTTTTATACTTTTTCCCTTCGGGATGCCTCATTACTTGATGAGATGTATATTTGTGATATATATACTGTCATTTTTTTTTCGGATCGAGCCGCGCAAAGGAGACTATGGCGAATTTTTCCGGAAATTTAAGGCGTTAGAAAAAATTTGAGAAAATTGGAATTTTTTTGAAAACTTAGACTTTGATTTAGAATTGAAAATTAAACAATAGTAGTTGTTTTTGAAAAGATAACTAAGTATGATATGGAAAACTTAGTAAAGTTATTGTAAGGAGTTTAACTATGAATTTTGGGAAAGTTAATAGATTCTGTAACTTTTCTTACTTGATAATTTCGAGGACGAAATTCTTTTAAGGGGGGAAGATTGTAACGACCCAGAATTTTTATTAATTTAAATTTGAATATTTAATTCATTCTAAATATTAATAAGTGAATTTATAAGTCGAATAAATTTTATTTTGAATAATTGGATTTAATTGAATAATTAAATCGATAATTTAATACGTTAAATTATGGAAATAATTGAAAATTGAGTTAAATATGATTGAAAATGATTTGAAATTTTTTATATCATATTGGAGTTAGAACGATATTTTAGAACTTTTAAAATCGAATTAAGAGTTTATTTGTGAAAATTGAATATTTTAATATTAAAATCGACTAGTGAAAATAGCCAATTTTTGAACAGTCTCAGAATTGGACGAAACCAGTTCCATTGGATCCGTAATAGTTAGTTATTACCGGATTTCAATTTTCGTGTCAATCGGAGTTATCGTTTGAGCGTGGCAGCTCGAAACGCATCGAATTGTTTTTAATATTAATTTGGCGAGTTAAAATAGCCATTTTTCAAAAAGTCTCGGATTTCGATGAAACCAGTTTCATCGCATCCGTAATGTGATATTATTGTAAGGTTTCAAATTTCGTGTCAATTGGATTTACCGTTTGTCCGGTACAAATTAAAACGCCTAGAAAATCGTTTAAATCGGTTTAATTTAAATCGAACGTTTATAGCCATAACTCGCACAGATGTCCGAATTAGATTCCGAAACCTGTTCCATTGTGTCCGGAACGCGGGGTAAACCTTAGAAATGCTGGTTACGGCGCGTAAATCGGAGTTTGGAAAATTGGAATGAATAGTGTTCGTTCAAATTCCTATAAATAGACCAATACCCCTTCATAAATTAAAAATAAAAAAAAATAACAAACCCTAATCTAAACGCAGCCGGCCCTAGGAATTCAATGGCCAGAAATTCATTTCGATTCTCTTCAATTATCTTCAAATCTAAGCATTATTTCAAGAATTTATCAACTACAAAGTGGTAGAGCACGACAAGATCCTTATATTCAACGGTGGAGATCGAGATTGGAGTTGTATTTTGTGAGATTTTTAGCCGCGTTCATCTGCATTTCGGCCTCGAATTACGCGACAAGGAGGTGGACGAGCTCATGGTGCTTGGGGCCGCAGATAGCTCTTGCGAAGGGCGTTCGAATGGAAGTGGTTTGATGAAGTTTCGTCGAGCGATGGAGTTGCAAAATCAAAACCTAATTTTGCATTCATGGGTTCATGGTGACGGCCTGGAAACGTGAATGAGGGGAGATGGAAGAAAGACGCGTACGGCTATGATGGCATGGGCTTGGATCATACGGTCTTGATTTGCTTAGGTTTAATAATATAAAGGTTATGTTGTAATTTATATTTAAAATTCGAGTAAAACTTGTAAATTGCATAACTTTTTCATACGAGGTCGAAAACGCGCGAAACCAGTTGCATTGGAATCGTATGGACGAGCACTACGCGATGAAATTGGATTGGAGTCGTTTGGAGTTAGTGTGAATTTCGAGTAAAATTAAACGTCCGTTTAATTTTATTCGAAATAAATCGCTAAAACGGAAATTAAAATCAAGGTGAGAACTTCTCACTCAATCGAATCAGTTTCGATTTTAATTTTAAATAGTTAAATTTAAAATATTTGAATGCATGTTTGAATGATGATTGTTATCTATGGATTTTTAAAATAGACATTATACGCCGTTAGTAAGCGGATGTTATTTATTAAAAACATATATCGCGAATATTTCATAAACAATGAAATTGGTATTATATATAATAGCAATATATGTATATATTGGCATATGTATATATTGGAGTTATTGATTTTCCGCATTTGTATAGCGGATGAGACCCTATTGCGCCGTCTACTAAGCGGATAATATTATTAAATCCCATATACCGCGAAAATTTCGTACTGGAGCGAAATTGGTATTGTGCTAATGTTTGTGGATGCAGGAAAACAGGTTGGAGGGATCCAACTGGATTCCTCAACAGTATTTATTTGATTTCAGATATTTTGATATTTGATGGATTATCATATCGATATATGATATCGTTGTTGTCGTGATTAACTATTTGGTGTGTAGCATCATTGGACCAAATTTTGGGATTTTAAAATGATTTCAAAGTGATTTTTGAAAGTATACGTTTATAAAATATTTTTGGAATTGATCCATTATAAATAAATAAACGTTATACTTTTAAAAGTTATAAAAATTATGATTTTTGAGAAAAATAGTTAAAAGTTGATTTTTGAAAATATGGGGTTAATGATTTTATAAAATAGTTTAATTGGGATTTTAGAATTTATTGTGAAAAGTTTAAATATAGGATTTATAAAATTTAATTATTTTATGAATCAAAATGGTGAAATAATAAAGGAGATTAAAGACGTTTTAAAGAATAATATAAATTGATTTATATTAAGAGATTTATAAATGGATATTTATAAATTGAAATATTGACATTATAAAACGAGTTTTTATAAGTGTTTGAATGAAGTGAAAATGAATTTTGTAAATGAATGGAATTTATAAAATTATAAATGGTGAAGTTATAAATGAAATTTATAAATAGTAAGATTTATAAATTTTGTGAAATTATTAAAGAATATATTTGGATGAATAATAGAATCTTATAAGTTATAAGATTTATAATTATGAAGTTCAAAGAAACGATTTTGTAAAATAATCGTTTTATAAGCATTTAACTTATAATATGAATCTTTGGTTTATAATTGAGTTATAAAGTGAATAGGTTGATAAAGGAATTTATAAAAGGAGATGTTATAAAATAAATAGAAATGGAATTTATAAACGTTGTTCTATAAATTCGCAAAGACTTATTTTGATAAGTAAATTGTTATAACTTATTTATGGAGTTATATTCACGTTTTTGACTGTGAATAATCCTTTAAGTTAAAAAGAATAGAAATGATGAAATTTGTTAACGAAGTATATTCACGTTTTTGAATAGTGAATAACATGTTAAAGAAATTGTTTTAGATATGATGTTTTAAATAGAATTAAAACTATCTAACGATGTTTTTAAAATGTGTTAAGATTCGAAACCATAGATTTCGACATTTATTGTTGAAATAGACGTTTTCGAGAAATAAAAGGAAATGGTGGACTATAACACTGTTGTTATAGTAAATGATTTCCAAAAGGAAATGTTTTGTATAGTATTGGGATTGATATACCTATTTTAATTTCGAATCCCTATACTAGTGATTTTGGGTTGTCGTAACGATGTTTTAAGCAACATTCGTTTTGGCCCAAATAAATATGTTTAAGAGAATGATTTCCTTAAAGAATGAAATATATACTTAATCTCGATTTAAGTATATTGAATATTTTCTAAGTGTTGAAAATAAATAAAAGTTGTGAATTACTTATTAAATAAGTATGGAAATGTTTTCCAATATAAAATGAATATTTTGAGAATTTATCTTTTTGAAGATAAATTGAAATGAATAATTGAAATCGTATATGCATGGATATTTTGGAATGAAAATTCACTATGGAATTTATAAAAGAAAGGGGAACTGGTTTAAAAATAAATATTGATTTATTTTTGAAGTGTGAAAATCATATATCTTGTAAAGATATTTTTGGAAAATAAATAATTTGGAAAATTATTTGGAATCTGGTGATGTTGTGCATATCCATTGATAGTTCAATAACCGACTATCAATATTTCCCTTTGAATGGGTATTTGATGTGATTTGTTTGAATTTGAATGCCACACTTATTTTTGAATAAGCGCTCACTATTCAGGTTAACCGGGAAAGGACCATGGGGTCGTATAACCCATTCCGAATATGTGATACGTCGTGATGAATTGCATTTGATGACCGGTGTTGAAGACCGGGTATTTGCGAAAGCGATAGGATGACCTATCGATTGTCTCTGCACTGGGTAGCTCCTGGTATAGAGATTCCCCAAGTGATGGGAAATCCGAACGTGATTAGTGAATATCCGGATTGCAAGGACTTCTTTGTAAGTGCCTTCGGTTCTATTCGATCCCGGAACAGACTTGTATGGATTGTATGTCTAACATTACAAATTGAGATATAAAGCCGATTTCATTCAAATATATTTCTGTTGGTGGCGGAGAATTTATTCTTTTAGCTTAACACCCTTCTCTGAGACGTACGAGCTTAGAGGTTATGTAGTTGAATGTTATCAGCGATATATTCCCAATTTGGTAATGTGACATGCTGAGTGTTGCTGTAAATGATCATTGTGTTGATTATTTGTGATATGATCATTTATTTGATCGTCTATCTTGGTGATCATTTCTATGATCATTTGTTGACCCAAAGCATGGCTTTTGTATAAAGTATGTTTTTGTGGACGTGACTTCGTCGAGCCTCACACCCCGTGAATGGTCAAAACAGGAAAGATGCAGCAAGGTTATGAGGGGTAGCGCCCTTTAGGATGTGTGCATTTCCTTCTGGAAAAGGGTGGTATCATGGTATGGAGCCCTGATACTTACTCATGTTGAAAACACTTTATGATTGTGTGAATTGATTGCGAGCGCTCGGTGAAAGGTCCCAAAGGACCGGGGGATGGCATATTCGGTCAGTTGTTACTCAGTTAGGGGTAACCCGGCCTTGTGTTGGTAGAGATCCGGTTTGGTTCTCGGGGATGTCCATCCAGAGGCATTCTCATGTGGCAATGGGAAGTTCCTTGGCCTGATCATTCGTTGGAAATCCAATTCCCAATACGAAACTTGTACGGTATTAGTTGTAGAACCTGCCATTCACTTATGGTGGTCACCACTGTTTGGATGGTAGCTATAGTAGGCATACGATAATGGTCGTATGTTGGCTAAGATTTATATTCTACTTTCGAAATGAATTTTTCCTACACTATGCACTAGTAATAATATCAAATGTTCTTTTAAATGCGTATCAAGCATCTTTGACTATCATAAGGAGAAATCTCCTTCGATTCTGCGTTTGCATGTGTGTGTGTGCGGGAGGCCTTATGGTAGTCTCATTTTTAAAAGCATTGCGAATTGACTTTAAAAATATTCCTCTATTTTGATTTTAAAGATAAATAAACTGTTTTGAGTTCTCACACCAGTCACATGACTAACTCGGAGTTTATTGTTTTCCTTCCTAAACTCTGGGTGCCCACCAATTTCCACACGGGCAGTTAAGAGTTAGGTTTATCAGGATATTTCTGGAGTAGCTGTAGGCAAGCTGGATGGCATGGCGTATTACTAGTATATAGTATTTCTTTTCCACTGTTTGTTGTTGTTGTTGTACACTCTGATGATATGATGTAATGAAATGTAATGTATGAAATGTAATAACTAATATAGTACTTTGTTGAAAGATTATTCATTTATTATTATATGTTGTTCCGCTGCGAATTGTGAGATTCTGATATTGTTGTGTTGTGTTCTGTTCCGTTCTATTTTCTATTCCCTTTTTCCCTCAATTTTCTATCTTTTCTCCCCTTCTACCTCTTTTTCTTTTTCTTAAACCATAACATTTCGGGTTTCCGGCCTTCGATTTCTCGGCAGTCGATAAAGTGAGTATCGATGTTGAATTTTCGAAAGTCGAAAATTTTCGGGACGTTACATTTGGTATCAGAGCATATGGTTAAGCGACAACCATGGTTCTGTTGGGTATTACTCATTAGAGATAGAGTCAGTAGTACTCTAGAATGAGTTTGAGTGTAATAATAGCTATGAGAGCGTATTTGTTAGTGAATATAAATTGTTTTGTATTGTGTTGACTTATCGGTTGATTGTTTATAGATTTCGGTCGATGTAGTCTAGCTAACTATCGTAGAAAGGGGTTTCTAAACTCTTAAACAAGATAAACCGACACGATATTGTTTTAAAATTGGGTAAATGGAATAATTTTACCTTGATTATATTTTTATATATAAAGGAATAATTTTTCAGAATTATTTAAAGTGTATATAAGTTGATTGTTTAGTTGTTTGAATAATCTAAATTGAAGAATAATTGTATAAGCAAAAGAATTGTAAGAATTGAATTATAATTAAAGTAATTTACAATTGTGAAATAAACTTATATATATGAGAAGTGAAACTATATGAATATATTTATGAATATGAGTTGTAAATGAAAATGAATTTAAAGTTAAATGGAAAATTTACTTTAGAATTTAGAAGCTGAATTGATTGATGAATGTGAACTTAAGTTATGTAAATGAAATTCAACTTTGTAATTGAATTGAATGAATGGATTAAATGTTAATCAATTGAATGCGAATTAAGTTGATATGAAATAATGAATATAAGTGTAATTCATTAAAATCTAATGATTTTGGAAGTTGAAAGATTGAATAAAAATCATTTAATTGAACCAATTGAAAGTGAAAGTGTTAAACCAAATTGAATGAATATAAGTAGAGGAATTTGGTTGCAATTAATATACATTGGTTGTTATATGATTGTTAGTTGATTGTATGTAATTCATTAAGTATTAATGAAATTGAAAGTTAAATTAATTGAAATTCAATTGGAAGTTAAGTGAATCTTGAATAAAATTGAATTTGAATTGGAAGTGAACCAACTTGAATATGAATTAGTGAATATAAACTAATTGAAAATGAATGTTAGTAAGAACATCCACTGTTAATGAATCAAATGTGATTTAAATTGAAAACCTATTTCATTGAATATCAATGAGAATATGAATGAATATATATTGGTTATGAATGCTAGTTGGTTGATGGTTGAATATATTGCTTTTATTGCATTTGCTATGTTGACATATATAGTTATTATGTTGCTATATGATGTATATCGATACTATTATCTATATGCATGATTCTCATGTTGTTTGTTGAGTGATTAGTAGGTGCGGATCGCGTTTGCTTCGCATTTGGAGCTCGCTTTCGCGCTATATTAGCCGTATATGCTTGCTAATAAAATATAAGGTACATATCTCGGATTACATACCGTACTTTTATACTTTTTCCCTTCGGGATGCCTCATTACTTGATGAGATGTATATTTGTGATATATATACTGTCATTTTTTTTCGGATCGAGCCGCGCAAAGGAGACTATGGCGAATTTTTCCGGAAATTTAAGGCGTTAGAAAAAATTTGAGAAAATTGGAAATTTTTTGAAAACTTAGACTTTGATTTAGAATTGAAAATTAAACAATAGTAGTTGTTTTTGAAAAGATAACTAAGTATGATATGGAAAACTTAGTAAAGTTATTGTAAGAAGTTTAACTATGAATTTTGGGAAAGTTAATAGATTCTGTAACTTTTCTTACTTGATAATTTCGAGGACGAAATTCTTTTAAGGGGGAAAGATTGTAACGACCCAAAATTTTTATTAATTTAAATTTGAATATTTAATTAATTCTAAATATTAATAAGTGAATTTATAAGTCGAATAAATTTTATTTTGAATAATTGGATTTAATTGAATAATTAAATCGATAATTTAATATGTTAAATTATGGAAATAATTGAAAATTGAGTTAAATATGATTGAAAATGATTTGAAAATTTTTATTTTATCATATTGGTGTTAGAACGATATTTTAGAACTTTTAAAATCGAATTAAGAGTTTATTTGTGAAAATTGAATATTTTAATATTAAAATCGACTAGTGAAAATAGCCAATTTTTGAACAGTCTCAGAATTAGACGAAACCAGTTCCATTGGATCCGTAATAGTTAGTTATTACCGGATTTCAATTTTCGTGTCAATCGGAGTTATCGTTTGAGCGTGGCAGCTCGAAACGCATCGAATTGTTTTTAATATTAATTTGGCGAGTTAAAATAGCCATTTTTCAAAAAGTCTCGGATTTCGACGAAACCAGTTTCATCGGATCCGTAATGTGATATTATTGTAAGCTTTCAAATTTCGTGTCAATTGGATTTACCGTTTCTCCGGTACAAATTAAAACGCCTAGAAAATCGTTTAAATCGGTTTAATTTAAATCGAACGTTTATAGCCATAACTCGCACAGATGTCCGAATTAGCTTCCGAAACCTGTTCCATTGTGTCCGGAACACGGGGTAAACCCTAGAAACGCTGGTTACGGCGCGTAAATCGGAGTTTGGAAAATTGGAATGAATAGTGTTCGTTCAAATTCCTATAAATAGACCAATACCCCTTCATAAATTAAAAAAAAGAAAAATAACAAACCCTAATCTAAACGCAGCCGGCCCTAGGAATTCAATGGCCAGAAATTCATTTCGATTCTCTTCAATTATCTTCAAATCTAAGCATTATTTCAAGAATTTATCAACTACAAAGTGGTAGAGCACGACAAGATCCTTATATTCAACGGTGGAGATTGAGATTGGAGTTGTATTTTGTGAGATTTTTAGCCGCGTTCATCTGCAGTTTGGCCTCGAATTACGCGACAAGGAGGTGGCCGAGCTCATGGTGCTTGGGGCCGCAGATAGCTCTTGCGAAGGGCGTTCGAATGGAAGTGGTTTGATGAAGTTTCGTCGAGCGATGGAGTTGCAAAATCAAAACCTAATTTTGCATTCATGGGTTCATGGTGACGGCCTGGAAACGTGAATGAGGGGAGATGGAAGAAAGACGCGTACGGCTATGATGGCATGGGCTTGGATCCTACGGTCTTGATTTGCTTAGGTTTAATAATATAAAGGTTATGTTGTAATTTATATTTAAAATTCGAGTAAAACTTGTAAATTGCATAACTTTTTCATACGAGGTCGAAAACGCGCGAAACCAGTTGCGTTGGAATCGTATGGACGAGCACTACGCGATGAAATTGGATTGGAGTCGTTTGGAGTTAGTGAGAATTTTGGGTAAAATTAAACGTCCGTTTAATTTTATTCGAAATAAATCGCTAAAACGGAAATTAAAATCAAGGTGAGAACTTCTCACTCAATCGAATCAGTTTCGATTTTAATTTTAAATAGTTAGATTTAAAATATTTGAATGCATGTTTGAATGATGATTGTTATCTATGGATTTTTAAAATAGACATTATACGCCGTTAGTAAGCGGATGTTATTTATTAAAAACATATACCGCGAATATTTCATAAACAGTGAAATTGGTATTATATATAATAGCAATATATATATATATATATATATATATATATATATATATTGGCATATGTATATATTGGAGTTATTGATTTCCCGCATTTGTATAGCAGATGAGACCCTATTGCGCCGTCTATTAAGCGGATAATATTATTAAATCCCATATACCGCGATAATTTCGTACTGGAGCGAAATTGGTATTGTGCTAATGTTTGTGGATGCAGGAAAACAGGTTGGAGGGATCCAACTGGATTCCTCAACAGTATTTATTTGATTTCAGATATTTTGATATTTGATGGATTATCATATCGATATATGATATCGTTGTTGTCGTGATTAACTATTTGGTGTGTAGCATCATTGGACCAAATTTTGGGATTTTAAAATGATTTCAAAGTGATTTTTGAAAGTATACGTTTATAAAATATTTTTGGAATTGATCCATTATAAATAAATAAACGTTATACTTTTAAAAGTTATAAAAATTATGATTTTTGAGAAAAATAGTTAAAAGTTGATTTTTGAAAATATGGGGTTAATGATTTTATAAAATAGTTTAATTGGGATTTTAGAATTTATTGTGAAAAGTTTAAATATAGGATTTATAAAATTTAATTATTTTATGAATCAAAATGGTGAAATAATAAAGGAGATTAAAGACGTTTTAAAGAAAAATATAAATTGATTTATATTAAGAGATTTATAAATGGATATTTATAAATTGAAATATTGACATTATAAAACGAGTTTTTATAAGTGTTTGAATGAAGTGAAAATGAATTTTGTAAATGAATGGAATTTATAAAATTATAAATGGTGAAGTTATAAATGAAATTTATAAATAGTAAGATTTGTAAATTTTGTGAAATTATTAAAGAATATATTTGGATGAATAATTGAATCTTATAAGTTATAAGATTTATAATTATGAAGTTCAAAGAAACGATTTTGTAAAATAATCGTTTTATAAGCATTTAACTTATAATATGAATCTTTGGTTTATAATTGAGTTATAAAGTGAATAGGTTGATAAAGGAATTTATAAAAGGAGATGTTATAAAATAAATAGAAATGGAATTTATAAACGTTGTTCTATAAATTCGCAAAGACTTATTTTGATAAGTAAATTGTTATAACTTATTTATGGAGTTATATTCACGTTTTTGACTGTGAATAATCCTTTAAGTTAAAAAGAATAGAAATGATGAAAGTTGTTAACGAAGTATATTCACGTTTTTGAATAGTGAATAACATGTTAAAGAAATTGTTTTAGATATGATGTTTTAAATAGAATTAAAACTATCTAACGATGTTTTTAAAACGTGTTAAGATTCGAAACCATAGATTTCGACATTTATTGTTGAAATAGACGTTTTCGAGAAATAAAAGGAAATGGTGGACTATAACACTGTTGTTATAGTAAATGATTTCCGAAAGGAAATGTTTTGTCTAGTATTGGGATTGATATATCTATTTTAATTTCGAATCCCTATACTAGTGATTTTGGGTTGTCGTAACGATGTTTTACGCAACATTCGTTTTGGCCCAAATAAATATGTTTAAGAGAATGATTTCCTTAAAGAATGAAATATATACTTAATCTCGATTTAAGTATATTGAATATTTTCTAAGTGTTGAAAATAAATAAAATTTGTGAATTACTTATTAAATAAGTATGGAAATGTTTTCCAATATAAAATGAATATTTTGAGAATTTATCTTTTTGAAGATAAATTGAAATGAATAATTGAAATCGTATATGCATGGATATTTTGGAATGAAAATTCACTATGGAATTTATAAAAGAAAGGGGAACTGGTTTAAAAATAAATATTGATTTATTTTTGAAGTGTGAAAATCATATATCTTGTAAAGATATTTTTGGAAAATAAATAATTTGGAAAATTATTTGGAATCTGGTGATGTTGTGCATATCCATTGATAGTTCAATAACCGACTATCAATATTTCCCTTTGAATGGGTATTTGATGTGATTTGTTTGAATTTGAATGCCACACTTATTTTTGAATAAGCGCTCACTATTCAGGTTAACCGGGAAAGGACCATGGGGTCGTATAACCCATTCCGAATATATGATACGTCGTTATGAATTGCATTTGATGACCGGTGTTGAAGACCGGGTATTTGCGAAAGCGATAGGATGACCTATCGATTGTCTCTGCACTGGGTAGCTCCTGGTATAGAGATTCCCCAAGTGATGGGAAATCCGAACGTGATTAGTGAATATCCGGATTGCAAGGACTTCTTTGTAAGTGCCTTCGGTTCTGTTCGATCCCGGAACAGACTTGTATGGATTGTATGTCTAACATTACAAATTGAGATATAAACCCGATTTCATTCAAATATATTTATGTTGGTGGCGGAGAATTTAGTCTTTTAGCTTAACACCCTTCTCTGAGACGTACGAGCTTAGAGGTTATGTAGTTGAATGTTATCAGCGATATATTCCCAATTTGGTAATGTGACATGCTGAGTGTTGCTGTAAATGATCATTGTGTTGATTATTTGTGATAGGATCATTTATTTGATCATCTATCTTGGTGATCATTTCTATGATCATTTGTTGACCCAAAGCATGGCTTTTGTATAAAGTATGTTTTTGTGGACGTGACTTCGTCGAGCCTCACACCCCGTGAATGGTCAAAACAGGAAAGATGCAGCAAGGTTATGAGGGGTAGCGCCCTTTAGGATGTGTGCATTTCCTTCTGGAAAAGGGTGGTATCATGGTATGGAGCCCAGATACTTACTCATGTTGAAAACACTTTATGATTGTGTGAATTGATTGCGAGCGCTCGGTGAAAGGTCCCAAAGGACCGGGGGATGGCATATTCGGTCAGTTGTTACTCAGTTAGGGGTAACCCGGCCTTGTGTTGGTAGAGATCCGGTTTGGTTCTCGGGGATGTCCATCCAGAGGCATTCTCATGTGGCAATGGGAAGTTCCTTGGCCTGATCATTCGTTGGAAATCCAATTCCCAATACGAAACTTGTACGGTATTAGTTGTAGAACCTGCCATTCACTTATGGTGGTCACCACTGTTTGGATGGTAGCTATAGTAGGCATACGATAATGGTCGTATGTTGGCTAAGATTTATATTCTACTTTCGAAATGAATTTTTCCTACACTATGCACTAGTAATAATATCAAATGTTCTTTTAAATGCGTATCAAGCATCTTTGACTATCATAAGGAGAAATCTCCTCCGATTCTGCGTTTGCATGTGTGTGTGTGCGGGAGGCCTTATGGTAGTCTCATTTTTAAAAGCATTGCGAATTGACTTTAAAAATATTCCTCTATTTTGATTTTAAAGATAAATAAACTGTTTTGAGTTCTCACACCAGTCACATGACTGACTCGGAGTTTATTGTTTTCCTTCCTAAACTCTGGGTGCCCACCAATTTCCACACGGGCAGTTAAGAGTTAGGTTTATCAGGATATTTCTGGAGTTGCTGGAGGCAAGCTGGATGGCATGGCGTATTACTAGTATATAGTATTTCTTTTCCACTGTTTTTTGTTGTTGTTGTTGTACACTCTGATGATATGATGTAATGAAATGTATGAAATGTAATAACTAATATAGTTCTTTGTTTAAAGATTATTCATTTATTATTATATGTTGTTCCGCTGCGAATTGTGAGATTCTGATATTGTTGTGTTGTGTTCTGTTCCGTTCTATTTTCTATTCTCTTTCCCTTTATTCTCTATTTTCTTTCCTCTCTATTTCTCTATTTTCTCTCCTTTTTCTCTCTTCTTCTACGTTTTCTTTTTCTTAAACGTTGAGAATTCGTCCTGCTGTTCATCTTGAATTAATCTATGGAGATTAGTGTATATTCAAGGAGTACGGATTTGCGGGTCGTCACAAACGATGTATTAAATGTGTTAAGATTCGAAACCATAGATTTCAACATTCATTGTTGAAATAGACGTTTTCGAGAAATAGAAGGAAATAGTGGACTATAACACAGTTGTTATAGTAAATGATTTCCGAAAGGAAATGTTTTGTATAGTATTGGGATTTATATATCTATTTTAATTTCGAATCCCTATACTAGTGATTTTGGGTTGTCGTAACGATGTTTTACGCAACATTCGTTTTGGCCCAAATAAATATGTTTAAGAGAATGATTTCCTTAAAGAATGAAATATATACTTAATTTCGATTTAAGTATATTGAATATTTTCCAAGTATAGAAAATAAAAAGACTTGTGACTTACTTATAAATAAATAAGTATGGAAATGTTTTTCCAATGTGAAATGAAAAGTTTAGAGAATTTATCTTTTTTGAAGATAAATTGAAAATGAATATTAGAAATCGAATGGAAATCGTATATTCATAGTTATTTTGGAAATGTAAATTCAATATGGAATTTAAAAATGAAATTTGGAAAATGGGTTTAAAAATAAATATTGATTTATTTTTGAAGAATGGAAAATATATATCTTGTAAAGATATATTTTGGAAAGTAAATAATTTGGAAAATTATTTGGAATCTGGTGATGTTGTGCATATCCATTAATAGTTCAATAACCGACTATCAATATTTACCTTTAAATAGATATTTGTTGTGATTTGCTCGAAATTGAATGCCACACTTATTTTTTTAAATAAGCGCTCACTATTCGGGTTAACCGGGAAAGGACCTTGGGGTCGTATAACCCATTCCGAATATGTGATACATCGTTATGAATTGCATTTGAAGACCGGCGTCGAAGACCAGATATTTTCGAAAACGAAAGGGTTTCTTGTTGATTGTCTCTGTACCGGCTGATCCCCGGTATAGAGATCTCCATATGTGATGGGAAATCCGGACGTGATTAGAGATTACCCGGATTGCAAGGACTTCTTTGTAAGTGCCTTCGGTTCTATTCGAGCCCGAAACAGACTTGTATGGATTGTATGTCTGACATTACAATTGAGATATAAAGCTGATTTCTCTAAAATATATTTCTGTTGGTGGCGGAGAATTTATTCTCTTAGCTTAACACCCTTCTCTGAGTCGTACGAGCGCAGAGGTTGTATAGTTGAAGGTTATCAGCAATATATTCCCAATTTGGTAATGTGACATGCTGAGTGTTGCTGTGAAATGATCATTGTGTTGATCATTTGTGATAGGATCATTTGTTTGATCGTTTATCTTTGTGATCATTTCTATGAACATTTGTTGACCCAAAGCACAGCTTTTGTATAAAGCGTGACTTTGTGGACGAGACTTCATCGAGCCTCACACCCCGGAATGGTCAAAACAGGAAAGATGCGGCAAGGTTATGAGGGGTAGCTCCCTTTAGGGTATGTGCATTTGCTTCTGGAAAAGGGTGGTATCATGGTATGGAGCCCAGATGCTTACTCATGTTGAAACACTTATTATTATGGTGTGATGTTGATTACGAGCGCTCGGTTAAAGGTCCCAATGGACCGAGGGATGGCATACTCGTGTCAGTTGTTACCCAGTTAGGGGTAACCCGACCTTGTGTTAGCAGAGATCCGGTTTGATTCTCGGGGACGTCCTTCCAGAGGCGTTCTCATGTGGCAATGGGAAGTTCCTTGGCCTGACCATTTGTTGGAAATCCAAAGAAACAATACGAGACTTGTACGGTTTTAGTTGTAGAACCTGCCATTTAATATGGTAGCTATAGTAAGCATACTATAATGGTACCTATGCTGGCTAAGATTTATATTCTACTTTCGAAATGATTTTTTTTCTACACTATGCACTAATAATAATATCAAATGTTTCTTTTTAATGCGTATCAAGCATCTTTGACTAACATAAGAAGAAATCTCCTCCAAGTCTGCGTTTGCATTGTGTGTGTGGTGGGAGGTCTTATGGTAGTCTCATTTTTTAAAAGCATTTCGAATTGAGTTTAAAATTATTCCTCTATTTTGATTTTAAAGAAAAATAAACTGTTTTAGTTCTCACACCAGTCACATGACTGACTCGGAGTTTATTGTTTTCCTTCCTAAACTCTGAGTGCCCACCAATTTCCACACGGGCAGTCAAGAGTTAAGGTTTATCAGGATATTCTGGAATTCAGGAGTTGCTGGAGGCAAGATGGATGGCATGGCATATTACTAGTTTATATAGTATTTCTTTTTCCGCTGTTTGTTTGTTGTTGTACACTCTGATGTAATGTAATGTAATGTAATAACTGATATAGTTCTTTGTTTAAAGATTATTCATTCATTTATTATATGTTGTTCCGCTGCGAATTGTGAGATTCTGATGTTGTTCTGTTATTTCTTTCCGTTCTATTTTCTATTCTTTCTCTCTTCTTCTACCTCTTTCATTTTCTTTTCTTCTTCTTAAAACCCTAAGGGTTCGTATTTCCGTTCATCCTGAGTTAATCACTGGAGATTAGTGTCTATCCAAGGAGTACGGATTTGCGGGTCGTTTACATTTGGTATCAGAGCATATTAAGCGACAACCATGGCTCTGTTGGGTGTTACTCATTAGAGATAGAGTCAGCGGTACTTTAGAATGAGTTTGAGTGTAATAATAGATATGAGCGCATATTTGTTAGTGAATATAAAATTGTTTTTGAATCGGGTAAATAAGATAATTTTGCCTAAAACTATTTTTTGTGTAGAAAAGAAATGATTTTCTATGAATTATTATAGTATATGGTTGCATGGTTGTTAGGAAGTAATAATATTAAATTATTATCATTATTATATGGAATTAAATAAGAAATAAAATGGATTGAATTCAAGTAAACTAACTTGATAAATTATTAATTCATGGACTAATGAATTGGAATTTGAATTGGTTAAATTAAAGTTTAGTCGTGAGCTAAATTTGAAGGTAAATTTGAATTTGTATATAAATTCAAGTAAGTAAAAGAAATAAATTGAAATTCCCTGTGTTGGTAATTAAGTAAATTCGAAATGAATTGAATATGGAAATTGAAATTTGAAATGAATTAGTGAATAAAACTAATTTAAAGTAGTAATATGAATTAGTAAATGAAAGTTAATCGATAGAATTAAATATTTAGAATTGAGAATTGAATTCGAATGGAATTTAAATTATGAATTGAATTCAAATAGAATTGAGATTGTGAATGAAATTGAAATTGAATTGAATGAAAATGAATGTGTAACTTCAATAGTGAAGTAAAAATGTATAAGAAGTATATATTGGAAATTTTGTAATGAAATTGGCAAAATAGTTTGAATGTTGGAGTTGGATATTATGACTAGCAGGTTATACAGGTGTATTAAAAGAAATAGAATTGAGATTTTGATTTCGAAGATAAAAATTGAATTGCTCGACAAAAAGGTACGTATTTGAATTTCAGTATGAAATTTGATGATTTTCTTCTCCAGCCACTTGGCTTTCTCTTTTCTTTTTGATTCTGAGGGGCCGTGGTGCCATTATGTAGTCGTACCGAGCTAGCGGCGCAAAGGAGACGCTGGCGAAAATTTTCGAAAATTTAGGGTGTTAGAAAAATTTTGAGAAAATTTGGAAGTTTAAAATTTGAATTTAAATTTGAATTTGAATTGTTAGGAGAACAATGTTGGTTGAAACTTATAATTGAAGTTGGAAAGCTAGTTGAAATGATAATGAATCTTTAATAAAAGATTTAGGTTAGTAAGTTGATAAAACTGTTTAGTTTGGAAAAATAGCGAACATGATAAGGGCATTCTTCTTAACTTGTAATTTCGGGACGAAATTCTTTTAAGGGGGGAAGATTGTAACGACCCAGAATTTTGAACAATTTAATTTGAAAATATTTGATTGATTTTAAATGTTTGAATGATGGTTTGACTTGAATTTCAAATTATCAGTAGGAATTTGGCGATTAAATTTTAAAATTTAATCTATTGGAAGTTGAATAAAAATTTAAATCTTCAATTTTAAGCCGATTAAAAATATTTCAAAGGCTTGTAAAATTCATATTGATAATATTGAAGATAATCGAAGCTTCAGAATTTAATTTGAAAGTGAATTGTTCAGTTTTGAAATTATATCGTTTGAAGCGATATTTAAAAATAGCCTTCCGAGGCACAGTCTCGGAATTCGACGAAACTAGTTCCATTGGGTCCGTAATATTGAGTTATTCTCGGATTTCAAATTTCGTATTTTTCGGAGTTGATATGTGAGCACACGACACATAAACGCGTTGAAAATTTGTATCGAAACAAATTGAATTCAAATTTAAATTTGAAATTTAATTACCGACAGCATCCCTAAATTTTTGCCTAAAATCACGTGCCTCTCCTAAAATCACGCCTACAATCACTGAAGGAAATCGTCCAAGCCTTCCTCCTTCCCGTTTTAAATATCCCTCTCCCTCTCCAATTTTTCAAAAAAAAAAAAAAAAAAACGAATTTTTTTTATAATGGCCGAAGCCGTTCTCCCTCCTCTCCCATTTCCTTCTTCAATCTCAAAATCAAATCCTCTCGTTCATAACAATGGCCGAAGCCCTAAATTGAAAGTCGCGTAGGGGCGTCGCGAGGCCAGAAGAGGGGGAGCTCGATCGAAAAGGCGGCGGCAAAATCGCGAGTTCGACCGATGTCGACGACGAGGCGCGGCAATTTGGAATATGGGATGTCGCGATGGCTGGACTCAGGCGCGGAGAGCGAGGGCGACGACTTGGGGCTCGATTCGAGCAGCTCGATTCGGTCGAGGCTTCGACACGGCGACTATTGGAGGCGCGCGAGATGGTCAGGGAGGGGCTGATGATGGGATGGAACTCGGCGGAGCAGGCTTTGGGTTCTCGTATTTCAGTAAGGTAGTTTTGAATTTTTTTTTTGTTTTCAAAATTTTTATTAAATTACAGTAAAGGAAATATTTATTCTGAAAAAAAAGGAAAGATATAGCACAGCATTTGATTTTTTTTTATAGTAAATAGATATATAAGAATATATATATTTTAAATATACTTGTTATTTTAAAAATATAGGAATTTAGAAGTTAACAGAAAAAAAATCGACATATACATTTTAAGTATACTTGTTATTTTAAATTAATATATTAGGTAATTAGTTTGGTTAATTAACCTATATATTTATTTTTGTTACTAACGAAAATTTATCTGATAGGAAATGGATCTATGAATTAGTTCAAATTAAAAGTGTTAATAAATTAAATCTATAAAAAAAGAAAATTAGTTAGAAATTTAATTTATTAGATAAAACGACTTATCAACAGAAATATTATTTATTATTGGTTTAAATAAAACTATTAGTTAATTTAACTATTAAAATAAAATCACCAATGAATCGAGATTATCAAATGAAAATTTATTATTCGATTTGTTCGAATATTAATAAATTGTGTAAATATTTATACAAGGTATAAATCAAGAAAATCGAGTCAAGAAGGAAATGGATTGCTAATAAAAGCAAAGGTGAGAACTTCTCACTCAAAAATTTATAAGTTGGATTTGCAGTTATTGATTGATTGCTATTTGGTTGTGATATTAGATATAGTAGGATATATCTGTATATATAGCAATATATATATATTGGCATGTGTATATATTGCAGTTGATTGATTTCCCGCATTGTATAGCGGATGAGACCCTATTGCGCCGCCTATTAAGCGGATAATATTTTATAAAATCCCATATACCGCGATATTCCACCTCGAAGTGGAATGGGTATTGTGCTAATGTCTGTGAATGCAGGAAAACAGGTTGGAGGGATCCAACTGGATTCCTCACAAATATTTATTTGATTCAGATATTGTGATATTTGATTGTTTATCATATCGATATATGATATTGGAAAGTCGTGATTGACTATTTGATGTGTTGCATCATCGGATCCAATTTTGAAGTTTAAAAATAACGATTTTGATTTTTAAGGGATTTCTAAAGTGATTTTTGAAATATACGTTTATAAAATATTTTTGGAATTGATTCATCTTAAATAAATAAACGTTATAATTTTAATGTTATAAAAATTATGATTTTTGAGAAATACAGTTAAAAGTTGATTTTTGAAAATATGGGATTAATGATTTTATAAAATAGTTAAAAAATTGGGATTTCTGAATTTATTATAAAAAGTTTAAATATAGGATTTATGAAATTTGACAATTTTGTAAATCTAAGAAAATGAAGAAATTATAAAGGAGTTTAAAGACGTTTTAAAAGAATAATATAAATTGATCCATATAAAAGATTTATAAATTGATATTTATAAATTTAGAATATTTTGAATTATAAAATGCGCTTTTATAAGTATTAGAATGAATTGTGAATAAATTTCGTAAATGAATGGAATTTATAGAATTATAACGGTGAAGTTATAAATGGAATTTTATAAACAGTAGGTTTATAAAATTTGTAAAGTTATTTAAAAGAATAGATTTTGGATAAATAAATGAATCTTATAAGTTATAAGATTTATAATTTGGGAAGTTAAAAGAACAATTTTGTAAACAAATAAATTATAAGCATTTAGCTTATAATATGGACTTTCGGTATATAATTGAATTATAAATCGAATAGATTAATAAAGGAAATTATAAAAGGAAGTGTTATAAAATAAATAGAAATGGAATTTATAAACATTGTTTTATAAATCCGCAACGACTTATTTTGATAAGTAAACTGTTGTAACTTGTTAATGGAGTTATATTCATGTTTTAGAAAGTGAATAATCCTTTAAAATAAAACGAATAGAAATGATAAAATTTGTTAACAAGTATATTCACGTTTTTGAATAGTGAATAATATGTTAAAGAAATGGTTTTGAATGTGATGTTTTAAATAGAATTAAAACGATCTAACGATGTATTAAATGTGTTAAGATTCGAAACCATAGATTTCAACATTCATTGTTGAAATAGACGTTTTCGAGAAATAGAAGGAAATAGTGGACTATAACACAGTTGTTATAGTAAATGATTTCCGAAAGGAAATGTTTTGTATAGTATTGGGATTTATATATCTATTTTAATTTCGAATCCCTATACTAGTGATTTTGGGTTGTCGTAACGATGTTTTACGCAACATTCGTTTTGGCCCAAATAAATATGTTTAAGAGAATGATTTCCTTAATGAATGAAATATATACTTAATTTCAATTTAAGTATATTGAATATTTTCTAGGTATAGAAAATAAAAAGACTTGTGAATTACTTATAAATAAATAAGTATGGAAATGTTTTTCCAATGTGAAATGAAAAGTTTAGAGAATTTATCTTTTTTGAAGATAAATTGAAAATGAATATTAGAAGTCGAATGGAAATCGTATATTCATAGTTATTTTGGAAATGTAAATTCAATATGGAATTTAAAAATGAAATTTGGAAAATGGGTTTAAAAATAAATATTGATTTATTTTTGAAGAATGGAAAATATATATCTTGTAAAGATATATTTTGGAAAATAAATAATTTGGAAAATTATTTGGAATCTGGTGATGTTGTGCATATCCATTAATAGTTCAATAACCGACTATCAATATTTACCTTTAAATAGATATTTGTTGTGATTTGCTCGAAATTGAATGCCACACTTATTTTTTTAAATAAGCGCTCACTATTCGGGTTAACCGGGAAAGGACCTTGGGGTCGTATAACCCATTTCGAATATGTGCTACGTCATTATGAATTGCATTTGAAGACTGGCGTTGAAGACCGGATATTTTCGAAAACGAAAGGGTTTCTTGTTGATTGTCTCTGCACTGGCTGATCCCCGGTATAGAGATCTCCATATGTGATGGGAAATCCGGACGTGATTAGAGATTACCCGGATTGCAAGGACTTCTTTGTAAGTGCCTTCGGTTCTGTTCGAGCCCGGAACAGACTTGTATGGATTGTATGTCTGACATTACAATTGAGATATAAAGCTGATTTCTCTCAAATATATTTCTGTTGGTGGCGGAGAATTTATTCTCTTAGCTTAACACCCTTCTCTGAGACGTACGAGCTCAGAGGTTATATAGTTGAAGGTTATCAACAATATATTCCCAATTTGGTAATGTGACATGCTGAGTGTTGCTGTGAAATGATCATTGTGTTGATCATTTGTGATAGGATCATTTGTTTGATGGTTTATCTTTGTGATCATTTCTATGATCATTTGTTGACCCAAAGCACAGCTTTTGTATAAAGCGTGGCTTTGTGGACGAGACTTCGTCAAGCCTCACACCCCGGAATGGTCAAAACAGGAAAGATGCGGCAAGGTTATGAGGGGTAGCTCCCTTTAGGGTATGTGCATTTCCTTCTGGAAAAGGGTGGTATCATGGTATGGAGCCCAGATGCTTACTCATGTTGAAACACTTATTATTATGGTGTGATGTTGATTACGAGCGCTCAGTTAAAGGTCCCAAAGGACCGGGCAATGGCATACTTGTGTCAGTTGTTACCCAGTTAGGGGTAACCCGGCCTTGTGTTGGCAGAGATCCGGTTTGGTTCTCCGGGACATCCTTCCAGAGGCGTTCTCATGTGGCAATGGGAAGTTCCTTGGCCTGACCATTTGTTGGAAATCCAAAGAAACAAAACGAGACTTGTACGGTTTTAGTTGTAGAACCTGCCATTTAATATGGTAGCTATAGTAAGCATACTATAATGGTACCTATGCTGGCTAAGATTTATATTCTACTTTCGAAATGATTTTTTTCTACACTATGCACTAATAATAATATCAAATGTTTCTTTTTAATGCGTATCAAGCATCTTTGACTAACATAAGAAGAAATCTCCTCCAAGTCTGCATTTGCATTGTGTGTGTGTGGTGGGAGGTCTTATGGTAGTCTCATTTTTTAAAAGCATTTCGAATTGAGTTTAAAATTATTCCTCTATTTTGATTTTAAAGAAAAATAAACTGTTTTAGTTCTCACACCAGTCACATGACTGACTCGGAGTTTATTGTTTTCCTTTCTAAACTCTGGGTGCCCACCAATTTCCACACGGGCAGTCAAGAGTTAAGGTTTATCAGGATATTCTGGAATTCAGGAGTTGCTGGAGGCAAGATGGATGGCATGGCGTATTACTAGTTTATATAGTATTTCTTTTTCCGCTGTTTGTTTGTTGTTGTACACTCTGATGTAATGTAATGTAATAACTGATATAGTTCTTTATTTAAAGATTATTCATTCATTTATTATATGTTGTTCCGCTGCGAATTGTGAGATTCTGATGTTGTTCTGTTATTTTTTTCCGTTCTATTTTCTATTCTTTCTCTCTTCTTCTACCTCTTTCCTTTTCTTTTCTTCTTCTTAGAACCCTAAGGGTTCGTATTTCCGTTCATCTTGAGTTAATCACTGGAGATTAGTGTGTATTCAAGGAGTACGGATTTGCGGGTCGTTACAGGTGTTGACTTGTATTCCTTAATTATATTCCATTGTTATGTTGTGTGTGTTATTAATTGATTTTTGTAGTTATTTTGCATTTACTATTATTTTATACTTAACAATAGACTTATATTATGAAAACCCTACATTTGGATTTTGGGTTACTTTTATCTTAGTATGATATTTATGTTTCAGTCACATTATATTAGTTGCATTGACTCGTCGATTACAGGAGAAGAGCAGGTTACGGTATGATCCTCTATTTTGATATGGGTTTACTATATTTGTTTATAAGCAGTCCGGATTACCACTGAGCCACGTTTGTGGAGAGGGCCAGTTGTGAGATAGTTGTTTCTTATTTATTTATAGATAGTTTTCATATACAATATTTTGAGATAGTTTCCCACTTCCCCTCACACCAAGCTTTATGTCCAATCCACATTTTCTCTTTGTCTGCTTATGTCATGACCACTCTTGGTTACTTGACTGAGTAGTTTCAAGAGTTAGGTGCTTTGGGGTATACTACCATGATGCATAGCTGGAGTATTCTGGAGGCATGACATTGATATTTTGGGATATATAATTTATATTTCAGTAGTACTTGACAAACTTGTTATTTGTATATGAGACTGTCGTATCAAATATTTATTCAAAACTCCATGTTTTTGGAGTTGATGTATTCTGAGTACTTATTTATCAGTTGCTTTAACTAGTGCGGTCTCTTATAAATTTTCAGTTTATTCTATTCATGTATATTCCATATATTATATGTTTTCATTCCTTTGTGAGGTGTTATCGATGTTTTGGTTTAGTGTTTTGTTCTAATTTTACCCAGCAATCTATCCTTTGGGTATTTCTCGATGGGAGGGTTGTTACATTTTGTATTAAAGCTTAGGCTCAACACTCGGACCAAATAGACTAGTTTGAGTTAATCAATCTGGTGAAAGGAGATACATAGAGAGAGCGTACTTATATTTTTCATCTAACATGACACACTTGGTTCAAAATATGTGTACAACATCTAACATAAAAAATCATTCCCTTGAAATAGGGTGTACCCTTTAATGAAAAATTCTCTTTAAATGTTCTCAAAGCCAAATCATTAGAAGATGCATTATCAAGTGTTATGGAAGATATTTTAGTTTCTATCTCCCAATCCAATAGGCATGCAGAAATAGCATTAGCGATTGCAAGACCAGTATGTGGTGGAGGTAAACTACCAAAGTTTAAAATACGCTTTTGTAACTTCCAATTTGAGTCTAAAAATGACATGTATGACACATATATCATATAGTTTGATTTGAGGTCCATAAGTCGGTTGTCAAACTAAGCCTTACTATGTAATATCCCAGGACTTTTAACAATATCATTTTAATAATCTGTATTAAAAATTAAATTGATATTGATAATCTGTTAATAATTATTCAAATAGATTTAATAATATTCTTCAATAAATATTTAAATTGGTTATTTTATCTTTTAAAAATAATAAATTGAATTCTATTTACAATATAAATATATGGTTTATATTTTAAATAGATTGGTATTGTTTTAATTTTAATAAGTAAAGCATATTTTCTAGTTTTAATATTTGTAGTAATTTGGAAAATTTGTTTTATTTAATATTTAAGCTTTACAAAGTTAAATAAATGATTTTGGTTTAAATTTAATAAAGAACCATGTTATAAAATTCTAATATATACATTATAAATTGGAAATTTTGATTTTAATTAGTATTGAGTTTTTCAAAACTATTTTATAAATAAATATATGATTTTAAAATTTGATAAGAGAAATATTTAAATGTTTAAACTAAATAAGATTGAGTTTTAAATTTAGAATAAATTCAACAAAAGGATTTATGGCTTAATAAAATGGATATTTTATTAATAAAAATATAATTTCTTGTAAAATGATTTTAATTTAATAATAAGATATTTATAAAGAGAAATATTAATATTGTATTGTCTTTATAAATAAGTTTTGAATAGGATTTGTAGTTGTTATTTCAAATTGAATTTATATTCATAACTTGATTTGAAAATAATTGATTTTGAATTTAGTTTGAATTTAAATTCAAAAGTATAAAATCTTAATTGTTTTAATCTTTAATATGTATAAGTTTATTTATAAATACGGTTTGTTTTTTTATTTCGTTTATAAATTTATATACATATTTAAAAATAAACTAACAATTTTAAAACTAAGCTAATACACACATTTGCTTGTAAATTAGATACTAATCATTTTTTTTAAGTGACAAATGTGATGTCTTAATTTCATTCATTTGACAAGTGTTTCATTCTTTAACATCCATTTAACATTTGTTTAAAAATTAACATAACAATTTGACAAGTGTAAAATTTAGCTTTAAATTTTCTTTTATTTCATTAAATCTGAAAATACATATAGCTTAGCTTATATCTTCATTCATATTGCTTTTCATTTTCCTTAATCAAATACACCACCTCTAAAATCAGTAACTCCTCATTGTCAAAATTCCTACATATTCAACACCAAATCAAGATCACCTCTTCAAAAATCTGCATGTTCAAACCTTAATCAGAAGACCCCAAAACCATGTTCAAATCTGCATATTTCACTTCCTAAAAATCAAAACACCTTTATCTTTATGGTCTGCACTTCCTCACATTTCAAAAAAACCAATCTGCATATTCAACCATACTTGAAACCTGGAAATGAAGCCTGCACTCTGTTTTAACCCTGGGAATGAAAAACATCTGCATGCATATGGGAAATTAGCTACTGCATCTACTCTCTGCATGCAGGTGATTATAGGAAGAGATCATGAGCATTTCAACAAAATTCAACTCAGATTTTAAACACAAGGGTCAAGCCTGCATTCTTTCTGCAAAACTCAACAGGTCAAAACAGAGGTCTGCATTTAAAAAAATGTGAGTAACTTTTTAACTTTAAAATCTTACAATAGGTTGCATGCTAGTTATTGGAATGGAATAGCTATTTACTTATGTTATAGATAACTGTTGTTATGAATATAAATGATGTGCATGCTGTTTCTTTTTCAATTGCCTGTTCTGTTTCTTTTTGATTTTTTTCAAGCACCCAAAATTTTATTAAATACTTGTCACTAAATTGTTTCCTGATATAATGAAAGTAATAAAGCAAAGTTGTTTATTTTCTTAAGTTAATATTTAAAAGTTTTTAGAAAGTTAATATACAGGTGGTTGCCTCTGTAAAACTAGAAACCTCCATGCATGTTAATCCAAACCAAAATTAAACGAGTTAATTCTGTATTTGAGTAACATTAAACAATAGTATAAATTGAAACTTGATTTTTAAATCAAGTTTTAGGATTTTTAGAGTTTGGCTTAAATTGCAGTTGGCTCTTGAACTAGAAATAGGTTCTTAGCAAATTATATTGAATCATGAATTGAAAGGTTCTGTAATTCTTCAGATTAATGGAGTAAGTATAGGAGATACTGAGAAAAATCTGAGAAGCGGTTAATATTGGTTAGATTTGATGCAGTTTGAATCTAAAATTTTAAACCATAGTTTTGAGAAGGTATGAAGGAATCGGGTATTTCGGGAAGAAGGATTGATCGAGTGTCTTGGTATTTGGGGAATATGTAGTAGGTGTGTGGATGGGTTCATGACCGGAGAGGTGGATCTCCAGGTGGTTAGAGTGGCAAGGAATGGCCGTTGACAGGTTTTAAGCAGAAACTTATAACATTTTTCCAGGTTTTGAATTTAGGGTGTCAAGTTTGATTCTCTGCATAATCATTCGATCTAGTGATGATGTTAGGGTATTGATGGGTTTCTGGTTGTAGTTTGATTGTCTCTGATGATCAGAGAGCGCGAGGATCGCCGTGCATATGCACGGCGATGAGTTTTCTGGTGAACTATTGTGGTTGGGTGTGTTACAGGGGAGATGAGGGGTTTGCTCGAAGCCGATGGTTTGAAGACTCGGAGTAGAGATGTATTTAACTCGAAGTAAAATTGGGTTTGCTCGGGTTACACTGTAAATTTCCAAGTTTCAGAGAAAACTGTTTTTTTTAATCTGGGTTTTTAAAATTTTAAAATCTGTAGTTTTATGTTTAAGTAAAGTTTAGGTTTAAATTCAAATTCAAGTTTGAACTTTTGATTTAAATTCAAATCCCAGTTTTAAATAAAATAAAAGTTTCAAAATTTGACTTAATTAACTATTTTATTTTGGTAAATAGTTTAAACCTTTTAAATATGAATTTTTTTAAATATGAGAAAGAATTGAAGTTTTATTTAAATCTGGAAATTTAAATTTGAAGTTCAGTTTTAAATTTTAAAGAAGGTTTAAATTGTAGTTTTAAATTAAATGAAAATTTAAGTTATTAAATTTTTGAAATGAATTTAACTTTAAATTTTTTATATAGCACTTCTTTGATTTACAATTTAAAAAGTTTTAAATTATTTAAACATTGATAAGTTTAAATTGTTCTTATTTTAAACTTGTATTTAAAATGAAAGTTAAAGGTAATTTCAAAAGTACTTTGACTTAAATAAACTTTGTTTTTTTAAAAATAATTAAGTTATGTTTTATCTTAAAATTTAAATTAATATTTATGTTTTCGAATTAATTAATAAGGTAATTAAGATTAATTAATTAATTTAATTCATTAATTAAATTTGGAATTAATAATTGAATTAATGATTAATCAATTTATAATTAAGATCATTAATTAGATTATTAATTAATGATGAATGAATATTATTAATTATGTAATTAATTTTTAAATCAAGGTTAATTAATTTAATAATTAACTTTAATTAATGAATAATTAAAGATAATTCAAATTGTAATTAATTTAAGTTAATTACCAAATGAAATAATTAAAGAATGGTTAATGAAGGTCATTAACCAGGATTATTTAATAATTAATTAATATGGTTAATTTTTATAATTAATTAGATTAATTAATTTAATAATAATCAATTATGAATGGTTTGTGTATAATTACTTAATAAAGTAATTAGGAAATTAATTGCTTAATGAAATTAATTTAGTTTAATATGATTGTTTATTTTAATTAATTAAGTTTAATTACATTTTAAACACTTGGGTTTTATAAATGATTACTTTATGTAATTAAGGATTTGGAAATTACTTAGTTAAGTAGTTGTTTAATAATTACAGGTTGTAATTAAGTGGAGATGTTAAGAATGAAGTAATTTGGATTAAATTACTTATTAATTAATCAAGGGATTAATTAAGAAATTAATTAAGAGATAATTAATTTGGTTTAAATAAAGTAATTAAATTAGTTGATTACTAAATGTAATTAATCTGGGATGATTAATAATTATGAGTTAATTACTTATGGTAATTAATTTAAGAAATAATTAAAGATCATTAATTATTTTAATTAATGTTGTAATTAAAGTTGATTAATTAAGGTTAATTAATCAATGATAAGTAATTAAAGGTAATTGATCAATGTAATTAAATTAAGGATAAATGTAATTAATTATGATTAATTAATTAATTGAGTAATTAAAGGTTAATTACTGTTTGGTTGAGAATAATTATTTTGTGAAATTAATTAAGGATAATTACATGAATGTAATTAAGGGAAATTAATCAAGAGTGATTAATTAAGGTAATTTATTCTGAATGATTAATTAATTGATTGTAATCAATCTAATGATTGAGTAAGCAAGATTTATATTGGTAAAGATATTAATTTAATTAATTAAAGATGAAGTAATTAATTTAATTCACTTTAAATTAATTAGAGATAGAGATAGTTAATTTAATTCATTTTAAATTAATTATATTGTGGTATGAGAGAATCTTTGCTTATGTATGAATGGGTGACATTGATTGTCTTGGATGCTTTAAGATCTCAGTAATGAGATAAATGATATTGTGTGGTATGCATGACTTGATTGTATTGTGATAACATAGGTTATCTATTGTGATGGTAAAATATGGAATATCTATTTGATTTTGATAATGTGGATTACCTGTTATTTGGTAAAGTTGATTATCAATTGTGATTTGTGAGTTATCTATCTGTGTGTATATAGATACTGTAATGAATTGTTTTAAACCTTTAAAACAACTTGGACCTAAAAGACACGCTTTGGATTTCGATGAGACCGGGATCGGGTTTCCATATTTGGATATCCGAAAACCACATCGATTCCAAAATAACGTTAGGTCGTGAATTCAAGTGGAGCTTTGTGAAGATTCGAGGTGTAAGGACTATACGTCAATATAACTCTGTGGGTGATTCCGTAATGAGTTGACGGAATAGTACTTATAGTTTCGAGATGGTGGTTCAGAGTGCAAGGGTATCGTCGTTAACTCTGAGGGTGATTCCAAAATGAGTGTAACGAAATAATGCCTTCGGTTTCGTTCGAACCCGGAACGAACTTGTATGGATTGAATGCTTTCAGAACATCGTCAGGTGGACGATGAGCATTCTAAGATGATATGTCCTATAAAGGTAATCGTAGCCTCAAGCCTCATCAACCGGGAATGGCTAAAACATGGGAGGTGCAGCAAGGCTTCGTGGGTAGCTCCCACTGGAGGGCAAAATTTACCCCTGTCTAGAGGTCCCTTTTTATTTCGGCTGTGTGGACGGTTTTTGAGCTCCAACCGTCGGGGTTATCTTATTCGGAACTGTTCAGTAAGGAATGGGTCCAGCCTTGTGTTGTAGGGGAGTTAGGGTGGCTCCTCGGTACGGTGATCTTGGCCACGTACTGTGACGGGCGGTACCCCAGTAGCCCTGCCATTGTATGGAATCCAAAATCCAATAAGTGCCAACGGTTTTGATTATATTACCCACTTTTGTGGCTAGTAGCTGGAATTTAATAAATGTAACAATTTCGGCTATTTCATACTTATTTGAAAACCCGAGACCTATTATAATATCATCGAATTTCCTATCAAATGTTTTGGTTAGCGTAAGGTAAAAACTTTTCCATGTTTATGTGTGGGAAGTCTTACGTGATACCTTTCTTTCAAAAAGGTTTTTAAAAGTTAAGCAACTTTAACCTGTTACTCACACTAGACCCATGTCTGACCCAGAGTTTATTTTTGTTTTTCATAAACTCTTGGGTACTCAAATTTTTACGAGTAGCCAAGGGATTCAGGTTAGCTTTGACGAATTGTGGAGGAGCAATGGAGCAGGAGGCTTCTGCATGTAGATATATATAGTTTTCCGCTGTGTAGATTTCTCTGTGTTGTTTCTTGTACTGTATTGAGTTGTATAACTAGACAGGTGTCTATAACCATCTAGTATGTGATGTATATCAGTGTAACTCTGATAGTTGTTGTAACTATGTAATGTTTATGTTATAAATTATTCGTTCCGCTGTTTAGATTCTGATGTTGTTTCTTTCTTCTCTTCTTTCTTTTCTCTTTTCTATCCCTTTCTTTCTTAAAAATGATGAGACTTTCTGTGGTAAGAAAGTCGGGTCGTTTCACTTGGTATCAGAGCATTAGGTTGAGTGAATACCTAGGCTCTGTAGTAGTGTCTTTCTTGAGAGAGCGTATTTGCAATTTTTAATATATATATATATATATATATTTCTACCTATCCATTGGGTTACCTATTCAGGTTCCCCAATATAAGTTATAAGGTAGATGGGGTAGTAGTGTGTGTAACACGACTACCATTAGTTGGAATTTGAATGTTTTGAGGTTGGAAGTGTATCTGTCGAGACTGTAGACCTAATACCATCTCGAGTGAGTTCTGTAGTGACGAGGGACTTCATTTATCTCTGAAGGAAACCTGTTAAGGTTCGGAGTTAATTCTTTGAAGTTGGATGAGTAGAATTTGGATCCGCTGATTGAGCAGAAGCGAGTAATGGTATTTTGATACATCAAGGAGTAGTAGCTGCGTGATGAGATGCAGTGACTATGAATGTTCTCGAAAATGTTTTCTTTAGAACAAGTTAAGGAAGTGAGTCCGCTTCAGTGTTGTGGCTGTGTTCAGCCGGAGTTTCTGTTTGCTTTGAGGTCCGAGTTTCTCGAAGAGCTTTGTTTTGAAATTCTTTGGCATCTGTGGCAGCAGTGCATCTCGGAGTGTTGTTTGTTGGCAAGAGATCTTCTGGCTTTGCAGTTTTTCTGAAGTGGAGTTCCGAAGCTGTTTAGTGGACCCGTTTCTTCGATGGGTTGGCTAGTTAAATGTAAGACTGATCTGTTTGGTAAAGGAAGAACATTTTTTCTTGGATTTGGTTTGGGTGGCTCGCAAAAGTGACTTGCGATTGTTTGAGTGATCTCTTGGGTTATCTGAATTTTTCTGGATGTCTTCAGGAAGTCAGAGTTTGGTTCGCATCTGGAGATTGAGCTTTCTTATCAACTAGGATTCCAGGAGTGGTACCGGTGGTTCAGCTTTATAGAAGAATGGTTTCATGGATATTGAGTTGGTGTAGCAGCTCGGAGTTTTGAAGGAATATCTGAAAGTTTCTTTTGGATTTGTTGAATCATATCTCTGGGGTGTGTTGTCCAGTTTGTGCTTGCGTTCTTCTTCAGCATTCTCTTCTACTTCGGATCAGAGTTAAGCAGCGAAAGCAGTTGGGAAGTGTATCTGCTTTTTCTTTTCCCGGACAGGAGAAGTGAGTTGTTGTCTTCTAATGTTGAGGAGTAGCGTTTGAGGTTTTGGTTTTGGATGATCAAGAGGAGATCATTTTGTTGTTTGATTGTTCTAGTTGTTTCTAGAAGCATCAGCGAAGGTTGAGCTGATTAGTAAGGTTGTGTATAGCCCAGAATCATCCGAAGAGTTTGGTGAATTTGAGACGGAGGGATTTGGACTCTGAAGTCGGAGATTTAATTTTGGATAAGTTTTCTCCAATCAAAAGGAGTTATAAAATTGGGTAAGTCTGAGAAGTTAGCTCTGAAGTGTTTTGGATCTTTTCTGTATTCTTGGAGAATAAGTGATTGATCTACAAGATTGGATTGCCAGTTTGGATAAATGGGATTCGATGAGTTTCACGTATCTCTGAGGGAATACGTGTATGATCTATCTCTGGTTGTGGAACCAGCAGTTCTGGAATTTTGGTTGTTGAGTCAGACTCGTTTGTAGTCTGATATCCTGCCTAGTGTTATAGATGTAGTTGAATAGGAGCTTTATAGCTTCATAGTATTGATTGTTTGATTTCTTTAAAGCGAGTATTCCAGTATATATATACACCTGGGGAAACTCGAAGAAATTTTATCCAGAATTTTCCTGGATAATTAGATTTGTTTGATTGGTTGTTTTTGGTTGTTAGCATATGTTTGATATATGCTTGAGTTTAAAATTTAAAATTTAATAAGATTATTAAATAAACTTTGTTTTAAATTTCGAGGACGAAATTCTTTTAAGGGGGAAGGATTGTAATATCCCGGAATTTTTAACAATATCAATTTAATAATCTGTATTAAAAATTAAATTGATATTGATAATCTGTTAATAATTATTCAAATAGATTTAATAATCTTCTTCAATAAATATTTAAATTGGTTATTTTATCTTTTAAAAATAATAAATTGATTTCTATTTACAATATAAATATATGGTTTATATTTTAAATAGATTGGTATTGTTTTAATTTTAATAAGTCAGGCATATTTTCTAGTTTTAATATTTGTTGTAATTTGGAAAATTTGTTTTATTTAATATTTAAGCTTTTCAAAGTTAAATAAATGATTTTGGTTTAAATTTAATAAACGAACCATGCTATAAAATTCTAATATATACATTATAAATTGGAAATTTTGATTTTAATTAGTATTGATTTTTTTAAAACTATTTCATAAATAAATAAATGATTTTAAAATTTGATAAGAGAAATATTTAAATGTTTAAATTAAATTAGATTGAGTTTTAAATTTAGAATAAATTCAACAAAAGGAATTATGGCTTAATAAAATGGATATTTTATTAATAAAAATATAATTTCTTATAAAATGATTTTAATTTAATAATAAGATATTTATAAAGAGAAATATTAATATTGTATTGTCTTTATAAATAAGTTTTGAATAGGATTTGTACTTGTTATTTCAAATCGAATTTATATTCATAACTTGATTTGAAAATAATTGATTTTGAATTTAGTTTGAATTTAAATTCAAAAGTATAAAATCTTAATTGTTTTAATCTTTAATATGTATAAGTTTATTTAAAAAACATGGTTTGTCTTTATTTCATTTATAAATTTATATACATATTTAAAAATAGACTAACAATTTTAAAACTAAGCTAATGCACACATTTGTTTGTAAATTAGATACTAATCATTTTTTTAAGTGAAAAATGTGATGTCTTAATTTCATTCATTTGACAAGTGTTTCATTCTTTAACATCCATTTAACATGTGTTTAAAAATTAACATAACAATTTGACAAGTGTAAAAATAGTTTTAAATTTTCTTTTATTTCATTAAATCTGAAAATAAATATATCTTAGCTTATATCTTCATTCATATTGCTTTTCATTTTCCTTAATCAGATACACCACCTCTAAAATCAGTAACCGCTCATTGTCAAAATTCCTACATATTCAACACCAAATCAAGATCACCTCTTCAAAAATCTGCATGTTCAAACCTTAATCAGAAGACCCCAAAACCATGTTCAAATCTGCATATTTCACTTCCTAAAAATCAAAACACCTTTATCTTTATGGTCTGCACTTCCTCACATTTCAAAAAAATCAATCAGCATATTCAACCATACTTGAAACCTGGAAATGAAGCCTGCACTCTGTTTTAACCCTGGGAATGAAAAACATCTGCATGCGTATGGGAAATTAGCTACTGCATCTACTCTCTGCATGCAAGTGATTATAGGAAGAGATCATGAGCATTTAAACAAAATTCAACTCAGATTTTAAACACAAGGGTCAAGCCTGCGTTCTTTCTGCAAAACTCAACAGGTCAAAACATAGGTCTGCATTTAAAAAAATGTGAGTAACTTTTTAACTTTAAAATCTTACAATAGGTTGCATGCTAGTTATTGGAATGGAATAGCTATTTACTTATGTTATAGATAACTGTTGTTATGAATATAAATGATGTGCATGCTGTTTCTTTTTCAATTGCCTATTCTGTTTCTTTTTGATTTTTATCAAGCACCCAAAATTTTATTAAATACTTGTGACTAAATTGTTTCCTGATATAATGAAAGTAATAAAGCAAAGTTGTTTATTTTCTTAAGTTAATATTTAAAAGTTTTTAGAAAGTTAATATACAGGTGGTTGCCTCTGTAAAACTAGAAACCTCCATGCATGTTAATCCAAACCAAAATTAAACGAGTTAATTCCGTATTTGAGTATCATTAAACAATAGTATAAATTGAAACTTGATTTTTAAATCAAGTTTTAGGATTTTTAGAGTTTGGCTTAAATTGCAGTTGGCTCTTGAACTAGAAATAGGTTCTTAGCAAATTATGTTGAATCATGAATTGAAAGGTTCTGGAATTCTTCTGATTAATGGAGTAGGTATAGGAGATTCTGAGAAAAATCAGAGAAGTGGTTAATATTGGTTAGATTTGATGCAGTTTGAATCTAAATTTTTAAACCCTAGTTTTGAGAAGGTATGAAGGAATCAGGTATTTCAGGAAGAAGGATTGATCGAGTGTCTTGGTATTTGGGGAATATGTAGTAGGTGTGTGGATGGGTTCATGACCGAAGTGGTGGATCTCCAGGTGGTCGGAGTGGCAAGGAATGGCCGTTGACAGGTTTTGAGCAGAAACCTGTAACATTTTTCCAGGTTTTGAATTTAGGGGGTGAACTTTGATTCTCTGCATAATCATTCGATCTAGTGATGATGTTAGGTATTGATGGGTTTCTGGTTGTAGTTTGATTGTCTCTGATGATCAGAGAGTGCGAGGATCGCCGTGCATATGCACGGCGATGACTTTCTGGTGAACTATTGTGGTTGGGTGTGTTACAGGGGAGATGAGGGGTTTGCTCGAAGCCGATGGTTTGAAGACTCGGAGTAGAGATGTATTTAACTCGAAGTAAAATTGGGTTTTCTTGGGTTACACTGTAAATTTCTAGGCTTCAGAGAAAACTGTTTTTTTTAATCTGGGTTTTAAAATTTTTAAAATCTATAGTTTTATGTTTAAGTAAAGTTTAGGTTTAAATTCAAATTCAAGTTTGAACTTTTGATTTAAATTCAAATCCCAGTTTTAAATAAAATAAAAGTTTCAAAATTTGACTTAATTAACTATTTTATTTTGGTAAATAGTTTAAACCTTTTAAATATGAGTTTTTTTTAAATATGAGAAAGAAGTGAAGTTTTATTTAAATCTGGAAATTTAAATTTGATGTTCAGTTTTAAATTTTAAATAAGGTTTAAATTGAAGTTTTAAATTAAATGAAAATTTAAGTTATTAAAATTTTGAAATGAATTTAACTTTAAAATTTTTATATAGCACTTCTTTGATTTACAATTTAAAAAGTTTTAAATTATTTAAACATTGATAAGTTTAAATTGTTCTTATTTTAAACTTGTATTTAAAATGGAAGTTAAAGGTAATTTCAAAAGTACTTTGACTTAAATAAATTTTGATTTTTTTAAAAATAATTAAGTTATGTTTTATCTTAAAATTTAAATTAAGATTTATGTTTTAGAATTAATTAATAAGGTAATTAAGATTAATTAATTAATTTAATTCATTAATTGAATTTGGAATTAATAATTGAATTAATGATTAATCAATTTATAATTAAGATCATTAATTAGATTATTAATTAATGATGAATGAATATTATAATTATGTAATTAAGTTTTAAATCAAGGTTAATTAATTTAATAATTAACTTTAATTAATGAATAATTAAAGATAATTCAAATTGTAATTAATTTAAGTTAATTACTAAATGAAATAATTAAAGAATGGTTAATGAAGGTCATTAACCAGGATTATTTAATAATTAATTAATATGGTTAATTTTTATAATTAATTATATTAATTAATTTAATAATAATCAATTATGAATGGTTTGAGTATAATTACTTAATAAAGTAATTAAGAAATTAATTACTTAATGAAATTAATTTAGTTTAATATGATTGTTTATTTTAATTAATTAAGTTTAATTAAATTTTAAACACTTGGGTTTTATAAATGATTACTTTATGTAATTAAGGATTTGGAAATTACTTAGTTAAGTAGTTGTTTAATAATTACAGGTTGTAATTAAGTGGAGATGTTAAGAATGAAGTAATTTGGATTAAATTACTTATTAATTTATCAAGGGATTAATTAAGAAATTAATTAAGAGATAATTAATTTGGTTTAAATAAAGTAATTAAGTTAGTTGATTACTAAATGTAATTAATCTGGGATGATTAATAATTATGAGTTAATTACTTATGGTAATTAATTTAAGAAATAATTAAAGATCATTAATTATTTTAATTAATGTTGTAATTAAAGTTGATTAATTAAGGTTAATTAATCAATGATAAGTAATTAAAGGTAATTGATCAATGTAATTAAATTAAGGATAAATGTAATTAATTATGATTAATTAATTAATTGAGTAATTAAAGGTTAATTACTGTTTGGTTGAGAATAATTATTTTGTGAAATTAATTAAGGATAATTACATGAATGTAATTAAGGGAAATTAATCAAGAGTGATTAATTAAGGTAATTTATTTTGAATGATTAATTAATTGATTGTAATCAATCTAATGATTGAGTAAGCAAGATTTATATTGGTAAAGATATTAATTTAATTAATTAAAGATGAAGTAATTAATTTAATTCACTTTAAATTAATTAGAGATAGAGATAGTTAATTTAATTCATTTTAAATTAATTATATTGTGGTATGAGTGAATCTTTGCTTATGTATGAATGGGTGACATTGATTGTCTTGGATGCTTTAAGATCTCAGTAATGAGATAAATGATATTGTGTGGTATGAATGACTTGATTGTATTGTGACATAGGTTATCTATTGTGATGGTAATATATGGAATATCTATTTGATTTTGATAATGTGGATTACCTGTTATTTGATAAAGTTGATTATCAATTGTGATTTGTGAGTTATCTATCTGTGTGTATATAGATACTTTAATGAATTGTTTTAAACCTTTAAAGAAATTTGGACCTAAAAGACACGCTTTGGATTTCGATGAGACCGGGTTTCCATATTTGGATATCCAAAAACCACATCGATTCCAAAATAACGTTAGGTCGTGAATCCAAGTGGAGCTTTGCGAAGATTCGAGGTGTAAGGACTATATGTCAATATAACTCTGTGGGTGATTCCGTAATGAGTTGACGGAATAGTACTTATATGTTCGAGATGGTGGTTCAAAGTGCAAGGGTATCGTCGTTAACTCTGAGGGTGATTCCAAAATGAGTGTAACGAGATAATGCCTTCGGTTTCGTTCGAACCCGGAACGAACTTGTATGGATTGCATGCTTTCAGAACATCGTCAGGTGGACGATGATCATTCTAAGATGATATGTCCTATAAAGGTAATCGTAGCCTCAAGCCTCATCAACCGAAAATGGCTAAAATAGGGAAGGTGCAGCAAGGCTTCGTGGGTAGCTCCCACTGGAGGGCAAGATTTACCCCTGTCTAGAGGTCCCTTTTTATTTCGGCTGTGTGGACGATTTTTGAGCTCCAACCGTCGGGGTTATCTTGTTCGGAACTGTTCAGTAAGGAATGGTCCGGCCTTGTGTTGCAGGGGAGTTAGGGTGGCTCCTCGGTACGGTGATCTAGGCCACGTACTGTGACGGGTGGTACCCCAGTAGCCCTGCCATTGTATGGAATCCAAAATCCAATAAGTGCCAACGGCTTTGATTGTATTACCCACTTTTGTGGCTAGTAGCTGGAATTTAATAAATGTAACAATTTCGGCTATTTCATATTTATTTGAAAACCCTAGACCTATTATAATATCATCGGATTTCCTATCAAATGTTTTGGTTAGCGCAAGGTAAAAACTTTTCCATGTTTATGTGTGGGAAGTCTTACGTGATACCTTTCTTTCAAAAAGGTTTTTAAAAGTTAAGCAACTTTAACCTGTTACTCACACCAGACCCATGTCTGACCCAGAGTTTATTTTTGTTTTTCATAAACTCTTGGGTACTCAAATTTTTACGAGTAGCCAAGGGATTCAGGTTAGCTTTGACGAATTATGGAGGAGCAATGGAGCAGGAGGCTTCTGCGTGTAGATATATATAGTTTTCCGCTGTGTAGATTTCTCTGTGTTCTTTCTTGTACTGTATTGAGTTGTATAACTAGACATGTGTCTATAACCGTCTAGTATGTGATGTATATCTGTGTAACTCTGATAGTTGTTGTAACTATGTAATGTTTATGTTATAAATTATTCGTTCCGCTGTTTAGATTATGATGTTGTTTCTTTCTTCTCTTCTTTCTTTTCTCTTTTCTCTTTTCTATCCCTTTCTTTCTTAAAAATGATGCGACTTTCTGTGGTAAGAAAGTCGGGTCATTTCAAACTATATCACTTAGCATTACTTTCAAAATCTTTTTCTCATTTTCATATACTTTCATGCATTCACCTTTTATTGTTACTCTCAATATTTTCTCAAATTCAGGATTTAAAATTTTATAATACAAGATAAAAAATTCATGTTCAACTATTCTAGATGGATATTCATGCACAATAATCATTGTAGCCATTATTTCCTTAATCTTTGTCTTGTTATATTTATAAAGAGCCAAGTTTCTAATCAAACCACTATCATTAGATGCTTTCTCTTTGAATATATATCTTACCTAAATTTTTATGGCGTTTTTGTTTCACAATGTGAACACGACATTTGTTTAAATGTCTTTTAAATGTAGTTGTACTTCCATCTTTAGTAATTGTTATCTTTTGTTCACACATACCATATTTTCTGATCGTGCCATCATTAGCTTCCTCTATATGTCCATCAAAATCAAGCCAAACTTCTGATTTTCTTTTACGTGCTTTTTCTTGAACCTCTTTAACATCTCTTTTATCTTTAAGATTTGCCTGTTCACCATCTCCTTCTTTCATAATTTGCCTATCATCATCACCGATGAGTATTTCTTGAGGTTGTTTTTCATTCGTGTCATCCTTATCATCTAAAATATTGTAAAATTAAGGATGAAATGATACTAAAGTAATTCATGATGAACCATATAGCTAAACTATGAAACAGTAGTTAAATGAAAAGTTAGTAATCACTATGTTAAATGGATGAAGACTATCATGCTTTGTTTTGATGATTAATTTTTTAGTTTAGTAGAAATACTACATATCCTTGTATTAAATATCATAGTGTCTAATATTAAGGAATTAGTATCAAAACTATCAAAATTTCGAACAAAGATAAAAAAAATGAAATTTTATAGCTAAACTATTATCTCATCATATTAGTAATTAACAATCATAGAATAAACAAGTTCATATTTACAAGCTATTAACAAGAATGGTGAAAGTTTGTTACCAAACATGTTCATATGTAAGAATGATTACCAAAGCTATACAAACTTGAAATAAAGATGACTAAAATTTTAAATTTTTTTTACTAGATAATCTCATCATATCCACTATTAACATAAAGAAAAATATACATGTTCATATCTACCTCTTAGCAGAAAATGACTATTAACTTCAATAGAAAAAAAATAGTAAGAAAATTAGCACTATTGGCGACTTAAATAAGAAATGAAACAACTATAAAGAAGTGTATAAATTTTACACATAAAAACTATTAACATCAACAATTACCAAAACTGTGATAATCGGATTTTAGGACATCTATTAGTTGGTAATTAACAGGATTAGATTTATTAAAAATACTGATTTGTATGTTAAACAAACAAAATTCTGATATATATATAGATATGCAAATTTTATAATGTTGAAGATTTTAAGTGTGTTCATATACAAGTATATAAATGTGTTTATATATATGTTTGTGAACAAAAAGTATAAATTTGAATTCAATGTATTAAATTTTCAAAAAACATTTAAGGTTGGATTCTATATTCTAAAATTAAATAATATTAAAGATAAATCTTTATTAATTAAAATAAAATAGCTTAAGTTTTAAATAGGATTTGATAAAGAATTATCCTTTCTTCAAAAACATATATATAAGTTGTACATATATAAAGTATTAAACTATAGTATGGAAACACATAAAAATATAAATTCATGTAAACTAACAAATAAGGAAATACATACATTTACATTTGTAAAACAATAAAACATGTATTAAACAAGTGTAAGAATTTTAGAAATATAACTTAACATTTGTAAGTTAAAACTAATATGCATTAAACATGTGTTAGCTTGGATTAACAAGTGGCAAGAATATTTTTTCTTTTTTTTTGAACAAGAATTAGAGAGACCAGGTTTCATTTTTACTTCTCCAATCCTCTCTTTATCTCTCTAAACTAAAATAAAAATAAAACAGCTAAAATCCAGCATAATCAAATAGTTGTTTCAATAATCTAAAGCAAGCGGAGTAGATCCAAACTCATTTCAAACTTAAGCAGGGTTCCATATACAGTCAAGCTCAAGTAAGAAGATCAAGATCCAATTATAGTTCATATTTAAGAATTGCAGTTTCATGTCTAAAATCAAGATCTAGGTTTTAAGAGCAAAAGCAACTTTCAGTTAAAAAAAAGGGATTCTCTGTTCTTCAAAGTAATAAATGAGTAAACAGAACCTTTATCTGTTTTTTTTTAAATTTGATGCATGCAGTGAAACTTGAATTTAAATTGATGTTAAATGGTCTATTTGGTTGATACCATAAGTATATCTAGATATATATATATATATGAATATACTTGGGTGCATGTCTATTAACAGTTCGTAGGCTCTGTTCTTCTATTTCTAGGTGCAAATATAATTCAAAAAAAAATCAACTGATCTTTCTCTGATTCGTTATATATTATGATGTTTAAATAAAAATGGTTAGAAACATCAAGATTTAAATTTTAAAAATATTTTAAGAAAGAATTGAAGATAGTTTTACCCAGGATATATACATGACATTACAAAAAAAATCTTGAATATACCAAAATTCCAACTTGAATAATTTGTAGATTCGTGTTTATAATCTGATCTATCTTCGCAAACCATGATTTTTAGAGAAAGTATCATGATTTTTTAGTATGGTAATTTGAGAGGAAATGTATTTTGAACGGAGTTGGGTCGGTGGGAAATTTCTGGCAACCCATATGCTTGCAAGCTCAAGAAATCGGGTCGAAGAACGCCGAGGTGAAGGTGGTAAAAGGAAAAATAGTGGCAGGGGTTCTCGGGGAACGTGTTGATCGAAGGAGGGTAATTTAGGGTTTTAGACCCAGATTTATCGATGTTGTTTGATTGGCTAGCGTGACGGAGAGGTAGTGTCGAGTTGGACAAGGGTAGGGGATAAGGAAGTTTGGGAATTGGTGTAGCTCCAGGCGAGGCGGCAGGGTTTCTTGAAGTCACCGGTAGCATGATGAATAATCAAGGTAGGGGCTGTCATTTGGGTGTGGCGATTTTGTTCAACTTTGATTATTAAGGGTTTTGGGGATTTTTCTAGGCCCATGAGCGTCGAGGAAGCGAAGGTGGTTTGAGCAAGAGGTCGGCGGTGATGAACGAGCTTCCAATCGCGTGTGCACGTGCACATGGTATCAGATTGTAACAGCAGGCTTTGGGAGGTAAGAAATTTTGTTAAGAGAAGAGGAGGAAGATGATAAGAATCGAATTTGATGAAGTTTTCGCTCGGTTTGGGCTCGCGTGTTTCTGGCTCGAGATTAACTCGGGCAAATATAGGATGGGTTGAAGTAAAGTTTGAGTGGGCTCGAGTATCTTTAATAACAAAGTTTAAAATATAAATGAAATATGAACCAAATTTTAAAAGAAAAAAGATTATTTTATTTAGTTAACAAGTTTTTTTAAAAAAAAAATGGTTATCAAGTTTTCAAAAGAAACAAATTTCAATATAAATTGTAAGCCAAATGATCTTGTGATTTAATTTGTTTTGATTTAGTATATCTTCAAAGTTTTTGTTTAAAAATAATTATATTAGATATAATTATGAAGTTAATTCCTAAACGATTCTCAAATAAAGAATAATAATGTAATTAAGTATTTAATTTGATAAGAATTTATCTTTATTCAATTAAGGTTGGGATTAATTAAAGATAATTAAGTAGTGAAATTAATTAAAAGTTAATCACTTAAAATAATAAATAAGGGTTGATTGATTAATATTAAGAATCAAAGGGTAATTACTTAATACAAGTAATTAATGAATATAATTAAGAAAAGAATCATTAACTAGTGATTAAGTGATAATTAATTAATTAATGTAATTAATTTAAGATAATTAATTAGTTAATTAATTAAGGATAATCACTTAATGAAACTAATTAGTATAATAATTAATGAATGTAATTAAATAAAGAGGATAATTACTTATGGAAGTAATTTAATGGAAGTAGTTAAGGATTAATTACTTGGCATAATCAATTAAAGGGCCAATTGATTAATATAAGTAATTTAAGGATAATTAATGAATGTGATTAATTAATGAAATTGATTGAGGATAATTAATTATGTAACTAATTGTATTATAATTAATTGATGAGAGTAATTATAGGTAGCAGGATCTAAAGGAAATTAATTCAATCCATTTTGTAATTAGATCTGATTAATTAGAAATGGTGATAAATTGATCTTTCTATTAGAATGATGAATTGGATTGAATTGAATTGTATTGAATGATTGGATTAATATCTAGTTTAACAATTTGCAATGTTCTGTATTATGTTATATTTAAGTTGAACTATAAAATGTAGATTATCTATCTGATATGATTTGTTCTGTGATAAGATATCCTGAATAAGTTGTATTGTTTAGGACTTAAACAACTAGGATTAAAGATGAAACTGAATTCGAAGAGTCGAGTATCGGTAAATACATAAACCACTTCGATTAGTAATCTAAAATTCTTTATAAATTTGATATATAGAATCAAATGGCTGGAATGGAATAAATTAAGAATTGTGGATTTTTGAACAGAGTAACGATTCTCAAATATTGTTTGAAATAAGTGATTACCTTAAACAAGTAAGAACTAGTAGTAAGGTACGAGTTACCTCGGATCCTAAAATAAGTTTTATAAATTAGTGTTTCAAATTATATGGGTTTACCCACGCTGGTTTCCAGGCTGACCTGGGTGTTACTTTGATGTAATGCTCGGGTTAGACCGAGTATTACAGATTTTCAAGTAAGGACGTTCTGGAGCTCAGGAGGCGAGCTGGAGGGCAGGAACGTATGAAGTGTATCCGCTGTGATATATTGTTGTATATCTTGGATAAGTTCATTTTAACTGTCCAATGATTGTGTAGATGTTGTAACTCTGATGTATTAAAAATGTAAATTTACTGATACAGTTTTCATTGCATAATGATATTATTTGATATTATATTTTGATCCGCTGCGAATGTGAGAATCTATGTTTTTTTCTATTTCTTCTTCTTTCTCTTTTCTTCTTCCTAACTATCTAGAATTTTTAGGATCGAAAACTCTGGGTGGTTACATTTTGGTATCAGAGCTGAATGTTAAGCGAGAACCTTGGCTCTGGTGGTGGGTTTACTTATTAAGGATAAGGACAGTGGTACCCTAGAATGAGTTGAGTGTGTATATATTTACGAGAGCGTACTTGACATTTTCTTATATAAATGTTTTAAAAATGGTTTTAATGAATAATTTTTATAAAAGCTTATATTTTATTTATAGAGCAATAATTGGTAATTGGATATTGAAACTGAATAAGAATTAAGTGATATATATATATATATATATATATATATATATATATATATATATATATAAATGGGAATTGGGATTAATCCAAACTGAAATTGAATGAAGATAAGTTTGAAATGGATTAAAACTGAAATTAAAATCTTGAATTTAGAGAAGAATTTTCAGAATAAGATAATAGTGAGCTGGTTTCCGGTTGTAATAACCTTGGTTATTATCCTAAAATAATGAAAAATATTAAGGAAATAAATTTAGTTATGTATAACTTGTGAATTAAAGTGGGGTTTTAAACTGTGAAATTTTGAAATCTAGGTTTAGAAATATTTGGAATTGTTTCAAAATGACAAAGGAAATAATAAATGATATTATTCAGAATATTTTTGAAAATAATCTTATTTTAAAATAAGAAGTTGTTTGAAAACTTTGTTTGGAATTAAAAACCAAAGGTGGTTTAAAACTAAAGGTATAACATGGTAAGCAAATTGATATTTAAGAGTTAAATTCTTCTAATCAAGTCTAATTTATAGGTTAGGAAGTCCCTCTAGAATTCAGTCTTTGAGAGAAATGGCCAAGATTGAAGAATGGAAGGCAAGGCATAGAGTACGGAGAGCATTTTCACGTAAGGAACATGAAATAGCAATACAGGATTATGAAATCGGATTAAGAACAGAAATGGACCAGGACCTTATGATAACGTCACTTGCTACAGATGTTTCAATAAGGGTCATTACGCAGCCAAATGTGGTAAAACAAGGAAGGAATTAAAGGGTACATTCCAACAATTTCGCTCCGAGATATTATGCCTTAAGTGCCATAAGAAGGGACATTTCCTTGTTTCCTAGGGTATTGGCCAGGCAACTTAGGACTTGGTCTCCCCATCGTTCGGCATCACGTTACAACCAGCATCAAAGAAGCACTCGGCGTCCAAACTCATTCAGCGTCTATGGAACGTTCGGCATCAATGAACGTTTGGCATGTTAAGACCATTCGGCATGGGACAGCGCTCGGCATCTAGGAGCATCCGGCATCAAGAAACGTTTGGCATCCATGAACGTTCGACCTACAAGTGACGTCCGGCATCGCTGGGCGTTCTGCATGGTAGGATCATCTGACATTCCGAATCGTTCGGCATCCGCATCATGTTCGACAATAGGATGTATCCAGCACTCAGAGCATTCGGCCTCATCTCGTTCGGCTAAAGGAGATCGTTCGGCTAAAGGAGAACGTTTGTCTAAAGGAGATCGTTTGGCTAAAGGTGAACGTTCAGCTAAAGGAGATCGTTCGGCTAAAGGAGATCGTTCGGCCTCTCTGGTTCGGTGCACAGAGACCACTCCGTTTGGGCCGAGTTATTCAGCTACCAGGCCTGCCAGGGAAGACCAACCCACCTTCGTCTATAAATAGAGGGGCAGGGGCACAGAAAAAAGGGGAGATTTTAGAGAACACTAGGGAAACTCTGCCATTTTTTATACTCTCCTCTTTTTAATTCAAACTTGTACTCAAGCGATTTATTTACGGATTGTATCTGTAATCAAGCATCAATGAAAAGAATAAAGACCAACTTCAAAGTGGACGTAGGCTACTACGCTGAACCACTATAAATTTGGTGTTCTTACTTTCTGCATTTGAATTTACATTCTGTTCTCCGTTTTAATTTACTTTCTTCATTAATCTTTCTACACAATCTTTCTAAGGGTGTTAGTGACCAATTTTGGTGCTAACATTTTGGTGCTTTCACTGAGAATTGAATTCTCAGCTTGATTGGATCTCATCATCTACTAGTGGATTTCCATATTCACGAGATAGATCCCGTTGTTTACTAGAAAACTTCCTATTCTACTCAGATTTGAAAAAATTCTAAAGGAAGCTGATAGCCGTAAGTGTGTTCATGTTCATGTGAAAGGATTGGATTCACTGATGTACGCAAGATGTAAGGATTGGACGTTGAAGTTTGCACTCAAGTTGGATGAAGGCTGACCCTCCTCTGAAGGCAATTCAGCCGATCGCCCCAGAAAAGGCGTATGCCGATCGCCTCAGAAAAGGCATATGCCGACCGCTTCAGAAAAAGTCTATGCCGACTGCTGCAGAAAAGGTGTATGCCGATCCGCCTTGGCCGAGCCACTATGGCCGATCCATCTTGGCCGACCTACCTTGGCCGAACAACCTTGGCAGATCCACCTTGGCCGACCACCTTGGCCGATCCACCTTGGCCGAACAACCTTGGCCGATCCACCTTGGCCGATTCGCCTTGGCCGAGCCACTTTGGCCGATCCAACCTTGACTGATCCACCTTGGCCGATCCACCTTGGCCGAACTACCTTGGCCTATCCACCTTGGCCGATCCAACTTGACCGAGCCACTCTTGGCCGATCCATCTTGGCCGACCCACCTTGGCCGATCCACTTTGGCCGATCCACCTTAGCCAAACAATCTTGTATGCCGAGCAACTTTGTCATGCCGATCGAAACTTAAGTTACAACGGTCTCTTATACGACACCTACTTTTTTTTAAAAAAAATTTCGGGTACGACCCAAATTTTCAAAAAAGAGGCTGATCCCTCGATAGTGATTTCAAAACTCAACTTAATAAAGGAACATCCTATCTACTTCCCTTACATTCCCTGATCGACCAGGGCATAGAGGATCTAGCGACAGCTTCTGAACGGCAACAAGGGAACGATCAAACAACCGCAACAAACTATACTCTCAAAGGGATATCACACTGATCACCCTTGAGCAGAATCGACCTCCATATATATTTTGGCAGCCAGTTAGCTGGAGAGCCTCCAACAACCAAGGATCGTCTGTAAGACAAAAATGAATCTAAAACAAAGTGTGGAGGAGCGGAACAGACAGAAAAATAACAATGAAGGCCCGTTGGCTAAGGATGTAGATCCCACTAGCCGATACAAGACCTCAAAATTCGGCTCATATGCTCTTTGAAAGATTCAATTGACAACCTCTACTTGAAGACCCACGACTCGGAGTGGTACTGGAAACCAACCTCGAGAGAGTACACCAAAGTCTAGAGAAAATCAGGGGAATGTTGTATATTCCCAGATGCTCACTGATCCTAACACGGGCGATTACAAACACCTCCGAGGTGTGATCGAAATGCTAATCTGGAAAGGAATGCTTCAATTGTATGTACAAGTCCAATAGAATGGCGGGCAGCGACTATCCGATGCCTATTAATAAAGGGCTGTGATTATCAATTGGACTGCTGACGGCTGACATCCCTTTGAAAGGAGCCATGGGCAAAGTCGAATAGCGAGCACACGATGCTGCTTTACTTATCAATGAGATTTATCCTAATTTTCTTTGAATTATTTCCAAATCTATTACTAATTTAATTGTTCTATGAACTACGGATAACTTGAACTAAACTACTTTCAAAACGATGTGGCGACTACTCAGATTTGGTCGCCAACCAATCCACGCAGACCATGATCGGATGTGTGAAGTTACATCTAGACGAGCATAATTCAATCGCTCATCATCAATCATGTGCCTATAATTTGGGGCCAAGAACTAGAGATTGAAAAGCTCATCACGATTAGAGCCTAAATACAAAGCCAACATGACTGACCATCCATTCATTGACCTCCACATTTGACTTGGAGACCTGAACAAGGCTTGAAATGAGTATGGCCCGATCGTCCAATCAAATCAAGTCATAGAACAAGTCTGACAAAATACAGATGCCCCACTTGAAGCTCAGTGATGTCGGGATCTATCTAGAGTGGACATGATTTGATCGTCTACACATCAAATCCTACCTTGAACACAAAAGGTTATTCGAAAGCCCAACTTGGAGTAGTTGTGATGGACTACCTACTCGTCAACCATCGTGCAACTTACTGTGTCTACTCAATAATCCATTATTCTTGGTTTCTAGAAAGAGATACGAAAAAATTGTGTGAGATTTGACTATCTAACCCAGCATGGATGTGATCCAACCATCTGTCATATACCTCCTTCATTGACTTGATTAGAAGAGCTGTAATCACCAAGCGGACGAGAATCGTCCGTCCATTCTTCAAGTTTCATCCTTCATGCTGGGGTCAGAGTCCCATTCCATGAGCAAATGTGGTCCGATCATTCATTCGACAGCATTAGGCTCGATACGACAGATGAAATATAAATTAAAGGGTGGAAATACGACTACTTTCAATAAAAATCTCCAAGTCCCCTTAGCGTGGATTGGAGTACTCTAAGTCCCCAGAGTGCGGACTAGAGTATAAACGACTGAAATCTCCAAGTCCCCAGAGTGCATACTAGAGTACTCTGAGTCCCCAGAGCACGGACCAGAGTATAAACGACTCAAAATCTCCAAGTCCCCGGAGTGCGGACCAGAGTATAAATGACTTGAAAACCTCTACGTCCCCAGAGTGTGGATTAGAGTACTCTGAGTCCTCAGAGTGCGGACCAGAGTATAAAGATCAAAATCTCCAAGTCCCCGGAGTGCGGACTGGAGTACTGTGAGTCTCCAGAGTGCGGACCAGAGTATAAATGACTTGAAAACCTCTACGTCCTTAGAGTGCGGACTAGAGTACTCTGACTCCCCAGAGTGCGGACCAGAGTATAAACGACTCAAAATCTCCAAGTCTCCGGAGTGCGGACTGGAGTACTCCGAGTCCCCAGAGTGCGGACCAGAGTATAAACGACTCAAAATCTCCAAGTCTCCAGAGTGCAGACTGGAGTAATCTGAGTCTCCAGAGTGTGGACCAGAGTATAAATGACTTAAAAACCTCTATGTCCCCAGAGTGCGGACCAGAGTATAAACGACTCAAAATCTCCAAGTCCTCAGAGTGCGGACTAGAGTACTCTGAGTCCCAAGAGTGTGGACCAGGGTATAAACGACCCAAAATCTCCAAGTCCCCGAAGTGCGGACTGGAGTACTCCGAGTCCCCAGAGTACGGACCAGAGTATAAACAACTCAAAATCTCCAAGTCCCCGGAGCGCGGACTTCCCAGAGCGCAGACTCGAGTATAAACGACTCAAAATCTCCATGTCTCCGGAGCGCGAACTGGAGTACTCTAAGTCCCTAGAGCGCAGACTTGAGTATAAACGACTCAAAATCTCTAAGTCCCAAGAGTGCGGACCAAAGTATAAACGGCTTAAAAAACCTCTACGCCCCCAGAGTGCGGACTACGGTACTCTCAGTCCCCAGAGCACGGACTAGATTATAGACGACTTGAGAAAAATCTCTAAATCCCAGAAGCGGACTAGATTACTTTAAGTTCCCAGAGTGTGGACTGGAGTATAAATGAGTTGACGAAAATCTCTGCATCTCGAACTGTGGACTAAAGCATAAACCGTTCGACAAATCTCTATGTCCCCGGAGCGTGGACCGAAGCATGAACACAAATTAGGCGCGAGTCAACCGAGGGGAGAATAACACTAAGTCAACAGAATGCAGACTGGTGTATAAACATCGATAAATAGACGAGTGGATTCCGACCAATCTATATTCCGCAAACTTCGGCCTGGAATCGATAGGAGGATTATTAACCCACTAAGGATGGAGTTTGACCATCCAACTAGTGGCCTGGCCAAATCAATGTTGGGAGCAGGGGTACAAATCACTAAAAAGCTGAATACGACAGCTTACTATAACTCTAGCGTGGCGTTCTTTATAACTTGAGGCAATGACTTCGGGGAGGCCTTAATACAGAACCAATCGAAATAGCATCCAAAGCTACGAGCAACCGACTATATCATACCTCAGATCGAGGGTCAATACCGATCCGCACCAAGTACATACGAATGTGACTCGGATGTTTCTTGAAAAAATACGACTTCCAGAGTGTGGAAAGGAGGGTAAACCATGAATACTTGGTCAAAAATTCTCGAGCACCCTCATTCGATTCGTCAGGAGGAGTATGAAACCGGATGAGCATAACCCGACTGCATTTATAGCCAATTTTACCCTAAGATCTGATTACAGAGCATGAACCAAAGTGGACGTGGATGACCGTCCACTGTCCAAATTACGCCCTGAAATTGATGTGGCATCAAAGTATTCCTCTTGGAATGAAAAACCACGATAAAATCCAAGATAGGCGAGACCTAGTCTCCCATCGACTGACATGATCCCACGATTCAATGGGAAAGAGAGTAAAGCTAAAGTGGGCATGGCTGGCCTTCCTACTTATCGGTATATTCCCTAGACCTGTTGGCACGAGCGAGAAGCAAGATGAATGTGAACTGGCTATTCATCGATCACCTCTATGTCTTTGAAGTTTAGGTGAGAATATAAACATAGATAGGATGAGACTCAACCGTCCATGCAGTACAGTTATCAACTCGAGACTGGAAGCAGATGCATGGTCATCCAAAGACTGGCTACGATAGCTCAGTATTGAAACTTATATATAGTGCTTACAGCTACTCAAGGCTACGACCGAAAGGATGCCTAGAGATAGAATCATTAAATCGATACCTTAGCTCATGGGCAATTGAGTTTCACTCCAACCCGAAGGAGTGGTAAAGGATCATGAATACATTGAATAGGAAGTGCGTTACTCGAATATACAAGAAAATTCAAACTCATAGCAAGATCCAACTATACGGTTGCACGTAACTCAAGGCTGACCCCTACTCGACATTTCCTTCAATGCGCTTTTAAGCCTGATCTTTGGCCATTTGCTGATAATCTATTAGAGCATTCAGAGCCCTTCACTATTAGACTTAAAAACTCATGACAAGACACTATGATTCGACCAGAGTAACCATCAACATTGGCCGTCCCAACCTTATTTCACATCGTATGTTATGCAAAATAGTTACATCTGAACTCAAAGAATCTGGGATGGCACCTGCTGAGCTGACGATTGACATACAAGTCAGCCGGGATGACCCATCACGAGTCCTTAAGATTGGATCGCAACTCGACCCATCATTGGCCGAAGATCTCATTGATTTCCTCCGAGCGAACATAGACGTTTTCGCTTGGACACATTCTGATATGTGCGAGATTTCTCCCGCTATTGCGAGTCATATGTTGAACATAGACCCGAAATACGTCCCTATAAAACAAAAAAGGAGAGGCATGGACCCGGAGAGGTCCGCTGCTCTCAGAGAGGAGGTGGACAAACTCAAAGCCAATGGGTTCGTCCGTGATGCCCTCTACCCTGAATGGGTTTCTAACCCTGCGCTTGTGAGGAAAGCAAACGGGAAGTGGAGAACTTGTGTTGATTACTCCGATCTGAATAAAGCATGCCCAAAGGATAGTTTCCCTTTATCTAGAATCGACCAGAACATCGAATCTACGGCCGGACACGAATCATTGTCTTTTATGGATGCGTATTCAAGATAGAATCACATCCCGATGCATATTCTAGACCAAGAACACACAAGTTTTGTCAGAGATGTTGGGCTATATTATTACGAAGTAATGCCTTTTGGATTGAAAAACGTGGAAGAAACTTATCTGCATATGGTGAATCGAATGATTAAAGACCAGATTGGTAGAACGATGGAAGTCTATGTAGATGACATGTTCGTGAAGACACGGCAGTCAAACGACCACATCCGAGACCTAGCGGAGATTTTTGATATTCTCAGGCATTATGAAATGAAAATCGATTATTTGAAGTATTCATTTGGTGTAGCATCGGGAAAGTTTTTGGGTTTCATTGTGAATGCGCGGGGAATCAAAGCTAACCCGTAGAAGATTCAAAGCTATCCGAGACATACAAGTGCCCAGAACTATGAAGCTAGTACAAGGCTTGAATGGAAAGGTGGCTGCGTTGAGTCGATTCATATGGGGAGCTATAGGCAAGTGTATTCCTTTCTTCGATATGGTAAAGAAAGAAAAGAGGAATTTTGAGTGGACATCCAATTGTAGGAAGCATTTCGAGCTTCGGTAAGGCGTTTGGAAAGTCCCCCGGTGCTATCGAAACCAATAGAGCACGAAATGTTCTATGTGTACTTGGCAGTATCCCAGCATGCTATCAGTATGCCTTTGGTCCACGAAGAGGACCGAGTTCAAAAGCTAGTTTACTATGTTAGTAAACGTCTGACGGGGGCAGAGAGAAATTAGCCCAAGATCGAGAAATTAGCCTAATGCTTGGTGATTGCATCACGCAAACTTCGTCCATATTTTCAGTCACACTCGATCAGTGTTTACACCGATCAACCCTTGCGACAGGTACTCCAATGACCGGAAACTTCTAGAAGGATGTTAAAATGGAATATCGACTTGAGTCAGTCCGATATTACCTGCCTGCCACGAAGGACCATACAGAGGCAAAACTAGCAGACTTCATTGCTGAATTCACTGTGTCAGACGACTCAAACGGCCACAATGTCATTCCTCCCGTCCGATGGAAGATGAATACCGATGGGGCATCTAACGACCGTTGTTTGGGGGCTGCCATAGTTCTTGTGACTCCTGAAAACCGATCAGTTTATTATGCTTTGAAGCTTGAATTCCCAGCAACGAATAACAAAGCCAAGTATGAAACATTGATTACTGGCTTAAGACTCATCAAAGAATTGAGAGTAAGATCGGTTGAAATCTTTTTCGACTCGCAACTGGTGGTGTACCAAGTGCAGGGAGACTACCAAGCAAGGGGGCAGAGACTTGCCCCGTATTTGGTCATAGTTCAGGAGCTGCTAGCGAATCTCGAGTATTATGATATTTCACATGTCCCACGTGAGCAAAACAGAGCAGCCGATTCATTGGCAAAATTTGCAAGCAATGGCGATGCGCAGCAGATGGGATTGTTTCCCATTGAAATCTTACATGCTCCGAGTATAAATATGATGGAGGTAGATTTTGTGTTTGAAACCGAAATCGATGAGGAATCACGGATGACTCCATTTAAGCAATATTTACTACATGGGGTCTTACCCGAAAGAAGGAGCAAAAGACGGCAAGTCATTCGTAAGGCTTCACGGTATGTAATGGAGAGCGGAATAATGTATCGAAGGGGATCCTCGACCCCCTTACTCCGTAGAGCCCTTGATGAGATAAAACGAGCCCTGAAGGAAGTCTATGAAGAAGAATGTGGCGATAGCATCAAGGGGAAAACCATGATAAAGAAAATACACTGCTACAAGTATTACTGGCCAACTATCAATCCAGATGCGGTTGATCATGCTAGACAATGCGATGAGTGCAAGATGTTTGCAAAAAAATCCTAGAACCCTGCCGATGGAAATTACTCAAATGGCTAGTCTATAGCCATTTGCCACTTTGAGGCATTGAAATCATCTTCTTGGTGCGAAATACACCATCATAGCAGTTGTTTACTTCACCAAATAGGCAGACAAATAACTTTTAGCCACAACCAAAAAATAATAATAACCAACCTCACTGTCCGTAACGTCATCTGTCCTTATGACCTTCTATGATCTATTATTATTGCAAATGGACAGGTTGAAGATGTGAACAAAATCATGAAGCCTGTTCTGAAGAGAAGTTTGGAAAAGGCTAGAGGCAAGTGGGTGGATGAACTCCCAACAACACTATGGGCTTATAGAACTACCCATGGGTCCGTGACTGGCCATACTCCATTTACCCTTGCTTACTACTTCGAGAAAATACAAACAAGGAATCGCAATTGAATTGCAATTAAACTAGATGGAATTGGCGATGACTTATGGGCAAATAAAACGCATCTGACAGCCAATGGCAAGAACATGTACACGAACATGCATGTGTACATTCGAAAAAGTTCGACTTCTTGAAATCAACATAAATTGAATTCTCGCTTCGGGTTATTAAGAAAAGACTAGATCAGATAGCCGAAGCTTACTAGCACTGTAGAATCAGGCACTGATGAACTACAAACCTGGATTTATAACATTAGGAATCGACCAAGCATCATGATGACCGAAGAAGGATACGACACCTTGGGAGGATAAAATTAAAGGATAATGACTGTTCAAGGAACATGATGGATTTATTTCTAGAGACAAGGAATACTCGATGATTCAAAGCATGTCGTGTTGCTTCACACGACACGCTTTGGGGGGCAAGTGTTTCTTGGGGTATTGGCCATGCAACTTAGGACTCGGTCTCCCCATCGTTCGGCATCACGTTACAACCGGCATCCAAGAAGCACTCGGCATCCAAAATCATTCGGCGTCTATGGAACGTTCGGCATCAATGAACGTTCGATATCTTAAGACCGCTCGGCATGGGACAATGCTCGACATCTAGGAGCATCCGCATCAAGAAACGTTCGACATCCATGAACGTTCGGCCTACAAATGACGTCCGGCATCGCTGGGCGTTCTGCATGGTAGGATCATATGACATTCTGTATCGTTTGGCATCCGCACCATGTTCGGCATTAGGATGTGCCCGGCACTCAGAGCATTCGGCCTCATCTCATTCAGCTAAAGGAGAACGTTCGGCTAAACAAGATCGTTCGGCTAAAGAAGAACGTTCGGCTAAAGGAGAACGTTCGGCTAAAGGAGATCGTTCGGCCTCTCTGGTTCGGCACATAGAGACCACTCCGTTTGGGCCGAGTTATTCAGCTGGCAGGCCCGCCAGGGAAGGCCAACCCACCTTCGTCTATAAATAGAGGGGCAGGGGCACAGAAAAAAGGGGGAGATTTTAGAGAACACTGGGGAAACTCTGCCATTTTTTATACTCTCCTCTTTTTAATTCAAACTTGTACTAAAGCGATTTATTTACGGATTGTATCAGTAACCAAGCATCAATTAAAAGAATAAAGATCAACTTCAAAGTGGACGTAGGCTATTACGCTGAACCACTATAAATTTGGTGTTCTTACTTTCTGCATTTGAATTTGCATTTTGTTCTCCTTTTTAATTTACTTTCTTCATTAATCTCTCTACACAATCTTTCTAAGGGTGTTAGTGACCAATTTTGGTGCTAACATTCCTCAACCATTGACCTAAAATGAGGAAGGTGAAGCGTAAACCCGTAGAACCAGTCATCGAGTTAACTGTTTGCTATCATTGTAAAGGATTGGCACATATCGTGAGAAATTGTCCTAAGAGACAGAAGAAGAGGTAAGGTTGTGGTACATCCTGTAGGAAGCATGAAGGTCATCCAGATTAATGAGAGGGTAGAAACCTATTGTGGAAAATGCTATAAGTAGGGAATTCCAGTTGAGAAGTGCATGTTTGGGCTTTGCCCATTGAAAGGAAGTCCACAGGAAGGATTTTGGTAGAAATGCTAGGATTCTTAAACCTTGGTGATGGTGTAGACATCTAAATTTATGACTTTGTAAGGCTTTTATTGTGATAAATGGATGTAATGTTGAATTGCTAGTGTGCAGTCTATCAATGTATGAAATATTTTGTGGCAGTATGATCTAATAAAATCGCCTTCTTTTATTTGAAATGGAATTTGAAATTAATTCAAACTGAAATTTCTGAGTTTTGGTTTCAAAAGTTGAAATTGGGTAATAAATTGGATTTCAAAGGTTAAATTGTTTAAAAAGGATTTGAATTATTATTTGAACCTAGAATTAACTTTATGTAGAAGTAAAGGTAATTTTAAATGGAATATTTGAAATTTTAACTTAGAATTAAATTGTTTAAAGAATTTAATTGATAAATTAAAGTAAAGATCGATTTGATTTAAGGAATTAAATCAACATTTAAAATTTAAATCAAATTTATATAATTCAAGATGATTTAAAGTTGAGATTTAAATTGAATTAGTTCCAATTGAATTTGATTTGAATTAATTAGAATTTTGGTTGAAGATGGATAAGTTTAAAATTCAAATAGGAAATTTGAATTGGATTATTTTGAAATGAAATTGAAGTTGAATGAGTTCAAATTCAAATGAGAAGTTAACTTAATTTGAATTGAAATTGAAAGTTAATTGGAAATTGGCGATTGATTGAAATGGAGATTGGGAAGTTGAACAGTTTGGCTCTGGACTATTTTCAAATAAATTATTTTAATATAAGCTATCTTAAATCTATTTTTCCAAACTATTTTATACTTATGTCACAATTATATTTGGAAATATTTAACAATTTTTCAACTGTTTATAAATTAATTGCTATATTTTAACTACTTTATAACTAATTACAATTCTACAAATATTTTGCAATTATTTAAAATTTCTATAACTATTTGACTATTTTCCAACTATTTTTACAATTACTTAACTATTTTACAGCTACTTAACAAACTAATAATTTTTTTCAACTACTTATCTATTTTTAACTTAACAAGCTATTTTCTTAATTTAAGCTAGTCAGAGTGCAAACTGTTTATGATTAAATACCCAATTGAGATAAGAATTGAGGTGATAATCCAAATAAGGATTGAGACAATTGTGAATAAATGGACAATAATCAAAACAAATAGGAACAGAAAAGGAAATTGATTTGGCTAATAATCATTGATGATAAATACGTAGGATGTACGTATATTATTCTATTCGCATAGTGATTTGATCCAGATTCGAGCACAGAATTTCGAGATAGTGTATCGATCCGAGTTGGGATTTTTCACTCGATTTTCGACGACGAACCTGGATATGGATTGTTGATTGATTTTGGATATTCTCTATCATAGTTATGACTATGTAAGGAGAATGATGGTTTTTGACCAAGAAACCAGATTTGAGTCCGCACTAGGAAGTTGGGTGGACGATACTAGTTCGGAATTAAATTGTGTGACCGAGTGAGCAATCAAATTGATATAGCGCATGGATGATATATGTGCATCGTTTAGGTATAAATGAAATTGATATTGAAAATTTATAGATAAGAACTGTAAATGATTTTTGAAATGAAAAGCATATTTTGTGAAATATATGATAAAATAAAGTGGAAATTGGATATTTCTATGATAGAAATTTAATTTATAAAAGTAGGTAATATAGTTAATAACTTTATAAGAGTAATCAAATTTGAATATTTGATTTGGAATAAACAAAGTTATATATCTTGGTTATATAAGATAAATCTTCCCTTGTTGAAGCTATTGCCAGAAGAAAAAAGGTTTTTTTGAAAGTATTTAAAGTGCAAAAAGGGAATTTATACAACTTTGAAGTGATCTAAAGATTTTCAAAGTTATATATATATATATATAATATATATATGAAGGTTCTTATGAAAATGATTTTGAGGAAAGATTTTTGGAATCTATATATTTGGAAGGGCTTTTGATTTTTGGAGAAAAATTAATTTTTGGAAATTTGGAAAGCCTTATTGAGAATCATCGATTTTGGAATAATCGATTTTGAGAAAGGAGATTTACAGGAGATTCATACTAGGTGTGTGATTTGGAAAGATACTATATGTGTATAGTATAAAATGTTTTGAAAATGGCTCTGGAGAAAAAGGCGCTCCCTTGAAATGAACTTCTTAGGAGTACCATAGGTTGGTACTGCCTTGAGCCTCAAAAGGGGGGCTCTAAAGTGGATCTTGTGAGGAAATCCGGACAAACTGAAGTCCTGAGGATTAATAGGTAGCGAAAGTCAAGGGCGGTGATGCCTACAGAGGCATTTGGGTTATGCTGTGATGACAGTATAACTCGATGTCACTGCGATCTACTGTGGACCATAGTGGAAATAGTGTGGAGGTGAGTGTCAACGGTCTATGTTTGATTTTGCTAGGAAGGCAACGTAACATCTGTAGACTGTGGTCGTGTGGAGTGGAGAAGTTTCATTCTTTTTGCAGCGGAATTCGAGGGCACTAAGGCCTACAGTTATATGGATTTTTGCTGTGATAGCAACGTAACCGAAGTTGTAGCTGCTATCTGTAGCAAGTTCCATGGCGTAATCGAGGGGCGCGGAGTGCCTACAGTTATATATGGATTTTGCCGGGATGATAACGTAACCATCGGGTTAACTGCGACCTTGGATGGTGGTGACGATTTCCAGAGCATTCTCACCAAAGGTGTTTCCTCTATTTTCAAAAATGTTTTCTATATTTTCTACAAAATTATTTTTCAGGTATTTTCACTGGGCATGGAAAATGGGTTTACCAAGTACTTATAGATTTTCAGTCCTATGCCTGATCAACGTATGACTGAATTTCTGTGAGAACGAGGATGAACTTGTTGAGACATCGAGTTATAAAAGTATTTTTATAAAAACTATTTTGGCAATATTATATAGATTTTAAAGTATTTTAAAAATGATCAAAGGAAATTTATCTTAATTTAAGCATTTTAATAATTCTGGCTTCGCTCCTTTCCGGGGACAAAAATATTCCGGGGGGGGGGGGGGGGGGGGGGAGGGGGGGAGAAATGTGATAACCCAGATTCTAGGACATCTATTAATTGGTAGTTAACGGGATTAGATCTATTAAAAATACTGAATTGTGTGTTAAACAAATAAAATTCTGATAGATTTCTGGATATATATATATATATAGAGAGAGAGAGATTGAAACAATAATAAATGTTGAAAAATAAATCTTTTAATAAATGAATAAATGAATAATATATAAAGATATATGTAAATTTTATAATGTTGAAGATTTTAAGTGTGTTCATATACAAGTATATAAATGTATTTATATATATGTTTGTGAGTAAAAAGTATAAATTTGAATTCAATGTATTAATTTTCAAAAGACATTTAAAGTTGGATTCTATATTTTAAAATTATTAAAGATAAATCTTTATTAATTAAAATAAAATAGTTTAAGTTTTAAATAGGATTTGATAAAGAATGATCCTTTCTTCAAAAACATATATATAAGTTGTACATATATAAAGGTATTAAACTATAATATGGAAACACATAAAAATATAAATTCATGTAAACTAACAAATAAGGAAATATTGAAATACATACATTTACATTTGTAAACCAATAAAACATGTATTAAACAAGTGTAAGAATTTTAGAAATATAACTTAACATTTGTAAGTTAAAATTAATATGCATTAAACATGTGTTAGCTTAGATTAACAAGTGGCAAGAATAATTTTTCTTTTTTTTTGAATAAGAATTAGAGAGACCAGGTTTCATTTTTACTTCTCTAATCCTCTCTATAAACTAAAATAAAAATAAAATAGCTAAAATCCAACATAGTCAAATAGCTGTTTAAGTAATCTAAAGCTAGCAGAGTAGATGCAAACTCATCTCAAACTTAAGCAGGGTTCCATATATAGTCAAGCTCAAGTAAGAAGATCAAGATCGAATTATAGTTCAGATTCAAGATTTACAGTTTCATGTCTAAAATCAAGATCCAGATTTTCAGAGCAAAAGCAACTTTCAGTTAAATTTTTTTGGGGATTCTCTATTCTTCAAAGTAACAAGTGAGTAAACAGAGCCTTCATCTGTTTTTTTTTTAAATTTTGGTGCATGCAATGAAACTTGAATTTGAATTGATGTTAAATGGTCTGTGTGGTTGATATCATAATTATATATATATATATATATGAATATACTTGGGTGCATGTCTGTTAACAGTTCATAGGCTCTGCTCTTCTATTTCTGGGTGCAAATATAATTCAAAAAAAAATCAACTAATCTTTCTCTGGTTGTTATAGATTATGATGTTTAAACAAAAATTGTTACAAACATCAAGATTTAAAATTTAAAAATATTTAAGAAAAAATTGAAGACAGTTTTACCCTGGATATATACGTGATAGCCAAAAAACTTGAATATACAAAAATACCAACTTGAATAATTTGTAGATTCGTGTTTATAATCTGATCTATCTTCGCAAACCATGATTTTTAGAGAAAGTATCATGATTTTTAGCATGGTAGTTTGAAAGGAAATGTATTTTGAACGAAATTGGGTTGTTGGGAAATTTCTGGCAACCCAAATGCTTGCAAGCTCAAGAAATCGGGTCAAAGAAGGCTGAGGTGAAGATGGTTAAAGGAAAAATAGTGGCAGGGGTTCTCGAGGACCGTGGTGATCGAAGGAGGGTAATTTAGGGTTTTAGACCCAGATTTATCGATGTTGTTTGATTGGCTAGCACGACGGAGAGGCAGCGTCGAGTTGGACAAGGGTAGGGGGAAAAGGAAGATTGGGAATTGGTGTATATCTAGGCGAGGCAGCAGGGTTTCCTGAAGTCACCAGCGACAGCACGAGGAAGAATTAGGGTAGGGGCTGTCACTTGGGAGTGGCGATTTTGCTCGACTTTGATTACTAAGGGTTTTGGGAATTTTTCCGGGGTCGTAAGCGTCGAGGAAAGCGAAGGTGGTTTGGTAAAGAGGTCGGCGGTGATGAACAAGCTTCCAGTCGCGTGTGCACGTGCACACGGTATCAGATTGTAGTACCAGGCTTCGGGAGGTAAGAAATTTTGTTAAGAGAAGAGGAGGAAGACGATAAGAATCGGGTTTGATGAAGTTTTCGCTCAATTTGTGCTCGCGTGTTTTGGCTCGAGATTAACTTAGGGAAATATAGGATGGGTTTGAGCGGGCTCGGGTATCTTTAATAACAAAGTTTAAAATATAAATGAAATATGAACCAAGTTTTAAAAGAAAAATGATTAGGTTATTTAGTTAACATGTTTTTAAAAAAAATGGTTATTAAGTTTTCAAAAGAAACAAATTTCAATATAAATTGTAAGCCAAATGATCTTGTGATTTAATTTGTTTTGATTTAGTATATCTTCAAAGATTTTGTTTAAAAATAATTATATTAGATATAATTATGAAGTTAATTCCTAAAAGATTCTCAAATAAAGAATAATAATGCAATTAATTATTTAATTTGAATAAGGATTTATCTTTATTCAATTAAGGTTTGGATTAATTAAAGATAACTAATTTGTGAAGTTAATTAAAAGTTAATCACTTAAAATAATTAATAAAGGTTGATTGATTAATATTAAGAATCAAAGAATAGTTACTTAATTAAGTAATTAATGGATAGTTAATGAATATAATTAAGAAAAGAATCATTAACTGGTGATTAAGTGATAATTAATTAATGTAATTAATTTAAGATAATTAATTTGTTAATTAATTAAGGATAATCACTTAATGAAACTATTTACTATAATAATTACTGCATGCAATTAAATAAAAAGGATAATTACTTATGGAAGTAATTTAATGGAAGTAATTAAGGATTAATTACTTGGCATAATAAATTAAAGGGTCAATTGATTAATATATATAATTTAAGGATAATTAATGAATGTGATTAATTAGAGAGTGATTAATTAATGAAAATGATTGAGGATAATTAATTATGTAACTAATTATATTATAACTAGTTGATGAGAGTAATTAAAGGTAGCAGAATCTAAAGGAAAATCATTTTGTAATTAGATCTGATTAATTAGAAATGGTGATAAATTGATCTTTCTATTAGAATGATAAATTGGATTGAATTGAATTGTATTGAATGATTGGATTAATATCTAGTTTGATAATTTGCGATGTTCTGTATTATGGTATGTTTAAGTTGAACTGTAAAATGTAGATTATCTATCTGATATGATTTGTTATGTGATAAGATATCCTGAATAAGTTGTATTGTTTAAGACTTAAACAACTAGGATTAAAGATGACATTGAATTCGAAGAGTCCGGGGTCGGGTATCAGCAAATACCGAAACCACTTCGATTAGATAATCTAAAATTCTTTATAAGTTTGATATATAGAATCAAATGGCTAGAATGGAATAAATTAAGAATCATGGATTTTTGAACTGAGTAATTGTTCTCAAATATTGTTTGAAATAAGTGATATCTTAAACAAGTAAGAACTAGTAGGAAGGTACGAGTTACCCGGGGTCCTAAAATAAGTTTTATATCTCAGTGTTTCAAATTATATGGGTTTACTCACGTTGATTTCCTGCCCGACCCTTGATGTAATGCTCGGTTCAGACCGAGTATTATAGATTTCCAAGTAAGGACGTTCTGGAGCTCAGGAGGCGAGCTGGGTGGTAGGAACATACGGAGTGTATCCGTTGTGATATATTGTTGTATATCTGGGATATGTTCATTTTAACTGTCCGATGATTGTGTAAATGTTGTAACTCTGATGTATTAAAAATGTAAATTTACTGATACAGCTTTCTTTGTATAAATGATATTATTTGATATTGTATTTTGATCTGCCGCAAATGTGAGAATCTGTGTTTTATTTCCGTTTCTTCTTCTATATCTTTTCTTCTTTTCCTAACTATCCGAAATTTTCGGAATCAAAAACTCCAGGTGGTTACAAAAACTTTACATGTTGTATAATTTATCTTCATTATATTAATCTAATCCAATACCACAAAGATAATCATTACTATACTATATGACATAATAAAAAGGAAATAAAAAAATCATTTTTTGTTCAAATTTGAAATAAAAAATGAAATATTATGTTTACCAATAGGTTGTGATGAAGAAGCCATGAAATCTCAATTAGAATTATAAGAGAGAATACACTTTTAACTTGATTATCTGATGGATTCTCTAATCGAGAAATATTTATAGTACTCAACTAAATTAGGGTTGGGAATTAGGACTGATTTGAAATGGTAGATGGAATTAATAAATTTGATGACTCCTATAGAGAAAATCATGCATTGTTTTGTTGGGAAAGATGGAATTAAATTACTTATGTGTAGATATTGGAAGATACTTATTTTGACAGATTTTAGCATATCTTTCTATGGGAAGAAGAAGGGCCAAAAGTTTGCTGCTGGATTTAGATACTGACGTAAGCTAACAGTTTAACTATTAAAAATTATATATTTGTATCTGTTCGCGGACTATTTCGGTTCGGACATGCCTTGCTTAGGCACAGAACAAAATTTTTAGGCGGACAGAGAAATCTGTTTGAATCCAATCCATCATATATGGACAGTCAAACGGTGGAACCAATTTTCTAGTCGAACACGGACAGACATAGTGATGTTTTGTTTGATTTGCAGCCTTATTTCTTCCTCATTTGATTCTGATTCTTGTGGCATCCTGGCTTGACTTCCCGAAGGCTCTGGGCCACTCGAGGAGGAAGAATGCAAGGCGAAGCTCGAGACTTAAATGCGAATGTTAAGTGATTCCTTTGGAATCAATAATGATCAGGCATGGGTCGGCACGATGATCGGTCGAATGATTATGTCCAATAAATATGTACGGTCAAATGGAGTAGATTCATACCTTCGAGGTTTGACCCTAGGGTATATATAGGTAGATAAATTGTATCGGTTTTATATTAATGATTGTGCACAATATTGATCTTGTATTAGCAATCAAACATTGTATTGGCCTTATATTAGTGGGCATGCTTATTATTAGTTCCTGATAGACATTAGTATACGTTAGTATCCTGGCTCTATTTATTATGGGATCATGGTAGATGTCTAGGCATGTTAGTGTGCTGGCTCTATTTATTATAAGACCGAGATAGATGTCTGGGTACATTAGTGCGTTGGCTCTATCCACTGTACAATCATGACAGATGTTTGGGTACGGTAGTGTGCCGACTCTATTTATTATTGAATCCTGATAGATATATGGTTACGTTAGTGTGCTCGCTCTATTTATTATGGGATCATGGTAGATGTCTAGATATGTTGGTGTGCTGGCTCTACTTATTATAAGATCGAGATAGATGTCTGGATACGTTAGCATGTTGACTCTATTTATTATACGATCGATAGCAAGGTACGTTAGTCACTATTTATTATTAGATCTGATATACATTTGGATACGTTAGTGTGCTGGCTCTATTTATTATGGGTTTTGGTAGATGTCTGGGTACGTTAGTATGTTGGCTTCACTTATTATAAGATCGAGAAAGATGTCTAGGTACGTTAGTGTATTGATTTTATTTATTATACGATCGAGATGATGTCTAGGTACGTTAGTGTGCTGAGTCTATTTATTATTAGATTGCGACAAATGTCTGGGTACATTAGTGTATTAGCCATGTTTATCTTTGATCGTTGGATCGCGGTACATGTGCATTGTTGACTCCACCCGTCAGTATTGATGGGCATTGATCTGCATTCCTTTGTCATCTTCCGTTATTATGTTGTGCGTGTTATTAGTTAGTTTGTTATTGTTATTATTGCATTTACTATTAACTTAGCATTGGACTTATATTATCATCACCTTACTTTTGGATATTGGGTTACTTTTATCTTAGTATGATATTTACATTTCAAACACATTATATTAGTTGTGCGGACTCATTGATTACAGGGAAAGAGCAGGTTATGTTATGATCTGCTAATTCAGTCTGAATTACCCTTGAGCCATGTTTATCGAGAGGGTCGGTTGTTAGCTCATTGCTTCCTATTTATTTATAGATAGTTCCCCACTTCCCCACACACCAGGCTTTATGTCTAACTCGCACTTTGTCTTTGTCTGCTTACGTCATGACAACTCTCAGGTACTCGATTTACTCAAGTGCTTTAGGATACACTAGCATGATGCACAAGAGGAGCATTTTGGTGGTGTAACATCGATATTTTGAGACATATGTGCTTTTGGAGTTGATGTATTTTCACCTTCCATAGTGATACTTATTTATCAGTTGATTTCGATAGTGTGGTCACATATATACTATCATTTTATTTTGTTCATGTAACGATCCAATTTTTCGACGCTCGAAAATCGACATCAATACGTCCACTATATCAAATGTCGAACAGTCGAATGCCGAAAAACCGAACCGTTAGGGTTAAAGAAGAACAAGATAGAAGAAGAAATAGAACAATATCAGAATATCATAGTCGCAGCGGAACAATATATAATAGATAAATGACTAATCTTTAAACAAAAGAACTATATCTGTTTATACATTACATCATCAGAGTCATATATATATATGTATGTATGTATGTATGTATATGTATGTGTGTGTGTATATATATATATATATATATTACATGACAGTGGAATACAACATAAATCCGCATCTACTTCCTGACTTAGCTCCAGAACTGGCTGATAACCTGACTCTAGGCTGCCCGTATGGAAAATTAGAGGCATCCAGAGTTTAGAAAAGGGAATAATAAACTCCGAGTCAGTCATGGGACTGGTGTGAGAACTTAAAAACAGTTATTTGTGCCAAAAGAAAAGAAAAAGAAATCCGTTCATGCTTTTGGAAAATGAAACCACCATATGGTCTCCCAGCACACACTCAAATGCAATCGCACACATGGGGAAGGTTTCTCCTTATAGTAGTCAAACATGCTTGATACGTGAAAATCCTTTTGATATTATTATTAGTGCATAGTGTGGAAAAGCATTTCGAAAGTATAATATAAATCTTAGCCTCCATACATACCATTATAGTATGCCTACTATAGCTACCATGTAAGACGTTAGGTTCTACAACTAAAACCGTAAACGGGTCGTATTGTTTTGTTTGGATTTCCAACAAATGGTCAAGGATAAAGAACTTCCTTTATTCAAATGGGTATTCCTCTGGAAGGACATCTCGAGAACCTACCCGGATCTCTTTCAACACAAGGCTGGATTACCTCTGTAACTAGGTAACTAACTATCACGAGCATGCCATCCCCTGGCTGTAGCCGACCTTTACCGAGGCGCCTCTAATTCCAACAACTACATAAGTAAAATATCTTGGCTTCGTACCATAATACCACTTTTTATTCACATAAGTAAAATATCTGGACTCCATACTAGAATACCACTTTTTATCCACAAGGAAATGTACATACCCTGAGGGGTACGACCCCCATAACATTGCCGCATCCTTCCTATTTCAACCATTTCCATGCTGTGAGTTTCGATGAAGTCTCGTCCCACAAAGCTACGCTTTTCAGAAAAGCCATGCTTCAATCAGCAAATGCTCAACACTTAGCATGCTACATTACCAAATTAGGAATATATCACTAATAACTATCAACTACATAACCTCTGATCTCGTACGTCTCAGAGAAGGGTGTTAAGCTAAGAGAATAAATTCTCCGCCACCAGTAGAAATATATTTGATAGAAATTAGCTTTATATCTCAAAGTGTAATGTCAGACATACATCTATACAAGTACATCCTGGGTCTGAATGGAACCGAAGGCACTTCGTCCAATTAACGAAAGAAGTCCTTGCAAATTCGGATATATCCCCTAATCACGTCCGAACTCCCCATCACATAGGGTAATCTCAATACCGGAGCAGCTCGGTGCAGAGACAATCAACAGGCAATCCTTTCGTTTTTAAAATACCCGGTCTTCAACGGCTTATCTGAATAATAAGCGCTTATTTAAAACATGTGGAGACAAATTTCCATTTTTTATCTTTTAAACAAAAGATCCATCTTTAAGATTCAATATGGTTTTCGAATAAACATTTGGAATCTGATTCCCGGTCTCATCGAAATTCAAATGCTGTCTTAAAGACCAATATTAATAGTCTGTTATTTAACTATCAAATAACATCCAAAACAACCATCAGATTTAAATAATTTCCCAAATTATTTATTTCAAAATATCTCCACAAGATATATTTTCACACTTCAATCCTTTAAAAGCTATTTTAAAACTACTTTTCTCTCGTGGAATAAATTTCCGAATATTGTTTATTTCCACTGAAAATTTGCCAAGTAATACTTTAGGTTTTCAAAATAATTTAAATCACTTATCTAAAAATATATACTTGGAAATACTTCAAATAGAAACTATTTTAAACACTTATTTAAAATATTTGTTATGAATTTTATACTAATATCTCATGTAAAACTAAAGCCCAAACTAATTTTAAAAATAAAATTATTAGATAGAGTATAATTATTTAAATAACAATCTTTTAAATCGAATATTAGTTAAATCTTTAAAATAATCACTTCTACAATTAACTTAATAAGTATTTACTTTAAAAAATTAAAACAATTTAAGAAAATAATTTCTCAAAAACATTCTTTTTAAAACCAACTTTAGAGCTTTTAATTTATACTCAAAAGCTATTTTGAAAACATACTCAGCTTTCCAGGGAAAATACACTTTCCACTCCAAAATAGTCCATTTAAATCAATTAATAAATCCTTCTCGATTTGCGTCAAATTTACATCCCAAATTCATAAATTTTCTTTCCACACTTTATAAAATAAACCACCATTTATTTTTAAGACAAATTACCCATTCCTTTACAAATTCCCATCGTCGATTTATACTTCCAAATATCCATTGATATATTATTTCACTTTATAAACCCAATTTATAAAATTCCATAGTCTCACCCCTTTTTAAAACACAATTTCAAATACTTAACCGGTTTTTCAATCGATTTTCAAAACCAACTCTATTTTAAAATAAATTCCTTTACCTATTCAAATTTATTTCAAAACCCATTAATTCCATATTCACTCCTTTATTCACATTTAAAATCTTATTTAAAAATCTGAAATATTAATTTCATACTTAATTTTTAAAATTCTCCCTTTATTTCTCCCAAACCATTTCAAAATCCGAATTTTAAATAAATTCTTCAACTTTTAAACAATACTACTTAAGTTATCAAAATCCATTTATTTCCGTTTAAAAATAAAATCTTTTTCCCCATGCTTGGAATTTATTCGATAGGATTTCAAAAATCAACCTTTATCCTTTCCAAATTCCTTCTATTAATTTATCAAATTGTCTAAAGGTATTTTACTTAAAATTCTCTACTTTAGTTTCCTTCCAAATATCCAACTTTTATATTTCTGGTATCTCAAAGTACCAAAATATATTCGGCCAAACCATAGCCTTTAATAATTTCAATTACCAATATATCAATCACAGATTATCAATAAATCATATCACAACATATGAAATAAATTCAAACATTTGAGGAATCCAGTTGGATCCCTCCAACCTTTTTCTAGGCACCCACAGATGTTAGCACGATATAAAATACCAATTCCACTTTGAGGTGGAATATCGCGGTATATGAGATCCTCCGCTGTTATGCGGGACGCATAGTGTCTGATCCGCTATATAACGCGGAATATCAATCACTTTAATATATATACAGTATATATATAACATACAAATCCAACTGATAACCATTATCAATCCAAGCAAACAACCAATATAATTTAACTATTTAAATTAAACTGGGTAATCCGATTGAGTGGGAAGCTCTCACCTTTGCTTTTTGTTTGCGATCCACTTCAGCCTTGCCTTGGTTCACGAATTTTGATCTTATATAACATTATTTGATTTTATTAATATTTGCACAAATCAAACAATTAATTTTTTTCCATTTGATAATTTTAATTAACTAACGATTTATTATAAACTAATAACTTTCCTCTTAAAAAATTTTAGTAATTAAATTAAATAAATAGGTTAATTGAAGAAATTCATCACCCAATCCGTTATTTTAAAAATAAACAAGTAATTTAAAATGGATATTTGTATATTTATTTTCTGTTATATTTTCCAAAACCTTACATATATACATATATTTTAATTACCCAAAAAAACATATTAATTAACAATAAAGTTAACTGTTTCCATATATTATAAATTATATATATATATATATATATATATATATATATATATATGCCTAGCTGATCCAACCTTTTAAAACCCCTTTTTATTTTCAAAATTTATTTATATAAATTAATTTTTTTCTTCAAAAACAATATTTTAAAAACTTCTATCTTCTACCAAAATCCTACCTATATATATATATATACATGTAGGAAAATATAAATTTTATGGTGAAGTATAGCAGTTAGTAAAATATATATATATATATATATATATATATATAATTGAAAACTGCATATATATTTTTCACGGTATAGATATTTCTTTCTGTATATATAATATATCAATTAAATTTAGATTAAAAAGTAAAAAAAGTATCATACTTCACAGCCTCGGGACGAACTCGCCGAAGCCTCGGTTACTTCGAATCGCGATGTTCGTCGCGAACTCCCCAATCAATCACGAGCCACTCGCGATGCTCAGAACTGAGCCCTACCCGAAGTCGATCAGCCACACGACCCCACCCTCGCGTTCATCTAGGTCGAGATCTTCCCCTCGCGACTTGCCCCATCGCCATCACGATGCCCTATCCAAGCTCCAATTCAAAAAAAATGAAAACTCGCATTTTCGATATGAAATCGAAGTCGATTTCGTCACTTTATCCTTTATTTTAGATTCACGAATTAAAAACTAGAGGAGAGAAAAGTTTTTTTTCGTGATTTGATTTCGAAAAGAGGGGTTTGATTTGATTTGCTTGACTATAAGATTTTGATTTTTTGCTAGTTCAGCTTCGGCCATTAAAAATTTTTTGAATTCGATTTTTGACAAAAGGAAGTTAGGAGGAGACGAATTCGTTTCTTTTAATATCACGGCCACTCTTTTTTTTCCATTAAGAAGACATGTTTCAAAAGAAAAATGGGACACGTGCTCTCAGGGTGTGGACAAGTGTTGGGTGAAGTAAATAGTAAATTGAAGGGAAAATATATATTTTATATTTAAATTTATATTCCAATATTAAATCGTCTCGATTCCACAACTTAAAATCTTGACTTCATATCGAGGCGTGCCGCCAGGCGCTTATAATGTTATACCCCTATTCCGAACATGATGCAAAAGTTTTCGAGTCCTAATTCGATCGTATGGAGAAGATAACCTTTTGGATCCAGTTATTATATTAAATTTCGATATAAATTTTAGCATGTTTACCTATCGTACGATCACACGACAATTCTAAATGCTAGGGAAATTAAAATCCAATAATAATACACTATTATGGATCTAATGGAACTGGTTTCGTCGAATTCCGAGACAGTGCCTCGGAAGGCTATTTTTAAATATTGATTTAATCGATATAAATGAGAAACTGAACAAATCACTTTCAAATTCAATTTTAAAAGTTCTATTTCCTTCAGTATTATCAATATAAATTTTATAAACTTTTAAATTATTTTTAGCAATCACAAAATGAAAGATTTGTAGGATCTAGATTAACCCTAGAGGGGGGGGGGGTGAATAGGGTTATAGCAAATTTTCTCGATATAAACACAGAAACAAAACGCAAAAATAAATATGCTGAAAAGGTAAATCACACACAAAATTTACCCAGCTTCGGCAACCCCTGCCTACTGCTGTATTCCCAGATTTCTATTAGAATGAAACAGTATCACGCTTACAAACACTCTACTAGACTCGCAGACCCTTTTGCTCTCGCTCACAAACACTCTACTAGACTCGCAAACATTTGCTCCCGCTCACAAACATTCTACTAGACTCGTAAACATTTGCTCCCACTCACAAACACTCTACTAGACTCGCACACCCTGCTCCCGCCTATAGAGTTTTGTTTACTCGCAAACTCGGCTCCCGCCTACAATAGAACTTTGATTACTCGCAAACTCTGCTCCCGCCTATAGAGCTTTGATTACTCGCAAACACTGCTCCCGCCTATAGAGCTCTGCAAACTCGCACACCCTGCTCACTGAACTAATTCTAACTAGACAATCTGACATGACCTAATCCCTAGGTGGTGATTTACAAATTCTTCGATTAGAAAAATAAAAAAAACAATTAAAAGACAAAAATTAATAACCCTAAATAAACTTAAACTAAAGCCTTTTATAATAAGGCCGGCCCTTTTTTTTTAATTCTTTGACCCGTTCCCTTCTTCTTTTGCTTGGCCCGTTCCTTTGCTTGTGAGAATAATGGCGGTATCGACCTGTTTCTGAAATTAGGGCTTCGGCTTTTCTACTCCAAATTAGGGCTTCGGCTCTTGATCCAAATTTAGGGTATTGAAGCTGCGCCTTTTTCGTGTGCTTTGTTCTCGTTCGTTCGCTCTTGGCTGCTTCGTTGTTCGATCGAGTTCGACTCCTTGCTTCGGTATGTAATTTTATCTTTTTGCTTTACTGGTTGATGCTTAAACTCGATCGTGATTCGAGTTGGATGATTTGTTCTTTGATATGCTCGAACTCGAATGGATTTGCCGATGATGATCCTAGGGTTTATATAGGATTCAAAACCCTATTTTTGCGTTCGTATAAATTTTGTTTGAATTCGTCATATTATTCATCACGGCCACTTGATTTTGTTTCGATGATTAAGATGTTTACTGACTTGATCAAAAACGTATATTGATGGTCACGGCTTTGCTTGGCCACCACGGTATTTAATTACTGACTTGTTCAACTTCGATTTTTGCTGGCATTTTTGGTTTGAACTAGTTGCCTTGGTTATCACGGTTTGACTACGGCTTTGACTTGATCAAAGATGCGTACTTGATACACTGTCATGAATTCGAATTCTCTGTACTGTTGAACTTCGTTCATTTGTACTTTGTTTCTTTATAATGCTCGAACTTGTTCATGTGATTCATTCTTTATTTTGACCTGATCATTTATTGTTTCTTGGCATTGCCCCATACATATTGTCACTGTTTAATATTGTTTGCAACTTGACACTTGTTGTTTGCATTTCATATTCTTGCAGCCTTGTTTCATACCTCTGGCTTGTTTATCTGAACTGTATACATTGCTTGCCATTCTTTGTTGCCTCTTGAATTAATAGTTGCCAGTGATGTTAACATGTGCATTTCATTTACATTGATACCTGTAGTCTTCATTTGTGCTCTCTGTTTTGGGTAACTTCCCATGTGTACAAGTCTCTTCCCTGTATCTTCATTCATGTTGCTGTGCAATAGCTTCACTGTTGCATTGAGTTGTTGTTTCTGGCCTGTGCACATTGTTGCATGCATTGAGTATTGAGTCTTTGTGGTCTGCACTTGGTTTCTTCACTGTGAACGTCGATTTTATTGTTGTTTGCTGCATATGGCTTCTCTGGTCGGTTTTACATGAACTTTACTTGGGCATTTTGTATGTTTCATTTTACTTGACTTCTGTTCATGTCGGCACTGGCTTTGATGTTGTATATGTGATGCATTCATTACTGCAATACTTGTTGCACTTTAGTTGTTCACCATGTTGCATTCACTCCATTTTCTGTCTTGACTTCACTGTGAATTTGGTCTTCATAATACATGCATTGCTGTTGTCATGATTGCTGTGGCACTGAACTTGAGTTGTCTTCATCTTTGTTCATTGATTGTTAACACTTTGGTCGTTTCTGTTATGTCATCTGAACTGCTGCCACTCTGTAGTTTCTCTGCACTTTGGTGGCTCTGGCTATGTTGTTACTGCATTCACGACCACTGTCTTGCATTTTTGCTTGTACTATCCAGTCTGGTTGAACTTTCATTGAGTTTTGTTGCACTGTTTCTGACTTGTGACCTGCCCTGTGTTGAATCCAGTTTTTTTTTTAAAAAAAAACTCGGGTTTGACCTTGTGCTCGAGAGTTGTGAATTTTGAATATACTGCACGTGAGTTGAACCCGGCTTTTTATTTGGGTTTGACCTGTGCTCACCTGTCCCTGTAAATCAATCAAGTGTATATATCGGCGTGCACGGCCTTGTGGCATATATAGTAATACACTGTGTATGTCATAAGTTGTTCGTGTATGATGAATTCAAATTTAAATTATGACGAAGAACCCAAATAACTGAGGCAAATCATATTTTAAAAAATTATCTTTTATTTTTGAATTCCAAAAATATTTCTTTTTCAATTTTACTGCGTTAGTTTATATTTTTGCAGATTGCTCAGATGCTGGATTCAAACTGGAATGCAGTTGAAGATAGAAATATGAGTGTGAGTGATATGTAGTGAGGTGAATTGTAAATATGAAATGTGACATAATTGTAATCAAAGTTGTATAGTTATAGTGAGAGTTTGAAATTGTACTATTCAAAAATGTAATAAATATTTATTTGAATAAAATATCTGTTTGAATTCAAATTCTGTGTAATTTATTTTATTCAACAAATATTTATTTAAACTGTGAAAAATAGAATATTATATTAACAAATACATTTAAACGAATGTATATATGTTTATTATCATCAAACAAAAATCATATAAGCGCATATTCAACAATCTCCCCCTTTTGATGATAACAAACATATATTTAAGATTTTGAATGTATTAAATGTATTTGATCGTTCAATTTTCTCTCCCTGTTTAAATGCTTCCTCTCTACATGATACTGCCCCTACATATATGCATACAAATAAAAATATGTAAATGAGCCTATATGCAATTGGAAAATTATTTGACCTTTGCTTGATTCAATTTGACAAAATCTTAACTTTTCTCTCCCCCTTTTGTTATCAGCAAAATAATAATAGTGTTATAAAAATAGGGATGAAGTGACAGAAATGAATCAAACATTTAACTCAATTGAATATAAATATCAAATTTCAATAAAACTCAAACAAAAATCATAATTACCCTTGTCAGGCGCATATTCCACTTTCAGAAGTGATGGGGATAAAATCATCAAAAAATCATACAGTTCTGTCTATTTGTGGTATATTTATTTCAGGAAATTTGAATATCTACTAACCATGCATAACCGTTAGGACTTTTAAATGAGATTAGTAGTATTCCAATTTAATTTTAAAAATGAAATCAAGTATATTCTAACCATGCATGACCGTGAGGACTTTTAAATGGGATTAGAATCAACTTGTCTATTAAATCAATTAATTTTGATATGCGTTCCATACATGCATAACCGTGAGGACTTTTAAATGAGCATGGAAGCACATAATCAAAAATCCAAGTAATTCACCCATGCATAACCGTGAGGACTTTTAAATGAGAGTGAATACTTTGGATATTTATTTTTATTGCTAAATATAATAAATTGAAGCACAAATAATTTCCTTCATAGATTTAAAGATATCGAAGAACGAATGATTTCCTTTGTAAACTACCACAAATTTACATACTATATGTAATTTTGATGAGTGATGGTCGATAGAAAGATGATAGAAATATAAATGATCATGAAACTTTTACCCAACAAAAAGGTTTTATAACTCTTGTTATGAAATTCTAAAGAAATTTTCTAATTATACTTTCTCGAGTTTTAATATATGATAAATATCAACACTCATCACTTTTTCAATTACTATTCATCTTTTCAATAATCAAAGGGAGTCAGATTAGTAAAAATTTGTCATTTAAAATCAAATAAGAATGTCAGATCTGAAAATACGGTCAAACATGATTTTTTCGAGGGGTTTTTAAAAAAAATTCTACTATTTGAAAAAATTATTTCAAGTGAAAAATATGCAGATATTTTCTTTGAAAAACAATGCAGCAAATGAATGTTTCAAAAATTAATCACGTTCCACTAGTAATTTTTCTATCAACTATATTACCAGTGTAATCTACATCTGAATTTAAATTTCACTCAATATTCACTCGATGGATGTCAACGACCAGATTTGTGAAATTTCAACAAACTATCTCAGAATTTTTTTCAACAATTTTTAAATGAAATTCTCTTGGATTTGAATTGAGACCGTGTTAACAATCAAACAAATATCATAGTGTTAAACTTAGAAACCATAGGATAGACAACTATCAACAGTCATTAAAACTTCATTATTATTTCAAAAAATTTCTTGAAGTTTCAACAATTTCATAAAGTTTCAACAATTTCAAAAAAATCCTTTTTAACAGCTTTCACATGAAATTTGAAATCGTGCAAATTTACAAGCAGTGACCAAAAAATGTCAAAACAAATATATCTACGTGTAGCATGAGTAACCAACGTTAGACCGAACAAATTTATATGGATTAGTTCAAGGTTGAAAATCTGATTGGTCATCATTTAAGCACAAATCAAAGTAAGAACAAGTCAAAAGAAACCATATCAATTAAGAATAGGTCAGAATCATCTCTTTTCAACATCACAATCTTTGGCTGATTTCATTCAAAATACGGTGCAGATTATCACATTTAATATATCGTTCAAAAAAAAATTACCTGTTTTACCTTTACGATAATTTTTCATGATTGCCCATTGTGATTCTGTCACCTTTGTACTAGGCTAAGGAACTTTGCTTTGTCACCCGTTGTGTTTCTGGAACAGCCAAAATCCAGAGAACACTATTGTTGTTCCTTAGCCTGCCACCACACCTACACGATGAAAGATTTATGTGACCTATTTGTTTTTATAGGTCCATGATTGTTAGTGGCAGAATATGAAAAATATGTTTGTGGAGACCCAAAACTATTTATATATGTTCCTTTTGGCACCCAAATTTGTTTGACTTTCAAAGATTTTATATTTGTGCCTTTTGAAACCCAAATCGGTATAGTTTTCACATGTTTGGGTCTATACCAACAATTATTTTGATTGTGTCCAAATTTTCTACAAATTGTGCATATTGAATTTTCTTGATTAATCTCATTTCTAACATATTCAGAATGAGTATATCCAAGTCCTTGTCTATTAATATTGACAGTTTGTTTTCCTATTAACATATTCAACGATTTTTCACTTTTGGAAAATTTTTCTAAAGTCGTTGACAATTGTTGGACTTTTTTTTTAAAGATTCATTTTCTTTCAACAATTGAGTGCACCTTTTAATAGAATTTTCTCTTCTAGTATTTTCAATTTTTAAAATCAGAATTTCATTTTCAAGTGATTTCATTTTAATTTCTGATTTTTTAATTTCTTCTTCAAATGTTGGACACTTATCACACTTAGGGATCCTACTTTGATAGGTTTTAACTAGTTGGTCAAGTTGTTCATTTAATTCTATCAAAGTGCCTTTTTGTGATTCAAGTTTAGCGTATTTTTCCCTAAGTTGTTCAAAACAGCCATTTACTTTGTAGAAATAAATAAGTAATTCAGAGTGAGTAAGTTTTGATACCTCGCTTGGCTCGTCGTCGTCGCTATCGTTATATTCCCATGAAGGCTCATATCTGCTTTCTCACTTTCACTGCTATCGCTTTTATTCCACGTGGCTGCAAATTTCCTTTTTGAATTCTTCATTAGTAATGCCAGCTCGGCTGCTCCATCACCATCATCATCATCACAACTGCTATTTACCAATCCTGTTAAGCATATTTCTTTAACTGAGTCGGTTGTGGAGGACTTCTCATTGCTGTTGACTTTTGCACCATATATTGCATCGAGAGTTTTCCAAATTTTCTGTGCATTTTCACAATGAGAGACGAAATAAAAATTATCACGATTAATATGAGAATATAATATATGCATAGCAAGAGCATTAATCGAGATAATTTCCTTATTTGATATATCACACCCATTTTCAATAATATCCCAACATTTAATATTAACAGATTTTAAATAAAATTCCATTTTCAATTTCCAATTCAAAAAATCTGTTCCATCGAAAATAGAAGGAATAATATTGAAACGACCCTCAACAAAAATATTATTTGGTGAATTCATGACTCTAGAGTTAAAAAATAAAATACCGGGCTCCGATACCACTTGTAGGATCTAGATTAACCCTAGAGGGGGGTGAATAGGGTTATAGCAAATTTTCTCGATATAAACACAGAAACAAAACGCAAGAATAAATATGCTGAAAAAGTAAATCACACACAAAATTTACCCAGCTTCGGCAACCCCTGCCTACTGCTGCATTCCCAGATTTCTATTAGAATTAAATAGTATCACGCTTACAAACACTCTACTAGACTCGCAGACCCTTTTGCTCCCGCTCACAAACACTCTACTAGACTCGCAAACATTTGCTCCCGCTCACAAACATTCTACTAGACTCGCAAACATTTGCTCCCGCTCACAAACATTCTACTAGACTCGCAAACATTTGCTCCCGCTCACAAACACTCTACTAGACTCGCGCACCCTGCTCCCGCCTATAGAGTTTCATTTACTCGCAAACTCTGCTCCCGCCTACAATAGAACTTTGATTACTCGCAAACTCTGCTCCCGCCTATAGAGCTTTGATTACTCGCAAACACTGCTCCCGCCTATAGAGCTCTGCAAACTCGCACACCCTGCTCACTGAACTAATTCTAACTAGACAATTTGACACGACCTAATCCCTAGGTGGTGATTTACAAATTCTTCGATTATAAAAATAAAAACAACAATTAAAAGACAAAAATTAATAACCCTAAATAAACTTAAACTAAAGCCTTTTATAATAAGGCCGACCCCCTTTTTTTAATTCTATGACCCGTTCCCTTCTTCTTTTGCTTGGCCCGTTCCTTTGCTTGTGAGAATAATGGCGGTATCGACCTGTTTCTGAAATTAGGGCTTCGGCTCTTCTACTCCAAATTAGGGCTTCAGCTCTTGATCCAAATTTAGGGTATTGAAGCTGCGCCTTTTGTGTGTGCTTTGTTCTCGTTCGTTCGCTCTTGGCTGCTTCGTTGTTCGATCGAGTTCGACTCCTTGCTTCGGTATGTAATTTTATCTTTTTGCTTTACTGGTTGATGCTTGAACTCGATCGTGATTCGAGTTGGATGATTTGTTCTTTGTTATGCTCGAACTCGAATGGATTTGCCGATGATGATCCTAGGGTTTATATAGGATTCAAAACCCTATTTTTGCGTTCGTATAAATTTTGTTTGAATTCGTCATATTATTCATCACGGCCACTTGATTTTGTTTCGATGATTGAGATGTTTTCTGACTTGATCAAAAACGTATATTGATGGTCACGGCTTTGCTTGGCCACCACGGTATTTAATTACTGACTTGTTCAACTTCGATTTTTGTTGGCATTTTTGGTTTGAACTAGTTGCCTTGGTCATCACGGTTTGACTACGGCTTTGACTTGATCAAAGATGCGTACTTGATACACTGTCATGAATTCGAATTCTCTGTACTGTTGAACTTCGTTCATTTGTACTTTGTTTCTTTGTAATGCTCGAACTTGTTCATGTGATTCATGCTTTATTTTGACCTGATCATTTATTGTTTCTCGGCATTGCCCCATACATATTGTCACTGTTTAATATTGTTTGCAACTTGACACTTGTTGTTTGCATTTCATATTCTTGGAGCCTTGTTTCATACCTCTGGCTTGTTTATCTGAACTGTATACATTGCTTGCCATTCTTTGTTGCCTCTTGAATGAATAGTTGCCAGTGATGTTAACATGTGCATTTCATTTACATTGAGACCTGTAGTCTTCATTTGTGCTCTCTGTTTTGGGTAACTTCCCATGTGTACATGTCTCTTCCCTGTATCTTCATTCATGTTGCTGTGCAGTAGCTTCACTGTTGCATTGAGTTGTTGTTTCTGGCCTGTGCACATTGTTGCATGCATTGAGTATTGAGTCTTTGTGGTCTGCACTTGGTTTCTTCACTGTGAACGTCGACTTTATTGTTGTTTGCTGCATATGGCTTCTCTGGTCGGTTTTACATGAACTTTACTTGGGCATTTTGTATGTTTCATTTTACTTGACTTCTGTTCATGTCGGCACTGGCTTTGATGTTGTATATGTGATGCATTCATTACTGCAATACTTGTTGCACTTTAGTTGTTCACCATGTTGCATTCACTCCATTTTCTGTCTTGACTTCACTGTGAATTTGGTCTTCATAATACATGCATTGCTGTTGTCATGATTGCTGTGGCACTGAACTTGAGTTGTCTTCATCTTTGTTCATTGATTGTTAACACTTTGGTCGTTTCTGTTATGTCATCTGAACTGCTGCCACTCTGTAGTTTCTCTGCACTTTGGTGGCTCTGGCTATGTTGTTACTGCATTCATGACCACTGCCTTGCATTTTTTCTTGTACTATCCGGTCTGGTTGAACTTTCATTGAGTTTTGTTGCACTATTTCTGACTTGTGACCTGCCCTATGTTGAATCCAGTTTTTTTTCTAAAAAAAACTCGGGTTTGACCTTGTGCTCGAGAGTTGTGACTTTTGAATATACTGCACATGAGTTGAACCCGGCTTTTTATTTGGGTTTGACCTGTGCTCACCTGTCCCTGTAAATCAATCAAGTGTATATATCAGTGTGCACGGCCTTGTGGCATATACAGTAATACACTGTGTATGTCACAAGTTGTTCGTGTATGATGAATTCAAATTTAAATTATGACGAAGAACCCAAATAACTGAGGCAAATCATATTTTAAAAAATTATCTTTTATTTTTGAATTGCAAAAATATTTCTTTTTCAATTTTACTGCGTTAGTTTATATTTTTGTAGATTGCTCAGATGCTGGATTCAAACTGGAATGCAGTTGAAGATAAAAATATGAGTGTGAGTGATATGTAGTGAGGTGAATTGTAAATATGAAATGTGATATAATTGTAATCAAAGTTGTATAGTTATAGTGAGAGCTTGAAATTGTACTATTCAAAAATGTAATAAATATTTATTTGAATAAAATATCTGTTTGAATTCAAATTCTGTGTAATTTATTTTATTCAACAAATATTTATTTAAACTGTGAAAAATAGAATAGTATATTAACAAACACTTTTAAACGAATGTATATATGTTTATTATCATCAAACAAAAATCATATATGCGCATATTCAACAAGATTCAATATTTTACCCAATTTCAAATTATTAAATTCAATAATTTAACTACTAAATAAATGGTGATATTTGAAATTCACATTAAAACTAACTTTCAAATATTTAAAATCAATTAAATATTTCAATTTCAGATATCCAAAAATTACAGGTCGTTACATTCTTCCCCTTTAAAAGAATTTCGTCCCCAAAATTACTAGTTAAGAAGAATGATCCGTAACCCATTCACTATTTTTCCAATCCAAATAGTTTTTAACAACTTTCCAAAACCCAACAGTTTCAACTTTCCAAAACAATTTTCTTACTAAAGATACTATCGTTCTTACTAACTTTCCAAACTCAACCATAAGTTCCAAACAATATTATTTTCTCAACATTTCAACTTTAAATTTAAATCCAAATTTTAACTTATCCAAATTAATTTCTCAAAAATTTTCTAGCACTTTAAATTTTCGAAAAATTTCGCCAGCTTCTACTTTGCGTGACTAGCTCGGTACAACTACAAAATGCCTCTACGGCCCCTCAGATTTCAAAAGAAAACAAAAGCCAAGTGGCTGCACCAGAAAATCATCAAATTTCATACAGGAATTTAAATACATACCTTTTTTCGAGCAATTCAATTTATCTTCTGAAATCAAAAATCCAATTTCCTTTTCCTTTATAAACCCTGTATATCCTACTTATTATATCCAACCACAGAATTCAAAATCATTTTAGACATTTATTTACAAAATTTTCAATATCTATTTCACTCAAGCCCGTACGATGCACTTATATCATCCGTACACAATACCAAACTCGATCGCTCACTCGATCACACAATTTCACTTTTGAACTAGTATCATCCACCTGATTTCTAGTGTAGACTCAGATCTGGTTTCTTGATCAGAAACCGTAATTACCCTTGCATAGCCACAAACTATGATAGAGAATTTGTAGAATCAATCAAAAATCCATATCTAGGGTTCACTGTCGAAAATCATGTGAAAAATCTCAACTCGGATCAATATGACTATCTCGAAATTCTGTGCTCATGGATCAAATTACTATGCGAATAAAATAATATACATACATCCTACGTATTTTTCCCAATTGATTATTAGCTATATCAATTCTCTTTTATTCACATTTATATTGATTTCTATTCCCTTATCCACACGTATCATATCACCACTTTTTTTATCAAACCTCCATTTCAATTATTAACTTAGAATATTTCCTTAATTCCAAATTTACTTAAGAATTTCACCATTCATTTCTTAAGCTCCATATAAGTATTTTATATACTTCTTATATTTATTTTTTACTTCATCACTTTGGTTTTATGTCCATTTATATTCACTTGCATTTCAATTTCATTTGAATCCATTTTATCTTAAACTTCTGAATACTGAATTTTTATCAACTATCCTTCATTCATATCTAACCCATTTACTAATTATTTCAAATTCCAATTCATTTTATCTCAAACCATTTTTATTTCCATACCTTTATTATCTTTAGTCCACTTGAACTGATTCTTCAACTTTACTTAACCCAATTTAAATTGAATTCGAGTAATCAATTCAAGTTCTATTTATTTTATTTAACTTAATTAATATATTCAGTTTCAATCCAAATTTTAAGCTTCGACAAGTTTTTCAACTTATTTACATTTCACACTTATTTTAATTTAACTATTCTTCAAGTTAAATTTTATCCCAAATTTTTTCAAATTTTTAATAGTTATCAACCTATTTATATGCTATAAACATTTTTACTAAACTCTAGAGTCTTTAACAATCACTTAAGTATTTCAAAATCATTTTTGAAATCAATTTCATACATAATTCATTTGCATATCAATTACCCTTTAAATTTCAAAACCAAACACAGTTTTGCAAACAACTCCCATTTAAAACAATTTGGCAGCAATTCCTCTCTTGGAAACTCGAAAATGAACATCGTGATGCTGCAGTCATCACCGAAGTTATTTTCCAATGACCGAAAAGATTTCAATGCTTTCATCCCTTCATAAACATTTTTCAATCCAAATCTCACCAGATTTCATATTCAATTCAAAATATTTCTCAAATAATATCACCATTATGCCTCCAAAACCTTTGAAAATCATTTTCAAACTCAAAGTAATTAAATTCAAAAAATTTGAATTCTAAATCCTTTCAATCCATAATAAAAAATTGCTTTGGAATTTTTGTTTCATTTCCAATTATAAACCACATTAATAATTTATATTTACAAATCCCATTTTGTTATATGAATTTATTTCTTAGTTTTTAGTTGTGATTTCAATTTCTTATTCAATTTTTACACAACAATGATAATAATTTAATATTGTCACTTCCTAATAACCAAGCAACCATATATAACTACAATAATTTACAGGAAATTAATTCTTTTATATACAAAAATAATTCGGGTAAAATTATTTCATTTACTCTATTCTAAAACAATATTGTGCCTGTTTATCTTGTTTAAGAGTTTAGAAACCCCTATCGATAAAATGGTGTCCCACATATCGACCAGAATTCATAAACACTCAACCGATAAGTCAATACAATGTAAAAACAATTTTTTTATATTCACTAACAAATACATGCCCATATTTATTAGTATACTCAAACTCATTCTAGAGTACCATGGGCTCTATTTCTAATGAGTAATCCCCACCAGAGCCAATGTTATCTCCAACCTAAGCTCTGATACCAAAATGTAACGACCCGATTTTTCAACGCCCGAAAATCGACATCAATACGAATACTGTATTAAATGCCAAACAATCGAATGCCGAAAAACCGAACCGTTAGGGTTAAAGAAGAAGAAGATAGAAGAAGAAATAGAACAATATCAGAATCTCACAATCGCGGTGGAACAATATCTAATAGATAAAATGACTAATCTTTAAACAAAAGAACTATATTTGTTTATACATTACATCACCAGAGTCATATATATATATATAATACACGACAACGGAATACAACATAACAGCGATCTTCCAAAAGAGTCCAACATACTGCATCGTCATTTCCAAAGCTTCAAAGTCCAAACCAAAAAGCTCAAAACCAAAAGCTCCAACCCAAAGACTTCCAAATCCACATCTAATTCCTGACTTAGCTCCAGAACTGACTGATAACCTGACACTAGGTTGCCCGTGTGGAAAATTAGAGGCACCCAGAGTTTAGAAAAGGGAGAAATAAACTCCGAGTCAGTCATGCGACTGGTGCGAGAACTTAAAAACAGTTATTTGTGCCAAAAGAAAAGAAAATGAAATCCGTTCATGCTTTTGGTAAATGAAACTACCATAAGTTCTCCCGGAACACACTCAAATGCAATCGCACACATGAGGAAGGTTTCTCCATATAGTAGTCAAACATGCTTGATACGCGAAAATCCTTTTGATATTGTTATTAGTACATAGTGTTGAAAAGCATTTTGAAAGTATAATATAAATCTTAGCTAGCATACATACCATTATAGTATGCCTACTATAGCTACCATGTTAGATGGCAGGTTCTACAACTAAAACCGTAAAGGGCTCATATTGTTTTGTTTGGATTTCCAACAAATGGTCAAGGCTAAGGAACTTCCTTTGTCCGAATGGGTACGCCTTTGGAAGGACGTCCCGAGAACCTAACCGAATCTCTACCAACATAAGGTCGGGTTACCTCTGTAACTAGGTCACAAATTGTTATGAGTATGCTATCCTACAATCGTAACCGACCTTACCGTGGCGCCTCAATTTCCAACAACCACATAAGTAAAATATTCGGGCTCCATAACAGAATACCACTTTTTATCAACATAAGTAAAATAACTAGACTCCATACAAGAATACCACTTTTTTTCAGAAGGAAATGTACATACCCTGAGTGGTGCGACCACCATAACGTTGCCGCATCCTTCCTGTTTCGACCATTTTCGGGATGTGCGGTTCGATGAAGTCTTGTCCCACAAAGCTATGCTTTTAACAAAGCCATGCTTCGATCAACCAATGCTCAACACTTAGCATGCCACATTACCAAATTGGGAATATATCACTAATAACTATCAACTACATAACCTCTGAGCATGTACGTCTCAGAGAAGAGTGTTAAGCTAGGAGAATAAATTCTCCGTCACCAACAGAAATATATTTGATAGAAATCAACTTTATATCTCAAAGTGTAATGTCAGACATATATCCATACAAGTCCATCCTAGGTCTGAATGGAACCGAATGCACTTCGTCTAATTAAGAAAAGAAGTCCTTGCAAATCCGGATATCTCCTAATCACGTCCGGACTCCCCATCACATAGGGTAATCTCTATACTGGAGCAATTCGATGCAGAGACAATCAACAAGCAATCCTTTCATTTTCGAAAAAAACCCGGTCTTCAACCACCGTCTTCAAATGCAATTCCATTCCGTCGTATCATTATTCGAGAATGGGTTTTATGACTCAATATCCTCCCCCGGGTTATCCAAATAATGAGTGCTTAAAACACGTGGATACAAATTTCGATTTTTAATCTTTTAAACAAAAGATCCGTCTTTAAGATTCGATGTGGTTTTTGGATAACCATTTGGAATCCTATTCCCGGTCTCATCGAAATTCAAATGCCGTCTTAAAGGCCAATATTGATAGTCGGTTATTTAACTATCGAATAACATCCATAAACAACCATATGATTTAAATAATTTCTCAAATTATTTATTTTAAAATATCTTCGCAAGATATATTTTCACACTAAATCCTTTGAAAACAATTTTCAAACTACTTTTCTCTCGCGGAATAAATTTCCAAATATTGTTTATTTTCACTGAAAATTGCCAAGTCCTAATACTTTAAGTTTTTAAATTAATTTAAATCACTTATCCAAAAATATATGCTTGGAAATACTTCAAATAAAAACTATTCTAAACACTTATTTAAAATATTAGTTATGAATTTTATACTAATATCTTATGTAAAACTTAAGCACAAACTGATTTTAAAAATAAAATTATTAGATAGAGTATAATTATTTAGATAATCATCTTCTAAATGAAATGCTAGTTAAATCTTTAAAATAATCACTTCTACAATTAACTTAATAAACATTTAGTTTAAAAATTTAAAAGCAATTTAAGAAAATAATTTCTCCAAAATTAAAACCAACTTTAGAACTTTTAATTTAGACTTGAAAGCTATTTTGAAAACTGTAACATTTTCGGATTTTAGCCAAGTTTAATTTGATAATTAATTTAATTTTTGAAAATTAAATTGTGAGTTAAATTGAGTTTTTTCAAAATAAAATAAAATATTAGTTGTTTATATATATATATATATTGATTATTAATTGAAATTTGAATTTGAAAACTCAAAAATAAATATATTGGCAATAAATTGGATTTAAAATTTTATTTTTAAGTTAATTAGAATTTGTTTCTAATTATATTAAATATGCATTTTGATTTGAAAATAATATTTTGAATTTAATATAGTAAAATTTTCAAATGCTAACTAAGAATAAAATTCTAATATGTTTATTCATGTGCAATTAAATTTTAAAACCATTTTTCTTTAAAAGATTATATGAATGATTAATAAAGAAGATGCATTTATTTAAATGGGAAATATGATGTAAAGTTATATTTCAAATATTATTTGTAGTGTTTAAAATATATTACATAAGTTATAATAGCATAAAGGGTTTAAAACACATTGTATAAATTAAATAAAATATGTTTCATAAATTGGAATAAAGTAAGGTCTAAAAATATAGTTTGTAAATAAATTCAAGATAAGGTTTAAACACAAATTTCTTACATATGAACATTTATAAGGTGGAGATTATAGGAATTAACAAGTGAATGGGTTAATGAACAAGTGGCATTAGTCTTTTTGTAAATGAATTAAAATTTTATATATTGAAGAGTAAAACCAAATTACATTCATTTTCTCATATCTTCAACATCAAACCTGAAATCAGAAAAAAAGAAAGAAAAAAAAACATCTCAATATCAAAACAAAACAAAGTTCAAAAACCTGAAAAGATTAAGGTATTACAGTTCAAAAGCAAGATCAACTCAGGGATCAAACAAATACAAACTTGAAACAAAAACAGATCAAAAATCTATTTTCAAAATTCTTCAAGCCTGGACATTATAAAAGCTGAAATCAAAACCTGGACAGCAAACAAGCTTCAGGATTCAAATCTAAGTTGCAAATCAATTTACAAGCCTGGGAACAAGAATCAAACATCATGAACAAATTCAAAGCTTAAGCCCAAATCATCATTTCCAGATCAAGCAAAAAAATTCAACATTATAAAATCAGGCCTTTGCTCTTCATCTCTCAGGTGAGCAGACTAATCTTGAATTTGATATACGTTTGGATGAATGTTTGAAGTTTGATTGTGGTGAATGTTGTATGAATAAAAGAAAATTGTTCATATATATATATATATATAGTTAGGTAGGCTGTGCATGTTTGAATACACCTCTCTGTTTATATTTACAGGCCATAAATCCATTAAACAAATTCATATCTTTTTATTTTATCCAATTCAGGTTAAGATTCTTGGAAAGAAAAAGTTTAAAATAATGTAAAGTAACTTTTAAAAATAATGTCAAGTAAAAATATTAAGTGAACACTTGTGAAAATATTGATTTACAGTAAAATCATTATAAATCAGCAAAATCAAACATTTCAAATTTACAATTTGATTACAGGATCATGTTCTTATTACAAAATTAAGATTTTAGGTGAAGGCCTCATAAGTTTTAAGTTTATAATGGTTGAGAATTGTTGGGTTGAATGGGAATGATGTTTCGGTCAAATAATGGTGATCGCGGGGCTAGGCGCTTCGGGGTTGTGACTAGAGGAGTATTGTAGGCCGAAGATCATGAGAAAAATAGCCACAAAATTTTTGGTTTGCCATGGTTGCCGTGCGCGATCGAAATAGGGTTTTGTACCCAGATATGGTCGATGAGTTTTGAGAGGGTAATTTGTCACTAACGATGGATTAGGAGCCATCGCACCTGGGGGAAGTATCGCGTGGGATGGTGACGAAGTTGAATTCGTGGTGGCGAGGCATAAGATGGTCGTGATCGACGACGGCAGGGAAATTTGTTGATCGAGCTTTGTTCCAGTTTTTCGTTCGATAGCTCGATTTTATTTTTGGTCGAGATTGGTGGATCTGAGGGGTCAGGTCGTCAGTAGAGATGATCGTCGACTAGAGGAGGGACGCAGTGTTGATCAACGGTGGTCGGAGCAACTGTGCATATGCATAGTGCACGTTACTGTGCGTGGTTTTGTTTCGAATTGGGAAGAGATGTTTCCCTCGATTTCGATCTGACTTGTGCAACTCGAAGTAAGTGAAGTCATGAGTTAACACAAAGTGGAGCTCGGGTAAGTTAGTATTTGACTCGGGTCATTGTTGTTATAGCAGGATTTTTAAATTTTTAAGTAAATATTTAACAAGGTTTAAACAATATAAATGTTTAAACGAGTTTTTAACAAACATAGGAGGGTGAACGAAGTTTAAAAAGTAATGGTAAATATAATCAAGATTCAAAATATATTAATTATATTTCAAAAGCTAAAATGAAAATTATGTTTTCAAATGCTTTCAAATGATTGTTTTCTAAAAGTAGCATATTATGCAATTTATTTTTAAATGTTTTCAAATGGATTTTTTTATAATTAATTACTTAAGATAGGCGGTTAATTAATCAATATAATTAAAGGTTAATTTGTTTTTTTAATCAAGGTGATTTTGTGATTAATTAAGAGTTAATTAATTAAGGAAAGTGATTAAGGAAGAATTGATTTATTAAGATGATTAAAAGATAATTATTGTAAAGGATAATTACTTAATCAAAGACTGATTAAGGTTAATTAATTTCATAATTGAGAATAATTAATTAATTAAATATTTATTTAATGAAAGTGATTAGGGATAATCATCTATTGTAATTAATTAAGGATAATTAATTAAATGGTAATTAATTAAGGGTTAATTAATTTATTGATTAATTAATTGAGGGTAATTAATTAAGGGTAATTAAATAATTAAGATTAATTATTTAATGATTAAAAGTTGATTGATTTATTAATTACGATTGATTAATTAATAATTAAAGGTTGATTAATTCATTAATTAAGGTTAATTAATAAATAATTAAGGAATAATTAATTAACATAAATTGTAATTAGTTAATGTTAATCAACCAGGATTAGTGATTAATCTGGTTTAAATTAATCAGGTAACTAATTGAACTTTATTACGAATGTTTGGATTGTACCGAATGCCTTGTATTGTTTGATATCACGGATATGTGATGCTTTTTGACATGAATTGTATTGATTCGAGTTGTGTTGAATGTAATTTATTTATCTATGATGAATTTATATTATTATTTGTGAATCTGTGAATGAAGAAAAGCATTATAGGATTATACCGCTTATCGATATTATTGTGCTTGAATATGTAATGATTGATGATATGGCAATATTGTGTAAAACCCTTGCACTACACTATACACACACAAATATGGATTTCACGAGGAAATCGGTTAAGTCATAGATATTTTGAAATCTAAATATTTTTTTTAAAAAGTTGGATTTTGAATTCAAATGGTTTGGAAATGGAATTAGGTTTAATATGAAAAGTTTTTGAAAAGGAATTTTGAAGATAAAAGTTATTTTGATTAACGTGATAAAGTTTTGAAATTTAAATAATTTGATTCAAATTCAAGATTTGAAATTGAATTCTATGTTTGGAAATTATGGTTTAAAAAGGTTATACAAGTTATAAATGATTTTATATGGGTTTTAAACCATTTTAAAAGTATTGTTTTAGGAATTTGAATTTAACCCAAGGGCTTTAACTTGTACAAATGCAATCGGATTTTTCTGAAACGAAAACTATTTGTTTTTAAATAATAATAGCTTTCATATAAGGAAAGAATTTCCAATTTGTGTTGAAAGGATTTCTAGTATGAAATGAAAATGGTTTTCCAAGTTATGAATGAATCTTTTGAAATGGTTTTGAAAGCTATGAATTGAGTCTTTGATTTAAAGAATGGACGAGTCAATCCAATTTTAAAGGGAAATTATTTTGAAAAGGTATAAATGAATCTTTGTGAAAGATTGGAGAACTTTGTGAAGTGAATCTTTTTGTTTAAAGATTTGGAAATGGTAATTTGTTTAAACCATTTGAAAGAAAGGTTTTGGATAATAAGTTGTGACTTAACTGAGATCCATATATCTATATTTTTTTAAATATTGCACTCATTATTCGGTTTAGCCGAGAGAGGACCTTGTGTCATATAACCCATTTCGAATAATGATACGACGTTATGGATTGCATTTGAAGACCGGTGGTGAAGACTGGGTATTTTCGAAAACAAAAGGAATACCCGATGAATGACTCTATACCGAATAACTACGGTATAGAAATCTCCATATGTGATGGGGAGCCCGATCGGGATTGTGAATACCCAGATTGCAAGGGCTTCTTTGTGAAGTGCCTTCGATTCTTTTCGAACCCGGAACAGACTTGTATGGATGTGTGTCTGACATTACACTTTGAGATGTAAAGCTGGTTTCTATCAAATACATTTCTATTTGGTGGCGGAGGATTTATTCTCTTATCTTAACGTCCTTCTCTGAGACGTAAAAGCTCAGAGGTTATGTAGTTAATGGTTACTAGTGATACATTCCCAATTTGGTAATGTGGCATACGAAGTGCTGTTGATCATTCGTTGATCGAAGCACGGATTTTGTTAAAAGCGTAGCTTTGTGAACGAGACTGCATTAGGACCTCACAACCCGAAAATGGTCGAAACAGGAAAGATGTGGCAAGGTTATTAGGGGTCGTGCCCCTAGGTTATGTTTATTCCTTCTGGAAAAGTGTGGTATCATGGTATGGAGCCCAGATACTTAACTCATGTGGTCACTACAACTTTATTACTTTGTGGTTGTTGCTTTGTGGTTGAGGATCCTCGGATAAAGGTCGCAAACGATCGGGGATGGCATGCTTGTAGGTATTACTTCCGGACAAGGGTAACCCAGCCTTATGTTGGCAAAGATCCGGGTAGGTTCTCGGGGGCGTCCCTCCAGAGGCGTACCCATGTGGCAATAGGAAGTTCCTTAGCCTGACTATTTGTTGGAAATCCAATCACCAATGCGCTCCTTGTACGGTTTTAGTTGTAGAACCTGCCATTTAACATGGTATATATAGTAGGCATACTATAATGGTACGTATGATGGCTAAGATTAATATTATACTTGCAAATGTTTTCTGCACTATGCACAAATAATAAAATCAAGTGGTTTTCGCATAATAAGTATGTTTAATTATCATAAAAGAAATCTCCCCCAAGTGTGTGATTGCATGGTGTGTGCGCCGGGAGGCCTTATGGTAGTTTCATTTTCTAAAAAAAGCATTGCGGATTTCAATCTTAAATTCTTTTCTTGTTTGTTTTTATTCAATTCTGTTTGTGTTTGCTCATACCAGTCCCATGGCAGACCTTGTTTAGCACAACTTGATAGGGGGTTCTCACTTCGCATTTGGTGGCGAACGGGAGACTCTTACCCCTAAATGTCCCCAGGGAGGGGTTGGCTAACCAGGCAGGTTGAGAGTCGAAATGATGGCCGTAAAAGCAAGGTCAGGGTACTAGTGTGTGCCACGGTGGAGGGCATCCCCTGTCGAGGGCCGGAGGACGGACCGTCACAAGTGGTATCAGAGCTAAAGGTTGAGTAAGAACTTTAGCTATGGAGTGTAACACATTAGATGGCTCATTAGAGATAGGGTGAAGTATACCCTAGAATGAGAACAACCCATGAAACAGAAAACCTAAATTACTCTGTCTGTTTTCTTTAACTATTGTTATTCCCTAAGATATCTCGTCCGAATTCCAAAATAGATTTTCTTACTATTTACAGATAGTAAGAATGAGTGGAAGAAGAGGACTAGGTAGGGGATGGGGAAGTACCACTTCAACTGGTCAAGGTCCTGCAACAATGGAAGCAGCTATTCCCACTCAACCTCAGCTGAATTTGGCTGGTTTATGTCGAAGTTTTTCCAGACTTGGTGGAAAGCCATTCACAGGCAAGGAAACCATTATCGAAGTACAAGCCTGGATTCGATTGTGCGAAAGGATTTTCAAAGGACTAAAATTGGTAGATGATCAGATGCGATTGATAACTTCCTAGCAACTCCAGAAAGAGGCTTTAGCATGGTGGAAAACTGTTACATTGGATGAGCCGACAAATGAGTTCACCTGGAATTGATTCAAGGAAGTGCTCGAGCAACGATATATGCTATCTGCTGGTTTTTCTAGAATGTACCAAGAGTTCACAGATTTGAAGAAGGGAAGCTTATCGTTTGAGGAATACTTGCACAAATTCAACGAATTATCTCGGCCTGGTTCGGAGTTGGTGAATACACCTTTAAGGAAGAATGAAAGATTCCTTAGAGGGATGAATAAGAAATACCATGAGAGGATGACTGCTCATGTAAAAGAATCCTTTTCTGAATTGATTGATATGGGTATAGATATGCCACTCTAGATAAACAAGAAGTTTTAGAGGAGAAGGGAAATGCAAGTAATCCAAATTAGAAGAAAAGGAGGTTCGGCGGAAAGAAACCATGGCAAGGCAATGAAAAGAATAATACACAGGATAATAAAGTGAAAGATGTTACTTGTTTCAATTGCTTGGAGAAAGGCCAGTACTCGAACGGTTGCAAGAATCCCAGGAAACTAGGGAATGCTATTACTGCCACAAACGAGGACATAGGATCAAGGATTGCCTAACAACAAAGCAAGCTCAAGTAGCGAAGGTATATGCAATCAAAGATGGTCCTTCAATCTCAAAGGATGATAAAGGAGGAATTTTAGAAGGTAACCTTCTCATTTACAATAAAATTGTTCGAGTTTTGTTCAACACGAGAGCTACACATAATTTTATTTCTCAGCAAATCGTAAATGAGTTAAATCTTGAATTTGAGATCGTAGACGAACCTATTTTTGTCTGTTTCATTGGGTTTCGATATATTCTAAGAATGGTTAGATATTCCTTCGAACTAACCAATGCCCCAATGCCCCCTGCATATTTCATAGATCTGGATAACCCAAGTATTTCATAAAGTGTTGAATAGAATGGTTTTCATATCTATTGTTGATATCCTGATTTGGTAAGCCAAATGCAGAATAGATATTTAGTTTGATCTGTAAAGATATTTCTCACTCTTTCACCTGTTCTTGGTTCTCTCCCTGGCAAATTTCGATGACGAAATTTTCTTAAGGAGAATCTGTAACATTCCCGGATTTTAGCCAATTTTAATTTGATAATTAATTTAATTTTTGAAAATTAAATTGTGAATTAAATTGAGTTTTTCCAAAATTAAATAAAATATTAGTTGTTTATATATATATATATTGATTTTTAATAGAAAATTAAATTTGAAAACTCAAAAATAAATATATTAGAAATAAATTGGATTTACAATTTTATTTTTAAGTTAATAAGAATTTGTTTCTAATTATATTAAATATGCATTTGATTTTAAAATAATATTTTGAATTTAATATAATAAATTTTTCAAAGGCTAATTAAGAATAAAATTATAATATATTTATTCATGTGCAATTAAATTTTAAAACCATTTTTCTTTAAAAGATTATATGAATGATTAATAAGGAAGATGCATTTATTTAAATAGGAAATATGATATAACGTTATATTTAAAATATTATTTGTAGTGTTTAAAATATATTACATAAGTTATAATAGCATAAAGGGTTTAAAAAAAATTGTATAAATGAAATAAAATATGTTTTATAAATTGGAATAAAGTAAGGTCTAAAAATATAATTTGTAAATAAATTCGAGACAAGGTTTAAACACAAATTTCTTACATATGAACATTTGTAAGGTGGAGATTATAGGAATTAACAAGTGTATGGTTAATGAACAAGTGGTATTAATCTTTTTTTTAAAATGAATTAAAATTTTATATATTGAAGAGTAAAACCAAATTACATTCATTTTCTCATATCTTCAACGTCAAACCTGAAATAAGAAAAAAAATCATCTCAATATCAAAACAAAACAAAGTTCAAAAACCTGAAAAGATTAAGGTATTACAATTCAAAAGCAAGTTCACCTCAGGGATCAAACAAATACAAACTTGAAACAAAAACAGATCAAAAATCTATTTTCAAAATTTTTCAAGCCTGGACATTATAAAAGATGAAATCAAAACTTGGACAGCAAGCAAGCTTAAGGGTTCAAATCTAAGTTGCAAATCAATTTACAAGCCTGGGAACAAGAATCAAACATCATGAACAAATTCAAAGATTAGGCCCAAATCATCATTTCCAGATCAAGCAAAAAAATTCAACATTATAAAATTAGGCCTTTGTTCTTCATCTCTCAGGTGGGCAGACTAATCTTGAATTTGATATACATTTGGATGAATGTTTGAAGTTTGATTGTGGTGAATGTTGTATGAATAAAAGAAAACTGTTCATATATATATATATATATATATATATAGTTAGTTAGGTGGGCTGTGCATGTTTGAATACACCTCTCTGTTTATATTTACAAGCCATAAATCCATTAAATAAATTCATATCTTTTTATTTTATCCAATTCAGGTTAAGATTCTTAGAAAGAAGATGTTTAAAATAATGTAAAGTAACTTTTAAAAATAATGTCAAGTAAAAATATTAAGTGAATACTTGTGAAAATATTGATTTACAGTAAAATCATTATAAATCAGCAAAACCAAACATTTCAAATTTACAATTTGATTACAGGATAATGTTCGTATTACAAAATTATGATTTTAGGTGAAGGCCTAATAATTTTTAAGTTTATAATGGTTGAGAATGTTGGGTTGAACGGGAATGAAGTTTTGGTCAAATAATGGTGATCGCGGAGGCTAGGCACTTCGGGGTTGTGACCAGAGGAGTATTGTAGGCTGGAGATCATAAGAAAAATGGCCAAAAAAATTTTGGTTTGCCGTGGTTACCGTGCGCGATCGAAATAGGGTTTTGTACCCAGATTGGTCGATGAGTTTTGAGGGGGTAATTTGTCGCCAACGATGGATTAGGAGCGATCGCACCTGGGGGAGGTATAGCGTGGGGCGGTGACGAAGTTGAATTCGTGGTGGCGAGGCGTAAGATGGTCGTGATCGACGGCGGTAGGGGAATTTGTTAATCGATCTTTGTTCCAGTTTTTCGTTCGATAGCTCGATTTTATTATTGGTCGAGATTGGTGGATCTGGGGAGTCAGTAGAGATGGTTGTCGACTACAAGAGGGACGCAGTGTTGATCAACGGTGGTCGTAGCAACTGTGCATATGCACAGTGCACATTGATGTGCCTGGTTTTGTTTCGAATTGGGAAGATGATGTTTCCCTCGATTTCGATCTCGGGTAGAGACTTGTGCAACTCGAAGCAAGTGAAGTCGTGAGTTAACACAAAGTGGAGCTCGGGTAAGTTAATATTTGACTCGAGTCATTGATGTTGCAGCAGGAGTTTTAAATTTTTAAGTAAATATTTAACAAGGTTTAAAAACATAAATGTTTAAACGAGTTTTTAACAAACATAGTAGGGTGAAGGAAGTTTAAAAAGTAATGGTAAATATAATCAAGATTCAAAATATATTAATTAAGTTTCAAACGCTAAAATGAAAATTATGTTTTCAAATGCTTTCAAATGATTGTGTTTTAAAAGTAATATATTCTGTAATTTATTTTTGAATGTTTTCAAATGGATTTTTTATAATTAATTACTTAAGATAGGTGATTGATTAATTCATATAATTAAAGGTTAATTTGTTTTTTTAATCAAGGAGATTTTGTGATTAATTAAGAGTTAATTAATTAAGGAAAGTGAGTAAGGAAGAACTGATTTATGAAGATGATTAAAAGATAATTTTTGTAAAGAATAATTACTTAATCAAAGACTGATTAAGGTTAATTAGTATCATAATTGAGGATAATTAATTAATTAAAGATTTATTTAATGAAAGTGATTAGGGATAGTCACCTATTGTAATTAATTAAGGATAATTAATTAAATGGTAATTAATTAAGGGTTAATTAATTTGTTGATTAATTAATTAAGGGTAATTAATTAAGGGTAATTAAATAATTAAGATTCCCGGATTTTAGCCAAGTTTAGTTTGGTAATTAATCTAATTTCTGAAAATTAAATTGTGTATTAAATTGAGTTTTTCCAAAATAAAATAAAATATTAGCTGTTTATATATATATATATATATTGATTTTTAATAGAAATTTAAACTTGAAAACTCAAAAATAAATATATTGGAAATAAATTGGATTTACAATTTTATTTTTAAGTTAATAAGAATTTGTTTCGAATTATATTAAATATGCATTTTGATTCTAAAATAATATTTTGAATTTAATATAATAAAATTTTCAAAGTCTAATTAAGAATAAAATTATAATATATTTATTCATGTTCAATTAAATTTTAAAACAATTTTTCTTTAAAAGATTATATGAATGATTAATAAAGAAGATGCATTTATTTAAATAAGAAATATGATATAAAGTTATATTTTAAATATTATTTGTAGTGTTTAAAATATATTACATATGTTATAATAGCATAAAGGGTTTAAAACAAATTGTATAAATAAAATAAAATATTTTTTATAAATTGGAATAAAGTAAGTCTAAAAATATAATTTGTAAATAAATTCGAGACAAGGTTTAAACACAAATTTCTTACATATGAACATTTGTAAAGTGGAGATTATAGGAATTAACAAGTGTATGGGTAAATGAACAAGTGGCATTAATCTTTTTTTAAAATGAATTAAAATTTTATATATTGAAGGTTAAAACCAAATTACATTCATTTTCTCATATCTTCAACATCAAACCTGAAAATCAGAAAAAAAAAGAAAAAAATCATCTCAATATCAGAACAAAGCAAAGTTCTAAAACCTGCAAAGATTAAGGTATTACAGTTCAAAAGCAAGATCACCTCAGGGTCAAACAAATACAAACTTGAAACAAAAACAGATCAAAAATCTATTTTCAAAATTCTTCAAGCCTAGACATTATAAAAGCTGAAATCAAAACATGGATAGCAAACAAGCTTCAGGATTCAAATCTAAGTTGCAAATCAATTTACAAGCCTGGGAACAAGAATCAAACATCATGAACAAATTCAGAGCTTAAGCCCAAATCATCGTTTCTAGATCAAGCAACAAAATTCAACATTATAAAATCAGGCCTCTGTTCTTTATCTCTAAAGTGAGCAGACTAATCTTGAATTTGATATACGTTTGGATGAATGTTTGAAGTTTGGTTATGGTGAATGTTGTATGAATAAAAGAATTTTTTTCATATATATATATATATATATATATATATATATATATATATATGTTTGTATACACTTCTCTGTTTATATTTACAGGTCACAAATCCATCAAATAAATTCATATCTTTTTATTTTAACAAATTCAGGATAAGATTCTTGGAAAGAAGATGTTTAAAATAATGTAAAGTAACTTTTAAAAATAATGTTAAGTAAAAATATTAAGTGAATATTTGTGAAAATATTGATTTACATTAAATCATTATAAATCAACAAAATCAAACATTTCAAATTTACAATCTACAGATCATGTTCGTATTACAAAATTATGATTTTAGGTGAAGGCCTCATAATTTTTAAGTTTATAATGGTTGAGAACTGTTGGGTCGAACGGAAATGAAGTTTCAGTCAAATAATGGTGATCGCGGAGGCTAGGCGCTTCGAGGTTGTGATAGAGGAGTATTGTAGGCCGGAGATCATGAGAAGAATGGCCAAAAAATTTATGATTTGCCGTGGTTGCCGTGCACGATCGAAATAGGGATTGTACCCAGATATGGTCGATGAGTTTTGAGGGGATAATTTTCCGTCAACGATGGATTAGGAGCGATCGCACCTGGGGGAAGTATCGCGTGGGGCGGTGATGAAGTTGAATTCATGGTGGCGAGGCGTAAGATGGTCGTGATCAATGGCGGTAGGGGAATTTGTTGATCGAGCTTTGTTCCAGTTTTCCTTCGGTAGCTCGATTTTGTTTTCGTTTGAAATTGATGGACTTGGGGAGGGGCAGGTAGTCAGTAGAGATGGTCGTCGACTAGAGGAGGGACGCAGTGTTGATCAACGGTTGTCGGAGCAACTGTGCATATGCACAGTGCACGTTGATGTGCCTGGTTTTGTTTCGAATTAGGAAGACGATGTTCCCTCGATTTCGATCTCGGGTAGAGACTTGTGTGACTCGAAGCAAGTAAAGTCATGAGTTAACCCATAGTGGAGCTCGAGTAAGTTAGTATTTGACTCGGGTTATTGATATTGCGGTAGGATTTTTAAATTTTTAAGTAAATATTTAACAAGTTTTAAAAATTATAAATGTTTAAATGAGTTTTTAACAAACATAGGAGGGTGAACAAAGTTTAAAAAGTAACGGTAAATATAATCAAGTTTCACAATATATTAATTATGTTTTAAAAGCTAAAATTAAAATTATGTTTTCAAATGCTTTCAAATGAATGGATTTTAAAAGTACTATATTATGTAAATTATTTTTAAATGTTTTCAAATGAATTTTTTTACAATTAATTTCTTAAGATAGGTGATTAATTAATCAATATAATTAAAGGTTAATTTGTTTTATTAATCAAGGTGATTTTGTGATTAATTAATAGTTAATTAATTAAGGAATGTGGTTAATGAAGAATTGATTTATGAAGATGATTAAAAGATAATTATTTTAAAGGATAATTACTTAATCAAAGATTGATTAAGGTTAATTAATTTAATAATTGACGATAATTAATTAATTAAAGATTTATTTAATGAAAGTGATTAGGGATAATCACCTATTGTAGTTAATTAAAGATAATTAATTAAATGGTAATTAATTGAGGGTTAATTTATTTATTTATTAATTAATCGAGGGTAATTAATTAAGGGTAACTAAATAATTAAGATTAATTCTTTAATGATTAAAAGTTGATTGATTTATTGATTAAGATTGATTAATTATTAAAATAAGGTTGATTAATTCATTAATTAAGGTTAATTAATAAATAATTAAGGGATAATTAATTAACATAAATTGTAATTAATTAATGTTAATCAACCAGGATTAGTGATTAATCTGGTTTAAATTAATCAGGTAACTAATTGAACTTAATTATGAATGTTTGGATTGTACTAAATGCCTTGTATTGTTTGATATCCCATATGTGTGACGCTTTGTGATATGAATTGTGTTGATTCGAGCTGTGCTGAATGTAATTTATTTATCTGTGATGAATTTATATTATTATTTGTGAATCTGTGAATGAAGATAAGCGTTATAGGATTATACCGCTTATCGATATTGTTGTGCTTGAATATGTAATAATTGATGATGTGGCACTATTGTGTAAAACCCCTGGACTACAGTATACACACACAAATATGGATTTCATGAGGAAATCGGAGTTAAGTCACAAATCTTGTGATGCCCCACCTCTATACCCACACTAGCCAAGAACACTACGGGGTAATGCCGTTAACAACGCGGAGAATAAGGCCGTTGAGGAGCGACCATCCGCGTAATTTCTTTGTGCGAGCAACGATATGTCAATTAGTACAACATGCATTTTGTGACGCCCCACCTCTATACCCACGCTAGCCAAAAACACTACGGAGTAATGCTGTCAACTAGCACGGAGAATAAAGCTGTTGAGGAGCCCGTGTAATATCTTTGTGCGAGCACTGATATGTCAGATAGTAGAGCATATTTCATTTAAGGAGGAAATCCGACATACCGATACAAACTCAAAGCTATCACACTGTGGCTATATATAATCTTCGGAAACAAATGGAGAAATAAACATAACACAAAACAGTCACAGACATCCATATCACAAAGGCGGAAAAAGATATGATATATAACACATAAAAGTGTACATCAGAGTAGTGGTCTGAAAGATCCACAATAACTCAAAAGAATAGCAACATGTGCTATACGAAAGAATAAGTATACATCATAGAGTCTATATCTCAACTGTATACATCCGAAAACTACTAATCTAAGTAGTTAGCCAAAAGTCAGAGTAATAGATCCCTGGAGAGAAGTCAAGCAGAAGCACCTGTAACATCTCGGTTTGACCCGAGTATTATTTCATAAGAAAATAATAAACAGACCAGTCTAGCTATAAATATCAGACGACATGATATAGAATAAGAGATATGGCATAAACATATAATATCCATAATGGCGTACTACTATAAGTATGTAAATGACAATCAACAAAAGATTAATCAATATCACAAGAATCTTCTCAAAGATCCAAAAGGGGTATCATACCCAAAACTTGTATTCACAACAAGTCAATGACACACGAGTTCACCAATACACAAAAATTGATAAATCATATCAATGAAAATCACTAAAATTGGTGAAGCATAAATTCCAGAATTCAACACACGAAATCCAGAAATCATAAAAAGGGGGAGGACTATCACACGAACGGGAGCATGAAAACTCACCAACATATGTATCACACGAACGAGACACTATCTCATGGTAGCTAGCCATTAATTTTTGACACAGGAACGACCCTGTAACGCCCCACCCCATGACCCACCTTAGTAAAGAGAATTAACGAGTAATTCTGTCTACTAAAGCGGAGAATAGGGTTGGTTAAGGGCGACCATCTATAACTTTGTCTTAAACATCTATTAAATACGTCGATAAATGCAATATAAATTTTCTTTTCTATCTCAATGGATCGACATACACAGTAAATGTTTAATCCAAAACTATAGGTGGTTGACGGATCTATCAGAACAAAATACAATAACTAAATGTAAAGCACATCACAGAACAGTAATCGACATCATATATATACATATACACTGATACATGTTTAGTACAATACAATATGAATACAATAAAGGTGGTACTCGACCACACCATATACATCAAATCAAATGTAAAAATATCAGAGTATGCGGAGGAAATAAACTACTCAAGCGAAAGAAGAGATGATATCCAACACCAACTTCAAGCTAAGTCCAATAGATGATACCTGAAACAACTCGGTCTGACCCGAGTATAAATACACGGGTCAGTCTAGCTACACAAATCAGGCAATATCGATAATATGAAGCAGAATGGATATAGTGATACTTCTTCTCGAATAAGGAGAAGGATTAGATAACTCATAGCTCAATACTTAAGTAACAAACGCTACCTAGTGACAAAATACCTCGAAGGAGGTAACTCAAACTCAATACTCAAATAAAACACAAGTGCCTCATATCATTAGTGATAACCCATAATGAACTCAAATCAACTCATATAAAACTCAAGAAAAACTCAAATGGTTCGATGAACCATTACTCCAAAAGGGAGAAAACTCATCTCAATCACAAATAGAAGTCATGAAAGCAACACAAGACAACTCCATAAGAATGTGAGATCTCAAACTCATAAGTAGGCCAAGACGGCTAAATCTCACACATACATCTCAATCATAAAAACTCATGGAACTCGATACGAATTCAAACTCAATAAAGAATACGATGCATGTTCAAAACTCATAAAATCTTAACATTAATGCGCCAAAAACAATGAATTCAAAACATAGAAAACACGGATTGGCCATATCCCTGAATACAATGCCGAAGCAATGCTGCACGTGCTAAACTCGGACGGCCGAAGCCTTAGACAAGGTCGCTGACACCTTCCAAAGCAGTTCGTCCTCATGATAAGGTCGCCGACACCTTTCCAAAGCAGTTCGTCCTCACGACAAGGTCGCTGACACCTTTCCAAAGCAGTTCGTCCTCACGACAAGGTCGCTGACACCTTTCCAAAGCAGTTCGTCCTCATGACAAGGTCGCTGACACCTTTTCAAGCCATTTTGTCATCCCTAACAAGGTCGCTAACACCTCCAAAGCAGTTCATCCTCATGACAAGGTCGCCAACACCTCTCAAAGCAGTTCTGTTAGGTAACATCGTGAATGTGTCACAAACTCACGGATAGGAACCCGAAAAGTGTTAACGTGTGTCCCATACCACACATTCGCACTTTGCTGTTTACTAGCCGTTAGTTGATGCCACACTAAAAACATTATAAAACTCAGAAAATTATATCTCGCCTAATCTCATTGGCAAGTGATAAAGAGATACCATACTTGTCTCATCTCATCGACAAGTGAAAAACATTATGATGGTTTCTCATAAACCATAAACCTCAAAATATGAAATCATAAACTCAAGACTTGCCTTATGTCATTGGCAAGTAAATAAAACATCGTGATGGTTCTCATCGATCAAACCCCTACATAGGAGATCTCAAACATAATACTTGCCACATATTGGCCATCTTAAATAATTCCAATAAATAGGAATTATAAAACTCAAAATATGCCATAAAATGGCAAAACATCTCAGAATTATTAAGCTCAAATAGCTTCGATCGTACAAGTCCGGAATTAACCGAAATAGTAAACGCACATGTCCCATACCACGTGTTTTACTAAATCATTTAATTCTCTTTCTTATACGCTCGAATAGTACAAAAGTGTGTGTTTTATATTTAAAATAGTTTACTAGAGAAAATAAGCTTTTAAAATTTTTTGCCGAAAAGATTAATAAAACCCATATTTGAAATTCTTTTATTATAGGGAATAAATAGGTTTTTTTTATATTAGAAAAATAATTTTAAAATACTATATCATAATAATTTGAAATGTCAATTTATTTCAAAAATTACTTCAAAAATTGTTTAGTGAAAACTGTATACGAAAACAATGAAAAACAAGAAAGATAACTCAAGACCGATAACTTGAGTTCAATACGAATTCAATTCAAATTTAATTAAAAATCAATCCGAATTCTATTTAATTTTGAATTTCAAAATTTTCAAATATAGCTAACCTATAGATAGGCATCATAACTCTCAAAAATCTCAAAAACATCATCAAAACCGGAAAAGAATAAGAGTAAAAATGAGCTAATACAATTCTAAGGTCAATGTTAGTTGTTGTTGTCATCTTGTTCTCAGGACAACAACTTATAACCATAATTTCAACCAAGAAAACTTCAAAATTCTACAAAACATAATGGAAAAATCTTGTAGTACATAATTTAAGCTTTCCAAAATATGTAAAATTATCAAAATCGGATAAGAAACGAAGAAGTTATGACCAATTTTGGTTCAGCCTTAAGCACAGAGCAAATATTGCTTTTGCTCTCGGGACAACAGTAGAAAAATTGAATTTTGACATAGCAAACCTCAAAATTGCAGAAAACACAATACATGAAATTGTAGAATATAATTTGTGCTTTCTGAAACATCTAAAATTATGAAAATCGGATCAAAAACGAAGAAGTTATGGCCAATTTAGTTTCAGGCTTAAGAACAGAGCAAATATTGCTTTTGCTCTCGGGACAACAGTAGAAAAATTGGATTTTGACACAGAAAACTTATAAATTACTGAAAACACAACACATGAAAGTTGTTTCTTATAAATATTTATTCCAACTGGAAAAAGTCTCACTCAATTCTGATTTGTCATTCAACAGTTACGGTAATTTTAAGATCAGGTTTAAACAAAAAATTGCACAGAGCAGAGCTGTGTACATCAGTTTCAAACTAAATTTCGACCCTATAGATCATAGAATTTGAAGAAACTTACAACAAGAAAGTTGTTCCTTTATGTCTTACATTTCTAACAAAAATAAGTATACATAATTTGGGTTTATGGCTTAAAAGTTATGGCCATTTTACTGTCAGATATCAACTCAGGAAATTTCAAATGGTTGTGCTATAACATCAGTTTCAAACTTAATTTCGACCTTTTTAAACATAGAATTTCAAAAAATGGTTCAAATAGAACTTATAGCTTATTTAAATATCTTTCTATCACAAAAAAAATGAACGAATTCGGATCATTCTACACTGAGATATTGCTGTATTACTGTAGCAATGTTCATAAAAATAATAATTCAGCAACCACTTTGCAAATTTCAACAATTCAATCAAATTACTCAAACCATTCAACTATTTATTGATATATATCACTTAATTCAAAGAACTAATACTTTATAGAGATAGATATGTGAGTTTGTGTAACAGCCCTAGTTTTAGCTATTTATTTTATTTTAATTATTTAACTTTGAAATATATTTTATATAAATTGTGTTTATCAAAATAGTTAATTATTTTATTTGGAGATATATTTTATAAAATTTGTATATGTCAATAAAATTAAATAATAACTGTGAAAATTTAAGCTATTTTTGAACTGTTAAATTTCGCGTTTAAAGGACGCGTCAATTATAGGGTATAAGTGACGTAATAAAACGTGTGTTTTTAAAATGTTATTTTTATGAAATTTTTGATGTTTTGGACTGCGTCTGTTTAGCGTAGTGTAAAAAATCATGTTTTCGTAAAATTTTGGAGAAAAATATCAGTCAGAGATTTTATAACAAACGTTACGTTGCATTAACTGACAGTCTGATTTTAAATAAATTTGTATACGTTTTTCTAAGCTTTGCATAAATTCTTGCCATTCCATTTATTGTTTTCAAACTAAAATCAAATAAATAAAATGAAGTAAAAACTTAACATGGAAGTAACGTGTGAGACAAAAATCCAAGGAGAAATTTGTGCATGCCTAAATTGATACGATACATATCAACTCTTTCGTTCATCCTCTGATGTATACTTACCTTTATTTCTCCCCATATCAACGTATGCCTTAATTAAACCTTTTGTAAATCAAAACTGAATTGAATATGAGTTTGCCTTTCCTTTTCTCAGAAATAAAATCATGCATTGATAACTTCCCTTGTTTATTTCTTCAATCACGTTTAAGCATTTATTCAAAGAGAAAACTGAAGCAAATCTCTCGGCCTTCCAGTAAATTCAAAAACTTATAATTTTTGCAAACTGAACTAAAAAAAAAAGAACATAAAGTTACGTACAAACTTTATATCCAGGCTTATATCACGCAACTTTTCATTTTGTACTTTTCTTTTTAAAAAGTTTTGCATTAAGTGTGGCCAGTTTGTTTATTAAATCAAACATAGGAGAATCAAAGCATGCTGAAATCACGCATGCATATTTACATATTTTCAAACTTTATATGTTGTGTAACTGCCTAAATCTTATATCACGTAAACATATTTATAACTTTTGTAACTGAAAGCTTTAAATCTCTACAGCTTCCTCTTTTTCCCCTGTGTTTTTGCCTATGATCTAGTATGGTATCTGCGAACGTCCAAATACATTTGTAAACATATTTAATACAAATCAAAATTTATGTAAATATAAATGAATCATCACACACTTATTCATATTTACATATATATATATAAAACTGATACTTTAAACCATTTAAGCTGCTTGCCCTTTTCTCCCCATTTGTCCATTTGATTCCGCCTCAAACAAATCCTTTTATCTGCAAATCATCAATCTAAAATCACGCCTACATTAAATAGTATAAGATTTTGAAATTTAAGCTTCTCATAAAAATTTCAGTTATCGCATGCATTAAATCTAGATTTCAATTGGCAGTTTTAAATCACGCATTCATACTTAACCTTGCCTATCTTTTCAACTGCTCAATTCCCATGTATATCTCTCTATTTCACCTTTATTGTGCAATAAATAAATAAATAAATAAATAAAATTTTCCGTTCCTAATCACACATATAATTCAAGCAAAGTATCCTGGAAGGAAATTACACAGTCCATATTCATCAAATCTGGAAATTTATAAGGCACACATGCTTTTGAAAAAAAAAATTCTTATAACGTGCAAACATTTATATTTGGAAGATATATCACGCATGCATTAAAACTGGAAATGAATCACGCAACCTACAGTTAAAACAAATCTATATGTATTTGCTTGAATCACTAGTTGTATCAGCACCTCTGCCGTTTCTTAAGACCAAGGGAATATTGCATTGTATCACTATTTGCCGTTTGTTTGCCTATAAATCAATGTATAAACTAAATCACGTATAAGCATTTATCATATAGAAACTGATGTTTTCATTCCCATTTATCTCTCCTTTAATTCATACGAAGATTTAAAGCAAATATTTACCAAATCAATGCTTGAAATGTGAACGTATTCCCTGACATCTTGTATAATTGATAACTATTGATTTATCTCCTCTGATTTAGCTCGTCAGTTATATTCAAAGCCCTATATATTTATCTCATTGCTTTAATCACGTGAGTAAACAATTAACATAAGAAACTGATGCATTCAATCAATTGTGTATAACTGGCAGCAGATTTGATTTCTCTTCCTCTTAATATTGAAACCTTTATTTCTTTGAAACTGAAAGGAGAAATCACGCATATATGCAAAACGTTCAGATTTCAAAGCAATGCTCCGTTTCTATTCTTGCCATTTTCCCCATAAATCTCTGCAACTACTTCAAAGCATGTTTGCTTTAACCATGCAACTGTTTAATTGGAACATATTGTGAAATCAAAATATATTCATAATGAGCAGTTTAAAATCACACATATCATCTGGAAAGAAAAAAATATAAATCAAGCACCCTTCAAATGCGCATCAGTTCAAATTTATGTGCCTTGCCGTTTTATCATTTAATCACACATCACATAAATTTGAAGTTATAACAATGTATACCTGCCAAGATACCAGTTCTCTGGTATGAGCTCAAATCACGCAGGAAATTAATCTGGCATTAAATTATCATCAAGCTTTATACGTTGTGAAACTCTTGGCTTCCCCTGTATATTTCGAAGATTTATCCTTTTGCAAACTGATCAGTAAATCACGCTCATAACGTTCTAACAGAGGAGTGGTAGGAGAGATCAACGCTTACATTAATACTCGTACGTTTCATATCTGACTATTTCGCAAAATCCATCTATATATACTTTGCTTTATCTTCTTTAGTTTCATTCTCTCTTGTCTGTTCTTCTCGGGCTCGAACTCTTATCAGGTAAATGGTCTATGTCATTTTCTTTTCTTTGTTCAGATATTTCCTCTTCCTCGAAAATTTTGTTTTATCTCTGCCTTGCTCGGCCACACTACCATTTATCCACTTTGTTTTCTCTAAGAATCTTATCATATGCCTTGAACAACATATGGATCTGGGTTTATAGAGTTTTCTTTTTTTTTTCTTTTTTTTTTGTATACATAATTAAGTCAGAGGTACTAACTTTATAGAACTGAGAGGTTACTTTGAAAAAAATTTTTACATATGTAAAACCAAGTTCTATCAAACATCTCATTAACCTGAGTTTTCTTTTGATTTCAAAATCATGGGTTCGACTAGGGGTATAATAAGGAATTTGCTCATTTTTCTCCTTTCAGACAAACTGTATTTGTAAACTTAGACCAGGTTTGGGTTCTAGTTTGGGTAAGTCATTGCAAAAGAGGATAGAAGAAGAAAAGAGCATAGAGGCATATATGAGTGAATTAAGAAAAACGTAGTTGAGTGGTAGTCTGCATTTATAAAATTCATAGGCTGTGCATATCTGTGTATCACACGGTGCACGAATGGATCAGTAAAAACTTGCTTTGGATATGATGACCAAGCCTTGTGAGTGAATTCATCTAACCTGAGTGTTTAGTAAAAGGCTGGAGTTTGGGGATGCTAGTAATAGTTGAAGATAGGATGAGGTGTGTCTGTACAGTTTTTAAGCCTGGAAAGTTTAGATTGAAGATGGATGAAGTCATAAAGCAATGATGCAAATTAAGTTTAAAATGTAAGATAGTAGCTGGATTTGAAAAAGTGACTCTAAGTTTGAGGAAAATTTAAGCAACAACATTTTCATAATACATAGGACTGCAAGTGTGCACGTGTATGCGTATTCAACATTTTGCCGTTTTTGTTTTAGGAAATTTTGTCGTAATTTTTGTGTTAGCACGGTTCACGTTTGGGTATATTTAGGTCACATTATACGGTGGAGTGGTCGAGCAAGTCAAAACAATTTCCGTTCTATTTTAATCCTTTCTTGACCATACATTCTAAAGTCGCGTTTCAAAATATTTGAATTTGTTCTAGATTTGAATCTAGGCGACATCAGAAGAAATTTGATCGTTATTTTCTGTCGGTCTTTACCGGTGAATCGTCGTTTTGAATTCAAATTTTCTGCAACTTTCAAGTGAGTATTTCTCACCAGACATACGTATTTATATTTCGTAAATTATTGCAAGTGTATGTGTAAAATTTTATGTCACTATTATCTGTCTGTAGTGTAATATAAAATGATGAACCCCATTTAAATTGACACCTCATCAGTTATTATCTGTTGTATTATATCTGCAGTTATATTATGTTATTGTTTATTTACTGCTTAAATCACACTGCAAGTTCCCTGTTATACGTAGATTGTTATGGGCTGAAATGATAGGCCTAAATGATTATTATTGTTAAATTATGCTGTTAACTGTTAAACTGTTAAACTTGGGATTGCGGGTTTGAAATGATAGGACCCGGGATATTTGTAAACTACGGATTGAAATGATATAAATCCGTACCACTTGACCTAGGCTAGAAAACTATATACAGGCCCGTGGTCCTTATAATATTTTCTGAAATATTTAAAATTATTTTGGAAGTTAAATATTTGATTTATATCTTTAAAGGAATTTATATTGATTTTTAATAAGTTATAAATAAAGAAATAAATAAATATTTGAATAAATTTATGGAATATAACTTATTTGGTAAATCGGGATTTTGAAAGAATAAGATTTCAGTTAATAAATGAATAAATAAATAGGTTATATTTGGAAATATTTATCAAGTTAAACAATCTATTACAGCATTTAAATGCTGTCTTTTGAAATTTGACTAGTTTTACCCATAACTTTAGGTAGCATTTCCTAAGTGCTATGGAATCTAGAATTTGATTGCTCTAAAATTTATGGAATTTGATAAATTTTATTTTACCTTAAGTTTTGGAAAAACTTAAGACATAATATTTATAACTGTATTTTCCTAAATAAATTAAAGATAAATATTCTGGTATTAAGTAAATTTTGGGAAAAATTTAATGGTTAAAATTTGGAGTTTTATTTATGGAAATTATGGGAATATTCAAGACTAAAAATATAAAACATTGATTTGTGAAAGAATAAAACCCAAACTAAGTTTTGAATAGTAAATACTCCAATTGGATATATATAAAAATTGAAATGGTTTTGGGAACATAAAGGGATATTTAAATTATGGTTAAACTTTAAATAAAGAAATATATTTGTGAAGCTATGTAAATTATCTTCTTTACAAAGTAACCATAAAGTTAACCCATTTATATATATACCGTTGAATGTCCAAACCATTGTGTTTGGGAGTTATGGATTTAAGTAAAGTTTCCAAAACATTATCCTTTGAAGATATAATTCAAATATTTGGTCTCCAGATATTATAAACAGTATGGTTTTGGAAAGAATTATATTTGAATATAACGATATCCTATTGTTTTGGGTTTTAAAATGATATCGTATCTATAGTTTTGAAATGGAAATGTTTATTCTGATTTAAAGTATAAACTGTTTTTAAATAACCACGGGTTATAATAACGAAGGGTTGGCAAAGAGACCGGGATCGGTTATGGACATACTCTCTGTCGATACCGAAAACCACTTTGACTAACCGTGTACGCGGTGGAGATTCCAGAATGAAGTAGGATGGTGGTGACGGTTTCTTGAAAGGTAATACGTGGACCCGACTCCCGTGAGTTGGCTTAAGGTGGCTAAAACAGGAGCGATTGACGGATTAATGAGGTAGCTCCTCTGATCGAACGCACTTCTTCGTATACCATTCTATTGCTTATGTGATTGTTTGGGTGCACCCTTGATTTGGGAGTGTTGTTCGAGGTGGGCGGTTGCTGCGGCTTCGCGTTACCATCGGTCCGGAAGCGTAATTGGTATATCTACCCTGGCATTGCCTAGTTGTGCCGTGTCACCTACCATATCGAGCCTTGTACGAGTTTGGATTTCTCCCGTAGCCCGTGTGGTATCCTCTGGTGGCTTCCCGATCAGGAGGGGCTATGATATTGGATGGACTACTGGGACTATTACGTGTTAAGGGCTATATGGGTAACCCCTTAATGCTAAGAAAAAAGTATGTTTATTTTATAAATAGACACTATTATAATAGCGCAATATATTACATAGTAAATAGTTTGACGGATCCTTAGAGGATGGGCGGTCCCAAGCATCCTTTAAGTTACTTGCTCTATATTACAGTACACTTGATTTAGCTTACATCATATAAGTATGTATGTCCTGACTCGAGTGTTTGTTTTATTTTACGCTCGGGTCAGCCTGAGTTGCAGCTTCAGTTTCTTCTCCGTAGCTAGGACACTCAATAGATCATTCGTGCTATTGGAAGTTGTTTCAGCCTTTATCCTTTCTGGAATTCAAGACTTTGAAGACTCTCTATCTGTGTATGTTAAAATTTGTATTGAGGATTATAGACAATGTAAGTTCTGTTTTGTTAAAGATGTATCAGTGGCTTCATGAACCACTAAATTTTAATTTCCGCTGCGAGATTCTGATATCTGTGTATGTGATTCTGTGATTTATTTACTGTATATTCTGAGTTTGCTAAATTTATTCTACAACGCAGTATTTTGAACAATTCAAGTCCGACATGTGTGTCTGCCACTGCACTCGGTGCAACATGATAGGGGGTTCTCGCTTCCTGGTTTGGGTAGCGAACGGTTGACTCTTACTCCTACATGTCCTCGTGGAGGTTGGTGGTGCAGTCGAGAGGCTGGCCGTAAAGGCAGAACACAGGTACCAATGTATGCTACGGTGGGCGTTACCCCACTGGCGCGGCCCGTTACATTTGGTATCAGAGCTTTGGCTCTAGGCAAACTTAGAATGTATGGTAAATTGATTTATAGAATCACCTTCATTCGAGCTTGAACCTCTTCCTTTTCGAATTTGGAACATTCCCTGTGGTTCCAAAGTTCATCCGTGTCCCTCACTTTCATCTACTTTAGATTCTGGAGTGTCCCATAACTCCACTTCGGATGATCTTTATAGTAAATTGGCGGTCTCGCCATTATTCTAATAAAGGGGCGAAACTCCTTTACCATTAACATTGATTCACCAGAGATTTATATTTATCCTCGGTTTATATGCCAGTATCTTTGGTTATTCCGAACTCTATCTCTTCGGATCAAATATAGATTTACCCAATCATATCGATCCGACTCTTCAAGTCACGGTTGACCAGGTCAAGGTTGTCCGCGATTTATATAGACTTACCCAGTTCCTTATTCTGTTATTTAATCATCGGACCTTCTGATTTTAACTAGCTTGGATTCTATTTGATTTGAGTTCATCAAATTTGAATTTCTATCCTTGTTTTGGAAATAGACATGTCTTGAAAAATGGATAATTATGATTAAGATGTATTTTAATATCACTAAAATTTGATAATTGAGAATTTGGTTTTCAAATGGAAATTTCAAGTGTAACTTATTAAAGGAATATCTTAATTATAAAATAGGTATTTTAAATAAAGTGTTAGGTTATTGCTAAATCAAGAGTTAAGTAGAATAATGAATTGATTGGAAAATACTATTATATCTACCGTAACATATTATAAGTGCTGCTGTTTTTAAAAATAAAATGTTTTGAAAATTTTATAATTGAATAAATGAACCTTAAAATATTTCAACTTTGAAATGAGTATTATTTGGCATTGAATTTAAAAGGTATAAATGAAGATTATTTTAAAAAGTGCTATGATTTTTGTAATATGATTTCCAGATGATGATATCTATAAATTTTAACGACCTTCAAAGTATTATAATCTCAAAAGCATTATGATTTCAAATTTATTATCTTATTTTGTTTATGAACTATTTTTAAGTGTCCTTGGTTTCCCTATCTGCTACAGAATGGGGAGGCGATTGCTTCTACCAGCCTATTTAGGAATCTTTCAATATTCTTTGAAACCTTTGTTACTCATCGAGACCTAAGCACCGTTTATCACCCATGGACTGACGGTCAAACTGAAGAGTAGAACCGATTCTGGAGGATCTTCTTCGTGTTTCAAATCCGGAACTATTCGTTTAAGATTCTTGTTTGTCTAGCTTATCCTCTTTTGATTCTTTTCCTTTCGTTCCTTTTCGAGGACGAAAAGTTTTTAAGTGGGGGAGAGTGTAACAGCCCTAGTTTTAGCTATTTATTTTATTTTAATTATTTAACTTTGAAATATATTTTATATAAATTGTGTTTATCAAAATAGTTAATTATTTTATTTGGAGATATATTTTATAAAATTTGTATATGTCAATAAAATTAAATAATAACTGTGAAAATTTAAGCTATTTTTGAACTGTTAAATTTCGCGTTTAAAGGACGCGTCAATTATAGGGTATAAGTGACGTAATAAAACGTGTGTTTTTAAAATGTTATTTTTATGAAATTTTTGATGTTTTGGACTGCGTCTGTTTAGCGTAGTGTAAAAATCATGTTTTCGTAAAATTTTGGAGAAAAATATCAGTCAGAGATTTTATAACAAACGTTACGTTGCATTAACTGACAGTCTGATTTTAAATAAATTTGTATACGTTTTTCTAAGCTTTGCATAAATTCTTGCCATTCCATTTATTGTTTTCAAACTAAAATCAAATAAATAAAATGAAGTAAAAACTTAACATGGAAGTAACGTGTGAGACAAAAATCCAAGGAGAAATTTGTGCATGCCTAAATTGATACGATACATATCAACTCTTTCGTTCATCCTCTGATGTATACTTACCTTTATTTCTCCCCATATCAACGTATGCCTTAATTAAACCTTTTGTAAATCAAAACTGAATTGAATATGAGTTTGCCTTTCCTTTTCTCAGAAATAAAATCATGCATTGATAACTTCCCTTGTTTATTTCTTCAATCACGTTTAAGCATTTATTCAAAGAGAAAACTGAAGCAAATCTCTCGGCCTTCCAGTAAATTCAAAAACTTATAATTTTTGCAAACTGAACTAAAAAAAAAAGAACATAAAGTTACGTACAAACTTTATATCCAGGCTTATATCACGCAACTTTTCATTTTGTACTTTTCTTTTTAAAAAGTTTTGCATTAAGTGTGGCCAGTTTGTTTATTAAATCAAACATAGGAGAATCAAAGCATGCTGAAATCACGCATGCATATTTACATATTTTCAAACTTTATATGTTGTGTAACTGCCTAAATCTTATATCACGTAAACATATTTATAACTTTTGTAACTGAAAGCTTTAAATCTCTACAGCTTCCTCTTTTTCCCCTGTGTTTTTGCCTATGATCTAGTATGGTATCTGCGAACGTCCAAATACATTTGTAAACATATTTAATACAAATCAAAATTTATGTAAATATAAATGAATCATCACACACTTATTCATATTTACATATATATATATAAAACTGATACTTTAAACCATTTAAGCTGCTTGCCCTTTTCTCCCCATTTGTCCATTTGATTCCGCCTCAAACAAATCCTTTTATCTGCAAATCATCAATCTAAAATCACGCCTACATTAAATAGTATAAGATTTTGAAATCAAAGCTTCTCATAAAAATTTCAGTTATCGCATGCATTAAATCTAGATTTCAATTGGCAGTTTTAAATCACGCATTCATACTTAACCTTGCCTATCTTTTCAACTGCTCAATTCCCATGTATATCTCTCTATTTCACCTTTATTGTGCAATAAATAAATAAATAAATAAATAAAATTTTCCGTTCCTAATCACACATATAATTCAAGCAAAGTATCCTGGAAGGAAATTACACAGTCCATATTCATCAAATCTGGAAATTTATAAGGCACACATGCTTTTGAAAAAAAAATTCTTATAACGTGCAAACATTTATATTTGGAAGATATATCACGCATGCATTAAAACTGGAAATGAATCACGCAACCTACAGTTAAAACAAATCTATATGTATTTGCTTGAATCACTAGTTGTATCAGCACCTCTGCCGTTTCTTAAGACCAAGGGAATATTGCATTGTATCACTATTTGCCGTTTGTTTGCCTATAAATCAATGTATAAACTAAATCACGTATAAGCATTTATCATATAGAAACTGATGTTTTCATTCCCATTTATCTCTCCTTTAATTCATACGAAGATTTAAAGCAAATATTTACCAAATCAATGCTTGAAATGTGAACGTATTCCCTGACATCTTGTATAATTGATAACTATTGATTTATCTCCTCTGATTTAGCTCGTCAGTTATATTCAAAGCCCTATATATTTATCTCATTGCTTTAATCACGTGAGTAAACAATTAACATAAGAAACTGATGCATTCAATCAATTGTGTATAACTGGCAGCAGATTTGATTTCTCTTCCTCTTAATATTGAAACCTTTATTTCTTTGAAACTGAAAGGAGAAATCACGCATATATGCAAAACGTTCAGATTTCAAAGCAATGCTCCGTTTCTATTCTTGCCATTTTCCCCATAAATCTCTGCAACTACTTCAAAGCATGTTTGCTTTAACCATGCAACTGTTTAATTGGAACATATTGTGAAATCAAAATATATTCATAATGAGCAGTTTAAAATCACACATATCATCTGGAAAGAAAAAAATATAAATCAAGCACCCTTCAAATGCGCATCAGTTCAAATTTATGTGCCTTGCCGTTTTATCATTTAATCACACATCACATAAATTTGAAGTTATAACAATGTATACCTGCCAAGATACCAGTTCTCTGGTATGAGCTCAAATCACGCAGGAAATTAATCTGGCATTAAATTATCATCAAGCTTTATACGTTGTGAAACTCTTGGCTTCCCCTGTATATTTCGAAGATTTATCCTTTTGCAAACTGATCAGTAAATCACGCTCATAACGTTCTAACAGAGGAGTGGTAGGAGAGATCAACGCTTACATTAATACTCGTACGTTTCATATCTGACTATTTCGCAAAATCCATCTATATATACTTTGCTTTATCTTCTTTAGTTTCATTCTCTCTTGTCTGTTCTTCTCGGGCTCGAACTCTTATCAGGTAAATGGTCTATGTCATTTTCTTTTCTTTGTTCAGATATTTCCTCTTCCTCGAAAATTTTGTTTTATCTCTGCCTTGCTCGGCCACACTACCATTTATCCACTTTGTTTTCTCTAAGAATCTTATCATATGCCTTGAACAACATATGGATCTGGGTTTATAGAGTTTTCTTTTTTTTTTCTTTTTTTTTTGTATACATAATTAAGTCAGAGGTACTAACTTTATAGAACTGAGAGGTTACTTTGAAAAAAATTTTTACATATGTAAAACCAAGTTCTATCAAACATCTCATTAACCTGAGTTTTCTTTTGATTTCAAAATCATGGGTTCGACTAGGGGTATAATAAGGAATTTGCTCATTTTTCTCCTTTCAGACAAACTGTATTTGTAAACTTAGACCAGGTTTGGGTTCTAGTTTGGGTAAGTCATTGCAAAAGAGGATAGAAGAAGAAAAGAGCATAGAGGCATATATGAGTGAATTAAGAAAAACGTAGTTGAGTGGTAGTCTGCATTTATAAAATTCATAGGCTGTGCATATCTGTGTATCACACGGTGCACGAATGGATCAGTAAAAACTTGCTTTGGATATGATGACCAAGCCTTGTGAGTGAATTCATCTAACCTGAGTGTTTAGTAAAAGGCTGGAGTTTGGGGATGCTAGTAATAGTTGAAGATAGGATGAGGTGTGTCTGTACAGTTTTTAAGCCTGGAAAGTTTAGATTGAAGATGGATGAAGTCATAAAGCAATGATGCAAATTAAGTTTAAAATGTAAGATAGTAGCTGGATTTGAAAAAGTGACTCTAAGTTTGAGGAAAATTTAAGCAACAACATTTTCATAATACATAGGACTGCAAGTGTGCACGTGTATGCGTATTCAACATTTTGCCGTTTTTGTTTTAGGAAATTTTGTCGTAATTTTTGTGTTAGCACGGTTCACGTTTGGGTATATTTAGGTCACATTATACGGTGGAGTGGTCGAGCAAGTCAAAACAATTTCCGTTCTATTTTAATCCTTTCTTGACCATACATTCTAAAGTCGCGTTTCAAAATATTTGAATTTGTTCTAGATTTGAATCTAGGCGACATCAGAAGAAATTTGATCGTTATTTTCTGTCGGTCTTTACCGGTGAATCGTCGTTTTGAATTCAAATTTTCTGCAACTTTCAAGTGAGTATTTCTCACCAGACATACGTATTTATATTTCGTAAATTATTGCAAGTGTATGTGTAAAATTTTATGTCACTATTATCTGTCTGTAGTGTAATATAAAATGATGAACCCCATTTAAATTGACACCTCATCAGTTATTATCTGTTGTATTATATCTGCAGTTATATTATGTTATTGTTTATTTACTGCTTAAATCACACTGCAAGTTCCCTGTTATACGTAGATTGTTATGGGCTGAAATGATAGGCCTAAATGATTATTATTGTTAAATTATGCTGTTAACTGTTAAACTGTTAAACTTGGGATTGCGGGTTTGAAATGATAGGACCCGGGATATTTGTAAACTACGGATTGAAATGATATAAATCCGTACCACTTGACCTAGGCTAGAAAACTATATACAGGCCCGTGGTCCTTATAATATTTTCTGAAATATTTAAAATTATTTTGGAAGTTAAATATTTGATTTATATCTTTAAAGGAATTTATATTGATTTTTAATAAGTTATAAATAAAGAAATAAATAAATATTTGAATAAATTTATGGAATATAACTTATTTGGTAAATCGGGATTTTGAAAGAATAAGATTTCAGTTAATAAATGAATAAATAAATAGGTTATATTTGGAAATATTTATCAAGTTAAACAATCTATTACAGCATTTAAATGCTGTCTTTTGAAATTTGACTAGTTTTACCCATAACTTTAGGTAGCATTTCCTAAGTGCTATGGAATCTAGAATTTGATTGCTCTAAAATTTATGGAATTTGATAAATTTTATTTTACCTTAAGTTTTGGAAAAACTTAAGACATAATATTTATAACTGTATTTTCCTAAATAAATTAAAGATAAATATTCTGGTATTAAGTAAATTTTGGGAAAAATTTAATGGTTAAAATTTGGAGTTTTATTTATGGAAATTATGGGAATATTCAAGACTAAAAATATAAAACATTGATTTGTGAAAGAATAAAACCCAAACTAAGTTTTGAATAGTAAATACTCCAATTGGATATATATAAAAATTGAAATGGTTTTGGGAACATAAAGGGATATTTAAATTATGGTTAAACTTTAAATAAAGAAATATATTTGTGAAGCTATGTAAATTATCTTCTTTACAAAGTAACCATAAAGTTAACCCATTTATATATATACCGTTGAATGTCCAAACCATTGTGTTTGGGAGTTATGGATTTAAGTAAAGTTTCCAAAACATTATCCTTTGAAGATATAATTCAAATATTTGGTCTCCAGATATTATAAACAGTATGGTTTTGGAAAGAATTATATTTGAATATAACGATATCCTATTGTTTTGGGTTTTAAAATGATATCGTATCTATAGTTTTGAAATGGAAATGTTTATTCTGATTTAAAGTATAAACTGTTTTTAAATAACCACGGGTTATAATAACGAAGGGTTGGCAAAGAGACCGGGATCGGTTATGGACATACTCTCTGTCGATACCGAAAACCACTTTGACTAACCGTGTACGCGGTGGAGATTCCAGAATGAAGTAGGATGGTGGTGACGGTTTCTTGAAAGGTAATACGTGGACCCGACTCCCGTGAGTTGGCTTAAGGTGGCTAAAACAGGAGCGATTGACGGATTAATGAGGTAGCTCCTCTGATCGAACGCACTTCTTCGTATACCATTCTATTGCTTATGTGATTGTTTGGGTGCACCCTTGATTTGGGAGTGTTGTTCGAGGTGGGCGGTTGCTGCGGCTTCGCGTTACCATCGGTCCGGAAGCGTAATTGGTATATCTACCCTGGCATTGCCTAGTTGTGCCGTGTCACCTACCATATCGAGCCTTGTACGAGTTTGGATTTCTCCCGTAGCCCGTGTGGTATCCTCTGGTGGCTTCCCGATCAGGAGGGGCTATGATATTGGATGGACTACTGGGACTATTACGTGTTAAGGGCTATATGGGTAACCCCTTAATGCTAAGAAAAAAGTATGTTTATTTTATAAATAGACACTATTATAATAGCGCAATATATTACATAGTAAATAGTTTGACGGATCCTTAGAGGATGGGCGGTCCCAAGCATCCTTTAAGTTACTTGCTCTATATTACAGTACACTTGATTTAGCTTACATCATATAAGTATGTATGTCCTGACTCGAGTGTTTGTTTTATTTTACGCTCGGGTCAGCCTGAGTTGCAGCTTCAGTTTCTTCTCCGTAGCTAGGACACTCAATAGATCATTCGTGCTATTGGAAGTTGTTTCAGCCTTTATCCTTTCTGGAATTCAAGACTTTGAAGACTCTCTATCTGTGTATGTTAAAATTTGTATTGAGGATTATAGACAATGTAAGTTCTGTTTTGTTAAAGATGTATCAGTGGCTTCATGAACCACTAAATTTTAATTTCCGCTGCGAGATTCTGATATCTGTGTATGTGATTCTGTGATTTATTTACTGTATATTCTGAGTTTGCTAAATTTATTCTACAACGCAGTATTTTGAACAATTCAAGTCCGACATGTGCGGATGCGAATGGTTGAAAATATTGGGTCGTTACAGTTTGCAACTCACCTTAGAAATTTGAAGAGCAAACCCCATGGAAATTTGAAGAAAGATGGAATCTTGCCATTGATTTTAGCTTCTAGAATATGAAAAAGAAGTTTGTAGAGACATGCAAGTACAAAAACTCAATTTCAAACAATAACTCACAAAAAATCAACAATAGATGAGAGGAATTTGGGTTTTGGCTTTGATTATCTGAAGTAAATTGGCTTTGAATTGATTATTACAGCAAATGATTGACTAAAGTTGGGGATTGTGGTTTTTGTTTTGAAAGAGGAAATGGGTTTATCTTCCTTTTTCTTAGTTTACAGGAAGAAGGAAAAATACAGTACGTTACAGAAATGAGAAGGAGATGTTTCTTCTTTTCTGGTTATGAAATTTAATGGGCTTAGACCCAACAACTAAATTAATTTAGCCTCTAAATGAAATTAACACACCAAAATCACTTATACACTAATATATTTCAAGTTAAAACAATTATATGTAAATATTTTCACTTCTATAAATCACACAACATATTTTATGTTCTAAAATTTATTTTACACCAAAATAAAAGATACTTTTGATTTAAAAATTATTTTCATTAATAAAAATTCTTATTTTAATTAAATAAACAATTTACACAAATATCTATACAAAAACCATTTTCAACTCCAAAAATTACACAAAAATAATTTTCTTGTATAATAAAAGGCAACAAACCATTTTAACATTATTCTTACTTCCAAAAATTATTATTATTATTATTTCCAAAATTTCACCTCTTTTTTTTATAATAAACAACATATGAAATTAAATACTTCATTAAAAATTCAATAAATGCCACATTTGACAATAATTGCTAGAATTATTGCATTTTCTCAAATTATAATCATATATTTCTCATTTCGAATCCATATAATCAAAATAAAGTTTTTTTATCCAATAAATTACCAAATTAATATATTCATTTTCCACCATTTATTACCAACATTATCATATTAATTCCATTTATTCTTTCCAAATTCATTGTTTGTTCAAAATAGACAATTTTTAAGTCTCCAATTTATTTTTTATTTCTCCATTATTAAATTATAACCACTGTTATAATTAAATTTTCAAGTAATCACCAAAACCAAGGTTGTTACAGACTCTCCCCCTTATAAAAATTGCGTCCTCGCAATTCCTAGTGTCGAACTAAAAACAACACGATTTAATTTCATCAAGCAAAGAGAAAAATAGACATGCTCGAAACTCAAACCATTCATACTCTCAACATAGAATGGTAGAGAGAAATAAGGAAAAACACTCATGGTTAATCCAATGGTCCATCATATGCTAATATAGTGATTAGCAAACCATCGAATTTTCCAAGCTACTTAAAAGAATTTCAAAGATATCCCATCTTCGGATCAATACTCAATAAAAAGATCAACAAATAATATATCAAATAAGATAGATTTCTTAAAACTCTACGAATAGAGTCGGGATCAAACTCATTCAAACCCAAACTCTAAGCAACAAAAATGATCATCAACACAATTTTCCGCATAATGATACGGAAAGAACATCTTCACAACCAGGATAGACTCAATAGACAAGGTAGATAAATCACACGAAATGGCTTCTCACAAGGCCACCAAACTCGAACGACCGCGAAAACGCACATTGTTGATAATAGCTCAAAGATAGAATATACTCAAGAACAAGAATATAAGTTCAAATTATCTTTTAATCCAAAATATTTATAATTTTAAATATCAACATCTTTTAAATTTTTAAATCTCAATTTTCAACATCTGAAAATTCCTCAAGCTCTTTATTATATTACTTAGTAAGTAATTTAAAACTCAAAGTTAAAATTCAAATTTCTTCTCTTACTTCAAAATTAATTTCCAAAGAAATTTGTAAATCAATAATAATATTCCTCAAATAAATTAAGGGTTTAAATTCTCTTTACTCTTCTCTTAAAACGTCCAATGTACATAATATAGATTCTAAAATCTCAAAATATATTCTCAATAAAGTATAGCTCAAGAATATTCTCACCTATTCTCATATTTTTAATTTGAAATAAATAAATGGCATTGCCTCTCCATTGAGTCTTTAATAAATAAATATATCTATTGGCTGCCGAGTTGACCGAATGATCAAAACTGCCTCGCCACTCTATTACTCATCTCTAAAATCAATGGCTGCAATTACCATTCAAAAATAAATTTAATATTTAATCTCAAAATATTATTTTCAAAATATAAATCCTTAAAACACAAATCATCATGTCTGATTGCCTCACCATAGCATTTAAGAGATTCCTATCGATAACGTTGATCAGGCGTATCGACCAGAACTCTTAACTACTCGATGGATAACCCAACACTCTCAAATTATTACTATGAAAGAATACTACTCATATAAGTATATTCTCAAAACATTCTTTGATTTTTAAAATATCTCAAAACTCCAATTTCTCTTTTTAAAACTCATGTATATAGCTTCAAAAACTCAAACCAAAGAACATTGAGAGAATGCATGGAGATATTCCTAGAGTACGCGATTCACAAAATCAACAGAAGGAGATGGAGTGTTCGTCAACTCCTATATGAGGACGAGCCACTCTCGGAAATCATCAAGACCAAAGATAAGTAAGATATTCTCCTTGAAGGAAAAGAACCATACAAACCACAAATCATTACTTCAAACAAAGTAATGCTGCAAAGGATAACACCGATTGAATATTCGAAAAGGATAACTTAAAGAAACTGAATGATAAACTCAATCGAACTCGAATAATCTAGAAACTCACCTCATTCCTTAGTGGATATCCTCGTGGAAGGATAATCGAAGAGCTAAGAGCCAGGAATAAGGTTACCTCAACATTCGATTGCCTGATTGGATGTCAAATCCAAATGGACTCACAAAAATCAACAAAGTCACCTTGATTGGAATTCAAGATGTATCATCAACATCTCGATACTCAAGAGTGAATACAGAAACTTTGGAATCATCATTATCATTCCAAAGTGATAGAAATAATGAACCAATCAAATTAGGATGCCTAAATAAATGAAGGATCCTATAACAACCAAAAGGATCGGACTTAACATCAAATAAGTCAATCTATCTCAAATCAAATACATCTCAATATAGTGAGTAATAAACAAATACTCACTAAAGCAGCAACAAATAGAAAACTCGGAATGCTCACAACAAGCCAATCGTTGTGGACCCCTTAATAGGATTCACAACTCTCAAGGGAATGCAACAAGAATGCTTTAAGGAAATCAATCAGCTCCATCGATACGAACTCGACAAAAATAAGAATAAAATAATCCTAAATAAAATTATTTACGATAATATGACATCAAACTCTATTATGGAATACTATGGAATACAATATACATATTCCTAGACATATTCCATCTCAACATATCCTAATACACGAAAAAGAATCAAAGCACGATTCGAAAACAAGCTCGAATAAAGGACAATGATTCACTCGTATTGTACTTCGACGTATCGTGATATACATACTGTTCTATGTTTATTCTACTTTGTTCTGACCACATCTCTGATACCAAACTGTAACACCCCACCCCAAGACCCACCTTAGTAAAGAGAATTAACGAGTAATTCTGTCTACTAAAGCGGAGAATAGGGTTGGTTAAGGGCGACCATCTATAACTTTGTCTTAAACATCTACTGAATACGTCAATATATGCAATATAATTTTTCTTTTCTATCTCAATGGATCGACATACACAGTAAATGTTTAATCCAAAACTATAGGTGGTTGACGGATCTATCAAAAAAAATACAATAACTTAATGTAAAGCACATCACATAACAGTAATCGACATCATATATATACATATACACTGATACATGTTTAGTACAATACAATATGAATACAATAAAGGTGGTACTCGACCACACCATATACATCAAATCAAATGTAAAAATATCAGAGTATGCGGAGGAAATAAACTACTCAAGCGAAAGAAGAGATGATATCCAACACCAACATCAAGCTAAGTCCAATAGATGATACCTGAAACAACTCGGTCTGACCCGAGTATAAATACACGGGTCAGTCTAGCTACACAAATCAGCCAATTTCGATAATATGAAGCAGAATGGATATAGTGATACTTCTTCTCGAATGAGGAGAAGGATAAGATAACTCATAGCTCAATACTTAAGTAACAAACGCTACCTAAGTGACGAAATACCTCGAAGGAGGTAACTCAAACTCAATACTCAAATAAAACACATGTGCCTCATATCATTAGCGATAACCCATAATGAACTCAAATCAACTCATATAAAACTCAAGAAAAACTCAAATGGTTCCATGAGCCATTACTCCAAAAGGGAGAAAAATCATCTCAATCACAAATAGAAGTCATGAAAGCAACACAAGACAACTCCATAAGAATGTGAGATCTCAAACTCATAAGTAGGCCAAGACGGCTAAATCTCACACATACATCTCAATCATAAAAACTCATGGAACTCGATACGAATTCAAACTCAATAAAGAATTCGATGCATGTTCAAAACTCATAAAATCGTAACATTAATGCGCCAAAAACAATGAATTCAAAACATAGAAAACCCAGATTGGCCATATCCCTGAATACAATGCCGAAGCAATGCTGCACGTGCTAAACTCAGACGGCCGAAGCCTTAGACAAGGTCGCTGACACTTTCCAAAGCAGTTCGTCCTCATAACAAGGTCGCTGACACCTTTCCAAAGCAGTTCGTCCTCATGACAAGGTCGCTGACACCTTTCCAAAGCAGTTCGTGCTCATGACAAGGTCGCTGACAACTTTCCAAGCCATTTTGTCATCCCTAACAAGGTCGCTAACACCTCCAAAGCAGTTCGTCCTCATGACAAGGTCGCTGACACCTCTCAAAGCAGTTCTGTTAGGTAAACATCGTGAATGTGTCATAAACTCACGGATAGGAACCCGAAAAGTGTTAACATGTGTCCCATACCACACATTCGCACTTTGCGGTTTACTAGCCGTTAGTTGATGCCACATTAAAAACATCATAAAACTCAAAAAATTATATCTCGCCTAATCTCATTGGCGAGTGATAAAGAGATACCATACTTGTCTCATCTCATCGAAAGTGAAAAACATTATGATGGTTTCTCATAAACCATAAATCTCAAAATATGAAATCATAAACTCAAGACTTGCCTTATGTCATTGGCAAGTAAATAAAACATCGTGATGGTTCTCATCGATCAAACTCCTACATAGGAGATCTCAAACCATAATACTTGCCAAATATTGGCCATCTTAAATAATTCCAATAAATAGGAATTATAAAACTCAAAATATGCCATAATGGAAAAACATCTCAGAATTATTAAACTCAAATAGCTTCGATCGTACAAGTCCGGAATTAACCGAAATAGTAAACGCACATGTCCCATATCACGTGTTTTACTAAATCGTTTAATTCTCTTTCTTATATGTTCGAATAGTACAAAAGTGTGTGTTTTATATTTAAAATAGTTTACTAGAGAAAATAAGCTTTTAAAACTTTTTCCCGAAAAGATTAATAAAACCCATATTTGAAATTCTTTTATTACAGGGAATAAATAGTTTTTTTTTATATTAGAAAAATAATTTTAAAATACTATATCATAATAATTTGAAATGTCAATTTATTTCAAAAATTACTTCAAAAATTGTCTAGTGAAAACTGTACTCGAAAACAATGAAAAACAAGAAAGATAACTCAAGATCGATAACTTGAGTTCAATACGAATTCAATTCAAATTTAATTAAAAATCAATCCGAATTCTATTTAATTTTGAATTTCAAAATTTTCAAATATAGCTAATCTATAGATAGGCATCATAGCTCTCAAAGATATCAAAAACATCATCAAAACCGGAAAAGAATAAGAGTAAAAATGAGCTAATACAATTCTAAGGTCAATGTTAGTTGTTGTTGTCATCTTGTTTTCAGGACAGCAACTTATAACCATAATTTCAACCAAGAAAACTTTAAAATTCTACAAAACACAATGAAAAAATATTGTAGTACATAATTTACGCTTTCCGAAATATGTAAAATTATCAAAATCGGATAAGAAACGAAGAAGTTATGACCAATTTTGTTTCAGCCTTAAGCACAGAGCAAATATTGCTTTTGCTCTCGGGACAACAGTAGAAAAATTGAATTTTGACATAGCAAACCTCTAAATTACAGAAAACACAATACATGAAAGTTGTAGAATATAATTTTTTCTTTCTAAAACATCTAAAATTATGAAAATCGGATCAAAAACAAAGAAGTAATGGCCAATTTAGTTTCAGGCTTAAGCACGGAGCCAATATTGCTTTTGCTCTCGGGACAACAGTAGAAAAATTGGATTTTGACACAGAAAACTTCTAAATTACTGAAAACCCAACACATGAAAGTTGTTCCTTATAAATACTTATTCCAATCGGAAAAAGTCTCACTCAATTCCGATTTGTCATTCAAAAGTTATGGTAATTTTAAGATCAGGTTTCAACAAAAAATTGCAAAGAGCAGAGCTGTGTGCATCAGTTTCAAACTAAATTTCGACCCTATAGATCATAGAATTTGCAGAAACTTACAACATGAAAGTTGTTACTTTATGTCTTAGTTTTCTAACAAAAAGAAGTATACATAATTTGGCTTTATGCTTAAAAGTTATGGCCATTTTACTGTCATATATCAACTCAGGAAATTTCAAATGGTTGTGCTATAACATCAGTTTCAAACTTAATTTAGACCCTTTTAGACATAGAATTTTGAAAAATGATTCAAATAGAACTTATAGCTTATTTAAATATCTTTCTATCACAAAAAAAATGAACGAATTCGGATCATTCTACACTGAGATATTGCTATTTTACTGCAGCAATGTTCATAAAAATAATAATTCAGCAACCACTTTGCAAATTTCAACAATTCAATCAAATTACTCAAACCATTCAACTATTTATTGATATATATCACTTAATTCAAAGAATTAATACTTTATAGAGATAGATATGTGAGTTTGCAACTCACCTTAGAAATTTGAAGAGCAAACCCCATGGAAATTTGAAGAAAGATGGAATCTTGCCATTGATTTTAGCTTCTAGAATATGAAAAAGAAGTTTGTAGAGACATGCAAGTACAAAAAATCAATTACAAACAATAACTCACAAAAAATCAGAACTAGATGAGAGGAATTTGGGTTTTGGCTTTGATTACCTGAAGTAAATTGGCTTTGAATTGATTATTACAGCAAATGATTGACTAAAGTTGGGGATTTTGGTTTTTGTTTTGAAAGAGGAAATGGGTTTATCTTCCTTTTTCTTAGTTTACAGGAAGAAGGAAAAATACAGTACGTTATAGAAATGAGAAGGAGATGTTTCTTCTTTTCTGGTTATCAAATTTAATGGGCTTAGACCCAACAACTAAATTAATTTAGCCTCTAAATGAAATTAACACACCAAAATCACTTATACACTAATATATTTCAAGTTAAAACAATTATATGTAAATATTTTCACTTCTATAAAATCACACAACATATTTTATGTTCTAAAATTTATTTTACAACAAAATAAAAGATATTTTTTATTTAAAAATTATTTTCATTAATAAAAATTCTTATTTTAATTAACTAAACAATTTACACAAATATCTACACAAAAACCATTTTCAACTCCAAAAATTACACAAAAATAATTTTCTTGTATAATAAAAAATAACAAACCATTTTAACATTATTCTTACTTCCAAAAATTATTATTGTTATTTTTTCCAATATTTCACCCATTTTTTTTTATATAATAAACAACATATGAAATTAAATACTTCATTGAAAATTCAATAAATGCCACATTTGACAATAATTGCTAGATTATTGCATTTTCTCAAATTACAATCATATATTGCCCATTTCGAATCCATACAATCAAAATAAAGTTTTTTTTTTATCCAATAAATTACCAAATTAATATATTCATTTTCCACCATTTATTACCAACATTATCATATTAACTCCATTTATTCTTTCCAAATTCATTGTTTGTTCAAAATAAACAATTTTTAAGTCTCCAATTTATTTTTTATTTCTCCATTATTAAATTATAACCATTGTTATAATTAAATTTTCAGGTAATCACCAAAACCAAGGTTGTTACAGGCCCGAAGACCATGGGGCGCTACCCCACATATGTGAGTTAAAATCACACAGAAACGGGGTCTAGTCCCCCTCGCAGACAAAGAGACATCGCACAATTGCTAGTCTAAATCACAAAAATGACCGTCAATAATCATCAAGAAGTGTCAATTACACTATGTCAGTAAATATAAAGTTTAGCTTCATGTCCCATAACCACTTGCTTAACTCAAATATTTACGAACAAACTGTAGATCTTCACTAGAAAATTGTCACAAAAGATTCAATTGAACAAGTCCAAGAATTAACCAACGAAGTAAACGCAAGCGTTTCATACCACTTGTTTTACTAAGTCGTTTAATTAGATTTCTCATACGAGTGAGGTAAAGGTTTGTATATACTAAAGATTGGAAATCGGTTTGAGAAAACGAGCTTTGTAATAAAATAGTGTTGAAATCATTTGAAGAAAGAGTTTTGATATTTACTACTAGTATTGAAACCTTTGTATATTTTGAAGTGACAAGTCACAAAGATGATAGTAGAACAATCGATCATCAAAATTCACATACGAAGACGTGAATAAATTCCAAACAAATCGATAAAAAATCCATCGAAATGGATATTCAAAAATCCCTAAAAAGGAGTCATCAAAGTCATAATAAATGATAACAACAAATTGGATCATCACGAATCAATTTAAATTGGAAATTCAATCCAAAAAGGCAAACTGGACTGAAACAGTAGGTTCAGTCGACTGAACAGAGTTTTCAGTCGACTGACCCTGTACCTTGGAATTTTCCAGGTTCAGGAAACTTTCTGTTTCCAGGTTCAGTCGACTGAATCATGCCTGGAAACTTTCGGGTTTCAGGTTCAGTTGACTGAATCTTGCCTGGGCTGTTTTTCAGCCTATACAAATGAAGAGCAAACTCTTCCAAAATGCAACCGGACGAACATTGGCTCTAAGGGTTTATGTCAATCGGCAATCCGGCCCTATATGCTCCTTGATGCATCATCAAAAGCATGATCAAACATCCATAAAAGGATTTTCACACAAATTTGACTTAAAAAACCAAAAATTGGAATATTCACAAAACCAATCCAAATCAAAAGCAAATTCACATGAAGAGGTGTTAGGAATTCATACCTAACAACCAAAGATAATTATAATCATAGATGTGGGATAAAAATCTCACCTTTTCACAAAATCAATGAAGGAGAAGCTTGAAGGCAAAGGAAGAATCAACCACTCTTCAACACAACCCAAACGAGCTTGAATCTATGCTAAAAAAGAAGAACATTTCCAAAGTTAGGTTTAGGAATTTCTGAAATTCAAGAGAGAAGGAGTTGGAGAAGATGAAGAGAAGGCTTACCAATGGGTTCTTCTATTAGTTTGGAGCTAGAGCTTGATTTGAAAAAGAAAACTAGGGCTTGCGTTTCAATTTCCCATTCCACTCTCCATTGTTATAAAAGCTTGAGTATTAGGAAAATAGAAAGGAAGTGAATGAAGAGGAGAGGGTTGGGACTGAATACAAAAGTGAGGTTATTGGGCTCTGCCCAAACCAAAGCCATAAGTAAAAAGTGGCAAAATTCCACTAACTCCAAACATATCAAAGTTTATACTCAAAAAGATCGCAAACGGCGTTTTGAACTCAATGGAAGTGGTCCTGAGTCCTAATTCGACCGTATGCAAAAAGTAGCTTTTCGGAATAAATTCCGAGTATTAATAAAATATTTAAATAAAATATTTAAATATAAAATCGATAAATATGCGGGTTGTTACAGACTCCCCTCCTTAAAGAAATTGCGTCCTTGCAATATTTAAGAAGAAGATATATAGTAACAACCCCGAGAGCATATTCAACACAAAAGAAATCTGAAATAAAAGGTTCACCTTAAAGAGCGCGGGAAAGTAAGTCCAGATGTGTTCGCTCGATGAACTCTCTAGATTCCCAAGAACAATCCTTAGAATTTGAAGACCATTGAACTTTCACAAGTGGGACATCTTTATTTCGAAGGCGTTTGACCTCCGAAGCAATAATTCGAATAGGATGCTGCTCATAAGTTAAATTAGGTGAAACTTCAATCTCTTCCACAACACCGGGCTCAAGAATAGAATTGGAATCCCGAAGGCATTTTCGTAATTGAGAAACGTGAAATACGTCATGAATAGCAGAAAACTAAGCCGGTAATGCAAGGCGATAAGCCATAGAACCAATACGTTCAGTGATTGGAAATGACCCAATATATCGGGCGCTAACTTTCTCGATCGACTGAAACGTACAACACCTTTCATAGGTGAAACACCAATAAAAACAGAATCTCCCACAGAAAATTCTAACTTCCTTCTCCGGTTATCGGCATAGGATTTTTGTCTACTCTGGGCTTCTTTCATCCTACGTCGAATAAGGTCAATTTTCTCTGTGGAATCCCGAACAAAATCTGGACCTAAAACCAGCTTCTCACCGGCCTCAAGCCAACAAGAAGGAGATCGGTATGGCCTTTCGTAGAGTGCCTCAAAAGGTGCCATACCAATACTAGATTGGAAGCTATTATTATAGGAAAATTCAACAAGAGGAATATGATCTTCCCAGCTTCCACCGAAATCAAGCACACAAGCATGAAGAAGATCTTCAAGAGTTTGATTCACACGCTCGGTTTGTCCATCGGACTGGGGGTGATAAGCGGTGCTAAAATTAAGCTTCGTTCCAAAAGGTTTTTGAAGACTCTTCCAGAACCCACTAGTAAACAATGGATCACGATCGCTAGCAATAGAAATAGGAACTCCATGCAATTTAACAATTTCTTTAATAAAAAGTTTGGCCAAAAGGGGAACGGTTCGATTAGACCGAACGGGAATAAAATGGGCAGATTTAGTAAGTCTATCAACTATCACCCATAAGCTATCATGACCCGAATGAGAACGGGGAAGGCCATCAATAAAATCCATGGAAATTTGATCCCACTTCCAAATTGGAATGTCTAAAGGTTGCAATAACCCTCCAAGCCTTTGATGCTCTGCCTTGACAAGTTGACAAGTCATGCAACACTTAACAAAGTTAGCAATATCAGATTTCATTCCCTCCCAATAATAAAGTCGCTTCATATCCGCGTACATTTTACTACTACCGGGATGAATGGTGAATTTAGAACGATGAGAATATTCTAAAATATCTTTACGACGATCACTAATATTTGGCACGATAAGTCTATCAAACTTTCGAATGCCGCCACGAGAATCAATATCGAAGTCTTTCAAACCTTCAATATCAATTTTATCCTTAAGACTTTGGCCATGAAGAGCCAATTCGGGATCTAGCCTTTGAGCTTCAAGAATGCGGTCTAAAAGAGAAGGATGAGCCTCAAGGCTATATAAAACAAGAGATGAACATAAATCGGAAACACGGTCTCAAATTTCGCAAGTGGATAAAACCTCGAGATTATACCATTCAGATATTATCATGAAAACAAACGCTTGTTGCTTGCGACTAAGTGCATCGGCAACTCGATTTCCCTTTCCGAGAGTATAAAGAATATCAAGATCATAAGATGCAAGGAATTCGAGCCAACACTGTTGACCAAAATTAAGTTCCTTTTGAGAGAATAAATACTTCAAAGACTTATGATCGGTATAAAGAACAAATTTCTCTCCTAAAGATAATGACGCCAAATACGAAGGGCGAAAACAATAGCCGCGAGCTCTAAATCATGAGTGGCATATCTAGTCTCGGCAGGCTTCAATTGCCTAGAAGCATAAGCAATTACATGTTCTCTTTGCATAAGAACGGCACCCAAACCGACGCAACTAGCATCGGTATAAACAACGAAATCATGATTCCTCTCGGGAATAACAAGAATAGGAGCATCGGAAAGGAGTTCTTTTAGTTTCTGAAAAGAAGCTTCACATTTTGTCCGACCAAATGTATTTAACACCTTTCTTTGTTAAGCTAGTGAGAGGCGCGACAATGTTAGAAAAGTCCTTGATAAAACAATGGTAATAACCCGCCAATCCAAGGACGATACGGATTTCCGTCACACTCTCCGGTCTCTTCCAATCTTGAATCGCTTCAATCTTTGAAGGACATATGGAAATTCCGGATTCGGAAATAATATAACCGAGAAACTTCACACTAGATTTCCAAAAATGGCATTTAGAAAATTTTTCCTTTAATTGATTACTCCTAAGAGTTTCCAACAAAATCCGAAGATGCTTTTCATGCTCCTCCTCGGTTTTTGAATACACAAGAATATCATCAATAAAGATGAGAACAAATCGATCGAGGAAGTCTTTGAAAACTCGATTCATTAAGTCAACGAAATAAGCCGGGGCATTTGTTAATCCAAATGGCATAACAAGCCTTTCATAAGATCCATACCGAGTATGGAACGATGTCAAAGGAATGCTATCCTCTACAATACGAAGCTGATGAAAACCAATTGCCAAGTCCAATTATGAAAAGACTCTAGCACCACTAAGTTGATCGAATAGATCATCAATCCGAGGTAAAGGATATTTGTTTTTGATAGTAAAATCATTAAGCTTGCGATAATCAACGCAAAGTCTAAGAGTACCATCGGATTTCTTCACAAAAATTGCCGAAGCTCCCCAAGGCGAGGAACTAGAGCGAATAAATTGCTTCATCTCCAATTCGGATAATTGTTTGTGCATCTCTTCATTTTCCTTATTGGACATGCGATAAGGAGGACGGGTAATAGGTTAAGCTCCAGGAATCAGATTAATTTTGAACTCAATTGCTCGCTTGGGTGGTAATCCTAAAATGGGCTCAAATATGTCGAAAAATTCACGAATAACCTGAATAAGAGAAATAATATCTTCCTCATCATCATTATCGTCATCACGAGGATTTAAAGAATATAAAGATGCTGTCAAGTCGGAATCCGGATCTTTAAGTACGATAGAAATCTTCTCAATAGATTGAGGGTGTCGAAGATAAATAGTCCGCTTAGGACATTGTATTTGAGCTTTGTAACGGTTAAGCCAATCCATACCCAAAATTATTCCGAAGCCTAAATAACGCATGACATGCAAATCGGCTAGGAAAGAAAAATCGCATAAAATAATATCGACATCCTTACACAATAAACTGAGTGTTGCGGATCCACCAACCGGATTCTCAATTCTCAAAGAAGTCATTAAAGTAACAACACTTAAAGAAAAAGTATCAACAAGCTCTTTTGATATAAAAGAATGGGATGCTCCCGTATCAAAAAGAACTCGAATAGGTTGATCACGAAATCTAATAATACCATCCAGGATAGAATGAGATGTACCTTGACCACGAGATGTGTTTCCAGGGGCTTGAGCAACATTTAAATTTCCCTCCTTCTTGCCTTCAAGTTTGAGGCATTGATGTATATAATGATCCGGGCTCTTACAATAGCGACAACAACGGGGCTTTGAATGTTCGCAAAATGGTCCCTAGACCCACAGTTGAAGCATTTCCCACTACTAGGAGAAGGAGCCTTTACAGCAGGAGTTGATTGCTTACCCTTTTTGTTGGGATAAGGACCTTTGAATTTGTTTGCCCTCTTCTTGTTGTTGAAGTTCGGTTTGGCACCCACAACTTCAACATCGCTTTCCCTATCCGACTCTTCAAGACGAAGAGCGATATCAATGAGTTGGTCGAAGGGAACTTCTAATTTTAGAAGTAATGGCTTCTTGAGATTTTTGTTTAAGCCATAGACAAATTTTTGGTTCTTCTTCAATGGGGTGTTGATGTATTCAACCCCATATTTGGAAAGTGACTCGAAGGATGCAACATACTTAGTCACGGAGGATTCACCTTGAATAAGGTCTATAAAACGGTGGGCCAAAGTCACCTTCTCAGCTTCTGGCACAAATTTTAATTCGAATCGTTCCCGGAATTGCACCCAGGTGAGATCCGCTTCATTGATTTCAGAAATAAAAAGTTCATACCAGTCCAATGCTCTTTCTTGGAGCATACTAGAGGCCACCTGAACTCGGTGAAGATCAATGAGGTTCATGCGGGAAAAGATTCGATCGCATGATCTTAACCAAGCCTGGACTTCAATAATAGTTTCAGAACCTTTGAATGGCTTCCCACCCAAGTTGGTATAATCGTTGCACAAACGTGCAAATCCAGACTTTGGATGAGTAGGTTCCGAATTAGAACCAGCTGCTTGAGCATTCTTAACTAAATCAAGAAGCTGCTGGGTAGACATGAAAACTCCATCTTGGGGAGTAGCACTAGATTGACCGGCGCTGGGACGGCCTCGTCTAAAATTTCCCTTCCTTTAGAAAGAAAGAAAGAAGAAGAAAAAGGTTATTCACCTAATGAATATCAAGCAACATTGATAAATAAAACAAGGAATCATAAAAGAAAATAGGATAGAACGGTACAAAGACACGAATTAAATCCTAAGGCACGACTCCTAAGATGGACTTAGGACATTGATCCTTGTTAAATTATTCTACATTATTCCAAAGTTTGGCCCTAATACCAAGCTGTGACGCCCCACCTCTATACCCACGCTAGCCAAGAACACTACGGAGTAATGCTGTCAACTAGCACGGAGAATAAGGCTATTGAGGAGCGACCATCCATGTAATATCTTTGTGCGACACCGATATGTCAGATAGTAGAGCATATTTCATTTAAGGAGGAAATCCGACATACCGATACAAACTCAAAGCTATCACACAGTGGCTATATATAATCTTCGAAAACAAATAGAGAAATAAACATAACACAAAACAGTCACAAACATCCATATAACAAAGGCGGAAAAAGATATGAATATATAACACATAAAAGTGTACATCAGAGTAGTGGTCTGAAAGATCCACAATAACCCAAAAGATAGCAATATGTGCTATACGAAAGAATAAGTATACATCATAGAGTCTATATACCAACTGTATACATCCAAAAACTACTAATCTAAGTAGTTAGCCAAAAGTCAGAGTAATAGATCCCTAGAGAAAAGTCAAGCAGAAGTACCTGTAACATCTCGGTTTGACCCGAGTATTATTTCATAAGAAAATAATAAACGGATCAGTCTAGCTATAAATATCAGACGACATGATATAGAATAAGAGATATGGCATAAACATATAATATCCATAATGGAACACTACTATTAGTATGTAAATGACAATCAACAAAAGATTAATCAATATCACAAGAATCTTCTCAAAGATCCAAAAAGGGTATCATACCCAAAACTTGTATTCACAACAAGTCAATGACACACGAGTTCACCAATACACAAAAACTGATAAATCATATCAATGAAAATCACTAAAATTGGTGAAGCATAAATTCCAGAATTCAACACACGAAATCCAAAAATCATAAAAAGGGGGAGGCCTATCACACGAACGGGAGCATGAAAACTCACCAACATATGTATCACACGAACGAGACGCTATCTCATGGTAGCTAGCCATTAATTTTTGACACACGAACGGCCCGAAGACCATGGGGCGCTACCCCACATGTGTGAGTCGAAATCACACAGAAACGAGGTCTAATCTCCCTCGCAGACAAAGAGACATCGCACAATTGCTAGTCTAAATCACAAAAATGACCGTTAATGATCATCAAGAAGTGTCAATTACACTAAGTTAGTAAATATAAAAGTATAGCCTCATGTCCCATAACCACTTGCTTAACTCAAATATTTACGAACAAATTGTAGATCTTCACTAGAAAATTGTCACAAAAGATTCGATCGAACAAGTCCAAGAATTAACCAACGAAGTAAACGCAAACGTTTCATACCACTTGTTTTACTAAGTCGTTTAATTAGATTTCTCATACGAGTGAGGTGAAGGTTTGTATATACTAATAGATTGGAAATCGGTTTGAGAAAACGGGCTTTGTAATAAAATAGCGTTGAAATCATTTGAAGAAAGAGTTTTGATATTTACTGCTAGTATTGAAACCTTTGTATATTTTGAAGTGACAAATCACAAAGATGATAGTAGAACAATCGATCATCAAAATTCACATACGAAGACGTGAATAAATTCCAAACAAATCGATAAAAAATCCATCGAAATGGATATTCAAAAATCCATAAAAAGGAGTCATCAAAGTCATAATAAATGATAACAACAAATAGGATCATCACGAATCAATTTAAATCGGAAATTCAATCCAAAAAGGCAAACTGGACTGGAACAGCAGGTTCAGTCGACTGAACAGAGTTTTAAGTCGACTGACCCTGTACCTGAAAATTTTCCAGGTTCAGGAAACTTTCTTTTCGCAGGTTCAGTCGACTGAACAGAGGATTCAGTCGACTGAATCATGGCTGGAAACTTTCGGGTTCCATGTTCAGTCGACTGAACAGACTTTTCAGTCGACTGAATCTTGCCTGGGCTATTTTTCAGCCTATACTAATGAAGAGCAAACTCTTCCAAAATGCAACCGGACGAACATTGGCTCTAAGGGTTTATGCCAACCCGGCCCTATATGCTCCTCGATGCATCATCAAAAGCACGATTAAACATCCGTAAAAGGATTTTCACACAAATTTGACTAAAAAACCAAAAATTGGAATATTCACAAAACCAATCCAAATCAAAAGAAAATGCACATGAAGGGATGTTAGGAATTCATACCTAACAACCAAAGATAATTATAGTCATAGACGTGAGATAAAAATCTCACCATTTCACAAAATTAATGAAGGAGAAGCTTGAAGGCAAAGGAAGAATCAACCACTCTTCAACACAACGCAAACGAGCTTGAATCTATGCTAAAAAAGAAGAACATTCCCAAAGTTAGGTTTAGGAATTTCTGAAATTCAAGAGAGAAGGAGTTGGAGAAGATGAAGAGAAGGCTTACCAATGGGTTCTTCTATTAATTTGGAGCTAGAGCTTGATTTGCAAAAGAAAACTAGGGCTTGAGTTTCAATTTCCCATTCCACTCTCCATTGTTATAAAAGCTCGAGTATTAGGAAAATAGAAAGGAAGTAAATGAAGAGGAGAGGGTTGGGACTGAATACATACGTGGGGTTATTGGGCTCAGCCCAAACCAAAGCCCTAAATAAAAAGCGGCAAAATTCCACTAACTCCAAACATATCAAAGTTTATACTCAAAAAGATCGCAAACGACATTTTGAACTCAATGGAAGTGGTCCCGAGTCCTAGTTCGACTGTATGCAAAAAGTAGCTTTTCGGACTAAATTCCGAGTATTGATAAAATATTTAAATAAAATATTTAAATATAAAATCGATAAATATGCGGGTTGTTACACATTTGGTTTAAGGAGGAAATCCGACATACCGATACAAACTCAAAGCTACTACACAGTGGCTATATATATATTCTTAGGAAATAAATATAGAAATAAACGTAACACAAATCAGTCACCGACTTCCATATCACAAAGGCGGAAATAGATATGAATATATAACACATGAAAGTGTACATCAGAGTAGTGGTCAAACAAAATCCACAGTATCACAAAAGAATGGCTACAAGTGCTAGACAAAAGAATATGGATACATCTATGAGTCTATATCTCAAATGTATGCAACAAAAACTACTAATCTAAGTAGTTAGCCAAAATTCAGGGTGATAATCCCAGATGTGAAGTCAAGCAGAAGCACCTGTAACATCTCGGTCTGACCCGGGTATTATTTAATAAGAAAATAATAAACGGATCAGTCTAGCTATAAATATCAAATAAAGTGACATAGAATAAGAGATATGACATAAACATATGATAACCATAAAGCCATACTGTGATAAGTATGTAATTGAAAATCAACAAGAGATTAATCAATATCACAAGAATCTTCTCAAAGATCAAAAAGAATGTCATACTCTTTATTTATATTCACCAAACCATAAATATTGACAATAATATCAATGCCAATCACGAAAGTTAATGACACACAAATTCACCAATGCACAAATATTGATAAAACTTATCAATGTAAATCACGAAAATTGGTGAAAACACAAATTCAAATCATCAATGGAAATCCAGAAATCACAAAAAGTGGGGAGGCCTATCACAAAATGGGAGCATGAAAACTCACCAACACGTGTATCACAAAATGGAACGCTATTCCATGGTTGCTAACCATTAATTTTGAGCCAAAGCTCCACAAAACGGCTCGAAGACCATGGGTCGCTACCCCACCAAATTGAGCCGAAGCTCCACAGAAACGGGGTTTAGTCTCCCTCGTAGACAAAGAGACATCGCATATTTGCTGGTCTGAATCACAAAAATGATCATCAACGATCATCAAGAAGTCTCAATTACAGTAACTAGTAAATATATAAGCTTAGCTTCATGTCCCATAACCACTAGCTTAACTTAAATATTTATGAACAAATTGTAGATCTCCACTCGAAAATTGTCACAAGAGATTTAATCGAACAAGTCCAAGAATTAACCGGCAAAGTAAACAGAAGCGTTTCATACCATTTGTTTTACTAAGCCATTTAATTAGATTTCTCGTATGAGTGAGATGAAGTGACAAATCACAAAAATGATTGTAGAAATAATAAATCACAAAAATTCACATTCGAAGACGTGAATAAAATCCAAAGAATTCAATTCCAAATTCATCAAAGTGGAAATACCCTTGCAACTTAACAGCCACGACTTACAACTTAACATAAGTCAACACAAGAACTCAACGGCTCAAGAAATAGCATACGGCTTAAAGCAGGTGCGACTTATCATGATCGAGCGACCTAAGGTTGGAACGACCTAATGGCCGAGCGCGCGACCTAACATGGAACGACCTATGTTGGTTGCGACCTAAGGAGCTAGCGGCATAACAGGCCGAGCGACCTAAGTGATGCAACGACCTATATGAAGAGCAGGCTGACCTAAAGTGGTAGGACCAAGCGACCTATGTGCTGCGACCTAAGAGGTTACGACCTATGCGCACGCGCGACTTAATGGGTCGAGCGACCAAGCATGGCGCGACCAAATCAATGCCGAGCTACTTAAGGAACTTGCGGCTTAAGGAGGTGAACGACCTAAGAATGGTACGACCTAAGGGGTGAAGTAGGCCGAGCGACCTACTGTCCGAGCGACCTAACGACCTAAGGTGTATGAGAAGGCCGAGCGACCTAACGACCTAAGGGGTACAAGGCCGAACGATGACCTAACGACCTAAAGGGTAAACAAGGCCGAGCAACGACCTATGGATTGCGACCTATGGCAGGCCGACCTAACTGTAGGCCGAGAATCATTCATGTGCAGGCCGAGCGACCTAGGGGTTTGAAGTCCAAAAACTCTCTAAATTTGCAACCGATCGAGCACGGACGCTAGGGGGTTATGCCCATAGGCTACCCTGTCCTATTGGCTCCTCGATGCATCACCAAAAACGTGTTGAAACATCAAAGTTAGGATTTTTAAAGATTTGAACCCAAAAAACTAAAAATTGGGATTTTCACCAATTCAATCCAAACCAAAAGAAAAAGCACATGAGTAAGTGTTAGGAATTATACCCAACAATCAAAGATAGTTATAGACAAAGATGTGAGATAAAAGTCTCGCCTTTACACAAAATCAATGAAGAAGAAGCTTGAGAGCAAAGGAAGAATCAATGGCTTCTCTTTGAATTTGGAGTTGGATGTTGGATTTGCAAATGAACTAGGGCTTGGAGTTTTAATTTCCCATTCCTTCCTCCATTTTTGATGAAGCTTGAGTGTTAGGAAATGAAAGTAAAGTTATGAAGGGAAAGGGGTTGAGCTAGAGTTAATAGTTTAGGCTAAAAACCCAAAGCCCAAAGTGAAAAAAGTGACAAAATTCCACTAACTCCAAACATATCAAAATTTATACTCAAAAAGATCGCAAACAGTATTTTGGACCCAATGGAAGTGGCTCCGAGTCCTAATTCGACCGTATGCAAAAAGTAACTTTTCGGACAAAAATCCGACTAATGATAAAATATTTAAATATTCAATCGTAAAACATGCGGGTTGTTACAGACTCCCCTCCTTAAAAAAATTGCGTCCTCGCAATATTTAAGAAGAAAATATAAGGTAACAATCATGAAAGCATATCAATCGCAGAAGAAATTTGAAGTAAGAAATTCAACTCAAAGAGCACGGGAAATTAAGTCCGGATGTGTTCGCTCGATGAACTCTCTAGATTCCCAAGAGTAATCCTTAGGATTTGAGGACAATTGATCTTTAACAAGCGGAACATCTTTATTTCGAAGGCGCTTGACCTCCGAAGCAATAATATGAATAGGATGTTGCTCATAAGTCAAATTAGGCGGAACTTCAATTTCTTCCACAACACCGGGCTCAAGAATAGAATCGAAATCTCGAAGGCACTTTCATAATTGAGAAACGTGAAACACGTCATGAATTGCAGAAAACTGAGCCGCTAATAAAAGGCGATAAGCCACGGAACCAATACGTTCGGTGATAGGAAATGGCCCAATATATCGAGGCGCTAACTTTCCCGATCGACTGAAACGTACTGCACCCTTCATAGGTGAAACACGGATAAACACAAGATCTTCCACAGAAAATTCTAATTTCCTTCTCCGGTTATCGACATAGGATTTTTGTCTACTCTGGGCTTCTTTCATTCTATGACGAATAAGGTCAATCTTTTCTGTGGAATCACGAATAAAATCTGGACCTAAAACCAGCTTCTCACGGCCTCAAGCCAACAAGAAGGAGATCGACATGGCCTTACATAGAGTGCCTCGAAAGGTGCCATACCAATACTAGATTGGAAGCTATTATTATAGGAAAAATCAACAAGAGAAATATGATCTTCCCAACTTCAACCAAAATCAAGAACACATGCACGAAGAAGATCTTCAAGAGTTTGATTCAGACGCTCAGTTTGTCCATTGGACTAGGGATGATAAGCGGTGCTAAAATTAAGCTCGTTCCCAAAGCATTTTGAAGACTCTTCCAAAATCCACTAGTAAACAATGGATCACGATCACTAGCAATAGAAGAAGGAACCCCATGCAATTTAACAATTTCTTTGATAAAGAGTTTGGCCAAGAGAGGAACGGTTCGATTGGACCGAACAGGAATAAAATGGGCGGATTTAGTAAGTCTATCGACTACCACCCATAAGCTATCATGACCCGAACGAGAACGGGGAAGGCCGTCTATAAAATCCATGGAGATTTGGTCCCACTTCCAAATTGGAATTTCTAAAGGTTGCAATAACCCACTGGGCCTTTGATGTTGGCCTTGACAAGTTGGCAAGTCATGCAACACTTAACAAAGTTAGCAATATCAGATTCCCTCCCAATAATAAAGTCGCTTCATATCCGCTTACATTTTACAACTACCGGGATGAATGGTAAATTTAGAACGATGAGAATCTTCTAAAATGTCTTTACGAAGATTACTAATATTTGGCACGACAACTCTACCAAATTTTCGAATACCACCACGAGAATCAATATCAAAGTCTTTCAAACCTTCAATATCAATTTTATCCCTGAAATTTTGGCCAAGAAGAGCCAATTCGGGATCTAGCTTTTGAGCTTCAAGAATGCGGTCGAAAAGAGAAGGATGAGCCTCAAGGCTACAAAAAACAAGAGATGAACACAAATTGGATACACGATCTTGAATCTCACAAGTGGATAGAATTCTGAGATCATTCCATTCGGATATCATCATAGAAACAACCGCTTGTTGCTTACGACTAAGTGCATCAGCAACACGATTCCCCTTTCCGGGAGTATAAAGAATATCAAGATCATAAGCTGCAAGAAATTCGAGCCAACATTGTTGATGCAAATTAAGTTCCTTTTGAGAAAATAGATACTTCAAGGATTTATGATCAGTATAAAGAATAAATTTTTCTCCCAAAAGATAATGACGCCAAATACGAAGGGCGAAAATAATAGCCGCAAGCTCTAAATCATGAGTGGCATATCTAGTCTCGGCAGGCTTCAATTGTCTAGAAGCATAAGCAATAAAACGTTCTCTTTGCATAAGAACGGCACCCAAACCAATGCGACTAGCATCGGTATAAACGACAAAATCTTGGTTTCCCTCGGGATTCACAAGAATAGGAGCATCGGAAAGGAGTTCTTTTAATTTCTGAAAAGAAGCTTCACATTTGTCCGACCAAATGTATTTAACTCCCTTCTTTGTCAAACTAGTAAGAGGCACGGAAATTTTGGAAAAGTCCTTTTATGAAACGGCGATAATAACCTGCCAATCCAAGGAAACTACGTATTTTCGTCACATTCTCCGGTCTCTTCCAATTTTCAATCGCTTCAATCTTTGAAGGATCCACGGAAATTCCGGATTCGGAAATAATATGACCGAGAAACTTCACACGAGATTGCCAAAAGTGGCATTTAGAAAAATTTTCTTTCAATTGATTGCTCCTAAGAGTTTCCAACACAATCCGAAGATGCTTTTCATGCTCTTCCTCGGTTTTTGAATACACAAGAATATCATCAATAATGATGAGAACAAACCGATCGAGGAAGTCTTTGAAAACTCTATTCATAAGGTCAACGAAATAAACCGGAGCATTCGTTAAACCAAATGGCATAACAAGCCATTCATAAGATTCATAAGGAGTACGGAACGATGTCAAAGGAATACTATCCTCTGCAATACGAAGCTGATGAAAACTGGTAGCTAAGTCTAATTGTGAAAAGACTCTAGCACCACTAAGTTGATCGAATAGATCATCAATCCGAGGTAAAGGATATTTATTTTTGATAGTAAGATCATTAAGCTTGCGGTAGTCAACGCAAAGCCTAAGTGTACCATCAGATTTCTTCACAAAAATAGCCGAAGCTCCCCAAGGCGAGGAACTAGAGCGAATAAATTGTTTCGTCTCCAATTCGGATAATTGTTTACGCATCTCCTCATTTTCTTTATTGGACATACGATAAGGAGGACGGGTAATAGGTTAAGCTCAAGGGATGAGATTAATTCTGAACTCCATTGCTCGCTTAGGTGGTAATCCTAAAACGGGTTCAAATATGTCGGAAAATTCATGAACAACATGAATAAGAGAAATAATATCCTCCTCATCATCATTATCGTCATCATGAGGATTTAAAGAATATAAAGATGCAACTAAGCTGGAATCCGAATCTTTAAGGTCAATAGAAATCTACTTAATAGATTGAGGATGTCGAAGATGAATAGTCCGCTCAGGACATAGGATTTGGGCTTCATACCGGTTAAGCCAATCCATTCCCAAAATCATTCCAAAGCCTAAGTGGCGCATAACATGCAAATTGGCTCGGAAAGAAAAATCACACAAAATAATCTCGACATCTTTACAAAACAAACTGATTGTTGCGGATCCACCAACCGGATTCGCAATTCTCAAAGAAGTCATTAAACACAAAACATCCAAAGAAAAAGTATCAACAAGTTCTTTTGAAATAAAAGAATGGGACGCACCCGTATCAAAAAGAACTCGAATAGGATGATCACGAAATAAAATAATGCCATCAAGGATAAAATGAGAAATACGTTTACCACGAGATGTGTTTCCAGGGGCTTGAGCAACATTAAGCTTTCCCTCCTTCTTGCCTTGAAGTTTGGGACAAGAAGATAAATAATGATCCGGGCTTTTGCAATAGCGACAAGCACGAGGCTTTGAACACTTGTTCGCATAATGGTCCTTAGAACCACAATTGTAGCATTGCCCACTACTTGAGGTAGAAGTCTTAGTTGCCAGAGAGGCTTGCTTCTCTTTCTTATTGTTGGGATAAGGACCTTTGAATTTATTAGGCCTTTTCTTGTTGTTGAAGTTTGGTTTGGCACCCATAACTTCAACATCACTCTCCCTATCTGCCTCTTCAAGACGAAGAGCGATATCAATGAGTTGATTAAAAGAAACTTCTAATTTTAGAAGTAACGGCTTCTTGAGGTTTTTATTCAAGCCATAAACAAATCTTTGGTTCTTCTTCAAGGGGGTGTTTATGTACTCGACCCCATATTTAGAAAGTGACTCGAATGATGCAACATAGTCCGCCACAAAGGATTCACCTTGAACAAGGTCAATGAAACGGCAAACCAAAGTCACCTTCTCAGCTTCTGGCACAAATTTTAATTCGAAGCATTCCCGGAATTTCTCCCAAGTAAGATCCTCTTCATGTATTTCAGAAATCAAAAGCTCATACCAATCTAATGCCCTTTCTTGGAGCATACTAGAGGCCACTTGAACACGGTGAAGATCAATAAGATTCATGCGAGAAATGATTCAATCGCACGATCTCAGCCAAGCTGGACTTCAATAATAGTTTCAGAACCTTTGAATGGCTTCCCACCCAAATTGATATAATCGATGCACAAATGTGCAAATCTAGACCTAGGGTGAGTAGACTCAGGATTAGATCCGGCTGCTTGAGCATTCCTTAATAGATCAAGAAGCTGCTGGGCAGACATAAATACTCCATCTTGGGGAGTAGCACGAGATTGACCGGCGCTGGGACGGCAAGGTCTAACCATTTCTCTTCCTTTTTGAAAGAAAGAAAGAAAGAAGAAGGATAAGTTTATTCACCAAATGAATATCAATCAATCTTGATCGATAAACAAGGAATCATAAAGAAAATAGGATGAATCGGTACGAAGACTCGAATTAAATCCTAAAGCACGACTTTTAAGATGGACTTAGGACGATGAGCCTTGCTAGATTATTCTACATTGTTCCGAAGATTGGCTCTGATACCAAGCTGTGACGCCCCACCTCTATACCCATACTAGCCAAGGACACTATAGGGTAATGCCGTCAACTAGCGCGGAGAATAAGGTTGTTGAGGAGCGACCATCCACGAAATTTCTTTGTGCGAGCAACGATATGTCATTTAGTACAACATGCATTTGGTTTAAGGAGGAAATCCGACATACCGGTACAAACTCAAAGCTACTACACAGTGGCTATATATATATATTCTTTGGAAACAAATATAGAAATAAACGTAGCACAAATCAGTCACAGACATCCATATCACAAAGTCGGAAATAGATATGAATATATAACACATGAAAGTGTACATCAGAGTAGTGGTCAAACAAGATCCACAATATCACAAAAGAATGGCTACAAGTGCTAGAAAAAAGAATATGGATACATCAACGAGTCTATATCTCAAATGTATACAACAAAAACTACTAATCTAAGTAGTTAGCCAAAAGTTAGGATGATAATCCCAGATGTGAAGTCAAGCAGAAGCACCTGTAACATCTCGGTCTGACCCGAGTATTATTTAATAAGAAAATAATAAACGGATCAGTCTAGCTATAAATATCAGATAAAATGATATAAAATAAGAGATATGACATAAACATATGATAACCATAAAGCCATACTGTGATAAGTATGTAATTGAAAATCAATAAGAGATTAATCAATATCACAAGAATCTTCTCAAAGATCAAAAAGAATGTCATACTCTTTATTTATATTCACCAAACCATAAATATTGACAATAATATCAATGCCAATCACGATAGTTAATGACACACAAATTCACCAATACACAAATATTGATAAAACTTATCAATATAAATCACGAAAATTGGTGAAAACACAAATTCCAGAAATCATTAATGGAAATCCAGAAATCACAAAAAGGGTGGAGGCCTATCACAAAACAGGAGCACGAAAACTCACCAACACGTGTATCACAAAATGGAACGCTATTCGATGGTTGCCAACCATTAATTTTGAGCTGAAGCTCCACAAAACGGCCCGAAGACCATGGGTCGCTACCCCACCAAATTGAGCCGAAGCTCCACAGAAACGGGGTTGAGTCTCCCTCGTAGACAAAGAGACATCGCACATTGGTCTAAATCACAAAAATGATCATCAACGATCATCAAGAAGTGTCAATTACAGTAAGCTAGTAAATATATAAGCTTAGCTTTATGTCCCATAACCACTAGCTTAACTTAAATATTTACGAACAAATTGTAGATCTCCACTCGAAAATTGTCACAAGAGATTCAATCGAACAAGTCCAAGAATTAACCGGCGAAGTAAACATAAGCGTTTCATACCATTTGTTTTACTAAGCCGTTTAATTAGATTTCTCGTACGAGTGAGATGAAGTGACAAATCACAAAAATGATTGTAGAAACAATAAATCACAAAAATTCACATTCGAAGACGTGAATAAAATCCAAAGAATTCAATTCCAAATTCATCAAAGTGGAAATACCCTTGCGACTTAACAGTCACGACTTACGACTTAACATAAGTCAACAAAAGAATTCAACGGCTCAAGAAATAGCATACGGCTTAAAGCAGGTGCGACTTATCATGACCGAGCGACCTAAGGTTTGAACGACCTAATGGCCGAGCACGCGACCTAAAATGGAACGACCTATGTTGGTTGCGACCTAAGGAACTAGCGGCATAACAGGTCGAGCAACCTAAGTGATGCAACGACCTAAGTGAAGAGCAGGCCGACCTAAGTGGTAGGACCGAGCGACCTATGTGTTGCGACCTAAGAGGTTGCGACCTATGCGCACGCGCGACTTAATGGGCCGAGCGACCTAACACGAGCGACCAAGCATGGCACGACCAAATCAATGCCGAGCGACTAAAGGAACTCGCGGCTTAAGGAGATGAGCGGCCTAAGAATGGTACGACCTAAGGAGTGAAGTAGGCCGAGCGACCTACTGTCCGAGCGACCTAACGACCTAAGGCGTATGAGAAGGCCGAGCGACCTAACGACCTAAGGGGTACAAGGTTGAGTGACGACCTAACGACCTAATGGGTAAACAAGGCCGAGCAATGACCTATGGGTTGCGACCTATGGCATGCCGACCTAACTGCAGGCCGAGAATCATTCATGTGCAGGCCGAGTGACCTAGGGATTTGAAGTGCAAAAACTCTCTAAATTTGCAACCGATCGAGCACGGACGCTAGGGGATTATGCCCATAGGCTACCCGGTCCTATTGGCTCCTTGATGCATCACCAAAAACGTGTTCAAACATCAAAGTTAGGATTTTTAAAGATTTGAACCCAAAGCAATAAAATTGGGATTTTCACCAATTCAGTCCAAACCAAAAGCAAAAGCACATGAGTAAGTGTTAGGAATTCATACCCAACTATGAAAGATAGTTATAGACAAAGATGTGAGATAAAAATCTCACCTTTACACAAAATCAATGAAGAAGAAGCTTGAGAGCAAAGGAAGAATCAATGGCTTCTCTTTGAATTTGGAGTTGGATGTTGGATTTGCAAATGAACTAGGGCTTGGAGTTTTAATTTCCCATTCCTTCCTCCATTTTTGATGAAGCTTGAGTGTTAGGAAATGAAAGTAAAGTTATGAAGGGAAAGGGGTTGAGCTAGAGTTAATAGTTTAGGCTAATGGGCTAAACCAAACCCAAAGCCCAAAGTGAAAAAAGTGACAAAATTCCACTAACTCCAAACATATCAAAGTTTATACGCAAAAAGATCGCAAACGGTATTTTGGACCCAATGGAAGTGGTTCCGAGTCCTAATTCGACCGTATGCAAAAAGTAACTTTTCGGACAAAAATCCGACTAACGATAAAATATTTGAATATTCAATCGTAAAACATGCGGGTTGTTACAGATATTTTAAAATCTAAATATTATATTGTTTAAAAGTTGTACTTTGAATTCAAATGGTTTGGAAATGGAATTGGGTTTAATATGAAAAGTTTTTGAAAAGGAGTTTTGAAGATAAAAGTTTATTTGATTAATGTGATAAAGTTTTGAAGTGGTATCGAGTCCTAATTCGATCGTATGGAGAAGATAATTTTTGAACCCAGATATTATATTAAATTTCAATATAAATTTCAACGCGTTTACCTATCGTACGACAATTCCAAATGCTATGGAAATTGAATTCCGATAATAATACACTATTATAGATCCAATGCCTGGCTTCGTCGAATTCCGAGACTTTGCCATAGAAGGCTATTTTTAAATATCGATTTAAACGATATAAATTCAAAAATAAACAAATAACTTTCAAATTCAATTTTAAAAGTTCTATTACCTTTAGTATTATCAATATAAATTTTATAAACTTTTAAATTATTTTTAACAAGCTCAAAACAAAAGATTCAATATTTTACCCAAATTAAAATTATTAAATTCAATAATTTAACTACCAAATAAATGGTTATATTTGAAATTCACATTAAAACTAACTTTCAAATATTTAAAATCAATTAAATATTTCAATTTCAAATATCCAAAAATTCTGGGTCGTTACAGTTAAGGTATATTCAGTATATTATATCTATCATTCTTTTGTGAGGTCTTATCCATATTTTGGTTTAGTATTTCATTTTAATTTTACTCGACAATCTATCCTTTGGGTATTTCTCGAATGGCGCGTTGTTACTTTTTGTATCGAAGCTTAAGCTTAACACTCGGACCATGTAGAATAGTTTGAGTTAATCAACTGGTGAAAGGAGACACATAGAGAGAGCGTACTTGTAATTTTCTACCATGTTATAGTGCATAAACAGCTTGTATTGTGGACTTAAATTATTTTTACCCCTAGTTGCTAAGGCATCTTTGTTTGGCTATCAGTATGAGCAGACGAGGTGCATGGGCGACTACGGACTAGTGGTCTAAGATGCTTGGTTAGTATAGAGAATATTTGGCTTCCACAAATATGTTCTGCCATCCGTGAACATCTTCAGTAGATTGCGGTTGGCGTCAGAAGTGGTGTGGCCCTTTGGGCATCAGTAGTTTTATTACGTTCATGTATATTTAGTAAATTATATGTTTTCATTCTGTTGTGTGGTCTTATCGATTTCTTGGTTTTGTATTTTGTTCTAATTTTACTGAACAATCTGTCCTTTGGGTATTTCAAGAAAGGGGGTTGTTACAATTATATATCAAATCAATGAGCGTAAAGGGGATAAGGATATCCATAATTCATGAAGTTGAGGAATTTCTGAAGACATCAATTCTGAATAATGAATGTTTGGAGGCAAACTAGATGGATTCTAGGGTTTTGCAATGCAATTTGGAAAGTGGGAATCATTACTGACTATATATTGTTGCATGAAAGTAGTATATGTTGTATGACTACTAATTAGGTTAATTAAATAATGAATTTGGCATTTTAAATTATGAAATCGATACTGAAATAATTAAAGAGATAAATGATGTAAATGAAAGCGTTAGGGGTATGCCATAGGGGTAGTTATGTAATTATTACATATATCTAACTCTACATTAATCATGTTTGAAATAAAAGGTGTTTCTTTCTATTATATGCTTGATATAATGTGCTATATATTAATTAAGTAATTTAATTAGAAGTATATTTAATAGAAAATCCATAAATGGTATGAATGTAATAGTAGTTACAATGCGTTGTAATCATGAGTGAATTATCAAAATAAATTAAACATACTGTCTTAGATATTCCTACTCAAGATGTATCAAGACTGGATATCGATGCATCCGCTGAGACTAAAGTACATAACACTCTCCAAATGTTAGGAAGCGTATTACTCATGGCTATAGGGGCCACCAAGGTGTTACACGCTAATAGTTATTGGACAACAATGGAATGATTCGGTTGATAGTTTTCTATTGGTTAATACAACTAAAGTCAAATAGAAAATATTGATGTGACAAAATTACACGGTTTTCTTGACTTGAGAATACTATTTGTCTTCAATGTGGAAGCTACGCTTTGATTATAGTTAAATCATGGCACCGTGTCCAACGAATAACTAGTTGCACTACACAAAAAGGCCTTTTGTAGCGTTGAAAAAACGCTACCAAAACTTTCAGTAACATTTAACGCTACGATACGACATGCAACTAAAATTTTGAAACTTTTTCTAGCGTTGTTGAAAACGCTTTCAAAACTTGACCTATTATAGGGTTTTAGAAATGCTACAAAAAGTTCAGACTTTTAATTGCATTTCGTATGCTATTAAAAGATTGTGTAGCTTTGAAAAAAATGCTTCAAAAGCCATAATGCATTTATTTACATTTATTTTACTAGCATTTTTTAAATGCTAGTAAAAGTTGGGCGCTCTAGTCGTAGAAAGTGCATACACCTCAACCCCGTTAACTGTTTTGTAACATACCGTACACGCTATTATTTCATGCTAATGGCTTGTAGCATTTCCAGCCATCGCTTACATAATAGTCTTATAACAACTAGCAATCAATCACAGAACCGTCGTATTCAAACAACCAATCACATAATCATCGTATTCAAACAATTTAAAAAACACGTTAATCACTTAATCAAGTATAATATCCATAACCATTTCGATAATAGTGAGACGACCCGACTTTCCACTCTCGGAAAATCGCATCATCTTTAAGAAAGAAGGGATAGAAAAGAGAATAGAAAGAAGAGAAGAAAGAAACAACACATCAAATTCTAACAGCGGAATGAATAAACTATATTAATAACATAAATATTTCATAGTTTACAACCATTATCAGAGTACACAGATATACAACACATACTAGACAGTTATAAACACCTGTCTAGTTATTACAACTCAATACAACAACTCAGAGAACACACAGCGAAATACTATATATATCTACACGCGGAAGCCTCCTGCTCCATTGCTCCTCCACAATTCGTCAAAGCCAACCTGAATCCTAACCTGAATTCCCTTGGCTACTAGTAAAAATTTGAGTACCCAAGAGTAAAAGAAAAACAGAAATAACTCCGGGTCAGACATGGGTCTGGTGTGAGTAACATGTTAAAGTTGCTTAACTTTTAAAAACCTTTTGAAAAGAAAAGTATCACGTAAGACTTCCCACACATAAACATGGAAATTTTTTTACCTTACGCTAACCAAAACATTTGATAGGAAATCCGATGATATTATACTAGTGTCTAGGGTTTTCAAGTAAAATACAGAAATAGCTGGAATGCTTACATCTCACGTTCCAACATAGTTGGGCACAACTAATACGTACGACACTTATTGGATTTTGGATTCCATACAATGACAGGGCTACTGGGGTACCGCCCGTCACAGTACGTGGTTTAGATCAACGTACCGAGGATCACTTCCGAACCCATGCAACACAAAGCCGAACCCATTCCTTACTGAATAGTTTCGAACAAGACAACCCCGTGGTTGTAGCTAGCAACCACCCACACAGCCGAATATAAAGGGACTTCTAGACAGAGGTAAATCTTGCTCTCCAGTGGGTGCGACCCACGAAGCTTTGCTGCACCTCCCCTGTTTTAGCCATTCCCGGTTGATGAGGCTTGAGGCTACGATTACCTTTATAGGACATATCACTTAGAATGCTCATCGTCCACTTGACGATGTTCTGAAAGCATTCAATCCATACAAGTTCGTTTCGGGTTCGAATGAAACCGAAGGCATTATCTCGTTACACTCTTTTTGGAATCACCCTCAGAGTTAACGACAATAACCATTGCACTCTGATTCACCATCTCGAATCTATAAGTACTATTCCGTCAAACTCATTACGGAATCACCCACAGAGTTATACTGACTCATAGTCCTTACACCTCGAGTCTTCACAAAGCTCCACTTTGATACACGACCTAATGTTATTTGGAATCGATGTGGTTTTCAGATATCCAAATATGGAAACCCGATCCCGGTCTCATCGAAAACCAAAGCGTGTCTTTTAAGGTCCAAGTTGTTTTAAAGTTTTAAAACAATTCAATCACAGTATCCATATACACACAAATAGATAACTCACAAATCATAACTGATAATCAACATTATCACATAACAGGTAATCCATATTATCAATATTGAATAGATATTCCATATATCACCATCACAATAGATAACCTATGTTATCATCACAATACAAACAAACATCCATACCACACAATATTATTTATCTCATTACTGAGATCACAAAGCATCCAAGACAATCAAGTTCAACCATTCATCCATAAGAAATGATTTACTCATCATCATATAATTAATTTAAAATGAATTAAATTAACTATCTCTATTACTAATTAATTTAAAATGAATTAAACTAATTACTCCATCTTTAATTAATTTAAAATAAATTAAATTAATTACTTCACTAATATAAACCTTGCTTACTTAATTATTTAATTGATTACAATCAATTAATCAGTCATTATTAATCACCTTAATTAATCACCCATGATTAATTATCCTTAATTACACTTATGTAATTATCCTTAATTAATTTCACAAAATTAATTATTCACAACTAAACAGTAATTAACCTTTAATTACTTTAATTAGTTAATTAACTATAATTAATTATCCTAATCCTTAATTAATTACATTAATTAATTACCTATTATTGATTAATTAATCATAATTAATCAACTTTAATTACATCATTAATTATAATAATTAATGATCCTTAATTATTAATTACCTTAAGTAATTAACTTATAATTATTAATCATCCCAGATTAATCACATTTAGTAATTAACTAACTTAATTACTTTATTAAACAAATTAATTATCCTTTAATTTTCTACATAATTAATCCCTTGATTAATTACTAAATAATTAAACCAAATTACTTCACACTTAAACATCTCCACTTAATTACATTCTGTAATTATTAATTAATTACTTAACTAAGTAATTTCCAAATCCTTAATTACATAAAGTAATTATTTTTAAAACTCAAGTGTTTAAAATTAATTAAACTTAATCAATTAAAATAAACAATCTCATTAAATTAAATTAATTACATTAAGTAATTAGTTTCTTAATTACTTTACCAAGTAATTATACTCAAACCATTCATAATTGATTATTATTAAATTAATTTATTCTAATTAATTACAAAAAAAATTAACTATATTAATTAATTGTTAAATAATCATGGTTAATGACCTTCATTAACCATCCTCAAATTATTTTATAAGGTAATTAACTTAAATTAATTACCATTTAAATTATCTTTAATCATTCATTAATTAAAGTTAATTATTAAATTTATTAACCTTGATTTAAAACTTAATCACATAATTAATATTCATTTATCATTAATTAATAATATAATTAATGATCTTAATTATAATTGATTAATCATTAATCAATTATTAATTCCAAATTTCATTAATTAATTAAATTAATTAATCAATCATAATTACCTTATTAATTAAATTAATCCTAAAATATTAATCTTAATTTAAAAGATAAAACATAAATTATGTTAAAACAATCTGATTTAAAATAGAGTACTTAAGAAATTTTCTTTTAAATTTCAAGTTAAATTCAAGCTTAAAATAGAATAAATTTTAAAACTTATTAAAGTTTTAAATAATTTAAAACTTATTTAAAATTACAAGTCAAAACAAAAGTTTGACTTAAAAATGAAATCATAAGAATTTGAAGTTAAATTTATTTCAAAATTTTAGAAGTTTCAATTCATTTTTAGTTTAAAACTTTCAAATTTAAATCTTCTTTTTAAATTTGAAACTGAACTTCATTTTAAACTCAGATTTCCAGTTTTAAAATTTTATCATTAAATCTTGCTTCACATTTTTAAAAAAACTTCATTATTAAAATTTCAACTATTTTACCCAAAATAAAATAGTTAACTAAGTTAAATTTTTAAACTTTTATTTCTGTTTTAAAAACTGGATTTTGAATTTGAATCAAAAGTTCAAACTTGAATTTGAATTAAACCCAACCTTAATTTTAAACAAACTACAGATTTTAAAATTTAAAAACCCAGATTCAAAGAAAACAAGTTTCTGAAACCTGAACACTGCAGTGACCCGAGAAAACAAAATTTTACTTCGGGTTTCAAGCTGCCTTACTTCGAGTTTTTCTACAACCTACTTCGAGTCATTCACAGTCCAACCCTGCAACACCCCAACCCAAAACAGACCTACATACTTCACCAGAAAAACTCGTCGCCGTGCATATGCACGACGACCACCACCTCTGCCAATCACCTCAGGTGATCCAATCAACTTCATAAACCCATGAATCCACTATCATCATCATCAGAATGAACAGAAATCAAAGAATCAAAATTTAAGCTCTGAAACCCTCAAATTCCAAAACCAGGAATTTTTTTTTACAGGTTTCAACTCAAAACCTGTCAACGACCATAGATCGCCACTCCGGTCACTTAGCGTTCAACCCCTCCGGCCTCCAGTCCCTCTACACACCAACTATCCATACACCAAAAACTAGAACACTCGATCAACCCTATGTCCCGAAATGATTGATCCTTTACCAAAATAAAACCAAGGGTTAAATTCTAAAATTCAAAACTGCACTTACTCTAATCAATTTAAAATTCATCTCTGATTTTTCCAAGGATCTATGATCCTTACTTAATAACTCAGAAAAATTTGAGTTTCTACAAATCACAGATTATAAGAATTTTGCTCAATTTCATATTTTGTTCAAGAACAAGCTGTAAACGAAACAATACTCTAAATTTCCTAATACTTGATTTAAAAATCAAGTTCCAGTTTATAAATTTGATTTGTATTACTGAATTATCATATTAATTAGATTGAGTTTGAATAAAATTAAACATACATGATGATATTACCTGTGTTTACAGAAATGACACCCTGTATTTAACACACCTAAAATTTTAAACCTGAACTTAAGAAATTTAAACAACAATACTTTATAAATTTGCATTCTAATCTATGATAAGCAAGACCCCTTTTATTTATTATTATTCTAAAATTCAGATACTACTTCAAATTAGATCAATTACAGGGAATTCTTTTAAATATGATGGTGAACCTGGGAACACAGCAAAGCAAAATCAACATGCACATTCAAACATAATTTCATCAGACCTTATATAAGCACATAAACATATTTTATCTCAAACATTTAAATCAAGCAACTTAATATAGTTTAAAATTTAAATGTTACTCACCATTTAAAAATGCAGACCATTGTTGTCCTTTTTGAATTTTGCAGAAACAAGAGTATGCAGGCTTGACTCTTATGTTGAAATCTGAGTTGAAATTTGAAAGCTCATGATCCAAACTCTAATTGCTTGCATGCGGAAAGAAGATGTAGTAGCTAGTTCTCCCATATGCATGTAGATGCCTTATTTCCAGGTCTTAAACAGAATACAGAAAAGAAAACAGTGCAAGCTCTTAATTTGAATTTTGCAGATTGATTTTTATGAAGAGGAATATGCAGATTGGCTTGAATTTGAGATATGCAGATTTGATCTTTGATGAGGGGTGGAGTATGCAGGTTTTTGTACTTGAGGATGTTCAGATTTATGAACAGAATGCAGGTTTGAACAGGGTCTTGATGAATTTGTATATGCAGATGGAAGATTTGAATATGCAGGTTTCTTGAATTTTATGAGGAGTTTTGATTTTTTCTTCTTCTTTTGATTAAGGAGAATGAAAAATGCAATATGTATGAAGATGTAAGCTAACTAATGTATATTTCAGATTTACTAAAAGAAAAGAAAAATTAAAACTAAATTTTAACACTTGTCAAAAGTTAGACACTTGTCTATTTGTAAATGCTAATTTTTATACACATGTTACATGAATATAACACTTGTTTCTCTTTTTAAAAATTAATTAGTTTTTAATTTACAAACTAGAGTGTGTGTTAACTTAATTTAACTTGTTAGTTTATTTTAAAATATGTGTATAAATTTATAAATGGAAACAAGCCATGTTTACAAATAAACTTATACATATAAAAATTAAAACAATGAAGATTTCATACTTTGGAATTTAAATTCAAACTAGATTCAAAATCAAATATTTTCAAATCAAGTTATATATATATATATATATTCAATTTGAAATAAAAATTACAAATTCCATTCAAATCTTATTTATAAAGACAATACCATATCAATATTGTTTTTATAACTCTTTTATTATTAAAATAAAATCTTTTTACAAGAAATTATATTTTTATTAATAAAATATCCATTTTATTAAGCCATGAAATCATTTTGTTAAATTTATTCTAAATTTAAAACTCAAGCCAATTTAATTTAAAACATTTAAATATTTTTCTTATCAATTTTAAAATCATATATTTTTATTTATGAAATAGTCTTTGAAAACTCAATACTAATTAAAATCAAAATTTTCACAAATTAAAATGTACATGTTAGAATTTTAAAACATGATCTAATTATTAAATTAAACCAAAATCATTTATTAAATTTTGAAAAGCTTTGAATATTAAATAAAACAAATTTTCCAAATTACTATAAATAATAAAACTAGAAAATATGCCTTACTAATTAAAATTAAAACAATATCCATCTATTTAAAATATAAACCAAATGTTTATATTGTAAATAGAAATCAATTTATTATTATTTAAAAGTTAAAATAACTAATCTAAATATTTATTGAAGAAGATTATTAAATCTATCTGAATAATTATTAACAGATTATCAATATCAATTTAATTTTAACCACAGATTATTAAATTGATATTGTTAAAAATTCCGGGATGTTACAATCCTTCCCCCTTAAAAGAATTTCGTCCTTGAAATTTAAAACAAAGGTAATTTAATAATCTTATTAAATTTTGAACTTTAAATTTTAAACACAAGCATATATCAAACATATGCTAACAACCAAAAACAACCAATCAAACAAATCTAATTATCCAGACAAATTCTGGATAGAATTCTATCGAGTTTCCCTAGGTATATATATATTCCGGGATACTCGCTCTAAAGAATCCAAACAAACAATATTATGAAGCTACAAAGCTCCTGTACAACTATATCTATAACACTAGACAAGATATCAGACTACAAACGAGTCTGACTCAACAACTAAAATTCCAGAACTGCTGGTTCCATATCCAGAGATAGATCATACACGTACTCCCTCAGAGATACGTGAAACTTATCGAATCCCAGTTATCCAAACTGGCAATCCAATCCTATAGATCAATCACTTATTCTCTAAGATACAGAAAAGATCCAATACACTTCAGAGCTAACTTCTCAAACTTACCCAAACTTATAGCTCACTTTCGATCAGAGAAAACTTATCCGAAATTAAATCTCCGACTTCAGAGTCCAAATCCCTCCGACTCTTATCCACAAAACTCTTCGAACAATCATGGGCTGTCTACAAACTTACTGATCAGCTCAACCCTTGCTGATGCTTCTAGAAAGAAACTAGACCAATCAACTCAACAAAATGATCTCCTCAAGATCAACCAAAATCAAGAATCCAAACTCTACTCCTCAACATCAGAAGACAACAACACACTTCTCCTATTCGGGAAAAGAAAAGCAGACACACTTCCAAACTGCTTCCACTGCTCAACTCTGATCCAAAGTAGAAGAAAATGCCGAAGAAGAACACGAGCACAACTGGACAACACACCCTAGAGATATGATTCAACTAATCCATAAGAAACTTTCAGAAGTTCCTCCAAAACTCTGAGCTGCTACACCAACTCAACTCTTGGAACCATTCTTCTATTAAGCTGAACCACCCGTTCCACACCTGGAATCCCAGCCGATAAGAAAAACTCAATCTCCAGATGCGAACAAAACTCTGACTTCTCTGAAGACATTCAGAAAAACTCAGATAACCCAAGAGAACACTCAAACAATCGCCAGTCACTTTTGTGAACCACCCAAACCAAATCCAAATAAAACTGTTGTCCCTTAACCCAATAGAACAGCTTAAACTTAACTAGCCAACCCAACGAAGAAACAGGTTCACTAAACTGCTTCTGAACTCCACTTCAGAAAACTGCTAAACCAGAAGATCTCTTGCCAAAGAATTTCCAAATCAAAGTTCTTCGAGAAACTCAAATCTCAAATCAAACAGAAACACCAGCTGAACACAGCCACAACACTGAAGCAGACTCACTTCCTTAACTTGTTCCAAAGAAAACATCTTCGGGAACGTCCATAGTCACTGCATCTCATCACGCAGCTACTACTTCCAGAGGTATCAAAATACCATTACTCACATCTGCCCAACCGACAGATCCAAACACTACTCATCCAACTTCAGAAATGAACTCCGAACCTTAATAGGTTACCTTCAGAGATCAATGAAGTTCTTCATCACTACAAAACTCATTCGAGACGATAATAGGTCTACAGTCTCGACAAATACACTTCCAACCTCAAAACATTCAAACACCAACCAATGGTAGTAATCGTGTTACACACACTACTACCCATCTACCTTTATAACTTATATTGGGGAAAACCTGAAAAGGTAACCCAACAGATAGGTAGAAATAAATATATATATATATATATATATATATATATATTAAAAATTACAAATGCGCTCTCTCTAGAAAGACACCACTACAGAGCCTAGGTATTCACTCAACCTAATGCTCCCTAAAGAAAGATACACTTCAGAGCCTAGGTATTCACTCAGCCTAATGCTCTGATACCAAGTGAGACGACCCGACTTTCCACTCTGGGAAAATCGCATCATCTTTAAGAAAGAAAGGGATAGAAAAGATAATAGAAAGAAGAGAAGAAAGAAATAACACATCAGATTCTAACAGCGGAACGAATAAACTATATTAATAACATAAATATTTCATAGTTTACAACCATTATCAGAGTACATAGATATACAACACATACTAGACAGTTATAAACACCTGTCTAGTTATTACAACTCAATACAACAACTCAGAGAACACACAGCGGAATACTATATATATCTACACGCGGAAGCCTCCTGCTCCATTGCTCCTCCACAATTCGTCAATGCTAACCTAAATCCTAACCAGAATTCCCTTGGCTACTCGTAAAAATTTGAGTACCCAAGAGTTAAAGAAAAACAGAAATAACTCCGGGTCAGACATGGGTCTGGTGTGAGTAACAGGTTAAAGTTGCTTAACTTTTAAAAACCTTTTGAAAAGAAAAGTATCACATAAGACTTCCCACACATAAACATGGAAAAGTTTTTACCTTACGCTCACCAAAACATTTGATAGGAAATCCGATGACATTATAATAGTGTCTAGGGTTTTCAAGTAAAATACAGAAATAGCTGGAATGCTTAAATCTCACGTTCCAACATAGTTGGGCACAACTAATACGTACGGCACTTATTGGATTTTGGATTCCATACAATGGCAGGGCTACTGGGGTACCGCCCATCACAGTACGTGGCTTAGATCAACGTACCGAGGATCACTCCTGACCCCCTGCAACACAAAGCCGGACCCATTCCTTACTGAATAGTTCCGAACAAGACAACCCCGTGGTTGTAGCTAGCAACAACCCACACAGCCGAATATAAAGGGACTTCTAGATAGAGGTAAATCTTGCTCTCCAGTGGGTGCGACCCACGAAGCTTTGCTGCACCTCCCCTGTTTTAGCCATTCCCGGTTGATGAGGCTTGAGGCTACGATTACCTTTATAGGACATATCACTTAGAATGCTCATCATCCACCTGACGATGTTCTGAAAGCATTCAATCCATACAAGTTCGTTTCGGGTTCGAACGAAACCGAAGGCATTATCTCGTTACATTCTTTTTGGAATCACCCTCAGAGTTAACTACAATAACCCTTGCACTCTGATTCACCATCTCGAATCTATAAGTACTATTCCATCAAACTCATTACGGAATCACCCACAAAGTTATACTGACTCATAGTCCTTACACCTCGAGTCTTCACAAAGCTCCACTTTGATACACGACCTAACGTTATTTGGAATCGATGTGGTTTTCAGATATCCAAATATGGAAACCCGATCCCGGTCTCATCGAAAACCAAAGCATGTCTTTTAAGGTCGAAGTTGTTTTAAAGTTTTAAAACAATTCAATCACAGTATCCATATACACATAGATAGATAACTCACAAATCATAACTGATAATCAACATTATCACATAACAGGTAATCCATATTATCAATATCGAATAGATATTCCATATATCACTATCATAATAGATAACCTATGTTATCATCACAATACAATCAAACATCCATACCACACAATATTATTTATCTCATTACTGAGATCACAAAGCATCCAAGACAATCAAGTTCAACCATTCATCCATAAGAAATGATTTACTCATCATCATATAATTAATTTAAAATGAATTAAATTAACTATCTCTATTACTAATTAATTTAAAATGAATTAAATTAATTACTCCATCTTTAATTAATTGAAAATAAATTAAATTAATTACTTCACTAATATAAACCTTGCTTGCTTAATTATTTAATTGATTACAATCAATTAATCATTTATTATTAATCACCTTAATTAATCACCCATGATTAATTATCCTTAATTAAACTTATGTAATTATCCTTAATTAATTTCACAAAATTAATTATTCACAACTAAACAGTAATTAACCTTTAATTACTTCAATTAGTTAATTAACTATAATTAATTATCCTAGTCCTTAATTAATTACATTAATTAATTACCTATTATTGATTAATTAATCATAATTAATCAACTTTAATTACATCATTAATTATAATGATTAATGATCCTTAATTATTAATTACCTTAAGTAATTAACTTATAATTATTAATCATCCCAGATTAATCACATTTAGTAATTAACTAACTTAATTACTTTATTAAACAAATTAATTATCCTTTAATTTATTACATAATTAATCCCTTGATTCATTACTAAATAATTAAACCAAATTACTTCACACTTAAACATCTCCACTTAATTACATTCTGTAATTATTAATTAATTACTTAACTAAGTAATTTCCAAATCCTTAATTACATAAAGTAATTATTTTTAAAACTCAAGTGTTTAAAATTAATTAAACTTAATTAATTAAAATAAACAATCTCATTAAATTAAATTAATTACATTAAGTAATTAATTTCTTAATTACTTTACCAAGTAATTATACTCAAACCATTCATAATTGATTATTATTAAATTAATTAATTCTAATTAATTATAAAAAAATTAACTATATTAATTAATTGTTAAATAATCATGGTTAATGACCTTCATTAACCATCCTCAAATTATTTTATAAAGTAATTAACTTAAATTAATTACCATTTAAATTATCTTTAATCATTCATTAATTAAAGTTAATTATTAAATTTATTAACCTTGATTTAAAACTTAATCACATAATTAATATTCATTTATCATTAATTAATAATATAATTAATGATCTTAATTATAATTGATTAATCATTAATCAATTATTAATTCCAAATTTAATTAATTGATTAAATTAATTAATCAATCATAATTACCTTATTAATTAAATTAATTCTAAAATATTAATTTTAATTTAAAAGATAAAACATAAATTATGTTGAAACAATTTGATTTAAAACAAAGTACTTAAGAAATTTTCTTTTAAATTTCAATTTAAATTCAAGCTTAAAATAGAATAAATTTTGAAACTTATTAAAGTTTTAAATAATTTAAAACTTATTTAAAATTACAAGTCAAAACAAAAGTTTGACTTAAAAATGAAATCATAAGAATTTGAAGTTAAATTTATTTCAAAATTTTAGAAGTTTCAATTCATTTTTAGTTTAAAACTTTCAAATTTAAATCTTCTTTTTAAATTTGAAACTGAACATCATTTTAAACTCAGATTTCCAGTTTTAAAATTTTATCTTTAAATCTTGCTTCACATTTTAAAAAAAACTTCATTATTAAAATTTCAATTATTTTACACAAAATAAAATAGTTAATTAAGTTAAATTTTTAAACTTTTATTTCTATTTTAAAAACTGGATTTTGAATTTGAATCAAAAGTTCAAACTTGAATTTGAATTAAACCTAACCTTACTTTTAAATAAACTACAGATTTTAAAATTTAAAAAGCCAGATTTAAAGAAAACAGGTTTCTGAAACCTGAACACTGCAGGGACCCGAGAAAACAAAATTTTACTTCGGGTTTCAAGCTGCCTTACTTCGAGTTTTTCTACAACCTACTTCGAGTCATTCACAGTCCAAGCCTGCAACACCCCAACCCAAAACAGACCTACATACTTCACCAGAAAAACTCGTCGCCGTGCATATGCACGACGACCACCACCTCTGCCAATCACCTCAGGTGATCCAATCAACTTCATAAACCCATGAATCCACTATCATCATCATCAGAATGAACAAAAATCAAAGAATCAAAATTTAAGCTCTGAAACCCCCTAATTCCAAAACCTGGAATTTTTTTTACAAGTTTCAACTCAAAACCTGTCAACGGCCATAGTTCGCCACTCCGGTCACTTAGCGTTCAACCCCTCCGTCCTCCAGTCCCTCTACACACCAACTATCCATACACCAAAAACTAGAACACTCGATCAACCCTATGTCCCGAAATGATTGATCCTTTACCCAAATAAAAACTAGGGTTAAATTCTAAAAATCAAAACTGCACTTACTCTAATCAATTTAAAATTCATCTCTGATTTTTCCAAGGATCTATGATCCTTACTTAATAACTCAGAAAAATTTGAGTTTCTACAAATCACAGATTATAAGAATTTTGCTCAATTTCGTATTTTGTTCAAGAACAAGCTGTAAACGAAACAATACTCTAAAATTCCTAATACTTGATTTAAAAATCAAGTTCCAGTTTATAAATTTGATTTGTATTACTGAATTATCATATTAATTAGATCGAGTTTGAATAAAATTAAACATACATGATGATATTACCTGTGTTTACAGAAATGACACCCTGTATTTAACTCACCTAAAATTTTAAACCTGAACTTAAGAAATTTAAACAACAATACTTTATAAAGTTGCATTCTATTCTATGATAAGCAAGACCCCTTTTATTTATTATTATTCTAAAATTCAGATACTACTTCAAATTAGATCAATTACAGGGAATTCTTTTAAATATGATGGTGAACCTGGGAACACAACAAAGCAAAATCAACATGCACATTCAAACATAATTTCATCAGACCTTATATAAGCACACAAACATATTTTATCTCAAACATTTAAATCAAGCAACCTAAATATAGTTTAAAATTTAAATGTTACTCACCATTTAAAAATGCAGACCACTGTTGTCCTTTTTGAATTTTGCAGAAACAAGAGTATGCAGGCTTGACTCTTATGTTGAAATCTGAGTTGAAATTTGAATGCTCATGATCCAAACTCTAATTGCTTGCATGCAGAAAAAAGATGTAGTAGCTAGTTCTCCCATATGCATGCAGATGCCTTATTTCCAGGAGAATACAGAAAAGAAAACAGTGCAAGCTCTTAATTTGAATTTTGCCGATTGATTTTTATGAAGAGGAATATGCAGATTGGCTTGAATTTGAGATATGCAGATTTGATCTTTGATGAGGGGTGGAGTATGCAGGATTTTGTACTTGAGGATGTTCAGATTTATGAAAAGAATGCAGGTTTGAACAGGGTCTTGATGAATTTGTATATGCAGATGGAAGATTTGAATATGCAGGTTTCTTGAATTTGATGAGGAGTTTTGATTTTTCTTCTTCTTTTGATTAAGGAGAATGAAAAATGCAATATGTATGAAAATGTAAGCTAACTAATGTATATTTCAGATTTACTAAAAGAAAAGAAAAATTAAAACTAAATTTTAACACTTGTCAAAAGTTAGACACTTGTCTATTTGTAAATGCTAATTTTTATACACATGTTACATGAATATAACACTTGTTTTTCTTTTTAAAAAGTAATTAGTTTTTAATTTACAAACTAGAGTGTGTGTTAACTTAATTTAACTTGTTAGTTTATTTTAAAATATGTGTATAAATTTATAAATGAAAACAAACCATGTTTACAAATAAACTTATACATATAAAAATTAAAACAATGAAGATTTCATACTTTTGAATTTAAATTCAAACTAGATTCAAAATCAAATATTTTCAAATCAAGTTATATATATAAAAATTCAATTCGAAATAAAAATTAAAAATTCCATTCAAAACTTATTTATAAAGACAATACCATATCAATATTGTTTTTATAACTCTCTTATTATTAAAATAAAATAATTTTACAAGAAATTATATTTTTATTAATAAAATATCCATTTTATTAAGCCATGAAATCATTTTGTTAAATTTATTCTAAATTTAAAACTCAAGCCAATTTAATTTAAAACATTTAAATATTTTTCTTATCAATTTTAAAATCATATATTTTTATTTATGAAATAGTCTTTGAAAACTCAATACTAATTAAAATCAAAATTTTCACAAATTCAAATGCCCATATTAGAATTTTAAAACATGATTTAATTATTAAATTAAACCAAAATCATTTATTAAATTTTGAAAAGCTTTGAATATTAAATAAAACAAATTTTCCAAATTACTATAAATAATAAAAATAGATAATATGCTTTACTAATTAAAATTAAAACAATACCCATCTATTTAAAATATAAACCAAATGTTTATATTGTAAATAGAAATCAATTTATTATTATTTAAAAGATAAAATAACCAATTTAAATATTTATTGAAGAAGGTTATTAAATCTATCTGAATAATTATTAACAGATTATCAATATCAATTTAATTTTAACCACAGATTATTAAATTGATATTGTTAAAAATTCCGGGATGTTACAAATAGTTTTTCGACAAACTGAGCAGGTTCACATAAAATCCATGACCATTCATAAATTAGTTTACACAACAAGTAATAATACTTTTTGGGAAAATTTTGAGATTGTAAAGAATATTGTGAATTAGCTAGCTAAGGATCATTAGAAATTTCATGTGGAATGCTTGCCTTATTGCTTAATGCACCAATATATCCTTGAGGAAGCATAGACGCATTTACATTTGCAAGATGCGGCGAAACACCAAAGCCATGTCGAGACCCACTTTGATACAATTGAGAATGCTGACCTAAACATAGACCTGGACCTAGAAATTGCTGGCATGGACCTGAATATTGATGGCCTGAATCTCCTGGAAATTGCTGGATTTGACTTGAATATTGTTGGCCTGGACCCAGAAAATGCTGGCCTGGATCTGTATGAGTTATGAATTCAATAGAAGTAGCAGAGGTGGCGGTAGTAGGAGCATGAGCATATTACAATTGTAACAGATAACTTGGTAAAATCAAACTGCATACATAGAGGGATTCTTGACAATTAACATTTAGAAGTTAACGTACATACCTAAGTGATTACTGGGTCATTTGATATATGTTGCTTCGAAGGAATAGAAGGTGCCGACTTACTTGTAGATCCTGAAATTAACTAGATAAAGTAAGTAAATGCACTCTAGACAAAGGGACTAGAAAGAAAGAAAAAACTCATACACACAAAGATACCAAAGATAGAAATATGTATATGGATGATGGACACTTTTGAAATATACAAAGATTAGTATTTTTCCAAACTTGGTTAATTGTTATGAAACTTAGTTGATTTTTGTAAACTTAGTTCATTTATTGTTATTATGATTACTGTTGTTGTTGTTGTCATTTTTTATTGAAATGGTACTTTATATACAACATGTCACTAGGACAACATATCACATGTCAATAAACGTTCGAATCACACTATGCAAGTTTCGAACTTGTGACCTCTCGCACCAAAACCGAATCATTTAACTACTTGGAGAATGATACTTGTCTGTTGTTGTCATTATTAGTATTTATAGTATTGTTATTATTATTATTATAAACTCAGTTAATTTTTAGAAACTGTTATTATTATTATCAACTTAGTTAATTTTTATACTTTTTTAATTTTTGTAAAACTCAATTAACGAAGTTAGTTTTTATAATCTTAGTTAATTCATTTTGATTATTAGTATTATTATTATATAAATTTATTTAATTTTTATAAATTTAGTTAACATGGTTAATATTGTATAAGTTATTATTATTATTAGTATTATCTTTATTATAACTTATTTAACTTGGTTAATATTTTATAATTTATAAGTATTATTAGTATTAGTATTATTCCAAACTTGGTTAATTGTTATGAAACTTAGTTGATTTTTAAAAACTTAGTTTATTTATTATTATTATGGTTATTGTTGTCATTATTACTATTAGTATTATTATTATTATTATTATTATAAGCTTGGTTAATTTTCGTAAACAGTGGTTAAATTATTATTATTATTATAATTATCAACTTAGTTAATTTCTATATATTTTTAATTTTTATAAAACTTAGTTAATGAAGTTGGTTTTTATGATCTTAGTTAATTTATTTTCATTAATAATATTATTATTATATAAATTTATTTAATTTTTATAAAATTTAGTTAACTTGATTAATATTGTATAAGCAGGTAAACTGTTAGTTAATTGAGAAAGATAAAAAGATGATATGACCTCTAAAATATTTGTTATACTCTAAACACATATAAGACTTATGGACTTTTTAATGGTGAAAAAAATAAAGCTTTTGTGACGCCCCACCTCTATACCCACGCTAGCCAAGAACATTACGGTGAATGCTGTCAACTAGCACGGAAAATAAGGCTGTTGAGGAGCGACCATCCGTGTAATTGCTTTGTGCGAGCATCGATGTGTCAGATAGTATAACATGCAATACTTTATCAAGAGGAAATCCGACAGACCGACACAAACTCAAAGCTACTACACAGTGGCTATAATATCTTCGGAAACAAATACAGAAATAAACATAACATAAATCAGTCACAGATAATTCATATCACAAAGGCGGAAGAAGATATGAATATATAATTAACACATGGAAGTGTATATCAGAGTAGTGGTCAAAAAGATCCACAATAATACAAAGAATAGCAACACGTGCTATACAAAAGAATACAACTATGAGTCTATCTCTCAAGTGTATACAACAAAATAAACAACTAATCTAAGTAGTTTGCCAAAAGTCGGAGTAATGAATCCCTGGGGAGAAGTCAAGCAGAAGCACCTGTAACATCTCGGTCTGACCCGAGTATTATTTAATAAGAAAATAATAAACGGATCAGTCTAACTATAAATATCAGATGAAACGATATAGAATAAGAGATATGACTAAACACACAATAATCACAATGCCAAGCTGTGATATATATATAAGTAGTTGAAAATCATCAAGGGATTAATCAATGTCACAAAATCTACACAAGAATCAAAGAAATGTCATACTCCCTATTTCGTTCATCAAACCACAATTATTGACGATTATATCAATGTCAATCACAAAAGTCAATGACACACAAATTCACCAATGCACAAATATTGGTAAAACTTATCAATGGAAATCACAAAAATTGGTGAAGCATAAATTCTAGAAATCATCTCAAGAAATCCAGTCAATGACACACGAATTCACCTATGCACAGAAATGTATAAATCATATCAATAGAAATCACAAAAATAGGTGAAGAAGAAAATTCCAGAATTCGACACACGAAATCCAAAAATCACACAAAATAGGGGGGAGGCCTATCACACGAACGGGAGCATGAAAACTCACCAACATATGTATCACACGAACGAGACGCTATCTCATGGTAGCTAGCCATTAATTTTTGACACACGAACGTCCCGAAGACCATGGGGCGCTACCCCACATATGTGAGTTGAAACTCACACAAACGGGGTTTAGTCTCCCTCGTAGACAAAGAGACATCGCACATTGCTAGTCTAAATCACAAAAAATGATCGTCATGATCATCAAGAAGTGTCAATTACAGTAAGCTAGTAAATATATGAGCTTAGCTTCATCTCCCATAACCACTAGCTTAACTTAAATATCTACGAACAAATTGTAGATTTCCACTAGAAAATTGTCACAAGAGATTCAATCGAACAAGTCCAAGAATTAACCGACGAAGTAAACGCAAGCGTTTCATACCACTTGTTTTACTAAGTCATTTAATTAGATTTCTCATACGAGTGAGGTAAAGGTTTGTATATACTAATAGATTGGAAAACGATTTTATAAACGAATTTGGTATTGAAAATAGAGTTGAAATCGTTTTGAGGAAAGGGTTTTGATATTTACTACTAGTATTGAAACCTTTGTATTTTTAAAGTGACAAAACACGAAAATGATTGTAGAACAATCAACCACCAAAATTCACATTCAAAGACGCGTATAAAGATCTAAAGAAATCGATCCGAATCCATCAAAATGGATATTCCCAAAAATTCCAAAAATAGAAGTCATTAACGTCGTAGCAACAACAAGTGGGAAATAAAACGAGTCGATGGAATTTGGAAACCAAGCAAAAATATGCACAAATAGGCATAATTAGGCAAATTGGTGCAGGTCAGTCGACTGACTAAAAAGTCCAGTCGACTGGACCAGAGGCATGGAAAAATAATTTCCTGCAGTCAGTCGACTGACCTAAAAATTCAGTCGACTGAATGCAGGGAAAACAGAGGACCCGAGCCTCTGTTAGTGCCTTCGGAATGCCTATCTGCTACAGCCAGTCGACTGACTCAAGGGTCCAGTCGAGTGACTGGCATCAAGGCTGTTTTCCAGCCTATGAAATGAAGATGCTATCTTCTTCAAAATGCAATCGCGCGAGCACGGTCACCAGGGGTTTGTGCCAATCGACTACCCGGTCCTATAAGCTCTTCGACGCATCACCAAAAACAAGTTCAAACAACAAAGCTATGATTTTTGAAGATTTGAACTCAAAACACTAAAATTTGGAATGTTCACAAAACGTATCCAAATCAAAATAAAATACGCATGAATATGTGTTAGGAATTTATTCCTAACAATCGAAGATAATCATAGACATAGATGTGAGATAAAAATCTCACTTTTGAACCCAAACGATTGAAGAAGATGCTTGAAAGCAAAGGAGAATCAACCACTCTTCAAATGCAACTCAAGAAGCTTGATTCTAAGTTTTAAAAGAAGAACATTCCCAAAGTTAGGTTTAGGAATTTCTGAAATTGATAAGAGATTGAGTTGGAGAAGAAGAAGAGAAGCTTACCAATGGGTTCTTCTATTAGTTTGGAGCTAGAACTTGATTTGCAAAAGAAAACTAGGGTTTTGGAGTTAATTTCCCATGTCTCCCACCATTGTTGCTAAAGCTTGAGTATTAGGAATTGGAAATGAAGTAAATGAGGAGGAGAGGGGTTGGGACTGAACACATAAGTGGGCTCAGCCCAAACCAAAACCCTAAGTGAAAAAGTACCAAAAACCAACCTTCTCCAAACATATCGAAGCTTGTACTCAAAAAGGTCGCAAACGGCATTTTAAACTCAATGGGAGTGGTCCCGAGTCCTAATTCGACCGTATGCAAAAAGTAGCTTTTCGGACATAATTCCGAGTATCGATAAAATATTTTAATAAAATATTTAAATATAAAATCGACAAATATGCGGGTTGTTACAGACTCCCCTCCTTAAAGAAATTGCGTCCTCGCAATATTTAAGAAGAAGATGTATAGTAACAACCATAAAAGCATATTCAACACAAAAGAAGTTTGAAACAAGAAGTTCACCTTAAAGAGCACGGGAAAGTAAGTCTGGATGTGTTCGCTCGATGAACTCTCTAGATTCCCAAGAACAATCCTTAGGATTTGAAGACCATTGAACTTTCACAAGCGGAACATCTTTATTTCGAAGTCGTTTGACCTCCGAAGCAATAATTCGAATAGGATGCTGCTCATAAGTTAAATTAGGCGAAACCTCAATCTCTTCCACAACGCCCGGCTCAAGAATAGAATCGGAATCTCGAAGACATTTCCACAATTGAGAAACATGAAACACGTCATGCATAGCAGAAAACTGAGCCGGTAATAAAAGGCGATAAGCCATGGAACCAATACGTTCAGTGATAGGAAATGGCCCAATATATCGAGGCGCTAATTTTCCCGATCGACTGAAACGTACAACACCTTTCATAGGTGACACACGAATGAGCACAAGATCTCCCACAGAAAATTCTAACTTCCTTCTCCGATTATCGGCATAGGATTTTTGTCTACTTTGGGCTTCTTTCATCCTATGACAAATAAGTTCAATCTTTTCTGTGGAATCACGAATAAAATCTGGACCTAAAACCAGCTTCTCACCGGCCTCAAGCCAACAAGAAGGAGATCGGCATGGCCTTCCATAGAGTGCCTAGAAAGGTGCCATACCAATGCTAGATTGGAAGCTATTATTATAGGAAAATTCAACAAGTGAAATATGATCTTCCCAACTTCCACCAAAATCAAGAACACATGCACGAAGAAGATCTTCAAGAGTTTGATTCACACGCTCGGTTTGTCCACCGGACTGAGGATGATAAGCGGTGCTTAAATTAAGCTTCGTTCCCAAAGCTTTTTGAAGACTCTTCCAAAATCCACTAGTAAACAATGGATCTCGATCGCTAACAATAGAAGTAGGAACTCCATGTAATTTAACAATCTCTTTAACAAAGAGCTTGGCCAAAAGAGGAACGGTTCGGTTAGACTGAACAGGAATAAAATGGACGGATTTAGTAAGTCTATCAACAATCACCCATAAGCTATCATGACCCGAACGAGAACGGGGAAGGCCATCTATAAAATCCATGGAAATTTGGTCCCACTTCCAAATTGGAATTTCTAAAGGTTGCAATAACCCACCGGGCCTTTGATGTTCGGCCTTAACGAGTTGGCAAGTCATGCAACGCTTAACGAAGTTAGCAATGTCAAGTTTCATTCCCTCCCAATAATAAAGTCGCTTCATATCCGCACACATTTTACTACTACCGGGATGAATGCTAAATTTAGAACGATGGGAATCTTCTAAAATATCTTTACGAAGATCACCAATATTTGGTACGATAAGTCTACCAAATTTTCGACTGCCGCCATGAGAATCGATATCGAAGTCTTTCAAACTTTCAATATCAATTTTATCCTTAATATTTTGGCCAAGAAGAGCCAATTCAGGATCTAGCCTTTGAGCTTCAAGAATGCGGTCTAAAAGAGAAGGATGAGCCTCAAGGCTACATAAAACAAGAGATGAACACAAATCGGTAACACGGTCTTGAATTTCACAAGTGGATAAAATCTCGAGATCGTTCCATTCGGATATCATCATAGAAACAACCGCTTGTTGCTTTCGACTAAGTGCATCCGCAACGCGATTTCCCTTTCCGGGAGTATAAAGGATATCAAGATCATATGGTGCAAGAAATTCGAGCCAACGCTGTTGATGCAAATTAAGTTCCTTTTGAGAGAATAAATACTTCAAGGACTTATGATCGGTATAAAGAACAAATTTCTCTCCTAAAAGATAATGACGCCAAATACGAAGGGCGAAAACAATAGCCGCGAGCTCTAAATCATGAGTGGCATATCTAGTCTCAGCAGGCTTCAATTGCCTAGAAGCATAAGCAATAACACGTTCTCTTTGCATAAGAACGGCATCCAAACCAACGCGACTAGCATCGGTATAAACAACGAAATCTCGATTCCCCTCGGGAATAACAAGAATAGGAGCATCTGAAAGAAGTTCTTTTAATTTCTGAAAAGAAGCTTCACATTTGTCCGACCAAATGTATTTAATACCTTTCTTCGTTAAGCTAGTGAGAGGCACGGCAATCTTAGAAAAGTCTTTAATAAAACGACGGTAATAGCCCGCCAATCCGAGAAAACTGCGAATCTCTGTCACACTCTCCGGTCTCTTCCAATTTTGAATCGCTTCAATCTTTGAAGGATCCACGGAAATTCCGGATTCGAAAATAATATGACCGAGAAACTTCACACGAGATTGCCAAAAGTGGCATTTAGAAAATTTTGCCTTTAATTGATTACTCCTAAGAGTTTCCAACACAATCCGAAGATGTCTTTCATGCTCCTCCTCAGTTTTAGAATACACAAGAATATCATCGATAAAGATGAGAACAAACCGGTCGAGGAAGTCTTTGAAAACTCTATTCATAAGGTCAATGAAATAAGCCGGAGCATTCGTTAGACCAAATGGCATAACAAGCCATTCATAAGATCCATAGCGAGTACGGAACGATGTCAAAGGAATGCTATCCTCTGCAATACGAAGCTGATGGAAACCGGTAGCCAAGTCCAATTGTGAAAAGACTCTAGCACCACTAAGTTGATCGAATAGATCATCAATCCGAGGTAAAGGATATTTATTTTTGATAGTAAGATCATTAAGCTTGCGGTAGTCAACGCAAAGCCTAAGTGTTCCATCGGATTTCTTCACAAAAATAGCTGAAGCTCCCCAAGGCGAGGAACTAGAGCGAATAAATTGCTTCGTCTCCAATTCGGATAATTGTTTACGCATCTCCTCATTTTCTTTATTGGACATACGATACGGAGGACGAGTGATAGGTTGAGCTCTAGGAATAATATTAATTCTGAACTCAATTGCTCGTTTAGGTGGTAATCCTAAAACGGGCTTAAATATGTCGGAAAATTCACGAACGACGTGAATAAGAGAAATAATATCACCCTCATCATCATCGTCATCACGAGGATTTAAAGAATATAAAGATGCAACCAAGCTGGAATCTGCATCTTTAAGATTAATAGAAATCTGCTTAACAGATTGAGGATGTCGAAGATGAATAGTCCGCTCAGGACATAGGATATGAGCTTCATAACGGTTAAGCCAATCCATTCCCAAAATCATTCCAAAGCCTAAATAACGCATGACATGCAAATCGGCACGGAAAGAAAAATCACACAAAATAATCTCGACATCTTTACACAATAAACTAATTGTCGCGGATCCACCAACCGGATTCGCAATTCTCAAAGAAGTCATTAAACACAAAACATCCAAAGAAAAAGTATCAACAAGTTCTTTTGATATAAAAGAATGGGACGCACCCGTATCAAAAAGAACTCGAATAGGATGATCACGAAATAAAATAATTCCATCCAGAATAGAATGAGAAATACCTTGGCCACGAGATGTGTTGCTAGGGGCTTGAGCAACATTAAGCTTTCCCTCCTTCCTATTTTGAAGTTTGGGACATACATGCATAAAACGGTCCGGGCTTTTGCAATAGCGACAAGTATGAGTCTTTGAACACTTGTTCGCAAATGGTCTTTCGAACCGCAATTATAACATTTCCCTTGAGTAGAGAAAAAGGTCTTTTCAGCAGGAGTTGTTTGCCTCCCTTTCTTATTGGGATAAGGGCCTTTGAATTTGTTTGGCCTCTTCTTGTTGTTGAAGTTTGGTTTGGAACCCACCACTTCAACATCATTCTCCCTATCCGCCTCTTCAAGACGAAGAGCGATATCAATGAGTTGGTCGAAAGAAACTTCTAACTTTAGAAGTAATGGCTTCTTGAGATTTTTGTTTAAGCCATAGACGAACCTCTGGTTCTTCTTTAAAGGGGTGTTGATGTATTCAACCCCATATTTGGAAAGCGACTCGAAGGAGGCGACGTAATCAGTCACGGAGGACTCACCTTGAACAAGGTCTATAAATCGTCGAGCCAATGTCACTTTCCCTGCTTCTGGTACAAATTTCAACTCGAAGCGTTCCCGGAATTGCTCCCAGGTGAGATCCGCTTCATTAATCTCAAAAATAAGAAGCTCGTACCAGTCCAATGCTCTTTCTCGGAGCATACTAGAGGCCACCTGAACTCGGTGAAGGTCAATAAGATTCATGCGAGAAAAGATTCGATCGCAGGACCTTAGCCAAGCCTGTACTTCAATAACAGTTTCGGAACCTTTGAATGGCTCCCCACCCAAATTAGTGTAATCGCTGCACAAGCGTGCAAATCCTGACTTTGGGTGAGTAGGTTCCGAGTTAGCTCCAGCTGCTTGAGCATTCGTCACTAAATCAAGAAGCTGTTGAGCAGTCATAAAAACTCCATCCTGGGGTGGAGTGCTAGATGGTACGGCTCTGGGGCGGCCTGGTCTAGACATTTCTCTTTCTTTAGAAAGAAAGAAGAAGAAGAAAAAGGTTATTCACCGAATTCAATATCAAGCAATTCTTGATAGATAAAACAAGGAATCATAAAAGAAAATAGGATGAATCGGTACGAAGACTCGAAAAAATCCTAAAGCATGAATCCTAAGAAAGACTTAGGACGATGATCCTCGTTATAATATTCCATATTGTTCCGAAGTTTGGCTCTGATACCAAGCTGTGACGCCCCACCTCTATACCCACGCTAGCCAAGAACATTACGGTGAATGCTGTCAACTAGCACGGAGAATAAGGCTGTTGAGGAGAGACCATCCGTGTAATTGCTTTGTGCGAGCATCGATACGTCATATAGTATAACATGCAATACTTTATCAAGAGGAAATCCGACATACCGACACAAACTCAAAGCCACTACACAGTGGCTATAGTATCTTCGGAAACAAATACAGAAATAAACATAACATAAATCAGTCACAGATAATTCATATCACAAAGGCGGAAGAAGATATGAATATATAATTAACACATGGAAGTGTATATCAGAGTAGTGGTCAAAAAGATCCACAATAATACAAAGAATAGCAACACGTGCTATACAAAAGAATACAACTATGAGTCTATCTCTCAAGTGTATACAACAAAATAAACTACTAATCTAAGTAGTTTGCCAAAAGTCAGAGTAATGAATCCCTGGGGAGAAGTCAAGCAGAAGCACCTGTAACATCTCGGTCTGACCCGAGTATTATTTAATAAGAAAATAATAAACGGATCAGTCTAACTATAAATATCAGATGAAACGATATAGAATAAGAGATATGACTAAACACACAATAATCACAATGCCAAGTTGTGATATATATATAAGTAGTTGAAAATCATCAAGGGATTAATCAATGTCACAAAATCTACACAAGAATCAAAGAAATGTCATACTCCCTATTTCGTTCATCAAACCACAATTATTGACGACTATATCAATGTCAATCACAAAAGTCAATGACACACAAATTCACCAATGCACAAATATTGATAAAACTTATCAATGGAAATCACAAAAATTGGTGAAGCATAAATTCTAGAAATCATCTCAAGAAATCCAGTCAATGACACACGAATTCACCTATGCACAAAAATTGATAAATCATATCAATAGAAATCACAAAAATAGGTGAAGAAGAAAATTCCAGAATTCGACACACGAAATCCAGAAATCACACAAAATAGGAGGGGAGGCCTATCACACGAACGGGAGCATGAAAACTCACCAACATATGTATCACACGAACGAGACGCTATCTCATGGTAGCTAGCCATTAATTTTTGACACACGAACGGCCCGAAGACCATGGGGCGCTACCCCACATATGTGAGTTGAAACTCACACAAACGAGGTTTAGTCTCCCTCGTAGACAAAGAGACATCGCACATTGCTAGTCTAAATCACAAAAAATGATCGTCATGATCATCAAGAAGTGCCAATTACAGTAAGCTAGTAAATATATGAGCTTAGCTTCATCTCCCATAACCACTAGCTTAACTTAAATATCTACGAACAAATTGTAGATTTCCACTAGAAAATTGTCACAAGAGATTCAATCGAACAAGTCCAAGAATTAACCGACGAAGTAAACGCAAGCGTTTCATACCACTTGTTTTACTAAGTCATTTAACTAGATTTCTCATACGAGTGAGGTAAAGGTTTGTATATACTAATAGATTGGAAAACGATTTTATAAACGAATTTGGTATTGAAAATAGAGTTGAAATCGTTTTGAGGAAAGGGTTTTGATATTTACTACTAGTATTGAAACCTTTGTATTTTTAAAGTGACAAAACACGAAAATGATTGTAGAACAATCAACCACCAAAATTCACATTCAAAGATGCGTATAAAGATCTAAAGAAATCGATCCGAATCCATCAAAATGGATATTCCCAAAAATTTCAAAAATAGAAGTCATTAACGTCGTAGCAACAACAAGTGGGAAATAACACGAGTCGATGGAATTTGGAAACCAAGCAAAAATATGCACAAATAGGCATAATTAGGCAAATTGGTGCAGGTCAGTCGACTGACTAAAAAGTCCAGTCGACTGGACCAGAGGCATGGAAAAATAATTTCCTGCGGTCAGTCGACTGACCTAAAAATTCAGTCGACTGAATGCAGGGAAAACAGAGGACCCGAGCCTCTGTTAGTGCCTTCGGAATGCCTATCTGCTACAGCCAGTCGACTGACTCAAGGGTCCAGTCGAGTGACTGGCATCAAGGCTGTTTTCCAGCCTATGAAATGAAGATGCTATCTTCTTCAAAATGCAATCGGGCGAGCACGGTCACCAGGGGTTTATGCCAATCGACTACCCGGTCCTATAAGCTCTTCGACGCATCACCAAAAACAAGTTCAAACAACAAAGCTATGATTTTTGAAGATTTGAACTCAAAACACTAAAATTTGGAATGTTCACAAAACCTATCCAAATCAAAATCAAATACACATGAATATGTGTTAGGAATTTATTCCTAACAATCGAAGATAATCATAGACATAGATGTGAGATAAAAATCTCACCTTTGAACCCAAACGATTGAAGAAGATGCTTGAAAGAAAAGGAGAATCAACCACTCTTCAAATGCAACTCAAGAAGCTTGATTCTAAGTTTTAAAAGAAGAACATTCCCAAAGTTAGGTTTAGGAATTTCTGAAATTGATAAGAGATTGAGTTGGAGAAGAAGAAGAGAAGCTTACCAATGGGTTCTTCTACTAGTTTGGAGCTAGAACTTGATTTGCAAAAGAAAACTAGGGTTTTGGAGTTTTAATTTCCCATCTCTCCCACCATTTTTGCTAAAGCTTGAGTATTAGGAATTGGAAATGAAGTAAATGAGGAGGAGAGGGGTTGGGACTGAATACATAAGTGGGCTCAGCCCAAATCAAAACCCTAAGTGAAAAAGTACCAAAAACCAACCTTCTCCAAACATATCGAAGCTTATACTCAAACAGGTCGCAAATGACATTTTAAACTCAATGGGAGTGGTCCCGAGTCCTAATTCGACCGTATGCAAAAAGTAGTTTTTCGGACGAAATTCCGAGTATCGATAAAATATTTTAATAAAATATTTAAATATAAAATCGACAAATATGCGGGTTGTTACAGCTTTATCCAGTTTGTCTTAACTACACATATTATAGCTTCCAAAAGACAAATAATTATGTTGAGATATATACATGATCCATCATCTAACAATAATAGCTTTATGTTCATCTTATATCAAATTAACAAGTGACAACATAAAACTATGAAGTATGTATACGTCTCCCTCTAAAGCCCTAACCTGACATATGAGTCCAACCTAGCAACTAAGTTAAAACAAAAACAAGAAATGAAGGAAGAGAACATGTAGTCCCTTACTACTCAGGTGTAGCATTGGCTAGAGCAAAATATGATTGGCCTATAAGATGCACTTGCATCTTAAAGCTTAGTTGCTTACGAAGGCTCTAAAAACAATTGCTCTCTTCCAAAAACGAAACTATTGCGAAAATAGTTACTAGATTTGTTACATGCCTTCTCTAAGGAATCAGATCTACACTAATAACCATGAAGAACTGAGATGGATTGGTTGTTTATTGTAAAACCAAGAAAGGTTTAGAAACCATTTTTATTTATATCAGTGAATGGGATTATTATAGTAGTCAAAGCTAAGCATATCATATATAAATAAATATACATTAGTTATTTATTGTAAAAATTTGAGAACTAGTATGTAGCACTCAAATGCAATGTCTTTGGTTTCTAAAATTCAGCAAAAAAATGAAAATAGAACATCTGAGTCAAATTTTTACCCAAAAATTCATTATTCAACAAAATTCAATCGAATATACAAATCCTTCACCTTGTTGCTTTTAACAATGTCATTTGACTACTATTATCATTTTCACCTTATCTCTACCTCAATCTAGAAGTGGATGGCATGGATAACATATAACATTTACAACATAAGTGAAACGAAAGCCCTATTACTAAGTACAAAAATATAAACTAATAAAAGAATATCAAATAAAATTTTGTTTTCAGTAGTCAATATAACCAACCCCATTAATCAGTAATATCAAAAAATTATTGTGTTCCAATCCAGTTTTGTTAGATACACTAGGTGTTTACGGTGCTAATCATATAATATCTAATGTTTTCAGTAGTTAATATAACCAATCTCATTAGAGTTTTATTCAAGAGAAAAATGTTGAATAATAATGAATTTAAGGAATGTACATTGATAGGAAAACACCTCGGGAAAATGGTGTCTGGTGGTCTTTCTTGAAATTGGACACAAGGTGCATGTTGAAGCTTAGAAATATTTTCCAGGATCATTGTCCTTGTATCATATAACATTTCACAAGTATTATTATTTTCCATGTTACTAGGTACAACATGAAGTGTATTATCAGGACCAAAATACTCGTAATACTAATTTGGTGGCATCTTGTTATCAACATCAACACCAAGTGCAACACTTATCTGCTCAGATTGAAAGAATAAAAGTCAAATTAAGTCTTAATTACTTACAAGGAAGCTGAAATGTTCTATTTGTATGAACAATAAGTCGTTGACTAACCATGCTAAGCATATAAATCTTAGACTGAGTAAAAGTAACGCATACAGATATTTGATCCATGCTAAAAAAAGATGATTCAATTCATTGTATTAATAAGATATGTAAGGTAAAAGTGAGTGTAATTTTGTACGCATTAATCCAAACAAATCACTAGTTTTGTTTGGTTATATGAATGGGGACAACATGGAATACACAATGTTATTCAATTAGAACTAGTGTTCTAATCAAATAGTGTCAACAAAATTATACTCATTAAAGTTATCTTTAATATACTAGCCTTTAATGAAAACATAGAAGTTGTCAGTGCCAATGACTTAAAAAAGGCAAATGTTTTATGGTAATTTATCGTTTCATTCAAAATATAAAAGACTTTCAAAACCTTTGTTTAGGAAAATATGCCTATGAGGTAACATAAAATATTAAAAATAAAATAAATACCTCGTAGCACCAACAACTAGCAATGTTGCGAATTGTGTAACCACCTCCACCTAATAGCAGAATTGGCACATTAAACGATCGCATGTGCCTCACGCAATCTCCATGTCCCTTAATCAAAAGACTAAAACAACCTAACTGATCTCCAGATAATGAGTCGGCGCCACATTGGAGAACAACAACTCCAAGCTTAAAAACTTCCTTCACTTTACCCATTATTGGTTTAAAAAGAGAATGATAACTTTCGTCATCAATACTGTCATGAACCCCTTTTTCCTCACCCTTTGAATCGACAATAAACCACACATGTCCAACTCAAATTGCACGAAAAGATGTAACATGAAGGGTAATAAAGAAAATAAGACAGAACAGAATCTCACATTGTCACGATCCAAATTTAAGCGTTTGAAAATCGACATCCGTACTCCACTTGTACCTGAATGCCGTAGATTCAACCGTTGAAATTTGACTCGTCCCGGAGCTTATAACACATTAAGTATAACAACACGGCAGAAGAAAATGAATATATCAATATACGACATTGATACAATATCGGATACAACTGAATGATACAATGAATATCAATATACATCAGAGATATGATACAAGACAATAGCAGCAGAAAGAAAATATAACACTAACAGCGGAACAATATCTCCAATATGGCGTTCAAGAGAGAAAGAGTGAAAGAATCCAGAACTGTAACACCAACTCCAAAGCACCAATCTAGAAGTAGTTTGAATTCCCAATAACGATGCCCAAAGATAAGCAAGTTTAGTCCAAAGACTGAAGAAGACTCCAAAGATTGAAAGCTATCGAACTAAAGACTTCGAAAGCTATCGAATCTACATCTACCATTCGATTATCTGAAAAACTCAACTCTAGACTGCCCGTGTGGAGAATTGTGGGCACCCAGAGTTTAAGAAGGGAACAGTAAACTCCAGGTCAGTCATGGGACTGGTATGAGAAAACAAAACAGTTTTATCTTTAAAACGAACAACCAAGGATTTTAAAATTTAAATCCGCAATGCTTTTCTAGAAAATGAAACTACTATAAGGCCTCCCGCCATACACACAATGCAAACGCAGAATTAAAGGAGATTCCTCCTTATGATAGTCAAACATGCTTGATATGAGAAAATTTCTTTAATATTATTACTAGTGCATAGTGCAGAAAAACATTTCAAAAGTTTAATATTAATCTTAGCCAGCATAGAAATTCCGAACTATGCCTCCTTTAGCTACCATCTAAACAATGATGACCACCATAAGTAAATTGCAGGTACTACAAATAAAACCGTACAAGGCGCGTATTGAAGATTGGATTTCTAACAAATGGTCAGGCTAAGAAACTTCCTATTGCCACATGGGTACGCCTCTGGAGGGACGTCCTGAGAACCTACCTGGCTCTCTGCCAACACAAGGCCGGGTTACCTCTATAACTAGGTAACTACTGCCCGAGCATGCCATCCCCCGGTCGTTTATGATCTTTATTCGAGGTACTTCTAATCCAACAACCACAAATCAATCACAAAGTAATAGATTTGCGGTGACCAAATGAGTTAAGTATTTGGGCTCCATACCATGATACCACCCTTTTCCAGAAGGGAATGACACAACCTAAAGGGAGCGACCCTCATAACCTTGCCACATCTTTCCTGTTTCGACCATTTTCGGGGTGTGAGGTCCTGATGCAGTCTCGTCCAAAAAGCTACGATTTATATAAAAGCCATGCTTTGATCAACAAATGATACACAGCAGCACTCAGCATGCCACACTACCAAATTGGGAGCATATCACTTATAATTATCAACTACATAACCTCTGAGCTCGTACGTGTCAAAGAAGGGTGTTAAGCTAAGAGAATAAATTCTCCGCCACCAAGCAGAAATGTATTTGATAGAGATCAGTTTTATACCTCAAAGTGTAGTGTCAGACATACAACCATATAAGTCTTTTCCAGGTTCGAACAGAACCGAAGGCACTTCGTCCAATAAAGGAAGAAACCCTTGCGAATCCGGGCATCCACAATTCCGATCGGACTTCCCATCACTTAGGGAATCTCAATACCGTAGCTACTCGGTGCAGAGACAATCGATAGGTTTTCCTATCGTTCTCGCAAATAACCGGTCTTCACCACAGGTCTTTAATGCTATTGTCGTATCACTATTCGGAATGGGTTATATGACACAAGGTCCTCTCCCGGCTAAACCGAATAGTGAGTGCAATATTTAAAAAAATATGGATATGGGATTTCGGTTAAGTTGCAACTTTTGAAAACCCAAAAACTTTCTTTAAATGGTTTAAAAAAATTACCATTTCAAATGTTTAAACAAAAAGATTCATTTCACAAAGTTCACCGAGTTTCACAAAGATCCATTCACGGATTTTCAAAATGATTTCCATTTTGATTAGGATTAACTCGTCCAATCTTTAAAACAAAGATTTAACTTATAGCTTTCAAAACCATTTCCAAAGATTCATTCATAACTTAGAAAACCATTTCATTTCAAATTTGAAATCCCTTTAATACAAATTGGAAACTCCTTCCTTATATGAAAGCTCTTATTATTTGAAAACAAATAGTTTTCATTAAGGAAAAATCCAATTATATTTGCACGAGTTAAAGCCCTTGAGTTAAATTAAAATTCCCAAATTACTACCTTTAAAATGGTTTAACCCATATATAACTTGTACAACATCTTTAAACCATAGTTTCCAAACATAGAATTCAATTTCAAATTTTGAATTTAAATTCAAAACAAATTGTTAAATTTCAAAACTTTATTAAGTTTTACAAAATAACTTTTATCTTTGAAATTCCTTTTCAAAGTTTTTTTTACTATAAACCCAATCCATTTCCAAAACCATTTGGATTCAAAAATTCAATTGCAAAACTATTTCAAAAATCTGCGACTTAACCAATTTCCACATGCAAATCATATTTGTGTGTGTATAAGTGTGGTCCAGGGGTTTTACACAATAAATGTGCAACAACATCAATCAGCACAGATTTAGACACAGCAAGATATTCGATAAGCGGTATAAACAATAATGCTTATCTTTATTTGCAGTTGATAGATAAGTAAATATAAGTTCATCGTAGGTAATTATATTACATCGTAGAAAATTAAATTACATCACCATTCACAGCTCAAATCAGAAATCAGAATATCACAAATCAGATAGGATAATCAATTCAAGGCACCTCATATAGTACAATCATTCATAAGTAATTCACGCACCCAATACTCATTTGTGAACAAGATTAATTAATTATTTAATCCTTAATTAATTCAATTTAAATTTTAAATTAAACTAATTACTTATGAATTATTATCCAATCCTGATTTACAAATCATTTGATATAAATTAACTAATAAATCACCTTAATTAGTTATTCTTAATTAATTAATTATTCTTAATTAATCACATCGGTTAAATTAACCTTCTACATAATTAATTAACCCTTAATTAATTAGTTAATTAATTAACCTTAAATTAATCACCACTTAATTAATTGTAAAATAAATCATCCTCAAATTACTAATCATCAAGTAATTAATCCTTTATTAATTAATCGTTTCTTAATTAATTATCTTAATTAATTTATCCTTAATTGTTAATTAGTAACTCTTAATTATTTTTATTAACTAATTACTACTTAATTAATCAAAACTTTATTTAATTAAAAGATAAATTCTTTATCTTAATTTAATACTTATAATTAATTACATCATTAAACTTCCCTTTGAAGACATTTTGTAAATCAGTTATATATTTGATAGATTTTAAAATTTTCTTTAAACCAAACAATTTAAACATTAAGTTTTAAAACTTAATTAAACATTCCTTTTTAAAAATTTGAACCCTTTAAATATATTTAAAAAACTTAGTTAAGTATTTTTCTTTTTTTTTTGAAACAAATTATTTAAATACCCTTAAAAATTCTTTAAACACTTTTAAAACCATTTGCAAACATTTTTCTTTACCTTCAAACTTTGATTTTCTTTACTTAAAACAATCTGGTAAAAATTTCATTTTAAAACCAGATTCTCATCACTAACCCGAGCCCATCCCAAGACAAACTCGTCCTACCACTCGAGTCACCCCGACTCCTAGCATACCACTCAAGCTTTGAGTCCCATACGTAAAACACACGAGAACGACTCTGGCTCTCCTCTTCTTTCCCAATCCTTCAACTCACAGCATAAACAACACCTACCCAAACGTGCACGTGCATATGTACACCTGACTGGGGTGCTTTCGACCATCGCCGAGGACTCCAACGAGTCGTCGATCATCGCTGAATTGTCATGAACCACCCAGATCCACGATACAACGATGAACTCGAAATTGAGCGAATTGGCTCCACCATGAACTTAACCCGGAGACAGAAAATCTCCTTGCGCCAACGATTTCGGTCACCGGAATCCTCATCCTCTTGCCCAGAGCCTTGCTTCACTCCCACGTAAATCTACATTGATATATACATGCAGACAATTTTTCCACCACAAATTGAAATCATATATTAACCATAGATGAACAAAATCAAACATAAATTAGGTCAATTTGCTCACCTGGAGTTGAAGCGGAGAAGAACAGAGGACATGTTTTTGATCTGAAATCTGGAAATTTATTGTTGCTTGCTTGTTTTAATTCAAATTCATTTAAGTTGATCTTTAGCTTGATGACTTCGAATTAATTCTGAAGTCTTGATCTTTGAATTGCATTTACTTGATCAGGTTGATTTTAAATCCTTTCTGGTTGAAGATTTGAACTTGCATGCTAATTTCCTGAGATGATGTTATTTTGAATTCTTTTGCTTTGATTGAGTTTGTTTGTGATCTGCAATTCTGGGTTGAAGATTCGCATATCCTATTATTTCTAGATTTGCTTTTGAGCTTTGAATTTACTTTCTAGTTTAAATTCTTCTTTCCTGATTTGTTCTACAGGTTTGAATAATGAAAAGTTCGATTTTTTTTTCTTTTTCCTGGCTTATGTTTTCCAGGTTTGAAATCTGAGAAAACATGCATTATTTTCTCTAATAAACTTTTATTAAATTTTATAAATCTTTTAATTAAATTAACTGCCACTTGTAAATACAACTAACACTTGTCTTTAAACATGGACATTTGTTAAAGTATGTAGTCCCTTATGAAACATTTGTCACAAATATGCATTTTATGCCTAAACCCTATAGTTTAATTTATTTTAAAATTTAGTCTTAAACCCTCTTGTTAATATATTTATGACTAATATTTTATACTTTTATTTTTACAACTATATTTATTTCAAAAGACATACATGCATATATGTGAGTCTTAAAACTTTCATTCTTGTTTATATACATACATACGTTTCAATTACTTGTCCTTATATATCTTTCAAATAAAATGCACATTTCAAAAATTAAGAACAAGATTTTTATTAGTTTCAAATATATAGAAATTTTAAATTCAATATTTTTTAAAAAAATCACATTTTTATTTTGTACTTATACAATTTTATAACAAATTGTTTGAAATCAATTTATTCATTATTAACAATTAACTATATGTAGTAGTTCCTTGAAATACAAAGTTAATAAATTCATTATTATTTATAAAATACCTATCCATGAATTTTTAAATCAAATCCCAAATATAAATAAAAAACACACATCTTGTTTAATTGGAAAATCCAATTAAATCATATACATATTATAAAATACTTATTTTTGAGTTTCAACCCAAAATTACAATAAAAAATTATTTTTAGAATTCCCAGATAAAAAATCCCTTTACAAATTCTATTTTTATTCCATATTTTTCAAATTAATTACCAGTTAATTCATAATTTAACCAAAAATTTTATGTTAATTTCAAAATACATTAGGCTTAAAAACCAGGAATGTTACAGATTCCCTCTTAAGAAAATTTGTTCCTCGAAATTTGCAAGGGAGATAATAAAGAATGGATACACAAACATAGAGAAATAGTTTTTCAGGTCTAATTGAATATCTATTCTGCATTGGGCTTACCAAATCAGAATATCGACAATAGATATGAGAACAAACTCAAACAATTATTTCACAAGATACTCAGGTCACCAGATCTACAAACATGCAGGGGCATCGGTTAGTCCGAAGGATAACCAACCATTCGTAGAACATATTTGGACCCAAAGAATAGATAAATATACGGATACAATTTTATTCAGGTTGGAATATCCCAAAGTATATACCGACTTGTCCCTCTTCGGACTTCGATCCACACAAGAAATCACAGCAGAATTTCCAATTTGGTTTTAATCGATATCATTTTATTAATACAATTCAAATTTAGCCTTATATTTGTTAACCAACTTATTCCAAATAAACTTCAAATTCATTAGAGTTTAAATCGAAAAGTAGATAAGGAACCGATGAAGATACGAAGTAAGGATTTTCTATAACGATTCGTAGGGCCACCATCACTTCGAAACTTTTTTCTGGAGCTGTCACGAAGCCATCAAAGAATTTGAATAGAGATAATGAACAAAAGAGATTGATAGAGAAAGTTATTTCCACTATTGTAGGGTATTGACCATTTGTAGTGGTACTCCCCTGTCCCCTATCTCGTTCTCTTCTTGCACTCATACTTACTATCAGTGGATAGTAAGAGAATTTTCTAAGGCACTGGGACGGATATCTTAGGGATATACTCATTCTAGGGTATACTTCACCCTATCTCTAATGAGTTACTTAATGTGTTATACTCCTGAGCTAAAGTTTAACCTTCAGCTCTGATACCAAAATGTCACGATCCGAATTTCAGCATTTGAAAATCGACATCCGTACTCCACTTGTACCTGAATGCCGCAGATTCAACCGTTGAACTTCGACTCGTGCCGGAGCTTATAACACATTAAGTATAACAACACAGCGAAAGAAAAAGAATATAAATATATGACATTGATAAATTATCAGATACAATTGAATGATACAATGAATATCAATATACATCAGAGATATGATACAAGACAATAACAGCAGAAAGAAAATATAATACTAACAGCGGAACAATATCTCCAATATGGTGTTCAAGAGAGAAAGAGATATAGAATCTAGAACTGTAACTCCAACTCCAAAGCAACAATCCAGAAGTAGTTCGAATTCCCAATAACAATGCCCAAAGATAAGCAAGGTCAGTCAAAAACTGAAGAAGACTCCAAAGATAGAAACCTACCGAACCAAAGACTTCGAAAGCTATCGAATCTACACCCACTATTCAATTACCTGAATAACCCAACTCTAAACCGCCCGTGTGAAAAATTATGGGCAAACAAAACAGTTTTATCTTTAAAACGAACAACCAAGGATTTTAAAGTTTAAATCCGCAATACTTTTTTAGAAAATGAAACTACCGTAAGGCCTCCCGCCACACACAATATGCAATTGGAGGAGATTTCTCCTTATGATAGTCAAACATGCTTGATACGAGAAAATTTCTTTGATATTATTACTAGTGCATAGTGTAGAAAAACATTTCAAAAGTATAATATTAATCTTAGCCAGCATAGACATTCCAAACTATACCTATTATAGCTACCATCTAAATAGTGGTGACCACCATAAGTAAATGGCAGGTACTACAACTAAAATCGTACAAGGCACGTATTGAAGATTGGATTTCCAACAAATGGTCAAGCTAAGGAAATCCCTACTGCCACATGGGTACGCCTCTGGAAGGACGTCCGGAGAACCTACCCGGCTCTCTCCCAACACAAGGCCGAGTTACCTCTGTAACTAGGTAACTACTACTCGAGCATGCCATCCCCTGATCGTTTGCGACCTTTATCCGAGGTACCGCTAATCCAACAACCACAAAGAAATCACAAAGTAATAGATTTGCAGTGGCCACATGAGTTAAGTATCTGAGCTCCAAACCATGATACCACCCTTTTCCAGAAGGGAATGACACAACCTAAAGGGAGCGACCCTCGTAACCTTGCCGCATCTTTCATGTTTCGACCATTTCCGGAGTGTGAGGTCCTGATGCAGTCTCGTCTACAAAGCTACGCTTTATACAAAAGCCATGCTTTGATCAAAAAATGATATACAGCAGCACTCAGCATGCCACACTACCAAATTGGGAGTATATCACTGATACCTATCAACTACATAACCTGTGAGATCGTACGTCTCAGAGAAGGGTGTTAAACTAAGAGAATAAATTCTCCGCCACCAAGCAGAAATGTATTTGATTATCAGTTTTATATCTCAAAGCGTAGTATCAGACATACAACCATACAGGTCCGTTCCGGGTTCGAACAGAACCGAAGGCACTTCGTCCAATAAAGGAAGAAGTCCTTGCAAACCGGGCATCCACAATTCCGATCGAACTTCCCATCACTTAGGTAATCTCTATACCGTAGCTACTCGGGGTAGAGACAATCGATAGGTTATCCTATCGTTCCCGCAAATACCCGGTCTTCACCACTGGTCTTCAATGCTATCGTCGTATCACTATTCGGAATGGGTTATATGACACAAGGTCCTCTCCCGGCTAAACGGAATAGTGAGCGCAATATTTAAAAATATATGGATATGGGATTTCGGTTAAGTCATAACTTTTGAAAACCCAAAACCTTTCTTGAAATTGTTTAAACAAATTACCATTTCAAATCTTTGAACAAAAAGATTCATTTCACATAGTTCACCCAGTTTCACAAAGATCCATTCATAGATTTTCAAAATAATTTCCATTCCGATTAGGATTAACTTGTCCAATCTTTAAATCAAAGATTTAATGTATAGCTTTCAAAACCGTTTCCAAAGATTCATTCATAACTTGGAAAACCATATCATTTCAAATTTGAAATCCCTTTAATACAAATTGGAAATTCCTTTCTTATATGAAAGCTCTTATTATTTGAAAACAAATAGTTTTCATTTCGGAAAAATCCAATTATATTTGCACGAGTTAAAGCCCTTGAGTTAAATTCAAATTCCCAAATCACTACCTTTAAAATGGTTTAACCCATATATAACTTGTACAACATCTTTAAACTATAGTTTCGAAACATAGAATTCAATTTCAAATTTTGAATTTAAATTTAAATCAAATTATTAAATTTCTAAACATTATTAAGTTATTCAAAATAACTTTTATCTTTAAATTCCTTTTCAATTTTTTTTTTACTTTAAACCCAATCCATTTCCAAAACCATTTGGATTCAAAAATTCAATTTCAAAACTATTTCAGAAATCTATGAATTAACCAATTTCCACGTGCAAACCATATTTGTGTGTGTATAAGTGTGGTCCAGGGGTTTTATACAATAAAAGTGCAACAACATCAATCAACATAGATTTAGACACAGCAAGATATTCGATAAGCGGTATAAACTATAACGCTTATCTTTATTTGCAGTTGACAAATAAGCAAATATAAGTTCATCGCAGGTAATTATATTACATCACAGTAAATTAAATTACATCACCATTCACAGCTCAAATCAGAAATCAGAATATCACAAATTAGATAGGATAATCAATTCAAGGCACCACATATAATACAATCATTCATAAATAATTCACGCACCCAATACTCATTTGTGAACAAGATTAATTAATTGTTTAATCCTTAATTAATTCAATTTAAATTTTAAATTAAACTAATTACTTATGAATTAATTATCCAATCCTGATTTACAAATCATTTGATATAAATTAACTAATAAATCACCTTAATTAGTTATTCTTAATTAATTATTCTTAATTAATCACATCGGTTAAATTAGCCTTTTACATAATTAATTAACCCTTAATTAATTAGTTAATTAATTAACCTTAAATTAATCACCACTTAATTAATTGTAAAATAAATCATCCTCAAATTACTAATCATCAAGTAATTAATCCTTTATTAATTAATCGTTTCTTAATTAATTATCTTAATTAATTTATCCTTAATTGTTAATTAATTAACTCTTAATTATTTTTATTCATTAATTACTTCTTAATTAATCACAACTTTATTTAATTAAAAGATAAATTTTTTATCTTAATTTAATACTTATACTTAATTACATAATTAAGCTTCCCTTTGAAGACATTTTGTAAATCAATTATATAATTGATAGACTTTAAAATTTTCTTTAAACCAAAACAATTTAAACATTAAGTTTTTAAACTTAATTAAATATTCCTTTTTAAAACTTGTTCATTTTAAATATATTTAAAAAACTTAGTTAAGTATTTTTCTTTTTTTTTTTGAAACAAATTATTTAAATACCCTTAAATAAATCTTTAAACACTTTTAAAACCATTTGCAAACATTTTGCTTTACCTTCAAGCTTTGATTTTCTTTACTTAAAACAATCTGGTAAAAATTTCATTTTAAAACCAGATTCTCATCACTAACCCAAGCCCATCCCTAGATAAACTCGTCCTACCGCTCGAGTCACCCCGAGTCCTCGCATACCACTCAAGCTTCGAGTCCCATATGCAAAACACACGAGAACGACTCCGGCTTTCCTCTTCTTTCCCAATCCTTCAACTCACAGCACAAACAATACCTACCCAAACGTGCATGTGCACATGTACACCTGACCGGGGTTCTTCCGACCATCGCCGAGGACTCCAACCAGTCACCGATCATCGCTGAGTTGTCATGAACCACCCAGATCCACGATACAATGATGAACTCGGAATTGAGCAAATTGACTCCACCATGAACCTAACCCAGGGACAGAAAATCTCCTTGCGCCAACGATTCCGGTCGTCGGAATCCTCATCCTCGTGCCCAGGGCCTTGCTTCACTCCCACATATCTTTTCCCAAAGTCCGGTCTACTTCGATCAACCAACGTTGCTGCAATGACTCCTCAAATTTAGTTGACGACAACAACTTTTCAAACCCTAATTCGACGAATCGATGTTGCCCCGATGGCCTATAAATTTATTCACCATTTTTCATATAATCACCATCCTCCCAGCTATCACCGTGATCAATCCCGATACCTACTTCAACGTTGATCACCAAAAATCGCCAATTTTGTGTTTTCCATTCAATTCAAGAATTCTATCTCGAATCGAAGCTAAAAATTTTGATTCAAGATGTAACATTCCTGAAATTTATCAAGTTTAATTTGGCAATTAAATTTATTTTTGAAAATAAATTGTGAATTAATTAGAAAATTCTTAGAATAGATAAATAGTTTTGATTTTAATAGAAATTTAAATTTCAAGTTTAAGAATAAGTGAATTGTAAAATAATATTGAATTTCAAAATATAATGTATTAAAAATAAATTAGAGATTAAAAACTTTAAAAAAAATTGAACAAACAAAATAAATAAATAAATTTTTGATTTAATTGTGAATTAAATTGAGTTTTTCCAAATAAAATACAAATGGATTTTTTATATATGAACTTTTGAATTAGAAAATTTAAAAATAAATGTTTAAATAGTATATATATTGGATTTGAAAGAGAAACTCTATCTTTTAAAATTTATAGAAATTTGTTTTTAAATTTATAACATACATATGTAAGTTTGAATTTGTACAAGTGTTTAGGCCTCATGATGATTTTTAACAAATGACATTCATAATATTTATTTGAATATAAAAATGAAATTTAAAATTATGAAAACTTTACATCTTCCCATGTGTAATCATGGGTATCTTAGAAAATCTGAAAACAGATTTGCCTCCACTAATCTCAAAATCACAAAGCCGTTCAAAACTAGAAATCAAGAAAAAGAAACTGAAAGTAAATCTACCTGGAAATCAAGATAGATTGAAAATCAAAAATTAAATGCAAGATCTACTTAATGCAAAAGGATCAGATCAAGATTCAACAAGCAATTCTAGTTTCTGAAATCAAGCTAAGATTCAAACAACTTCAACAAGCTTCAAACTGGAAACATGCAAATTTCAAATCCTGAGGCATGCAGGTGCTTCTCTGTTCAAATCCAAAACTTGAGACAAAGTAAACTTGTGAAGCAAATTCCAGAAATGCAAAAGTCTCACCCTGGAAACAAGAGCTTCAGTTTAGGCCAGAGATAATGCAAGATTTTTCTGGAAATAAATTATAAAGGCAAGTGAAAAATTTCTTTTTAAAATTTTAATTAAATGTTAGTAATCAGAAAATAAAACAAAGGTTTAAACAACTTTATCAAATCTAAGTTGCAGGGAAATTTAAGATCAAAGACAAAACCATTTCCAGTTTCAAGTTCCAGACAAGAAAGCTCTCCGTTCAAAAATTAAACTGTAAGTAAAAATCAAAAGTGTTGGTTATTATTAAGGAATGTTAGTAAATACAATAGGAAATTAAGCAAAGATCTGTATTTATGAATTTGCAGATCTAAACTTCAGGAATTAAAGTAAAAAGAAAAAAGAAAAAAAAATGCAGGCTTGTTTCCTCTCCGTTCTTCTCTGGTACAAATATCCAGGTGAGCAACTTTCCCTCCTGAAACCTATTTTCTTGTTAATGCTTGTGAGTAACACTTAATTTAAAGTAAAATTAAGTAGGATTGCTTGCTTGATTTTCTGATATGTTAAATGTTTGTACATGTTTTCTTTTTACTGCCTGTGTATATATGAAATGGCATGCATGTTTGATTTCATAGTTCTAATTGCTATAACTTAAGTTCAAATTTGATAAACAGTTTTCCTTCTTGATCTGGATGTCATCATAGATTAGCATTTGAGTGGAATTTATTTTATTTCATGATAACATAAAATTTAAATGTCTCTTATTTGTTTTTAGTGTCTGTGTTGTTTGAATACATAAAACATAAACTAAATTCTGTAAAAATTTGGAAAATGTAGGTATCATGAATTAATGTTTTCAGGTTTACTAATTTAATCATAAGTAAATTCAAGAATTTTAGATCAAAAATTAAGTTTATAGTGTCAAGAAAAAAAAAAGGCAGTTTCAAATGAACTGTATTATACATTTTGATCAAGATAAATTGATCCTTGCATTGGATTGGAGTGAAATTTATTCTGGAGTGAGTGTAGCTAGCAATGATCATAGGAAAATTATTGATATGGTCTGCAATTCAAATTTGGAATTTAGATTGGGGATTTTATGTGTAGAACCCTAGTTTATTTTGGGTTACAGTTTTGGTCGATTTTGAACTCCTCAGTGCATCGAGTTTGAAGCTTCTGGAAGTGATGGTGGATGGTGAGGTGAAGAAGCTATCACCGGAGTTTGGTCGATGATGTTGGTCGGAGTTGAGAGAATCTGGTGTTGACAGGTTGTCACTGTAGTGGGGTTGATGTTGTGCAGGGTTGAGGAGATTGTTTGGGTTGCAGAGTTTTGACTCGGGTTGGTCTCGAGATTTTTGGAAGGTAACTCGAAGTAGCAAGGGTAATGGCTCGAAGTCAAATAGTCAGGTTCAGTGTATATTTGTTTCAGGTTTTAAAACAGAAACTGTTCTGTTTTTAGAATTTTGAAAGTAAGGTTTTAAAATTTAAATATGGAATTTGAACTTAGAATGAAATATTGAATCTGTAGATGAATTCAAAATGTTGAACTCTGATGTTGAAATAATTTAAATACAAAATTCAAATTTGGTTTGAAATAAAATATATATATATATATATATATATATATATATATATATATAAAAGGAAAAGAACAGGAAATTGTTTCCAGGTTTTTTTTTAAATTGGATAAAATTACAAACTACAATGTTAGCATTGGATTTTAAACTGAATATAATAATGAATTTAAATAAGTTTAAATTTTGTTCTTTTGAAATTATTTAAAATTTAGAAAATTTCAAAGTTTAAGTTTCTAAATAAACAGAAAACTGTTTCTGTTTTTTTTATGTAAAGGTAAGTTTAAATTTGAAAGTGGAGATTTAAACTGGGTTTAAGTCTGAAAATTTGAATATGAATTCAAATTTTGTTTGTCTGAAATTTGAAACCATTTATGTTTTTAAATTCAAATTTGATTTTAAACTCTCAAATATAAATGCATTGTGTTTTGGCATTTGAATTGAAAGGTTAAATGTTTAAATTAGGAAATTCAAATGAATTTAAAACTGAGTTTTTTAAATCTGAATTTAAAATTTTAAACTTCAGTTTTAAAATGAAGATTTAAGTTTAAATTTCTTTTGAATGTTAAGTGATTTGCATTGAATGGAAGGGGTAATTGTAAGAAGCATTTTAAAGAATTTAAACTAAAATGAGAATGGAAGTTATATTTAAGTTTTGAAATTTAAAGAATTTTTAAATTTGATTTGAATTTGAATTGAGATTTAAATCCTTTTTAACTTATTAATTAAGTATATGTTTCTTGTAAACATATAAGATTTAGATTTGTATTATTTTAAGAATCTTATTTTAAATAAATTTAAGTCTTAAAGTTTTAAAGAAATGTTAAATGGAATTTAATGTAAAATTTAAAAACATTTTTGTTTTTAAATGCATAATTTAAATAAGGAATGTTTATCTAAAGATAAAGAAAAGTTTAATGATTTGTAATTCATTAAATTATTAAGGTAGTACAAATGGATAATTAATATAATTAATTAATTAATGAAATGGATAATTAATTTAAGTAATTAAGAAATTAATTACTTAATGTAATTAATTTAATTAAATGAGATTGTTTAATTTAATTAATTAAGTTTAATTAATTTTAAACATTTGGGTTTTATAAATAACTACTTTATGTAATTAATGATTTGGAAATTACATAGTTAAGTAATTGTTTAATATTTACAGATTGTAATTAAGTGGAGATGTTTAAGTGGGAGATAATTTGGATTAATTATTTAGTAATTAATCAAATAATTAATTTAAGAAATTAAATTAAGGATAATTAATTTGGGTCAATATAGTAATTAAGTTGTTAATTACTTTGAGTAATCAATTTAAGAAATAATTTAGATCATTAATTATTTAATTAGTGATGTAATTAAGGATGATTAATTTGGATTAATTAATCAATAATAGGTAATAAATTAATGTAATTAATTTAGAAGTAATTAAAGAAGCAATTAAGGATAGTTCATTACTAATGAAAGTGATTATGTGAGGAATAGATTTAAAACCACATAGATTTATTCATCTTAATTGTAGATGTTTGATTGCCAATGCTTCATGATGGATTGATATGTTTTGTGATGCTATGTAATGCTTTGTGCTGGGCTATTTTATTTGTGACGTATATATTGTTATATGTATATGCAACCCCTTGGCCCGTAGAACGACATTTAAATTTCGATGCGACAGGGAGTCGGATTCCAGTTGGTTATCCGAAACCCACATCGAATTGTAATGATTGAATCTGTGCTGATTGATGATGTGACACTCTTATTGTGTAAAACCCCTGGACCACACTTATACACACACAAATATGGATTGCACGTGGAAATGAATTAAGTCACAGATTTTGAAATTGTTTAAAATTGAATTTTTAAATCCAAAATAGTTTTTGTTTAAACTAGAATTGAAGCTTTTGAAAATGGTTATTTTTAAATAACTTGATTGAGTTTTGAAATTTAAATAATTGGATTTAAATTTGAATTCAATATTTGAAATTGAATTCTATGACTTGGAAACTATTGTCTAAAAAGTTATTCAACTTACAAATGGGTTATATGGGTTTTAAACCATTTTTCAAGGTGATGTTTTGAAATTTAAATTCAACTCAAGATTTCAACTTGTATAAATTAGATTTGCTTTCTCATAAGAAATGGACTTTCAAGTTGTGTTAAAATAATTTTCAAGTCTAAAAGGAAAATTGTTTTCCAAGTTTTAGATAAATCTTTGGAAATGTGTTTTGAAAGCTATAAATCTTTAATTTAAAGATTTAATTGGGTTAATCCAATTGAAATGGGAATTGTTTTGAAATCTATGAATAGATCTTTGTGAAACTGGGTGAAACTTTGTGAAATAAATCTTTTTGTTTAAAGATTTAAAAATGGTAATTTGTTTAACCATTTGAAAGAAAAGTTTTGGATTTTTATAAGTTGTGACTTAACTAAAATCCCATATCCATATGTTTAAAATATGGCGCTTACTATTCGGTTTAGCCGGGAGAGGACCTTGTGTCATATAACCCATTCCGAATAGTGATACGACGTTATGGATAGCAATTGAAGACCGGTGGTGAAGACCGGGTATTTGTGAGGACGATAGGATAACCTATCGATTGTCTCTGCACCGAGTAGCTACGGTATAGAGATTCCCTTAGTGATGGGAAGTCCGATCGGGATTGTGGATACCCGGATTTGCAAGGGCTTCTTCGGAAGTGCCTTCGGTTCTGTTCGAACCCGGAACAGACTTGTATGGTTGTATGTCCGACATTACACTTTGAGATGTTATCTGATTTCTATCAAATACATTTCTGCTTGGTGGCGGAGAATTTATTCTCTTAGCTTAACACCCTTCTCTGAGACATACGAGCTCAGAGGTTATGTAATTGATATTTATCGGTGATATTCCCAATTTGGTAATGTGGCATGCTGAGTGCTGCTGTGTGATGATCATTGGTTGATCATTTGTGATATGATCATTTGTTTGATCAATTATCTTTGTGATCATTGCTTTGGTCATCTGTTGACCCAAAGCATGGCTTTGTTGCACAAAGCGTAGCTTTGTGGACGAGACTGCATCAGGACCTCACTCCCCGGAAATGGTCGAAACAGGAAAGATGCGGCAAGGTTATGAGGGTCGCTCCCTTTAGGGTGTGTCATTCCCTTCTGGTAAAGGGTGGTATCATGGTATGGAGCCCAGATACTTACCTATGTGGATACTGCAGATCTATTACTTTGTGATACTTTGTGGTTGTTGTTGCGAGCGCTCGGATAAAGGTCCCAAAGGACCGGGGGATGGCACATTCGTGTAGTAGTTACCTAGTTACAGAGGTAACCCGGCCTTATGTTGGCAGAGATCTAACCGTAACGTTAGTTCTCGGGACGTCCCGCCAGAGGCGATCCCATGTGGCAGTAGGAAGTTCCTTAGCCTGACCATTTGTTGGAAATCCATTCATCCAATACGTGCCGTGTACGGTTTTAGTTGTATTACCTGCCATCTACTTATGGTGGCGCCCCACTGTTTAGATGGTAGCTATAGTAGGCATACGATACTGGTCGTATGTTGGCTAGGATTTATATTATACTTCCGAAATGGTTTTCCACACTTTGCACTTATAGTAATAATATCAAAGAATTTTCTCGTATTAAGCATATTTGACTATCATAAGGAGAAATCTCCTCCAATTCTGCGTTTGCATTGTGTGTGTGGCGGGATGCCTTATGGTAGTTTCGTTTTCCAAAAAGCATTGCGGATTTCAAATTTAAATTCTTTTGTTGTTTAAAAAGACCAAATGTTTTTGTTTGCTCATACCAGTCCCATGACTGACCTGGAGTTTATTGTTCCTTTCCTAAACTCTGGGTGCCCACTATTTCCCACACGGGCAGTCTAGAGTTGGGGTTTTCAGAAATCAATGGTAGGTGTAGATTCGACAGCTTTCAGCCTTAGGATTTGGCAATCGCATTTGGATTGAGTTGCTTCTCTTCATCTTGATTTGGGAGTTCTCGCTATTTCTGGATTGATGCCTTGGAGATGGAGTTACTGATACTGGAGTTCTTTCTTGAAGACTATTTTGGAGTTTGGTTCCGCTGCTAGTATTATCATTATCTTTCCGCTGCTATTCTTTGTATCTCTGATAATGTTGATATCTATTGTACCATTCTTTTGTATCATTCATGTTGTATCAGTTATTGTATCAAATGTTGTATATTGATATGTATTATTCATTTTCTTCCGCTATGTTATTTACTTAATGTGTTATAAGCTCCGGCGAACCAGGTTCGACGTTTGGATCTGCGGCATTTGAATACGAGTGTCGTATTCGGTGCCGATTTTCGAAGGTCGAGTCAGGGTCGTCACAAGTGGTATCAGAGCTGATGGTTAAAACCTTAGCTCAGGAGTATAACACATTAAGTAACTCATTAGAGATAGGGTGAAGTAAACCCTAGAATGAGTATATCCCTAAGATATCTGTTCGAACGCCTCAGTAAATTCTCTTACTATCCACTGATAGTGAGTATGAGTGCGAGAAGAGGACGAGATAGGGGACAGGGGAGTACCACTACAAATGGTCAATACCCTGCAACAGTGGAAATATCTTTTCTCTATCAATTTCCTTTGATTCGTCTTTTCAATTCTTTGATTACTTCGTAGCAGCTCGAGGAGTAGCTTCGCTGTGATGATGGCCCTACGAATCGTTGCAAGAAATTCTTACTTTGTATCTTCATCGATTTCTTATCAGCTTTTCGATCTAAACTCTAATGAATTTGAAATTGAAAAATTAAATAAATTGGAAATTTTAAATTAAGTAAATTGGTTAACTAATATGAAGATTGAATCTATCTATCCATCTATTCTCTGGGATCCGATATATTCTACGAACGATTAGTTATCCCTTCGAACTAATCAATGCCCTTGCACATTCGTAGACCGGTGGACCCAAATATCTGTGTAATAATTGTATGAGTTCGTTCTCATATTATTGATATTCTGATTTGGGTAGACCAAATGCAGAATAAATATCTCGATTCTGATCTGATCAATCATTTCTTTATCTATTATCTTTTCTTTCTCGTCTTCCTTGCAATTTCGAGGACGAAATTCTTTTAAGGGGGGAAATCTGTAACATTCCTGAAATTTATCAAGTTTAATTTGGCAATTAAATTTATTTTTGAAAATAAATTGTGAATTAATTAGAAAATTCTTAGAATAGATAAATAGTTTTGATTTTAATAGAAATTTAAATTTCAAGTTTAAGAATAAGTGAATTGTAAAATAATATTGAATTTCAAAATATAATGTATTAAAAATAAATTAGAGATTAAAAACTTTAAAAAAAAATTGAACAAACAAAATAAATAAATAAATAAATTTTTGATTTAATTGTGAATTAAATTGAGTTTTTCCAAATAAAATACAAATGGATTTTTTATATATGAACTTTTGAATTAGAAAATTTAAAAATAAATGTTTAAATAGTATATATATTGGATTTGAAAGAGAAACTCTATCTTTTAAAATTTATAGAAATTTGTTTTTAAATTTATAACATACATATGTAAGTTTGAATTTGTACAAGTGTTTAGGCCTCATGATGATTTTTAACAAATGGCATTCATAATATTTATTTGAATATAAAAAATGAAATTTAAAATTATGAAAACTTTACATCTTCCCATGTGTAATCATGGGTATCTTAGAAAATCTGAAAACAGATTTGCCTCCACTAATCTCAAAATCACAAAGCTGTTCAAAACTAGAAATCAAGAAAAAGAAACTGAAAGTAAATCTACCTGGAAATCAAGATAGCTTGAAAATCAAAAATTAAATGCAAGATCTACTTAATGCAAAAGGATCAGATCAAGATTCAACAAGCAATTCTAGTTTCTGAAATCAAGCTAAGATTCAAACAACTTCAACAAGCTTCAAACTGGAAACATGCAAATTTCAAATCCTGAGGCATGCAGGTGCTTCTCTGTTCAAATCCAAAACTTGAGACAAAGTAAACTTGTGAAGCAAATTCCAGAAATGCAAAAGTCTCACCCTGGAAACAAGAGCTTCAGTTTGGGCTAGAGATAATGCAAGATTTTTCTGGAAATAAATTATAAAGGCAAGTGAAAAATTTCTTTTTAAAATTTGAATTAAATGTTAGTAATCAGAAAATAAAACAAAGGTTTAAACAACTTTATCAAATCTAAGTTGCAGGGAAATTTAAGATCAAAGACAAAACCATTTCCAGTTTCAAGTTCCAGACAAGAAAGCTCTCTGTTCAAAAATTAAACTGTAAGTAAAAATCAAAAGTGTTGGTTATTATTAAGGAATGTTAGTAAATACAATAGGAAATTAAGCAAAGATCTGTATTTATGAATTTGCAGATCTAAACTTCAGGAATTAAAGTAAAAAGAAAAAAGAAAAAAAAATGCAGGCTTGTTTCCTCTCTGTTCTTCTCTGGTACAAATATCCAGGTGAGCAACTTTCCCTTCTGAAACCTATTTTCTTGTTAATGCTTGTGAGTAACAATTAATTTAAAGTAAAATTAAGTAGGATTGCTTGCTTGATTTTCTGATATGTTAAATGTTTGTACATGTTTTCTTTTTACTGCCTGTGTATATATGAAATGGCATGCATGTTTGATTTCATAGTTCTAATTGCTATAACTTAAGTTCAAATTTGATAAACAGTTTTCCTTCTTGATCTGGATGTCATCATAGATTAGCATTTGAGTGGAATTTATTTTATTTCATGATAACATAAAATTTAAATGTCTCTTATTTGTTTTTAGTGTCTGTGTTGTTTGAATATATAAAACATAAACTAAATTCTGTAAAAATTTGGAAAATGTAGGTATCATGAATTAATGTTTTCAGGTTTACTAATTTAATCATAAGTAAATTCAAGAATTTTAGATCAAAAATTAAGTTTATAGTGTCAAGAAAAAAAAAAGGCAGTTTCAAATGAACTGTATTATACATTTTGATCAAGATAAATTGATCCTTGCATTGGATTGGAGTGAAATTTATTCTGGGGTGAGTGTAGCTAGCAATGATCATAGGAAAATTATTGATATGGTCTGCAATTCAAATTTGGAATTTAGATTGGGGATTTTATGTGTAGAACCCTAGTTTATTTTGGGTTACAGTTTTGGTCGATTTTGAACTCCTCAGTGCATCGAGTTTGAAGCTTCTGGAAGTGATGGTGGATGGTGAGGTGAAGAAGCTATCACCGGAGTTTGGTCGATGATGTTGGTCGGAGTTGAGAGAATCTGGTGTTGACAGGTTGTCACTGTAGTGGGGTTGATGTTGTGTAGGGTTGAGGAGATTGTTTGGGTTGCAGAGTTTTGACTCGGGTTGGTCTCGAGATTTTTGGAAGGTAACTCGAAGTAGCAAGGGTAATGACTCGAAGTCAAATAGTCAGGTTCAGTGTATATTTGTTTCAGGTTTTAAAACAGAAACTGTTCTGTTTTTAGAATTTTGAAAGTAAGGTTTTAAAATTTAAATATGGAATTTGAACTTAGAATGAAATATTGAATCTGTAGATGAATTCAAAATGTTGAACTCTGATGTTGAAATAATTTAAATACAAAATTCAAATTTGGTTTGAAATAAATATATATATATATATATATATATATATATATATAAAAGGAAAAGAACAGGAAATTGTTTCCAGTTTTTTTTTTAAATTGGATAAAATTACAAACTACAATGTTAGCATTGGATTTTAAACTGAATATAATAATGAATTTAAATAAGTTTAAATTTTGTTCTTTTGAAATTATTTAAAATTTAGAAAATTTCAAAGTTTAAGTTTCTAAATAAACAGAAAACTGTTTCTGTTTTTTTTTATGTAAAGGTAAGTTTAAATTTGAAAGTGGAGATTTAAACTGGGTTTAAGTCTGAAAATTTGAATATGAATTCAAATTTTGTTTGTCTGAAATTTGAAACCATTTATGTTTTTAAATTCAAATTTGATTTTAAACTCTCAAGTATAAATGCATTGTGTTTGGCATTTGAATTGAAAGGTTAAATGTTTAAATTAGGAAATTCAAATGAATTTAAAACTGAGTTTTTTAAATCTGAATTTAAAATTTTAAACTTCAGTTTTAAAATGAAGATTTAAGTTTAAATTTCTTTTAAATGATTAAGTGATTTGCATTGAATGGAAGGGGTAATTGTAAGAAGCATTTTAAAGAATTTAAACTAAAATGAGAATGGAAGTTATATTTAAGTTTCGAAATTTAAAGAATTTTTAAATTTGATTTGAATTTGAATTGAGATTTAAATCCTTTTTAACTTATTAATTAAGTATATGTTTCTTGTAAACATATAAGATTTAGATTTGTATTATTTTAAGAATCTTATTTTAAATAAATTTAAGTCTTAAAGTTTTAAAGAAATGTTAAATGGAATTTAATGTAAAATTTAAAAACATTTTTGTTTTTAAATGCATAATTTAAATAAGGAATGTTTATCTAAAGATAAAGAAAAGTTTAATGATTTGTAATTCATTAAATTATTAAGGTAGTACAAATGGATAATTAATATAATTAATTAATTAATGAAATGGATAATTAATTTAAGTAATTAAGAAATTAATTACTTAATGTAATTAATTTAATTAAATGAGATTGTTTAATTTAATTAATTAAGTTTAATTAATTTTAAACATTTGGGTTTTATAAATAACTACTTTATGTAATTAATGATTTGGAAATTACATAGTTAAGTAATTGTTTAATATTTACAGATTGTAATTAAGTGGAGATGTTTAAGTGGGAGATAATTTGGATTAATTATTTAGTAATTAATCAAATAATTAATTTAAGAAATTAAATTAAGGATAATTAATTTGGGTCAATATAGTAATTAAGTTGTTAATTACTTTGAGTAATCAATTTAAGAAATAATTTAGATCATTAATTATTTAATTAGTGATGTAATTAAGGATGATTAATTTGGATTAATTAATCAATAATAGGTAATAAATTAATGTAATTAATTTAGAAGTAATTAAAGAAGCAATTAAGGATAGTTCATTACTAATGAAAGTGATTATGTGAGGAATAGATTTAAAACCACATAGATTTATTCATCTTAATTGTAGATGTTTGATTGCCAATGCTTCATGATGGATTGATATGTTTTGTGATGCTATGTAATGCTTTGTGCTGGGCTATTTTATTTGTGACGTATATATTGTTATATGTATATGCAACCCCTTGACCCGTAGAACGACATTTAAATTTCGATGCGACAGGGAGTCGGATTCCAGTTGGTTATCCGAAACCCACATCGAATTGTAATGATTGAATCTGTGCTGATTGATGATGTGACACTCTTATTGTGTAAAACCCCTGGACCACACTTATACACACACAAATATGGATTGCACGTGGAAATGAATTAAGTCACAGATTTTGAAATTGTTTAAAATTGAATTTTTAAATCCAAAATAGTTTTTGTTTAAACTAGAATTGAAGCTTTTGAAAATGGTTATTTTTAAATAACTTGATTGAGTTTTGAAATTTAAATAATTGGATTTAAATTTGAATTCAATATTTGAAATTGAATTCTATGACTTGGAAACTATTGTCTAAAAAGTTATTCAACTTACAAATGGGTTATATGGGTTTTAAACCATTTTTCAAGGTGATGTTTTGAAATTTAAATTCAACTCAAGATTTCAACTTGTATAAATTAGATTTGCTTTCTCATAAGAAATGGACTTTCAAGTTGTGTTAAAATAATTTTCAAGTCTAAAAGGAAAATTGTTTTCCAAGTTTTAGATAAATCTTTGGAAATGTGTTTTGAAAGCTATAAATCTTTAATTTAAAGATTTAATTGGGTTAATCCAATTGAAATGGGAATTGTTTTGAAATCTATGAATAGATCTTTGTGAAACTGGGTGAAACTTTGTGAAATAAATCTTTTTGTTTAAAGATTTAAAAATGGTAATTTGTTTAACCATTTGAAAGAAAAGTTTTGGATTTTTATAAGTTGTGACTTAACTAAAATCCCATATCCATATGTTTAAAATATGGCGCTTACTATTCGGTTTAGCCGGGAGAGGACCTTGTGTCATATAACCCATTCCGAATAGTGATACGACGTTATGGATAGCAATTGAAGACCGGTGGTGAAGACCGGGTATTTGTGAGGACGATAGGATAACCTATCGATTGTCTCTGCACCGAGTAGCTACGGTATAGAGATTCCCTTAGTGATGGGAAGTCCGATCGGGATTGTGGATACCCGGATTTGCAAGGGCTTCTTCGGAAGTGCCTTCGGTTCTGTTCGAACCCGGAACAGACTTGTATGGTTGTATGTCCGACATTACACTTTGAGATGTTATCTGATTTCTATCAAATACATTTCTGCTTGGTGGCGGAGAATTTATTCTCTTAGCTTAACACCCTTCTCTGAGACATACGAGCTCAGAGGTTATGTAATTGATATTTATCAGTGATATTCCCAATTTGGTAATGTGGCATGCTGAGTGCTGCTGTGTGATGATCATTGGTTGATCATTTGTGATATGATCATTTGTTTGATCAATTATCTTTGTGATCATTGCTTTGGTCATCTGTTGACCCAAAGCATGGCTTTGTTGCACAAAGCGTAGCTTTGTGGACGAGACTGCATCAGGACCTCACTCCCCGGAAATGGTCGAAACAGGAAAGATGCGGCAAGGTTATGAGGGTCGCTCCCTTTAGGGTGTGTCATTCCCTTCTGGTAAAGGGTGGTATCATGGTATGGAGCCCAGATACTTACCTATGTGGATACTGCAGATCTATTACTTTGTGATACTTTGTGGTTGTTGTTGCGAGCGCTCGGATAAAGGTCCCAAAGGACCGGGGGATGGCACATTCGTGTAGTAGTTACCTAGTTACAGAGGTAACCCGGCCTTATGTTGGCAGAGATCTAACCGTAACGTTAGTTCTCGGGACGTCCCGCCAGAGGCGATCCCATGTGGCAGTAGGAAGTTCCTTAGCCTGACCATTTGTTGGAAATCCATTCATCCAATACGTGCCGTGTACGGTTTTAGTTGTATTACCTGCCATCTACTTATGGTGGCGCCCCACTGTTTAGATGGTAGCTATAGTAGGCATACGATACTGGTCGTATGTTGGCTAGGATTTATATTATACTTCCGAAATGGTTTTCCACACTTTGCACTTATAGTAATAATATCAAAGAATTTTCTCGTATTAAGCATATTTGACTATCATAAGGAGAAATCTCCTCCAATTCTGCGTTTGCATTGTGTGTGTGGCGGGATGCCTTATGGTAGTTTCGTTTTCCAAAAAGCATTGCGGATTTCAAATTTAAATTCTTTTGTTGTTTAAAAAGACCAAATGTTTTTGTTTGCTCATACCAGTCCCATGACTGACCTGGAGTTTATTGTTCCTTTCCTAAACTCTGGGTGCCCACTATTTCCCACACGGGCAGTCTAGAGTTGGGGTTTTCAGAAATCAATGGTAGGTGTAGATTCGACAGCTTTCAGCCTTAGGATTTGGCAATCGCATTTGGATTGAGTTGCTTCTCTTCATCTTGATTTGGGAATTCTCGCTATTTCTGGATTGATGCCTTGGAGATGGAGTTACTGATACTGGAGTTCTTTCTTGAAGACTATTTTGAAGTTTGGTTCCGCTGCTAGTATTATCATTATCTTTCCGCTGCTATTCTTTGTATCTCTGATAATGTTGATATCTATTGTACCATTCTTTTGTATCATTCATGTTGTATCAGTTATTGTATCAAATGTTGTATATTGATATGTATTATTCATTTTCTTCCGCTATGTTATTTACTTAATGTGTTATAAGCTCCGGCGAACCAGGTTCGACGTTTGGATCTGCGGCATTTGAATACGAGTGTCGTATTCGGTGCCGATTTTCGAAGGTCGAGTCAGGGTCGTCACACAAGAATTATAATTCATGATTTTACAACTTGAATCAGATTATAAATTTAACACAAGAAATTTTGAATATCAGTTCTCTGACTTTGATTTATTTTCATCGCACTCTCTTGTTTTCTGTAACATTGTTTATTATTTATTCTTCCAAAGGTTTTCTAATTTTGAATCAGCTAAATGTAGCCAAATTTCATTTAAAGATCATTACTCAAATCTTTTTATATCTTGACATATGAATTTTCTTCTTGAATTTGTTAACCTGTTACTTGAACAGAGTACTAACAAACATACACACGAGTATACACAGGTAAATCTACATAGATATATACATGCAGACAATTTTTCCACCACAAATTGAAATCATATATTAACCATAGATGAACAGAATCAAACATAAATTAGGTCAATTTGCTCACCTGGAGTTGAAGCGGAGAAGAACAGAGGACATGTTTTTGATCTGAAATCTGGAAATTTATTGTTGCCTGCTTGTTTTAATTTAAATTCATTTGAGTTGATCTTTAGCTTGATGACTTCGAATTAATTCTGAAGTCTTGATCTTTGAATTGCATTTACCTGATCAGGTTGATTTTAAATCCTTTCTGGTTGAAGATTTGATCTTGCACGCTAATTTCCTGAGATGATGTTGTTTTGAATTCTTTTGCTTTGATTGAGTTTGTTTGTGATCTGCAATTCCAGGTTGAAGATTTGCATTGCCTAGTGTTTCCATATTTTCTTTTGAGCTTTGAATTTACTTTCTAGTTTAAATTCTTCTTTCCTAATTTGTTCTATAGGTTTGAATTATGAAGGGTTCGATTTTTTTCGTTTTCCTAGCTTATGTTTTCCAGGTTTGAAATCTGAGAAAACATTCATTGTTTTCTCTAATAAACTTTTATTAAATTTTATAAATCTTTTAATTAAATTAACTGCCACTCATAAATACAACTAACACTTTTCTTTAAACATGGACACTTTTAAAGTATGTAGTCCCTTATGAAACATTTGTCACAAATATGTATTTTATGCCTAAACCCTTTAGTTTAATTTATTTTAAAATTTAGTCTTAAACCCTCTTGTTAATATATTTATGATTAATGTTTTATTCTTTTATTTTTACAACTATATTTATTTCAAAAGACATATATGCATATATATGAGTTTTAAAACTTTCATTCTTGTTTATATACATACATACATTTCAATTACTTGTCCTTATATATCTTTCAAATAAAATGCACATTTACAAAAATTAAGAACAAGATTTTATTAGTTTCAAATATATAGAAAATTTAAATTCAATATTTTTTTTAAAAAATCACATTTTTATTTTGTACATATACAATTTTATAACGAATGATTTGAAATCAGTTTATTCATTATTAACAATTAACTATATGTAGTAGTTCCTTGAAATACAAAGTTAATAAATTCAATATTATTTATAAAATACCGATCCATGAATTTTTAAATCAAATCCCAAATATAAATAAATAAACACACATCTTGTTTAATTTGGAAAATCCAATTAAATCATATACATACTTATAAAATACTTGCTTTTGAGTTTCAACCCAAAATTATAATAGAAATTTAATTTTGAATTCCTAGATAAAAAACCCCTTTATAAATTCTATTTTTATTCCATATTTTTCAAATTAGTTCCCAATTAATTCATAATTTAACCAAATTTTTTATGTTAATTTCAAAATACATTAGTCTTAAAAATCAGGAACGTTACAGCACAAATGGAATAACATATAATATTGAACAATATCTTTACAGCAGAAAACTTTTAAATACATATATCAGAATCTAACCTAAATTCAGTTTGAACAGTTATAAACATCTGTCCTTACAATTGCTAACAAACATCAAACTATAACTTAACAAAACACAACGGATACTAGAATATATCATACGTAGATGAATATCTCCAGCTCTCCTCTAGAAGCTCCAACCGTCTTCGATTAAACCTGAAACTACTTGAATCTGACCCGAATATTGAAAATACCCAGATCAGGCTTGATAAACCAGCATGAAAACTCAAATATAAATGACAGTGTCATATATTAGCCTTTGGATAAAATCCTTTGAAAATAAAGAGTATCTCATAAGACAACGCCTACACATAAACAAGGATGGGTTTTTACCTTATGATAAATAAAACACTTTTATATATCAAAACATTTGATATTACTTTTAACGACGTCTCTTCAAAAAAATTTGTAAATAAACTTATTAATCTTAGCCGAAATTGTTACATTGATTAAATTCTGGCATAATTGTTTACAATCAAGTCTGTAGGTCCTTATTGGAGAATGAATTTCCATACAAATGACCAGGTGTAGGATCTACCTTCCGAAATGGGTGTACCTCTAGATGGATGCCACGAGGAATAGCACAAAGGAACCTTTATCAACACAAGACCGGCCTACCTCTGTAACTAGATAATACTGAATATGTCATCCTCCGGTCATTACCGACCTTATCTGAGGGCCCTCATAGCGTACAAATCACATTAATTTACATTCTGAACGTCATAGAGGGTAGAAATATATCTAGAAGGGGATGACAATACCCTACTTGGGAATGACCCAGTTAGCCTTGCTGCATCTAATCCTGTTTTGGTCATTTCCGATTTGATGAGGCTTGAGGTAACGATTACCTTTTCACATAGCACATATTACATCTTTGAATACCACATTGCCATTTCCGTTAACTAGTAATTGCCTTCCACAAAAATACAACCCTTCAGATCATATGTCTCATAGTGGGTGTTAAGCTAAGAGAAGTTGCCTTCTCCACCACCACTGATGTACGTTTGTAGAAACCAATGAATGTAATCATTAGAAATGCAATGTCATACAAACATCCATACAAGTTATCCAGGAACAGAATAAACCGAAGGCACTCTTTTACTACCACTAGTAGCGAGTTGTAACAACCCGCATATTTATCGATTTTATATTTAAATATTTTATCGTTAGTCGGATTTTAGTCCGAAAAGCTACTTTTTGCATACGGTCGAATTAGGACTCGGGACCACTCCCATTGAGTTTAAAATGCCGTTTGCGACCTTTTTGAGTATAAGCTTCGATATGTTTGGAGAAAGTTGATTTTTGCTACTTTTCACTTTGGGTTTGGTTTTTGGGCTCAGCCCTATGTTTTACTTATGCTCAAATCTGAGCCACTCTTCCCCACTCACCCTCATTCTCTTCTCTTTTCAGTTTTAAAGTATTAATGGTGGGAGAGATTGGAAATTAAAACTCCAAAACCCTAGTTCCTCTTGCAAAATTCAAATTCCTAGCTCCAAACTCAAGAAGAACCCATTGGTAAGCTTCTCTTCTTCTTCTCCAACTTATCCTCTTACCAATTTCAGAAATTCCTAAACCTAATTTTGGGAATGTTCTTGTTTTGAGCATAGATTCAAGCTCATTTTGGTTGTGTTGAAGAGAGGTTGATTCTCCATTTGCTTTCAAGCTTCTTCTCGTTTGATTTTGTGAAAAGGTGAGATTTTTAATCTCACATCTAAGTCTATGAATTATCTTCGAATGTTAGGTATGAATTCCTAACACTTATTCGTGTGCATTTGCTTTTGGTTTGGATTGAATTGGTGTATATTCCAATTTTTGGTGTTTTGAGTTCAATTCGATAAAAATCCTAACTTCTATGTTTGAACATGTTTTTGGTGATGCATCGAGGAGCATATAGGGCCGGGTAGTCGATTGGCATAAACCCTTAGCGCCGTTGCTCGAGAGAATGAAATTTGGACGAGGTTGGAGCTCATTACTATGGGCTGGGAAGAGGCTGGCAATAGGTCCGGTCGACCGAGCTCCCTGAGTCGGCCGACCGACCTGCTGCCGAGTGCATAAGCACTCCTCTGTTTAAGGCTCGGTCGACCGACGCAGGGAGTCCGGTCGACCGACCTGCTGTTAATTGCCAGATTAGCCTATTTTGCTAATCCGTTTGAATATCCAACTTTAATCGATTCGTGTAGTCTCCCTTTTGTTGTTATCATTTATTATCGACTTAGATGACCTTTTCTTTGGGAATTTTAGATATATCCACTTTGATGGATTTTATATCGATTTCTGTGGATTTTATTCACGTTTTCGAATGTGAATCTTAGTGATTGATTGTTCCTACAATCTTCTTTGTGATTTGTCACTTTAAAAATATAAAGGTTTTCTATACTAGTAGTAAATATCAAAGCTCTTTCCTCAAACGATTTCAATACTATTTTAATACCAAATTCGTTTATAAAACTGTTATCCAATCTATTAGTATATATAAACCTTTACCTCACTCGTATGAGAAATCTAATTAAACGACTTAGTAAAACAAGTGGTATGAAACGCTTGCGTTCACTTTGTTGGTTAATTCTTGGACTTGTTCGATTGAAACCCTTGTGACAATTTTCTAGTGGAAATCTACAGTTTGTTCGTAAATATTTAAGTTAAGCAAGTGGTTATGGGACATGAAGCTAAACTCATATATTTACTAACTTAGTGTAATTGACACTTCTCGTTGATCATGACGATCATCTTTGTGATTTAGACTAGCAATGTGTGATGTCTCTTTGTCTGCGAGGGAGACTAAACCCCGTTTTGTGGAGTTTCGACTCAATTTGTGATGGGGTAGCAACCCATGGTCTTCGGGCCGTTTGTGGAGCTTCGGCTCAATTTGTGATGGTTAGCGACCATGGAATTAGCGTTCCGTTTGTGATACACGTGTTGGTGAGCTTTATGCTCCCGTTTGTGATAGGCCCCCCCTTTGTGATTTCTGGATTTCTTGAGATGATTTCTAGAATTTGTGTTTCACCAATTTTTCGTGATTTCCATTGATAAGCCTTATCGATATTTGTGCATTGGTGAATTTGTGTGTCATTGACTTTAGTGATTTCTGGATTTCTTGTGTAGTCTTCTGGAATTCATGCGTCACTGACTTTTGTGATTGACATTGATATTATCGTCAATATTTGTGGTTTGATGAACGAAATAAAGAGTATGACACTTCTTTGATTCTTGTGTAGATTTTGTGATATTGATTAATCTCTTGCTGATTATCAACTACTTATATATCACAGCTTGGCCTTGTGATTATTATGTGTTTAGTCATAACTCTGATTCAATATCGTTTCATCTGATATTTATAGTTAGACTGATCCGTTTATTATTTTCTTATTAAATAATACTCGGGTCAGACCGAGATGTTACAGGTGCTTCAGCTTGACTTCTCTCTTGGGATTGATTTCTCTGACTTTTGGTTGACTACTTAGATTAGTAGTTTTTGTTGTATACATTAGAGATATAGACTCCATAATGTATACTTATTCTTTTGTGTAGTTCGTGTAACTATTTTTTTGTGATATTGTGGATCTTTCTGACCACTACTCTGGTGTACACTTTTATGTGTAGTATTCATATCTTATTCCGCCTTTGTGATATGAATTTTCTGTGACTGATTTATGTTATGTTTATTCCTATATTTGTTTTTTCGAAGATATTTATAGCCACTGTGTAGTAGCTTTGAGTTTGTGTCGGTATGTCGGACTTCCTCTGGATAAAGCATTGTATGTTATACTATCTGACATATCGGTGCTCGCGCAAAGAAATTACACGGATGGTCGCTCCTCAACAGCCTTATTCTCCGTGCTAGTTGACAGCATTCACCGTAATGTTCTTGGCTAGCGTGGGTATAGAGGTGGGGCGTCACAGCTTGGTATCAGAGCCAAACTTCGGAACAATATGGAATTTTATAACAAGGATCATCGTCCTAAGTCCATCTTAGGAGTCGTGCTTTAGGATTTAATTCGAGTCTTCGTACCGATTCATCCTATTTTCTTTACGATTCCTTGTTTATCTACCAAGATTGCTTGATATTCAATTTGGTGAATAACCTTTTTCTTCTTCTTCCTTTTTTTTCTAAAGGGAGAAAAATGTCTAGACCAGGCCGCCCTAGAGTCGTGCCATCTAGCACTCCGCCCCAGGATGGAGTTTTTATGACTGCTCAACAGCTTCTTGATTTAGTGACGAATGCTCAAGCAGCTGGAGCTAACCCGGAACCTACTCACCCAAAGTCGGGTTTTGCACGCTTGTGTAGCGATTACACTAATTTGGGTAGGGAGCCATTCAGAGGTTCCGAAACTGTTATTGAAGTACGGGCCTGGCTAAGGTCATGCAATCGAATCTTTTCTCGCATGAATCTTGTTGACCTTCACCGAGTTCAGGTGGCCTCAAGTATGCTCCGAGAAAGAGCATTGGACTGGTACGAGATTCTTATTTCTGAAACTAATGAAGCGGATCTCACTTGGGAGAATTTCCGAGAACGCTTCGAGTTGAAATTTGTACCAGAAGCTGAGAAAGTGACATTGGCTCGACGATTTATATACCTTGTTCAAGGTGAGTCCTCCGTGACTGATTACGTCGCCTCTTTCGAGTCGCTTTCCAAATATGGGGTTGAATACATCAACACCCCTTTAAAGAAGAACCAGAGGTTCGTCTATGGCTTAAACAAAAGTCTCAAGAAGCCATTACTTCTAAAATTAGAAGTTTCTTTCGACCAACTCGTTGATATCGCTCTTCGTCTTGAAGAGGCGGATAAGGAGAATGATGTTGAAGTGGTGGGTTCCAAACCAGACTTCAACAACAAGAAGAGGCCAAACAAATTCAAAGGCCCTTATCCCAATAAGAAAGGGAAGCAAGCAACCTCCGTGGCAAAGGCTTCTTCCTTTGGTCGTGGGGAATGCTATAATTGTGGTTCGAAGGACCATTATGCAAACAAGTGCCCTAGGTCTCTCTCTTGTCGCTATTGCAAAGTTCCCGGTCATGTTATATCTTCATGCCCCAAGCTTTAGGGCAAGAAGGAGGGAAAGCTTAATGTTGCTCAAGCCCCTGGCAACACATCTCGTGGCCAAGGTATTTCTTATTCTATTCTGGATGGAATTATTTTATTTCGTGATCATCCTATTCGAGTTCTTTTTGATACGGGTGCGTCCCATTCTTTTATATCAAAAGAACTTGTTGATACTTTTTCTTTGGATGTTTTGTGTTTAATGACTTCTTTGAGAATTGCGAATCCGGTTGGTGGATCCGCGACAATTAGTTTATTGTGTAAAGATGTCGAGATTATTTTGTGTGATTTTTCTTTCCGAGCCGATTTGCATGTCATGCGTTATTTAGGCTTTGGAATGATTTTGGGAATGGATTGGCTTAACCATTATGAAGCTCATATCCTCTGTCCTGAGCGGACTATTCATCTTCGACATCCTCAATCTGTTAAGCAGATTTCTTTTAATCTTAAAGATTCAGTTTCCAGCTTGGTCGCATCTTTATATTCTTTAAATCCTCGTGATGACGATGATGATGATGAGGGTGATATTATTTCTCTTATTCACGTCGTTCGTGAATTTTCCGACATATTCGAGCCCGTTTTAGGATTACCACCTAAGCGAGCAATTGAGTTCAGAATTAATCTTATTCCTGGAGCTCAACCTATCACTCGTCCTCCTTATCGTTTGTCCAATAAAGAAAATGAGGAGATGCGTAAACAATTATCTGAATTGGAGATGAAGCAATTTATTCGCTCTAGTTCCTCGCCTTGGGGAGCTTCGTCTATTTTTGTGAAGAAATCTGATGGTACACTTAGGCTTTGCGTTGACTACCGCAAGCTTAATGATCTTACTATCAAAAATAAATATCCTCTACCTCGGATTGATGATCTATTCGATCAACTTAGTGGTGCTAGAGTCTTTTCGCAATTAGACTTAGCTACTGGATTTCATCAGCTTCGTATTGCTGAGGATAGCATTCCTTTGACATCGTTCCGTACTCGTTATGGATCTTATGAATGGCTTGTTATGCCATTTGGTCTAACGAATGCTCCGACTTATTTCGTTGACCTTATGAATCGGGTTTTCAAAGATTTTCTCGACCGATTTGTTCTCATCTTTATCGATGATATTCTTGTGTGTTCTAAAACCGAGGAGGAGCATGAAAAACATCTTCGGAGTGTGTTGGAAACTCTTAGGAGTAATCAATTAAAGGAAAAATTTTCTAAATGCCACTTTTGGCAATCTCGTGTGAAATTTCTCGGTCATATTATTTCCGAATCCAGAATTTCCATGGATCCTTCAAAGATTGAAGCGATTCAAGATTGGAAGAGACCGGAGAGTGTGACAGAGATTCGTAGTTTTCTTGTATTGGCGGGCTATTACCGTCATTTTATCAAAGACTTTTCTAAGATTGTCGTGCCTCTCACTACCTTGACGAAGAAAGGTGTTAAATACATTTGGTCGGACAAATGTGAAGCTTCTTTTCAAAAATTAAAAGAACTCCTATCTAATGCTCCTATTCTTGTTATTCCCGTGGGGAATCAAGATTTCGTTGTTTATACCGATGCTAGTCGCGTTGGTTTGGGTGCCGTTCTTATGCAAAGAGAACGTGTTATTGCTTATGCTTCTAGGAAATTGAAGCCAGCTGAGACTAGATATGCCACTCATGATTTAGAGCTCGCGGCTATTGTTTTCGCCCTTCGTATTTGGCGTCATTATCTCTTAGGAGAGAAATTTGTTCTTTACACAGATCATAAGTCATTGAAATATTTATTTTCTCAAAAGGAACTTAATTTGCGTCAACAACGTTGGCTCGAGTTCCTTGCTCCTTATGATCTTGATATTCTTTATATGCCCGGTAAGGGTAATCGTGTCGCCGATGCTCTTAGCCGTAAACAACAAGCTGTTGTTTCTATGATGATATCCGAATGGAACAATCTCGAGATTTTATCCACTTGCGAAATTCGAGACCGTGTTTTCGATTTATGCTCATCATTTGTTTTATGTAGCCTTGAGGCTCATCCATCTCTTTTAGACCGCATTCTTGAAGCTCAATGGCTAGATCCTGAATTGGCTCTTCTTGGCCAAAATATTAAGGATAAAATTGATATTGAAGGTTTGAAAGAATTTGATATCGATTCTCGTGGCGGCATTCGGAAATTTGGTAGACTTGTCGTGCCAAATATTGGTGATCTTCGTAAAGATATTTTGGAAGATTCTCATCATTCTAAATTTACCATTCATCCCGGTAGTAGTAAAATGTCCGCGGATATGAAGCGACTTTATTATTGGGAGGGAATGAAACTTGACATCGCTAACTTCGTTAAGCGTTGCATGACTTGCCAACTCGTTAAGGCCTAACATCAAAGGCCCGGTGGGCTATTGCAACCTTTAGAAATTCCAATTTGGAAGTGGGACCAGATTTCCATGGATTTTATTGATGGCCTTCCCCGTTCTTGTTCGGGTCATGATAGCTTATGGGTGATTGTTGATAGACTTACTAAATCCGCCCATTTTATTCCCGTTCGGTCTAACCGAACCGTACCTCTTTTGGCCAAACTTTTTATTAAAGGAATTGTTAAATTGCATGGACTTCCTACTTCTAAAGTTAGTGATCGTGATCCATTGTTTACTAGTGGATTTTGGAAGAGTCTTCAAAAAGCTTTGGGAACGAAGCTTAATTTTAGCACCGCTTATCACCCCCAGTTCGATGGACAAACGGAGCGTGTGAATCAAACTCTTGAAGATCTTCTTCGTGCATGTGTTCATGATTTTGGTGGAAGTTGGGAAGATCATATTTCTCTTGTCGAATTTTCCTATAATAATAGCTTCCAATCTAGTATTGTTATGGCACCTTTCGAGGCACTCTATGGAAGGCCATGCCGATCGCCTTCTTGTTGGCTTGAGGCCGGTGAGAAGCTGGTTTTAGGTCCAAATTTTATTCGTGATTCCACAGAGAAAATTGAACTTATTCGACATAGAATGAAAGAAGCCCAGAGTAGACAAAAATCCTATGCCGATAACCGGAGAAGGAAGTTAGAATTTTCTGAGGGAGATCTTGTGTTCATTCGTGTTTCACCTATGAAAGGTGTTGTACGTTTCAGTCGATCGAGAAAATTAGCGCCTCGATATATTGGGCCATTTCATATCACTGAACGTATTGGTTCTGTGGCTTATCGCCTTTTATTACCGGCTCAATTTTCTGCTATCCATGACGTGTTTCATGTTTCTCAACTTCGAAAATCTCTTCGAGATTCCGATTCTGCTCTTGAGCCCGATGTTGTGGAAGAGATTGAAGTTTCGCCTAATTTAACTTATGAGCAACATCCTATTCGTATTATTGCTTCGGAGGTCAAGCGACTTCGAAATAAAGATGTTCCGCTTGTTAAAGTTCAATGGTCTTCAAATCCTAAGGATTGTTCTTGGGAATCTAGAGAGTACATCGAGCGAACACATCCGGACTTACTTTCTCGTGCTCTTTGAGGTGAACTTCTTATTCCAAATTTCTTTTGTGTTGAATATGCTTTTATGGTTGTTACTTTATGTTCTCTTCTTAAATATTGCGAGGACGCAATTTCTTTAAGGAGGGGAGTCTGTAACAACCCGCATATTTATCGATTTTATATTTAAATATTTTATTTAAATATTTTATCGTCAATCGGATTTTAGTCCGAAAAGCTACTTTTTGCATACGGTCGAATTAGGACTCGGGACCACTCCCATTGAGCTTAAAATGCCGTTTGCGACCTTTTTGAGTATAAGCTTCGATATGTTTGGAGAAAGTTGATTTTTGCTACTTTTCACTTTGGGTTTGGTTTTTGGGTTCAGCCCCATGTTTTACTTATGCTCAAATCTGAGCCACTCTTCCCCATTCACCCTCATTCTCTTCTCTTTTCAGTTTTAAAGTATTAATGGTGGGAGAGATTGGAAATTAAAACTCCAAAACCCTAGTTCCTCTTGCAAAATTCAAATTCCTAGCTCCAAACTCAAGAAGAACCCATTGGTAAGCTTCTCTTCTTCTTCTCCAACTTATCCTCTTACCAATTTCAGAAATTCCTAAACCTAATTTTGGGAATGTTCTTGTTTTGAGCATAGATTTAAGCTCATTTGGGTTGTGTTGAAGAGAGGTTGATTCTCCATTTGCTTTCAAGCTTCTTCTCGTTTGATTTTGTGAAAAGGTGAGATTTTTAATCTCACATCTAAGTCTATGAATTATCTTTGAATGTTAGGTATGAATTCCTAACACTTATTCGTGTGCATTTGCTTTTGGTTTGGATTGAATTGGTGTATATTCCAATTTTTGTTATTTTGAGTTCAATTCATTAAAAATCCTAACTTCTATGTTTGAACATGTTTTTGGTGATGCATCGAGGAGCATATAGGGCCGGGTAGTCGATTGGCATAAACCCTTAGCGCCGTTGCTCGAGAGAATGAAATTTGGACGAGGTTGGAGCTCATTACTATGGGATGGGAAGAGGCTGGCAACAGGTCCGGTCGACCGAGCTCTCTGAGTCGGCCGACCGACCTGCTGCCGAGTGCATAAGCACTCCTCTGTTTAAGGCTCGGTCGACCGACTCAGGGAGTCCGGTCGACCGACCTGCTGTTAATTGCCAGATTAGCCTATTTTGCTAATCCGTTTGAATATCCAACTTTAATCGATTCGTGTAGTCTCCCTTTTGTTGTTGTCATTTATTATCGACTTAGATGACCTTTTCTTTGGGAATTTTAGATATATCCACTTTGATGGATTTTATATCGATTTCTTTGGATTTTATTCACGTTTTCGAATGTTAATCTTTGTGATTGATTGTTCCTACAATCATCTTTGTGATTTGTCACTTTAAAAATATAAAGGTTTTCTATACTAGTAGTAAATATCAAAACTCTTTCCTCAAACAATTTCAATACTATTTTAATACCAAATTCGTTTATAAAACCATTTTCCAATCTATTAGTATATATAAACCTTTACCTCACTCGTATGAGAAATCTAATTAAACGACTTAGTAAAACAAGTGGTATGAAACGCTGGCGTTCACTTTGTTGGTTAATTCTTGGACTTGTTCGATTGAAACCCTTGTGACAATTTTCTAGTGGAAATCTACAGTTTGTTCGTAAATATTTAAGTTAAGCAAGTGGTTATGGGACATGAAGCTAAACTCATATATTTACTAGCTTAGTGTAATTGACACTTCTCGTTGATCATGACGATCATCTTTGTGATTTAGACTAGCAATGTGCGGTGTCTCTTTGTCTGCGAGGGAGACTAAACCCCGTTTTGTGGAGTTTCGACTCAATTTGTGATGGGGTAGCAACCCATGGTCTTCGGGCCGTTTGTGGAGCTTCGGCTCAATTTGTGATGGTTAGCGACCATGGAATTAGCGTTCCGTTTGTGATACACGTGTTGGTGAGCTTTATGCTCCCGTTTGTGATAGGCCTCCCCCCTTTGTGATTTCTGGATTTCTTGAGATGATTTCTAGAATTTGTGTTTCACCAATTTTTCGTGATTTCCATTGATAAGCCTTATCGATATTTGTGCATTGGTGAATTTGTGTGTCATTGACTTTAGTGATTTCTGGATTTCTTGTGTAGTCTTCTGGAATTCGTGCGTCATTGACTTTTATGATTGACATTGATATTATCGTCAATATTTGTGGTTTGATGAACGAAATAAAGAGTATGACACTTCTTTGATTCTTGTGTAGGTTTTGTGATATTGATTAATCTCTTGTTGATTATCAACTACTTATATATCACAGCTTGGCCTTGCGATTATTATGTGTTTAGTCATAACTCTGATTCTATATCGTTTCATCTGATATTTATAGTTAGACTGATCCGTTTATTATTTTCTTATTAAATAATACTCGGGTCAGACCGAGATGTTACAGGTGCTTCAGCTTGACTTCTCTCTTGGGATTGATTTCTCTAACTTTTGGTTGACTACTTAGATTAGTAGTTTTTGTTGTATACATTAGAGATATAGACTCCATAATGTATACTTATTCTTTTGTGTAGTTCGTGTAACTATTCTTTTGTGATATTGTAGATCTTTCTGACCACTACTCTAATGTACACTTTTATGTGTAGTATGAATTCATATCTTATTCCGCCTTTGTGATATGAATTTTCTGTGACTGATTTATGTTATGTTTATTCCTATATTTGTTTTTCCGAAGATATTTATAGCCACTGTGTAGTAGATTTGAGTTTGTGTCGGTATGTCGGATTTCCACTGGATAAAGCATTGCATGTTATACTATCTGACATATCGGTGCTCACGCAAAGAAATTACACGGATGGTCACTCCTCAACAGCCTTATTCTCCGTGCTAGTTGACAGCATTCACCGTAATGTTCTTGGCTAGCGTGGGTATAGAGGTGGGGCGTCACAGCTTGGTATCAGAGCCAAACTTTGGAACAATATGGAATATTATAACAAGGATCATCGTCCTAAGTCCATCTTAGGAGTCGTGCTTTAGGATTTAATTCGAGTCTTTGTACCGATTCATCCTATTTTCCTTATGATTGCTTGTTTATCTATCAAGATTGCTTGATATTCAATTTGGTGAATAACCTTTTTCTTCTTCTTCCTTTTTTTTCTAAAGGGAGAAAAATGTCTAGACCAGGCCGCCCTAGAGTCGTGCCATCTAGCACTCCGCCCCAGGATGGAGTTTTTATGACTGCTCAACAGCTTCTTGATTTAGTGACGAATGCTCAAGAAGCTGGAGCTAACCCGGAACCTACTCACCCAAAGTCGGGTTTTGCACGCTTGTGTAGCGATTACACTAATTTGGGTGGGGAGCCATTCAGAGGTTCCGAAACTGTTATTGAAGTACAGGCCTGGCTAAGGTCATGCGATCGAATCTTTTCTCGCATGAATCTTATTGACCTTCACCGAGTTCAGGTGGCCTCAAGTATGCTCCGAGAAAGAGCATTGGACTGGTACGAGCTTCTTATTTCTGAAACTAATGAAGCGGATCTCACTTGGGAGAAATTCCGAGAATGCTTCGAGTTGACATTTGTACCAGAAGTTGAGAAAGTGACATTGGCTCGACGACTTATAGACCTTTTTCAAGGTGAGTCCTCCGTGACTGATTACGTCGCCTCTTTCGAGTCGCTTTCCAAATATGGGGTTGAATACATCAACACCCCTTTAAAGAAGAACCAGAGGTTCGTCTATGGCTTAAACAAAAGTCTCAAGAAGCCATTACTTCTAAAATTAGAAGTTTCTTTCGACCAACTCATTGACATCGCTCTTCGTCTTGAAGAGGCGGATAAGGAGAATGATGTTGAAGTGGTGGGTTCCAAACCAGACTTTAACAACAAGAAGAGGCCAAACAAATTCAAAGGCCCTTATCCCAATAAGAAAGGGAAGCAAGCAACCTCCGTGGCAAAGACTTCTTCCTTTGGTCGTGGGGAATGCTATAATTGTGGTTCAAAGGACCATTATGCGAACAAGTGCCCTAGGTCTCTCTCTTGTCGCTATTGCAAAGTTCCCGGTCATGTTATATCTTCATGCCCCAAGTTTCAGGGCAAGAAGGAGGGAAAGCTTAATGTTGCTCAAGCCCCTGGCAACACATCTCGTGGCCAGGTAAGTTCAGGACACTAGTTGCTACATCCCTAACGTTTGTTAAACACCTTGTTTTATCTTCCTAGATCTCACAGATGGGACAAGTGTACTAGTCATTTCCACATTACTCAGTTTGTTATTGTATTCAATCTTCTTCACTTATTGTTTGAGTGGTATAAACAATTCATCTTTCCCATTTATTCAAACTCTCATTAAAACTTTCAAATCATCTTTAAATGACCTAATTATTATTTTAAAATCATTCACAAAATATATAGGAAAGAATTGTTAAGTTTAAAACTACATTTCAAAAGTAATTTCAAACTGCTACAAAAAGCGTTGCGAAAATGTTGCAAATAGCATTTTAAAAGCTATATTCTTCAAAACGACTTTTATCTCATTTAGAAATCCATCTTTTAAACTTATATATCTTTTAAAACAGTTTAAAAGATTTTTATAATTTATATCATATTTTTAAAACATTTAAAATATCAGTTTTAAACTTTGGTCAATTTACTGCAAAAAGCGCGATTTTTCTGGAAAATTGTTTTGGACATATTTAAAATTTACAAGGTGAAACCTTGATTTTCTTTCTTTATTTCTTTTAACATATTTAAATGTTTATAAAACATTTCTAACTCATTTCAAAACTAGTTTCAAAAGGTTTAAGCAATTCATATACACCATTTCATTTTCAAAAGAAAAGTGATTTCCTTTGTGCTTTCGACGTGTATCAACGTGACTTGTTAAAAAAATTTAACAATCATATCAAAAAATCAATACTTTATAATCAAAGCATATATAAGAATTCATAGAAATCATAACACAACATCAAACATGTATATATATTAATAGATGTGATAAATAGAGTTTCTCACCATAAACCAAAGCAACTAACTTCCTACCAACATTCTAATCAACTAACACTTCACCAATTAATTCATACTCCATTAAATACTAGCAAACAACACCTTCTTCCTTCCAATAGCTTGGCCAAGGCTTGAGATGGAGATTGGCCGAAAATATAGAGAAGAAGCGGTAGAGCTTTGAGCATGAATTCTCAAAATTAGACCCGAAAAATAGGTCATCTTCTTTCTTGTTTTTGACACTCTTAATCTCAAAATTTTAAAAACTTCTTAACAGAAAAGTTTTTGAAAATTCTTTTCTATTGAATTTAAAAAAATATCCAATTGATTTTGATTAATATTGAGGAAGATATGGTCAAAATAAGAAGATCTATTCTCGGATTCACAAAAATAAACCCGAAAATGTACTTCAAAGAATTGAGTTTCAGGTATAGCAAACCACAAAAATGAAAAAAGTGATCAACATAGTAGTTGTAACCACTGGAATTTTATATGCTTTGCAAAATAGAATTTATTAATTTGGATCAGACATAACACAACATCATATGAGACAAATTGTTCAACATGAATGTTGTAGCCACTGGAAAAATACATGATTTGAAATAAATAATTTTGTATTTTGTTTATTTTTTAAGAAGTTATAACTGAGAGAAGAATATGTAAAATACGGGAAAAATGAGTTTGATTTGAAGAGGATGAACATAGATTTCTTTTGAATATTTTGTAAATATTTTGACATTATCTCTTTCAAATTTTATTCTATGGCTTAGAAGCCATTAAAGAGAAGAAGAAAAAGAAGATGAAGAAGCTTGAGAAAAGAAGAAGAAAAAATGTGAATGAAAGTGAAGAAGGAGGTGGATATTTATAGAAAAAAGTGGTAATTTACCAAAATAACCTCTTACCAAATTACCAAACTAACCTTACTTCAACCCAAAGCAATCTCCACTTTTTCAGTACTTAACATCACCCTTTCACTTCTTACTTCATGTCTTAGTCACTTTAAGATTAAGTAAAGAATATAGTAATTATGTTGGCTTTGATTTGATGTTTACTTTTTCTTACTTTTGTTAATTCTTACTTACATTTACTAATGACTTCTAGAAGTTTTCTAATTGTATTTAGTAAATGTAAACATGCTTAGTCATTAAAATGTGTAATGTATATATTAAAACATGTTAATAAAGGTGCGACAATGTTGCGACAACTTTTAATCGACAAAACGTTGATTTTCTAGAAAAAGTTTTACGAACACATTTTAACGTTTTTGTTAAATTATTTATTCATGTAAACCAAACTTCAAAATGAATTTCTTATTATCTTTAAATAATTAAAAAAAGAATATTTAACTTATAAAATAATGTAAAACAATATCCAAATCTTCTTATAAATTGCGACATCATTTATCGATATGCGACGAAATTTGTCAATTTTTATAAAACAAGTTTTATATATTTATCAAATCGTTATAAATTAAATTAATATTGTTATCAAATGAGTTTGATATCGATTTTATATATATATATATATATATATATATTTAAAAGGAATTATTTACCCTTTAAAAAATTTCATGAATATTTATCTTCTTTATTGGATTTCGACTTTTGTCAATTTTACAATGGAAATCCAAAATCTTTATTCAATATCAAAAATAAGTTTACCATTCTTATTTATCATTTAAAACTTGATTGTTTAAGTTTGGAAATTCTACATTTGAATATTTAAAATAATTAAGTATTCGATTTTCAAAGTGCTAAACTTATGGGTCGTAACAAATACCATCATTTAATGGCACATTCAAAGAATAGTGTTTTCCTTTTCCATATCCTACGTCTCTTGTATCTCCCGTGCCTGGAAAATAATCTCCAATTTTATGGAACGAAACTGTCATTACTCGGTCAGTCATATAGAAAGCTTCTTCAACATTCCCATTACAATTTTTATTATAAACTTGTTAATTTTTATAAAAGTTAATTTATTTAAGCTATTGTTCATTATTATTATTATCATAATCAAAACTGATTTTTTATAAATGTTGTTAATTTATTCAATCTATTGTTTATTATTATTATTATTATCATCATAAAAATAGCTAATTTTTTATAAACTTTGTTAATGCTTATCAAACTTAGTTAATTTGTTTGTGCCAGAACTAATAATAGTGACATATCTTGTACATTTCATACTTATTTATTTTTTAAATTTATGAGTGTGGCATGATATCATAATTTTGGTGAAAAATATCATATGATTTATCATCCATGAACCTTTGCTTCACTATTCTAGTTTTGGCTTCCAGAATAGCTTGACTTGAATTTGTACATAAGGTTCAGGTATTAATTATTTATCACATGTACATACCCAAACAAACTTTATATTATTCAACTTCAAGTAGAAATAGTTAGTAACAGAAAAACACAAAAGAAATTGAATTTTCACAAAATCTGATAAGCACCGACCTTTCAAAACAAGGTTCAGGACTAATGCGTTAAGATTGACACCCATTACACTCATGATAGTGTTAATGACAACAACTCCTTTACATCTAGATTCCAAAGATTCCCTTTCTTGTTGAGAATGAATAAAAACAATTTCAGTAATTTAACAGAATAAAATATAAAAAAAACTAAGCAGTTTATAGACTAAGACGTACAACATCATCTATGCAGTGCACAAGGCTCCTTTTTATGTAAGGTTTGAATGGATAGGTTGTACGCATAATCCATGGCTACATCATCCAATTCTCCTTATTGATTAAATAAATAAAAGTCAGGCTATAAGCATTAGTAATGAAGTCGCTCAGTCAACCAATTATACAGGAATACCTCTTAGTATAGTTTAGTGATAAACGAGTTTCCATTACTTATATCCATCATATTCAGTTTTATATATTACACTCTTGAGTCGGGACAGAGATAGATATTTATCTCTGGGCAAATCCCCGCATTGTCAGCCTCTTTAATTTCTCAACCATTCAACAGACTTACTCTAATGCCATAGATATCAATTACTTGTTACCATCAATGTAAAATCAAGTGATGCATACTATCACAGCATAAATAAATATATGACGATGGCTAGAATATTTACTTACATAATTGTTTAGATTAAAAGTAGAATTAGAAGATACATGCGAAAAATGGAACACAGTCAACGTGTAACATCCCACCTTTTTGTACGTTTTAAATCGACGATAAACCACCCATGTAAGACTTAAACCATACAGAAGGGTGGATTGTTATGAGGTAAATAAGAAAAAAATTAGAGAAGAAAAAAAATAGAATCTTGCAGCGGAACGATAAAATATAATAATCAAATAAACAGTTCATAAAGCTATTTAAAAAACATTTGATTATACTTATACAATACATATCAGAGTTTAACATACCAGAGAATAATAAAATGCAGCGGAGTACATGATGTAGTAAATAATAAAATAGATAATAGTAATAATATCTTCGTCTTCGTCCTCCAAAATAAAGTCTTCAAAACCTGAAACGCTCAGACTGACCCGAGCGAATTGAAAAGAAAAAACACTCGAGTCAGAACTAAAAGATCTTATGTAAGTTAAATCAATGGTAAATAATATGAGTGGAACGGCATCAGAGATGTTTACGGGATTTGACATCTCCTATCCAGTGTCTAACGTGAGTGCAGTAACTTAAGAGATGTTCGGGATTCACATCGACTAAGGATCCGTTAAACTATTTACTATGTAGTAATATTTTTCTATTATAATAATGTCGGTAGTAAAATAAACTTACTTTTAAATACCGTTAAGGAGTGACCCAATATTCCCCTTAAACACGTAATAGTCCCAGCAGTCCATCCAGTATCATAGTCCCTCATGATCGGGAAGCCACCAAAGGATACCATATGGGCTACGGGAGAAAACCAAACTCATACAAGGCATGCTAGGGTAGATGAGACGGCACAACTAGGCAATGGCAGGGTAGATATATCAATTACGCTTCCAGACCGGTGGTAGCGCGTAGCAGCTACTACCACCCACCTCGAGCCACACCCCCAAAATCAAAAGGGCCCAAATCAATCATAAAGCAATAGAATGGTATCGAAGGAGTGTGTCTGATAAAAGGTGCTACCTTCTTAGCCCGTTGATCGCTCCTGTTTAGCCACCTTATGCCAAATCACGGAAGTCGGGTCCACGTATATACCTCAAAGGAAACGCTGCCGCCATCCTACTTCATTCTGGAATCTCCACCGCGTACACGGTTGTTAAAGTGGTTTTCGAAGTTGGCAGAGAGTATGAAAACTTTCGATCTCGGTCTCTCTAACAACCAAATGTTATTTTAACACCGCGGTCTTTTCAAAATAGTTTATACTTCAAACTAGAATATAATATCCATTCAAAACAATATAAATACGATATAATTTCCACTTCAAAAACCAAATCAATATGATATCACTTTTATTAAAACCCAAATCAATATAATACCATTTTTATTTCAGATACATCCCTTTTTCCAAAATCATAGCACTTTCAAATCTATACACTTCGAAACCAAACATCGAAATTATAAGACTTTTAAAACATAATACTTTGAAAGCCATAACTTTGAAACATAACTTCCAATATTAAATGGTTTAAATATTAAATTACTTTATATAATAAAATAGCTTCTTTAATTTCAGAAATCAATTCCAAATACAGATTTGAACCCATAAATAAACCATTTCAATTTCCATATATTCCAAGGCTTTAAATATTCCAAAATTTCAAAATTAAATTTGATAATTTCGATTTAACAATTAAATTTTCTATTATTTAGTTTTGAACAATTTACATAATTAAATCCCTTATCATTTAAATAAAACACAAATTACAAACGACTAAATAATTCCTTCAATTCATTTATACTTGAAATACTCATTTAATTCACCTTGACCCCAAAATCAAGTTATAATAACTATACCTTTAAATATTTCCTATTTAATAAATTTCACATCAACCTTTTTGAGTTTAATTCTTAAATAAATTTAATTTCAAATAAATCTCCAATTTATCTCCCAACCTTAATTTATTTAAATCATTATACACCCTATATTAGATAAAATATAAATACTTACTCACATTTATTTTAACTCTATTATTAAACTTAATTTTTATTTAACAAACTTATACAGAGCTTAAATTCAAGCATTCAACTATATATAAAATAATATTTATATAATATCAAAAATCAATATTCTTTAAACCATATATTTCTTTCCAAAACCATAGAAATCATTTTCAAAATATTTTAGATATAGACCACGGTGTCTGCATATAATTTTCTACCCTATGGTCAAGTGATACGGATATTTATCATTTCAATCCGTAATTTAAAATAAAAAATGGTTAGATATCATTTCAGACCGCTATTCCGAATGAAATAAAAATGCATAACAACTCACAGTTTATAACAATATAATGTACAACATCTATTTATCTAATATCAATCATCAACCATTTATCACAATCATCATCCAATTCAAACAATAACATCAATATAGAACAGATAATAAATAACAGGTAACTGGCAGTTTATATTCAATAATAAATTAAATAACAATTTAACTCATAATTTATATGCAATAATAAAATAATAACAATTTAATTCAATAAATTCAATTTAACTGGAATGATGATAAAAATATACCAAACAACCATAAATAAAATTTTTATCACATCAGAAATTAATCTAACACACATAAGAAATTTTAGAAGTTGTGAATGGGTTAAAACACTTACCTTTTGAATTTAAATCCAATTTAAACCCAAAAATTGAACAGCCTCAGAATTTGTCCAAACCAGCGCCAAAACATCTGGAATTCAATACGAATCTTGCGGAGAAACCCGCGCGTGAGTTGGATGTCGTACATGAAAGTTATGCACGTTAGAACATATGAATGTGAAATTAAAATAAAATTAAAAAAACAACGCTACCTAACCCTAGCCGACACGTCCGCATCTCCATTCATGCACATAGGACCATCGTTCGCAACCGAGAAAACAGAGCAGCTCTCCCCATTTTGACCGTCCTTTAACCATGAATTATGCTCGCCGCTGACCACCAGAGGTCCGTTGACCGACCCCATCACCACGCCTTCGATGTGGCGCACCTTCCAGTGGCCGCGACTTTGCCATCGGCTGCCCAAACGCCGTGCGCCGCCACCCCAAACGCAACCCTAATCCATCGATTGCCAAGGATCCAGCCATCAATTCGCCATACGAACCACTTAGATCGAGTCCCTTCGGTCCCCTCTACAACACCCAGAAATTGATTCGAAGATCGGACGATTTTAGTCGCGGCATGATGAACGACCATAGATAGTTCATCGATTTTCGACCACACCGAAACCTAGATTGAAAAACGAATCATATATTTGACTTGTGCTCGTCGAGAGCTTCAAATCCATAAATAATTCGATATAGTTTGAAGAGATTTAATTTTTGGCTTGGAACTTTATTTGAAATTGCATTTTGGGATTTAGGGTTCTGTCTGCCATTGAGAAAGAGGAGCAATTGGCATTGTAAGTACAAAAAAATGGACATAAGAACTAGGCTAAGGTTTATAACAAGGTATAAATACGCTGAAACAAAATAGAAACGAATGGGCTTGATTGGCTTGGAAAGTTGAATGATAGATGGCACGAAAAGCCCGTTTCGACTTCGGAACGAAATTGGACCAACCCATATATCAAAATAGATGTTTTAAAATATTTTAAAATCAATAGAATAGGTTTCAGGTCCAAATTCTATTGTACAAAGAAGTTATGCTGAAATCAAGTTATTTCAAATTGATTTCGAGGCGTTTCGAGCCCGTACTATCAAACGACAAGTCCGATCGCTAAGAAACTTGAAATCCTATAATAATTAACTGTTACGGATCTGATGAAACTAGTTTCATCAAAATCCGAGTCAGTGGCCAAAATGACTATTTTTCAGTTAATTAATTAAATAAATATTAAATCAATTAAATCAAAATTTTCAAATTCCTTTCCATAATTAATAAATCTTATCATTTTTTATTTTTAGAACAATTTCAATAATTTAAACAAATTTAGATATCAAATTAAAGTTGATAAATCCATCAATTTCAGTGTTAACCTTAATTAGTTAAATTCAGAAAATTATAAATTAAAATTTCCAAAATCCATTTATTAATTTTTAAACCTTGTTATTCAAGTTTTTTATCCCATTAAGGATATAACTAACATTGGTTTACATCTTAGTAAAGTAATATTTCCTTATTTCATCTTAATTTCCATTTACATAATATTTAATTATTTAATTCATTTAATTGCAGTTAATCCAATTATTATAATTTAAAATTCCCATGAATTAATAAACCTTGATTTCCATTCCTTTTATTCAACCAATTTATCATATTATGAATAAAGTTAATGTTATTTCCCATTATTTTTTAGTTTATACTAACATTGAATTTATCAAATTACCATTTATTACGTATTATTTCATCAATTAATGTATTTTGAACTTATTTCCCAATTTGTCAATTATAATCAGTTATAATCTTACAATTGGTTCAATTAATTGGGTTCGCGCCAAATTAGTTATTTGTTAACTTGCATTAACATTCTTAGATTTCATTCCCATTATTAATTCATTAATAAATTCAAATTTTTATTTATTCCAGATTTAATTACCAAAATCTTATTAAATTAAAAAAATTTAAATTATCGAATGTAGGATTTTAAACATTACATTTTCTTACTGAAAGAAAACCTGTTTGTAAATTCAATAAAATAACCCAAATATTTGTCAACTCTAGACCATGAATTGGATACTAGTTTTGTTCAATTGCATATCTGATGCATGATTACTCATGTTATGTTTTTTCTTTTGATAACTCAGACATATTAATAAAAAAAGTTATCATGCCAATTAACAGCCGATTGAAATCTTTTAGTGAATTTGTTTGTTTACATTAAAATAATTTTCAATATCTAGGGATGAGACCTTTTTTTGCTAAAATGGATAAGACCAGTAGACTATGTTACACTCTTTAGTCAAGTTGTTCTTTTGTAACTTTGACATCTACTATCATTCTTTTACTGAAAAATCATCGCTTCGATCTAATTGGTTTTGTTTTTGAACCTGGAGCCTTCATATTTTCATCTAAATCATAAAGCATAGAACACTCCTGAACGTTGTTGAGGGATAGACCCTGTAATTATCGCATTCGGTCTTTCAGTTATTTCAGAATTTTAGAAGTCAATGATAGGTTATGATATAATTATGAATGCACATGCAATCTAAAAATTAAATGTCACAATATTAGAAAAAAATAAAGGAAAAGATAGAATTAAATTATACTTTAGATTGTGGAAACAAAAGTAAGTATCAAAGCTATAAGGTATTTTGTGTTATTACTTTGCTCAAGTCTGTTAATAAGATTTTTTTACTAAAATCTTTTAATGAATTTCTTTGTTCACATTTGAATAGTTTTCAGTATGTATAAATGATGCTTTTTTTTACTGAAATGGATAAGAACCAACAAATTATGTTACACTCTTTTTAGTTAAGTTGTTCCTTTGTAACCTTTAATAGCTACTGTCTTTCTCTTCTTGAAAAATTATCGATTCAATTTGAATGGTCTAATTTTTGAACCTGGGGCCCTCATATTTTCATTTAGGTCGTGAAGCATAGAACACTTTCGAACGACGTTGAGGGACCGACCCTGCACTTATTTCATTCAATCTTCAAGTTATTTCAGGATTTAGAAGATAGTGATAGGAAATGATGTAGTTATGTAACGCATATGCAATTTAAAAATTAAACGTTGCAATATTAGAAAATAATAAAGGAAAAGATTGAATGAAATTATACTTTAGATTGTTGAAACAAAAGCAATCATCAAAGCTATAAGGTGTTTTGTGCTTATTACTTTGCTCAAGTCTATTAGTAAGATTTATTTGTGGAAAGATAGAAAAAATTTAGCAAAATAAGAAAATTGTGGAAGTTAAATGTTAATCTTCTATTATTCCTACTTCGCTTGAAGTTTAAGGTTGACAACTAAATGAAAGCTCTTACTCATTTGAGAAGGAAACAATATCACAAATCATTTTAATGTACCAAAACATGAAACTGGTCGGTTTTTTTTTGCACATGTCCATGGGATGGACATGCCTATGAACTGGTTAAGTATAATGATGAATATTTATTTGTTTTCTAATGATAAAACTTTAGGTCAATGGTTATGAAGACATAAATTTAGCACAACATGCTACATATAGGATCAAGCTATGATGAGAGATTGTGTATGTTACTTTTTAAGATTCATTGTATATGAGATAGAGTAAGATTATTTTTTTGGGAAGAACACGATGTCATAGCTCGTATGAGCCAATGATTTGCTGATTGGGTAACCAAGATGTTTGATACAATTACAATAACCTATACACACACACACATATACATATACATATACATATATATATATATATATATATATATATATATTATTTTTCTCTATGTTTGTTTCATTTTTTTTAATACGACATTACAATGTATTAACATGTTCTTTGGCTCTTGTAATATTCGTGTACTTTTGTTTATTTATATGCTACATTGCAACTGATATTACAAGATTGGATACATTATGTCCTTGTGATAAGACCGATCACACCACTACGGCAAAGTGAAGAAGAAATTGAAATAGGAGATGATGCAATACATGGCGAGGTGAGGAGGCATAGGCATGGTAGGGTGATGGAAAAAACTATTCGAATAGTACAACTAGTTTGCTTCAGGTGCAAAGGTTGTTCAAATACTTTTAGTGAAAGCCGAGCTTAGGTTGTTCAATGAAGTAGGTGAAATGGATGATTTTAGTCTAGTAGAATATATGTATAATATGTTTTTAAGTGAAATAATTTATATCAAGTATGTAATGGTTCTAAAATTTTGTCTAGCGGATGAAATATTTGACGCTGTAAATTGGTGTGAGTCAATCTTTTGTTTCATTTCAGTAAGTTCAATTTTCTTTCTGTATAATTTAACTGAAATAAAGTTGAAATTTATGTATTTATAAATTGTTCAATAAATATTTTTTATAACACAATCATATGTAGTTATTTCTACTCCAATATTGCTATTGAAATTAAATGAACTTAGGGCACTTATAGGTGCTTTTATTTTTTTAAATTCGTCCTATGTAGCATTTATTATACAAATGAGGCAAAATAAGTCTTTGATTTGCCTCTACTTATTAATAGGGGCATGATTTCTAGGGGCAAACACTAATTTGCCCCTTCTGTTATTAGAGGCATTATAACTTACTTTTGTGCTTTTATTTGAACTAATAGAGGCATTTTTAACTGTTTCTACGATTTTTATTTTTTGTACTAAGATGACACTATAATAGCATGAACAAACCGGTTATACATTTACGATACCGAATCACATGCTTGAGTAATATCCATAATATTTGGAGTCATCTTTGCCCAAATAGATACAGTGGTCTTTTCTTTTTCACTAACCCACCCACAAAACCTCCTTTAAAAATGGAGAATTTTCATATTTCGCACATTTTTCAACCGTTCCTAACCACTGCATTTCTACAGCTTTACGTGAAGATTCTTTAACGGATTCACTTGCTACTTTTGGACCACTCCAAGATAGTACTTCTCTAATGGCCCATATTGAAAATTATAGACTTTCACTTTGGACGACTCTAAAAGTGAATTCTCAACCACATTTTCAATTAATTTTCTTTGTGCTTCATACACGAATTTCGTGTATAACGGTTCGGTTCTACTCCTAAACTGAGGTTTAAGGTTCTGGTCTTAGTTGAGAACAGATCAAATTATGAAAACCGATCATCTTATCCAGATCAATAAACATTTATCATACCTCAAAGTGGGTATTATATACCTTTTTTGGACTTTAGCGACCTTCTATACTTGCTACGAGTAAGTACTTAATCGGGCCCTTGATTATGAAATACTTAATTTATACCAGCAACAAAAGTATTTCAAATGATAATCATGCGCGATAACGGGGATTCAACATAAATAGTCTAATTAATTGTCAATTACCAAGAAACCGCTAATTATCAACTAAAAAAATGAATCCGTCAATACCTACCTACAAGAAGAAAAGATAATCAAAGTTCCAAAGCATGTAAAATTCATACCTATTCCATGAGAAATTCTACATTCAGCATCTTGGAGGCCTCTTAGCTATTAAGAATAGTCAATATGTTTCCACAACATATTCTTCCAAATTTGTTTGACCGGCACAAACCAGAGTTATCATTTTAAGGACTTTAGCTTTAGTAACTATGAATATAGCAAAATCCATCTAAGACACGTTCCTTGAAAAAAACTCCAATCTTCCGTGTTTCGAGTAGTGGTTGAAATAGTTAACTTTGATGCATTAAGGGCACAGGGTATCATCATTAGAAACAATAAAAACTATGACTTCATTACCATTTTTGTAACGGTCTGATATTTTCAACCATTCGCATCCAAATAGGCCGGAATTGAATCGCGCAAAATACCAGATTGTAAGTTTATATTTGGAAAAACTCAGCATATACAGTAAATAAATAATCACAGAATCACAGACACAGAGTAATATAACAATATGCAGCGGAAACAAATGGATAGTAGCTCATGAAGCTACTATATATATCAGAGTTAAATAGGATACAATAGAAGTTTCAAATACAATAAACAAATACAAGATCAGAATATATCACTACAATCAACTGAATATCTGAAAGCTGGATAGATAGCTGGTCTCCAAGCGATGCTCCAACTCCAAAGGTGAGTCTCAAAAGCTGTATCACTCAGTCTGACCTGAGCGTAAAGCAAAACACAAAACACTCGAGTCAGGATTAACATTCTTATATCAATAAAACCAACTCAAGTGAAATTACAAGTAACTCAAAGGATGTTTAGGATAACCATCCTCTAAGGATTAGTTAAACATTTATATGTACGCTAAGTAGATAATGCCTATCAGTAATATAAGGTATCAAAATAGCTTTAAGGCGTTACCATTATTCCCCTTAACACGTTTTATATAAGTGTCATAGTCTATACAACACTGTAAACTCCACCATAAACTAGTGGGCTATCAGGGAGTACATGTATAACAGAAAACAAATCGTATTGGTCGCGCATAGGGATACGAGTATGACAAAGGCACATGAGGTAATACCCAAGGTAGTGAAACTATCATTTTCCTGATCCGGACTGGTGAGAACGCATCACCGCAACGATTGCAACACCGTGAAACAACACTCCCAATTCAAGGGTGCGCACCAATCAAAAAAATGTAATGAGTAGTTTACGAAGAAGTGTGTTCGCTTAGAGATGGCTAACCTCATTGGCCCGGCACGGCCCCTGTTTAAGTCATTTCCAATTTGACACAAGTGTCAAGGATATCCATTATCGTTCTCTTTCTTCAAATCCAGCAACATCATCATTCCAACCACTTCATTCTGGATCATACTCCGCATATAATAGCTATTGAAGTGGTTTTCGGTTTAGACAGAGAGTATGTGCTTAACCGATCCTGGACTCTTCAATAACTACGTAACTATTACACTGATTGGTCATTTAATAAACTTTCAAAATAGTTTATATTTCAAATCAAAATATCATTACCATTTCAAAACCATATCAATACGATATCATTTCCATTTTAAATATATCCATCTCAAATATATCTATTGACAAAATCTTAGTACTTCAAAGTTATGGCACTTTCTAAATCAAACACCTTGGAAATCATAATACTTTGGAAATCAAAATACTTCCCACTTAACTATTTAAATATAAATAATAGTATATAAATAAAATAGTTTATAATTTAATATAGTTTAGTTAAAATAGTTATAATTTAAAATATTTTGTATTAAAATAGTTTATATGAAATAAATTTATAAAGTAACATATATAAATAGTTTCAAATATAATTTAAAAATACTTTATATAATAAAATGGCTTCCTTAGATTTCACAAATAAATTTCAAATCAGCACCAATCCCAAAATTTCAAATTTAGTCAAATCTCAAATCATCAATTTCAATTCAATTCAGTTCTCAATAAACCATTATATCGATTTTAAATACAGTTTTGGACCCCAAATAAACCATTTAAATTTCGATATATTCAAAAGCTTTAAGTATTTCACAATCTCAAAACAAAATATGATAATTTCATATATATCTTAATTTAACTTTATTATTATTTATTTTTGAAATATTCACTTAATAAATCTAATATTATTTAAATAAAACCCAAATTTCAAATAAACTAAATATTTCCTTCAACTTATTTAAACTTGAAATATTCATTTAAATCACCTTAACCAAAATCAAGTTATAATATTTATATCCTTTAAAAAAATTCTCAAATTCAATAAGTTCTAAATCAATTTCTAATTAAATATATTTCATAATTAAATTCAATTTTAAATCAATTTCCAATCTATCTTCTCAACCTTAATTTATTTAATCATTATAACTCTATATGAAAATATAATATAAATAAATACTTAACCATATTATATTTTAATAAAATCAAACTTTATTATTAAGCTTAAAAATCAAGAATTTAACTGTATATAAAACATTTCGTATAATATCTAAAATCGATATTTTATATAAAACCATATATTTCTTTCCAAAATCATAGGAATCGTTTTCAAAATATTTATATATAGATCAACGGTGTCTATATATACTATCCTATAGTCAAGTGATATGGATATTTATCATTTCAATCTGCAATTTAAATATATACGGGTATATATATCATTTCAACCCGTAATCCCAAATTCAATTCAAATGAAAATCGCTTGGGTTAATCATTTCAACCCACAACGATTTTCTCCTATTCCACAGATCGTTCGGGTATGTACCATTTCAACCCATAGTGATTCTATACTAACAGGGAACTTGCAGAGTGATAAAGATATGGTAATAATATAACAAGCATATATCATCAATATAAATAACCGATAATGGTGTCAGATGTCACAAGTGAACTAATACAGGTAATAGCATATACAACAGTGTAAATAACTAACAGTAGCATATTTCAATTTTCATTTCAATTGAAATCAAATTTAATAAATATAAGAACGTAAATCATGAGTGATTGCTCACCTTTCGAGGCAAGAGACGAACGACACATGGAATGAGCTACGAATTGCAAATCAAAGTAGATTGGCACAAATTGATGAACAAAGCTGACCAATAGGAACAGACGAAATCAAATCAGAATTTTATTTATGGATATAAGTGGTATAAGAGAACTTACATGTATATATATATATATATAATCATATTTTAAATGCAAACATATATTGAATTGAATATATATGTGGTTTTAAATTAAAGAAAACATATAAAATCAAACATATATACACATTATATATTTTTAAATAAATACATATAAAAATAGCATTTATATAATATCTAAAATCAGTATTAATATAAAAACCATAGAATTCCTTTTCAAAATACATATATGTTAACACATGCGAATTTATTCAAATCCATACGTTTTCAAAATAAAACAGAGACATAAGCTATTTATGTACACACTTATTATATGCAAACAAATTTAAAAGTCAGCTTTCTATAAAAAAAATAAAAGCAAAATATATCATACATACGAATATATATATATAAAGCATATATATAAAAACCAAGCTCAAAAATTTAACTAGAAACTTACGTAACAATATATATTTTTGTGGTAACATAAATAAACATATATAACTTTATATACAAAAACACGTACAGTAGCTGAAAGTTTAAAAATATAGCACGTAACAAAAATAACTCAGAATCAAGATACAAACAACTTTCATACAGCAACAACTATAACTTAGAATACTTATTTAATATATAATACTTACAAAGTAAAAGCTCACGCCACTCACATAAAAGCTAATATATATATATATATATATATATATATATATATATATCCAAATTTTAAACCGTGTGTACCCAAAATATATGAGTTATTACATACTTAAATATGAACAATTGCTGCATAGAGCCAAACTCAACTGAACTCAATAGAATATATATTACTAATCTATTGCTTAAATAGGAAAAGAGAAACCAGAGCAGTCTTCTACCGCCACGTGTCCTTTTTTAACCACTCTGTTTCCTTTTCCATCTTCTCTTCGTTAACTGTTCCTCTCCCCATCCCCTAACTCCTCTCCGTTCGTTTCAATTTTCAACCCACATAGCCGCATAACATTTTCCTCCACTTTCACTCTCCCCTCTCCTCAACGTCCTCCCTCCTCTTCCCATTCAAGATCGATAAATCCACACTGACCGTGGTGTTCGCTTTGGGTGTTCTGTCACCCCTTTTCCCAACTGCCCACACTCAGTTTTCCTACTCTATGCGCTTTACTCCACATCTGCTTGCGTACCTGCCCTCCAATTGAGACTATGTAAGCATGTATTAGCTCAGGTAAAAAGAGACCAATTGGAGAAGGTAACTCATTTTCCCTTATCCTACTCTATTTTCCAACAGATCTGTGTTACGCAATATGTCATGATTCAAATGCTTGGTTGCTAAGAATTTGCTCAAAATAAATGTGGTTGAAAGCTTTATTCTGAACAGGCTTATTTTCATCGACAAAGAATAGGATATTGAGCTATAATAATGTTTCTGTAGAGGCACTTGCATCTTTTGAACTATTGTAAGGACCAAATGCTGGAATAGTAGATTAGGCTATAAATAATGATTTATTTTGTTTTTATTTAACTGTTAATCTTACATTTACAGTTTATCACAGTTTATGAACTTAATTAAGATAGGAAAGATAAGAGATAAAGCAACTTCAAACTTTCATCCACTGACAACTTATACAAGAAAAGAGGTTTTTATCCAGTTTAATGCTAAGTAGACATAATATCACCAGAGCATTGTATGCACCTAAACTACCTTATTTGAGTAAAAACTGTGGTTGGATGTAGCAACCAAACAGGTTTATTTCAAAACTGTAAACATTAGATTTTTTCTCTTTTACGTTTTCATTACGTTTAAGAATCAATTTTACAGGTTTAGTTTTTTTGGTGTTGCTGAATTTTGTTACTTCCTAAAGTGTTTATGTTTCCAAATATTGATTTTCTTCGGTCGAAAGCCTTTTATGGAACTTGTTTTAATTTGAAGTAATTCAACGTTTGTGTGGTCATTTCTCAGTTTGGATCTTTTCAACGACTTAGTATAGACAAATCTTCATGACGTGGTGCAAATGTTGCACTCCTCATACTCAACCACTAACAATAAATTAATTCTGTCATCTGATTGCAGTATTGTACTTTAACTGTAAAGTCTCATTTCCAGAATCAACTATCCATTGTTCTTCCGTTTGATTAGTTCATATTTTGATTCTTATGTTTAATTCTTCATAATCCAGTATTTCACTTTAATTACTATTAGGATGCATAACATCATGAACCTTGATTTATGATCTGTCTTTAGGTGTAACTGTTTTAGATACATACTGAGCTGCTTATCACTATAATTTTAAGGAAGATAGTCTGGTTGGTTTAAAATTTTGTAAAAGAATGTTTGTTAGCTATGTTAAATCAAGTGCAACTATAACCATTAGCTTTATAAATCACAATTAATTCTCTGTACAACCACATGAAATAGCATATTCTGTTTTCAATAAAAAATGCTATAAACATGAATTCTATACTGTCTTACTTGCTTTGCTGTTGATTTTATCAAATCTATTACTTAAATATAAAAGCACAATCCAGACATTGATGATGTGGCAACACTAACTTTTGTTATTTCAAACTGCTGAAAGGTATGAGAAATAATATACTATTAAGTCATTATATTTAAGATTTTAGTGTGCAATAATCTGATCAATATGATAATTAAGTATTGAAGGAAATGACTTAAATAACCAGTGGAACATGATGTTTGAATAAGGTAAATGCATTCTTATCAATAGAATATGTATATTTTGTTCTTATAAGCTTACATTACTAAATAAATTACCTCAAAATGTTATATTGTCTTCACATAACATTGCAAGTTATCACATGAACTGGAAATATATTCTTCTTTATCAACTACGTGCATTCATTAGACTATGAACAAATCGATTATTTCAGCCTTAGTACTCAATTTACTTAAATGTTTCAGATATCGTGTGACTTTGGATATACATGATGCCATCATGTCAGTAACTATAACTGCATTTGCTAACAATAAAGCTAGAAGATGGAAAGATTTTTGGCCATTTTCCTACGTATTGTGATATAAAATATTAGAACTTCCAAACTCCTACCTTTTAACTTTTTTTGTCTCTAAACTCACTTTCCTCATCTTTCTTTTTCAGACCTTATAGAACGGTTCAATTTGATAAATAAGTTGTAGCAATTATAGACTAAAATGTTGATGAACTGCTTAATATTTCAGACATGGTTAGGCGGACTCAATACTATTCATCTATATTTAACGTGTGTGGGATTTTACAGGAAAATGAAGTAGCAACGATTCAGAAGATTTCAAACAAAATGGTGGGGACTGGCGCGGTATGTTAGTTCAGGTTGACAAACTTTGAAATCAAAATATTACCAAGGTTTTAAGTGCGAGAAGAATAAGTACACAAACAATAGGTAAGCATGCAAATGTACTACTGTTCGAACAAAACGTTATAGTATGAGTGCATTATGCTTTTTTACAGATATGATATTAGTTAATGATTCTTTATATGAACCAAGATAGCATGAATATTGATGAATAACGGTTAATGAATGAGCCATAAATGATGTTAAACAAGAGCTAAATGACTGCAAAATTGAATGCATGAGTCAGGTCAATGTGTGCCCATTTTGTAGTGTACCATTTGTGTTTTAACGTTGTCTTGGAAATGTCATCATGGCACTTGATTTAAGATTCTGAACGGATTGCAATATTAAAGAGGCTTTTCCCAAGCTGTTGGTGCCCCAATTTCTCAATTTATCTGGCACGCATTTCTTTTTTTTTTATATCTTAATTGATTGATGAGAGAATGGAGACATCAAAGATAGAAAAACTATCTATCCTTCTGCAATTTTCTTTAAAAAATGCTAGGGTTAACAAACGCTTAAAGTGAGTGTGCTTCCACTCTAGGCCAGCTATGAATTCAATCTTATTATGTTTTTTCATACAAGTTCAGAGTTGAAATTTTCAATATCCTCTAGGTGGTAAACTGTCTTACTTGCTTTGCTATTGATCTTTATCAAATTAATATATATGATTCTACTAAACAAGAATAGAAGATGTTGAAATCAGTAGAGCTTGATATCAGTATACTCAATTGGAAAATTTATATACAGTATTTTCAGTGATATATGCAAAATGTTAGTTGTTGGTTATATGATGAATGTATCAGTAACAAGATTTTTGCGGTTGGATTTTATAGTCTGGTTGACAGCCAACACCGTACACACCAGATCCGTCATAAATAGCTTGAACACCATGTACTTTAGAGGTTAGCACTTCTGCATGGACATTTTCACTTGGTTTGTAACTTGATGTATAACATACTTCCAGTTAAATAAAAATGTGCCACAGTTTCCTACACTCTTTCTTCTATCGTGCATACTTAAGTCGCTACAAATGACGTGTTAGTTGATATTAAATTGTACAGTATTTTTATTTCACTCATCATCATCCTAATATGCCCTATTATATGTAGACAGTGAATAAATTGTGGACAACATAGTTGATATTTCAACTGGAACCCTGTTCATAACACAACTTTATTTTAATTGGAAATTTATCTACAAAGCGAACACATGTACGTATATTACTGTTTATCAATTGGGTTCAGAAAAACTAACTTCATCATACAGCCCGCTAAATAAATTGGTGTAGGTCCTATCAGTTATCTCCACTTATTTAAAACTAAGTTAAGTTAAAGTTATGTGTGGTGTGGTAGTTATTGTCATTTTCATGTAGTTATTTACTATTGTTCCACTGTTCAAACCCACTACGTAAAATAACTACACCCACTTTATTGAAGTAAAACCGTACATACAGCTGTCCTTCAGATTGCACTGTAAAAATGAATTAGTTATATAATCCTCACTTTACCACTATAAATAATTCAAACGGTACTTTTACACCATACCCACTTCAATGTCAAATCTGTTGATTAATGTAGGCTAATGTAAGACTAATCACTCCAAGGCACGAAAAAATCGTTGTCTTTCAAGAATGGTTTCCCCTTCTTTATCACAGCGGGTAGAACAAAAACCTTCTTTCAGGATACAATGGAGATTAATCCGAGCAAGTTGTGATTACTTGCTCAAATCAGAAGAAACACTCAGAAGTTTCTCAGACAAGTTTGATATAGAAGAAAAAAGAAGAAATTGTAGACTCCGTTGATGGAATGCTCAGTTATATAGGGAGTGAGGTGTCTATTCGAACGGTCGCGACCGTTAGAAAACGGTTGTTACCGTTGGTTGCCCCCTGGACCCCTACGACCTGACCGGGCAGGTCGAACCCCGTAGCGGGGGCGTTGCCCCCACACCCCCACCTTGGGGGGTTGCCACCCCTCCGGACCCCCCCTCCGTAGGGGATCTTATTTGAAAAAACATTCAACAAAATCGTTGCCTTCTACTTTGTTCTACTCCCAAGGTAAGTTAGCATTAAACATTCATCTCCTCTCGCTCCCCATTCCCTGTAAGAAATACACATCACTCCGCCCCTCTAACTTTTATGTCACTCTGTTCAGTACGGGGCAGTAAATTTCTGTCTGCTTTCCTACTTTGCAACCTATATTCTACTTTTCTACAACCATTATGTTATACCTTGTTGTTAACTCTTTCTCAATTATGCTTAGCAGATATAAGCATGGCCAACATATATCAGCTACTCTCCGACTAAACCATCGGTTCTAACAAAGATTGCTTCCACGTCAGACTGTCCATGATGTGGAATTCAATCTCCAAAGCCGCAAAAGAGGTTTACTCCACTAATCTTCAACTTCTTAATGTAAAGGTTCGTTTTCATCCCGCTTGATATGTTTACACCATATTTCTCGATTACTTTTATGCTGCAATAAGATAACGCTGTATTCCATCGTAGGGTAACCAAAAGCATGATGTCGTGCCAAAGAGTTTGTTAGGCAAATGCTTACAGACGTTCGAAGAACAGTGTTTATACGAGATTAAAACATCAACGTCAACCCTTCCCAACCTATCTACCCTCCTATACATGAGGATTTGATGATCATCTTCCGTCAAGATACCCAAGTAAAAAGGCTGCCACCTACGACGTACAATATTCCTAGATACAAACTTGATTTTGTTGATGATGACACTCTCGCTCAACGCATAGATAATGTTTCTCGACTTACAGGTGAACACTAATTCTATTTTACTATTTTCCATGTACTATTAATCCACCCATTCTGACTACATTATTCTACATATTCTTCAATGTTCCCAATTTCTCAATATATTTTACAGATATCGATGGTGTTCTACGAAGCATTTCAGATGTTACTCAACTCACAACAAGGACCGGATGTCAAACATCTAAGAGAGAGTTTACAGTTTGTAGTGGAAGGTTCCATTTTTAACGCTTTCTTATATTTATCTTCACTTATTTGGTTCTAAACACACTCCATTTAACTTTCATACAGTTCAAAAAATATATCTATTACTTTGTGGGCTAAGAAGACGAACCTCCAATCTGTTATAGAGTATTATAATTGCAATACACATTGACGTGTAAAAAAATGATGTGAAATTTCGAACAAAATGTGGTTGGACATGTGCATAAAGTTAAAATAGTGATTAATTTAGTTGAATTGAAGCACCTGTTAAGATGGCAATATTTTATTTACTGCAATCACGCCTTACATAAAACTCAGTTAACTGCTACCAGATTTCTCTGTTCTTAGTGAGCGCTTATAATCATCATTTGAAAACTGTTTTTTATCCACAAATGAACTGTACAGTGACAAAGGACGACGTATTTATTATTGATAACAGTAAACTCTTTGCTTTAATTACAATTGAAACACAACGTTCATCATATTCTCTACTGTCTCTACTTGACGGTGCATCTTGATTGGGTTTCAATGCACCAACAATTGTTAACCCTGTTATATCAATTTGTCCGGCGCCTTTTCTAAATTTTACCGTCATTTACACTATGTCTAATTATCCATGTACAGTCAGTTACAAAACCAAAACTTATTTATTTTCAACAACAAACAGGTTTTCCACAAACTAGCAACTAATATATTGTCTGCAACCAAAAAGACTAAACACCTAAAGGCCCAACTTATTTCTAAATATTTTCCACTTTTCCAACATCAATTTTCAAATCAAGCAGCATGGTATAAAAACGCGGCACGATGGGGAATAAAGGGGAGATGAGAGGAAAAAGACTGAGTTTATAAAAACGAAATTTTATCATTCCCCACTTTTTCAGGACTACCAAAATCTCTCTCCGACGTATTCCACGTCCCTTCCTCTACAAGCACTCTTTCCCACCAAAATACAAAATAAATACTCAAAATTTAAGTACCAGCCAAACGAGCCATAACAAATTCAACCTTTAACACTTTTCAACTACATATAAATAGATTTAGACTACATAAACTAAATTCAAAGAATATGGACTGATTTTCCTAACTATGGTTTTACCTTATTGCTTACAATACTACCTTCCTGCAAACGAATAACTGCAGAAACACTACTCTGCACTTTGAGTATGTCCCTACTGCAAATTTTTAACACTATTTTATTTTCTCGTAACAGTTTCCAAGTACCTCAATACTGAACATAACACTGCAGGGGTTAAGAACTAGCACTGCAGATGATATGTACATACTGCTTTAACAAACAATTGGACTACATTCATCTGGACCTACAATTACAGTGAAATACCAGCACTGCCCGTGTGCGTAGCAAGGGCCACGCACTAGTATATACATAAAACAGGTTTTCAAGTATATAGTTTACAATATACAATACTAACATTATGCCTACTTACAAATAGGTTTCCAGTTCTCATATAAAATATATATAACTAACCCATGACTATATATACGTATAACTGATAAGTATATACATATGATAACCTATTATAACAGAACCCAAACATGACATTGAAAAACGTGCCTTCATCTACATTATAATATATACTAAAAGCTTATTTATATAAGTAAAGTTGTCCTACATATATAGTAACCTATAATATAATACACTCATATATTCATCTGACAGCAAAACAACCATCAACCCTTAGATATATAAATATGCATAAACTAGTACTTATACGATTTTATATACATGCACCTATATAGATGTTGAAAGGAGAGTGAACACATTTTGTTCGGCCAGCCGGTGGAGGGGCACGATGTGGCGAAGTTGGCATCACGAGTAGAAGCTGGGTAGATGCGCGGTAGAGACTAAGGCAGGGTGCGGCGAAGCTGGAGCCTGCGCACATGCTGATTGAGAAGGGAGTGAAGTCAGGCTTGGCTGCATGGGCGGGCATGGCTGGAAGTGAGAAGGAAGGGGCGGCGGTGGTTGTCGAGGTGGAGGGGAGACCGAAGTTCGACTAGAATATCCAGGAGATGCGTCGCTCGCACGGCAGGGGCCATGGACAGTGGGGTAGGCTGCTATCGGTGGGTAGGTTAGACGCGATGCGTCAGGGATAAGGCGGGTGTTGAGGCCGTGGTTGCCAGGGCATAGGGCTGTCACTCGGTAAAGGTGGCTAAAGGTGGTGGAAGAGAGGGTGTTGCCTTATTGGGTCTGGTGGTTTGGTGAAGAAATGAGAGAAGGGGAGAGAGATGTTGAAGATGAAATATAAATGGAGTGGTCTTCCAGAACATAAATAGGTTTGGAAAGAAAGAAAATAACAGAGGGGAGAGATAGTGGAATGTATGGAAATATTAAAATTATTAGTATTGACCGGCTTTGATTTGAATAAAACTGGCAATGGAATCGAACCGATCAAAGAATAATAACTATAGGAATAATGGCCGCTTTATTTTTAAACCGTTGGAAATTTTTTGAATAGACGCACGAATCAAAGTTAAAACGGGTAACAAATACATTATTGGACCGCTTAAAATAATAATTACAAACGTATAAAAGTTTCATATTTCAAAACTGATGGAAATAAAGGCAGTCATCAATGCATTGAAAAGATGGAAAGGTAACAGCTAATAATAAATGCCTCCAGTCGTTTGAAACCTGAATGGACAATAAAAGTGGTACCGCTACGACGAGCTGTTTTATCATTTCTGTCGTATACCGGACCTCAAACATAGAAGTAAATATACCGTAGATATCTGTGCGATGAGACGATCAAAATGGTGTACAGATATTAGTGGTACGATTGAATTATAAAAATTCGAATTTTCTACAAGCGGAAAATGCAGCAAAAATGCAGCAAAAATAAGATCGACGGAGCTAAAAAAGTCCGAATTTGGAAAAACAAAAAATGACGTCTCAGTCAGAAGATGATTTAGAATTTTTCTATGTAAAAATAATCAGGCTTGGAAAATATTTTATTATCAACAATTATTAACTGACTTGAATTTAATAGAATTTCACAATGAAATAAACTTTCATAAAATCAGATGAAAATTTACTGTATTTAATTATACATATTCCAATATAAAATTTTAATTTCAAATTTTATTATTTAAATTTCTCCAAAATTCAATTAGATACGTTAATAAAACCATTAAAATTTTACGGGTCGTTACACTCTCCCCCATTCAAAAATTTTCGTCATCGAAAAGGAAGTAGGTAGGAGAATAGAAACAACCAGAAAGAAAATAGGTTGAAAACAAAATAAACAACTAGTTCAAACCATATAAATTTCAATTTAAATAAATTTATATTCAACAATTGATTTTTAAATTCAAGGTTTCCATTAAATTTATTTAATTTCTCATTTATTAATGTTAGATACAAAAAAGTTTCTTTCGAAACAAAACTCAATTTAAAAAAATTAATATTCAATAATTGATTTAAATTCAAGATATTTCATTAAGTTGATTTTATTGTTAATTTATTAATTCCTTCAAACAAAAATTTATTTAATTTATCACATTTATTTATTTTCTTATTATCCAATTATCCTCTATTAAAAAAATTCTAAAATTAATAATCATATTTTATTCAACAAATTTAATTCTTCTTTATTCCAAATTATTATTAAATTTATTCCACTTAATACATCTTATCACATATATTAAGTATATTTACACTTATTATAACGACTCAAATTTTATTTATAAATTCCTTTAACGTCATTTTATACTGTGTATTATTCAATTTCATAGTTAACTTCTGAATGATTAAGGTAAGTTATATTGGAATGCAATTCAGTATTATGCAGGTAAAATTTCCTTTAAAAATATTTCAAATTTAAATATTTATTCAAAATTTCGGCTTTATTTAAAATCATCCTTTAACATAATTTCAACGATTAAATTTCCGATTAACTTCAAACCATTTTGTAGATAAATATACATATACTATATATATCAAATCAAATCTATAATCATATACTTATATATATAATATATACTATAAATCAACCCATCCTTAAGAAGTTCAAATCAAATTCATTTTCCAAATAAAAGAGTAGCAAAGCTACTGAATGGTCTCTCCACTTCGAAACTCGAAAATGAATGTCAATGACGCCGCCATCATCACAGAAATTATTTTCCAGCGACAAAAGAGAAGAGCACTGATTTAATCATTTAAAATTCTTTGAAAATGATTTCTATTCGAAATTACTTTATATAATATGCATTTAAAAATTTTAAACCCAAAGTTTTAAATCACCGAAAATTAAATTCCCAGATTCTTAATTTACATTCATTTCAAATTACAAATCAATTTATAAACCATGTTTATAAATTCATTTATAGAACAGTAAATGATAATCAAATATCATCTTTTCAAATAACCAATTTAATTAACTTATTAAATTCCAGAAAATTTTACTTATATATTTATAATATAACCATACAAATCTATTTCGTTTACCAAATTTGAAAACAATATTATGTCAGTTTGCCCTGCTGAAGTGTTTTGGAAATCCTATCGATAGCGTTGATCAGACGAATCGATCGAAAATCCAAATCAACATCAACAACTTAAACAACACAATATATAAAATGTATTAATATTAATTTACAAATACGCTTCCTCGCTCGACTATACAAAAATGTATTTCAAAGCAAAGATAGAGATTCAAATTTGATGGACTCAAATCAAAGAGAATTTTGATTCGAAGATAGGTTCGAAACAAAGATAAGATGATTAAATAACAAAATAGGAAGATTGATAAGTTTATATAAATCGCGGGCTCGACTGTGACTTCAAGAATAAGATCGATGCAGAATTTCGAGGAAAATCGACATTCAATCGCAAGAGATAGAATTCAGGCATAGCAGGAGATAGATAGCATCATAAACAGAGGATACTGAAATCTTCAGTAAATCAATGCCTATAGTAAAGGAGTTTCATCCCTTTACAAATCATTCAGTGGAGTATGGGATGCTCCAGAATCAGAAGAATACGAGTAGGGCGAGTTAAGTATGGATTTTGGAACCGAGGGACGTTCCAAAATTCAAAGGAAATTCAAATCAAAGACGAAAAAATTAAAGCACGAACGAAAGTGATTCCGTAATTAAATTTACCATACATGCTAAGTTTTGCCTAGAGCCAAAGCTCTGATACCAAATGCAACGTCATGATATTTTCAACCATTCGCATCCAAACATGATGGAATTGAATCGTTCAAAATACCAGATTGTAAGTTTATATTTGGCAAAACTCAGCATATACAGTAAATAAATAATCACCGAATCATAGACACAGAGTAATATAACAATATGCAGCGGAAACAAATGGATAGTAGTTCATGAAGCTACTATATATATCAGAGTTAAATAAGATACAACAGAAGTTTCAAATACAATAATCAAATACAAGATCAGAATACATCACTACAATCAACTGAATATCTGAAAGCTGGATAGATAGTTGGATCTCCTAGCGAAGCTCCAACTCCAAAGGTGAGTCTCAAAAGCTGTATCATTCGTCTAACCCAAGCGTAAAGCAAAACACAAAACACTCAAGTCAGGATTAACATTCTTATATCAATAAATCCAACTGAAGTGAAATAATAACTGAAATACAAGTAACTCAAAGGATGTTTGGGATAACCATCCTCTAAGGATCCGTTAAACATTTATATGAACGCTAAGTAGATAATGCCTATCAGTAATATAAGCTATCAAAAAAGCGTTAAGGCGTTACCATTATTCCCCTTAACACATTTTATATAAGTGTTATAGTCCATATAGCACTTTAAACTCCACCGTAAACTAGTGGGCTATCAGGGAGTACTCCATAGGTATAACACAAAACAAATCATAATGGTCGCGCATAGGGATATGAGTATGACAAGGCACATGAGGCAATATCCAAGGTAGTGAAACTACCGTTTGCCTGATCCGGACTGGTGAAAACGCATCGCCGTAAAGATCACAACACCATAAAACAACACTCCCAATTCAAGGGTGCCCACCAACCAAAAACAAGTAATGAGTAGTTTACGAAGAAGTATGTTCGCTTAGAGGTGGCTAACCTCATTGGCCCGACATGGCTCCTGTTTAAGTCATTTCCAATTTGACACAAGTGTCAAGGCTATCCATTATCGTTCTCTTTCTTCAAATCTAGCAACATCATCATTTCAACCACTTCATTCTGGATCACACTCCGCGTATAATAGTTATTGAAGTGGTTTCGGTTTAGACAGAGAGTATGTTCCAAACCGATCCCGGACTCTTCAATAACTACGTAATTATTACACCGATTGGTCATTTAATAAACTTTCAAAATAGTTTATATTTCAAAATAAAAATATCATTACCATTTCAAAACCATATCAATACATCTCATTTCCATTTTAAATATATCCATCTCAAATATATTTACTTACAAAATCTTAGTACATCAAAGTTATAACACTTTCTAAATCAAACACTTTGGAAATCATAATACTTTGGAAATCAAAATACTTCCCACTTAACGGTTTAAATATAAATAATAGTATATAAAATAAAATAGTTTATAATTTAATATAGTTTAGATAAAATAGTGATAATTCAAAATAGTTTATCTTAAAGTAACTTATATTAAAATAGTTTATATGAAATAAATTTATAAAGTAACATATACAAATAGTTTTATATGTAATTTAAAAATACTTTATATAATAAAACAGTTTCCTTAAATTTCATAAATCAATTTCAAATCAACACCAATCCGAAAATTTCAAATTTAGTCAAATCTCAAATCATCAATTTCAATTCAATTCAGTTCTCAACAAACCATTATATCGATTTTAAATACAGATTTGGACCCCAAATAAACCATTTAAATTTTGATATATTCTAAAGCTTTAAATATTTCACAATCTCAAAACAATTTGATAATTTCATATATATCTTAATTTAACTTTGTTATTATTTAGTTTTGAAATATTCACTTAATAAATCTAATATTATTTAAATAAAACCCAAATTTTAAATAAACTAAATATTTCCTTCAACTTATTTAAACTTGAAATATTCATTTAAATCACCTTAACTAAAATCAAGTTATAATAATTATATCCTTTAAAAAAATTCTTCAATTCAATAAGTTCCAAATCGATTTCTAATTAAATATATTTCCTAATTAAATTCAATTTTAAATCAATTTCCAATCTATCTTCTCAACCTTAATTTATTTAATCATTATAAACTCTATATTAAAATATAATTTAAATAAATACTTAAGCATGTTATATTTTAATAAAATCAAACTTTATTATTGAGCTTAAAAATCAAGAATTTAACTATATGTAAAATAACATTTTATATAATATCTGAAATCGATATTTATATAAAACCATATATTTCCTTCCAAAATCATAGGAATCATTTTCAAAATATTTATATATAGATCAACGGTGTCTGTATATAATTTTTTATCCTATGGTCAAGTGATACGGATATTTATCATTTCAATCCGCAATTTAAATACCTACGGGTATATATATCATTTCAACCCGTAATCCCAAATTCAATTCAAATGAAAATCACTTGGGTTAATCGTTTCAACCAATAACGATTTTCTCCTATTCTACAGATCGTTCGGGTATATATCGTTTCAACCCATAGTGCTACTATACTAACAGGGAACTTGCAGAGTGACAACAAATATGGTAATAATATAACAGGCATATATCATCAATATAAATAACTGATAATGGTGTCAGATGTCACAGGTGAACTGATATAGGTAAAGCATATATAACAGTGTAAGTAACTAACAGCAGCATATTTCAATTGTCGTTTCAATTGAAATCAAATTTAATAAATATAAGAACGTAAATCGTAAGTGATTGCTAACCTTTCGAGGCAAGAGACGAACGATACATGGAATGAGCTACGAATTCAAGTGCGAATTGCAAATCAAAGTAGATTGGCAAGAATTGACAAACAAAGCTGACCAATAGGAACAGACGAAATCAAATCAGAAATTTCTTTATGGATATAAGGGGTATAGGAGAACTTACATGTAACTATATATATATATAATCATATTTTAAATGCAAGCATCTATTGAATTGAATACATATGTAGTTTTAAATTAAAGAACACACATAAAATCAAACATATATACATTATATATTTTTAAATAAATACATATAAAATAGCATTTATATAATATCTAAAATCAGTATTAATATAAAAACCATAGAATTCCTTTTCAAAATACATATATGTTAACACATGTGAATTTATTCAAATCCATACGTTTTCAAAATAAAACAGAGACATAAGCTATTTATGTACGCACTTATTATATACAAATAAATTTAAAAGTCAGCTTTCTATAAAACAAAAATAAAAGAAAAATAAATCCTACATAGGAATCTATATATATATATATATATATATATAAAAAGCATATATATAAAAACTAAGCTTAAAAGTTTAATAGAAACATATGTAACAATATATATTTTTGCGGTAAAATAAATAAACATATATAACTTTACATAAAAAAACACGTACAGTAGCTGAAAGTTTAAAAATATAGCACATAACAAAATAATTCAGAATCTAGATCCAAACAACTTTCATACAGCAACAACTATAACTTAGAATACTTATTTGATATATAATACTTACAATACATAGTAAAAGCTCATGCCACTCACATAAAAGCTAATATATATATTTATCCAACTTTTAAATAGTGTGTGCCCAAAATACATGAGTTATTACATACTTAAATATGAACAACTGTTGTATAGAGCCAAACTCAATTGAACTCAACAGAATGTATATTCCTAATATGTACATTAAACAGGTTTTCAAATATACAGTTTACAATATACAATACTAACATCATGCCTACTTACAAACAGGTTTCCAATTCTCATCTAAAATATATATAACTAAACCATGACTATATATACATATATCTGATAAGTATATACATATGATAACCTATTATAACAGTACCCAAACATGACATTGAAAAATGTGCCTTTATCTACATTATAATATATACTAAAAGCTTATATATATAAATAAGACTGTCATACATATATAATAACCTATAATATAATGCACTCATATATTCATTTGACAACAAAACAACCATCAACCCTTAGATATATAAATATATATAAACTAGCACTTATATGATTTTATATACACGCACCTATATAGATGCTCAAAGGAGAGTGACCACATGTTGTTCAGCCAACCGGTGGAGAGGCAAGATTTGGAGGAGTTGGCTCCATGGGTGGAAGCCGGGTAGATGCGCGGTAGAGGCTAAGGCAGGGTGCGGCGAAGCTGGAGCTTGCGCACATGCTGGTCTAGGAGGGAGTGAAATCGGGCTTGGCTGCGTGGGCAGGCATGGCCGAAAGTGAGAAGGAAGGGGCGGCGGTGATTGTCGAGGCGGAGGGGAGACCGAAGTTCGGCTAGAATAGCCAGGAGATGCGTCGCTCGCACGGTAGCGGCCATGGGCGGTGGGGTAGGCTGCTAGCGGTGGGTAGGTTGGATGCGATGTGTCAGGGATAAGGCGGGTGTTGAGGCCGTGGTTGCCAGGGCGTGGGGCTGTCACTCGGGAAAGGTGGTGGAAGAGAGGGTGTTGCCTTATTGGGTCTGGTGGGTTAGTGAAGAAATGAGAGAAGAGGAGAGAGATGTTGAAGATGAAATATAAATGGAGTGGTCTTCCAGAACATAAATAGGATTCGAAAGAAAGAAAAATATAACAGAGGGGAGTGATCATGGAATGGATGGAAATATTAAAATTAGTAATACTGACCGGCTTTGATTTAAATAAAACTGGTAATGGAATCGAACCGATCAAAGAATAATAACTGTAGGAATAGCGCCCGCTTTATTTTTAAACCATTGGAAATTTTTTGAATAGACGCACGAATCAAAGTTAAAACGGGTAACAAAGACATTGTTGGACCGCTTAAACTAATGCAAACGTATAAAAGTTTCATATTTCAAAACTGATGGAAATAAAGGCAATATCAAAGCATTGAAAAGATGGAAAGGTAATAGCTGATAATAAATGTCTCCGGTCGTTTGAAACCTGAATGGACACCAAAAGTGGTACCGTTACGACGAGCTGTTTTATCATTTTCGTCGCATACCGGACCTCAAACAAGGAAGTAAATATACCGTAGAGATTGGTACGACGAGACGATCAAAACGATATACCGATATTAGTGGTACGATTGAATTATAAAAAATCGAATTTTCTACTAGCGGAAAATGCAGTAAAAACGTAGAAAAATAAGATCGATGGAGCTAAAAAGTCCGAATTGGGAAAAACGGAAAATGACGTCTCAGTCAGAAGATGATTTAGAATTTTTCTATGTAAAAATATTTAGGTTTGGAAAATATTTTATTATCAACAATTAGTAACTGACTTGAATTTAATAGAATTTCACAATGAAATAAACTTTCATAAAATCAGATTAAAATTTACCATCTTCTATATTTAAATATACGTATTCCAAATATAAAATTTTAATTTCAAATTTATTATTTAAAATTTCTCCAAAATTCAATTAAATACGTTAATAAAACCATTAAAATTTTACGGATCGTTACAATTTTCATCATCATCATTAACGGCATTATAATCTTCTTCCTCATCGCCATCCCCATTATTATCATCCTCATTACTAGAATGATTAAAATTAGAATGAGCATCATGTTGAGCACCTATCATCTAATGAATGGAAAATGATTCAGTTATTAAGAGTGCAGAGGTATGAAATTATTGCTAATAACATAAAATGATGAACAACATGAAGCTATACCTCAACCATTAAGATTTCCAAACAAGGGAAACACTCAAGGAACTATGGAATTGATTTAACCTTGTAACCATTGCTGAAATCAACTGTGAAATCCAGGTATTGTACGCTAGGCATGTACTTGATTTCACAACTCTTATTCAAGTACCGTATATCAAACATTGAAAATTTGAAGACGGTAACAATGAAGAAACATTTACTATCAGGAAATGCTTATTAACATTGATAGATGTTACTTCCATATAAGCCACTTGAATACCTAAGTGTCAATATAGGAGAATTTTAATATTTCACATTAAAATTCCCTTTAAGCTTTTGATTTCCAGAATCATACAACAATTTTGATAATCAAGATGCATCAATCAGAAAAAATATGAGTATATCATAAGTAATTTTGATGCAAGCTTGAACTTTACGGATTTTTAGAAGTTGGATTACTGATTCAGTACAAAATTTAATATCACTAATGCAACCTGTTGCACTTGAAGATAAAGATTGCACTGAAGATAAACATGACCACAAATTTAAGTCTATAACGAAGACAGACAACCGATGTTTAAGTTTCATTGTATTTATGGGATTATAATTCCACCATTCTACTAGAAAATAGTCCTATTTTAACTAAACGTAGAAGATTATAATGCCATCAAAAGTTGAGATGCATACTTGGTTGATAATCCAAAACAAATTAAACATGATTAAGTTTTTAAAATAAAAGAATATGCAACTCATTTAAACCTTTCTTTAGTATACTTGATATCATAACTCAGTCTCACCTATTACCTCAATATATGAAAACAAGAAATCTGGTAAAAATCTATCCAATACTATCAGCCATAAGAAAATCTAATTGCATACCTCGTACACTAGGAAGAAAACAGAATATAGATATAAGATCATCAACTTGGAACTAAGAAAGCTAACGACATGCATATCATTTAGCTAGAACATTTATTTCCATAGAAATTAAATTTATAAGCAAAAATAGGCATGACGAATTCATCTTTAATTTTGGTAGAAGTACTGCTAATTTGCAAACTAGTAATATGTAGGAAATGCCCTAATGCTTATGAGCACGATGTGGAAAATGGAGAATATTAAGAAATTGGTGATCGAATGGAAGTGACAACAATTGAAGATGCTTATGATGCTTTGGAAGGCATTTTAGTTATAATTGTTTCTACTTTTATTAGCAAGTGTTCACTATAGGTAGAATGTTTAATGTCATGTTAAGGAAAAGACCGACAACTAACTGGATATAAAAAGGATTATTAACATGAATGGTCGTGCAATTTGACTGGTTTGGAAACCAAAGCAAATACTAATGGAAGTTCAAGCTGAAAAATCATTAAACATCACTCAACTTAGTTTACACCATTCAAAATTATCAATCTAACCCAATTCTAAATGTCCTTTTATTGAAATGTTATTGTCGTTTTGCTATATATGTATACTCTTAAGAAATTCAAGGAGAAATTATATTGCTATTTAAGTTAGGATATCCATTCTCTAGTAGCACCAACTAACTCAATTAGTGCCCTATTTGCACTACGAGTGCAGTTTAAGATACAATCTAACTCGATTATGCTATAATGACAGAGTAACTACATACTTCAGCATCATATGTAAAAAAATTCATTTGCTATATATTTGATAAGTAAATACATAGAAATAAAATATTAGGATTTAATTTTCGTAATATAACTTAAAGTGCCTATAGATGACCCCAATAAAAAACATAGATTGTACTACTATCTTTAAACAAAGCAAAATTACCCGATAAAAGCAGAATAGGCAAAACAAAGCAGCCCAAAAAGGTAGCTATTTTTCTGCTTTCACCATGCTATCTCTCATCCATTTCCTTATTAATCAATGAGAAAATTAAGAACCCATCCCGAGATATTACTAATTTTATGATATAACAAATGGAATTTAAGATTGGATCAGATATTCAAAATTTAGGTGCTAATAGGCATAGTAAAACAAAAATACAACCATCGCTAGTATAGTCATACTAACCTTGAATAAAAATTCTAATAATAATAAAATCTCCTCGATAAAAGCCATACACCTGTATTTAGCAGATGGAAATTACCTTGATTTATTAATTTAGGGCCTATGAACAAATCCTAAGAAGCAAATGGGAAAAGAATGAAGGAAAAGTGAATTGACGATGTGGAGGGGACCATATTGATGGAGATAAGTGATGCGAGATGGATTCGTCTCCTTAGTTATTTGAGGTTAGTATTATGGTCAACTGAAGTCAACTCAGAGTATAGTCATTGGCTAGAGCAGTTAGGTAAATAATAGTTGTTATTATTAAACCAAGGACTTTGTGTTTGTACCATAAAGTTAAATATGGTTGATATTGGAATTTTGAGCAGTACAAAATTCCTAAGTCCAAAGTGATATATTTTTTACGAAGAGAATTGGTATAAATGATTGTCACAACCGGGTAACATTTGATGAAGTAAAATTAGATTTTACCAAAACCAGTAAATGATAAATTTGGCCATACTATCACACCACCTGCAATGTGATGTGTTAATGTTAATACTTAAATTGCTTGATATTAATTATTTACCAAATTCACACCTAAAAATCACACAACTAAAACAAAGAATACTCCTTTTACCACCCGATTCAATTAACTTGTAGTTGTTATAAAATATTTAAACTAATTAATATTTATTAAATATTAACTATAAAATTTTATTTGATGTGTTGAACAATATTCAATTGTTTGTTTATGATAATTATAAATATACTGATCAATATACGATTGCGGTACGCATTTAAATTGGATTTAAATGCAACGAATATTGTTAGAACGTGAAATGATTTAGAGCCCTAAAAGGGGGCCTGGATTTTTAGATAGAATATGCAAGTGAAGGCAGATCATAATGATGCTAAGGAGGGGTTGGGCTTGAATTAAAAAAAGGAGAAAAGGTAAGAGAGAAATGGGGATCCGGATCCATATTATTCTCCTTCATATCTCCTATATTTAAGCATCTCCAAATCCTCATTTTTTAGTTTTATTTTGGGCCTCCTCTTCACCTCTTTTGCTGGCCAAAAAATCTAACTCGCATTGTGACGCCCCACCTCTACACCCACGCTAGCCAAGAACACTACTGTGAATGCTGTCAACTAGCACGGAGAATAAGGCTGTTGAGGAGCGACCATCTGTATAATTGCTTTGTGCGAGTACCGATATACCGGATAGTAATAATATAACTTTTCATCTCAAGAGGAAATCCGACATACCGACACAAACTCAAAGCTACTACACAGTGGCTATAAAGGTCTTCGGAAACAAATATAGAAATAAACATAACATAAATCAGTCACAGACAATTCATATCACAAAGGCGGAAATAGATATGAATATTACACATAAAAGTGTATATCAGAGTGGTGGTCAAAAAATCCACGATAATACAAAAGAATAGCAACACGTGCTATACAAAAGAATAAGTATACATTATGGAGTCTATATCTCAAATGTATACAACAAAAACTACTAATCTAAGTAGTTAACCAAAAGTCAGAGGAATCAATCCCAAGAGAGAAGTCAAGCAGAAGCACCTGTAACATCTCGGTCTGACCAGAGTATTATTTAAGAAGAAAATAATAAACGGATCAGTCTAGCTATAAATATCAGAAGAAATGATATAGAATAGGAGATATGACATAAACATATAATAATCACAATGCCAAACTGTGATAAATAAGTAATTGAAAATCAACAAGAGATTAATCAATATCACAATAATCTACTCAAGATAAAAAGGAATGTCATACTCCTGATTTCGTTCACCAAGCCACAATAAATGACATATATATATCCCTGCCAATCGTAAAAGTTGGTGAAACATAAATTCCAGAAATCGACACACGAAATCCAAAAATCACAATAAAAAGGATGGCCAAGACATTGATGTAGTACAAACGGTACATCCAGTGAACCCAAAGCCAAAACATCAATGTAGTACAAACGGTACATCCGATGAATCGAAACACATTAGAAAGTACATGGGTCGCTATCCCACGAAAAAAATGAGACGAAGCTCAATTTAATGAGGTACAGTCCTCCACATAGACAAAGAGACATCGCACATTGCTAGTCTAAATCACAAAGATGATCGTCATGATGAACGAGAAGTGTCAATTACAATAAGCTAGTAAATATATGAGCTTAGCTTCATGTCCCATAACCACTAGCTTAACTTAAATATTTACGAACAAATTGTAGATCTCCACTAGAAAATTGTCAGAAGAGTTTCAATCGAACAAGTCCAAGAATTAACCAACAAAGTGAACGCAAGCGTTTCATACCACTTGTTTTACTAAGTCGTTTAATTAGATTTCTCATACGAATGAGGTAAAGGTTTGTATATACTAATAGATTGGAAAACGGTTTGAGAAAACGAGAATTATAAATAAAATAGTTGTTGAAATCGTTTTGATGGAAGAGTTTTGATATTTACTACTAGTATTGAAACCTTTATATTTTTAAAGTGACAAAGCACAAGGGGGATTGTAGAAACAATCAATCACAAAAGATCACATTCGAAGATGTGAACAAAAATCCAATGAAATCGATAAAGGATCCATCGAAGTGGATATATCTAAAATTCCAAAAGAAAATAAGTCATCTAAGATGATAATAAATGGTGACAATAAATAGGATCATCACGAATCGATTTAAATTGGAAATTCAATCCAAAAAGGCAAATTGGACTAAAACAGCAGGTTCAGTCGACTGAACAGAGGTTTCAGTCGACTGACCCTGTACCTGGGAATTTTCCAGGTTCAGGAAACTTTTTGTTTCCAGGTTCAGTCGACTGAACAGAGGATTCGGTCGACTGAATCATGCCTGGAAACTTTCGGGTTTCAGGTTCAGTCGACTGAACAGAAGATTCAGTCGACTGAATCATGCCTGGGCTGTTTTTCAGCCTATTCAAAAGAAGAGCAAACTCTTCCAAAATGCAACCGAACGAACATTGGCACTAAGGGTTTATGCCAATCGGCAACCCGGCCTTATATGCTCCTCGATGCATGACCAAAAGCATGATCAAACATCCATAAAAGGATTTTCACACAAATTGATTTAAAAACTCAAAAATTGGAATATTCACAAAACCAATCCAAATCAAGAGCAAATGCACATGAAGAAGTGTTAGGAATTCATACCCAACAACCAAAGATAATTATAGTCATAGATGTGAGATAAAAATCTCACCTTTGAACCGAAACAAATGAAGAGGAAGCTATGAAGCAATGGCAAGAACAAGCACTCTTCAATTCCAACTCAACAAGCTTGAATCTAAGCTTAAAAGACAATTACTTCCCAAATTAGGTTTAGGAATTTTCTGAAATCAAAGAGAGAATGTGTTGGAGAAGAAGAAGAAGAAGAAGCTTACCGATGGGTTCTCTTAAGTTTGGAGCAAGAACTTGGATTTGCAAAGGAAGCTAGGGCTTGGAGTTTTAATTTCCTCTTCCACCCTCCATTAACATAAAAGCTTGAGTATTAGGAAAATAGAAGAGAAGTGAATGAAGAGGAGAGTGTTGGAACTGAGTTAAGTGGCTAATTGGCTCAGCCCAACCAAAGCCCTAAGCGGGAAAAAGTAGCAAAAATCAACTTTCTCCAAACATATCGAAGCTTATACTCAAAAAGGTCGCAAACGTCATTTTGAACTCAATGGGGGTGGTCTCGAGTCCCAATTCGACTGTTTGCAAAAAGTAGGTTTTCGGACTAAAATCCGACGAATGATAAAATATTTAAATAAAATATTTAAATATAAAATTGATAAATATGCGGGTTGTTACAGACTCCCCTCCTTAAAGAAATTGCGTCCTCGCAATAATTAAGAAGGAAATATAAGAAGTAACAACCATAGAAGCATATTAACACGAAAGAAATTTGAAATAGGAAGTTCACCATAAAGAGCACGAAGGAGTAAATCCGAAAGTTTTCGTTCGATGAATTTTCAAGATTTCCAAGAATAATCCCTAAGATTAGAGGACCATTGAACTTCTATCAAAAAGAATATCTTTATATCAAAGGCGCTCAACCTCCGAAGCAATGATGCGAATGGAATGGTGCTCAAAAATCAAATTTGGTGAAACTTCAATCCCCTCAATAATACTGGGCTCAAGAATATAAACCGGAAATATAAAAGCATTTCCATAGTTAAAAGACGTGGAAGACGTCAAAAATAGCAAAAAGTTGAGCCGGTGCAACGGCGTAGTACAAACACGGTACGCCCGAGAAACTAGAAACTCGAAAAATTTGGAGCACCGACGTAGTACAAAGGCAGTACGTCCAATGAACCAAAAAGCCAAGACATTGATGTAGTGCAAACGGTACATCCAATGTATCAAAAGCATATCATTGATGTAGTGCAAACGGTACATCCAATGAATCAAACAGCAAAGTCATTGATGTAGTACAAACGGTACATCCAATGAATCAAAAAGCGAAGACATTGATGTAGTACAAACGGTACATCCAATGTATCAAAAGCATATCATTGATGTAGTGCAAACGGTACATCCAATGAATCAAACAGCAAAGTCATTGATGTAGTACAAACGGTACATCCAATGAATCAAATAACACAGACATTGATGTAGTACAAGCGGTACATCCAATGAATCAAAAGCAAAGACATTGATGTAGTACAAACGGTACATCTAATGAATCAAAAAGCGAAGACATTGATGTAGTACAAACGGTACATCCAATGTATCAAAAGCATATCATTGATGTAGTGCAAACGGTACATCCAATGAATCAAACAGCAAAATCATTGATGTAGTACAAACGGTACATCCAATGAATCAAATAATAAAGACATTGATGTAGTACAAACGGTACATCCAATGAATCAAAAGCAAAGACATTGATGTAGTACAAATGGTACATCCAATGAATCAAAAGCAAAGACATTGATGTAGTACAAACGGTACATCCAATGAATCAAAGACACTGATATAGTACAAACGGTACATCCAATAAATCAAATAACAAAGACATTGATGTAGTACAAGCGGTACATCCAATGAATCAAAAGCAAAGACATTGATGTAGTACAAACGGTACATCCAATGAATCAAAGACACTGATGTAGTACAAACGGTACATCCAATGAATCAAATAACAAAGACATTGATGTAGTACAAGCGGTACATCCAATGAATCAAAAGCAAAGACATTGATGTAGTACAAATGGTACATCCAATGAATCAAAGACACTGATGTAGTACAAACGGTACATCCAATGAATCAAGTAACAAAGACATTGATGTAGTACAAGCGGTACATCCAATGAATCAAAAGCAAAGACATTGATGTAGTACAAACAGTACATCCAATGAATCAAACAACAAAGACATTGATGTAGTACAAACGGTACGTCCAATGAACCGAAGCCCGAATGATTTCGGAACACCGACGCAGTACAAAAACGGTACGTCCAATGAACCGAAGCCCGAATGATTTCGGAACACCGACGTAGTACAAAAACGGTACGTCCAATGAACCGAACACAATAAAAGGACATCGGACGCTAGTCCATAAAAGAAATGAGATGAAACTCAATAAAATGAAGTACACCAAAACGCCCGATGAACTTGGTAAAAAGATGATTCCATTCCGACATCATCAAAGAATCAACACCTTATTGCCTACGACAAAACGTATTGGCAACACGATTTCCCCTTCGGGAATAAAAAGAATATCAAGATCATAAGATGCTAGGAACTCGAGTCAACATGCAATTCCTTAAGAGAACATAAATATTCCAAAGATTTATGATCGAGGTAGAGAACAAATTTCTCATCCAAATATGATGATGCCAAATTCCAAAAGCAAAAACAATAGCCGAGAGCACTAGATCATAAGTGGCATATCTAGTCTCGATAAGCTATAATGATTTAGAAGAACAAGTGATAGCACGTTCTCTTTGGCAAGAGAACGGCATCCAAACCAATACGACTAGTATCGGTACAAATAGCAAAGTCTTGGTTCCCCTTCCGGAATCACAAGAAAGAATAAGAGTATCAAAAAGAAAGAACTTCTTTTAAATAATTCTCTTTCCCGAAAAGTTAAAACTTTCAAAATTACATTTTTATTTTTATGTAATAATCTTTCTACAAAAATTTACATTTTTACAAGTCAATATATCGTGTCTGATTGTCACATCAAAGCGTTTAGGAAATTCCTATCGATAACGTTGATCAAGCGCATCGACCAAAATTCTTAAAGCACTCAACGGGCAATACAATCACAAAACCATCTTTTATAGGATAAATAAATCTCTTAAAAAGTTTTAAGAATATTCTTTGTTCGTTTCAAGAACAAAATCCAGTTTTACTTATAAATAAATCTTATGAAAAAGATTTGCAAAATTTTAAATTACTATTTTCATCCAAAATCAATAAATACAAGAATGGTCTCATTGAAATATTCATAGAATATTCGATTTATAAAATGGATGAAATGAGCTGGACAAATTGAATGACATAATAAGTCATTCATAAGAATCATAACGAGTGCGGAATGCGGTAAGTGAAATGCTAACTTCCGCAACTTGTAGCAAATGAAAACGGTGGTAAAGTCGAACTAAAAAGACCTTAGCACCACACAAAAGATTACTTAGGTGATAATCCTAAGACAAGTCAAATATACTGAAAAATTCTCAAACTATTTAGATGAGAGAAATAACACTTTCCTCACCATAAGGACTTTAAAGAATAAAATTATGCCATCAAGATGGAATCAAAATCACAAAGAAAAATAGAAATCTGCTTAACAGATTGAAAATGTCGAAGATGAATAATCCACTCGGAAGAATAGGATATGGGCTTCACAATGATTAAGCCGATCCCTTCAAAAAAAAATCAATTCCGAAGCCTAAGTAAAAATATCGGCTCGGAAAGAAAAATCTCATAAAATAATTTCGACATCAATAAAAGAAAATTTGAGTGTTGCGGATCTACCAATCCGGATTCACAACTCTCAAAGAACTCATCAAGCCCAAAATATTCAAAGAAAAAGAATCGACAAGTTCTTTTGATATTTTAAATAATGAGATGAAACTCATATCAAAAAGAACTCGAATAAGAAGATCACAAAATAAATGTAATCAAGGATTAAATGAGAAATACCTTGACCAAGAGAAGAGTTGCAAGGAACCTGCAGCTTTCCTTCTCTCTTGCTTGGAAGCTTAGGACACGAAGATAAAAGATGACCCGAACCTTTGCAATAACGGCAAAAGAGGGGTTTCGGGCACTCCCTTGCATAGTGGTCTGTTGAACCACAATTGTAGCATTGTCCACCACTAGAGATAGAAGTCTTTGCTACCGGAATTTGTTGCTTCCCTTTCTTATTAGAATTGGGCCTTTGATTTGATAGGCCTCTTCAAGTTATTGTCGAAGTTCTGTTGGGCACGCACAACTTCAACATCACCTTCACTATCGGCCTCTTCAAGACGAAGAGCGATATCAATAAGCTGATCAAATGAAACCTCAAGTTTCGGAAGTAATGGCTTCTTAAGATGCTTATTCAAGCCATAGACAAATCTTTGATTTTTCTTCAATGGGTATTGATGTATTCAACCCCATATTTGGAAAGAAATTCGAAAGACACGACATAATCCGTCACAGAAGATTCACCTTGAACAAGGTCAATAAAACGCCAGGCCAAAGTCACTTTTTCGGCCTCCGGCACAAATTTCAATTCGAATCTTTCCCGGAATTGCTCCCAAGTGAGATCCGCCTCAACGATTTCAGAAATTAAAAGCTCATACCAATATAATGCTCTTTCTTGGAGCATGCTAGAAGCCACTTGGACTCGATGAAGGTCAATAAGGTTCGTGCGAGAAAAGATGCGATCGCATGATTTGAGCCAAGCTTGAATTTCAATAACACTCTCGGATCCCGTGAATGGCCTTCCACCCAAATCGGTATAGTCTCTGCACAAGCGTGCAAAACCGGCTCTAGGATGAGTAGGCTCTGAATTGGGACCGACAGCTTGAGCATTCTTTACTAGATCAAGAAGCTGCTGGGCAGACATAAATACTCCATCCTGGGGAGTAGCACTAGATTGACCGGCACTGGGACGGCCAGGTCTAACCATTTCTCTTCTTTAAGAAAGAAAGAAAGAAGAGAAAAAAGTTATTCTCAGAATAAATTTCAATCAAACTTGATTGATAAAACAAGGAATCATAAAGAAATTAGGATGAATCGGTACGAGGACACGAATAAAATCCTAAAGCACGACTCCTAAGATGGACTTAGGACGATGATCCTTGTTAAATTATTCTACATTGTTTCGAAGTTTGGCTCTGATACCAAGCTGTGACGCCCCACCTCTATACCCACGCTAGCCAAGAACACTACTTTGAATGCTGTCAACTAGCACAGAGAATAAGGCTGTTGAGGAGCGACCATCTGTATAATTGCTTTGTGCGAGTACCGATATACCGGATAGTAATAATATAACTTTTCATCTCAAGAGGAAATCCGACATACCGACACAAACTCAAAGCTACTGCACAGTGGCTATAAAGGTCTTCGGAAACAAATATAGAAATAAACATAACATAAATCAGTCACAGACATTTCATATCACAAAGGCGGAAATAGATATGAATATTACACATAAAAGTGTATATCAGAGTGGTGGTCAAAAGATCCACGATAATACAAAAGAATAGCAACACGTGCTATACAAAAGAATAAGTATACATTATGGAGTCTATATCTCAAATGTATACAACAAAAACTACTAATCTAAGTAGTTAACCAAAAGTCAGAGGAATCAATCCCAAGAGAGAAGTCAAGCAGAAGCACCTGTAACATCTCGGTCTGACCCGAGTATTATTTAAGAAGAAAATAATAAACGGATCAGTCTAGCTATAAATATCAGAAGAAATGATATAGAATAGGAGATATGACATAAACATACAATAATCACAATGCCAAACTGTGATAAACAAGTAATTGAAAATCAACAAGAGATTAATCAATATCACAATAATCTACTCAAGATAAAAAGGAATGTCATACTCCTGATTTCGTTCACCAAGCCACAATAAATGACATATATATATCCCTGCTAATCGTAAAAGTTGGTGAAACATAAATTCCAGAAATCAACACACGAAATCCAGAAATCACAATAAAAAGGATGGCCAAGACATTGATGTAGTACAAACGGTACATCCAGTGAACCCAAAGCCAAAACATCAATGTAGTACAAACGGTACATCCGATGAATCGAAACACATTAGAAAGTACATGGGTTGCTATCCCACGAAAAAAATGAGACGAAGCTCAATTTAATGAGGTACAGTCCTCCACATAGACAAAGAGACATCGCACATTGCTAGTCTAAATCACAAAGATGATCGTCATGATCAACGAGAAGTGTCAATTACAATAAGCTAGTAAATATATGAGCTTAGCTTCATGTCCCATAACCATTAGCTTAACTTAAATATTTACGAACAAATTGTAGATCTCCACTAGAAAATTGTCACAAGAGTTTCAATCGAACAAGTCCAAGAATTAACCAACAAAGTGAACGCAAGCGTTTCATACCACTTGTTTTACTAAGTCGTTTAATTAGATTTCTCATACGAATGAGGTAAAGGTTTGTATATACTAATAGATTGGAAAACGGTTTGAGAAAACGAGAATTATAAATAAAATAGTTGTTGAAATCATTTTGATGGAAGAGTTTTGATATTTACTATAGTATTGAAACCTTTATATTTTTAAAGTGACAAAGCACAAGGGGGATTGTAGAAACAATCAATCACAAAGATCACATTCGAAGATGTGAATAAAAATCCAATGAAATCGATAAAGGATCCATCGAAGTGGATATATCTAAAATTCCCAAAGAAAATGAGTCATCTAAGATGAAAATAAAGGGTGACAATAAATAGGATCATCATGAATCGATTTAAATTGGAAATTCAATCCAAAAAGGCAAATTGGACTAAAACAGCAGGTTCAGTCGACTGAACAGAGGTTTCAGTCAACTGACCCTGTACCTGGGAATTTTCCAGGTTCAGGAAACTTTCTGTTTCCAGGTTCAGTCGACTGAACAGAGAATTCAGTCGACTGAATCTTGCCTGGAAACTTTCGGTTTCCAGGTTCAGTCGACTGAACAGAAGATTCAGTCGACTGAATCATGCCTGGGCTGTTTTTCAGCCTATTCAAAAGAAGAGCAAACTCTTCCAAAATGCAACCGGACGAACATTGGCACTAAGGGTTTATGCCAATCGGCAACCCGACCTTATATGCTCCTCGATGCATCACCAAAAGCATGATCAAACATCCATAAAAGGATTTTCACACAAATTGACTTAAAAACTCAAAAATTGGAATATTCACAAAACCAATCCAAATCAAGAGCAAATGCACATGAAGAAGTGTTAGGAATTCATACCCAACAACCAAAGATAATTATAGTCATAGATGTGAGATAAAAATCTCACCTTTGAACCCAAACAAATGAAGAGGAAGCTATGAAGCAATGGCAAGAACAAGCACTCTTCAATTCCAACTCAACAAGCTTGAATCTAAGCTTAAAAGACAATTACTTCCCAAATTAGGTTTAGGAATTTTCTGAAATCAAAGAGAGAATGAGTTCGAGAAGAAGAAGAAGAAGAAGAAGCTTACCAATGGGTTCTCTTGAGTTTGGAGCAAGAACTTGGATTTGCAAAGGAAGCTAGGGCTTGGAGTTTTAATTTCCTCTTCCACCCTCCATTAACATAAAAGCTTGAGTATTAGGAAAATAGAAGAGAAGTGAATGAAGAGGAGAGTGTTGGAACTGAGTTAAGTGGCTAATTGGCTCAGCCCAACCAAAGCCCTAAGCGGGAAAAAGTAGCAAAAATCAACTTTCTCCAAACATATCGAAGCTTATACTTAAAAAGGTCGCAAACGTCATTTTGAACTCAATGGGGGTGGTCTCGAGTCCCAATTCGACTGTTTGCAAAAAGTAGGTTTTCGGACTAAAATCCGACGAATGATAAAATATTTAAATAAAATATTTAAATATAAAATTGATAAATATGCGGGTTGTTACACGCATATCCATCATTTTAAACATTTTTAACATCAAACTAAAGTCGATTCGACCATCGGTGATAGCTGCATTCGATAAGCTAGCAACTTCTGGATATGGGACTCAATTCAGGGAGTTAGATTGTAGGGACCCACCTTCCTGATCCTCAGGAACGACACTTAGAACATCCTTGGCGTTAGTGTGCCTTTGCCCAAGTATCGAAAAGATGAATCATTGCGGGGTGAGATAAAGAACATAATAGAAAACCTCATAACGAAACTGCTAAAACATAACAGTTAATAGTATATCAGATTACTCCTTAACAAGGATTTAACAGAGTTACACAAAAGTAATACAAATCAGCTTAGGCACTTATAAAATCCCGCCTTTACAAATGCTGAATCAAAATACACTTATAAGAACCAGATAATACAGTGGAATATATAACTTAAGAAGATGAAAAGCCACCTCCTAGGACGTCATCTTCAAAGAGCCCAATATAGACTTGCTACTCTTGGACTACTCAAATAAAATGAGTACCCGAGAGTTTATGGAAACAAACAACTCAGATTAGACAGTATGTCTTTTATGAGTAAAACATTAACAAAGGTATGTAATTAAATACAAATATATGAGACCATGCTGCGGAACACGAAACGGGTTTACCCTCACATAAATCAATATCCAAATGGAAAGAATAGATAAATGGATTAACACCCCGAAGAGTGGCTGACTCTTTCCGGTGTAAATAAGGAGGTAAATTTGAAGGCTCGAATCAAATAAGAAAAGAAAAATCTTCAACAAATGACTAGGAAGGTGCATCCCCCTTGAAGTATACCTCTAGGAATATACTTTGGAGAAGCTCATTTACTCCGTGAAACTTCTCGAAACCCTCCAAGCCGGACCCCGCCAAACCTTACTGAGTATTCGAATATTTCACATCTAATAGTGCTACCGAATCCAATCTAGATGTGATGTGAAAGTATCCTAATGGGAGCAGCCCCAAATAGCTTGGCCTTCTCTCGTGCTTTGGTTTTAGTCATTTCTGATAAAGGATATCAATGCTCAATGGAGTAATAAATCATCTTAGAATGACGATAATAAAGTAGCCAAAGTAACCGATGGCTGAGAAACGAAATATCAAGGATATAAAACAATCGTATATGGAAATTAAGTCTTGTATACTAACCAACACTAATCAAATCCAAACTTTTAGTATTTCTTGGTTAACAATAATCCCAGATAGGTCAAGGTAGTGTTACCTCAAAGTCATGTCACACGATTATTCTTAACTTTCGAAATAGCGACTAGTCTACTTCTTCAATGTTTAGCGCTAACTATACAAAAAATCGTTCCTATATAAGTGATTTTCTCTACGGAAATTAGTTCATTTCCCTAAATGAAACAAATTTTTTTGCTTTTTAAAACCCGAATTCGTACTTGGCTTCACATTATAAGTAGCTGGTGTCCATAAAATATGCTCAAGAATAAAAATATGAAAGAAGGAGCATGAGAGAATTGATAAAGGTCAGAAAGCACCAAGTGGTCAAGTTAAACATAGCTTTGACAAAGGAGATGAGAGCATACCTGTGATAACCCGGAATTTTGGGCAATATCAATTTAATAATCTTTATTAATAATTAAATTGGCTTGATATTTTTCTTTTATAATCATTTAAATTGGCAAGTTTATTTTTAAAAGCTAATAAATATTTAATTGGTAAAAGTTTAATCTTTTTGAAAGCTAATAACATTTGTTTTCTATTTATAATGTATATACTGGTATATATATATATTGTAAATAGGAAGTCTTTGGTTTTAATTTGAAAAAGGTATATTTTCTAATTGTAATTTGAAGTTATGTTTAAAAATTCAGCATAATAATTTTCAAGGCTCATATTAAATGTTTTCTATTTATAATGTATATATTGTAAATAGAATAGATATAGTTTGAAATTAACAAATAAAATTGAATTAATTCGATAATCTCCTTTATTAATTATATAAAAGTTGGCAAAAATTGTTATTTTCAGACAATCATAATAAATGTGTTGTTTTTAAATATAGATAAATAAATTTTAAAAAGAATTATTATTTTCAAATTAAATTTGCATATATATTTATTTGAGTTGATTTTAAATTTGATTTTAAATTGAATTTGAATTTGAATTTAAATTTGAATTTGGATTTGAACTTAAAATTTAAAAGATAATTATCTTAAAATGTTTTGGTTTTAAAAATATATGTGTAAGATTTTAGTAATATATAATTTTTTTCCTTTTAAAGAATTTTATTTATAAAAAGTAGAAAAATATTTATTAATTAGTAAATAAGTACAAAAGCTTTTTATTAACATTTAAAAACAATAAAAGGAATAAACAATGACAAGTGTTTGACTATTAATCTTTTTTGTAACATGTGTAATGAGAATAAATTATATAAATGACAAATGTTAGTTGAATTAACAAGTGTCATCTTTTATTTTATTTTTCTTTAATTTTTAAAAATCATAAATTTAGTCTATATAAGCATCTACCGTCTTTCTTCACTTCTTTTTTTCTATCTTCATTCAAAACATAAGCCTGCAATTCATTTCTAAACAAAGAAAAAACCTCAAACCTGTAAACAATTCACTCCAGATCAAACTAAACCCTGTAAAACATTTCACCAACTCAATAGCCAAAACCTGTAAACCATTTGTCAAAGCCTGTAACCAAAGATCACCATAATAAAGCAACCTTCTCAGAATTAAAGCAACATCAATTCAGTTTTAAAAGCTTGATCATTTCAACATCAAGTATTTTCCAGTTTAAAAGCAATCAAAGCATCATCATTTAAGTTTTTAGATCAAAGCATTCAAGTTTTCAAAATCTCAAACCATTTCAAAAAGCTCTGTTCATCTTTTAAACAGATGAGTAAACCTTTTTTTTTAAAACAGCTTTTAATCTATGGTTATATTAATGCATGTGATAAATCTGTATAGAAATTATTGTATTATGGTTTGTATGTGTAATTGAAGTTGAATGTATATATATTATATGATTTGTCTGTGCATATGAATGTATATGTATGAATCTGTTCTAGTTGAATAACAGACTCAAATTTATGTAAATAAATCCCATTCTCATCATATAATCATTGTTAGGCTTTGACCAATAAAGTGAATTTGATCACAAGGCTATAACATTTTTCTTAAAAATGAATTCAACAATTTATATTATGAAATTATTTCAGAAATAAGATTTTACAGTAGAAATCAATTATAAATTAAAAACCAATAATTAAATTTCCGAGATTTGATCCCATAAAAAGATTCGTGTTGTGAAATAATGATTTTTGACATTAATTTTATGATTTTTAGTGTAGTATTCATTGGGATATGCTTATTTGATCAGATTTGGGAGTTTTGTTGATTTTCAACTTTCGACAACAAGAGGAGCGGCGATGTTTGATCTGGAGGTGGCCAGTGGGTTGAGGGTCTCTGGAAAAATAGTGAGGTATTTTATTGATGGTCGTAGTGGTTGGGAATCGACTCTCGAAGTTACGGGACTATTATCTCGAGTTCCTTAGAGAGAGTTGTCTTGCGCCCCTAGGTATTCTCTACCTACCCACCTGCGTCGATTTTGGGTACAAGTACCCTAGAGTAGGGTTTGGTTGCCTGATTTTGTCGATGTTGTTTCCGTGGCAAATTCATCATCGAGGGGATGCCGGAGTGGATCGCGAGGTGGGGAAGTGGTTTGTCAGAGTGTGGCATAGCTTCAGGTAGGTCGGCATGTGATCTAGTGGTGGAGGTGGCGGCTGGTGGTGATTTTGGCTGATTGGGTTTTCCCCGGTTTTACTCGAGATGCTCGATCTCGATTCATGGGTGTTTTCGTCGATCTGGGTTCATGTGAGGGAAGGCGAGGCTATTGATGACTGGCCGATGATCAGAGGAAGGGTCGGAGCGACGTGGAGTCGTCGTGCACGTGCACGGTAAACTTTTAAGTCTCTGGCAAAGCTAAGGTTGGGGAAGAAGTATATGTCTCGATCGTGCTCGAGTGATTTCGTGTGTTGTCCCAAAGTAGATAGAGGTTGAGAGATGCTCGAGTTTTTGTGAGAGTTGGCTCGGGTATTGTTCGAAGTAGTCCCGTGTTCGACTCGAAGGAGATGAGGAACGCGAGTGTTACTCGAGTTGGTTTTGTGTATTGCCTGGTTTAAAAGTAAAAGCAAATTAAAACAAGTTTTAGAGTTAAGAAAATAATTAGTTTCAAAGATAAAGGTTTAACAAAGTTTTTAAAATATATTTTAAGTAGATAAGTTTTAAAATATATAATAATTAAGTTTTTAAGAATAAGTATTTATTTGAACAAGTTTGAAAAGATTTCAAAGATTTCAAATGTTGAAATTAAATGTTAAATTGTTTTGTTTTAAAATAGGTCATATATTCTTAAATATTAAATTGATTTCTAATTATTTTCTAATTAAGTTTAATAAGTAATTAATGCAGATAAAGAAATTATCTTTAATTAAGGATGAGACTTATTAAAGATAATTAATTAGTGAAATTAATTAAAAGTTAATCACTTATTAAAATTAACAAGAGTTAATTAATTAATGTTAATAATCAAAGAATAATTACTTAGTAAGTAATTAGTGAATAATTAATGAACGTAAGGTGAATCATTAACTAGTGATTAAGTGATAAGTAATTAATTAATGTAATTAATTCAAGTTAATTAATTAGTTTACTTAATTAAAGATAATCACTTAGTATAAGTGATTTAGTATAATTACTTAATGAAGTAATTAGAGAATAATTACTTAATGGAAATAATTAAGGACTCATTACTTAGTGTAATTAATTAAAGAATTGATTAATTTAAGTGTAATTAATTAATGTAAGTAATTAAAGGATAATTAATTACTGAAGGTGATTAATTAAGGTTAATTAAGGAATGTGCTTAATTTAGATTACTTGTTAAAAATAATTAATTAAAGGAGTAATTAATTAATGGAAGTAATTAAAGAGATTAATTACTCAATGTAATTAATTAAATTAATGTGATTAATTTAAGTTAATTAAATAGTTTAAATTAATGATTTGGTGATTGATTAAGTATAATTACTTAATGTAATTAATAAGTGTAATTACTTGGTGTAAGTAATTAATGGGTAATTACCGGATGTAATCAATTAAAGAGAAATTACTTAATGGAGGCAATTAAGTGGAAGTAATTAAGGATTAATTACTTGGTGTAATTAATTAAAGAATTATTAATATAATTAATTAAGAAGTTAATTTATTAATGTAAGTAATTATGGAAAGTTAATTATTGAATATGATTAATCAAGGATGGTTAATGAACATGATTTATTAAAGATTAATTGTTAAATTAATTAGAAGAATAATTAATTAAATAAGTAATTAGAGGATCATTAATTAATATAATTTATGACAATAATTAAGGGTTGATTAATGTGATTAATTAAAGGATAATTAACCAATATAAGTGATTATAGAATAATTAATTAATATAATTGATTAAGGGTCAATGTAATTAAATATAGTTAATTAATTAATTGTAATCAAAGGTTAATTAATATGATTGGTTTAATGATAACTAATTTGTTTAAAGGTTAATTACTTAATGTAATTAAAGGATAATTAATCAAGGATGATTAGTTAAGATGGTAATTAATTATTTGGGTTGTAATTAATTAATGTTAAGTAAGCAGGATTTAAAAGTAATTTAAGCAATTAATTTAATTCATTGGTGGTTAATTAAATTAATTAGAGATGGTGCGGTTGATTAATCTTGCTTATGGATAATGGAATGATATTGAATGCCTTGGATTATGTATCTCTAATATGTATGGGTTGCTCTGTGATGTGAGATGCCTTGGTTGAATTGTGATGATATGCATTATATATCTTTGATATTTGAATTATCCGTCTGTGTGAATATATTTAATAAATTGAATTGTTTAAACTTGAACAACTTGGACATTAAGACGACGTTTTGGATTTCCGTGAGATCGGGATCAGATTTCCAATTACAGTATGATAGGGGGTTTTGCTTTACATTTGGTGGCGAACAGGAGACTCTTACCCCTACATGTCCCTTTGAGGTAGTATAAGGCCTTGGGTTGGTTGCGAGTCGAGAGGCTAGCTATAAAAGAAAATTTGAGGTATCACTGTATGCCGCGGTGGGGATGGGATGGTTGCAAACCCTACCGGTCACCACTGGCGTGGCTTGTTACAGTGGTATCAGAGCGCTAGGTTGAGTGAATACCTAGGCTTTGGAGTGATTTCTTTCTTGAGAGAGTGTACTTGTATTATATATATACACACACACACACACATATATATATATATGTATGTATGTATGTATGTATGTATGTATGTATGTATAACTACCTGATTTGTTAGGTTACCTATTCGGGTTTGCCAACATGAGTTCTTTGGTTGAGGGTAGTCGCATGTGTAGCACGACTACCAATGGAAGAAGTCCGAGTGTTGAGGTTGGAAGAGTATCTGTCGAGACTGTAGACCTAATACCGTCTCGAGTAAGCTTTGTATTTGGTGTAAGAATTTCACTATCTCGAAAGGAAGTTTATCTGTATGAGACTAAGGTCTATGAGTTGCCTCGCTATGGACATGGTCTCATGGTCACCTCTTTAGAAGAGCGAGATGTTTTGTGCTTGGTTTGAGGCCGAGATTCTTGAGACGATATCTGCCATCTCGAAGACTCTTTTGTGGAATTAGTTGATATGGTTTTGTGGTTCGAAGAGCTTTTGGATAGGAAGTCTATGTCATCTGTGGCAGCAGTGTAGCTTAGGATTTCTCGGAGTAGGATTAATCTAACCTAGTTTTCTAGTTGTGGTTCTGCTGGGATGTGTTGATCAAGTTTGTGTTCGTGATCATCGATGGCATTCTCATCTATTCCAGAATCGGAGTTATGCAGCGGAAGCGAGGTAGTATTTGTTCTAGAATGAAAGTAATCTCAGATGCTTACGGAAGTTGCAGTTTTCTTGGATTAGTAGATTTCTATAGGAAGTTGAGGTGGACCTCTAAGTGTAAAGAAGCTTTTCTATATTTTAAGGTAGGTTGTCGAGTGCATCTATTTTGGTTATTCCGGATGGGAGAAGTTAGTTTGAATTCCACTAATGGGTTATGGAGTAGAGCTTGTGCTCTAGATATCGGCGGTTCTTGGAAGGATCATTTTTGAGTAGGATCCAGAGATTGTTTTTTTTTTGGTCCAGTTTGTTTCAAGAAGCATCAGCAAAGGTTGAGCTGTTCAGGAAGAGGGTGGGCAACCAAGGATCGTCAGAAGGAGTTGTGTGGATAAGAGACGAAGGAAGTTTGGAATTCGAAGTTGGAGGCTTTGTTTTTGTTAAGATTTGGTAAGACTGGAAAGATAACTTCGTGACATATTGGACTTTTCAATGTTCTCGAAGGATAAATTCTTTGGCCTATAGGATTGAATTGCCAGCCGGATGATTGGGATTCACTGTGTATTTTACGTATCTCTAAGGATGTACGTGTATGATTCATCACTGGATGTAGAACCGGCGGTTTAGGAGGATTTGGAAGTTGAGCCGGGCTTGTCGGTGGTAAGATATCTTGTTCAGATTTGTAGACCGTGTTGAGAAAAAGCTTAATAGTGTAGCTGGGTTAGATTCATTAGAGCGAGTATCCTAGTATTTGTACCTGGGAAACTCTAGATGGTATTAGGAAGCCATCCTGAATTGTGTCAGGATAGTTAGTTTTGTTTGTTTGGATAAATTAGTTGCTATCGTTGTTAGTGTATGGCTGATATGTGTGCTTGCTGTTTGAAAATAAAAACTTTGGCTGGGTTATTAAATTATCTTTGCTTTTAAATTTCGGGGACGAAATTCTTTTAAGGGGGGAAGAATGTGATGACCCGGATTTTTGGCAATATCAATTTAATAATCTTTACTAATAATTAAATTGGCTTGATAATTTTCTTTTATAATCATTTAAATTGGCAAGTTTATTCTTTTAAAAGCTAATAAATATTTAATTCGTAAAAGTTTAATCTTTTTCAAAGCTAATAACATTTGTTTTCTATTTATAATGTACAGATTGGTATATATATTATAAATAGGAAGTCTTTGGTTTTAATTTAATAAAACATATATTTTCTGATTGTAATTTGAAGTTATGTTTTAAAATTCAACATAATAATTTTCAAGGCACATATTAAATGTTTTCTATTTATAATGTGTGTATATATATTGTAAATAGAAAAGCTTTAGTTTAAAATTAATAAATAAAACTGAATTAATTAGATAATCTCCTTTATTAATTATTTAAAAGTTGGTAAAAATTATTGTTTTCAAACAATTATAATAAATGTGTTGTTTTTAAATATAGATAAATAAATTTTAAGTAGAATTATTATTTTCAAATTGAATTTGTATATATATTTATTTGAGTTTATTTTAAATTTGAATTTAAATTGAATTTGAATTTGAATATTAATTTAGATTTGAACTTGAAATTTAAAAGATAATTATCTTTAAATGTTTTGGATTTAAAAATATATGTATAAGATTTTTAGCAATATATAATTTGTTTTCTTTTAAAGAATATGATTTATATAAATTTAGAAAAGTATTTATTAAGTAGTAAGTAAATACAAAAGCTTTTTATTAACATTTAAAAATAATAATAAAAATACACAATGACAAGTGTTAGAATATTAATCTTTTAGTAACATATGTAATGATAATAAGTTATATAAATGACAAATGTTAGTTGAATTAACAAGTGTCATCTTCTATTTTTATTTTCTTTAATTTTTAAAAATCATAAATTTCGATTATATAAGCATCTACCTTCTTTCTTCACTTCTTTTTTTCTATCTTCATTCAAAACATAAGCCTGCAATTCACTTCTAAACAAAAAAAAACTCAAACCTGTAAACAATTCACTCTAGATCAAACTAAACCCTGTAAAACATTTCACCAACTCAACAACTAAAACTTGTAAACCATTTATCAAAGCCTGTAACCAAAGATCACCATAACAAAGCAACCTTCTCAGATTTAAAGCAACATCAATTCAGTTTTAAAAGCTTGATTATTTCAATATCAAGTATTTTCCAGTTTAAAAGCAATCAAAGCATCAGCATTTCAGTTATTAGATCAAAGCATTCAAGTTTTCAAAATCTCAAACCATTTCAAAAAGCTCTGTTCATCTTTTAAATAGGTGAGTAAACCTTTTTAAAAAAACAGCTTTTAATCTATTGTTATATTAATGCACATGATAAATCTTATAGAAATTATTGTATTATGGTTTGTTTGTATGATTGAAGTTGAATGTGTGTGTGTGTGTCTATATATATATTACTATGATTTGTTTACGCATATGAATGTATATGTATGAATCTGTTCTCTGTTGAATGACAGACACTTATCTAAATAAATCCCATTCTCATCATATAATCATTGTTAGGCTTTGACCAATAAAGTGAATTCGATCACAAAGCTATAAATTTTTTCTTAAAAATGAATTCAAGAATTTATATTAAGAAATTATTTCAAAAATAAGATTTTACAGTAGAAATCAAATATAAATTAAAAACCAATAATTAAAATTCTGAGATTTGATCCAATAAATAGATTCGTGTTATGAAATAATGATTTTTGACATTAATTTCATGATTTTTAGTGTAGTATTCATCGAGATATGCTTAGTTGATCAGATTTGGGTGTTTTGTTGATTTTTGACTTTCACAGTAAGAGGACTGGCGAGGTTTGGTCTAGAGGTGGCCAGTGGGTTGAGGGTCTCTAGAAAAAATAGTGAGGTATTTTATCGATGGTCATGGCGGTCGGGAATCGATGGAGTAGGGTTTGGTTGCATGATTTTTTTGACGTTGTTCCGTGGAAAATTCATCGCCGAGGGGATGCCGAAGTGGATCGTGAGGTGGGGAAGTCGTTCGTCAGAGTGTGGCATAGCTTCGGGTAGGTCGGCATGTGATCTAGCGGTCGAAGGTGGTGGCTGGTGGTGATTTTGGCTGATTAGGTTTTCTCTAGTTTTGATCAAGATGTTCGATCTCGATTCATGGGTGTTTTCGTCGATCTGGGTTCACGTGAGGGACGGCGAGGCTATCGATGACTGGCCGATGATTGGAAGAAGGGTCGAAGCGACATGGAGTCACCATGCACATGCACGGTGCACTTTTAAATTTTTGGCAAAGCTAAGGTTAGGGATGAAGTATATGTCTTGGGTCATGCTCGAGTGATTTCGTGTGTTGTCTCGAAGTAGATAGAGGTCGAGAGATGCTCGAGTTTTTGTGAGAGTTGGCTCGGGCATTGTTCGAAGTAGTCCCATGTTCGACTCGAAGGAGATGAGGAACGCAAGTATTGCTCGAGTTTGGTTTTGTGTTTTGCCTGGTTTAAAAGTAAAAGCAAATTAAAACAAGTTTTAAAGTTAAGAAAATAATTGGTTTCAAAGATAAAGGTTTAACAAAGTTTTTAAAATATTTTTTAAGTAGATAAGTTTTAAAAGATATAATAATTAAGTTTTTGAGAATAAGAATTTATATAAACAAGTTTGAAAAGTTTTCAAGGATTTTAAATGTTGAAATTAAACTTTAAACTATTTTTTTTTAAAATAGATCGTATATTCTTAAATATGATATTGATTTCTAATTATTTTCTAATGAATTTTAATAAGTAATTAATGAAGATAAAGAAATTATCTTTAATTAAGGATGAGATTTACTAAAGATAATTAATTAGTGAAATTAATTAAAAGTTAATCACTTACTAAAATTAACAAGAGTTAATTATTAATATTAATAATCAAAGGATAATTACTTAGTGAGTAATTAATGAATAGTTAATAAGTGTAAGGTGAATCATTAACTAGTGATTAAGTGATAAGTAATTAATTAATGTAATTAATTCAAGTTAATTAATTAGTTCAATTAATTAAAGATAATCACTTAATATAACTGATTTAGTATAATTACTTAATGAAGTAATTGGAGAATAAGTACTTAATGGAAATAATTAAGGATTAATTACTTAGTGTAATTAATTAAAGAATTAATTAATTTAAGGGTATTTAATTAATGTAAGTAATTAAAGGATTATTAATTACTGAAGGTGATTAATTAAGGTTAATTAAGGAATGTGCTTAATTAAGATTGCTTGTTAAAAATAATTGATTAAAGGAGTAATTAATTAATGGAAGTAATTAAAGAGATTAATTACTCCATGTAATTAATTAAATTAATGTGAGATTAATTTAAATTAATTAACTAGTTTAAATTAATCATTTGATGATTGTTTAAGTATAATTACTTAATGTAATTAGTATGTGTAATTAGTTAGTGTAAGTAATTAATGGGTAATTACCGGATGTAATTAATTAAAGGGAAATTACTTAATGGAGGTAATCAAGTGGAAGTAATTAAGGATTAATTACTTGGTGTAATTAATTAATGAATTTATTAATATGATTAATTAAGAAGTTAATTTATTAATGTAAGTAATTAAGGATAGTTAGTCACTCAATATGATTAATCAAGGATGATTAATGAATATGATTTATTAAAGATTAATTATTAAATTAGTTAGAAGAATAATTAATTTAATAAGTAATTAGAGGATCATTAATTAATATAATTTACGAAAATAATAAAGGTTGATTAATGTGATTAATTAAAGGATAATTAATCAATATAACTGATTATAGAATAATTAATTAATATAATTGATTAAGGGTCAATGTAATTAAATATAGTTAATTAATTAATTGTAATCAAAGGTTAATTAATATGATTGGTTTAAGGATAACTAATTTGTTTAAAGGTTAATTACTTAATGTAATTAATGGATAATTAATCAAGGATGATTAGTTAAGATGATAATTAATTATTTGGGTTGTAATTAATGAATGTTAAGTAAGCAAGATTTAAAAGTAATTTAAGCACTTAATTTAATTCATTGGTGGTTAAATAAATTAATTAGAGATGGTGCGATTGATTAATCTTGCTTATGGATAATGGAATGGTATTGAATGCCTTGGATTGTATCACTAATATGTGATATGGGTTGCTTTGTGATATGAGATGTCTTGGTTGAATTGTGATGATATGGATTATCTATCTTTGCTGTGTGAATATAGATAATAAATTGAATTGTTTAAACTTGAGCAACTTGGACATTAAGACGGTGTTTTGGATTTCGGTGACACCAGGATCGGATTTCCAAATTTGGATTCTGAAAAGCACAACGATCCAAAATTAACGATAGGTCGTGTATCTCAAGTGATATTCGAGATGAAGTTTCAGAGTGCAAGGGCTATTGTCGTTAACTCTGAGGGTGCTTCCAAAATGAGTGTAACGAGATAGTGCCTTCGATTTCGTTCGAACCCGAAATGAACTTGTATGGATTGAAAGCTTTCAGAACATCGTCATTGGAGGATGATAAGCATTGTAAGATAGATGTGTTCTATAAAGGTAATCATAGCTTCAAGCCTCGTCTACCAGGAGTGGCTAAAACAGGAGAGCTGCAACAAGGCTAAGCGGGTAGCACCCAAGTAGGATGAGATTTTTCCCTATCTAGAGGTCCCTTTTTATTCAACTTAGTATGTGGTTGGTCGCGCCAACTACGGGGTTGTCTTGTTTAGACTATCCAGTAAGGGGTAGCTCCGGCTTTGTGTTGTAGGGGATCGGGAGGGATCCTCGGTACGGTGATATAGGCCCCGTAGTGTGACGGATGGTATCCCAGTAGCCCTGCCATTGTATGGAATCCAAACTCTAATAAGTGTCGTTTGTATTGATTGTGCCCAACTATCTTGGAACATGAGATGTAAGCATTCCAGCTATTTCTGTATTTTACTTGAAAACCCTAGACCCTATTATAATATAACTAGATTTCCTATCAAATGTTTTGGTTATCGTAAGGTAAAAACTTTTCCGTGTTTATGTGCGGGGAGTCCTATGAGATACCCTTTGTTTCCAAAGGTTTTTTTCAAAGTTAAACAACTTTAACCCATTTACTCACACCATACCCATGTTTGACCAGGGGTTTATTTTCTGTTTTATTAAACTCTTGGGTACTTAAATTTTTACGAGTTACCAAGGGATTCAGGTTAGCTTTGATGAATTCTGGAGGATATTTGGAGCAGGAGACTACAGCGTGTAGATATATAATGGTTCGGCTGTGTCTGTATCTCTCTGATGTTTTGAGTTATATGATAGACAGGTGTTTATAACTGTCTAATTTGTGATGTATAAGCTATGTACCTCTGATGTATATGATACTATGTAATATCTTATGTGATGTAATATATTTTATTCATTTCGCTGTGAGATTCTAGTATTGTTTGGTTCTTTCTTTCTATCTTTTCTCTTTTCTATCCCTTTCTTTCTTAATAATGATGCGTCTTTTTGTGGAATGAAAGGCGGATCGTTACAACACCACCAACACCTTTTGACAAGGTCTAAAGGACGTTTCGACAGCGTCAACAAGGAGCATTCGATAAGGTCCAAGGCTTTCCAACAAAGTCCATATGCAATACGCTTCCTCCACATACCCTAAACTACTCAAGATGTTTGGTTTCGTCTCATTATATGCACATCATAAGATTCTTCCGCTGTAGCCCTTTCGAAAGCATACATAGCCATTCAAAACGGTTAGAGCTACTCTCATCCATGAACGAAGAACTATACATATATTACCACGAAAGCATAAGGTTTCGAGTTAGTCAAGATAGAAGGTCTTGAGGGAAGAAATCTTCAACAAAGCCTTGTTAGGTGTTTCGACTCACTCAATGCCAAAATGAAGGCACTTTGCGACGATTTCAAAGGCTAGGGCCCAAGGTAACTTATTTAGTACAACAATAATCAAGTCGAAAATCGCAACTACAAACCTTTCGACAAGGTTGAAAGGCTATCAAGAAACCTCTTTTGAAGAGGTCGAGAGGAAATAAAGAAAAAGAGAGAGGTCTAACCTCCAGTAGCAACAGAAGGATGGCTAAAACCCTTTCGACTAAGCCGAAAGGTGTGGCTCGGTGGACATTCGCAAAAGCAAAAAGGGTTGACCTTTTGACCATGTCGATAGCTTGGGGTCGAAGGGTCCAAACCTGGGCCTATAAATATGAACCCAGGGGCCAATGAAAGGGGATTCAATTTCTTCTACTTCTCACTTGTATTTTTCTTAAACCAAAAAACCCTAATTCTCAAATCAAATTAGGGATTTGGTCAATTTTCACAATTGAGTTCAATAAAGAAAGGATAGGAGTAATTTTTGTTTATTTATCAGTTATATTTGCTCATTTTCTATTGATCTATCAACATATAGCTTACTTAATCGAAAGATCCCCCTTTCCACTCAGTCGAAACCTTGAGTTTTCTTATTTCTTGGAAGCCTAAACTCAGATCAACCTAATGGCCAGTGTTAACCCTTTCGACAGATTAGATGCCTTCCTAACTCGGCAATTTCAAGGGTCTATAAGTCCCTAACTTAAGTTCTCTTGTCTGTATCGAAAGGTGGTTTCGACAATGTTCATAATAAAACCGTGTGAAAGGATTATCCATAGGAGAGTCTACCCTTTCAGCTATATCGAAAGATCCCATAGGCATGTCTTTAATCATTTTTACCCATCTAAAAAGCTCAAGCAAACTTCTCCCATTTGAAAGGAGGTTTCAATGGACTTGCTCCAATTTTAACTTCAAATTGGGAGTGTGGACAAGTTTTCTTGTCAATATTTTTCGTGCTAGAAGGAGGGCCTAAACCTCTAATCCCTTATAACTTTCATCACAGATTAATCGCATAGAGTTCTTATTCAAAGGAAGAAAATGGAGAGAGAAAGGAATAAACACAATGAAAAAGCTGCTCAATCAACTCTGGAAAGTGATATAACCCCGACCTTCAATTTAGAAGATTCAGAAATTGGACAGCCTTCAACCCTGATAAACAATGAGACTAAAGTCCAGAATCTACAAAAACAAATCATAACAATGCGAGAATTGCTTGAAAGAGCTCCATCTCAAGAATCGTTAAGGATTATGGATGGAGAAGATGAAGCACAACCTCCGAATAACGATCAAAATGAGGATCAAAGAAGTCAGGCTAAGAGGAGCGTTGAGCAAACAAATAGCTTAACTATGGAGGACAACGAAGACCACCATGACAACGCTCACAACCAAGTCACAAAGGGCATAATGAAAATGCACTCAATGATTTAGCGACGTATGTCATCCTGCGAAAGACATCTTTTTCGGAGGAAATAAAGGCAGTCAATATTCCCCATCGCATTCAATTTCCCAGACAAAAATATGATGGAACCTCCGACCCAAGGGATCACTTAGAAGTTTTTGAAATACGAATGGATTCCTATAATGCCTTCAGGGCAATCCACAATAGAATTTTTCCAAAAAAATTTCAAGGAGCAGCTACTAAATGGTATAGGAATTATCAAATAAATACAATCCATTTTGGGAACAATTTTCTTACGACTTCGTGATGTAGTTTTATATGTTTAAAGACCCAACCACTGAATCCTACATACTAGCTAATATCAAACAAAGACCAGAGGAAATTCTAGGTGAATACATTAAAAGATTCAGTGAAGAGGCATTGAAAGCAAAAAACGCAACCGATATAGACAAGTTGATAGCAGTTCGGTCAGGGCTAATCAAACAAACTCCTTTTTGGAAAGAACTTCATATTCATAGGGGTAAGGATCTACATCATTTCTATCTTCAAGTAGAAAATTTTATTCAAATGGATGAAATGTATCATGCCATGAATAAATCTCGGCAAATGCAGAAGATAGGAAAATTTGACTCCAACCTTCTTAGCAAAAGACCTAAGTGGAAGAAAAATAGAAGAGATAGTCAAACAGTGTCATCTAAATCAGAATATGTTGGATTAAACAAACCCCAATCCCATATCTTTTCCGAAATGGAAGATGATGACAATTTCTCCATTTCCTATAAGACAAGAACTCCAGCTGAGCCTAAGAAAGGAAGGAATTATTGTGATTATCATAAAGCCAATGGACATGAAACTGACAACTACAATGCTTTGGCAAAAAAATTCAAAACCTAATCAAGTCTGAATTTTTAAAAGAGTTTGTCAATAAGGATAAAGAGATTTCACCTTAGAAGGAGAGACTCAATCACTGAAAAGCCCTGAAAGAAAGTCAGAATAACCACTCTCTTTCAAATACTAATCTGGATTTGAAACCCTGCAGCATTTGTCTATTATAAATTCTCTTTGCTTATAATTTCTTTAAATTAAGTCGTACTTAGAATCGTCATATATGGAATTCGAGTGTCATTACAGGTGAAAAACAAAACCAGTCCATGACATTCAATATACTCTTGGAGCACAACAAATCACTAGCAACTAAAGAATGACAACTCAAATGCCCAGCATAAAGTGGCTACAAAAAGAGGAGCCAACACAACACAAGGATCTGCCCTCATGAAACCTCATACTACTGTCCGTCCTTCACCAATTTCAATGAATTTTTTTACAAATAGACCATTCTGTTGTAGAGCAAGCTTATCAAGGTATGGTAACCTATCTGAAGGAAAAAACAATACATTTCAATTCAATCTTTGACAAACTATTTTACTGAAGAGAAATTTCTTAAACCTTTCTTCAAAGAAAAACTATTTTCGATTACCCCGCAACTTGGAAAGAACAAATATTTATCTATTCCAAGAACTAATTTGAACAATCTTCCAAGAGTAATACATAGCAATAGTAAATGCACACAAAGAATTTTCAGCTAAGCAATCTCAATATTTCCAACTTTTGCAAAAACTATTGGAAAAGAAAAGCCTATTTATACTTTTTAAAGAAAAGTTCGAAAAGCTATCAAAAGCTTACTGATAAAAGCTCAGATTAGAGAACCTTATTCTCAACTAAAAGACTACTAGTTCATGAATCATGACCTTCCAACCTTCTATTTGCGATCTGTGTCTCTGCTATGAGAATGATTCTAAAACCTTTAAAAAGGGTAGCACAAACAAAGATTATCATATATCCCTATGCAGTTATTTCCCCGCTATTACCCCTCTATAACCCTACTATATCTCATAGTGGATTTCTACCGCTATGATTTTTCCTTATTGCCCTAACTATAGCCTTTCCGCTTTAAGCCTCGCTATTTCCGCTACATCCTATTATTCCCGCTATATTTCGCTATTTCCACTATATTTTTTAAAAGAATGAATTAAAAAATGACATTTATACATTATTAAAATTATGAAACTAATTTATTTAATTGAATTTTTAATACATTTTTAGAAACGAAAATACTCTAATATTCCACTAAATTCAATTTTGTTGTATAATAGCTTTGCGTTTATTTACAGTACATCCGCACGTGTTTTTATTTAAAATTATTTATGTATTAATTAAAATTCAATTGAACGCTAATTTTTCATTTAGTTACCATTTATATACTTAAAAAACATTAAGTGTGAGTTTCATATGCTATTTTAGAGTCATCCGCTATATCCTCACTGTATCCCCACTCTGACTTTTTGCACCTCTGTCATTTGAACCTGCCGAACTCTTTAACTGCATAGATATATCCAAATTCTATTTCAGAGAGTAATCCCTTAATATAATATAAGGGTTCATTTACAAAAAAAATTCTTTCTCTCGAGAAGAAGCCAATATTCAAAAAAAAAATTCAAAAATGTTTCAATTGGCTAAAAATGATTTTAGGATTCAAAATTTTAGCCTACGGTCAATCCCTAGAACCTCCTTGAGGGAGAAGGGTCTTGTACCTACCAAAAGCCTATGGCCAATCCATAGCACCTCCTAGAGGGAGAGGGGTCCTGTACCCACCAAAAGCTTATGGCCAATCCATGGCACCTCGTAGAGGGAGGATGGGTCCTATACCCATCAAAAACCTACGGCCAATCCATAGAGCCTCCTAGGAGAAGGAACAAAACCCCTAATGTCCTTATCACCTCTTAGGGGAAGGGTTAAGATAAGAACCCATCAGCAACCTTCTGGAGGAAGGTCAGCTCGGCAAGCACAATATCCCTATGAGACAAGGTAAGCCCAAGAAGAGGCTCACCAAATAATAGACTAAGATGTCCAAGCCAAAGTGGAAGCTCATCACATAATGGACTAAAATGTCCAAGCTCGAGAGGAGACTCATCAAACAATCGATTAAGATGTCCAAGCTCAAGAAAATGCAACAAACAGGTAAAGAAAGAAAAAGATGTCTATAATGCAGAACAAAAGTCAAAACCCATAAGAGTAAAGAGTTAAGGAAAGAAATCCATCCATCGTCTAAAATGAAAATGAAACCCGAGAACTGGGCACCGACAAAGGCAAAAGGGATAAAGGTATCCGATCTGGAACAGACAAAGAGATCAAAATCATATCTAAAAGAGACAATATATGAATTTACAAACCTTAGAACATCAAATGCATGGGAAATAATTTTTACATCTGAAGACTAAGAAACATTTTATCCTAAAATAAAGGAACATGAAACAATGAAATGGATAAAAGGAATCCATAACACATGGTATCAAAAGCAAAGATCTATATAAGAGTCAAAGGAATAGAATATATAGCAAGTTCTTACACCAAAGATGAAAGTAACTCCATTCAAAGATAGATTGAGTAAACCAATCCTTGGAAATTGATGTTCCTTTAAGATAGAAGAGTTTTTACACTATATATATATATATATATATATATATATATATATATATATTAACATGTTATCTAGACCATTGCACTACTAAATGGTCAAGCAATAATATGGAACATCTATTCCAAGTAATCGCGTGGCTTTTCGAAGCTACTCGGATCCTATATAACAATAATAATACTATCTTATAGGTACTTTAGGAATCACAATTCATTGAATTTATTATTACTAGACAGACCTCTGATTTTTTGCATATATCGAATGAATTTATAAATATTTTATTCGTCAGATGAGATCCTGACAATATTTTAGCTAAAATATTTATTTTGTGAACTTATAGATTTCTTATTTCTTTTCATGAAAATTTAATATTAGGTTTTGTGAAGACAAGATTTCCAAATTGACTTTTATGATTATTTATTGGCTTCATATTCTTGGTTTCCATGCTGAATTTTCTTAGTGATTTCTTATGGAAGTTCTGGTCCCGTGAATTTAAAAGTTTCTCTTTGAATTTTTATGATGATTTATGGATTTCATATTTTGGATTTCCTTATTGGATTTTTGATGATTTAATATTGAATTTCTGAGTTTGTGAATTATAAAGTTTCTCCTTGAGTTCTTTACGATGATTTATGGATTTCATACTTCAGATTCCCTTGTTGGATTTTTGATGATTTCATATTGAATTTCTGATTTCGTGAATTCCGAATTCTTGTGCTAATTCTTATGATGATTTGTATTCTTGGTTTCTTGTCGGGTTTTTCGACAAGTTCATATTGAATTTCCGCTTTCATGAGTTTTGGGTTCCCTTATTGAATTTTCTACGATCTCTTACTGGATTTCTAATTTTTTGAATTCCAAATTTCCTCATTGATTTAATGGTGATTTATGAATTCTGTATTGAGTTTTTATGACGACTTCCTACTGAATTTTCGATTTCATGAATTTTAAATTTCTTATCGATTTTTTGTTTTTGTTTCGTGACCTCTTGTCGGATTTCAATGATAATCAAAAGATTTCATATTAATTTTTTGATGTTGTAGAGAAAAGAGTTTTGTGCAGGCTATTTAATAGATGTGTTCCTAACGGTTTTCTGATTATATTCATGGATTCTTGGATTTTCGAATTCTTTTCATAGTGATCCTATGTATTTGCGGATCTTAATGTGACCACCCAGAACTTTTGACATTTGAAATTAGAATATTTAATTGATTTTAAATATTTAAAAGTTAAATTCTAACTTGAATTTCAAATATCACTATCTATTTGGCAATTCAATTATTAAATTAATTATTAAAAGTTGGGTAAAAATTTGAATCTTCAATTTTAAGCTTGTTAAAAATAATTTGATGGCTTGTAAAATTTATATTGATAAAACTGGAGATAATAGAACTTTTTAAAAGTTGAAATTAAAAATATTTGTTTCAGTTTTGAATTTATATCTTTTAAAATCGATATTTAAAAATAGCCTTTCGTGGCATAGTCTCGGAATTCAACGAAACCATTTCTATTGTATCTGTAATATTATATTTTTATCAGATTTTAATTTTGTAGCATTCGGAGTTGTCGTATGATCGTACGGATTGTAAATGCGCTGAAATTTAAATCGAAATTTTAATTTAGTAACTGGTCCAAAAAGCTATCTTCTCCATATGATCAAATTTGACTCGAAACTATTTCCATTGTGTTTGAAATAGTGGTTTAACATTATAAACGCCTACCGGCACAACTTGATTAGAGATCGAGATTTTGAGTTGCATTTATCGAGACGATTTAAAATTGAATTTAAATTTGCTATATATATTTTATATTTTTTTCTGAATAATGTTCTCTCAATTAACACGTACCTTTTTTTTTAACCACGTGTTTCCTCTCCCTTTTAAAAAAAGGAATCGAACAAAAAACTATCATCTTCGTTCGAATTAAAAAAAATCAAGCGGCTGATTTAAAACAAAATAAAAAAAGGAAGAGGAAAAAAATAGTGAAGCCCTTCTTCTCAAATTTCCATTTCCCCCTTTTCTATTTGAATTAGCCCTAAGTATATTCGAATATCCGAAAAAAAGGTAGTAATGAAGAAATTGAATCCGATCAACCAATTCGATCTCGCGATGGAAGTTATGGGGCGCGCGCGCTCGTGCACGTGCACACGAGGGGAGGCCAAGTCGTTGCATGGCACGCTCAAGGGCGGAGGAAGGTCAAGCCTGTAAGCATCTGCGCAACATTCTTGGGAAGCGGCGACTTTGAAGTTGTGAGGCGCACGTGTGGGGTCGCGGTTGCTCCACACGTCGACTGAGGACGCGGGAACTAAAGTAGAGGGCGAGGTGACATTGGGTAGGTAGCTGTCGATGGCCGAAGTCGAGATGGCGCGTCTTAGGGTTGCTCACAGATCATGGTGGGCCAGGATTTTTTGAGGTATGGGCTGTGTCTTTGATAATAAAAATAGTTATAAAATTTGTTTATAAATAAATATACAGTAAAGTATTTAAACGCAGTTTATATATATATATATATATATATATATATATATATATATATAAAAAAATTTAGTAAGGAGGATATGTCAACTCTGTTTTAGTTTAAAGATGTATATAAGTATAGATATATATACATCTTCATTTAAAAATATGTCGATGAACAGAAAATATATTTTCATTTAAAAGGATATTGATTATAAAGAGTTTGAAAATGAAAAATAAAGCAAATATACATATACATATTTTAAACCACTTGTTAAATTCTAAAATAATTTAGTATGGTGAATAAATTGTTAAGTTAACCTACTTAATTTATCTAGTTACTAAAACTAATTTATTAAAAGAAATTTAGTTTTAAATTTAATTTTTAGTTAAATAAATTTATTAAAAAGGAATTGGTTTAAAAGTAAAAAGTACCGGTTAATTGAAATTGTCAACTGGAAATATAATTTTTCCATTGTTTCGAATATTAATGAAATTATATAATTATTATACAAGTCTAAAAATCATAGAGGATCAAGCTGGATTTGAAATGGGTTGCATGCAAAGGCAAAGGTGAGATCTTCTCACTCACATCTGGATACAGTTATTTTAAATAGTTAAAATTTAAAATATTGGTTGATTGCTTGAATTGATGTGATATTATATATATTAGTGTGTGTGTGTATATATATATATATATATTGAAGTGATTGATTTACCTTATTATATAGCGGATGAGACCCTATGTGCCATATAATAGCGGATGAGACAATATAACCCCATATACCGCGATATTCTACCTCGAAGTGGAATTGGTATTTTATATTGTGCTAACATCTGTGGATGCAGGGAAACAGGTTGGAGAGATCCAACTGGATTCCTCAAATTATTTGAATTTATTTCATATGTTATGATGTAATTTATTTATAATCTATGAATGATTATATTGGTGATTTAAATTATTAAAGGCTATGGTTTGGCCGAATATATTGTGGTATTTTAAAATACCAGAAATATATATAATTGGATTTTTGGAAATTAAAGTAGAAAATTTTAAGTAAATTAATTTTAGAAATTGGATAAATTTAAAAGAAGGAATTTAAAATGGTAAAGATGGACTTTTGAAATCCTATTGTATAAATTCCAAGTATGGGGAAAGGATATTAATAAATGGAAATAAATGGATTTTGAGTAATATTGTTTAAAAGTTGAAAATTTTATTTAAAATTCGGATTTTAAATAGTTTGCGAGAAATAAAGGAATTTATTTTAAAAGGTAGTAAATTTTTAGAAATCAATTTGGAATTTGATTTTGTGTTTGAAACTAATTTTTGGGAAATCGATTTGGAAATCGATTTGGCGTTTGAAAATAAATTTTTGAAAATCGATTGAAAATTGTATATTAGTGGATATTTGGAAATATAAATTCACAGATGGAATTTATAAAGGAATGAGTGATTTATTTTAAAAATAAATATTGGTTTATTTTTAAAGTGTGGAAAGAAAATTTACGAATTTGGGATACAAATTGAAATAAAACGAGAAGGATTTATTAATTGATTTAAATGGACCATTTTGAAATAGAAAGTGTATTTTCCCTGGAAAGCCGAGTATGTTTTCAAAGTAGCTTTTAAATATAAATTAAAAGTTCTAAAGTTGGTTTTTAAAAGAATGTTTTGGAGAAATTATTTTCTTAAGTTATTTTTAATTCTTTTAAAGTAAATATTTACCACGTTAATTGCAGAAGTGATATTTTTAAAGATTTAACTAGTATTTGATTTAGAAGATGGTTATTTAAATAATTATACTTTATTTAATAGTTTTATTTTATAAAAACAGTTTGAGGCTTAAGTTTTACATGAGATATTAGTATAAAAATTCATAACCCGTATTTTAAATAAATGTTTTAAAATAGTTTTTATTTTAAGTGTTTCCAAGTCTATATTTTTGGATACGTGATCTAAATTATTTTAAAGTATTCGGACTCAGCAAATTTTCAGTGGAAATAAACAATATTTGAAAATTTTTTCCGCAAGAGGAAAGTCATTTGAAAATTGTTTTCAAAGGGGTGAAATGTGAAAATATATCTTACGAAGATATTTTGAAATAAATAATTCGGGGAAATTATTTAAAATTTAATAGTTGTTGTGAATATTGTTTGATAGTTAAGTAACCGACTATTAATATTGGCCTTCGAACGACATTTGAATTTCGATGCGACCGGGGATCAGATTTCAATGGTTATTCGAAAACCACATCGAATCTTAGTGATGGATCTTTTGTTTAAAAGATCAAAGTGGAATTTTTTTGCCACTTTCTTTAAACATGAATGTAACCACTTATTTTTAAAATAAGCGCTCATTATTCGGATTAGCCAGGAGAGGACATTAAGTCATAAAACCCATTCCGAATAATGATGTGACGAAATGGGATTGCATGCGAAGATGGTGGTTGAAGACCGGGTATTTTTGAAAATGGAAGGATTACCTGTTAAATGTCTCTGCACCGAGTTGCTCCGGTATAGAGATTTATATCACCCTATGTGATGGGGAGTCGGACGTGATTAAGGAATATCCGGATTTGCAAGGGCTTCTTTCCTTAATTGGAGAAAGTGCCTTCGGTTCTATTCAGACCCATTATGGACTTGTGTGGATGTATGTTTGACGTTACACTTTGAGATGTAAAACTGGTTTCTATCGAATACATTTCTGTTGGTGGAGGAGAATTTATTCTCTTATCTTAACACACTTCTCTGAGACGTATGAGCTCAGAAGTTATGTAGTTGATATTTACTAGTGATATATTCCCAATTTGGTAATGTGACATGCTAAGTTTTTATCATTTATTGATCGAAGCATCGCTTTGTGGACGAGACTTCGTCGAACCTCATACCGTAGAAATGGTTGAAATAGGAAAAGATGCAGCTAGGTTATAGGGGTCACGCCCCTCACGGTATGTGCATTTCCTTCTAGATAAAAAGTGGTATCTGGTATGGAGCTCAGATATTTAACTTGTGTGGAAAAAATAAAAAGTGGTATTCTGGTATAGAGCCCAGATTATTTACTTATGTGGTTGTTGGTTGTTGAGGTGCCTTGGTAAAGTTCGGTCTAGACCGGGAGGTGACATACTCATGACAGTTAGTTACCTTGTTACAGAGGTAACCCGGCCTTGTGTTGGCAGAGATCTGGTTAAGATCTCGGGGCATCACTCCAGAGGCATACCCTTTCGGAAAGGAAGTTCCTTAGCCTTGACCATTTGTTGGAAATCCAATCACCAAATATGAGCTCTGTACGGTTTTAGTTGTAGAACCTTCCATTTGACATGGTAGCTATAGTAGGCATACTATAATGGTACATATGCTGGCTAAGGTTTATATTATACTTTCGAAATGTTTTTCGCACAATGCACTAATAATAATATCAAAAGGATTTTCACGTATCAAGCATGTTTGACTATCATTAGGAGAAATCTCCTCCAAGTGTGCGATTGCATTGTTTATGTGCCGGGAGGCCTTATGGTTGTTTCATTTTCCAAAAGAATCAACAGATTTCTTTTCCTTTTCTTTTGTGCAAATAACTGTTTTTTAGATTTCACACTAGTCTCATGACTGATCTAGAGTTTATTGTGTCCTTTCTAAACTCTGGGTCCCTATAAATTTTTCACACAGATGGCCTAGAGTCAGGTTATCAATTGCTCGGGAGTGAAGTCATAAAAATTTGTTGTGGAGATCAGGAGACATGCTGGATGACAAGACGTATCACTTATATTAGTAGTATCTGCTGCGTATGGGTCGCTGCAAAAGTTCAATTTCCATATGGGCAGGTTATTATAACAGCCTTGTGTTGTGTTGATGTTGTATTCTGATAATGTAATGTATAAATTGATATAGTTCTTTTGTTTAAAGATTATTCATTTATCTATTATATATTGTTCCGCTGCGATTGTGAGATTCTGATATTGATTCTATTTCTCCTTCTATCTTCTTCTTCTTTAACCCTAACGATTTGGTTTTTCGGCATCCCATTGTTCGAAATAGTGGACGTATTGATGTCAATTTTCCAGCGTCGAAAAATTCGGGTCGTTACAATGTGGTATCAGAGCAACTGGTTTAGCGATAGCCTTGGCTCTGGTGGGGATTACTCATTAGAGATAGAGTCAGTAGTACTCTAGAATGAGTTTGAGAGTATTAACAAATATGAGCGCATATTTGTTAGTGAATATAAAAATTGTTTTTATATTGTGTTGACTTATCCCTTGAGTGTTTATAGATTCTGGTCGGTGCTGTCTGTCCAACTGTATCGATAGGATTTTCTAAACTCTTAAACAAGATAAACCGACACAGTATTGTTTTAAAAAAGGCTAAATGAAATAATTTTACCTAAATTATTTTTGTATATAAAAGAAATAACTTTCCATAAATTATTATATGGTATATGGTTGCTTGGTTGTTAGGATAATATTAAATTATTATCATTTAAGTGTGAAATTGAATAAGGAATTAAAATCAAAACCAAATGTTAAGAAATAAATTCATATACAAATGGGATATGTAAATGTAAATTGTAAATGTGATTTATAATTTGAAATAGAATTCCAGAGAAATATTTGAAAATGTTTTTGAAAGGATTTGAAATTTTGAGATTTGGGAAATTAAAATCCTTTTTAGTTTTAAAATGATTTTCAAAGGTTTTGGAAAAAATAATGGTGAAATTATTTGGGAAATATTTTTGAATTGGATTTGGAATCTGGTGAAATTTGGAATTTAAAAAAATTTGGAAATTTTTTTTGTAGGGATGAAAGCACTACACTCTTTTCGGTCGCTGGAGAATAATTATGATGATGATCGCGACATCATCGGTGTTCATTTTCGAGTTTCCAAGAGAGAAATTGCTGCCAAATTGTTTTAAATTGGAATTGTTTGCGAAAGTTGAGTTTGATTTTATAAATGCAAAGGATTTTGGATATAGTTGATTTCAAAGGTAATTTTGAAATATCGAGAAATTGTTTAAAACTCTGGAAGTAAACTGGAAATGTTTATGGAATCATAAGAGGTTTGATAACTTATTAAATTTGGAAATTTGCTTACAAAATTTATAGAAGTTTAAAATTTGAATTGAAAATGAATTTAACTTGGATTAATTTGAATAAAAGTAAATTTGAGAAGTAAGTCAAGTAGACTAAATGGATTGGAGTACAATTTATTAAGGTGGAAAATAAATTTGTGAATGAATAAATAAATGTATAGTTGCAAGTAAATGAAATTGAAACTAAATGTTGAAATTCACTTTGAATTTGTAAGTGAATGGAAATAGTCACGTGGACTAAATAAAACAAAGTATTGAAATAAAATTTGTAAGTGAAACTAATTGAAGAAATGACAAATCAAATATTGTTTGAAATGAGTTGAATTCAATATTTATAAAATGAAAGGGAAATTGAATTCAGATAAATTTGAAAATGAAAATTTTGAATAAAAGTATAGATAAAACCAAAGTGGTGAAATGAAATTATATATAAGTTGTATATAGAATATTTGCATTAAACTTAAGAAATAAAGTGTGAAATTCTTAAGCAAAATTGGTGTTGGAGAAAATATTCTCTGTTAAAATTTGAATGAAGCTTTAACAAAAGGAGTGTGAAATGGTAATTGTGAATAAGGGAATGAAAATCAAAGTGAACTAAAGAAAAGAAAATTGGTATGGATAATAATCAATTTGAAATAAATACGTAGGATGTACGTATATTATTTTATTCGCATAACGATTCGATCCAGAATTCAAGCATAGAATTTCGAAATAGTTATATCGATCTGAGATGGGATTTTTCACTGCATTTTTGACGGTGAACCCTAGAGATGGATTTTTGGTTGATTTTGAAAATTCTCTATCATAGTTTATGGCTATACAAGGAGAATGACGGTTTTCGATCAAGAAACCAGATTTGAGTCCGCACTAGAGAGTCGCGTGGACGTACTAGTTCAAAAATGAATTGTGTGATCGAGTGAGCGATCGAATTTAGTATTGCGTACAGATGATATATGGACATCATACGAGCTTGAATAAAATTGATATTGAAACTTTTGTAAAGAAATGTGCAAAATGATTTTTGAATGTTGTAATGGGATATTATTGTTAAGTAGGATATGCAGGTATTATAAAGGAAAAAGGGAATTGGATTTTTGATATTAGAAGATAAATTTGAATTGCTCAACAATAAGGTATGTATTTAAATTACTATATGAAATTTGATGGTTTTTAGGTCAGCCATTTGGCTTTTTGTTTTCTATTTGAAATCTGGAGGCCCGTTGTGGCATTTTGTAGTTGTACCGAGCTAGCCGCGCAAAGGAGACGTGGGAAATTTTTTTCGAAAATTTAGGGAGCTAGAAAAATTTTGAGAAAATTTTGATATTTTAAATTTTGAATTTAAATTTAAATTTAATTGTTGAGAAAATAATATTGTTGGGAAACTATGGAAGAGAGTTTGGAAAGTTAGTAAGAATGATAATGTGTCTTTAATAGAAAGATTGTTTGGGAGAATTTATTGAAAACTGGTTGTTTTGGGAAAATAGTAAACGGGTCGCTGAACATTCTTCTTAAATAGTAATTTCGGGATGAAATTCTTTTAAGGGGAGAAGAATGTGACGACCCAGAATTTTTGACACTTGAAATTGGAATATTTAATTGATTTTAAATATTTAAAAGTTAAATTTTAACTTGAATTTCAAATATCACTATCTATTTGGCAATTAAATTATTAAATTAATTATTGAAAGTTGGGTAAAAATTTGAATCTTCAGTTTTAAGCATTTTAAAAATAATTCGATGGCTTGTAAAATTTATATTGATAATACCGGATATAATTGAACTTTTAAAGGTTGAATTTAAAACTGTTTTGTTCAGTTTCGAATTTATATCGTTTAAAATTGATATTTAAATTTTTGAAGCATTCGGAGTTGTCATGTGATCGTACGGATGTAGACGTGCTGAAATTTAAATTGAAAATTTAATTTAATAACTGGTCCAAAAAGCTATCTTCTCTATATGATCAAAATTGTACTCAGAACCTTTTCCATTGCGTTCGGAATAGGGGTTTAACATTATAAACGCCTAGCATCACGTCTCGATTGGAGATCGAGATTTTGAGTTGCATTTATCGACATGATTTAAATTTGAATTTAAATTTGCTATGTATATTTTATATTTTTTGAATAATGTTCTCTCAATTAACACGTACCATTTTTAACCACGTGTTCGCTCCGATTAAACACACGTCTTCCTCTCCCTTTTAAAAAAAAAGGAATCGAACTAAAAACTATCGTCTTCGTTCGAATTAAAAAAATCAAGCAGCCGATTCAAATAAAAATAAAAAAACGAAGAAGAAAAAATGGCAAAGACCTTCTTCTCAAATTTCCATTTCCCACTTTTCTATTTGAATTAGCCATAAGTATATCCGATCATCCCAAAAAAAAGTAGTAATGAAGAAATTGAATCGAATCGACCAAGTCGATCTAGCGATGGAAGTTATGGGGCGCGTGCGCTCGTGCACGTGCACACGAAGGGAGGCTAAGTCGTTGCATGATGCACTCAAGGGCGGAGGAAGGTCGAGGCCTGTAAGCGTCCGTGTGACGTTCGTGGGAAGCGGCGACTTCGAAGTTGTGAGGCACGCGTGTGGGGTCGCGATTGCTCGACACGTCGACTGGAACGCTGGAATTGAAGTAAAGGGTGAGGTGACATTGGGTAGGTAGCTGATATCGATGGCCGAAGCCGAGATGGCGCGGCTTAAGGTTGCTCGTAGATCATGGTGGGCCAGGCTTGTGTGAGGTATGGGTCGTGTCTTTGATAATAAAAATAGTTATAAAATTTGTTTATAAATAAATATACGATGAAGTTTTTAAATGCAGTTTATATATATGTATGTATATGTATATGTATATAAAAAAAATCAGTAAGGAGGATATGTCAATTCTGTTTCAGTTTAAAGATGTATATAAGTATAGATATATTTACATCTTCATTTAAAAATACGTAGATAAACAGAAAATATATTTTCATTTAAAAGGATATTGATTATAAACAGTTTGAAAATGAAAAATAAAGCAAATATACATATACATATTTTAAACAACTAGTTTAATTCTAAAAATAAATTAGTATGGTGAATAAATTGTTAAGTTAACCTATTTAATTTATCTAGTTACTAAAAATAATTTATTAAAGGAAATTTAGTTTTAAATTTAATCTTTAGTTAAATAAATTTATTGAAAAGGAATTTGTTAAAAATTAAAAAGTACTAGTTAATTGAAATTATCAATGGAAATTTAATTTTTACATTGGTTCGAATATTATTGACATTATATAATTGTTATATAAGGTCTAAAAATCGTAGAGCATCAAGCTGGATTTGAAATGAGTTGCATGCATAGGCAAAGGTGAGATCTTCTCACTCACATCTGGATACAATTATTTTAAATAGTTAAATTTTAAAATATGGGTTGATTGCTTGAATTGATGTGATATTATATATAGTAGTGTGTGTGTGTATTGGAGTGATTGATTTCCTGCATTATATAGCAGATGAGACCTTATGTGCCGCATAATAGAGAATGAGATAATATAACCCCATATACCGCGATATTCCACCTCGAAGTGGAATTGGTATTTTATATTGTGCTTACATCTGTGGATGCAGGGAAACGGTTGGAAGGATCCAACTGGATTCCTCAAATTGTTTGAATTTATTTCATATGTTGTGATGTGATTTATTTATAATCTGTGAATGATTATATTGGTGATTAAAAAATTATTGAAGGCTATGGCTTGGCCGAATATATTTTGGTATTTTAAAATACCAAAAATATAAATAATCGGATTTTGGAAATTAAAGTAGAAAATTTTAAGTAAATTAATTTTAGAAATTGGATAAATTTAAAAGAAGGAATTTAAAAGGGTAAATATTGATTTTTGGAATCCTACTGAATAAATTCCAAGTATGGGGAAAGAATTTTAATAAATGGAAATAAATTGATTTTGAGTAATATTGTTTAAAAGTTGAAGAATTTATTTAAAATTTGGATTTTAAATAGTTTGGGTGAAATGAAGGAATTTATTTTAAAAGGTAGTAAATTTTTGGAAATCAATTTGGAATTTGGTTTGGTGTTTGAAACTAAATTTTTGGGAAATCGATTTGGAGATTGATTTGGCGTTTGAAAGTAAATTTTTGGAAATCAATATGAAAATTGTATATCAGTGGATATTTGGAAATATAAATTCATAAATGGAATTTATATAGAATGGGTGATTTGTTTTAAAAATAAATATTGGTTTATTTTTAAAAGTGTCGCAAGAAAATTTATAAATTTGGGATATAAATTGAAATAAATCGAAAAGATTTATTAATTGATTTAAATGGACCATTTTGAAATAGAAAGTGTATTTTCCCTAAAATGCCGAGTATGTTTTCAAAGTAGCTTTTAAATATAAATTAAAAGTTCTAAAGTTGGTTATTCAAAGAATGTTTTGGAGAAATTATTTTCTTAAATTATTTTTAATTCTTTTAATGTAAATATTTACCAAGTTAACTATAGAAGTGATATTTTTAAAGATTTAACTAGTATTTGATTTAGAAGATGGTTATTTAAACAATTATACTCTATTTAATAGTTTTATTTTTAAAAAAATAGTTTGGGGCTTAAGTTTTACATGAGATACTAGTATGAAACGTCATAACCCATATTTTAAATAAATGTTTTAAAATAGTTTTTATTTTAAGTGTTTTCGAGTATATATTTTTGGATAAGTGATTTAAATTATTTTAAAGTATTCGGACTAGGCAAATTTTTAGTGGAAATAAACAATATTTGAAATTTTATTCCGCGAGAGGAAAGTGATTTGAATTATTTTTCAAATGGTTGAAGTGTGAAAATATATCTTGTGAAGATATTTTGAAATAAATAATTTGGGGAAATTATTTATATTCAATGGTTGTCGTGAATATTGTTTGATAGTTAAATAACTGACTATCAATATTGGCCTTTAAATGGCATTTGAATTTCAATGCGACCGGGGGTCAAATTCCAAATGGTTATCCGAAAACCACATCGAACCTTAGTGATGGATCTTTTGTTTAAAAATCAAAGTGGAAATTTGTTGTGATTTACTTTAAACCGAATGCAACCACTTATTTTGAAAATAAGCGCTCATTATTCGGAGTAGCCGGGAGAGGACATTAAGTCATAAAACCCATTCCGAATAATAATATGACGAAATGGGATTGCATATGAAGACGGTGGTTGAAGACCGAGTATTTATGAAAACGAAAGGATTACCCGTCGAATGTCTCTGCATCGAGTTGCTCCAGTATAGAGATTTATATCAACCTATGTGATGGGGAGTCCGGACGTGATTAGGGAATATCCGGATTTTCAAGGGCTTCTTACCTCAATTAGAGGAAGTGCCTTCGGTTCCATTTAGACGCAGGATGGACTTGTATGGATGTATGTCTCACGTCACACTTTGAGATGTAAAGCTGGTTTCTATCAAATACACTTCTATTGGTGGCGGAGAATTTATTATCTTAGCTTAACACCCTTCTTTGAGATGTACGAGCTCAGTGGTTATGTAGTTGATATTTACTAGTGACATATTCCCAATTTGGTAATGCGACATGCTAAGTGTTGATTATTTGTTGATCAAAGCATGGCTTTTGTGAAAAGCGTAGCTTTATGCACGAGACTTCGTCGAACCTCACACCCCAGAAATGGTTGAAACAGAAAAAGATGCAGCGAGGTTATGGGGGTCGCGCCCCTCAGGGTATGTGCATTTCCTTTCGGATAAAAAGTGGTATCTGGTATGGAGCCCAGATATTTAACTTGTGTGGAAAAAATAAAAAGTGGTGTTCTGGTATGGAGCCCAGATTATTTACTTATGTGGTTGTTGGTTTTTGAGGCGCCTCGGTAAAGGTCGGTCTAGACCGGGGGGTGGCATATTCGTGACACTTAGTTAGCTAGTTACAGAGGTAATCCGGCCTTGTGTTGGTAGAGATCTCAGGGCATCCCTGCAGAGGCGTACCCTTTCGGAAAGGAAGTTCTTTAGCCTTGGCCATTTGTCGGAAATCCAATCACCAAATACGAGCCCTGTATGGTTTTAGTTGTAGAACCTACCATTTAACATGGTAGCTATAGTAGGCATACTATAATGGTACGTATGCTAGCTAAGATATATATTATACTTTCAAAATATTTTCCACACTATGCACTAATAATAATATCAAAAAGATTTTTGCGTATCAAATATGTTTGACTATCATAAGGAGAAATCTCCCTCAAGTGTACGATTGCATTATGTGTATGCCGGGAGGCCTTATGGTAGATTCATTTTCCAAAAGCATCAATGGATTTCTTTTCCTTTTCTTTTGTGCAAATAACTGTTTTTTTAGATCTCACACAAGTCCCATGACTGACTTTGAGTTTATTGTTCCCTTTCTGAACTCTGGGTGCCCAGAAATTTTCCATACGGGCAGCCTAGAGTCAAGTTATCAGTTGTTCGGGAGCAAAGTTAGAAAAGTTTGTTGTGAGATCAGGAGACAAGCTGGATGACGAGACGTATCACTTATATTATGTAGTATCTGCTGCGTACGCGTTGCTAAAAAAATTCAATTTCCATCAAGGCAGGTTATTATAACTGCCTTGTGTTGTGTTGTGTTGATGTTGTACTCTGATAATGTAATGTACAAACTGATATAGTTCTTTAGTTTAAAGATTATTCATTTATCTATTATATATTTTTCCGCTGCAATTGTGAGATTATGATAATGTTTCTGTTTCTTCTTCTATCTTCTTCTTCTTTAACCCTAACGGTTTGGTTTTCCGGCATCCGTTTGTTCGACCTTTAATATAATAGACGTATTTATGTCGATTTTCGAGCATCGAAAAATTCGAGTCATTACATTGAAGTTTCTTATTTGCGTGGATTTCATACTATTGATATCCTTGTTGAAGCTTTGATGATCTCTCATCAGATTTTTGGATTTTCTGTATTTTTAATATTGAATATTTCTTGACGATTTACGAACTTTCTATTGCATTCCCAAGGTTGGATTTTATATAAGAGTTTATTGGTAGCAATTCGTCCCATCAAAATGCAGAGATGGAAAATAAAGTTATAGCAAAGGAACTAGGTAAGACTGCCAAAAGCAGGAAGTTCATCCTTGATGGCCGAGGAAAATATAACTTGAGAACAAAGGGTCAAGTGTATGCAATGGCCTTTATGGGAAATGTAACGACCCGCTATTTTGGACCATTCAAATCGACAATAATACTATACATGTCTGACTTGAATAATTCAAAATACCGAATTGTTGATTTAAATTTGGCAAAAACATATGCAGTAAATAAATCAATAATACGCAACAGAATAAATGAATAGTAGTTCATGAAGCTACTATATAACAAAGTTAGAAATAAAATACATCAGAATATCCCAGGTACAATGAGTCTCCAATGCAACAGATGACTTCTCTTAACGAATCAACTGGAAGTGCTGAAAGCTAAATAGTTGGATCTTCAAGCGAAACTCCAAACTCCAAAGGTGAGTCTCAATGCTGTATCACTCAGTCTGACCCGAGCGTAAAGCAAAACACAAAGCACTCGAGTCAGGATTAACATTCTTATATCAATAAATCCAACTCAACTGAAATATCAACTGAAATAAAATTAACTTAGAGGATGTTTGGGATTACCATCCTCTAAGGATCCCTGGACTATCTTTAGGGTGGAAATATAAACTATGTCACCGTGGTCATTTCAATTTTATTTATTATTCAAAAACAAAATATTATTTCACTTCAAATATATTTGTTTCCAATTTTATCACTTTCACAGTTACGATTCAATCTACTCCAATTAAAAATTCAAATCCAATCAAATCTCAATTTATCAATTTAAAATTCAACTCAATTCCTAAATAACCACTTCAATTTTATCGATCTCAAAATTCAGATTTGTAATCACAACATACCCCTTTATATTTCAATATATTTCAAACTTTAAGTATTCAACGTTTCAAACTAAATTTCATTCAATTCAGTTTTCTAAATAATAATTTCAAATTTTAGTTCAACCTAAATTTTCATTTTTTATTCAATTTAGTTTCTAAATAACAATTCAACTATATTGATTTCAAGTACAGATCTGAATCTCAAAATAAACCATTTAAATTCCAATAAAGTTCAAAGCTTTAATAATTAAATGTTCAATTTAACAGTTTTATAAAGATCTTGATTAACCTCATTATTATTTAGTCTTGAAATGCTCCCTCATTTGATTCAATATCATTTAAGTAATCTTAAATTACATTTTACTCAATATTTTATTTTAATTTATTTAAACGTGAAATATTCATTAAATCACTTAAATCGAAAATCCAGTTATAAAAAAATCATACCTTTAAATTTCCCATTTAATAATTTCAGATCGATTAATTAAAATCCTTATTTAAATACCATTTCCAATAAACCCAAATTTACCTTCCCAACCTTACTTATTCAATTTATTGCAAGAAAATCTATTGAAATATAGATTTACATATATACTTAACCATACTCTACGTACTAAATCCATCTAATTTAAATCAAATATTACTATTAAATTTATATATAAAATTTATCATTTATCTAATGTCTTAAGAATCTATATTGATTAAACCATATATTTCTTTCCAAACCATGGAAATTATTTTCAAAATATCTATATATGGACTAACGGTGTCTGTATATATTTCTTATCATATGGTCAAGTGATATAGATATTTATCATTTCAATCCATACACTAAATATATACGGGTGAATAGCATTTCAACCCGTAATCCCGAATTTAATTTAATGAAAATCGCTAGGGTCTATCATTTCAACCCATAACGAAATTCTCCTATTCTAAAGTCCTTTCGGGTATGTATCATTTCAACCCATAGTGAATTCTAAACTACAGGGAACTTGCAGAGTGATAACAGATAATAATAATATAACAGAATATGATAATAATATAACAATAGGCATATATCAACAGTAATTAAATAAAGTATAAACAATAGGATATCGTGTCATATCCCATAGGTGAACAGTTTATATATAATAGCATGTATAACAGATTTACTAACTTCAGTAGTATATTTCAGTTGTCGTTTCAATTGAAACCAAATTTAATAAATAAAAGAAAGTTAGTCGTGAGTGGTTGCCCACCTTTCGAGGCTAGAGGCTAGAGAAGATAGACAACGCAAAAGGCTACGAATTTCAAAGCAATGCTAGATTGGCACGAATTCAGCAAAGCTGAGAGATAAGAATTTGGTGAAAACGAATTAGAAGCATCTTGATATGACAGAAAATGATGTATATAATTTTATTATTTATTATTAAAATCAATTTAATCATATATCTGAAATTAAAATTTAATTCAACACTTCGAACAAAGTCTCCATATATTTATATCTTTTAAAACCAATTAATGTATACTCATATAGACATTTGCGAACAAAATTTTATATTATATACACACACACACATATATAAAGTTATATAAACTTAAATAGAAAATATTGAAACGCGATTGTATTACAAGTTTCCAACAATATATATTTTCCTTTTTAAAATATTAGGAATACTACAAACCATAATATATAATAACTAACATATAACTTAAAATATAATTAACAAATATATATACACAAACGTACATAAAGTATAAATATATACATATGTACACTCAGTGACCCTATCTAACCCAACAGGTAAGATCCAAACTAATATAACTTATTTTTAAATAAAAAAACTTATAAACACTGTCTATATCATAATTAAACAAAATCAATATATATTACTGTAAATATACAAACAGTATAACATATATTCATTGTCGAACCAGATTTTCTAATTTCTATAATATATAAAAATAGATCATATAACTGTTTATATAAAATCAGTATTTACGTAATTATAATATCAATAAACCCATGCTTTATCTATACAAATCCACTTATATTCTTATACAACATATAACTTTATATATGTGTACCTTATACCCTATAACACTTACATATTTTAAAACAAAACAGAGAATATAGTGTGTAATATATACATATTTTCTTTCATAAACATACAGCAATGTATATATATATATATATAAGCATACAAACTTATGTACAAAGTATATATTATAATATACCATAGGTTTATAAAAAAAATATACTTACACAAAAGAAGGAGTACACGGTCTAAGTGGCTACGGAGGAGAACGAGGGGTGGAAGATCAGGGAGGAGCTGCCGAGTGATGGTTTTGAGAAGCTAACAGAGTGGGAGAAAAAAAAAACAGAGAAGAGAAGTAAAGGCCATAGAGAAATATAAGGGAGGAGCTCAATATTTAAAAGCTGGAATAAGAAACGTAAAATTGAATGAGTGAAATGAATGCAAAAAGTATATAAGTTTGATATTCGAATGACGGTCATAAGAATGGAAATTTGGGTATAGGTGACGGCTGGCTATAATCAAATATTCACGTTTTGATGGATTGCTTTCCTTTTAGCAATAAAGACAGGGAGAGAAAGAATAGATAAAGGCAACAAATCTATCAATCAAAGAAAATAGAAAACTTTGAACTTGAACGCAAATAAATAGATATAGAACGACGTAGGTGCGTTGGCTGCTCTGGGTAAAATGCTTAATAATTTTTATGAACCAAATAGGCATGAACAGACCACGACATGCGATTAACTAATTGATTGTCCGTAACCGTGCAAGAAAGAAATGAGATAATAATTAAAGGTTTTTTTTGATTGCCGAAGGAAAGAAGGAAAGACAGACCAATAGGCTGAGAATCATACCATAATTACCCTGTGAACAGAGGAAAGAAATTTAAAATAAAAATATAGATAAAGGTTGAGTGAATGGACACGGTCACCTGCTTGAATCACGTGAAATAATTAAAGAAAATGAAGTGGCTACAGGAAACGAATGATTTCTTCTTATTTTTGAATTAATGTTTATGTAGCCAATTTTTAAGCAAAAAGGAAACGTATAACAAATAATAAATTGAAATGACCGTTGTTTCAGCAACGTTATTAAAGCAATTTATTATATTGCTTGGGCTGCACGGTGAAGATTTGGAAGAGACGTGTTTCACAATGCAACCGTTTTTAAGAAATAAATATATTACTTTAAAACAGAAGAACTGACCAAAAATGAACGTAAACGTATACAATTTATATGTTTTGATATTCAAAATAATTATAGGATGGCAACAGTCACCCTAGATTTAGTTGAGAAATTAAAGCAACTAATTGTTGATTGGACAACACGTTCCATATTTGAAACGTAAAGGAAAAAGATAAGTATGGAATGGAAGGATACGTTATAGGCAAAATAAACCGTTTGGAAAAAAATAAAAGAAATGATGGCAAATAAAACAGCCGTGCCTTGAATTTTTCAAAATAAATTATTAGAGCAATTGATGGGTTGATTGGACAGTGTGTTTCAAAACTTCAAGGAAATGAGTAATATATTTGAAAATACTAACATAACCTATATATACATACCAACTAGAATTCACACAATAATTAATGGGCCTTATACCCAAACTAAACTTTCCGTGTATATATGTATATTAAGACCAAATTTTTCTTTGAATCAAAAATCCATATTTCCTTTCAACTAAATTTCAAAACCACCATTTGATGTATACACAGAACATAATATTTTTCCTTTTTTCTTCTTTTTATTAACAATAAATCAAACATTATTTAAAAATTCTCCAAAAATTCAATTAAATATGTTAATAAAACCATTTAAAATTTTACGGGTCGTTACACTCTCCTCACTCAAAACTTTTCGTCCCCGAAAAGGAAGGAGGTAGGAGAATCGAAACAACCAGAAAGAAAGATAGATCGAAAGATAATTAACAATTAATTTAAAACTATATAAATTTTATTTGAAATATTTATTTGAAAACTTCATTTGCAATTCAATTTTCTATAATACTATAATATGTTTAAATAATCCTTTATAAATATATGGAAATCTATTTGAAAACAATTATTTACATTATTCTATATTTTTTCAAGAAGCTATTGAAAATATTAAATCCAAAGTTTATGTAACGACCCTAGATTTTTATTTAATTTAAATTAATAATTAAATGATTTTTTGAATAAAAATTTGTAGAATTAATTATAAATGGAAGCGAGTTTCCTCGATTCAAATAGAAAATATGTAAAGTCATATGGATTTGAAAATTTGTATATATGTGAATATATATGTATATATTGGATTTTAAATAAATTCTTAAATAAATGATTTTGAAAAATAAATAATATACTTTGGACACAAGTATAAAAATAAATAAATAAATTGATTTAAAAATTTATAAATGATGATAATTTGAGTTATATAAAATATATGTGTACATAGAGAAATGTAAAACAATAATTTTTAAAGTAAAATTTATGATAAATATTTAAACTAACAATAGAAACACAAAAGAAATAGAAGACAAAAGAAGTAATAAAACATATACCAAATAAAGTCAAATAAGAAATAGAAACAAATGTACGCATACAAACAAATACAAATATAAGCATAAACAAAACAAACTCAATATAATGCAGCCTGTAGATAAGTATGCAAGACAAAAATCTAAGTACAAACAGATAAAACAAAACTAAGAAAATAGGCAGCCAAATTAAACTAGATATAAGCAAACATAGGAACTAGTACTCGTGCATTTAATGCTAACACACTTTAAACCTTTTTCAGCCTCAAATATAAAAGCATCTATGTATAAACAAAAGATGTACAAAGCTTATAAACACCTGTATAAAAGAATAATAATAAAAAAAAGTCTTTAATCAAGAAACGCATGATATCAGCCGAGAAAAGGGAATGCAAGTAATGTAGCCATGCATGTTGTACAAAACAATAATATATATCCTTGTACAATACAAGTATCTCAGCCCATCTTCTCAGTACAAAGTATGTCACCCTGAATAAATAAACAAGTACAAGCAATAGCAACATAGCTCTGTAAAAAAAAACAGCCCATGTCCTTGGTACAAACAACATTGTCACACCCTGTACAAAAACATATCAACCTGTATGCTTGCTTCCTCATATATCATCTTCATTTCAGTTTCGAAAATCATAATCTAAGAAAAATCTGAAGTAAAATCCATTTCAAACCATAAATAAAACCTCAATCTTAAGCAACGCAATGTTCCTATTGGAAAATCAAAGCCTGTGACAAAAGAAAACAAGCTCTGTCATTTTTCTCTGGAAAACACTGTGAGCAAATTTTCCTTAAATCTATTATGTGTCTGATGAATGCATGAATAAACTTTTCTCTGGTACATGTCCACCTGGTTTGCATATACATCTGAGAATATTTGAATGCTCTGAGAATAAGCATAGTTTAAATATTTTGAATGCTCTGTTCCAGGCTTTGATACATATGTATGTTCTGTGTTTTAAAACTCTGAACCCAAGTTTGCTTCAAGAGAAAAAAAATCAATCTCTCTTGATCCATTAACTTTTTGAACTTGGGATTAAGACAAAAGTTGTTTGTTACAGCATATATTCAGTTTTAAAAATGTATACAAGTTAAAATAACTTGTCAATGTCTCTGGGAAACAAAAGAACTGAGCACAACCTCAATTTTGTTAAGATTCAAACCACTTAATTCACAAATTCAGATATGGGAATTGAATTCGCATACCAAAACATGATTTTTAAAGCTTAAATCATAATTTTTAATGTTAGGAGTCAAGAGCGGTTCGCATTTGTTTGAAATTCATTGACTCGGCAATTGCCGGCGATCGGCTAGTTCGTGGAGCTCGAGGTTTGTATGGAGATGGAGGAGTGTACGGTGGTTGCAGTAAAAATGGTGGAGGTGGTTCACAATCACTGTGGCGACGAAGATAGTTCGATTAAGTTTAGAACCCTAGTTTTTATCTGGGTTAAGTTTTGTTTTGGTTCGACTTCCTCGGTGCATCGAGCTGCACGTACGTTTGGGGAATGGAAGCTTTGGGGTTGTCGATGACGTGTCTGAAGCCGCTGGCACTCCGGTGGTTGGAGGTGACGGTGAGGGTGAACTTTGGCAATGGGTTCTGAAGTTTGTTTTAGTTCGTTCATTCGAATTTTTTTTCTCGAGATGGTTCGAGGATCGGTGTTGCGAGGTGACTCAAAGGAAGGTAGTCGACGTGTCGATGGTTGGAGCTAAGTTGGATGCTGGCCAGGTACCGTGTGCATGTGCACCGTGAGACGCGTGCAGGTGGAAGAAAGAATTGGGAAGGAGAAGAAGAAGTGAGTTTGGAGGAAGGTTTGCTCGCTGTTGTTTTGCTCGAGATTAGCCCGGGTAATTTGAATGCCTAACCCGAAGTGGTGAAATGTCTTACTCGAAGCAATATTCTGTTGCCTCGGGTTAGTTTAGTTTGGTTACAGGTTTTTAATAAAAACCTGTCACTGTTTTTTAATTTTTAAAAAAAAATGAAATTTTAATTTAAATTCAAAAGCATAATGTTCTACACCTTAATATTAATTAAGTCATTAATAAAGAAATAAATTATCTTATAGATAATTAAGGTTTAATGATTTATAATCCATCTAATTTTTAAGGTAATTAAATGGTTAAATTAATAAGTTAATTAATTTATGATTTAAAGTAATTAAGTTATTAAGGGACGTTTATTAATTTAGAATTAATTAATCTTGTAATTAATTTAAAGTAAATAAATGGTTGTAACCAATTAAGATGACTAATTGATATTGATTACTTATTTTGGAAATTAATTAAGACGGATTACTTTAAAATAGTAATTAGAGTTGAATTAATAATGTTTAAGTGATTGATAAATTTGTTATTAACTACTTAAGTTAATTTGAATGATTAATTATGAAATTGGTTTAAAGATTTAATTAATTAATATGATTAATTAAGAATAATTTAATTAATTAAAGTGTTAGATGAATAAATTTATATCAAATGATTTGTAAAATAAATCAGGATTGGATAATTAACTTCATAAGTAATTAATTTACTTGGAAATAAATTGTATTGATTAGGATTAAACGATAAATTAATCCTGTTTATAAATGATTATTGAATGCTTGACCTTACTTATGGATGATTATATTGCATTGTATTGTATGAGAAATCTTGAATTGACTGTCTTATTTGATCGGTAACATTTTGTTCTGTGACTGTGTATGATTTATCCATTTATTTACATTGTTATATTATCTGTGAATCTGTGAATTGACGATAAGCGTTATAGTTATACCGCTTATCAAAGATATTGTTGTACTTAAATCTGTGATGATTGAATGATATTGCACTATTGTGTTAAACCCCTGGGCCACACTTATACACACACAAATATGGATTTCACGAGGAAATCGATTAAGTCACAGATTTTAAAATGATTTATAAAATTGAATATTTGAATTCAAATGTTTTGAAAATGGATTGAGATTAAAGTGAAAAGCTTTTGAAATGGAATTTCAAAGATGAAATATAGTTTGGATAACTTGATTGAGTTTTGAAATTTAAATATTTTGATTTAAATTTGAATTCAATATTTGAAATTGAATTCTATGATTTGGAAACTAGGATATAAAGAAAAGTTATTCAACTTATAATAAGTTATATGGGTTTTTAAACCATTTTTGAGGTGTTATTTTGGGAATTTGAATTAACCCAAAAGATTTAACTTGTATAAATAAGATCGAATTTCTTCAAACGAAAACTACTTGTTTTCAAATAATAATAGCTTTCATTTTAAAGAAAGGATCTCCCAATTATGTTGAAAAGGTTTCAAGCTGAAATAGAATTGAAATGTTTTGAAAGCTATGAAATGAATATTTGATTCAAAGGCCGAATGAGTTAATCCAACTTGAATTGAAATTGTTTTTGAAAGGCTATGAATGAATCTTTAGAAATGATTTTGAAATCTATAAGTTGAATCTTTGATTTAAAGATTCAACAAGTTAATCGAATTTTGAAAGCTATGAGTTAAATCTTTGATTTAAAGATTTAACGAGTTAATCCAATTGAAATGGAAATTGTTTTGAAATCCGTAAATGGAATTTTGTGAAATTAATCTTTTGTTAAAAAGATTTGAAATGGTAATTTGTTTAAACCATTTGAAAGAAAAGTTTTGGATTATTAAGTTGTGACTTAATTGAAATTCCTTATCCATATGTTATAAATGTTGCGCTTACTATTCGGGTTAGCCGGGAAAGGACCTTTGGGTCGTATAACCCATTCCGAATATGTGATACGTCGTTATGGATAGCATTTGAAGACCGGTGTTGAAGACCGGGTATTTGCAAGAACGATAGTATAACCTATCGATTGTCTCTGCACTGAGTTGCAACGGTATAGAGACTCCCTAAGTGATGGGAAATCCGATCGGGATTGTGAATATTCGGATTGCAAGGACTTCTTTGTAAGTGCCTTCGGTTCTGTTCGAGCCCGGAACAGACTTGTATGGATTGTATGTCTGACATTACAAATTGAGATGTAAAGTCGATTTCATTCAAATATATTTCTGTTGGTGGCGGAGAATTTATTCTTTTAGCTTAACACCCTTCTCTGAGACGTACGAGCTCAGAGGTTATGTAGTTGAATGTTATCAGCGATATATTCCCAATTTGGTAATGTGACATGCTGAGTGTTGCTGTGAAATGATCATTGTGTTGATTATTTGTGATAGGATCATTTATTTGATCGTCTATCCTGGTGATCATTTCTATGATCATTTGTTGACCCAAAGCATGACTTTTGTATAAAGTATGTTTTTGTGGACGTGACTTCGTCGAGCCTCACACCCCGGAATGGTGAAAACAGGAAAGATGCGGCAAGGTTATGAGGGGTAGCTCCCGTTAGGGTATGTGCATTTCCTTCTGGAAAAGGGTGGTATCATGGTATGGAGCCCAGATACTTACTCATGTTGAAACACTTTATTTATGATTGTGTGAATTGATTACGAGCGCTCGGTTAAAGGTCCCAAAGGACCGGGGGATGACATACTCGTGTAGTAGTTACCTAGTGATAAAGGTAACCCGGCCTTGTGTTGGCAGAGAGCTGGTTAAGTTCTCGGGACGTCCATCCAGAGGCGTTCTCATGTGGCAATGGGAAGTTCCTTGGCCTGACCATTTGTTGGAAATCCAAAGAAACAATATGATCCTTGTACGGTTTTAGTTGTATAACATGCTATGGAATGTGGCGGTAACCTGCTATTGAACATAGTAGCTATAGTAGGCATAAGTGCGGAATGTCTATGCTGGCTAAGATTTATATCTTTATTTTCGAAATGAATTTTTCCTACACTATGCACTAGTAATAATATCAAATGTTCTTTTAAATGCGTATCAAGCATCTTTGACTATCATAAGGAGAAATCTCCTCCGATTCTGCGTTTGCATTGTGTGTGTGTGCGGGAGGCCTTATGGTAGTCTCATTTTTAAAAAGCATTGCGAATTGACTTTGAAAATCTTTTGTTGAATGTTTTAAAAGATAAACTGTTTTTGTTGCTCACACCAGTCCCACGACTGATCCAGAGTTTATTGTTTCTTTCCTAAACTCTGGGTGCTCATTATTTTCTACAAGAGCAGTCTAGAGTTTGGGTTTTTCAGATAGTCAGGTTTAGTAGATTATCTAGAGTTAGTTCAGAATTTGGATCACACCAGTCTTGCTTGTCTTGGTGCATCGTTATTGGGAGTTCGAGCTATTGCTGGATTGATTCTTGGAAATGGAGTTGCAGTTCTCGGAGTTCTCTTTTGAAGACTATCTAAGAGCTATATTGTTCCGCTGCTAGATGTCATCTATTTTCTTTTCCGCTGCTATTTTATTGTATCATATCTCTGATGTATATTGATATCTATTGGATCATCTGTTGTATCAGATATTGTATCAAAGCTATATATCAATGTATTATTCTTTTATTCCGCTGTGTTATTTACTTAATGTTGTTATGAGCTCCGGCGAATCGGATTTGAACGGTCGAATCTATGGCATTCGAATACGATTCAAAGTATGGATGTCGATTTTTGAGCGGACAAAATTCGAAACGTTACATTTTATTAAAAAATATTATTTATCTCAAGATACTTCCACCATTATAGATAAATTAATAATCATTCTCTTTAAATATGTTATAATTAATTAATAACTTCTGAAACACTAAAAAATTTCTATTATACCATGTAGTATATAAATAAACAATATTTAAAAAGGATATATCCAACAATGAAAGAAGGTATATTCGGAAAACAGAATCAAGGTGAATAACTAAAGCTGAGTAGATAGGGTAGATTCAAAAGAATAGTATCGGGCACGAATAGTTAATTTCAAACCAAAAGATACTTTATAATAAAATACCTTTATAATAAAATACTTTAATATCAAAACAAATTTTCGTTTCGAAAATACTTTCACAACTCGATGTTTTAACAAGTTTATCCTCGTTCTTGCAGACTCTGGCCATGCGTTGATCAGGCGCAAAGCTAGAATTCTTCAAGTACTTAGCAGACCTGTTTCAACACCCAGTGAAAATACTTGAAAAACCTTTAAAAAAAGATATGGAAAGTACAATACAAACAAAATAATCAAACCAAAACCTTTGTCCAACCATGGTTCACAGATATACAATGGTTATGCCTGGATCCCCCAGGAAACAATCCGTATCCGTAAGCTTTCTCAGCCCTGCGAGTTATGCCATGATGACTAATAGGGTGCAGGATACACAATGGTTACGCCTGGGTCCCCCAGGAAACAATCTGTACCCCTAGGCCGTTTCAGCCAGGCGGTTTTGCTACTAATGCGATCTACACAGATTGCAGGATACACAATGGTTACGCCTGGATCCCACAGGAAACAATCCGTACCCCTAGGCCAGACTCAGCCAGGCAGTTGCGCTATGCAGTCGCGAGAGAAAAAAAACCATGGGTTACGCCACGATGGGAACACTCGAGTATCACATCCGAAAAACCAAAAATCAAAGAGAATAATATCGATAGAATGAATCCACAATGTGTCCACAAAGCGGATATCAAGAAGAAGGCACTTTCCATATCTTTACTTCGAAAATATATATTATATAGTACCTTTTCAAATCACTTTCAAATATCATAGATATATAAAGTCCATTATATATAGGATTTCATTCTCAAATCGAATACTTTCCAAATCAATAGTATATCAAATCACACTTATATAGACTTCGATTATATAAAAAAAATTCAAAAAAATTCAATCTAAATTCCATATTAGTATAATTCAAAATAGTCATATTCATTTACTTAAAAAAAGGTTTCAAACTTAAACATACAAAACTAAACTTATATGCTTAATCAAATATTTTATCCCCTTCGAAATTTCTTAGCTTTGAAAATTTAAACTCGATTTGGAAGTGTTCGAACATTCAAAATAGTTAGGGAAATCAAATTTCCAATTCAAGAGTTGAAAATCAACAATAAATCAATAAATCAATTTTAATAGATAGGATTATACCAAATCAAATCCGAAACTCGAGGATTGAATACCGGTCTCACTTTAAATTGTTTCAAATGTATACATATATCTTTTGAAAATATCAAATTACTTCGAAATTTGAAATCAGAAACGGTTTTACAAAATCACTCGCATAGCGAAGCTATTAAAGTGGCCTCTCCCCCATTTTGAAACTCGAAAATCAATGTCGATGATGCGTGCACTCATCACGGAAATTATTTTTCAGCGACATAAGTGAGTTCTGGACTTCTATTTTCTTGAAAATTTCTTTGAAGTTTCTTCAAAATTATTGGGATTCATTTGAACTCATTTGAAACATTTCTTATTCGGAAAATAGTTTTAAATCGTATTATTTTTATATATTTTCCAAAATCTTAAAACCAATTTCAAAATACCGGAATTCAATTCTCGAATTTCAAATTTTACCCTTCAGTTATAAATAATTTTTATTTAAATCAGTTTCTTATAAATTTCCAAAATTTCAAATCCTTTCAAAACTTTTATATATAGAATAACATTTCACTTTTATATATAGAATAAAATCGTAGTTATCCAAATAATAATTTCGATATATAAAATAATTTCAAACGTAACCCAATTTTCAAAGGATGATTCAAGAATGGATTTCAAACCAACGATAGAGATTTAAAATAGAGGAACTCCAATCAATAGAATCCTGATTCGAACATAGACTCGATCAAAGATGAGATAATTAAATTACAAAATAGAAGATGGATATACTTCTATAAATCGTGGCGACCTTAATCGGGTCAACCGTGACTTCAGGAATATAATCGATGCGGAATTCCAAACAAATCGAGATTCGATTGCCAGAGATAGAATTCGCCATATCAAGATATAGCAGCATCATAAATCGAGGATACAGAAATCTTCGGTGAATCAATGCCAATTGTAAAGGAGTTTTCACCCCCTTTACAAAACATTCAGTGGAATTATGGGATACTTCAGAATCAAACGAATATAAATAGAAAGAGACAAGGATGAATTTCGGAACCAAGGGACATTCCAAAATTCAAGGAAATCGAGTCAAAAACGGAAGAGATTCAACTCGAACGAAAGAGATTCTGTAAATAAATTTACCATATATGCTAAGTTTTGCCTTGAGCCAAAGCTCTGATACCAACTGTAATGACTTGATATTTTCAACCATTCACATCCGCACATATCGGACTTGAATTGCTCAAAGTGTCTTAAGATAAATTAGTAAATTTATAAACTATGGATTTAATGTTGTCAAATAACTTCCTTGAAAATATAACCAATGATGTGAATAACTGCTTCTAAATAGTTTTCATATATATTTAAAAAGGTGTTATTTAAAACTTATAAAAGGTATCTATAAAGAAGCAAGAAATTTTACAAATGGGTTTGAATTTTTTTTAAGTATTAAAGAAAACCATATCTGTTTTTAAAGGTTTTTCAAGTATTTTCACTGATGTTGAAACAGGTCTGCCAAGTACTTGAAGAATTCTAGCTTTGCGCCTGATCAACGCATGGCCAGAGTCTGCAAGAACGAGAATAAACTTGTTAAAACATCGAGTTATAAAAGTATTTTCAAAATGAAAATTTGTTTTGATATAAAATTATTTTATTATAAAGGTATATTATTATAAAAGTATTTCTAACAAGAAAATTCTGTATTAATCTTTGAAATTGAAATTCTTTTGGTTTGAAATTAACTATTCATGCCCGATATTATTCTTTTGAATCTACCTTATCTGCTCAGCTTTAGTTATTCACCTTAATTCTGTTTTTCGAATCTACCTTCTTTCCTTGTTGGATATATCCTTTTTAATTATTGTTTATTTATATACTACATGGTATAATAGAAAAATTTTAGTGTTTCAGAAGTTATTAATTAATTATAACATATTTAAAGAGAATGATTATTAATTTATCTATAATGTTGGAAGTATCTTCAGATAAATAAAAAAAATTATAAATTTTGGATTTAATATTTTCAATAGCTTCTTTGAAAAAATATAGAATAATGTAAATAATTGTTTTCAAATAGATTTCCATATATTTATAAAGAGTTATTTAAACATATTATAGTATTATAGAAAATTGAATTGCAAATGAAGTTTTCAAATAAATATTTCAAATAAAATTTATATAGTTTTAAATTAATTGTTAATCCTTATCTTTCGATCTATGTTTCTTTCTGGTTGTTTCTATTCTCCTACCTCCTTCCTTTTCGGGGACGAAAAGTTTTGAGTGGGGCAGAGTGCAACGATCAGTAAAAATTTTAATGGTTTTATTAACATATTTAATTGAATTTTTGGAGAATTTTTAAATAATGTTTGATTTATTGTTAATAAAAAGAAGAAAAAAAGGAAAAAAATCATGTTCTGTTTATACATCAAATGGTGGTTTTGAAATATAGTTGAAAGCAAGTATGGATTTTTGATTCAAAGAAACATTTGGTCTTAATATACATATATACACGGAAAGTTTAGTTTGGGTAAAGGGTCCATTAATTATTTTATGAATTCTAGTAGGTATGCATATATAGGTTATGTTAGTATTTTCAAATATATTACTCATTTCCTTGAAGTTTTGAAACACACTGTCCAATCAACCCATCAATTGCTCTAATAATTTATTTTGAAAAATTCAAGGCACGGCTGTTTTATTTGCCATCATTTCTTTTATTTTTTTCCAAACGGTTCATTTTTCCTATAACGTATCCTTCCATTCCATACTTATCTTTTTCCTTTACGTTTCAAATATGGAACGTGTTGTCCAATCAACAATTAGTTGCTTTAATTTCTCAACTAAATCTAGGGTGACTGTTGCCATCCTATAATTATTTTGAATATCAAAACATATAAATTGTATACGTTTACGTTCATTTTTGGTCAGTTCTTCTGTTTTAAAGTAATATATTTATTTCTTAAAAACGGTTGCATTGTGAAACACGTCTCTTCCAAATCTTCACCGTGCAGCCCAAGCAATATAATAAATTGCTTTAATAACGTTGCTGAAACAACGGTCATTTCAATTTATTATTTGTATACGTTTCCTTTTTGCTTAAAAATTGGCTAAGTAAACATTAATTCAAAAATAGGAAGAAATCATTCGTTTCCTGTAGCCACTTCATTTGCTTTAATTATTTCACGTGATTCAAGCAGGTGACCGTGTCCATTCATTCAACCTTTATCTATATTTTTGTTTTAAATTTCTTTCCTCTGTTCACTAGGGTAATTATGGTATGATTCTCAGCCTATTGGTCTGCCTTTCCTTCTTTCCTTCGACAGTAAAAAAAATACCGTTAATTATTATCTCATTTCTTGCTTGCACGGTTACAGACAATCAATTAGTTAATTGCATGTTGTAGTCTGTTCATGCCTATTTGGTTCATAAAAATTATTAAGCATTTTACCCAGAGCAGCTAACGCACCTACATCGTTCTATATCTATTTAATTGCGTTCAAGTTCAAACTTTTCCATTTTCTTTGATTGATAAATTTGTTGCCTTTATCTATTCTTTCTCTCCCTGTCTTTATTACTTAAAGGAAAGCAATCCATCAAAACGTGAATATTTGATTATAGCCAGCTGTTACCTATATTTAAATTTCCATTTTTATGACCGTCATTCGAATATCAAACTTATATACTTTTTGCATTCATTTCGCTCATTCAATTTTACGTTTCTTATTCCAGCTTTTAAATATTGAGCTCCTTCCTTATATTTCTCTGTGGTCTCTTCTCTATTTCTTCTTTTTTTTCTCCCCCTCTGTTAGCTTCTCAAAACCATCACTCCGCAGCTCCTCCCTGATCTTCCACCCCTCGTGCTCCTCCGTAGCCACTTAGACCATGTACTCCTTTTTTGCGTAAGTATATATTTTTTTATAAACCTATGGTATATTATAATATATACTGTGTACGTTGGTTTATATGCTTATATATATACACACACACACACACCTTTTTGTATGTTTATGAAAGAAAATATGTATATATTACACACTATATTCTCTGTTTTGTTTTAAAATATATAAGTGTTATAGGGTATTAGGTACACATATATAAAGTTATAAGTTGTATAAGAATATAAGTGGATTTGTACAGATAAAGCATGGGTTTATTGATATTATAATTACGTAAATACTGATTTTATATAAACAGTTATATGATCTATTTTTATATATTATAGAAATTGGAAAATCTGGTTCGATAATGAATATATGTTATACTGTTTATATATTTACAGTAATATATATTGATTTTTTTTAAGTATGATATAGACAGTGTTTATAAGTTTTTTTTTAAAAAATAAGTTATATTAGTTTGGATTTTACCTGTTGGGTTAGATAGGGTCACTGAGTATACATATGTATATATTTATAACTTATGTACATTTGTGTGTGTATATATATATATATATTTGTTAATTATATTTTAAGTTATATGTTAGTTATTATATATTATGGTTTGTAGTATTCCTAATATTTTAAAACGGAAAATATATATTGTTGGAAACTTGTAATACAATCGCGTTTGTATATTTTCTATTTAAGTTTATATAACTTTATATATATGTGTGTATATATAATATAAAATTTTGTCCGTAAATGTCTATATGAGTATAAATTAATTGGTTTTAAAAGATATAAATATATGGAGACTTTGTTCGAAGTGTTGAATTAAATTTTAATTTGAGATATATGATTAAATTGATTTTAATAATAAATAATAAAATTATATACATCATTTTCTATCATATCAAGATGGTACTAATTCGTTTTCACCAAATTCTTATCTCCCAGCTTTGTTGAATTCGTGCCAATCTAGCGTTGCTTTGAAATTCGTAGCTTATTGTGTTGTCTATCTTCTCTAGCCTCTAGCCTCGAAAGGTGAGCAATCACTCACGACTAACATTCTTTTATTTATTAAATTTGGTTTCAATTGAAACAACAATTGAAATATACTGCTGAAGTTAGTAAATCTGTTATATATGCTATTATCTGTAAACTGTGCACCTATGGGATATGACACCATATCCTATTGTTTATACTTTATTTAATTACTGTTGATATATGCCTGTTATTATATTATTATCATATCCTGTTATATTATATTATCCGTTATCACTCTGCAAGTTCCCTGTAGTTTAGAATTCACTATGGGTTGAAATGATACATACCCGAACGAACTTTAGAATAGGAGAATTTCGTTATGCGTTGAAATGATAGACCCAAGCGATTTTCATTAAATTGAATTTGGGATTACGGGTTGAAATGCTATCCACCCGTATATATTTATTGTACGGATTGAAATGATAAATATCCATATCACTTGACCATATGATAAGAAATATATACAGACACCGTTGGTCCATATATAAATATTTTGAAAATAATTTCTATGGTTTTGGAAAGAAATATATGGTTTAATAAATATAGATTCTTAAGACATTGGATAAATGATAAATTTTATATATAAATTCAGTAGTAATATTTGATTTAAATTAGATGGATTTAATACGTAGAATATGGTTAAGTATATATGTAAATCTATATTTCAATAAATTTTCTTGTAATAAATTGAATAAGTAAGGTTGGGAAGGTAAATTTGGGTTTATTGAAATGGTATTTAAATAAGGATTTTAATTAATCGATTTGAAATTATTAAATGGGAAATTTAAAGGTATGCTTTTTTTTATAACTAGATTTTTGATTTAAGTGATTTAATGAATATTTCACGTTTAAATAAATTAAAATAAAATATTGAGTAAAATGTAATTTAAGAATACTTAAATGATATTGAATCAAATAAGGGAGCATTACAAGACTAAATAATAATGAGGTTAATCGAGATCTTTATGAAACTGTTAAATTGAACATTTAATTATTAAAGCTTTGAACTATATTGGAATTTAAATGGTTTATTTTGAGATTCAGATCTGTACTTGAAATCAGTATAGTTGAATTGTTATTTAGAAACTAAATTGAATAAAAAATGAAAATTTAGGTTGAACTAAAGTTTGAAATTATTATTTAGAAAACTGAATTGAATAAAATTTAGTTTGAAACGTTGAATACTTAAAGTTTGAAATATATTGAAATATAAAGGGGTATGTTGTGATTACAAATCCGAATTTTGAGATCGATGCAATTGAAGTGGTTATTTAGGAATTGAGTTGAATTTTAAATTAATAAATTGAGATTTGACTAGATTTGAATTTTTAATTGGAGTAGATTTGAATCGTAACTGTGAAAGTGATAAAATTGGAAACAAATATATTTGAAGTGAAATGATATTTTGTTTTGAATAATAAATAAAATTGAAACGACCACAGTGACATAGTGTATATTTCTACCCTATAGGTAGTTCCAGGTATCCTTAGAGGATGGTTATCCCAAACATCCTCTAAGTTAATTTTATTTCAGTTGATATTTCACTTGAGTTGGATTTATTGATATAAGAATGTTAATCCTGACTCGAGTGTTTTGTGTTTTGCTTTACGCTCGGGTCAGACTGAGTGATACAGCATTGAGACTCACCTTTGGAGTTTGGAGCTTTGCTTGGAGATCCAACTATCACTTAGCTTTCAGCACTTCAAGTTGATTCGTTAAGAGAAGTCATCTGTTGCATTGGAGACTTCAATGTATCTGGGATATTCTGATGTATTTTATTTCTAACTTTGTTATATAGTAGCTTCATGAACTACTATTCATTTATTCCGCTGCGTATTATTGTACTACTCTGTATCTGTGATTCTATGATTGATTTATTTACTGCATATGTTTTTGCCAAATTTAAATCAACAATTCGATATTTTGAATTATTCAAGTCAGACATGTATAGTATTATTGTCGATTTGAATGGTCCAAAATAGCGGGTCGTTACAGGGAAGGTCTCTTTACTTAAACTGACAACAGCAGACCATGTGATATCGTTTCATATATCTATAATAGTCATATAATTGCTTGAATGCTCTGTCTAATAAAATAACTAGATATTGTCTGGAATTATAAGGATGCTCATCATGGTTTTGCTTAGAGGTTAAGACCTTTATAGAAATCATTGTTTGTTTTGTAGGAAACAAAAAAGGAGATTCTTTGGAATTTTTTTCCTAAAGAACAAAAGCTGCTTTCATACTAGTGTGTCTAATGTTATCCATAGAATATGCTCAAGAATAAAAATATGAAAGAAGGATCAAGAGAGCATTGATAAAGATTAGAAAGCACCAAGTTGGTCACGTTAAGCATAGCTTCCGAAAGGAGATGAGAGCACATCAGCAATACCTTTCGATAAGGTCAAAAGGATGTTTTGATAGCATCAACAAGGAGCTTTCGACAAGGTCTGAGGCTTCCCTGCGAAGTCCATATGCAATGTGCCTCCTCCAATACCCCAAACCACTGAAGAAGTTTGGTTTTGTCTCATTATATACACATCGAAAGAGTCCTCCACCGAATCAGCCCTTTTGAAAGCATACATAACTTTTTGAAACGGTTAGAGCTATTCTCATCCATAAAGGAAGAACTAGACATCGTTACCATGAAAGCATAAGGTTTTGAGTTAGTCAAGATAGAAGGTCTTCAGGGAACCAATCTTCAACAAAGCCTTGTTAGGTGTTTCAACTCACTCAAAGCCAAAAAGAAGGCACGTTTCGACGATGTCGAAGACTAGGGTCCAAGATATCTAATTCGGTAAATCAGCATTCAAGTCAAAAAGCACAATAGACCTTTCGACAAGGTCGAAAGGCTATCAAGAAACCCCTTTCGATGAGGTCGAAAGGAAACAATGTAAAAGAGAGAGGTTAACCTCAAGCGGCAACAGAAGGTGGCTAAAACCCTTTCGACTAGGTCGAAAGGTATGGCTCAGTGGACATTTGCAGAAGCAAAGGGGGTTGACCTTTCGACCATCTCGATAGCTTGGGGTCGAAAGATCTAAACCCGCACCTATAAATACGACCCCAATGGTCAGTTAAAGGGGATCTACTTTCTTCTACTTCTCACTTGCATTTTTCTTAAACTGAAAACCCTAATTCTCAAATCAAAATAGGGATTTGATCAATTTGACCAATTGAGTTCAATAAAGAAAGATTGGAGTAATCTTGTTTATTTATTAGTTAGATTTCCTGATTTTCTATTGATCTATCAACCTACAGCCTACTTAATCGAAAGATCCCCCTTTCAACTCAGCCGAAACTGAGTTTTCTTATTTCCTGGAAGCCTAAACTAAGATCTACTTAATGGCCAGTGTTACCTCTTTCGACAGAGTCGATGCCTTCCCAACTCAGCAATTTCTAGGGTTTATAAGGTCCCTTAGTTCCCTTGTTTGTGTTAAAAGGTGGTTTTGACAAAGTTCACAATTAATCCATTTGAAAGGATTATCCGGAGGAGATTCTACCTGTTCCACTGTGTCAAAAGATCCCAAAGTAAAGCCTTTAATCATTTTTACCCATCTAAAAAGCTTAAGAAAACTTCTCTTATTCGAAAGGACGTTCCAATAGAATTGCTTCAATTTCAACTTCAAAGTTGGAGTGTTGACAAGTTTGCTTGTTAACATTAGCTTTAAAACACTTTGTCAATGACTTTACAAACTTTGAAACATCATTATGAAAAGGATGTAACAATTTAAAACATCCTTATGTGTTTGATTAATAAACTTTAAAACTGTGTTAACTAGTCAATTAATTTACTTCAATAACCTTTAATTAAAAAGGGTAAATCTCCTTTAAAACATCATTAATTCAATTAATTAATATTTTAATTAGTTAAATTAATTAAATAATAATTAAATATCATTATCTGAAAGTGTTTAATTAATTTAAACTTTAGGAATATATTTATTTAAGGTTAAACAGATTTATTAACCTTTAAAAGTCATTAATTAAAAGGGTTAATTAGTCGTAAAATAACATTAAATAATAAATTAATTAATCTTAATCCATCATTATCCTAAGATTAATTAGCCTTAGACATCATTAAATAATATGATTAATTAATTCCAAAAAAAATCATTAACCAAGTTATTAGTTAATTTTAAACACATCCTTAATAAGTTAATTAGTTAACTTTAATCCTTATTAATTAGATAATAATTAAATTAAATAATCATTATTTAAATAATTAATGATTTTTGAAAGCATCATTAATCAGAAACTTGTTTAAATTGTAAAATAATTCCAAGTACAATAATGAAACCAAATGGTTTTGATAAAAGTTGATTTTCCGAAAGTGCTGATATCGACTATCGCTATACGGGCAATTCGGAATTCGAGCATATGACATTTGCAATGCAACCACACATAACATAACAAAGGTATGATCATAAATACATGATGATTTACAATAACATAACATATATCAGGCATTTAATAACAAGGGCATTGGTTTTAATACTCAGTTTCCATATAACCGATGATTTGCTTACTAATTTTCATATGCGACTATCTTTTCAAGCAACAAACCAAACCATCAACCAAACCATTATTAAAATTATATAATAAGCAATAATTAGCTACAAATATGGGCATGAATATGTTTAAACTTTATGGTTCATAGGTGGAAGCTTTACTCACCGAAAACACTTCTAACTTAACCAAATCGCTACGACAAGTTGCCAAACTCACGAGCTATCGTCGCGATACCTTAGGTTTGATTTTTGGGCCCGTAAAAGGTTGAGTTAGGTTTGGCCTTGGCTATATTTAGGCTTGGCCTTGGGGTCTTACGGTGGAAATGGCCTTGGTTTTGTTATAGGAGTGTTTATATGTGTATATATGGAGTTTAAATTGATGTTTGGTAGTGTATTCACTAGTTTTTAATTTTGGAATCTCTTTTGAAAGCCATGGAAGTGTTCACGAATATGAAGAGATAATAAATGAAGATGTAAACGATGTGTAAAGTTGAAAAGGTGTGGAGATGGCGGGTATTTATAGGCAAAGAAGTGGAATATTGAATTAATTAACTTAAACATTTAACTATTATAAATGTTACCATGTTGCATGCTTGCCATACCTCTCCACCCCACCAAGTACACATGCTACCCTTTCCCTTAGGTCCACCTACATTATGCTTTAGTCCTATGCTTTGCATTTTAGTTTATGGTTAGGTTTTTTTATTAATTCCCAAAGGTAACTTAATATATTTTGTGCATTTTATGCAAATCAAGGTTTATATTTAAACTAAGCTTGGTTATTAACTCTCAGACATTGATTAAATTACCACATGACATATTTGCATGTGTGTGCATGTGTATATAAGTGATACAAAATGTGCATAATGTTTTTGACGACTTTTCAATGATGAAAAGTCGAATTTTCGGTAAATATTTTTCGGTCACATTTTTTATTTTTATTTGAGCTATTTTCTTTGATAAACATAATCGAAAATGATTTTATTGTCATTTATTAATATTTAAAACATGTTTATTTGGTTATTAAAAACCGTTATTTAAATATTTAAAAATTATTTAAATATTCAAATACAAAACGATTAATTTACGGATCATTACACGATCTGCCCCCTTGGGAGAATTTCATCCTCGAAATTAATACACAAAAGATAATCCAAAAGGTATATTTTATACCAAAAAATTTATATAATAATGCAAAGCAACTGTTTCATACATAATGCATTCAAACACAAATAACTATCCTGACATTACATTAGGGTAAGTTTCTCTAATATGATCCTCAGTCTCCCAAGTACAATCGTGAGGATTCACAAGCTTAACCACCTTGTTTTCCAATCTCTTTTCATCCCAATATACAATATGAATTGGATGTCGGACTACCATCAAATTTGGTTCTATCTCTAAGTCCTCCTAAACGGACGTCTAAACAATCAACGACGGATTATGAACATGCATTCTTAGATGAGATACATGAAAAACATTATGGACTTCTGACAATATTTCAGGCAATTCTACTCTGTAGGCCGACAACCCAATCCTCCCAAGGATTCTAAATGGTCCAATTAATCTAGGTGCTAGATTTCTGGCCCTTTTGAATCTTACAACTCCTTTAATCGGGAAATTTTCACAAATACCAGAACCCCAACAGCAAGCTCTAAGTCCCTAATCCTTTGACCGACATAACTTTTCTATCGATCCTGGGGTTCTTTCATCCTTTCCTTGGTCATAGCCACTTTCTTTGATGCTTCTTGAATTATCTCCGGTCTAAGAATTAATCAATCTCTAGTCTCAACCAAACATGAAAGTGATTTACATGGCCGCCCATACAAAGCCTTATAGGGTGCCATACCAATGCTAGCTTGGTAACCATTGTTATAAGAGAACTCTACCAAATGTAGATGATCTTCCAAGAACCTCCAAAATCCAAGATACATGCTCTCAAGAGATCCTCCAAAATCTGGTTCATCCTTTTAGTTTTTCCGTTTGTCTACAGATGTTAGGCCGTGCTCAAATCCAACTCTATTCCAAATGCGACTTGTAATGCTCCCCCAAATCGACTGGTGAAGATGGGATCTCGATCACTAACTGTACTTACTAGAATTCCATGTGGTCACACGATCTCCCTTAAATAAATCCCTACCAAAGAAACTGCAGTTTTGGTAGACTTCACCAGGATAAATTGGGAACTCTTTGTTCATCGATCCACAATTGCCTACATGCTTTCATTACCTCTTCTTATTCTGGGAAACCCATCGATAAATTCCATGGTACTTCCACTTCCAATTTGGTATCTCTACTGGTTGGAGTAGCCTAAGAGTCTTCTGCTGGTCACTCTTGACCGATTGGCAATTTGCACACCGCTCATGAAGACCGGAATGTCTCTCTTCGTCCCTTTCCACCAAAAGGTCTTATTCATGTTTGGAAAAATTTCAATTACTCGTTAATGGATAGATAACTTTGTCCAATGGCACTCTCTCAGCACACCTTGTCTAGTTCCATTAATCAGGCACACAAATCCGTCCATTCATTCTTAAAATGCCTTAACAGCCAATTTGAAAACTAGAAATAATTCCATCCTCAACTTCTTTCTTAAGCCAAGCTATATTAGGGTCTTCTTCTTGGAAATACGCAGTTCTCCCCAGTAGCACTAGCTTAACTTCCAAATTGGCAATCATCACCACATTCCTACTTAACACACCTGCAATGGCGTCTGCTTTCCCTAAGGTATAAAGAATCTTTGGGTCATAAGATGCAAGAAATTTCAGCCATCTTTGCTGCCTTAAGTTCAAAACCTTTAGGGTAAAAAGATACTTTAATGAATTTTGATCCATAAATAACTCAAACTTAGCATCCAAAAGATAGTACCTCCACATTTTCAATGCAAAGACAACTGCCAAAAGTTCATGATCGTGTGTAGAGTACTTCTTCTTATAAGATTTCAACCGTTGCCTCGTATACGCCATTACTGTACCATTTTGAATCCAGACTGCTCCCAATCCAATTCTTCAAGAATCCACGTAAACTTTTAATCCTTCACTTCCATCTAGAGTAGTCGAAACGGAAGCACTTATCAATTTCTCCTTAATTGAATGCTTGATTACACTTGGGTGTCCAAACAAACTGTAACGACCCAACTTCCACACTCCAGAAAGTTGCATCATTAAGAAGAAAGAAAGGGATAGAAAAGAGAAAAGAAAAGAAAGAAAGAACAGACAACATCAGAATCTCACAGCAGAATCGAATAATTTATAATATATCACATAAAACTTTACATAGTATCATATACATCAGAGTTAAACAGCTAATACAACACAAACTAGACAGTTATAAACATCTGTCTAACAATTACAATCCAAGTATATCAGAGAAACAGACTCAACTCAAACACAGCGGAAATACTAAATATATCTACACGCTGAAGCCTCTCGCTCCATTATCTCCTCCAGAACTCGTCAAAGCAATCCTGAAACACTTGACTACTCATACGTAATATGAGTACCCAAGAGTTTAATAAAACAGAAAATAAACACTCAGGTCAGTCAGGGGTCTGGTGTGAGTAAACGGGGATAAAAGTTGCATAACTTTAGAAAATCCTTTGAAAACAAAAGGTATCACGTAAGACTTCCCACACATAAACATGGAAAAGTTTTTACCTTACGCTAACCAAAACATTTGATAGGAAATCCAGTGATATTATAATAGTGTCTAGGGTTTTCAAGTAAGTAAGAAATAGCCGAAATTGTTACATCTATTAAATTCCAGCTACTAGCCACAAAAGTGGGTAATACAATCAAAACCGTAGGGTCACGTAGGGTAAATGGGTTTCCATCAATGGCAGGGCTACTGGGGTACCGCCCGTCACAATACGTGGCCTAGATCAACGTACCGAGGATTCCTCCCAATCCCGTGCAACACAAAGCCGGACCCATTCCTTACTGAATAGTTCCGAACAAGACAACCCCGTAGTTGGCGCGCGATTCCAACTGCCCACACAGCCGAATAAAAAGGGACCTCTAAACAGGGGAAAATATTGCTCTCAAGTGGGTGCTACCCACGAAGCCTTGCTGCACCTCCCATGTTTTAGCCATTCCCGGTTGATGAGGCTTGAGGTTACGATTACCTTTATAGGACATATCAAATCTTAGAATGCTCATCGTCCACCCGATGATGTTCTGAAAGCATTCAATCCATACAAGTTCATTCCGGGTTCGAACGAATCCGAAGGCATTATCTCGTTACACTCGTATTGGAATCACCCTCAGAGTTAGCGACAATAACCCTTGCACTCTAAATCACCATCTCGAACCTATAAGAACTATTCCGTCAACTCATTACGGAATCACCCATAGAGTTATACTGACGTATAGCCCTTAAACCTCGAGTCTTCACTTGCTCCACTTGGATTAACGACCTAACGTTTAATTGGAATCGATGTGGTTTTCGGATATCCAAATATGGAAACCCAATCCCGGTCTCACCGAAACCAAACGCCATCTTAATGTCCAAGTTGTACTTAAGGGTTTAAATAATTAACTCATTTCATTGTTACCTAATTCACATAGATAGATAAACTACATCTCACAATAGATAATCACATTCATATCATAAACAGATAATCTGTATCATCCATAAACAGATAATCATCACAACCAAATAATCCATCACAAACCACCATACATAAACCAAGCATTCATATCATACAGATACGACTCATCTCATTTCTGAGATCACAACCATTCAATCAATAACATCCATAAGCAATGATTTAATCACCAATTATAATTAATTTAAAATGAATTAAATTAATTACAACCATCTCTAATTAATTTAAAAATAAATTAAATTAATTAACACATTTAAATCCTGCTTAACATCCATTAATTAATTAACCCAGTTAATTAATCATTCACTAAGTATTTAACTTGATTAAACAACTCTAATTAATCATTTACTAATTACAATAAGTAATTAGCCCTTAATTAATTTTATAAATTAATTAACCTTAATCATAAGTAATTAACATTTAATTACTTTATTTATTAATTAATTATAATTAATTATATTATTTAATAACTTAATTAATTAATTATTTAATCGAACAATCCTTAATTACATCATTAATTTTAATAATTAATGATCTTTAATATTTAAATAAATTACTTAATTAAAATTAATTACATTTAGTAATTAATCTAATTATTAATCACCTTGATTAATATCCAATTAAGTAATTAACTATCTTTAATTACTTATTTATAAATTAATTAATCATTATTTAATTTCTTAATTAATTACAAAAGTAATTATCTAAATTACTAATTACATTCCAGTAATTTATCACTCATTACTTCACAAAGTAATCCTGCTCCATTAATTACATTAAGTAATTACATTCTTAAAATCATCAAATGATTTATTTAAATTAATTAAACTAAATTAATTAACTTAAATAAATCACATATCAAAATTAATTACAATAAGTAATTAATTCCTTAATTACTATAACAATTAATTATACTTAACCAATTACAATTAATTAGCTTCAATTAATCAATCAAGTTAATTACCAAAATTAATTACATTTATTAATTACTAAATTATCCTTAAATAATTATTCTTATTAATTAACACATTTTCAATAATTACATACTTAAGGAAATTTGAATTAGGTTAATTATTAATGAGTCATTTCTAATTAATATTAATCTAAATCATTATTTAAAAGTCAAATAATTAAGTAAAATCCTTAATTATTTTAAATATTTTTCAAAATAATTTAGATTACTTATCAAGTGACTCATTTAAATTCAAAATGTATTAAAACAATACATTTCTAAAAATTAAATTCAAATTCCAATTTTTTTAAAGATTCAAATGTTTAATTATTTAAACATTAATTCCATAAATAATTATAAACCTTAAAATAAAAATGAATGTTAAACAACATTCATTACTTAAATATAAAAGAAAGATTTAAACTAAATTACTTGATAAATTAAACTTTGAAAATAAATTGATTATTTTCAACTCTCAAATTTAAATCAAACACTTCATATTTTACTTCAAATACTTTCAAATACTAAAGGAACTAAATTCTTTCAAGTTTAAACTTATTTGAAATGAAATTTCATTTTCAAATTCACTTTTAAACATTTGAATATGTTCATTCATTTTAAATTTAAAAACTGTTTTGAAATTTAAAACCGGGCTTCAAAGAAACCTGGAATCAGTTTTAAATTGATTTCAAACTGAGTTTAAAACTTGCTTAAAACATTCAAATCTGTTCAAAAATTTAAAACATACAAAACTTGTTTGAGTCAAAAATCTGGGTTTAAAAGAATAAACCTGAAAACTATCTTAGACTTGATTTTAAACTGAAATTAAATCTTGTTTAAATTTAAGATTTTCATTTTTTTTATAACTTTGATTTTAAACTACACTTGAATTCAGTTTCAAATCATACTTGAATCAAGTTGCAAAATGAATTTATTCAAAACTGCAAAACTACATATTCTAAAACCTGCAACTATCTTTAATATTGATTTAAAACCAAATTCAAAACTTGTTTAAATTTAAATTATTTCATTTTTAAAAACTTTGAATTTCAAACTCTATTTGAATTCAGTTTTAACTTGCATTTAAATCAAATTACAACTTAAAATATGAATTCTTTCAAAATTCTTAAAATCTGCAAACTCTCTGTTTAAAACCTGTAGCCAACTACCCGAGCAACCTATGATTTTACTTCGAGTTCCTAAGTTAGTTGCTTCGAGTCAAAAGCAAAAGCACCCGAGTTCTACTTCGAGAAAATAGACCCTGCACACAAACAATAGTACACCTGAGTTCAACCTGGAATATCACCGCAAACCTAAACACCAAACCTGTCATCATCTTGCAATCACATCACCGATCACCAGACCACTTACAACTCCGGCTAATGACTCATCTACAACCCCTCTGCAACATCCCAAATTCCCCTCCTGCTCGATGCAACAGAGAGAAGGTGCAGACCCTCAAAACTTCAACACTACATCCCTTAAAACAGTGGTTTTGAAAACCTGAAACACCCAATTCATTTCACCACCTCCACTGTCATAAACTACTGACAATTTTTCCCTACATACTTACATCAAAACTCCACTACAGTAGGCACCTTAACCTCCAAATACACTAGCCTACAGTCAATTTCAAATGATAAAGCTTTTCCCATAAAGAATATCCTAATTTACAACCAACACTATATGCAGTTTTTCAAGAAATCAAAAACATGTGAACATATCCAATCCTATACACACAGAACATTCATGAACAAACAATCACCACATCATTTTATTTCTTTCACTTCATATGCTCAGATGTCACAAATTTTGTGCATGTGAGTTTACTCATTTCATTTTAAAACAAAACAGAACAGTTTTGTTTAAAACAGTTTTGATTTCTGTAATTAAAGGAAATCATAAGTTCTTTAATTTATGTTTGATTTTGATTTCTAAAGAAAACTGTTTTTTAAAAGGTAAGAAGCTTACTCACATTTAATTGAAGCAGAGAATACCCAGATACAAACTCATATGCACACATTTACATTCAAACTCAAGCAAACATTATATGCTTCATGCAACAGATAATTTAAAACTCTTTTTAAATTGTGAAGTCACTCACTAGACAAAATGGGAACAGAGCAGTTTATATATATATTTTTAATGACAGTTTTGCTTTGAACTTGAGTTCTAATACTTGCATGTGCATCTAAAAGAAAACTATTTTTAAAATTAAAAGTTTACTCACATTTAAATTGAAGATGCAGAAAGTAATTCCAGAGAAGCAGATTCCATTTTCCAGAGATACAATCTGAAGATGAAGTTGCTTTTATCTTTATGATGCATGCATGCAGACCCATACTTAATGCTCAGATTTCATATTGAAATTGCAACCCAGTTTGAAGTTGAAAAAAATAGCATGCAGATCCAATTTCAATTGCACAGATTTGCAGTTGAACTTCAGTTTTGATGATGAAACTTGCAGAATATAGATGCAGATTTGAAGAAATTTATTGTAGATTTGATTGAAGTTTGTTTATGAAGAAATTGATTTGCAGATTTGTAGTTGAATGTAGATTTTAATTTGCATTTGTTTTGAAGTTTTGATTTACTGAAATATGATTCTCAGATTTTCAAATGAGAAAAAAAAATGTGTTTTAATCCAAATTCATTTGCTATATTTCTCCTATCAATAATTTTAAACAATGAGATTTAAAACAAATGCCACTTGTACTTATTATGCTAATTGTTTTACAAGTGTCTCTTCTATTAGTTAAATGATTAACACATATGCATGTTAATATTTAAAAGCCATTTCTAAATTTATAAATGTATTTGAATTTGTCTTAAACCATTTCTAATTTATTTTAGCAAGTTACAAATGATTTATTAACATTAGCTTTTAAATAACTACATATAAGTTTCTTTATAAAACTAGACACTTATATTTAAATGTTTGTTTAATTATTTTTTTAAAATAATATTCTTTATGAAACTAAGTTTTAAAAGGAAAAGATTTTTAAAAGAAGTCGAAATGTTGAATTAGATTTTGTTTGAGAGTTTTCAAACAAATGTTATACTTAAACAAGAATGAACTAAGTCTTATTTCAAAAGAAAAACAATTTTAAAATAAAACAAAACAAATTTTTATTATAAAATAAATTCAAACTATATTTATTCTTATAAACAAAATAAATACTTACTTACATTTCTATAAAAATATAAGATAGATTTTTAAAACAAACTTTTGAAAAGTCTACAAATTATACAATTATAAAATAATTAGAAAATATTCTTTATTAAATATAAATTAAAAGTTAAACCAAATCCTCTATTTACAATGTATAAACATTTGTACATTATAAATAAAATATTTTTAAAACAGTTTAGAAAGATAAATTTATTACTTAAATATTTTAACTTTGAAAAGAATATCATTAAACAAACTAAATAATTAAAATTTTCAAAAGAAAATTCTAGCTTGAATTAAATTATTAAATCAATATTACACATTTTAAAATAATTATTAATGAAATTATTAAATAATTATTGCCTAAATTTCCAGGACATCACATTCCTCCCCCCTTAAAAGAATTTCGTCCCCGAAATTTAAAAGCAAAGGTAATTTAATAATCCCATACAGATTTTAAATTTAAAAAGAGAAAACATATACTATCAACCAAAATACTAGCAACCATAGCAACCAATTCAATCAAACAATTCTAATTATCCAGACAAAATTCTAGATAAGATTCCCTAGAGTTTCCCAGGTACAAATACCGGGACACTCGCCCTACAGAATCCAAACTAGCCACACCACTCTGATCTAGAGCTCCTATATATCTAGATCTACAAATCTAAACAGAATACAAGACTACAGATAAGTCTTGATCAACTCCTAAATCTCACAGAACTACTGATTCTAAAAGCAGAGATAAAACATACACGTACTCCCTCAGAGATACGTGAAAACAAAACAAATTCCCGCCATCCGAACTGGAAATTCAATCCTGTAGACCAAACAATTAAATCTCAAGAGAAAACAGAAAGATCAAATACTCATATCTACACATCTCTCCTATCGATCCTGGGCTGCCTTCAACTTCTAGGTCAATCAAAATCCACCACACAACTCAATTACACAAACATCAGAAGACTCCAAACATACTACTCTATTCTGAAATAGAACAGTTGCACAAACATCCAAGCTTCCAGATCCAAAATAAATTTCCTGTAGAAATCCTCTGATCCAAGACACAGCTCAAATTCCCAAAGAATCGGGTGCTTCTATTTTGGAATAACTGCCACCATACTTCCACTGCGCAATTCTGATTCGAGAATGCTATTGATGAACACAAGTATAAACTTGATCAACTTACCCCGGAATATTGTTCATCAAATTCCATAAAATCTCAGTGACCTATCCGATTCGGTCACAAATACTCAGCAAAAATTCAACCAAAAAACTGGATCCAATAAATCCTATTAACTTAAACAGATCACATTCTCAAAGAATCTCCTACAATGCTGAACCACCGGTAAAACTCCAAAAATCAAATTGAGACAGAACTCAAACTCTCGATGGAGATGCAATTCTCAACTCCTTCGAAGATATTCAGAAAATACAACTTCAAAAACTCAAACATTCACTAAAGATGTTTCAATCCAAACAAAGATCACTCCGAGAACTTCCGAACCATCGCAAGTCACTTTTGCGATTCCACTCAGTTCAGATTCCAAGAAATCATTCTCACTTCAACGATCAGAACGGCTAAAGCCTTCAAAAGAAGAAACTAGTGGTCCACCTCTTAACCACTAACATCACACCCAACTGAGCTCCAGAAGAAATGGACAAGCTCCACCACCTGCCCAGACTACTGACAGAAGAATCACAGAGATTTCTGAACCATCGAAGAACAGGCCACTCATTGCTGCTACTGCGGCCAAAACTTCCTTATCCAAAAGCTCATCGAACCTCACAGCTACACCAGCCTCTTCACAATAGAGCCTTCCAGATAGATAGATATCTCTTAGGAAACTCGCTCCTAAACCAAGCTCAAACTCTGCCAAACTGAGTTTTCAAACTCAAATATAGACAGAACCCCTTCCTAAGGTTGCCAAAATACCATTTCTGGCTTCAACACTCTTAACTAATCCAAACTCAAGAAAAACCACTCACACTAGTGCAACCAAGCTTACAATCCAAAAATAAACTCCGAATCTTGGAAAGATTTCCTTCAGAGATTGGTGAAATCCTTCACACCAAACTGCCAAGCTACTCAAGATGCTCAATACTGCCCTAGCAGATCACATCCAACCTCAAACATTCGAACTCCAACCATTGGTAGTTGTGTTACACGCACCACTACCCTATCTACCTTTATTACTTATTGGAAAACCTGAACAGGTAACCCAACAAATAGGCAGAAATATATATATATATATATATATATATATATATATATATATATATATATTCAAAATTACAAATACGCTCTCTCAAGATAGACACCACTCTCCAGAGCCTAGGTATTCACTCAACCTAAATGCTCTGATACCACATTGTAATGACCCAACTTCCACACTCCAGAAAGTTGCATCGTTAAGAAGAAAGAAAGGGATAGAAAAGAGAAAAGAAAGGAAAGAAAGAACAGACAACATCAGAATCTCACAGCGGAATCGAATAATTTATAATATATCACATAAAACTTTACATAGTATCATATACATCAGAGTTAAACAACTAATACAACACAAACTAGACAATTATAAACATCTGTCTAACAATTACAATCCAAGTATATCAGAGAAACAGACTCAACTCAAACACAGCGGAACCACTAAATATATCTACATGCTGAAGCCTCCCGCTCCATTATCTCCTCCAGAACTCGTCAAAACAATCCTGAAACACTTGACTACTCATACGTAATATGAGTACCCAAGAGTTTAATAAAACAGAAAATAAACACTCAGGTCAGTCGGGGGTCTGGTGTGAGTAAACGGGGATAAAAGTTGCTTAACTTTAGAAAATCCTTTGAAAACAAAAGGTATCACGTAAGACTTCCCACACATAAACATGGAAAAGTTTTTACCTTATGCTAACCAAAACATTTGATAGGAAATCCAGTGATATTATAATAGTGTCTAGGGTTTTCAAGTAAATAAGAAATAGCCGAAATTGTTATATCTATTAAATTCCAGCTACTAGCCACAAAAGTGGGTAATACAATCAAAACCGCAGGGTCTCGTAGGGTAAATGGGTTTCCATCAATGGCAGGGCTACTGGGGTACCGCCCGTCATAGTACGTGGCCTAGATCAACGTACCGAGGATTACTCCCAATCCCCTGCAACACAAAGCCGGACCCATTCCTTACTGAATAGTTCCGAACAAGACAACCCCGTAGTTGGCGCGCGATTCCAACTGCCCACACAGCCGAATAAAAAGGGACCTCTAGATAGGGGAAAATCTTGCTCTCAAGTGGGTGCTACCCACGAAGCCTTGCTGCACCTCCCCTGTTTTAGCCATTCCCGGTTGATGAGGCTTTAGGTTACGATTACCTTTATAGGACATATCAAATCTTAGAATGCTCATCGTCCACCTGACGATTTTCTAAAAGCATTCAATCCATACAAGTTCGTTCCGGGTTCGAACGAATCCGAAGGCATTATCTCGTTACACTCGTATTGGAATCACCCTCAGAGTTAACGACAATAACCCTTGCACTCTAAATCACCATCTCGAACCTATAAGCACTATTCCGTCAACTCATTACGGAATCACCCATAGAGTTATACTGACGTATAGCCCTTACACCTGGAGTCTTCACTTGCTTCACTTGGATTAACGACCTAACGTTTAATTGGAATCGATGTGGTTTTCGGATATCCAAATATGGAAACCCGATCCCGGTCTCACCGAAACCAAACGCCATCTTAATGTCCATGTTTTACTTAAGGGTTTAAATAATTAACTCATTTCATTGTTATCTAATTCACACAGATAGATAAACTACATCTCACAATAGATAATCACATTCATATCATAAACAGATAATCTGTATCATCCATAAACAGATAATCATCACAACCAAATAATCCATCACAAACCACCATACATAAACCAAGCATTCATATCATATAGATACGACTCATCTCATTTCTGAGATCACAACCATTCAATCAATAACATCCATAAGCAATGATTTAATCATCAATTATAATTAATTTAAAATGAATTAAATTAATTACAACCATCTCTAATTAATTTAAAAATAAATTAAATTAATTAACACATTTAAATCCTGCTTAACATCCATTAATTAATTAACCCAGTTAATTAATCATTCACTAAGTATTTAACTTGATTAAACAACTCTGATTAATCATTTACTAATTACAATAAGTAATTAGTCCTTAATTAATTTTATAAATTAATTAACCTTAATCATAAGTAATTAACATTTAATTACTTTATTTATTAATTAATTATAATTAATTATATTATTTAATAACTTAATTAATTAGTTATTTAATCAAACAATCCTTAATTACATCATTAATTTTAATAATTAATGATCTTTAATATCTATATAAATTACTTAATTAAAATTAATTACATTTAGTAATTAATCTAATTATTAATCACCTTGATTAATATCCAATTAAGTAATTAACTATCTTTAATTACTTATTTATAAATTAATTAATCATTATTTAATTTCTTAATTAATTACAAAAGTAATTATCTAAATTACTAATTACATTCCAGTAATTTATCACTCATTACTTCACAAAGTAATCCTGCTCCATTAATTACATTAAGTAATTACATTCTTAAAATCATCAAATGATTTATTTAAATTAATTAAACTAAATTAATTAATTTAAATAAATCACATATCAAAATTAATTACAATAAGTAATTAATTCCTTAATTACTATAACAATTAATTATACTTAACCAATTACAATTAATTTGCTTCAATTAATCAATCAAGTTAATTACCAAAATTAATTACATTTATTAATTACTAAATTATCCTTAAATAATTATTCTTATTAATTAACACATTTTCAATAATTACATACTTAAGGAAATTTGAATTAGATTAATTATTAATGAGTCATTTCTAATTAATATTAATCTAAATCATTATTTAAAAGTCAAATAATTAAGTAAAATCCTTAATTATTTTAAATATTTTTCAAAATAATTTAGATTACTTATCAAGTGACTCATTTAAACAGGAAATTTTCCTTAAGGACAATTTTTAGGGCTTTTTTTAGATTTAGGATAGCCCGCTAATTATTTTCTCATAAGGACACACGCACGTATTTTCCTTCCAGCCAGTATTCTTCTTCTTCGTTTCGATCAAATTTTTCTGTCGCGGTCCAATTTACTCTCGCAATCAAAATATCGATCAACCTTATTTGGTCATTTCAATTTCATTCTTCTGAAAATTATAGTTCATCTATTATATTTTTCTCACGCGCGTTTGTCGACCTCATTCTTTTCATATTTCTACCGTGATCTTTTTTCCTTCAAAGTTTTGATATAAAGTTGTTTGGGTTGTAAATAAAGTTGTGATAGAGTTGAAAAGTATCATATTTTATGTTCAGTTTTTGGGTTTCATTTTTATTTTTTTCTTATTATCATTTCTTTTATTATCAGTAACTAGGTATCAGTTTTGTATACGGTAGGTATCAGTTTTGTGAAATTGAATAATAATGTTCTACATTGAACATATTTTTACTAACGTTTATTTTTTATTTATTTTTGGCTGTGGGGATAAGAGTCTTCTTTGTCTGTTTGTGTTGAATTATAACTCTTGTAGCAGTCGATTGTCTATTGATTGCTTTTTATATGTTTTGAAGAATGAGATATAAGCTTGTTATGATTGGAAAAGTATTATTGATTGGGTTGTATATAAGCTTGTGATAGAGTGGAAAAGTATCATATCTTAGGATCAGTTTTATGGTATCATTTTTATTTTTCTTAGTATAATTTTTTTTGATTATCAGTAACTAGGTATCAGTTTTGTATACCTTAGGTATCAGTTTTATGAAATGGAAAAACTAATGTTTTAAACTGAACATGTTTTTACTAATGTTTTTTATTTGGCAGTGGTGATAATGTGGCGCAGGTGGACCATCAGCTAAGTCTAAAGGAGGATTTTTATATTTTCAGAACAAGCATTACAGATGTGGCGAGTGCAAAACAGCTTGGTCATAATAAATGGAATTGTCAAGCTTAGAAGAGGATATGATTTGATTTTTGATTTTGAATTTGTTCAGATTAATAAATGGATGTGTGACTTGTTTTGGTGGTTTATTGTAATTGAACCTTTTGTTATTACTTTGTATTCAATATATCATGGAATTTGTTATAAATGCAATTTGTTGTTAATTTGTGTTCAGTTTATTGTAAGTGGATGTATTCAGTTTTAGTATCAGTTAAATGTTTTTACAGTATTAGTTCTACTGTGTGTTTTTACAAGTAAGAACAGCTTTGTTTTAAGAACATAACATCATTACTTCATAAGTATCAAATTGCAACAGAACATCATTACTTCACAAGTACAAATTTCAACAGAATTACATTACTTTACAACTATCAAATTTAATTGTGAAACATCAAATTTAATGGTACAAGCATATAATATGCTTTGAATTAAAATATTTAATATTTTTACTAGCACACTTAGTATCGATTTGTATATGAATTTTTTCGTTTGTAGCTATTACTTTAAGACATATTTGCTAAATATTTTGTTTTATTTTTTATTATGTAGTTATTTATCTTTTTTGTTTTCGTAGGTGTCAGTTTTGGTTCTGTAGGTATCAGTTTCTTTTACGTAGGTATCAGTTTTGTTTTTGTAGGTATCAGTTTCTCTTATGTGGGTATCAGTTTTGTTTCTATAGGTATCATTTTCTTTTATGTAGTATCAATTTTCTTCCTGTAGTAACTTTTTATTTTTGAACTAACTGTTTTTGAAATTGAGAGATAATATTTTTCAATATTTTGTTATGAATTTTTTTTTTCAAGTATGTTGCTCCACCTTTCTGCATATACAACAAATTGCTTCTCTGACTTCACTGTCCAAAAACCAAACTCATCTGTCATGGCCAGACTCCAAACCATCTTCCTCGACTAACACAATCATCGTCAACAACTTGCGACCTCAACCTCGACCAAACCGCGACCTAATCAAAATTTTCTCCTCACCGCCTCCTGCAAAACACCAACCACAACCGCGACATCAAACACAGACTCAAAAAAATTGAAAATTGTAATTTTGGTTTTGTGAAAGTGATTTTGGTTTTGGAGAGACTGTGGAAATTGATTTTGCTTCTGAGCAATTGAACGAGAAATCGATTTGTTTTGATTTAATTTTATTTTTAAAAGAAAGTTGGTCGATTTCTGAGTGAAAGCGAGAAAGAGGAGACGGGCATAATTCTTTGTCTTTGTTTTAATTTGTATCTGGGCTTGGGCTTTGTCCTTACGGTAAAAGTTTTTTGCGCGTGTTCTTCTGAGCAATTATTTACTTTAATTTGTCCTTTAAAATTATTTCCCCCTCATTTAAATTCAAAATGTATTAAAACAATACATTTCTAAAAATTAAATTCAAATTCCAATTTTTTTAAAGATTCAAATGTTTAATTATTTAAACATTAATTCCATAAATAATTATAAACCTTAAAATAAAAATGAATGTTAAACAACATTCATTACTTAAATATAAAAGAAAGATTTAAACTAAATTACTTGATAAATTAAACTTTGAAAATAAATTGATTATTTTAAACTCTCAAATTTAAATCAAACACTTCATATTTTACTTCAAATACTTTCAAATACTAAAGGAACTAAATTCTTTCAAGTTTAAACTTATTTGAAATGAAATTTCATTTTCAAATTCACTTTTAAACATTTGAATATGTTCATTCATTTTAAATTTAAAAACTGTTTTGAAATTTAAAACTGGGCTTCAAAGAAACCTGGAATCAGTTTTAAATTGATTTCAAACTGAGTTTAAAACTTGCTTAAAACATTCAAATCTGTTCAAAAATTTAAAACATACAAAACTTGTTTGAATCAAAAATCTGGGTTTAAAAGAATAAACCTGAAAACCGTCTTAGACTTGATTTTAAATTGAAATTAAATCTTTTTTAATTTAAGATTTTCATTTTTTTTTAAAACTTCGATTTTAAACTACACTTGAATTCAGTTTCAACTCATACTTGAATCAAGTTGCAAAATGAATTTATTCAAAACTGCAAAACTACAGATTCGAAAACCTGCAACTATCTTTAATATTGATTTAAAACCAAATTTAAAACTTGTTTATATTTAAATTATTTCATTTTTAAAAACTTTGAATTTCAAACTCTATTTGAATTCAGTTTTAACTTGCATTTAAATCAAATTACAACTTAAAATATGAATTCATTCAAAATTCTTAAAATCTGCAAACTCTTTATTTAAAACCTGTAGCCAACTACCCGAGCAACCTATGATTTTACTTCGAGTTCCTAAGTTAGTTGTTTCGAGTCAAAAGCAAAAGCACCCGAGTTCTACTTCGAGAAAATAAACCCTGCACACAAACAATAGTACACCTGAGTTCAACCTGGAATATCACAGCAAACCTAAACACCAAACCTGTCATCATCTTGCAATCACATCACCGATCACCAGACCACTTACAACTCCGGCTAATGACTCATCTACAACCCCTCTGCAACATCCCAAATTCCCCTCCTGCTCGATGCAACAGAGAGAAGGTGCAGACCCTCAAAACTTCAACACTACATCCCTTAAAACAGTGGTTTTGAAAACCTGAAACACCCAATTCATATCACCACCTCCACTGTCATAAACTACTGACAATTTTTCCCTACATACTTACATCAAAACTCCACTACAGTAGGCACCTTAACCTCCAAATACACTAGCCTACAGACAATTTCAAATGATAAAGCTTTTCCCATAAAGAATATCCTAATTTACAACCAACACTATATGCAGTTTTTCAAGAAATCAAAAACATGTGAACATATCCAATCCTATACACACAGAACATTCATGAACAAACAATCACCACATCATTTTATTTCTTTCACTTCATATGCTCAGATGTCACAAATTTTGTGCATGTGAGTTTACTCATTTCATTTTAAAACAAAACAGAACAGTTTTGTTTAAAACAGTTTTGATTTCTGTAATTAAAGGAAATCATAAGTTCTTTAATTTATGTTTGATTTTGATTTCTAAAGAAAACTGTTTTTTAAAAGGTAAGAAGCTTATCACATTTAATTGAAGCAGAGAATACCCAGATACAAACTCATATGCACACATTTACATTCAAACTCAAGCAAGAATTATATGCTTCATGCAACAGATAATTTAAAACTCTTTTTAAATTGTGAAGTCACTCACTAAACAAAATGGGAACAGAGCAGTTTATATATATATTTTTAATGACAGTTTTGCTTTGAACTTGAGTTCTAATACTTGCATGTGCATCTAAAAGAAAACTGTTTTTAAAATTAAAAGTTTACTCACATTTAAATTGAAGATGCAGAAAGTAATTCCAGAGAAGCAGATTCCATTTTCCAGAGATACAATCTGAAGATGAAGTTGCTTTTATCTTTATGATGCATGCATGTAGACCCATACTTAATGCTCAGATTTCATATTGAAATTGCAACCCAGTTTGAAGTTGAAAAAAATAGCATGCAGATCCAATTTCAATTGCACAGATTTGCAGTTGAACTTCAGTTTTGATGATGAAACTTGCAGAATATAGATGCTGATTTGAAGAAATTTATTGTAGATTTGATTGAAGTTTGTTTATGAAGAAATTGTTTTGCAGATTTGTAGTTGAATGTAGATTTTAATTTGCATTTGTTTTGAAGTTTTGATTTACTGAAATATGATTCTTAGATTTTCAAATGAGAAAAAAAATGTGTTTTAATCCAAATGCATTTGCTATATTTCTCCTATCAATAATTTTAAACAATGAGATTTAAAACAAATGCCACTTTTACTTATTATGCTAATTGTTTTACAAGTGTCTCTTCTATCAGTTAAATGATTAACACATATGCATGTTAATATTTAAAAGCCATTTCTAAATTTATAAATGTATTTGAATTTGTCTTAAACCATTTCTAATTTATTTTAGCAAGTTACAAATGATTTATTAACATTAGCTTTTAAATAAATACATATAAGTTTCTTTATAAAACTAGACACTTATATTTAAATGTTTGTTTAATTATTATTTTAAACAATATTCTTTTTGAAACTAAGTTTTAAAAGGAAAAGATTTTTAAAAGAAGAAGAAATGTTGAATTAGATTTTATTTGAGAGTTTTCAAACAAATGTTATACATAAACAAGAATGAACTAAGTCTTATTTCAAAAGAAAAACAATTTTAAAATAAAACAAAAAAAATTTTTATTATAAAATAAATTTAAACTATATTCATTCTTATAAACAAAATAAATACTTACTTACATTTCTATAAAAATATAAGATAGATTTTTAAAACAAACTTTTGAAAACTCTACAAATTATACAATTATAAAATAATTAAAAAATATTCATTATTAAATATAAATTAAAATTTAAACCAAATCCTCTATTTACAATGTATAAACATTTATACATTATAAATAAAATATTTTTAAAACAGTTTAGAAAGATAAATTTATTACTTAAATATTTTTAACTTTGAAAAGAATATCATTAAACAAACTAAATAATTAAAATTTTCAAAAGAAAATTCCAGCTTGAATTAAATTATTAAATCAATATTACACATTTTAAAATAATTATTAATGAAATTATTAAATAATTATTGCCTAAATTTCCGGGACATCACACAAACTTAGCCTCTTTCTTTGTCAACTTTGTTAGATGAAAAGTAATCTTCGCGAAATCTTTAATGAACCTTCTATAGAAACTTACCAATCCCAAGAAACTCCTTACCTCCATCGCACTTTCAGTTTTCTTCCAGTCTTGGACCGCAACTGCTTTAGCCGGGTCCGTTGATATGCCTTCTTCTGAAACTACATGCCTTAGAAACCTAACTTCAGATTTCTAGAAATGGCACTTAGAAAACTTAGCCTATAAAACATGACATCTTAAAGTACCAAGAACAACATGAAGATTGTGCTTATGCTTTTGCTCCATTTTAGAATAAACGAGGATGTCATCAATAAAGACTAGAGAAAACTTGTTAAGAAAGTCCCGAAACACTTGTTCGTCGATGGCAATTATATTGAGTTAAAAATCCATCAAACGAATTTATAATAAAATTAACCGCAAGCGCATGGCGTATAATTTTTAGTATGTGGCAAGTATGGATCGATCCATAGGGAATTATTGATTTTAAATCTCTATTCAATCAAATTAACCAAAATCGAGAGATTTTTAAGCTAAAAATATAGAAAAGTGACTAAAAGAAAGCGATAAAAATATGAGAGTAAAAAGACAATTTAGAGATAAATCCACTATCTAGATCACATAAATCAACAAAACATGAAATTATGATCTCTCTTTTTTGGTCATTAGTTACTTTAATTGATGTGCTTATCATAAGTATGGCCTATATGTGCTATTAATTAGCTCAACATAAGCCAATAAACTATAATACACCCCTTAAACCACTCACAAACTCATATGAAAAATAACAACAAAGTTGAAAATAAAATCTATTTCAAGTATGGCCTATTAACTATGAGTTAAAAATATAGACCATCAAATTTTGATTTCAACATTCACTTCATTACTATCATCATATGTAGATGAAGATGTAATTATTGTTTGTGATTGTTTAAGCATAGCTTATTTGGTGTCAACAATGTAGACTATCAAATTCAAAGCAAAAACAACAAATTAAACCACTTCAAACATTGTCATTAAGCACAAAAGGAGAGAATAATTATCAAAATGTTCAAACTACATAATTGAGAGATTCATTACCGCAAAATTGAAGGGGTTCAGCCTCTCATATTTGTTATCAAATCAACAAATATAGCTTCCAACATGTAACAAAAAGAAGAGGAAAAAGAGAGCTAAATGAATGAAGAGCTATTCAATTTGCATAATATAAAATCTATACAACTAACATGAAAGGAAATAAACAAGAGAAGAGCACGTATTAAATTGCATAAAAAAGAAATTACATGAAATAAGAAATGGCTAAGTAGCCATGAAAAGAAAGAGAGTTCACATTTTATTTTTGATCCTAAACTAAACTAAGAGAAGAGAACCTAAAGGAAGAGTAAAGAAGAGAGAATGGTTACAAAAAACATAAGGGGAATTTATACAAGTTTAAAACTCTAATCCGCTTTTTTGGGAACTACCAAAACTACCCTCCTATGAAGTATGGTGGTTGTTAGCGCCAAAATTGGTCACTAACACCCAAATCCAGATGAAAGCACCAAATCCCAATCACAGCTCACAGATAGGATGTATGTAGAGAGTAATAATATGAAGAACAATCAAAATTAAAATGAAAGCGGTAAAGAACAACAGATTTTATAGTGGTTCGGCTAACTCTGGCCTACGTCCACTCCAGAAGTTTTCTTTTTATTGATGTAAGAATCAGTTACAGTTACAAAGTGGGAGACTAGCCTTAGTCTTAGGAAAAAAAGTCAAAGAACAGAAGAGAAGAAGAAGAAGAAGAAGCCCTCCCCCATCTGGAGACCAACATGCTGTATTTATAGGAAAAACAAGGTTGTTGGGCTTCCTGAGTAGTTTGGGCCCATCAAGGGTACCGAGGTCTCGAGGTGTCGAGGTATGAAGCTACCGAGGTACGGAGGTATGGATCTACCGAGGTATGGAGGTATGGATCTACCGAGGTATGGAGGTGCGAGGTGCAATGCCGAGCGAGGTGAGGTATGCCAAACGACCCCTGATGCCGAATGATCCATGCAATGCCGAACACTCCCTGATGCCGAGCGCTCCTGAATGCCGAGTGCTCCTGGAATGCCGAACCCCTCAAGTATGTCGGACGCTCTGTGTATGCCGAGTACTCCTGGAATGCCGAACCATGTTTAATGCCGAACCATGTTTCCTAGACCCAAATTATAGTTGATTCATCTTTATCCAATCATATTTCCATCTCCCAAGCACATTGCGTCATCCATCCATCCAGTCGACTGAATCCATCGTACACCAGCCTCGACAAACATTCAGTCGATTAAGTTAAACCCGGTTATCCACGGTCTGGTAAAAAGGCGGGTTAACATTTACCCCCCAAAACATGCCTTGCTGTTGGAAGGTGTGTTTTGAATAGCCTCGAATCCGATATCCAAAGTCCATGTTTCATCCATATCCAATAACCAATAACCGACTTTAGGACCTCTCCGGGTCAATATCCAAATCCTCTGCCGTTCATGGCCGATATTCATACCCCGGGTTCTTGTCAAGCATAATCCACACCTGGCGACCGTACTCCAGTGTTCCTGAACATTGAGTAATGCATGACTTAAGTCCTAAGCCGAATCCTAGCTGCTCCGGACCCTAGCCGAGCATTGTCCATACTCGACGACCTAAAATAGTAACCGATAATATGGGGCCTAAGTTCTAGGCCGAATCCTTGTCTCTCCGGACCCTTGCCGAGCATAGTCCATACTCAACGACCTGAAATAGTAACCGATAATATGGGGCCTAAGTCCTAGGCCGAATCCTGGTCTCTCCGGACCCTTGTCGAGCATAGTCCATACTCGACGACCTAAATAAGTCGATTTGCCGTAATTAGACAAAGAGACCTACCCCTTGCCAGATATAATCCATACCTGACGACCATTTATCAAAAACCAGATTAAAATCTAATTGAAAGCCAATCCAAAATCCAGATCAAATTAAAAAACAAAAAATCCATATCGAAAATCCAAACCAATATCTAAACCAGAAAACAATCATCCAAATATAAGTCCAAACCAAGAAACAAAAAAAAAACCGGAAGTTCAAACCAAATTAGAAAAAAGCAAATGTCTAAGCCAAAAAAGAGAAAGCAAATTTCACAAATTAAAGCGTCTCGGTTTATCATCATCTCAGAGAATGCCTAGGGGCTATCTCCGTCCCCATACATGGTAGGTGACTTGGTCGTTTTGCCCGTATTTTGCTACTTATTTCATAATATCCCAATCAATTAATGACCAATCGACCATCATTCCTGTGCCTCGTACCATCACTGTGTGAGGCATACGGTGGTTGCTCCTGCCCTACCGCTGCATTCCGAGCTTCGACGTATTGTGGCAACTGTCCATTCCTTACATGCTCCTCAATTATGTCCTTTAAGTGCCTGCAGCATTTGGTATCGAGCCCGTCCAAATCGTGGAAGAGGAAATGTTTTCCTAATGCCATCTCACGTTCGAAGGGTTCTCTCCTAGCCGTCCTTCGGTAGGGAAGGTGATTCCGAGTCACCAAATAAATCTGTTGCAGCGTGTCGTTTAATCCTGTGTAGGTGGAGAATTTTGCTCTCTCCCCCGCTTCCTAGCCTTTCCTAACTCGTCATCCAGCTTCCTCTTTACTTTTTCCAATCCTCCGCTGGATGGCCCTCCATCCTCAGCCGCGTTCACCTCCTTTAACTTCATATCTGAGCATGCATCTTCCTGCCGAAGGAATTTTTCAGCTTCATGAAAGAATTCCCAGAGATCCATCGGAGGGTCCCGTATCAGTGATACTTTGAAATCTGAATTTTCTCTAACTCCTGACACTACCGCCATTAAAACCATCGATGGATCCGGCCGATCCACCAAAGCAACCTCCGCATTGAACCGAGTTAAGAAAGCTCTGAGTGATTCGTCTGTCCTCTGTTTTATCGATGTCAGTGTCATTACATTCTTTGGCCTTTTGATATGTACCCGAAATTGCTTCAGAAACATGTCCACTAGCTCTGTCCATGTCCCGATAGATCCTTCTCCGAGCTGCCTGAACCACATAGCGGCTATGTTCATTAAGAATAAAGGGAAACATCGAGCCATAACTTCTTCCGATGCCCCGGCACCTCCATGTGTCTTGTATATCTCATCAAGTGATCTATTGGATTCGCCTGGCCATTGTACATTTCCATGTTAGGTAGCTTGAAATCTGGCGAATTCCGAGCTATCCTGATTTCACGAGTGAACGGGCTCTTATTTACTCCTTCCACATCCCCATTGGTCAAACCCCCACGCATGGTTCGCCTGATAATCTCAGCTAATCCAGCATTGTCCGTCAAGGGATGCCCCCCGAGTTCTCGAGGGAATTCTGATACATACTCTTCATCTCTTGCTCTTACATTCCTGCCAGCATCTTGTTGCGTGGTGTTAGCTGGAACCCCTCCATGAACTGGTTCAGCATTATCTAATGGTGCGCCCCCAAGTCCAGGTCCATCCGGATTGTTAGTTGTCTGTTGATTGGGGGTTGCCCCCTGCTGAACCATTCCTTCTGCTTGCTGGTTGAGCGCTTCTAATCTGGCTCCATGGATCCGAGCCCCCGCATTTCCTGCTTGCGTAAATTGTCTGAGAAGAGCCTACATCATCTCATCTTGTCTTTTCATCATGACTTCCATTTCCTCTCTAGTGATGTAGATGGATACTTGACCTACTCCAGCTCTAGAGGAAGCCACTTGACTTCCCTCCTGATTGCTCCTTTCTGTTACTTGCTTTCTTGTTGATGGCCTAGCCATTGCTTTCCAGAGTCCAAGTTCCTAGGTCTAAAGTCCCTGAGTGCTTGCCCTCTCAATGAAAGTACCAAAATGTTAGCGCCAAAATTGGTCACTAACACCCAAATCCAGATGAAAGCACCAAATCCCAATCACAACTCACATATAGGATGTATGTAGAGAGTAATAATATGAAGAACAATCAAAATTAAAATGAAAGCGGTAAAAAAACAACAGATTTTATAGTGGTTCGGCTAACTCAGGCCTACGTCCACTCCAGAAGTTTTCTTTTTATTGATGTAAGAATCAGTTACAGTTACAAAGTGGGAGACTAGCCTTAGTCTTAGGGAAAAAAGTCAGAGAACAGAAGAGAAGAGGAAGAAGAAGAAGAAGCCCCCCCCCCCTCAATCTGGAGACCCACATGCTGTATTTATAGGCAAAACCAGGTTGTTGGGCCTCCTGAGTAGTTTGGGCCCATCAAGGGTACCGAGGTCTCGAGGTGTCGAGGTATGGAGCTACCGAGGTGTCGAGGTATGGATCTACCGAGGTATGGAGGTATGGATCTACCGAGGTATGGAAGTGTGAGGTGCAATGCGAGCGAGGTGAGGTATGCCGAACAACTCCTGATGCCGAACGATCCATCCAATTCCGAACGCTCCCTGATGCCGAGCGCTCATGAATGCCAAGTGCTCCTGGAATGCCGAACCACTCAAGTATGTCGGACGCTCTGTGTATGCCGAGTACTCCTGGAATGCCGAACCATGTTTCCTAGACCCAAATTATAGTTGATTTGTCTTTATTCAATCATATTTCCATCTCCCAAGCACATTGCGTCATCCATCCATCCAGACGATTGAATCCATCGTACACCAGCCTCGACGAACGTGGAGTCGATTAAGTTAAACCCGGCTGTCCACGGCCTGGTAAAAAGGCAGGTTAAGAGTGGTCACGTAATCATTAGCTCCAATAATCACCCATTAAGTGTGCATGAAAGTGTAATGGTCATTAGCATGTGGATTAGCTTCTAATTTGTACATAAAGGAAGGTGGGTAGGTGGGGTCCTCCATGATCCATGACTTTGAATTATTTCCATCTTCATTCCTCTGTATCTTCTTTGTGCATGCATATATTTTCATGAAAACACTTGTATTTGAGTTCAAATTCCTACAAAAATAATATAGAAATTTCCAATCAAATTTTTTTAATTTAATATATGCACAAAAATGACTATTTTGCCCTTGGATGAAGATGAATATGTGACTTTTCAAATAATTTGACTTTTAGATTAAACATGTTAAAACACCCAATATGATCATTTTTTAAATTTAAATGGGTTAAATATGATGGTAAAAATATGCATATTTACGTGAACATCAAATACCCCCACACTTATCTTTTTATTCGTCCTCGTTTAAAAAAAACTAAGATAAATCCGCCTTCATAGGGAGCACGATTGCATTGAGCATATGTAACAAGCCATTAAACCACTGGGTGTCTCCAATATGGCGAGTGTTGTCTCGTGAGGGTTTTCAGCAGATACTACCCTCAAAATCCAAATACAAGTGAAAAATCCTAAATGCAAGCTCTATTTATATATAGATGAATGCAAATTTTCGAAAATATTTACAAATTTAGGATTTACTTTTAAATTGACACGAATAAGTTAAATATAAGTTTTGGTTATCGTCTTGAAAATTTAATTCATTTGCTCGTCAAAATTTCCAACAAAAATCAAGTTATCATAAATAATAGACTATAATTTAACTCGTAGTTTCGGTTGATAACATAGTGCAACTATGAAATGGATCCTTTGTTAATTATCAAAGTTTATCAAAGTTGTGTTTTCATTTAATTTCAATAATAAGTCAAATCAAGTAAGTTAAATTAGTGCTTGAATTTCAATTGCTTGCTCTCTCTATTTTTTATTTGAAAATTTTATCCATATTAACAATGTTTGCATACGTCTAACTCAGACAAATTAAGGCCAGATATATTACCCATGCACTTCCTTACGGACTGATGTGAGGGGAATAAAAAGCGTGGCGAGTGAACACACAAGTGTGAACACTTATTGACTATAGGCGTTACTAATAATAGAATTTTTTATACATACACTTAGCTCGAATAAACTAAGGCCAAATATACCGACTATGCACTGCCATTCGGGCTTATGTGAGAAGGGTACAGAGCATGACGAGTGTACACACAAGTGTATACACCTATCGACCGTAGGTGTTAATAATATATATTCAAGAAATATTTTTTTTGTATTTTTCTAAAGAGAGAGTTTTGCAAGATCATCTTAGCACCATTTAACTTAGAAGACAAAAAATGTTATATCCTTTCATTTGAATTCACCACTTTTTAGAACAACGATTTTCAATTAGGTTATTTCATAATTAACATGTATGAATCTTCCTACATACTAGTTAAACCATCGTTATTTGTAATCAAACTCCATTTCTATTTTTGCCAAGACAAATAAATTTTATAAAATTTAATTTAATTAACCAAAACCATATATTTATCTTATAGTGTTTCTTTAAAAATAAATCAAAATGCTTTTAAAAAAATTTGTTTTTGAAAATTTATATTTTTTTTGAGTTTGGAAGAAAAATGAAAAATTAATTATGAAAAATCAAAAGAAGATGAGTCTCCCCCCAAACTTGGTTTTGACTGTGTCCCCACAGTCAACCAAGTGAAAGAAGAAAAATAAAAATAAAATGGCCTTTATATATATGAAAATGAATGGTATTTACACGAGATCAGAAAGTATATCGTCAAAAAGTAAATAAAACGGTCTTTCAAAGACGGATTCATTTTTCTCGTCAAGTGTGCGAGACACAGCTTAAGCTTAGAAAACCAAACCATAAAAGATTTCGGATTTGAATGTGGATTTGGAAAATAGAATGTAGTTTTATTAAAAATCGTACGAGTTATTTTATTGTCGATGATTTTTGGGGTCGATAAACAATTGGTTGAACTTCAAGTTTATTTTCACCAAATTGAAATTCAAGCTCTTCATTGAAAAATTCTTCAGGATTTCAAAATTAAAATGGTGTTTTAAATCTTCCCCTTCAGAATTCGACAACTCGTTTTCAGAAAGTCCAAAGAAATCGTTTTCGTTAAATTCGTCATCATTTGTTGGATTATCAACAACTTCATTGCGCATATCATTTTCAAAGTCTAAATTGTTGTGTTCAAATTTTCGAAATAAAAAAAAGGAAGATCGAAGTTTAAATCGAGTTTCTCACCCTCAAATGAATTGAAATCCAACTTAATTACTATATTTTCAACAACTTCATTAAGATTGTCATTTTCAATTTCAGAAATTGTTATTCGAAAATCGTCAATTGTGGTAAAAGATGGATTATTATTTGACTTGTCACACGTTGAGATTTGATTTTGTTTTTCACATTGTTTCATATATGTTTCAAACAATGAATCCATATGATCATCATAAATTTCATTCATTTGCTCAACAAAATTAAATTTATAGTTATTAACTTGAGAATTCTCGATTTTGATTTGTTAAGAACAAAAAATTTCAATTGCATCGTAGTCGAGATTATTCCCATTGCCAAAATTATTTGAAAAGTGGATCACATTTTCATTTTGATTTTGAATTTCATTTTGGAGTTCGAAATTGAATTGGTATGGGTTATACTCGAAATCATTTAAATTTTGAAGTGAATTCAAATTTTGATTGTTCTGAAATCCTTGAATTGAGTTATCGCACAAATATGAATTACACAAATTATTTGTCATTTGATTTTGTTGTGTAGAGATTTGAAGTAAAGATGAAATCATTTCGATGCTTTTTTCAAGAGTTGAGGATAGGTCATGTTTTTGAAAATTTTGTGGTTCAAAATCCAAATCATTTGTACAAAAGTTGTCATTAACATATTCATACAAGGTTGATGTGAAACTATATGGATTATATTGATTTTCACAACTATTGTAGAATCCTTGTTAGTATGGAAATTCAGACATTTTCAAGAATATTTTTGGTTCTTTTTTATAAAGAAAAAATAATTACAAAAAGGTGTTTAATTTTTAAAAAGGAAATTGGACTTTTGTTTGGTTTTTCGCTTTATTCAAAAAAAATTGTATTTTTGAAAATGTTTCATATTTTTCTGGATTTTTGCTTTTCTAAAAAAAATTAAATAAAAAATGTTTTGGATTTTTGATTTTGATTTAAAAATTACAAAAGAAAAAACTAATTTTAGAAATATTTATAATTTTTTTCTAGTTTTGGACTTTGATTTTTTTTTGTTTTTTTATGTTTTTAAAAAAAAAAACATGCCTGAACTAATGCAACTAAGTGAATGTAAGGGTTTAACTAAAACTTTTTTATCCTAAACCAAAATTGTATAATCATACATTGTCTTAAATAAACAAGATAGTTCTCGGCCAGGTAATAGATAGGAATTATTGGTGCATCATGAATCACCGTCGCAATGTAGCTGAAGGTTTAAGTACCTTCAGAGATTTAGTCATTATAATATTTATGAATCACCGTAATATTTATAAATAGATATTGCTCTGTCGTAGCCTAAACACCAAGAAATTAAATTGTTCAAAGAAGACAAATTGTCAATATACAATTAAGCGTTATCGATGTCTAACTATTACTATTAATCAAAATCTAAGATGAAATGCAAAACTGAAATTAAACGTGTATTAACAATGCAACTACAATGAAATTTGTTTTTATTTTTGAATTTTTTTTATAAAATTCAAGCAAACATGTGATAACCCGGATTTTTGAACGTTAAATAATTGGATAATTATTTAGTTTGTAGATTATATAGAAAAATCTTTAATTATATATATATTTGGATAAGTATTTATTTGATAATCTTTTTATATAATTTAAGTTTGCAAAAGAAAACTTATATTTTCAAATAAATTAGTCATACTTATTAATTACTATTGATTATGAATAAATATATATATACATATAGTGTAAATAAAACTATGACTTGGAATCCTATATATATATATATCTTTAAAATGAATTGATTTAAAAACTCTACAACTAGTATATATATATATGTAGTTATTAATTAAAGTTTAAATAACTTAAGTTTAAAATTCAAATAAGAATAAATAAAGGTTTTAACATATTTCTTTAAAGTATTCATGAGAGAAATATAAATTAGTAAATATAAAAATATAAGTATAAAATATAATATATTATACAAATGTAAACATGCATATGAACATTTGTGAGCTTGGTAATCTTACATTTAAACATTTGTAAGTTCAATATGACTTAAAATTTACAAGCGGCAAGCATTGATGAAATTTCTTTTCCTAAATACTTTCTTTTTTGAAACAAACTCAAGAAGATAATCAAAAAAAAATCCAACTAAACAACTGTTTCAACAGAGTTAGAAAAGGGAAAATTCAAGGATTAAACTAAGAATTTCAGATCTCAGAACATCAATCAATTCCAGTCAAGTGTAGTTGCAAATTTCCATTGCCTGGTCTCCTCTGCTTAGCTTATACGGTGAGTAAAACTACCCCTTTAAGTTGAGTTTGTTTACGCATGTGATGAACTTTAGTAGTGAAGTTGAGAAATTTGTTGCCTGAATGTAAAAATGAGTTAATCTGGCATATTGAGATGGGAATTCTATATATACGTCTGAGTGAATGCATGCTACCTCTGTTCTTAAATAAATGTGAGTAAACTTTATAGATTTAAAACTTAAATAACTAGTGAAAAACTGTGTGGTGATCTCTCTGCATTTTTATATGTATGGATGTTTATGGTATTTCTGTTGATTGTAAAACATCTCTAATCTTAGTTGAACCTCTGCTTTTTATCTGTAAACATGAATCACCTTAAATTTGATTCATATGCTAAATGGTTAAAGTACACTAGTAGTGTATGTCTAAAATGGGATTGCATGATGGTTTTAGACTCTGAAACATGATCACATGTATAAAAATGTTGTGCAGGTCTGAAAGATCAAACATATGAATTTGTTTTCCAGGCTACAGGCATTTTAATATGTTCAAAAATCATATCTCATCCCGCTGATTCATTATAGAAAATAGTTCTAGACAAGAGATGTTAGTTTAACAAGATTTAAATTCTAAAAAAAAACAGTTTGAAGTAAATCAAAGGAATTTCCTATGGAAATTTGGAAAACTACAGTTAAGATTCAAATAAGTCAAATTTACAAACATCATAATTTGATGTTTCAAGTTTATAACTTCAACCTATTTGGAAAGTTATGGTCTTTAAAATTAAAATCTGAATTTTTAATAATGCATTGGGTTTATATTTTAGGTTTAACTGGAATTTGTTCCTGAGACAATCCCTGATGATCTAAGAGTCGAGAGGTCTTGGAGTTTTAACTAGAGATGGATGTAACTGCGGGGTGTTTGGGAAAATTACCTGGAAGAGCTCCAGATCAACGAGGCGACTGGAAGGAGAAGATGTAGGTTTTTAAACCTAATTTGAGCATATCTGGAATATTGGACGAGGAGGCGACTCTGATGCATCGAATTGCATTGGGTTTGGGCAATAGCTGCATGAAGGGTTTGTGGGGATGTGGATGGAATTTTCGACGTTCTGGTGATCAACGTTGGTCGATCGAGTCGTTTTTCTGGCAACGGTCTGTTTTTAGTTCAACTGGGCTGCTCGATTTCGATCTATTGCTTGCACGGGTATTCTGTTGGTCTGGAAGTGTTACAACAGTAAGAGATGGTATGTTGAAGGGTTCATCGGAGGTGGATGGCGACTCCGACATTGGTGCATGTGCACGGCGATGGCTTCGTGTGTCAGAGGGATGGGTTGTGAGAAACTCGAAGTGACGCTCGTGTTAGGGAAGGAATGACTCGGGTTTATGCTCGTGTTTGAGAGTGTAATACTGTGTATTTAATAAGGGACATGCTCGTGAGGAACTAGGGAAGGAGTGGGATTTGCCCGAGTGAGGTTCGGGCTATTCGTGTTTTTGCTCGAAGCTGAAGGACTTTGGACTCGAAGTAGTTGGGATTTGGACTCGGGTGAGAATGGTTGTTTCAGGTTCATACATAAACTTGTCAGTACTTGGTTTGAGTGATTTCAAATAGGAAGGATACTCGAGTTACTCGAGTTTATTTTTAGTGTTGTTCGAGCTAGATTAGGTTAGACTCGAACAAATTATAGCTCGAGTTAGTTTTGATTCATGGTTAGAAAAACGTGTTTTGTTTTCAAATTAAAACTGAATTTTTAAAGTATAAAGCAAAGATTTAAATAAGGTTTTAAATCTAAAATTTCAATTATGGATTCAAGTCAATTTGAATCTTAAGCTGGAAATGAATGAAGTTTTTAAATTCAAATTCGTTTAAAATACTTTAAAGGGGTTTATTGTTTAAAAAAAAATGTTTTTAACGAAATTTGTATTTAAATTATGAATTGAAATATAAAGAAATGTTTTAAACAAAGTTTAAATTTGATTTGAATCTGGATTTGAATCTTTGTTTCAAAATAGATTTAAGTTTTTTTTATATAAATTTAAGTGTTTAACAAATTTGAATGATTAAGCAAAAATTTAAGGAGTTTGAATTTAAAAGGAATTTGTTTTAAACTTTTGTAAAAGTTTCTTTTATAAGAAAAGTATTATTTAAATTTAAAGGTTTTAAATTGATTAAATTGATTACTGAAGTTAGATTACAATTTAATGATTTTTAAGCATTTAATTAAGGGGGTAATTAATTGGATAATTAATTTGATTAATAAATTAATGAAATAGATAATTACTTAAGGTAATTAAGGGTTTTAAACTTAAAAGGTTAAGATTAATTAACTTGTAACTTAAGAGTCATTAATTGATAAGATTAGATCTTAATCAATGATTAATAATTACTTAATCAAGTAATAAGGATTAATTAAGTTATAGTTAATTAATTAATCAAGTAATTATTCATTAACTATTAACAAGAGGTTATTACTTAATATAAAGGAATCATTATGAATAATCACTTAATGAAGTAATTAAAGGAATTAATTACTCAGCATAACTTAGATGATGTGGTTAATTTTAGTTAATTAATTTAGTTTAGTTAATTAAAAGTAATCAATTGATGTTGAGTTAAGTATAATTACTTAAGGTAATTAATGAGGTATAATTACTTTGTGAAGAAATTAGAGAATTAATTACCAGATGTAATTAATTAAAGGAAATTACTTGATGGGTAGTAATTAAAGGATAATTACTTGATGGAAGAAATTAAGTAATGATTACTCAGTGTAATTGAAGGATTAATTTATAAAATTAATCAAGGACTTGATTTAATTGATGAAGTAATCAAGGCAAGTTAATTTCTGATTGTGATTAATCAAGATTGATTAATAAATGTAATCAAGTTAAAAGTTAATTATTATATGAAATTTAAGAATAATTAACTAGTGAAAGTAATTAGAGAATCATTAATTAATGTAATTATGGGAAGTAATTAATCTTGCTTATTAATGATTAAATGATAATGGGTGCTTTGAATTGGTTGATATCTCTGATATGAATTGCTTTGTGATATGATTTGTTGGATGGACAATGATAATGTGATTATAAATCAATTATGAATTGCTGTGTAACAGTGTTATTCGACAATTTAAGATGAATTGTATTTAATTGGATAACTTGGGTTTAGATGACATTGGATTCGAAAAGACCGGAGTCGGGTATATGTAAATACCCGAAACTCCATCAATTCTATATAGATTTGATATGTGAAATCAATAGACTGATGTGGATTGATTTAAGTGAATTGGACCATTTAATAAGTTTTGGCACTTAGAAATTTATGTGTGAAATAGATGATGTCTTAATAACTCGTGAAGTTGAAATTGATAAGTTACCCCGGGTTTTATATAAGTTGTATGCTTTTGTATTCCATGTTAGATGGGTTTACTCACGCTGGTTTCCAGCCTGACCCGGGTGTTACTTTAATGTAATGCTCGGGTCAGACCGAGTATTACAGACTTGCAGGTAAGGACGTTCTAGAGTTCGGGAGGAGAGCTGAAGGACAGGAACGTATTGAGTGTTTATCCGCTGTGATATATATTGTTATTTATATGGGACAAGTTATTTTAAACCGTCCAGTGTTGTGAAATTATTGTAACTCTGATGTAAAATGTAAATATACTGATACGGTTCTGCTTTGTAAACTGTTATTTATCGCTATCATATTTTATCCATTGCGAATGTGAGATTGTGTGTTTCTTTTCTATTCTTCTTCTTCTTTCTCTTTCTTCTTTTCACTAACTATCTGGAAATTTCAGGATTAAAATTTTCGGGTCGTTACATTTGGTATCAGAGCTGAAGGTTAAGCGAGAACTTTGGCTCTAGTGGGATTACTCGTTAAGGATAGGGTAAATGGTACCCTAGAATGAGTTGAATGTATATATATACGAGAGAGCGTACTTGTTATTTTCTTATATAAAGGTTTTTAAATGATTTCAAAAGTAAATGAATCTTATATAAGAAATAGATTATCTATTATATTTGGGAAATTGGTTGTAGTATTAATTAAATTAAAAATAATAGTAAGAATTAAATTAAGAAGTAATAGAATGCAACCAAATGAAATTGGAATTTGATATAAGTTTGAAATGGATTCAAACTAAAATTGAAATCTTGAATTGAAGAAGTAATTCAAAATAAGAGAATTTGTTATGAATTGAAACCAAGGGTGGTTTAAATTTTAAAATTTGGCTTGGTGAGCCAAGAAGTAAATATGTATATGTGTGGATATACTTAAATATCAAAGATGAAATGAGATAAACTCTGAATGTTGAGTTTTAAATTGGGAATGAGATGTGAAAACCCAAAGTGAGAAATTTTTGAACTTAATAAGTGGGAAGATTATTTATGAAAAGTTCAAAATTTGAAATGGAAATTCAAATTGGGTAAGGTTGACTGGATTAAGTGAATTAGTATTAACTTGGGAAAAAGTCTAAAAGTTGAAATGGTTAACCTACTTTGGAAATTCAAGATGGAATTAAGATTTAACTTGGGAAGTTAAATGGTTGAATTGAATTGGGAGTTTGTGTGATCTCAAAATGGGTTTGAGATCTGGAAATTGAAAATGAATGGATGTTTTAAAATAAATTAGATGATAGCGTCCTATTGTTGTTAAAAGTCTTTAAAATGTAAATTGGATTTGTTTAAATGAATGAGAAGTGAAGTGGGTATAATATGTTAAATCTGAACTATGAATTGAATTGTTTAAAAACTTTAAAGGTAAATTGATTTAAAGGAATTAAATCAACAATTGAAGTATTAACTCGAATTTATATAATTCGAGATGGTTTAAAATTTGGAATTTGAATTGAAATTAGTTCAAATTGAATTTAATTTGAATTAATTGAAATTGTGATTGAAGATGTATGAGTATAAGATTCAAAGGGAAAATTGAATTGGATTAATTGGAAACGATTTGAAATTGAAGTGGGTTCAATTTGAAATTAGTCCAAATTGATTTGAATAATTTGGAATTGTAATTAAAGTTGAATAGTTTTAAATTCAAATGGAATTTGAATTTGAATTTGAAAGGAAATCAAGAATAATTCAACTTGATTTGGAAATGGAGTATGAAAATTGGGATTAATTCAAACCAGAATTGGAATGAATTGAAATTGGAACTAGTCCAACTGGAATTTATTTGAATTAATAGAATTTGAGGTCAGGGTTGAATAAAGTTAAATATGGAAAGAAACTGAGGTTAATTCAACTTGAATTGGGGTTGAATCAATTTCAATGGAAATTGAAGTTGATTAAATTTGAATTGGGACAATTTAAATATAAGAGGAAATTTAAATTGAATTGATGAGAATAGAGATTGGAAAGTGAACAGTTTTGACTCTGGACTATTTTTAATATAAATTGTTTTAATATAAACTTATTTTCCAAGCTATTCATTATATAAACAACCTTTCTTTTAAAAGCCAAACTATCTTATACTTGTTTTACAATTATTTTTGAAACTGTTTAACAATTTTCTAACTATTCTATAAACTAATTACTATTTTCAACTACTAATTACTATTTTATAGCTATTTTGCAATTATTTAAAATTTTCTATGACTATTTAACTATTTTCCAATTATTTTACAATTACTGAACTATTTTACAGCCATTTTACAAACTAGTAATTATTTTTCAACTACTTATCTATTTCTTTAACCTTTTAAGTTATTTTCTAAATTTAAACTGGACAGAGTTTAAACTGTTATTAGTTAAATACCCAATCGAGATAAGAATAGAGGAAATAATCCAAATGGATTAAAGCAATTGTGAGTAAGTGAATGAAAATCAAAGTAAATGTGAATAGGAATTAAATTAATTTGGCTAATAAACAATAGAGATAAACACGTAGGGTGTACGTATGTTATTCTATTCGCATAGTGATTTGATCCAGATTCGAGCATAGAATTTCGAGATAGTTATATCGATCCGAGTGGGATTTTCACTCGATTTTCGACGGCGAACCTGGATATGGATTGTTGATTGGTTCTGGATGTTCTCTATCATAGTTAGGCTATGCAAGGAGAATAACGGTTTCTGATTGAGAAACCAGATCTGTGTCCGCACTAGGAAGTTGTGTGGACGATAACAGTTCGGAAGTGAAATTGTGTGATCGAGCAAGCGATCAGATTGGTATGGCGTACGAATGATATGTGTACATCGTACGGATTTGAATGAAATTGATATTGAAAGGAGTAATCAAATTTTAATATTTGATTTTGGATAAACAAAGTAAATATCTTTGTTTTATAGGATCAAACTCCCCTTGATGAATCTATTGCCAGAAGGAAAGGATTTCGAAAGTGTTTGAAGTATAAAAGGAGTTTTATACAAGTTTGAAATGATCCAAAGTTTTGAAAGATTTTATGTATCTGAATATATATATATATATAAAGGATCATATGAGAATTTTGGAAAAAGGGTTTTGGGAACCTTTTGGATTTGGAAAAGGCTTTTGATTTTTGGGTAAAATCAATATGAGAATTTTAAAAGCCTAGTTTGAGAATTATCGATTTTGGAATAATCGATTTTGTGTAAAGGAGCTTTGTATGAGATCATAGTAGGTGTATGATTTAAAGATACTATATATGTATAGTATAAACTGTTTTGATGATGCTCTGGGGAAAAAGGTGCTCCCTTGGAATGGACTACTCAGGAGTACCACCGGGTGGTGCTGCCTTGAGCTTAAGAGGGGGTTCTAAAGTTGATCCTGTGAGGAGTCCGGACAAAACTAGTTCTTGAGGATGATGAGTAGAGTATACCATAGCGAAAGTCGTCTGTGCCGCTGAGAGCCAACAGTCTGCGTTTGATTTTATATCGGTAGACTACGACCTATTGTGACGCCCCACCTCTATACCCACGCTAGCAAAGAGTATTAATAGATAATACCGTCTGCTAACACGGAGAATAAGGCTGGTTAGGAGTGACCATCTATAGCCTTGCTCTAACCATCTATTGAATACATCGACAATAATCACACTAAACAGATCGACATATCCAATGAATATTTAAAACAAAACCATAGGTGGTTGAAGGATCTATCAGAATAGAATATAACAACTCAAATGTAATATACGTCACAGAACAGTAGATCATCATATACACATATACAGATACATAACAGAGTTTACAAAATAATACATGTCAAGTGGTATAGCCAACCACAATATACAGACAAATCCAGAAAAATACACATCAGAGTTTCAACATAATAGGACTACACAAAAGCTATGACAAAAAGAAGCTAGCGAAGTAGTCCATGCGGAAGCTAAATAGGCTAAGTCCAAATGCACCTAACCTGAAACATCTCGGTCTGACCCGAGTATAAAATACACGGGTCAGTCTAGCTAAACAAATCAGTTAGATAAACTGAACAACAATAAACCTGCAAGGTTACAAAGTATAACAAATATCTCTAAAGGAGATAACACAATCATCTAACAAAAGATGAATCATATGATAACAAGCCTCATATCATTGGCAACATATAGAAACAAAGGATAAGAATATACCAAAGCAAGCCAAAAGGCAAATAACAAATACCAATAAGGTATACAAGTTCCACAAGGTAAACGCTACACATCATGCGGCTCAAAAGACCAACACCGAAGGGCGATACCTACGGAATATACATAAGAATGAAACATCAGAAAATTTGCTCGAGCTCAGTACTGTACAAACAAGGATCCATGAGCCCGAAGACTCCAAACCCAATATCACCCATGCGGCTCATAACGACCAACATCGGAAGCGATACTAAAGGGCAACAAACCCGAAGGCACAAACCCGAAGGCACATACCCGAAGGCAACAAACCGTAGTGGTGAAGGTCAGAGACCCAGTACTGGACACCACTAACTGGCGGAATGTGTCACAACTCTCGAAAAGGAATCCGAAAAGTGTTAACGTATGTCCCATAACCACTCGTTCGCACTAAACGGTTTACTATCCATTAGTCACTTTCACACTCAAAGCAGTACAAAGTTTACCTCATATCATCGATAAACCAAACCCGAAGGTCAAAACGATCAATCGAATAGGTCGGGGACTAATCGGGAAGACAAACGCACAGATTCATGGTCCGTGTTTTACCTAACCATTTAATCTTCCTTCCACTTCGCTCGAAGTGCGAAATTGTGTGTGTGCATTATAAATAGAATTTATAATTTGGAGAAGGGAGCTTTTAATATGATTTAGAGAGATTATTTATAAAACCCGTGAACGAAGTCAAAAACAAGTTATCAAGGTCAATCGTGAATGATAATCACAAACCAAGTCGAAAAACATCGATAACCAATGAAATATCAACCAAGAATAGGCAAATTAGGCAAAACAGGGGATTCCAGACATCTGAAGGGTGCATTCAGACGTCTGGTTTCGTCTTCTGGAAAATCCCAGCAAAACAAACCAGACGTCTGATTTTGCGAACCAGACGTATGAAACCATTCAGACGTCTGAAATTGAGGGTCAGACGTCTGAGAGTGGTTTCTGACTTTCTTTCAACTGCCGTATGTTTATATATATATTTCTTCACTCCAGGTACAAACCAGACGTCTGAGCTTGGTTACCAGACGTATGGTCACCTGGTCTGGGCAACAATTTGCCTAGGCCAAAATATATCGAAACCAATCGATCCAAATCCAACGCAATAATGAATAGAGGTTAGTAATTCATACCAAACCTCAGCAAAAGCAATAGCTTAGATGTGAGTTCCAAAAACTCACCTTTTTAACTCAAAAACAAAGGATGAGAAGACCAAATGCAAGGAAACGACCAACCACTCTCCACTTCAACTCTACAAGATTCAATCTAAGATTATAACAAACATTTCCTAAATTAGGTTAAGGAAACTTTCTGAAATTGAAGAGGAGAAGAGACAGAGAAGATGAAGAGGAGCTTACCTATGTCTTCTCTTTGATATTGGAGCAAGAATCAAGTTACAAAGAAGAAACTAGGGCTTGCAAATTTCTCTTTCCCTTCCACTATTTCAGTTTTCTTAAGCTAACAAATGAAATGAGGGTGAATAGATGAAGAGAGGGCTGAGTTAGGGGTTTAAACTAACAAATGGGCTGAGCCCAAACCCAAAACCCAAATAGAAAATTCGCAAAAATTCACAAACTCCAAACATATCGAAGCTTACACTTAAAAAGATCGCAAACACCATTTTGGACTCAATGGAAGTGGTTTCGAGCTCCAATTCGGCCGTTTACAAAAAGTAGCTTTTCGGACCTAAATCCGACTAACGACGCTATATTTAAATAAAACATTTAAATATATAATCGTTAAATATGCGGGTTGTTACAGATCTCCCCTCCTTATAAAATTGCATCCTCGCAATTCCTAGAGACGATATTTGTAACAACTACAAACATACTACATTCAAAAGAAAAGGAAATAAGCTTGAGATGAAAAGACATACTCACCGTTTCAAAGCGAAGAAAGAAAACCCGGATAAGATCGCTCAATAAATTCTCTGGTTTCCTAAGTACAATCATTGGGATTAGCGGACCATTGAACTTTAACGAGCGGCACGTCCTTGTTTTGAAGGTGTCGCACCTCCGTATCAAGTACGCGAATAGGCTGCTGAACAATAGATAAGTCCGGTGAGATCTCAAGCTCATGCAAATCAGGAGAAGCAATAATAGAATCCGACTCCCGAAGGCACTTCCGAAGTTGCGAGACGTGAAACACGTCATGAATACCAGATAAATGAGCTGGAAGTGAAACTCTATAAGCCACAGGGCCAATACGTTCAGTAATAGAAAATGGTCCTATATAACGAGAAGCCAATTTCCCAGTTGTACTGAAACGCATAACCCCCTTCAAAGGAGAAACACGAATAAAAACAAGATCGCCGATCGAGAACTCGAGAGGCTTCCTATGGCTATCCGTGTAGGATTTCTGGCGACTTTGTGCCACTTTCATTCTCAATCTAATAAGATCAATCTTCTCGGAAGAATGACGAACAAAATCTGGGCCAAGAATAAGCTTCTCTCCAGATTCCAACCAACATGAAGGAGATCGACATGGCCTTCCGTATAAGGCTTCGAAAGGAGCCATACCGATACTAGATTGAAAACTATTGTTGTAGGAGAATTCTACAAGAGGTAGGTGATCCTCCCAACTTCCACCAAAATCAAAAATACAAATACGGAGAAGATCTTCCAAGATACGATTCACCCGTTCTGTCTGTCCATCAGACCGCGGATGATAAGTTGTGCTAAAATTAAGCTTTGTCCCCAAAGCTTGCTGAAGACTCTTCCAAAAATGACTCGTGAATAAAGGATCACGGTCACTCACAATAGAACTAGGAACACCATGAAGTCTCACGATTTCCTTGACATATAACTTAGCCAAATGCGAAGCAGTCCAATTAGACTTAATAGGGACAAAATGAGCAGACTTAGTGAGACAATCAACAATAACCCAAATGCTAGAATGGCCTGATCTCGAACGAGGTAGGCCGTCAATGAAGTCCATAGATATCTGATCCCATTTCCACAATGGAATCTCAAGAGGCCGAAGAAGACCAGAAGGACACTGATGTTCGGCCTTAAAAAGCTGACAAGTTATGAAATTACTCACATAACTCGCCACATCGCGCTTCATTCCTTCCCAATAATAAAGGCGACGCATATCGGCATACATCTTGCTACTACCGGGATGAATAGTATACTTAGAACGGTGACAGTCATCAAGAATGTCATGCCTAAGTGCAAGATCAGAAGGCACAAGAAGACGGTTCTTCTTACGAAAACACCCATGAGAATCAATGCTGAAATCTTGCAACGCCTCATCACAAGATCCAGACTCACAAAGCTGAATAAGACGCAACAAATTAGGATCACGCCGCTGAGCATCGGCAATACGATCCAATAAAATAGGTCGATCTTCCAAACTAAATAATAGGATAGGAGAATCAGAAAATGAACCTCGATCACGAATTTCACAAAAAGATAGAGTCTCAAGAACATCCCATTCGGCAAGCATCATAGAAACAACAGCCGAATGTTTGCGACTAAGCGCATCTGCAACACGATTTCCCTTACCAGGGGTATACTGGATACCAAAATCATAGGAGGCAAGAAACTAGAGCCAACGTTGTTGTCTCATATTGAGTTCCTTCAGAGTAAACAAATACTTCAAGGATTTATGATCGGTATAGAGAAGGAAGCGCTCGCCTAATAAGTAGTGTCGCCAAATCTTCAGGCGAAGACGATGGCGGCTAACTCAAGATCATGAGTGGCATAGCGAACTTCATTCGGACGCAGTTGCCTAGAAGCATAAGCAACTACCCGATCCTTCTGCATAAGAACAGCACCGAGACCACTCGAAAGAACCATAACAAGTGCGGAAAGCGGTAAGAGGAATGCTATCTTCCGCGACTCGTAACTGATGAAAACCTGTGGCAAGGTCGAGTTGAGAAAAGACCTTAGCACCACTCAATAGATCGAACATATCATCGATCCTAGGCAATGGATACCTATTCCTAATGGTCAACTCGTTAAGCTTGCGATAGTCAATGCAAAGCCTAAGAGTTCCATCAGACTTCTTCACGAAGACGATCGCGGACCCCCACGGAGAAAACTGGACTGAATCAACTGCTTGGACTCAAGCTCTAAAAGCTACTTCTTGAGTTCCTCATTTTCCTTTGTAGACATCCTCGTGGGAGGACGACTAACTGGCTGCGCGCCTGGAATGAGATCAATGCGGAACTCAATTGCCCGCTTGGGTGGCAAACCCGATACAGGCTCAAAAACATCAGAAAAGACACAAGCAATAGGAATACGAGATATTTCATCATCATCTCGCGAGTCAAGAGAATATAAAGCCATTTCGGAATTATCCACATCCCGAAGAACAAGAGATAACTGAGTAGGCGAATCCGGATGTCGAAGATATATAATTCTCTCCGAACAAATAATCCTGGCATCATATCTCACTAGCCAGTCCATACCCAAAATCATATCAAATTCCAGACAAGAAACAACGTGCAGATTCGCACGAAAAGAAAAACCACATAAAACAATCTCAACATCATCACAAAACAAACTAAGGGTCGCGGATCCCCCAATAGGATTCACAATCCTTAAAGAAGTAACCATACAAGAAACATCCAAAGATACATCATCAACGAGCTTCTTCGATACGAAAGAATGTGAAGCACCCGTATCGAAAAGAACTCGTATACTATGATCATAAAATAAAACAGAACCTTCCAAAATAGATGGAGATATACCTTTGGGTTGAGAAGGACCTTTAGAAGCCTTGGCAGCATAAAGCTTGCTAGACTTGGCACCAGCCGAAACAGTAGGGCAAGCTGAAACATGATGACCTTCCTTCTTGCAATAGCGGCAGAAGAGAGGCTTAGAACAAGCTCGAATAATATGATCCGGAGAGCCACAATTGAAACACTTCCGAATAAAATGTGTTCCAACAGACTGAGGCTGAGAATTAGAACCACCAGTCTTCTTCTTCTTCTCAGAAGGAAAAGACCTGGACTTCTGAAATGGAAACTGCCTCTTGTTGGGGTTCTTAGGAACCTCAACATCAACATCACTATAACATTCCTTCTCAACAGCTTCGAGATGAAGTGCCGAATCTACTAATTCTTCAAAAGAAAGCTTAAGCTGAAACGGCAAAGACTTCTTAAGATACTTCTTAAGACCAGAGACAAAATTCAAATTCTTCTTATAAGAAGTGCTAATAAATTCAAGACCATACTTAGATAAAGCCTCGAATGATGCAACATACTCATAAACAGAAGACTTCCCTTGCTTCAACTCAAGGAAGCGACGGGTCAATAAAACTTTTTCAGATTCAGGAACGAACTTGAGTTCAAATCGCTCCCGAAACTGAGTCCAAGAAAGACTAGACTCATCAATTTCGTCTATAAGAAGCTTATACCAATCAAGGGCACGCTCTTGTAATAAGCTAGAAGTTACAAGAACTCTATCATGGTCAGAAAGATCCATACGAGAGAAAATACGCTCGCATGTGCGAAGCCAAGCTTGGACTTCAAGAACGGATTCAGAGCCTTTAAACGACTTTCCTCCAAGATGAGCAAAATCACTGCACTGATGTGCAAAGGCAGACTTGCAAGGTGGAGACACTCGAGGAGGAACTGAAGGCTGAGTGCTCCTAAACAACTCCATAAACTGATCGGCAGACATATAAACGCCATCCGGATGTTTTCCACTGGATTGCCCAGCATCCGAACGTCGTCCCCTGCCTCTTCCAGCCATACGCCGAAGGTAAGATAAGAACAAGATTATTCACAAGGTAGATATTACAATATGAGATACTACGGAATAAAAATGCATTCCTAGACGTATTCCCAATTTCTATCTAACCTTGATGGAATAGAGAGACACGATCATTCAAAGATTTGTATCACTTATACACTTTGATGTATCGTAATATGTGCTTCTATTCTGTGTTTATCATACTTTGTTCTGAACTCAGCTCTCATACCACGTTGTGACGCCCCACCTCTATACCCACGCTAGCAAAGAGTATTAATAGATAATACCGTCTGCTAACGCGGAGAATAAGGCAGGTTAGGAGCGACCATCTATAGCCTTGCTCTAACTATCTATTGAATACATCGACAATAATCACACTAAACAGATCGACATATCCAATGAATATTTAAAACAAAACCATAGGTGGTTGAAGGATCTATCAGAACAGAATATAACAAATCAAATGTAATATACATCACAGAACAGTAGATCATCATATACACATATACAGATACATAACAGAGTTTACAAAATAATACATGTCAAGTGGTATAGCCAACCACAATATACAGACAAATCCAGAAGAATACACATCAGAGTTTCAACATAACAGGACTACACAAAAGCTATGACAAAAAGAAGCTAGCGAAGTAGTCCATGCGGAAGCAAAATAGGCTAAGTCAAAATGCACCTAACCTGAAACATCTCGGTCTGACCCGAGTATAAAATACACGGGTCAGTCTAGCTAAACAAATCAGTTAGATAAACTGAACAACAATAAACCTGCAAGGTTACAAAGTATAACAAATATCTCTAAAGGAGATAACACAATCATCTAACAAAAGATGAATCATATGATAACAAGCCTCATATCATTGGCAACATATAGAAACAAAGGATAAGAATATCCCAAAGCAAGCCAAAAGGCAAATAACAAATACCAATAAGGTATACAAGTTCCACAAGGTAAACGCTACACATCATGCGGCTCAAAAGACCAACACCGAAGGGCGATACCTACGGAATATACATAAGAATGAAACATCAGAAAATTTGCTCGAGCTCAGTACTGTACAAACAAGGATCCATGAGCCCGAAGACTCCAAACCCAATATCACCCATGCGGCTCATAACGACCAACATCGGAAGCGACACTAAAGGGCAACCCAATATCACCCATGCGGCTGATAACGACCAACATCGGAAGCGATACTAAAGGGCAACAAACCCGAAGGCACAAACCCGAAGGCAACAAACCGTAGTGGTGAAGGTCAGAGACCCAGTACTAGACACCACAAACTGGCAGAATGTGTCACAACTCTCGAAAAGGAATCCGAAAAGTGTTAACGTATGTCCCATAACCACTCGTTCGCACTAAACGGTTTACTATCCATCAGTCACTTTCACACTCAAAGCCGTACAAAGTTTACCTCATATCATCGATAAACCAAACCCGAAGGTCAAAACGATCAATCGAATAGGTCGGGGACTAATCGGGAAGACAAACGCACAGATTCATGGTCCGTGTTTTACATAACCATTTAATCTTCCTTCCACTTCGCTCGAAGTGCGAAATTGTGTGTGTGCATTATAAATAGAATTTATAATTTGGAGAAGGGAGCTTTTAATACGATTTAGAGAGATCATTTATAAAACCCGTGAATGAAGTCAAAAACAAGTCATCAAGGTCAATCGTGAATGGTAATCACAAACCAAGTCGACAAATATCGATAACCAATGAAATATCAACCAAGAATAGGCAAATTAGGCAAAACAAGGGATTCCAGACGTCTGAAGGGTGCATTCAGACGTCTGGTTTTGTCTTCTGGAAAATCCCAACAAAACAAACCAGATGTCCGATTTTGCGAACCAGACGTCTGAAACCATTCAGACGTCTGAAATTGAGGGTCAGACGTCTGAGAGTGGTTTCTGACTTACTTTCAACTGCCGTATGTTTATAATTTTTTTTCACTCCAGGTACAAACCAGACGTCTGAGCTTGGTTACCAAACGTCTGGTCACCTGGTCTAGGCAACAATTTGCCTAGGCCAAAGTGGCCAAAACATATCGAAACCAATCGATCCAAATCCAACGCAACAGTGAATAGAGGTTAGTAATTCATACCAAACCTCAGCAAAAGCAATAGCTTAGATGTGAGTTCCAAAAACTCACCTTTTTAACTCAAAAACAAAGGATGAGAAGACCAAATGCAAGGAAACAACCAAACACTCTCCACTTCAACTCTACAAGCTTCAATCTAAGATTATAACAAACATTTCCTAAATTAGGTTAAGGAAACTTTCTGAAATTGAAGAGGAGAAGAGATAGAGAAGATGAAGAGGAGCTTACCTATGTCTTCTCTTTGATATTGGAGCAAGAATCAAGTTACAAAGAAGAAACTAGGGCTTGCAAATTTCTCTTTCCCTTCCACCATTTCAGTTTTCTTAAGCTAAGAAATGAAATGAGGGTGAATGGATGAAGAGAGGGCTGAGTTAGGGATTTAAACTAACAAATGGGCTGAGCCCAAACCCAAAACCCGAATAGAAAAGTTGCAAAAATTCACAAACTCCAAACATATCGAAGCTTACACTTAAAAAGATCGCAAACTCCATTTTGGACTCAATGGAAGTGGTTTCAAGCTCCAATTCGGCCGTTTACAAAAAGTAGCTTTTCGGACCTAAATCCGACTAACGACGCTATATTTAAATAAAACATTTAAATATATAATCGTTAAATATGCGGGTTGTTACACCTATGGTATAACATAGCGAAAGTCGTGTGTGCCGCTGAGAGCCAACAGTCTGCGTTTAATTTTATATCGGTAGACTACGACCTATGTAGGAGTGGAGAGGTTTCATTTCGACAATGAAAATCAGAGGCCGCTGAGAGCCTGCAGTTACATGGACTTTTGCTGTGACGGCAACGTAACCCTGGATGTAACTGTGATCTGTTGTGTGGTTTCCATGGCGTAATCATGAGGCCGCGGAGAGCCTGCGGTTGCATCGACTTTTGCTGTGACGGCAACGTAACCCTGGAATGTAACTGTGACCATGGATGGAGGTGATGATTTCCAGAACATTCTCACCAAAGATATATCCTCTATTTTTCAAAAACCGTTTTCTATATTTTCATTAAAATTATTTTCCAAATATTTTCACTGGGTGTTGAAAACTGGTCTGCTAAGTACTTATAGATTTTCAGTCTTACGCCTGATCAACGTATGACCGAATTTCTGTGAGAACGAGGACAGACTTATTGAAACATCGAGTGATAAAAAGTATTTTCATAAAATCTATTTTATAATATTATATAGATTTTCAAAGTGTTTTAAAAATGGTGAAAGAATAATTTTTCTGATAAAAGCATTTTAATAGACCTGGCTTCGTTCCTTTTCGAGGACGAAAAGATTCAAAAGGGGGAGAAATGTGATAACCCGGATTTTTGAACGTTAAACAATTGGATAATTATTTAGTTTATAGATTATATAGAAAAATCTTTAATTATATATATCTGGATATAAGTATTTATTTGATAATCTTTTTATATAATCTAAGTTTGCAAAAGAAAACTTATATTTTCAAATAAATTAGTCATACTTATTAATTACTATTGATTATGAATATATATATACACATATAGTGTAAATAAAACTATGACTTGGAATCCTATATATATATCTTAAAAATGAATTGATTTAAAAACTCTACAACACGTATATATATAGTTATTAATTAAAGTTTAAATAACTTAAGTTTAAAATTCAAATAAGAATAAATAAAGGTTTTAACATATTTCTTTAAAGTATTCATGAGAGAAATATAAATTAGTAAATATAAAAATATAAGTATAAAATATAGTATATTATACAAATGTAAACATGCATATGAACATTTGTGAGCTTGGTAATCTTTCATTTAAACATTTGTAAGTTCAATATGACTTAAAATTTACAAGTGGCAAGCATTGATGAAATTTCTTTTCCTAAATACTTTCTTTTTTGAAACAAACTCAAGAAGATAATCAAAAAAAAAATCCAAATAAACAACTGTTTCAACAGAGTTAGAAAAGGGAAAATTCAAGGATTAAACTAAGAATTTCAGATCTCAGAACATCAATCAATTCCAGTCAAGTGTAGTTGCAAATTTCCATTGCCTGGTCTCCTCTGCTCAGCTTATACGGTGAGTAAAACTACCCCTTTAAGTTGAGTTTGTTTATGCATGTTATGAACTTTAGTAGTGAAGTTGAGAAATTTGTTGCCTGAATGTAAAAATGAGTTAATCTGGCATATTGAGATTGGAATTCTATATATACATCTGAGTGAATGCATGCTACCTCTGTTCTTAAATAAATGTGAGTAAACTTTATAGATTTAAAACTTAAATAACTAGTGAAAAACTGTGTGATGATCTCTCTGCATTTTTATATGTATGGATGTTTATGGTATTTCTGTTGATTGTAAAACATCTCTGATCTTAGTTGAACCTCTGCTTTTTATCTGTAAACATGAATCACCTTAAATTTGATTCATATGCTAAATGGTCAAAGTACACTAGTAGTGTATGTCTAAAATGGGATTGCATGATGGTTTTAGACTCTGATACATGATCACATGTATAAAAATGTTATGCAGGTCTGAAAGATCAAACATATGAATTTTTTTTCCAAGCTACAGGCATTTTAATATGTTCAAAAATCATATCTCATCCCGCTGATTCATTATAGAAAATAGTTCTAGACAAGAGATGTTAGTTTAACAAGATTTAAATTCTAAAAAAAAACAGTTTGAAGTAAATCAAAGCAATTTCCTATGGAAATTTGGAAAACTACAGTTAAGATTCAAATAAGTCAAATTTACAAACATCATAATTTGATGTTTCAAGTTTATAACTTCAACCTATTTGGAAAGTTATGATCTTTAAAATTAAAATCTGAATTTTTAATAATGCATTGGGTTTATATTTTGGGTTTAACTGGAATTTGTTCCTGAGACAATCCCTGATGATCTAAGAGTCGAGAGGTCTTGGGGTTTTAACCGAAGATGGATGTAACTGCGGGGTGTTTGCGAAAATTACCTGGAAGAGCTCCAGATCAACGAGGCGATTGGAAGGAGAAGATGTAGGTTTTTAAACCTAATTTGAGCATGTCTGGAATATTGGACGAGGAGGCGACTCTGATGCATCGAATTGCATTGGGTTTGGGAAATAGCTGCATGAAGGGTTTGTGGGGATGTGGATGGAATTTTCGGCATTCTGGTGATCAACGTTGGTCGATCGAGTCGTTTTTCTGGCAACGGTCTGTTTTTAGTTCAACTGGGCTGCTCGATTTCGATCTGTTGCTTGCACGAGTATTCTGTTGGTCTGGAAGTGTTACAACAGTAAGAGATGGTATGTTGAAGGGTTCATCGGAGGTGGATGGCGACTCCGACATTGGTGCATGTGCACGGCGATGGCTTCGTGTGTCAGAGGGATGGGTTGTGAGAAACTCGAAGTGACGCTCGTGTTAGGGAAGGAATGACTTGGGTTTATGCTCGTGTTTGAAAGTGCAATACTGTGTATTTAATAAGGGACATGCTCGTGAGGAACTGGGGAAGGAGTGGGATTTGCTCGAGTGAGGTTCGGGCTATTCTTGTTTTTGCTCGAAGCTGAAGGACTTTGGACTCGAAGTAGTTGGGATTTGGACTCGGGTGAGAATGGTTGTTTCAGGTTCATACATAAACTTGTCAGTACTTGGTTTGAGTGATTTCAAATAGGAAGGATACTCGAGTTACTCGAGTTTATTTTTAGTGTTGTTCGAGCAAGATTAGGTTAGACTCGAACAAATTGTAGCTCGAGTTAGTTTTGATTCATGGTTAGAAAAACGTGTTTTGTTTTCAAATTAAAACTGAATTTTTAAAGTATAAAGCAAAGATTTAAATAAGGTTTTAAATCTAAAATTTCAATTATGGATTCAAGTCAATTTGAATCTTAAGCTGGAAATGAATGAAGTTTTTAAATTCAAATTCGTTTAAAATACTTTAAAGGGATTTATTGTTTAAAAAAAATGTTTTTAACAAAATTTGTATTTAAATTAGGAATTGAAATATAAAGAAATGTTTTTAAAAAAGTTTAAATTTGATTTGAATCTGGATTTGAATCTTTGTTTCAAAATAGATTTAAGTTTTTTTTATATAAATTTAAGTGTTTAACAAATTTGAATGATTAAGCAAAAATTTAAGGAGTTTGAATTTAAAAGGAATTTGTTTTAAACTTTTGTAAAAGTTTCTTTTATAAGAAAAGTATTATTTAAATTTAAAGGTTTTAAATTGATTAAATGGATTACTAAAGTTAGATTACAATTTAATGATTTGTATGCATTTAATTAATTGGGTAATTAATTGGATAATTAATTTGATTAATAAATTAATTAAATAGATCATCACTTAAGGTAATTAAGGGTTTTAAACTTAAAAGGTTAAGATTAATTAACTTGTAACTTAAGAATCATTAATTGATAAGATTAGATCTTAATTAATGATTAATAATTACTTAATCAAGTAATAAGGATTAATTAAGTTATTGTTAATTAATTAATCAAGTAATTATTCATTAACTATTAACAAGAGGTTATTACTTAATATAAAGGAATCATTATGAATAATCACTTAATGAAGTAATTGAAGGAATTAATTACTCAGCATAACTTAGATGATGTGGTTAATTTTAGTTAATTAATTTAGTTTAGTTAATTAAAAGCAATCAATTGATGTTGAGTTAAGTATAATTACTTAAGGTAATTAATGAGGTATAATTACTTTGTGAAGAAATTAGAGAATTAATTACTAGATGTAATTAATTAAAGGAAATTACTTGATGGGTAGTAATTAAAGGATAATTACTTGATGGAAGAAATTAAGTAATGATTACTCAGTGTAATTGAAGGATTAATTTATAAAATTAATCAAGGAGTTGATTTAATTGATGAAGTAATCGAGGAAAGTTAATTTCTGATTGTGATTAATCAAGATTGATTAATAAATGTAATCAAGTTAAAACTTAATTATTATATGAAATTTAAGAATAATTAACTAGTGAAAGTAATTAGAAAATCATAATTAATGTAATTATGGGAAGTAATTAATCTTGCTTATTAATGATTAAATTATAATGGGTGCTTTGAATTGGTTGATATCTCTGATATGAATTGCTTTGTGATATGATTTGTTGGATGGACAATGATAATGTGATTATAAATCAATTATGAATTGCTGTGTAACAGTGTTATTCGACAATTTAAGATGAATTGTATTTAATTGGATAACTTGGGTTTAGATGACATTGGATTCGAAAAGACCGGAGTCGGGTATATGTAAATACCCGAAACTCCTTCAATTCTATATAGATTTGATATGTGAAATCAATAGACTGTTGTGGAATGATTTAAGTGAATTGGACCATTTAATAAGTTTTGGCACTTAGAAATTTATGTGTGAAATAGATGATGTCTTAATAACTCGTGAAGTTGAAATTGATAAGTTACCCCGGGTTTTGTATAAGTTGTAAGCTTTTGTATTCCATGTTAGATGGGTTTACTCACGCTGGTTTCCAACCTGACTCGGGTGTTACTTTGATGTAATGCTCGGGTCAGACCGAGTATTACAAACTTGCAGGTAAGGACGTTCTGGAGTTCAGGAAGAGAGCTGAAGGACAGGAACGTATTGAGTGTCTATCCGCTGTGATATATATTGTTATTTATATGGGACAAGTTATTTTAAACCATCCAGTGTTGTGAAATTGTTGTAACTCTGATGTAAAATGTAAATATACTGATACAGTTCTGCTTTGTACACTGTTATTTATTGCTATCATATTTTATCCGCTGCGAATGTGAGATTGTGTGTTTCTTTTCTATTCTTCTTCTTCTTTCTCTTTCTTCTTTTCACTAACTATCTAGAAATTTCGGGATTGAAATTTTCGGGTCGTTACAAAACAAAAATGCAAGGCAAATAAATTTAGTAGATAGAGACACGATATCAGAACGTGTAGAATTATTAGCAATTTATTTTTTTAGCGGTGATTTTTTTAGCAAATAAAGCAAAGCAAAGCAATTGCTCTAAATGTTCTGCTTTGGCAACTTGAAACAGAAAACAAGATATGTACAATTGTTTTTATTTTATTTTATTATTAATATTATTTTTTTAAAGTAAACGAAGGAAACAAAATCAAAGTAACTAAAAGAGAATGTTTTGTTTTAAATATGTCTATCAGGCGAAGAAACTTAAAACAACTGAAAAACAAAACAAATTAAATTAAAATAAGACAAGTTTTTTTAAAGAAGTAGGTTTGAAAACAAAGGGAAAAAAATTGAAACAAAAACAAAATAACAAACTCAGCCCAAAAAGACCACTATGCAAAACAAAACAAACCCATCTCCCTACGATAATAAACGAAGTTTCTCACTCCCCCGTTTTTTTTCTTGTTCAAAACAAAAGTGATGCCAGATAAAAAAAATCGTTTTCGATCCTCAATAAAATTCCACCATGCACAAATTTCACAATCGCGAATTCTAACTCGATTCTCTAAACGCAATTTCACAATCGCGATAGATGTTTGCGATGGGTTTCTGGCCACAGCGATTTGGGAGGATTCGAGGGCGAATCATGGCGATTTTGTTGATTTGGGTATTCGAAGGAGCTTGTTCTAGTAGCAGATTAGAGGTCGACGATGAAGTCGCAATGTTCGGGCAGCTAGGAATGTCAGGAAGTGAAGACTGTTATTGGGATCAGGCGAGTTGCAGAACTTGTTCGTCATTGGATGTTGAATCGGGGAAGGTTGTAGGATCTTTCACGGTTGTGTTTTGTGGTGCAATAATGAACATGATAGAGTGATGAAGGTGGTAGCTCGGTGGTAGTCAAAGGGGCCAGTGGTTTGTTTAGAAACTGGTAGAACCAGATGATGTACACTGTTGATTGTTGCATTGTTGGATGTTTGTTATTATTGTGAATGAATAGCAGTGGCAAGTTATTTTGTGCAGAGTATTGAACAGTGTGATAGGGACGTGCACAGACTTGATGCACGGCTTGGTTGGTTAAGCAGAAATAAATTGATGTGAATTGTTGCAGTTATGAATAGGCAGCAAATTGAAATTAGTTGTTATGGAGTAAGAAGTGGTGGAAGGGGCAGTGGAAAGTCGCTGGTTGTAAGACTTAAGTGCACTAATAGGTACTTGGTTTGTAGTTTGCGAGGGGAGGTTTGGGAAGCATTTTTCAAAGGAGTTCAGGTGGAGGAAGTGGTCAGCAATTCGATTGAGATCACGATGGTTGATGGGTTGGGTGAATTGTAGCTTGGTGATGAATGAGATGATACGTCGGTGGGGGTAGGGCAAGCAGGTGGATGGTTACAATACCATGGAAGAAGGTGTAACAGGCAGTAAGCGAAGTGGTGGAGTTTGAAGCAGTGACAATATGTTGAGAAGATGAAGTGTGGCTTTTGCTTGCAGTGGTTTGTATCAGTTGAGTAGTTTTGTTGAAGTAGTGAAAGAGGAGCAAGGCAGGTTGATGGTTTTGAGTAGTTATGGTATGAGAGGTAATTGGGTAGTTGGTTTGTATGATAGGGAAGGCTGTTGTGTAATAAGGAGTAGAGGTAGTGAATGTTCGGCAAGGCAATGGACAGAGAGTGAGTTGTAAATGATGAAGTGAGAAGGGTAGATGACTGTGTTGGCGGGTCAAAGATGCGCACAATTTCGTGCACAATTTTGATGCATGCAGATATGGATGAATTTGATGTGCAGAGCGAAGATAGAAGAAACAGTGAAGTGAAGTGGTGTTTGGAAGATGGATGTGCAGTTTAAAAGTGGGTTTTTTTTGACAGAAATGCTGTGGTGATCCGGAATTTTGGGCAATATCAATTTAATAATGCGTATTAAAAATTAAATTAAATTGATAATTGTCTTTTATAATTTTAATTTTAATCGACAAATTTATTCTTTTATAAGCAGATAAATATTTAACTGGTAAACTTTATCTTTTAAAAGCTAATAAGATGTTTTCTATTTATAGTGTATATATATTTGTATATTTGTAAATAAAAGCTTTGGTTTGTATTTAATAAACAAATAAAGTCATGTTTTCAAATTCTGATATATTTTGGTAATTTAGAAATTATGGTCAATTTAATATTAAACTTTTCAAAGCTATTTAAAAGTTAATTTTATAATTTTAAAATATTTAAGGTAAATGTTAATTGTTTAATTGTTTTAAATATCTTTTAAGCTTAAGTTTAGAATTTAAATAAAATTAACATAAAGGTTTTTTTTATTTTCTTTTTAAAATATAGCTTGATAAATATGACTTGAAAATAAATATATAAGTTTAAAATACAATTTAAATATGATACATTAATTTATTTAAGTAATATAAGTAGGTTATAAATAATAAGATTATCTCTTCTATAAATTATTTTAAATTGACAAGATTGTTATTTTCAAATATTAATAATGTATTGTTTATATATATATATATACATATATAATTAGATGTTAATAAAAATTGTATTGTTATTTCAAATTGAATGTGTTGTTATAACTTGACTTTAAATTGGATTTTAAAATTTAATTTAAATTTGAATTTAATTTTGAAATGCAAAAGATAAACATTTTAAAAAAAATTGGATTTCAAAAATATATGTATAAGCTTTTATTTGTATATAATTTATTTTATAATATTTTCTTTAAAAGAAATTCATATATAAATTTAGATAAGAATTAGTAAATTAATATAAAGCTTTTTATTAATATTTAAAATTAATAGAAATTACTTAATTTACAATTGTAAACCTATAAGGCTTAATTCTAACAAGTGTTAACTAATGAACAATATTATACGACAAATGTTAAGATTTTGCACAAGTGTCACTTTTAATTTTGTTTTTTTTAAATTAATCATTTTAGCCTATTTAAACATATCCTTTCTTCTCTTAAATTCTTTTTTATTCTTCAAATTCAAAGCTAAGTAATTTCAGCTGTAACAAATTTCTCAAAAACAAATCAGTGATCAAACACTCCTCAAACCAGAAAACTAATCAAATCCAATAACCTGTAATCAAATTTTCAAAATCAAAACAAAATCTGAACATCTGCTTCAAACCTGAGATTTTCAAAAGCCTGCATCTCTTCAAACTTGTGATTTATCTGAAACAAGCAACTTCAATTCTGTTTGAAAGCAAGATTCAGTAACAAGCAATCTTCAGCATTCCAGTTTTCAAATCAAAGAAACATTTTATTCCAGCAACTCGAGTTTTAAAAGTTTAAAGGCTATTTCAAATAAAAGTGCTCTGTTCATCATTTTTACAGGTGAGTAACACATTTTAAAAAAAAAACTTAAGTATGAATCTGGTTACCTGATTACCTCTAGAAATAAGTATGTTTGTGTGTGTATTTATAAGTGCATTTCTCTCTTTGTGTGTGTGTGTGTGTGTGTGTAAATGTATGGATGTGTATATGGCTGTTGTATCTATGTCTTGACTGTTCTTAGTTTCAAAGCTAAGAATTTAAACAGAATTCATTTTCTCTTGATCTGGTTTCTGTTAGGATTTAGGATTTAAATAAAATTTGTTTGTTTAATTATAGGGTAGGTTTTAAAATTATATTTAAGTGAAAATAAGTTGGGAATTTCTCTGGAAAATCAAAAAGACAGGCAAGTTCAAGTATTGTTTAAAATTCAAACTTCATAATTCATTGATTCAGGTATATGATCTGAATCCTTAACTTAAAACTTGATTTTTAAAACTAAAATCACAATTTTTAGAAGTGGGATGAGGGAGCAGATTGAGGTTGACCTGATTTTGTATTTTGAAAGGTTTCTGGTGATCTAAGCAATTGGATTTGTCGTGGTCATCACTGGTGGTAGTGGAGTGATCGGGGAGTTTAAGAAAAATGCCAGTAGGATGTTTCAGGCACTGTGGCGGCGGTGGAAGATCTGAGAAGTCTGTAGCTCCAGTTTTAGGCTTGATCGGGAAGTTCCCACCACGGCCGCTTTGGTGAACCGAGTTCCACCAAATTGTGGGGATTCGTGGCGGGGAGGTCGACGAAGGTGTGGCTGGAGGCGTAGGCGTTCTGGCGATTGGCATTTTGACTTCAAAGATTTTACAGGTTGTGTTCACGTTCCAAGTTTGGGCTTGAATGCTCGAATGTGATTTCAAGGGAGAATCGATATTCTGATGATCAGAATATGGTGAGAGGATGATCACCGATGTGAGGAAGGCATCGTGGGTGGTCGGAGCTAGTGGAAATGCTGGTGCAGGTGCACAGCGGTGAGGGTGTGTCAACAGCTTGGTTTGGGCTTTCATCTCGAAGGTAGGCTCGTGCATTCGTGTTGGTGACTCGAGTGAAGTCTCAGGTCATTCGAGTGTGTTTTTTTCTAGTTTTTTAAAACTTTGAAATTTAAACAAATTTTGAAACGAGGGGAAAAAATGGATTTTTCTCGAGTTAGTACTCAAGTAGGCTTCGGGTTTGACCGAAAGTAGCATGTTAGAACCGATTTTTTTTTAAGTTTTTAAAATAAAATCAAGGTTTGAATTTAAATAATTTGATTTAGAAACTCTTATAAATCTCATTTATAAGATAAGTAATTTTATTTAATATTTGATATAAAGGGTTTTTAAATTTGATTTAAATTTTGTCAAAGTTAAATTTGCAATCATTTTTAAATCTTAAATTTAAAAGTAAAGTTTCAAAGGCTTTGTAGATGATAATTAAATCATTGATAAGGATAATACTTTATCTCAAAGTTAATTAAGATTTAATGTTTTGAAATTAATTAAATTAAGAAGTTAATTAATTAATATTAAGGATTTTTAAATAAGTAATTAAGGGTTGTAAATTAATTAATTAGGGGTTAATTAATGTGTAATTAAGGATCATTAATTAGATAAGTAAGATTATTAATTAATGATTAGAAATTAATTTAATCAAGTAATTAAGGATTATTAAGTTATAGTCACTTATAAGTAATTAGAAATGAATTAATTGGTTATTAAAATTTAATTAATTTTTTATTAAAAATGGTTAATTAAAGTTTAATAACTTAGGGAAGTAATTAAAGAATTATTAATAGTTAATGAAAGATCATTAACTAGGGATTATGAATGATTAATTAATATAATTAATTTAAGATGATTAATTAGATTAATTAATTAAGGATAATCATTTGTGGAATTGGTTAAGTATAATTACTTAATGAAAGTAATTAAAGGGATTAATTACTCAATGTAATTAATTAAATTAATGTGATTGGTTTAAGTTAATTAATTAGTTTAATTAATTTAAAATAATCACTAGATGATTTGTTAAGGATAATCACTTAACGTAATTTATATAGTGTAATTACTTAGTGAAGTAATTAATGGATAATTACTGGGATATAATTAATTGAAGAATGGAAGTAATTTAGGTTTAATTACTTTGTGTAATTAATAAGAAAGATAAATACTCAGTGGGAATAATTAAGAATTAATTACTTAGTGTAGTTAATTAAAGAATTAATTAATAAAATTTATTTAGATGTTAATTAAGTAATGTAATTAATTAAGGGAAGTTAATTACCGAATGTGATTAATGAATAAAGATTAATTAAAGATTAATTATTAAATATTATTAATAATTAATTAAAGAAGAATTTAAGGATCATTAATTAATGTAATTAATGATATAATTAAGGGTTGATTAATTAAGGTAATTAATCAATGAAGTAATTATAAAGTAATTAATTAATGTAATTAATTAAGGATTAGTGTAATTAATTATGGTTAATTAATTAATGGAAGTAATTAAAGGTTAATTACTGGTTAAGGATAATTAATTTGTGTAATTAATTAAAGGCTAATTACTTAATGTAATTAGTGAATAATTAATCTAGGGTGTTTAGTTAAGATGAATACTTAAAGGATGATTAATTAATTGATTTATAATTAATTAATAGTTATGTAAGCAAGATTTATAGTGATGAAAGTAATTAATTTAATTTATTTTAAATTAGTTAGAGATGGAGCAACTAATTTATTTCATTTTAAATTAATTAGAGATGGTGTAACTAATAGATCTTTGCTTATGGATGGCTGAATGATATTGAATGCCTTGAATTGTTTGATATCTCTGATATGAGATATGTGCTGATCTGTGATGTGGATGATTTGGTTGAATTGTTATGATATGAATTATCTATTGTGATAATGTGAATTATCTATCTGTGTGAATATAGATAATAGAATCAAATTGTTTTAACTTTAAAACAACTTGGCTTTAAAAGACGGCGTTTTGGATTTCGATGAGACCGGGATTGGGTTTTCAGATTTGGATATCCAAAGCCACATCGATCCAAATTAAACGATAGGTCGTGAATCTCAAGTGAAGATGAAGATTTATAGTGCAAGGGTTATTGTCGTTAACTCTGAGGGTGATTCCAAAATGAGTGCAACGAGATAATGCCTTCGGTTTCATTCGAACCCGGAACGAACTTGTATGGATTGAATGTTTTCAGAGCATCATCAGGTGGACGATGAGCATTCTAAGATAGACGTGTTCTATAAAGGTAATCATACCCTCTAGCCTCATCAACTGGGAATGGCTAAAACAGGGGAGGTGCAGCAAGGCTAAGTGAGTGTGCTCAAGTAGGACAAGATTTTCTCCTGTCCAGAAGTCCCTTTTTATTCGGCTGTGTGAGGCAGTTGATTGCAACAACCACCGGCGTTGTCTTGTTCGGGACTATCCAGTAAGGGATGGTTCCGGCCTTGTGTTGCAGGGAATTTAGGGTGGATCCTCGGTACGGTGATCTAAGCCACGTACTGTGACGGTCGGTACCCTAGTAGCCCTGCCATTGTATGGAATCCAATCTCCAATAAGTGCTGTACGTTTTAGTTGTGCCCAACTATGTTGGAACGTGAGATGTAAGTATTCCAGCTATTTCTGTATTTTACTTAAAAACCCTAGACCCTATTATAATATCACTGGATTTCTTATCAAATGTTTTGGTTATCGTCAGGTAAAAACTTTTCCATGTTTATGTGCGGAAAGTCTTACGATATACCTTTTGTTTTCAAAGGCTTTTCAAAGTTAAGCAACTTTAACCTGTTACTCACACCAGACCCATGTTTGACCCGGAGTTTATTTTCTATTTTCTTAAACTCTTGGGTACTCAAATTTATACGAGTAGCCAAGGGATTCAGGTTAGCTTTGATGAACTCTGGAGGTGAAATGGAGCAGGAGGCTTCAGCGTTTGTAGATATATATAGTTTTCCGTTGTGTTGTTATCTTTGTGTTGTATATGAGTTGTAATGACTAGAAAGATGTTTATAACTATCTATTTTGTGTTGTATAAGTTATGTAACTCTGATAGATGTTGTATATTATGTAATTATTATGTGATTAATATAATTTATTCGTTCCGCTTGAGATTCTGATGTTGTTTCTTTCTTTCTTCTCTATTTTTTCTCTTTTTTATCCCTTTCTTTCTTAATGATGATGCGTCTTTCTATGGAGAGAAAGGCGGGTTGTCATAGTTGGTATCAGAGCTCTAGGTTGAGTGAATACCTAGGTTTTGGAGTGATTTCTTTCTTGAGAGAGCGTATTTGTAATTTTAATATATATATATATATATATATATATATATATATATATTTCTACCTATTTGTTGGATTATCTGTTCGGGTTTTCCAATTTGAGTTCTAGAGGTAGGAATGGTAGCGGTGTGTGTTGCACGACTATCAATGGAAGTAGTCTAAGTGTTGAGGTTGAAAGTGTATCTGTCGAGGATGTAGACCCAATACTGCCTCGAGTATGCTTTGTTGTGGTGTAAGGATTTCATCAATCTCTGAAGGAAGCCTTTTGAGATTCGGAGTCCATTTTTGAAGTGTAAGTTGGATGAGTAGAGTTTGGATCTGTCGATTGAGCAAAAGTGCGTGATGGTATCTTGGCAACTTCGAGAATGAGCAGCTGCGTGGTGAGATGCAATGATTATGGATGTTTCCGAAGATGTTTCTTTTGGAGTAAGTTTAAGGAAGTGTGTCTGCATCAGTGTTGAGGCTAGTTTAGCAAGGTGTTTGTATTTGGTTTGAGGCCCGAGTTTCTGGTGGAGATGTCTGCCCATCTCAAGGTTCCATAAGGGATTGGATGATATGGATTTGAGTTCAAAGAGCTTTGGATTAGGAAGTTTTTGGCATCTGTGTCAGCAGTGCATCTCGGAGTGTTCAGTGTGCCGGCAAGGAAGATCATCTGGCTAAGCAGTTTTTTAGAGGTGAAGTTCAGAAGAGTGGATCCATTTCTTTGATGGATTAGCTAGATAAGCATAAGCGTTTCTGATTGGTAAAGAGAGAACAATATCTTTGGAAATTAGTCTGGGTTGATTGTAAAACTGACTTGCGATAGTTGAGTGTTCTCTTGGATTATCTTTTGCTTGGGATCGAGACATCTCTAGGGAATGGAAGTTGTCAGAGATTTTTTCGGATGTCTTCAAGGAAGTCAAGGTTTGCCATAGCATCTGAAGATTGAGTTTTCATATCGACGAGGATTCCAGGAGTGATACCGGTAGTAGAAGGATAGCTCCTAGAGAGAGGGTTTGGTGAACTAGCTCAGGATTTGGTGAAACTTCTGAGTTTTCTCTTTATAGATCTGTTGAACCGTGTCTTCAGGGATGTGTCGGACAAGTTTGTGCTCGTGTTCATCATCAGCATTCTCGTCTACGCCAGATCAGAGTTGTGCAGCAGAAGCGAGATAGCAGTTGTTCTAGAAGGGAAGCAACCGAAAGTGCAGTGTTTTGGATTAGAGGGTTTCTTTATTAAGTGTTTCAGGATCTGAAGCAAGATTGGCAAGTGCTCCTGTTTGTCTTTTTCGGATAGGAGAAGTTAGTTTTCTATTAATAGTAGTAGAGTTTGTGTTCTTGATTTCGGTAGATCTTGAGAGGATCATTTTGTTGGGTTGTTTTTTGGCCAGTTTGTTTCAAGAAGCATCAGCGAAGGTTGAACTGATCAGGAAGGATGAAGGCAGCCCAGGATCGTTAGAAGAGTTTTGTGGACAAGAGTTAGAGATTTGATTTTGGATAAGTTTTCTCCGATCAAAGGAGCTATCAGATTTGGTAAGGCTAGAAGCTAGCTCCGAGGTATATTGGGTCTTTTTGTGTTCTTGTGAGGATTAGTGTTTGGCCTACATGATTGAATTGCCAGTTTGAAAGACTGGGATTCAATGTATTTCATGTATCTCTGAAGAGTACGTGTGTGATCCATCTCTGGTTGTGGAACCAGCAGTTCAGGAAGAATTGGTAGTTGAGCGGGACTTGTTTAAGGTCTGATATCCTATTCAGTTTAGTAGATCTAGATGAGTAAGAGCTCTGTAGCTTAGTAGTGTAGATTGTTTGGATTCAGTAGAGCAAGTATTCTAGTGTTTATACTTAGGAAACTCTAGATAGTGCTAGGAAAATCTATCCTGATTTGTGTCAGGATAATTAGATTTGTTTGATTGAGTGAATTGGTTGCAATGGTTATTAGCATATGGTTGATAATATATGCTTGTGGTTTAAATTTAAAATCTTTGATGGATTATTAAATTATCTTTGCTTTTAAATTTCGGGGATGAAATTCTTTTAAGGGGGAGGAATGTGATGACCCAAAATTGTGGGTAATATCAATTTAATAATCGGTATTAAAAATTAAAATAATTTGATAATTGTCTTTTATAATTTAATTTAAATTGGAAAATTCATTCTTTTATAAGCAGATAAATATTAATTGGTAAACTTTATCTTTTAAAAGCTAATAAGATGTTTGTAATGTATATATATTTGTATGTATTGTAAATAAAAAGCTTTGGTTTGTATTTAATAAACAAATAAAATCATGTTTTCAAATTCAAATATATTTTGGTAATTTAGAAATTATGGTTAATTTAATATAAAACTTTTCAAAGCTATTTAAAATTTAATTTTATAATTTTGAATATTTAAGGTAAATGTTAATTGTTTAATTGTTTTAAATATCTTTTAAGCTTAAGTTTAGAATTTAAATAAAATTAACATAAAGGTTTGTTTTATTTTCTTTTTAAAATAAAGCTTGGTAAATATGATTTGAAAATAAATATATAAGTTTAAAATACAATTTACATATAATACATTAATTTATTTAAGTAATATAAGTAGTTTATAAATAATAAGATAATCTCTTCTATAAATTATTTTAAATTGGCGAGATTGTTATTTTCAAATATTAATAATGTATTGTCATATATATATATTAATAAAAATAGAATTGTTATTTCAAATTGAATGTGTTGTTATAACTTGACTTTAAATTGGATTTTAAAATTTAATTTGAATTTTAATTTAATTTTGAAATTCAAAAGATAAAGATTTTAAAATATTTTGGATTTCAAAAATAAATGTATAAGCTTTTATTTTTATATAATTTATTTTATAATATTTTCTCTAAAATAATTCATATAAAAATTTAGATAAGAATTAGTAAATTAATATAAAGCTTTTTATTAATATTTAAAATAAATAGATAATACTTAAATTACAGGTGTAAACCTATAAGGCTTAATTCTAAGAAGTGTTAACTAAGTAACAATATTATATGACAAATGTTAAGATTTTGCACAAGTGTCATTTTTAATTTTGTTTTTATTTTTATTTTTAAATTAATCATTTTAGCCTATTTAAACATATCCTTTCTTATCTTCAATTCTTTTCTATTCTTCAAATTCAAAGCTAAGTAATTTCAGCTGTGACAAATTTCTCAAAAACAAAATCACTGATCAAACACTCCTCAAACCAGAAAACTAATCAAATCCAATAACCTGTAATCAAATTTTCAAAATCAAAACAAAACCTAAACATCTGCTTCAACCCGAGATTTTCAAAAGCCTACATCTCTTCAAACCTATGATTTATCTAAAACAAGCAACTTTAATTCTATTTGAAAGGAAGATTCAGTAATAAGAAATCTTCAGCATTCCAGTTTTCAAATCAAACAAACATTTCATTCTAGCAACTTAAGTTTTAAAAGTTTAAAGATTATTTCAAATAAAAGTGCTATGTTCGTCGTTTTTACAAGTGAGTAACTTTTTTAAAAAAAAGAAATTTAGGTATGAATCTGGTTGCCTGATTATCTCTGGAAATAAGTATATTTGTATGTATATTTATAAGTGCATTTCTGTTTGTGTGTGTGTATATAAATGTATGGATGTGTATATGACTGTTGTATCTTTGTCTTGATTGTTCTTAGTTTCAAAGCTAAGAATTCAAACAGAATTCATTTTCTCTTGATCTAGTTTCTGTTATGATTTAGTATTTAAATAAAATTTGTTTTTTTTAATTATAAGGTAGGTTTTAAAATTATATTTAAGTGAAAATAAATTGGGAATTTCTCTGGAAAATCAAAAAGACAGGAAAGTTTGAGTTTTGTTTAAAATTCTAACTTCATAATTCAACGATTCAGGTATATGATCTGAATCCTTGACTTAAAACTTGATTTTTTAAACTAAAATCACAATTTTTAGAAGTCGGAGGAGGGAGCAGTTAGAGGTTGACCTGATTTTGTATTTTGAAGGGTTCCTAGTGATCTAAGCGATCGGATTTGTCGTGGTCATCACTGGTGGTAGTGAAGTGATCGGGGAGTTTGGGAAAAATGCTAGTAGGATGTTTCAGGCACTGTGGCGGCGGTGGATGATCAGAGAAGTCTATAGCCCTAGTTTTAGGCATGATCAGGAAAGTTGCCACCACGACCCCTCTGGCGAACCGAGTTCCACCAAATTGTGGGGTTTGATGGTGGGGAGGTCGGCGAAGGTGTGGTTGGAGGCGTAGGTGTTCTGGCGATCAGCATTTTGAGTTCGAAGGTTTTCCAGGTTGTGTTCTTGTTCCAAGTTTGTGCTTGAATGCTCAATGTGATTTCAAGGGAGAATCGATATTCTGATGATCGGAATATGGATGATCGCCGATGTGAGGAAGGCATCGTAGGTGGTCGGAGGTCGTGGCAATGCTGGTGCAGGTGCACGGCGGTGAGGGTGTGTCAGCAGTTTGGTTTGGGGTTTCATCTCGAAGGCAGGCTCATGTATTCATGTTGGTGACTCAAGTGAAGTCTTGGGTCATTCGAGTGTGTTTTGTTTCCATTTTTTTAAAACTTTGAAATTTAAACAAATTTTGAAAAGAGGGGAAAAATGGATTTTTCTCAGGTTAATACTCGAGTAGGCTTCGGGTTGAACCTGAAGCAGCATGTTAGAACCGATTTTTTAAAAGTTTTTAAAATAAAATCAAGGTTTGAATTTAGATAATTTGGTTTAAAAACTCTTATAAATCTATTTTATAAGATAAGTAATTATCTTTAACATTTGATTTAAATTTTGTCAAAGTTAAATTTGTTAATCATTTTTTAATCTTAAATTTAAAAATGAAATTTAAAAGTAAATTTAAAAGTAAAGTTTCAAAGGCTTTGTAAATGATAATTAAATCATTGATAAGGATAATACTTTATGTCAAAGTTAATTAAGATTTGATGTTTTGAAATTAATTAAATTAAGAAGTTAATTAATTAGTAATTTAGTATTTTTAAATAAGTAATTAAGGGTTGTAAATTAATTAATTAGGGGTTAATTAATGTGTAATTAAGGATCATTAATTAGATAAGTAAGATTATTAATTAATGATTAGAAATTAATTTAATCAAGTAACTAAAGATTAATTATGTTACAGTTAAGGACTTAATTAAGTAATTAGAGATTAATTAATTGGTTATTAAAATTTAATTAATTTTTAATTAAAAATGGTTAATTAAAGTTTAATTACTTAGGGAAGTAATTAAAGAATTGTTAATAGTTAATGAATGATCATTAACTAGGGATTATGAATGATTAATTAATATAATTAATTTAAGATGATTAATTAGATTAATTAATTAATTAAGGATAATCATTTGTCGAATTGGTTAGGCATAATTACTTAATGAAAGTAATTAAAGGGATTAATTACTCAATGTAATTAATTGAATTAATGTGATTGGTTTAAGTTTAATTAGTTTAATTAATTTAAAATAATTTTGGATGATTTGTTAAGGATAATTACTTAACGTAATTTATAAAATGTAATTACTTAGTGAAGTAATTAATGGATAATTACTGGGATGTAATTAATTGAAGAATGGAAATAATTTGGGTTTAATTACTTTGTGTAATTAATAGGAAAGATAATTACTCAGTGGGAGTAATTAAGAATTAATTACTTATTGTAATTAATTAAAGAATTAATTAATAAAATTTATTTAGAAGTTAATTAAGTAATGTAATTAATTAAGGCAAGTTAACTACTGAATGTGATTAATGAATAAAGATTAATTAAAGATTAATTATTAGATATGATTAATAATTAATTAAAGAAGAATTTAAGGATCATTAATTAGTGTAATTAATGATATAATTAAGGGTTAATTAATTAAAGGTAATTAATCAATGAAGTGATTATAAAGTGTAACAACCCGCATATTTATCGATTCTATATTTAAATATTTCATCGTTCGTCGGATTTTGGTCCGAAAACCTACTTTTTGCAAACAGTCGAATTTGGACTCGAGACCACTCTCATTGAGTTTAAAATGCCGTTTGTGACCTTTTTGAGTATAAGCTTCGATATGTTTGGAGTTAGTCAAGTTTTGCTACTTTTTCACTTTGGGTTTGGGTTTGGGTTCAGCCCTATGTTTAACTTATACGCAAATCTGAACCACTTTCCCCCCATTCACTCTCACTTCCTCCTCTTTAAAGTTCTAAAGCATCATTGGTGGGAGAGATGGGAAATTAAAACTCCAAAACCCTAGTCTTCCTTAGCAAATCCAACTTCTAGCTCTAAATTCAAGAGAACCCATTGGTAAGCATCTCCTTCTTCTTCTCCAACTCATTCTCCTTCCAATTTCAGAAATTTCCTAAACCTAATTTGGGAAATATTTCTCTTTTAAGCTTAGAATCAAGCTTCTTGAGTTGGGATTGAAGAGTGGTTGATCCTCCTTTGTTTTCAAGCTTCTTCTTCATTGATTTGGGTTCAAAGGTGAGATTTTTATCTCACATCTTAGTCTATAATTATCTTCGATTGTTAGGTATGAATTCCTAACACTTATTCTTGTGCAATTGATTTTGGTTTGGATTGATTTTGTGTATATTCCAATTTTTGGTGTTTTGGTCTAATTTATGAAAATTCTATTATGGATATTTGGACATTGATATTTGAGGCGTATCGAAGAGCCGTTTAGGCTGGGTTGTCGCTCGACATAATTCCTTAGTCACCGTCGCTCGATCGATCGCTTCCGGTATCCGTTTGGCCATTTTGGCCTAGGTTAAGGGAATGCCCTGAACCCTTCATTCAGACGTCTGAAACGTAATATACAGACGTCTGAATATTGTTCTGGGAAGATTTCTATTCCCAGATTCAGATGTCTGAATATATGATTTCAGACGTCTGAATTGGTTCATTTGGAACCAGAGAGGAAATAGGCTAAAAAGTGCCTATTTCAGACGTCTGAATTCAAGGATTCAGATGTCTGAATTCTGTTTTTGGAAAATATTTATTTTTCAGATTCAGACGTCTGAATCCTTGGTTTCAGACGTCTGAATCTGCACTCTTTTGCCTATTTGCCATTTGCTTGAGAATTCCAACTTTAATCGATTCGTGTTGATTCCCTTTTGTTATTATCACTTGTTAACGACTTTGATGACATTTTCTTCGAGATTTTTGGGAATATCCATTTCGATGGATTCAGTATCGATTTTTTTGGATTTTATTCATGTTTTCGTATGTGAATTTTAGTGATTGATTGTTCCTACAATCTTCTTTGTGATTTGTCACTTTAAAAATATAAAGGTTTTCTATACTAGTAGTAAATATCAAAATTCTTTCATCAAAATGATTTCAACACTATTTTATTACAAAGCTCGTTTCTTAAACCGTTTTCCAATCTATTAGTATATACAAACCTTTACCTCACTCGTATGAGAAATCTAATTAAACGGCTTAGTAAAACAAGGGGTATGAAACGTTTGAGTTTACTTCGTCGGTTAATTCTTGGACTTGTTCGATTGAAACTCTTGTGACAATTTTCTAGTGGAGATCTACAATTTGTTCGTAAATATTTAAGTTAAGCTAGTGGTTATGGGACATGGAGCTAAGCTCATATATTTACTAGCTTATTGTAATTGACACTTCTTGATGGTCGATGACGATCATTTTATGTTTTAGACTAGCATTGTGCGATGTCTTTTTGATTCGGTTCATCGGACGTTACGCTGTACGACGTCGTTGTTCCATTTTAATTGTGATTTGGTTCATCGGACGTTACGCTGTACAACGTCGTTGTTCCATTTTACTGTGTGTTGGTTCATCGGACGTTACGCTGTACGACGTCGTTGTTCCTTTTTATTCTGCTTTGGTTCATCGGAGTTACGTTGTACGACGTCGTTGTTCCTTTTTATTCTGCTTTGGTTCATCGGACGTTACGCTGTACGACGTCGTTGTTCCTTTTTATTCTGCTTTGGTTCATCGGACGTTACGCTGTACGACGTCGTTGTTCCTTTCTATTGTGTTCTGGATCATCGGACGTCACGCTGTACAACATCGATGCTCCGAATTATTTGACCTCTGGATTTCTAATGGTTGATTTCTGGAATTTAGGTTTCACCAACTTTTACGATTGGCATTGATATGTATGTCATTTCTGTGGCTTGGTGAATGAAATAAAGAATATGACATTCTTTTGGTGCTATGAGATTCTTGAGATATTTGTATGATTTTCCTTTGTTGATTTTTCTATGTATACTTGTCGCGGTATGACATTTTTGGTTATCATATGTTTTTACTACATCTCTTCTTATATCTCATTTTATCTGATAATTATAGCTAGACTGATCCGTTTATTATTTTCTTCTTAAATAATACTCGGGTCAGACTGAGATATTGCAGGTGCTTCCTCATGACTTCCTATCTGGAACCATCATCTGACCTTTTGGCTAACTACTTTAGTTTAGTAGTTTTCGTTGTATACTATTGAGATATAGACTCCTTAATGTATACGTACTCTTTTTTCTAGCACTTGTATCTATTCTTTTTGATATTGTGGATCTTGCTTGACCCCTACTCTGATGTACACTTTCATGTGTTAGTTATATATTCATATCTTCTTCCGCCTTTGTGATATGGATGTCTGTGACTGATTTGTGTTATGATTATTTCTATATTTGTTTCCAAAGATTATATATAGCCACTGTGTAGTAACTTTGAGTTTGTATTGACGTGTCGGATTTCCTCTTGAAATAAAATGCATGTTATATTTTATCTGGCATATCCGTGCTTGTACAAAGCAATTACACGAATGGTCGCTCCTCAACAGCCTTATTCTCCGTGCTAGTTGACGGCTTTACACCGTAGTGTCCTTGGCTAGCGTGGGTATAGAGGTGGGGCGTCACAGCTTGGTATCAGAGCCAAACTTCGGAACAATGTAGAATAATCTAGCAAGGATCATGTCCTAAGTCTTTCTTAGGAGTTGTGCCTTAGGATTTAATTCGAGTCTTCGTACCGATTCCTCCTATTTTCTTTATGATTCCTTGTTTTTATCTATCAAGATTGCTTGATATTCATTTTGTGAATAACCTTCTTCTTCCTTCTTTCTTTCTTAAGGAAGAGAAATGGTTAGACCTGGCCGTCCCAGCGCCAGTCAATCTAGTGCTACTCCTCAGGATGGAGTATTCATGTCTGCTCAGCAGCTTTTAGATCTCGTGAAGAATGCTCAAGCTGCAGGACCCAATCCAGAGCCTACTCATCCTAGATCTGGTTTTGCACGCTTGTGCAGAGACTATACCGATTTGGGTGGAAGGCCATTCAAAGGATCCGAGAGTGTTATAGAAATTTAGGCTTGGCTCAAATCATGCGATCGCATCTTTTCTCGCATGAACCTTATTGATCTACATCGAGTCCAAGTGGCTTCTAGCATGCTCCAAGAAAGAGCGTTAGATTGGTATGAGCTCTCGACTTCGGAGATTATCAAAGCGGATCTTACTTGGGAGCAATTTCGGGAAAGATTCGAATTGAAATTTGTGCTGGAAGCTGAAAAAGTAACTTTAGCCCGGCGTTTTATAGACCTTGTTCAAGGTGAATCTTCTATGATAGACTATGTCGCATCTTTCGAATCTCTTTCCAAATACGGGGTTGAATACATTAATACCCCATTGAAGAAAAATCAGAGATTTGTCTATGGCTTGAATAAGAATCTTGAGAAGCCATTACTTCTGAAACTAGAAGTTTCATTTCATCAGCTTATTGATATCGCTCTTCGTCTTGAAGAGGCTGATAGAGAAAGCGATATTGAAGTTGTGCGTGCCAAACAGAACTTCAACAACAACATGAAGAGGCCTATTAAATTCAAAGGCCCCAATCCCATCAAGAAAGGGAAGCAACAAACTCCGATAGCAAAGACTCCTAACTCTAGTCGTGGACGATGCTACAATTGTGGTTCCACGGACCACTATGCAAGGGAGTGCCCGAAACCTCTCTTTTGCCGTTATTGCAAAACTTCGGGTCATCTTATAATTACATATCCCATTCTTCAAAGTAGGAAAGAGGGAGAGCTGAATATTGCAAACCCCTAGTGACACTTCTTGTGGTTAAGGTATTTCTCATTTAATCCTTGATTACATTTGTTTTGTGATCATCCTTTCGAGTTCTTGTTGATATGGGTTCATCTCATTATTTTTATATCAAAAGAACTAGTTGATTCCTTTTCTTTAAACATTTTGGGCTTGATGACTTCTTTGAGAATTGCGAATCCGGTTGGTGGATCTGCAACACTCAATTTGCTTTTTATTGATGTCGACATTATTTTATGTGATTTTTCTTTCCGAGCCGATTTTCTTACTTAGGCTTCGGAATTGATATTTGTAAGGAATGGCTTAATTGTTGTGAAGCCCATATCCTATTTTCCGTGTGGACTATTCATCTTCGACATTTTCTATCTGTTAAGCAGATTTCTATTTTTTCTTGAGATTCCGATTTCAAATTCTTGATGGCATCATTTTATTCTTTAATCCCGCATGATGAGGAAAGTGTTGTTTCTCTCATTCATGTAGTTTGAGAATTTTTCGGTATTTTTGAGTTTGTCTTAGGATTATCACCTAAGAAATCTTTTGTGTGGTGTTAAGGTCTTTCTAGTTCGACCTTGCCACCGATTTTCATTTGGCTACGAGTTGCGGGAGTTAGCATTCCACTTACCGCATTCCACACTCGTTACGATTCTTATGAATGACTTATTTTGTCCAGCTTATTTCATCCATTGTATAAATCGAATATTCTATGAATATTTCGATGAGACCATTTTTGTATTTATTGATTTTGGATGAAAATAGCAATTTACAAATCTTTGCAAATCTTTTTCATAAGATTTATTTATAAATATAGCTGGATTTTGTTCTTACACGAGCAAAGAATATTCCTAATGGTTTATAAGAAACATGTTTATCACATAGAAGATGATTTTGTGATTGTATTGCCCGTTGAGTGCTTTAAGAATTCTGGTCGATGCGCTTGATCAACGTTATCGATAGGAATTTCCTAAACGCTTTGATGAGTCAATCAGACACGATATATTGACTTGTAAAATGTAAATTTTTCTAGAAAGGTTTTTAGATAGAGATAATTGTAATTTTGAAAGTTTTAGCTTTTCGGAAAAGAAGATTATTTAAAAGAAATTCTTTCTTTTCGATACTCTTATTCTTTTGATTTCCGATGGGAACCAAGACTTTATCTTTTGTACCAATGCTAATCGTATTGGGTTGGATGCCGTTTTCTTGCAAAAAATGACGTTCTATCATTTGTGCTTCTAAATCGTTAAAAGTCGATCGAGAATAGGTATGCCACTCGTGACCTAGTGCTCGCGGCTATTGTTTTTGTTTTTAGAATTTGGCATCATTATTTTTGGGGGAGAAATTTGTTCTCCACCTCGATCATAAATCTTTGGATTATTTATTTTCTCATAAGGAATTTCATATCGACTCGAGTTCCTTACATCTCATGATCTTGATATTCTTTATACTCCTGGAAAGGAGAATCGTGTTGCCTATGCACTTTGTCATAAGCAACAGGTGGTTGTTTCTTTGTTGATGACCAAATGGAATTATCTTTTTACCAAGTTCATCGGGCGTTTTGATGTACTTCTTTTTATTGAGTTTCATCTCATTTCTTTGATAGACTTGCGTCTGATGTTCTTTTATGGTGTTCGGTTCATTGGACGTACCGTTTTTGTACTACGTCGGTGTTCCGAATTATTTGAACTTCGGATCATTGGACGTACCGTTTTTGTACTACGCCGGTGTTTCGAAATTATTTAAGTTTTGGATCATCTGGCGTACCATTATTGTGCTACGCCGTTGTTCCAAATTTATTCGAGTTTCTAGTTTCTCGGGCGTACCGTTTCTGTACTACGCCGTTGCACTGGCTCAATTTTCTTCTATTCTTGACGTTTTCTACGTCTTTTAACTATGGAAATGCTCTTAGGTTTCCTATTTTGTTCTTGAGCCCGGTGTTATTGAAGAAAGTGAAGTTTCACCAATATTCGACTTAGGAGTTATATTCTATTCGCATCATTGCTTCGGAGGTTGAGTGTCTTCGAAATAAAGATGTTCTTTTTGTGAGAGTTCAATGGTTCTCAAATCCTAAGGATTGCTCTTGGGAATCCAGAGAATTCACCGTGCGATCCCGTTCAGGCTTACTCTTTCGTGCTCTTTATGGTGAACTTCCTATTTAAAATTTCTTTTGTGTTGATATGCTTTTATGGTTGTTACTCTTTATTTTCTTCTTAAGTATTGCGAGGACGTAATTTCTTTAAGGAGGGGAGTCTGTAACAACCCGCGTATTTATCGATTCTATATTTAAATATTTTATTTAAATATTTCATCGTTCGTCGGATTTTGGTCTGAAAACCTACTTTTTGCAAATAGTCGAATTTGGACTCGAGACCCCTCCCATTGAGTTCAAAATGCCGTTTGCGAACTTTTTGAGTATAAGCTTCGATATGTTTGGAGTTAGTCAAGTTTTGCTACTTTTTCGGTTTGGGTTTGGGTTTGGGTTCAGCCCTATGTTTAACTTATACGCAAATCTGGACCACTTTCCCCCCATTCACTCTCACTTCCTCCTCTTTAAAGTTCTAAAGCATCAATGGTGGGAGAGATGGGAAATTAAAACTCCAAAACCCTAGTCATCCTTAGCAAATCCAACTTCTAGCTCCAAATTCAAGAGAACCCATTGGTAAGCATCTCCTTCTTCTTCTCCAACTCATTCTCCTTCCAATTTCAGAAATTTTCTAAACCTAATTTGGAAAATATTTCTCCTTTAAGCTTAGAATCAAGCTTCTTGAGTTGGGATTGAAGAGTGGTTGATCCTCCTTTGTTTTCAAGCTTCTTCTTCATTGATTTGGGTTCAAAGGTGAGATTTTTATCTCACATCTTAGTCTATAATTATCTTCGATTGTTAGGTATGAATTCCTAACACTTATTCTTGTGCAATTGATTTTGGTTTGGATTGATTTTGTGTATATTCCAATTTTTGGTGTTTTGGTCTAATTTATGAAAATCCTATTATGGATATTTGGACATTGATATTTGAGGCGTATCGAAGAGCCGTTTAGGCTGGGTTGTCGCTCGACATAATTCCTTAGCCATCGTCGCTCGATCGATCGCTTCCGGTATCCGTTTGGCCATTTTTGGCCTAGGTTAAGGGAATGCCCTGAACCCTTCGTTCAGACGTCTGAAACGTAATATACAGACGTCTGAATATTGTTCTGGGAAGATTTCTATTCCCAGATTCAGACGTCTGAATTTATGATTTCAGACGTCTGAATTGGTTCATTTGGAACCAGAGAGGAAATAGGCTAAAAAGTGCCTATTTCAGACGTCTGAATTCAAGGATTCAGACGTCTGAATTCTGTTTTTGAAAAATATTTATTTTCCAGATTCAGACGTCTGAATCCTTGGTTTCAGACGTTTGAATCTGCACTCTTTTGCCTATTTGCCTATTTGCTTGAGAATTCCAACTTTAATCGATTCGTGTTGATTCCCTTTTGTTATTATCACATATTGTCGACTTTGATGACATTTTCTTCGTGATTTTTGGGAATATCCATTTCGATGGAATCGGTATCGATTTCTTTGGATTTTATTCACGTCTTCGTATGTGAATTTTAGTGTTTGGTTGTTCCTATAATCTTCTATAACGACCCTGACTCGACCTTCGAAAATCGGCACCGAATACGACACTCGTATTCAAATGCCGCAGATCCAAACGTCAAATCTGGTTCGCCGGAGCTTATAACACATTAAGTACAACACAGCGGAAGAAACATAATAGCGTATACCAATATACAACATTTGATACAATAACTGGTACAACATGAATGGTGCAATATATATCAACATTATCAGAGATACAAAGAATAGCAGCGGAAAGATAATGATAACACTGGCAGCAGAACAAAAACTCCAATATAGTCTTCAAGGAAGAACTCCAGCATCAGTAATCTCCATCTCCAAGACACCAATCCAGCAATAGCTTGAACTCCCGAATCACGATGCACAAGGATAAGCAAGTCTCGTCCACTTGCGATTGCCAAATCCTAAGGCTGAAAGCTACTGAATCTACACCTACTGCTGATTATCTGAAAACCCCAACTCTAGACTGCCCGTGTGGGAAAATAGTGGGCACCCAGAGTTTAGGAAAGGAACAATAAACTCCAGGACAGTCGTGGGACTGGTATGAGCAAACAAAAGCATTTGGTCTTTAAAATAAACAGGAGAATTTAAATTTGAAATTCGCAATGCTTTTTGGAAAATGAAACTACCATAAGGCCTCCTGCCACACACACAATGCAAACGCAGAATTGGAGGAGATTTCTCCTTATAATAGTCAAATATGCTTAATACGAGAAAATTTCTTTGATATTATTACTATAAGTGCAAAGTGTGGAAAACCATTTCGAAAGTATAATATAAATCCTAGCCAACATACGACCAGTATCGTATGCCTACTATAGCTACCATCTAAACAGTGGGGCGCCACCATAAGTAAATGGCAGGTTCTACAACTAAAATCGTACAAGGCGCGTATTGGATGAATGGATTTCCAACAAATGGTTAGGCTAAGGAACTTCCTACTGCCACATGGGATCGCCTCTGGCGGGACGTCCCGAGAACCTAACGTTACGGTTAGATCTCTGCCAACACAAGGTCGGGTTACCTCTGTAACTAGGTCACTACTACACGAATATGCCATTCCCCAGTCCTTTGGGACCTTTATCCGAGCGCTCGACACCAACAACCACAAAGTATCACAAAGTAATAGATCTGCAGTATCCACATGAGTAAGTATCTGGGCTCCATACCATGATACCACCCTTTACCAGAAGGGAATGACATACCCTAAAGGGCGCGACCCTCATAACCTTGCCGCATCTTTCCTGTTTCGACCATTTCCGGGGTGTGAGGTCCTGATGCAGTCTCGTCCACAAAGCTACGCTTTATACAAAAGCCATGCTTTGATCACAAATGATCAACAAATGATCATTATCACACAGCAGCACTCAGCATGTCACATTACCAAATTGGGAATATATCACTGATAAATATCAACTACATAACCTCTGAGCTCGTAGGTCTCAGAGAAGAGTGTTAAGCTAAGAGAATAAATTCTCCGCCACCAAGCAGAAATGTATTTGATAGAGATCAGTTTAATATCTCAAAGTGTAATGTCGGATATACAACCATACAAGTCTGTTCCGGGTTCGAACAGAACCGAAGGCACTTCCGAAGAAGCCCTTGCAAATCCGGGTATCCACAATCCCGATCGGACTTCCCATCACTTAGGGAATCTCTATACCGTAGCTACTCGGTGCAGAGACAATCGATAGGTTATCCTATCGTTCTCACAAATACCCGGTCTTCACCACCGGTCTTCAAATGCAATCCATAACGACGTATCACTATTCGGAATGGGCTATATAACACAAGGCCCTCTCCCGGCTAAACCGAATAATGAGCGCAATATTTAAAAACATATGGATATGGGATTTCAGTTAAGTCACAACTTATAAAATCCAAAACTTTTCTTTCAAATGGTTAACAAATTACCATTTTAAACCTTTAAACAAAAGGATTTATTTCACAAAGTTTCACCCAGTTTCACGAAGATCTACCCATAGATTCCAAAACAATTCCCATTAAATTTGGATTAACCCAAATTAAAAATCTTTAAAATTAAAGATTTATAGCTTTCAAACCCATTTCCAAAGATTTATCTATAACTTGGAAAACAATTTTCCTTTTTAGACTTAAAAATCCTTTTAACACAACTTGGAAGTCCATTTCTTATGAGAAAGCAAATCTAATTTATACAAGTTGAAATCTTGAGTTGAATTTAAATTTCGAAACATCACCTTTAAAAAAAATATGGTTTAAAACCCATATAACCCATTTGTAAGTTGAATAACTTTTTAAACAATAGTTTCCAAGTCATAGAATTCAATTTCAAATATTGAATTCAAATTTAAATTAATTTATTTAAATTTCAAAACTCAATCAAGTTATTCAAATAACTTTTATTTTTGAAAACTCATTTTCAAAAGCTTCAATTCTAATTCCAAAACTATTTTGGAAAAATTCAATTTTAAAACGATTTTTAAAATCCATGACTTAACCTATTTCCACGTGCAATCCATATTTGTGTGTGTATAGGTGTGGTCTAGGGGTTCAACACAATAGTGCACAATATCATCATTACAGGTTCAATCATATCGATAAGCGGTATAACCCACAACGCTTGTCTATATTCACAGATTCATAGAAAAAGTAAAATATCAATCACAAAGATTAACTAATATGATTCGATGTGGGTTTCGGATAACCGACTGGAATCCGACTCCCTGTCGCATCGAATTTCAAACGCCGTTTTACGGCCAAGGGTATTTATACCGAAAAGTCGAAAGCATATCACGGATATCATAGATCAATACACAGCATATCTCACATCACAGAATATTATAGTCCAAGATAACAATCAATGCAAAGCCATACAATCATTCATAAGCAAGCATATCTCTAATTAATTCAAATTAGTAATCTTTTTATCCGTGATAAACTATCATTAATTTCAATTGATTTAGTCTTAATTAATCATTTCTTAATTAATCATCTTAATTAATTAACCCTTAATTGTAGTTAATTAAATTTTATTCCTTAATTTGTTACTTTAAATAATAAACCTTTAATTATTGATTAATTGAATCTTAATTATAATTAATTATCCTTTGATTAATTATTCTTAATTTAATTACCCTAATTAATTAACCACGTTAATTAATTGTGCTTTATAGTAATTAACCCTTAATATTTGATTAATCAATCTTTGATCTTAAATTTATCTACTTTTAATTACTTTTACCTAGTAGTTATTATTTTAATTTAAATCATTCATTACTTGATTTAATTAACTTGAATTATTAATCAATTTCTTTAATTACTTTAAGTACTTTCGTTAATTAATTATTTAGAATTTCGTCAATTAGAAGATAGCCATTCATCTTCTTTTTTTTATCGTTTGATTCTTATTTAATAAACCTTGGGAAATAGACCGTCATCAATAAATTTATCAACTTAAGATCTTTAAGTTAGATTATAGATTATAAAACTTATCCCACATTCAAACTTAACAAGTTTAAAATACTTTAAATAATTCAAAGGATATTGAACATATAAATTTCAAATTTTATTTATATTACAACCAAGATCCAAATCATGTTTCAGGTTTAAATTCAAAGATTAAAATTTAAACTCTGTTTCAAATTTTATTACAGATTTTATAAAACACATGTTAAACATACTTAAAATATTCAAATTAAATTATTACATTTGAATTTGTCAACCTATTTTCCTTTTTGAAACTTTCAGGTTCAAATTCAAATTTGAATCCAGGATTCTAATTTCAGATTTAACTTAGAATTTAAATCTTGTTTTAATAACTTATTTTCAGATTTTAAAAATCACTCAATATCAAAAACTGTGTAGGTTGTAAAATTTTAAATATTATATTTCTGAAAATCTTGATTATTTCAAAACCTGAAATTCAAAATCTATTTGAATTCATCATTTAATCTTGCTTTAAGCTCAGATTTAAACTTGCCTAGCCTATTTTTAAATTTAGTTTTAAAATTAAAAACCTGCACACAGTCAGGTTTCAGAAGAAAACCTACTCGAGCCTATGAAAATTTTTACTCGAGTCAAATGCAAAGGAAACTCGAGCCAAATCACCATCTTCCCGAGCTCGTTCTCGAGACAGCTCCATCCTCACAAAACCCACAGCGAACAACCCAAAATCCATTTACTAATGCACGTGCACAGATGGCCAGAGCCTCTCCGGCCATCACCAATAGTCGCCGCAGGTCGACTATGACCTCATCATTCAACTTAACAACCTAGTTCGATCAATCTTGTCAGAAATCAAAATTTAGTTGTTCGATCGATATTCTGGAAACAAAACTATGGACCCAATCGTCTCGCACCACCATTCTCGATCATCAGAGACTTCACCACCTCGACCGAAGTTGCCTCAACGACCCATGAACCATTTCCCTTGGGTGCGATCACTCAGATTGCCATGACGATGACAGAATTTGATCGCGAACAACAGCAACCCAAAATGAACCCAAAGCCCTAAATTGATTCAGATCTTCATCAATGACGAATTAGAAATTCAACTTGCATTTTTCTCATATTCTAAAATCCTCCTAGCATCTCTGAAACAAATCTTAAACTCTAACTCATTCGCGAACACCGAGGATTCATAAATTTTCCAAATTCGTTCAACTGTGGGTGTCTCGATGAACACCTCACTTAAAATCATGGTTTTGATTTCAAAAATCATAACTTTCCAAGCTAATTCAAGTTATGTGATTAAAAAATTTTTTGTACCAATTGGTTTGTAACATATTTATAAGTTCTTACTGTATTTTTATTTTTTTCTAGAATACTACTGATATTCTTGCTTAAAAATTATTTTTAAAATTAAATTTACAATGTTCTAAACAATTTGTTTTTAGAGATCAAAACCTAACTTGAATTGTTTTTGGATAATATAAGTTTCTAAACAGGTTTATCAACCCTGTGATGAAAAGAATCAGAGGCACATTTGCCTGGAACCAACATGCATATCTTATTTCAAATGTACAGGCATGTTTCAATCATCACAATCATCACAATAAGTATAAGAGGGTAAAAGAGATTAGTTTACTTCCAAACAACAGTAATAGGTTCAAAATAGAAGGTTTGCTCACCTTAATATGGATGAAGAACAGAGAGGAAACAAGCCTTCATTTTTTCTTCTTCTTTCTTTCTTTGATTGCTTTGCATTTCCCTTTTGATTGTTGAGCCTTGATCTTGCTTTTCAATCTAGATTTGATTATACTTTGAATTACGAAGGCTCTTGAATGTTAGATTGATACTTGCTTACTTCAAAATTGTTTTCAGGCTAGAAAACTTGAAGACTTGCTTAATCTTGCATTGCAAACAGATCAGATTTGCAGTTTGAAATTTTTTTTTCTTTTGGTTTGAACTGTGTTGTTTCCTTTGGAGTTGAACTTTGATACTCAAATCTCTCTCACTGTTTACTTTTTCGGAGATTTGGCTGAGACATTATCTGATTTCATATGGGGAAGTGAAAAGTTTTTCTCAATTTTTTATTTAATTATTTTATTAAGGAAATGATGTTTTATGCCACTTGTTAAAAACAATCTTAAGCTTTAGATCTTGTTAATTCTTCTACTCCACCCTCACACGTTGATATTATGAAGCAAAAAGAATTTTATAAATTTTATATTTATAACTTATACACTTTAAAAATAATGTATATCTTTATTCTTTTGAATGTATACATACATGTTTAATGTTGAAAGAATTTAACTAACATATATATTACATCTTAATAACTTTTTTTTTAAATGCTACTTACTTTTAAAAACATCTATTTTAAATAAAAATTAAATTTTCAATCTCAACTTGAAATATAAACTCATGTATATGTACTTACATTAAATTTTTGTTCAACATGTTTATACACTTATTTAAAATGTATATGTACTTTTTTTATTCTGTTTGTTCAACTTTTTTAAAGTTTTTAATTTCTAATTTATTTTTAATACATTTTATTTTGAAGTATTATAAATCTCAAATTTCTATTTTGTAATTCATTTATATAAATATACATCTTATTTTTCCTAAATCCAATATTTATTTTTAAGCTACTTATACTTAAATTTCTAATTAAATTTCTGTTTATGATCAAAAATTATTTATTTATTCTAGAAATCTTTAAATACTTCACAATTTATTTTCCAAATAAATTTAATTGCCAAATTAAACTTGATAAATTTCAGGAATGTTACAGATTTCCCCCTTAAAAGAATTTCGTCCTCGAAATTGCAAGGAAGACGAGAAAGAAAAGATGATAGATAAAGAAATAATTGATCAGATCAGAATCGAGATATTTATTCTGCATTCGGTTTCCCAAATCAGAATATCAACAATATGAGAACAAACTCATACAATATTACACAAAATATTCGGGTCCACCGGTCTACGAATATGCAACGACATTGATTAGTTCGAAGAGATAACTAATCGTTCGTAGAATATATCGGATCCCAGAGAATAGATAGATAGATAGATTCAATCTTCTATTATTTCTCAAGCACTAGATATGGATTCCAAATTCAGGTCGGAATACTCCAAAGTATATACCGACTTATTCCTCTTCGGGCTTTGATATACGCAAGAAATTACAATAGAATTCCAAATTTGGTTTTAATCGATATCGTTTTATTAATATAATTCAAATTTATTCTTACATTCTATTAACCAATTTAACTCAATTTAGAAATTCCCATTTATTTAATTTAAATTTTCAAATTCAAATTCATTAGAGCTTAAATCGAAAAGTTGATAAGAAACCTATGAAGATTCGAAATAAGAATTTTCTACAATGATTCATAAGGCCACCATCGCACCGAAACTTCTTTCTGGAGCTGTCACGAAGCAATCAAAAGAATTTTGGAATCGAATCAAAGGAGTTTGAGAAGAAAGTCGTTTCCACTGTTGTAGGGTATTGACCATTTGGATTGGTACTCCCCTGTCCACTATCTCGTCCTCTCCTCACACTCATACTTACTATCGGTGAATAGTAAGAGAATTTACTGAGGCATTCGAACGGATATCTTAGGGATATACTCATTCTAGGGTATACTTCACCCTATCTCTAATTAGCTACTTAATGTGTAATACTCCTGAGCTAAAGTTTTAACCCTCATCTCTGATACCAAATGTGACAACCCTGACTCGACCTTCGAAAATCGGCACCGAATACGACACTCGTATTCAAATGCCGCAGATCCAAACGTCAAATCTGGTTCGCCGGAGCTTATAAAACATTAAGTACAACACAGCGGAAGAAACATAATAGCATATACCAATATACAACATTTGATACAATAACTGGTACAACATGAATGGTACAATAGATATCAACATTATCAGAGATACAAAGAATAGCAGCGGAAAGATAATGATAACACTGGCAGCGGAACAAAAACTCCAATATAATCTTCAAGGAAGAACTCCAGCATCAGTAATCTCCATCTCCAAGACACCAATCCAGCAATAGCTTGAACTCCCGAATCACGATGCACAAGGATAAGCAAGTCTCGTCCACTTGCGATTGCCAAATCCTAAGGCTGAAAGCTACTGAATCTACACCTACTACTGATTATCTGAAAACCCCAACTCTAGACTGCCTGTGTGGGAAAATAGTGGGCACCCAGAGTTTAGGAAAGGAACAATAAACTCCAGGTCAGTCGTGGGACTGGTATGAGCAAACAAAAGCATTTGGTCTTTAAAATAAACAGGAGAATTTAAATTTGAAATTCGCAATGCTTTTTGGAAAATGAAACTACCATAAGGCCTCCCGCCACACACACAATGCAAACGCAGAATTGGAGGAGATTTCTCCTTATAATAGTCAAATATGCTTAATACGAGAAAATTTCTTTGATATTATTACTATAAGTGCAAAGTGTGGAAAACCATTTCGAAAGTATAATATAAATCCTAGCCAACATACGACCAGTATCGTATGCCTACTATAGCTACCATCTAAACAATGGGGCGCCACCATAAGTAAATGGCAGGTTCTACAACTAAAATCGTACAAGGCGCGTATTGGATGAATGGATTTCCAACAAATGGTCAGGCTAAGGAACTTCCTACCGCCACATGGGATCGCCTCTGGCGGGACGTCCCGAGAACCTAACGTTACGGTTAGATCTCTGCCAACACAAGGCCGGGTTACCTCTGTAACTAGGTAACTACTACACGAATATGTCATTCCCCGGTCCTTTGGGACCTTTATCCGAGCGCTCGACACCAACAACCACAAAGTATCACGAAGTATCACAAAGTAATACATCTGCAGTATCCACATGAGTAAGTATCTAGGCTCCATACCATGATACCACCCTTTACCAGAAGGGAATGACATACCCTAAAGGGCGCGACCCTCATAACCTTGCCGCATCTTTCTTGTTTCGACCATTTCCGGGGTGTGAGGTCCTGATGCAGTCTCGTCCACAAAGCTACGCTTTATACAAAAGCCATGCTTTGATCACAAATGATCAACAAATGATCATCATCACACAGCAGCACTCAGCATGTCACATTACCAAATTGGGAATATATCACTGATATATATCAACTACATAACCTCTGAGCTCGTAGGTCTCAGAGAAGAGTGTTAAGCTAAGAGAATAAATTCTCCGCCACCAAGCAGAAATGTATTTGATAGAGATCAGTTCTCAAAGTGTAATTTCGGACATACAACCATACAAGTCTGTTCCGGGTTCGAACAGAACCGAAGGCACTTCCGAAGAAGCCCTTGCAAATCCGGGTTTCCACAATCCCGATCGGACTTCCCATCACTTAGGGAATCTCTATACCGTAGCTACTCGGTGCAGAGACAATCGATAGGTTATCCTATCGTTCTCACAAATACCCGGTCTTCACCACCGGTCTTCAAATGCAATCCATAACGACGTATCACTATTCGGAATGGGCTATATGACACAAGGTCCTCTCCCGGCTAAACCGAATAATGAGCGCAATATTTAAAATTATATGGATATGGGATTTCAGTTAAGTCACAACTTATAAAATCCAAAACTTTTCTTTCAAATGGTTAACAAATTACCATTTTAAACCTTTAAACAAAAGGATTTATTTCACAAAGTTTCACCCAGTTTCACAAAGATCTACCCATAGATTCCAAAACAATTCCCATTAAATTTGGATTAACCCAAATTAAATCTTTAAAATTAAAGATTTATAGCTTTCAAACCCATTTCCAAAGATTTATCTATAACTTGGAAAACAATTTTCCTTTTTAGACTTAAAAATCCTTTTAACACAACTTGGAAGTCCATTTCTTATGAGAAAGCAAATCTAATTTATACAAGTTGAAATCTTGAGTTGAATTTAAATTTCGAAACATCACCTTTAAAAAAAATATGTTTTAAAACCCATATAACCTATTTGTAAGTTGAATAACTTTTTAAACAATAGTTTCCAAGTCATAGAATTCAATTTCAAATATTGAATTCAAATTTAAATTAATTTATTTAAATTTCAAAACTCAATCAAGTTATTCAAATAACTTTTATTTTTGAAAACTCATTTTCAAAAGCTTCAATTCTAATTCCAAAACTATTTTGGAAAAATTCAATTTTAAAACGATTTTTAAAATCTGTGACTTAACCCATTTCCACGTGCAATCCATATTTGTGTGTGTATAGGTGTGGTCTAGGGGTTCAACACAATAGTGCACAACATCATCATTACAGGTTCAATCATATCGATAAGCGGTATAACCCATAACGCTTATCTATATTCACAGATTCATAGATAAAGCAAAATATCAATCACAAAGATTAACTAATATGATTCGATGTGGGATTCGGATAACCGACTGGAATCCGACTCCCTGTCGCATCGAATTTCAAACGCCGTTTTACGGCCAAGGGTATTTATACCGAAAAGTCGAAAGCATATCACGGATATCATAGATCAATACACAGCATATCTCACATCACAGAATATTATAGTCCAAGATAACAATCAATGCAAAGCCATACAATCATTCATAAGCAAGCATATCTCTAATTAATTCAAATTAGTAATCTTTTTATCCATGATAAACTATCATTAATTTCAATTGATTTAGTCTTAATTAATCATTTCTTAATTAATCATCTTAATTAATTAACCCTTAATTGTAGTTAATTAAATTTTATTCCTTAATTTGTTACTTTAAATAATAAACCTTTAATTATTGATTAATTGAATCTTAATTATAATTAATTATCCTTTGATTAATTATTCTTAATTTAATTACCCTAATTAATTAACCACATTAATTAATTATGCTTTATAGTAATTAACCCTTAATATTTGATTAATCAATCTTTGATCTTAAATTTATCTACTCTTAATTACTTTTACCTAGTAGTTATTATTTTAATTTAAATCATTCATTACTTGATTTAATTAACTTGAATTATTAATCAATTTCTTTAATTACTTTAAGTACTTTCATTAATTAATTATTTAAAATTTCGTCAATTAGAAGATAGCCATTCATCTTTTTTTTTTTTATCGTTTGATTCTTATTTAATCAACCTTGGGAAATAGACCGTCATCAATAAATTTATCAACTTAAGATCTTTAAGTTAGATTATAGATTATAAAACTTATCCCACATTCAAACTTAACAAGTTTAAAATACTTTAAATAATTCAAAGGTTATTGAACATATAAATTTCAAATTTTATTTATATTACAACCAAGATCCCAATCATGTTTCGGGTTAAATTCAAAGACTAAAATTTAAACTCTGTTTCAAATTTTATTACAGATTTTATAAAACACATGTTAAACATACTTAAAATATTCAAATTAAATTATTACATTTGAATTTGTCAACCTATTTTCCTTTTTGAAACTTTCAGGTTCAAATTCAAATTTGAATCCAGGATTCTAATTTCAGATTTAACTTAGAATTTAAATCTTGTTTTAATAACTTATTTTCAGATTTTAAAAATCACTCAATATCAAAAACTGTGTAGGTTGTAAAATTTTAAATATTATATTTCTGAAAATCTTGATTATTTCAAAACCTGAAATTCAAAATCTATTTGAATTCATCATTTAATCTTGCTTTAAGCTCATATTTAAACTTGCCTAGCCTATTTTTAAATTTAGTTTTAAAATTAAAAACCTGCACACAGTCAGGTTTCAGAAGAAAACCTACTCGAGCCTATGAAAATTTTTACTCGAGTCAAATGCAAAGGAAACTCGAGCCAAATCACCATCTTCCCGAGCTCGTTCTCGAGACAGCTCCATCCTCTCAAAACCCATAGCGAACAACCCAAAATCCATTTACTAGTGCACGTGCACAGATGGCCAGAGCCTCTCCGACCATCACCAATAGTCGCCGCAGGTCGACTATGACCTCATCATTCAACTTAACAACCTAGTTCGATCAATCTTGTCAGAAATCAAAATTTAGTTGTTCGATCGATATTCTGGAAACAAAACTATGGACCCAATCGTCTCGCACCACCATTCTCGATCATCAGAGACTTCACCACCTCGACCGAAGTTGCCTCAACGACCCATGAACCATTTCCATTGGGTGCGATCACTCAGATTGCCATGACGATGACAGAATTTGATCGTGAACAACAGCAACCCAAAATGAACCCAAAGCCCTAAATTGATTCAGATCTTCATCAATGACGAATTAGAAATTCAACTTGCATTTTTCTCATATTCTAAAATCCTCCCAGCATCTTTGAAACAAATCTTAAACTCTAATTCATTCGCGAACACCGAGGATTCATAAATTTTCCAAATTCGTTCAACTGTGGGTGTCTCGATGAACACCTCACTTAAAATCATGGTTTTGATTTCAAAAATCATAACTTTCCAAGCTAATTCAAGTTATGTGATTAAAAAAAAATTTGTACCAATTGGTTTGTAACATATTTATAAGTTCTTACTGTATTTTTATTTTTTTTTAGAATAATACTGATATTCTTGCTTAAAAATTATTTTTAAAATTAAACTTACAATGTTCTAAACAATTTGTTTTTAGAGATCAAAACCTAACTTGAATTGTATTTGGATAATATAAGTTTCTAAACAGGTTTATTAACCCTGTGATGAAAAGAATCAGAGGCACATTTGCCTGGAACCAACATGCATATCTTATTTCAAATGTACAGGCATGTTTCAATCATCACAATCATCACAATAAGTATAAGAGGGTAAAAGAGATTAGTTTACTTCCAAACAACAGTAATAGGTTCAAAATAGAAGGTTTGCTCACCTTAATATGGATGAAGAACAGAGAGGAAACAAGCCTGCATTTTTTTTCTTCTTTCTTTCTTTGATTGCTTTGCATTTCCCTTTTGATTGCTGAGCCTTGATCTTGCTTTTCAATCTAGATTTGATTATACTTTGAATTACGAAGGCTCTTGAATGTTAGATTGATACTTGCTTACTTCAAAATTGTTTTCAGGCTGGAAAACTTGAAGACTTGCTTAATCTTGCATTGCAAACAGATCAGATTTGCAGTTTGAATTTTTTTTTCTTTCGGTTTGAACTGAGTTGTTTCCTTTGGAGTTGAACTTTGATACTCAAATCTCTCTCACTGTTTACTTTTTCAGAGATTTGGCTGAGACATTATCTGATTTCATATGGGGAAGTGAAAATCTTTTCTCAATTTTTTATTTAATTATTTTATTAAGGAAATGATGTTTTATGCCACTTGTTAAAAACAATCTTAAGCTTTAGATCTTGTTAATTCTTCTACTCCACCCTCACATGTTGATATTATGAAGCAAAAACAATTTTATAAATTTTATATTTATAACTTATACACTTTAAAAATAATGTATATCTTTATTCTTTTGAATGTATACATACATGTTCAATGTTGAAAGAATTTAACTAACATATATATTGCATCTTAATAACTTTTTTTTTAAATGCTACTTACTTTTAAAAACATCTATTTTAAATAAAAATTAAATTTTCAATCTCAACTTGAAATATAAACTCATGTATATGTGCTTACATTAAATTTTTGTTCAACATGTTTATACACTTATTTAAAATGTATATGTACTTTTTTTATTTTGTTTGTTCAACTTTTTTAAAGTTTTTAATTTCTAATTTATTTTTAATACATTTTATTTTGAAATCTTATAAATCTCAAATTTCTATTTTGTAATTCATTTATATAAATATACATCTTATTTTTCCTAAATCCAAAATTTATTTTTAAGCTACTTATACTTAAATTTCTTATTAAATTTCTGTTTATGATCAAAAATTATTTATTTATTCTAGAAATCTTTAAATACTTCACAATTTATTTTCCAAATAAATTTAATTTCCAAATTAAACTTGATAAATTTCAGGAATATTACATCTTCTTTGTGATTTGTCACCTTAAAAATATAAAGGTTTTCTATACTAGTTGTAAATATCAAAATTCTTTCATCAAAACGATTTCAACACTATTTTATTACAAAGCTCATTTCTTAAACCGTTTTCCAATCTATTAGTATATACAAACCTTTACCTCACTCGTATGAGAAATCTAATTAAACGGCTTAGTAAAACAAGTGGTATGAAACGCTTGCGTTTACTTCGTCGATTAATTCTTGGACTTGTTCGATTGAAACTCTTGTGACAATTTTCTAGTGGAGATCTACAATTTGTTCGTAAATATTTAAGTTAAGCTAGTGGTTATGGGACATGGAGCTAAGCTCATATATTTACTAGCTTATTGTAATTGACACTTCTTGATGGTCGATGACGATCATTTTATGTTTTAGACTAGCATTGTGCGATGTCTTTTTGATTCGGTTCATCGGACGTTACGCTGTACGACGTCGTTGTTCCATTTTAATTGTGATTTGGTTCATCGGACGTTACGCTGTACAACGTCGTTGTTCCATTTTACTGTGTGTTGGCTCATCGGACGTTACGCTGTACGACGTCGTTGTTCCTTTTTATTCTGCTTTGGTTCATCGGACGTTACGCTGTACGACGTCGTTGTTCCTTTTTATTCTGCTTTGGTTCATCGGACGTTACGCTGTACGACGCGTCGTTCCTTTTTATTCTGCTTTGGTTCATCGGACGTTACGCTGTACGACGTCGTCGTTCCTTTTTATTCTGCTTTGGTTCATCGGAGGTTACGCTGTACGACGTCTTTGTTCCTTTTTATTCTGCTTTGGTTCATCGTACGTTACGCTGTACGACGTCGTTGTTCCTTTCTATTGTGTTTCTAGATCATAGGACGTTACGCTGTACGACATCGATGCTCCGAATTATTTGACCTCTGGATTTCTAATGGTTGATTTCTGGAATTTAGGTTTCACCAACTTTTACGATTGGCATTGATATGTATGTCATTTCTGTGGCTTGGTGAATGAAATAAATAATATGACATTCTTTTGGTGCTATGAGATTCTTGAGATATTTGTATGATTTTCCTTTGTTGATTTTTCTATGTATACTTGTCGCAGTATGACATTTTTGGTTATCATACGTTTTTACTACATCTCTTCTTATATCTCATTTTATCTGATAATTATAGCTAGACTGATCCGTTTATTATTTTCTTCTTAAATATTACTCGGGTCAGACTGAGATATTGCAGGTGCTTCCTCATGACCTCCTATCTGGAACCATCATCTGACCTTTTGGCCAACTACTTTAGTTTAGTAGTTTTTGTTGTATACTATTGAGATATAGATTCCTTAATGTATACGTACTCTTTTGTTGTATCTATTCTTTTTGATATTGTGGATCTTGCTTGACCCCTACTCTGATGTACACTTTCATGTGTTAGTTATATATTCATATCTTCTTCCTCCTTTGTGATATGGATGTCTGTGACTGATTTGTGTTATGCTTATTTGTATATTTGTTTTCGAAGATTATATACAGCCACTGTGTAGTAACTTTGAGTTTGTATCAATGTGTCGAATTTCCTCCTGAAATAAAATGCATGTTATATTTTATCTGGCATATCGGTGCTCGCATAAAGCAATTACACGGATGGTCGTTCCTCAACAGCCTTATTCTCCGTGCTAATTGACGGCATTACACCGTAGTGTCCTTGGCTAGCGTGGGTATAGAGGTGGGGCGTCACATAAAGTAATTAATTAATGTAATTAATTAAGGATTAATGTAATTAATTATGGTTAATTAATTAATAGAATTAATCAAATATTAATTACTGGTTTAGGATAATTAATTTGTGTAATTAATTAAAGGCTAATACTTAATGTACTTAGTGAATAATTAATCAAGGGTGATTAATTAAGATGAATACTTAGAGGATGATTAATTAATTGATTTGTAATTAATTAATAGTTAGGTAAGCAAGATTTATAGTGATGAAAGTAATTAATTTAATTTATTTTAAATTAATTAGAGATGAAGTAATTAATTTAATTCATTTTAAATTAATTTGAGATGGTGTAATTAATAGATCTTTGCTTATGAATGGCTGAATGATATTGAATGTCTTGAATTGTTTGATATCTCTGATATGAGATATATGATGATCTGTGATATGGATGCTTTGGTTAAATTGTGATGATATGGATTATCTATTATGATAATGTGAATTATCTATCTGTGTGAATATAGATAATAGAATTAAATTGTTTTAACTTTAAAACAACTAGGCTTTAAAAGACGGCGTTTTGGATATCGATGAGACTGGGATCGGTTTTCCAGATTTGGATATCCGAAAACCATATCGATCCAAATTAAACGATAGGTCGTGAATCTCAAGTGGAGATGAAGATTCAGAGTGCATGGGTTTTTGTCGTTAACTCTGAGGGTGATTCCAAAATGAGTGTAATGAGATAATGCTTTCGGTTTCGTTCGAACCCGTAACAAACTTGTATGGATTGAATGCTTTCGAAACATCGTTAGGTGGATGATGAGCGTTCTAAGATAGATGTGTTCTATAAAGGTAATCGTAGCCTCATGCCTCATCAACCGGGAATGGATAAAACAGGGGAGATGCAGCAAGGCTAAGTGAGTCGCGCTCAAGTAGGACAAGATTTTCCCCCGTCTAGAAGTCCCTTTTTATTCGGCTGTGTGGGGGCAGTTGATTGCAACAACTGCCGGGGTTGTCTTGTTTGGGACTATCCAGTAAGGGATGGTTCCGGCCTTGTGTTGTAGGGGATTTAGGGTGGATGCTTGGTACGGTGATCTAGGCCACGTATTATGACGGTCGGTACCCCAGTATCCCTGCCATTGTATGGAAACCAATCTCCAATAAGTGTCGTACGTTTTAGTTGTGCCCAACTTTGTTGGAACGTGAGATGTAAGCATTACAGGTATTTCTGTCTTTTACTTGAAAACCCTAGACCCATTATAATATCACTGGATTTCCTATCAAAATTTTTGGTTATTGTAAAATAAAAACTTTTCCGTGTTTATGTGCGAGAAGTCTTACAAGATACCTTGTGTTTTCAAAGGCTTTTAAAAGTTAAGCAACTTTAACCTGTTACTCGCACCAGACCCATGTCTGACCCGGAGTTTATTTTCTGTTTTCTTAAACTCTAGGGCACTCAAATCTATTCGAGTAGCCAGGGGATTCAGGTTAGCTTTGATGAACTCTAGAGGAGAAATGGAGCAGGAGGCTTCAGCATTTGTAGATATATATAGTTTTCCACTGTGTTGGTATCTCTATATTGTATTTGAGTTGTAATGACTAGACAAGTGTTTATAACTGTCTAGTTTGTGTTGTATAAGTTGTGTAACTATGATAGATGTTGTATATTATTTAATTATTATGTGATTAATATAATTTATTCGTTCCACTGTTGAGATTCTGATGTTTTTTTCTTTCTTCTCTATCTTTTCTCTTTTCTATCACTTTCTTTATTAATAATGATGCGTCTTTCTGTGGAGAGAAATGCGGGTTGTCACAAATATAAACTGACAAAATGAAAGAGAGTGATAAGGAGAGGTAGAGAGGAAGAGAGGCAAAGAGATTGGGAACAAACCAAAAGAAAATTGTAAAGCATGTAATGTAAAATAAAACAGACAAGAGAAATGGAATAGAATTTTTCATTTTCTTTTTTTTTTGGGAAAATGAAGTTGTGTATTTTTTTTCCAATAGAAATGCAAATGCAAAATGAAAACAGACTAGAAAATAAGCACGCAACGAAATGAGCAACAAAATCACACAACAAAATGTTTTTTTTAAATGCAAAACAGCATACAAAACAAACAGACAAATAAAAATCAAACGAAAAATAATTCGAAGAATAGAAAACTAAAATCAAAGCAACTCCCTGGCAATGACTCCAAAAACTTGTTCGTCGAAGGGAATTCTATTGTAACGACCTGCCTTTTTGGAAGTCATAAGCAGGCATACGCGTCAAACTCAAACCATTCTAAAGGGAAGATTGTTATGGGGTAAATAAGAAGAGGAGAAAGAAATAAAACAAGTATAGAATCTCACAGCGGAATGAGAAAATATTTCATGAAGCTGTTTTATAAATACATTTGATTATTCTTGACAACACAAAAATCAGAATTACATAAATAGGCATAAACAAATAAATGCAGCGGACCAACATGATACAGTGGAATACATATCATAAATAATAATAGTACAAATCTTCATCTTCGTCTTCCAGAAATAAGGTCTTCAAATCTTGAAATGCTCGGACTGACCCGAGCGAACTGAAAAGACAAAACACTTGAGTCAGAACTGGAAGATCTTATGTAAGTTAAATTAACGGTAAATATGCATGTGACGGTGTCAGAGATGTTTATGGGGTTTGACATCTTCTATCCAGTGTCTAACGTGAGTGCAATAACTTAAGAGATGTTCGGGGATTACAATCTCCTAAGGATCCAATAAACTATCTACTATGTAGTACAATACGCTATTATAATAGTGTCTACAATAAAGTAAAGTATTAAAATAGCGTTAAGGCGTTACCCATATCTCCCTTAATACATTTTATATAATGCCATAGTCTATACAGATACTGTAAACTTGACACAAGTGGGCTATCAAGGAGCACTCCATAGGTAAGACACAAAGCAAACTCGTAGAAGACGCTCTAGGGCATGTGAATACGGCACTCGAGGCAATGTCAGGGTAGATATACCAATTGCGTATTGGACTGGTGGTAATGCATAGCAGCTACCACCGACCACCTCGGACACACTCCCAAATCAAACCAATGGTGGCCACCAAATCAATCACAAAGTAATAGAATGATATCTAAGAAATGTTCCCTATAGGAGGAATAACCTCACTTGGCTTGGCGTGGCTCCTGTTTTAGTCACGTCTAAGTTGACTCACTAGAGTCAGGATCACTTCATACTTATACAGAAATCATTCACTAAACCGTCCTACTTCATTTCTGGAATCTCCACTATGTACACAGTTGTTAAAGTGGTTTTCAGTATTGGCACAGAGTATGACAATATCCAATTTCGGTCTCTTTAACAACCATTCCCTTCTTACACAATGGATGGTTCTTTTACATTTCCAAAAATAATTTTTCATAACTGATATAAAAGTATCATATTCAATTCGAACCATATCACTTTTGAAATTATATTCACTTTGAAATCATATTCGCCTTTGAAATCATAATTTCTTTCAAAATCATATTTCCAATTAGATTAAATCCTTACTTCAAAATCATTATATTTAATCACTTTTAACTTTTAAATCCCAACTTATGTTATTTAACCGCATTTGCTTTTAACACTGAATACAACGCTTACACTTCACATAGAATGGAATTTAGAAAATAGTTTAAATAGTTATAAATTGTTAAAATACTCAAAAATAGTTTAATTATAGGTTAAAAATACTTTTAAATTGATTTAAGATAGTAAAATAGATTAAATATAATTAAAATAGATTAAGTAACTTTAAAATAGATTAATTAGATTTAAAATAAGTTAAAATGGGTAAATTAGTTTTTAGATAAATTAAATGGTTTAAAATATGTTAAACTATTAAATATAGTTAGTATAGGTTAAAATAGTTTAAAATTTTGAAAATCTTAAAATTTAGAATCTTTAAAAATATATATTTTTAAAACGGTTTATATTAAAAACCTTAATTTGAAATTTATACCGGTTTAAACTATTTATTTCATTCCAACACATTAGGACCATTTCAATTTCCAGACCCAATTTCAAATTTTCCAATTCAAATCCTCAATAAAATATTTAATTCAATATCGCTTCCAATCCATGTTTTGAAATATCAATTTAAATTACTCCAATTTCAATATATTTCGAAGTTATATTTCATACAATTTTAATAACTCAATTCCGATAAATTTCCATTATACTTCAAAATCAACTTTAAGATTTCAATTTAATTCCTTTAAACAATTTCGATGTTAACATAAATTTCGATGTTAACATAAAACTCGAATTTCAATAATAATTCAATTTATATAAATCAAATTCTTATTTCAAAATATTATTTAATTAAATTCGAAAATTAAGAATTTTAAAATCATTTAATTAAAAAATTTAAAATCATTTAATTTAACCAATCCAGTGTCCGTATATAGTTCTATATCCTATGGTCAAGTCATACGGATATTTATCATTTCAATCCGTAATTATTTATATTTACGGATATATCATTTCAATCCACAACCCAAAGTTCATGTAAAAATCCATAGAATTGCTCGAGTCTATCATTTCAACCCATAATGATTTTTCCCTAATCTATTTCAACCAATAGTGATTTTCCAAAAAATAACTATAGAAAATGCAGAGTGATGATATTTTATAAATCAAACATAATATCCAATCATCCGATATCAAAAACCAAACATCCATCATAATCATCATTCGATTAAATCGATAAATGTCAGCAAATAATTAATTATCAATGGCAGGTATTTAATTGGCAATTTAAACTAATAATAAATCAAATTACAATTTAATTAAAAATAAATTCATATTAATAGGAATTGCAATTTAAAAATATCAAATGGTCATGAGTAAATTCCTAATCACATCATAAGTTTAATTTAACTAACATAAGAAGTTTTTAAAGTTGTGAGTGGGTCAAATCACTCACCTTTGAATTTAAATTGAATTTAAATCCAATTTAGGGCCCAAATTCAAACGGTCTTAGAATTCATCCACACCAGCGTCAAATTGTGTGGAATTTCGATACAATCCCAATGGAATAAACCGCGCGTGAATTGGACCTCGTATGTAAAAGTTATGGAGTATAGAACATAAACGATTTTAAAATATGAAATAAATATAATAAAGAAACGAACCAATGAAACCTTGCCACGTCATCCTCGTTCTAGCTCAAACCATAACACTACCACGCGCCTACAAGCTCGAGTTGCCACTAGATGATCAAAGTGCCTGCGCCATGATTAGCAGCGATCGTGGCCTCACCAGAAAACACCCTCTACGATGTCGACCCCCACGCCGCGGCCTATCGAGGCTCAAGGCCCCCCAAATTTCCAACCACCGCCAAAAAGAAACGAACCCAAATGAATTAACGATGACAATCTGACCATCAACTCGCTGTCAATCCATGTCGATGCGATCCCCTCGCCAATCTCCACAACCCCGTAGCAGTGATTTGACGATCAGATGAAGTTCATCGGAACGTGACGAAGGCCGAGAATAAATCACCCAACTCCGACCACACAATAACCCAGATCGAGAAACAAATTACATATTTGACTTGGCTTGTCGAGATCTTCAAAACGATGTACAATTCGATAGGTTTTGAGGAGTTTTAATTTTGGAACTGAAATGAGGATTTGTTTGGTTCGTCTGCCGATAGAAAGAGGAGATGAAAAGGAAATGTACGTATAGACAAATGAAAATAAGAGAAGTTAGGGTTTATAACGGACTATTGATAACAAGATCAAAAATAGGAATGAATGGATCAGATTTGATTTGGAATTTGAACGATAAACGACCCGAAAAGCCCGCTCTGTCTCTAGGACGAAAATGGGACATCCTTTAAAGTAGATGTTTTCAATAATTTTAAAATCAATGGAACAGGTTTCAAGTCCTAATTCCATCGTATGAAGAAGTTATGTTAAAATCAACTTATTTCAAATTGATTTCAATTGATTTTAAATAAATTGATTTCTAGGCGTTTTGAGCCATACGATCAAATGACAAGTCCGATCGCTACGAAACTTGAAATCCTACAATAATTCACCGTCAAGGATGAGATGAAACTGGTTTCGTCGAAATTCGAGACAGTTGCCGAAATGGCTATTTTCACGTTGATTAAATAAATTAATATTAAATTAATTAATCACCTTTTAATTCAATATTTATAAACTAGTAGATTTTTATCATTTTTCTTGCAAAGACATTTATAATAAACTAAAATAAGTTTACATATCCTTAGTTATTTCAAAAATTACAGTGTTCAATTTCAATTTCAATTAATCTAATTAAAATTTAATTTCAATAAATTGATTTTATTTGATTTCAATCTTTATTCAATTATTACTCTAATAACGTGCTTAACATTATTATATATTTTATTGCGTTAATATTTACCATTTTCATCTTAATTTTCATTAACGTAATCTTTAATTACATTTAATTGTAATAAATCCACTTATTGTAATTTGAATTTCAATAAATTTGAGTAAACTTGATTCCAATTCTCTTTATTCCATAAATTATCCTATTGTGCATAAAATTTTCATTGGTTACATCTTACTGAATTAATATTCTTCAATGATCAATTTAATCTACATTATGTGCACTAATTAAGAGAATTAATTGCAACTGATTTCCAATTGAATTTAACAGGTTAAATAAATAGGTAGCATAAAATATTTTGTCATCATTGACTCCTAGTCCCATTAGTAAGTTTATTATTTACAACCAAATGTTATGATTACATACGTAACAATGATTTTAATCAGTTACCCCAAATTATATATTATCTCATTAATTAATTCAATATTCACATTTGTTTTCCTATATTTACTTTATAACCAAGTATAACCTTTAAATCACTTCAATTGATTGGAATTAAAATTAAACTTATTAGTAATTAATTTAAATTAACATTGTTGCATTTCAGTCTGTTTATTATTTCATTTATAAATAACAAAATTTTATTTCTGCCAACATGAAATCAGAATATCTTATTAAATTAACAAAAAAATTACGGTCGTTACACTCTCCCACACTCAAAACTTTTCGTCCCCAAAAAGGAAAAAGAAGAGAAAAGAAGGAATTAAGTAATTAATATATCTTATTCAAAATATTAAATTTATAAACAAATAATTTACATAATTAAATAATTCAAATAAAATATATCAATTTATAAACAATTAAATCTTTTATATTCAAATTAGTAAAAGTTTGAAAATATTTCACAAAATTTTCTAAGTTCAAAATTCACGGAAAATTTTGGTAGAGTCTCATTTGTATGGAGAGGTCTGGAAGAACTAATAATATCGATGATAATAATATATATCACAATTTTTCAAAATAATATATCCTAACAGCGGGAAAACAATATAATATCGCTAGAAAACCATAATCCGAGAACGTACCTATTTGGCTATTTGTCGGGCAAACAAACGCTTAATTATGAAACCAAAAGCAGTAGCAATTGCTTCCATAACATGTATGTCACTTATATAATTCAAAGGGTTAATAATTATATAAAGTGAAATGTTTATATTGTTTCAATTAATAACAAACAATCAACATAACATAACAACAATCACTTTCAACCAAAAGCATACAATCATCACATGAGATCAAAACAAATCAATTATCCATTCATATCAAACAAAAAAAATAGTTTATTCGGGTTTAGACATCTTTAATCGCATAGAATGGCAAATAACTACTAAATATACTATCTACTCAACAGTTTTATATAAACTCAATAGACTGTTCATACATCCTAAACAACTAGAAGTATCTTTTCCCAAACAACCTATAAACCAAACAAACAATGACTCAAAGCATTAATCAAGTTTATTCTTATTAAAAAAATTGAGAAAAATGTGTGATCCTCTATGAATAGAGGAGAGCACACATGTGAATATATATATCACGGACATAAGGTGCTGCCAACATGCCTAGCAAGTAACAAAAACTAAATACATGTATCGAATCTCAGATACTCCTAAGATGAGTTCCGGCAAGGCCACCACCCATCACAGCCCGATATCGAGCTCCGGCATGGCCATGGCCCGATATTAAGGTGTTAGAAGTACCTAAAAAACTAAGGAAAAACCAAAACTACTAGATGACGTCACAAACTAGTAAGGAAGCTACATGCATCTGGATCATAAGGGATGGATAAGCATCGAATCTGAAGTGGATCTGCTGAATAAAAAACCGCTATGAAGGTTCTATACAAAAGGAAGGAGTGCCAAACAGAAGAATAGAACCACTTGAAAATAGTACGCCATGATGAAGATAAAAGTATCCTACATATGTGGTGGAATAGCTAGTAGCCAGAGTGGAAAAACTCTGCTCTGATGACCTCTCTACAGTCTGATATTCTGCAATCTGAAGACATGAGTACCTGCAAAATAAACCAGATATCCTATCGCCCATACCTGTATCTGAAGGATGACTAAGAAAAAAATTAGAATGGTACATATATATGTTGTTAGTCCGTGAGATGATGGTTTTGATGACAACAACCTTAGAATAGATTATAAAATATAACTACTAACATTATAAGTTTAGATATATATATATATATATATATGTATGTAAGTTTTAACCATGCAGGTACCAAGAATGAAGACTGTACAGTATAGAGATTCAAGATATCAAGATTGAAGACTCATGAGTATCAAGAATATCAAGAGTTCAAGAATTAAAGTAATTTATTCTTTAATTAGAAATTTTGTTAAAACTCATAGAAAAGCACTGGCATCTTAAAATCCAATTTATTCGTGAAATGGAATCCACTTCGAGCCTGTTAACGGGATGGACCCCTAAGTAGGATGGAGCCTACGAAAAAGCTAGTGGAACATTGTTTTGTATCCGCTAACTTTTAATTCAAAATGATTTTTCAAAATTATATCCTGTTTTCAAAATGTTTTCAAAACCTTCCTTTTAAAAGCATCAAAAACCTCTATCCTGATTTTAAATAATTTTAGCCTCAAAATTATCTTTAATTTCAAAGTCAAAATTACTCCTGATTTTAAACTATCTTTTAAAATAATATATTTAACTTTTAAATATTTATACTTAAGATTTAAATATAAAATTAGTTAAATTTTATATATATTATTCTCTATATTTACTTATGACTTTTAACTATAGTCAAGTATATTAGAAAAGTTTAAAATAGTTTTAATGTAAGATAAAGGTTATTTTCAAAGAAAATCAAATCATTAAAAATTTCTTTGGGATGTCGACGTGCCTATGGTGATCATGTCGACATGGTGTCAGTTGAGTTTAAAATTTAAATTTCAAAAGAAGTGTCCATTCGCCACAACTCTTCATGAATGGACATGGCTGTTGTTCTTCTATAAATAGGGGTTAGTTTCAACGAATTTTATATCGGATTTTCTGGTTTTTCAGTCCTCTTCTTCTTCCACATTTCTTAATACATACTCTTACCATTACTCTACCGAAATCAATATTGAATCATACTCGATTACTTCTAGTTTGATTCTCTATCACTATCTCAAAAAAGGTTCTCAGTGCTATTCAGAGTTATAGACTTCTTTGTAATCTATAAACCGAGAAAAGGTGTGATTGTGGCCTTGAAAATCAATCAAGCAAGAAAATGTGTGATTGTAGCCTTGGTAAATCAATTGGGTAAACTTGTGGCCTCAAAATCAAGTTCTCTACCCAGAGGATTGAAATTCTGGAGGGTGTACCTCGTAGCCTTGAAATCGAGGGTGTAATTATACAATTGCTTTTGAAAGAAAATCTGTACTTGTGTTGTGGGACATGATGTAGGGTAACTCCGAACCAGTATAAAATCCGGTGTGTTCTTTCCTTTACTGCTTTTATTTTATTTCTGCATCTGTGTTTGCTTCTGTGATTATCCCTGTATCTGTAGATTGCATACATCTGTGTCTAAATTAACATAGACTCAAAAAGATTTAGTAATTCTTTATAAACACTATTCACCCCCCCCTCTAGTGTTAATCCTAGCCTTAAGACACGTAATCCGATTTTCTTTTAATTGGTACCGGAGCAAGGTTTTCAAAGTTTCGTAATCTGATTTTTGAAAAGTTTCCAAAATGGCTGCCAACACTGGTACTGTTAATAACACTAGTATTCCTGTCACTAGTTCATTTGTAGAAGGTCAGTCTACTATCAGACCACCACTTTTTAATGGCAGTAACTATTGATGTAGCACGACCTATGGAAGCACAAGGCTTAGGTCGTTCATGAGTTAATGAAGGTCGGCCCCGACCTAAGGAGAGGAGCTGCGAGTTAATGAAGCCGCTTTGAGTCATCTGCGACCTAAAGAGTCACGAGTCAAGACGTGCCGACTTAACCAAGCATTAGGTCTTAAGTCGCAGGAAGCTTCGGTTTTAGGTCGGCAACGACCTAAGGAATTAGGTCGGCAACGACCTAAGGAAAGATGGCTGAAGGAAGGGGCAACACTTGAGTTTCTTTAAGCCACAAGCGAGTTACGACCCATGATAAGTCGACCCTGTCCAAGTCGTATGAAGGAGCTGTTTGGAGATGTAACTTGAGTCGTTGTATTCTGAGTTGTAAGTCGTTCACGACCTATGATGAGTCGTTGTGTTGTGTATTTGTATGTTTCCTTAAGTCGTTTAAGTGTTGTGAGTCGGTATTTCTTTTAAGCAGTGTTTTGAGTCGCTGTTGTTAAGTCGTACACGACTAAAGTTGAGTCGTACGTCGGTCATGTGTATATGTGGAGATGAAATAAGTTGAGTCGGCGTTGTGTTGATAGGCCGTATGTTTTACGTCGCGCATGACTTAAGTGTCGAGTCATGTACGTTGAGTCGCTGCTGTGATAAGTCATTGCCGACTTAAGTTGGGTCGTAAGTCGTATACGACTTAAGGGTCAAGGTGTGAAACTACTATAAATAGCGAGTGTGTTGTAACTTTTTGGTGGTTGATTTTGTTGAATAAAATTCTTGTTGATTGCTGTGTGCTTTCATCTTAAATTGGTAGTTGAGTGTAATCTCCTATCTTCACTTTCGGTTATTCGAGTGCGCTCGAATCAACGATTGTTGAAGCCGATTCGCGGAATCAAGTGCGCTTGATCAACGCTGGAAGAATTGAAGATCTTCTTTCACGGTATCGTGCGCGATCAACGTGACGAGGATAGCTAGAATTCGGTATCTTCGGATTAACGAATTTGGGCATTTTGGTATTCCTCAATCCACCTTTTGCTACTTTCATCGATCTATATCGTTTTGTTATTATCCGCTGCGTCAGTTTGGTATCAGAGCTTGACTTAGCCAATCATAGCTAAGACGAGTCTTGGAGCCAAGGAGTTTAAAGTTTGGTGTTCATCGTGTTCATCTTGAAGTTGCAACAAGTTGGAAGTTTTCGATCCATATCATTTTGGATCAAAAGAGGGAAAGTGTTTGAATTGGCCGTGAGATTTTTTGCGTGCCAAAGTTTGAAGTGAAGTTCAAGCCGAGCCGATCCAAGGAGTAAGTCACAAGGCCGAGGTAAAGTTAGATCGTTTGGGATTTGTTGCCGAGCTAGTGGGAGGCCGTGACTTGTTGTTCAAGTTTGAGTTGAAGATTTTTGAAGTTTTGAAGTGTTGTGAAGTTCAACCATGCCACCAAGGAGAGCTAATCGTCATCAAAATGTTGAAGCGTTGTATAGAAGGGAAGAAGCCGAGCAAATAGAACAACGCATTAATGAGAAATTTGATGAAGGTATTGGAAAGCTAGAGAAGTTGATGAATGATTTGAATCAAAATCAAAGGAGGAGATCACCAATCTCGAACCATGGAGGAAACAGAGTTTCGCCATTGGTTACGGAAGCAAGGAGGGTATCGCCACAATCTTTTAGAGAAGGAAGAGAAACATCAATTTCATTAAGGAGAGATCACCATGACTATGGGCACGAAGAGAGGAGAACTCCACGAGAGTTTGAAAATGAGCCATATAGAGATGAAGAGAGACATAATAGAAGAGACATGCGTGATCAAAGGGATGTTGATGGTCGAAATCGATATAGACGTACTTTTGACTTTGATGAAGAGGGTGATAGAGCTGGCATTCATTATCGAGATCGAGACCAAGTTCGAAATTCTTATCGGGATGTAGAGGATGATCGTCGATGGGAATCGGGTATGAAGATGGAAATTCCAAAGTTTAAAGGTGGAATGGTAGCAGAAGAATTTCTTGACTGGTTGTCTAATGTTGAAGAGATCTTTGATTTCAAGGAGGTTCCGGAGAATAGTCGAGTGAAGTTGGTTGCTACTAGGTTGAGGGGATGAGTTTTAGCATGGTGGCAACAAACTAAACTTACACGGGAGAGAACGGGAAAGTCGAAGATTGAATCATGGGAGAAGATGAAGAAGTTGATGAAGGCTACATTTTTACCTTATAGCTATCAATCACTCATGTACCCAAGGTTGCAGAATCTGAGGCAAGGGACGAAGACTGTTAATGATTATGCTGATGAATTTTATCAACTGTTTGCTCGAAATGACATTATGGAGACAGAGGAACAGCTGACTGCTAGATTTGTTGGAGGGTTGAGGACACAGATTCAAGATATGGTGAATATGTTTGATCCTAGATCTGTAGCAGAAGCACATCAGAAAGCGTTGGCTTGGGAGAAGCAGGGAAGACGTGGAGGTGGTGTGTTTACTAATTCCAACAATCAAGTGAAGGGTGTTAGTGGAAGCTCTAATGTTCCTAAATCTATCAGTAAACCAGTTGTGAATGAAGTTGCGAAGCCGAAGGTCAACAATAGTTTCAAGTGTTACAATTGCCAGGAAGTGGGTCACAAGAGTAATGAATGTCCGAAGCCGAAGAAACGAACTATGATCGTTGAAGTTGAAGGTGAGGATGTTGGGGAAGGTTATTCTAGTCCAGTTGAGGAGGATGAACAGGATATTGCGTCAGGAGATGAAGGATGTAATCTAATGATGAGGAGGTCTTGTTTAATACCGAAGCAAGAAGAAGAAGCTAGTTTGTTGAGGAGTAACATCTTTCAGTCAACATGCACTATTCTGGGAAAGGTTTGTAAGTTTATGATTGATGCAGGAAGTTGTGACAATATTATTTCTACTGAACTATGAGAAATCTGAAGTTGAAGACGGAGAAACATCCTAATCCTTACAAGTTAGCGTGGTTGAGAAAAGGAGGAGAAGTGAAGGTGGACAGGCGGGTTCGAGTTCCATTTTCTATTGGGAAGAAGTATAAAGACGAGATTTGGTGTGATGTAGTTGAGATGGATGTTTGTCACTTACTTTTGGGAAGACCATGGCAGTATGATCGAGCAGTACAGCATGACGGTCGGACCAATAGCTATAGTTTTATGTTTGAAGGCGTTAAGATTATCTTAGTTCCAAAGAAGAGACAGCAAGAAGAAAGCAAGTCAGAAGAGATTGAGGAGCTGAAGACTTTATTGACTTTGAAGGAATTTATTGAAGAAGTAGAAGAGAGTCCAGAGGTATTTTTGTTGATTGGACATGAAGCCACTGAATCTGTAGAAGTTCCAGAGGAAGTAAAACCGGTATTGGAAGAATTCAGAGATGTGTTTCCTGAGGAATTACCGACGGAGTTACCACCGTTGCGGGATATTCAACATTAGATTGATCTTGTGCCAAGGGCAGTATTACCACACAGGCCACATTATAGGATGAGTCCTAAGGAGCATGAGGAACTGAGAAGGCAGGTGGAGGAGTTGTTAGAACAGGGGCGTGTTCAGGAGAGCTTGAGTCCTTGTGCAGTGCCAGCTTTATTGGTGCCAAAGAAGGATGGTTCGTGGAGAATGTGTACGGACAGTGGGGCTCTAAACAAGATCACTGTGAGATATAGGTTTCCTATGCCAAGGTTTGATGATTTGATAGATCAGTTGAGTGGAGCTGTTGTGTTTTCAAAGATTGACTTGAAGAGTGGATACCATCAAATTCGTGTTAGACCGGGCGATGAATGGAAGACTGCTTTCAAAACCAGGGAAGGTTTATACGAATGGTTGGTTATGCCGTTTGGTTTATTGAATGCACCGAGTACTTTTATGAGAGCGATGAACCAGATTTTCAGACCATACATTGGGAAATTTGTGGTAGTTTACTTTGATGATATTTTGATCTACAGTGGAAGCATGGAAAAGCATGTCCAGCAGTTGCGTGAAGTACTGTTGATTCTACGACAGGAGAAATTTTATGCTGCAACGAAGAAGTGTGTGTTCATGGCACACAGTGTTTTGTTTCTGGGATACATTCTATCGAAGGAAGGAATTCAAGTGGATGAAAGTAAAGTAGAAGCTGTCAGGAGTTGGCCACAGCCCAAGACTATTACTGAAGTTAGGAGTTTTCATGGATTGGTATCTTTCTATCGAAGATTCATTCCACATTTTAGTAGTGTGATGGCACCTGTAACCGATTGCATGAAAGGAAAGAAGTTTGAGTGGTCAGAGGAAGCAGGGGTTGCTTTTGAGAAAATCAAGACACTATTGACGACAGCACCAATTCTAGTTCTATCGGATTTTCAGTTGTTGTTTGAATTACATACTGATGTATCGAAGGTTGGGGTTGGTGGAGTTTTGAGTCAGAAAGGAAGACCGGTTGCTTATTTCAGTGAGAAGTTATCTGGAGCTAAGTTGAGATATAACACTTATGATGTTGAGTTTTATGCAATTGTTCAAGCTGTGAAGCGCTGGAGACATTATCTATTTCAGAAAGAGTTTATTCTTTATACTGATCATGAGGCTTTGAAACATTTGCAAGGGCAGGACAAGATTTCATCGAGACATGCATCGTGGATTGCTTATTTGCAGCAGTTTACTTTTGTTGTGAAGCACAAATCTGGGGTAACGAATCGTGTAGCAGATGCATTGAGCAGAAGGAATCACTTGTTGACTACAATGAAGGTTGAGGTGACAGGGTTTGAACTATTGCCAGAATTGCTTGAAGAAGATCCTTACTTTAAGAAATATGTTGAGAAAGTCAAGGAGGGAAGTTCTGATGAATTTGTGTTGATTGATGGTTTCTTATTTAAAGGGAATCAATTGTGTGTACCGGATTGTAGCTTGCGAATGAAGATAATAAAGGAGCTACATGAAGAAGGCCATGTGGGTAGAGATCGAACATTGCAGTTGATTTCTCAATCGTATTATTGGCCGTCAATGAGAAGGGAAGTTGAAAGGTTTGTGCGTAGATGTCATGTTTGTCAGGTTTCGAAAGGGACAGCTACAAATGCGGGATTATATAAGCCATTACCTGTTCCTACAAAACCATGGGTGGACGTTAGTATGGATTTTTTTTTGGGTTTACCTCGAACTCAAAGGGGGAATGATTCTATATTTGTTGTGGTAGATCGTTTTTCGAAAATGGTACATTTTATTGCTTGTAAGAAGACGGCGGATGCTGTTCATGTTGCCCAGTTGTTCGTAAAGGAAATCTATCGTTTACATGGGTTGCCAGAGTCTATTGTTTCAGACAGGGATACCAGATTTTTGAGTCATTTTTGGCTAAGTTTGTGGAAGATGGTTGGAACGAAGCTGAAATTTAGTAGCGCTTATCATCCGCAAATAGATGGACAGACAGAAGTTGTTAACAGATCGCTGGGGAATTTATTGCGATGTCTTGTGAAGGACAATCTGAAGAGTTGGGACATGAAGTTATGCCAAGCAGAGTTTGCTCATAATCATGCAGTGAATCGTAGTACGGGATTCAGCCCATTTCAGATCGTATATTCAAGTTTGCCAAGGGGACCGTTGGATTTAGCAGTAGTACCACAACCGAAGGGGACGGTTAAACGAGCTATAGATTTTGTTGATGGATTGACTGAATGTCATAAAATCGTTCAGGAACGATTGGTGAAAGCCAATGGAAAGTATAAGCAAACTACAGATTTGAAGCGACGAAATGTTGAATTTAACGAGGGTGATTTGGGGTATGCTGTGTTAACGAAGGATCGTTTTCCAGTGGGCGCTTATAACAAGTTGAAAGCCAGAAAAATTGGTCCTGTAGAAGTTGTGAAACGAATCAATGAAAATGCTTATAAGTTGAAGCTGCCAGAGGATTGTACACTTCTGACGTGTTTAATGTTAAGCATCTTGTACCATATTATGGAGATGAACAATCTGATGTGGAAGAAGTTACAAATTCGAGGACGAATTTTTATCAACCAGGGGAGGATGATGTAGCACGACCTATGGAAGCACAAGGCTTAGGTCGTTCACGAGTTAATGAAGGTCGGCCCCGACCTAAGGAGTCATGTGAGGAGGAGCTGCGAGTTAATGAAGCCGCTTTGAGTCATCTGCGACCTAAAGAGTCACGAGTCAAGACGTGCCGACTTAACCAAGCATTAGGTCTTAAGTCGCAGGAAGCTTCGGTTTTAGGTCGGCAACGACCTAAGGAATTAGGTCGGCAACGACCTAAGGAAAGATGGCTGAAGGAAGGGGCAACACTTGAGTTTCTTTAAGCCACAAGCGAGTTACGACCCATGATAAGTCGACCCTGTCCAAGTCGTATGAAGGAGCTGTTTGGAGATGTAACTTGAGTCGTTGTATTCTGAGTCGTAAGTCGTTCACGACCTATGATGAGTCGTTGTGTTGTGTATTTGTATGTTTCCTTAAGTCTTTTAAGTGTTGTGAGTCGGTATTTCTTTTAAGCAGTGTTTTGAGTCGCTGTTGTTAAGTCGTACACGACTAAAGTTGAGTCGTACGTCGGTCATGTGTATATGTGGAGATGAAATAAGTTGAGTCGGCGTTGTGTTGAAATTGATAGGCCGTATGTTTTACGTCACGCACGACTTAAGTGTCGAGTCATGTACGTTGAGTCGCCGCTGTGATAAGTCATTGCCGACTTAAGTTGGGTCGTAAGTCGTATACGACTTAAGGGTCAAGGTGTGAAACAACTATAAATAGCGAGTGTGTTGTAACTTTTTGGTGGTTGATTTTGTTGAGTAAAATTCTTGTTGATTGCTGTGTGCTTTCATCTTAAATTGGTAGTTGAGTGTAATCTTCTATCTCCACTTTCGGTTATTCGAGTGCGCTCGAATCAACGATTGTTGAAGCCGATTTGCGGAATCAGGTGCGCTTGATCAACGCTGGAAGAATTGAAGATCTTCTTTCACGGTATCGTGCGCGATCAACGTGATGAGGATAACTAGAATTCGGTGTCTTCGGATCAACGAATTTGGGCATTTTGGTATTCATCAATCCACCGTTTGCTACTTTCATCGATCTATATCGTTTTATTATTATCCGCTGCGTCAACTATGCATAGTGGGCATGTAGGATGAAAATATACTTATAAGGATTAGACACTTGGAATGTTACACAAACTGAATATTTTGAACCCACAGCTGATTTTGCACAGTGGACTGCTAAGCAAAAGGCCGTTGCACAAAATTTCTATGCTCACAAATCAGTTTCAATTATTTATGATGAATCCTAATGAGTCTATTTCAGATATGTATAGTAGATTTCAGGATATTGTTCATTCTCTAATATCTTTGGGAAAGGAATTTTCTGAAGAAGATCAAGTCAGAAAGATTTTAAATTCTCTTACTCCAGAATGGGATCAAAAGACACTTGCTATCGAAGAGGAAAATGACATCGGTACTTTAAAGATAGAAGAATTAATTGGAAATCTAAGGTCGTATGAAGTTCAAATGATCGGGAGAAGAGAAAACAAAGAATTTGAAAAGAAATCAATGGCATTCAATGCATTGACCGATGGATCAGACTCAAACATCGATAATGATAAAGAGTAGCCTTTATGACCAGAAATTTTAGGAAATTCTTGAAATACAGAAAGATGAATAATCTCAAGGGAAACAACTATAAGAACTCTTGAAATCAGAATGTAGTGTGAAATAATGTCAAATGTTACAACTGTGATGAACCAGGCCATTTCAAAAGAGACTGTCCGTATCCAGATAGGCAAAATCCTTCTATGAACAATGAGCCAGCAAAGGAACGGAAGCGTGCACTTACTGCTACTCTAGAAGATTCAGGCTCGTCCTTAAGTGATGATGATCAGAAGACAGATAATTCGAATTTGTGTTTCACAGCTTTTCATGACTCCGACGAATTCAAAGAAACGGACTCGGAAAACGGTACACATTTACAATATAATTAGTTGAAATTGCTTGCTTAGAATTAGTTGCTTGATTGATTGATTTTGAATTAGTGTATTGTTTGAATTTTAATTTTTTTTATTATTATCATATTATTTTTTAACAGTATAATTTTATGAAATATACTATAAATATTTCAGATATACATATATAGACATTAAAAATAATAAGTATATTTATATATATATATATATGTGTGTGTGTATTTTAGAGAACTTAGGAAAAATAAATTATCAAAATTCACTGGCACATGTCGACATGGTCCCTATCATGATGTCGACGTGGGTACCAGAATTTGAATTTCAAAATTTGAATTCAAATGTTTGAATTTCCCTCCACCTTTTCACTTCATTCAATTCTCTTAAAAGCTACCTTTTGACCAGAGAATATGTCCTTTGAGAATCTATTTATTCACTATCTTTTATCATATCTTTTCACTCTCATTTTCAAATTCAAACTCTCTCTTCAAAACTTCAAGCTCTCTACTCTCTACTTTAATGAATTCTTCAAGCAACCCCTCCACCATGAGAATTTCCAGAAAAATAAAAGAGCATTTATTCAATGATCCGGAAGCAATAAAAGCATACATCAATTATGCTAATTATGCCAAAGTCCATCCCGGAAAGTTTGCTATTTTTCAAGATTTTTCTTCTTATGAACTTGATTCTCTTTTTGCAAACAATGGAGTTCTTAGTCTTATTGATGCTTCTCAAAATGATTTTGTTTGCTATCCAAATCTTGTCAAAATTCTCTATGCTAATTTAAACCGAGGATTTTATCATGAAAATGAGGATGAAATTTGGAGTAGTGTCAAAGGCACTAGAATTGTTTTGAATTGTGATCTTTTGGTTACCATTCTCAATTCCAAGTGTACGGGAATGGATCTTCCTAATTGTGAAATCGATGAAAATGATCCTGAGATATTTCATCACATTTTCGAAGGGAATGATAATTTTGAATTCAAAAATCGAAATTTTCGACCAAAGGCAAGGATTGTCAATCTTCTTTTGCAACATACTTTGACCCCAAGATCGGGGAATTTTAACAATCCCACTTCAAAAGTTTGCAAAGCTCTTTTTGCTATTTTTGGAAATTATGACATAAATTGGGCGTAGTTATTTTGGATGAACTTCGTCTTAAAAATCTTGAAATGGGTGAGAATACTTTATATCATGGAATTTATCTCATTCGGATTTTTAACTATTTGGAGTGGATTTCAAAGGCGAAGAATTTGTTTCTAGAAAAATTTTCAATCATTCCAACATTTCGCTTATGAAAATTCCATTTTTTTTTCAACCTTACCAGACCCTTGCCGAAAAGGAAGAGCGTTTGGCTCATGAAGAAATGGAAGAAGAGGAAGAGGAAGAAGAAGAAGAAGGGGATGAAATGGAAATTGAAGAAGAAGAAGGTGAAACCTCTTTGGAAAGCATTGACTATGCTCCTAACCCATCCACCAAGACCCTTCTCAACAATCAAAAGACGATTGCTGAGAACCAACGGATTCTTAAATGATCCATTAGTAAGAAGTTGGACAAAATTTCATCCAAGATGAACAAGTTCATTTCCAAAGTCAGTAAGAAACTTGGACTTTCTTCATCGTCATCATCCTCTAACTAGTTTTATCTTTTCGTATCTTGTTGTATGTGTTTTAGTTTGTTTAATTTGAAAGTTTATGTAGTTTGGTGTGTGTTTAATCATTGTAACATCTTAGTATGCAATGAAATGAAATTTCTTTTCTGTTATCTACCTTATCTTATCTCTATAATAAACGTTAGTATAGTATATAAATATATGTATACACACAATTATTCACAAAATTAAATTAGCCATAATTTTTCACGAACCCATGTTGACATCCCCTCTATGACCATGTCGACATGTACTGGTCAGAAATGACAATTGATTTTGAATTTGAAATTTGAATAACAACCATATGTTTTCAAACGAATTTCTACACCTATATATACCGATTTCTTCCAGAATTCTTCACTGAAAATTATTTCCTATCTTCTGATTCTTCATTTGTTTCACAAATTCAACTATGGCTAATCCAATTCACAATTTATCCGAAAATCTTAAAGAAACTCTTAATCCGTTCAAGAGTACTCTCTCGTTCATTCTTCGTAACCAGTGACACTTAGAATTGAGTCAAATGCAGATGATCAAGGAGCAAGAAAGGCATTTTGATGCAATACGATGGATGATTTCCTCCCTACACAAGGATGATAACGAAGCACATCCTCCAGTCTCTCTCACCAACGATAATGATAATTGGGATGCTATTAAGGCAGATCCAATCTTTGGAGAAGAAGGATGGGTGGAAGTTCCCCATAACGTTTGATTTTTATTTTGTTTACTTCGTTTGAATTGTTTGTTTGAACTAAATTGATTTGGTTCGGATTGATACTCGGTGTGAATTGATTTCTTAAATTGGTTTGATGGTTGCTACATAAAACATGTATATATATATATACATTGAAATGTATATAATCCTTGATTAATTATCATGTTCATAAGGATAATTATTTCTTAATCTATCTATTATATATTCCATTGTATAGTTTATTAATACAGGTACTCTAGTCCAAGAATGAGGGGGAGTTAGTTTTTGTTGATATCAAAGGGGGAGAAATATAAAATAGGTTAGTTAGGCATAAATTAAGGGGGTTATTAGGATAGAAGTAATATTTTATAAACAAAGGTTGTCATCATCAAAGGGGGGAGATTGTTAGTCTGTGAGATGGTGGTTTTGATGACAACAACCTTAGAATATATTATAAAAGTATAAATACTAACATTATAAGTTTAGATATATATATATATATATATATATATATATATATATATATGCATGTTTTAACCATGCAGGTACTAAGAATGAAGACTGTACAGTATAGAGATTCAAGATATCAAGATTGAAGACTCATGAGTATCAAGAATATCAAGAGTTCAAGAATTGAAGTAATTTATTCTTTAATTAGAAATTTTGTTAAAACTCATAGAAAAGTGCTGGCATCTTAAAATCCAATTTATTCGCGGAATGGAATCCACTTTGAGCCTGTTAAAGGGATGGAACCCTAAGTAGAATGGAACCTACAAAAAATCTAGTGGAACATTGTTTTGTATCCGCTAACTTTTTATTCAAAATGATTTTTCAAAATTATATCCTGTTTTCAAAACCTTCCTCTTAAAAGAATCAAAAACCTCTATCCTGATTTTAAATAATTTTAGCCTTAAAATTATCTTTAATTTCAAAGTCAAAATTACTCCTGATTTTAAACTATCTTTTAAAATAATATATTTAACTTTTAAATATTTATACTTAAGATTTAAATATAAAATTATAGTTAGATTTTATATATATTATTCTCTATATTTACTTATGAATTTTAACTATAGTCAAGTATATTAGAAAATTTTAAAATAGTTTTAATATAAGATAAAGGTTATTTTCAAAGAAAATCAAATCATTAAAAATTGCTTTGGGATGTCGACATGCCTATGGTGACCATATCGACATGGTGTCAGTTGAGTTCAAAATTTAAATTTCAAAAGAAGTGTCTATTCGCCATAAATCTTCATGAATGGACATGGCTGTTGTTCTTCTATAAATAGGGGTTAGTTTCAACGAATTTTATATCAATTTTTTTGGTTTTTGACTCCTCCTCTTCTTTCACATTTCTTATTACATACTCTTACCATTTACCATTACTCTGCCGAAATCAATATTGAATCATACTCGATTACTTCTAGTTTGATTCTATATCATTATCTCAACAAGGTTCTCAGTGCTATTCAGAGTTATAGACTTATTTGTAATCTATTAAGCGAGAAAAGATGTGACTGTGGCCTTGAAAATCAATCAAGCGAGAAAAGATGTGATTGTAGCCTTGGTAAATCAATTGGGTAAACTTGTGGCCCGGAAATCAAGTATCCCTACCCAGAGGATTGAAATTCTGGAGGGTGTACCTCGTAGCCTTGAAATCGAGGGTGTAATTGTACAATTGCTTTTGAAAGGAAATCTATACTTGTGTTGCGGGACTGGATGTAGGGTAACTCCGAACCAGTATAAAATCCGTTGTGTTCTTTCCTTTACTGCTTTTGTTTTATTTCTGCATCTATGTTTGCTTCTGTGATTATCCCTGTATCTGTAGATTGCATACATCTGTGTTTAAATTAACATAAACTCAAAAAGATTTAGTAACTCTTTATAAACACTATTCACCCCCCTAGTGTTAATCATAGCCTTAAGATCCGTAATCCGCATTTCTTTCATATGTATATTTATATAATTTATATAAATATGTATGTATTTATAAGGTAGGAAATAAAATCCTAAATAAGACTATCTAGACAATAACAAAAGAACTAAATTACTTGTAGACTAATATCATACAGTGACTAGTACAAAAATTGAGACAGATCTTTCTTATGAACCTTTAATCATAAGTAAGTTATGATTAAAAGTGTAATCATCATATAAATTTGAGAAAAATATTAATAATACTATATTAATGTTAAATATATTATTGTTGTGTTTAAAAAAGTAAATATTATGACTAACCTTGTTTAGATACCCTTTGAAAAGGATATTTTTAGCTAATTTATATTTGGGGTTTGAAATCCAATTAAAACAAAATGAGAAAATTGTAAAAATCAATTTGTTAAAATGACTATTATTATTATTAAAAATTCTTTGATTTCTTTCAAACTAAATATACTAACTAATAATAATGTATAAAGTGTCTAGTAAAAATCTAATATTCCTTTTGAAACTGAATCTAAAATTATTCCTGCAGAAATAACAATCCGAAATTTTAGTTATAATATTAAAGTTAAAAAATTTAAGAGCATTAATTAGGATCTAATTAGAATCCATACAATCATATTATATATGTTATCTACATCTTTAAGATGCAGATTACAAAAATAACATTTATTATCATTTTGAATGTTTTTTTCTCTTAAAATTATAATGTATTAAGTTTTCCATGAAGTATTAACCACATGTGAATTTTGGATTTAGGAGGAGTGTTAGATTTTCAAATATATTTAAAAGAGTTGTTTATTGTACCCGAAAAATTAATATGTCTATAAAAAGAATTAGAAGTATATTTCTTACTCGTATCCCAGTCCCAACTAATAATATCATCATCATTATCAATATTATAAAGATTTAATCTAGCATAAAGCAAAGAAAGTTGCCTAAGGGTTGAATTTACTAAAATTCTGTTAAAACTGAAATTTCAAGGAGGATCGCCTTCAGTAAAATAAACTCCATTAATTAAAGCATATTTAAAGTTGCAGATTTCATAAATCTCTTTACATTTTAAATTTAGAGGCAAGACCGAAATCCAACGGTCGTGCCAGAAAGAAGCACAATTACCAGAATGAACTATCATATTTATACCTAAGTTAAAAATTTCATGACATTTTAAAATGTTTTACCAAAATTAAATAAATTTTAGGTGAATGGATAAGCAATTTGATATAAATTGCTATTACCGTTATAGTAATATTTAGAAATGATCTCTTTCCAAATAGCGTTATCATTTATATCTTTAAACTTCCAAAACCATTTACCTAATAGACACAAATTCATACTACGCAAGTTAATGACTCCTAAGCCACGTTCCTTTTTAGCTTTACAAACTGTTTCCCAATTTACTAAACATTTTACTGTTATTAAAATTTTCCCTACTCCATAATAAATCTCTTCTAATTTTATCAATTTTATCAGTAACCCAATCTGGAAATGGATGCATGAACATCCAATAAATCGAAAGGGCTGATAAAACTGAATTTATTATGACTAGTCTACCTACTCTAGATAAAAATCTTCCATTCCAATTAGATATCTTACTTTTAATTTTATCGATGATAATAAGCCAATCATCATGTTTGAGTTTAGCAAGTCTAATCACAAAACCAAGATATTCAAAAGGAAAGTGCATAGTTTTGCAATTTAGAGTATTAGCAACTATGTTTTCAACTTTTTCAAAATCATTTAAAACTAAAACTGAACTTTTGTCAAAATTTATCTTTAAACATGATAAAAGTTCAAAACTGTATAAAATAAACTTAAGGGTAATAATGTGTCTAGGTAAATGAGAAGAAAAAAGCAAGGTATCATCGACAAATTGAAGAACCGATATACCATTACGCGATATGTCATTGCCTACATGCCCTAAAGACCCATTATTTACTGCTCTTTTAATAATCTTAGAAAAAACATCAGCAGCTAAGTTAAATAATAAGGGTGATAAAGGATCACCTTGCCTTAAACCTCTCTTAGATTGAATTTTATTACCTAAAATACCGTTAACCATAATACTAGATTTACCAGTTCTAAGCAAATTCATAATCCAATTGGTCCATCTATGACCAAAACCTCTTGCATGAAAGATATCTACAATAAAATCCCATTCTACCGAATCAAAAGCTTTTGCAAAATCCAGTTTTAAAATCGCATAAGTAATGTTATTCTTACAATAGTGATTAATATATTCTTGAACAACTGCCACTCCATCGGTGATATTTCTCCCTTTAATACAAGCCGATTATGAACAATCAATTAAATCATTCATTTTTCTACTAAGTCTATTAGCTAGAACTTTAGAATTGATTTTAACTAAATAGTTAATTAAAGATATAGGTCTAAAATCTTTTAAGTGTTTAGCTCCTACTTTTTTGTGTAACAAAATAAATTTTGCATAGTTAAACCTCCCTAATTGCAAATTACAATTATAAAAATCATTAAACATGTTAACTAAATCATGTTTTAAAACGTCCCAAATTTTTTTATAAAATAATATCGGAAACCCATCTGGGCCCGGGGATTTATCACATGACAAGTCATTAATAGCTTTTCTAATTTCCTTTACAGTAAAAGGATTATCTAATTCAGATAAATCAACAATAGAATTGGATGGATACAGCTCTTCCCATCTAACATTGATTCTATGTTTGATTCTAGTGCCAAAAATATCCTTATAATAATTTGTAAAAGCTTTGTTAAGATCTCTTTGATCAACTAACTCTTTATTATTAACAGTAATAGAGTTAATTGTATTACTACATTTTCTACCATTAGCTATATTATGAAAAAATTTAGTATCATTATCACCTTTATTGATCCATTGGATTCTGGATCTCTGCTTCCATATAACCTCCTCCTTTTGTAAAATTGAATTTAGTTCTTCTTTTAAATTGGCAAGAATATTACATTCACCTAAATTTATTTGTCTAGATTCTTCTAACTTATTAATTTTAAGCATCTCATTAAGAATATTATCTTTTTTGATTTTTATATTACCACAAACATTTTTGTTCCAATTTTTAAGGAAAATCCTAAGGTCTCTAAGTTTTAAACAAAAGATTTTGCAGAATTATCCTTATTCCTAATATTACGGTAACTCGATGAAATCCATTTACCATTAATTAAGTTCACAAAGTTAGATTCCAAAAGCCACATCTTATCAAATTTAAAATTATTAATAAGAACCATGTGATGCTCACAGGTGAGGATACTAGGACAATGATCAGAGTACGTGTAAGGTAAACCAAAGACTCTACAGATTGGAAATTTGTAACAACCCTAGATTTTTGCCTATATATTTTAAATGTGACTTTATTTTATTTTAATTGTTTTAAATTTATTTTTATTTCAAATATTTCATTTTAAATATAAATGCTGAACTATAGTTCAAAATAGTATAAATTGGACATTTTACTAAAAAAATGAATTTCTACTCAAATTGTTTGAACTTTGACTTTTAAAATTTAAAATTAAAATCGTTTTAAATCTTAAATTTTATCCTTTATTATGAAAATAGATGTAATAACTTGAACACTGCTTTTCGTTTCGTTGAAAACGGAGTTAAACTGTGAAAATTATGTAAATTTCAATATTGAGTGCAATTTGTTTATTCTGCAATTTTGTTATTTTTAAATTGTATTTTGTCATATTTCATTTTAATCTAGGTTAATATGTTATTGTATGTATATTTTTGTATTATAATAATTTTAAAATAAAGTAAACAATTTTCCAAAGTCAATGGTGATTTATTTGTAATTTCTGGACACCGTTTTGGATTTTTAAGCAATTTGTTCAAATCTTTTCCTATTTTCTTCAAATTTAATTTTTTTTATGTGTTAATATTTTTTTAAGTATATTTTGTATTTTAATATTTTTAAAGTGATGTTTGAATTTTTCCAAAGCATATTGAGTTTAGTTCCAGATTTTAAGCCTACTTTCCATTTTTCTGCTATTTTCTTTATTTAAATTATATTTAAATTTAAATTTATATATTTATTTGTGAATGCATATTTACTTTTATGTTTTTATCTTTGATATAAATATTTTTACAAGTCCATATAAATTTTCCAAAGTTCATTCTGTTTATTTTCCATTTTTCTAGACTAGTTTGCAATCTTGTGCTATTTTCTTATTTTAACCTTATATCATTAATAAACATTTATATATATCTTATATTTTGTTATATTTTTGAATTTGTGACTGAAATCATTATTATTTTCAGTAATGTAAACCTATATGAATAAATAAAGGAAATACCAAAGGTTTTAAAAGCTTTTGAAACGTAAGTCCTTTCTTTTACCGTTTCCTCATTTACTCTTTGGCAGTTTTTATTTATTTATTAGCCTTTACTTCTTTTGGCTGTATATTTTTTTATTTGGACATGTATTCCAGTCTTCATTCGCTAAAAAAAAATTCACTTCTCATTCATTCACGGCCACGAGAAAAAATTGGGTAATGGCCCCCTCTTTTTGCCTTTTTTCTTCCATTTTTTCAATACTTTTGTCTTCTTTCTTTCTTCTATTTGCATGGCCTCCTCAACATTGCCATGGCCACCACTCTCTACAACTATTCTCTGCCATCATCACCACCTACACTCCAGGTCATGACCATATCCGAGCCAACCATGGTGACAAAATCCCTCAAAATCCAACATATGCCTTGAAAACATGCTAGTTTGAGTCTTGTTGCTTCACCACTTCATTTTCCACCACCACCACCACCTCTAGCCGCCGCCACCACCTCTGACCAGACCATCACACACCACTCCAACATAATTCTAGATCTGAACTTGAATGGCCAAGCCAAACCACTCCAAGGCCGAGCCCTTTTGTTGACCAAAAACATGCTATTTTGCCTTAAACCCTTCACCTACCCTAAATGTAACTTCCTCCACTTCTTTAGCCTTGTAGCCACACCTTTTCCATACCCATACCTGATCCAAAATATGCTCAAACCTGACCTTATTGATCCCCTAGGCCATGCAAACAAGCATAGAGAGCAAGTGCAAAGTCTTTAGTTTTGTTTTATACATCTATTTCTAACATTGTTTAAGTATATCTTGTTTTTGAAACATATGTTTCATATATTTGTTTGTCTCAAGTATCCAAGGAGATTAATCTTTGGCTCTCTCAAACTCGAATCATTTTCGTGCCATAGTGCTTTTGAAGATCTCAGTTTGTCCTTTTGATCGTTGTCTCCGACTTATACAAGTGAGTAAATCTCACCAGACGTTTATACTTATACAAATGTGAATTGACACCATTTGAATGTGTAGAACTATTATGTGATGTTATAACAGTCTATGATTAATTACATATGATGTTAAACCTGTTAAATTTCAAGTCGTATCATCTGTTATTATATATATGTTGTTACTTTTCATTTATATCCGTTTATCACACTGCAAGTTCCCTGTAGATTAGAAATCACTATGGGTTGAAATGACACATACCCAAACGGACTTTAGAATAGGGAAAATCGTTATGGGCTGAAATGATAGGCCTGAACGGTTTTTATTTATTTTATTTAACTTGGGATAGCGGGTTTGAAATGATAGAACCTTGATTTTTCTTTTTAAATTGCGGATTGAAATGATACATATCTGTATCACTTGACCTAGTTTAGAAACCTATATATAGACCCGTGGTTATTTTGTAAAGTATTTTGGATAATTTTAAGTATTTTGAAATATAAATTTATGAAATTTGGTTTAAATAGGTTTTTAAATGTTTAAAATAAAGAAATTATGATATTTCTACGAGTTAAAAATGTAATTAATGAATGGTTAAATGGGATTATTAAATATAACTTAAGTTTGGAAATTTGAAATTTTGGTTAGAAATGATATTTAGGTTATATGAATAAAATGGAAATTTAATTTTATTGGAAATTGGTAAATATGATAATTTGATTAAATTTGGAATTTAAGTAATTTATTAAAGTATTATTGATTTTTTTATGAATTTAAGTGGTTAAATAAATGAATGTTTAAAAGTGATCTTTTAAAAGTATAACTTGACTTGGAATGTAAAATTGGTTTTTAGTTAAAGGTTTAAGTTAAAAAAAAATTATTTGAGAAATGGAGGAAAGATAAGTGTTAAGTTGCTTATTTAAAAATATGAAGAATTGGAAACTTTTACACTTGAATTTATTTAGTAAATTGTTGAAAATTGGATGTAAGTATAAGAAATTTATTGTATAAAAATAATATGTTAATGAGCATTTTAAGGTTAAAATATGATTTTTAAAATGTTTATTGGTTTTAAATTGAAGTTTATTATTGGCTGGAAATACACTAAAACCTGGAATTAACTTTTAATAGCATTCAGAAATGCTATAGTTTTCTGAATTGAACTAAAATTGTGTAAAAAGAGCTATTGCAGCATTTCTGAAATGTTGTAGTTGCTGTAATTGAACTTATAGGCTAATATTGGACTCTGGTCTATTGTAGCATTCTCTGGAAATGCTATAGTGGTCTGTAATCTTTGCTGAAATCAAATTTAAACATTGTTTTGAAATCTGAGCTACCGCAGCATTTCTGAAAATGCTGTCTTTGCTGTTTTAAACTAAAATTTAACTAAAACTGAGTTTTAACAGCAGTTTTTAAGAGCTGTCTTTGCTGAATTAAAATGATTTCAAGTATAACTTATAACAGCCTTTTCTAAATGCTACGAAAGGCTGAAATTTTAATAAATATGATTTTTGACTTAGTAAATGAGCTCAGAATGACTTGAAACTTTGAAATTTGAATACTTGATTTGAATGTATAATAATTACACTTCTAAAATGATTTTAATTGAATTAAATTGATGGAATATAAATTATTTAAAAGGTGATTTGAGATGATAATAAATGAATGTTATCTTTGAATTTAAAGATGTTTAAGATATGATATATTGAAATGATTTGAAATGAAGTTTTGAGAAGATATGATATTTCGATATATATTAAATATTTGAAATAAAGTTTTTGAAAGTTATGATATTTTGAAATTAAAATGATTCAAAAATGAAGTTTGAAAGATATGATATTTATGTATTAAAAATGGTTAGAAATGACTTGATATTTATTTTGATAAATATTTGAATTTGAATGATATGGTATGTCGATATATTGAAATGGTTTTGGAAATGATTAAATCTTTATTTTGATAAAGATTTGGATTGAAAAGGGTATTTTATTTTGAAGTATAAAATATTGTTTTAAAAGTTATAACCAAGGGTTATAATAACGATTGGTTGGCAAAGAGACCGGGATCGGATATCTGGCATACTCTCTGTCGATACCAAAAACCACTTTGACAACCGTGTACGCGGTGGAGATTCCAGAATGAAGTAGGATGGTGGTGGCGTTTCCTTTGAGGTAAATACGTGGACCCGACTCCCGTGAGTTGGCATAAGGTGGCTAAAACAGGAGCGATTCTCGGGCCAATGAGGTCATTCCTCTGATCGGACACTCCTCTTCGATACTATTCTTTGAATTTGGATTGATTCGGTGGCCACATTTACTTTTGATTTTAGGGGAGTTTGTTTCGAGGTGGGCGGTAGCTGCGCGCTGCGCGTTTCCACCAGCCTGGATATCAATTGGTATATCTACCCTGGCATTGCCTAGTTGTGCCGTGTCACCTACCCTATCGCGCCTTGTACGAGTTTGGTTTTCTCTCGTAGCCCGTGTGATATCCTCTGGTGGCTTCCCGATCAGGAGGGACTATGATATTGGATGGACTACTGGGACTATTACGTGTTAAGGGCTATATGGGTAACCCCTTAATGCTATGAAAAAGTAAGTTTATTTTACTACAGACATTATTATAATAGCGAAATATTACTACATAGTAAATAGTTCTTAGAGGATGGGCGGTCCCAAGCATCCTTTAAGTTACTTGTACATTATATTACAGTTCACTTGAGTTGGTTTACATTGTATAAGTATGTATGTCCTAACTCGAGTGTTTTGTGTTTCTTCACGCTCGGGTCAGACTGAGTGATACAGCATTTGAGACTCACCTTCGAAGTTGGAAGCTTTGCTTGAAGATCCAATTATCTATTTCACTTTCGGTTATCCAGTTGATTCCAGTTATCCGGTTGGTTCCAGTGATGTATTATGATTCATACCTGGTTATCATGTTGACACCTCCGTTGTATCTTGTTATCTCTGATGTGTCTTGTTTGACTCTAATGTATTTATATAGTAGCTTCATGAACTACTATTTCTTTACTTCCGCTGCATTTATTACTCTGTGTCTGTGATCTGTGATTTATTTATTTACTATTTATGCTGTGTTTTGCCAAATTTATTTTACAATTCGGTATTTTGAGCAATTCAAGCCCGACATGTGCGGATGCGGATGGTTGAAAATATCGGGTCGTTACAGTTGGTATCAGAGCTTTAGTAGCTCTAGGAAAAACTCAGCATATGGAGTGAATGTATTTACAGAATCACTTTCATTCGAGTTTGAATCTCTTCCTTTTTGACTCAATTACTTTGAATTTTGGAACGTTCCCTGCGGTTCCAAAATCCATTCGTGTCATTCACTATTCATCTTCTTTTGATTCTGGAGTGTCTCATAACTCCGCTTCGAATGATCTTTATGATGAGTTGGCAGTCCCGCCAATCTTAAAAATTGAATTGTAAAAGGGTGAAACTCCTTTACAACTAGCATCGATTCACCAGAGATTTATATCTATCCTTGGTTTAGATGCTAATATCTTTTGTTATCCCAAACTATAACTCTTGAGATTTAATGTAGATTTACCCCAGAAAAATCCACATTGATCTTATTCTTTAAGTCACGGTTGACCCGGTTAAGGTTGCCCACGATTATTTAAGCTTATCCACCCCCTACTCTGTTATTTAATCATCCTGTCTTTTGTTTCCAATCTATTCTTCCAAACATTTTGAATTGTACTTGTATATCTATGTTTTGTTTTATATATTGTGTCGTTTGAGTTGTTGATGTTTGATTTGGGTTTCTGATCGATTCGTCTGATCAACGCTATCGATAGGATTTCTAAAACACTTTGACAGAACAAACTGACACAGTATTATTTTAAAATTTGGTTAATGAAATAAATTTTTATATATAAGTAAATTTATGGAACTTAATAAACTGATTTAAATTGATTATTTGAAGTGATAATACTTGATTTGTCATTTATTGTTCTACAAATGAATTTATAGATAGTTATAAATTGATTTGGGAACTGAAATGAATTTAGAACAAGAAATCTGAGAATTTAATTTCCGATGGTTTCAAACCTTGTGTTTAAAGTTTTAAAGGGTTATACTATTTAAAGTATTTTCGAATAGAAATTTGTTTTCAAAGAGCTTGAAAGTTTAAAAATTAGTGCTCTTCTCTTTGTCGCTGGAAAATAACTTCGGTGACGACCGCGGCATCATCAACGTTCATTTTCGAGTTTCGAAGTGAAGAGACCGCTCTGTAGACTTACTACAGCTTTGTTTTGGTAAATCAAATTGATTTGAATTGAATTTCTAAAATATGACTTGATTTATACTATATAGAGATATGATTTAAATTTGATTTGATAAACTATGTACATACCTTTAGTTATCTCTAAATGGTTTGAAGAAATCAAAAATTTAATTCTTAAATTTTATTTTTAAAGAATAATTTCAATTATAAAAAGAAAATCAAAAAAAATTGGATAAATAATTCAAATTTGAGATAATTAAATTGGAAAGTTTTATTTGTATAATACTCAATTGCATTCCGATATAACTTACCTTAATTTCAGAAGTTAACAATGTAATTGGATAATATACAATATAAAAAGATTTTATAAATAAAATTTGAGTGGTTATAATAAACGTTATACACTTAAATTTTAGTTGAAAAAAAGAGATTAACAGAGGTAAATAGAATAAATGGGTAATTGAATAATTTACAATATAAAATAATGTTAAAAGAACTAAGAATAAAAGAAAGCAGTTATAATAAGTGTAAGTATATTTAACATAAGTGGTAAATATATTGAGCGGAATAATTTTAATTTTAATTAGGAACAAAGAAGAATAAAATTTATTAAGTACATTGTGATTGTAATAAATGATTATTTTTTCAAACTCATGGTTTTAAAAATTGTTAATTTAAGATGATTCGATAATAAGATAATGAAATTTGGGATAGTTAAGATTTATTTAACTTGTGTAAAGATTTATTCTCTATTTAAGTTGAAATTTCCATGCTTTCAAATTTATTTCCTTATTTTGTTTTTCAAACTATCTTTTTGTTGTCCTTATTATCCTTATCTTCCTACAGACTGGTATAGGCATCTTTCTATAATCTTGCAATTTAGAAATCTTTCTATGATCTTTGGTAATCATTTTGAATCCACCTTTTTCGTGCTTGTGTTCTTAATTTTGGAGAATCTTGGAAAGATCATCTCCACCTTATTAAAATTACCTATAACAACAGTTATCAGATATAATTTCAATCTTCTTGTTATCTTATCTTAATCCTATTTCACTCTATCTTTTTCTATGTTTTTTCATATCTCATTCCTTTTCGAGGACGAAAAGTTTTGAGCGGGGGAGAGTGTAACAACCCTAGATTTTTGCCTATATATTTTAAATTTGACTTTCTTTTATTTTAATTGTTTTAAATTTATTTTTATTTCATATATTTCATTTTAAATATAAATGCTGATCTACAGTTCAAAATAGTATAAATTGGACATTTTACTAAAAAAAATGAATTTCTACTCAAACTGTTTGAACTTTGACTTTTAAAATTTAAAATTAAAATCATTTTAAATCTTAAATTTTATCTTTTATTATGAAAATATATGTAATAACTTGAACACTGCTTTTCGTTTCGTTGAAAACGGATTTAAACTGTGAAAGTTATGTAAATTTCAATATTGAGTGCAATTTGTTTATTCTGCAATTTTGTTATTTTTAAATTGTATAAATTATATTTTTTCATATTTCATTTTAATATGGTTCAATATGTTATTGTATGTATACTTTTGTATTATAATAATTTTAAAATAAAGTAAACAATTTTCCAAAGTCAATGGTGATTTATTTGTAATTTCTGGACACCGTTTTGGATTTTTAAGCAATTTCTTTAAAAAAAATCCTATTTTCTTTAAATTTAATTTTTTTTTATGTTTTAATATTTTTTTAAGTATATTTTGTCTTTTAATATTTTTAAAGTGATGTTTGAATTTTTCCAAAGCTTATTGAATTTAGTTCCAAATTTTAAGCCTAGTTTCCATTTTTCTGCTATTTTCTTTATTTAAATTATATTTAAATTTAAATTTATATATTTATTTGTGAATGCATATTTACTTTTATGTTGTTATATTTGATATAAATATTTTTACAAGTCCATATAAATTTTCCAAAGTTCATTCAGTTTATTTTCCATTTTTCTAGACTAGTTTGCAATCTTGTGCTATTTTCTTATTTTAACCTTATATCATTAATAAATATTTATATATATCTTATATTTTGTTATATTTTCGATTTTGTGACTGAAATCATTATTATTTTTGGTAATGTAAACTTATACGAATAAATAAAGGAAATACCAAAGGTTTTAAAAGCTTTTGAAACGTAAGTCGTTTCTTTTACCGTTTCCTCATTTACTCTTTGGCAGTTTTTATTTATTTATTAGACTTTACTTCTTTTGGCTGTATATTACTTTGTTTGGCCATATATTCCAGTCTTCATTCACTAAAAAAAATATCTACTTCTCATTCATTCACGGCTAGGAGAAAAAAAAGGGTAATGGCCCCCTCTTTTTGCGTTTTTTCTTCCATTTTTTACATACTTTTGTCTTGTTTCTTTCTTCTATTTGCATAGTCTCCTCACTATTGCCATGGACACCACTCTCTACATCTATTCCCTGCCATCATCACCACCTACACTCCAGGTCATGATCATATCCGAGCCAACCATGGTGACAAAACCCCTCAAAATCCAACCTATGCCTTGAAAACATGCTAGTTTGAGCCTTGTTGCTTCACCACTTCATTTTCCACCACCACCACCACCTCTAGCCGCCGCCACCACCTCTGAACAGACCACCACACACCACTCCAACATCATTCCAGATCTGAACTTGAATGGCCAAGCCAAACCACTCCAAGGCCGAGCCCTTTTGTTGACCAAAAACATGTTATTTTGCCTTAAACCCTTCACCTACCCTAAGTGTAACTTCCTCCACTTTTTTAGCCTTGTAGCCGCACCTTTTCCATACCCATACCTGATCCAAACTATGCTCAAACCTGACCTTATTGATCCCCTAGGCCATGCAAACAAGCATAGAGAGCAAGTGCAAAGTCTTTAGTTTTGTTTTATACATCTATTTCTAACATTGTTTAAGTATATCTTGTTTTTGAAACATGTGTTTCATATATTTGTTTGTCTCATGTATCCAAGGAGATTTGTCTTTGGCTCTCTCAAACTCGAATCATTGTCATGCCATAGTGCTTTTGAAGATCTCAGTTTGTGCTTTTGATCACTGTCTCCAGCTTATACAAGTGAGTAAATCTCACCAGACGTTTATACTTATACAAATGTGAATTGACACCATTTGAATGTGTAGAACTATTATGTAATGTTATAACTGCCTGTGATTAATTACATATGATGTTAAACCTGTTAAATTTCATGTCGTATCATCTGTTATTATATATATGTTGTTACTGTTCATTTATATCTCTTTATCACATTGCAAGTTCCCTGTAGATTAGAAATCACAATGGGTTGAAATGATACATATCCGAACGGACTTTAGAATAGGGAAAATCGTTATGGGCTGAAATGATAGGGCTGAACGGTTTTTATTTATTTTATTTAACTTGGGATTGTGGGTTTGAAATGATAGAATCCGGATTTTTCTTTTTAAATTGCGGATTGAAATGATACATATCTGTATCACTTGATCTAGGTTAGAAAACGATATACAGACACGTGGTTATTTTGTAAAGTATTTTGGATAATTTTTAGTATTTTAAAATATAAATTTATGAAATTTGATTTAAATAGGTTTTTAAATGTTTAAAATAAAGAAATTATGATTTTTCTATGAGTTAAAAATGTAATCAATGAATGGTTAAATGGGATTATTAAATATAACTTAAGTTTGGAAATTTGGAATTTTGGTTAAAAATGATATTTAGGTTATATGAATAAAATGGAAATTTAATTTTATTGGAAATTGGTAAATATGATAATTGATTAAATTTGGAATTTAAGTGATTTATTAAAGTATTATTGATTTTTTTTATGAATTTAAGTGGTTAAATAAATGAATGTTTAAAAGTGATCTTTTAAAAGTATAACTTGACTTGGAATGTAAAATTGGTTTTTAGTTAAAGGTTTAAGTTCAAAAAAAATTTAGTTTATTTGAGAAATGGAGGAAAGATAAGTGTTAAGTTGCTTATTTAAAAATATGAAGAATTGGAAACTTTTACACTTGAATTTATTTAGTAAATTGTTGAAAATTGGATGTAAGTATAAGACATTTATTGTATAAGAATAATATGTTAAATGATATGTTAATGAGCATTTTAAGGTTAAAATATGATTTTGAAAATGTTTATTGGTTTTAATTTGAAGTTTATTATTGGCTGGAAATACACTAAAATCTGGAATTAACTTTTAATAGCATTCAGAAATACTATAGTTTTCTGAATTGAACTAAAATTTTATAAAAAGAGTTAATGCAGCATTTCTGAAATGTTGTAGTTGTTGTAATTGAACTTATAGGCTAATATTGGACTCAGGTCTATTGTAGCATTCTCTGGAAATGCTATAGTGGTCTGCAGTCTTTGGTGAAATCAAATTTAAACCTTGTTTTGAAATCTTAGCTACCGCAGCATTTCTGGAAATGCTATCTTTGCTGTTTTAAACTAAAATTTAACTAAAACTGAGTTTTAACAGCAGTTTTTAAGAGCTGTCTTTGCTGAATTAAAATGTTTTCAAATATAACTTATAACAGCCTTTTCTAAATGCTACGAAAGGCTGAATTTTAATAAATATGATTTTTGACTTAGTAAATGAGCTTAGAATGACTTGAAACTTTGAAATTTGAATACTTGATTTGAAAGTATAATAATTACACTTTTAAAATGATTTTAATTGAATTAAATTGATGGAATATAATTTATTTAAAAGGTGATTTGAGATGATAATAAATGATTGTTATCTTTGAATTTAAAGATGTTTAAGATATGATATATTGAAATGATTTGAAATGAAGTTTTGAGATGATATGATATTCCGATATATATTAAATGTTTGAAATAAAGTTTTGAAAGTTATGATATTTTGAAATTAAAATGATTCAAAAATGAAGTTTGAAAGATATGATATTTATGTATTAAAAATGGTTAGAAATGACTTGATATTTATTTTGATAAATATTTGAATTTGAATGATATGGTATGTCGATATATTAAAATGGTTTTGAAAATGATTAAATCTTTATTTTGATAAAGATTTGGATTGAAAAGGGTATTTTATTTTGAAGTATAAAATATATTTTTTAAAGTTATAACCACGGGTTATAATAACGATTGGTTGGCAAAGAGACCGGGATCGGATATCTGGCATACTCTCTGTCGATACCGAAAACCACTTTGACAACCGTGTACGCGGTGGAGATTCCAGAATGAAGTAGGATGGTGGCGGCGTTTCCTTTGAGGTAAATACGTGGGCCCGACTCCCGTGAGTTGGCATAAGGTGGCTAAAACAGGAGCGATTCTCGGGCCAATGAGGTCATTCCTATGATCGGACACTCCTCTTCGATACTATGCTTTGACTTTGGATTGATTCGGTGGCCACCTTTACTTTTGATTTTAGGGGAGTTTGTTTCGAGGTAGGCGGTAGCTGCGCCCTGCGTGTTTCCACCAGCCCGGATAGCAATTGGTATATCTACCCTGGCATTGCCTAGTCGTGTCGTGTCACCTACCCTATCGCGCCTTGTACAAGTTTGGTTTTCTCCCGTAGCCAATGATATCCTCTGGTGGCTTCCCGATCAGGAGGGACTATGATATTGGATGGACTACTGGGACTATTACGTGTTAAGGCCTATATGGGTAACCCCTTAATGCTATGAAAAAGTAATTTTGTGTTAGTATAGACATTATTATAATAGCGAAATATTACTACATAGTAAATAGTTCTTAGAGGATGGGCGGTCCCAAGCATCCTTTAAGTTACTTGTACCTTATATTACAGTTCACTTGAGTTGGTTTACATTGTATAAGTATGTATGTCCTGACTCGAGTGTTTTGTGTTTCTTCATGCTCGGGTCAGACTGAGTGATACAACATATGAGACTCACCTTCGAAGTTGGAAGCTTTGCTTGAAGATCCAGCTATCTATTTCACTTTCGGTTATCCAGTTGATTCCAGTTATCCGGGTTGTTCCAGTGATGTATTATGATTCATACCTAGTTATCATGTTGACACCTCCGTTGTATCTTGTTATCTCTGTTGTATCTTGTTTGACACTGATGTATTTATATGGTAGCTTCATGAACTACTATTTCTTTACTTCCGCTGCATTTATTACTCTATGTCTGTGATCTGTGATTTATTTATTTACTATTTATGCTGTGTTTTGCCAAATTTATTTTACAATTCGGTATTTTGAGCAATTCAAGTCCGACATGTGCGGATGCGGATGGTTGAAAATATCGGGTCGTTACAAAATTTATCTTCAATCTCAACACTAACATAAAATTTATCAATGAGAGCCATAGATGGAAACTCCCTTGCATTACACCATGTAAACTCTCTATTTGAAAGAGGGATCTCTATCAAATTAGAATTAATAATAAATTGATCGAATTCCTCCACAGCAGAGTAATCCCCTTCTCTAGGAGAACGCTCACCTATGAAGCATGTAACATTAAAATCACCCCCCATAGTCCAAGAATCCGGAGCTAAGGATCTAAATTCTAGGCATTCTTTCCATAAACTCCAACTAATTTTTGAATTACGCCCACATACATTAGAAATATTTAAAAAAGAGTTATCGGAAAGATTATTAAGTATAATGTGAAGAGAATGCTGCTTAATAATACATTAAAGCAATCTAAAATAATTATCATGCCACCCTATCATTAAACCCCCTGAAGAACCCACGGAAGGTAGAAAAACACATTTTCTAAAGTGATAATCACCTAATCTTCTAAAAAAAATGAATGTCAGGTAAATTAATTTTAGTTTCTTAAAGTAGAGAAATGTCAATAGAATAGTCTTTAAAGAACGCTCTAACCTTATCACACTTATTTAAATCATTTAAACCTCTAATGTTCCAACTAATGATCCTCATAAACTAACTGAACTAGCCCTCTGTAATTCCTTACATCTAATATACTCCCTATCAACCTCAGCGTAAGAAAAAATGAAAGATGTATCACGAGCAAGCTGACTAAACTCAAATGATGAAAGACTGCCTAATGAATAAGTAGAATACATACTACCCAAAATAGAACTCATACCTGAGCCTGGATTCGTAGTGCCATATGTGGCACTCGAACCAGGTAACTCACCCATAGAATGTGGTTGACAGTTGCGAATCCTAGCACTTCGATGAATGGATCCACTAGAAGCTACCGTTTTCTTGCACTTTTCTTTCTTCAACGATGAATCCAAAACCTTAGCTGTATTATTTCTTATTACCGCACAAGTTCTCAAAGAGATACCCCTATCTCCTGGTGCAAGTTCTTAAACAACCCTTACCGACCAATCTGGTGAGTTGCCCAAAGAAAACTGGTCTATGTTTTCTTTCCTCGGTGAAGATAGGCCTGAAAATGGAGTAAAGCATAGCAATCTATCACCAGCTTTATTCCCAGACAAATCCTCTGAATGGAAACGCTGATTAACATCACCAAAAACCATAATGGACGCACGAAGACTGGTGTGCATATCCACTGTGCATGTGTGCATATCAGATGAAGACATTAGTGTTGACATTTTCTTGCCATCCCTAATCTCTAGCAATTTATCTAAATGAAGAACGCCGCATCTTCAAAATAGTCTTCAAATACTCCAAAACCATCAATCCATTCCAGCATATCATCTTTGACCAAAGCAAATTCTGAAAATATTATTGATTTACTCAGATAACTGCTGATATCAACATTTTCCAAATCTGAGTAACTAACTGATAGTAAATCTTCTTGTAAATTTTCTGATATTTTTACATTTTTGATGATTGAATCGCACAAGAATTTAATGAATTTAAAATTTTATCGACACAATTTATCTCTTCAAACTTCGAATTTTCTACAAAACTCCTAATGACATAGATCTTTTGATCCCCAGAGCTGTTGCTACCTAGAACGATTGAATCCTGGTCCATTAATTCGTAGACCACAACTCCTAAATCTTCAGACCAATCCATCATAGCAACACTCGAAAAGCTGCTATCAAGAGAATTTACATCATCACTATTATCAGATATTGAAATACAATCTCTCAAAATATTCGATTGTACAAGAAAAATATGCTCAGAAATATTCAACAGATAACTATCACCATCCAGATTATCAAAAAATAAGTCATCATCTGGTCTCGAATAATGGCAATTGAACTTGTTGAAGATAGTTATCTCGAAGTTGTCCTGAACACGATATTTGGTTTTATGATTTTCCTACGAACCGAGGTGAATACATGGCTCTGTTCTTCAACATTTTCGCATCCATTTGAAGATGATATTAAACAAGACTGGTTATAGCATAAAGAAACAGTAGGATCAAGAAGAATGGGGTCAAAACCTAAATTTATTTCTTTAACATCAAGAAATATAGGGATAATCGATTCAACTATAATAATCTCTGGAGGATCAAACTTTTCATTCAAGTTTTCAGATTGGCCACCGAATTCTATAGGACTACCAGAACTTTCAGTGTACCCATTGCTAATATTAGGCTCATTAATGATGTCGAAATGATAAAAAAGTTCATCAAGATAGCTTATTCCTACATCTTTTTTGGGCCAGAGATAATCAATCAAAATACCCCTTAACATCAAAATTTTAAGAGCGAATTGACAACCGTGATTAACTAATTTTTGTGCAGAGCTTCCATGTTCTCGATAATTGGGATCTTTCGATTGAAAATGTTCCTTAACTTCTCCAACTTTAGATTTATCAAAGTATTCCTTTGGTTTACCAAATCTTTCCAAGTAGCCCTTACCTATGTTCAGCTCATTAATGATGTTAAAGTGGTACAATAGTTCGTCCAGATATTTAATTCCATCATCTTTCATATACCAGAGATGATCAAGTAAAACTCCTTTCACCATCAAGAATTTCAAAACGAAAAGGAAACCATGATTATTCGAATTCGAATTAGCCTCAAAAGGATTCGACTTCATCACACAATCCTTACTTTTGTGGCCAAAATTACCACAAGAGAAACATTAACTGGATCGCGACATTTATTAGCAAAGCGATTAAAATCCCCACATCTAAAACAATATTTCCTTCCCTTTCTGGAATCGATCCATTTCATATTAGATTTACGATAAGTCGCTCCTTGATATTGAGATGAAGATTGATTCTTAACGGCTTGAGCATATGTATAGGGAAAAGAACTACGATTGAAGAGATTAGAAGTTCTAGAAGACGATGAGGAATTCATTCGAAAATCTTGAGAGAGCGATGAAGACTTCGGCCAAAATTCTTGAGAGGATGCCATTTTTTTAATTAACTTTAAAATCCTGGTTTTTTAGTTCATTCTTATTAATTTCATTTCATATTATTTACCTTTCTTCAGTTTCATTCATACACTAACTGTTTCATTCATTCACACACTAAATATTTCATTCATTCACATTCATTCATTCAGTGCTTATTTCATTTATCTCCGTTCATTACCTACAAAATTCATTTTTTCATTTATTCATATAATGTCAATTTCTTTTCATTACATTACATTAATTTCTTACATAAGTTATATCCATTCAATTATTTGTAATAAGTTATAATTTCATTACTTTATTACATATATTTTATTGTAGTTTAGTTCACATTTATTAATTTATATACTTGACTTCCATTAGATATTAATATTCATTAGTGCGTAAGTTCATACTTATGTTTCTTACTTCTTAATTTATATTCATTTCTTTACACGGTGTCACTGAATATTAAATCTATTTTCTAAATCATTTCAACTTTTTTGAAATCATAATCATTCAATTTAGTATAGTAATCATTTTATTATTTACTCTAATTATAAATAGCTTCAAACATGAATTTAAGTTTATAATCATCTACTTACAGTACTCATTTTTCTATTACATTTTATTTAGTAGCATTTCAATTATAACTTAAGTTTATAACAACTAAAATATCAAAATTCTTATTTATAAAGTAATTCCATTGAACACTTTCATTACTTAAGTTTACTTGTATAATATTCCATTACATGTCCTTATTAAACATTTCAACTTTTAATATTTGGTAAGTTATATATATGTTTTAGAATGCAGTAAAAGATTACACAAGTTTTCAAATTTATTTTAAACCAAAATATTCAATAGTTACATTTCTTATTTCTATATTCTTAAGTTTACAGGTTTCAAATTTTCAAATTTCTTGTAATTTTCAATTATAATTTAGCATTTAATTTCTTATTTTCATTTTATAAGTTCTAATTATTAAATATAGTTAAAATTTCATTTCATTTCAATAATTGAAATCTCTAATTTATGGAAATTTAAGAACTAAATGTCGGGTTCCAATTTAAATCATTTAAAATATTATATATATACACACTCATAGCTTTTATATTCAAATCATATTTAGAAAATCAAGATTTGTTATCAAACAAATGTGTAGTATGACTACTACAGCCTCCCTACTTTGAAACTCGAAAATAAATGTTGATGATGCGTGTACTCATCACCAAAATTATTTTCCAACGACAAAAAGGGGAGTATATAACTTATTCCCATGAATATTCTTTAAAATATTTCTTTAAATCACGTTGAAATATTTAAATCAGAAAATACTTCCAAATAATATTAACATTATTTAGTACATGGTGAGTACGGATCAATATGCAAGGATTGTTGATTTTAAATCTCTATTCAATCAAATTAACCAAAACCGAGAGATTGTTAAGCTAAAAATATAGAAAAATGACAGAAAGAAAGTGAGAAAAATATGAGAGTAGAAAGACAATTTAGAGATAAATTCACTCTCTATATAACATAAATCAACATAATATGAGACTATGGTCTCTCTTTTTTGGTCATTAGTTAGTTTAATTGATGTGCTTATCATAATTATGGCCTGTTTGTGCTATTAATTAGCTCAACATAAGCCATCAAACTATAATACACCATTTAAACCACTTACAAACTCATATGAAAAATGACAACAAAGTTGAAAATAAAATCTATTTCAAGTATGCCCTATTAACTATGAGTTAGAAATATAGAACATCGAATTTTGATTCAACATTCACTTCATTAACATCATCATATGTAGATAAAGATGTAATTATTGTTTGTGATTGTTTAAGCATAGCTTATTTGGTGTCAACAATATAGACTATCAAATTCAAAGCAAAAACAACAAATTAAACCACTTCAAACATTGTCATTAAGCACAAAAGGAGAGCAATAATTGTCAAAATGTTGAAGCTACATAATTAGAGAGATTCCTTACCGCAAAATTGAAGGGGTTTAGCCTCTCATATTTGTTATCAAATCAACAAATATAGCCTGCAACATGTAACAAAAAGAAGAGGAAAAAAAGAGCTAAATGAATGAAGAGCTATTCTACTTGCATAAATAAAATCTATTCTACTTACATAAATAAGCAAATCTACACAACTGAAATGAAAGGAAATAAACAAGAGAAGAGCATGTATTAAATTGCATAAAAAAGAAATTACATGAAATAATAAATGGCTAAGTAGCCATGAAAAGAAAGAGAGCTCTCATTATATTTTTGATCCACTAAACTAAGAGAAGAGAGCCTAAAGGAAGAGTAAAGAAGAGAGAATGGTTACAACAAATATAAGGGGTATTTATACAAGTTTAAAACCATAATCCGCTTTTTTGGAAACTACCCAAACTACCCTCCTACGAAGTGAGGTGGTCAAGTAATCATTAGCTCCAATAACCACACATTAAGTGTGCATGAAAGTGTAACGGTCATTAGCATGTGGATTAGCTTCTAATTTGTACATAAAGGAAGGTGGGTAGGTAGAGTCCTCCATGATCCATGACTTTGAACTATTTCCATCTTCATTCCTTTCTATCTTCTTTGTAGACACATATATTTTCATGAAAACACTTGTATTTGAGTTCAAATTCCTATAAAAATAATATAGAAATTTCCAATCAAATTTTCTCAGTTTAATATATGCATAAAAATGATCATTTTGCCATTGGATGAAGATGAATATGTAACGATTTCAAATAATTTGAATTTTGGTTTAAACGTGTTAAACACCCAATATGCTTATTTTTTAAATTTAAATAGATTAAATATGGTGGTAAAAATATGCACATTTACGTGACCATTAAATACCCCCACATTTACCTTTTTATTGATCCTCATAGAAAGAAAAACTAAGATAAATCTGCTTTCGTAGGGAGCACGATTGTATTGAGCATATGTAACAAGCCGTTAAACCTCTGGGTGTCTTCAGTATGACGAGTGTTGTCTCGTGAGGGTTTTCAATGGATACTACCCACAAAATCCAAATGCAGTGAAAAATCCTAAATGCAAGATTTATTTATAAAGAGATGAATGCAAATTTTTGAAAATATTTACAAATTCAGGGTTTACTTTTAAATTGACACGAATAATTAAATATAAGTTTTGGTTATTGTCTTGAATTTAAGTCATTTACTCATCAAAATTTTCAACAAAAATCAAGTTATCATAAAATATAGACTATAGTTTAACTCGTTATTTCGGTTGATAACATAGTGCAACTATGAAATGGATCCTTTGTTGATTATCAAAGTTTATCAAAGTGGTGTTTTCATTTAATTTCAATAACAAGTCAAATCAAATAAGTTAAAATAGTATTTGGATTTCAATTGCTTACTCTCTCTATTTTTTTATTTGAAAATTTTATTGATATTAACAATGTTTACATACGCCTAACTCAGACAAACTGAGGCCAGATATATTACCTATGCACTGCCTTGCAGACTGATGTGAGGCGAATAAAAAGCATGACGAGTGAACACACAAGTGTGAGCACTTATTGACTGTAGGCGTTATTAATAAAAGAATTTTTTTATACATACACCTAGCTCAGGTAAACTGAGGCCAGATATACCGATTATGCACTGCCTTTCGGGCTTATGTGAGAAGGGTGCAAGGCTTGGCGAGTGTACACATAAGTATATACACCTGTCGACCGTATGTGTTAGTAAAGAAATATATATATATATATATACAAGAAATAGTTTTTTTTATTTTTCTGAAAGAGAGAGTTTTGGAAGATCATCTTAGCACCATTTAACTTAGAAGACAAAAAAAATGTTATATCTTTTTATTTGAATTCACCACTTTTTGAAACAAAGATTTTCAATTAGGTTATTTCATAATTAACACGTATGAATCTTCCTACATACTATTTAAACCATCGTTATTTGTATTCAAATTCCATTTCTATTTTTTCCAAGACAAATAAATTTTCTAAAATTTTAATTTAATTAACCAAAACCATATATTTATCTTATAATGTTTCTTTAAAAATAAATCAAAATGCTTTAAAAAAATTGTTTTTGTATTTTTTTTTGAGTTTTGGAAGAAAAATGAAAAATTAATTATGAAAAATCAGAAAGAAGATGAGTCTCCCCCCCAAACTTGTCCCCACAGTCAACCTTAGTGAAAGGAGAAAAATAAAAAATAAAATGGCCTTTATTTATATGAAAATGAACGATATTTACAAGAGATCAGAAAGTATATCGTCAAAAAGTAAATAAAACGGTCTTCCAAAGATCGATTTATTTTTCTCGTCAAGTATGCGAGACACAGCTTAAGCTTAGAAAACCAAACCATAAAAGTTTCGGAGTCGAATGTGGATTTGAAAAAAAGAATGTAGTTTTATTAAAAATTGTACGAGTTGTTTTATTGTCGATGATTTTTGGGGTCGATAAAACAATTGGTTGAAGTTCAAGTTTATTTTCACCAAATTGAAATTCAAGCTGTTCATTGAAAAATTCTTCAGGATTATTGATTTCAAAATTAAAATGGTGATTTAAATCTTCCCCTTCAGAATTCAACAACTCGTTTTCAAAAAATCCAAAGAAATTGTGTTCGTTAAATTCGTCATCCTTTGTTGGACTGTCAACAACTCATTGTGCATATCATTTTCAAAGTCTAAATTGTTAGTTCAAATTTTCGAAATCAAAAAAAGGAAGATTGAAGTTTAAATTGAGTTTCTCACCCTCAAAAGAATTGAAATCCAACTTAACGTATTTTCAACAACTTCATTAAGATTGTCATTTTCAATTTTAAAAGTTGTTATTTGAAAACCGTCAATTGTGGTAAAAGATGGATTATTATTTGACTTGTTACATGTTGGAATTTGATTTTGTTTTTCACGTTGTTTCGTATATGTTTCAAACAATGAATCTGTGTGATCATCATAAATTTCGTTCATTTGCTCAACAAAATTGAATGTATAATTATTAACTTGAGAATTTTCGATTTGGATTTAAGAACAAAAATTTTCAATCGCATCGTAGTCGAGATTATTCCCATTGCCAAAATATTTGAAAAAGTGGATCACATTTTCGTTTTGATTTTGAAATTCATTTTGGAGTTTGAAATTGAATTGGTATGGGTTATACTCGAAATCATTTAAATTTTGAAGTGAATTCATATTTTGATTGTTCTGAAATCCTTGAATTGAGTTGTCGCATAAATATGAATTACACAAATCATTTGTCATTTGTTTTTGTTGCATAGAGATTTGAAGTGAAGACGAAATCATTTCGATGCTTTTTTCAAGAGTTGAGGATTGGTCATGGTTTTGAAAATTTTGTGGTTCAAAATCCGAATCATTTGTACAAAAGTTGTCATTAACATATCCATACAAGTTTGATGTGAAACTATATGGATTATATTGATTTTCACAACTATTGTAGAATTCTTGTTTATGTGGAAATTCAGACATTTTCAGGAATATTTTTGGTTCTTTTTATAAAGGAAAAATAATTACAAAAAGGAATTTAATTTTCAAAAAGGAAATTTGACTTTTTTTTAGTTTTTCGCTTTTTTTAAAAAATTTGTTTTTTTTGAAAATATTTTATATTTTTCTGGATTTTTGCTTTTCTAAAAAAAACTAACTCAAAAATGTTTTGTATTTTTGATTTTTATTTAAAAATTTCAAAAGAAAAACTAATTTTAGAAATATTTACAATTTTTTTCTAGTTTTGGACTTGGAATTTTTTTTTTTTTTTTTGTTCATTTTTTTTATAAAAACATGCATGAACTAATGCAACTAAGTGAATGCAAGGGTTTAACTAATTTTTTTTATCCTAAATCAAAATTGTATAATCATACATTGTCTTAAATGAATAAGATAGTTCTCGACCAGGTAACAGATAGGATTTATTGGTGCATCACGAATCACCGTCGCAATATAGCTGAAGGTTTAAGTACCTTCGGAGAAACAACCACTATAATATTTATGAATCACCGTAATATTTATAAATGGTTATTGCTCTGTCGTAGTCTAGACACCGAGAAATTAAATTGTTCAAAGAAGACAAATTGTCAATATACAATTAAGCGTTATCGATGTCTAATTATTACTATTAATCAAAATCTAAGATGAAATGCAAAACTGAAATTAAACGTGTATTAATAATACAACTATAATGAAATTTGTTTTTATTTTTGGTTTTTGAATTTTTTTTATAAAATGCAAGCAAACAAAAAGCAAGGCAAATAAAATTAAGAGATAGAGACACGATAGCAGAGCGTGTAGAATTATTAGCAATTTTTTTTTAGCGGTGATTTTTTTTAGCTAATAAAGGAAAGCAAAGCAATTGCTCTTAAGTTCTCTTTTGGCAACCTGAAACGGAAAACAAGATATGTATAATTGTTTTTTATTTTATTTTATTATTAATATTATTATTTTTTAAACGAAGTAAACGAAGGAAACAAAAGAAAAGTAATTAAAAGAGAAAATTTTATTTTAAATATATCTATAGAAACTTAAAACAACTGAAAAACAAAAAAAAATTAAAACAAGACAAGTTTTTTTAAAGAAGAAGGTTTGAAAATGAAAGGAGAAAAATTGAAACAAAACAAAATAACAAACTCAGCCCAACAAGCCCACTATGCAAAACAAAACAAACCCATCTCCCCACGATAATAAACGAAGATTCTCACACCTCCGTTTTTTTCCTTGTTCAAAACAAAAGTGATGCCAGATAAAAAAAAATCGTTTTCAATCCTCAACAAAATTCCACCGTGCACAAATTTCACAATCGCAAATTCTAACTCGATTCGCTAAACTCCATTTCACAATCGCGACAGATGTTTGATGGGGTTCTAGCCGCAGCGATTTGGGAGGATTCGAGGGCGAATCATGGCAATTTTGTTGATTTGGGTATTCGTAGGAGCTTGTTCTAGTAAGGGATTAGAGGTCGACGATGAAATCGCGATGTTCAGGCAGCTAGGAATGTCAGAAAGTGAAGACCGTTATGGGGTTCAGGCGAGTAGCAGAACTTGTTCGTCATTGGATGTTGAATCAGGGAAGGTTGTAGGAACTGTCACGGTAGTGTTTTGTGGTGCAATGATGAACTGGACAGATTGATGAAGGTGGTAGCTCGGTGGTAGTCAATGGGGGTAGTGGTTTGTTAAGAAACTGGTAGAAGCAGATGATGTACAATGTTGATTGTTGCATTGTTGGATGTTTGTTGTAATTATGAATGAATGGCAGTGGCAAGTTATTTATGTGCAAAGTATTGAACAGTGTGATGGCGACATGCATAGACTTAATGCACGGCTTGGTTGGTTAAGCAGCAACAAATTGATGTGAATTGGTGCTGATACGAACCGGCAGCAAATTGAAATGAATTTGTGCAGTTAGTTGTAAAGGAGTAAAAAGTGGTGGAAGGGGCAGTGGAAAGTCGCTGGTTGTAAGAATGAAGTGCACTGACAGGTACTTGGTTTGTAGTTTGCAAGGGGAGGTTTGGGAAGTAGTTTTGATAGGAGAGTTCAGGTGGAGGAAGCGGTCAGCAATTCGATTGAGGTCGCGATGGTTGATGGGTTGGGTGAATTGTAGCTTGGTGATGAATGAGATGATATGTCGGTGGGGGCAGGGCAAGCAGGTGGATGGTTGCAATACCATGGAAGGAGGTGTAAGAGGCGATAAGCGAAGTGGTGGAGTTTGAAGCAGTGACAGTGTGTTGAGAAGATGAAATGTGGCTTTTGCTTGCAGTGGTTTGTATCAGTTGAGTAGTTTTGTTGAAGTAGTGAAAGAGAAGGAGCAAGGCAGGTTGATGGATTTGAGTAGTTATGGTATGAGAGGTTATTGGGCAGTTGGTTTGTGATGGAATTCCTTAATAAATAAAATGCATTGAAATATACAAAGTCCCACATCGCTAAATTGTTAAGAGCTATATTGGTTTATATATGGCTTTCTCATGAGGAGGTTGGAGGCCTGGGGCTTCCAAATGTATGCTTCGTTGGGGGCCTGGGGTCCGACCTAACCGAACCGGGCTCGGGCTTGGGCTCAGGTTTGGGTCTAATAGGATACTCGTATTTTTTACTACAAACTGGATCGGGCTTTCTGACAGTTGCAGGCCATATGAACAGATGCGGATCTGCGGACGCGACTGTTTGAAGGGATGCGGACGAAATTATAAATAGGAGAGAATACTGATCACATTCTCATCCCATTTTCCAATCTAATTTCTTCTGCTTCTTTACTCTACTACTCAATATTCCGTATATATCACAGAGTTGACATACTCATTACAATCTCGTGCAGATTACGTCTGTTGTATCTTGGGAGAGTTTTGAAATAAAATTCTTAAGGAAATTGTTAGGACAAGCCTCAGATGGAATTTCCTTTACATGCTGGTTAGATTCTCTATAATCTTTCTCATTCATAAGTTGTACTATTTCTTACAATAGTATAACGTTGTTGTTGTAATTTATTTACAACGTAACTTATTGTTACAATTATCTAATACAGAATTCCAGCGTAGTGGAATTCTAATTGATAAACTTGTGCGACGAGTTTATAATTATTTGCTATCTATTTTAGTACACTAGCCAACTAACATCTTAAGAATTTTACCGTTTTCTTACTAAAACAGATATGGCAACAGTAGAATTTTCAAAGAATACTACTCGCAACAGACCTGAACCGTTCAAGGGAGATGGTGATGATTTCTTGACATGGCAGAATCAGATGTTGTTTTATCTCACCACACTTTGTCTGCAAAAGTACCTCGAGGAGGAGGAACCGATTCCTGCACCAGGCAAGGAAGCAGAGGTGAATACGTGGAAGCATTCCCATTTTTCATGCAGAAACTATATTCTGAATTGTCTCGACAAGGTGCTATACAAAGTATATCAGCCTTTAAAGACATCAAAAGCACTCTGGAATGCACTTACCACAAAGTACAAGACGCAGAATATCAGTCTTAAGAAATTCATTGTAGACAAATTCATGGACTACAAAATGGTTGACTCCAAACTGGTGACTGATTAACTGCATGAACTGCAAATCATCATTCATGAAGTCGAGGCGGAAGGTCATAAGGTTGGAGAATCGTTTTTGGTTGAAGCCATCATGGAAAAACTGCCGCCATCATGGAGAGATTACCACAATTATCTAAAGCATAAAAAGAAAGAAATCTCTTTACAGGATCTCATAGTCTGATTGAAAATTGAGGCAGATAACCATGGAATAACAAAACAAAGTGAGGAGGCATTTGTGGCTGAAGGGTCAAAGACCAAAAACAAAAAGAAGAATTTTCAGAAGAAAAGGAAAGCTCAAGACAATAAACCAAAAGACAACAAACGAACCAAGAAGTTTAATGGCGAATGTTGGGTTTGCGGAAAAGTTGGACATGCCGCTAAAGATTGCAGACACAAGAAGGAACGCAATAAAGAGGCAAATATAGTGGATAACATGGAAGGAGATGAGTCCAACTTCTCGGCAGTGGTATCTGAATGCAATCTGGTTCAGAATCCTAACCTATGGTGGGTAGATACAGGCGCTACTCGTCATGTTTGTTCTGACAAATCCATGTTTTCTACATATCAGAAATTCGATCACGAAGAAAAACTCTACATGGGTAATTCTGCAGTTTCCATGATCGAAGGCAGTGGCACAGTAATCCTCAAGTTTACTCCTGGAAAAACTGTCAAGTTGAATGACGTGCTCCACGTTCCAGACATACGCAAGAATCTCATCTCTGGTGCAGTATTATCAAAGAAAGGATTCAAAATGGAGTTCGAGTCATACAAGATGGTTCTGTCCAAATCTGGAATGTATATCGAAAGGGGTTATTTATGTGATGGCCTATTTAAGGCAAATGTAGCCGTTATCGGCAATAAAACTATGTATTCTGATTGTGCTATTAATAAAATTAAAGTTTCTTACTTGCTTGAGCATGAAATTTTACTATGGAATGATAGACTAGGACACAAAATTTTCGAAAAATGAAAATATTATCAAACTTGGGATTAATTCTGAAATTCCAAGTAGATATGAACTACAAATGTGAGACATGTGTAGAAGCAAAAATGGTTAAAAAACCATTTCAATCTGTTGATAGAAGCACCGAACCAATAGGATTGGTTCATACAGATTTATGTGATTTTAATCATTACCTACAAGAGGTGGAAAAAAGTACTTTATCACTTTTATTGATGACTATATGCGATACTGCTATGTATATCTTTTGAATAGTAAAGATGAAGCAATTACATCATTTATAAAGCACAAAGCTGAGGTAGAAAATCAGTTAAATAAAAAGATCAAGATATTGAGATCTGATCGAGGTGGAGAATATGAATCACCATTTGACCAGTTCTGTGCCGAAAATGGTATAATTCATCAAACAACAGCTCCATATTCACCACAACAAAATGGTGTGGCCGAGAGGAAGAACAGAACGTTAAAAGACATGATTACTGCCATGCTTTTAACTTCTGGTCTACCGACGAACTTGTAGGGGGAAGCATTAACTATGTCTAATCACATATTAAACAAAGTCTCTCACAATAAAACATGAACAATTCCATATGAGTTATGGAAAGGACACAAACCAAGTTTTAAATACCTCAAAGTGTGGGGGTGCTTGGCAAAAGTTCCAGTTCCGCCTCCAAAGAAGGTCAAACTTGGACCAAAAACCATAGATTGTTATTATCTAGGGCCAGCCCAAAATAGTAGTGCCTACATATTTTTGGTATTCAAGTCTGATATACCTGATATTCATGTAAATACAATCATGGAACCAAGAGATGCCTCGTTCTTTGAAGATGTGTTCCCACATAAAAGAAGCGATGGAAATCCTGTCCCAAAAAGGACAAGAGATAACAGAGATGAGACATATGAAGATGAAACTCATCAGGACAACGAGGAGGTTGAACCAAGAAGAAGCGTAAGGGTAAGAACTTCCAAAACATTTGGTTCAGATTTTTTGACTTATATGTTAGAACACGAACCTCAAACGTACAAGGAAGCAATGTCATCTTCTGAATCTTCGTGTTGGAAAGAACCAATCCAAAGTGAGATTGATTCAATTCTAAGTAATAAAACTTGGGAAATTGTTGATATTCCACCTAGAATTAAACCTATTGGCTGTAAATGGATCTTCAAGAAGGAGTAGACTTCTTTGACACATATTCGCCAGTAACACGAATAACCTCTATAAGAATGCTAATAGCAATTGCATCGATTTATTATTTAGAAATTCATCAAATAGATGTAAAGACAACATTCTTAAATGGAGATCTCGATGAGGAGATCTACATGGAGCAACCTGAAGGTTTTATTTCCAAAGAAAATGAAAACAAAGTCTGTAGATTAGTAAAATCATTATACGGACTAAAACAAGCTCCAAAACAATGGCATGCAAAATTTGATAGTGTCATGATGAGAAATGGTTTTCGTATAAATGAATGCGAAAGTGTGTTTGTTATAAACAAATTGGACAATCATATGTGATGATTTGTTTATATGTAGACGATATGTTAATATTTGGTCCAAATACTCAGGTAATAGAGACCATAAAGAAGATGTTAACTAGCAATTTCGATATGAAAGACTTAGGAGTTGCAGACGTTATTTTGGGAATCAAAATAATAAAACTCCTAATGGAATTGAACTATCTCAGTCACACTATGTAGACAAAGTGATTGAAAAATTTCAAGGCTATGGAATTAAAGGAGTGAGAACACCTTTCAATCCATCAGAAGTACTGCATAAAAACACTGATGAGAGTGTAATGCAACTGGAATACTCTCGTGTAATAGGATGTCTCATGTATCTCATGAATTGCACAAGACCACGATATAGCTTATGCAGCAAGTCGACTGAGCAGGTATACAAGCAATCCAGGAAAGGAACACTGGAAAGCAGTAATGAGAGTGTTGGGATATTTAAAGACTACCACTAATTTTTCCTTACATTATGGAAAATATCCTGCCGTCTTAGAAGGATATAGTGATGCAAACTGGATTGCAGATTCAGAGGAATCAAAATCAACGAGTGGTTATATCTTTACCTTAGCAGGGGCGGCATTGTCATGGAAATCTACTAAACAAACATGCATAGCTTGATCCACTATGGAATCAGAGTTCATTGCATTAGATAAAGCAGGCGAAGAAGCAGAATGGCTTCGTCATTTTTTTAGAAGATATTCCATTTTGGCCTAAGCCTGTACCGGCCATATGCATACACAGTGATAACCAAGATACGCTAAGCAGAGCACACGACTTTGTGTATAATGGAAAGTCACGACATATTCGTCGACGCCATAACACAGTTAGGAAGTTACTCTCAAATGGAACTATTTCCATAGATTATGTGAGAACAAATGATAACCTAGCGGATCCTTTTACTAAAGGTTTATCAAGAGAGAAAATTGACTGCGCATCGAGGGGAATGGGTTTAAAAGCCTAAAACAACAAGAGTTACCTTATACGGAAACATATCCTAGCGACTGGAGATCCCACGGACTAGGATCAATAGGCAAACCAGTTATGAGTAACTAAAGAAGTAATGCATTTGTCTGGACTTGATCCTACTCCATTCCTATGGTGCAAAATATAATGCATGCCTACAGAAGTTTTAAAGGTTAAAACTATGTTTTTTAATGATGACCATATCTTGGAAATAACAAGTGGCGTATATGTTGGATACTCTTAATGGTTGCGATCACCTATATTACTGTGAGCTGGGTCGGCTCTATGAGAATATTAAAAGGCTTTTATTCTCTAAAACACTCGCAGAACCAAAAATTGTTCAGGACCAAAATGAACACAATCAAGAGTTTGGATGAGAAGGGAATCAATGCTTCGTAAAGCTTATTGTCTGGATATACAATAAAGGCCGACGGTTCAAGATGAAATAATTCACCGATTAGCCAAGTAAATCCGATAAGTTTTAACTAGGGAAAGTTCAAAGTGAAATATCTACTTATCCACGATAAATCATTAATTCCATATATACTCTGTGATATTTTGCTTTGTGTGGGGGATATGTATATTATCATCCATGTGGGGGATTGTTGGAATTCCTTAACAAATAAAATGAATTGAAATATACAAAGTCCCACATCGCCAAATTGTTGAGAGCTATATTGGTTTATATATGGCTTTCTCATGAGGAGGTTGGGGGCCTGGGCTCCCAAATGTATGATTCGTTGTGAGGAGAGAGATCTTGCATCACCACCACACACGCGCATGCCGCCGTCGCCGTCCGTCCGACCGACCGAACCGAACCGGGCCGGGCCGGGCCGGGCCGGGCTCGGGTTTGGGTCTAATATGATACTTGTATTTTTACTACAAACTGGACCGGGCTTTCTGACAGTTGCAGGCCATACGAACAGATGTGGATCTGTTCGGAAGCAGACGCGGGTTGAATAGGCACGAACAGTAGCTGGTGCGACCCGTTAGAAGCAAACAGGCGCAAGCTGATTGAACCGGACGAGGGAGAAAACAAGCGGCGCGAGCGGGTGCGACCCGACTGAAGAAGCGTGGGCGAAACAGTACCAGGCGGTACGAGCGGGTGCGAAACAGTACCGTTGGACGCAAGCAGCAAACCGGTAGCGGGCGGGTGCGACCCATTAACGAACATCAGCGACCAAAAGGCAACGGACGCGAATGTTTGAAGGGATGCGTACGAAATTATAAATAGGAGAGAATATTGATCGTATTCTCATCCCATTTTCCAATCTAATTTCTTATGCTTCTTTGCTCTACTGCTCAATATTCCATATATATCACAGAGTTGATATACTCATTACAATCTCGTGCAGATTACGTCTGTTATATCTTGGAAGAGTTTTGAAATAATATTCTTAAAGAAATTGTTACGACAAGCCTCAAACGGAATTTCCTTTACATACTGGTTAGATTCGCTATAATCTTTCCCATTCATAAGTTGTACTATTTCTTACAATAGTATAACGTTGTTGTTGTAATTTATTTACAAAGTAACTTATTGTTACAATTATCTAATACAGAATTCCAGCGTAGTGGAATTCTAATTGATAAATTTGTGCGAAGAGTTTGTAGTTATTTGCTATCTGTTTTAGTACACTAGCCAATTAACAGTTTGTATGATAGGGAAAGCTGTTGTGTAATAAGGAGTAGAGGTGGTGAATGTTTGGCAAGGCAATGGACAGAGAGTGAGTTGTAAATGATGAAGTAAGAAGGGTAGATGACTGTGTTGGCAGTTGCAAGGGTGTGCACAATTTCGTGCACAAATTTGATGCACACAGATATGGATGTATTTGCTGTGCAGAGGGAAGATAGATGAAATAGTGAAGTGGAGTGCTGTTTGGAAGATGGATGTGTTTAAAAGTGGGTTTTTTGGCAGAAATGTAAACTGATAAATGAAATGAAAGAGGGGGATAAGGAGAGTGAGAGAGAAAGAGAGGCAAAGAGATTGGGAACAAACCAAAAGATAATTGTAAAGTATATAATGTAAAATAAAAATAAAAAACAAGAGAAATGAAATAGAAATTTTTTTATTTCCTTTTTTGGGAGAAAATGAAGTTGTGTATATTTTTTTTCCAATAGAAATGCAAATGCAAAATAAAAGTAGACTAGAAAACATGCACACAACGAAATGAGCACAAAAATCACACAACAAAATGTTTTTTTTAAATGCAAACTAGCACAGAAAACAAACACAAAAATAAAAATCAAATGAAAAATAATTCAAAGAATAGAAAACTAAAATCAAAACAACTCCACGACAATGGCGCCAAAAGCTTGTTCATCGATAGGAATTCTATTGTAACGACCTGCCTTTTTGGACGTCATAAGCAGACACACGCGTCAGACTCAAACCATTCAAAAGGACAGATTGTCATTGGTGAATAAGAAAAGGAGAAGGAAATAAGACAAATATAGAATCTCACAGTGGAATGATAAAGTATAATAAAAAAATAAAACAAATACAGAATCTCGTAGTGTAATGATAAAATGTAATAATCAAATAACCGTTCATGAAGTTGTTTTATAAATATATTTGATTATTCTTGACAACACAAAAATCAGAGTTGCATAAATAGGAATAAATAAATAAACACAGCGGAACTACATGATGTAGTGGAATACACATCATAAATAATAATAGTACAAATCTTCGTCTTCATCCTCTAGAAATAAGGTCTTCAAATCTAGAAATGCTCAGGCTGACCCGACCGAATTTAAAAGACAAAACACTCGAGTCAGAACTAAAAAATCTTATGTAAGTTAAATCAACGGTAAATATGCATGTGACGGCATCAGAGATGTTTACGGGGTTTGACATCTCCTATCCAATGTCCAACGTGAATGCAATAACTTACGAGATATTCAGAATAACCATCTCCTAAGGATTCGTTAAACTATATACTATGTAGTACAATATGCTATTATAATAGTGTCTACAATAATGTAAAGTATTAAAATAGCATTAAGGCATTACCCATATTCGCCTTAACACATTTTATATGATGCCGTAGTCTATACAGATACTGTAAACTCGACTCGGAAGTAGGCTATCAGGAAGCACTCCATAGCTACGACACAAAACAAACTCGTAGAAGGCGCTCTAGGGTATGCGAACACGGCACTCGAGGCAATGCCAGGGTAGATATACTAATTGTATATCCGGACTGGTGGTAACGCATAGCAGCTACTACCATCCACCTCGGACACACTCCCAAATCAAATAAGGGTGGCCACAAAATCAATCACAAAATAATAGAATGGTATCGAAGAAATGTTTCCGATAGGAGGAATAACCTCACTTGGCCCGGCATAGCTCATGTTTTAATCACATCTAAACTGACTCACGGGAGTCAGGGTCACCTCATACCTTATATAGAAATCGTTCACTAAACCATCCTACATCATTTCTGAAATCTCCGCCACGTAAACCGTTGTTATATGGTTTTCGATATTGGCAGAGAGTATGACAATATCCTATCCCAGTATCTTTAACAACCAATCGCTTATTACACACCAGATGGTTCTTTTACATTTCCAAAAATCATTTTCATAATTAATATCATAGTATCATATTCAATACAAACCATATCACTTTTGAAATTATATTCTCTTTGATTTCATATTCACCTTTGAAATCATAATTTCTTTCAAAATCATTTTTCCAATTAGGTTAAATCCTTACTTCAAAATCATCATATTCAAGTACTTTTAACATTTAAATCCAACTTAGGTTATATAACCGCATTTGCTTTTAACTATTGAATTTGAATACAACGCTTCCACTTCACTTAGTCTGGAAATTTAGAAAATAGTCTAAATAGTTATAAATAGTTAAAATACTCTAAAATAGTTTAATTATAGGTTAAAAATACTTTTAAATTGATTTATGATAGTTAAATAGATTTAAAATAGATTAAATATAATTAAAATAGATTAAATAGCTTTAAAATAGATTAAATAGATTGAAAATAAGTTAAAATGGTTAAATTAGTTTTTAATTAAATTAAATGGTTTAAAATAGGTTAAAATGATTTAATTTAGTTAGTATAGGTTAAAATAATTTGAAATTTTGAAAATCTTGAAATTTAGAATCTTTAAAAATATATATTATTAAAACAGTTTATATTAAAAACCTAAATTTGAAATTTATATCGGTTTAAACTATTTATTTCATTCCAACACATTAGGACCATTTCAAATTTCAAAACCCAATTTTAAATTTTCCAATTCAAATCCTCAATAAAATATTTGATTCAATATCGCTTCCAATCCATGTTTTGAAATATCAATTAAAATTACTCCAATTTCAATATATTTCAAAATTATATTCAAACTATTTTAATAATTCAATTTCGATAAATTTCCATTATACTTCAAAATCAACTTTAAGATTTCAATTTAATTCCTTTAAACAATTCAAATTTTAACATAAAACTCGAATTTCAGTAATAATTCAATTTATATAAATCAAATTCTTATTTCAAAATATAATTTAATTAAATTCAAAAATTAAGAATTTTAAAATCATTTAATTAAAAATTTTAAAATCATTTAATATAACCAACCCAGTGTCCGTATATAATTCTCTACCTTAGGATCAAGTGATACAGATATTTATCAATTCAATCTGGAATTATTTAGATTTACTGATATATATCATTTCAATCCGCGATCCCGAGTTAATACAAAAACCCATAAAATTGCTCGAGTCTATCATTTCAACCCATAACGATTTTTCCCTAATCTATAGATCATTCGGGAATGTATAATTTCAACCCATAGTGATTTTCCAAAAAATAACTAAGGGAACTTGCAGAGTGATGACATTTTATAAATCAAATATAACATCTAATCATCCAATATCAACAACCAAACATCTATCACAATCACCATTCGATTAAATCGATAAATATCCGCAATTAATTAATTATCAAAGATAGTTATTTAATTGGCAATTTAAATTCAATAATAAATTAAATGACAATTTAATTCAAAATAAATTCAAATTAACATGAATATCAATTTACAAATATCAAATAGCCATGAATAAATTTCTAATCATATCATAAATTTAATCTAACTAACATAAGAAATTTTTAAAGTTGTGAGTGGGTCAAATCACTCACCTTTGAATTTAAATTGAATTTAAATCCAATTTAGGGCCCAAATTCAAGGGATCTCAGAATTCGTCCAAACTAGCCTCAAAATGTCTAAAATTTCGATACGATCCCAGCGGCACAAACCTCGTGTGAATCGGACCCCGTATGTAAAAGTTATGGACATTAGAACATAAACGATTTTAAAATATGAAATAAATATAATAAAGAGACAAACCAATGTAATCTTGCCACGCCATCCCCGTTCTAACTCAAACCCTAACAGTACCATGCACCTACAAGCTCGAGCCGCCACCAGATGATCAAAGCGCGCGCACCATGATCAAAAGCGATCGCGACCGCGACCTCGCCAGAAAACCCCTTCTACGATGTCGACCTGCAAGCCGCCGCCTATCAACGCTCAAGTCCTCACAAATTTACAGCCGCCACCAAAAAGAAATGAACTTAAATGAATATACGGCGAAGATCTAGCCATCAACTCACTGCGCAGCCCATGTCGATGCGATCCCCTCGCAAATCTCCATAACCCCGTAGCAATGATTTTTCGATCAGTCAAGTTCATTGGAACATGATGAACGGCTGAGAATAAACCACTCAATTCCGACCGCATAGTAACCAGATCAAAAAACCAAATTACAGATTTGACTTGCGCTCGTCGAGAGCTTCAAATCGACGTACAATTCGATAGGTTTGGAGGAGTTTTAATTTTGGAATTGAATTGAGGATTTGTTTGGTTTGTCTGCCATTGGAAAGAGGAGATGAGAGGGAAATGTACGTACAGACAAATGAAAATAAGAGAAGCTAGGGTTTATAAAGGACTATTTATAGGTAGAATAGAAATATAAATGAATGGATCAAATTTGATATGGAAGTTGAACGATAAACGACCGAAAAGCCTGTTCTATCTCCGGAACGAAAATTGGTCATCCATCGAAATAGATGTTTTCAATAATTTTAAACTCAATGGAAAAGGTTTCAAGTCCTAATTCTATCGTATGAAGAAGTTATGTTAAAATCAGCTTATTTCAAATTAATTTCGATTGATTTTAATTAAATTGATATCTAGGCGTTTCGATCCCGTACGATCAAACGACAAGTCTGATCGCTGTAACGTCCCACCTTTTTGCACGCTTTAAATCGACACATGTGCCAATTCAAACCATACGGAAGGGCAGATTGTTATGGGGTAAATAAGAAAAAAAACAGGGAAAGAAAAATAAAATAAAATCTCACAACGGAAGGATAAAATATAATAATAAATGTACAGTTCATAAACTGTTTACAAACATTTGATTCTTCTTTATACAATAAATATCAGAGTTCACATACCAATCATAATCAATGCAGCGGAATTAAATAGTGTAGTGGAATATAATTAATAATAATTGTAGAAATCTCCGTCTTCATCCTCCAGATCTAAAGTCTTCGATCCTGAAACGCTCGGACTGACCCGAGCGAATTTGAAAAGACAAAACACTCGAGTCAGAACTAAAAGATCTTATGTGAGTTAAATTAATAGAAATAAATATGAGTGCAGTAACTCAAGAGATGCTCGGGATTTACATCTCCTAAGGATCCATTAAACTATTTAATATATTGTATATTGCGCTATTACAATAGTGTCTATTTTACTTTTTAATAGCGTTAAGGGGTTATCCATATAGCCCTTAACAAAAATAATGCCAATAGTCTATACAGTACCGTAATACCTCCTGATCGGGAGGCTACCAAAGGATACTCCATAGGTAAGAAACTCGTACAAGGCGCGATAGGGTAGGTGACACGGCACAACTAGGCAATGCCAGGGTTGATATACCAATTACGCTTCTGGGTCGGTGGCAATGCGTAGCACGCAGCTACCGCCCAATCGAGCCACACCCCCAAATAAAATCAAAAGTGGCCACCGAATCAATCCAAAGTCAAAGTATAATATCGAAGGGATGTGTCCGATCAAAGGTGCTACCTTATTAACCCGTCGATCGCTCCTGTTTTAGCCACCTTATGCCAACTCATGGGAGTCGGGTCCACGTATTTACCTTAAAGGAAACGCCACCACCATCCTACTTCATTCTGGAATCTCCATCGCATACACGGTTGTTAAAGTGGTTTTCGGGGTTGGCAGAGAGTATGACAACTTCCGATCCCGGTCTTTTCAACAACCGAACGTTATTATAACACCACGGTCTTTAAAATAGTTTATACTTTAAAACTAGAAAATAATTATCCATTTCAAAACCCATAAATACAATATCATTCCCATTTCGAAAACAACTCATTTCGATATTATTTTTATAAAACCCAAATCAATAATATCATTTTTATTTCAAATATATTTCTTTTCCAAAATCATACTGCTTAAAATTTATAATATCTGAAAACCAAACATTTGGATTATAACTTTCAAAACATAATTCTTCAAAATTAATAGCTTTAAAACCATTACTTCTAAAACTTGAATGGTTTTGGATATTCAACAGTATATAGAATAAAATGGTTGATTTTATATTACTTTATAAAATAAAATAATTTTCGCGACTTACCATTTATTTCATTTAAGATTAAGTCAAAATCCATAAATTTAAAGTCGCTTTCAGTTTCAATAAACCACTTCAGTTTCAATGTATTTCAAACTTTGAATATTAAACAATTGGAACTAAGGTTGGAAATTTCAATTCAACAATTTAAGGTCCTATTATTTATGTTGAAATATTGGCATAATAAATCCAAAATCATTTTAAATAAAACTCAAATTACTTTAACTATCAAAATTTCCTCCAATTTATTTATACTAGAAATATTCATTTAATCCATCTTGAATAAAAATTCAGTTATAAATATCATACCTTTTAAAATTTCAAGTTAATAAATTCTACATCAACCTATGAAGTTAAATTCTTAATTAAGCTCGATTCCAAATGAATTTTCAACTTAACTCGCAATATAAATTGATTTAAAACATTAAAAACTTTATATATTCTCAATATCTTAACATGTACTTAACCATATAATATAAATAATCAAACTCCATTATTCATCTTGTTTATTTTATTTAACAAATTTGTACACAGCTTAAATTCAATAATTTAACCATATATGTACATAAAATAAGATTTTATATAAGGTCAAAAATTAATATTTATTATACCGTATCCTATCCAAAACCATAAAAATCATTTCAAAAGTGATTTTATATATATATACCGCGGTGCCTGTATATAATTCTCTATCCTATGGTCAAGTGATACGGATGTTTATCATTTCAATCCGCAATTTAAAAATAAAAATGTGGTTGTATATCATTTCAAACCGCAATCCCGAATGAAATGAAAATGCATGAAAATGCATGATAACTTGCAGTTTATATAGAATAGAACGCATCATCCATTCACCCGATATCAATCACCAACCCATTTATTTCAATCATCGTCAATTTAAACAAACATCCATATATAGCATATAAAATATAACAGGTAATAAATAACAGTTATTAACTAACAGTTTATATTCAAAAATAAATTTATTAACTATTTAACTATCAGTTTGTATGCAAATAAATAAATTTTAACTGTCAATTTATATGCAATAATAAAATTAATTAACAGTTAAATTAAATAAATGCGATTTAACAGAGATGATGAATAAAACATGCCAAACAGTCATAAATAAATTTTTTCTCATATCTTAAGTCAATTTAACGAACATAAGAAATTTTAGAAGTTGTGAGTGGGTTAAAACACTCACCTTTTGAATTTAAATTGGATTTAAAATCCAATTTAAACCCAAAAATTTGACCATCTCAGAATTCATCCAAACTAGCGTCATCAAATCCAGAATCCCAATACGGACCTAGCGGAGAAAACCGCGTGTGAATCTGAATTCGTACGTAGATGTTATTTTAGTTAGAAAGATAAAAAAATTAAATAAAAAAAAATATAATAATAATAAACAAAGAAAATAACTCACGCTTGGGCCACGTAAGCCCTAACAGGAGCTTCCTGTTCAAAATCGTGATTTGCAGTGATGAAGTCGCCGTCCCACGTCCCCTTTATCAACGCAAATCGCCACCGTAGAGGCGCCGAACCCAAATCCAACTTCACCCACAACCACGCCTCGCCGCCACGCACCTCAGCGTCCCGCCTTGAAACTCGCGATGACTTCTTCAGCTCCTAGGTCGAGGCGAAATCCGGCCTTTCCTCTCCAATTTGCAGCCAATCCAATGATGGTCTCGATATCCTAACCGTACTGATGCGTGCTGCTCGACGCCCCCTACGCAACAACACTACCTGATCGATCCATCCCTGACGATCTACTGTTGAATCGAAATTTGGCCTATGAACGGCCACGGATTCTTCGACCATTTCTGGTCAAACGACAATCCGAATCGGAAAACAAACACCACCAATAAATTACGCTCTTCGAGAACTTTAACATATATTTTTTTGAGAATTTTCTAAGGACTTTAAATTTTGACTTTTGATTTTGGACTGAAATTGGATCTAGGGTTTGCAGCCATTGGAAATGAGGAGTTGAGTAAAAATGAACGCACAAACAAAAGAAGATAGATGGAGGCTAGGGTTTATAATTGGGTTTATATAGGTAGGTTAGAGATTTGAATAGATGGACCTGATAAATAAACGTGCTGCCGCTAACGTGGCCCAAAAAGGCCGTTCTGACCCCGGAGCGAAATTTGTTAAACCTATATATGCAAATAGGTGTTTTAAAATATTCTGAACGTGATGGAAAAGTTTCATGTCCAAATTCGATCGTATGAAGAAGTTATGCTGAAATCAATATTTTCAAATTGATTTCAAATTGATTTCAATTAAATCGATTTCAAGGCGTTTCGTGTTCGTACGATCAAACGACAAGTCCGATCGCTATGAAACTTGAAATCCTACAATAATTCACTGTTACGGATCCGATGAAACTGGTTTCGTCGAAATCCGAGTCAGTGGCCAAAAGTGGCTATTTTTATATTAATTAAATAAATTAAACAAATTGATTAAATCCAATTTTATATTTTTAATTCTAAAATTGACAATCTTATCATCTTTATATTACTCAAACATTTACAATGATTTTAACAAATTTAAATGTCCATATAGAGAAGATAAATTTATCAATTCCAAATGTTAATCTCACTTTTAATAATTAAGTTTATTGAATTCACAAAATTATAAATAAAATCTTCAAAATTCCATTTAGTTAAATAAATTAATTATTATTCCATTTATAATTTCAAATAGAAGTGTCAACCATTGGATTTAAGATTATCACATAAATATTTCACGTTTTCAACTTAATTTCCAATTAACGTAAAATTTTATTATTAAATTTTAAATTAATTGCAATAAATCCAAATAAATACATAAAGCTTGATTCCTGTTTAAACATTTAACTCATTTGATTGCAATTAACCTTTTTATGGTAAATTAAATTCAGATATATTAATGAAACTTTATTTCCATTCTTTATATTCACAAATCATCATATTATGAAGAACAATTATGTTATTTCCCATTTATTACCTTAATTTATTTATCGTAACATTTAATTTATATTTATTGCAATGATTTCCGACTTTATTGAAGGAACTAAGTATATAACTCATAATAGTTGTGGTAAAAACTCTTAATCCCACATTTGTAAGTACTTCATTATCCGTTATATCTATTAATTAAACAAATTCCATTTTTAAGTCCGTTTAAATTTATTCCTAAGTACCCATTTACTTTTCCCAATAAATTTGAATTCCATTCATTTACCATACAATCACTTTCCCATTCACACCTTATTATCAACCCACAATTAATACAATTTATTTTCTTATATTGATTTTATAAAATTACCATTAACTTTACATTCAATTACTATTCAATGTATATTTATTCATTAATCAATTCGATACATACTTTTCTTTCCTTCTATTTGATAAATAACCTAGTATACATTTACATCCATTCATTTCATTCCATTCATTTATGGGTATTGCATTGAAATTTAATTTATTAGCTAATACCAACATTATTACCATTAATTACAATTGGATTCCCAATTTTATTCCATACCCTGAATAAATAACATATATATTACTCAAATCCTTACATTTGTTTTTCTCATATTCCACTTAGAATCAAAACATAACATTTAAATGATATTATTGAATTGGAATTTCATTCAAGTCATAAATTATTAACTTGCATTAACATGATTCCTTAATTTATTCCAATTACCGTTTACACTCTCTTATTGCATTAAATCAATTTACTATTTTCATAAATTTCTCATATTAAATTTTTATATCCAGGTAAGAATCTTTTTTCTACTTAATTCATTTGGATTTTATTCAAATTTCTATAAATAGGTTTTAAGCCACCATTTACATAATTTAATTTAGCCTTCATTTTAACATTTATTTATCCCCTTTATGGTTTCTACTAAAGTAAATTACAAAAATCCTATTAAATAAACAAATTAAATTGTTGAAATTTACGGGTCGTTACACTCTCCCCCACTCAAAACTTTTCGTCCCCGAAAAGGAAAAGAAGGGAAAAGAAGAAATAAGAAAACAATATATCCTTTTTTAAATTAAATTTATAAACAAATAAGTTTACAAATAAAATAATTTAACATAAAATATACCAATTTATACCCATTTAAATCCTTTATACATAAATTGTGAAAGTTTGTAAACATTTTCAAATTTTTCTAAATCCAAAATTTACGGAAAATTTTGGCAAAGTCTCCTTTGTACGGAGAGGCTCGGGGGAAAATATAATATAAATATAACAATATACACAAATATTTTCCAAAATAATATATATCCTTACACGAGAAAATATATAAAATAGCGCTATAAACCGTAATCCGAAAATGTACCTATTTGTCGGGAAATTTACGCTTAATTTATGTAACCAAAAGCAGTAGCAATTGCTTCCATAACCTGCATTTCACTTATATAATCCAAAGGGTTAACAATTTATATAAAGTGAAATATTTAAGTGGTTTCAATCACTAACAACAAATCAATACAAAAACCAACAATTTCAACAGCCAGCATACAACAAATACAAAATAACCATTCAATCAAACTAACAAATAGTTGTTCGGGTTCAAAACTTTTAAATTGTACAGAATGAAGAATAAACCATTAGCGCATCATTTACTAAACAATCTTAGATTAAACACAATGGATTATTCATCCATCCCAACAAAATTAAAGTTTCCTTACCCAACAACCATAAACCACGACAAACAACAATTTCAGCAATAGATTTAGTCTATTCTTATTCATTCCATTCATACATTTGTTGTTTGATTCTTTTCATTCATATAATAGTTTATCTTTTTATTTTCATTTATTTCTTTCAATTTTATTTTCATTTTATTTCTTTCAAGTTTATTTAGAAATAACTTGAACCCTATTTCTTAAATTTACAATTTCTCTTTATTATGTTACATTCATTTATTTTCACTTACTATTTACTATTATTCATTTATAATTGCATGACCTCATCTATTTACACTTTAATTACTTAAGTTTATAATCATCTATTTGTCATACTTACCTTTAATTATATTTACTTGGTAAAATTTCAATTATAACTTAAGTTTATAACATTAAATTCTCATTTAATAGAGATTTCATTGAATACTTTCATTATTTTAAATTTCTACTTGTATAATATTCTATTACAATTTCTTATTAAACATTCCAACTTTTAATATTTGGTAAGTTATATATGTTATTTAAGGGTGTAATTGAAAGTTATACAAGTTTCTTATTTCTTTTAATTAATTCATTGTTCAATAAATCTTTACCTTTTGTCTTATAAGTTACAATTTCAACTTCCTTTTTATTTCCTTTATAACTTAGTATTAAATCTCTTTCCTAAATTAGAGGTTTCAATTCTTAATTACTTACTTTTCATTTCACTACACTAATTGAAACAAATTAATTAATGGAAATTTAAGAATTTAATATTGGGATAAATTTCAAATTATTTTAAAATAATAGATAAATATATTCTTACAACTTATATATCTCTAATTATATTTAAACAATTCAAAATTTATATATTTTTTCAAAAATGAATCTGCAGTAGAACTACTACACTGGCCTTTCCCCTTCTAAACTCGAAAATGAAAGTCGATGATGCGGCCGCCATCACCTGAATTATTTTCCAGCGACATAGAGGAAAGTACAAAACTTATTTTCTCCAACATCTTCTTTAAAACAATTCTTTCAAATTATATTGAAATATTTACATCAGAAAATACTTATAAACAATATTATTATATTCCAATTTATTCGAAAGAAATTTCAAAACCCCGAAACTTAAGTTCTAAATTTCCCGATTTCATTTATTTTATTTTTTTCAATCTTATTTCTATTATTATTTATACACTTTATTACCTAACAACCAATCTATTGCAGCCAAATATAGATATCATTTGAAAAAGTTTATTTTACATAGAAAATATAATAGGCAAAATTATTTCATTCACCTATATTAAAAGCAAATATTATGTCGGTCTGTCCTATTGAGTGTTTAGAAATCCCTATTGATGTCACAGCGTCCCATGCATCAACAAGAATTTATAAATACAAAACGGAACAGATTAACACAATATTAAAATCTTTTTATAACACTAACAAATACGCCCTCTCATATGTATACACTCAGCGACTCCCATAGGATATTACTACCCTATTAATAAAGAGTCAGACCCCAAAAAGCTAAGGTTTATCGCTAAACCAAAGCTCTGATACTAGATGTAACGTCCCACCTTTTCGCACGCTTTAAATCGACACACGTGCCAATTCAAACCATACGGAAGGACGGATTGTTATGGGGTAAATAAGAAAAAAACAGGAAAAGAAAAACAAAATAAAATCTCACAGCGGAAGGATAAAATATAATAATAAATGTACAGTTCATAAACTGTTTACAAACATTTGATTCTTCTTTATACAATAAATATCAGAGTTCACATAACAATCATAATCAATGCAGCGGAATTAAATAGTGTAGTGGAATATAATTAATAATAATAGTAGAAATCTCCGTCTTCGTCCTCCAGATCTAAAGTCTTCGATCCTGAAACGCTCGGACTGACCCGACCGAATTTGAAAAGACAAAACACTCGAGTCAGAACTAAAAGACCTTATGTGAGTTAAATTAATAGAAATAAATATGAGTGCAGTAACTCAAGTGATGCTCGGGATTTACATCTCCTAAGGATCCGTTAAACTATTTAATATATAGTATATTGCGCTATTACAATAGTGTCTATTTGCAAAATAAACTTACTTTTTAATAGCGTTAAAGGGTTACCCATATAGCCCTTAACACAAATAATGCCAATAGTCTATACAGTACCGTAATACCTCCTGATCGGAAGGCTACTAGAGGGTACTCCATAGGTACGATACAAATAGAAACTCGTACAAGGCACGATAGGGTAGGTGACACGACACAACTAGGCAATGCTAGGGTAGATATACCAATTACGCTTCCGGATCGGTGGTAACGCGTAGCACGCATGTGACGCCCCACCTCTATACCCATGCTAGCCAAGGACACTACGGAGTAATGCCGTCAACTAGCACGGAGAATAAGGCTGTTGAGGAGCGACCATCCGCGTAATTGCTTTGTGTGAGCATCGATATGCCAGATAAAATATAACATGCATTTCATCTCAAGAGGAAATCCGACATACCGACGCAAACTCAAAGCTACTACACAGTGGCTATAATAATCTTCGGAAATAAATATAGAAATAGACATAACACAAATCAGTCACAGACAATTCATATCACAAAGGCGGAAATAGATATGTATATAACACATGAAAGTGTACATCAGAGTAGTGGTCAAACAAGATCCACAATATCAAAAAGAATAGATACAAGTGCTAGGCAAAAGAATACGTATACATCAAGGAGTCAAAATCTCAAATGTATGCAACCAAAAACTACTAAACTAGAGTAGTTAGCCAAAAGATCAGATGATGGTCCGATATGGAATCAAGCAGAAGCACCAGTAAAATCTCAGTCTGACCTGAGTATTATTTAAGAAGAAAATAATAAACGGATCAATCTAGCTATAAATATCAGATGAAATGGTATAGAATAAGAGATATAATAACAAGACGTATGATAACCAAAAATGTCATACTATGACGAGTATACATTAGAAGAACCACGAAAGTCATACAATATCTCAAGAATCTCATAGCATCAAAAAGAATATCATATTCTTTATTTAATTCACCAAGCCACAATAAATGACATACACATCAATGCCAACTGAAAAAGGCGGTGAAACATGAATTCCAGAAATCATCATATAGAAATCCAGAAATCACAAGAAAAGGTTGGCCGAGACATTGATGTAGTGCAAACGGTACATCCAATGAATCCAAAAGGCCAAGACATTGATGTAGTGAAAACGTTACATCCAATGAATCCAAAAGGCAAAGACATTGATGTAGTACAAACGGTACATCCAATGAATCCAAAAAGCAAAGACATTGATGTAGTGCAAACGGTACATCCAATTAATCCAAAAAGCAAAGACATTGATGTAGTGCAAACGGTACATCCAATGAATCCAAAAAGCAGAGACATTCATGTAGTGCAAACGGTACATCCAATGAATCCAAAAAGCAAAGACATTGATGTAGTGCAAACGGTACATCCAATGAATCCAAAAAGCAGAGACATTGATGTAGTGCAAACGGTACATCCAATGAATCCAAAAAGCAGAGACATTGAAGTAGTGCAAACGGTACATCCAATGAATCCAAAAATCAAAGACATTGATGTAGTGCAAACGGTACATCCAATGAATCGAAAATGCAAAGACATTGATGTAGTGCAAACGGTACATCAATGAATCCAAAAAGCAAAGACATTGATGTAGTGCAAACGGTACATCCAATGAATCCAAAAAGCAAAGACATTGATGTAGTGCAAACGGTACATCCAATGAATCCAAACACATTAGAAGTACATGGATCGCTAGTCCACAAAGATGTGAGACGAAGCTCAATGGAATGTGGTACGGATCTCCACATGGACAAAGAGACATCGCACATTGCTAGTCTAAATCATAAAATGATCATCATCGATCATCAAGAAGTGTCAATTACAGTAAGCTAGTAAATATATGAGCCTAGCTTCATGTCCCATAACCACTAGCTTAACTTAAATATTTACGAACAAATTGTAGATCTCCACAGGAAAATTGTCACAAGAGACTCAATCGAACAAGTCCAAGAATTAACCGACGAAGTAAACGCAAGCATTTCATACCACTCGTTTTACTAAGCCGTTTAATTAGATTTCTCATATGAGTGAGGTAAAGGTTTGTATATACTAATAGGTTGGAAAACGGTTTAAGAAACGAGCTTTGTAATAAAATAGTGTTCAAATTATTTTGATGAAAGAGTTTTGATACTTACTACTAGTATTGAAACCTTTATATTTTTAAAGTGACAAATCACAAAAAAAATTGTAGAAACAATCAATCACTAAAATTCACATTCAAAGACGTGAATAAAACCCAAAGAAATCGATACCGAATCCATCAAAATGGATATTCTCAAAAATCACGAAGAAAATGTCATCAAAATCGATAATAAGTGATAATAACAAAAGGGAATCCACACGAATCGATTAAAGTTGGAATTCTTAAGCAAATAGGCAAAAGAGTGCAGATTCAGATGTCTGAAATCAAGGATTCAGACGTCTGAATCTGGAAAATAAAATATTTTCCAAAACAGAATTCAGACGTCTGAATCTTTGATTCCAGACGTCTGAAATAGGCACTTTTTGGCCTATTTCCTTTCTGGTTCCAAACGAACCAATTCAGACGTTTGAAATATAGATTCAGACGTCTGAATACTGGGGAATAAAAATTCCCAGTATAATATTCAAATGTCTGAATACTACGTTTCAGACGTCTGAATCAAGGGTTCAGGGCATTTCCTGAACCTAGGCCAAAAATGGCCAAACGGATACCGAAAGCGATCGATCGAGTGACAACGACCAAGGGTTTACGCCAAGCGACAACCCAGCCTTAAGACTATTCGATACGCCTCAAATATCAATGTCCAAATATCCATAAAAGGATTTTCATAGATTTTGATTTCAAAACACCAAAAATTGGAATATACACCAAATTAATCCAAACCAAAATCAATTGCATAAGAATAAGTGTTAGGAATTCATACCTAACAATCAAAGATAATTATAGACAAAGATGTGAGATAAAAATCTCACCTTTGAACCCAAACAATTGAAGAAGAAGCTTGAAAGTAAAGGAGAATCAACCACTCTTCAAATCCAACACAAGAAGCTTGATTCTAAGCTTTAAAAAAGAACACTTCCTAAGTTAGATTTTGGAAATTTCTGAAATTGAAAGGAGAATGAGTTGGAGAAGAAGAAGGAGATGCTTACCAATGGGTTCTCTTGAATTTGGAGCTAGAAGTTGGATTTGCTAATTAAGACTAGGGCTTGGAGTTTTAATTTCCTCTTCCTTCCCCCATTTTTGCTTTAGCTTGAAGTGTTAGGAAATGAGGAATGAAGTAATGAAGAGGAGAGGGGGTTGGGACTGAGTTAGTAAGAGGGTTCAGCCCAAACCAAAGCCCTAAATGAAAAAGTAGCAAAAATCAACCTACTCCAAGCATATCGAAGCTTATACTCAAAAAGGTTGCAACCGGCATTTTGAACTCAATGGAGGGGGTCTCGAGTCCCAATTCGACTGTTTGCTAAAAGTAGGTTTTCGGACTAAAATCCGACGAACGATGTAATATTTAAATAAAATATTTAAATATAGAATTGATAAATATGCGGGTTGTTACAGACTCCCCTCCTTAAAGAAATTGCGTCCTCGCAGTACTTAAGAAGAAAATAAAGAGTAACAACCATAAAAGCATATCAACACAAAAGAAATTTAAAATAGAAAGTTCACCATAGAGAGCATGAAAGAATAAGCCTGAACGGGATCGCTCGATGAATTTCCAAGATTCCCAAGAGCAATCCTTAGGATCTGAGAACCATTGAACTTTCACAAGAAGAACATCTTTATTCCGAAGGCGCTCAACCTCCGAAATAATGATGCGAATGGAATGTTGCTCATAAGTCAAATCTGGTGAAACTTCAATTTAATCAATAACACTGGACTCAAGAATAAAAATAGGAAACCCAAAAGCATTTCCATAGTTAAAAGACGCGGAAAACGTCAAGAATAGCAGAAAATTGAGCCAGTGCAACGGCGTAGTACAAAAACGGTACGCCCGAGAAATGAGGAACTCGAATAATTTGGAACAACGGCGTAGTACAATAACGGTACACCGGATGAACCAAAGCTCGAATAATTTCGGAACACCGACGTAGTACAAAAATGGTACGTCCAATGATCCAAAGTTCAAATAATTCGGAACACCGACGTAGTACAAAAACGGTACGTCCAATGAACCGAACACCATAAAAGAACATCAGACGTAAGTCTATAAAAGAAATGAGATAAAAGTCAATAAAATGAAGTACATCAAAACGCCCGATGAACTTGGTAAAAAGGATAATTTCATTTGGTCATCAACAAAGAAACAACCACCTGTTGCTTACGACTAAGTGCATAGGCAACACGATTCTCCTTTCCGAGAGTATAAAGAATATCAAGATCATAAGATGCAAGGAACTCAAGTTGACATAAAGTTCCTTATGAGAAAATAAATATTCCAAAGATTTATGATCGAGGTGGAGAACAAATTTCTCCCCCAAAAATGATGATGCCAAACTCTAAAAGCGAAAACAATAGCCGTGAGCACTAGATCATGAGTGGCATACCTAGTCTCAATCGGCTTTTAATGATTTAGAAGCACAAGTGATAGCACGTTATATTTTGCAAGAGAATGACATCCAAACCAATACGATAAGCATTGGTACCAAAGATAAAGTCTTGGTTCACTTCGGGAATCACAAGAATAGGAGTATCGAAAAGAAAGAATTTCTTTTAAATAATCTTCTTTCCTGAAAAGTTAAAACTTTCAAAATTACATTTATCTTTATGTAATAATCTTTCTACAAAAATTTACCTAAGTCAATTTACTGTGTCTGACTGTCACATCTAAGCGTTTAGGAAATTCCTATCGATAATGTTGATCAAGCGCATCGACCAGAATTCTTAAAACACTCAACGGGCAATACAATCACAAATTCATCTTCTATATGATGAAAATATCTCTTAAAAGTTTTGAGAATATTCTTTGCTCGTTTAGCATCAAAATCCAATTGCACTTATAAATAAATCTTATGAAAAATATTTGCAAAATTTTAAATTTCTATTTTCATCCAAAATCAATATATACAAGAATGGAGCCATCGAGATCGTAGAATACTCGATTCATAAAATGGATGAAATAAGCTGGACAAACTGAATGACAAAGTAAGTCATTCATAAGAATCGTTACGAGTGCGGAATGCGGTAAGTGGAATGCGAACTCCCACAACTCGTAGCCGAATGAAAATCGATGGCAAGGTCGAACTAGAAAGACCTTAACACCACACAAAAGATTTCTTAGGTAATAATCCTAAGACAAGCTTAAAAATTACCAGAAAATTCTCAAACTACATGAATGAGAGAAATAACATTTTCCCCGTCATGCGAGCTTAAAGAATAAAATGATGCCATCAAGTTGGAATCAAAATCAAAAAGGAAAAAATAGAAATTTGCTTAACAGATTGAAAATGTCGAAGATGAACAGTCCACACGGGACAAAGGATATGGCTTCATAATAATTAAGCCAATCTTCACAAAAGTCAATTCCGAAGCATAAGTAAAAATCAGCTCGGAGAGAAAAATCACATAAAATAATTTCGACATCAATAGAAAGCAAATTGAGTGCTGCGGATCCACTAATCCGGATTCGCAATCCTCAAAGAAGTCATCAAGCCCATAAATGTTTAAAGAAAAAGAATCACAAGTTCTCTTGATATAAAATAACAAGATGATTATATCAACAAGAACTTGAAAAGGATAATCAAAAAACAAATGAAATCAAGGACTGAACGAGAAATACCTTGACCAAGAGAAGAGTTGCCAGGGGCTTGCAGCTTTCCTTCTCTCTTGCTTGGAAGCTTAGGACACGAAGATAAAAGATGACCCGAACCTTTGCAATAACGACAAAAGAGGGGTTTCGAGCACTCCTTTACATGGTGGTCTGTGGAACCACAATTGTAGCATCGTCAACGACTAGAGGTAGGAGTCTTTGCTACCGGAGTTTGTTGCTTCCCTTTCTTATTAGAATTGGGGCCTTTGAATTTGATAGGTCTCTTCAAGTTATTGTCGAAGTTCTGTTGGGCACGCCCAACTTCAACATCACCTTCATTATCGGCCTCTTCAAGACGAAGAGCGATATCAATAAGCTGATCAAATGAAACCTCAAGTTTCAGAAGTAATGGCTTCTTAAGATTCTTATTCAAGCCACAGACAAATCTCTGATTTTTCTTCAATGGGGTATTAATGTACTCAACCCCGTATTTGGACAGAGATTCGAAAGATGCGACATAGTCTGTCACAGAAGATTCACCTTGAACAAGGTCAATAAAACGCCAGGCCAAAGTTACTTTTTCAGCCTCTGGCACAAATTTTAGTTTGAATCGTTCTCGGAATTGCTCCCAAGTAAGATCCGCTTCGATAAACTCTGAAGTTAAGAGCTCATACCAATCTAACGCTCTTTCTTGGAGCATGCTAGAAGCCACTTGGACTCGATGTAGATCAATAAGGATCATGCGAGAAAAGATACGATCGCACGATTTGAGCCAAGCTTGAATTTCTATAACACTCTCGGATCCCTTGAATGGCCTTCCACCCAAATCGGTATAGTCTCTGCACAAACGTGCAAAACCAGATCTAGGATGAGAGGCTCTGGATTGGGTCCGGTTGCTTGAGCGTTCTTTACTAGATCAAGAAGCTGCTGGGCAGACATAAATACTCCATCCTGAGGAGTAGCACTAGATTGACCGGCGCTGGGACGGCCTGGTCTAACCATTTCTCTTCTTTAAGAAAGAAAGAAAGAAAGAAGAGGAAAAAGTTATTCTCAAAATAAATATCAAGCAATCTTGATAGATAAAACAAGGAATCATAAAGAAAATAGGATGAATCGGTACGAGGACTCGAATAAAATCCTAAAGCACGACTCCTAAGAAAGACTTAGGACATGATCCTTGCTAGATTATTCTACATTGTTCCGAAGTTTGGGTCTGATACCAAGCTGTGACGCCCCACCTCTATACCCACGCTAGCCAAGAACACTACGGAGTAATGCCGTCAACTAGCACGGAGAATAAGGCTGTTGAGGAGCGACCATCCGCGTAATTGCTTTGTGCGAGCACCGATATGCCAGATAAAATATAACATGCATTTCACCTCAAGAGGAAATCCGACATACCGATGCAAACTCAAAGCTACTACACAGTGGCTATAATAATCTTCGAAAACAAATATAGAAATAGACATAACACAAATCAATCACAGACAATTCATATCACAAAGGCGGAAATAGATATGAATATAACACATGAAAGAGTACATCAGAGTAGTGGTCAAACAAGATCCACAATATCAAAAAGAATAGATACAAGTGCTAGGAAAAAGAATACATATACATCAAGGAGTCTAAATCTCAAATGTATCCAACCAAAAACTACTAAACTAGAGTAGTTAGCCAAAAGATCAGATGATGGTCTGATAAGGAATCAAGCAGAAGCACCTATAAAATCTCAGTCTGACCCGAGTATTATTTAAGAAGAAAATAATAAATGGATCAGTCTAGCTATAAATATCAGATGAAATGATATAGAATAAGAGATATAATAAAAAAGACGTATGATAACCAAAAATGTCATACTACAACGAGTATACATTAGAAGAACCACGAAAGTCATACAATATCTCAAGAATCTCATAGCATCAAAAAGAATATCATATTCTTTATTTAATTCACCAAGCCACAATAAATGACATACATATCAACGCCAACTGAAAAAGGTGGTGAAACATAAATTCCAGAAATCATCATATAGAAATCCAAAAATTAGAAGAAAAGGTTGGCCAAGACATTGATGTAGTGCAAACGGTACATCCAATGAATCCAAAATGAAAAGACATTGATGTAGTGCAAACGGTACATCCAATGAATCCAAAAAGCAAAGACATTGATGTAGTGCAAACGGTACATCTAATGAATCCAAAAAGCAGAGACATTGATGTAGTGCAAATGGTACATCCAATGAATCCCAAATGAAAAGACATTGATGTAGTGGAAACTGTACATCCAACGAATCCAAAAAGCAAAGACATTGATGTAGTGCAAACGGTACATCCAATGAATCCAAAAAGCAGAGTCATTGATGTAGTGCAAACGGTACATCCAATGAATCTAAAAAGCAGAGACATTGATGTAGTGCAAACAGTACATCCAATGAATCCAAAAAGCAGAGACATTGATGTAGTGCAAACGGTACATCCAATGAATCTAAAAAGCAGAGACATTGATGTAGTGCAAACAGTACATCCAATGAATCCAAAAAGCAAAGACATTGATGTAGTGCAAACGGTACATCCAATGAATCCAAAAAGAAAAGACATTGATGTAGTGCAAACGGTACATCCATTGAATCCAAAAAGCAAAGACATTGATGTAGTGAAAACGGTACATCCAATGAATCCAAACACATTAGAAGTACATGGATCGCTGGTCCACAAAGAAGTGAGACGAAGCTCAATGGATTGTGGTACGGATCTCCACATGGACAAAGAGAGATCGCACATTTCTAGTCTAAATCATAAAATGATCATCATCGATCATCAAGAAGTGTCAATTACAGTAAGCTAGTAAATATATGAGCCTAGCTTCATGTCCCATAACCACTAGCTTAACTTAAATATTTACGAACAAATTGTAGATCTCCACTAGAAAATTGTCACAAGAGATTCAATCGAACAATCCCAAGAATTAACCGACGAAGTAAACGCAAGCGTTTCATACCACTCGTTTTACTAAGCCATTTAATTAGATTTCTCATACGAGTGAGGTAAAGGTTTATAGATACTAATAGGCTGGAAAACGGTTTAAGAAACGAGCTTTTGAATAAAATAGTGTTGAAATCATTTTGATGAAAGAGTTTTGATATTTACTACTAGTATTGAAACCTTTATATTTCTAAAGTGACAAATCACAAAAAAAGATTGTAGAAATAATCAATCACTAAAATTCACATTCAAAGACGTGAATAAAACCTAAAGAAATCAATACTGAATCCATCAAAATGGATATTCCCAAAAATCACGAAGAAAATGTCATCAAAGTCGATAATAAGTGATAATAACAAAAGGGAATCCACACGATTCGATTAAAGTTGGAATTCTCAAGCAAATAGGCAAATAGGCAAAAGAGTGCAGATTCAGACGTCTGAAACCAAGGATTCAGACGTCTGAATCTGGAAAATAAAATATTTTCCAAAACAGAATTGAGACGTCTGAATCTTTGATTCCAGACGTCTGAAATAGGCTCTTTTTGGCCTATTTCCTTTCTGCTTCCAAACGAACCAATTCAGGCGTCTGAAATATAGATTCAGACGTCTGAATACTGGGGAATAAAAATTCCCAGTATAATATTCAGACGTCTGAATACTATGTTTCAGACGTCTGAATCAAAGATTCAGGGCATTCCCTGAACCTTGGCCAAAAATGGCCAAACGGATACCGGAAGCGATCGATCGAGCGACAACGACCAAGGGTTTACGCCAAGCGACAAACCAGCCTCAACGGCTCTTCGATACGCCTCAAATATCAATGTCCAAATATCTATAAAAGGATTTTCATAGATTCTGAGTTCAAAACACCAAAAATTGGAATATACACCAAATCAATCCAAACCAAAATCAATTGCACAAGGATAAGTGTTAGGAATTCATACCTAACAATCGAAGATAATTATAGACAAAGATGTGAGATAAAAATCTCACCTTTGAACCCAAACAATTGAAGAAGAAGCTTGAAAGAAAAGGAGAATCAACCACTCTTCAAATCCAACACAAGAAGCTTGATTCTAAGCTTTAAAAAAGAACACTCCCTAAGTTAGGTTTTGGAAATTTCTGAAATTGAAAGGAGAATGAATTGGAGAAGAAGAAGGAGATGCTTACCAATGGGTTCTCTTGAATTTGAAGCTAGAAGTTGGATTTGCTAATGAAGACTAGGGCTTGGAGTTTTAATTTCCTCTTCCTTCCCCCATTTTTGCTTTAGCTTGAAGTGTTAGGAAATGAGGAATGAAGTAATGAAGAGGAGAGGGGGTTGGGACTGAGTTAGTAAGAGGGTTCAGCCCAAACCAAAGCCCTAAGTGAAAAAGTAGTAAAAATCAACCTACTCCAAACATATCGAAGCTTATACTCAAAAAAGTTGCAACCGGCATTTTGAACTCAATGGAAGGGGTCTCAAGTCCCAATTCGACTGTTTTCTAAAAGTAGGTTTTCGGACTAAAATCCGACGAACGATGAAATATTTAAATAAAATATTTAAATATAGAATTGATAAATATGCGGTTTGTTACAGCGCCGCTACCGCCTACCTCGAGCCACACCCCCAAATAAAATCAAAAGTGGCCACCGAATCAATCCAAAGTCAAAGTATAATATCGAAGGGATGTGTCCGATCAAAGGTGCTACCTTATTAACCCGTCGATCGCTCCTGTTTTAGCCACCTTACGCCAACTCACGGGAGTCGGGTCCACGTATTTACCTTAAAGGAAACGCCACCACCATCCTACTTCATTCTGGAATCTCAACCGCGTACACAGTTGTTAAAGTGGTTTTCGGGGTTGGCAGAGAGTATGACAACTTTCGATTCCGGTCTCTTCAACAACCGAACGTTATTATAACACCGCGGTCTTTAAAATAGTTTACACTTTAAAACTAGAAAATAATTATTCATTTCAAAACCCATAAATACGATATCATTCTCATTTCGAAAACAACTCATTTCGATGTTATTTTTATAAAACCCAAATCAATAATATCATTTTTATTTCAACTATGTTTCTTTTCCAAAATCATACTGCTTAAAATTTATAATATCTGAAAACCAAACATTTGGATTATAACTTTCAAAACATAATTCTTCAAAATTCATAGCTTTAAAACCATAACTTCTAAAACTTGAATGGTTTTGGATATTCAACAGTATATAGAATAAAATAGTTGATTTTATATTACTTTATAAAATAAAATAATTTTCGCGACTTACCATTTATTTCATTTAAGATTAAGTCAAAATCCATAAATTTAAAATCGCTTTCAGTTTCAATAAACCACTTCAGTTTCAATGTATTTCAAACTTTGAATAATAAACAATTAGAACTAAGGTTGGAAATTTCAATTCAACAATTCAAAGTCCTATTATTTATTTTGAAATGTTGGCATAATAAATCCGAAATCATTTTAAATAAAACTCAAATTACTTTTAACTATCAAAATTTCCTCCAATTTATTTATACTAGAAATATTCATTTAATTCATCTTGAATAAAATTTCAGTTATAAATATCATACCTTTTAAAATTTCAAGTTAATAAATTCTACATCAACTTAAGAAGTTAAATTCTTAATTAAGCTCGATTCCAAATGAATTTTCAACTTAACTCCGAATATAAACTGATTTAAAACATTAAAAACTCTATATATTCTCAATATCTTAACATGTACTTAACCATATAATATAAATAATCAAACTCCGTTATTCATCTTGTTTATTTTATTTAACAAATTTGTACACACCTTAAATTCAATAATTTAACCATATATGTACATAAAATAAGATTTTATATAAGGTTAAAAATTAATATTTATTAAACTGTATCCTATCCAAAACCATAAAAATCATTTCAAAAATAATTTTATATATATACCGCGGTGCATGTATATAATTCTCTATCATATGGTCAAGTGATACAGATGTTTATCATTTCAATCCGCAATTTAAAAATAAAAATACGATTGTATATCATTTCAAACCGCAATCCCGAATGAAATGAAAATGCATGAAAATGCATGATAAATTGCAGTTTATATAAGATAGAACACATCATCCATTCACCCAATATCAATCACCAACCCATTTATTTCAATCATCGTCAATTTAAACAAACATCCATATATAGCATATAAAATATATCAGGTAATAAATAATAGTTATTAACTAACAGTTTATATTCAAAAATAAATTTATTAACTGTTTAACTATCAGTTTATATGTATATAAATAAATTTTAACTGTCAATTTATATGCAATAATAAAATTAATTAACAGTTAAATTAAATAAATGCGATTTAACAGAGATGATGAATAAAACATGCCAAACAGTCATAAATAAAAAATTTCTCATATCTTAAGTCAATTTAACAAACATAAGAAATTTTAGAAGTTGTGAGTGGGATAAAACACTCACCTTTTGAATTTAAATTTGATTTAAAATCCAATTTAAACCCAAAAATTTGACCATCTCAGAATTCATCAAAACTAGGGTCATCAAGTCCGGAATCCCAATACGAACCTAGCGGAAAAAACCGCGTGTAAATCCGAATTCGTACGTAGAAGTTATTTTAGTTAGAACGATAAAAAAATTAAATAATAAAAAAAAATATAATAATAATAAACAAAGAAAATAACTCACGCTTGGGCCACGTAAGCCCTAACTGGAGCTTCCTGTTCAAAATCACGATTTGCAGTGATGAAGCCGCCGTCCCACGTCCCCTTTATCAACGCAAATCGCCACCGTAGAGGCGCCGAACCCAAATCCAACTTCACCCACAACCACGCCTCGCCCCCATGCACCTCAGCGTCCGCCTTGAAACTCACGACGACGTCTTCTGCTCCCAGGTCAAGGCGAAATCCGGCCTTTCCTCTCCAATTTGCAGCCAATCCAATGATCATCTCGATATCCTAACCGTATTGATGCGTGCTGCTCGACGCCCCCTACGCAACAACACTACCTGATCGATCCATCCCTGACGATCTACTGTTGAATCGAAATTTGGCCTATGAACGGCCACGGATTCCTCGACGATTTTCGGTCAAACGACAATTCGAATCGAAAAACGAACACCACCAATAGATTACGCTCTTCAAGAACTTTAACATATATTTTTTTGAGAATTTTCTGAGGACTTTAAATTTTGACTTTTGATTTTGGACTGAAATTGGATTTAGGGTTTGCAACCATAGGAAATGAGGAGTTGAGGAAAAATGAACGCACAAACAAAAGAAGATAGATGGAGGCTCGGGTTTATAATTGGGTTTATATAGGTAGGTTAGAGATTTGAATAGATGGACCTGATAAACAAACGTGCTGCCGCTAACGTGGCCCAAAAAGTCTGTTCTGACCCGGGAACGAAATTTGTTAAAACCATATATCCAAATAGGTTTTTTAAAATATTCTGATTGGAAAAAATTTCACGTCCAAAATCGATCGTATGAAGAAGTTATGCTGAAATCAATATTTTCAAATTGATTTCAAATTGATTTCAATTAAATCGATTTCAAGGCGTTCCACATTCGTACGATCAAACGACATGTCCGATCGCTACAAAACTTGAAACCCTACAATAATTCACTGATACGGATCCGATGAAACTGGTTTCTTCGAAATCCGAGTCAGTGGCCAAAAGTGGCTATTTTTATATTAATTAAATAAATTAAACAAATTGATTAATTCCAATTTTATATTTTAAATTCTAAAATTGACAATCTTATCATCTTTATATTACTCAAACATTTACAATGATTTTAACAAATTTAAATGTCCATATAGAGAAGATAAATTTATCAATTCCAAATGTTAATCTCACTTTTAATAATTAACTTTATTGAATTCACAAAATTATAAATAAAATCCTCAAAATTCCATTTAGTTAAATAAATCAATTATTATTCCGTTCATAATTTCAAATAGAAGTGTCAACCATTGGATTTAAGATTATCACAAAAATATTTCACATTTTCAACTTAATTTCCAATTAACCTAAAATTTTATTATTACATTTTAAATTAATTGCAATAAATCCAAATAAATACATAAAGCTTGATTCCTATTTAAACATTTAACTTATTTGATTGCAATTAACCTTTTTATGGTAAATTAAATTCCAATATATTAATGAAACTTTATTTCCATTCTTTATATTCACAAATCATCATATTGTGAAGAACATTTACGTTATTTCCCATTTATTACCTTAATTTATTTATCGTTATATTTAATTTATATTTATTGCAATGATTTCCGACTTTATTGAAGGAACTAAGTATATACTCATAATAGTTGTGGTAAAAACTCTTAATCCCACATTTGTAAGTACTTCATTATCCGTTATATCTATTAATTAAACAAATTCCATTTTTAAGTCCGTTTAAATTTATTCCTAAGTACCCATTTACTTTTCCCAATAAATTTGAATTCCATTCATTTACCATACAATCACTTTCCCATTCACACCTTATTATCAACCCACAATTATTGCAATTTATTTTCTTATATTGATTTTATACAATTACCATTAACTTTACATTCAATTACTATTCAATGTATATTTAATCATTAATCAATTCGATACTTACTTTTCTTTCCTTCTATTTGATAAATAACCTAGTATACATTTACATCCATTCATTTCATTCCATTCATTTATGGGTATTGCATTGAAATTTAATTTATTAGCTAATACCAACATTATTACCATTAATTACAATTGGATTCCCAATTTTATTCGATACCCTGAATAAATAACATATATATTACTCAAATCCTTACATTTGTTTTTCTCATATTCCACTTAAAATCAAAATATAACATTTAAATGATTTTATTGAATTGGAATTTCATTCAAGTCATAAATTATTAACTTGCATTAACATGATTCCTTAATTTATTCCAATTACCATTCACACTCTTTTATTGCATTAAATCAATTTACTATTTTCATAAATTTCTTATATTAAATTTTTATACCCAGGTAAGAATCTTTTTTCTACTTAATTCATTTGGATTTTATTCAGATTTCTATAAATAGGTTTTAAGTCACCATTTACATAATTTAATTTAGCCTTTATTTTAACATTTATTTATCCCCTTTATGGTTTCTACTAAAATAAATTACAAAAATCCTATTAAATAAACAAATTAAATTGTTGAAATTTACGGGTCGTTACAATCGCTACGAAACTTGAAATCCTATAATAGTTCACTATCACGAATCAAATGAAACTGGTTACGTCAAAATCTGAGACAGTTGCCAAAATGGCTATTTGCACGTTAATTAAATAAATTAATATTAAATTAATTAATCATATTTTAATTCAATATTTATAAACTAGTAGATTTTTATCATTTTTGATTGCAAAGACATTTATAATAAATTAAAATAAGTTTACATGTCAATTCAACGTTAATTATTTCAAAAACTACAATGTTCAATTTGAACTGCAATTAATCCAATTAATTAAAATTTAATTCCAATAAATTTATTTTATTTGATTTCAATCTTTATATTCAATCAATTATTACTCTAATAATATGGTTAACATTGGTATATGTTTTATTGTATTAATATTTATCATTTTCATCTTACTTTTCATCAACATAATCTTTAATTACATTTAATTGTAATAAATCCACTTATTATAATTTGAATTTCAATAAATTTGAGTAAACTTGATCCCAGTTCTTTATCCATCAATTGTCCTATTATGCATAAAATTTTCATTGGTTACATCTTATTGAATTAATATTCTTCAATGGTCAACTTAATTTACATTAAGTGCACTAATTAAGGAACTTAATTGCAATTGATTTTCAATTTAATTTAACAGGTTAAATAAATAGGTAGCATATAATAGTTTGTCACCATTGACTCCTAGTCCCATTAGTTAGTTTGTTATTTACAACCAAATGTTATGATTACATACATAATAATGATTTTACTCCGTTACCCCAAATTATATATTATCTCACTAATCAATTCAATATTCACATTTGTTTTCCTATATTCACTTTATAATCAAGTATAACATTTAAATCCCTTCAATTGATTGGAATTAAAATTAAGCTTATTAGTGATTAATTTAAATTAACATTATTACATTTCAGACCGTTTATTATTTCATTAATAAATAACAAATTTTTATTTCTTCCAACATTAAATCAGAGTATCTTATTAAATTAACAAAAAAAATTCTTTTATTATCGAAAATTTACGGGTCGTTACACTCTCCCCCACTCAAAAATTTTCATCCTCGAAAAGGAAAAAGAAGGGAAAAGAAGAAATTAAGTAATTAATATATCTTATTCAAAATATTAAATTTATAAACAAATAATTTATACAACTAAATAATTCAAATAAAATATATCAATTTATAAACAATTAAATCCTTTATATTCAAATTAGTAAAAGTTTGAAAATATTTTACAAAATTTCTAAGTGCAAATTTCACGGAAAATTTCGACAGAGTCTCCTTTGTACGGTGAGGTCTGGGAGAAATAATAATATCGATAATAACAACATATATCATAAATTTTCAAAATAATATATCCCAACAACGGGAAAACAATATAATATCGCAAGAATCGTAATTCAAAAACATACCTATTTGTCGGGCAAACAAACGCTTAATTATGGAACCAAATGCAGTAGTAATTGCTTACATAATCTTTATTTCACTTATATAATCCAAAAAGTTAATAATTATATAAAAGTGAAATGTTTATAGTATTTCAATCAATAACAAACAATCAACATAACATAACAACAATCACTTTCAACCAAAAGCATACAATCATCACATGAGATCAAAACAAATCAATTATCCATCCGTATCAACAAAAACAAATAGTTTGTTCGGGTTTAGACATCTTTAATCGCATAGAATGACAAATAACTACTAAGTATACCATCTACTCAACAATCTTAGATAAACTTAATAGATTGTTCATACATTCTAAACAATTAGAAGCATCCTTTCCCAAACGACATATAAACCAAACAAGCAATGACTCCAAACATTAATCAAGTTCATTCTTACTAATTTCATTTCATATTATTTACCTTTCTTCAGATTCATTCATACACTAACTATATCATTCATTCATATTCATTCATTCAGTGCTTATTTCATTTATCTCCATTCATTACTTACAAAATTCATTTTTTCATTTATTCATATAATGTCATTTTTTTTCTCATTGCATTACATTAATTTCTTACGTAAGTTATATCCATTCAATTATTTATAATAATTTATGATTTCATTACTTAAGTACTACATATATTTTATTGCAGTTTAGTTCACATTTATTAATTATATACTTGATTTCTGTTAGATATTAATATGCGTTAGTGCGTAAGTTCGTACTTATGTTTCTTACTTCTTAATTTACATAGTGTGATTGAATATTAAATCTATTTTCTGAAACATTTCAAGTTTTATGAAGTTATAATCATTCAATTTAGTACAGTATTCATTTTATTATTTACTCTAATTATAAATAGCTTCAAACATGAGCTCAAGTTTATAATCATTTACTTATAGTACTCATTTTTCTATTACGTTTTATTTAGTAGCATTTCAATTATAACCTAAGTTTATAACAACTAAAATATCAAAATTCTTATTTATAAAGTAATCCCATTGAACATTTTCATTACTTAAGTTTACTTGTATAATATTCCAATACATGTCCTTAATAAACATTTCAACTTTTAATATTTGGTAAGTTATATATATATATATATATATATATATATATTAGAATGCAATAAAAGATTACACAAGTTTTCATAGTTTTCATGCCAAAATGTTCAATAATTACATTTCTTATTTCCATATTCTTAAGTTTACAGGTTTCAAAATTTCAAATTTCTTGTAATTTTCAATTATAATTTAGCATTTAATTTCTTATTTTCATTTTAGAAGTTACAATTATTAAATATAGTCAAAATTTCATTTCATTTCAATAATTAAAATCTCTAATTTATAGAAATTTAAGAACTAAATACCGGGTTCCAATTTAAATCATTTAAAATAATACACACATACACACACACTCTCATAGCTTTTATATCCAAATCATATTTAGAAAATTAAGATTTGTTATCAAACAAATGTGTAGTAAGACTACTACAGTAGCCGCCCTACTTTGAAACTCAAAAATAAATGTTGCGATGCATGCACTAATCACCAAAATTATTTTCCAACGATAGAAAGGGGAGTACAGAACTTATTTCCCTTAAAAATTCTTTAAAACATTTCTTTAAATCACATTAAAATATTTAAATCAGAAAATACATCCAAATAGTATTAACATTATTTAGTATGTCGTGAGTTTGGTCGATCCGCAAGGATTATTGATTTTAAATCTCTATTCAATCAAATTAACCAAAGTCTAGAGATTTCTAAGCTAAAAATGTAGAAAAATAAAAATAGAAAGCGATAAAAATCCGAGACTAGAAAAACAATTAGAGATAAATCCACTATCTATATCATATAAATCAACACAATATAAAACTATGGTCTCTCTTTTTTGGTCATTAGTTAGTTTAATTGACGTGTTTATCATAATTATGGCCTATTTGTGCTATTAATTAGCTCAACATAAGCCATCAAATTATAACACACCCTTTAAACCACTTACAAACTCAAACGAAAAATGACAACAAAGTTGAAAATAAAATCTACTTTAAGTATGGCCTATTAACTATGAATTAAAAATATAGACTATCAAATTTTGATTTCAACATTCACTTCATTACCATCATCATATGTTGATGAAGAGGTAAGTATCTGAAAGTCTATATGAGTGGACCGTATATGATATATATGCAAGTATAAACAACTAACTATATAATATAACTTGATAGATGATAGTAGAAAAGTAAATTAAAGTAATCACACCAGGATTTTATACTGGTTCGGACCTCCCGTCCTACGTCCAGTCCCGAAGCTCCTCTTCGGAATTACGCTTTAACTAACCCTCTCTTGACCCAGAGGAACAGGTTTACAACAGCAGAGTTTCTTTGTCAAGAATGTGTTCAATAACACGGATGTTGACTATTAAGTACAATTGCTTCCAATATATACATGGAAGAGTTAATTACAGGTATTTTGATTGCTTAGAAATTAGGTATAAATCAGAGTATAAGAGTTAAGAGCGTAAGTAAGTAAGGTGAGTTCTTCTCTTGAATTTCTGATTCTATTTATAGTGGTGAAGAGATCCTTTGTGTAGTTGGAAAATATTTCAGATGTCTGGTCTTCATATATTTTTTGCATCTGGTTGCATTTCAGACGTCTGAGTTTATTAACCAGACGTCTGGTCTTCATGTATCTTTCATATCCGGATGCTTTTCAGACGTCTGAGTTTAGTAACCAGACGTCTGATTCTTTCTGAGTTATGAACCAAAGGAATCAATCAGACGTCTGACTAGTGTTTCTAGACATCTAAATGTGTGCATGTTGCTTTATCTTTGTCTATGTCATCCCTCTTGCACTTCTATCGACTTGAAATCTTTTGATACTTATTTTGAGTCTTGTTTTTGTCTCTTTGGTGATGTTACTTTATCAACTACCTGTAAATATAGATATATATGTACATTCGATTTCCATTGTATAGTTGTTATCATCGAAACCATAGAATTGATTTCCTAACAAAATCCCTCTTTTTGATGATGACAACTATTCAATGTACTTATATATAGATTATAGATCTCCCCCTGAATATGTGCTTATTTTGTATGATTCTATCTCCCCCTTTTCGATGATGACAACTATTCAATGTACTTATATATAGATTATAAATCTCCCCCTGAATATGTGCTTATTTTGTATGATTCTACCTATATTTCTCCTCCTTTGACATTATCAAAAAGAATTATAACATTGAAGCCAATCATCAAAAAGGAAAAGTTGCATTAATAACATGAAGGGGTTACAGTCATTAGATTTTTACAACGAAAATATAAAAACTACAATTTCCAAATTCTAGATTTCCTTTAGGGAAGCTTTATTTGGATCATCTTCCTTTGGTTCTTCGTTGTCAGAAGTGCCATCCTTTAAAGGAGATATCAAAGCTTCCTTTGGAGGTTCATCCTCGGTTAGTTTTGAATGTTTCGCGGGAGGAGAAGGAACAGGGGTTGCCCAATCCTCAAAGGGTGGTGTTGGACCACGAACCCGTTGTAATACTTCTTTAAGAACCGATAAATCGAAAGAGATTCTTCAACTGTGGCAAGTCGTGTACCAAATGAAGTTTCAAAATTGTCAATTCGCTTAGCCAAAATTTTCTGATTTTGAGATAGAAGTTTTTGGTTCCGAAGAGTGAGATCTCGAACACTTTCATTTGGATTTGTATCCGTTCGAGTCTCCATAATTTCATCCTGTCCCGGATAATCAAATGGTGCGGGAGGAGGAGGAGTGACTTATCGATGTTGTACTTCCTCTTAGGATGGATCAATGTTTGGTTGAGGAGGAGGCTCAACTCTTTGAGATTGACGATTGTGCGTCCAATCTTCGAAGGACATAAACTCTAGAGGGATTTCAGGTAGGTGCATCAGAGAGAAGAATTTGGTGGAAGCATATTTAGGTGAGATTTCTTCGAATGTCGATAGGTAGGAAGGAATATTATGTGCACGAAGAAGTCTCATAATATAATTATGGTAAATGATTGATGGCCGTGATCGAGTCCAAAAGTGTTTGAGCTCGTCGAAGATGAATTTGGCACAATTTACCCGAGTTCCACTAAAGAGAGCATATAGAGCTTTGTGCCCCATTTCTGTTATTTGCTCGTGACTCCCCATATGTGGAACAACTGTATTTATATCATTCTTGTCAAGAGTCTAGCTTTTGGACGTAAATATTTCGAAGCAAATTTTGGCATTTCGTCCTTCCAAATTTGATGAGTAGTACTATTCCGTGGCTTGAAGCGCATATCCGGAATGTTGTATAAATCTTCCCCGGTGTTGGAGCATCCTAAGCTTCTACCTATTAAACCCGGAGTTAATCTAATAGTATTCCCATAAACACTTGACCATAGCCAGTTGTCCTCATCTTCAGTGTTCACACTGAAGTACTATTCAGATTAGCATAGAATAAAAATATAGCTAATTGATCTATTTGAACATCATTTGGAGTAAAAGAGATTAGGGTTTCCAATCCATCATTTTCACAAATTTCATCTAGATCATACATAGGGAATTTCTAGGAGATTATAGAATGGTCCTATATGAAGTTTCTTCTTTTGAATATCTTGATACCTTTTGATGGAATGCGGTGCTTTATGCATCCACCACTCGATTTGATCGTCGGAGCACACCTGGGGGTTTGAAGATGAAGTGGGCCGGTCTTGTTTGCGTTTTGAAGCTTTGATATTCTTAGTGCGAGGAGGCATTTCTGATTTAATTTTTGTTAAAGACGTTGAATTTGAAGAAAAAAATCGTCAGTAAGCAAATTGGAAAATTTTTGAGATAAAGGAAAAAATGACGTTTTCTGGGTGAATATAAATGGTCGATTGAATTCCAGGCATCTAGATTTGAAACCAGACGTCTGGTTTGCCCTAAATTTTTTACAAAAGATATAAACAGACGTTTGGTATTTGGAGTAGACGTATGTTTTGGTCGAATTTGTGAGATTGAGTAGGCATAAAATTTAAACAGACGTCTGGTTTTATATCTCAAACGTCTGGTTTAGATAAATGTTGTAAGCATTTGTGACAGAAGACTTGGTCAGACGTCTGGTTCAATGTGTTAGGCGTCTGAAATTTTCTGAATTCTATTTTTAGGAGGCAGAACTTAAATTCAGACATCTGGGGGGGTATATCAGACGTTTGACATATGCACGCTGCTTAATTTTTTTTAGTAGTATATCATTGTGTCAGACGTCTGGAGGATGTAGATAGACGTCTGAAATTTGTAGTTTGGCTAAAAATAGTCTAAAGTTTGATGGTTTCACTTATTTATCGAATGTTGATAACAAATATCTTTATTGTTGTAAAATATAATAACACATAAGTATAGATACATGCAATAATTAATATGATTTATTTAGACGGCGACGGAGTTTAGGATTTCCTTACTCGTTATCCTTCCATGATCTAAGTGGAGACCATATAATTCCACGTTCAAGGGTCTGTAGAGAGCCAGGATATCATCTTGGTGAGGGATCTGAAGGAGTACGATACGAAGAAAATGGATCCAATGAATTACAAGGTTTTGATAGTGGTTCATGAACATCTTTCTTTCTTGATGAACAAAACTTCATCGCCACTTGCTCTAGAAAGCTTAGCCGTCGCGCCGTAACTTTTTGTTCGAAATAAAGCTCTCGTTGAAGATCTATCTGTTGTTTCTGGTAATGATGAATTTCATCAATTTTCTCCTTTGTGTTAGGAGAAATAAACAGAGATCTTTTAATTTTCTTATTATCTGGAGTAAAACCCGTATGATACGAGGACCACCTATTTGTTTGCTCTTGCTTTGATGTAGGTGTAGGAAGCCGTTGTGGTGTATCAACCGAGATGTCCGTCAATGGTGTTGAGATGGAGATGGATATATAGGTGTCCCCAGAAGACATTGTTTATATTTTTGAAAATTGATTGTTTGTATATAGTTGTTATGTAACTATGTATATATAAGCTGAGAACATTATTTATAGAACACCTAATTTTCTAAAAATTTAATGGTTCAGAAATAAATAAGTATAATTTGTGGTAATAAAGTAGATAACTAAACTTAGTCTTTAAGTAAAGTTATTAATTTTTTAAGGAAGAAGATCATGAAGTGAACAAATACCTATACTTCATCGGAGTTTAATGAAAATTTGTTCATTTAATTGTTTTGTAAAAATGTCGGCTACTTGATTTTCGGTATTCACATACTCTAAAGAAATTGTTCCTTTTTCAACATTGTCTTGTAGAAAATGATGTCGTATATCTATATGCTTGGTTCGAGAGTGATTAACAGGGTTTGTTGATAAATTTATAGCACTTGTGTTATCACAATATATTGGAGATTTTTTGATAATTTTACTGAAATCCGTTAGTGTTTGTTGCATGTATATCACTTGTGCACATGCTAGAGTTGCGGAGATGTATTTGGCTTCGCAGGTAGATAGGGAAACACAATTTTGTTTTTTGCTAAACCATGAAACTAATGATTGCCCGATAAAGTGACATGTTCCACTAGTACTCTTACGATCTGTTCTACATCCACCGAAATCCGCATCGCTATATGAAAGAAGTTCAAACGATGATCATTTAGGGTAAAACAAACCATAATCTCTATTACTAGATAGACAACGTAAAACACACTTAACAGCTCTTAGATGAGATTCTTTTGGTTTTGCTTGAAATTGAGCACACAGACATACACTCATCATAATATCAGGTCAACTGGCCGTTAAATAAAGTAAAGAACCAATCTACTTCGATATAACTTTTCACCAAAATCTTTTCCATTTTCATCTTTTTCTAAGTGAATAGTGGTACTCATTGGTGTTGGTTTGCTCGATGTTTTATCCATTTCAAATTGACGTAATAAATAGTTACAATATTTTTCTTGGTGAATAAAAATTCCATTTTCGAGTTGTTTTATTTGTAGACCTAAGGAGAAATTTAATTCTCCCATGTGTGACCAAATTCATTTTTCATAATATTTGAAAATTGATTACATAGATTTTCGTTGGTTGAACCAAAAATGATATCATCAACATAAATCTGTACAACTAAAATATCGTTATTTTCTCTTTTAATAAATAAAGTTGTATCTATTTTTCCTATATGAAAACCAGATGTCATTAAGTGATTTTTAGGACGTTCGCACCATGCACGAGGGGCTTGTTTTAATCCATATAGTGCTTTATGTAATTTAAAAACATGATTGGGATATTTTTCGTGAACAAATAATGGTGGTTGTTCGACGTATACATTTTCTTTAATAAAGCCATTCAAAAAAGAACTTTTAACATCCGTTTGAAATAATTTAAAATTATGATGAGTTGCAAAGGCGAGTAATGTACGAATGGCCTCTAACCTTGCTACTGGAGCAAAGGTTTTATCGTAATCTATACCTTCTTCTTGATTGTAACCTTGAGCAACTAAATGTACTTTATTTCTAACGATATTTCCATTTTCGTCTGCTTTGTTTTTAAATACCCATTTTGTTCCTATTACCGATCGATCTTCAGATCTTGGAACTAATTCCCATACGTTATTACGTTCAAATTGATTTAATTCTTCTTGCTTAGCTATTATCCAAAAATTATCATTTGAGGCTTCTTTATAATTTTTTGGTTCAAAGTTTGACACAAATGCTATATGGCTTATTTGATTGAGTTGATTTCTAGTTACGCTTGAATTAAGATCTCCAATAATATTATCTACTGGATGATTCTTAAGAATTCTAGGGGATGAAATCAAGGTGTTATTTTGCATATTTCTTTCATTATTAATAGAATTTGTTGAATTTGTTAGTGGAATTATTTCTTCTTCATCATTGGTATAACGGTTAAAAGGATTTTCGTCGAACGAGACATGTAAGCTCTCTTCAATAGTATTATTTCGTTTATTAAAGATTCTATATGCTTTGCTACGATCCGAATACCTAACAAAAATACCTTCATCGGCCTTTGGGTCAAATTTTTCTAAGTTATCTTTTGTATTTAGTGTAAAACATTTTGAACCAAAAGTTTTAAAGTATGATACTTTAGGTTTTTTACCAAAAAATATTTCAAAACAAGTTTGTTTAGTCATGGGGCGTATGGTTACTCGATTTAACACATAACAAGATGTCGCAATAGCTTCAGCCCAAAAGTGTTTTGGTAAACCACTACTATTTAGTAATGTTTGTGCACATTCTTGTAATATACGATTTTTTCTTTCTACGACACCATTTTGTTGAGGTGTATGAGGAAAAGAAAAATTATGCGTTATTCCTTTCTTACTGCAAAAGTTTGTAGAAAGGTCATTTTCGGATTCTCCTCCATGATCACTTCTAATATTTTTAATTTTCAAATTCAATTGAGTTTTAATTCTTTTAGCAAATATTTTAAACATACCAAAAGTATCGCTTTTGTGTTTTAAAAATAAGGTCCATGTATATCTCGAAAAATCATCGACTGTTACAAAAACATATTTGTTGTGATTTATAGACCTTATTTGTGTTGGGCCAAATAAATCTAAATGTAATAATTCTTGTAGAAATATTATTTTTAGATTTAAACGAGCTTTTCTTTAATTTTCCAATTTGACAATCGTCACATAAGTTTTCTACTTTGTAATTCATTTTAGGTAATCCTCTTACCAACTCGTATTTTGCTAACTTATTTATACTCTTAAAATTGATATGACAAAATGTTTATGCCATAACCATGGATCATTATGTTTGATGGTTAAACGTAAGTTTGAATTTTTATTTATATTCATGTTTAATACATAAATATTTTTGTTTCTAAATCCTTCAAAAATGAGTTGTTTGTTATTATCAAAAATATTACATTTATCTTTTTCAAAATTTATTTGAAAACTTTATCGCATAATTGACTAATTCTTAGTAAATTGTGTTTTAGATTTTTTACTAATAAAACATTTGTAATAATAGGAGAGTTAGATATACCAGAGTTGATGACTTCTCCAATGCCCATGACATATCCGTTTGAATTATCTCCAAAGGTTACTATTCCACCATCAATGTATGTTATATTTGATAACATTTTTGAATTTCCAGTCATATGCTTGGAGCAACATCTATCTAGTATCCATTTCTCCTTATTTTTTACTTTGGGTACCTGTAAAATAAAAGATGTTTTAATTGGTACCCATATATTTTGTTAGGGCCCTAATAGTTAGGGAGAGGTAGCCATACCCAAGATGGTTTGGTACCTTTATAAATATAATTTTTATTATAGACTACTCTTTCTAAGTAATTATTAATATGCTATTGTCTACTCAAATTATTATTTATTTTAGGAATCCAAATTTTCATATTTTTGATATTCAATTTAGACTTAGGTAAATTTCTAATTTTTATGTAACTAATATTTTAGCATCATTTCCTTTTTGTTTAGAAGAATTTTTAAATCCTATTCAATTTCTATTACATGACGGTTTTGAAGTTTTGATAAGATTTTCCAAATCTTGTTTTCCTTTATTGAATTTTGACACATTGTTGGTAATTTTATCTAATTCTTCTTTTAGTTCTATATTTTCAATTTTCAATGGTTCAATACAATTTTTAAACTCTACATTTTCTTTTAACAAATTTTCTTTTACTATAGTAATATTCTCATTTTCTATCAAATTATTTTTGATTTTTTCTTAAGATATTTCAAGTTCTTCTTCTAGAATAATTTTTTCATCTTTCAACATTCCTACCTCAAGTTCTAATCTATTTATTTTTACTATACATTCTTTGTTCAATTTTTTTATTTGTCTAAATTTATCATCTAATTCCATGCTATGTTCTAATAGGTCATCATAGCTAAGTTCAGGACATACCTCTTCAGTTTGTGCCATAAAACATACATTAGCCTGTTATCTGTCACTATCGCTATCACTTTCAGAAGATGAAGAATCCGAATCATCCCAAGTTACTTTGAAAGCCTTCTTCTTCTTCTTCTTCAATTTTTGAACTTTGTTATTCATTTTGTCATTTTTGAGTTTAGGGCAATCCTTCTTCATATGACCGTATTGATCACATTTATAGCACTTGATTTGAGTTGTTGTGTTGGACTTTCCTTCTTTTTGAAATTTGGTCATCTTTCTAAATTTCTTGAATATATTATAATTTGGCAATGAAGACTATTTCTTCTTCATCTAAATCAGAGTCATCATTTTTTGTTGCTGGAAATGCTATATTCTTTTTCTTCGAATTTAGTTCTTTTCATGCCTGCAAATTAGCTTCATAGGACATTAAATTTCCTATCAACTCTTCAACTTTGAGAGAAGAAAGATCGTTAGCTTCTTCAATAGCTAAAACCTTCCTTTCCCAATCTGATGTTAAAGAGTTGAGTATTCGAGAGACTAAATCAAAATCAGTAAATTTAACTCCTAATGCCATAAGATCGTGTTGGATAGTTTGAAATCTAGAATACATGTCAACAATAGTTTCATTTTGCTTCATTTTGAATGAAGAAAATTGGTTTTGTAAAATTGAAATCTTAGTTTGTTTGACCTTTGTTGTACCTTCGTGTGTAATTTGTAAGGTACGCCAAATATCAAACGCGGTGGTGCATAACATGACACGTGAAAATTCATTTTTTGTCTAAAGAGCAAAATAAAACATTCATAACTTTAGCATTATTTGATGCTAAGGTCTTTTGTGCATCGGTCCAAGTGTTCATAGCAGTAGTAGGTGCTTCATATTTATCTTGTGTGGCTGACCAAATTTCAAGACCATTAGCTTCCATAAAAATTCTCATACGTGATGACCAATATGCATAGTTAGATCCATTAAAGAGTGGTGGTCGTACTGTGGATTGTCCTTCTTGAAAAATACTTGCCATATTAAGATGATTCAAAACGTGTTACTGTTATTAGATCAAAACCTTGCTTTGATACCAATTGAAAGTCTATATGAGTGGATCGTATAGGATATATATGCAAGTATAAACAACTAACTATATAATATAGCTTGATAGATGATAATAACAAAGTAAATTAAAGTAATCACACTGGGATTTTATACTGGTTCGGACCTCCCGTCCTACATCCAGTCCCGAAGCTCCTCTTCGAAATTTCCATTCAACTAACCCTCTGTTGACCCGGAGGAACAGGCTTACAACAACAGAGTTTCTTTGTCAAGAATGTGTTCAATAACACAGATGTTGACTATTAAGTACAATTGCTTCCAATATATATATATATATATATATATGGAAGAGTTAATTACAGGTATTTTGATTGCTTAGAGATCAGGTATAAATGAGAGTATAAGAGTTAAGAGCGTAAGTAAGTAAGGTGAGTCCTTCTCTTGAATTTCTGATTCTATTTATAGTGGTGAAGAGATCCTTTGTGCAGTTGCTACTGTTAGTAAGTGCTCTAAGCTTGCTACTCATGGTGATGAAGAGTTGTAGTGAAGAGAAGCGAACGTGTTCTTTCGGATGTGACAGTTGTTCTTTGAATTTTCACAGCCGAGTCCAAAATCAGACGTCTGGAAAATATTTCAGACGTCTGGTCTTCATATATTTTTTGCATCTGGTTGCATTTCAGACGTCTGAGTTTATTAACCAAACGTCCGGTCTTCATATATTTTTCTTATCCGGACGCTTTTCATACATCTGAGTTTAGTAACCAGACGTCTGATTCTTTCTGAGTTATGAACCAGAGGAATCAATCAGACGTCTGGCTAGTGTTCCCAAACGTTTGAATGTGTGCATGTTGCTTTATCTTTTTCTGTGTTATCCTTCTTTCACTTCTATCGACTTGAAGTCTTTTGATACTTCTTTTGAGTCTAGTTTTTGTCTCTTTGGTAATGTTACTTTATCAACTACCTGTAAATATAGATATATATGTACATTCAATTTCCATTGTATAGTTGTTATTATCGAAACCATAGAATTGATTTCCTAACAGTATCGTTTGTGATTGTTTAAGCATAGCCTATTTGGTGTCAACAATATAGACTATCAAATTCAAAGCAAAAACAACAAGTTAAACCACTTCAAGCATTGTCATTAAGCACAAAAGGAGAGCAATAATTATCATAATTTTGAAGCTACATAATTAGAGAGCTTCATTACCCCTAAATTGAAGGGGTTTAGCCTCTCATATTGTTGTCAAATCAACAAATATAGCTTGCAACATGTAACAGAAAGAAGAGAAAAAAGAGAGCTAAATGAAAGAAGAGCTATTCTATTTGCATAAAATAAAATCTATTCTACTTGCATAAATAAGTAAATCTACACTACTAACATGAAAGGAAATAAATAAGAAGAGAAATAACATGCATTAAATTACATGAAATAAAAAATGATTAAGTAGACATGAAAAGAAAGAGAGCTCTCATTTTATTTTTAATCTTAAACTAAACTAAGAGAAGAGAGCCTAAAGAAAAAGTAAAGAAGAGAGAATGGTTACATGAAACATAAGGGATATTTAAAAAAAATTAAAACCCTAATCCACTTTTTTGGAAACTACCCTCCTAGGAAGTGTGGTGGCCAAGAAATCATTAGCTCCAATAATCACCCGTTAAGTGTGCATGAAAGTATAATGGCCATTAGCATGTGGATTAGCTTCTAATTTGTACATAAAGGAAGGTGGGTAGGTTTGGTCCTCCAAGATCCATGACTTTGAATTATTTCCATCTTCATTCCTTTTTATCTTCTTTGTGCAATCATATGTCTTCATGAAACCACTTGTATTTGAGTTCAAATTCCTACAAAAATAATATAGAAATTCCAATTAATTTCTCAATTTAATATATGCACAAAAATGATCATTATCCACTTGGATGAAGATGAATATGTGACGATTTCAAATAATTTGAAATTTGGTTTAAACATGTTAAAACACCCAGTATGATCATTTTTTTTAAATTTAAATAGATTAAATAACACTCTATTCATCAAATCTACAAAATAAGCGGGTGCGTTAGTCAAATCGAATGGCATGACTAAAAACTCGAAAAAAATATCAGGGGCACGAAAAGTTGTTAAGGGTACACTCTATTCTACTACCGATGAAAACCAGTGGAAAGATCAAGTTGAGAAAATATCTGAGTTCTGTGGAGCTGGTCAAACATGTCGTCAATCCTAGGTAAAGGAAACTTATTCGTGATAGTCCTTTTATTCAACTCTCAATAATCTACATATTATCTAAGAGAATCATCAGCTTTGGTAACGAATAAAACTTGCAATCCCCAACTCGATATGCTGCATCTGATTAAGCCTTTTTGCAACAAATCAAATGTCCGCTTCTCCAAATCTTTCTTTCATTTGGAGCCAACCTTTGAGGTGGTTGAACAATTGGTCTGGTTCTTGGAACCAAATCAAACTTTTTTTTCTTTTTAAAACCCTAATTCGTACTTGGCTTCACATTACAAGTTTTAGCTTTAAAACACTTTGTCAAAGAGTTTACCAACTTTGAAACATCATTATGAAAAGGATTTAACAACTTAAAACATCCTTTTACGTTTGATTAATTATCTTTAAAACTTTGTTAACTAGTTAATTAATTTACTTCAATAACCTTTAATTGAAAATGGTAAATCTCCTTTAAAACACCATTAATTAAATTAATTAATAACATAACTAATAAAATTATTTAAATAATAATTACATATCATTATGTAAAAGTGATTAATTAATTTAAACTTTGTTTAGGAAAATATTTATTTAAGGTTAAATAAATTTATTAATCTTTAAAAGTCATTAACTAAAAAGGGTTAATTAATCTTAAAATATCATTAAATAATAAATAAATAAATAAATATTAATGCATCATTATCCAAAGATTAATTAACCTTAAACATCATTTATTAAAATGATTAATTAATTTCAAAACATCATTAACGAGTGTTAAGTTAATTTTAAACACATCGTTAATAAGTTAACTTTAATCCTTATCAGTAATTAATTAATTAAATTAAATAATTAATTATCGTTGGAAAAATCATTAATCAAAAACTAGCTTAACTTGTAAAATAATTGCAAATACGATAATGAGACCAAATGGTTTCGATAAAAGGTGATTTTCTGAAAGTGCCGATATAGAGGCTATCGCTATAGGGACAATTCGGAATTCAAGTATATGACATTTGCAACACAACCACACATCACATAACAAATGTATGAGCATAAATACATAATGATTTACAATAACATAACATATATCAAGCATTTAATAATGATGGCATTAATTTTACTACTAGGTTGTCATATAACCAATTATTCGCTTACTAACTTTCAAATGCGACTATCTTTTCAGGCAACAAACCAAAACATCAACCGAACCATTACTACAATTATATAATAAGCATTAATTATCTACAAATATAGGCATAAGTATAGTTTAAAATTTATGGTTCAAAGGTGGAAGCTTTACTCACCAAAAACAGTTCTAACTTAACCAGATCGCTACGACAAGTTGTCGAAATCACGAACTATCGTCGGGACACCTTACCTTGGATGTGATAACCTGAATTTTTAAGCATCTGTTAATTGGAAATTAACAGGATTAAATTTATTTAAATGCTCATTTGTAAATTTGAACAAATGAAATTATTATTATTATTATTATATATATATATCTAGATATGTATATAGAAGAATATGAACTTAATGAATGCTGGATTTTAAATATTTGGATAGATATTTATTTGATAATCTCCTATCATAATTATTGAAGTTTGACAATATTAGTTTAATAATCATCTTTTATAATTATTTAATTGGGCAAAAATTATCCTTTCAAAATTAATAAAAATGTTTTTTTATCATAAAATAAAAATAGGTGTATATATATAAAGATAAAACATAAATAAATATAATTTGTAATAAGCATGAGTAATAAATAAATGAGACAAGGGTTTAACACAAAATACATAAGGAATTACAAGTGTTCATACTAGTTTAACAAATGTAAATTTTATAATTACAAGTGTTTGCCTGATCTATTTTAGAAATACAAGTGGTAACCGCATTTCTTTAAAATTTTAATAAAAATCAAAATCAAAATGTGAAAAACCAGGCTAATGTATAATCTCCTTTCATCCTTCTCAAAGAACATGAAAAAAAAGAAAACTAAGATGAATCAAATCTATGTGATCAAGCAAGAATCAACTCAGGAAACCAACTTGGAATTAAAACTACAAGATCGAAAGCAAGCTAACAGTTCAGGATTCAAGTTCATCTCAGAAATTTCAGATTTATAAAAAGGTCCAGTTTTCAAAATTTAAAAACATTTCCAAGTTTCAGGCCTCTGTTCCAGGATAAGGTGAGTAAAAAATTGTTATTTTTTTAAAGGTTTTTAATCTGTTTAATCCTTAATGCATGCAGTAAACTTGAGTATAAAATTGGTGATAATGGTTTGCATGTTGGATTTAATGATTATATGTATATATGTATATGAATATCTCTGTGTGCATGTCAGTGTTTCTTTATTCTTTAAATTTCTGGGTGCTAATGTAATTCAAGCGTTCTTTATGAAATCTCATATAGGCTGAAGTTTTCAAATAAATTTTGTTTGTTTAAATATAATCAAGGTTTTAAAAATATACTTATATGAAATAAGTTTGAAAATTTTCTGGAAAACAAAAGGAACAGTGGAAAATTTAAGAATGGGTTAAAATCAATCACATTGATTCGTTAATTCAAGTATATAGCCTGAATCTACTTCGAAAATTAGGATTTTTAAAATAAAAATCACAATTTTTAGTTTAGTTTTGGATGTGCATTTTGTAGATGACTAGAAATGAGTTTTGAGCTATTACTGGTGGCCGAAGGTCTCAGGGTGGTCCGGATTTCGTCTGGAGGTAGGAGGAAGCTCGGCGATGTAGACAAAAATGCCGGGTGATTTTATTTCTCACCGTGGCGACGGCGATCATTCGAACTAGGGTTAAAACCCAATTTGGGTCGAGGTCGGGAAATTCGTTCATGCGGCATCTCTGGTTGATCGTGCTTCACCAGAACTTGGGAGATGGTAGCATGGAGGCCAGTAAGGGTGTGGCCGGAGTTTGGAAGGGTCCAGTGGTCGGTGTCGGCGGTTCAAGGATGTTTCGGGCGAAGTTTTTGTTCCAGATTTGACCAGAGGAGATTGTTTTCGTTTTGGACTTTGTGGTGGTGAATTGATGGTTGAGATCGATAGTAGGGATAATCGTCAATGTGTGGGAGGTGTCGGCGATGGTCACGGTGGCGGGGATCGTCGGTGCATGTGCACGGCGATGTGTATATGTCTGTGAGTTTGGCTTTGGGAACGAGGAAGTTTGACTCGGGTCGGAGCTCGGGGGAAGGATGTTGGACTCAGAGTGGATCTCGGGTTCGTGTGTGTTATCATAACAATTTTTAAATATAAAACTAAGTTAAAAAAATGGAAGAAGATGAAGAAACTCGAGTCAAGACTCGAGCAATTGTAGGGTTGAACCCGAAGCAGGAGTTAAGCAAGATTTTAAACATGTTTTTAAAAAGTTTTGAAAAACAAAGTTTTGGAAATTTAAAAAGAAATTTAGTTAAACTTTCTTAAATAAAATTCTTATATATATAGCAAATGTTTTCCTCAACATGTGATTAGGAATTATAAGTTTGTTTAACTAAAATTGTTACGTGAATCTATAAGTTATTTTAAAACTAATTTTTTAAATATAATTAGTGGTTGATAAATGTTTAAACCAAATATATGATTTAGTATTTAATAATGGGAATGATTTTATCTTAATCTAATTAAGGTTTTGATAATTAATGAGAAAATGATAGAGTAATTATTTATTTAATTAATTAATGATTAAGGATTAACTAATTTGTAATTAAAGGTTATAAGTTAATTAATTAGAGATTAATTAATTTGTAATTAAGGGTTGTTAATTAGATAATTAGAGATTATTAATTAATGATTAGGGATTAATTAGGTAATTAAGTTATAACTAAGCATTAATCAATTAAGTAATTAGAGATTAATTACTTAAACGATGATTACTTAATGTAAGTAATTAAAGGATTAAACTGTTAAGGGTTAATTCAATTAAAAGTTAAATTAGTTAATAATCAAGGTAAATTAATGGAGGTTAATTACTTAAGGAAGTAATTAAGGATTAATTACTTAGTGTAATTAATTAAAGGATTGATTAATTAAAGAAATTAATTAAGGGTTAGTTAATTAAGGAGTGTGATTAATTAAAGGATAATTAATCAATATCAGTGATTATAAGATAATTAGTTTGAGTAATTAGTTAAGGATCAATGTAAATAATATGGATGAGTAAAGGTTTATTAATTTGTGTAATTAATTAAGAGTTAAATTACTTATTGTAATTAAAGGATAATTAGTCAAGAGTGATTAATTAGGATGGATAATTAAAAGATGATTAATTAATTGGTTTATAATTAATTAATGTTAAGTAAAGGTAATCTAAGTGATTAAAGATTAGTAATTAATTTAATATTGAAATTAAATTAATTTTGGAAGCGATCAATCTGGCTTATGATGATAGAATGATGTTAAATGCCTTGAATTGGTTGATATCTCTGATATGAAATGTTTTGTGATATGATATGCTTGGGTGGACAATGATAATGTGGTTATCTATCGATGATGAATTGTTGTGAAAAAGTGAAATTTTGTATTTAAAGTTGAATTGAATTTCACTTGAATAATTTGGGTTAAGATGGTATTGAATTCGAAAAGGCCGGGGTGGGGTATCAGTAAATACCCGAACCTACTTCAATTTTTAACATATAATGATTCTTTACAGATTGATATGTCAAATCCTAGGCTGAAATGGAACAATTTAAATGAATGGACCATTTAAAACTAATTAGAGGTACTTAGGGATTGATTGTGAATATAATGTTGACTATAGCAAGTTGTGAACTTGTAATGAAGAACGAGTTACCCTGGGTTTTAAATAAGATTTATGCTTTTGTATTCCATGTTACATGGGTTTACTCACGCTAGTTTCCAGCCTGACCCGGGTGTTACTTTGATGTAATGCTCGGGTCAGACGGAGTATTACAGGTTTTCAGGTGAGGATGTTCTGGAGCTCAGGTAGCGAACTGGATGGCAGGAACGTATGGAGTATTCCGCAATGTATTAGAATGATTATTTAGGACAAGTTAATTTTTTAACTGCCCAGCTTTTGTGTAAGGGTTGAAAACTCTGATGTATTGATGTAAATTTACTGATATAGTATTTGCCTTGTATAGCTGTTATTTTATTTGAAAACTCTTTTGTTCTTTACCCTAACTATCTGGAATTTTTAAGATCGAAAATTCCGAGTCGTTACATTTGGTATCAAAGCCGAGGGTTAAGCGTGACCTTGGCAGTGGTGGGTTTACTCATTAAGGATAGGGTCAGTGGTGCCCTAGAATGAGTTGAGTGTGTGTGTATATATATATATGAGTGCGTACTTGTTATTTTCTTATATAAAGATTTTAAAATTGATTTTAAAATTGAATGATTTTTCCATAAGTAAATTTTTCCAATTATAAATATATTAAAGAAATTGGTTGTTGATTATTGGAATTAAATAAAATAATGAGAATTAAATGGTAATAGTAGTACAACCAAATTTAAATTGAATAAAGATAAGTTTGAAATGGATCCAAGCTGAAATTAAAATACTGAATTTGTAGAAGTATTTTCAAATAAGATAATAATGAATTGGTTTCCAGATATGATATTCTTCGTTATTATCATAAATGATTGTTGTGTTTAATAATAAAATGTTTATTAATGAGTAAGCAAAATGAAATGTTTTAGGGAAGTAAAACATTTAGGTGCGTATGACTTATAAATTAGAATTGAGGATGATCTAAATTGTGAAGTTTTAAATCTAGGTCCAGAATTTGAAAATTGTTTCAAAGCGATAAAGAAATAATGAATAATATTATTTAATGTATTTGAATCAAGTGTCCTGTTTCAAACAAGAGTTGTTTGAAAATTTAAAGGAATTTGTTTTGAATTTAAAACCAAAGGTGGTTTAAAATTTAAAGTAACTTGGTGTGTAAAGGAAATAAATTTGTATATTTGAAATAAACTCTAAGGTTGAGTTTTGAATTTTCCTTGGAATGTAATGTGAAAACCCAAAGTGAAATAAGTTTTTAAACTTAAGTGGAAAGAATGTTGATAGAAATTTAAAATTTGAAATGGAGGATTCAAATTTGAGTAAGGTTAACGGGATTAAATTGAATTTAACTTGGAGGAAGTAAAATAAGTTTGAGTGAACAACCTGATTTGGAAATTTCAAGATGAAATTGAGGTTTAACTTAGGGAATTTAAATGAGTTGATTTAGAAGGGAGTTATGTGTGATCTCAAACAGGTTTGAGATCTGGGAAGGGGTAGTGAATGCTATAGATATATGTTTTTAAATAAAATGGATGTTTATTTATCCTAATATCATCCTGTTATTATCAATAGTTTTGAAATTGTGAATTGTGTAGTTTAAAATGAATTAAGAAATGGATTCGAGTGATATATATGTCCATTGCATAAATTAAAAGGAAATAGAACTTTAATCAGGAAATTGAACTTGTAGAGATGAAATTACTTTGAAATTAAGGATATGGAATTACGTTGAACTTAAGATTTGAATGTTAAGAATTGAATTTGTAAACTAAAATTGTATAAGAATTGGTTTCGAAGTTGGAAGATAAAATTGGGTAATAAATTGAATTTTAAAGATAAAATTGTTTTGAACTCCTATTTGAACTTTGAAATAAGTTAACTAAAGATAATTTAAAATGGAATTTTTAAATTTTGACTTAGAGTTAAGTTCTTTAAAGATTTAGATTGTTGATTTAAAAATAAAGTTTAGTTTGATTTAAGGGATTAAATCAACATTTAAAATTTAACTCGAATTTATACAATTCGAGATGGTTTAAAGTTGAGATTTAAATTGAATTTGGTTTGAATTCATTAGAATTTTGATTGACTATGGATAAATTTAAAACTCAAATGGAAATTTTGAATTGGATTAATTTGAAATGAAAATGAAGTTGAGTGAGTTCAAATTCAAATGGAATTTGATTTGAATTTGGAAAGAATCGAGGATAATTCAACTTGAATTGGGACTGAATAAATTCAGTGGGATGGAAAGTGATTTGAAATGGAGATTGGAATTGAGATTAATTCAAACTGGAATTGTAATGAATTGAAATTGAAACTTGTTTCAATTTGAAATTCATTTGAATTAATTGAGATTGAAATCGAAGTTGGATAAAGTTTAAATTTGGAATGGAAATTGAAGTTATTTAAATTGAATTGATTGGGATGAAGATTGGGTAGTTGAACAGTTTGGCTCTGGACTATTTTCAAAATAGGTTGTTTTAATATAAACCTATTTTTCCAAGCTACTTAGTGCACAATCTTTGTTTTTAAAGCCAAACTATTTTATACTTATTTTACAATTATTTTTTGGACTATTTAACTATTTTACAACTGTTTTATAACTAAACACTATTTTTTTTAACTACTTTATAACTAATTATTATTTTACAACTATTTTGTAATTATCTAACTATTTTTTAACTATTTAACTATTTTACAGCTATTTTACAAACTAATAATTATTTTTCAAATACTTATCTATTTTTAACTTTTCGAGATATTTTCTAAATTTAAGCTGGTCAGAGTACAAACTATTTATGATTAAATATCCATTTGAGATAAGAATTGAGGTGATAATCCAAATGGGGATTGAGTTAATTATGAATAATGAATAAAGAATCTAAGGGAATTTGAATAGAAAGGAGAAATTGATTTAGCTAATAATCAATGAAGATAAATGCATAGGATGTATGTATGTTATTCTATTCGCATAACGATTTGATCCAGATTCAAGCACAGAATTTCGAGATAGTACATCGATCCGAGATGGGATTTTTCACTCTATTTTCGACGGCGAACCTGGATATGGATTTTTGATTGGTTCTGGAAATTCTCTATCATAGTTATGGCTACGTAAGGAGAATGACGGTTTCTGATCAAGAAATCAGATTTGAGTCCACACTAGGAAGTCAGTGGATGATACTAGTTCGGAAGTGAAATTGTGTGATCGAGTGAGCGATCAGATTGATATAGCGTACGTATGATATGTATACATCGTACGAGTTTGAATGAATTTGATATTGAAAATTCGTGGATAAGAACTGTAAAAATGTCTTTTTTCAAATGAAAAGTATATTTTGTGAAATATATGATGAAATAAAGTGGAAATTGGATATTTCTATGGTAGAAATTTACTTTATAGAAGTAAGTAATATGGTAAGTGACTTTATAGAGTAATCAAGCTTGAATGTTGATTTGGCATGAACAAAGTTATGTATATATAATTGATAAACTCCCCTTGTTGAATCTATTGCCAGAATAACAGGTTTTTGAAAAGTATTTGAAGTATAAAGAGGGAATTTATACAAGTATGAAGTGATTCAAATATTTTTCAAGGTTATATATATATATATATATATATATATATATAAAGGATTTTATGAGAATGATTTTGGGAAAAGGTTTTTGGAACCTTTGGATTTGGAAAGGCTTTTGATTTTTGGAAAAAATCAATTTTGGAAATTTGGAAAGCCTAGTTTGAGAATTATCGATTTTGGGATAATTGATTTGAGAAAGGAGATTTATATGAGATTCATACTAGGTGTATGATTTGGAAGATACTATATGTGTATAGTATGAAGTGTTTTGAAAATGTCTTTGGAGAAAAAGGCGCTCCCTTAAAATGAACTTCTTAGGAGTACCAGAGGTTGGTACTGCCTTGAGCCCTAAGGGGGGTTCTAAAGTTGATCCTGTGTGGAAGTCCGGACAAACTGAAGGTCCTGAGGATTATTGGGTATCGAAAGTCGAGGGCACTGATGCATACAGAGGCATTTGGGTTATGCTGTGACGATAGTGTAAATCGATATCGCTGCGATCTACTGTTGACCATGGTAGGAATCGTGTGGAAGTGAGTGTCAACGGTCTACGCTTGATTTTGCTGGAATGGCAACGTAACATCGGTAGACTACGATCTATGGTCGAGGGGAGAAGTTTCATTCTTTTGGCAGCGAAATTCGAGGGTGCTAATACCTACAGTTATAAGGGTTTTTTGCTGTGATAGCAACGTAACCCCAGATGTTGCCGCGATCTGTAGGGGGTTTCATGGCATAATCGAGGGGCACGAAGTGCCTACAGTTATCTATGGATTTTGCCGGGATGACAACGTAACCATCGGGTTAACTGCGACCATGGATGGGGGTGATGATTTCCAGAGCATTCTCGCCAAAGATATTTCCTCTTTTTTCAAAAATATTTTCTATATTTTCAACAAAATATTTTCCAAGTATTTTCACTAGATGTTGAAATGGGTTTACCAAGTATTTATAGGTTTTCAATCCTACGCCTGATCAACGTATGACCGAATTTCTGTGAGAACAAGGATGAGCTTGTTGAAACATCGAGTTATAAAATGATATTTTTATAAAACTACTTTGGCAATATTATATAGATTTTAAAGTGTTTTAAAAATGTTCAAAGATAAAATTTAACTGATATTAAGTATTTTAATAAATTCTGGCTTCGTTCCTTTTCAAGGACGAAAAGATTCAAAGGGAGGAGGAATGTGATAACCTGAATTTTTGGGCATCTGTTAACTGGAAATTAACAGGATTAAATTTATTTAAATACTCATTTGTAAATTTGAGCAAATGAAATTCTGATATTTATACCTGGATATGTATATAGAAGAATATGAACTATAATGAATGCTAGATTTTAAATATTTGGATAGGTATTTATTTGATAATCTCCTATCATATAATTATTGAAGTTTGACAATATTAGCTTAATAATCATCTTTTATAATTATTTAATTGGGAAAAATTTATCTTTTCAAAATTAATAAAAATGTTTTTATTTATCATAAAATATAAATAGGTATATATATATATAAAGATAAAACATAAATAAATATAATTTATAATAAACATGAGTAATAAATAAATGAGACAAGGGTTTTGACACAAAATACATAAGGAATTACAAGTGTTCATACTAGTTTAACAAAAGTAAATTTTATAATTACAAGGGTTAGCTTGATTTATTATAGAAATACAAGTGGCAACCGCATTTCTTTAAAATTTTGATAAAAATCAAAATCAAAATGTGAAAAACCAGGATAATGTATAATCTCCTTTCATCCTTCTCAAAGAACATGAAAAAAAAAACTAAAATGAATCAAAACTACGTGATCAAGCAAGAATCAACTCAGGAAATCAACCTAGAAATAAAACTACAAGATCGAAAGCAAGCTAACAGTTCGGGATTCAAATTCATCTCAGAAATTCCAAATTTATACAAAGGTCCAGTTTTCAAAATTTAAAAACATTTCCAGGTTTCAGGCCTCTGTTCCAGGATAATGTGAGTAAACAAACTGTTATTTATTTTATAGGTTTTAAATCTATTTAATCCTTAATGCATGTAGAAAACTTGAGTATAAATTAGTGATAATGGTTTGCATGTTGGATTTAATGGTGAAATGTATATATGTATATGAATAACTCTGTGTGCATGTCAGTGTTTCTTTGTATATGCAGTACTAATCCATATAAATTTAAGCTATAAAATTTTAATAAAGGTAAATAACAACACATGCATGACATTAGAATATGATTCAACTGTTTTTAAAAAAACATTTACTCACCTTAATATATGCAGTGCACAGAACAGGTTAATTTCCAGGCCTGAATTCTTTAATTTTGAAAAATGCATTTGCTTTTGATTTCTTGTTGTTACTGAAGAAAACTTTTGCATGCTTTCAATTTTGCTATTGATTTCCCTTTGCATGTTGAGATTACAGATTGCAGGTTGAATCTTTTGTACAGATTTTAAATTTTCTTTTGGGTTTCCAAATTCTAGGTTTGAATTGCTTTTGTGATTCAAGTTTCAGATTTTAGAAAGTAAATTTTTCTGGTTTTAGTTAAGAAAAACAAACAAAGAAAATTGTTATGTTTTTATTAAAATTAAAGAAAGTAAAGTTTTAAAATAAAGACACATGTAAATAAATCTTACACTTGTCATACAATACTTAATTATCTTACATGTGTTTTTAAGGTGATGTTAATATGTTACATATGTCTTGAATATTTTTAATTAGTTTTTCTCTTAATTTTAAATGTTAACATAACCTAACATATTTAATTCACTTTATAAATTAATACTTACATGTGAATATAAATTTAATCCTTTAAAGAAAATTTTAGAAAACTAATTATGATATAAATGAATCCTTATACTTGTATTTTAAAAAATCTAATACATATATACATATACATTAATAACCATTTAAAATTAAACACTTTAAAAGAAAACAAAAATAAAACATTGATAAATTCTTTATAAACTATCATATTAAAATAAATATCCATCTTATATTTGAAAACAAATTGAATTAAACTTTAAATTAACTTTTTGAAAAGTATTAAATTTTAAAACAAAGCTTCAGATTACAATTCATTCATATACAAATTATTAATGGATTAAATTTCAAAACAATATCAAACTATAACATATACATACATATATGTTACAATTTGAAAATTCAACTTTATTTAAAACAAAAGATCTTCTATGCACAATATATATCAATTTTATATATATTATAAATAGAATAAAATTTGATTAGCTTTTGAAAAACATTTCTTATCAAATTTAAATTGTCAGAAAGATATTGATTACCATTAACAGATTAAATATTTATTAACCATAAAAGAATAAATTAGCCAATTTTAAATAAAAATTATAAAGAAAATTATCAAACCGGTTAAATTATTAACATAGATTATTAAATTTATATTGCCTAAAATTCCGGGTCGTTACATTTGATCCATATACGAACACATACAATCATTATATAGTGAACAGCCACAATTTATAATGTACGAAACACTAATGAAATTAGTTCTTTGAAATAAGAAAGTAAACCATAGTGTGAGATCGTGTATTAAATGTTATTGATTACAAACTGGTATTGTTGTGCTAAGTGTAATATTGGAACAAAGGATATAAGACAGATCTAGGAATTCGATCATTGAAATTTCAGTTTGATCAGTTTACACAAATTACAATTTATTTGATATCCTTAAAAGTCAATAATGACCAAATGCATTTTGTAAAGAGTTTGTTATGATATTGTAGCAAGGATTTCCTTTAAATGATTTGACCATTTAGAAAGGAAATCGAATGTATATGCGTGGATATAACCTAAGGCATGGTTGGGATGAATAAAGTGAATGGTCATTTTTGCTTCATAAAGAAACATCGAAAGTGAGAATTGCAAAATAATAATTGATACTTAACATTGGAATGTGAAATATGAATTCTATTCGAAAATGTATTTTCACATGGAAATTGTTTTCTATGAGATTTATTTCTTTGAATTTAAGATACTTGATAAAGGCTCTAAACTATAAACCAATTACAGTAAATAAATTAAGTAGTCTGTATTAAGTGGTTGAATGGAGCTTCGTATTCCATACGCTATTATAGTAATAGCGAAAATAGAAGGAGTACACCATATACCACTTATTGTTTGCATCAAGTTTTGAAAATTGCTTTCGTGAAACGTACCAAACATTATTTATGAAGTACTAATTATTTTTCAGTATTGACTAAAATATAGGCATAGTTTTACAGTATGAATACTTTGAATATTTGTTATAAAATAAAACTATATTACTGGTATTTGTGATGCATTAGAAAATACATAATTATCCAAATTTACTTATAATTATTTTGGAATTATGGACTAAGCCATGGTTTAGAGAAACAATTCTTTGAGTATATCATTATGAATCATATGATACTAGTGAATTATATCTCAACCAATAAAGGGGAGAGCACCCATTCAGTAGGAGCGCAATAAGAGCCGCTGAATTTTTAATACTGATACATACATTTGTATACAATCGCTAGTCTATTAATACCAAAATGGTTCCACATACTACGTCATATTCACCAATGTGTTATAACCGACAAGGATTTGTGTATCTGATACACATGTAATATGTCTATGATTAGCTTATAGAGCATAAAACAGAAGTAAACAAAATAACGTGCAATAGAAAATAAAATCGATTCAATTTGATCTAATATGTGAGTATATTGGGATTAGTCTCAAACATACCTAAAAATGCATAAAGATTCAATCTCAAAAGTAGCACCACCCTTTGATACGTAACGATGTATAGATAAGGAGTAATCGAACTTTGTTTAACAAGGTATGATTAATTATGAGTGAAGTTGAGTTAATTTAATTCTATAAGGTCGTTTACTTAAGAGTTGTACACAAGGTTAAAATTAGTTTCATCTAAATAATAGTTTACAAAACCACATAAGATAAGAATTTATATGAAAACCTAACGTATCATAGGCCAAGAAGTTGGCAGGTTGTGCAAGTCGAAAGACTGCATGTAATAATTGTACACGAGTGATCTTGTATTAATCGCCCCCCAAAGGGAGTTTAGGGACAATCGTTATTGGATGACCAATTTGTGTTTTGAATATAAGTGTCATAAACTAAAACCAAATTAGTTTATATATGAGGAAAATCATAAAGTGTTTATGAACATCTATTCCGTTGCACTAAAAAAACCATGGTTTCAAGAAATTCCAACTTCGAAAGGAAAAAATTCTTTGAGAAATTGTGGTAATAAAATGGATTTGGATACGTTCCAAAGATAAAATAAATTACATGGGATGAAATGAAATTAACCTAACCTAAATAAACACATTGCATTTGAGTGTCTAATAAGTATTCTAACACATTGAAAAGAAACTATGAGTTTCAAATCAATGATGAGAATATATAATCCTTAGTTGTCAATTAGGCCATTAAAAGTATTGACTCTACGATATGGTATGATGTACAAATCCATAAAGAATTCCATGCATATTATCAAAATATGATTTTGGTAGTTGTACCCCAAGGGATATGATCCATTGGCTGCAAGTGAGTGTTTAAGAAAAAATAAAATTGTAAATTTCAATAGTTGAAATAGTTGTAATAGATTCGTATTCAATAAGTCCAAGTTAATTTGGATTTACTCATAAAATTATTGCTAGGTATTAATTTTTGTTTGGAACATATGAGTTGAAATGGAAAATTCTAAATAATGATTTAAAATGAACCGTTTGCACATAATAACGAAAGTGTCTCCAAGTTAGTGCGGATGCTACTGAGTTTGTGAGTTTTAGGATATGATCCAAGAAATGATACGAAAGTATCATTTTATAAGCATCAGAATTGAATAAGTATTTTAATAGAAATATCACATAGTTTAATTTTTAGCCATAATGTAGAGGAAGCATATGTCCATAAGAAAGAACACTAAAAGGTACATAGATATTTCTAGATTATAAATAAACAGATATTTCTAGATTATAAATAAACAAGATATTGTTGATTATTAGCAGTGTACTTATGTTAAAACCAATAATAGTTTAGTTGTTTAATTATCAATGTTGGATTTGTAAACTATAACGACCCTAATTTTGACTAACATAATTTAGGACATTTAATTAGATAAATTAAATGAAATAATGTAAATGGTTAATGGATTGAGATTGGCATAATTTTGGGGTAACCGTGCCTTATTAATCTAAAGCAAAAGAGAATTAAAATAAGAAAAGGGTAATAAGATGAGGGGAAAATAGGAATATGTTATATCCTTATACCCTAAACCCTTATCTATTTTCACTCACAATATTTGTAAACAAAAAAATGTTCAAAGCTTGGCCGGCCACCACTAGGAGAAACAAGGGAACAAAAAAAGAAGTAAAGAGGAAGCTTAATCAAATCAACTTTAGAGCAAATCTCAAACTCCTTAACAATAAGCTAAGGTGAATAATAGGTTACATCTCACTTTTATGATTTTAGGTTTCTTAATGAGATTCGAATTTGTTTTTCAAAGTAAAATGCCATGTTTGATTGTTTGTTTATCGACAGAAATTCTATGCAATTAGAAAACCGTCGAAAAATTTAAATTTAAAAATAACCGCAAGCGCACGGTGGACGAATGTAGCACGTATGCGAGTACGAGTCGATCCACAGAGAATTGATGATTGTAAAATTGTATTCAATCAAATTAAACCAAAGTTGACGGATTGTTAACTAACTAAAAGAAAGTAAAAACAAGCTAAAACTAAGGAAAATAAAAATAAGAGATTAAAGAGCAATTTAGAGGCAAATCCCCTCTCATGATCATATAAACCAACATAATGACATTATGATCTCTTTTTGGTCATTTGTGAGTTTAGTTGAAGCATTTATTATAAGCATGGCCTAATTGTGTTATTAATTAGTACACTTAAACCATCAAACTTTAATGCATCTTCTAACCCACTTACTAACTTCAGTGAAAATGATATGAAATCAAAAGTAGAATCTATTTTAAGCATGGTTTATTAACTATTGAATTAGAAACATAAACCATCAAATTTTGATTCTAAATCCATTTCCATTACCATGATCATATGTAGATGAAGAGGTAATTAGTGATTCATATGACTAAGCATAGTCTATTTGTTTTGAACAATATAAGCTATGAAACTCAATATTAAACACAAACCACAAAACATCTACTTTCCATTAAGCACAAAAGAGACATAAAAGGAATTATTTGCATTTACATGATTCAGGAGAGCTTCATTACCTCTAAATTAAAGAGATTAGCATCTCATTTTTGTTATCAAATCAATAAATGTAGAAAGAAAAATTAAACAAACAAGAGGAAAAAGAGAGCAAAAATAAAGGAAAAACTAATCTACTTGCATGAAAGTAAATCTACACTACAAATATAAAAAGAGAAGAAGAATGTAAATAAAAGAGAATTAACAATGCATAGAAGAAAGGAAAATTACATGAAATAAAATGGCTAAGTAGCCATGGAAAAAGAAGAGAGAAGAGCTTTTTATTTTGAGCCTAAACTAAAACTAAGTGGAACTAACTAAGAGAGTTACATGAAACATAAAGGATTATTTATACAAGCATGAAACCCTAATCCATAATTTGGGGAATGCCCAAACTACCCTTGAGAAAGTGTGAAGGCCAAGTAATCATTAGCTTCTACTAATCATCATTTAAGTGTACATAAAGCCATAAACTCCATAAGCATGTGCATTAGCCTTTAATTTGTTCACTAGGGTAGGTGGGTAGATGGGGTCCTCCATGATCTTCACTTTGAATTATTTCTATCTTCACTCCTTTGTGTTCTTTATGTGCATGCATATCTTCTTGAAACCACTCCTATTTGAGATTAAATTCCTACACAAATATATATATATATATATATATATATATATATATTTCCAATTAGTTTTTCTCAAAAAATATATGCACACAAATGGCTGTTGAAGATGGATATGTGACAATTTGGAATTAATATGGATTTTGGTTAAAACAAGTTAAAATACCCGATATGATCATTTATTTAATTTAAATAGATTAAATGTGGTGGTAAAAATATGCACATTTACGTGCACATCAAATACCCTCACACTTATAATTTTATTCGTGCTCGAATAATAAAAAACTAAGATAGATCCATTTTCGTAGGGAGCACGATTCCATTGAGCGTATGCAACAAGCCGTTAAACCTCTAGGTGTCCCCAGTAGGACGGTGTTGTCTCGTGAGGGATTTTAGCGGATACTACCCACAAAATCCAAATGCAGAATGAAAATATTTACAAAATGCAAGATTTATTTACAAAAATGTGAATGCAAATTTTTGAAAATATTTACAAATGAAAGTTTTATTTTTAAACGACACAAATAAGTTAAATATAGGTTTGGGTCATTATCTTGAAAACTTAAGTCATTACTCGTCAAAATTTTCAATAAAAATCAAGTTATCATAACAAATAGACTATAGTTTAACTCGTTATTTCAGTTGATAACAAAGTGTAATTATGAACTAGATTCTTAGTTGATTATCAAAGTTTATCAAAGTGGTATTTTCATTTCAGTTCAATAACAAATCAAATCTAATAAGTTAAAATAGTGCTTGGATTTCATTTGCTTACTCACTCTATTTTTTTTTGAAAGTTTTATTGATATTAACAATATTTACATATATCTAACTCAGATAAACTGTGGCCAGATATATTACCCATGCGCTGCCTTGCGGACTTATGTAAGAGGAATACAGAGAGTGGTGAGTGAACACACGAGTGTGAACACCTATCGACTATAAGCATTATTAATAAAAGAATTTTTTATACATACACCTAGCTTAGATAAACTTAGGACAGATATACCGATCGTGCACTGCCTTTCGGGCTTGCGTGAGAAAGGTATAGAGCATGGCGAGTGAACACAGGAGTGTGAACACCTGTCGATCGTAGGTATTAATAAAAAATATTTACATATAAACAAATATTTTGTTTTTTTATATGTTTTTTTTCCAAATTTTTTTGAAAGACGGAGTTTTACAAAATAATCTTAGCACCAGTTAACTTAGAAGACAAAAAAATATTATATCCTTTACTTTAAATCAACCACTTTTCAAAATAAAGATTTTCAATTAGGATGTATTTCATAATTAACACGTATGAATCTTCCTATATACTAGTTAAATCATTGTCATTAGTAATCAAGCTTTATTTTTGTTTTTGTTAAGACAAATAAACTTTCAAAAATTTCAATTTAATAAGCCAAAACCATATATTTATCCTATATTGTTTCTTTAAAAATAAATCAAAATGCTAAATAAAATAGTATTTTAAAATTTGTATTTTTTTGAGTTTTGAAAGAAAAAAATGAAAAATTAATCCTGAAAAATCAAAAGAAGATGAGTCTCCCACCACACTTGACTTTGATTGTGTCCCCACAGTCAACCCAAGTGGAAGTAGAAAAATAAAAACATAACCTTTATTTAAATGAAAATTAATGGTATTTACACGAGATCAGAAAGTATATCGCCAAAAAGTAAAATGAAACGGTCTTCCACAGACATTTGTCTCGTCAAATATACGAGACACAGTTTAAGCTCAAAAAACCAAACCATAAATGATTTTGGAGTTGAATGTGGATTTGGAAAAAACAAATGTCGTTTTATTGAAAATCGTACGAGTTGTTTTATTGTCGATGATTTTTGGGGTCGATAAAATAATTAGTTGAAATTCAAGTTTATTTTCACCAAATTGAAATTCAAATTTGTCATTGAAAACTTCTTCAAAATTATTGATTTCAAAATCAAACTAGTGATTTAAATCTACCCCTTCGGAATTTAACAACTCGTCTTCGAAAATTCCATAAAATTCATGTTCATTAAATTTGGTTCCGCACCCTCAAAAGAATTGAAATCCAACACAATTACCGTCTTTTCAACAACTTTGTTAAGATTTTCGTTTTCAATTCCAAAAGTTATTATTTGAAAATCGTTGATTTGGGTAAAAGATGGATTATCGTTTGACTCATCACACATTGAAATTTGATTTTATTTCTTACAAAAAAATTCAATGTTTTTATCAACAAATATGTGTGATCGTCGTAAATTTCATTCACTTGCTCAACAAAGTCAAATTTGTAATTATTAACTTAAATTTTTCGATTTGGACTTGTTGAGAACAAGAATTGTCAATTTCGATAAACGGTAGATTATTATTTGATTCTTTGCAAGTTGAGATTTGATTATGATTTTCATGAAAAGTTTTGTATTTTTCAAGTAATAAATCACCGTTATTTTTTTCTATCTGGTCAACAAAATCAAATTCATGATTATTAATTTGAAATTTTTCATTTTGATTTTTTTGATAATGAAAGTTTTCAATCTTATCGTTATTGAAACTATTCCCATTGCCAAAATTATTTGAAAATTGGTTCACATTTTCATCTTGATTTTGAAATTCATATTGAAGCTCGAAATTGAATTGTCATGGGTTGTACTCGAAATCATTTGAAGTTTGAAGTGAATTCAAATTTTGATTATGTTGACTTGAACTAGTGCACAAATATGAGTTACTAAATCGTCTATAGTTTGATTTTTTTGTGTAGAGAGTTCAAGTAAAGAGGAAATGCTATTTTTGAGATTTGAGGGTTGATCATCGTTTTGAAAACTTTATTGTTCGAAATTTGTATTGTTTATACAGAAATTGTCGTTAAAATATCCATACGGATTTTGAGTGAAATCATATGGATTATATTGATTTTCACAACTATTGTAAAATTCAAGTGAGTGGAGAAACTCGGACATTTTCAAGAATGTTTTTGTTTTTTTTTCTATGAAGGAAAAATATTTACAAATAGAATTTATTTTTCAAAAGGGAAATTGATTTTTGTTTTTTTTTTAGTTTTTCAAATTTTTTCTTTGTTTTTGAAAAGGTTTTATACTTTTTTTTTTACTTTCCAAAAAACTAAGTAATTTTTTTTTTATGAATTTTGATTTGAAAATTTTCAAAGGAAAAGGAAAAAAACTAAGTTAACAAATATTTACAATTTTTTTTAGTTTTGGGTTTTGAAATTTTTTTTTTGTCTTTTTTTTTAAATATGCATGAACTAATGCAACTATATGAATGCAAGGGTCTAATTACAAATTATTTATCCTAAGTTAACCCAAAATTGTATAATCACAAATTGTATTAAATCAACAAGATATAGTTCTCAGCCAGGTAACAGACATGATTTATTGGTGCACCACGAATCATCGTAGTAATGCAATCGAAGGTTTAAGTATCTTAAGAGAAACAACCACTATATATTTAAGAATCACCGTAATATTTATAAATGGTTATTACTCTGTCTTAGCCTAGACACCAAGAAAGTAAATTGTTCAGAGAAGACAAATTGTAATATACAATTAAGTGCTATCGATGTATAATAGTTATTATTAACAAATTCTAAGATGAAATGCAAAGCAGAAATTAAACATGTATTAACAATGCAACTAAGAATGGATTTTTGTTTTTGTTTTTGATTTTTTTCTTTTGAATTATTTTTTAAATGAAAAAAAATAACAATGCAAGACAAATAAAAACAATAGATAAGGGTTAAGAGCAGTAAATTTTTATAAGCAAGCAGTTATTTTTGGCAAGCTAAGCAAAGCAAGCAACTTATTCTTCCTTATCTGCGTCTGCAACCTGAAATTTCAAACAAGATATATATATACATACAGTTTTTTTTTAATATATATCAAAGAAGGCACCAAAACAAATTAAAAACAAACATATTAAACAAAAAACAATTGAAAACAACTCCTCATTTTATTTTTATTTTTATATATAAGGGTGGAACTTAAAACACTTTAAAACACCACTAACTAAAATAAAACTTTTTTTGAAGAAAAATTGAATACAACGCAACAAAATTAATTGAAACTATTTTTTTGAGTGATTTTTAAACAAAAAAGGAGAAAGAAAAAAAAGTGTAAAATAAATAAATAAAAGAAATGAATTAACACAACCCAGTAATTACGGCCCACTCCCAACGACAATTCTCCCCAGAATCACAAACGAAAATCACCCCTCTCTCTTTTACTTTCGCTCCGACGACTGCCGGAGTTTTTCTCTTCTTCTTTTTTCGATTCTTAACAATATTCCACCACACTCTATTCCAATTCAAGTCATATAAACCAGAATTCGCAAGAAACTAAAGATGAAGTTCGGGTTCGGGGGGATTTTCTCTTGAGATTTTGGGATTGGAGGCGTTCGGTTGTCAAGTCGTGGTGGCGGAAGGTTGTTGCTTTTGGGGATTTTCTATTCGCGGTTCGTCGCGATGCAGTTGAAGGCAGAGGCCTTGTCAGTTCGATTGGGGAGTTTGCGGCAGTGTAGTGTTGTTTGGTTGGAAGGTGAATGATAGCAGGGGATGAGGAGTTGCTGCTGGTAGCGATTTGGGTATTTCAGTGATCAGAGGGAAGTGTTTGATTGACAGAAGCTTGAATGTGAAGTTGTGTGGTCAGGGGTTGAATAATGGTTAAATTGTGATGTTGTAAATGAGCAGTCTGTGCAACAGCGGTTGTCAAGTCTGGTATGGGAAATAGTGGTGGATGTTGGAGGAATGGCTGCCACAGTGTTTCGGTTGAAGTCGGAGGATGTAGGAATGGCTGCAGCAGTAGTTGAACTTGTAGATATTTGCCAGTGCACTGGTATATTATATGTGGAAGGTATGTGATGCTCAGATTTTTGATATTGAAGTGTTGACTGAGGAGTTGAATTTTTTTATTTTGATAGAGCTATTGTTGGCTGACAGTGTATTGGAGGTGAAGTATAGTTGTAGTGACTGTCGATATTGTGGGTAGTGGAAATTGTGTCAGGGGGACTGCTTGTATGTTTGTGAAGCAGATTGCAATGTAGTGATTTGTATGATTGTGAGGAGGATTTGTGGTTGTCGAGTGACTACTGCAGTGGTGGTTGAAGTAGGGGTTGAATTTGCGGTTTGGTATGGTGGATAGAGGACAGGTGCTAGCAGGGGATGTTATCAAGTATATATGTGGCAGCAAGTATGGAGAGAATGTTGGTTTCAAAGGTGAAGTTGGTTGAAATATTGCAGTCAGGTATGTTTGTGTGTTTTTGGTGGCTGTTGGTAGAATGGGATGGTAGATGGAAATTTGATGGGTGTGGTTGATTGGGAAGATGTGATATTATTGCAATGGTATGCAGCAATGTGTGTAGTCTGATGTCTGATATGCAGTTTCAAGCAGTGGCAGAGTTGTGTTGATTGTTATGGTGTGGAGCAAGAGCAAGAGCAAGATGTAGAGCTATGACAGTAAGCAATGGTATGTTCGATGAAGTTGCAGGTAAGGTATAGTTGTAGGGATTGCAGTGGTGTAGTGAAGTGAATGGTGAAGGTAACTGATAGGGTGGATATGTGAAGTAGTGGCTTGAGGCTGTGGGATGAGCAAGCAGTAAAGGGGTTGTATCAGTTTTGTGTGAATGTTTCGATTATGGGGTGAGGTGCTGTTAGTGGTATTCAGCAGGCAACAGCTCTTTTTTTTCGATGGCAGGAGTTGTTTAATGTTTGTGATGGCATATAGCTTATGGATTTGAGATGGCAGGTATGTGTAAATGTGGTTGTTGAGTGTGACAGTGGAGCTGTTTGTGTTGTTGATGGTGAAGTCTGATGTTGTAGCAAGATGAATGGATGCAGTGGTTTGGATTGGAGTTAGGTGCAGTGCACTGTTTTGTATGGGAGGTAGTGGGGTGGTGCACAGTTGTGAATGCAGAAACGAAAGCAGCTGTAGGCAAAAAGAAGGGGAGATGCAAGTAGAAGGGGATGTAATTGAATGAAAGGTGAAAGGCAGGTCTGTGGAAGTGGAAGTATGGTGAACTGGGAATGTTGAAGAGGTCGAGTAGCAGTGTGGTGGAGATGTGAACTACTGCTGGATGGTGGACTGGTTATGGTGAAGGGGAAGTTGAAGGCCAGCGAGTTGAAGGTCAGTGGAGTATGGAGTATTGGTGAATGTTATGGTGGGTTTGTGATGGTATTGGAAGGTAGATGAAGTATGGTAGACTGTAGCGTAGCAGAGAGGAGAAATTGCGGTTTAGTTTTAACAAAATAGAAAAGAAAGTTGTTTGTATTTTATTTTTTAAAGAAAAAAGAAAGTTGTAAATGAGCCAAAGAAAATGAATAAAAAGAAAATTATTTTTGGAATGAAATTGTGAATGCTATATATATTTTTTAATAGAAAAATAGAAATGCAAATGCAAAATTAAAAACTACAAACACACAAACAAATGCAAGCACAAATCAAATACACACAACAATTTTTTTTTTTTAAATGCACTCAACACACAAAACAAACACACAATATAATCAAAAAAATAATTCGAATAATAGAAAATAAAATCAAACAAATCCCCGACAATGGCGTCAAAAATTTGTCCATCGGCGGAATTTCTAACGAGTTAGAAAACCGTCGAAAAATTTCAAAACTAAAATTACCGCAAGCCCACGGCGTAATATTGAAGTACATGGGGAATACGGGTCGATCCGTAGGGAATTGTTGATTTTAAAATTCTATTCAATTAAATTAACCAAAATTGAAAATGTGATTAGCTAAAAATATAGAAAACTAATACAAGAAAATTGATAAAATATGAGAGTAGAGAAACAATTTAGAGAATATCCACTCTCTGGATCATATACTTCAACACATATGAAATCATGATCTCTCTTTCATAGTCATTGGTGAGTTTAGTTGATGCATTTATCATAAGCATGGCCTAATTGTGTTATTAGTTAACACACTTAAACCGTCAAATTTTGATGTACCCTCCAACCCACTTACCAACTCTCATGAAAATGACAACAAAGTTGAAAATGAAATCTATTTTAAGTATGACCTATTACTTATTAATTAGAAATATAGACCATTAAAGTTGAATTTCAAATCACTTTCTTATGACATTATCATATTTTGATGAAGAGGCATTTGTGTTAGTGATTGTTTAAGCATAACCTATTTAGTGTCAACAATATAGGGTATCAAATTTAAAACAAAAACAACAAATAAAACCACTTCTAGCATTGTCATCAAACACAAAAAGAGAGCTATAATTATCAAAATGTTGAAGATACAGGATTAGAGGCTTCATTACCCCTAAATTGAAGAGATTGGTCTCTCATATTTGTTATCAAAACAACAAATACAGCTTGCAACATGAAAGCCAAAAGAAAGTAAATGAAAGCTAATGTAAAAGAGAAGCTAATTAGCAAGAATTAAAAGCAATCTACTTGCATAGAGGAAAATCTACACTACTTGCATAAAAGGAAATGAACATGTAATTAAAAAGAAACAATAATTAACATTGCATAAAAAGAAAGAAAATTACATAAAATAAAAAATGACTAAGTTGCCATGAAAAGAGAAAGAGGGTTGTTTGAATGGGTTTATATGCTTGTTGATGATTTATGTTGTTTCATACAGATTTTATGATAAGATTTGAATTGAAAAACCCATTAAATGACATCCAAATAGCTTGCCTTTTTGATATAAGGCCGGGAATATTATTTTAGAGATGGGTTTCAAGTTTCATAATTTCCTGAGATTTGGTGGATTTATTATGAATTTTCTAGTAAAGAAAATAGTTAAATTGGGTTTGAATTATTTTCGACTATTATATGTTAGCTTTGGGTAAGAAATTTGAATATGTTAGCAAACATATTAAAAGTGATTTGTGGGATTTTTTTGAGAATTTTCCTAAGTATTTTATTAAAGATATAAATTATTTAAGGTATGGGATTTAAATGTTTAAAAAGGAGAATGAGCAATTTGTTAAATGTTTACAATGTTTATTTACTGAATTCGACGGCATCTTTTAGAAAAAGATTTTGAAAAAAAGTGGGAAACCAATTATATATTGACAAATAATGCAAGTTAGTGGGAAAAATATTACTTTAAAAAGTTAAAAACTAGTTTTGCAAAGGATTGTTGCTTCGTCACTTTCAGCAACTATCTTTCGACGTTATACTGCCACCTTCAACCAAGTCGAAACCAATACACATGGTATCAATGCCTTGGCATGTAGTGGATTAGAGATAGGAGGATAGTATGGAGTCGAAACATGCTTTCAAAGGGGTAAAAGCAGTCTTTATGAACTTAGAACTATTTTGGTTACAAAATAAGGCTTTCAAAAGAGTCATCTTTCGACTTAGTCAAACATGCCTTTGTTTTAGAAAAGAGCTTTTGAAAGAGTTGCCGGCTTTTGTTTTTAAATAAAGCTTCCTAAGGGGTCGAAACCCCAACTGCTGCATTCAACCTTTCGAACCAATGCTTTCGAAAGGGTGCTTTTACTTATGAACTTTGAAGCTGCTTCTCCATGCTTTCGAAGGGTTGGTTTCGAAACCATCCACTTTCTTTTACTTAGGAATAGTGCTTTCGAAAGAAATGCTTTCACCCTAGTTCTTTTAAGACCCTTAAATTTATTGAAAGGTAAACACAAAGGTTTTGAATGAAACGGTTTTGAATGATTTTGGAGCTATGTTCCACAAACTATTACTTGAACCCAATGCTTTCGAAAGGCTTGTCTTAAGTAAAGAACTTTGGTACTTTCAAAAGGTATAAAAGGAAGGTTTCGAATGGGAGATTCCCTAATGATTTCAAAATGTTTTACTTTGAATATTTAAGTGGAAGGTTTCCAATGCTTTCGAAAGGCAAGTTTAAAGTGTTTTGAAAAGAGGATGTCTAATGTTTTATAAAGCTTTTGAAGGGACAGTTTCAATAGTTTCGAAAGGTCTATTTTCCAAAGATTTTGAAAGGTATGTTTTGGCCTTTCGGCCTAGTGTTTCAAAAGTAACGCAGTTAACCTATTTTGAAAGGGATACTTTTAATGGATTCGAAGGGGATTATTTAAAGTTTTTAAACAAGGGCTTTGAAGAGGATATCTTGCATTTAAAACCTAAAGTTTTCTATGTTAAAGAAGGGCTTTAACTAAAAGGGATAAATAACCCTATTGATGTAGGTTTTGATCAACATTGTTTTGTGTAAAGCATATATCATAGCAAAGATGGTTGAGCAAAGAAAAAGTATGTTTTCCTTGTTTAAGTATGATTTAAAGGGTTTAAATCAATTTGAAAGAAATGTTTTCAAGGAAAATTTGATGGAGTAGTTAACCTTAAGTAAATGACTCAGATATTAGAATACAAGATGGGCTGGTATAGGGTTGTGCCCTAAACTTTAGCTATTAGCCCCTAGTTAAAATTAGACCAAAATTCCAGTGTGCAGGGCTTTGTCACAAGTAAGACTAAAATGATGTTAAATGCAAAAAGAAATATATACAGAGAGAGATAGGTTATTTGTAAGCCCGCAGAATCATTAGGATCAGTTGACCTAAGAGAAGTAAGTTAAGTACAGACCATCCAGGAGCGTGTCTAACAGAAGTTAAATTATCTATTTTGTCTGGTAGGCCCGAGTCAGCCAATGGTTAGTAGTTAGCCAAACCAAAAAATATTGTTCGGACAGATAGTCCATTTTTACATGTTTTATATGCATATACGATATTGCTATTATTGCTTCAATCAGTTTGATTGTAGGATTTTGATTTGCAAAATGATATTTTTAAAGGGATATTAGTGAGGAGAAACCTGTTTCGCTAGGCGGCTTGGTCTCTCTTAATATCAGAAAAATGGGATATAATAACATTATTCACACCAGGCTTTACATCTGACTCAAAGTTTATGTTTTCCCCCTTAAACTCTTGAGTTCTCAAAAATTAATTTGAGTAGATTGAGAGTAAAGGCTTTACAGGTTTTAGTAGTTGGATGAATAAAGCTTCCAGAGACGAGCAGGAGGGAAAAAATAGTTATTTATGAGTGATTTGTTTTATTTCTGCATTGATGTATTAAGACAGCATGTCTTTTCAGTACTATGATCATCCAATGGGGCATCTTCATGTGTCCCTCTTGGCGTAAACTGTAATAATTATATTGGATCAAAACCTGTGATACGTTTGGGATTATGTAATGGAAAATGAAACTTGGATTTGAAATGTAATCTGAAAGATTGTTTTTTTTGGAATATATGATTTTGTTTCATATTCACGTGCTTCCGATATTATGGATACCATTGACGTTACCGTATTTTATCATCGAAAGTTAATACTATAGATGATTGCAGCATATATAGCTCTTAGCTTTGGGCCTCAAGATAGGGGATGTTACAACTTGGTATCAGAGCATAAGTTTATGAAAAACTTAAAAGAAATTTCAAACTTAAAATGATTTTGAAAACATTATCTTAAGAAACTAGAGAAATGACCAGGGTATGAGATAACGCTATAGTAACATACTTGTATTTGATATATATATATATATATATATATATATATATATAAGTATATGCTTTATTTCTATTCTCCCATCTCTCTTAGGTTGTTCTTCTGTATCTTACAAAGACTCGAATGTGGATTTTACGGATGTAAGATATGGGTGCCAGAAGTGTAAGAGTTAACATTAGTGGGGGAAAACACCATAACCAATGGGAATGCCAGACCAAATACTAGAAGGAATGCCAATCAGGCACAAGCTGCTAATGTGGGTGCTGGAAAGTCGCAAGTCGATATGGGTAAAATGTATATGTTCTTCATTAACATGATGCAGGTAGGGCTTGTTGTGGGTTTAGTTAGAGGGTAATGCTAAAGGAGTAAATCAGGAAGCTCTAATGGTCAACAACTATGCTGTATTCAGTAGAGATTATGCTAGGCTAAGAGGAAAGCTTTTTTTTGGGACTGAGGATACAATCGAAGTGGAGAATTGGTTACTTCACCGTGAGAGGATTTTATCTAATCTGGGTCTCAATAATGAGCAGAAAAGGTGACTTGCTTCTAATCAGTTATAGAGAGCAGCACTGTATTGGTGGAACAATGTTACGGTTGGAGTCATTGAGGAGACTATGACTAGGTTGAGTTCAGAAAAAGGTTTGAAGAAAGATTTATGCCGAAGATTGCTAAGTCTACTCTTCTCAGGAAGTTTCCTGAGATAGAGCAGGGAGATATGACAGTGCTTGAGTATGCAACCGGTTTAAGGAGCTATCGAGATATAGATATGCTACGGTTGATACTGTTATTAAAAGGAATAAGAAGTTTATCCGCGGGCTAAAGCCTGAACTTTCTAAGGCCACATTGTAACAACCCGCATATTTATCGATTTTATATTTAAATATTTTATTTAAATATTTTATCGTTAGTCGGATTTTAGTCCGAAAAGCTACTTTTTGCATACGGTCGAATTAGGACTCGGGACCACTCCCATTGAGTTCAAAATGACGTTTGCGACCTTTTTGAGTATAAGCTTCGATATGTTTGGAGAAAGTTGATTTTTGCTACTTTTTCCCGCTTATGACTTTGGTTTGGACTGCACCCTTATTAGCTCAGCCCAACCCCCTTCTCTTCATAACTTCTCCTCTTTGCTTAAACACTCAAGCTTTAGCAACAATGGTGGAAGAGAATGGGAAATAGAAATTCCTAAGCCCTAGCTTACTTTGCAAATCCAACTTCTTGCTCCAAATTCAAGAGAACCCATTGGTAAGCTTCCTCTTCATCTTCTCCAACTCATTCCCTCTTTGATTTCAGAAATTTCCTAAACCTAATTTAGGAAATGTTTCTCTTTTATGCTTAGATTGAAGCTTCTTGAGTTGTTATTGAAGGGGAATTGATCTTAGTTTGCTTTCAAGCTTCTTCTTCATTCGTTTGGGTTTAAAGGTGAGATTTTTATCCCACATCTTTGTCTATAATTATCTTCAATTGTTAGGTATGAATTCCTAACGTTTATTCGTGTGCAATTGATTTTGGTTTGGATTGATTTTGTGTATATTCCAATTTTTGGTGTTTTGGTCTAATTTATGAAAATCCTATTATGGATATTTGGACATTGATATTTGAGGCGTATCGAAGAGCCGTTTAGGCTGGGTTGTCGTTCGACGTAATTCCTTAGTCATCGCCATTTGCTCGATTGGTCGTTTCCGATATTCGTTTGGCCATTTATGGCCTAGGTTCAGGGAATGCCCTGAACCCCAGATTCAGACGTCTGAAACGTGATTTCAGACGTCTGAATATTGTCTGGGAAGTTTTCTATTCCAGATTCAAACGTCTGAGTTTGGGATTTCAGACGTCTGAACTGGCTTATTTTCAAACAGAAAGAAAATAGGCTAAAATATGCCTATTTCAGACGTCTGAAACATTTGGTTCAGACGTCTGAATCGTGTTCTGGAAATTTTTATATTTCCAGATTCAGACGTCTGAACCACTTGTTTCAGACGTCTGAAACTGTTGTGATTTTGCCTTCTTGCCTTTTTGTTTGAGAATTCCAATTTAAATCGATTCGTGATAATCCTATTTGTTGTTATCATTTATTATGACTTTGATGACACTTTTTAGGGATTTTTGAATATCCATTTCGATGGATTCTTTATCGGTTTCTTTGGATTTTATTCACGTCTTCGAATGTGAATTTTAGTGATTGATTATCCTTACAATCTTCTTTGTGATTTGTCACTTTAAAAATATAAAGGTTTTCTATACTAGTAGTAAATATCAAAACTCTTTCCTCAAACGATTTCAACACTATTTTAATACCAAATTCGTTTATAAAACCGTTTTCCAATCTATTAGTATATATAAACCTTTACTTCACTCGTATGAGAAATCTAATTAAACGACTTAGTAAAACAAGTGGTATGAAACGCTTGCGTTCACTTTGTTGGTTAATTCTTGGACTTGTTCGATTGAAACCCTTGTGACAATTTTCTAGTGGAGATCTACAATTTGTTCGTAAATATTTAAGTTAAGCTAGTGGTTATGAGACATGAAGCTAAGCTCATATATTTACTAGCTTATTGTAATTGACACTTCTCGTTGATCATGACGATCGTCTTTGTGATTTAGACTAGCAATGTGCGATGTCTCTTTGTCTATGTGGAGGACTGTTCCTCATTTTATTGAGTTTCGTCTCATTTTATACATGGGTCGTACCTTTCTAGGTGCGTCAATGTTTTATTATGCATGGGGTGTATCTTTCTAGGTGCATCGATGTTTATTTGTGCATGGGGCGTATCTTTCTAGGTGCGTCGATGCTAGAGCATGAGGCGTATCTTTCTAGGTGCGTCGATGTTCGACATTACATGGGGTGTATCTTTCTAGGTGCATCGATGTTTATTTGTGCATGGGGCGTATCTTTCTAGGTGCGTCGATGCTAGAGCATGAGGCGTATCTTTCTAGGTGCGTCGATGTTCGACTGTACATGGGGCGTGTCTTTCTAGGTGCGTCGATGTCCAGTTTTTTTGGGGATTGGCCATCCTTTTTATTGTGATTTGGTTCATCGGATGTCCCGTTGTACGACGTCGTTGTTCCTTTTTCTTGTGATTTCTGGATTTCGTGTGTTGATTTCTGGAATTTATGTTTCACCAACTTTTACGATGGGCATTGATATATATGTCAATTATTGTGGCTTGGTGAATGAAATTAGGAGTATGACATTCCTTTTTATCTTGAGTAGATTATTGTGATATTGATTAATCTCTTGTAGATTTTCAATTACTTATTTATCACAGCTTGGCATTATGATTATTATATGTTTATGTCATATCTCTTATTTTATATCACTTCATCTGATATTTATAGCTAGACTGATCCGTTTATTATTTTCTTATTAAATAATACTCGGGTCAGACTGAGATTTTACAGGTGCTTCCTCATGGCTTCCTATCTGGAACCATCTTCTGACTTTTGGCTAACTACTCTAGTTTGGTAGTTTTTGTTGTATACATTTGAGATACAGACTCCTTGATGTATACATATTTTTTTCTAGCACTTGCATCTATTCCTTTGTATTATTGTGGATCTTTTTGACCACTACTCTGATGTACACTTTCATGTGTAATATTCATATCTATTTCCACCTTTGTGATATGAATTATCTGTGACTGATTTATGTTATGTTTATTTCTATATTTGTTTCCGAAGATTATTATAGCCACTGTGTAGTAACTTTGAGTTTGTGTCGGTATGTCGGATTTTCCTCTTGATAAAGAAATGCGTGTATACTATCTGACATATCGATGCTCGCGCAAAGCAATTACACGGATGGTCGCTTCTCAACAGCCGTATTCTCCGTGCTAGTTGACAGCATTCACCGTAATGTTCTTGGCTAGCGTGGGTATAGAGGTGGGGCGTCACAGCTTGGTATCAGAGCCAAACTTCGAAACAATATGGAATATTATAACAAGGATCATCGTCCTAAGTCTTTCTTAGGAGTCGTGCTTTAAGATTTTATTCGAGTCTTCTTACCGATTCATCCTATTTTCTTTATGATTCCTTGTTTTATCTATCAAGATTGCTTGAAAATTTATTTTGAGAATAACTCTTTTCTCTTCTTTCTTTCTTTCTTAAAGAAGAGAAATGGTTAGACCTGGCCGTCCCAGCGCCGGTCAATCTAGTGCTACTCCCCAAGATGGAGTTTTTATGTCTGCCCAGCAGCTTCTTGATCTAGTAAAGAATGCTCAAGCTGCCGGTCCCGATCCAGAGCCTACTCATCCTAGATCCAGTTTTGCACGCTTGTGCAGAGACTACATCGATTTGGGTGGAAGGCCATTCAAGGGATCCGAGAGTGTTATAGAAATTCAAGCTTGGCTCAAATCATGCGATCGCATCTTTTCTCGCATGAACCTTATTGATCTACATCGAGTTCAAGTAGCTTCTAGCATGCTCCAAGAAAGAGCATTGGATTGGTATGAGCTTTTAATTTCTGAAATTGTTGAAGCGGATCTCACTTGGGAGCAATTTCGGGAAAGATTCGAATCGAAATTTGTGCCGGAGGCTGAAAAAGTAACTTTAGCCCGGCGTTTCATAGACCTTGTTCAAGGTGAATCTTCTGTGACAGACTATGTCGCATCCTTCGAATCTCTGTCCAAATACGGGATTGAGTACATTAATACCCCATTGAAGAAAAATCAGAGATTTGTCTATGGCTTGAATAAGAATCTTAAGAAGCCATTACTTCTGAAACTTGAGGCTTCATTTGATCAGCTTATTGATATCGCTCTTCGTCTTGAAGAGGCCGATAATGAAGGTGATGTTGAAGTTGTGCATGCCCAACGGAACTTCGACAATAACTTGAAGAGGCTATCAAATTCAAAGGCCCCGATTCTAATAAGAAAGGGAAGCAACAAACTCTGGTAGCAAAAGTTCCTACCTCTAGTCGTGGACGATGCTACAATTGTGGTTCCACAGACCACCATGCAAGGGAGTGTCCGAGACCCCTCTTTTGTCGCTATTGCAAAAATTCGGGTCACCATATTACTGCATGTCCCGTACTTCAAAGTAAGAAGGAGGGAGAGCTCAATGTAGTGCAGGCACCTGGTAACACTTCTCGTGGTCAAGGTATTTCTCATTTAATCCTTGACTACATTTATTTTGTGATCTTCTTATTTGAGTTCTTTTTGATATGGGTTTCATCTCACTATTTTATATCAAAAGAACTTGTCGATTCTTTTTCTTTGAAAATATTTTGTGCTTGATGACTTCTTTGAGGATTGCGAATCCGGATGGTAGATCTGCAACACTCAATTCCCTTTTATTTGATGTCAAAATTATTTTATGTGATTTATCTTTCCGAGCTGATATTTTTACTTAGGCTTCGGAATTGATTTTTTTGTAAGGATTGGCTTAATAGTTGTGAAGCCCATATCCTATTTTCCGTGTGGACTACTCATCTTCGACATTTTCTATCTGTTAAGCAAATTTCTATTTTTCCTTATGATTCCGATTTCAAATTTTTGAAGGCATCATTTTATTCTTTAAACCCTCATGATGAGGAAAGTTTTATTTCTCTCATCTAAATAGTTTGTGAAATTTTCCGGTTTATTTGGACTTGTCTTAGGATTATCACCTAAGTAATCTTTTGTGTGGTGCTATGGTCTTTTTAGTTTGACCTTGCCACCGATTTTCATTTGGCTACGAGTCGCATGAGTTAACATTCCACTTACGCACTCCGCACTCGTTATGATTCTAATGAATGACTTATTTTGTCATTCAATTTGTCCAGCTTATTTCATCCATTTTATATATCAAATATTCTATGAATATTTCGAAGAGACCATTCGTTTATTTATTGATTTTTGGATGAAAGTAGCAATTTAAAATTTTGCAAAATCTTTTTCATAAGATTTATTTAGAAGTATAACCCGATTTTTGTTCTTAAAACGAACAAAGAATATTCTTAGAAGTTTTTGAGAAACTTACTTATCCTATAGAATACGATTTTGTGATTGTATTGCCCGTTGAGTGCTTTAAGAATTTTGGTCGATGCGCTTAATCAACGTTATCGATAGGAATTTCCTAAACGCTTTGATGAGACAATCAGACACAGTATATTAACTTGAAAATAGTAAATTTTTCTAGAATGATAATTACATAAAGATAAGTGTAATTTTGAAAGTATTAACTTTTCAGGAAAGAAGGTTATTTAAAAGAAATTCTTTCTTTTCGATACTCTTGTTCTTGTGATTCCCGAGGGGGAACCAAGACTTTATCTTTTGTACCAATGCTTATCGTATTGGTTTGGATGTCGTTCTCTTACATAAGATAACGTGCTATCACTTGTGCTTCTAAATCATTATAGCTTATCGAGACTAGATAGCCACTCATGATCTAGTGCTCGCGGTTATTGTTTCTACTTTTAGAGTTTTACATCATCATTTTTAGGGGAGGAATTTGTTCTCCATCTCGATCATAAATCCTTGGAATATTTATTTTCTCATAAGGAACTTCATGTCAACTCGAGTTCCTGGTATCTTGTGATCTTGATATTCTTTTTATTCCCGGAAGGGAAATCGTGTCGCCAATGCGCTTTGTCGTAAGCAACTAGTGGTTGATTCTTTGATGATGTCTGAATGGAATTATCTTTTTATCAAGTTCATCGGACGTTTTGATATACTTCGTTCTATTGAGCTTTATCTCATTCCTTTTATGGATTAGTGTCCGGTGTTCTTTTGGTGTTCGGATCATCGGATGTACTGTTATTATACTACATCGTTGTTCCGTCTTATTAGATTCATTGGATGTACCGTTGTACGACATCAATGTCTTTCCTTTTGATTCATTGGATGTACCGTTGTACTACATCAATGTCTTTGCTATTTGATTCATTGGATGTACCGTTTGTACTACATCAATGTTTTTGCTATTTGATTCATTCGATGTACCGTTGTACTACATCAATGTCTTTGCTATTTGATTCATTGGATGTACCGTTTGTACTACATCAATGTCTTTGCTTTTGGATTCATTGGATGTACCGTTTGTACTACATCAATGTCTTTGCTATTTGATTCATTGGATGTACCGTTGTACTACATCAATGTCTTCGCTATTTGATTCATTGGATGTACCGTTGTACTACATCAATGTCTTTGCTTTGGTTCATTGGGCGTACCGTTTTTGTACTACGCTGATGTCCCAAATTATTTGAGTTTCTAGTTCCTCGGGCGTACCGTTTTTGTACTACGCCGTTGCACCGGCTCAATTTTCTGCTATTCTTGATGTTCCCCACGTCTTTTATCTACGGGAATGCCTTAGGGATTCTGGTTTTCATTCTTGAGCCCAGTGTTATTGTGGGGATTGAAGTTTCACCAAATTTGACTTTTGAGCAACATTCTATTCGCATCATTGCTTCGGAGGTTGAGCGCCTTCGATATAAAGATATTCTTTTTGATAGAAGTTCAATGGTTCTCAAATCCTAAGGATTTCTCTTGTGAAATCTTGAGAATCCATCGAAAGAAAACTTTCGGATTTATTCCTTCGTGCTCTTTTTGGTGAACTTCTTGATTCAAATTTTCTTTTGTGTTAATATGCTTCTATGGTTGTTACTTCTTATATTTCCTTCTTAATTATTGCGAGGACGCAATTTCTTTAAGGAGGGGAGTCTGCAACAACCCGCATATTTATCGATTTTATATTTAAATATTTTATTTAAATATTTTATCGTTAGTCGGATTTTAGTCCGAAAAACTACTTTTTGCATACGGTCGAATTAGGACTGGGACCACTCCCATTGAGTTCAAAATGACATTTGCGACCTTTTTGAGTATAAGCTTCGATATGTTTGGAGAAAGTTGATTTTTGCTACTTTTTCCCGCTTATGACTTTGGTTTGGACTGCACCCTTATTAGCTCAGCCCAACCCCCTTCTCTTCATAACTTCTCCTCTTTTCTTAAACACTCAAGCTTTAGCAACAATGGTGGAAGAGAATGGGAAATAGAAATTCCTAAGCCCTAGCTTGCTTTGCAAATCCAACTTCTTGCTCCAAATTCAAGAGAACCCATTGGTAAACTTCCTTTTCATCTTCTCCAACTCATTCCCTCTTTGATTTCAGAAATTTCCTAAACCTAATTTAGGAAATGTTTCTCTTTTATGCTTAGATTGAAGCTTCTTGAGTTGTTATTGAAGGGGAATTGATCTTAGTTTGCTTTCAAGCTTCTTCTTCATTCGTTTGGGTTTAAAGGTGAGATTTTTATCTCACATCTTTGTCTATAATTATCTTCGATTGTTAGGTATGAATTCCTAACGTTTATTCGTGTGTAATTGATTTTGGTTTGGATTGATTTTTTGTATATTCCAATTTTTGGTGTTTTGGTCTAATTTATGAAAATCCTATTATGGATATTTGGACATTGATATTTGAGGCGTATCGAAGAGCCATTTAGGCTGGGTTGTCGTTCGACGTAATTCCTTAGTCATCGCCATTTGCTCGATTGGTCGTTTCCGATATTCGTTTGGCCATTTATGGCCTAGGTTCAGGGAATGCCCTAAACCCCAGATTCAGACGTCTGAAACGTGATATTCAGACGTCTGAATATTGTCTGGGAAGTTTTCTATTCCCAGATTCAGACGTCTGAGTTTGGGATTTCAGACGTCTGAATTGGCTTATTTTCAAACAGAAAGAAAATAGGCTAAAATATGCCTATTTCAGACGTCTGAAACATTTGGTTCAGACGTTTGAATCGTGTTCTGGAAATTTTTATATTTCCAGATTCAGACGTCTGAACCACTTGTTTCAGACGTCTGAAACTGTTGTGATTTTGCCTTCTTGCCTTTTTGTTTGAGAATTCCAATTTAAATCGATTCATGATAATCTTATTTGTTGTTATCATTTATTATGACTTTGATGACTCTTTTTAGGGATTTTTGAATATCCATTTCGATGGGTTCTTTATCCGTTTCTTTGGATTTTATTCACGTCTTCGAATGTGAATTTTGGTGATTGATTGTCCTTACAATCTTCTTTGTGATTTGTCACTTTAAAAATATAAAGGTTTTCTATACTAGTAGTAAATATCAAAACTCTTTCCTCAAATGATTTCAACACTATTTTAATACCAAATTCGTTTATAAAACCGTTTTCCAATCTATTAGTATATATAAACCTTTACTTCACTCGTATGAGAAATCTAATTAAACGACTTAGTAAAACAAGTGGTATGAAACGCTTGCGTTCACTTTGTTGGTTAATTCTTGGACTTGTTCGATTGAAACCCTTGTGACAATTTTCTAGTGGAGATCTACAATTTGTTCGTAAATATTTAAGTTAAGCTAGTGGTTATGGGACATGAAACTAAGCTCATATATTTACTAGCTTATTGTAATTGACACTTCTCGTTGATCATGACGATCGTCTTTGTGATTTAGACTAGCAATGTGCGATGTCTCTTTGTCTATGTGGAGGACTGTTCCTCATTTTATTGAGTTTCGTCTCATTTTATACATGGGTCGTACCTTTCTAGGTGCGTCAATGTTTTATTATGCATGGGGTGTACTTTCTAGGTGCATCGATGTTTATTTGTGCATGGGGCGTATCTTTCTAGGTTGTACTTTCTAGGTGCATCGATGTTTATTTGTGCATGGGGCGTATCTTTCTAGGTGCGTCGATGCTAGAGCATGGGGCGTATCTTTCTAGGTGCGTCGATGTTCGACATTACATGGGGTGTATCTTTCTAGGTGCATCGATGTTTATTTGTGCATGGGGCGTATCTTTCTAGGTGCGTCGATGCTAGAGCATGGGGCGTATCTTTCTAGGTGCGTCGATGTTCGACATTACATGGGGTGTATCTTTCTAGGTGCATCGATGTTTATTTGTGCATGGGGCGTATCTTTCTAGGTGCATCGATGCTAGAGCATGGGGCGTATCTTTCTAGGTGCGTCGATGTTCGACTGTACATGGGGCGTGTCTTTCTAGGTGCGTCGATGTCCAGTTTTTTTGGGGATTGGCCATCCTTTTTATTGTGATTAGGTTCATCGGATGTCCCGTTGTACGACGTCGTTGTTCCTTTTTCTTGTGATTTCTGGATTTCGTGTGTTGATTTTTGGAATTTATGTTTCACCAACTTTTACGATGGGCATTGATATATATGTCAATTATTGTGGCTTGGTGAATGATACTAGGAGTATGACATTCCTTTTTATCTTGAGTAGATTATTGTGATATTGATTAATCTCTTGTAGATTTTCAATTACTTATTTATCACAGCTTGGCATTGTGATTATCATATGTTTATGTCATATCTCTTATTTTATATCACTTCATCTGATATTTATAGCTAGACTGATCCGTTTATTATTTTTTATTAAATAATACTCGGGTCAGACTGAGATTTTACAGGTGCTTCCTCATGGCTTCCTATCTGGAACCATCTTCTGACTTTTGGCTAACTACTCTAGTTTGGTAGTTTTTGTTGTATACATTTGAGATACAGACTCCTTGATGTATACATATTTTTGTCTAGCACTTGCATCTATTCCTTTGTATTATTGTGGATCTTTTTGACCACTACTCTGATGTACACTTTCATGTGTAATATTCATATCTATTTCCGCCTTTGTGATATGAATTATCTGTGACTGATTTATGTTATGTTTATTTCTATATTTGTTTCCGAAGATTATTATAGCCACTGTGTAGTAGCTTTGAGTTTGTATCGGTATGTCGGATTTCCCTCTTGATAAAGAAATGCGTGTATACTATCTGACATATCGATGCTCGCGCAAAGCAATTACACGGATGGTCGCTCCTCAACAGCCTTATTCTCCGTGCTAGTTGACAGCATTCACCGTAATGTTCTTGGCTAGCATGGGTATAGAGGTGGGGCGTCACACACATTATCGCATACTAGAGATCCGTGCGACGTAGTTATTGAGATCACTTGGAGACTGGAAGAGATGCTTGCATTTGTTGAGGGAAATAAGCTGGGGGAGCTCAAGGAGGGCAGAACCAGAAGAGGAAGTTTTTCCATAAGAAGGGAGCTCTGAAGGGTGGAGATGCCAAGAAGGGAAAGACATAAGTTATCTGTTATAAGTGTGATAAGAAGTGACACTGTGCTCATGAGTGCCGGACAGGCAAAGGAAAGAAAGTTGCTGACAAGAAGGGAGTGAGATGCTTCAACAGTTATCAAATTGGACATTATAAGAAATAGTGCAAGGAGCTAGCCAAGGGTGGAAAAGTCAAGATGTTTGCATTGGAACCAGCTTCCTCAAGACCAACAGCATAGGATAAGCGAAAATTTGTGCTGGGAGGTACACTTTTGATTCATGGTGTATCAGTTAGAGTTCTATTTAATACTAGTGCATTGCATTCTTTTATATCTCATTGTTTGGCAGATAAGCATAAACTAGAACCCTCATACCTAGTTACTTCCTTAAGGGTTGCTCTGATAGGAGGATATGCGACACTTAGGATGAAGTGTAACTAGCTAAAGTTTGAATTGTTGGGTCATACTTTTGTTTGTAGTTTTCATGTGTTTGATACCGTAGGGTCCAAAATTATTTTAGGTATGGATTGATTAAGTAAATAAGATGCTAGGACATTTTTCCATGATAGGAAATGTAACGACCCTGAAATTCAGACCCAGTTTTAAATTTTAAAATCGCTTATTTAATGTAGAAATTTGAATTTTCACAAACAACTTCCGTTGCCATCCAAACTTCACATTTGGAATGCGTCTAGATATACATAGGCGTGCGCCAAATTTTGTTGAAAAATATTGAAGTAAATTACGCTCGTCGCATTTGCATTTTAGTTTAAATCTTATGTGAAAATTTCCTATCGTCCGAACTCAAATATTTTCTCGATGTTGCATAAGAAAAATATTATGAACTTGACGGCGCATTTCGTTTCGTCAAATTTCGCTTTTAATTGCTAGCTAAAATGTTCGCTCGTGCAAATGGTTCAATAAGATTTACCACTTTGCAAACTGTGTCGAACCATCAATATCTTTATACCGTTGTGCCCGTCTCGACGCGCTGATCAAATGGTATATTTATTTGTGTCAATCGGAGTTCGGCGTTGCAAACTAAAATTGTTAACGGAGCGCAAACCGGTCCGTTACGCAGCAAACCAGTACCCAAACTTCACAGCATTCAAATTTTTAGAACCATTCAGCTGCCTTGGAAACCCAAATAGCCACCACTTTGAAAAATCATCATTGCACTGACCTCTGCACACTCTAAGCACTGTGTATATATCTCCCTTCATTTACTCCACTGTAAACCAGCTCATCACATTTATTGCTCTGCATCAGTTCACTTCACCCCAAAAGAAACTGGGTACGTAACTTTCTTCTCCTCTGCATATTTTCTCTCCTCTCTCCCTGTTTTCTTTTATATTTGTTGTGCTTTCCAAATGCTACAGAAACCCATTAAAATCTCTACCTTCCTTCCTCCTCTCTCTTTTCATATTTCATTTGTTACTGCGGAAAAAAAAGAGAAATGGATGCATGCTTCAACCTCTCTGCGCATTTATTTATTTATTTACTTTTTTTACCTCAAAACTTTTCTCTTCACCTCATGATGCAGCCCGTTCCACCACCTTCCAACCCATGCAACCACCACTTCCTTTCCCTACCGCCTTCCCCTAACCCGAGCCACCGGCCGAGCTCCTCAACCACCTACCTTAACTAACCCCACCGCAGCCACCCCATACTGCTCCACCGGCCGCAACCCCCCTGTTCCCCACCCACACCATGAACACGGTCAGCCCATACCCACCTTTGCCTGCACTTCGTCACGTCCCATCGCCTGAACCTCCGCCACTTCGCACCAACCTGCACCACCCGCCATCGCCACTGTCGCCACACGCCACGTCCCTCCTCATCCCGCTTCCTCCGCCTCTTCCATGCAGACCCACCCCACACGCCCAGACCACCCCACGCGCTCAGACCCGTCCCCTGCCTTTGCCCAGCCTCTCTCCGCCACGCCCAGACCCCACCGCCTCCACCGCACAGCCAACGGCCACGCGCCTACAGCCGAACCACCCTGGCCGCACTCACCCACACGCCTACAGCCCGAACCACCCTGGCCGCACCCACTCACGCGTTACCGACCCACAGCCCTCCCCGCACCACTGCATCACACCCCTGCCGCACTGCACAATCCCACGACTCAGTGCCGATTACCCTTCTGTTCGTGTATATATGAAGAGATTTAGTATATGGAAAGAAGAAAGTTGTTCATATACTCTACACATTAGTTTATAAAACGGGTTTTGCAAGTATAGTCTTCAAATTCTGTGCATAAATTTATTTTTTTCGCTTAGCTCACTATTGTTTGCTGTGTTTGTCACAGCAACTGCTAATCCGGAATCTCAGGCCTAGGCTCCATCTACCTTATTTGCATTTAGTTGTTTGGTATGGTTTATATATATACAAATGATATATATACATTGTATTAAACTATTGTTGGATAATCTTTTGTTGATTTATAGTTCGTATTCGTGCTTGTGCCATCTATCTAGTCTATCCGTTTTCGTGCTTCTTCATCTTCTCTAACCACGCAAGGTGAATATTTCATTCACGACTCAAATCTATTATGCTATGATAATCAAGTGATAAATTGTTGTTTATACTAATTTGGATGTTAAATTGTTGATGGTTAGAATTGTTGAAATAAAGATTGTAAATCACTATGCAAGTTAAAAATTGAATATTGTTAGTTTACGACAAACAAGCGTGACACTAAATTTGTTATGTGATGTTGAATTTGGTTGTTAATATAAGTAAATTTTAATATGAAATTGAAATTGATATAGGATAGTCGACAAATTTAAAGTGGACTATATGTTGAACTTGACCCCTTTAACTGTTAAATTGACCGTCGTATAGAAATAGCGTTAACTACACTTTGAACCATTGTATGTATGATTGATGTAGTAATGTGAAAATAGACACCAAGTGAAACCATAATGTAATAATCTTTAATCTACATGAAACGATAGTGTAGATTCTAGGAATAATTGTATTAATTTTCATTAACAACAAATGTAAGTTAATACGATTATTTCGGGATTATTTAATAAATTGTTAAATTGTTATGTATGGTTGTTATTGCTTGTTTATTTACTTTGACACCATCCCAGTTATCACACTGCAAGTTCCCTTTGCTATGCTTTGTTTTATATTGAACGATATTGGGTTGAAATGATTAAATACCCCATTTAAACAACTTGGCCTAGGATAGAAAATAAAATAAGAAACCCGATTGGTCAACAAAACCACATTCGAAATTGAAATATATTTTAAATTAAGGAATGAACTTAACAATTTGTTTGGAAATTTAATAACGAACTTAGGGATTTAAGTTGAAATAAATTAACGGATTTAAATTAAAACGGATTAATAACTTACCAAATTGGATAAAATGAATTGAAAATTTAATTGAAATAAGATTTAGGAGCAAGTAAGTTTTAGAATTTAATAAGTTAAAGATTTAAAGATTTGTTAGCTTTAAATTTAAACTCAGGCTTTAATTAAATAGATTTGAACTTGTTATAAGTTATATTGAGATTTAGGAAATTATGACTTACTAATTTAATGAATTTAAATTTGGGATAATTTAAATTTAAATGATTTTAAATTTAACGTATTAACCAAATCAAGACATCATGAATGGAAATGGACTTCTTTGATTAGAAATTTAATTAATTGGTAAATAAAACAAATGAAGTTTTGGAAAGGGAAATTTAGAATCAAGTTGATGTAATGTTTTAAACCAAGTTTACCATTTATTTTGAATTCTTTGATTTTGAACTAAATTTAATAAGCGACATTTAGACCTTAAATCAAACTTGATTACTAAACTTTGAATTGTCCACTCAAATGTTTGAACGAAAAATTCATTTGGAAATATGTTCTAAAATATCTAAAATAAATTGAATCGTAAAATGTCAAATTTTGAAAGTCAAATTTGCACCTTGACTTTTGGACTTTGATTTGTTTAAACGTTAATTTAACCGACCATCGGGTAATAAATACGTAGTTATTAAAGAGACCGGGATCGGATATGGACATACTCTCTGTCGATACTGAAACCACTTTAATAACTATTATACGCGAAGTGTTGATCCAGAATGAAGTGGACGGTTTGGTGAACGCGTTGACTAAAGAAAGAAAACGATATTGGATGACCCCTGACATGACTAAAACAGAAGCCGCGCCGGGCCATTGAGGTTCGCTACCTCTAGCGGACACACTTCTTCGATACCATATCTATTACTTTTGTGATTCGATTTGGGTGCACCCCTTGATTTGGGAGTGTTGTTTCGCGGTGTTGAGATAGTAGCTACTATGCTCAACATCAGTCCGGATCACGCAACTACTAGTATCCTAGTTGGTATTGCCTCATGTACCTTGTCATACTGATTATCCTATTCGCGACCACTACGTTTTGATTTGTACCTTGAGTATATGGATTGCCCTCTGGTGACTTCCGGTTTTGGGGAAACTACGGTCTTGTATATGCTTTTGGGAATATAAAATGTGATAAGGGAAATTATGGTAACGCCTTAACACTATTTGAATATTCTATTTTACTGATTAGACATTACCTACATACCGTATTCTATTGTACGTATAGATAGTTTATCGGATCCTTAGAGATATTATTTTATTCATCTTTGAGTTATGGACTTTATTTCCTGCATTTGATTATCCTGCATAAGATTTTGAGTCCTGACTCGAGTGTTTCTTTTGTATATGCTCGGGTCAGTCTGAAGCTATCCAGTTTGCTGATCAAGGTTGGTTGAAGATGCTGAAGTCTTAGCATTTATCTTTATCTGTCTATTTTGATGTCCGTGTCTGTTGGACATTTATGTATTTACTTGCAGTCACCTTTTATTTAGACATTGTTGTACTTTATGTAGTAGCTTCATGAACTGCTATTATGACGATGTATTTCCGCTGCATTATTCTATGACTGCTCTGTGACTGTGATGTTGTATTGATTCTCATTTACATCTATGTATTTATAATAACATAATGATTCGTGTTTTGTATTATTTAAGTTGGCATGTGAGGATTATTGTCAATTTAAATGGTCCAAATATACAGGTTGTTACAGTTGGTATCGGAGCTTTGGTTTCCCTAAAAACCTTAGTTTGGGATTATATAAAATCATTAGAGATAGGATAGCAATACCCTAGAATGAGGAGAATCGATTCAATATCCCGATCCTTTAAAATTCAAACTTCTTTGATTCGTTCATTACATTTTTCTTCAAGCTGTATGATTTTCTATCCTCGGTTCTAAATCTCTTTCGATATTTCAGGATGAGCACCGGAAGAAACAATAGGGGAGGAAGAGGCTATGGTCCTGCCTAGGCTGCACCTGCCATCCCAGCTCCAGTCAAATTCACCACTCTTAGCAAGGAGTATACACAGCTAGGTGCTACTAAGTTTTCTGGATCCGAGGGCGTTATCGAAGCCCAACAATGGCTCAAAGGCTTGGAGAAGATATTTTCTGGATTGGAGATCACTGATGCTCAGAAACATCAGCTTGCTGCGTGGCAACTTCAGGATGCCGCGCAAGATTGGTGGGAATCGGTTACTTCCCGTATCGAGGAGAACACCATCACTTGGGCCCAGTTTAGTATAAATTTGGTTGGATTTCGTAGTCTAAATTCTTCTCTCAATCTTTGAAATGTTATTTATCTAGTCTATCTTTTGATTAGGGACACTTTCTTGGCACAATGGATGCCCGCTGCTGGTAAAACCCAACTTTATAGAGCTTTTATGGATCTTAAGCAAGGCAGTATGACTTTTTCTGAGTACGAGAGAAAATTCAACGAACTCTCCAAGTTTGGCCCGGGATTGATCGATACACCACTTCTAAAGAACGAGAAGTTCATTATGGGAGCTAGACTAGAGTATTATGACTTGCTTACTGGCCACACTCACTGCACCTTCACAGAGCTTGTCGACTATGCTCTTCGATATGAGGCAAAGCCAAGGGGACCCACTGCCAAGGCCCCTCCTACTCAGCCCTCTTCCAGCCAGCTCGGAAAGAGGAAGATGAACTTTGATCAACAAAAGAAAGCTTGGCAAAAGACTACAGGATTAGGATATGCCCAGAAAAGCCCCATCGACTTTGCTAAGATCACTTGCTTCAAATGCGATAAGAAGGGCCATTATGCTAATAGTTGTCCATCCACTGGAGCTGCTATTCCACCACCTCCTCAGATGAGGAATGATTTATGCCATGTCTGCCTCCATCCAGGTCACTTCAAGAGAGACTGCCCATTGAGGAAGAAAGGCACACCATCAGGAGTATATGCTGTCACCACTCCTGCACCACTTCCACCACCTGCTCAGGATGACCGAGGTACCTTACGAAGTACTTTTTCATTACGTGATTTACCTGTTAGGGTATTATTCGATACTGGTGCATCTCATAGCTTCATATCTATTGATCTTTGTAATAAGCTCAAATTAGAACCTACTCTTGCTACTACTTCCTTATGTGTCTCCAACCGTATTGGAGGACTTGCCAACCTCAGTCGAATTTGTAAAGAGGTTGTGCTTTTGTATGGAAGATATCGATTCACTTGGGATTTTTATGTGCTTGGCTTCGTAGCATTTGACATTTTGTTGGGTGCTGATTGGTTAAGAAAATTCGATGCTGTTATTTCTTGCAAAGCTCGATCTGTTTCTCTAGTCAATGACAAGGGTCTACCGCTTGTCATCGAATGCAAATCACCTCAGAAATATGCCGGAAGCTTCATATTCTCTCTTGATGCTCACCAAGATGATCTTAGTACTACTCCTATTGTTCAGAAGTTTCCTGATGTATTTGGAGAGGTCAACTCTCTACCGCCAAAGCGGGAGATCGATTTCCGCATTGACCTTATTCCTGGAGCTACTCCCGTAGTTCTCCCTCACAGAAGAATGGCTCCTAAAGAAAAAGCTGAGCTTAAAACCCAAATTGATGATCTATTTTCTAAGGGCTTGATCAGGAGAAGTTGTTCTGAATGGGGAGCCGCAGTCGTCTTTGTCACCAAATCAGATGGATCTCTGCGCATGTGTGTTGATTACCGGGAATTAAACAAGCACACTCTCAAGAACCGCTATCCGATGCCTCGCATCAATGATTTATTCGATCAGCTTCATGGAGCTAAAGTTTTCTCACAACTTGATCTAGCCACTGGGTTCCACCAACTCAGAGTAGCAGAAGATAGTATTCATAAGACAGCTTTCAATACCGAGAACGGATTCTATGAATGGTTGGTTATGCCATTCGGTTTGACCAACGCACCTGCCTATTTTGTTGACTTAATGAATCGAGTCTTCCGTGATGTCCTTAATAAGTTTGTCCTTGTTTTCATCGATGATATTCTCGTCTTCTCCAAAGATGAGAAAGAGCATGAGACACACCTTGCTTATGTTCTGGAAACTCTCCGAAATCATCAGCTTAAAGCCAAGTTCTCTAAATGCCACTTCTGGCGAGACGAAGTACGATTCCTTGGCCATATTGTTTCTGAAACGGGATTTCGGTCGATCCAGCTAAGATCGCCGCAATCAATGTAAGTTCTATCCTATTCGTTATTTCTATTCGATCCATTTTATTCCTTTCTAATTTGAAAATTTATCTACAGGATTGGGAGACTCCCAAAACTCCTACTGATATCCGTAGTTTCTTGGGCCTAGCCGGTTATTATCGCAGATTTATTGAGCGCTTTGCCCGGATTTCTGCCCCACTTACTGCTTTAACTCGAAAGGATGTCAAGTTTATTTAGAGTGAGAAGTGTGAATCAGCTTTCAATGAGTTGAAGCGTAAGTTAACTTCAGCCCCAGTTCTTGCGGTAATTGACGGGAGTGAAGGATTAACTGTCTATACCGATGCTTGTCGAGAAGGTTTAGGCGCTGTCTTGATGCAAAATGGTAAGGTTGTTGCGTATGCTGGTCGTCAGTTGAAGACCCATGAAGTAAACTATGCAACACATGATTTAGAGCTTCTTGCAGTTGTATTTGCTTTGAAACTATGGAGGCATCATCTTTTGGGAACAAAATTTGAATTATTCACAGATCATAAGTCCTTGCGTTATATTTTCTCTCAGAAGGATTTGAATCAGAGACAAGTCCGATGGCTCGAATTCTTAGCTGCATATGATCTTAACATAAATTATACTCCTGGGAAAGCAAATGTTGTAGCAGATGCTTTGAGCCGAAGCAAAGCATTGTCATATTGTAATCTTGTAGAGGGCATGCTATTTCAACTTGTTATCTCCCCATCTCTTATGGACCGCATAAAAGCTAAGCAATATGAGGACACTTTGCTCTATCGCATGAAGGAGTTAGTTCTTGGTAGAGTTGGAAATGCTGACAGTAAAGTGGGAGCACAGATTGATAGTAACAGAGTTCTGAAGATTGACAATCGTATTTGTGTTCCTAATGTTGATGGATTGAGACAGGAAGTGCTTAGAGAGAACCATCAGTCATCACTTTCATTCCATCCTGGTGTAACCAAGATGTATCGAAATATGAAGCGTTTATATTGGTGGAGTGGGATGAAGAGAGATATTTCCATATATGTTAGTAGATGCACCACTTGCCAGCAAGTCAAGGCCGATCACCGGAAGACGGCAGGATTACTTCAACCCCTAGAGATTCCGTGTTGGAAATGGGATCAGATTTCTATGGACTTCGTTGACGGATTACCGAGAACCAGAAAAGGTAACGAGAGTATATGGGTGATTGTTGATAGGTTGACAAAATCTTCTCACTTTATTCCTGTTAAGACCACTCGTACTGCTTCGAGTTTGGCCGAGATTTATATGAGAGAGATTGTCAGACTTCATGGAGTTCCATCTAGTATTGTATGCGATAGAGATCCCTTGTTCACTAGTAAATTTTGGAAGGCATTTCAGGACGTCTTAGGCACTAAACTGAATCTGAGCACGGCTTATCATCCTCAAACAGATGGCCAAACCGAAAGGGTAAATCAGATTTTAGAAGATCTGCTCCGAGCTTGCATTATTGATTTTGGTGGATCTTGGGAAGACCACCTTCATTTGGTTGAATTCACTTATAATAACAGCTATCAGGTAATCCAAAATTTTCAATTTGAATAAGTAAAATTTGAATTGAAATATAACTATCTTTATAATCAGGCGAGTATTGATATGGCACCGTTCGAAGCTTTATATGGACGGCCATGCAAATCGCCAGCTTGTTGGATTGAGCCTGGTGACCGATTAGTTCTTGGCTTGGATATGATTATGGAAGCATCCGAGAAGGTTAGTGAGATTAGAAGGAAGATGAAAACCGCACAGGATAGGCAAAAGAGCTATGCAGATAGGCGTAGAAGAGAGTTAAAATTCCAGGTTGGAGGTGAGGTCTTTCTTAAAGTATCACCTTTGAAAAATGTTATTCGATTTGGTCGTAGAGGGAAGCTCGCTCCTAGATTTGTTGGACCATTCACTATCACTGAGAGGATTGGTACACTAGCCTACAGAGTTGCGCTGCCGGAGAAATTTGAGGGCGTGCACAACGTATTTCATGTTTCACATCTTCGGAAGGTTGTACATGATCCATCCATGACCATTCCTATTGCTCAGTTAGATGAGGTTGATATTGAGCCGGATTTGACTATAGAGAGGAGACCACTTCGTATTGTTGATAGAGATACGAAGCAGCTTAGAAGGAAGACTGTTAGCCTAGTCAAAGTCCAATGGAGTCCCGATGATCGTGATTGTACTTGGGAAACCGAGGAGAGTATCCGAGATTCTAATCCAGAATTGTTTGTTGAAGGTAAATTCCATTCTATATTCTTTACTTTATTCGATAATCTATTCTATATACATCGTATCGCTTTTATTGTTCTTCCACTCTTTCCCTTGTTCCTTTTCGGGGACGAAAAGTTTTGAGTGGGGGAGAATGTAACGACCCTGAAATTCAGACCCAGTTTCAAATTTTAAAATCGCTTATTTAATGTAGAAATTCGAATTTTCACAAACAACTTCCGTTGCCATACAAACTTCACATTTGGAATGCGTCTAGATAGACATAGGCGTGCGCCAAATTTCGTTGAAAAATATTGAAGTAAATTACGCTCGTCGCATTTGCATTTTAGTTTAAATCTTATGTGAAAATTTCCTATCGTCCGAACTCAAATATTTTCTCGATGTTGCATAAGAAAAATCTTTTGAACTTGACGGCGCATTTCGTTTCGTCAAATTTCGCTTTTAATTGCTAGCTAAAATGTTCGCTCGTGCAAATGGTTCAATAAGATTTACCACTTTGCAAACGGTGTCGAACCATCAATATCTTTATACCGTTGTGTCCGTCTCGACGCGCTGATCAAAACGGTATATTTATTTGTGTCAATCGGAGTTCGGCGTTGCAAACTAAAATTGTTAACGGAGCGCAAACCGGTCCGTTACGCAGCAAACCAGTACCCAAACTTCACAGCATTCAAATTTTTAGAACCATTCAGCTGCCTTGGGAACCCAAATAGCCACCACTTTGAAAAATCATCATTGCACTGACCTCTGCACACTCTAAGCACTATGTATATATCTCCCTTCATTTACTCCACTGTAAACCAGCTCATCACATTTATTGCTCTGCATCAGTTCACTTCACCCCAAAAGAAACTGGGTACGTAACTTTCTTCTCCTCTGCATATTTTCTCTCCTCTCTCTCTGTTTTCTTTTATATTTGTTGTGCTTTCCAAATGCTACAGAAACCCATTAAAATCTCTTCCTTCCTTCCTCCTCTCTCTTTTCATATTTCATTTGTTACTGCGAAAAAAAAAGAAATGGATGCATGCTTCAACCTCTCTGTATTTTACCTCAAAACTTTTCTCTTCACCCCATGCTGCAGCCCGTTCCACCACCTTCCAACCCATGCAACCACCACTTCCTTTCCCTACCACCTTCCCTTGACCCGAGCCACCGGCCGAGCTCCTCAACCACCTACCTTAATTAACCCCACCGCAGCCACCCCATACTGCTCCACCGGCCGCAACCCCCCTGCTCCCTACCCACGCCATGAACACGGTCAGCCCATACCCACCTCTGCCTGCACTTCGTCACGTCCCATCACCTCAACTTCCGCCACTTCGCACCAACCTGCACCACCCGCCTTCGCCACTGTCGCCACACGCCACGTCCCTCCTCATCCCGCTTCCTCCGCCTCTTCCATGCAGACCCACCCCACACGCCCAGACCACCCCACGTGCTCAGACCCGTCCCCTCCCTTTGCCCAGCCTCTCTCCGCCACGCCCAGACCCCACCGCCTCCACCGCACAGCCAACAGCCACGCGCCTACAGCCGAACCACCCTGGCCGCACTCACCCACACGCCTACAGCCTGAACCACCCTGGCCGCACCCACTCACGCGTTACCGACCCACAGCCCTCCCCACACCACTGCATCACACCCCTGCCGCACTGCACAATCCCACGACTCAGTGCCGATTACCCTTCTGTTCGTGTATATATGAAGAGATATAGTATATGGAAAGAAGAAAGTTGTTCATATACTATATACATTAGTTTATAAAACGGGTTTTGCAAGTATAGTCTTCAAATTCTGTGCATAAATTTATTTTTTTCGCTTAGCTCACTATTGTTTGCTGTGTTTGTCACAGCAACTGCTAATCCGGAATCTCAGGCCTAGGCTCCATCTACCTTATTTGCATTTAGTTGTTTGGTATGGTTTATATATATACAAATGATATATATACATTGTATTAAACTATTGTTGGATAATCTTTTGTTGATTTATAGTTCGTATTCGTGCTTGTACCGTCCATCTAGTCTTTCCTTTTTCGTGCTTCGTCATCTTCTCTAACCACGCAAGGTGAATATTTCATTCACGACTCAAATCTATTATGCTATGATAATCAAGTGATAAATTGTTGTTTATACTAATTTGGATGTTAAATTGTTGATGGTTAGAATTGTTGAAATAAAGATTGTAAATCACTATGCAAGTTAAAAATTGAATATTGTTAGTTTACGACAAACAAGTGTGACACTAAATTTGTTATGTGATGTTGAATTTGGTTGTTAATATAAGTAAATTTTAATATGAAATTGAAATTGATATAGGATAGTCGACAAATTTAAAGTGAACTATATGTTGAACTTGACCCCTTTAACTGTTAAATTGACCGTCGTATAGAAATAGCGTTAACTACACTTTGAACCATTGTATGTATGATTGATGTAGTAATGTGAAAATAGACACCAAGTGAAACCATAATGTAATAATCTTTAATCTACATGAAACGATAGTGTAGATTCTAGGAATAATTGTATTAATTTTCATTAACAACAAATGTAAGTTAATACGATTATTTCGGGATTATTTAATAAATTGTTAAATTGTTATGTATGGTTGTTATTGCTTGTTTATTTACTTTGACACCATCCCAGTTATCACACTGCAAGTTCCCTTTGCTATGCTTTGTTTTATATTGAACGATATTGGGTTGAAATGATAAATACCCCATTTAAACAACTTGGCCTAGGATAGAAAATAAAATAAGAAACCCGATTGGTCAACAAAACCACATTCGAAATTGAAATATATTTTAAATTAAGGAATGAACTTAACAATTTGTTTGGAAATTTAATAATGAACTTAGGGATTTAAGTTGAAATAAATTAACGGATTTAAATTGAAACGGATTAATAACTTACCAAATTGAATAAAATGAATTGAAAATTTAATTGAAATAAGATTTAGGAGCAAGTAAGTTTTAGAATTTAATAAGTTAAAGATTTAAAGATTTGTTAGCTTTAAATTTAAACTCAGGCTTTAATTAAATAGATTTGAACTTGTTATAAGTTATATTGAGATTTAGGAAATTATGACTTACTAATTTAATGAATTTAAATTTGGGATAATTTAAATTTAAATGATTTTAAATTTAACGTATTAACCAAATCAAGACATCATGAATTGAAATGGACTTCTTTGATTAGAAATTTAATTAATTAGTAAATAAAACAAATGAAGTTTTGGAAAGGGAAATTTAGAATAAAGTTGATGTAATGTTTTAAACCAAGTTTACCATTTATTTTGAATTCTTTGATTTTGAACTAAATTTAATAAGCGACATTTAGACCTTAAATCAAACTTGATTACTAAACTTTGAATTGTCCACTCAAATGTTTGAACGAAAAATTCATTTGGAAATATGTTCTAAAATATCTAAAATAAATTGAATCGTAAAATGTCAAATTTTGGAAGTCAAATTTGCACCTTGAATTTTGGACTTTGATTTGTTTAAACGTTAATTTAACCGACCATCGGGTAATAAATACGTAGTTATTAAAGAGACCGGGATCGGATATGGACATACTCTCTGTCGATACCGAAACCACTTTAATAACTATTATACGCGAAGTGTTGATCCAGAATGAAGTGGACGGTTTGGTGAACGCGTTGATTAAAGAAAGAGAACGATATTGGATGACCCCTGACATGACTAAAACAGGAGCCGCGCCGGGCCATTGAGGTTCGCTACCTCTAGCGGACACACTTCTTCGATACCATATCCATTACTTTTGTGATTCGATTTGGGTGCACCCCTTGATTTGGGAGTGTTGTTTCGCGGTGTTGAGATAGTAGCTACTATGCTCAACATCAGTCCGGATCACGCAACTACTAGTATCCTAGTTGGTATTGTCTCATGTACCTTGTCATACTGATTATCCTATTCGTGACCACTATGTTTTGATTTGTACCTTGAGTATATGGATTGCCCTCTGGTGACTTCCGGTTTTGGGGAAACTACGGTCTTGTATATTCTTTTGGGAATATAAAATGTGATAAGGGAATTATGGTAATGCCTTAACACTATTTTAATATTCTAGTTTACTGATTAGACATTACCTACATACCGTATTCTATTGTATATATGGATAGTTTATCGGATCCTTAGAGATGTTATTTTATTCATCTTTGAGTTATGGACTTTATTTCCTGCATTTGATTATCCTGCATAAGATTTTGAGTCCTGACTCGAGTGTTTCTTTTGTATATGCTCGGGTCAGTCTGAAGCTATCCAGTTTGCTGATCAAGGTTGGTTGAAGATGCTGAAGACTTAGAATTTATCTTTATCTGTCTATTTTGATGTCCGTGTCTGTTGGACATTTATGTATTTCCTTCCAGTCACCTTTTGTTTAGACATTGTTGTACTTTATGTAGTAGCTTCATGAACTGCTATTTTGACGATGTATTTCCGCTACATTATTCTGTGATTGCTTTGTGACTGTGATGTTGTATTGATTCTCATTTACATCTATGTATTTATAATCCCATAATGATTCGTGCTTTGTATTATTTAAGTTGACATGTGAGGATTATTGTCAATTTAAATGGTCCAAATATACGGGTTGATACAGAAAAATATCACTCAGACACCTTGACCGTAGTGTTTGGATTATATACTCCGTAGAAAACCCTAGTTTTGAGGTCATTGCTTTGTTGGGTGTTGTGGAGGCTGAAGTCAAGTTGAATCGAGTTTTCGTTGTTAGAGAATTCGCAGATGTCTTTGAATCCATAGAAGAACTATCGTCCGAACGAGCTATTGAGTTTTGGATAGACTTAGTACAAGAAGCAGAATCGGTGAGTAAACCATTAAGCAGATTGACACCTATCGAGATGAGGGAGCTAGAGGTGCAGTTGGTGGATTTAGAGGGTAAGAACTTTATTAGACCAAGTAGTTCACCTTGGGTAGCAATTGCAGCGCTTGCAAAGAAAACCGAACAGATCGTCAAGGTTATATAGCGACTATCGTAAGTCGAATACGAAGACAATAAAGAATCGATATCTTTTATCTAGAATTGACGATTTGTTCGACCATTTGAGTGGATCCAAAATATTTTTCCATTTAGATTGAGCGACAGAGCTCCATCAGCATAGAGTGATAGAGGATAGTATTCCTTTGACGGCGTTTAAAACTAGATGTGGATCGTACAAATGGTTAGTAATGCCGTTCGGACTAACTAATGCACTGGCATTCTTTGTAGTTTGATGAACCTAGTTTTTCGAGATCACTTGGATAGGTTCGTATTGGTATTCATAGATGATATTTTGATACACTCTAAGGATGAAGGAGAACATGAAGTTCATCTTAGAGTGGTGCTTGAGGTGTTGAGGCAGCATCAACTGAAAGCGAAATTTTCGAAGTGTCATTTCTAGAAGAAGGAAGTGAAATTTCTTGGCCATGTAGTCTCGGAGAAGGGGTTGTCTGTAGATCTGGATAAGATTAAGGTGGTGAGTAATTAGAAGAGATCCAAGACAGTAACTGAGATAAAGAGTTTTCTTGGATTAGCTGGGTATCATTGGAGATTCATTAAGGACTTTCCGTGGATAGTGGCACCGATAACTAAGCTAACGAGGAAGGATGTGAAGTTAGTTTGGATCGATAAGTCTGAGGAAGCATTCCAGAGATTGAAATACTTATTGACTAACACACATGTGTTAGTTTTTTCAAAAGGGAATCAAGATTTTGTAGTTTATACGGATGCATATGGAACATGATTAGGAGTTGTGTTAATGCAAAGAGGTAAAGTGAGTGCCTATGCTTCTCGACAGCTTAGACCGCATGAGGTTAGATATCCAACTCACGATTTGGAATCAGCTACGGTAATTTTTGCGTTAAAGGTGTGGAGACACTGCCTTTTAGGAGAAAGATTCAAGTTGTATACAGACCATAAGTCATTAAAGTATCTATTCTCTCAAAAGGAGTTGAATATGAGACAATAGAGGTGGTTAGAGTTTTTAGCCACTTACGACTTTGGTATTTGGTACACACCAGGAAAAGGCAACATGGTTGCAGATGCACTTAGCAGAAAAAAATCAGAATGCAGTATTGGTAATGATGGCTGAGTGGAAAGATTTAGAAGCACTGACTACATGCAGAATTTAGTGAAGATATGAGGGCAGATCTAATAGTGAAACTTTACGATTGTCATATTTAGAAGTTCGATCGATAATGATCGAAAAGATTGCTTCTAAGTAGAAGGAGGATCCATTATTAGCAGAATGGATCAGAAAGTTAAGGGATGGAATAAAGAGCGATGACTTAAAAGATTTTAGCCTTGACCAGAATGGGTGGTTAAGGAAGAAAGGAAGGTTGTGTGTTCCGAATGTGGAAAACATTTGGAGCAAACTTCTTGAAGAATGCCATCGTTCAAAGTTTACCATTCATTAGAAAGGAATTAAGATGTATCAGGATATGAAAAGAAGTTTCTTCTGGGATGGGATGAAGAGAGATGTAGGCTTATGGGTGAAGCAGTGTTTGAACTGTCAACAGATGAAAGCTAAGCATCAAAAACCAAGTGAGTTACTTCAGCCTCTAGATGTTCCAGTATGGAAATGGGATTCTATCTCGATGGATTTTATAGACGGGTTGTCAAGGTCAAATAGAGGAAATGAAAGCATATGGGTTGTAGTGTAAAAACTGACCAAGAGCGCCCATTTCATTTCGGTTAAGTCAACCAAGACGGTACCTGTTTTAGCTAAGCTATTTATAAAGAATATAGTTATATTGCATGGAATTCCTAGTAGTATAGTAAGTGATAGAGATACCTTATTCACTAGAGAGTTCTGAAAGAGTCTACAGAAGACTTTGGGTACCAAGCTCAAGATGAGTATAGCTTGCCATCCGCAAACAGATGGGCACACGGAAAGAGTTAATAAAGTCTTAGAAGATTTGTTAAGAGCTTATGTGCTAGACTTTGGGGGATCATGGGAAGACCATCTACACTTAGTCGAGTTTTCGTATAACAATAGTTATCAGGCTAGTGTAGGGATTGCACCGTTTGAAGCTTTGAATGGAAGACCATGCAAATCTCATGTCGGTGGATTGGAGACAGGGGATATGTTAGTTCTTGGTCCGAATTTAGTTAGAGAAGCGGTAGAAAAGATTGGTTTCATTCGAGCCAGAATAACGGAAGCTTGGTCCAGGCAGAAAATCTATGCTGATAGAAGATGGAAAGACTTAGAATTCTCAGTTGAAGATCAGGTTTTGAACAAGATACCACCGATGAAAGGTGTAATTCAATTTGGAAAATAAGGAAAATTAGCGCCAAGATTCATTGGACCATTTCCTATTATCGAAAGAATTGGGAAACTCGCGTATAGAGAGGAGTTACCAAGTGGTTTGGCAGGAGTCCCAATGTTTTTCATATTTCTCATCTAAGAAAGTGTATTCGAGATCGAAAGACTATTGTAGCACCGACCGCATTAGACCAAGTAGTGGAACCAAATTTGACTATAGTTAGAAAACCAGCTCGTGTAGCCATGAGAGATGAGAAGAGACTAAGGAGAAAGATAGTCGGATTAGTCAAAGTCTGGTGGAGTAACGACGAGAGAGACTGTACTTGGGAAATTATAACGACCCAGGATTTAATCACTTTAATTACGGACATTTAAATATATTTTTAATAATTAATTAATGAATTTTGTTACTCAAATCAAAACTCTTTTAAATAATAACTAATGATGTTGAAATAGTATTTAAATTTTTTTTACAAAAACAATTAGTTTAAAGAAAAATAGAAAATGTGACCAGAAATCATTTTTCGAATTTTTGACTTTTCGGTGTCGAAAAGTTATGGGAAAATGTTGTCCACAATTGAGTTAATATATACTCACATTTATAAATAAGTTAGGATTTGTAATACATAGTTATATATTTACTTAATAATATAATAAGTATGTGACTTATTATGTAAGTTTTTTTTAAAAACAAAATTTAAATATAAAAGTGACATGATATGTCATTTCCTTGCAAACATAAAGTACATAAAGTACTAAAACATGTTGGAGCATGTTTTTAAGGAAGAACAAAGAGGATGATGTGGCAAAAATCTAGCGGAGGGTATGTACTCTTAGGCTATTTTAGTAATTTAACTTTTACACTAGTATATAAACCCTTTTCCTACATTTTCCTCATTTTCTAAATTTATATCTACTTTCTAAATTCTCTTCCAAACTTTCATATACACTTGAATGGCTTCCTAAATATTTCTAAAAGTCTAGTAAGTTTAGTTCATCACTTTTAAACTTCTAAATTCTTGTTTAAAGCTTATTTTCCTCATTTCAACACCTCTCCTCCACAAAACAATTACATACCCACTCTTAACCACCTTGGGCAGAACCCATATACCCTAAGCCAAACTCTTTTGTCCACTTGAACCTTCCAAAAATCTCATTTTTCCAAATTAAAGCGAAGACATCGCTCGTAGACAAGTTTTAGAGGAAGTTGCCTTGATTTAATCAACTTTTGGTGAGTAAAGTTCTCAACGTTTTACTAAGATTTTAAAAAATATATCGTTGTTTAATTTGTTGTATATATGATGTGTGTTTGGATGAAAATATTTGTTGGTTTGTATGAGTGTATAAGTGCTTGAATTATAGTGATGTTTGGTTATGAATTTTATGTGCTTATGTGACATGATTTAAAATTAGACTTAAAATGAAGTTTAATGTTTACGTTAGTTAGAAAGCTGAGATCTTGCCTCACGTTAGTGGTTTGGATGTGAATGTGAATGCTACATGAATACATGATGTATACTAAGAAAGTTAGCACCTTTGCTCGTTTAAGGGACATGTAATCTTTTGTGTAAGAACTTTGAACTTGGGTTTTAAATTTAAAAAAATATTTTAGTTAAACTTGTTGGATTTCAAAAAAATGCCTTTATGATTTACAAAGCTGTAAAGTCTCCAAGAGTTAAAGTTTAAAAGATTTAGAAAAACCTAACTTTAAGTTTTGAAATTATGGGTCGTATAGCAATAGTCGCTATGGAAGCAGTTCGTAAAATGAACTAGTTTTTCAAATCTATAAGTGTTTTACTTAATAAAAGTCTTTTCTAACTTATTTTAAGTAATTATAAAGGTATTTATTATTTAATTAATTAACTATTTAATAAATGATTAATTAATTAAGGTAATTAGTTCTTAATCATTAATTAACAAATGTAATTAGTACCTAAGTGTTAACTAAGTAAGTTAATTATAACTAGTTAAATAATTAAAATTTAATTATTATTTAATTATTAATTAGGGATTAGTTATTATTTAATTATTTATTTAAGATTAATTAATAATTAATTATCTATTTAAAAGAGAGTTAATTATTAATTAATTACTGATTAAGTTAAATTTAGTTAAGATTTTAAATAAGACTTAATTAAGATTTAATTATTATTTAATAAAGGTTTAATCTATTATTTAATTAATAGATAAGGGTTTTAAAACGCTTTGTTTCTAAAATATCGGTTTTGTTTAAAACTATTTTTCTTGTTTGAAAATGTTTTAAATCAAGGGATTTCTTTGTCGATTACCCTTACGTAGCCTCAAACAAATATGAAATCAAAGTTACCGTGTCATGTTTAAATTAAGTATATGGTTATCCATATGTAAACTCTGTATAATCACCATAATTAGAGGATTGTCCGCTATGTATAACTTGATATGTTTTAATTCAGGAAGTATGTTGTGTATATTAGAGTTCCCTAGTGAGGACTTAAATACTGGTTACATACTTCCAAAAGAATCAAAATTGAGTTAGCCAGAAATTATCTCTTAGTTTGGAGACCCTAATTTTAGATAAGCATAATTTATCCAAACTACTTCAAACGATAACGCTCGCGGTGGATTGTTAGGAAGTATGCTATGGAGATGTACTATTCTTCATGAGGGTGATCCCAAAATGGAAAATAGTAAATGTTGAATGTTTGTTCGATCCCGGAACAACTTGTATGGATGAATGCTAGCATTGCATTAGTTGCTTGGAGAGCAATGTTAGCATTTCAAGGTGGTGTGCTCAAAGAAAAGGAAATCATAACCTCAAGCTTCATCAACCGGGAATGACTAAAATCAGAGGATATGATTTAAGGCTATGTGATTTGCTATCATTAGGGTATGGTCATCATCCAATCTAGATCGATATTATAGATTATATATGCTCTAGGCCCATTTAGGTTGTTGATCACAACCAAGGTGATGACGTACTCAGCGCTATCCAGCACAAGGTAGGGCAGTCTTGACTCGTAGGGAGTCCATGTAGGGCTCTCGGTGTATTTTATCTAGATATGCACTATGGTAGGTGGTAGCCCGGTGCCTTGTCATTGTTGGAATCCATTTTCCAATGCCTGCCTTTACGGACTTAGTTTTGCCCAACTATTGAAACGTGAGATGCAAGCATTTCAGCTATATTAAATATTTATTTTAAACTTGGACATTATGATAATATCAAATGATTTTATATGTAATTATTTTGGTTATTGTAAGGCAAAAACCCGACCATGTTTGTATGTGGCATGGTCTTATGAGATAATTTTATTTTGAAGTTTGTTTTAATTTAAAAACTTATGCTTTACTCACACCAGACCTATATCTGACCTGGAGTTTTATTTTCTTCCCTAAAACTCTTGGATACTCAAATTTCTATAAGTAGCCAAGTGATCCAGGTTTCTCACGGAAGCATTTTGGAGGAGCTTGGAGCAAGTGACTTCAACGTTAGTTAGCTAGTATTTTATTCCACTGTGTATATATGTACGTATTTTGTATTAGTGATGTAAAAATAGGTAGTTATTACTATCCAAGCTTGGAATCTTGTACTAATATGACTCTGGTGTACTAGTACGATGGTATCTATGTAAAATCTTATGTTGATTAACATATGTTGTTTCATTCCGTTGTGAGATTTGATGACTATGAAGTTTCTTATTACCTCACTTTTCTTTACCCCAACGGTTCATCTTTCAACGTATAAAAGGCGGTTCATTACACATGGTATCAGAGCTTAGGTTGAGCGAACACCTAGGCTTTAGGTTGGTGTCAACTTCGAGAGCGCGTATTTGTAAATTTTATTCGTATATGTGTATATATATATATATTCATGTTAATTAGATCAACTTTGATAGGTTTGATTAGTACCCTTCCTTAAAGATTTATCTCGTCTAAGTATCCTAAAGATATCTTACTTTATTTAGTAGTGACAATGAGTCTGAGAAGGGGACGACGAAGAGGAAACAGTGGCACAACAACCATAAATAGAAGAACCTCGAAGGTTAGAAGGGGTGGAATAGCTGTTGAGGCCGTAGTACAGCCTTGAGTAAACTTTGCAATTCTATGCAATGGATTCACAAATCTCAGAGGAAAACCTTTCAAGGGTACCGAATCAATCATTGAAGTACAGGCATGGCGACGGTCATGTGAGAATATTTTCAAAGGTTTGGACATTTCTGATGATTAGAAAAGGTTCTTGGCATCGTGGCAATTGCAAGAGGGTGCAGCTGCATGGTGGGATACTGTCATCGCAAATGTTCCAGAAGATGGGTTCTCATGGGATAGATTCAAAGAAGTATTTGAAGACCAATTCATGCCAGCTGCCAGAAAAACTCGATAATATAAAAGTTTGATTGATCTCGAGCAAGAGGACCTGTCGGTGGTTGAATATGAGATAAAATTTATTGAGTTATCTCATTTTGGTCCTGGACTTATTGATACCTAGTTAAAGAAAAATGATATGTTCATATTAGGTATGAGGGAAGAGTTCCATGAAAAGTTAACCACTCATATAAAGGAATCATTTGTGGATCTAGTAGACATGGCTCTAAGATATGAAGTGCTTTTGAAGAAGATGCCATCAGCAGCAGCAGCACCCAGTGGCGGTACCGTTAATCCAAATAAAAGGAAGTTTAACCCAAATTGGAAAAGGAAGCAGGGTAAGGGAAAACCAACAGGAGGAGATCAAGGAAACAAATATAAAGATGTTGTTTGTTTCAATTGCAATAAAAAGGGGCATATTTCAACACACTATCAGCAGGCGAAGGCTATCTCTCCAATGGTCCAAAAGACACTTTGCAACAATTGCCATCATTCTAGCAATATGGTTAAGGACTGCCCACTATTAAACAAGGGTCGGTAGATTAAGGTCTATTCTATTAAGGATGAGCCCTTAACATATGAAGATTTTAAAGGGAAGGGAGTCTTGGAAGGTACTTTACTTATTAATAGCATTTTTATTAGAGCTTTGTTTGATACCGGAGCTTCTCATTGTTTCATCTCTAAAAAATTGGTTGATAGATTAGAACTTACCTAGGAAATTGTAGAAGTCTCTATCGGTGTGTCAAATCCCATTGGTGGTATGACAAGTCTATGTCTAATTTGTAAAAATGTACAAATTCCCTACCTTATCCATCGTTTACCATGGAACATGTTAATGCTTGATTTTAAAGGTTTTGATGTTTTTCTTGAAATGTATTGGCTAGCTAAATATAATGCTATCCTTGACTATGTTAATCAGAGTGTAATGTTGAAAGCCAAGACCGGAAGGGTATTGGAAAAAATATCGTATGGCGTTTCAGATAATCATATGAGTAGTTTCCTTTATTCCTTAGAATCATCCCAAAAGAGCTAGAGTCTATATTAGTAGTTAAATATTTCCTGAATATTTTTAAGTTGATTAGTAGTATTCCTCCCCATCAGGAAATTGAATTTCGATTAATCTAGTTCTCGGTTCCAAACCTATTATTCAACCCTTACGTAGAATGGTCCTGAGAGAGAAGCAGGAGCTAATAAGTCAAACTGATGATTTGTTAAGAAGAGGGATGATTATACCAAGTCATTAAAGTAGGGGAGTAGCAGTAGTGTTTGTGGCTAAGCCTAATGGTTCTTTAAGATTGTGTGTGGACTATAGGGAGTCGAATAAGCAGACCATTCGGAATAATTATCTATTACCCCGAATAGATTATATGTTTGACTAACTTAATGGGGCTAGAGTATTTTCCCAATAAGCCTCGCTAAAGGTTTCGATCAGTTAAGGATAGTGGATGATAGTATATCCTTAACTGCTTTTAGAGGGCCGAAACTTTTCTATGAATGGTTGGTTATGCCTTTTGGGCTAACCAATGCACCTGCATTTTTTATTGATATTATGAATCAAGTTTTTAGGGATGTTCTACATAAGTTCGTGTTGGTTTCCATTGATGGCATCCTCATTTATTCCAAGTCTAATAAGGGCATAAAATCCATTTGGAACTAGTGTTAGAAACGTTAAGGAAAAACGTTTTAAAGGCTATGTTTTCTAAGTGCCTCTTTTGGCAATCAGAAGTAAGATACCTAGGTCATGTTGTGTGGGGATATGGCATTTCAGTTGACTCGGCTAAGATAGATGCTTTGCAAGGCTTAAAAGACCCCAAACATCCACAGAAGTGAGAAGCTTTTTAGGGATTGCGGGTTATTATAGCAAGTTTATAAAGGATTACTCTAAGATCGCTTGTCATCTAACCAAGTTGATGAAAAAGGATGTTAAATTTGAGTGGACTCTAAAGTGTGAAGAATAATTCTTAAAAGGAAGGTTGACCAATGCTTCGGGTTTAGCTATTATAGATGGAGGAGAGGGTTTGAACTGTTTATACCGATGCTAGCAGAGTTGGGTTGGGTGAAGTGTTGATGTAGCATGGGAAGGTCATAGCTTATGCAAGTAGACACTTAAAGCCTCATGAGAAGAATTATGCAACACATGACTTAGAACCGTTATTCGTAATATTTGCGTTGAAGATGTGGAGGTACTACTTGCTGGGTAAGAATCCTTCTATTCCTTTTTAGTTTATTGCTTATCTTTTAGGATCCTTGTAGTAATTTCCTTCTTTAAATAGGTGAAGTTCGAGCTCTTCACAGATCACAAATTCTTAAAATATATTTTCGCTCAAAAGGACCTAAACTTGAGGTAGCATCGGCTTACGACTTGGATATTCTCTATACGCCAGGGAAAGCAAATGTGGCGGCAGACGCTCTAAGTAGAATATAGTTTTGGCCCTCTTGGAAGTCACTCCGACTCTCGTCGAAATAATTGCAATCAAACAAAAGGAAGATAGTCTTCTATTAGAATTTATTCAAGGAATTAAGAAGGGCCAAACTTCTAGTTTCGAGATTGATAACCATGGTACTTTAAGGATGAATGGAAGATTATATGTTCCTGATATAGATGGTCTTAGACAAGTAGTTTTAAAGGAATGCCATAGGTCTAAGTTAGGTATCCACCCTGGAGTCAATAAGATATACAAAGATATGAAGCGAGTGTTTTGGTGGCCCAAGATGAAGAAAAATATTTCAATCTATGTTAGCCGATGTTATCTGTTAGTAGATAAAAGTCGATCACCAGAAGGCGGCTAGTTTACTTCAACCCTTGGAAATCCCAAATTGGAAATGGGAAATGATATCAATGGATTTTATCGATGGATTACCCAGAACCAGAAAAGGAAATGAAGGTGTGTGGTCATTGTTGATCGACTAACGAAGATTGCTCATTTATTTCAGTAAAGCCGACGAGAACTGGAGCTTCTTTGGCAAAAATTTATATAAGAGAGATAGTAAGATTGCATGGAGTCCCAGTAAGTAGTAAGCGATCGAGATCCAGTCTTTACTAGTCAGTTTTGGGAGGCGTTGCAAGTAGCTTTGGGAACAAAGCTAAGCTTGAGCACAGCATATCACCCCCAACAAGATGGACAAACAGAGAGGGTGGATCGGATTCTAGAAGACTTTTGAGGGCATGTATTCTAGATTTTGTAGGATCATGGGAAGACCATCTTCACTTAGTGGAATTCTCTTACAATAATATCTATTAAGTGAGCATTGGCATGGCACCCTAAGAAGCTCTCTACGGACATCCTTGTAAGTTGCCGGCATGTTGGGTTGAGACTGGAGATCGGCTAGTACTTGGGCCGGACATGATTGAAGAAGCTAATCAAAAGGTTGTGGTGATGAAGAGAAGGATGAAGGAAGCCCAGGATTGCCAAAAGAGTTATGCCAATAAAGGGAGAAGAAATTTGGAATTTGAAGTCAGAGACTCTATATTTGTAAAGATCGCCCCAATCTGAGAAGTTGTTTGAATTGGAAGGGCTGGGAAGCTGGCACTCAGATATATTGGACCTTTCAAGAGTATTGAAAGGATTGGACCACTCACCTATAAGGTTGAATTCCCAGAAAGGTTTCCATGGGTCCTAATGTTTTCCACGTGTCTCATTTGAGGAAGTATGTTCATCACCTATCATTGATTGTGGAACCGTCGGTTCCATAGGATTTTGAGGTAGAACCGTGCTTGACGGTGATTAGGCATCCAATTCATATTATAGATCAGGATAAGAAGAGATTGCGCAATAAGATGGTGAAGTTAGTAAAGATTCTGTGAAATGTGGATCCCCTGAGATTGTACTTGGGAGACGGTGGATCACATGAGGGAAGCCTATCCAGAATTGATGTTAGGATAGTCACTGTTTGTATGTATAGTGTATGCATCATTGTGTTAATGGATGCATAGTGTATGTCCTTTGTATGGATTTCATGCTATATAATATATGACCATTTGAGTTATTGTGAGTTATCTCTTTGTTTGCTAATTTCGGGGCGAATTTTTTTTAAGGGGGGAGTGTAACGACCCAGGGTTTAATCGCTTTAATTATGGACATGTAAATATATTTTTAATAATTAATAAATGAATTTAATAACTTAAATTAAAGTTTTTTTAAATAATAACTAATGATGTTAAAATAGATTTTACATTTTATTTATAAAAATAATTAGTTCAAAAAAATAGAAAATGTGACCGAAAATCATTCTTAGACTTTTTGACTTTCGGTCTCGAAAAGATGTTGGAAACATTGTCCACAATTAAGTTAACATACACTCACATTTATAAATAAGTTAGGATATATAATACATATTTATATATTTAATAAATTGATAAGGATGTGACTAATTATGTCCGTTTTTTAAAAGCAAAATTTAAATATAAAAGTGACATGATATGTCATTTCCTTGCAAACGTAAAGTACATAATGTACTAAAACATGTTTAAACATGTTGGAGATTGTTTTTAAGGAAGGAACAAAGAGGATGATGTTGCAAAAATCTAGTGGACAGTATGTACTCTTAGGCTATTTTAGTAATTTAGCTTTTGCACTAGTATATAAACCCCTTTCTTACATTTTCCTCATTTTCTAAATTCATTTCTACTTTCTGAATTCTCTTCCAAGCTTTCATATACACTTGAATGACTTCCTAAATATTTCTAAAAGTCTAAAAAGTCTATTTCATCCACTTTTAAACTTCTAAATTCTCGTTTAAAGCTTTCTTTCCTCGTTTCAACACCTCTCTTCCACAAAATAAGCACATACCCAACCATAACCACCATGGGCCGAACCCATATACCCCTAAGCCGAACTCTTTTGTCCACTTAAACCTTTCAAAAATCTATTTTTTCCAAATTAAAGCGAAGACTTGGCTTATATAAAAATTCTAAAGGAAGTTACCTTGATTTAGTCGACTTTTGGTGAGTAAAGTTCTCACCTTTTTACTAAGATTTTAAAATATATGTCATTTTTTAATTTGTTTTATATATGATGTGTGTTTGGTGAAGATATTTTTTGGTTTGTATGAATGTATAAGTGCTTAAATTATAGTGATGTTTGGTTATGAATTTTATGTGCTTATGTGATATGATTTGAAATTAGACTTGAAATGAAGTTTAATGTTTATATTAGTTAGAAAGTTGAGACCTTGCCTCATAATGGTTTTGATGTGAATATGAATGTTATGGTTTGAATAAATGATGTATGTAAAAAAGTTAGCACCTTTGCTCGTTTAAGCGATATGTAACCCCTTGTGTAAAAGCTTTGAACTTGGGTTTTAAATTTAAAAATATATTTAAGTTAAACTTTCTAGATTTAAAAAACATGCCTTTATGATTTACAAAGTGGTAAAGTTTCCAAGAGTTAAAGTTTAAAAGATTTAAAAAAACCCAACTTTAAGTTTTGAAACTACGGGTCGTATAGCGATAGTCGCTATGGAAGTAGTCCATAAGACGAACTAGTTTTTCAAATGTACAAGTGTTTTACTTAAGTGTATTTTATATAAGTATTTTCTAACTTATGTTAAGTAATTAGAAAGGCATTTATCACTTAGTTATTTATTTATCTAAAAAATGATTAATTAATTAATTAAGGTAATTAGTACTTAATCATTAATTAACAAATGTAACTAGTACCTAAGTGTTAACTAAGTAAGTTAATTATAATTAGTTAAATAATTAAAAGTCAAGTATTATTTGATTATTAATTGGGGATTTATTATTATTTAATTATTTATTTAAGATTAATTAATAATATTTACTTATTTAAAAGAGAGTTAACTATTAATTAACTACCGATTAAGTTAAATTTAATAAAGATTTTAATTAAGACTTAATTAAGATTTAATTACTATTTGATAAAGGTTTAGTTTATTATTTAATTAATAAATATGGGTTTTAAAACGCTTTGTTTCTAAAATAACGGTTTTGTTTAAAACTATTTTTCTTTTTCGAAAATGTTTAAATCAAGGGATTTCTTTGTCGATTACCCTTAAGTAACCTCAAACAAATATGAAATAAAAGTTACCATGTCATGTTTAAATTAAGTATATGGTTATCCATATGTAAACTCTGTATAATTACCCTTGTAGCTGATTGTTCGCTATTTATAACTTGACCTGTTTTAACTCAGGAAGTATGTTGTGTATTTTAGAGTTTCCCGTTAAGGACTCCAACACTGGTCACATACTTCCAAAAGAACCAGAATTGAGTTAGCCGGAAATTATCACTTAGTTTGGGGACCTCGATTTTAGATAAGTATAGTTTTTCCAAACTAATAATGCTCGCGATGGATTGTTAGAAAGTATACTATGGAGATGTACTATTCTTCCCGAGAAATAGTAAATGTTGAATGTTTGTTCGATCCTGAAACAACTTGTATGGATGAATGCTAGCATTCCATTGGTTGCTTGGAGGGTAGTGTTAGCATTCCAATATGGTCTACTCAAAGAAAAGGTAATCATATGTAATCATAACTTCAAGCTTCATCAACCGAGAATGACTAAAACCAAGGGATATGCTTCAAGGCTATGTGGTTCGCTAACATTAGGATATGGTCATCACCCAATCTAGATCGATATTATAGATTATGTATACTCGCGGTCCACTTAGGTTGTTGATCACAACCAAGGTGTTGACATACTCGGCGTTGTACAGCAAAAGGTAGGGTCGGTCTTGACTCGCAGGGAGTCCATGTGAGGCTCTCGATGTATTTTATCTAGAAATGCACTATGGTAGGTGGTACCCCGGTGCTTTGTCGTTATTGGAATCCATTTTCCAATACGTGCCTTTAGGGACTAAGTTGTGCCTAACTACTAAAATGTGAGATGCAAGCATTTCAGCTATATTAAATATTTATTTTAAGCTTCGACTTTATGATAATATCAAATGATTTTATTTATAATTGTTTTGGTTATTGTAAGGCAAAAAACCCGATCATGTTTATGTGTGGCATGGTCTTACGAGATAATTTTATTTTGAAGTTTGTTTTAATTTAAAAGCTTATGCTTTACTCACACCAGACCCATGTCTGATCCAGAGTTTTATTTTCTTCCCTAAAACTCTTGGATACTCAAATTTGTTTGAGTAGCAGAGTAATCCAGGTTTCTCACAGATGGATTTTGGAGGAGCTTGGAGCAGGTGGCTTCAAAGTTAGTTGGCTATTATCTTATTCCATTATGTATATATGTATGTATTTTGTATTAGTGATTTAAGAATAGGTAGTTACAGCTATCCAAGTTTGGAATCTTGTACTATTATGGCTCTGATGGACTAGTATGGCGGTATCTATGTAAAATATTATGTTGATTAATATATGTTCGTCGACGGAAATTCTATCGGTTTAGAAAACCGTCGAACGAATTTATAATAGAATTTATACCGCAAGCGCACGGTGTACGAATGTAGCACTTGGCGAATGCAGGTAATCCATAGGGAATTTATGATTTTAAAATTCTATTCAATCAAATTAAACCAAAGTCGAGGGAAAGTTAAGCTAGAGAATTAGGGAACTAACTAACAAAAAAGAGAAGCAAATATAAGAGTTAATGACAATTTAGGAAATAAATCCACTCTCTAGATCATGTAGTTCAACACATATGAAATCATGATCTCTCTTTTATGGTCATTAGTGCTTTAATTGATGTGCTTATCATAAGTATGACATATTTGTGGTATTGATTGGCCAACATAAGCCATCAAACTATAACACATCCCTTAAAACACATACTAACTTTCATGAAACTTGACAAAGAAAATAAAAATGAAATCTATTTTAAGTATGGCCTATTAACTATTGATTAGAAATATAGACCATCAAATTTTAATTTCAATCACTTTCTTTTGCCATAATAATATTTTTATGAAGAGGCAATTAGTGTTAGTGATTGTTTGAGCATAGCCTATTTGGTGTCAATAATATAGGCTATCAAATTCAAAGAAAAAACAACTAGTAAACCATTTCTATCATCATTATTAAGCACAAAATGAGAGCATGAATTAACAAATAGTTGAAGCTACATAATTAGAGAGCTTCATTACTCCTAAATTGAAGGAGTTTAGCCTCTCATATTTGTCATTTGATTAACAAATGTAGCTTGCAACATAAGAAAAAAAGAAAAGGAAAAAGAAAGCAAGATGAAGAAAAACTATTCTACTTGCATAAAAGAAAAGAAATCTACACTACAACATGAAAGTAAATAAGCATGAAAAGGAAAAGAACATTTGTTGAAGTTGCATAAAAAAATTACATAAAGAGAAATGTCTAAGTAACCATGAAAAGAAAGAAGAGAGCTTGGTTTTATTTTTAGCCTAAAATAAACAAAAAAGAGACTAAGAGATAGGGGAGGAGATTACATGAAACATATGGGTATTTATACATGTATGAAACCCTAATTCATATTTGTGGGGAATGCCAAAATGCCCTTAAGGAAGTGTGGCCACCAAGTAATCATTAACATGTCATAATCCCCCACTTAAATGTGTGTGAAGCTTTAATGGCATTTAGCATGTGCATTAGCTCCTAATTGAAAATCAAGGTAAGTGGGTAGGTGGGGTCCTCCATGTTCATGAGATTGAATTATTTTCATCTTCATTCCTTTATATTCATGTTGTGCATGCATGTGTCTACATGAAACCACTCATATTTGAGATCAAATTTCTACATAAATATATATAAATTTCTAATTAATTTTTCTCAAGGAAATATATGCACACAAATGACCATTTTGCCCCTATATGAAGATGGATATATGACAGTTTGGAATTAATATGGATTTTGGTTAAAACATGTTAAAATACCCAATATGATAATTTATTTAATTTAAATATATTAAATATGGTGGTAAAATTATGCACATTTACGTGCACATCAAATACCCCTGCACTTATCTTTTTATTCGTCCTTGAAACATCCCGCCTTTTCGCACACTTTAAACCGACACACGTGCCAATTCAAAGCATACGCAAGGGCGGATTATTATGGGGTAAATAAGAAAAACAGAGAAGAAATAAAAACAAAACAGAATCTCACAGCGGAAGGATAAAATATAATAATAAATATACAGTTCAAAACAGTTTACAAACACTTGATTTGCTTTATACAATAAATATCAGAGTTACACATACCAATACAATCAATGCAGCGGAACAGTATGAGTGTGGTGCAATACTATAGATAATAATAATACGACTCCTTCGTCTTCGTCCTTCAAAGCTAAAGTCTTCGATCCTGAAACGCTCGGACTGACCCGAGCGAATTTGAAAAGATAAAAACACTCGAGTCAGAACTAAAAGATCTTATGTGAGTTAAATTAACAGAAATAAATATGAGTACAGTAACTCAAGAGATGTTCGGGATTTACATCTCCTAAGGATCCGTTAAACTATTTACTATGTAGTATATTGCGCTATTATAATAGTGTCTATTTATAAAATAAACTTACTTTTTAATTGCGTTAAGGGGTTACCCATATAGCCCTTAACACAAATAATGCCAGTAGTCTATACAGTACCGTAATACCTCCTGATCGGGAAGCTACCAGAGGATACTCCATAGGTACGACACAAATAGAAACTCGTAGTAAAGGCTCGGTATGGTAGGTGACACGGCACAACTAGGCAATGCCAGGGTAGATATACCAATTGCTATCCAGGCTGGTGGAAACGCGTAGCCGCAGTTACCGCCCACCTCGGACTAACTCCCCAAAATCAAAATATAGAAGTGGCCACTGAATCAATCCAAAATCAAAGTATAATATCGAAGAGGAGGGTCCGATCAGAGGAATGACCTCATTGGCCTGAGAATCGCTCCTGTTTTAGCCACCTTATGCCAACTCACGGGAGTCGGGTCCACGTATTTACCTTACAGGAAACGTCACCACCACCTACTTCATTCTGGAATCTCCACCGCGTACACGGTTAGTCAAAGTGGTTTTCGGTATCGACAGAGAGTATGTCCATATCCGATCCCGGTCTCTTTGCCAACCCATCGTTATTATAACACCGCGGTCATTTAAAAATAGGTTATACTTTAAAAATCAGAATAAACATTCCATTTCATAACCATGAATACAATATCATTTCAAAACCCAAAACCATATTTTATCACTTATCCCAAATATAATTCTTTTCCAAAATCATAATGCTTTAACTTCATAACGTCTGAAAATCTAATATTTTCAAATCAGAATATTTTGAAAATCATAATTTAAAACCATAACTTCTAAAACTTGAATGGTTTGGACATTCAACGGTATATGAATTAAATGGTTTAACTTAAATGTTACTTTGTAAAGAAAATAGTTCTCATGGCTTTACAAATACATTTCTTTATTAAAGTCTAAACCAAAATTTATATTATCTCTCTCTCAAGTTCCAAAACCACTTCAATATATTTATATATACGTATATCCATTTTGAGTATTAATATTTCGAACTAAAGTTGGATTTTATTCTTTCAACAAATCAATTGTTCTATTAATTAGTCTTGAATATTCATATAAAATCCATAAATAATAAGACTTCAATTTCTAGTAATAAAATATATATATTTTTCCCAATTCAAATTTTACTAGAATATTCATTTCAATTTATTTTGGGAAAAATCCAATTATAAATATCATATCCTAAAATTTCCAAACTTAACATTTAAACATATGATATAAATTATTAAACTCCATTTTCTTAATTTTCTTCCATTTTTAATAAAGATTTTTATACACCTTTTAATTTCAAAATTTTCAACTTCATATGTATATATATATGGAAGAAAAATATTTATACAATATAAAATTTAAGATTATTATAAACCGTATTCCATCCAAACCATAGAAATCACATTTAAATAGTTATATATATACCGCGGTGCCTGTATATAATTTTCTATCCTATGGTCAAGTGATACGGATATTTATCATTTAAATCCGCAATTTAAAAGATATAAAATTTTGCGGTTATATATCATTTCAAACCACAATCCTGAATGAAATGAAATATGCATGATAATTTGCAATTTAATGATATACAATAAACATCCATTCATCAACATCATCCATCATCCAAATCGCAATCATCAATCAATATCAATCAATAATAATATTATTTTTGGTACTACATAACAGGTAATACCGGCAATTTTATTCAAATTAAATTTAACAGCTATTAATCTACAGTCTATATTCAGTAATAAATTATATAACTGTTAACTAGCAGTTCATATACAAACAAATAAATTTTAACTGTAAATTTATACGCAATAAATTAATTAAATTAACAGTTAAATTAAATAAATGCAATTCAACAGATATGAATAAAATAAACATGCCAAATACTCATAAATAAATTTCTGTTCATTTCTAAAATTAATTTAAACAACATAAAAGCTTCTAGTAGTTGTGAGTGGGTTCAAACACTCACCTTTTGAATTTAAATCGAATTTAAATTCAATTTAAACCCAAAAATTCGTCCGTCTCGGAATTCGTTCAAACTAGCGTCATCAAGTCCGGAATTAAATTACGATCCTAACAAAAAAAATCTCACGTGAAACGGAGTTCGTATGAGGAAGATATAGCGATAATTGCGATTGAATAAATTATAAAAATAACCAAAAAAAAGAACACAATCACCTCCATTGATTGCCACGTCATCACTAATGTGCACGCTACAAAAATTAGGCGGCTACAGGAAGAAAATGCGTTCGAACCCATTATTTGCCGTAGACCACCAAATTCGAAACCCAAATCACTATTTGCCGCCAATCCGATCGTCAATTCGCCTCCAAACTTCGCCAATGAACAACGCGCTAGCCCCTCTACAAAACCCAGAAGGGATTTTCCGATCAAACACACCAGTCAAAAACGCCCAATTCAATTTTGACCGCGATTTCTGGTCAAACGATGCGTCAAATTGAAAAATGAATTACACCATTGAATTACGTGTTTCGAGAAGATTAACATATATTTTTGTGGAATTTTTCTGGAGAGTTTGGATTTTCATTGAAATTTTGAATTGATTGGATTTAGGGTTTGCACCCATTGAAGAAAAAGAGGAGCTTGAAGAAAGTATACGCGCAGATGAAATGAAATTAGGCGGAGGCTAGGGCTTGTAGCTAAGTTTATATAGAGGGTTAGAGGTAGCGTAGATAGACCGTAGAATGAACGTGCGGAACAAACTATGGCCCAAAAAGCCCGTTTAGCCTCCGGAACAAAATTTATTAAATCTATATATCCAAATAGGTATTTTAAGATATTCTGAACGCGATGGAAAAAGTTTCACGTCCAAATTTGATCGTATGAAGAAGTTATGCTGAAAACAAAATTTCCAAATTGATTTCAAATTGATTTTAATTAAATCGATTTCAAGGCGTTTCGCGTCCGTACGATCAAACGACAGGTCCGATCGATACGAAACTTGAAACCCTATAATAATTCACCGATACGGATCCGATGAAACTAGTTTCGTCGAAATCCGAGTCCGTGGCCAAAATGGCTATTTTTAATATTCATTAAATAAATTAAATAAATCATAAAAAATCCAATCTTATATTAATATTCTAAAATTGTCCAAATTTTATGGCTTATGTAAATTAAAATCAATTTAAATGATTTAACAAGTTTGGCTGTGAATTAGAGTTGACAAGTCTATCAAATTTCAGTATACATTCCTCCTCTTCCTTATATTAAGGAATTATAAATAAATTCCTCAAAACCTATTTATTACATTTTTAATCCTTGTATACTTATCTTTTATCCAAAATAGGGATGCCACATACTTTGGTTCATGATTCACATTATTATTCTTAAAGTCTATCTTAAATTTCAGTAACGTAATATTTAACGTTAAATTCCCTTTATTTATGCAATAAGCGCAATTATTGAATTTGATACTCAAATTAATTTATAGATTCTGCTTTCTAAAAATCTATATCAACAATTTGGTCCAATTATAAATAGAATAAGTATTTACCTCATCTTATAGAATTAATTATTGCAATAAATCCAATGTACTATATCTTAAATCCAAATTAATAGATAAAGCTTGATTCCTTTATTAACTCCTTTGGTTTTCAATTAACCTTTTATGGTGAATATAAATTCCAATGTATAATTGAAACCTTATTTCCATTTGATTTCACTATTTCATTAAAAATCCTCATATTCCAGCTAAATTTCAACTAACGTATAAATTAGCTATTTCAATTTCATTTAATTGCGATTATCATACTATAGAAATTAAATTCCATTAAATAAATAAATAAATGTTGGTTCCCATCTATTTACATTATATTACATTGGTACTTCTATTTACAACTTAGCTTTGTATAAATGTTTGAATGTGGAATCTTGTCTATTTCACGTATTAATTAAGCCTTAAAAATCAATTAATATTATATCCTTGGTCTAACCTCATTTTACCCATATTTATATTAATATATCCTTTGAATTAGGTAAATTACCATTGATTATCTATCTTAACTTATCAGACTCCACTAACGTAATGGTTAAATATTAATTCCACTTGTAAAAAAAAAACAATCCACAAGATTTGCATTTCACATTACAAATGAATTCATAAATCTTGGCTTTCTTTTTCTTTGCTTCTTAAAGGCCAAATCAAACTACCCTATCATCACTAATTTATGGCAATTAATTGCAATTGATTCTCCATTAAACTACATAAGTTATCCAATTGAAACCTAAGTGAAACGTTTATTTATTTAAAAATCCTACTGTTTAAAAGAGTATATCATCTACGGTATAATTTACATTTGACTTGATTTCTCATATATTTCACACAACAGTGAATTCCAATTTCTACCAACATTATGTTTAATATAAATTGGAAATCCAAATCATTGGTATTTCACAACCTTATTGCGTACATTTACGTATAGTTACACTAAGTCCATACACTGATTCATGAATTCATTAATTAATACACAATTTGCCTTTGTTTTCTTATATTAAGTTTATTACCGTTTTTAAGTACATTCATTATTGAACAATATTCATAAAAAAAATTTATCTACACTTATTGCATTGGTTTGTTCAACGGTCACCAAATGAAACAATCCTACTATTTATTTTAATATTAATGAATCCCATTCTAGTAAATATTTTATTAATATTCACTAATTCAACATTTATTGGTTTCTTAACATTAACTTTTAACAAAGTGTGACAATTACATTATCCAAAACTATTGTCATAAAAATTAAATTGTTACATTAAATTCCAAATTACTATAACAAATTACTACATTTTCTCAAATAAATCTTAAAGCTTTTTTTTTTATTCTAAATCAGATTAGAAATTATATTAATTTAATTCATTTAATATTATCAAATTTAACGGGTCGTTACAATCTCCCCCCCTCAAAACTTTTCGTCCCCGAAAAGGAAAAAGAAGGGAGAAGGAAGAATAAAACATTACATCTTATTTCAAATATTAACTTATAAACAATAATTTACTAAATTAATTTCCTTAAATGAGATATGCCCGTTTTATAGTCATTATAACCTTTTATACTTAAATTATTAAAGCTGGAAAACATTTTTAACAAAATTCTAAGTCCAAAATTTACGGAAAATTTTGGCAGAGTCTCCTTTGTACGGAGAGACTCTGGAGAAAATATAATATCCAAATATACAAATATATTACATATATTATCCAAAATATTATATCCCAACACGGGAGAAATTATATAAAATAGCGCTACAAAACGTAATCCAGAAACGTACCTATTTGTCGGGCAATACGCTTATTATTATGGAACCAAAAGCAGTAGCAGTTGCTTCCATAACCTGCATTTCACTTATATAATCTAAAAAGGTTAAATATTTATTTTAAAGTGAACTATTCAAGTGGATTCAATCATTAATCAACCAAACAATTCAACAACCAACAACCTTACAAACAACATACATACACAAACAAAGCAACCATTTAATCCATCAAACAAATAGTTGTTTGGGTTCAAACTTGAAATTTGTATGAAATGAAATTAACTATCAAGTGCATCCTTTACTCAACAGTCTTAGATGGAACAAAGATAGATACTTATTCATTTAACCACTTCAAATTTCTTACCCAACAACATAAATCAAACAACACAATTCAAACCAACACCCAAATTTATTTATTATACATTTATCTCATGCTTCAATGGTTTGATTTTCTTTCTTTCATTTATGGAGTGATTTCTTTATTTCTTACAAATTTTCATTTTCCATTTATCACAAAATTCATTATATTTGTATTCCAATTTATTGACTAAAGTTTATATCATCTATTTATACTACTTACCTTCACTTATATAGTGAAATTCCAATTTAACTTAAGCTTATATAATTTTCTCATTAATAACAGCAAATTTATTGAATTCCTTAATTTCCTCAAGCTTCACTTGTAAGATTTTCCCTTACATTTTCTTACTAACATTGCAACTTTTATTATATGGTAAGTTATGTATGTTTTAAGAATGTAAGTGAAAATTTCCAAGTTTCTTTTCAATTCCTTTTTATTAATTAATGGTTCACCAAACATATATCCGTTTTATAACTACAATTTCAACTTACCCTCAATTTCATTACTTTATTTAATGTTTACGTTTCTATAATATTTAATTACAATAACCCTCTACTTACACTTAATTTATTAACCTTATACTTGCATTCCTATAGGTGAAAGATTTTACTTATTCATTATCTATGGATTTCAGTCATTTAAATTTTTCTACTTTCCATTATATTAGAATAGGGGAAAATTAAAACATACTTAAATTAATAATCCTACAATCAATTCTTATTTAGAATTTCATTTTATATAATTAAGTTCATATCACCTATTAATAATACTTAACTTTATTTTCAGTAAAATTTCAATTATAACCTAAGTTTATACCATTAAATTCTTATTTATAACAGTAGTTTATTGAATACTTCATTATTTCCTAAATTCCTACTTGTAAAATATTCAATTCTAGTTTCTTATTTAACATTTCAACTTTTTATATTTGGTAAGTTATTTACGTTAAAGAAAATTGCAATTGAACTTATACAAGTTAAATCTCAATTCTTTTAATTCGTTGATTTTCAATAAATCTTTACCATTATTTATCAGTTAAAATTTTAACTTCCTTTATACCTAGCATTAATTTTCTTACTTAAATTAGAGGTTTCAATCCATTTATTACTTACTTTATACTTCCCTAAAAATAATTTAAACCATTAATTAGTGGAAAATTTTAGAATTAAATACCGGGTCAAATTTCAATTTTATTTTAAAAATAATAGATAAATGAGTTCTTACAACTTATATCTCAATTTATATTTAAAACAATTAAAAATTCAATCAATTTCAAAAATAAATCTGCAATATAGTGTACCACAGTGGCCTTTCCCCTTCGAAACTCGAAAATGAAAGTCGATGATGCGGCCGCCATCACCGAAATTATTTTCCAGCGACAGAGAGGAAAGTACAAAATTTATTTTCTCCAAAATCTTCTTTAAAACAATTCTTCTGAATTAAAATGAAATATTTATAGAAGAAAATACTTATAAACCAAAGCATTATATTTCATAAATCCTTTGAAAGCAAATTTTTAAAATCCCGGACTTAAGTTCTAAAATCTCCAATTTGATTTATTCTAATTTCAACTTAGCTTCAATTATTATAAATATTTTTATTTCCTAACACCCAATCTATATCAATCAAATATATACATAATATCATTTAAAACTTTATTTTATATATAGAAAATATAATAGGCAAAATTATTTCATTCACCTATATTAAAACGGATATTATGTCGGTCTGTCCTATTAAGTGTTTAGAAATCCCTATTGATGACATAGCATCCCATGCATCAACCAGAATTTATAAATACAAAAGGGAACAGAGTAACATAATATTAAAATCTTTTTATAAAACTAACAAATACGCTCTCTCATATATATACACTCAGCGACTCCCATAGGGTATTACTACCCTATTAACAAAGAGTCAAACCCCACAAAGCCAAAGTTTATCGCTAAACCAAAGCTCTGATACCAACTGGTACATCCCGCCTTTTCGCACACTTTAAACCGACACACGTGCCAATTCAAAGCATACGCAAGGGCGGATTGTTATGGGGTAAATAAGAAAAACAGAGAAGAAATAAAAACAAAACAGAATCTCACAGCGGAAGGATAAAATATAATAATAAATATACAGTTCAAAACAGTTTACAAACACTTGATTTGCTTTATACAATAAATATCAGAGTTACACATACCAATACAATCAATGCAGCGGAACAGTATGAGTGTGGTGCAATACTATAGATAATAATAATACGACTCCTTCGTCTTCGTCCTTCAAAGCTAAAGTCTTCGATCCTGAAACGCTCGGACTGACCCGAGCGAATTTGAAAAGATAAAAACACTCGAGTCAGAACTAAAAGATCTTATGTGAGTTAAATTAACAGAAATAAATATGAGTACAGTAACTCAAGAGATGTTCGGGATTTACATCTCCTAAGGATCCGTTAAACTATTTACTATGTAGTATATTGCGCTATTATAATAGTGTCTATTTATAAAATAAACTTACTTTTTAATTGCGTTAAGGGGTTACCCATATAGCCCTTAACACAAATAATGCCAGTAGTCTATACAGTACCGTAATACCTCCTGATCGGGAAGCTACCAGAGGATACTCCATAGGTACGACACAAATAGAAACTCGTAGTAAAGGCTCGGTATGGTAGGTGACACGGCACAACTAGGCAATGCCAGGGTAGATATACCAATTGCTATCCAGGCTGGTGGAAACGCGTAGCCGCAGTTACCGCCCACCTCGGACTAACTCCCCAAAATCAAAATATAGAAGTGGCCACTGAATCAATCCAAAATCAAAGTATAATATCGAAGAGGAGGGTCCGATCAGAGGAATGACCTCATTGGCCTGAGAATCGCTCCTGTTTTAGCCACCTTATGCCAACTCACGGGAGTCGGGTCCACGTATTTACCTTACAGGAAACGTCACCACCACCTACTTCATTCTGGAATCTCCACCGCGTACACGGTTAGTCAAAGTGGTTTTCGGTATCGACAGAGAGTATGTCCATATCCGATCCCGGTCTCTTTGCCAACCCATCGTTATTATAACACCGCGGTCATTTAAAAATAGGTTATACTTTAAAAATCAGAATAAACATTCCATTTCATAACCATGAATACAATATCATTTCAAAACCCAAAACCATATTTTATCACTTATCCCAAATATAATTCTTTTCCAAAATCATAATGCTTTAACTTCATAACGTCTGAAAATCTAATATTTTCAAATCAGAATATTTTGAAAATCATAATTTAAAACCATAACTTCTAAAACTTGAATGGTTTGGACATTCAACGGTATATGAATTAAATGGTTTAACTTAAATGTTACTTTGTAAAGAAAATAGTTCTCATGGCTTTACAAATACATTTCTTTATTAAAGTCTAAACCAAAATTTATATTATCTCTCTCTCAAGTTCCAAAACCACTTCAATATATTTATATATACGTATATCCATTTTGAGTATTAATATTTCGAACTAAAGTTGGATTTTATTCTTTCAACAAATCAATTGTTCTATTAATTAGTCTTGAATATTCATATAAAATCCATAAATAATAAGACTTCAATTTCTAGTAATAAAATATATATATTTTTCCCAATTCAAATTTTACTAGAATATTCATTTCAATTTATTTTGGGAAAAATCCAATTATAAATATCATATCCTAAAATTTCCAAACTTAACATTTAAACATATGATATAAATTATTAAACTCCATTTTCTTAATTTTCTTCCATTTTTAATAAAGATTTTTATACACCTTTTAATTTCAAAATTTTCAACTTCATATGTATATATATATGGAAGAAAAATATTTATACAATATAAAATTTAAGATTATTATAAACCGTATTCCATCCAAACCATAGAAATCACATTTAAATAGTTATATATATACCGCGGTGCCTGTATATAATTTTCTATCCTATGGTCAAGTGATACGGATATTTATCATTTAAATCCGCAATTTAAAAGATATAAAATTTTGCGGTTATATATCATTTCAAACCACAATCCCGAATGAAATGAAATATGCATGATAATTTGCAATTTAATGATATACAATAAACATCCATTCATCAACATCATCCATCATCCAAATCGCAATCATCAATCAATATCAATCAATAATAATATTATTTTTGGTACTACATAACAGGTAATACCGGCAATTTTATTCAAATTAAATTTAACAGCTATTAATCTACAGTCTATATTCAGTAATAAATTATATAACTGTTAACTAGCAGTTCATATACAAACAAATAAATTTTAACTGTAAATTTATACGCAATAAATTAATTAAATTAACAGTTAAATTAAATAAATACAATTCAACAGATATGAATAAAATAAACATGCCAAATACTCATAAATAAATTTCTGTTCATTTCTAAAATTAATTTAAACAACATAAAAGCTTCTAGTAGTTGTGAGTGGGTTAAAACACTCACCTTTTGAATTTAAATCGAATTTAAATTCGATTTAAAGCCAAAAATTCGCCCGTCTCGGAATTCGTTCAAACCAGCGTCATCAAGTCCGGAATTAAATTACGATCCTAACAAAAAAAATCTCACGTGAAACGGAGTTCGTATGAGGAAGATATAGCGATAATTGCGATTGAATAAATTATAAAAATAACCAAAAAAAAGAACACAATCACCTCCATTGATTGCCACGTCATCACTAATGTGCACGCTACAAAAATTAGGCGGCTACAGGAAGAAAATGCGTTCGAACCCATTATTTGCCGTAGACCACCAAATTCGAAACCCAAATCACTATTTGCCGCCAATCCGACCGTCAATTCGCCTCCAAACTTCGCCAATGAACAACGCGCTAGCCCCTCTACAAAACCCAGAAGGGATTTTCCGATCAGACACACCAGTCAAAAACGCCCAATTCAATTTTGACCGCGATTTCTGGTCAAACGATGCGTCAAATTGAAAAATGAATTACACCATTGAATTACGTGTTTCGAGAAGATTAACATATATTTTTGTGGAATTTTTCTGGAGAGTTTGGATTTTCATTGAAATTTTGAATTGATTGGATTTAGGGTTTGCACCCATTGAAGAAAAAGAGGAGCTTGAAGAAAGTATACGCGCAGATGAAATGAAATTAGGCGGAGGCTAGGGCTTGTAGCTAAGTTTATATAGAGGGTTAGAGGTAGCGTAGATAGACCGTAGAATGAACGTGCGGAACAAACTATGGCCCAAAAAGCCCGTTTAGCCTCCGGAACAAAATTTATTAAATCTATATATCCAAATAGGTATTTTAAGATATTCTGAACGCGATGGAAAAAGTTTCACGTCCAAATTTGATCGTATGAAGAAGTTATGCTGAAAACAAAATTTCCAAATTGATTTCAAATTGATTTTAATTAAATCGATTTCAAGGCGTTTCGCGTCCGTACGATCAAACGACAGGTCCGATCGATACGAAACTTGAAACCCTATAATAATTCACCGATACGGATCCGATGAAACTAGTTTCGTCGAAATCCGAGTCCGTGGCCAAAATGGCTATTTTTAATATTCATTAAATAAATTAAATAAATCATAAAAAATCCAATCTTATATTAATATTCTAAAATTGTCCAAATTTTATGGCTTATGTAAATTAAAATCAATTTAAATGATTTAACAAGTTTGGCTGTGAATTAGAGTTGACAAGTCTATCAAATTTCAGTATACATTCCTCCTCTTCCTTATATTAAGGAATTATAAATAAATTCCTCAAAATCTATTTATTACATTTTTAATCCTTGTATACTTATCTTTTATCCAAAATAGGGATGCCACATACTTTGGTTCATGATTCACATTATTATTCTTAAAGTCTATCTTAAATTTCAGTAACGTAATATTTAACGTTAAATTCCCTTTATTTATGCAATAAGCGCAATTATTGAATTTGATACTCAAATTAATTTATAGATTCTGCTTTCTAAAAATCTATATCAACAATTTGGTCCAATTATAAATAGAATAAGTATTTACCTCATCTTATAGAATTAATTATTGCAATAAATCCAATGTACTATATCTTAAATCCAAATTAATAGATAAAGCTTGATTCCTTTATTAACTCCTTTGGTTTTCAATTAACCTTTTATGGTGAATATAAATTCCAATGTATAATTGAAACCTTATTTCCATTTGATTTCACTATTTCATTAAAAATCCCCATATTCCAGCTAAATTTCAACTAACGTATAAATTAGCTATTTCAATTTCATTTAATTGCGATTATCATACTATAGAAATTAAATTCCATTAAATAAATAAATAAATGTTGGTTCCCATCTATTTACATTATATTACATTGGTACTTCTATTTACAACTTAGCTTTGTATAAATGTTTGAATGTGGAATCTTGTCTATTTCACGTATTAATTAAGCCTTAAAAATCAATTAATATTATATCCTTGGTCTAACCTCATTTTACCCATATTTATATTAATATATCCTTTGAATTAGGTAAATTACCATTGATTATCTATCTTAACTTATCAGACTCCACTAACGTAATGGTTAAATATTAATTCCACTTGTAAAAAAAACAATCCACAAGATTTGCATTTCACATTACAAATGAATTCATAAATCTTGGCTTTCTTTTTCTTTGCTTCTTAAAGGCCAAATCAAACTACCCTATCATCACTAATTTATGGCAATTAATTGCAATTGATTCTCCATTAAACTACATAAGTTATCCAATTGAAACCTAAGTGAAACGTTTATTTATTTAAAAATCCTACTGTTTAAAAGAGTATATCATCTACGGTATAATTTACATTTGACTTGATTTCTCATATATTTCACACAACAGTGAATTCCAATTTCTACCAACATTATGTTTAATATAAATTGGAAATCCAAATCATTGGTATTTCACAACCTTATTGCGTACATTTACGTATAGTTACACTAAGTCCATACACTGATTCATGAATTCATTAATTAATACACAATTTGCCTTTGTTTTCTTATATTAAGTTTATTACCGTTTTTAAGTACATTCATTATTGAACAATATTCATAAAAAAAATTATCTACACTTATTGCATTGGTTTGTTCAACGGTCACCAAATGAAACAATCCTACTATTTATTTTAATATTAAATGAATCCCATTCTAGTAAATATTTTATTAATATTCACTAATTCAACATTTATTGGTTTCTTAACATTAACTTTTAACAAAGTGTGACAATTACATTATCCAAAACTATTGTCATAAAAATTAAATTGTTACATTAAATTCCAAATTACTATAACAAATTACTACATTTTCTCAAATAAATCTTAAAGCTTTTTTTTTATTCTAAATCAGATTAGAAATTATATTAATTTAATTCATTTAATATTATCAAATTTAACGGGTCGTTACAGTCCTCGAATAAAGAAAAACTAAGATAAATCCATTTTCGTAGGGAGCACGATTGCATTGAGCGTATGCAACAAGCCGTTAAACCTATGGGTGTCCCCAGTAGGACAAGTGTTGTCTCGTGAGGGTTTTCAGCGGATACTACCGACAAAATCCAAATGCAGGATGAAAATATTTACAAAATGCAAGATTTATTTACAAAGAGATGAACTCTAGTTTTTGAAAATATTTGCAATGAAGGATTTATTTTGAAATTGATACGAATAAGTTAAACATAGGTTTTGGCTATTATCTTGAAAATTTATGTCATTTACTCGTCAAAATTTCCAACAAAAATCTAGTTATCATAACAAATAGACTATAGTTTAACTCGTTGTTTTGGTTAATAACACAGTGTAACTATGAAGTGGATCCATAGTTGATTATCAAAGTTTATCAAAGTGGTATGTTCATTTCTTTTCAATAAAAAGTCAAATCAAATGAGTAAAAATAGTGCTAGGATTTCAATTGTTTGCTCTCTCATTATTTGTAAGAAAAATTACACACCTAGCTCAGGTAAACTGAGGCCAGATATACCACCCATGCACTGCCTTTCGGGCTTATGTGAGGGGAGTACAAAGCATGGCAAGTGCACACACTTTCGTGCATACAACTATCGACCGTAGATGGTTTTCATTAAGTCTGTTTTTATACATGTGCTCCATACATAAATAACCGTGAAGACTTTTAAATGAGTATGAAAGCACATAATCTAAGATTCCAAGTAATTCATCCATGCATAACCGTGAGGACTTTTAAATGAGAGTGAATACTTGGATGTTATTATTTTTTTATTTTTTTTAAGAGAGAGAGAGAGTTTTGCAAAATCATTTTAGCACCATTTAACTTAGAAGAGAAAAAAATGTTATATCCTTTACTTTAAATCAACCACTTTTTAAACAAAGATTTTCAATTAGGATTTATTTCATAATTACCACATATGAATCTTCTTATATACTAGTTAAAACATTGTTATTTGTAATCAAACTTTATTTTTACTTTTGTTAAGAAAAATAAATTTTCAAAAATTCCAATTTAATAAACCAAAACCATATATTTATCCTATAATGATTCTTTAAAAATAAATCAAAATGCTAAAAAAAAGTTCTTCTTTTGTTTTTGAATTTTTGTTGTTGAGTTTTTGGAAGAAAAATGAAAATTAATCCTAAAAAATCAAGAAGAAGACGAGTCTCCCCCACACTTGATTTTGACTGTGTCCCCACAGTCAACCCAAGTGAAAGGAACGTTTATTATTATCTACATGAAAATGAATTGTATTTACACGACATCAGAAAGTATATTGCTAAAAAGTAAATGAAACGGGTCCAAAGACCGATTCATTTGTCTCGTCAAGTATACGAGACACAACTTAAGTTCGAAAAACCAAACCATAAAAGATTTTGAAGTCGAATGTGGATTTGAAAAAAAGAATGTCGTTTTATTAAAAATCGGACGAGTTGTTTTATTTTCGATGATTTTTGGGGTAGATATAACGATTGACTGAAATTCAAATTTATTTTCACCAAATTGAAAGTCAAGTTTGTCATTGAAAAATTCTTCAAAATTATTGATTTCAAAATGGTGATGTAAATCGTCCCCTTTGGAATCCAACAACTCATCTTCAAAAAGTCTAAAGAAATCATGTTCGTTAAATTCGTCTTCCTTTGTTGGATCATCGACAACTTCATTGCGTATCTCAAGTTCAAAATCCAAAGTTGTTGTATTCAAATTTTCGAAATCGAGAGAAGGAAGATTGAATTTTAAATTTGGTTCCACACCCTCAAATGAATTGTAATCCAACTTAATTACCTATTTTCAACAACCTGATTAAGATCGTCACTATCAATTTCAAAAGTTGTTATTTGAAAATCATCGATTTGGGTAAAAGATGGATTATCGTTTGACTCGTCACTCGTTGAAATTTGATTTTGTTTCTTACGAAAATTATCCAATGTTTTAATTAACAAATTCGTGTGATCACCGTAAATTTCATTCATTTGCTCAAAAAAGTCAAATTTGTAATTATTAACTTGAAAATTTTCGATTTGGACTTCTTGAGAACAAGAATTGTCAATTTCGATAAATGGTAGATTATTATTTGATCCTTCGCAAGTTGAGATTTGATTATGATTTTCACGAATGTTTTTGTATTTTTCAAGTAAAAAATCCCCGTCATCTTTTTCCATTTGGTCAACAAAATCAAATTCATGATTATTAATTTGAAAACTTTCATTTTGAATTTGTTGATAACCAAGGTTTTCAATCATATCATTACCGAAACTATTCCCATTGCCAAAATTATTTGAAAATTGGATCACATTTTTGTTTTGATTTTGAAATTCATTTTGGAGTTCAAAATTGAATTGGCATGGGTTATGCTTGAAATCGTTTGAATTTTGAAGTGAATCCAAATTTTGATTATTTTGAAAACTTTGATTCGATTATCACATAAATATGAATTACACAACTTATTTATCATTTGATTTTGTTGTGTTGCGATTTCAAGTAAAGATGAAATGCTATTTTCAAAATTTGAAGGTTGCTTATTATTTTGAAAAGTTTGTTGTCCAAAATTCGAATCGTTTAAAGAATAGCTGTCGTTAAAATATCCATACGAATTTGAAGTGAAATCATTTGGATTATATTGATTTTCACAACTATTGTAAAATTCAAGTGAATATGGAAATTCAGACATTTTCAAGAATATGTTTGGTTTTTTTTATATAAAGGAAAAATATTTACAAATAAGATTTATTTTTCAAAAGGGAAATTGATTTTTGTTTTGTTTTTTTTCGAATTTTTTCTCTGTTTTTGAAAATGTTTTATATTTTTTCCTTTTTGGATTTTTGAAATTTCAAAGAAAAAATGATCTAAAAATTTCAAGGGAAAAGAAATATTTACATTTTTTTTAGTTTTGGATTTTGAATGAATTTTTTTTAATATGCATGAACTAATGCAACTAAGTGAATGCAAGGGTTAATTACAAATTATTTATCCTAAGATAACACAAAACTGTATACTCACACATTGTCTTAGATAAACAAAATAGTTCTCAGCCTAGTAACGGGCAGGAGTTATCGGTGCACCACGAATCACCGTAGCAACGCAGCCGAAGGTTTAAGTACCTTCTGAGGAACAACCACTATAATATTTACGAATCACCATAATATTTATAAATGATTATTAGTCTGCCGTAGCCTAGACACCAAGAAATTAAATTGTTCAAAGAAGACAAATTGTCGATATATAATTAAGTGTTGTCGATGTCTAACCGTTTTTATTGATCAAAATCTAGGATGAAATGCAAAGCAGAAAATAAACGTGTATTAACAATGCAACTACGAATGGATTTTGTTTTTGTTTTTTTTTCAAATGCAAGCAAACAATAATGCAAATAAAAACAATAGATATATACAATGCAAATAAAGAAAAATTTATAAACAAGTAAGCAGTTTTTTTAGCAAGCGGTTCTTCTTCCAATCTGCTTTAGCAACCTGAAATAAAAACAAGATATATATAGTTTTTTACTTTTATTTATATATATATCAAATAAAACTAAACAAGCAAACAAACAAACAAAAACAAAATTTGACAAATTGGAAAAAAAACAAAAGACAACACAAAACATACCTCTATGCTTTTGTTTTTGTTTTTTTGAAACAAAACTAGAAACAATTTAATAAAAAAAAATTAAAACGAAAAAAAAGAAAATCAAAAGAAGGTTACTCAGGCCCACCAACTAAATTTTATACCCCGACCCAAAAAAAATGAACCGAAAGGAATAGTTCAAAATCACAAATCACAGAACACCCAAACTCTTAACTTCCCATCTTTCTAATCGAAAAATCACAGTAAAAAAAAATATTCGCACCTAATTTTTTTTTCTTACAACAATCACAATTGAATTAAGTGGTGATTTTGATTGGAATTGAGTTCGACTTGGGCTGAGGAGAGGGGTTTTCGAATTGATGAAGTCTAGGCGTGGGTATCTGAGAAGCTCGATCTCGAATTGGGTGATTGGCAAGGTCGCGGTGATGTATAGGCGAGGAGATTGTTCCGTTGCTCGCGGTTGTGGTGTGTGGACAGCGAGGTTGTTGGTGAGTCCGTCGACTTGAATATGCGTTTTTTTCGTGATTGGAAATGTGGTGATCGTTTGCTGTTTGATGGGGAAAGTCTTGAAACGGCTGGGTTGATGAATTGAAGTGGCCGAAGTTGGATGGTTATTGGATACAGATGATAGTGGCTGATGTTATGGCAGTTCAGATGTAGGTGGAGTGATTTGTTTGTATCCAGGCAGAGGAGGTATAGGTGGTTTGCTATAAGGCTATTGACGATGATAGAACTAGTGAGTTTGGGTGAGAAATTAGTGAGTGTAGTATGGTTGGTCAGAATATTCGGCTCTGGTATTTGATGATCTCTGTAGAAGATGTAGGAGAAATTTCAGGCAGAGGAAGTAAGAAAGGAGTGGTGAAGTAGTGGTTAGATGAAGTGATAAGGCTGCAGGCAGGATGGGTTTGTTTGGTGGCTGTCTTGAGTGAAACAAGTGGTGATGGTCTTTGAAGTGGAGAGTATGGAAGTAGTATGTATATGGGAGTTTTGATCAGAGAATATGTGGTGAAGGCTATTGTAGTTTTCAGGTGGAGGAAGTCAGAAGGAAGATTGTATGATGAGTAGGCAATGGATTGTTTACTAATGGTGTAGTTGTGAAGTGTGAACCGAGGTTAGTATGTTGTATGTAGTGGAGAGGCAGAAAGTGTGCAGCAATCAGAGATGTAGTGCACACTGCACAGTGAGTGAATATCAATGTACAGTGAACAGAAAAATGAAAAAAAAGGCAATGTAAATTGTAAGATGTAAATTGAAAATAAAATGAAATGCAAATTGGAAAAGAAATAAAATGTTTTTGTTTTGAAATTTGGATGTGTGTATTTTTTTTAACGGAATATACAATGCAAATGCAAAAGAAGAAGGCAACAATCACACAAACAAAAATGAAAACGACAAACACACAATAATTTTTTTTTAAAATGAAAACACACAATAAAAATCAAACAAAAAATAATTCGAAGAATAGAAAATCAAAATCAAAGCAACTCCCCGGCAACGGCGCTAAAAACTTGTTCGTCGACGGAAATTCTATCGATTTAGAAAACCATCGAACGAATTTATAATAAAATTTATACCGCAAGCGCACGGTGTACGAATGTAGTGTAGCACTTGGCGAATACGGGTCGATCCTCAGGGAATTGATGATTTTAAATTCTATTCAATCATATTAAACCAAAGTCGAGTGAAAGTTAAGCTAGAGAATTAGGGAACTAACTAAAAGAAAAGAGAAGAAAATATAAGAGTTAATGCCAATTTAGGAAATAAATCCACTCTCTAGATCATGTAGTTCAACACATATGAAATCATGATATCTCTTTTATGGTCATTAGTGCTTTAATTGATGTGCTTATCATAAGTATGGCATATTTGTGCTTATGATTAGCCAACATAAGCCATCAAACTATAACACATCCCTTAAAGCACTTACTAACTTTCATGAAACTTGGCAAAGAAAATAAAAATGAAATCTATTTTAAGTATGGCCTATTAACTATTGATTAGAAATATAGACCATCAAATTTTAATTTCATATCACTTTCTTTTGCCATAATCATATTTTGACAAAGAGACAATTAGTGTTAGTGATTGTTTAAGCATAGTCTAATTGGTGTCAACAATATAGGCTATCAAATTCAAAGCAAAAAAAACTAGTAAACCATTTCTATCATCATCATTAAGCACAAAAAGAGAGCATGAATTAACAAATAGTTGAAGCTACATAATTAGAGAGCTTCATTACCCCTAAATTGAAGAGGTTTAGCCTCTCATATTTGTCATTTGATTAACAAATGTAGCTTGCAACATAAGAGAAAAAGAAAAGGAAAAAGAAAGAAAGATAAAGAAAACTATTCTACTTGCATAAAAGAAAAGAAATCTACACTACCACATGAAAGTAAATAAGCATGAAAAGGAAAAGAACATTTATTGAAGTTGCATAAAAAAAATTACATAAAGAGAAATGGCTAAGTAGCCATGAAAAGAAAGAAGAGAGCTTGGATTTATTTTTAGCCTAAAACTAACTAAAGAGAGACTAAGAGATATGAGAGGAGAATACATAAAACATATGAGTATTTATACATGTATGAAACTCTAATTCATATTTGTGGGGAATGCCCAAAATGCCCTTGAGGAAGTGTGGCCACCAAGTAATCATTAACATGTCATAATCCTCCACTTAAATGTGCATGAAGCTTTAATGGCCTTTAGCATGTGCATTAGCTCCTAATTGAAAATCAAGGTAAGTGGGTAGGTGGGGTCCTCTTTGTTCATGAGTTTGAATTATTTTCATCTTCATTCCTTTATATTCATGTTGTGCATGCATGTGTCTTCATGAAACCACTCATATTTGATATCAAATTCCTACATAAATATATATAAATTTCCAATTAATTTTTCTCAAAGAAATATATGCACACAAATGACCAATTTGCCCCTATATGAAGATGGATATATGACAATTTGGAATTAATATGGATTTTGGTTAAAACATGTTAAAATACCCAATATGATCATTTATTTAATTTAAATAGATTAAATATGGTGGTAAAAATATGCAAATTTACGTGCACATCAATATATGTTGTTTCATTCCATTATGAGATTCTATGATTGTGAATTTCTTCATATCTCTCTTTTCTTTACTCCAACGGTTTATCTTTCGAAGTATGAAAGGCAAGTCATTATAGACCGAGAGCAGGATTAGAGTTACTTATCCTGACTTATTTCACGATATGTTATGAGTATCTTATCGTAATTTCGAGGATGAAATTCTTTAAGGAGGATAGTCTATAACGACCCTAATTTTGATTAACAATATTTTGGACATTCAATTAGATAAATTAAATGAAATAATGTAAATGGTTAAGAGATTGAGATTTATATAACTTTGGGGTAGCCGTGCCTAATTAATCTAAAGAAAAGGAGAATTAAAATAAGAAAGGGTAATAAGATAAGGGCAAAATAGGAATAGGTTATATCCTTATACCCTTAACCCTCATTCCATTTTCACTCACAATATTTTCAACAAAAAAACATTCAAGGCTTCACCATTAGGAGAAAGAAGGGGAAGATAAACAAGAGTTAAAGAGGGAAGCTTAATCAAATCAACTTAAGTGAAAAATCTCAAACTCCTTAACAATAAGCTAAGGTGAATAATATGTTACCTCTCACTTTTATGATTTTTGGTTTCTGGATGAGATCTAAATTTGGTTGTAAAGTAAAATGCCATGTTTGATTGTTTAAATGGATTTATATGCTTGTTGATGATTTATTTGTTTCATATAGGTTTTATGATAAGATTTGAATTGAAAAACCTATTAAATAATGTCCCAATGGCTATTCTTTTTGATATAAGATTAGGAATATTATTTTAGAGATGAGTTTCAAGTTTCATAATTTTTTAAGATATTTTGGATTTATTATGAATTTTCTAGTAAAGAAAATAGCTAAATTGGGTTTAAATTATTTTTGACTATTATATGTTAGCTTTGGGTTAGAAATTTAAATATGTTAGAAAACTTATTAAAAATGATTTAAGGGAATTTTTGAAGAATTTTCCTAAGTATTTTATTAAAGGTATAAAATTATTTTAAGGTATGAGACTTCATTATTTTATATGTTTAAAATGGAGAAGGGGCAATTTGTTAAATATTTATAATTTTTAATTACTGAATTCTGCATCATCTTTTAGAAAAAGATTTTGAAAAGAAGTGGGCAATCAATTATATGTTGACAAATAAGGCAAGTTAGTTGGAAAGATATTACTTTTAATAGGGAAAATAAGACAATCAATTATATGCCGCCTTTAACCAAGTCATAACCAATACACATGGTATCAATGCCTTGGTACGTAGTGGATTGGAGATAGACGGAAGGTATGGAGTCGAAACATGCTTTCTAAGGGGTAAAAGCAGTCGTTATAAACTTAGAACCATTTTGGTTATAAAATAAGGCTTTCGAAGGAGTCAGCTTTCGAGTTAGTTGAAACATCCCTTTGTTTTAGAAAAGATCATTCAAAAGAGGTTGTCGCCTTTTGATTTTAAATAAAGCTTCCAAAGGGTTCGAAACTCTAGCTGCCACATTCAACCTTTCTAACCAATGTTTTCGAAAGGGTGCTCTTGCTTATGAACTTTAAAACCACTTCTCCATGCTTTCGAAGGGGTTGGTGTCGAAACCATCCACTTTCTTTTACTTAGGAATAGTTCTTTCGAAAGAAATGCTTTCGTCCTAGTTCTTTTAAGACCCTCAGATTTATTAAATGGTAAACCCAAAGGTTTCGAATGAAATGGTTTTGAATGGTTTCGAAGTTATATTCCACAAACTATTACATGAACCCAATGCTTTCGAAATGCCTGGCTTAAGTAAAGAACTTTGATACTTTCGAAAGAAATAAAATGAAGGTTTCGAAGGGGAGTTTGCCCAATGATTTCGAAAGGTTTTACTTTGAATATTTAAGTGGAAGGTTTCCAATGGTTTCGAAAGGCAAGTCTAAAGTGTTTTGAAAAGAGGATGTCAAAGGTTTTATAAAGCTTTCAAAGATACACTTTCAATTTTGAAATGTCAGTTTTCAAAAGGTTTCAAAAGGTATGTTTTGGCCTTTCGGCCTAGTGTATCAAAGTAATGTAGTTAACCTATTTTGAATGGGGTACTTTCAATGGATTCAGAAGTGGACTGTTTAAAGATTTTAAACAAGGGTTTCGAAGAGGATATCTAGGATTTAAAACCTAAAGTTTTCTAAGTTAAGAAGGGCTTTGACTTGTTTTAAAGGGATAGATAATCCAATTGATTTAGGTTTTCATCAACATTATTTTGTGTAAAGCATATGTCATGGCAAAGATATTTGAGTAAAGCAAAAGTATGTTTTCCTAGTTTAAGTATGATTTAAAGGGATTAAATAAATTTGATAGAAATGTTTTGAAGGAAAATTTGATGGGGTAGTTAACCCTAAGTAAATGATTCAGATATTAGAATACGAGATGGGACTAGTATAGGGTCGCGCCCTATACATTAGCTATTAGCCCTTAGTTAAAATATAACAACGAAATTTCGATACTTCGAAAATGAGAGATTTTGTTTATTTTAAATTTAAAAAGGTTTAAAACTTAAATAAATATGTTATATATAATGAATAATAATAGAGAAATTATTTATTCTTATAGTTAATAATTAAAAAGTATAAATTTGGATTTTAGAACAAATCAACAAAAGTTAAGTTTGTTAAAAATAAATAAATGCTTAAATAAACATGTTTAAAAATTTATTTGAAAATTTAAATCTTATTAAAATCATTTAATAAAGATAATATAAGTATATTTAAGGATTTTTTTAAATCGTTTTAAAAAAATGTTTAGATTTGTCACATTTCGTCAATGCAACCCCAAAAATCAACAAAAGCGGTATTTTTAAAAGTATAAATCAATTTGAGAAAAAAAGATATTCATATTAAAATCAGTTAGTAATGATGATTAAAATATAATAAGATTTGTGAAAATAATTTTAATTGGTTTACAAAATGTCCAAATTTTGTTGCATTTAGTCAGTTTTACATACACTGTAAAAATGGAGATTTTGATATTATTTAAATATGATTTTAAAATATGAACTAACGTGTTTAAATTTATTTAAGAAAGTAAGAAGTGCATTTTTTAGTTTGTTTTACGTAAATAAATAGTTTAACAAAAAAAAATCAAAATATGATCGTAAAACATTTTGTTGAAAATCAACGTTTTGTTGATTTAAAATTGTCGCAACATTGTTGCACCTTTATTTTCTTATATATGAACATATATTTAATTCATTAATCAAGTTTACTTTTACTAAACATGATTAGAAAATTCTAGGAAACAATTAGCAAAAGTAAACACAAAAGGACAAAACATTTGACATCAAATCCAACAAAATCTTTACTTTTCTTTACTTAAACATTAAGTTATTAAGATATAAAATAATTTACCACCTCTTTCTTTTCCTATAAATACCCAGCCATTCTACTAATTTTCTTCGCACTTCTCATTCTCCTTCTTCTTCATTTTTGAGCTTTCTTTTACTCATAATGGCTTCTCCTCTTTAAGAGAGGAAGGAGGGTTAAAAAAAGTGGAATGCTTAAGCATCAATCCACTAATTACTCTCTAACCTCTTCTTAATTCACTTCTTCCTATTCTCTTCTTAAAAATGGCCTTAGGCCGTGAGTTTGGAAGTTGACAGGGGGGAGGATGTGAGCAATATGGAAGGGGGATGCTATGGCCAAGGCAAAAAAGGATATGGGATGGTGGCCAAGCGCTTGGAAAAAGTGGAATAGTGTTTAGGTGGTGGTTTAGTGAAATTTTGGTTGAGTCTAGTAATAATTTAGATGAAGTGTTGTTGTGATTTGAATGTTGGTAGGAAGTTAATCAATTTCGTTAAAGGTGAGAAATTCGCATCGCCTTTTGAATTATATTGATTATCAAGTTTAATTCTTATGTTAAATATTCACTATTTGATGATGATATGGATGTTTGATTGATTATGTTGGATGATCCATTTTAATGTTATGACACTTATCATATTATACCCGTATTTAATATGTTAATGTCATGTGATTGGTTGTATGATTGTTTAATATAGACATCAAATTTCTATCATTATTGATTAAGTAACCTCTTTGTTAAATAAGACCCAATTTTGATGATATGATATACTTAAGAAAATTAAGTCTCTTTTTAAGTGGAATGAAAATTAAAATAAAAATAAAATAGAATTTGAAATTAGAAGTGAAATTGGATTTGAAATGGAAAGTTAAATTGAAATTGAGACGAATAGTGAAATTGAAACTGAAATCGTTTTTGAAAACTGAAAGTGAGATTAAAGTTGAAATTTAAATTAGAATTGAAGTTAGATTTGAAATTTAAGTTTTAATTTGGTTTAATTTGAAGTTTGAATTGAAATTGTTTTGAAATTGGATTTAAGATTTAATATTAAAATAATAGGTATAAAATAATATTATAATATGATAATAGTGAAAATACATTTTAAAAGCTTTAAAAAGTGGAAACATTGATTTAAATTGATTTGTAATAATTTTATAAGTAATAAAATTCAAATCAAATAGATTATTTCAAGTATTGAAAAATAAGTTAAAACTAGGCGCGTCGCGCAAAGGTAGTTCGCAAGTTCACGCCGAAAAGTTCAAATGAGGGTGTAGAGTGGAATATAGCTCGGAATTCTTCAAGTTAATAAAATTTAGGACTATCATGTCCATACCTTATAAACGATGAAAGAAAATCAAAATTTCATCAAGTCGATTTTGAAATATGTCCCAATCAATTTTCTAGAAAAATCACGCTAGTGCAGTTAACGGACTATAACAGAAAATCTCTTTAAATGGACGTTTTTAACTATGGAAAAATATGAAATAAACTTGATAAATCTATTTAAATAATTTAAAAGAAATTTGAATTGAAAATCATGAATTTTCAAATATTAAAAAGTTGTTTAAATCATATAAGCTTACATGCACTCTCCGCGGCACTTTTATGCTGCGAATTCTATAACTTTTGGAGTATAAGTTTAAATGTAATGATTTATCATAGAATCTATTATGAATATTTTAAAAAAAGTAAAATTTAGTATTTAGACGATAATTTGGGATTTTTACAATCAATTCCAAAGTAAAGTTGATAATTAAGTATGCGAAAATGACTAGTACATTTGTCTCGCTTGTGAGATCTGGGAAGATAAAACAAGGTGTTTAGCTAAAGTTAGAGATGGATCAACCAATGCCACAAACTTACGTGGCCTATCTTTTCTCTTTTTAGAAGAGGGGTGGAATAGATCGAAAGGAAAGCCTGGATGCTTTAAAAAGATTATATTAAGTTTTGCCAAAATAAAAGAAGATGGTATTATCCAAAATTTGAGCAATCTCCAAAATGAATAAACGAAGTTCGATTGCATAGAGATAATCTTCTTATACTTGGTATTAAAATCCAAAGAGGGAACTCGTCCCATTCGTGGAATTAAAAGGTGATCTCATCGTTATTTCTCCCATAAAACTTGTTGAATCCGGAAATTAATATTGAGTAAAATTAGAATAATTTCTATGATCCTATTTACTCAATATAATGTTTGCTAAGATTAATTTTAGGGTTTACAGTAAACGAGGTCTTAAATAACATTGTTTTTGACCCTCCTAAAAGTTAAGGAATTTGGATCGATGATGAATGGGAAATTTGAAATATTATCCAAAGAAAAAGAATTAAAGTGAAAAGAGACTTAATAAATCCTGGATACTCATATTCACTTTTTATCGATAATTGGATTTCAAAGAAACCGGGGTCGGATTTGGGTGATTCCTTTTCGAAAACCACTTTAAACCAATCTACATATTCGAAGGATGAAGCTGTTTGAAGATGGAGATATTGAGATGAATAATAACGAGGGACCACTTGTTGATTAATTGGGGATAAACTCCTGATTCACTATATTGTAGCGGTGGTCTTTTTGTTATGAAAAATCTCAAAACCACGAGGACTTCTCCTCTAGTAACGATAGAGGAAAGTGTCTTCGGTTTCGTTGAGTCCTAGAACGAACGAACTTGTATGGAAGAATGTCTGACCTTGCATTCAAAATCACAACGAATGATCTTTATATAGTATATATCAGTTGGATGGAGGTGAAGACACCATCTTTTAGCTTAACACCCTTTTCTGAGTCTTACAAGCTTAGTAAACTATACATTTGTAGAAATCAGTCGTGTGAATATGCAATGGAAATGTGGCATTCAAAGTGAAAGAAGATGTGCTATGTGAAAAGGTAATCATTGCCTCGAGCCTCATCAACCGTAGATGACCGAAACTGGCTTAGATGCAGCAAGGCTAAGTGGGTCATTCCCAATTAGGGTATAATCATCCCCTTCTAGATATATTTCTTCCCACTATGACATTCAGGATGTAAATTAATGTGGTTTGTTTGCTCGGGCACCCGGTTTAAAGGTTGGTAACGACCGAAGGATGATATATTCGGTACTACTTAATTATAGAGCTAGGCCGATCTTGTGTTGGTAGAGGGCATATGTTATGTACCTTGGGACATCCATCTAGAGGTGTACCCATAGAAATTTAGTCCCTTCACTAGGTCATTTGTATGGAAATTCATTCTCGAATAAGAACCTGCGGGCTTGATTGTAAACCTATTATGCTGGAATTTAAAGCAATGTAAAAATTTCGGCTAAGATTATTAAGATTATTTTCAAATGTTTTCAAGGAGATGTCATAAAAAATCAAATGTTTTGATATAAAAGTGTTTTAGTTATCATGAAGTAAATACTCGTCCGTGTTTATGTGTGGACGTGGTCTCATGAGATATTCTTTCTTTTCAAAGGTTTTTATTCAAAGGCTGATATATGACACTATCATTTATTATTGAGATTTTCTCACGCTAGTTTATCAAGCCCGATCCGGGTATTTTCAATACTCGGTTAGATCCGAGTAATTTCAGGTTTAGTTAAAGAAGGTTGGAGTTTCTAGAGGAGAACTAGAGATATTCATCTACGTATGGACGTATTCTATTATCCGCTACTGTTTGTTTTTATTTTGATGTTTGCAGCAATTGTAAGGATAGATGATTATAATTGTCCAAGTTGAATTTAGGTTAGACTCTGATATATGTATTTTTAAAGTTTTCCAATGTAAAGATATTTGTTCAATATTATATGCTATTCCATTCGTGTGAGATTCTGTTCTGTCTATTTTTCTTTATTACCATTGATAATCCACAATTTCATGCAATTTCGTTCGGACATGTATGGTTTATTATTGGCACAAAGCGTACATAACTGTGGGTCATCACATGAAATTATTCTAAAATTCTAGTGTGTAGTTCTTTGTCACAGGTAAGACTAAAATGATGTTACATATAGAAAGGAATATATACATAGAGAGATAGGTTATTGGTGAGCCCGCAAAACCATTAGGATCGGTTGACCTAAGAGAAGTAAGTTAAGGACAGACCGTCCAGGATTGTGCCTAATAGAATTTAGATTATTTATTTTGTCTGGTAGGCCTGAATCAGCCAGTGGTTAGTAGCTAACCAAACAAAACTATACTGTTCGGACAGGCAGTCCATTTGTTACTTAATTAATGTACATAAATGATATTGCTATTATTGCTTTAATTAGTTTGATTGCAGGATCATGATTTGAAAAAAGATATGTTTTAAAGGATATTAGTAAGGGAAAACCCATTCCGCTAGGAGGTGTGGTCTCACTTAATATCAAAAATCGAGATGTGATAGTATTGTTTACATCAGGCTTTATGTCCTCGAAGTTTATGTTTTCCCCCTTAAACTCTTAGGTGCTTTAAAATTAATTTGGGTAGACTAAGAGTTAAGGCTTTACAAGTTTTAGTAGGTGGACGAATAAATCTTTCGAAGATGAGAAGAAAGCAAAAGATAGTTATTTATAAGTGATTAGTTTTATTTCTGCTGTGATGTATTAAGATAGTTATGTCGATTGAGTACTCTTATCATCTAAGGGGACATCTTCATATGTCGCTCTTAGCGTAAATTGTAATAATTATATTTGATCAAAACTTGGGATACATTTTGGATTATGTAATGGAATATGATACTTGGATTTGAAATGTAATCAGAAAGATTGTGTTCTCTGGAATCTTTGATTTTGTTTCATATTCATGTGCTTCTGATATTATGGATACCATTAACATTTCTTGTCATCGAAAGTTAATACTATAAATGACTGCAATATCTGTTGAACTTAGCTTTGGGCCTCAAGATAGGGGATGTTACATAAACTATATCTTTTATAGTAAGGATAAAGGATGTTCGGAATATCTCAAATGATATGCAAAGACACCATGTTAAAATGTTTAATATGGTACATGTAAGATGGATTCCTTATGTACTGACAATAGGAATTTCATATATGTTGTAGTGTCTACAGTATCATATTTTGCTTATGTATTTGATGCATGAAGCAAAGATCAAATCCGAATTAAGATCACTAAATGGTAGTTTAGATTGTTGTCAAGTATTTATGAAATACTAAACAGTTGTTTACGAAAAATGAACTCTTTATGAAAGAGTATTTGAACTTGAACTTCATAAATGCCATCGAATATAATATGTCAATATTAAATTCATTTTCAAATCTTAATTAAGAAACTTTAAGTTGAAAATGTTCCAAATGAGACATTGCGGCCGATTCAATGAAAAAGCTAAGTACATTTTTTGAATAGCGCCATAATAAAAGCAATGTATATATATGACTGCACAAATAGTAATTAAGCTCGAGGTGATTCCAAGTATTAAGAATACTAATCATTGTTATATTATAACAATGTAATAAAAAGAGCTCGCTAGAAGTCCAAAAACATATTCTGAACAGCTCCACAAGATAAAAGTAGTTTACCTGCATCGGAGAGAGTTGATTGACAGAATAGATAATTAAACAACATAGTAAATCCATTCATGAAGAGTCAAACTCGATCAATTCTCATCGAGCCGATCAAAAGAATGTGGTTGAGAATCCATAATTAGCCCCAAGTGCATGCGTAAGATTGATAGAGTTAGAGGTATGTCCTAGTGAAAATTATATAATTATTACATATATCTAACTCGATAACCAATCATGTTTGAAATAAAATGTGTTTTCTTTTTATTATATACTAGATATAATGTGTTATATAATAATTGATTAATTTAATTAAGAGTATGTTTAATAGAAAATTCATAAATGGTATGTTTTGTGATAGTAGTTATAATTGTTGTAACCACGAGAAATTTATCATAATAAAATAAAAAACCATTTTAAATATTCCTAGTCAATATGTATTGAGACTGGATATCGATGCATCCATTGCGATTAGAATATATAATGCTCTCCAAATGCTGGGTAGTGTATTATTCATAGCTACTGGGGTACCAAGGAATTATGTAGATAAAATTATTCGAGACTCAATAGTTTTCTAGTGGTTAATATAACTAAGGTTAAACGAAAAATATCAGTGTGACAAAATTACACAGTAATCTTGACTTGAGAATACTGTTGGTCTTCAATGTTGAAGCGCCACTTTGATCATAGTTAAATCATGGCACAACGTCCATCGAATGCCTATAGTTCGGTTGAGTGGAAACATTAGAAGTGAAACTCTATTCAAGAGAGGATTCTTCTCCTTAGTTATATGAGGTTAGTATTACAATCAACTGAATTCAACTAAAGTCAAAGTCTCTCGTAGTTGTTCGGTTATTAATAATAGTTAATATTGAACCATAGTCTTTATGTTTGGACTACAAAATTGAATATGGATGATATTGGATTTTAAGCATTACCAAATTCGCCTAGTCCAAAGTGGTATAGTTTTGTGGTGTAAATTATTGCCATACCAGGTAATGCTTAGTTAAGTAAAATCGGATTTTACCATAACCAAATAAGCAATAAACTTGGCCATAATGTCACACCACCTGCTAAGTAACGTGCGAATGTTAACACTCAAACTGTTCGATATTAGTCGCTGATGAAATTTACACCTAAAAGTCACATAATCAAAACTTTGAATACTTCTTTCATCACCTATTATAACTAATTTGTAACTGTTATAAATTAATTAAAATAATTAATATTTATGAAATATGAATTATAAAATTTTATTTGATGTATTGAACAATATTAAATAGTATGTTTATAGTAGTTATAAACATAGTTATCGGTGTATGATATCGATACACATTTAAATTGAATTTAAATTCAATGAATATTGTTTGGGCTTGAGATGATTTAATGGCCTAAAAGGGACTTGAATTTTTGGCTAAAATGTGCAAGGGAAGGCCGACCATAATAATGGCTAAGGAGGGGTTGGATTTGAATTAAAAGGGTGAGGAAAGGTAAGAGAAAATGAGGATTTGGATCAATATTTTTCTCCTTGGAATCTCCTCTATCTCAGCATCTATAAACCCTCATTTTTGAATTTAGAGCCTCCTCTTCATCTCTTTTACTAAAAAAAATTCTACCTCATCCCACCACATTTTCAAGCATTTTTAACATCAAATTAAAGTCGAAAAGATCATATGTGGTAGTTGCATTCGAGAAGCCAACAACTTTTGGATATGGGATTCAATTCAGGGAGTTAAATTGTTCATTTCAAATAATTAGGCTTTAGTGAAAGGTAATATTACTTATTTATAATGTCCAGTGTACCCATTCATGTCACATGCTAGCTTGGTTAGAAATTGATATCACATATCTATATACCGATGTTTGTCTAAATTTGACGATAATATATATTGTGTGTGTATGTATATATGTGTGTGTATGTATATCTATACGTATATAATAACATATAGGCTGTGACAAGTAATTTAAAAAATTTGTATTTAAATAATATTAAAAAACAAATTTTTTTACAAAAATTTATTTTAAAACACATACATAACTTTGTAAAATACATGCATGTTTATTTTATTAATATATTTACATTGTAGTTTTTGAAAATAAATAAAAAAATTAAATTATATATATATATTTTTTAAATCCGTGTATAGATGTTACATATATATAATGAATTTTAGTTATTATACATAATTTTGTATATTATAAATACACACACACACATTCATTGTAAAATATATAAATATGCATTTAATGAAATTATAGATATGTATTAAATATTTATTAAAAAAATTATCAAGATTTCCATATGAAATTTTGATAAAACTGTTTTTAAACCAAAAATTATTCAAAAAATATGTTTATTTTTAAGCCATGTATGTATATTAATATATATTGTTAATTATTTATTTATACTAAAGCTTACATATATACAAAATATGTATTTTAAAAATATTAATATATGTATAAAATATGTATACGAATTAAAAATAATGATTATCATTGTGAAATATATATATATATATATATATATTTTACATTAATATATTAATATGAATTTGAAATATCTAGATATTTTATTATATAGATCTAGATATAAAATTTTAAATTTTAAATTCAAATTTGATTTTACATTCAAGTCACTTATAATAATATTTACAATTACTTTATATCATAGTTTCGATTATACAAACACATACACACATGTGGGCATCATATTTTATAAACATTATTTAATACAATTTATAAAAATATTATTTTCAAAATGGGTTCCTTTTATTTCTTTTAACATACCACAAGATTAGAAATAGTAGCCCAGGTAATAACAAGACCTCATAATCTACTAAAACCAAATAAATACATCTGGGTTAAACAAAAAACTAATTTGCTCCTTGTACGTTTTCTCCAAATAACAACGAATAATATCCCAGCAAGCCCAAAATCATGAAACAATTTTATGTATACATTTATATTTTTTAAATGGCACATATGTATATAGGGAGGCTAATATGTTCATTGTGGTGTAAATCTCAACATCTATACACGGGCATGTTAAACCATGCACACGACTTATGTAGCACATGCGTGCACACACATATGTGCATATGATACACATATTATACTATATAATATACAAACAAAATAATAATTAAAACCTTATTTATAAATGAAATTAAATATGATTTTCTTTAAAATAAATTTAGACTTCATAGTCCCAACAAGATCCAAACGGAATAATTTTTTTGAAATTTACCCATTTACTTCGTTGCATGCTGACCCAATTCCAACAATTGTATTGGAGCCTAATAGCTTATACGGTCTAAATTAGTCATATTAGGACTCACTAGTTAAGCTTACAACCCTATTAGTAGGGCATCTAAGAAAGGTAGTATCTTGGCTGGTTTGTTAGATAAACAAGTACTCTATCCTACCTGACTACTAGCCTGGTCTAAATAGTAATGTGAGCCCAAAGATTGCCCCTAATAGAAAAGCCCAATTTGAATTGGGCCTTAGACTAATTTCAAAATTGTCTTGAATTTGGAATAAAAGTTTTAAATTTAAAAGTTAACTTGAAAATAAAACACATACTATAAAAATTATAATATAAATTTTCAAAACATTTGAAAATGTTATTAAATTAATTTCAAAAATATTATTTATTAATAAGATTGATAAAATAATTGAATTAATTAAATATGTTAATTAATTAAATATACATATAATATATATAATGATATATGTTATGTTATCTTGAATTGTTTAAGATAATATGAGTGTACTATAAAAAAAATTCGAAACAAATAAAATTTAATTAAAATTATTTAATTAAATAAACTAATTAAAATCTAATTAATATATATGTATACATAAGATATATGTGCATTATTATAAAGGTTATAATATATATACATCAAATATAATATGTTATAATTGAATAATATAATAATTAATTAAAGTGTTAATTAATTAAATTAATTTTTTTTGCCAAAGCCAGCGGGGTTGAATGAGCCCCTTCCATTTTATTAAATAAAACAAATTACACAATTTAGATGCATACCATCCAAAAATATAATGAAGGATAAAAGAACACACCAAGCTAGAATACAATCTAAAAACTAAACTGTTCGGAGATAAAGAGAACCAGTACATGTTTAGCAACCAACTTCCAACTAAACACGCTATTGTTTCTCTCCCTCCAAAGGTTGTAAATGACACTTTTAAGCACATGCAGCAACAATTTTGATCAAGAGTTCTTCCATCCTATAGCCTTAAATATAAATATCATTACTAGGACGCAGTTCTATTTGGTTTATGGAAGTGTAACGAATTCAAAGACTTCTCCCAAACAAAGTAAGTATACCCACATTCAAAGAACAAATGTGAGGCATTTTCTTCCATTCTACCGCATAACAAGCATACAGAAGATTGAATCAAACCCTTATCCTTAAGCTTGTCTAGATTAGGTAATCCATTCCTAAGCACCTTCCACATAAAAATATTTCCTTTCGTATGGGGGATGAAGATGTCCAAACTCTGGTGTGCCAGGGAAAATTGTACGCAGTCTTAACTACATGCTTCTTGCCATTCCATAGTGCATAGAGATTTGCAGTGTTATAGGTATTGGCCTGAGCAATGTTCCAAACAACCCGAACAAGGTAAGAGTTGGAATATGGTAGATTAAACACTCCATTAGTCCAGAAATTATCAACCGAAGCTATCTCTGCTATACCTATCATATGTCTCAGATTGTAATTAATCAATTCATTCAGAATCACTCCTTGTTTGGGCCAAGTGTCATACCAAAAGGATATATCGTTTCTAATCTTCATCCAACTGTGAAAAATTGGAATAAAAGCAAATCTACTATAGAGGATGCTTCTCGATGACCAGTTGCAGTCTGCTGGAGAACTCATAGTTCAGAAGTTGTTATTTTTGATTAAATGACTCCTAATCCATGCAGCCCATAAATTTGAGCCATACCTAAAGATTCGGTCAATGCGAGAGAAGAGAGCAGCCCGGTTCCACTTCTTGATGTTCATAATTCCAAGTCCTCCATTATGATAAGGGAAACACAAAGTTTTAAAGGCAACAACCAATAATTTTCTGGAATAAGGGTTACCATGCCACAGGAAGTGGTTAAGTGCAGAGTTGATCATAGTAATAAGCCCTTAAGGCAGGATGAAGATTCAAGCAAAGTAAAGACACATGGAGGTGGCTATGGACTTGACAATGACATGTCTATCTACCATAGACAGTTGAAAGCTAGGCCATGAGGAAATCTTTGCAGTAATCTTTTCAAAAAGTTGAAGACATTGACCTGTTCTAATTCTAGAGGAGCATAAGGGAGCACTATGATGACCCGGAATTTTAGGCAATATCAATTTAATAATCTGAATTAAAATTAAATTGATTTGATAATCTTTGTTAATAAGATTGGAATTAATTTAATAATCCAATTAAATAAATATTTAATTGATAGATTTTATCTTTTAGAAAGCAAATAAATTATTTTCTATTTATAATGTATATATATTTATATATATTGTAAATAGATAAGCTTTGTTTTAAATTTAATTAAAAAGGCATATTTTCTAATTCTAATATTATTGATAATTTGGAAATTGATTTATTTGATATTAAGCTTTTTAAAACTATTTAATAAATAGCTATATGATTTTAAATACATAAGGTAAATGTTTAAATGGTTTAAAATATGCTTTAACTTAAGTTTAAATTTAAATAAAATTAACAATAAGGTTTGTTTTGTTTTCTTTTCAAATATAGTTTGATAAAATAAGTAATTTATTAATAAAGAAACAATTTCTTTTATAAATTATTTAAAGTTATCAAATTTGTTATTTTCAAAATATAATAATGTATTGTTTTTAACAAATAGATTTTAATAAAAATAGTTTTTTTTTTCAAAATTGAATTGTGTAGTTATATATGTAAATATATAACTTGATTTCAAAATTGAATTTTAGAATTTGATTTGAATTTGAATTTAGAGTTTTGAACTTCAAAGTATAAATTTTTAAATTGTTTGGGATTTTAAAATATTTGTATAAACTTTTATTTATAAATACAATTATTTTATTTCTTTTAAAATTATTTGTACATATATAAATACTTATTAACTAATTACTTAAACATCATCTTTCATTAACATTTAACATATTAACTAAATATCAATTAACATTTAATTATAACTAATTAACCTTAAAGGACATGTGTGAATTTATAAGCATACTAGAATGACAAATGTTGTTATATAAGACAAGTGTCAAAATTTAATTTAGTTTTTCTTTTATTCTTATTTACAAATATTTCAGCCTATTTATTTACAAATTTTTTCGATTCCATTCATTTTCTTTTCAAAATCTAAAGCCAAAGTAAATCTGAAAACACGTCCTCTAAAACCAAAATCAGAAATCAAACATGCAAATCATTTCCCCTATAACACATTTTCAAATCTATTCAAAGCAAAATGGAATCTGATCAACCTGCACATCTTCAAACATGCAAATCAAAAATCTTTGTTCAAAAACAATAACTTGTCACTATCTCAAAAATCAAATGCCTGCATTATTTTAAATCTGGAACTCAAGCCAGCATGCATGTAGATCTTATTTAAAAATAAGTTTTAAAGCTCCACCAACTTAAGTTTTCATCAAGCAATTCAAGTTTAAAGCAAAGAAGTAATTTTCAAGTTTTAATTCAAGCAAATCAGCAATTCAAGTTTGTCTGTCAAAAGCTTTTCAAAATATGCTCTGTTCATCTTCTTTAATCAGGTGAGTAACATCACTTTTAATGAGTTTAAGTATTTAAATCAGTTGCATGTTAATTTCTATGTTAAGTATGTATGATATGTATATATCAGTGGATCTTCTGTGTATATATGAATGGATATATTTGTACATGTTGTGGTCTCTATATTATACTGTTCTTAAGTTTCCAGGTTCAAGAAATTGTTCAAAACCCATTATCACACGATGTAATCTATGTTAGTTTAAGATTCAAACAAAATATGTTTGTTGTATCATGAATTAAAGTTTAAAAATTTATTCAACTTAAAATAACTTTGAATTATCTTTAAAAATCAAGAACAACAGAGCAAGTTGAAGTAAAGTGAAAATCCAATCATTTTAATTCATCAATTCAGGAACATAAACTAAATCCTTAACACTAAACATGATTTTTAAGAATAAAATCATAATTTTTAGTTTAAGGAGGAGGGTGCAGTTCTGGGATGAACTAAAAATTGGAACTGAAGGTTTCCTGATGTTCTCTGCGGACGGAGAGGTCGGGTTCTTCAGTGTTGATGGAGCAGTGATCGAGGATGATGGGAAAAATATTTGATGGCGACGCATTTCACTATGGCGGCAGTGGTGATGGATTCTTGTCTGGAACCCTAGTTTTAACTAGGTTTGGATAATTTGATCATCTCATCTTCTCTAGTTGTTCGAGTTCAACGGAATCTTGGGTGATGGGAACTTGGACGTCAACGAAGACTTGGCTGGAGTTTCATAAGTAACGGTGGTCGGAGGATCGTGGATGAGGAAATTTCCAGGTTTGATGTGGAGTTCCTAGTTTTGTTCCAGGTTTGGTTTGAGCTCGAATTTGATTTCGAGTGTGTTGTAACGATCTGATGATCGTGTTTTGGTATTTGGGTGATTGTTGATGTGGGGAGATCATCGGAGGTGAGTGAAGATGGACGGTGCCACCGTGCATATGCATGGTGCACTTCCATTGTTTCCTGATGAAGTTTGGTTTGAGGGGATTTGTGAACTCGAGTTTTTCACGAGAATTTAGGTGCTTTTCTTGAAGCACTTTAGGTTTTGACTCGAAGATAATTTGAGGTGGCTTGGGAAAGGGTCTGATAACAGTTTTCTCGAAGATAAATTCAAATGTTGTAAATAAGTTTGAATGTTAAAGTAAAATTTTAAAGTTTTGAATTTGATTTAAACTCTTTTAAAATTCTTTTATAAGAAATAAGTATTCTTTAACATGTGAATTTAAAAAGTTTTTTTTTAAAATTGGTTTTAAACTTTGTTGAAGATAAATTGGTACTCATTTTAAATCTTGAATTTAAAATGAAATTTAAAAGTAAATTTGAAAATAAATGTTTTCAAATGTATTTATGAATGATAATTTAACCATAAATATGAAAATGTTTTATCTTAAACTAAATTAGAATTTAATGATTTGTAATTTCAATTAGTTATTAAGGTAATAAAATGGATAATTAAATGAATAAATTAATTAATGATTTGGTTTAATTAATTAAGTTATTAAGAGTTAAATTGATTTATTAAGGTTTAAGCTAATTAATTAAGCAATAATCAATTTGTAATTAAGAATCATAGATTAAATTTTTAATAAATGATTAGTAATTAATTAATCAAGTAATTAAGGATTAATTAAGTTACAATTAAAATTTAATTAATTAAATAATTGGGATTAATTAATGGATTATTAAAGATTAATTAATTTGAAATTAATAATGATTACTTTAAGATTTATTACTCAAGGAAAGTAATTAAAGAATTGTAATCGTTAATGAAGGTCATTAACTAAGGATTATTTTTAAAAATTAGTTAATGTGATTAATTTTAATACTTAATTAGATTAATTAATTAAAGATAATCATTTGTGAAATTGTTTAAGTTTAATTACTTAAGGGAAGTAATTAAGGAATTAATTGCTTAATGTAATTAATTAACTTTAAATGTAATTTGTTTAAGTTAATTAATTAAGTTTAATTAAGTTAAACATTGGATGCTTTGATAAATAATTACTTAATGAAATTAATGGATTGAAATTACTCAGTAGAGTAATTAATTGATAATTACTAGATGTAATTAATGAAAATGATTTAAGAATGAAAGTAATTTGAATTAATTACTTTATAATTAATCAAGAGATTAATTAAATTAATTAATTAAGGAGTAATTAATTTATTTAATGAAATAATTAAGGGTAGTTAATTACTGAATGTGTGAGATGACCCTACTTTTCTAGTGGCCAAATCATGGGCTAATTTGTTTTTTTTTCTTTTGCATAAAGAAATATATGCTGAATGAAAACACAGGGTCATCTACCTTCAAAACCAAAACCAGGATCCACTATTACCAATATAGAAATATTGGTGTATTCTGAAAACATAGATTAGTATATATGAAGATATACCAATCTCTTTAGTTATTAAATCAGAGTTAAGAAGAATTAGCTAAAGCATTCACACATAGCATTTTCATATAAAGATAAACCCATTTCCTTTTTATGAAAATTATTTGCAATATGGCACAAAAGATACACAAGCAGACAGGAAACATCAGAATTCCTGATTATATCATAAAAATCATAGAGATCCTTTACTTGACTCAACTCTTGCTATAACACAATTATAGGTGTGGCTGCGCGTACACACACATATAAATACATGTGTGCACGGCCTCGCCAACACACAAGCTCAAGCAATGGTATTAATGAATAGGCAATGAAGCCTTGGCACCAACAAAATATTAATAATTATATGTATAAACAAAAGATCACCAATCCAACTATATAAAAAAATGAGGTCATCGAGTTTCCTCTTTCTCATTTATGCAAGTTATATTCCGACATAAAAGATGAATTTACATCAACTATCCTTCTTTAAAACAAAACATGTCACTGATGTAAGAACAAAAGCTATTCTGCATCATACAAATATTTTTAACACAAACAATTGGAAACTAACAAGTTCCTTTTATAAAATCTCAAGATAATACATAGAATTGTAATCCATTTCTAGAATACTTATGAATATGAAACAGTTTACTTTCTTTTGCAAAACTTATCCAAAACTGTGTTTATTCATTTTAGAAATGTAAAGTGAAGGCATGCACGTATTTTAATTTATATGGCAAGTGCTCAATATAATTCCAGAATCTATCACATGAACATATATTAGCTATATGCTATATACAGATTCGAATAGCAATAGCCACTTAGCATAAAAATTTCATTTCCCAAAAATCATAATGCATTTGAAAGCATCAAAACAATCCATCTTTCCTTCAAAGATTTGCGGCATCAAATATCTCATCTTTGCTTTTCACAGATCAAATATCAAATATCAAATAGCAAATATCAAATATCAAATATCTCATCAAAAATCAAATATCACAGGACTAAGTAACTTGAACTCAGAAAAGACCATAACATAGAGAAATATATATATATATATATATATATCTCATCTTTGCTTTTCACATTCAAGGCATTCAACTTGCCAAAACAAATAAATATATATGTATATATACATTCTCAGATATGATAAATTACATACAAAAATCAAACTCCAGATCCATATATGCTTGTGCATAAATATGGAAATAATCCATCAAGATAAGTTTATAAAAGTTTTTCCCAAAACTTCTGAAAGGAAACTTGAACAAAATCCATAAAAGATATCCTTTAAATCACAAAACTCAGCAGTTCTATGGGTCTGCACATATACACAAGTGTAAACACTTGTGTATACTGCCTTGACACCAGTATTTCTCTAAATACAGATTTCAGGAAATATATACAAACTGAGTAATCCAAGTGTTTCAGTTTCAACTTGCAATTACACATAAGACAATACAGTTTTCAAGATTATATACAAATCAATCTAACACATAATGGTTCACTGTTCATGGCATTACATACATATTTTAGTTCAACAATACATATGAAGTGACAATGAAAATACTTAAATACTTTCTTCATATCATCTATATGCAGTATAAATCGTTCTAACTCCATCTCTTAAGTCATCATCTCATCAATATGTGCATAGCAACCTGTAAAAACATCATCCCGAACTGCCTCGTTGAATGAGACACCCCAGGAGATTGTCGAGACAATCAACAGGGTCAGACATAATACGTCTGGTATGAGTGTGCTTAAGCAATTCATTTGGCAATAATACAAGTGTTAAATCAGTGTATCGTGACTTAATAGTGAATAAATATCATCTCAGTACAGATATGAGCATAATCAGACTTAATCATCACCAATATATGAATACGCAAGCAACCAAGATCAAACAATCATTAACAAGCATCAATACACGCAAAGCATCCATACACACAAATTAATTTACGGAAAATATAACCACGGCTGCCTGAGATAGGTCTTATTGCCAAATCATGATTAAGAACACTCACGTAGCTATATGAGATGTCGATCCCCTAGATATTGCCGTAGCTTTCCCCCTTTTTCTCACGAATCCAGCGCCATTTGATACGGCAAAAATAATTTTCCCCCCAATCTGATTTCTAGGGCTTCGGCCATTTTATTTTTGTTTTGAAACGAGAAAGTTAAAATGAAAAACCAGCCGGCCACATCTTTCTTTTCTTCTCTTTTTTTTTCTTTTTTTTTTTTATTTTTTAATCCATTCACGGCTAGGGTTTTAACCATTGGGGAATTACAAATTTACCCCCAAGTCCAAATGTGCACAAATATACTTCAATACTTTATACTTGTTTAAATCACAACATCATAGTTGTGTAAATATTGTGGGTCATTACAAATACCCCACCTTTTTGGAATTGTGTCCTCACAATTCACTCTTACTCGTTCTAGCATCCCAAATATTCATTAAATGTAACGATCCTGGATTTTGGCCCTATTTATTTTAATAAATATTCAAATCAATTTAAATAAAATGTAAACTTATTCATTTGAAACAGATATAATTTTGAAATAATTGCCATTGTTTATATCAATGGTATTTTTAAAAGAGAAATTGATTTGGAAGTTTCATAAATTTTTATTTCAATAATGTTCATAATAAAATTTGTCTTTTATGATTAAATTAAAATATCTTACTTTGTTTATAGTTAGTAAGTACACATATGAATGATAATGTTTGGAATAGAATTAAAATATAAATGTGAAATATAAGTTAACTTATGCTTATAATTTAAATAAAATACAAATGGAGATAAATAAGTATAAATATAAATAAATCATATTATTCATAATTTAAATATTTATGGTTAAATACAAATAAAATAATATAAAATAAAATAACATAAATAGAATTTAAATAAATAAATAAGCATACAACATATTCTTAAACTTTGTAAGCAAAATAAAATGAAATATGACATATATGCAAAATATTCAAACTAGAAGATGTTAAAACATATACTTTTAAACAAATGTTATTGCAAATGTGAAACAGAAGCACAGGTCTCATAATATTCCTGCAAGTATACTTAATACAAAATCCTTTTCCTAACAAAGCATGATAATTATGTAAATATTTTAATTCATGTGCAAACTAATTAAGCTACAAAACAAAAAGGAAAAATGAATGTCTTCATGTCCAAGCTTTGTGAGCCTGCAAAATGAAGAGGAACAAAACTAATATCTTTATGTATAGTACAACAATTATACATGAACATTTATGAGCAGCCAAACATTAATAATATGCAACACAAAATCTACTATTATCAAACTTGTCAGCAAAGCATTATAAGGTAAACTGTATATGCATAGTACAAAACAATTATAGACAGTATCTATTAGCAGCCAAACATAATAAATATGTTAACTTATTTGGCAAACAAGGCATTAAATTGCAAATCTTCTCAGCCAATCTTTGTTAAGTCAAGATATTTGTAAACCTGTTCATTTAGGAAGTTTCTGTCCAGTTGAAGCCTACCCCTTCCTGTTCTCTACTTATATGTGTCTCATGCTACTTCTAGTTCGTATAACAAAAAGAAAAAGAAAAATGAAACCTGAAGAAACTAAAACAAGAAAAGGAGAAAAAAAAAATCTGAGAACAACAGAAAGAAGAGAAAAGAAGCAAGCAAACTCAAATTAAACTCAATACAAAAACAGAAATTCAACTGCAGATTCAAAAGTAGGGGTTGTTCTCTGTTCACAGAAATTTGGCAGGTGAGTAAACATCAAAGTTAAAGCTTTAAGTTCAATTTAAGCAGTTCATGATTCAAAGATCATATGACATGGTATATACTTTGTTTTGTATGATTTTGTGTTGCTCTGTGCTCACTGTGTTTGTTACAATTTGAAATTTATCTTTCAAACTTAAATATTGTTTTCATCTAATCATGGTAATGTTAGAATTCCAAAATATTCAAGATGATTAAATCCTAAATTAAGATTTTTAATACTGTTTAAATAGGTTGCAAGAACTGTTATCCCTGGAAACTATGTTTACAGGAAATCAAATAAAAATTTGATAAATCCAACTGAGGTAAAAAGTTAATTCATGATTATAATTTGAAAGATTACTGAGATTCATGATTTTTGAAACCAAAATGAGGATTTTTAACTAAGTATGTCAAGGGCAGTTTGAAATTGAATAAAGATTACATTTTTTTCAATTCCTGTCAATTGATTCATTAATAACTTTTGAAACTTGTTACGAAGCATGTTTGGCCATCTGAGATGTTAGGAAAATTGTTGAAATTGTTTTCAAATATAAGAATTGCTCGAACGACATGGATGTAGGGTTTTGGTTCAAGTGTTTAGTCATGTCTGTAGAGGTGTCGCGTTCGTCTTCATCAAGCGATCGAGTGGCACGGGTTTATAGGGGTTGGTGGTTTATCGTATTGTCATCGTGTGGGCGATGGTCTGAGTGGTGCAGGTGGCTGGAGCGAGGGTAGCGAGGCGTTTTGCCGAAGGTTTTGACATTGTTTTTTTTAAGCGAATAGCGAATTTTCGAATTCGACTGTTACCTCGTGATTTGAATTTTTATTTCGAGCTTGGGAACCAATTACGACTTGCTGGTGATCTTGGAAGTTCGCCAGAGTCTCACGCGCCGCCGTGCACGTGCACGGCAGCGGCGCTGTGCATCTGGGGCGATTTGGTCGTGTATCAGTGATTGAAGGGGGAGGTTGCTGTAGCGAGTCATGCTTGAGGTTTTGAGTTGTTTTCTTCGAGTTTTGATCTGGGGCGTTGCGTGAGTTCTCTGTAGTTTTAACGCGTGTTTAAAGTATAAACTTTAAAAAAAAAAAAAAAAAGAAGAAGAAGAAGAAGATACAGTTGCGTGGGAATGGAGGAGACTGGGGAAATTTAGTATGCGACTCGAAGCAGTAGTTGCGTGGGACAGGGGGAGGTCTCGGGTTCTTTTATCTGCGCGTAACATGTTATGAAATTTGTTAATAATCAAATGTTTCAGCAAGTTTCGAAATAAAGTAACTACTGTTCATAATTTAAAGAACAATTGAATTCAAGCTTGATTATCACCTTTAAGGTTTATTAACGGGTTAACTCGTGATTAACTATTTAAATTAACAAAATTACTTTTGTTTAAGTTTGACCATGCTTTTAAAATCTTGTTAGTATTAAGTAATAAATTAAGTAAATTAACAAAAAAATGTTTTCAGTTAGTGATATAATTAATATCAAATTTTAAGAAGACTTGAATGTTATTTACGTGAATGATCAATATTTATTGATTAAATGTAGAAGTAATTAAGAATAATTACTTGTAATTTAATTAGTAAGTGTATTATAAAGAAATAAGTGAAATTGTAATTGAACATTTAATTAATTAATGAACGAGTAACAGTTAATTAATCTAGTGATTTAAACTAAGAATTGAAAAATGATTAATGAAGCAATTAGCAGAAAATAAACAGGTAATTAAGTTCTATTTAGTTCGTAGAACAGTGATTAAGAAATAATTACTTAAGAAATTAAAGTTAGGTAACTTAATTAATAAAGTAATTAAGTAATCAAGCAATCAAGACATTATGTTAATTAAGAAATGATTTGTTGATTAATAATTTGAAGGGAAATAAGTGATTAAACAGAGTTAAGAGATTAACTCTCAAGTAATGAAGTAACTGATGGATAATTAAGTTTTATAAGTTAATAATTAAGGTTCTAAATTAATAATTAGGAGTAATTAAGTAATTAAGATATAATTATTAATTAAGAATTGATTATTAATTAAAGAAATTTGTAATGGGATAAGTAATAAGTTATTAACTAATGATTAATCGAACAGGATTAAGAGGTTAATCCGCAAGTAATTAGTTTTATTGAATTTATTAAATTTAGAATGTATGATGATTGCTTATGGATGTTGGATGTGTTGTATATTTGTTTGTGATGTTTATTGATGATATTCTGTGATGCTCTCTGATATGCTTTAATATCCATGGCAATTATATATGATTTATCTGTGATAAATATTCAATTGTTGAATTTAAATTATTAAACTGTTTAAGTTAATTAGACAACTTGGACTTTAAAATGGCGTTTGGATTTCGATGAGACCGGGATCGGGTATCCAATTGATATTCCGAAAACCACATCGATCCAAATTAAACGATAGGTCGTGAATTCTGAAGTGAAGATCAAGATGGTGCTTTCAGAATGCAAGGGTTATCGTCGTTGACTCTGAGGGTGATTCCAATATGAGTGTGACGAGATAATGCCTTCGGTTTCGTTCGAACCCGGAACGAACTTGTATGGATTGAATGCTTTCAACACATCGTCAGGCGGACGATGAGCATTCTAAGATATTTGTTCTATAAAGGTAATCGCAGCCTCAAGCCTCATCAACCGGGAATGGCTAAAACAGGGGAGGTGCAGCAAGGTTAGGTGGGTCATGCCCAAGCAGGACGAGATATACCCCTGTCTAGATGTCCCTTTATTTCGGCTATGTGGGCGGTTGGAATTGCGCACCAACTGCGGGGTTATCTTGTTCGGGACTGTTCAGTAAGGAATGGTTCCGGCCTTGTGTTGCAGGGGATGAAGGGAGTAATCCTCGGTACTGTGATCTAGACCACGTACTGTGACGGGCGGTACCCCAGTAGCCCTGCCATTGTATGGGATCCAATTTCCAATAAGCGCCGTACGTTTTGATTGTGCCCAACTATGTTGAAATGTGAGATGTAAGCATTTCAGCTATTTCTGTATTTTACTTGAAAACCCTAGACACTATTATAATATCACTGGATTTCCTATAAGATGTTTTGGTTAGCGTAAGGTAAAAACTTTCCCGTATTTATTTGTGGGGAGTCTTACGTGATACCTTTGATTTTAAATGATTTTCAAAGTTAAACAACTTTAAACCGTTTACTCATACCAGACCCATGTCTGACCCGAAGTTTATTTTTGTTTCCATAAACTCTCGGATACCCAAATTTTTATGGGTAGTCAAGGGATTCAGGTTAGCTTTGACGAATTTTGGAGGAGCAATGGAGCAGGAGGCTTCAGCGTTGTAGATATCTATCTAGTTCCGTTGTGTTAGTTGATGTATTCTGTATCTCTGATGTATATAGTGACTGATATATGTATGATTGTCATGTATATTGATATTGTATAACTCTGATGTATGTAAACTATGTAATATTTATGTGATATATTATATTTTGTTCCGTTCCGCTGTGAGATTCTGATGTTTTTGTTCTTTCTTCTATATCTTTTCTATTTTCTCATCCCTTTCTTCTTAATGATGATGCGTCTTTCTGGTAGTGAGAAGGGCGGGTCATCACACTTGGTATCAGAGCGTTAGGTTGAGTGAATACCTAGGCTCTTAAGTGATTTCTTTCTTGAGAGAGCGTATTTGTAATTTTGATATATATATATATATATATATTTATTTATTTCTACCTATTTATTGGGTTACCTGTTCGGGTTTTCCAATATAAGTTATAAAGGTAAATAAGATAGTGGTGTGTGAAACACGACTATCGATGATTGGAGTTTTGAATATTTGTAGTTGGAGTGTATCTGTCGAGACTGTTGACCTATTACTTTCTCGAGTGAGTTTTGGGTAATGTGAGAATTTCATTGTTGGAATGTAATTTTGGATGAACTTGAGTTTGGATCTATCGGTTGGACGGGAGTAAGTCATGATATCTTGATATCTCAGGGTGTGGTAGTTGTGTGATGAGACACAGTGATTTTGGATGTCTCCGAAGATGTTTCTTTGGAACAAGTTAAGGAAGTATGTCCGTTCCGGAATTGTGACCAAGTTCAGTAGGGTAATTTTGTTTTGATTGAGGCCCGAGTATCTCGAAGAGTTTTGAATAGAAGTCTTTGGACATTGAGGTTAACCCTATAGCTGGAAGTGTTCTGTGTGCTGTCGAGAAGGTTTGTTGATTAGCAGTTTTCTTGTGGTGATTTCAGAAGTAGCAGAGTGGATTGATCCGAACAGTATATGACTGTTCTGGATTGTGAAGGGAGAACAAACTTATTTGGGTAGAATTACCAGGGTGTTTTACGACAATTCTGGAATTCATTTGAGTAGTCTTTTATTGGAGTTGGGACTTCTCAAGAGAAGTTTTAAGTTATTGATGTGATCCAAATTGTTTGCCTTCCCTTCGAGAGATAGAGTTTCGTGTTGATTTGATGCCAGGTTAGTGCTAGTAATTTAGTCTAGTTGGAGAATGGTTCTAAGAAAGGAAGAAGAGTTAGTTGAGTAGATTTAGGATCGATAAGAGTATGAATAAGTTGTTTATGTATATCCTAAGTTTGAAGAGAAGCTCAAGCTGTATTCGAAGATAGTGTTGGAGACACTGAGGAGGCATGTTTTGAAGGCGAGTTCTTTAAGTGCCATTTTTGGAAATCGGAAGTTATTTTGAGGCACATTATTTTGGGTGAAGATATCTCTTTAGACCCAGCGAAGGGAGAATCTATTCTAAGAATGGAAGACGAGGCTAACCAGTACTCCAGTGATTGTTATTCTGAAAGTGAAGGGCAGCTTTGGAATTTATACGGATGCTTGTATAATTGGTTTGGGAAGCAGTGTTGATGCAAGATAGGAGAGTAACTGCGTATGCGTGATAGCAATTAAAGCAACATGAAGGGAATTACGCTACGCATGACCTTGAGTAGTTAGCCATTTTTTTTGTTTTGAAGATTTGGAGGCACTAACTGTTGGAAGAGAGGTTGGGTTATTAACGGACCACAAACCATTGGAATTTTCTCTCTCTAAGGGAATTTTAATCTGAGGCAGCATTGATGAGTCGAGTTTCTAGAACTCATGTGATATGGATATTCTGAATACCCAGGATAAGCGGATGTTGTGGTTGATATTCTTAGTAGGGATGCGGTATTGTTCTTTTAGAAGTTATTTCTCTCTAGGGCAGAATCATAAGTAAGCTAAGGGAGGATAGATCTTTTAAGGAATTGATTCTTAAACTAAGGACGGAAGGTGTTCAGGTTGTAAGGTAGATGATCAAGGTGCCTAAGGGATTAGTGGCCGTTTGTGTGTTTGATATGGATGAATTGAGACAATAAGTTTAGCTAAATGTCATCACTCCAGACTGAATATTCACCCGAAATCTTTAAGATGTATAAAGATGTGAGAAGAATTTTTTTTTGGAGATCGAGCATGAAGAGGATTGTAGTTGCTTTCGTTTATAGTTGTACTTTCTATTAGCAAGTTAAGGTGATTAATAGAAGTTGTCTAAGATTATTGCAATCTTTAGAAATCTCATATGAAAGTGGGCGATGATTTCGATGGATTTCATCGACGGTTTGCCAAGAACCAAGAAGAGAAACGATGGAATATGAATAATTGTGGATCGATTAACTAAGAATGTTCATTCTATACTAGTTTGATAACTCGGACTACAGTTTCTGGCCAAAATTTTTCTTGAGGAAAATAGTAAAGTTGTTAGGTATTCCTGTTAGCATAGTAAGTGATCGTGACCCTAATTTTCACTAGCAAAATTCTGGAAGGTTCTACAATTGACTTTGGGATCGAGTTTGAAATTTAGTATAGCCTATTATCCTTGGAAGGACAGAGAGACTGAACCGTATTCTTGAGGATATGCGGCAAGTTGGAGTTTTGGATTCTAGTGAATTATGGAAAGACTATCTTGTGTTTGGACCAGTTTTGTTTTGTGAAGTTTCTGATAAGGTTAGATTTATCAAAGGATTGACAAGAGCTTCTCAAGACCGTCAGAAGAAGAAGTACGCAGATAATAAGGAGACAAATGGAATTTGAGTTTGGTAATTTGTTCTGGCCAAAGTTTCCCAATTAAAAAGGAACTATTAGATTCGGAGGGCAGGAAAACTTGACTCGAGATATATTGGACTATTTCGGATATTGAACAAGATTGGATCTGTAGCTTGCAGAGTTGAATTGTCAGAATAGATGTCTGGATTTCATAGTGTATTCTGTGTGACCCATCTAAAGAAATTTGTTTTTGATTCAGTATTAGTTGTAAAATCAATAGTACAGAAAGACATAGAAGATGAGCCGAATGTGACTGTGGATAGAAATTCAGTTCGGATTGTTAGTTAAAGTGAGAGGCAACTCAGGATCATAGTAGTGTAGATTGTTATAGTGTAGTGGAGCGAAGATTCCGGAGTTTTCACCCAGGATACTCCGTATAGTTTAGAAAAGCTTATCTGGATTTGTGTCCGGATGGCTAGCGATGTTTGTTAAGATAGATTATTGGTTGTTTGTTAATATATGAATGATATATATATTTGAATGGTTGATATGACAATTTTTAAATTATCTTTGTTTTAAATTTCGGGGACGAAATTCTTTTAAGGGGGGAGGAATGTAACGACCCTGGATTTTGGCCCTATTTATTTTAATAAATATTCAAATCAATTTAAATAAAATGTAAACTTATTCATTTGAAACAGATATAATTTTGAAATAATTGCCATTGTTTATATCAATGGTATTTTTAAAAGAGAAATTGATTTGGAAGTTTCATAAATTTTTATTTCAATAATGTTCATAATAAAATTTGTCTTTTATGATTAAATTAAAATATCTTACTTTGTTTATAGTTAGTAAGTACACATATGAATGATAATGTTTGGAATAGAATTAAAATATAAATGTGAAATATAAGTTAACTTATGCTTATAATTTAAATAAAATACAAATGGAGATAAATAAGTATAAACATAAATAAATCATATTATTCATAATTTAAATATTTATGGTTAAATACAAATAAAATAATATAAAATAAAATAACATAAATAGAATTTAAATAAATAAATAAGCATACAACATATTCTTAAACTTTGTAAGCAAAATAAAATGAAATATGACATATATGCAAAATATTCAAACTAGAAGATGTTAAAACATATACTTTTAAACAAATGTTATTGCAAATGTGAAACAGAAGCACAGGTCTCATAATATTCCTGCAAGTATACTTAATACAAAATCCTTTTCCTAACAAAGCATGATAATTATGTAAATATTTTAATTCATGTGCAAACTAATTAAGCTACAAAACAAAAAGGAAAAATGAATGGCTTCATGTCCAAGCTTTGTGAGCCTGCAAAATGAAGAGGAACAAAACTAATATCTTTATGTATAGTACAACAATTATACATGAACATTTATGAGCAGCCAAACATTAATAATATGCAACACAAAATCTACTATTATCAAACTTGTCAGCAAAGCATTATAAGGTAAACTGTATATGCATAGTACAAAACAATTATAGACAGTATCTATTAGCAGCCAAACATAATAAATATGTTAACTTATTTGGCAAACAAGGCATTAAATTGCAAATCTTCTCAGCCAATCTTTGTTAAGTCAAGATATTTGTAAACCTGTTCATTTAGGAAGTTTCTGTCCAGTTGAAGCCTACCCCTTCCTGTTCTCTACTTATATGTGTCTCATGCTACTTCTAGTTCGTATAACAAAAAGAAAAAGAAAAATGAAACCTGAAGAAACTAAAACAAGAAAAGGAGAAAAAAAAAAATCTGAGAACAACAGAAAGAAGAGAAAAGAAGCAAGCAAACTCAAATTAAACTCAATACAAAAACAGAAATTCAACTGCAGATTCAAAAGTAGGGGTTGTTCTCTGTTCACAGAAATTTGGCAGGTGAGTAAACATCAAAGTTAAAGCTTTAAGTTCAATTTAAGCAGTTCATGATTCAAAGATCATATGACATGGTATATACTTTGTTTTGTATGATTTTGTGTTGCTCTGTGCTCACTGTGTTTGTTACAATTTGAAATTTATCTTTCAAACTTAAATATTGTTTTCATCTAATCATGGTAATGTTAGAATTCCAAAATATTCAAGATGATTAAATCCTAAATTAAGATTTTTAATACTGTTTAAATAGGTTGCAAGAACTGTTATCCCTGGAAACTATGTTTACAGGAAATCAAATAAAAATTTGATAAATCCAACTGAGGTAAAAAGTTAATTCATGATTATAATTTGAAAGATTACTGAGATTCATGATTTTTGAAACCAAAATGAGGATTTTTAACTAAGTATGTCAAGGGCAGTTTGAAATTGAATAAAGATTACATTTTTTTCAATTCCTGTCAATTGATTCATTAATAACTTTTGAAACTTGTTACGAAGCATGTTTGGCCATCTGAGATGTTAGGAAAATTGTTGAAATTGTTTTCAAATATAAGAATTGCTCGAACGACATGGATGTAGGGTTTTGGTTCAAGTGTTTAGTCATGTCTGTAGAGGTGTCGCGTTTGTCTTCATCAAGCGATCGAGTGGCACGGGTTTATAGGGGTTGGTGGTTTATCGTATTGTCATCGTGTGGGCGATGGTCTGAGTGGTGCAGTTGGCTGGAGCGAGGGTAGCGAGGCGTTTTGCCGAAGGTTTTGACATTGTTTTTTTTTAAGCGAATAGCGAATTTTCGAATTCGACTGTTACCTCATGATTTGAATTTTTATTTCGAGCTTGGGAACCAATTACGACTTGCTGGTGATCTTGGAAGTTCGCCAGAGTCTCACGCGCCGCCGTGCACGTGCACGGCAGCGGCGATGTGCATCTGGGGCGATTTGGTCGTGTATCAGTGATTGAAGGGGGAGGTTGCTGTAGCGAGTCATGCTTGAGGTTTTGAGTTGTTTTCTTCGAGTTTTGATCTGGGGCGTTGCGTGAGTTCTCTGTAGTTTTAACGCGTGTTTAAAGTATAAACTTTAAAAAAAAAAAAAAAGAAGAAGAAGAAGAAGAAGAAGATACAGTTGCGTGGGAATGGAGGAGACTGGGGAAATTTAGTATGCGACTCGAAGCAGTAGTTGCGTGGGACAGGGGGAGGTCTCGGGTTCTTTTATCTGCGCGTAACATGTTATGAAATTTGTTAATAATCAAATGTTTCAGCAAGTTTCGAAATAAAGTAACTACTGTTCATAATTTAAAGAACAATTGAATTCAAGCTTGATTATCACCTTTAAGGTTTATTAACGGGTTAACTCGTGATTAACTATTTAAATTAACAAAATTACTTTTGTTTAAGTTTGACCATGCTTTTAAAATCTTGTTAGTATTAAGTAATAAATTAAGTAAATTAACAAAAAAATGTTTTCAGTTAGTGATATAATTAATATCAAATTTTAAGAAGACTTGAATGTTATTTACGTGAATGATCAATATTTATTGATTAAATGTAGAAGTAATTAAGAATAATTACTTGTAATTTAATTAGTAAGTGTATTATAAAGAAATAAGTGAAATTGTAATTGAACATTTAATTAATTAATGAACGAGTAACAGTTAATTAATCTAGTGATTTAAACTAAGAATTGAAAAATGATTAATGAAGCAATTAGCAGAAAATAAACAGGTAATTAAGTTCTATTTAGTTCGTAGAACAGTGATTAAGAAATAATTACTTAAGAAATTAAAGTTAGGTAACTTAATTAATAAAGTAATTAAGTAATCAAGCAATCAAGACATTATGTTAATTAAGAAATGATTTGTTGATTAATAATTTGAAGGGAAATAAGTGATTAAACAGAGTTAAGAGATTAACTCTCAAGTAATGAAGTAACTGATGGATAATTAAGTTTTATAAGTTAATAATTAAGGTTCTAAATTAATAATTAGGAGTAATTAAGTAATTAAGATATAATTATTAATTAAGAATTGATTATTAATTAAAGAAATTTGTAATGGGATAAGTAATAAGTTATTAACTAATGATTAATCGAACAGGATTAAGAGTTTAATCCGCAAGTAATTAGTTTTATTGAATTTATTAAATTTAGAATGTATGATGATTGCTTATGGATGTTGGATGTGTTGTATATTTGTTTGTGATGTTTATTGATGATATTCTGTGATGCTCTCTGATATGCTTTAATATCCATGGCAATTATATATGATTTATCTGTGATAAATATTCAATTGTTGAATTTAAATTATTAAACCGTTTAAGTTAATTAGACAACTTGGACTTTAAAATGGCGTTTGGATTTCGATGAGACCGGGATCGGGTATCCAATTGATATTCCGAAAACCACATCGATCCAAATTAAACGATAGGTCGTGAATTCTGAAGTGAAGATCAAGATGGTGCTTTCAGAATGCAAGGGTTATCGTCGTTGACTCTGAGGGTGATTCCAATATGAGTGTGACGAGATAATGCCTTCGGTTTCGTTCGAACCCGGAACGAACTTGTATGGATTGAATGCTTTCAACACATCGTCAGGCGGACGATGAGCATTCTAAGATATTTGTTCTATAAAGGTAATCGCAGCCTCAAGCCTCATCAACCGGGAATGGCTAAAACAGGGGAGGTGCAGCAAGGTTAGGTGGGTCATGCCCAAGCAGGACGAGATATACCCCTGTCTAGATGTCCCTTTATTTCGGCTATGTGGGCGGTTGGAATTGCGCACCAACTGCGGGGTTATCTTGTTTGGGATTGTTCAGTAAGGAATGGTTCCGGCCTTGTGTTGCAGGGGATGAAGGGAGTAATCCTCGGTACTGTGATCTAGACCACGTACTGTGACGGGCGGTACCCCAGTAGCCCTGCCATTGTATGGGATCCAATTTCCAATAAGCGCCGTACGTTTTGATTGTGCCCAACTATGTTGAAATGTGAGATGTAAGCATTTCAGCTATTTCTGTATTTTACTTGAAAACCCTAGACACTATTATAATATCACTGGATTTCCTATAAGATGTTTTGGTTAGCGTAAGGTAAAAACTTTCCCGTATTTATTTGTGGGGAGTCTTACGTGATACCTTTGATTTTAAATGATTTTCAAAGTTAAACAACTTTAAACCGTTTACTCATACCAGACCCATGTCTGACCCGAAGTTTATTTTTGTTTCCATAAACTCTCGGGTACCCAAATTTTTACGGGTAGTCAAGGGATTCAGGTTAGCTTTGACGAATTTTGGAGGAGCAATGGAGCAGGAGGCTTCAGCGTTGTAGATATCTATCTAGTTCCGTTGTGTTAGTTGATGTATTCTGTATCTCTGATGTATATAGTGACTGATATATGTATGATTGTCATGTATATTGATATTGTATAACTCTGATGTATGTAAACTATGTAATATTTATGTGATATATTATATTTTGTTCCGTTCCGCTGTGAGATTCTGATGTTTTTGTTCTTTCTTCTATATCTTTTCTATTTTCTCATCCCTTTCTTCTTAATGATGATGCGTCTTTTTGGTAGTGAGAAGGGCGGGTCATCACATTAAATTTTGCGGAGTGGCTGCAATACACACATGTATAAATATACACGTGTGCACTGCCTTGCCAACTCGAGTGCACCAACAAATTTCAATCAACATGTTTCATCATCAAATGAACCAGCACAAGGGTAACTGCAACTGTCATACAGACAGCACATAAATAAGAAAGCAACATATTCAACAGCTCAGTGCATTTGAAAACAGCAACTTCAGATGGGTGTGTGGGAACTTACACATAGACTTGGCAAATGCAAGGCAACAACACAAAATGACAACAACAGAAGTGATCAAGACAAAGCACAAGTGTGCAGCATCAAGTTATTTCAAGTACATGGACATATATGTATATAGAACTGCCACTGCATGCAAACAGCAAAATCAAGTCTAAAATCTCAAGTGCAACAGCAGATTTCAGATGCAACAGTGTTTGGACTAAATCTATGCATACAGTGTAACTCAGGGGTGCACACAGGATGAAGTGAATATGCATACCTATGGCAGTGTACAAATGAGAGCAGGAAACAGTGCCATTGCATTCATCATACTAGTGTTCACATTCAGTTTTAAACTAAACCCTATTGGCAAATTGGTTTAGTACATTTTAGAATCAATACAGAATTTACTTTCTGCTTTTCAAAGCATTTCTAATGTCTCAAACATATTTATACACCAAGTTTACTCAACCAGAACTAAACAATTATTAATTCAGTAACAGTTTATAGGTTTTGTCATCAAGTTATATATTGCTTACAAATGCATTCCTACTCATGATTCATATTGAAGTCATTTTAAATGTAATGCTCATTCATCCATGGCTATACACACCATCTTCAGGCAATACATATCATCTATATGCAAGTCAAAATAGAGATCAATACCCTTATACAATCTGTCTTTATTTAAATGAATTTTTAATACAAAACAGACCCCATTCTTGGCAATCAAAGCAAAATATCACAAACATATGTATGAATTAAGTTTATACAAATAATACTCAATCAATACAAACAACAAACAACCACTTAATACTGGTATATATATATATATATATATATATATATATATATATATATATATTGGTTCCAAAAAGAAAACCAGACATCTATAAAAACATCAACTAATTGCTTGCCATCAGAAATCATCCAACAAGTATCTTAGCAGAAACTCTTATTTCAAGAATTCATAACAACCATCACCCAAATCACACAAACATCTCATAAATATGAACAAGCAAAACCCACAACATTGAGCTAAGGCATCAAAACTGAGTCTGCATACCAGAACTCACCATACCCCTAGCCTAATCACTTCTCCTTGTAGGTTCATTTCATTTTTTTTTTTAAGGTCCAATATCACATTCATGGTTGCACTGATGCACACTTCCTGGAACATCTGTTTGATTTCCAGCACACTACAAGCTATTTGGCATGAACATGCCATGTGCAAACTCACACCCCACCCTTGATGCAAGCCAACCACTATGTCATACCCACTTCCCTCATACCCAACCTGATAGAGGTGACCCAATTCCTTAGTTTAATTACTAAGTTTTCCTTTCATGTGTGCAGGTCTCAACTATACTGTCTCATGCTCAAAAATCTTTATGTACATAACCAGTAAATGCAAACAGTTTTCATGCATCCATGAAACAGTCATCCATTCATACATTTCAACAATCAATTAATCACATCTGTATATCATTTCAAGTCAATTTTTTTTTTCAGAGACAGGCCTTTGACTAAAACATAGATCAAATATTTTAGGAGATAAAATATCACTGGGGTTCCCAGTAACAAGATACTTGCAGTCAACTTATATATATTTTCTTTTTTCCAGTGAATCTTGTCCACAAAGGTTTCACATCTATATTATTTAAAGCAACATAAACTGTTCAGGTTATTGTTACTGGCATTAAAATAGTGAACATGGAGGTCATAAGAACCAAATCTAACAACCAGCAAGGCATCGAAACATTTCACATAGATTATATCACCACAAAGAAACTCATCCAACACATATGTGGTTAACAAAACTCATTTTCATTCATATAAAACTAACATACACCTAATCATAAGTAGCTACAAGTGTTCCTTTTGTCTTCACTTATATCATTGGGCTATATGAACTTGCAGGTAAAGCACAGGGATTTTGCATATCAGAACATTCTTATGTTTTTCATATTTTATATTACAATCAACATGTGACCAGAGATGTTTATATGTATATATATATATTTTTTTTGAGGAAATACTTAGGCAACTAGAGCTCAGCACATGGTCAAACCATTGCACTCTTATCCCCTTATTAAATACCAGACATAAGCAAAAGAACTTCCCTCCTTTTACTGCCTTGTACTTAACCAATCTTAGATCACACTTGACTGTAATGATTATATAATCCATTTTTTTCAGGTTATATTCATAAGAAATTTTAACTTCCTCTAAGGGACCTGTTTTATAAACTTCCATCACAAAGTTATATGCAGTTATCAAACATATTCAAGAAATGCAGCTTAACAATTATGCATCCAAATCAGACAATTCACTTTTCAATGTTTATTCATATAATGACCTATTGCAATTGATACTGGCATTTGATATTTATCTTTTTTTATTATTTGAAATTTTACCAAATATCAACATCACTTGCATCAGCTCATTATTGTGTTTATCAAGTTCTCAAACATATACTTATTAGTTATGGTGTAACAGTGGTGATTTCAGATTTAAATCAAAATAAATAAATACACAATCTATATTGAAACAAAGGAACATCCATGAAGTCCACAAAGAAGTAAAACTGTAATTTTAGCCATCTTTTAGATCAGATATAAACATAGGTGTCTTAATCCAACTTTTCTTGTATTAGAAAACATTTATAAATTCAAATTCCCTCATTTTAAATTTCTTACTACAGAGATTTACAATAGGTTTGTGGGCTTTCCAAAATAATTTAGGCATTCATGATTCTACTGTATTATTGTAAAGATATGGACAGAGGTGTTTGTTAAGAAAATTTCACCAAAAACCCAGAAAACCTCATAACTTATTATTTAGAAAATAAGCATGAGCCAGATTTCTATCTTGCTGCCTATGTTCTAAATAATTTAAATCCATACTTGACAATAATAAGAATAGAATAATAAAAATGCTCAAACCATTTTAACTTGGAAATCTGACATACAAAACTCCAAATAGAAATGCACAAACAAACATCCATCTCATCCATAATAACCACTTCAGAAATTTAAATAATTTTCATAATACTTCTTTGTTCATAGCAAATTTAAATGAACTAGACATGAGCATAAACCTCTCTGTTCATACTGCCTAATCCATTATTATTCAATACCCTACTTCTCAGTAAATTAATCAAATTATTTTCTTATAAAAACTGAGTCATAAACTCATTTCTGTAATCAGGTTATTTGATTGATTAAACAATTTTCAAAACAAAGTAGTAGAAAGGAGAAACATCATTAACACTAATGTAATCCAAATAAATCATCCAAAGCAATCAATTCAAACAATGCAACCAAAGCAGTCAATACAAATAAATTCACACAAATTAAATTTTTACTATGTTCTCTACCAACATAGCTCTGATACCAAATGAGATGACCCTACTTTTCTAGTGGCCAAATCATGGGCTAATTTGTTTTTTTTTTCTTTTGCATAAAGAAATATATGCTGAATGAAAACACAGGGTCATCTACCTTCAAAACCAAAACCAGGATCCACTATTACCAATATAGAAATATTGGTGTATTCTGAAAACATAGATTAGTATATATGAAGATATACCAATCTCTTTAGTTATTAAATCAGAGTTAAGAAGAATTAGCTAAAGCATTCACACATAGCATTTCCATATAAAGATAAACCCATTTCCTTTTATGAAAATTATTTGCCATATGGCACAAAAGATACACAAGCAGACAGGAAACATCAGAATTCCTGATTATATCATAAAAATCATAGAGATCCTTTACTTGACTCAACTCTTGCTATAACACAATTATAGGTGTGGCTGCGCGTACACACACATATAAATACATGTGTGCACGACCTAGCCAACACACAAGCTCAAGCAATGGTATTAATGAATAGGCAATGAAGCCTTGGCACCAACAAAATATTAATAATTATATGTATAAACAAAAGATCACCAATCCAACTATATAAAAAAATGAGGTCATCGAGTTTCCTCTTTCTCATTTATGCAAGTTATATTCCGACATAAAAGATGAATTTACATCAACTATCCTTCTTTAAAACAAAACATGTCACTGATGCAAGAACAAAAGCTATTCTGCATCATACAAATATTTTTAACACAAACAATTGGAAACTAACAAGTTCCTTTTATAAAATCTCAAGATAATACATAGAATTGTAATCCATTTCTAGAATACTTATGAATATGAAACAGTTTACTTTCTTTTGCAAAACTTATCCAAAACTGTGTTTATTCATTTTAGAAATGTAAAGTGAAGGCATGCACGTATTTTAATTTATATGGAAAGTGCTCAATATAATTCCAGAATCTATCACATGAACATATATTAGCTATATGCTATATACAGATTCGAATAGCAACAGCCACTTAGCATAAAAATTTCATTTCCCAAAAATCATAATGCATTTGAAAGCATCAAAACAATCCATCTTTCCTTCAAAGATTTGCGGCATCAAATATCTCATCTTTGCTTTTCACAGATCAAATATCAAATATCAAATATCAAATAGCAAATATCAAATATCAAATATCTCATCAAAAATCAAATATCACAGGACTAAGTAACTTGAACTCAGAAAAGACCATAACATAGAGAAAAATATATATATATATATATATATCTCATCTTTGCTTTTCACATTCAAGGCATTCAACTTGCCAAAACAAATAAATATATATGTATATATACATTCTCAGATATGATAAATTACATACAAAAATCAAACTCCAGATCCATATATGCTTGTGCATAAATATGGAAATAATCCATCAAGATAAGTTTATAAAAGTTTTTCCCAAAACTTCTGAAAGGAAACTTGAACAAAATCCATAAAAAAAAAATCCTTTAAATCACAAAACTCAGCAGTTCTATGGGTCTGCACATATACACAAGTGTAAACACTTGTGTATACTGCCTTGACACCAGTATTTCTCTAAATACAGATTTCAGGAAATATATACAAACTGAGTAATCCAAGTGTTTCAGTTTCAACTTGCAATTGCACATAAGACAATACAGTTTTCAAGATTATATACAAATCAATCTAACACATAATGGTTCACTGTTCATGGCATTACATACATATTTTAGTTCAGCAATACATATGAAGTGACAATGAAAATACTTAAATACTTTCTTCATATCATCTATATGCAGTATAAATCGTTCTAACTCCATCTCTTAAGTCATCATCTCATCAATATGTGCATAGCAACCTGTAAAAACATCATCCCGAACTGCCTCGTTGAATGAGACACCCCAGGAGATTGTCGAGACAATCAACAGGGTCAGACATAATACGTCTGGTATGAGTGTGCTTAAGCAATTCATTTGGCAATAATACAAGTGTTAAATCAGTGTATCATGACTTAATAGTGAATAAATATCATCTCAGTACAGATATGAGCATAATCAGACTTAATCATCACCAATATATGAATACGCAAGCAACCAAGATCAAACAATCATTAACAAGCATCAATACACGCAAAGCATCCATACACACAAATTAATTTACGGAAAATATAACCACGGCTGCCTGAGATAGGTCTTATTGCCAAATCATGATTAAGAACACTCACGTAGCTATATGAGATGTCGATCCCCTAGATATTGCCGTAGCTTTCCCCCTTTTTCTCACGAATCCAGCGCCATTTGATACGGCAAAAATAATTTTCCCCCCCAATCTGATTTCTAGGGCTTCGGCCATTTTATTTTTGTTTTGAAACGAGAAAGTTAAAATGAAAAACCAGCCGGCCACATCTTTCTTTTCTTCTCTTTTTATTTTTATTTTTATTTTTATTTTTTAATCCATTCACGGCTAGGGTTTTAACCATTGGGGAATTACAAATTTACCCCCAAGTCCAAATGTGCACAAATATACTTCAATACTTTATACTTGTTTAAATCACAACATCATAGTTGTGTAAATATTGTGGGTCATTACAATGTGATTAATCAATAGTGATTAATAATTGTGGTTTAATTAAGGATTAATTACATATTGTAATTAATTTAAATAAAGTAATTAATTTAAAATGTTATCAGGGATCATTAATTAATATAATTAATGATGTAATTAAGAATTGATTAATTAAGATTAATTAATCAACAATAAGTGATTAAAGGTAATTTTAGGATCAATGTAATTAATTATAGTTAATTAAATAATGAAGTAATTAATGGTTAATTACTGTATTCGGTTAAGAGTAATTAATTTGTGAAATTTTTTAAAGGATGATTACTTGAATGTAATTAAAGAATAATTAATCAAGGGTGATAAATTAAGGTGATTAATTAGAGGATAATTAATTAATTAATTTGTAATTAATTAATGGTTATGTAAGCAAGGTTTATATTAACGAAGTAATTAATTTAATTCCCTTTAAATTAATTAGAAATGATGTAATTAATTTAATTCATTTTAAATTAATTATATTTGGTGTGATTATTAATCATTGCTTATGAATGGATGATATTGATTTGCCTTGAATGGTTTGAAATCTCTTAAATGAGATAAGTAATGTTATGTGATATGGATGCATTGGTTGCATTATGATGATAATATGGATTATCTATTTTTGACGATAATACAGATTATGTTTTGATAATGATAATATGGATTATTTGTTGAGATAATAATGATGATTATCTATTGTGGTATGTGGATTATCTATCTGTGTGTATATAGATAATAGGATTGAATTGTTTTAAACCTTAAAATAACTTAGCCTTAAAATATACGCTTTGGATTTCGATGAGACCGGAATCGGGTTTTCAGATTTGGGTATCCAAAAACCACATTGATACAAATTAACGATAGGTCGTGAATCTTAAGTGAAGAGTGGAGACTCGAGGAGTAAGGACTATTCGTTGTTAAAACTCTAAGGGTGATTCCAATACGAGCTTAACGGGGTAGTACTTTCAGATTGAAATGAAGATTCAGAGTGCAAGGGTTATCGTCGTTAACTCTGAGGGTGATTCCAAAATGAGTGTAACGAGATAATGCCTTTGGTTTCATTCGAACCCGAAAAGAACTTGTATGGATTGAATGCTTTCAGAACATCGTCAGGTGGACGATGAGCATTCTAAGATAGATATGTTCTATAAAGTTAATCGTAGCCTCAAGCCTCTTCAACCGGGAATGGCTAAAACAGGGGAGGTGCAGCAAGGCTAAGTGGGTCATGCCAAGTAGGACGAGATTTTCCCCTGTCTAGAGGTCCATTTTTATTCGGCTTAATGGGCAGTTCGATATGCACGCCAACTGCGGGGTTGTCTTGTTCGAGACTGTCCAGTAAGGGATGGTTTCGGCCTTGTGTTGCAGGAGATTTAGGGTGGATCCTCGGTACGGTGACCTAGGCCACGTACTGTGACGGGCGGTACCCCAGTAGCCCTGCCATTGTATGGAATCCAAAAGCCAGTAAGTACCAACGATTTTGATTGTATTGCCCACTTTTGTGGCTAGTAACTGGAATTTAATGAATGTAACAATTTCTGCCATTTTCTATTTACTTGAAAACCCTAGACCTATTATAATATCACTGGATTTCCTATCAAATGTTTTGGTTATCATAAGGTAATTTTTTTTCCATGTTTATGTGTGGGAAGTCTTATGTGATACCTTTTCTTTCAAAGGTTTTCCAAAGTTAAGCAACCTTGACCTGTTACTCACACCAGACCCATATCTGACCCGGAGTTTATCTGTTTTTCTTAAACTCTTGGGTACTCAAATTTTTTACGAGTAGCCAAGGGATTCAGGTTAGCTTTGACGAATTATGGAGGAGCAATGGAGCAGGAGGCTTCAGCGTTGTAGATATGTTTAGTGTTCCGCTGTATTGGTATCTTTGTGTTTTCTCTGTGTTGTATTTTGAGTTGTAATAACTAGACAGGTGTTTATAACTGTCTAGTATGTGATGTGTTATCTGTGTAACTCTGATAATGGTTGTTTACTATGTAATACTTATGTTATTAATATAATTTATTCGTTCCGCTGTTGAGATTCTGATGTGTTTTCCCCTTCTTTATTCTCTATCTTTCTCTTCACTATCCCTTTCTTTCTTATTAATGGTGCGTCATTCTGTGGAGAGAATGTCGGGTTCTTACAGTGGTATCAGAGCGCTAGGTTGAGTGAATACCTAGGCTTTGGAGTGATTTCTTTCTTCAGAGAGCATATTTGTAATTTTGATATATATATATATATATATATATATATATATATATATATATATTTCTACCTATTTGTTGGTTTACCTGTACGGGGTTTCCAATATAAGTTATAAAGGCAGAAAGGGTAGTGGTGTGTGAAACACAACTATCAATGATTGGAGTTTGAATGTTTGAGGTTGGAGGTGTATTTGTCGAGACTGTAGACCTAATACCATCTTGAGTGAGCTTTGCAGCTCGGTGTAAAGATTTTATTGATCTCTGAAGGAAACCTTTTTAAGGTTCAGAGTCCATCTTTGAAGTGCAAAGTTTGGTGAGTAGAGTTTGGATCTGTCGGCTGAGCAGAAGCAAGTGATGGTATCTTGATACCTCAGGAAGTAATAGCTGCGTGATGAGATGCAATGATTATGGATGTGTCCAAAGATGTTTCTTTGGAACAAGTTTTAGAAAGTGTGTCTGCTTCGGTGTACTGGCTGGGTTCAGCAGGATGTTGTGGTTTGCTTTGAGATCCGAGTTCCTCGAAGAGTGTTGGATTAGGAAGTCTTTGGCATCGGTGTCAGCAATGCTGCTCGGAGTGTTCTGTGTGCCGGCAGGAAGGTCTTAGCTGAGTAGATTTTCTGGAGGTGGAGTTCAGAAGTAGAAGAGTGGATCCATTTCTTTGATGGATTGGCTAGATAAGTGTAAGTTGTTCTGATTGGTAAAGAGAGAACAGTTTCCTTGGAAATTGGACCAGGTTGATTCGCAAAAGTGACTTGCGATAGTTGAGTGTTCTCTTGGGTTGTCAGAGATATTTCTGGATGTCTTCAGGGAAGTCAGAGGTTTGTCTGCATCTAGAGATTGAGTTTTCTTATCGACTAGGATTTCATGAATGATTCCGGTGGTTCAGTTTAGTTGAAGGATGGTTCCTAGAGATAGAGTTTGGTGAAGCAGCTTTGGATTTGGTGGAACTTCTGAATTTTCTTTTATGGATCCATGAAACCATATTTCCGGAATGTGTTATCCTGTCTGTGCTCGTGTTCATCATCAGCATTCTTATCTGCTTCATATCAGAGTTATGCAGCGGAAGCAGTTTGTGAGAGCATCTGTTTTGTCTTCTCTTAGGATAGGAGAAGTTTGTTGTCTTCTGATGTTGAGGAGTGGAGTTTGTTTTCTTGGTTATGGTTGATCTTGGAAGGATCATTCTGATGGGTTGTTTTGGTCTAGTTTGTTTTGAGAGGCATTAGCGTAGGGTTGAGCTGATCAGGAAGGATGTAGGTAGACTAGGATCATCCGAAGAGTTTTGTGGATAAGAGACGAAAGACTTTGGATTCTGGAGTTGAGGATTTGATTTTGGATAAGTTTTCTCCGATCAAAGGACCTATAAAGTTTTGGTAAGTCTGGGAAGCTAGCTCTGTGGTATTTTGGATCTTTTCTGTGTTCTTGTAAGGATGAGTGTTTGGTTTTCAAGATTGAATTGCCAGTTTGGATAACTGGGATTCGATATGTTTCACGTATCTCTGAGGGAGTATGTGCATGATCTATCTTTAGTCGTGGAACCAGTAGTTCAGAAAGATTTGGTTGTTGATTCAGACTTGTCTGTAGTCTGATATCCTATTTAGTTGTAGATCTGGATCAGTAGGAGCTCTGTAGCTTAGTAGTATTAATTGTTTGGATTCTGTAGAGCGAGTATCCCAGTATTTATACTTGGGAAACTCGAGGAAATTCTATCCAGCATTTTGTCTGGATAGTTAGATTTGTTTGATTGGGTAAATTAGTTGCTATGGTTGTTAGCATATGTTTGATATATGCTTGTGTTTTAAAATTAAATCTTTAATGAGATTATTAAATTACCTTTGTTTTAAATTTCAGGGACGAAATTCTTTTAAAGGGGGAGGAGTGTGATGACCCGGAATTTTAGGCAATATCAATTTAATAATCTGAATTAAAATTAAATTGATTTGATAATCTTTGTTAATAAGATTGGAATTAATTTAATAATCCAATTAAATAAATATTTAATTGATAGATTTTATCTTTTAAAAAGCTAATAAATTATTTTCTGTTTATAATGTATATATATATTTATATATATTGTAAATAGATAAGCTTTGTTTTAAATTTAATTAAAAAGGCATATTTTCTAATTCAAATATTTTTGATAATTTGGAAATTGATTTATTTGATATTAAGCTTTTTAAAACTATTTAATAAATAACTATATGATTTTAGATACATAAGGTAAATGTTTAAATGGTTTAAAATATGCTTTAACTTAAGTTTAAATTTAAATAAAATTAACAATAAGGTTTGTTTTGTTTTTTTTTCAAATATAGTTTGATAAAATAAGTAATTTATCAATGAAGAAACAATTTATTTTATAAATTATTTAATGTTATCAAATTTGTTATTTTCAAAATATAATAATGTATTGTTTTTAACAAATAGATTTTAATAAAAATAGTTTGTTTTTCAAAATTGAATTGTGTAGTTATATATGTATATATATAACTTGATTTCAAAATTGAATTTTACAATTTGATTTGAATTTGAATTTAGAGTTTTGAACTTCAAAGTATAAAATTTTAAATTGTTTGGGATTTTAAAATATTTGTATAAACTTTTATTTATAAATACAATTATTTTATTTCTTTTAAAATTATTTGTACATATATAAATACTTATTAACTAATTACTTAAACATCATCTTTCATTAACATTTAACATATTAACTAAATATCAACTAACATATAATTATAACTAATTAACCTTAAAGGATATGTGTGAATTTATAAGCATACTAGAATGACAAATGTTGTTATATAGGACAAGTGTCAAAATTAAATTTAGTTTTTCTTTTATTTTTATATACAAACATTTCAGCCTATTTATTTACAAATTTTTTCCATTCCATTCATTTTCTTTTCAAAATCTAAAGCCAAAGTAAATCTGAAAACACTTCCTCTAAAACCAAAATCAGAAATCAAACATGCAAATCATTTCCCCTATAACACATTTTCAAATCTATTCAAAGCAAATTGGAATCTGATCAACCTGCACATCTTCAAACATGCAAATCAAAAATCTCTGTTCAAAAACAATAACCTGTCACCATCTCAAAAATCAAATGCCTGCATTATTTCAAATCCGGAATTCAAGCCAGCATGCATGTAGATCTTATTTAAAAATAAGTTTTAAAGCTCCAACAACTCAAGTTTTCATCAAGCAACTCAAGTTTAAAGCAAAGAAGTAATCTTCAAGTTTTAATTCAAGCAAATCGGCAATTCGAGTTTATCTGTCAAAAGCTTTTCAAAATATGCTCTATTCATCTTCTTTAATCAGGTGAGTAACATCACTTTTAATGAGTTTAAGTATTTAAATCTGTTGCATGTTAATTTCTATGTTAAGTATGTATGATATGTATATACATCTGTAAATCTTCTATGTATATATGAATGGATATATTTGTACATGTTGTGGTCTCTGTATTATACTGTTCTTAAGTTTCCAGGTTCAAGAAATTGTTCAAAACCCATTATCACACGATGTAATCTATGTTAATGTTTATGATTCAAACAAAATATGTTTGTTGTATCATGAATTAAAGTTTAAAAATTTATTCAAGTTAAAATAACTTTTAATTGTCTTTAAAAATCAAGAACAACAGAGCAAGTTGAAGTAAAGTGAAAATCCAATCATTTTAATTCATCAATTCAGGAACATAAACTAAATCCTTAACACTAAACATGATTTTTAAGAATAAAATCATAATTTTTAGTTTGAGGAGGAGGGTGCAGTTCTGGGATGAACTAAAAATGGAAATTGAAAGTTTCTTGATGTTCTCTGTGGACTGAGAGGTCGAGTTCTTCAGTGTTGATGGAGAAGTGATCGAGGATGATGGGAAAAATATTTGATGGTGATGCATTTCACTATGGCGGCAGCGTGATGGATTCTTGTCTGGAACCCTAATTTTAACTAGGTTTGGATAATTTGATCATCTCGTCTTCTCTAGTTGTTCAAGTTCACTGAATCTTGGGTGATGGGAACTTGGACGTCAACGAAGACTTGGCTGGAGTTTCAGAAGTAACGGCGGTCGGAGGATCGTGGATGAGGCAGTATCTAGGTTTGATGTGGAGTTCCTGGTTTTGTTCCAAGTCTGATTTGAGCTCGAATTTGATTTCGAGTGTGTTGTAACGATCTGATGATCGTGAAGTGGTATTTGGGTGATTGTTGATGTGGGGAGATCATCAGAGCTGAGTGAAGATGGACGACGTCACCGTGCATATGCACGGTGCACTTCCATTGTTTCTTGATGAAGTTTGGTTTGAGGGGATTTGTGAACTTGAGTTTTTCACGAGAATTTAGGTGCTTTGCTCGAAGCACTTTAGGTTTTGACTCGAAAAAAATTTGAGATGGCTCGGGAAAGGGTCTGATAACAGGTTTTAGAAACCTGTTCTGTTTTTAAAATTTAAACTGAAATTTTAAATTATAAAGGAAGGATTTAAACAAAGTTTAAATCAGAATTTTAAATCTGAATTCAAGTTGAGTTTGAATCTTAGGTTTTGGAAATAAAATAAAGTTTATAAATTCAAATGTTGTAAATAAGTTTGAATGTTAAAGTAAAATTTTAAAGTTTTGAATTTAAAAAGGAATTTGATTTAAACTCTTTTAAATTTCTTTTATAAGAAATAAGTATTCTTTGACATGTGAATTTAAAAGGTTTTTTTTAAAAAAAATTGGTTTTAAATTTTGTTGAAGATAAATTGGTACTCATTTTAAGTCTTGAATTTAAAATGAAATTTGATAGTAAATTTGAAAATAAATGTTTTGAAATGTATTTATGAATGATAATTTAACCATAGATAAGAAAATGTTTTATCTTAAATTAAATTAGAATTTAGTGATTTGTAATTTCAATTAATTATTAAGGTAATAAAATGGATAATTAAAATGCATAAATTAGTAAATGATTTGTATTAATTAATTAAGTTATTAAGAGTTGAATTGATTTATTAAGGTTTAAGCTAATTAATTAAGCAATAATCAATTTGTAATTAAGAATCATAGATTAGATTTTTAATAAATGATTAGTAATTAATTAATCAAGTAATTAAGGATTAATTAAGTTATAGTTAAAACTTAATTAATTAAATAATTATGATTAATTAATTTGAAATTACTAATGATTACTCTAAGATTTATTACTCAAGGAAAGTAATTAAAGAATTGTAATTGTTAATGAAGGTCATAAACTAAGGATTATTTAAAAATTAATTAATTTGATTAATTTTAATAATTAATTAGATTAATTAATTAAAGATAATCATTTGTGAAATTGTTTAAGTTTAATTACTAAGGGATGTAATTAAGGAATTAATTACTTAATGTAATTAATTAAGTTTAAATGTAATTTGTTTAAGTTAAACACTGGATGCTTTGATAAATAATTACTTAATGAAATTAATGGATTGAAATTACTCAGTGGAGTATTAATTGATAATTACTGGATGTATGAAAATGATTTAATAATGAAAGTAATTTGTATTAATTACTTTGTAATTAATCAAGAGATTAATTAAAGAAATTAATTAAGGAGTAATTTATTTATTTTATGAAATAATTAAGGGTAGTTAATTACTGAATGTGATTAATCAAAAGTGATTAATAATTGTAGTTTAATTAAAGATTAATTACTTATTGTAATTAATTTAAATAAAGTAATTAATTTAAAATGTTATTAGGGATCATTAATTAATATAATTAATGATGTAATTAAGAATTGATTAATTAAGATTAATTAATCAATAATAAGTGATTAAAGGTAACTAATTAATGTAATTAATTTAGGATCAATGTAATTAATTATAGTTAATTAATTAATGAAGTAACTAAAGGTTAATTACTGTATTCGGTTAAGAGTAATTAATTTGTGAAATTAATTAAAGGATAATTACTTGAATGTAATTAAAGAATAATTAATCAAGGGTGATTAATTAAGGTGGTTAATTAGAGGATAATTAATTAATTAATTTGTAATTAATTAATGGTTATGTAAGCAAGATTTATATTGATGAACTAATTAATTTAATTCCCTTTAAATTAATTAGAAATGATGTAATTAATTTAATTCATTTTAAATTAATTATATTTGGTGTGATTATTAATCATTGCTTATGAATGGATGATATTGATTTGCCTTGAATGGTTTGAAATCTCATAAATGAGATAAGTAATGTTGTGTGATATGGATGCATTGGTTGCATTATGATGATAATATGGATTATCTATTTTTGATGATAATATGGATTAACTTTTGATAATGATAATATGAATTATCTGTTGAGATACTGTGACGACCCGCCTTTCTACTACCAGAAAGACGTATCATCATTAAGAAAGAAAGGGGTGAGAAAATAGAAAAGATAGAGAAGAAAGAACAACAATATCAGAATCTCACAGCGGAATGGAACAAAATATAATATATCACTTAAATATTACATAGTTTGTACATATATCAGAGTTATACAATATCAATACATGTGACAATCATACATACATCACATACTAGACAGTTATAAACACCCGTCTAGTTAATACAACTCAAACAATATGACTCAGAGATACTAACACTGCGGAACTATATATATATATATATATATATATATATATATATATATATCTACAACGCTGAAGCCTCCTGCTCCATTGCTCCTCCAGAATTCGTCAAATCTAACCTAAATCCCTTGGCTACCCGTAAAAATTTGGGTACCCGAGAGTTTATGAAAACAAAAATAAACTCCAAGTCAGACATGGGTCTGGTATGAATAAACCGGTTAAAGTTGTTTAACTTTGAAAACATTTGAAAATAAAGGTATCACGTAAGACTCCCCACAAATAAATACGGGTAAGTTTTTACCTTACGCTAACCAAAACATTTTATAGGAAATCCAGTGATATTATAATAGTGTCTAGGGTTTTCAAGTAAATAGAAAATAGCCGAAATTGTTACATCTATTAAATTCCAGCTACTAGCCACAAAAGTGGGTAATACAAATCAAAACCGTAGGGTCACGTAGGGAAAATGGATTTCCAACAATGGCAGGGCTACTGGGGTACCGCCCGTCACAGTATGGGGCCTAGATCACCGTACCGAGGATTACTCCCTTCATCCCCTGCAACACAACGCCGGAACCATTCCTTATTGAACAGTCCCGAACAAGATAAACCCCGCAGTTGTAGCCAGCAACCGCCCACTAAGCCGAAATATAAAAAGGGACATCTAGACAGGGGAAATATCTTGTCCTGCTTGGGCATGACCCACCTAACCTTGCTGCACATCCCCTGTTTTAGCCATTCCCGGTTGATGAGGCTTGAGGCTACGATTACCTTTAAAGAATATGTCACTTAGAATGCTCATCGTCCGCCTGACGATGTGTTGAAAGCATTCAATCCATACAAGTTCGTTTCGGGTTCGAACGAAACCGAAGGCATTATCTCGTCGCACTCATTTTGGAATCACCCTCAGAGTCAACAACGATAACCCTTGCATTCTGAAAACGCCATCTCCATCACCAATGATAAGTCACGACCTATCGTTTAATTTGGATCGATGTGGTTTTCGGGGAATCAAATATGATTCTTATGATCCCGGTCTCATCGAATCCAAACGCCATTTTAAGGGCCACGTTGTCTAATTAACTTAACAGTTTAAATAATTTAAATTCAACAATTGAATTAACTTAACATCTATCACAGATAAAACATATACAAGCATCATAGATATAACATAACATATCACAGAACATCACAGAATATCATCAATTTAAACATCACAAATCAGATATTCTACTCAACCATCCATAAACAATTACTCTTAAATTCTATTTGTAATTAATTCAATTTAGAATGAATTACCCGAGAGTTAATCTCTTAACTCTTTTTATTAATTAACAATTTATTTTCTATTTCATTTCAAATCATCTAATAAATGATTTCTTAATTAACTATTAAATCCTAATTACATAATTATTTATTTCACACTATCAATTACTTAATTTCTACTTAATCCAGTTATTTACTTCAATTAATCATTTAATTAATAGTCTTAATTATTGATTAAACTTAAATATTCCATTTAATTACTGCTAATTACTTACTTAACCATTTATTTACTCTTAATTAATTTACTCGACTAATCAACTATTAATCATTCATAAAATTGACTTTAAAGAATAAAAATTCCAAATTTACCCCTTCTCTTAATTATTTACTCGATCTTTGCCTGTGAAGCAATTACTCTCAATCAACTTCCACCAAGAATTAATCTACCGTTATTCTAATTTAAAAGTAGTTGTTAATGATTTATTTATCTTATTGTTCAACTTCATTAAATATGTAAAAGTCTTCTTTTAAATTGTATAATTAAATATAGTATTAACCACAACATTAATTTATTGGTTAACCCATTACTTAATTTAAATTAATTCCATGATTAAAATAGCAGCTAAGATTCTGAACCATTGTGAAACATTACTTCCACACTAAATCACGTATTTAATTGTATCTAAATTTTGTTAAACACTTCCACAAAATACAACAGATCAATGAACCCGAGACTTCCCTATCCTCGCTCGAGTGTTCCTTCGAGTTTCCCACGCAACTACCTGAGTCGTCTCTGTACAACATCTTCTTCTTCATTATAATTTCTTCCTTCAGTAATTAAGTTCAGGAAAACCCAAAATAGCCTTAGACCCTTACACTCGAACGCGAACCCGGAGCAACACTCAAAACTACACGCGCACAACTCGGGGAAAGTGATCACGCGACCCGTATGGCACTTTAACTCGACATCCATCACCACCGTGCACGTGCACGGTGGTTCGCCTTGCCTCCGGCGACCCACGACAGTCCCCACAAACCCCAAACTGACCTCTCATACGAATACGATACCCAAATCATCTCGATTCGGTCGAAGGCAAAGAATTGCCTGAAGCTCGACCATGCGTCACCAACCCCTTCCCAAAAATTTCCTCGTGCGACCACCACCCATCACCGGAGGTGATGAAACCTCACCAGTACGTCACTCACACCCCTACCTACCTCCACTAAAACTCGCGTTCCACTCGGTTTACTTATGATGCCGAAATCAAATTTTTACAGAGCATGCAAAACATTCACACTAAAACCCTACTCTTGATTCAATCACAAAACCCCTACATTCGAAAAAATTTTCGACATTTTTCTTGGATCATATGGTTTAAAATCTTGCTTCTTGTAAATTTACAAAAGTTAAAATTGACTCAAACATCCAGAATAGACACAAACCCCACTTAGTTTCATTTTAAAACTGCACCTTTGATCTTTGCCTAAAAATCATAGTTATGTATATGAACTCTAAATATGTTATTCAATTTACAAATTTAAATATTCAAAATTTGGCCTTTGGTTTCTTTTACCTGAGATTTGAAGAAAACAGTGTTACATTTTACTGTTATGGTTCAAACATAATTTCAAACTTTGTTTTATATTAAACAATTGGAATTACTTACATCTTTTAGGTTAAAACTTAATTCAAGTGGGAGAGTATTAATATCTTTTACTTCTTCTATTCAGAAGTTCAGAAGCTAGAACAGAACAGGCATAGAAGCTTCTATATATATAGCAATCACACATATCAGAAACTAATTATCATGTTTAAAATTTAAGAAAGCATGTTTACTCACAAGCCAATTTTTGTTGAAACTGAAATGTTAAAGCTGCAAACTTGAATCAGCTCTTACAAAATTAAATTTATTAGTTTTCTTGCTTGACTTCCTGAAAACTTAACCTTCAGTAAATAGTTTTCTTAACTTGTTTTAAATTTGTTTCCAAAGTCTGGTTTAATGTTCTCAATATCCTGTTTGTTGGGAAAACAAGCTAACAAAGGTTTAAATAAAAATAACATGAGTGTTAAAATCAACTATATGATCTGCATCCATCACAGAGAAAGAACAGAACATAACCCAGATATTCACAAACTCCTACTCACCCATCACTGATTACATTCCATAAATAAATGAAATCAACTTATTTGAATTTAAATAAACTAAAAATTTAAATCTTGATGTTTACTCACCAGGAAAATTCCAGAATCAAAGAACAAACAGAGGTGATGAAACTGCAGATGAATCTGCTCCTAACCTCTGATGATTTAAAACTGTTTTGAATCTGCCTGTTTCTTGTTTTGAATTAAAATGTTGATTTTACTGCCTATTTCCTTCTTTTGTTTCCTCTGATTTACTATGGCTTACAGAACAATCTAAAAAGAATAGAGGTAAACATATATATAAAGAAGATATAGATGTTTAAAAGAAGGTGGTTTCTAGTGTAGTTATTATTTGTTCTAATATGACAGATTTTTTCTACTGCAAAGGAAAGATTTGCTAAATATCCCTGAACTGGCAAAGATGTAGGCTAGAGCAGATAATATTAAATGCTTGTTGTAAAATGTGTTTACATAATTATCATTATTTCGGCTGTGTATATATATAGATAGTTGTATGGAGATGTACTTTTGCAGGTCAAAGGCTTGTGAATGAAGCTTCATGTATAAAGATATTTGTTTGATATAAAACTGTTTGTCTTATTATATATTTTTTATTTTTATTTTGCAGTAAGACCAGGTTTCTTTTTTTTTTTTTAAATTTAAAGTAAACTTGTTTTATATTGAAGTGAACTTTGTTCCCTGATTCATAAAGCTGTACACAACACATATAATTAGTATCTAATTTGTCTTTGTCTCATGCATACTTAAGGTATCTTTGTTATGAATATATTTTAAACTTTTATTATTCATTACTTCATTTATTAGTTCATTTGTACTGAGCATCATTTCTTGTTTTGTGAACATATATATATATATATGTATGGCTTATCTTATTTTTCTCTGACAAGTAGTTGTATTTTATTTGGTACTTAAATTGTTAAACATTTGATCTATAACATACTTGTATTTAAACATTTCAAATTGTAATTTATATTTGTATATTTATGTTACTTTGATTACATCTTATAATTTATGATTGTGTTTTATACTAGTTTTGAATGTTTATTTTAAACTTATCATTTTAAAAACCAAAATTGTATTCATATGTATTTTATCAAATATCAAAATATAAAGTCTTTGATTCGATTTTATTGAATAAGACAGATTTTATTTTAAATGGTTTTGAAGTATTCTATTTTAAAATTTCAAACCAAAATTTCTTTGAAAAACATATATAACTGTTAAACATTCAAGATCTCATCAATGTAAACATTGACAAGCTTATATTTAATTTAAATTAGATTCAATATTTATTAAATAAGCTGTCAAAAATTCCGGGTCGTTACATTCCTCCCCCCTTAAAAGAATTTCGTCCCCGAAATTTAAACAACACTTAATTCCTCAAACTTTTATATTAACCATCCAAACATACATATCATTCATACAATAGCAAACAAACAAACAGTCTATTCTAACAAACAACACTAGTTATCCGAACATAAATCCGGATAAGCACTCCTAAAACTATCGAGAGTTTGTCTCTTGATGATCAACCATCCGAACTAAATTCCTGACCACAATTAAATTCGACTCAACTTCAAATTTCCTGAATTACTGGTTTAACAGTAATGATGAATCATGAACAAATTTCCTGAGATATATAGAATATACAATAAATTCCAGACATCCATTCTAGCAATTCAATTCTAAAAGTTACAGTATTAACTCTTTCCAAATTTAATTGACTCTTTACAGAATTTCTATATCTATTCAATCAAACCCGTGCGATGTACATATACCATTCGTACGCAATACCAAATCCGATCACTCACTCGATCACACAATTTCACTTCCGAACTAGTATCGTCCACCCGACTTCCTAGTACGGACTCAGAACTGGTTTCTTGATCAGAAACTGTCATTCTTCTTGCATAGTCACAACTATGATAGAGAATTTTCCAGCATCAATCAAAATCCAAATCCATGGTTCGTCGTCGAAAATCGAGTGAAAAATCCTAACTCGGATCGATATAACTATCTCAAAATTCTGTGCTCAAATCTGGATCAAACTGTTGTGCGAACAAAATAATATACGTACATCCTACGTATTATATCCATTGATTATCAACTATATCAATTTTCTTTTTATTCACATTATTTTGATTTATATCCACTTGAAATAGTTAATTTTTTTTTAATATCAAATTTTACTTAAGAGTTTCACCATCCATTTCTTAAGTTTTGATATAAGCATTATATATTCCCTTATATTATTACTCTATCACTATAACCTTTATATCCTCTTATATTCACTTATTTTCAATTTCGTGTGAATTTCAATTTATTTCCAAATTAGTTTTCATTCTTTAGTTTATTCCAAATTTCAATTTGAAATTGTTTTATTGCTAAATGTTTTTTTTTTCAAATTTTGAAAAGTTTTGACATATTCTCCATTACACATTTTTATAAACACATATGTAAGGTTCCAATCCTTAACCCAACTAATCTCAATCAATTTTCAAACCATTCCCTTTTAATTAAAAGGAATGTACAACTTACTTGCTTATATAATTCATTTAAGCACAACCAACTCATATTCAAAATCATCTTATTTTGCTTCCAATAATTCATAGAATTTTATTCAATCTTATCTACTTCAAACAACCCATTTCCTTAGGCAATTTAACAATATCATTGTGAATAAATAATCACTTAAGCTTTATAACAAATCTTAAATTGATTTCAACTCAATTTATACTTGAGTCCATCTCAATTAATTTATCCACAATCCTTCCGTTGCATTTCAACGGGTTTGATTCCAAACCATTTTATCAAACTCAACAACCAATATTTTAAACAACCATATCACAATTTACTCATGCTATTATTTCCTTCAAACTAACAACTTAAATTTATTCTATTCCACCAACTTCCATTTTAAATCTTTGATTTGATTTTCTTTTAATCAAATCCCAACTACTTACTGATTAGTTTATTCTTTTATCCATCCTTAAATTTTAATTTACATTAACAATTCATTTTTGAATTTAAAATAAAGTCATTCAATTTATGCTTGAATTAGATTTGTTTACAACTCACACCATAACCATTTAAATCCAATTCAAGACCTACTTGGTTTACATTTACTTATTTACATAAGAATTTTATTTTATTCAATATTATTTATGATTCGATTGAATTCATTTAAATTCAATTTTATTCCAACTCAACTTCGGTTAAATTTAGTTACTTACCAATCCTTTAAATTTATTTCTTAATATATGAGCTCAAAAACTTATTTGTTTACCTTAAGGTTTATATTACTCATTTGAGTCATTTCATCTCATAACCACAATTTCAGATTATATATATAACACTTAGCATCTTAAGGTATAAATTTCCTCCTTACAATTTATTATCACTTTACCTTCAAATATTATATCCAATTAAGTTCATTTTGAACTTCAATTTCATTTAACTTTATCTCGGGTTAACCTCAAGTATATTTCTTATTTTATTTACTTAAGTTAAATTTTAATACTGGGATCAAAATTCCCGATTTTTTTTATTAATATCAACTTTACTTTATAAGTTCAACAGTTAATTCATTCAAACCTTTCACATTATTTAAATAGAATTTTTCTTAAAATTCAATTGCCCGGTTTCCATTTCCAAAACCAATTTGAAATGATAACTACACATACCTACTTGGTATATCAACTCAAATTTTCAACTTTCAAACACTTATTTTCACCAAAAAAAATTTTCTCCTTTTGAAAATTTTAAAATAACTTGCATACCCAACAATCCCAAACAATATCATAACCAACAATATTTTCCAAAACAAGATTCCATTATTCCCTTCAAATCTTTGGATAAACTTTTCAAACATTTCCAAGATTTTTAAATTTCCAAATCCTTTGTTTAAATTCATTTAAACACTTTCAAATTTCCGGGACTTCAATTCTGGTTTAATCAAATTTTAGTTATATTCCTTTTGTATTAAAGATCATACTTAGACAATTTTATTTGTTTATAGACCCCTCAAATTTAAATTTTTATTTGATTGTACTATTGACAATCAAACATCCAAGTATATATATTTATTTCAGAAAATATTTCTTTGTATCAAAATATAATTTTGGGTAAAATTATTCCATTTACCCTACTTTAAAAACAATACTGTGTCAGTCTATCTTGTTTAAGAGTTTAGGAATCCCTATCGATGGAATGGCGTCCCACACATCGACCAGAATCCATACACACTCAACAGATAAATCAACACAATATAAAAACAATTTTTATATTCACTAACAAATACGCGCTCATATCTATTTATACTCTCAAACTCATTTTAGAGTTCTACAAACTCTATTCCATGAGTAATTCCTACCAGAGCCAAGGTTATCACCAACCTATGCTCTGATACCAACTGTGACGACCCAGGCTTTTCAACCATCAGCAACGGCTCACGACCGGTAGGCTTTTCAACCATCCCAGCCCCGCTGTGGCACACAGTGATACCTCGAATTTGCTTTTACGGCCACCCTCTCGAGTCGCAACCAACCCCGCAAGACCTTATACTATCCCCGGGGGCATGTAGGGGTAAGAGTCTCCCGTTCGCCACCTAACGCAAAGCGAGAATCCCCTATCACGCTGTAGTGTAGCAAATCCGATCCCGGTCTCATCGAATCCAAACGCCATTTTAAGGGCCGAGTTGTCTAATTAACTTAACAGTTTAAATAATTTAAATTCAACAATTGAATTAACATAACATCTATCACAGATAAAACATATACAAGCATCATAGATATAACATAACATATCACAGAACATCACAGAATATCATCAATTTAAACATCACAAATCAGATATTCTACTCAACCATCCATAAACAATTACTCTTAAATTCTATTTGTAATTAATTCAATTTAGAATGAATTACCCGAGAGTTAATCTTTTAAATCTTTTTATTAATTAACAATTTATTTTCTATTTCATTTCAAATCATCTAATAAATGATTTCTTAATTAACTATTAAATCCTAATTACATAATTATTTATTTCACACTATCAATTACTTAATTTCTACTTAATCTAGTTATTTACTTCAATTAATCATTTAATTAATAGTCTTAATTATTGATTAAACTTAAATATTCCATTTAATTACTGCTAATTACTTACTTAACCATTTATTTACTCTTAATTAATTTACTCGACTAATCAACTATTAATCATTCATAAAATTGACTTTAAATAAAAAAAATTTCCAAATTTACCCCTTCTCTTAATTATTTACTCGATCTTTGCCTGTGAAGCAATTACTCTCAATCAACTTCCACCAAGAATTAATCTACCGTTATTCTAATTTAAAAGTAATTGTTAATGATTTATTTATCTTATTGTTCAACTTCATTAAATATGTAAAAGTCTTCTTTTAAATTGTATAATTAAATATAGTATTAACCACAACATTAATTTATTGGTTAACCCATTACTTAATTTAAATTAATTCCATGATTAAAATAGCAGCTAAGATTCTGAACCATTGTGAAACATTACTTCCACACTAAATCTCGTATTTAATTGTATCTAAATTTTGTTAAACACTTCCACAAAATACAACAGATCAATGAACCCGAGACTTCCCTATCCTCGCTCGAGTGTTCCTTCGAGTTTCCCACGCAACTACCTGAGTCGTCTCTGTATAACATCTTCTTCTTCATTATAATTTCTTCCTTCAGTAATTAAGTTCAGGAAAACACAAAATAGCCTTAGACCCTTACACTCGAACGCGAACCCGGAGCAACACTCAAAACTACACGCGCACAACTCGGGGAAAATGATCACGCTACCCGTATGGCACTTTAACTCGACATCCATCACCACCGTGCACGTGCACGGTGGTTCGCCTTGCCTCCAGCGACCCACGACAGTCCCCACAAACCCCAAACCGACCTCTCATACGAATACGATACCCAAATCATCTCGATTCGGTCGAAGGCAAAGAATTGCCTGAAGCTCGACCATGCGTCACCAACCCCTTCCCAAAAATTTCCTCGTGCGGCCACCACCCATCACCAGAGGTGATGAAACCTCACCGGTACGTCGCTCACACCCCTACCTACCTCCACTAAAACTCGCGTTCCACTCGGTTTACTTATGATGCTGAAATCAAATTTTTACAGAGCATACAAAACATTCACACTAAAACCCTACTCTTGATTCAATCCCAAAATCCCTACATTCGAAATTTTTTTCGACATTTTTCTTGGATCATATGGTTTAAAATCTTGCTTCCTGTAAATTTACAGAAGTTAAAATTGACTCGAACATTCAGAATTGACACAAACCCCACTTAGTTTCATTTTAAAACTGCACCTTTGATCTTTGCCTAAAAATCAAGATTTTTATGTTAAAAATCATAGTTATGTATATGAACTCTAAATATGTTATTCAATTTACAAATTTAAATATTCAAAATTTGGCCTTTGGTTTCTTTTACCTGAGATTTGAAGAAAACAGTGTTGCATTTTACTGTTATGGTTCAAACATAATCTCAAACTTTGTTTTATATTAAACAATTGGAATTACTTACATCTTTTAGGTTAAAACTTAATTCAAGTGGGAGAGTATTAATATCTTTTACTTCTTCTATTCAGAAGTTCAAAAGCTAGAACAGAACAGGCATAGAAGCTTCTATATATATAGCAATCACACATATCAGAAACTAATTATCATGTTTAAAATTTAAGAAAGCATGTTTACTCACAAGCCAATTTTTGTTGAAACTGAAATGTTAAAGCTGCAAACTTGAATCAGCTCTTACAAAATTAAATTTATTAGTTTTCTTGCTTGACTTCCTGAAAACTTAACCTTCAGTAAATAGTTTTCTTAACTTGTTTTAAATTTGTTTCCAAAGTCTGGTTTAATGTTCTCAATATCCTGTTTGTTGGGAAAACAAGCTAACAAAGGTTTAAATAAAAATAACATGAGTGTTAAAATCAACTATATGATCTGCATCCATCACAGAGAAAGAACAGAACATAACCCAGACATTCACAAACTCCTACTCACCCATCACTGATTACATTCCATAAATAAATGAAATCAACTTATTTGAATTTAAATAAACTAAAAATTTAAATCTTGATGTTTACTCACCAGGAAAATTCCAGAATCAAAGAACAAACAGAGGTGATGAAATTGCAGATGAATCTGCTCCTAACCTCTGATGATTTAAAACTGTTTTGAATATGCCTGTTTCTTGTTTTGAATTAAAATGTTTATTTTACTGCCTATTTCCTTCTTTTGTTTCCTCTGATTTACTATGGCTTACAGAACAATCTAAAAAGAATAGAGGTAAACATATATATAAAGAAGATATAGATGTTTAAAAGAAGGTGGTTTCTAGTGTAGTTATTATTTGTTTTAATATGACAGATTTTATCTACTGCAAAGGAAAGATTTGCTAAATATCCCTGAACTGGCAAAGATGTAGGCTAGAGCAGATAGTATTAAATGCTTGTTGTAAAATGTGTTTACATAATTATCATTATTTCGGCTGTGTATATATATAGATAGTTGTATGGAGATGTACTTTTGCAGGTCAAAGGCTTGTGAATGAAGCTTCATGTATAAAGATATTTGTTTGATATAAAACTGTTTGTCTTATATATATATTTTTCATTTTTATTTTGCAGTAAGACCAGGTTTCTTTTTTTTTTTTAAAATTTAAAGTAAACTTGTTTTATATTGAAGTGAACTTTGTTCCCTGATTCATAAAGCTGTACACAGCACATATAATTAGTATCTAATTTGTCTTTGTCTCATGCATAATTAAGGTATCTTTGTTATGAATATATTTTAAACTTTTATTATTCATTACTTCATTTATTAGTTCATTTGTACTGAGCATCATTTCTTGTTTTGTGAACATATATATATGTATGGCTTATCTTATTTTTCTCTGACAAGTAGTTGTATTTTATTTGGTACTTAAATTGTTAAACATTTGATCTATAACATACTTGTATTTATACATTTCAAATTGTAATTTATATTTGTATATTTATGTTACTTTGATTACATCTTATAATTTATGATTGTGTTTTATACTAGTTTTGAATGTTTATTTTAAACTTATCATTTTAAAAACCAAAATTGTATTCATATGTATTTTATCAAATATCAAAATATAAAGTCTTTGATTCGATTTTATTGAATAAAACAGATTTTATTTTAAATGGTTTTGAAGTATTCTATTTTAAAATTTCAAACCAAAATTTCTTTGACAAACATATATAACTGTTAAACATTCAAGATCTCATCAATGTAAACATTGACAAGCTTATATTTAATTTAAATTAGATTCAATATTTATTAAATATGCTGTCAAAAATTCCGGGTCGTTACAGATAATAATGATGATTATCTATTGTGGTATGTGGATTATCTATCTGTGTGTATATAGATAATAGGATTGAATTGTTTTAAACCTTAAAACAACTTGGCCTTAAAAGATACGCTTTGGATTTCGATGAGACCGGGATCGGGTTTCCAGATTTGGATATCCGAAAACCACATCGATCCAAATTAACGATAGGTCGTGAATCTTAAGTGAAGAGTGAAGACTCGAGGTGTAAGGACTATTCGTCGTTAAAACTCTGAGGGTGATTCCAATATGAGTTTGACGGGGTAGTACTTTCAGATTCGAGATGAAGATTCAGAGTACAAGGGTTATCATCGTTAACTCTGAGGCTGATTCCAAAATAAGTGTAACGGGATAATGCCTTCGGTTTCGTTCGAACCCGGAATGAACTTGTATGGATTGAATGCTTTCAGAACATCGTCAGGTGGACGATGAGCATTCTAAGATAAATATGTTCTATAAAGGTAATCGTAGCCTCAAGCTTCATCAACCGGGAATGGCTAAAATAAGGGATGTGCAGCAAGGCTAAGTGGGTCATACCCAAGTAGGACGAGATTTTCCCCTGCCTAGAGGTCCCTTTTTATTCGGCTTAGTAGGCAGTTGGATACGCGTGCCAATTGTGGGGTTGTCTTGTTCGGGACTGTCCAGTAAGGGATGGTTCCGGCCTTGTGTTGCAGGGGATTTAGGGTGGATCCTCGGTACGGTGATGTAGGTCACGTACTGTGATGGGCGGTATCCCAGTAGCCCTGCCATTGTATGGAATCCAAAATCCAATAAGTGCCAACGGTATTGATTGTATTATCCACTTTTGTGGCTAATAGCTGTAATTTAATGAATGTAACAATTTCGGCTATTTTCTATTTACTTGAAAACCCTAGACCTATTATAATATCACTGGATTTCTATCAAATATTTTGGTTAGCGTAAGGTAAAAACTTTTCCATGTTTATGTGTGGGAAGTCTTACGTGATACCTTTTCTTTCAACGGTTTTTCAAAGTTAAGCAACCTTAACCTGTTACTCACACCAGACTCATGTCTGACCCGGAGTTTATTCTGTTTTTCTTAAACTCTTGGGTACTCAAATTTTTACGAGTAGCCAATGGATTCAGGTTAGTTTTGACGAATTATGGAGGAGCAATGGAGCAGGAGGCTTCAGCGTTGCAGATATGTTTAGTGTTCCGCTGTATTGGTATCTCTATGTTTTCTTTGTGTTGTATTTGAGTTGTAATAACTAGACAGGTGTTTATAACTGTCTAGTATGTGATGTGTTATCTGTGTAACTCTGATAATGGTTATATACTATGTAATACTTATGTTATTAATATAATTTATTCGTTCCGCTGTTGAGGTTCTGATGTGTTTTTCCCTTCTTTCTTCTCTATCTTTCTCTTCTCCATCCCTTTCTTTCTTATTAATGATGCGTCATTCTGTGGAGAGAATGGCGGGTCGTTACAAGCACCCAAGTAGTCTTTAGTATCATCAAAAGGATTTAGACCAGAGAGATAATATATGACATCCATATCAATGTCAGATAAACCAGCTATCCTAATTTTGGATTTGTTTTTATTGGTAGACAGTCCAGTCTTTTGTTTAAAATCAGACAAGACATCCCGAACACCATTAATAGATTTAGCAGCGGGCTTAGTAAATAATATGAGATCATCTGCAAATAGTAAGGTAGTAATACCATTGTTCTTATGGTAGAGATGTTATCCAATAGTTTGGCAGACATTGCATTCTTAGTTAAGCAAGTGAATAATTCCATAACACAAACAAAAAGACAAGGTGACATAGGATCATCTTATCTAATACCTTTGGATGCATGGAAATAGCCAAAAGTATTACCATTTAAGCTGAGAGAACAACTAACAGTTGAAATACATGTGTAGATCCAAGCCAAAAATGGAATGGGAAAATTCATTTTATGAAGGATGTATATTATTGAATTCCATTGTACAATGTCATTTGATTTCTGGATATCTAGCTTCAAAATACACCTTTGTGAAATATTTTTCTTGCTGTTACCTCTCAAGATTTAATTAGAAAGCGTTATATTATAAGTGATATCTCTAAAAGAAATGAAAGCAATCTGATTAGGAGAAATCACCTCAACAAGCACAGTTTTCATTCTCTCAGCCAAGATCCTTGAAATACTTTTGTAAATAACGTTGCAACATGCCATAGGCCTAAATTGCTTAATGGAAAGAGGCTGATGTGTTTTAGGTATTAAAGCAATCCTAGTGGCATTAATTCCAGTTTGCATTCTGCTATGTTTGAAAAGATTCTTGATAGCTTTGACCACATCATCTCCTATAATAGGCCATGTAATCTTAAAGAAGTTGGCATTATATCCATCTGGACCCGGAGGACTAGTAGATTTCATACCAAAAATGGAACTCTTTATTTCATCCACAGTTACCTCCTTTAGTAGAATTTCCTTATTAACATCAGAAATAGTAGGGAGAGTAGACTGAGTAAATTGTTGCACGTGTATATTTGGAATGTCTTGAGTAGCAAGAATGTCTTGAAAGTAAGCCAAAAAAGCAAAAAAGCAGTTTGTATGGCATCAGGAGAAGAACATAAGTTTTCATCTTTATCTTGTATATTTGAAATATTAGCACAAGCCTGTTGAATTTTGAGGGAAGCATGGAAGGCAACAGTATTTTTGTCCCCATGAGCAAGCCATTTAAAATTTGTCTTCTGTTTTGCCATCTTGTTTTCATTCAGTGAAGATTTTGCAAGGTTTTGACTGAGGGTAATTTCTTAATTAGCAAGACTAGCAAGAGTAATGTTATAAGTGCACAGTTGTATGTCCTTTTTCACCCGAAGTAATTTTTCTCTAACAGTAGAAGATAAGTTGTAACTGTTCCCAAATGTAGCAAGAGCACATGTTCTAAGGATTACTTTAAGATGTCTAAGCTTAGCCTGTAAAACAAACATAGCATTTTCAAAAACATGAGTTTTCCAACTGTCATTAACAATTTTAAGGAATTCAGGTTGTTTAGACCATATATTAAAAAATGAAAATGAGGATTGTCTTCTCATAGTGACCTTGTCCCAATCTAATATCAATGGAGAGTGGTCAGATAGGGATGGAGGTGGAATAATAATTTTAAGGGAGAGCCAATTCTAAATAGAGGAAAAATTTTGGTATGATATATCAAGTTTGTAATAGGTCCTTTTACCAGCTCTGATGGAATTATTCCAGGTATAAAAGCAACCATTAGTAGATATTAGAAGGTGATTAGAGTCATATATTGCATTATTGAGGGGTTTAACTTGCTGAAAAGAGAAGGGAACACCACCACTTTTATCAGTAGAACATTGCATACAATTCCAATTCCCAATGCATAGCCGTGAAGAGTTGGAGGGTTGTAAAGATGAGAGTTTATCAAGGAAAGGCTATCTATGTACAGAGTTATTTTCAGCATAAACAATTGTTAAGAAAATGGAGGAAGAGGTAGGAATATAGAGGATTTCAAAGTGGATGAATTGTCTATGAACACATATAGGGGTTATAGTGAATACAACAGGGTTCCACAAAATGAGAATCCTACCAAAAGGAGCTTGAGCAAGGTTATGAATGTAATTCCATTGGTGGTTAATATTTGAGGTATCTTTGACAGTGTTTACATGATTTAGCTTTGTTTCTGCAACTGCCATAAGATGAATTTTATATGAGGAGATGAGAGTTCCGATTTTAAGTTTTTTGGCTAAGGAATTAGCTCCCCTAAAGTTCCAGAAGCCTATGTTGTCAATCATCTTGATTAATTGATGTGGATGCTCTAACCCTAGAGAGGGATGAAGAAGAGATATATGCAGTGGGAACCATTATTATTTGATCCAGAGAATATTGAACCCCTTTGTCCAAATCAAGTGAAGAAGGTTGCATGTCCATCACTTTTTTGGGTCTTCCTCTTTTCTTCATGGATGATGCTACAGGATTGGTAGGTTTACCCGAAGATAGATTAAGGCCAGATTCAACATGAGGAGGCGGTATGGATGCAGATCATTGAATATTTGATTGGGAAGTGATATAAATGAATAAGGGGATTTATATGATGTTTGCAAGTGTGGTTGACGGGAGGGAGTAATAGGAAAGGAGGAAGATAGATTATTTGAACTATGGTGCATGTCACTGTGCATATCAATGTGCATGTCCATGCATTTATCATTGAGAGAGAAAAGAACATTTTCACCCAAGGAGCAGTTCATGTTGGTTGGGAATGAGGACACATTTTGAACAGGAATAACAAGTTGAGATCCTTCTGATTCATCATTTAATTGTTGGAGAATAGAGAAGGGGTTGTGAGTTGCCACAGGATCTAGTTCATTTGCCTATATGTTTGTATTTGAGTTTATATCTGCAATAACCACATCAGGAGTTGTAACCTCATTATTGACATCAGCCGTTTCTGTTTCATAATTCATTTCAATATTCACTTGATCATTTCCTTCAGTATCTAATTGAGCATCAACAACAACATTAGTAACATCCATTTTGGCACGATCAACCTTATCAATTTTCCTCCAAATTTTTCGAAACAGATTTCATTTTCCTTTTCACTTTAATAAAATGGTTTTTTTCTTTCTCTTTTCGAATATGGCCCTCTTTTATTTGTGAAGCTTTACCAACAACAACAGATTCTATAGACTCATTCACTTCATCCTTTTTACTATCAATCATCTTGTTAACTTATAAATCATTCTTAGACTCATTCATCCTTTCACGATGATCAGAAGTATGACAAAATATCTTGCAGTGAATGCCAATTAGAGGTTTCTATGAATACTCAAGTAAAATATTTGGACATGAGTCATCACCAATAGCTAAATATTTAGGCAGTTCACGGTCTGGTGATATTTCAATTAAACACTTTGCATATTCAAATCTTTTCAATTTTCCGTATTTTCATCAAAGAAAATCAGCCTTCCAAGGTGGCATGCTAGCCAATTAATGCCAAAAGCGACCATGTCAAAATAGGAATTCTGTAGAAATGAACCCATATAGGAACGGTGCGTATAGAAGCATGAATAGATGAAAAGAAAGGGTTCCAATTTGATATAATAAACATCTGACCTCTAATAAATATTGGATCTTTTATAAGTATATGCATCTTATCTTCCTCATTAGAGAACCTGAAATAATAATTTTTTTGTCAAAGAATATGTCATATGAACCATTGAGCTTCAAAGCTTTATCCAAATGAGATTTAACTACCATAAAGTTAACATTGCTAGCCAAGAAAAATTCCCACCAGGCAACCAGACCAAGCTTTAATGCCTTCTTCGACAACTTTTTAAGGTGGTTCAAGAGGAGTGCTAGAATAAGCAACAACAAAATGAACACGGATATATGCACCAGCGTTTCTAGGCTTGGAACTGAAAAGGGAAGACCAAGAGGAGCTAGGAGAAGTGGAGAAAGAGAGTGGGAAAGAGGGAGGTTGAAAAAGAAGGGCTTGGAGAAGAAGCTATGAGAGGAGGAAAAAATTCAACACAAGGAGTAGAAGGGATAGGTGGATTAGGCCGAGTAGGCGGCGGGATGAGTGGGAGAGGTCGGGCCGAAGGAGGACAAGGAAGGTGGTTGTCACACAGAGATGGGGGAAGGATGGGACAAGGTAAGGAGGTATGGTCACCATGAGAGGACATGACTTTTCTAATTCTTTTTTATTAATTAAATTAGTTAAATAAGGTTTAATTAATGTAATGTTATATATAAAATATTATGTAAGTTAAATAAAGTATAAAAGAAATATAATAATAAAACTTATATAATATAAACGTATAAACTAAAGATGGAACATTAAAGAACTCTATATATATTTAAGGAATAAAGGCTAATTTATGGTATGTATACCATGATATCTGATGTGTCAGACACTTGAATCACGAGGGTATTTCTTATAAAATACATTTTTAGATAAGTCGATATCACTTGATTAAATATATAAAAAATTATGAATCTTTTAAATAAGTGTCGACCTCTACCATTTATATATTAAAAAATTACTTGCATGCTCTTTGGTTGTTAAGCAAACTCAAGCTAGGGATGTTATATATAGTAGTATTAATATATTGAACATAAGAGGTAAGATAACTATATGTATTTGTTGAGCAAACTCAACGTACATATACTATACTTAGGCTATCGCAAAATGGTAGATATGAATGAATAATTGCCTTTGATTAGTTGAGCAAAGTCAAGGCTGAAATGAGATTAGGACAAGGAACCATGAGTTAGGAGTAATAAATATACGACCGACAAGGACTTATCCTTCGTTTATGGGCTATGGCTTTTTGAGCAAACTCAAAGTCAGAATCCCATGATAGACGAGTCCTAGCACCCGCTAGTGAAGTCGAAATACTTCTACAGTTTGTGTTAGGGTTTGCAAAAACATTAGTAGGAGCCTTATTAAAAAAATGATAACATTTAACCTTTCTAATATTGTAATAACACCTGCTATAAAAATTATCGTAATCTACATTGATAAATTTGTGCAAATAATATAATTGATAAAATGCTTATCAATTAAAATATACAAATGAACTGAATTAATATTGAAAAATAGAAATATAAAATATACTTTCCAATAAAAAAATTCATGTTGACCCATGCAAGTGCCTAATAATACATACGTTTGTAACTTGGTCACTTACGAATATACTTGCCCGAGACTATGTATTTTCTTCGATGACTTTCGAACTCTAAAAGCAATACAAGAATATGGATATTTTATCCATATACAATCACACATAAACATGATATATGAACAATAACAATTCATAATGTATGAAACCTCGATGAAATTACTTTATTGAAATAAGAAAACTATAGTGTGAGATCGTGTATTCAATATGATTGATTACAAAACGATATTATTGTGTTAAATGTAACACTAGACTGAAGGCTATAATATAGATCTAAGAATTTGATCACTAAAATATCACTTTGATCAGTTTACATAAGTGCAATCTATTTGATATTCTTAAAAGTTAAGGATGACCAAATGCAGTTTTGTAAAGAGTTCATTATCATATTGTAGTAAGGACTTCCTTTGAATGGTTTGACTATTTAAAAAGGAAATCAAATGTATAAGAGTGGATATAACTAAGGCATAGTTGAGACAAACAGACTGAATGGTCATTTCTGCTTCACAAAGAAACATTGAAAATGAGAATTGTAAAATAATAGTTGATACTTAACATTGAAATGTGAGATATGATTTCTATTCCAAATGTATTTTCATATGGAATTTTTTTTATATGAGATTCATTTCTTTGAATTTAAGATACTTCATCTAAAGGTTCTCGACTAAAACTTGTTACACTAAATGAAATAAATTGCCTAGATTAAGTGGTTAAATGGAGCTTCGTATTCATACACTATTATAGTAATAGCAAAAATAAAAGGAGCGTACCATATACCAATTAGTGGTCGCATCAAGTTACGAAAATTGTTTTCGTAAAATGTACCAAACATTATTAATGAAATAATAATTATTTTCAGTATTGACTAGAAAATAGACATAGTTTTACAGTATGAATACTTTGAATATTTGTTATAAAATAAAACTATTGTACTGGTATTTGTGAAGCGTTAGAAAATACAGAAGTATCTAAATTTATTTACAATTATTTTGGAATTATCGAGTAAGCTATGGTTTAGAGAAAATTCTTTGAGTGTATGATTATGAATCATATGATACTGTTGAATTATACCTCAAATAATAAAGGGCAAAACACTCATTCAGTAGGAGCGTGATAAGAGTTGATGAACACTTCGGATTGATACATAAAGATGTATGTAATCGCAAGTCTATTAATACCAAAACGGTCCACATGTATTGTTATATTCGTCGATGAGTTATCACCAACATGGACAAGTATATTTAATATACATTATGTAACGACCTAGAATTTTAGTTGTTTGAAATTAGAATATTTAATATATTTTAAATGTTGAAAATTTAATTTTATAGGTCAAATAACTTAAATTCCAAATATAGCGATTTATTTTTAATTGTTAAATTTAATAATTAAAACTGTGTAAATAATTGAATCTTGGATTTTTAAGTTGGATAAAAATGATTTAAAATCGTATTTGAATTCAATTTAATAAGAATGAAGGTAATAAAACCTTCAAACTGGATTTAAAGTGATTTAACTAATATTTGAATATCTCGTTTTAATTAACGGGTGAAAATGGCCTTCCGGGGCACATTCTTAGATTTTGAAAAAACCAGTTTCGTTGGATCCATAATAGTGAATTATAATATGTCGTCGAATTTCGTAGCGATCAGACATATCGTTTGGTCGTGTGAGATTGAAACACGTTGGAATTAATATTGAAAATTTAACATAATAATTGGATTGAAAAAGCTATCTTCTGCATACGATCGAAATGGGGCTCGAGACTATCTACACTGCGTTTGGAATAGGGGTATAATATATGGAATGCCAGGCAGCACGTCTTTATCAGAGTTTGAAAATAAATATTAAGATATTTTGAATTTTAAACAATATATTTTCATTGATTTGACCACAACCATTTTCCATCCCCATCAGCCCACAAACCCATACAAGCCCATAACCCCTCCCCTGTTTAAAAATGAAATCTTCCTCCCTTTCTTCTTCTTTCAGATTTATAGTGAGAAAAAAAGATTTCAATCTTAAAAAATAGATTATCTCAATGTTTAATCAATAAAAAGTTCTCAAACGATTTAAAAAATTCATGTTTGGTGGAGATCTTCGATTGAGTGTGTGTTTGAGGCTGTTTGATCACTGTTTGGCATGGTCATATCGAGGAGCGGCTACTAGGTTTTTGGATTCTCACACATTAGTTCATCGATTCGTGAAATAGAGGTCGTTTTTGGATTCGTGGGATCATTTAGCACTTGGGGTCAAAGTTCAGGAGGTCACGGTGCCTCGGATTGGATCACATCATCGCATGAATAGTGCTTGGCCTATGGTGGAGGGATGCGATGCGTTTTAATTGGGGATTTCGAGGTTGTCGTCAATGGTATGGATAGGTGGAGATTCTAGAGAGGAGCGGAACGACGAAGTGGATTCACAAAAGGGAGCATCGGAGCTCCATGTCGCCAGTGATCGTGCACGGCCATTTTTTATAATCTCTGTGAATGTTTCGTTTAGGGGAGAAGAAGGAGGTAAGAGCAGTGTTGTAATATTATGTAATTTGAGTTGTGTAATTTTTAATTTAAATTTAATTCGATAACTTATAGAATTGATAACTCCTTCATACAAGGTCCAATCGAGACGAAACTTTTTGCGTTATGATCGTGACGACGAAAGCTTCAAAATGATACTAGTTTGGATGGATTTGGAGACTGTGAAAATTTGGGTCAAAATCGGACGTCGTCCAGTTTTAGCTCCAAACTGGAACGCCTGGACGACAACCGAAAATTTCGGTGAGTAAAACTCACCTTTTTGGTTAACTAGTATGATTTATAGTGGTAGAAATTGTTGAATGATTGTTTGGATAAATTATTATATTTATTAGTTGGATTTATTCTCGCCTATTGGAGCAAATGAAACCTTATTACGTTTCCATGTAAGAGCAGATGACCCTTTGTATACAAATCCTGCATCAAAGCAGTTGATTTATATTTGATGATTATATAACATTAGTGATGCAGGGAAACAGATTGGACGGATTTAACGGGATTCCTTGCTATTATCGAATTGTTCAATGGTATTTCTTTTATATGGTTTATTGATTTATATAAATTATTGTGGATGTTGTGGTTATAACATTGTTATATGTTTTGAAAAAAACCTAGTAGTAATAGGAAATAAATATCGATATTGGTTAAGTGATGGGTGGCTATTGGCCTCAAGTTAGTATTTTGGAAAATACTATTACTGATTAAGTAGAAAATTGGTTTTTGAGACAAAAAGGATTTTTAAATCCGAAATTGGATTTTGGAAATATTTTACAGATTGTCTAATTAAATATATTAATATTGTTTTAAAGTTAATTAATTATATTAATATTGTTTTAATTTATTAATTATAATAATTATAATAATATTAATTTAAGGTTATTTAATTATAATAATATTCTTTTGAAGTTATTTTATTATATTAAAATTGTTTTAAAGTTATATAATCATAATCATATTATTTTAAAGTTATTTAATTATTTTAATATTGTTAAAAGTTATTTGTTTGTAGTTAATATGTTTTAAGAAATTATAAAAAGGTTAATAAATTGAAAAATTAACTATTTAAGAATAATTATGGTTTGAAACTTATAATAAGGATTATTAATAAGGTTTTAAAATAAATTATTATTATTTACAAAATGATAAGATTAATTTTTATTATTATTTCTTAAACAATATTTTGGAATGATTAATTACTATTCAAGGATATTTAAAGTTAATGATTTCCGTTTACTTATAATGTTCATTGCTAATAATTATCATATAGTGATGTTTGAGGTAAATGATTAAATTATTTATAAATGTTTTCGAGATGTGGAAATGGGTCGAAAGACTTAGATTTTATAAAGAAGTAATAAAATGGTTTGTAGAATTAAAGAAGATTATTTGCAAGGTAAAAGAGTTTATAAATGGTTGGATATTTATAAAAAAAAATTAGAAGCGGGTTTATAGATTTATAAAAGAAGTTTATAAATGGTATATGGGTCCATAAAGAGTTATAAATGATTTTGAAATGTACAAGAAGTTTATAAGTGAATTAATTCTTGATAAAGGAATTATTAATGTTTTTTGGAGATTTTATAAAATGGGTTATAAATCGATCTTCGAGAATTGTAAGAGGAATTAGAAACGATTTGAGAATCGAATAAAAAGGAAGCTTTTCTAAGTTTTGTAGAAATACTGATACCGTTGGAATAAGTATATGGCTATTTCTAAACATTGAAATTTAGGGATTCACGAGTATATCTTTTAAAAGTGTTTATATATAAGTAATTTACAGAGTAATTATATGTATAAAGACTTATTAAAGGGAGGTAGTGATTTCTTATATACCGAGACAATGTTGGTTTTCCCAAATGAAGTAAAATCCTGATTGAATATTTGTTATTCGACAGTTAAATAACCGACTATCAAAAATGGACCCAATGTAACTCTAGAAATATTGTAACGTCCCGCCTTTTCGCACGCTTTAAATCGACACACGTGCCAATTCAAACCATACGGAAGGGCGGATTGTTATGGGGTAAATAAGAAAACAGAGAAGAAAGAAAACTAAACAGAATCTCACAGCGGAAGGATAAAATATAATAATCAAAATTTACAGTTCATGAAGCTATTTTACAAAACCTTTGATTTTATCTATGCAATACATATCAGAGTACATATACCATATAACAATGCAGCGGAACAATATGAGTGTAGTGGAATATAATTATTAATAATAATAGAGATCTCCGTCTTCGCCCTCCAGAGCTAAAGTCTTCGATCCTGAAACGCTCGGACTGACCCGAGCGAATTTGAAAAGACAAAAACACTCGAGTCAGAACTAAAAGATCTTATGTGAGTTAAATTAACAGAAATAGATATGAGTGCAGTAACTCAAGAGATGCTCGGGATTTACATCTCCTAAGGATCCGTTAAACTATTTACTATATAGTATATTTCGCTATTATAATAGTGTCTAATTGTAAAATAAACTTACTTTTTAATAGCGTTAAGGGGTTAGCCATATAGCCCTTAACACAAATAATGCCAATAGTCTATACAGTGTCTGCATATCTCCTGATCGGGAGACTACGAGAAGACACTCCATAGGTACGACACAAATAGAAACTCGTACAAGGCGCGATAGGGTACGTGACATGGCATAACTAGGCAATGCCAGGGTAGATATACCAATTACGCTTTCGGGTCGGTGGTAACGCATAGCCGCAGCTATCGCCTACCTCGAGCCACACCCCCAAATCAAAGAAATCAAAAGTGGCCATCGAATCAATCCAAAAGTCAAAGTATAATATCGAAGGGATGTGTCCGATCAAAGGTGCTACCTTATTAACCCGTCAATCGCTCCTGTTTTAGCCACCTTATGCCAACTCACGGGAGTCGGGTCCACGTATTTACCTTAAAGGAAACGCCACCACCATCCTACTTCATTCTGAAATCTCCACCGCGTACACGGTTGTTAAAGTGGTTTTCAGGGTTGGCATAGAGTATGACAACTTCTGATCCCAGTCTCTTCAACAACCAAACGTTATTATAACACCGCGGTCATTTTAAAAATAATTATACTTTCAAAACAAGAATATAATTATCCATTTTAAAACTCATAAATACGATATCATCTCCTTTTAAAACCCAAAAATATGATATCATTTTATTTCAAATATATTTCTTTCCAAAATCATGCCACTTTTAAAATTTATAATATCTTGAAACCAAATATTTGAATTATAGCTTTCAAAACATAATACTTCGAAATTCATAGCTTTAAAACCTTAACTTCTAATACTTAAGTGGTTTGGATATTCAACATTATATAAAATAAAACAGTTTGCATTTAAAGTTTCTTTATAAAATAAAATAATTTCCACGACTTACAATTTATTTTATTTAAAAATTAAGTCAAAATCCATAGACTTCAAAAATCGCTTTCGGTTTCAATAACCACTTCAGTTTCCATATATTTCAAACTTTGAATATTAAACAATTGGAACTCAGTTTGGAAATTTCTATTCAACAATTTAAAATCCTATTATTTAGTTTGAAATAATTGCAAAATAAATCCATAATCATTTAAGTAAAACTCAGATTGTTTATAAAAGAAAATTTCCTTAAATTAATTTATACTAGAAATATTCATTTAATCCATCTTGAATAAAATTTCAGTTATAAATATCGTACCTTTTAAAATTTCAAGTTAATAAATTCTACGTCAACTTATGAAGTTAAATTCTTAAATAAGCTCAATTCCAATTTATTTTCAATTTATCTTTCAATCTTAATTGATTTGAATCATTTAAAACTCTATATATATACAAGACCTTAACCTATACTTAAACATAAAATATAGATTATCAAATTCCATTTTCAACTTATTCATTTTTATTTAACAGATTCATACATAGCTTAAATTCAAAATTTAACTATATAAGTATATATAAAATAGTATTTATAAAATATCAAAATTTTATATTTATTAAACCGTACCATATCCAAACCATAAAAATCATCTCAAAAATAATTATATATATATATATACCGCGGTGCCTGTATAAAATTTTCTATCCTATGGTCAAGTGATACGGATATTTATCATTTCAATCCGCAATTTAAAAATAAAAATGCGGTTGTATATCATTTCAAACCGCAATGCCGAATGAAATAAAAATGCATGATAACTTGCTGTTTATGTAAGATAGAACACATCATCCATTCACCCAATATCAATCATCAACAAATTAAATTTAATCATCATCAATTTAAACAAACATCAATATATATAACATGTAACAAATGACAGTTATTAACTAACAATTTATATTCAATAATAAATTTAATAACTGTTTAACTAGCAGTTTATATGCAAATAAATAAATTCTAGCTGTCAATTTATATACAACAAATAAAATTAATTAACAGTTAAACTAAATAAATGCGATTTGACTGAGATGATGAATAAAACATGTCAAACAGTCATAAATAGATTTCTACTCATATCTAAAATCAATTTAACAACCATAAGAAATTTTAGAAGTTGTGAGTGGGTTAAAACACTCACCTTTTGAATTTAAATCGAATTTAAATCCGATTTAAACCCAAAATTTCGACGGCCTCCAAATCTGTCCAAACCAGCGTCAAAAGATTTGTAATTAAATTACGATCCTAACAAAAAAATCGCGCATGAAACGGGGTTCATATGAGAAAATTATAGCAATAAAACGATTTGAAAACAAAAATAATATAAAATAAAGCAAACCTAAAACACACGTCCACGTCATCGCTCAACCTTCCCCCAAAATCACGTTCTTCTCCAAGCCGTGCCCAGTGAACACGAACCCAAATACCGTGCCCTTTAACCACCTTTGACCGTCGATCTCTCGCCGTACCGGCCATCGTTGAACACGTCACCACCACCATCGGCTCCAGCTCGACGAGCCGCACCCCCTATGACCACCACTTCCACTCCGGTCGTCCAAAATGCCACCGGCCACCACCCTACCGAAACCCTAATTTCAAAAATTACGCCGATCTAACAGTTGCAACGACGAACGATCTATGCCGATGGACAGCGCACGACACTCTCCACAATACCCAGAAAGCAATTTCCGATCAGGCGACAAAAATTTCGACTCAACGGATGGCCGAGACTAACCCATAGATTTCTGGACAAACCACAACCTGAATCGAAAAAAGAATTGCGATGTAACAACCCGCATATTTAATGATTTTATATTTAAATATTTTATTTAAATTTAGCGTCGTTAGTCGGATTTAGGTCCGAAAAGCTACTTTTTGCAAACGGCCGAATTGGAGCTCGAAACCACTTCCATTGAGTCCAAAATGGCATTTGCGATCTTTTTGAGTATAATCTTTGATATGTTTGGAGTTTGTGAATTTTTGCCCCTTTTTCTACTTGGGCTTGAGTTTGGGTTCAGCCCCAATCTCCTCTTAACCCTCTAGCTCACTAACTCTCCATCTATTCATCCTCATTTCACTCCTTTAGCTTAAGAAAACTGAAAATGGGGGAAAGAAAGAAGAATTAGAAACTCCAAGCCCTAGTTCCATTTGCAAACCCCAAATTCTTGCTTGAAATTCAAAGAGAAGGATAGGTAAGCCTCCTCTTCATCTTCTCCATCTCTTCTCCTCTTCAGTTTTAGAAATTCCTAAGCCCTAATTTGGGAAATATATGTTTTGGTTCTTAGATTGAAGATTTTAGAGTTGAAATGAAGAGTGGTTAAGCTTCTTCTTTGTTTGTGCTCTCATCTTTGTTTGTGTGCAAAGAGGTGAGTTTTGAACTCACATCTACTTCTCTTGATTTCTTTGATGTTGGGTATGAATTCCTAACACCTTGTTCATATGCACTAGCATTTGGTTTGGATTGAATTGGTGAATATCCAAATTTTTAGTGTTTGGGTTCAATTCTTTAAAGATCCTAACTTTGATATTTAATCATGTTTTTGGAGGTGTATAAAAGAGCCAATAGTGCTGGGTTGTCGTATGGCATGAACCCATAGCATCCATCGCTCGTTCGTTTGCAATTCATTGGATTTTTGCCTTTATGGGGCTTGGCTGATTTTTGCCTACAGGGGGATTTCAGACGTCTGAACTCTAATTTCAGACGTCTGGTTTCAGAATTCAGACGTCTGGTTTGGAAATTCAGACGTCTGGATTTGGTCCCTGGAAGACGCAAAAAGGCAGAGACAAAATCCAGACGTCTGGGAATCCATTCAGACGTCTGGTAGTGGTTCAGACGTCTGGAAGGTAATTTCAGACGTCTGAAATGCGCAGTTTTGCCTATTTTGGCTAATTTTGAGTTAATTTCCAACTTTTATCGATTCGTGTTGATTCCAATTAGTTGTTATTGCATATTTGACTTTGATGACTTGTTTTTGACTTCATTTACGGGTTTTATAAATAATCTCTCTAAATCTTATTAAAAGCTCCCTTCTCCAAATTATAAATTCTATTTATAACGCACACACACAATTTCGCACTTCGAGCGAAGTGGAAGGAAGATTAAATGGTTAGGTAAAACACGGACCATGAATCCGTGCGTTTGTCTTCCCTATTAGTCCCCGACCTATCTGATTGATCGTTTTGACCTTCGGGTTTTGTTTATCGATGATATGAGGTAAACTTTGTACTGCTTTGAGTGTGAAAGTGGCTGACGGATAATAAACCGTTTAGTGCGAACGAGTGGTTATGGGGCGTCACAGCGCGCCATTGGATTTCCCTCGTCGAGAGCATTAACATATAATTTTTTTGGAAATTTTCTGAGGACTTATAATTTTTAGGTTTGGATCTGATTTGAATTTTTAATTTGGATCTAGAATTGTTTGTTGCCATTGAAGAAGAGGAGGAATTGATGAAAGTGAACGCACAAACAAAAGAGTATAGATGGAAGCTAGGGTTTATAACAACCTATTTATAGGCGAACTGCAATAGAATAGGTGGGCACAAATTATAAACGCGCTAACCGATAATGGGCCCAAAAAGCCCGTTCTGACCCAGGAACGAAATTGGATAAACCCGTATATCAAAATAGGTATTTTAAAATATTTTGAACGCGATGGAAAAAGTTTCATGTTCAAATTCGATCGTATGAAGGAGTTATGCTGAAAACAATATTTTCAAATTGATTTTAAATTGATTTTAATTAAATCGATTTCAAGGCGTTTCAAGCCCATACGATCCAACAACAAGTCCGATTGATACGAAACTTGAAATCCTATAACAATCCACCGTTACGGATCCGATGAAACTGGTTTCGTCGAAATCCGAGTCCGTGACCAAAATGGCTATTTTATATTAATTACCCTTTGTACTTCTCAATCATCTGCAATTATTTAAACAAAATTTAAATGTCAATTTAGAGAAGATAAATTTATCAATTGCAATGCCCTATCTTAAATTTCATTATATTCAAAATTACAAATTAAGTTCCCAAAATTTCTATTAAATTAAATAATCAATGTTTATTCCATCTATAAATTTTAAGTAGATGGATTCCATGTTGGGTTCAAAATCTATTATTTTAATATCCTTGAATTTTAGTTTAATCTCTATAAACGTAATATTTAAACATTAATTTCATTTATTTTGCAATACTTTAATTAAACTAAAATATCGCTTTCTATACTTAAATCTATACTCCCATTGATTCATTCAATTTGCACTTATTATGTATTATTTTAACAACTCATTTATAACTTTGAATCTATTCCCCAATTTCACATTTCTATTGTTATATAAATTTGAGTTCCATCCTATTTAATATTTCATTAGATCTGGCAATCACTTCCAATCCATTAACTGGTATCGCACTGTCATTTAAAATTAATTGCTTATACCAACACTATTATCATTAATTTGAAAAATGGGTTACCAAATTTTGAATTGATTCTATTTATTATTATTGCTTCATTGATTAATTCAATATTTGCATTGGTTTTGCTTATATTAAATCAATTTCCCATATTAATTAAGGTTTCAAAATAACCAATAACATTTCCTTAGTCCAAACCCCTTTTTCCAATTATTTTCCTTCAAATAATTCATGTCCCTATAAATACTTACATTTACACTTTATAATTATTTTAATATACCCATTCCAACAAATCTTAACCCTTATCTTTACGTTTCACACACTTGTAATATTTAATTACATTTATAACAATTCAATGTTGGCATTTATTCCTATTAATTTATCCAATGTTTACTGCCCCTTATTTCAATTGTTAATATTTGGCTTAAATTTTTACAGTTGCATTTCATTTACACTTCCGTTACTACGATAATAATTAGTAACGTTTATATAACACACCTAATTATCTTTATTGGTAAATGAGTGAATTTTCTAGGAACCCGCTATTATACCTTTTATATACTTTCATTTCATTCCATTCATTTATAGGTATTGCATTGAAATTTAATTTATTAGCTAATACCAACATTTTTACCATTAATTGGATTCCCAATTTTATTCAATAACCTGAATAAATAACATATATATTAATCAAATCCTTACATTTGTTTTTCTCATATTCCATTAAAAATCAAATCATAACCTTTAAATGATTTTATTGAATTGGAATTTCATTCCAGTCATAAATTATTAACTTGCATTAACATGATTCCTAAATTTATTCCAATTACCGTTTACACTCTTTTATTGCATTTAAATCAATTTAAGGTTTTCATTAATTTCTCATATTAAATTTATATACAGGTAAGAATCCTTTTTCTACTTAATTCAATTTGGATTTTATTCAACTTTCTATAAATAGGTTTTAAGTCACCATTTACATAATTTATTTTAGCCTTCATTTTAACATTTATTTATCACCTTTATTTATTCTACTAAAATAAATTACAAAAATCCTATTAAATAAACAAATTAAATTGTCGAAATTTACGGGTCGTTACACTCTCCCCCACTCAAAACTTTTCGTCCCCAAAAAGGAAAAGAAGGGAAACGAAGAACTTAGAAATCAATATATCTTATTCAAACATTAACTTTATAAACAATTAAATTTATAAAATTAATTAATTTAGATAAAATATCTCAATTCGTAACCATTAAATCTTTTTATACTTAAATTACTAAAGTTTGGAAAACATTTTCAAAATATTCTAAGTCCAAAATTTACGGAATTTTTTTGGCAGAGTCTCCTTTGTACGGAGAGGCTCGGAAGAAAATATAATATAAATATAACAATATACACAAATATTTTCCAAAATAATATATATCCCTACATAGGAAAATATATAAAATAGCGCTATAAACCGTAATCCGAAAACGTACCTATTTGTCGGGCAATTTACGCTAAATTTATGGAACCAAAAGCAGTAGCAATTGCTTCCATGACCTGCATTTCACTTATAAAATCTAAAGGGTTAATGTAATATAAAGTGAAATATTTAAGTGGTTTCAATCACTGTCAACAATCAATACACAACCATCAATTTCAACAACAGCATATACAACAAATACAAAGCAACCATTCAATCAAACAAACAAATAGTTGTTTGGGTTCAAAAGTTTTAAATTGTACGGAATGAACAATAAACTACTAGCGCATCATTTACTCAACAGTCTTAGATAAAACAAAATAATTTTTTTCATTCATCCTTACAAATTTTAAAGTATCCTTACCCAAACAACTAAAAACCCAAAACAAACAACAACCAATTTGAACAACAAATTTTTGTTTATCTTTATTAATTTCATTCATACATTTGTTGTTTAATTTCTCTTTTTATTCATAACATATAAATTTTCCTTTTATAATTTACGTTTATTTCTAACAACTTTTAATTTCATTTACTCATTCAATGTTTGTTTCATTTATTTTCACTTATTACCTAATTTTTTTTTCATTTCCATTAACTCAGGTCATGCCAGTCCTTTTATGTGACGCCCCACCTCTATACCCACGCTAGCCAAGAACATTACGGAGTAATGCTGTCAACTAGCACGGAGAATAAGGCTGTTGAGGAGCGACCATCCGTGTAATTGCTTTGCGCGAGAATCGATATGTCAGATAGTATAACATGCATTTCTTTATCAAGAGGGAAATCCGACACACCGACACAAACTCAAAGCTACTACACAATGGCTATAATATCTTCAGAAACAAATATAGAAATAAACATAACATAAATCAGTCACAGATAATTCATATCACAAAGGCGGAAATAGATATGAATATTACACATGAAAGTGTACATCAGAGTAGTGGTCAAAAAGATCCACAATAATACAAAGGAATAGATACAAGTGCTATACAAAAGAATACAACTATGAGTCTATATCTCAAGTGTATACAAAAAAAAGCTACTACTAAACTTAAGTAGTTAACCAAAAGATCAGATGTAGACGGATAAGGAATCAAGCAGAAGCACCTGTAAAATCTCGGTCTGACCCGAGTATTATTTCATAAGAAAATAATAAACGGATCAGTCTAGCTATAAATATCAGATGAAGTGATATTTAATAAGAGATATATTTATAGATGAAGTGATATTTAATAAGAGATATGACATAAACATATAATAATCACAATGCCAAGCTGTGATAAATAAGTAATTGAAAATCAACAAGAGATTAATCAATATCACAATAATCTACTGAAGATAAAAAGGAATGTCATACTCCTAATTTCATTCACCAAGCCACAATAAATGACATATATATCAATGCCCATCGTAAAAGTTGGTGAAACATAAATTCCAGAAATCAACACACGAAATCCAGAAATCACAATAAAAAGGATGGCCAATCCCCAAAAAAACTGGACATCGACGCACCTAGAAAGACACGCCCCATCTACAGTCGAACATCGACGCACCTAGAAAAATACGCCCCATGCTCTAGCATCGACGCACCTAGAAAGATACGCCCCATGCACAAATAAACATCGATGCACCTAGAAAGATACACCCCATGTAATGTCGAACATCGACGCACCTAGAAAGATATGCCCCATGCTCTAGCATCGACGCACCTAGAAAGATACGCCCCATGCACAAATAAACATCGATGCACCTAGAAAGATACACCCCATGTAATGTCGAACATCGACGCACCTAGAAAGATACGCCCCATATAAAGTCGAACATCGATGCACCTAGAAAGATACGCCCCATGCATAGACGAACATCGACGCACCTAGGAAGATACGCCCCATGTCCCGACTTATTGAGCCGATGGCTCCACGAAGTAAATAAACATCGATGCACCTAGAAAGGTACACCCCATGCATAAATAAACATCGACGCACCTAGAAAGGTACGACCCATGTATAAAATGAGACGAAACTCAATAAAATGAGGAACAGTCCTACACATAAACAAAGAGACATCGCACATTGCAAGTCTAAACCATAAAGATGATCGTCATGATCAACGAGAAGTGTCGATTACAGTAAGCTAGTAAATATATGAGCTTAGCTTCATGTCCCATAACCACTAGCTTAACTTAAATATTTACGAACAAATTGTAGATCTCCACTAGAAAATTGTTACAAGAGATTCAATCGAACAAGTCCAAGAATTAGCCGACGAAGTAAACGCAAGCGTTTCATACCACTTGTTTTACTAAGTCGTTTAATTAGATTTCTCATACGAGTGAGGTAAAGGTTTGTATATACTAATAGATTGGAAATCGGTTTTAGAAAATGAGCTTTGTAATAAAATAGTGTTGAAATCATTTGAAGAAAGAGTTTTGATATTTACTACCAGTATAGAAAACTTTTATATTTTTAAAGTGACAAATCACAAAGAAGATTGTAGAAACAATCGGGCATAAAAATTCACATTCGAAGACGTGAATAAAATCCAAAGAAATCGATATAAAATCCATCAAAGTGGATATATCAAAAATTCCCAAAGAAAAGGTCATCAAAGTCGATAATAAATGACAACAACAAAAGGGAGACAACACGAATCGATTAAAGTTGGATATTCAAACGAATTAGCAATATAGGCTAATCTGGCAAATAGTAGCAGGTCGGTCGACCGGACTCCCTGAGTCGGTCGGCCGAACCAGAGGTTGGAAGTGCTCGGAGCACCAGGTCGGTCGACCAGCCCAGGGGGCTTGGTCGGCCGAAGCCTGTAACCAGCACTTCCAAACAGAGGCAGGAAGTGCCTGGACTACAGGTCGGTCGACCGGCCCAGGGGGCTCGGTCGGCCGAGCCTGTATACTTGCACTTCCTACCCTATATCAAAGGAGGTGCAAATCTCGATCAAATTGCAATCGCACGAGCAACGACGCTAAGGGTTTATGCCAATCGACTACCCGGCCCTATAAGCTCCTCGATGCATCACCAAAAACATGTTCAAACATCAAAATTAGGATTTTTAACGAATTGAACTCAAAACACTAAAAAATGAAATATTCACAAAAGCAATCCAAATCAAAATCAAATGCCCATGAATAAGTGTTAGGAATTCATACCTAACAATAGAAGAGAATTATAAGCATAGATGTGAGATTAAAAATCTCACCTTTGAACCCAAACAATAGAAGAAGAAGCTTGAAAGCAAGCTAAGATCAATTCCTCTTCAATAACAACTCAAGAAGCTTCAATCTAAGCTTAAAAGAGAAACATTTCCTAAATTAGGTTTAGGAAATTTCTGAAATCAAAGAGAGAATGAGTTGGAGAAGATGAAGAGGAAGCTTACCAATGGGTTCTCTTTGAATTTGGAGCAAGAACTTGAGCTAGCAAGAGGAACTAGGGCTTGGAGTTTTAATTTCCACTCTCCTCCACCATTGTTGCTAAAGCTTGAAGAGTTAGGAATTAGAAATGAAGTAATGAAGAGTTGGAGAGGGTTGAGACTGAGTTAGTAAGTGGCTAATGGGTTTAGCCCAAACCAAAGCCCAAAGCAAAAAGTAGCAAAATTCAACTTTCTCCAAACATATCGAAGCTTATACTCAAAAAGGTCGCAAACGGCATTTCGAACTCAATGGGGGTGGTCTCGAGTCCTAATTCGGCTATTTGCAAAAAGTAGCTTTTCGGACCAAAATCCGATTAACGATAAAATATTTAAATAAATTATTTAAATATAAAATCGATAAATATGCAGGTTGTTACAGACTCCCCTCCTTAAAGAAATTGCGTCCTCGCAATACTTAAGAAGAAAATAAGAAGTAACAACCATAAAAGCATATCAACACTAAAGAAAATTGAAATAAGAAGTTCACCATAAGGAGTACGAAAGAGTTAGCAAGAACGGGATCGCTCAAAGAATTTCTCTGGATTCTCTAAAGCAATCCTTAGGATCGGAGAACCATTGAACTCTCATAAGAAGAACATCTTTATTCGGAAGGCGCTCAACCTCCGAAGTAATGATGCGAATGGAATGTTGCTCAAAAGTCAAATTTGGTGAAACTTCAATCCCCTCAATAACACCGGGCTCAAGAATAAAAATAGGAAACCTAAAAGCATTTCCATAGTTAAAAGACGCAAAAACGTCAAGAATAGCAGAAAATTGAGCCAGTGCAACGGCGTAGTACAGAAACGGTACGCCCGAGAAACTAGAAACTCGAATAATTTGGAAAACCGACGTAGTACAAAAATGGTACGTCCAATGAACCGATAAACCGGAACAACGATGTAGTATAATGGTACATCCATTGATCCAGATAAGACGGAACATCGATGTAGTATAATAATAGTACATCCGATGAACCGAACACCATAAAAGAACACCGGACACTAGTCCATAAAAGGAATGAGATAAAACTCAATAAAACGAAGTATATCAAAACGTCCGATGAAATTAATAAAAAGATAATTCCATTCAGACATCATCAAAGAATCAACCACTTGTTGCTTACGACAAAGCGCACTGGCAACACGATTTCCCTTCTAGGAATAAAAAGAATATCAAGAGCATAAGATGTCAGGAACTCGAGTCAACATGGAGTTCCATATGAGAAAATAATTATTCCAAAGATTTATGATCGAGGTAGAGAACAAATTTCTCATCCAAATATGATGATGCCAAATTCCAAAAGTAAAAACAATAGCCGAGAGCACCAGATCATGAGTGGTATATCTAGTCTCGATAGGCTATAATGATTTAGAAGCACAAGTGATAGCACGTTCTCCTTTGCGAGAGAATGACATCCAAACCAATACGACTAGTATCGGTACAAATAGCAAAGTCTTGGTTCCCCTTCAGGAATCACAAGAATAAGAGTATCGAAAAGAAAGAATTTCTTTTAAATAATATTCTTTCCTGAAAAGTTAAAACTTTCAAAATTACATTTATCATTATGTAATAATCTTTCTAGAAAATTTTACTATTTTCAAGTTAATATATCGTGTCTGATTGTCTCATCAAAGCGTTTAGGAGATTCTTATCGATAACGTTGATCAAGCGCATCGACCAAAATTCTTAAAGCACTCAACGGGCAATACAATCACAAAATCATATTCTATATGATAAGTAAGTTTTTCAAAAACTTCTAAGAATATTATTTGTTCGCTTTAAGAACAAAAATCCAGTTATACTTATAAATAAATCTTATGAAAAAGATTTGCAAATTTTAAATTGCTATTTTCATCCAAAAATCAATAAATACAAGAATGGTATTCATAGAATATTCGATTTATAAAATGGATGAAATAAGCTGGACAAACTGAATGACATAATAACTCATTCATAGGAATCATAACAAGTGCGGAGTGCGGTAAGTGGAATGCTAACTTCCGCAACTCGTAGCAAATGAAAACCGGTGGCAAGGTCGAGTTGAAAAGACCTTAACACTACTCAAAAGATTGCTTAGGTGACACACCTAAGAAAAGCTCAAAAATACCGGAAAATTTCTCTAACTACATGAATGAGAGAAATAACACTTTCCTTATAAGTGGGCTTAAGGAATAAAATGATGCCATCAAGTTGGAATCAAAATCATAAAGGAAAAATAGAAATCTTCTTAACATATTGAAAATGTCGAAGATGAATAGTCCACTCGAAAAATAGGATATGGGCTTCACAATGATTAAGCCGATCCCTTCAAAAAAATCAATTCCGAAGCCTAAGTAAAAATATCGGCTCGGAAAGAAAAATCCCATAAAATAATTTCTTCATCAATAAAGACAAATTGAGTGTTGCGGATCTACCATCCGAATTCGCAATCCTCAAAGAAGTCATCAAGCCCAAAATATTCAAATAAAAAGAATCGACAAGTTCTTTTGATATAAAATAGTGAGATGGAACCCATATCAAAAAGAACATGAACAAGAAAATCACAAAGCAAATGTCATCAAGGATTGAATGAGAAATACCTTGGCAGAGAGAAGTATTGCTAGGGGTTTGCACAATATTTAGCTTTCTCATGTCCTTATTCAAAAGTTTGGGACATGCAGATAAAAGATGACCCGGTTTCTTGCAATAGCGACAAGAACGGGGTTTTGGACACATATTCGCATAGTGTTCCTTAGAATTACAATTTTGGCATCCTCCACGATTCGGGATTGGAGTCTTTGCTACAAAAGTAGTTTGCTTCACTCTCTTATTGGGATTAAGGCTCTTGAACTTAATATGCCTCTTCTTGGAAGTCCCAATATCACAAACACTTCCTTTACCAAGCTCTCCATGAAGAAGAGTAACATCCACAAGCTGATTGAAAGAAACTTCAAGTTTCAAAGGTAGAACCATTTCGGGGTTCTTACTCAAAGCATAGATAAACTCTTGATTCTTTACAAGATCAAGAAGCTGCTGGGCAGACATAAATTCTCCATCTTGGGGAGTAGCACTAGATTGACCGGCGCTGGGACGGCCAGGTCTAACCATTTCTCTTCTTTAAGAAAGAAAGAAAGAAGAAGAAGGTTATTCACAAATGAATATCAAGCAATCTTGATAGATAAAACAAGGAATCATAAACAAAATAGGATGAATCGGTACGAAGACTCGAATTAAATCCTAAAGCACGACTCCTAAGATGGACTTAGGACGATGATCCTTGTTAAATTATTCTACATTGTTCCGAAGTTTGGCTTTGATACCAAGCTGTGACGCCCCACCTCTATACCCACGCTAGCCAAGAACATTACGGAGTAATGCTGTCAACTAGCACGGAGAATAAGGCTGTTGAGGAGCGACCATCCGTGTAATTGCTTTGCGCGAGCATCGATATGTCAGATAGTATAACATGCATTTCTTTATCAAGAGGGAAATCCGACACACCGACACAAACTCAAAGCTACTACACAGTGGCTATAATATCTTCAGAAACAAATATAGAAATAAACATAACATAAATCAGTCACAGATAATTCATATCACAAAGGCGGAAATAGATATGAATATTACACATGAAAGTGTACATCAGAGTAGTGGTCAAAAAGATCCACAATAATACAAAGGAATAGATACAAGTGCTATACAAAAGAATATAACTATGAGTCTATATCTCAAGTGTATACAACAAAAGCTACTACTAAACTTAAGTAGTTAACCAAAAGATCAGATGTAGACGGATAAGGAGTTAAGCAGAAGCACCTGTAAAATCTCGGTCTGACCCGAGTATTATTTCATAAGAAAATAATAAACGGATCAGTATAGCTATAAATATCAGATGAAGTGATATATAATAAGAGATATGACATAAACATATAATAATCACAATGTCAAGCTGTGATAAATAAGTAATTGAAAATCAACAAGAGATTAATCAATATCACAATAATATACTCAAGATAAAAAGGAATGTCATACTCCTAATTTCATTCACCAAGCCACAATAAATGACATATATATCAGTGCCCATCGTAAAAGTTGGTGAAACATAAATTCCAGAAATCAACACACGAAATCCAGAAATCACAATAAAAAGGATGGCCAATCCCCAAAAAAACTGGACATCGACGCACCTAGAAAGACACGCCCCATGTACAGAACATCGACGCACCTAGAAAGATACGCCCCATGCTCTAGCATCGACGCACCTAGAAAGATACGCCCCATGCACAAATAAACATCGATGCACCTAGAAAGATACACCCCATGTAATGTCGAACATCGACGCACCTAGAAAGATACGCCCCATGCTCTAGCATCGACGCACCTAGAAAGATACGCCTCATGCACAAATAAACATCGATGCACCTAGAAAGATACACCCCATGTAATGTTGAACATCGACGCACCTAGAAAGATACGCCCCATGCAAAGTCGAACATCGACGCACCTAGAAAGATACGCCCCATGCATAGACGAACATCGACGCACCTAGAAAGATACGCCCGATGTCCCGACTTATTGAGCCGATGGCTCCACGAAGTAAACAAACATCGATGCGCCTAGAAAGGTACACCCCATGCATAAATAAACATCGACGCACCTAGAAAGGTACGACCCATGTATAAAATGTGACGAAACTCAATAAAATGAGGAACAGTCCTACACATAAACAAAGAGACATCGCACATTGCTAGTCTAAACCATAAAGATGATCGTCATGATCAACGAGAAGTGTCGATTACAGTAAGCTAGTAAATATATGAGCTTAGCTTCATGTCCCATAACAACTAGCTTAACTTAAATATTTACGAACAAATTGTAGATCTCCACTAGAAAATTGTCACAAGAGATTCAATCGAACAAGTCCAAGAATTAACCGACGAAGTAAACGCAAGCGTTTCATACCACTTGTTTTACTAAGTCGTTTAATTAGATTTCTCATACGAGTGAGGTAAAGGTTTGTATATACTAATAGCTTGGAAATCGGTTTTAGAAAACGAGCTTTGTAATAAAATAGCGTTGAAATCATTTGAAGAAAGATTTTTGATATTTACTACTAGTATAGAAAACCTTTATATTTTTAAAGTGACAAATCACAAAGAAGATTGTAGAAACAATCGGGCATAAAAATTCACATTCGAAGACGTGAATAAAATCCAAAGAAATCGATATAAAATCCATCAAAGTGGATATATCTAAAATTCCCAAAGAAAAGGTCATCAAAGTCGATAATAAATGACAACAACAAAAGGGAGATAACACGAATCGATTAAAGTTGGATATTCAAACGAATTAGCAATATAGGCTAATCTGGCAAATAGTAGCAGGTCGGTCGACCGGACTCCCTGAGTCAGTCGGCCGAACCAGAGGTTGGAAGTGCTCGGAGCACCAGGTCGGTCGACCGGCCCAGGGGGCTCGGTCGGCCGAAGCCTGTAACCAGCACTTCCAAACAGAGGCAGGAAGTGCCTGGACTACAGGTGGGTCGACCGGCCCAGGGGGCTCGGTCGGCCGAGCCTGTATACTTGCACTTCCTACCCTATATCAAAGGAGGTGCAAATCTCGATCAAATTGCAATCGCACGAGCAACGGCGCTAAGGGTTTATGCCAATCGACTACCCGGCCCTATAAGCTCCTCGATGCATCACCAAAAACATGTTCAAACATCAAAATTAGGATTTTTAACGAATTGAACTCAAAACACTAAAAATTGGAATATTCACAAAAGCAATCCAAATCAAAATCAAATGCACATGAATAAGTGTTAGGAATTCATACCTAACAATAGAAGAGAATTATAAGCATAGATGTGAGATTAAAAATCTCACCTTTGAACCCAAACAATAGAAGAAGAAGCTTGAAAGCAAGCTAAGATCAATTCCTCTTCAATAACAACTCAAGAAGCTTCAATCTAAGCTTAAAAGAGAAACATTTCCCAAATTAGGTTTAGGAAATTTCTGAAATCAAAGAGAGAATGAGTTGGAGAAGATGAAGAGGAAGCTTACCAATGGGTTCTCTTTGAATTTGGAGCAAGAACTTGAGCTAGCAAGAGTAACTAGGGCTTGGAGTTTTAATTTCCACTCTCCTCCACCATTGTTGCTAAAGCTTGAAGAGTTAGGAATTAGAAATGAAGTAACGAAGAGTTGGAGAGGGTTGGGACTGAGTTAGTAAGTGGCTAATGAGTTCAGCCCAAACCAAAGCCCAAAGCAAAAAGTAGCAAAATTCAACTTTCTCCAAACATATCGAAGCTTATACTCAAAAAGGTCGCAAACGACATTTTGAACTCAATGGGGGTGGTCTCGAGTCCTAATTCGGCTGTTTGCAAAAAGTAGCTTTTTGGACCAAAATCCGACTAACGATAAAATATTTGAATAAAATATTTAAATATAAAATCGATAAATATGCGGGTTGTTACATTTTAGTTCATTATAATTATTCATTAATTAATTACATGCCCTCATTTATTTTCATTTGTTTATCAATAGTAAAATTTTAATTATAACCTAAGTTTATAACATTAAATTCTCATTTAATATAGCAAATTCGTTGAATACTTCATTACCTACTTTTACTTGTACAAATTTCTATTACATCTCTTATTAAACATTTCAACCTTTAATATTTGGTAAGTTATATGTATGCTTTTAAAGAATGTAATTGAAAGTTATACAAGTTTTCTCATTACCTATGATTATTTAACGTTCAATAATAATATCCTTTATTTCGTAGGTTATAATTTCAAATTTCATTTAATAACATTTATAGCCTGTCATTAAATCTCTTATTTCCTTTAGAGGTTTTAATTTATTAATTATCTATGTTTCAATTCACTACAATAATTGAAACAATTAATTAATGGAAATTTAAGAATTTAATACCGGTTAAATTTCAATTTATTTTAAAAACAATAGATAAATATATTCCTACAACTTATATATCTATAATTATATTTAAAACAATTCAAAATTTATATATTTTTCAAAAATAATTCTGCAGTAGAACTACTACAGTGGCCTTCCCCCTTCGATAATCGAAAATGAAAGTCGATGATGCGGCCGCCATCACCAAAATTATTTTCCAACGATAGAGAGGAAAGTATAAAACTTATTTTCTCCAAAATCTTCTTTAAAAGAATTCTTCCGAATTTTATACTAAATATTTATATCAAAAAATACTTATAAAAAATATTATTATTTTCCAAAATTTATTCGGGAGAAATTTAAAAAACCCCGGAACTTAAGTTCTAAATTTCTAAATTTCATTTATTTTCTTTTTCAATTTTTATTTCTATTATTATTTATACACTTTATTTCCTAACAACCAATCTATTGCAGCCAAATATAGATATCTTTTGAAATTTTTTATTTTACATATAGAAAATATAATAGGCAAAATTATTTCATTCACATATATAAAACAAATATTATGTCGGTCTGTCCCATTAAGTATTTAGAAATCCCTATTGATGTCATAGCGTCCCATGCATCAACCAGAATTTTTAAATACAAAACGGAACAGATTAACATAATATAAAAACCTTTTTATACACTAACAAATATGCTCTCTCATAAATATACACTCAGCGACTCCCATAGGGTATTACTACCCTATTAGTAAAGAGTCAAACCCCACAAAGTTAAGGTTTATCGCTAAACCAAAGCTCTGATACCAGATGTAACGTCCCACCTTTTCGCACGCTTTAAATCGACACATGTGCCAATTCAAACCATACGGAAGGGCGGATTGTTATGGGGTAAATAAGAAAACAGAGAAGAAAGAAAACTAAACAGGATCTCACAGCGGAAGGATAAAATATAATAATCAAAATATACAGTTCATGAAGCTGTTTTACAAAACCTTTGATTTTATCTATACAATACATATCAGAGTACACATACCATATATCAATGCAGTGGAACAATATGAGTGTAGTGGAATATAATTAATAATAACAATAGAGATCTCCGTCTTCGCCCTCCAGAGCTAAAGTCTTCGATCCTGAAACGCTCGGACTGACCCGAGCGAATTTGAAAAGACAAAAACACTCGAGTCAGAACTAAAAGATCTTATGTGAGTTAAATTAACAGAAATAGGCATGAGTGCAGTAACTCAAGAGATGCTCGGGATTTACATCTCCTAAGGATTCGTTAAACTATTTACTATATAGTATATTTCGCTATTATAATAGTGTCTAATTGTAAAATAAACTTACTTTTTAATAGCGTTAAGGGGTTACCCATATAGCCCTTAACACAAATAATGCCAATAGTCTATACAGTGCCTGCATATCTCCTGATCGGGAGACTACGAGAAGACACTCCATAGGTACGACACAAATAGAAACTCGTACAAGGCGCGATAGGGTACGTGACATGGCATAACTAGGCAATGCCAGGGTAGATATACCAATTACGCTTCCAGGTCGGTGGTAACGCATAGCCGCAGCTATCGCCCACCTCGAGCCACACCCCCAAATCAAAGAAATCAAAAGTTGCCACCGAATCAATCCAAAAGTCAAAGTATAATATCGAAGGGATGTGTCCGATCAAAGGTGCTACCTTATTAACCCGTTAATCGCTCCTGTTTTAGCCACCTTATGCCAACTCACGGGAGTCGGGTCCACGTATTTACCTTAAAGGAAACGCCACCACCATCCTACTTCATTCTGGAATCTCCACCGCGTACACGGTTGTTAAAGTGGTTTTCGGGGTTGGCATAGAGTATGACAACTTCCGATCCCGGTCTCTTCAACAACCAAACGTTATTATAACACCGCGGTCATTTTAAAAATAATTATACTTTTAAAACAAGAATATAATTATCCATTTTAAAACCCATAAATACGATATCATCTCCTTTTAAAACCCAAAAATATGATATCATTTTATTTCAAATATATTTCTTTCCAAAATCATGCCACTTTTAAAATTTATAATATCTCAAAACCAAATATTTGAATTATAGCTTTCAAAACATAATACTTCGAAATTCATAGCTTTAAAACCATAACTTCTAATACTTATGTAGTTTGGATATTCAACAGTATATAAAATAAAACAGTTTGCATTTAAAGTTTCTCTATAAAATAAAATAATTTCCACGACTTACAAATTATTTTATTTAAAAATTAAGTCAAAATCCATAGACTTCAAAAATCGCTCTCGGTTTCAATAACCACTTCAGTTTCCATATATTTCAAACTTTGAATATTAAACAATTGGAACTAAGGTTGGAAATTTCTATTCAACAATTTAAAATCCTATTATTTTGTTTGAAATAATTGCAAAATAAACCCATAATCATTTAAGTAAAACTCAGATTACTTATAAAAGAAAATTTCCTTAAATTAATTTATACTAGAAATATTCATTTAATCCATCTTGAATAAAATTTCAGTTATAAATATCATACCTTTTAAAATTTCAAGTTAATAAATTCTACGTCAACTTATGAAATTAAATTCTTAAATAAGCTCAATTGCAATTTATTTTCAATTTATCTTTCAATCTTAATTGATTTGAATCATTTAAAACTCTATATATATATACAAGACCTTAACCTATACTTAAACATAAAATACAGATTATCAAATTCCATTTTCAACTTATTCATTTTTATTTAACAGATTCATACATAGCTTAAATTCAAAATTTAACTATATAAGTATTTATAAAATAATATTTGTAAAATATCAAAATTTTATATTTATTAAACCGTACCATATCCAAACCATAAAAATCATCTCAAAAATAATTATATATATATACCGCGGTGCCTGTATAAAATTTTCTATCCTATGGTCAAGTGATACGGATATTTATCATTTCAATCCGCAATTTAAAAATAAAAATGCGGTTGTATATCATTTCAAACCGCAATGCCGAATGAAATAAAAATGCATGATAACTTGCTGTTTATGTAAGATAGAACACATCATCCATTCACCCAATATCAATCATCAACAAATTAAATTTAATCATCATCAATTTAAACAAACATCAATATATATAACATGTAACAAATGACAGTTATTAACTAACAATTTATATTCAATAATAAATTTAATAACTGTTTAACTAGCAGTTTATATGCAAATAAATAAATTCTAGCTGTCAATTTATATACAACAAATAAAATTAATTAACAGTTAAACTAAATAAATGCGATTTGACTGAGATGATGAATAAAACATGCCAAACAGTCATAAATAGATTTCTACTCATATCTAAAATCAATTTAACAACCATAAGAAATTTTAGAAGTTGTGAGTGGGTTAAAACACTCACCTTTTGAATTTAAATCGAATTTAAATCCGATTTAAACCCAAAATTTCGACGGTCTTCAAATCTGTCCAAACCAATGTCAAAAGATCTGAAATTAAATTACGATCCTAACAAAAAAAATCGCGCATGAAACGGAGTTTGTATGAGAAAATTATAGCGATAAAACGATTTGAAAACAAAAATAATATAAAATAAAACAAACCTAAAACACACGTCCACGTCATCACTCAACCTTCCCCCAAAATCACGTTCTTCTCCAAGCCGTGCCCAGTGAACATGAACCCAAATACCGTGCCCTTTAACCACCTTTGACCGTCGATCTCTCGCCCTACCGGCCACCGTTGAACACGTCAGCACCACCATCGGCTCCAGATCGACGAGCCGCACCCCCCTATGACCACCACTTCCACTCCGGTCGTCCAAAATGCCACCGGCCGCCACCCTACCGAAACGCTAATTTCAAAAATTACGCCGATCTAACCGTTGCAACGACGAACGATCTATGCCGATGGACAGCGCACGACACTCTCCACAATACCCAGAAAGCAATTTCCGATCAGGCGACAAAAATTTCGACTCAACGGATGGACGAGACTAACCCATAGATTTCTGGACAAACCACAACCCAAATCGAAAAAAGAATTGCGCCATTGGATTTCCCTCGTCGAGAGCATTAACATATAATTTTTTTGGAAATTTTCTGAGGACTTTTAATTTTTAGCTTTTGATCTGATTTGAATTTTTAACTTGGATCTAGAATTGTTTGTTGCCATTGAAGAAGAGGAGGAGTTGATGAAAGTGAACGCACAAACAAAAGAGTATAGATGAAGGCTAGGGTTTATAACAACCTATTTATAGGCAAACTGCAATAGAATAGGTGGGCACGAATTATAAACGCGCTAACCGATAGTAGGCCCAAAAATCCGTTATGCTGCAAACAATATTTTCAAATTGATTTCAAATTGATTTTAATTAAATCGATTTCAAGGCGTTTCAAGCCCATACGATCCAACAACAAGTCCGATCGATACGAAACTTGAAATCCTACAACAATCCACCGTTACGGATCCGATGAAATGGTTTCGTCGAAATTCGAGTCCGTGACCAAAATGGCTATTTTATATTAATTAAATAAATTTAAAATTAATTAATTAAATCGAATTTTATATTTCAATTATAGAATTGACAATTTATCCCCTTTATACTTCTCAATCATTTGCAATTATTTAAAAAAAATTAAATGTCAATTTAGAGAAGATAAATTTATCAATTGCAATGCCCTATCTTAAATTTCATTATATTCAAAATTACAAATTAAGTTCCCAAAATTTCTATTAAATTAAATAATCAATGTTTATTCCATCTATAAATTTTAAGTAGATGGATTCCATGTTGGGTTCAAAATCTATTATTTTAATATCCTTGAATTTTAGTTTAATCTCTATAAACGTAATATTTAAACGTTAATTTCATTTATTTTGCAATACTTTAATTAAACTAAAATATCGCTTTCTATACTTAAATCTATACTCCCATTGATTCATTCAATTTGCACTTATTATGTATTATTTTAACAACTCATTTATAACTTTGAATCTATTCACCAATTTCATATTTCTATTGTTATATAAATTTGAGTTCCATCCTATTTAATATTTCATTAATATCTCGCAATCACTTCCAATCCATTAATTGGTATCGCACTGTCATTTAAAATCAATAGCTTATACCAACACTATTATCATTAATTTGAAAAATGGTTACCAAATTTTGAATTGATTACTATTTATTATTATTGCTTCACTGATTAATTCAATATTTGCATTGGTTTTTCTTATATTAAATCAATTTCCCATATTAATCAAGGTTTCAAAACAATCAATAACATTTCCTTAGTCCAAACCCCTTTTTCCAATTATTTTCCTTCAAATAATTCATGTCCCTATAAATGCTTACATTTACACTTTATAATTATTTCAATTTACCCATTCCAACAAATCTTAACCCTTATCTTTATGTTTCACACACTTGTAATATTTAATTACATTTATAACAATTCAATGTTGGCATTTATTCCTATTAATTTATCCAATGTTTACTGCCCCTTATTTCAATTGTTAATATTTGGCTTAAATTTTTACAGTTGCATTTCATTTACACTTCCGTTACTACGATAATAATTAGTAACGTTTATATAACACACCTAATTATCTTTATTGGTAAATGAGTGAATTTTCTAGCAACCCACTATTATACCTTTTGTATACTTTCATTTCATTCCGTTCATTAATGGGTATTGCATTGAAATTTAATTTATTAGCTAATACCAACATTTTTACCATTAATTGGATTCCCAATTTTATTCAATATCCTGAATAAATAACATATATATTAATCAAATCCTTACACTTGTTTTTCTCATATTCCATTAAAAATCAAATCATAACCTTTAAATGATTTTATTGAATTGGAATTTCATTCCAGTCATAAATTATTAACTTGCATTAACATGATTCCTAAATTTATTCCAATTACCGTTTACACTCTTTTATTGCATTTAAATCAATTTCAGGTTTTCATTAATTTCTCATATTAAATTTTATATCCAGGTGAGAATCCTTTTTCTACTTAATTCAATTTGGATTTTATTCAACTTTCTATAATAAGTTTTTAAGTCACCATTTACATAATTTATTTTAGCCTTCATTTTAACATTTATTTATCACCTTTATTTATTCTACTAAAATAAATTACAAAAATCCTATTAAATAAACAAATTAAATTATCGAAATTTATGGGTCGTTACAAATATCAAGGAGAAACACATAGGTTATATGGCTTAGTCAACTTCGATGACGTTGTACTATACATATAAATTTCGTTTCGTTCTTCTAGGACGATGATAAGGAAATCCGTCCACTAACAGTTAGGAGGTGGTCTTCGATCTTATCCTTGTTTGTTTATTTCCTAGATAACCGGGGTTAAGTTCACTAAAAATTATCGAACGCTGTTTCGAAGTGACCGCGACCGGATATGTTATCCGAAAACCACTTCGATCCGACAAATGCCTTTCGAAGTGAAGACAACGTGAAGAGAATGGAATCGAAGATAGAGACGTAAAGTGCAAGGAATAATCGCTACTAATCCTAAGGGTGATTCCAAAATGGACGCAGTAGGAATAGTGCCTTCGGTTTTGTTCAGACCTAGAACGAACTTGTATGGATGAATGTTATCTGCACATTGTCATTGGAGGGCAATGAGCATTCTAAGTATGAATTTCTTGAAAGGTAAATGTAGCCTCAAGTCTCATCAACCGGGAATGACTGAAAATTAGGCGAGATGCAGCAAAGCTAAGTGGGTCGTACCTATTTGGGTATGTTGTCACCCTTCTAGATACATCTACATATTTATGGATTGGTTGTGCATGAGATCTCAATTAAAAAGGGTTGCAAAGAAACCAGGGTGATGTTATATTTGGTACTATCCAGGTAAGTAGTCGGCCGGTCTTGTATTGGTAGGGGATCCAGGAGAGGTCCTTGGTACATTTTCTAGACGTGTACTGTGATAGGTGGTACCCTAGTGCCTAATCATTGTATGGGATCCATTCTCCAATACGTGCCTTTAAAGTTTTGATTGTAGAGCCTAGTATGCTAAAATTTAATTAATGTAATAATTTCGACTATTTTAATAAGTATTTGTACTTGGAAACTATTTTAATATCATGGGATTTTTATAAAAAAGTGGTTTTGGTTACCATAAGATAAAACCCGTCCGTGTTTATGTGCAACGTGGTCTTACGAGATACTTTTGATTTCAAAGATTTCTTATAATTTTAAATCCAGTTGTGAGGACAGGCTGTTATAACTGTCCAAGTTGAGATAGGTTAGTATACTCTGACTGATGTATGTACATACATATATTATAGTTTTGTTTTTGTGTAAAGATTTATGCTATATTATAGATTATTCGTTCCGCCGTGAGATTCTGTGTTGTTTAGTTTTCTTCTTATCCTCTTCCTTCTTTCTTTACGCTAACACTCGGGTCTTCTGGCATTCGATTGTTTGGCATGTGATACAAGGGACATATTATTTTCGATTTACGAGGGTCGGAAATCAGGTTCGTTACGTTGTATGTCTACAATAAGCTCATAAATTATAAAAAAGAAGTAAATAAAATAACATGCAGTAAAATCGATTTGATTTGATTGATTAGTTGAGCATATTAGAATACGTTCCGAACGTACTTAAAAATCAATAAATATTCAATCTCAAAATTCACTTCATCCTTTAATACAAAATATTGTATCGATAAGGAGTAATCGAACTTTTTCTAACAAAGTATGATTGATTTTTAGTGAAAATGAATTAACTTCTTTTCATAAGGTCTCGTACTTAAGAGTAGTACAGTAGGTTAAAATTAATTTCTTCTGAATAATAGTTTATAAAATCATACAAGATAAGGGCTTATAAGAAACCGCAATATATGATAGGCCAAGAATTTGGGCCGTTGTGCAAGTACAAAAACTGCACGTAATAGTTGTCCGCAAGGAATCTTAAATGAATCGCAGTAAAAGTAGTTTGGGAACAATCGTCCTTGGATAACCAATTAATGTTTTGAACATCAGTGTTGTAAGCTAAAAAAATAAGTTTTTATATAAGACAAGTCATAAAATGTTTATGAAAATCTATTCTATTGCACTAAGAAACAACTGTTGTTTCAAGAAAAACCAACTTCATAGGGAACAAATTTCGTTAAGAATTTTTTTGTAGAAAAATGGATTTGGATATGATCCAAAAGATAAAACATATTACATGGGATGATTAAAATTAACCAAACCTAAATGAAGACATCGCATTAGGATGTCTAATAAGTATTCTCACATATTAAAGAGAAACTATGAGTTTCATATCAAAAACGAGAATAGATATGTGATAACCCGGATTTTGGGACATCTGTAATTGATAAAATAGCTGGATTTAATTTGTAGAACTATTGATTTATGAGTTAAATAAATAGTTCTGGTAATATATATATATATATATATATATATATATATATATATATCGGGATAAGTATTGGTTTAATAATCCTGCTAGTATAATTATTTAAAATTGGAAAAATTATTATTTTCATACAAATTTAATGTGTGTTGTTTTAATACACATATATGAGTCAATTTAAATTTAAATTTGAATTTTTCAAAGCAAATAAGATAAGTGTTTGATTTTGTGTGTATATATATATATATGTGTGTGTATATATATATATAAATAGATTGTAATTTGAATTTGAGTTTGAAATTCAAAAAAAAAGTGTCTTAAATATAATTTGGACTTAAAATAATATATATGATTTTCATTGATGTATAATTGGTTTCAAATTATTTTCTTTAAAATTGTATCAATATTAATATAAAGAAATGTATTAATAAAGATATAAAGTTATATTAAAATATATATATATAAATAAATAAAAGATAATAATATAAAGTAATGTAAAAAAAGAAATATACATTATATAATAACAATTCTCATATAAAAAGACAAGTGGTAAGATTTTAACACACAAATTAACAAATGTAAATCATTTGACATAGAAATATACAAGTGTAACAATTGTAATATAAATTTGAACAAGTGTCATCTATTTCAATTATTTCTAAAATAATAAATAAAAAGAAAATGAGATTATATAATATCTTTACTCTCCTCTCTATCATTTTCTTTCACCTTCACATTTCAAAACAAAAGCCTGTTAAACAAATTCGAAACCAGATTAAAGAAGAAAACAAAACCTATAACCTAAAACCAAAAAACAAAATCAAAGAAAACTCAAAAAAAAATCAAAACCTGGTAATCAAACACAAGCTTCAGCCATAACAATCTCAGATCAAAGAAAGAAGATTCAAGATCAATGCAAATCAAAGTAAACTAAGTTCCAATTTTAAATACAAGAACAGATTTCAAAAATTTCAAAAGCCTGTTCCCTGTCTTCGAAAAACAGGTGAGTAAACATCTTTCTTAAAGATTTAAGTTAATAAAAATATGATGCATGAGAATATCCTGGAATATATGATATATAATATGCTTTGCATGGTTGTATAAATGAGATTTCCTGCTTATATGTATGTGGATGTTTGTATGCACGTCTGGAATGAATATGTTGCTCTATTCATAGTCTCAGGTTCTAAACAAAATTTCAAACATCAATTGCTCATCCCCTGACCTATTATATGTTATGATGTTTAAACAAAAATTGTTAGAAACAACAAGATTTAGATTTTAAAAATATTTTAAATAAGAATTGAAGACATCTTTAACTAGGATGTAAACATTACAGTAAAAACTTGTATAAATCAAAATTCCAATTTGAATAATTTATGGATTCATGTATATAACCTATTTGATCTTCGAAAACCATGATTTTTAAAGAAAAAATCATGATTTTTAGAGTTGAAATTCGAGAGGAAATGCATGTTGTATGGAAATCTTGTTTGAGTCGATTTCTAGTGATCGGTGGAACTTAGGTGGTCAGGGGCGTAGCTGAAGAAGACTGGGAGATCAGGGGTCACACCAAAAATGGCCATTGGATTTTTAGACTAGGGTGGCGGTGAGACATCGACGAAGTAGGGTTTAGCCGAGTTTCTGGGTCGAGGTTAGGTTTCGGGTTGCCGCGCCGGTGACAGTGCATCAGAATTGTTTAGTCATAGGGGAAATGAAACTTGAGATCATGGAAAAGCTTTGGGCAGAGGATCGTGATCTCTGGTGGCCGGAATGGGCATGTCGAGGCGGATTATGGTCGTGGAGTTTTTTTTTAGGTGGGATCGATCAAGTTGAATTTCACTTTCATGGTCGATTGAAGAATTTGGGTGATTTGATGGCTTGAGGGAGTTGGCAAGGACTTGTTGGTGGTGGTCGTGGATGCCAGAGCATCGCCGGCGATCGGTGCATGTGCACGAGGTAGGCTGTTGTGTCAGTGGTTTGGGTAGTGGTGGACTCGAAGGAATACTCGGGGAAAGGGGCATGGTTGCTCGGGTTTGCCTTCGGGTTAGCATGAGTGTTATACGTGTAACAAGTTTAAGTTTTAAAATTTAATCCAGTTTTTTTTTTAAAAAAGAAGAAGGAAGGTGATTTTCTTTGGTCAGGACTCGAGTGTTGTTCGGGTTGGACCCAAAGTATAATTTAAATAGTTTTTTTAAAAGTTTTATAAAAGCAAGTGTTAAATTTAAATTGAATCTAGTTTAAACTATTATATGAAAAATGATTTTAAATTATTTGATTGAAGGAAGTTATATAAATTTGTTTAAGTTAAATTGATAAGTTAAACGCTTAAGTCATATTAAAATTAATTTAGATATGTAATTAAGCGTAAATTAAAAAGGATAAAATGTTTTATATTTATATGTTAATTAAATAATTTGTAAGATAAATGGTTTATCTTAAAAGTTAATTAAGGTTTTGATGATTTAAGATTAATTAAATTAATAAAGTAATTAAAGAGTAACTAATTAGTTTAATTTATTAATGATTTAGGGATTAATAAATTAATTAATTTGAAGATAATTAACTAATGGGATAATTTCTTAATGGAAGTAATTATGGATAATTAATTGGAATGGATAATTAAAGGTTGATTAATTAATTAAAGGTTTGTAATTAATTATTGTTAAGTAAGCAGGATTAAAAGTGATTGAAGTAATTAATTTAATTAATTTAAATTTTTTAGAAAGGGTGTGATTAACTAATCTTGCTTATTGATGATTAAATGATATTGAATGCCATGAATTATTTGATATCTCTGAGATGTGATGCTATGTGATATGATATGTTTGGATTGCACTGTGATAATATGGTTTGTCTATCTGTGATGAACGGTAATATAAATATGTAATTCTGGATATAAATGGAATTGTTTAAAACTTAAACAGTTGTTATAAGATGATATTGGATTCGAAGAGACCGGGTTCGGGTATCAGTAAATACCCGAAACCACTTCGATTAGTAATTTTCAATTACTCTTTATAGATTTGAGTTTAAAATCAAATAAGCTGGAATGGAATAATTTAAGTAACTGGACCATTTAAACTAAGTTTGGCACTCAAATATTGATATGTGAAATAAGTGTTGGCTTTAACAAGTTAAGAACTCGTTGTAAGGTACGAGTTACCCCGAGTTTTAAAATAAGTTTTATATCTTAGTATTTTTGTTAGATGGCTTTACTCACATTGGTTTCCAGCCTGACCCGAGTGTTACTTTGTTGTTATGCTCAGGTCAGACTGAGTATTACAGATTTTCATTTTACGTCATTCTGGAGCTCAGATGGCGAGCCATATGGCTGGAACGTATGGAGTTTACCGCTATGTATTTGAGAGTTGTTGTGATATTAATCTGGCACAGGTTGATAATTGCCTAGTCTATGTGTAATAATTGCAACTCTGATGAACTGTATATAATCTAACAATTACAGCTTTCTTTGATAATGCTATTATTTATTATTATAGTTAATCCACTGCGAATGTAAGATGCTATTATTTTCTATTTTTCTTCTTCCTTCTTTCTTCTTTTCTTTAACAATCTAAAATTTTCGGCCACTGATTTCTCGGCACTTCTATAGTGAACGCATTAGTGTTGAATTTTCGAGGTCGAAATTTTGGGCCATTACATTTTGGTATCAGAGCAGAATGTTAAGCAAGAATCTTAGCTCTGGTGGGTTTACTCATTAAGGATAGGGTCAATGGTACCCTAGAATGGGTTGAGTGTAGTATACATGAGGGCGTATTTGTTATTTTCGTACATAATGATTTTAAAAATGATTCTAAGAATGATTTTTATATAAGTCTATATTTTTATATAAAAATCAATAGTTTTTCTAATATATTAAGGTAATTGGTTGATGAATCATTGGAACTAATAATAATAATAAGAATAAATGGTAATAGAAATACAACCGAATTGAAAATGAAGATAAGTTTGAAATGGATCCAAACTAAAATTAAAATCCGAAATTTGTAGAAGTGTTTTCAGAATAAGATAATAATCAATTGGTTTCCAGATATGATAATCTTGGTTATCATCATAAATGGTTGTTGTGTTTAGTAATGAAATGTTTGTTAATGATTAAGCAAAATGAAATGTTTTAAGGAAGTACACATTTAGGTGAGTATGACTTATAAATTGGAAATAAAGACGATCTAAATTATGATGTTCTAAAATCTAAGTACGAAATTTGGAATTTGTTTCAAAGTGTTAAAAGAAATAATAAATAATATTATTTACAATGTAATTGAATGAAAAGGGCCTATTTCAAACAAGATTTGTTTGAAAATTTTAAAGAAATTTGTTTTGAATTAAAACCAAAGGTGGTTTAAAATTTAAAGTATAACTTGGTGTACAAAGGAAATAAACATGTGTATATGAGGGATATACATAGTATCAAAGATGATTTGAAATAAACTCTAAGTGTTGAGTTTTAAATTTTTACTTGGAATGTGATGTGAAAACACAAAGTGATAAGTTTTTGAACTTATAAGTGGAAGATATTTAATATGAGGTTTAAAATTTGAAATGGGAATTCAAATTGGATAAAGTTGACTGGATTAAATTGAATTGAATTTAACTTAGGAGAAGTTAAATGAGTTAAACAAACAATCTGAACTGGAAATTTCAAGATGAAATTCAGATTTAACGTAGGTAGTTAAATGGTTGATTTGAATTGGGAGTATGTGTGATCTTAAAATGGGTTTGAGATTTGGAAATTGGAATTAGATGCTATTGATGAATGTTTTAAATAATTTGGATATTTATTTATTTTGACTTATCTTAATATCATCCCGTTGTTATTAATAATCTATGAAAATGAGAGTTGGATTATTTTAAATAAGAAATGGATGGAGGTAATATACATCCATTACTAAAATAAAATTGAAATAAGATTGAACTTATGAAGGGGAAATTTCTTTGAACTTAAAGATTTAAATGTTAGAAATGAGCTTGCTGAAAATTTGTTGAGGATTGGTTTTGAAGTTAAAATTAGGTAATAAATTGGATTCTAAAGATTGAACCATTTAAAATGTTTTGAACTCTAATTTGAACTTTTAAATAATTTAAGTAAAGGTAATTTAAAATGGAAATTTGAAATTTGGACTCAGGATCAAATGGTTTAAAGATTTAAATTGTTAACTAAAAAATAAAGGTTGGTTTGATTTAAAGGATCAAATCACCATTTAAAAATTTAACTCAAATTTATGAATTCGAGACGGTTTTAAGTTGAGATTTGAATTGAATTAGTTCAAAATGAATTTGATTTAAATTAAATTGAAGTGAAATTGAAGTTGAATAAGTTTGAATTTCAAATGGGAGTCGATTTGAATTTGGGATAGGAATTGAAGTTAATTTAAATTGAATTGAAATTGAATCAATTTAAATAGAAATGGAAATTGGAAATTGATTGGAAATGGAGGGAATTGGACAGTTTGGCACTGAACTATTTTTTCAAATAAATTGTTTTAATATAACTGTTTTTTTATCTATTTTCCTAGCTATTTACTATACAACTTTTATTTTTAAAACCCAAAACTATCTTATACTTATTTTACAATTACTTTTGGAACTATTTAACTATTTTAAAACAATTTTACAACTGTTTTATAAGCTAATTACTATTGTATAACTATTTTGCAGTTATCTAACTATTTTACAACTATTTTAAAATTACTTAACTATTTAACTTCTATTTGCAACTAATAACTATTTTACAACTACTTATCTAGTTTTAATATTTTTCAATCTATTTTCATAATACAAGTTGGTCAGAGTGCAAACTGTCTATAATTGAATACCAATTGAGATAAGAATTGAAGTCTTAACCCAAATAGAAAGTGGGAGCAATTGTGGACGAGTTAATAGAATCAAAATGAAGGTGAATAGAAAAGAGAATTGATTTAACTGATAATCAATGAAAATAAATACGTAGGATGTATGTATACTATTCTATTCGCAGAACGATTTGATCCATATTCGAGCATAGAATTTCAAGGTAGTATATCGATCCGAGTTAGGATTTTTCACTTGATTTTCAACGGCGAACCCTGGATATGGATTATTGATTGATTTTGGGAATTTTCTATCATAGTTATGACTATGCAAGGAGAATGACGGTTTCTGATCAAGAAACCAGATCTGAGTCCGCATTAGGAAGTCGGGTGGATGATACTAGTTCAGAAGTGAAATTGTGTGATCGAGCGAACGATCAGATTTGATATTGCGTACAAATGGTATGTGTACATCGTACATGCTTAAATGAAATAGATATTGAAATTTTGAAAGAATGAGAAATGGTTATGAAAGGAAAGGTATATGTTGAGAAATTTTTTTTGATGATTAAAGTGGAAATTGAATATCTCTATTATTGAAATTTACTTTTTTGAAAGTAAGTATTATGGTGAATAAATTTATAAGGGAAATCAAATTTGAATATTTGATTTGGTATAATTAAATTTATATATATATTTGTTATATATGATAAACTCCCCTTGTTGAATCTATAGCCAAAAGAATAGATATCTGAAAAAATATTTGAAGTATAAAAAGAGAATTTATATGAGTGTGAAGTGATCCAAGATTTTTCAATATTATATATATCTATATATAAAGGGATTTATGAGAATGATTTTGAAAAAGGTTTTGGAATCTATGGATTTGGAAAAGGCTTTTGATTTTTGGGAAAAATCATTTTGGAAATTTGGAAAGCAAAGTTTGATATTATCGATTTGGGATATCGATTTTGTGTAAAGGAGATTTTGATGTATATCATGAAGGGTATGATTTGAAAGATACTAGAAGTGTATAGAAGTGTTTTGAGATTGGCTTTTGAGAAAAAGGCGCACCCATTGGAATGAACTTCATTAAGAGATCCATAGGGTGGGTTTGAATTAATCCCTAAAGGGGAGGCTCTAAATTGAATCCTGGGAGGAAGTCTGGACAAACTGAAGTTCCTGAGGATTTTGTATTGTGGGTAGTGAAAGTCGAGGGCGCTGATGCCTAGAAAGACATTTGGGTTATGTTGTGACGACAGTATAACTCGATGTCACTGCGATCTATTGTGGACCATAGCAGAAGTCGTGTGTGCCGTGAGAGCCAACAGTCTATGTTTGATTTTGCCGTGATGGCAACATAACATCGGTAGATTGCGACCTATGGTGATATAGCAAAAGTCGAGAGGTCGTGAGAGCCTAAGGCTACATTGGGACTTGACTGATGTAGTCTACGACCTATGGTGAACATAGCAAAAGTCGAGAGGCCGTGAGAGCCTAAGGCTACATTGGGACTTGACTGATGTAGTCTGCGACCTTGTGCGAGTGGTGAAATTTCATTTGGCAGCAAAAGTCGAGGGTGCTGATGCCTACAGTTACATGGACTTTTTTCGTGATGGCAACGTAACCAGGTTGTAACTGCGATCTGTGGCGGGTTCTATGGCGTAATCGAGGGGCACGGAGTGCCTACAGTTATCTATGGATTTTACCGGGATGACAACGTAACCATCGAATTAACCACGACCATGGAGGAGGTGATGATTTCTAGAGCATTCTCACCAAAGATATTTCCTCTATTTTCAAATGTTTTCTATATTTTCAACAAAATGTTTTCACAAAGTTTTCGAAAATGTTTTCCGTGGGTGTTGAAACGGGTGTACCGAGTACTTATAGATTTTCAGACCTACGCCTGATCAACGTATGACCGAGTTTCTGTGAGAATGAGGATGGACTTGTTGGGACATCGAGTTATAAAACGTATTTTTATAAAACTATTGTCATAACATTATGTAGATTTTGAGGTGTTTTTAAAATTCTTAAATAAAGGGTTTATAGTTTAAAATGTTCAATAGGTAATTTATCTGATAATAAGTATTTAATAAATTCTGGCTTCGTTCCTTTTCGAGGTCGAGAAGATTCAATGGGGGGAGGAATGCGATAATCCGGATTTTTGGACATCTGTAATTGGTAAAATAACTGGATTTAATTTGTAGAAATAATGGTTTACAAGTTAAATAAATAATTCTGGTAATAAAATATATATATCGGGATAAGTATTGGTTTAATAATCCTCCGATTATAGTTATTTAAAATTGGAAAAATTATTATTTTCTAACAAATTTAATGTGTGTTATTTTAATACATATAAATGAGTCAATTTAAAATTAAATTTGAATTTTTCAAAGTAAATAAGATAAGTGTTTGATTTTATATATATATGTATATATGAATAGATTGTAGTTTGAATTTGAGTTTGAAATTCAAAAATAAAATGTCTTAAAAATAATTTGGACTTAAAATAATATATATGGTTTTCATTAATGTATAATTAGTTTCAAATTATTTTCTTTAAAATTGATCAATATTAATATAAAGAAATGTATTAATAAAGATATAAAGTTATATTAATATATATATATATAAACAAAAGATAATAATATAAAGTAATGTAAAAAAAGGATATATACACATTATATAATAACAATTATCACATAAAAAGACAAGTGTGAAGATTTTAACACATAAATTAACAAATGTAAATCATTTAACTAGAAATATACAAGTCTAACAATTGTAATATAAATTTGAACAAGTGTCATATATTTCAATTATTTCTAAAATAATTAATAAAACGAAAATGATATTATATAATATCTTTACTCTCATCTCTATCATTTTCTTTCACCTTCACATTTCAAAACAAAAGCCTGTAAAACAAAATTCAAAACCAGATCAAAGAAGAAAACAAAGCCTGTAACCTAAAACCAGAAAACAAAATCAAAGAAAACTCAACAACAATCAAAACCTGGTAATCAAACACAAGCTACAGCTCATAACAATCAAGTTCAGGTCAAGAAGATTCAAGATCAATGCAAATAAAAGTAAACTAAGTTCCAGTTTTAAATAGAAGAACAGATTTCAAAAATTTCAAAAGCCCGTTCCTTGTCTTCTAAACACAGGTGAGCAAACATCTTTCTTAAAGATTTAAGTTAATAAAAATCTGATGCATGAGAATATCCTCGAATGTATGATATATAATATGCTTTGCATGGTTATATAAATGAGATTTCCTGTTTATATGTATGTGGATGTTTGTATGCTTGTATGGAATGAATATTTTGCTCTGTTCATAGTTTCAGGTTCTAAATATAATTTCAAAAATCAATTGCTCATCCCCTGATCTGTTATATATTATGATGTTTAAACAAAAATTGTTAGAAATAACAAGATTTAGATTTTAAAAATATTTTAAATAAGAATTGAAGACAGTTTTAACTAGGATGTAAAAATTATAGTAAAAACTTGTATATATCAAAATTTCAACTTGAATAATTTATGGATTCATGTATGTAATCTGTTTGATCTTCGAAAATCATGATTTTTAAAGAAAGAATCATGATTTTAGAGTTGAAATTCGAGAGGAAATGCATGTTGAACGGAAATCTTCTTTGTGTCGATTTTTGGTGATTGGTGGAACTTAGGTGGTCGGGGCCGTAGCTGAAGAAGGCTGGGAGGTCAGGGGTCAAGGAAAAAATGGTCATTGGTTTTTTAGACTATGGTGGCGGCGAGACATCGACAAAGTAAGGTTTAGCCGGGTTTTGGGTCAAGGTTAGATTTCTAGTTGCCCTGTCGGTGACAATGCATCGAAATTGTCCAGTCATGGGGGAAACGAAGCTTGAGATCATGGCAAAGCTTTGGGCGGAGGATCATGATCTATGGTGGCCGGAATGGGCATGTCGAGGCGGATTATGGTCGTGGAGTTTTGTTTCAGATAGGATCGATCGAGTTGAATTTCATTTTCGTGATCGATCGAAGAATTTGGGTGATCTGATGGCTTGAGGGAGTTAACAAGGACTTGTTGGTGGTAGTCGTGGATGCCGAAGCATCGTCGGTGGTCGGTGCATGTGCACGAGGTAGGCTGTTGTGTCAGTGGTTTGGGTAGTGGTGGACTCGAAGGAATACTCGGGGATAGGGGCAAGGTTGCTCGGGTTTGCCGTCGGGTTAGCATGAGTGTTATACGTGTAACAGGTTTAAGTTTTAAAATGTAATCCGGTTTTTTAAAAAAAAGAAAGAAGAAGAAAGGTGATTTTCTCGGGTTAGAACTCGAGCGTTGTTCGAGTTGGACCCAAAGTATAAATTAAACAGTTTTTTTAAAAGTTTTATAAAAGCAAGTTTTAAATTTAAATTGAATCTAGTTTAAACTATTATATGGTAATTGATTTTAAATTATTTGATTGAAGGAAGTTATATAAATTTGTTTAACTTAAATTTATAAGTTAAATGCTTAAGTTATATCAAAATTAATTTAGATATGTAATTAAGTTTTAATTAAAAAGGATAAAATGTTTTAGATTTATATGTTAATTAAGTAATTTATAAATGGTTTATCTTAAAAGTAAATTAAGGTTTTGATGATTTAAGATTAATTAAATTAATGAAGTAACTAAAGAGTAATTAATTAATTTAATTTATTAATGATTTATGGATTAACAAATTAATTTATGTGAGAATTAATTAATTGGTAATTAGAGATTAATTAATGTAAGTAATTATAGATTAGTTACTTAAATACTAATTACTTAATGTAAGTAATTAAAGGATTAATTTATTAAGGCTTAATTAAATTAGAGGATTAATTAATTAATATTTAATGGTTAATTAATTTGAGGATAATTAACAAATGGGATAATTTCTTAATGAAAGTAATTAGGGATAATTAATTGGGATGGATAATTAAAGGTTGATTAATTAATTAAAGGTTTGTAATTAATTAGTGTTAAGTAAGATGGATTAAAAGTGATTGAAGTAATTAATTTAATTTATTCAAATTTATTAGAAAGGGTGTGATTAATTAATCTTGCTCATGGATGATTGAATGATATTAATGCATTGGATTATTTGATATCTCTAAGATGTGATGCTATGTGATATGATATATTTGGATTGAACTGTGATAATATGCTTTGTCTATCTATGATGAACGGCAATGTAAATATTTAATTCTGGATATAAATGGAATTGTTTAAAACTTAAACAATTGTTATAAGATGATATTGGATTCAAAGAGACCGGGGTCGGGTATTAGTAAATACCCGAAACCACTTCGATTAGTAATTTTCAAGTAACTCTTTATAGATTTGAGTTTAAAATCAAATAGGCTAGAATGGAATAATTTAAGTAACTGGACCATTTAAAGTAAGTTTGGTACTTAGATATTGATGTGTGAAATAAGTGTTTAACAAGTTAAGAACTCGTTGTAAGGTACAAGTTACACCGGGTTTTAAAATAAGTTTCATATCTTAGTATTTTTGTTAGATGGGTTTACTCACGCTGGTTTCCAGCCTTACCCGGGTTTTACTTTGTTGTATTGCTCGGGTCAGATCGAGTATTACAGATTTTCAGGTTAGGTCGTTCGGAAGCTCAAGAGGCGAGCTGGATGGCAGGAACGTATGGAGTTTACCGATGTGTATTTGAGAGTTGCTGTGATATTAGTCTGGGACAGGTTGATATAACTGCCTAGTCTATGTGTAATGTTTGTAACTCTGATGAATTGTATGTAATCTAACAATTATACCTTTCTTTGATAGTGCTATTATTTGTTATTATGTTTAATCGGCTGCGAATGTAAGATGCTATTATTTTCTATTTTCCTTCTTCCTTATTTCTTCTTTTCTTTAACAATCTGAAATTTCCAACATTCTATTTCTCAACACTTCTACAATGAACGTATTATTTTTGAATTTTCGAGGTCGAAATTTTGGGTCGTTATATGATAATCCTTCGTTGTCAATTAAGCCATTAAGAGCATTGACTCTACGATATGGTACGATGCATAAATTAGTAAAGGATTCCAAGAACATTATCAAAATATGATTTTGGTAATTGTACCCAAAGGGATATGATCCATCAGCCACGAGTGAGTCTTCAAGAGTAAGACTAATGTAGTTGGAATATAATGAGCAACGTTAATAAGAATAACATTGTAAATTTCAATTGTTGTAATTGGCGTATAGTTTCATTATTCAACAGGCTTTAGTTAACTTTGATTCACCCTCAAAGTTATCGCTTAATATAAATTTTTATATGGGACATATGTATTGAAACGGAAAATTTAGAATATTGATCTAGCATGAATTGGTTGCACAAAACAACCAAGGTGCCTTAATGTCAGTAAGAGCGATATTGAGTTTGTGAGTAATAGGTTATGATCCAAGAAATGATACGAAAGTATCATTTTATCAGTATCAGAATTGAGTAAGTATTTTGATAGAAATATCAAATAGTTTGATTTTTAGTCAAAATGTAGAAGAAACATATGTCCGTAAGAAAGAACACTAAAAGGTACATATATATTTCTAGAATATAAATAAATAACATACCGATGATTGTTAAAAATGTACTTATGTTAAAATTAGTAATATTGTGGTTGTTTAATATTCAGTATTGGATTTGTAAACTATATTTTTTATAAGAAATATAAAGGATGCTAGGAATGTCCCAAATGATATGCAAAGACTATTTATAAAACATTCTTATTTTACAAACATTATTTAGTATTATTTATAAAACTATGCACACACACACACACAGGCGCACACACACAATATATATATATATATATATATATATATATATATATATATATTAGACATCACATATGTCGATGGAGGGGTTAATATGTCTTTTACGGTGTAAATCCCAGTATTTATACACGAGCATGTTAAACTAGGCACACGACTTATATAGCACATGCACATACCCATATGTATATGATACATATGTTATACTATATAATATACAAACAGAATAATAATTAAAATCTTATTTTAAATTGTAATTACATATTAATTACTAAATACCAGTTATTATGTATATATTATTAAATATTAATTATTAAATGTAATTAGTAAATATTAACTATAATTTACTAATTATTAATAATTACCTATAATAAATTATTAAATATAAAAATAATTATTGATTATGGGTAGTAAGTAGTAATTATAAATTATTTATTAATAATTATTTATTATAATAAATTATAACTAATGATTTACATGGGCTCTTATCCATAATTATTAGTTATAATTACCATTTACAAATGACTATATAAGAATGTATTATTTTTTATCATTTATATCTTGCTAATTACTACAATATTTAAAGCAATAATAAATATATTTAAAATAATTAATGTTATTTCGGTTTTTCTATAGTGAACGTTTACTCAAACTTTTTACAGCCTATGCGTAAAATAACCTTTATCGTAGTAAATTAATATTTAGAACCTTTAGGGAAAAAGTTATAAAAAAACCAATTATTAATACTAATTATTTCATGCCGCAAAATAACTATGAATTATTATTATTTAATTATTATTAATTCATTATTACTATTATTTAATATTAATTTTTAACTTTTACTTATTATTTATTATCAATTTTTAAGTATTAATTATTAGTTACTATTATTTAATAGTAAATTATTATTTATAAATTACTAATACTAATTAAATATTTTTATTTATTTATTGACTATTGATTTAATTTTTTATTTATTTATTGATTATTCATTATAAATTTATTGATTAATTATTAATTATTAACTATTAATCATTAATTACTAATTGGTTATTAATTTTAGCAGGATTAGCCGGCTTTATAGTGGGACGTCCACTTTTATTAGTAAAAGTTAAATAGGTGTTTTGCACATTCGCAAAAAAACTATGTAACATTTAACACAAGAGTTTGACAAAAAGGCCAAAGCTACCAACTAAACCACATAGGCAATATGCCTAGACTACATAAACTACGCAAGGCAGAAATATAGACTAACATTCTAATTTGCATAAGGAGAGGACTCACATGTACTAAAATAGGATACCCAGTAACATGAGCAACCAAGGTGACTAAGTGAAGAAAGATCATCAACTTCCAACCACACATATAATTTCAACGACCAAGAAAAAATGTAAATAAAACTTGTAGCAAGTCCAGATGTTACAAGGTAAAATTATGATCAATGGAACTTTACCCAAACTTGACAACTAGCTAGAGCTTGCACAGTTATGCACGAATTGATTGGCCATAAAATCTTCCATCATCAGAATATTACATAATGATTAAAGGCCGCATAGAGTCAACCACATGAACCATCCATACCATAGCCAAAGAATGGACTATAACAGTTCCAAAAGTACATAAGCATATGAAAACAAAAGGTAATAAACATGGCACGGCGGAAGGCCTAAAACAATAACAAGATAGTACGACCAAAACCGTGACTGTTAAGATAACTGGATGGAAAGTTGAACCAGCTATGAAGGAAATAGGAGAACCAGATTAAACACACATAGTACCAGAAGAATCGACCAAACGGAACTCTCCAATTGACATCAGGATGACTGAGATGGAACGGCAATAACAGAACTGAAACAAAACACAGCAACAAACATAACAAAATAAACCTAACACAAACCGAAATAGAAACAATGAAGTCAACAACCAATAGTTGCCAAAAACAAAAACCCAACCATAAATAGGAGAGAGACGGTCAGACGTCGACAAACCAACCTAGGCAAAAACGCAGAAATGAAAAGCACCATGGAAAAATCAAAAGCCAAATCAGAAGACTCTAAAGAATTTTACAAATTATGACTAGATACAAATGGAGTAAACGTCGGCGGTTCTGATCTATACGAAAAGGAGAGGTGGCACAAGACAAAAGGAGGAATCTCAAAACAGGAAGAAGGGGAAACGCGAATACAACAAGGTAGCATCAATTATTGGGAAGTCTAGGGTTAGGAAAAGGAAAATACAATTGGAAAGTGGAAGGCAAGGAAATGAAGTTCAATTAAGGTGAATTATGGAAAAATAAGATAGAAGAGAACCTTAGTCCCTATGGATACTGCTTTCGAAATTCCCGTGTTCAAAATCTCAATTAATTACTAATTATTAGTAAAAAATTATTTCAAATTTCTGTTGAATATGCGAGTATATGATTTTTGTTTGATGATAATAAACATATATATATATATATTCATTTAAATGTATTTGTTAATACACTATTTTATTTTCACAGACTAAATAAATATTTGATGAATAAAATAAATAACACAGAATTTGAATTCAAATGGATATTTTATACAAACAAATATTTATTACACTTTTTGAATTGTACAAATTTCAAGGTCTCACTATATATATATAAACACACAATTTCAATTACAATACAAATTTGATTACATTACAATTCACATTTACATTTGCACCTCACTACATATCACTCACACTCGTATTTATCTTGAACTTCATTCCAATGTGAACAAAGCATCTAAGCAATCTGCAAAAATATATACTGACGCAGTAAAATTGAAAAGGAAATATTTTTGTAGTATAAAATAAAATGTATTTTGAAAATAATATTTGCCTCGGTTATTTGGGTTGTTCGTCATCATTTAAATTCGAATTCATCATACACGAACAGCTTGTGACATGCACATTGTATCACCGTACATGCCACAAGGCCGTGCAAACCTATATATACACTTGATAAAATTACAGGAAAGGTGAGCACAACGTCAAACCCAAATCAAAGTCGGGTTCAACTCAAGTGAAATCACAAACGAGCACAAGGGTAAACCCGAGCTTTAAAGCTGGATTCAACATAGGTGTAATTCCAAAAATCAAGATGAAGTTCAAGTAAAATCAAAATGAAAAGTGACGTGCACAAGCACAAGAACATGTCAGAGAAGCAAGTGCACCACAAACCAAACAGGGGCAAAACTGCAAACAAATACAAACTGCCTCGATGCATACATATGGCCAAGCGATGCATCAGTGAGACAATGCACAAATATATACATATATATATACATATGTATATACACATGTAAACATACAAGTAGTGACTCAATACAACCAGACCAGTTCAGGTTAAAGATGCAGTGGTACAAAATACATGAAAATATAATCACAAACATGTACCAGCTCAATACATATATGCAGCCTCGACTAAAGTTCAAGTCACACATGAAAACAACTCATTGCAGCACAACCAAACATGTACAGACTCGAGTGAAACAGTCACACCGCCTCAATAATGAAATGACCATGTTCAAAACAACCATACACGAACACTTGCAACAGAAGAAGGGAAGAGTACATGCAGAATGAAAACAGGCTAAAGGAATCACAGTGCAGTGAACATTGCAAGGAAATACAACACATATATACATACATAGATGTATGTATACATGTGGTAGCTGAAACAAATGGCTCAAACTCAACTACAAGCTCAAGACCACAAATCCAAACCAAGTTCAATAGTCAAAGCATCACCAATAAAGTGGTACAAACTACATCAAAGATACAGTAGAATGGAAGTGTACAAACAGTGGTGAATGCAGCTACAGCACATCAAATGAAAAAGTTGTAAACATCATATATGTCGAAATCATGGATTAATAGTTGAATCCCAAAAATGATCAAAGAGGCAGTAAACACAAATGGCCAGAGTCGAGCACAAAGTGACAGCAACCACCAGATTATCAAAAATTCCAAAATAGCCGAGCATTGAAAATGCTACAGTTTTAGTCAAAGCCGTGGGTCAAAAATCAAAGCCAAAGTCAAGTAGGAAATTCACTACCGTAACGACCAAGGAAAGATCGAACGGTTCTGAATCGAAGTCGTGGCAATCAAGGAATCAAGCGAGTTCGAAATCAAAACCGTGTTAATCAAGTAAACGAAATTATTCGATATGAACAAGTCGGAAATTACCATCAGCACTAAAACAAAATCGAATGGCCGAAATAAATCAAGTGATGAATTCAAATAAATGTATACAAACGAAAATCAAGGATCTCGAATCCTATATAAACAAGTAACATCGTTGGCAACTGGATTATCGAGAAAAAGCAAGCAAATCAGAAGAAGCAAAAAGAAAAATTTACATACCAAATCAAAGTCGAACTTGATCAAGGAGGAGGAGCCGCGAACGAATCAATTGAAGTAAGAAATCGAAGCACCAACCATCAATCTAATCGGCGACTTCACAAAGCCCTAATTTCAGAGCTAAGAGGAACGGGCGAAAGAAGGAACGAGGCCATTGTTAAACAAAGGAGCGGACCGAATAAATAAAGAGAATAATATTGGGCCGGCCCTTTCTTTCTTTAGTATTGGTTTATATTAAAAAGGAATAATTAGGGATTTGGTTTTTAAATGTTTTTAAATTTTTGTTTTTTGCATTTTGTTTTCAAAGTTGTGTAATTTCTAGTCGTGTGGCTACGGGACAAACTACGTGGCGTAGTTTGGGAATTCGTAACTCAGTGGCTGAGTTGTGGCAGGGTTTTGAGCATAGAGTTAGGTTAGTCAGCAGCGGGTGTCGCGAGTTTACGTGTGCAAGCGTGTGACAACTTAATTTCTAGTAGAAACCTTAGGGGCAGCACGTAGGCAGGGTTTTCCCGAAGCTGGGTAAATTCTGTGTCGTTCTATTTCTGCATTTATTATTCTGCGATTATCTGTGCTGTTATAATTTTGATATATCTATGTTGAAAATTTTTATAGGCTTCCGCAATAATTTTTATAATTAACAGCATCACCCTATTCACCCCCCTCTAGGGTGAAATCGATCCTACAAGTGGTATCGAAGCAAGGAATAGAAGTCAAATTTTTTTTAAAAAAATTCTTTCAAAAACAATTTTTGTTTTAAAAAAAAATTGAATTTTTAAAATGGCTTCTTATAATACTGCTTTTGCTGAGGGTCAATCCATAGTTAGCCACCAATGTTCAATGGTGAATGTGCTTATTGGAAAAAGGGATCGAAATTTTTCTGAAAACCATTGACGCTTATGTTTGATGTGAATTTTTGTTTGATGATAACAAATATATATATATATATATATATATATATCAATTTATATATGTGTTTGCAGATTGTACTATATACATATAGGAATAAATATTCATATTAAATAATAATACTATTGCACAGAATTTATATAATTCAGTCGGTATTTTTATTCAATAGAATATTTTAATTCAACACTTATACAGTACAAAGTTTTCAGCTCTCTCAATGTACATACACTAGTTTATACATTTCATATTCATATTTCCTCTCACTACATCCCACAACACTGTACATTTTACAAAACCATTAATCTACATCTATTTGCATTGTCTAGCTCCAGTTCTTGCCCTGTCGCCTATGAACCTGTATAATTAGCAACTACAGCAGTAATCTGAAAATAAACAAATTTGAATTTGCAAAAATATAAATTTGTTTTTATTGGTGCCTCAGTTATTTGGGTTGTTCGTCATCATTTACATTTGAATTCATCAAACACAAAGTCGTGCACATAGATATATACACTCGTATTCCTATCAGGGACAGGTAATCATAAGTGGCTGCAATACACACGTGTACATTTATACATGTGTACACTACCTCGCCAACTCGTGTGCGCAGCCAACAAAAGCAAGCATGCAAACAGAAAAATCAGAGCACAATACACCAAGAAAGTAACAATAAAGGATGCATCAATGGCAATTGGAGCAATAGATCAGAGTTGTACAAGTTCGACACAGCGTGGTACAATGCAAATACAACAAGACCATCACAATGCAGTGTACATGAATACAACTACAGGTACAAGGCCATAATGACCAATGAATGCAACAACCAAATGAAGTCAGCAACTTCAAACTGCTCATATACACAAGTGAATTCACCAAAACAGTAATGTCCAGTAATGAACACAGATGAAGCCAGAAGAAATGAACAATTACAAGTACAGGGAGCAGCAGTCTCATAGACAGTAACAATGAGTATACAAATGCAGACCATAAAGAAAAATGTACCAGTGAAACATAACAGTACAAAACTAAGTGAAATGCAAACTGTCTCGAAGAATAGAGCCAAGACTACAAGTACAAGGCATAGCAACTGCATAGCAACTGCAACAACTCCAAATGCATCAATGCTTGAAGACTACATCAAAATCGGAGTATCACAAATACATAAACAATGGACAAGATAAATGCTCAGTGCAAACTACACAAACCTCAAAGACCAGTGATGCAAACAGTGAACAGTGCAGTAATGGGTATGCAGCAATGCATGGAACAGAGACCAGTAGTGTATTCAACAAACCAATATACAATGAAGACAGTAATTGAAGCCGAGACATCAATGTATCAAAGACAAGAAGATCAGTTTGAAGTTAAAATTACAGTAAAGAACAGTGATGCAAACATGAATCACAATATAATGCAAATCTGAAAAAAATAGTAATGCAATTAGTGAACAAACAGACAACATCAAAACTCTCGAATGCAATGTTAAAGTGGAGTTCAGGTCAAACCAACCAGAGGAGATGGCCAGAGACGAAGTTCACAGGGGCCAGAAAATAAAGCCATAATTCACAGTGAAGTTGAAAGCAATAAACAAGCTATAGTCGAAATCATGGAAGCATACAGAAGTCAACAAGGAAATTCATTCAGGTGCGTATCTTTGAAAAAGTCAAAAGTCAAATCAAAGTAAAAGAGGAAAGTTTCTGCCGTATCAACCAAAAAAAATCGAAGGCTGCATAATCAAAACCGTGTGTATCAAGTAGTCACAAATATCAGGAAAGCAAGAATTAAGAAAGTATCGAATTGATACGAACAAAATTTCAAGGGCATCAAAGTATATATAAGCAACATCATTGGCAGTTCCAAGATTATCGAGTTCGAATACGAAAACCATAAAAGCACATAAAGAGAAAATTACATACCGAAGCATATGTTGAACTCGATCAAATCGAAGCAGCAGAGAGCAACTCAAAGAAATAGACGATCGACAAAGAGAGGACCGGAATCAATCGTACGCTCGATCAACTATCGGAAGCTGCTGTTTTCAAAACCCTAAATTGGATCGAAGGGACGAAGCCCTAATTTGGGACAACAATCGCCGCCATTTTTTTTATCAGAGAAATCGAAAGAGACCGAGTGAAAGAATAGAAAAGGGGCGGCCGTATTATTTAATTAGGGTTTTGTTTTAAAATCAAGTTTTTAATCATTTTTGCTCTTATTTTTTTATTCTGTACTTTTTGATTTAAATCTTGGTAAATCACTACCTAGGTTTTAGGTTGTGTCAGATTGTCTAGTTAGAATTAGTTCAGTGAGCAGGGTGTGCGAGTTTGCAAAACTCTATAGGCGGTAGCAGGGTGTGCGAGTCTGTTAGAGTGTTTGTAAGCGGGAGACTGTTTAATTCTAATAGAAATCTGGGAATGCAGCAGTAGGCAGAGGTTGCCGAAGCTGGGTAAATTTTGTGTGTGATATACTTTTCAGCATATTTACTTCTCTGCAGTTTCTTTTTGTGTTTAATTCGAGAAAATTTGCTATAACCCTATTCACCCCTCCCCTCTAGGTTTAATCTAGATCCTGCAAGTGGTATCAGAGCAAGGTATTTTTTCTTTTAACTCTAGAGTCATGAAATCCACCAAATAGTAGCTCAGAAGAATTTAGTGAGGTCTGTTGCCGAGCTAAGGAGCAATAAGAATGGTTTCTAGATTCAGGCTGTTCTAGACATATGACAGGTGACAAATCAAAGTTCCTTAGCCTAGAGAATATTAAAGGTGGAAATGTGATCATGGGAGACAATAACAAGTGTAAGATTATTGGTAAAGATGAAGTAGGTAACGGTACTTTTTCCTTGACTAATGTTTTATACGTTGATTTGCATCACAATCTCATTTCTATTAGCCAACTATGTGACAAAGGTATGAATGTGGTCTTTGATAGTGATACTTGCAAAATTATTGATAAATCTTCTAATAACATTGTTTTTATGGGAAAAAGAAAAGGAAATATTTACTCGCTTTCATTTGATAATCTAATTCTTTCTAGATGTTTGGTAGCCACTGACGAAGAGGCATCTTTATGGCATAGGAGATTTGGACATGCTAGCATGAGCCTCTTAGAAAAACTTGAAACAAAAGAATTAGTCAGAGGGTTACCACATCAGAAATTTAAAAATAATAAAGTGTGTAAAGCATGTTCCTTGGGCAAGCTTAGTCGATCATCATTTCGCCCTAAAAACATTGTTAGCACATCAAGGGTCCTTGAATTAATTCACATGGACTTATTTGGACCAAATGAAATTTCAAACTTGAATGGAAAACATTATTGTTATGTATTGGTTGATGATTATTCTAGATTTACATGGGTTTATTTCTTAGCCAAAAAGTATGAATCTTTTTATTATTTTTCAAAATTTGCAAAACTTGTTCAAAATGAAAAGGGAGTTTCAATTAAAACTTTGAGAAGTGATCATGGAGGCGAATTTGAAAATTTGGAATTTGAAAGCTTTTGTAAATAAAATGGTTTAAAACATGAATATTCTGCTCCACGAACACCTCAACAAAATGGGGTGGTTGAAAGGAAAACTCGCACATTACAGGAATTGGCTAGATCCATGTTGAGTGAGTATAAACTACCTCTAACCTTTTGGGCAGAGGCAGTGAATACTTCGTGCTATGTAATGAATAGAGTAATAATTAGACCAATACTCGACAAAACGTCTTATGATAACGTCTTATGAATTGTGGCATGAAAGGAAACCTAACATTTCTTATTTTCGTGTATTTGGATGTCCTTGTTTCATTCTTAACACAGGTGATCAACTTGGAAAATTTGAATCAAAGGCCGATGAGGGAATTTTCATGGGCTATTCAACAAGGAGCAAGGCTTACAGGATAAACAACAAACGAACAAAAACAATTGTTGAATCAATCAATGTGAAATTCGATGAATCTGACCTGGAAAGGACGACTGAATAGACGGTTGACGATGGGGTAGATCATGAAGGCATTGAAGAAGGGACATCTAGTGAGAAAGCTGAAAGTAGGACTGTTGATGCTGGTAGATTGAAGTTCAAATCCAATTATCCTCCTGAATTGGTTATAGGTGATCCTACGGAAGGTATACGCACTCGCTCATCATTTGATAAAAATTTATGTGCGTTTTGTTGCCACAGTGGTTTTATTTCTGAGATTGAACCTGATTCTATTGAAATGGCTCTTAATGATGAAAGTTGGGTTTTAGCAATGCAAGATGAACTTAATCAATTTGAGAGAAATAAAGTTTGGAAATTAGTTCCTAGGCCTAATGACTATCCAATTGTTGGAACTAAATGGGTGTTCAAAAATAAGCTTGATGAATCAGGAAATGTAATTAGAAACAAAGCTAGGTTGGTCGCAAAAGGATATAACCAAATAGAAGGCATAGATTTTGATGAAACATTTGCTCCAGTGGCTAGGTTAGAAGCCATTAGGATTTTTCTAAGTTTTGCATGTTATAAGGGTTTCAAACTTAAACAAATGGATGTAAAAAGTGCCTTTCTAAAAGGTGATTTGAAAGAAGAAGTTTTTGTTGAACAACCCCCCGGTTTTGAAAATCATGATTTTCCAAATCATGTGTATAAACTAGAAAAAACATTATATGGTCTTAAGCAAGCTCCTAGAGCTTGGTATGACTGCCTTTGTACATATCTTTTGGAAAATGGCTTTAAAAGGTGGAGTGCTGACACGACACTGTTTCTATTACATAATGGAAGTGAATTTTTGATTGTTCAGATTTATGTGGATGATATTATTTATGGTGCTACTAATGAACTCTTGTGCGAGAAATTCGAACAAGTCATGTAGGGTAAATTCGAGATAAGCTTGGTTGGAGAATTAAAATATTTTCTTGGATTCTAAATCAAGAAAAGCAGTGATGGTATTTTTATTTCACAATCCAAGTATGTGTTGGAACTATTGAAGAAATTTGGAGTTGAGAACTCCAAACCATTGAGAACTCCTATGAGCCCATCAACAAAGTTGGACAAAGACGAGAAAGGAATTTCTGTTGATCAGAAGAAATATCGAGGGATAATTGGTTCACTTCTCTATCTTACTGCTTCTGGACCTGATATTATGTTTTCTGTATGTTTGTGTGCACGTTTTCAATCAAATCCTAAAGAATCTCATTTGAAAGCCACTAAACGAATTTTGAGATATCTTTCACACACACAGAAATTTGGATTATGGTACCCTTCTTGTGAAAATTTTGATTCAGTTGGCTATTCTGATGCTGATTACGCTGGTTCATTGGTTGACAGGAAAAGCACTAGTGGGACATGTTTCATGCTAGGACAATCATTAGTTTCATGGTCAAGTCGAAAATAGAATTGTGTTGCATTATCCACCACTGAAGCAGAATATATTGCTTTAGGAAGTTGTTGTGCTCAAATTTTATGGTTGATGCAAACTCTTTCTGATTTTGGCTTAGTTTATTAACGAGTTCCATTAAAATGTGATAGTAAAAGTGCAATAGACTTGTCAAATAATCCTGTTCATCATTCGCGCACAAAACACATTGATGTAAGACACCACTTTCTTAGTGATCACATTGCTAAGGAAGACATTTGCGTTGAACATATTTCAACTGAGGCTCAACTTGCTGATATTTTCACAAAACCCCTCCCCGATGACAGATTTTCCAGATTACGTTTGGATTTGGAGATTATAGAAATTGACTAATCATTTTCCATTTTTTAGTTGAAATATTCTTGGATATATACTTTCAACTTCAATTTCTAGGATTCAAACCAGTTTTGGATATTATCCAAAGATTGATTCGAATATGGTATTCAGTATTGGATATTACATAATATAATTAACTTGGTAACTTATTCCACGACCATTTCTATTTCTACCATCTTTCTATCATTCATAATGGTTTTGTAAAATGAGAAGAGTGGATTATCTTTTAAAAAATATATTATTAATAATGATAATAACTCTCATGCATCCATTCTCATTTAAAAGTCCTTATGGTTATGCATGGATGGAGCATGTGAGTGAATTATTTTTATCATTACTCCATTCTCATTTAAAAGTCCTTATGGTTATGCATGGATGGAGTATGGTAACTAAGTATTCTGGTCTCACTTAAAAGTCCGGATGCTTAGACTAATAAGTAACTGCTAATCCCATTTAAAAGTCCTTATGGTTATGCATGGTTAGTAAGTGCTTATTTTTGTGCTTAAATGTCAAATTAATTTTAAAATATCTCTCTTCTTATTATATAAAAACCGAATCATCATCCATTCTCTACAATGTGGAAATTATTATCTCGTTTTGATATATTATTTTTTTCCTACCGTTCCATTGTTTTTTTGTCAGTCTTTCCATAATGACAAAAGGGAGAGAAGAACATGATTTTGATAAGGAAGTAAATATTTTTGGAATACTTCAACAAATTTGTTAAATGTTGTTTGTTAATTTTCTTTAGTTCTTTTATTCTTCTGTAATTTTCTAAATCTTCTAAATAAGGAGTGGTCTCAGTTGTAGGGGGAGCATTCATATAGGGGAGCCAAATATTTCATGCTCAAACACATTTATTAGAATTTCAAAATCTTTAATATATATGTTTGTCATCATCAAAAGGGGGAGATTGTTTGATGTGAATTTTTGTTTGATGATAAAAATATATATATCAATTTATATATGTGTTTGCAGATTATACTATATACATATAGGAATAAATATTCATATTGAATAATAATATCATTGCACAGAATTTATAAAATTCAGTCGGTATTTTTATTCAGTATAATATTTTAATTCAACACTTATACAGTACAAAGTTTTCAGCTCTCTCTATATACATACACTCGTTTATACATTTCATATTCATATTTCCTCTCGCTACAACGCACAACACTGTACATTTTACAAAACCATTAATCTGCATCTATCTGCATTGTCCAGCTCCAGTTCTTGCCCTGTCTCCTGTGTACCTGTATAATTAGCAACTACAGCAGTAATATGAAAATAAACAAATTTGAATTTGCAAAAATATAAATTTGTTTTTATTGGTTCCTCAATTATTTGGGTTGTTCGTCATCATTTACATTTGAATTCATCACACACAAAGTCCTGCACATAGATATATACACTCGTATTCCTATCAGGGACATGTAATCATAAGTGGCTGCAATACACACGTGTACATTTATACACGTGTGCACTACCTCGCCTACTCGTGTGCGCAGCCAACAAAGGCAAGCATGCAAACAGAAAAACCAGAGCACAATACACCAAGAAAGTAACAATAAAGGATGCATCAATGACAATTGGAGCAATAGATCAGAGTTGTACAAGTTCGACACAGCATGGTACAATGCAAATACAACAAGACCACCACAATGCAGTGTACATGAATACAACTACAGGTACAAGGCCAGAATGACCAATGAATGCAACAACCAAATGAAGTCAACAACTTCATACTGCTCATATACACAAGTGAATTCACCAAAACAGTAATGTTCAGTAATGAACACAGATGAAGCCAAAAGAAATGAATAATTACAAGTACAGGGAGCAGCAGTCTCATAGACAGTGACAATGAGTATACAAGTGCAGACCATAAAGAAAAATGTACCAGTGAAACATAACAGTACAAAACTAAATGAAATGCAAACCATCTCGAAGAATAGAGCCAAGACTACAAGTACAAGACATAGCAACTGCATAGCAACTGCAACAACTCCAAATGCATCAATGCTTGAAGACTACATCAAAACCAGAGTATCACAAATACATAAACAATGGACAAGATAAATGCTCAGTGCAAACTACACAAACCTCAAAGACCAGTGATGCAAACAGTGAACAGTGCAGTAATGGGTATGCAGCAATGCATGGAACAGAGACCAGTAGTGAATTCAACAAACCAATATACAATGAAGACCGTAATTGAAGCCGAGACATCAATTTATCAAAGACAAGAAGATCAGTTCGAAGTTAAAATTACAGTAAAGACCAGTGATGCAAACATGAATCACAATATAATGCAAACCTGAAAAAAATAGTAATGCAAATAGTGAACAAACAGACAACATCAAAACTCTCGAATGCAATGTTAAAGTGGAGTTCAAGTCAAACCAACCAGAGGAGATGGCCAGAGACGAAGTTCACAGGGGCCAGAAAATCAAAGCCATAATTCACAGTGAAGTTGAAAGCAATAAACAAGCTATAGTCGAAATCATGGAAGCATACAGAAGTCAACAAGGAAATTCATTCAAGTGCGTATCTTTGAAAAAGTCAAAAGTCAAATCAACGTAAAAGAGGAAAGTTTCTGCCGTATCAACCAAGAAAAAATCGAAGGCTGCATAATCAAAACCATGTGTATCAAGTAGTCACAAATATCAGGAAAGCAAGAATTAGGAAAGTATCGAATTGATACGAACAAAATATCAAGGGCATCAAAGTACATATAAGCAACATCATCGGCAGTTCCAAGATTGTCGAGTTCGAAACGAAAACCATAAAAGCACATAAAGAGAAAATTACATACCGAAGCATACGTTGAACTCGATCAAATCGTAGTAGCAGAGAGCAACTCAAAGAAATAGACGATCGACAAAGAGAGGACCAGAATCAATCATACGCTCGATCAACTATCGGCACCTGCTATTTTCAAAACCCTAAATTGGATCGAAGGGGCGAAGCCCTAATTTGGGACAACAATCGCCGCCATTTTTTATCAGAGAAATCGAAAGAGATTGAGTGAAAGAATAGAAGAGGGGCGGCCGTATAATTTAATTAGGGTTTAGTTTTTCAAATAGGGTTTAGTTTTAAAATCAAGTTTTTAATCATTTTTGCTCTTATTTTTTTATTCTGTACCTTTTGATTTAAATCTTGGTAAACCACCACCTAGGTTTTAGGTTGTGTCAGATTGTCTAGTTAGAATTAGTTCAGTGAGCAGGGTGTGCGAGTTTGCAAAACTCTATAGGCGGTAGCAGGGTGTGCGAGTCTGTTAGAGTGTTTGTAAGCGGGAGACTGTTTAATTCTAATAGAAATCTAGGAATGCAGTAGTAGGCAGGGGTTGCCGAAGCTGGGTAAATTTTGTGTGTGATATACTTTTCAGCATATTTACTTCTCTGCAGTTTATTTTTATGTTTAATTTGAGAAAATTTTCTATAACCCTATTCACCTCCCTCTAGGGTTAATCTAGAACCTATAGCTTGGGATGTTGTTGGGACAGGGTATAGAGCACCAACTATAATTGTAAATAATCACGAAATAAATAAACCGAAGGATCAATGGACAGATCTAGAAAATAAGTTACAAATTAATAATGCCAAAGCTTTGAATTCGATTATTTGTTCATTAGATCAGGTTGAATTTAATCATGTCTCACATTGTCTAACTACGTGGGAAATATGGCATACACTCGAAGTGAATCACGAAGGAACTTCTCAAGTCAAAGAATCTCGTCTTGCCATGCTAAATAGCGAATATGAGAATTTCACAATGGCAAAGGAAGAAAATGTCAAAGAAATGTATGGACGACTTTCCAATATCATATACAAATCAAAGGCTCTTGGAAAAACATACACAGAATTGGAGATAGTCCGAAAAATCCTCGTAGTCCTTCCACGAATTTTTGAAGCTAAAGTAACTGCCATCCAAGAACCAAAAGATTTGAAACAAATGAAAGTCGAAACATCGGAAACCTCACCACTTACGAGCTGGAGATGAAATTCAAGGAAGAGCGTGAAGGAGGAGACACTCGAAAGAAATCAATAGCTCTTAAAGGGACAACTGAAAGTGAAGATGATGATGATAAGGATGGTGAAGAAGAACTAGCACTATTAATAAGAAGATTCAAAAGGTGGAATCACAAATATAGCAATCCGGTCAAAAATCAACAAGTAAAGAGCAGATTAAACAAAGCAATAGACAACCCAGAAGAACAGAAAATGATTTGTCACAAATTCAATAAACCCGGTCATATCAAGCCAAATTGTCCCCAAAATCGACCGAGTCAAGGAAAGAATCTGAAAAGGAGAAGTTTTGCTGCTACTTGGGATGAAAGCGACGAAGATGGAAGTGATAGCACTGGCAGTGAAAGTGAAAAAGCAAATTTGTGTCTTTATGGTGAAATAAGTGACAGTGATGATGACGAGCCAAGTGAGGTATCAAAACTAACTCATTCAGAATTACTTATATATTTTCACGAGGCAAATGGGTGTTTTGAACGACTTAGCGAGAAATATGCTAAACTTGAATCACAAAAAGATACTTTAATAGATTTAAATGATCAACTTGAACAATTAGCTAAAAAATATCAAAATAAGTGCCCTAAGTGTGACAAGTGTCCATTGTTTTAAGAAGAAATTAAAAAATCAGAAATTAATATAAAATCACTTGAAAATGAAATTCTGATTTTGAAAGAAAGTGAAAATAAAAGACGAGAAAATTCTATTAAACGGTGTACAATTGTTAAATGAAAATGAATCTCTCAAAACACAAGTCCAACAATTATCAACGACCTTAGATAAATTTTCAAAAAGTGAAAAATCGTTGAATATGCTCTCAGGGAAACAAACTGTTAATACAGTCAGACAAGGACTTGGATATAATCAATCTGAACCTGTTAAAAGAAAATTAATCTAGTCAATTCAATGTGCACAATTTGTAGAAAATTTGGACACAATCAAAATAATTGTTGGTATGGACCCAAACATGTAAAACCCATTCCAATTTGGGTTCCAAAAGGCACAAATATAAAATCTCTTAATGTTAAACAAATTTGGATGCCGCAAGGAATATATGTAAATAGTTTTGGGTCTCCACAAAATTATTTTTCAAAATCAATTACCACTAACAATCATGGACCTATAAAAACAAATAGGTCACTAAATCTCTTCTTGTGTAGGTATGCTGGCAGGCTAAGGAACAACAGCAATGGTACTTGGATTCTGGCTGTTCCAGGCACATGACCGGCGATACATCAAAGTTCCTTAGCCTAGAAAAGTACAGAGGTGGCAGAGTCACAATGGGTAACAATGACAAGTGTAAAATTGTCGGTAAAGGTAAAGTGGGTAACAATACATTTACCTTGAATGACGTACTATACGTTGAAAATCTGCACCACAATTTGATTTCAGCCAGCCAGCTATGTGATAAAGGTATGAATGTTATTTTTGATTCTGACTTGTGCAAAATTGTTGACAAATCATCAAAAGAAATCTTATTTTCAGGTAAGAGGAAAGGTAATATATATTCTCTATCTTTTGATGATCTCACCCTTTCAAAATGTTTGGTAGCTAAGGACATAGAAGTAAATTTATGGCATAGATGATTAGGGCATGCCAGCATGAATTTGTTAAACAAATTAAGAAGGAAAAATTTGGTAAGAGGGTTGCCATCACATGATTTCGAAACAGAAAATTTATGTAAAGCATGTACATTGAGAAAATTTAAAAAATCATCATTTCATGCCAAAAACAATGTAAGCACTTCTAGAGTTCTCGAATTAGTTCATATGGATCTGTTTGGACCTAACGACATTGCTAGCTTAGGTGGTAAGAAATATTGCTTTGTGTTAGTTGATGATTACTTAAGATATACATGGGTATATTTCTTGGCTAAAAAATCAAAAAAAATTTCATATTTCACAAAATTCACAAAATTAGTTCAAAATGAAAAAGGACTTCCTATTGTTTCGTTAAGAAGTGATCATGGTGGAGAATTTGAAAATTATGAATTTGAAAACTTTTGTGATGAAAATGGTTTTAAACAAGAATTTTCTGCACCACATACTCCACAACAAAATGGAGTAGTTGAAAGAGAGAATCGAACATTGCAAGAGTTGGCTAGGTCTATGATAAATGAGTATAAGCTACCTTTGCATTTTTAGGCAGAAGCAGTAAATACAGCTTGTTATGTAATGAATAGAGTTATGATTAGACCGATTCTTAACAAACTGCCCTATGAGCTATGGTTCAAAAATAAGCCAAACATTGCTTACTTCAAAGTATTTGGGTGTCCGTGCTATATTCTCAATACAAGTGATCAATTAGGAAAATTCGAAGCAAAAGCCGATGAAGGCATATTCATGGGATACTCTTCTAGAAGCAAAGCTTATAGAGTCTACAACAAAAGGAATAAAACAATTGTAGAGTCAATCAATGTGAAGTTTGATGAAGGCATTTATGAACATGAAATGGACAAAAGCAATTTTGAAGAGGAGAACGAAAAAGATGAGAATGAAAAACCAAAAGAAACTGCAATAATAAAAGAAGTCTGAAGGAATCTAAATCCAGAGAAATTGAAATTCAAAGTAGATCATCCTCCAGAATTAATAATAGGAAATCCTATCACAGGTGTTCAAACTCGTTCCACCTTTAGAAATTTGTGTGATCTGTGTCTATATAGTGGATTTATTTCATAAATAGAACCCAAAGACATAGATACAGCTCTTAATGATGAAAATTGGTTTATGGCTATGCAAGAAGTGCTATATCAATTTGAGCGAAATGATGTTTGGAGTCTTGCACCTAGACCTAAGGATTATCCAGTCGTAGGAACAAAATGGATTTTCAAAAATAAATATGATGAATCTGGAAATGTGATTAGAAATAAAGCTAGATTAGTCGCTAAAGGATATAATCAAACTGAAGGAGTTGACTTTGATGAAACTTTTGCACCAGTAGCTAGACTAGAATCAATTAGGATATTGTTAGCTTTTGCTTGCTACAAAGGATTTAAATTAAGACAAATGGATATTAAAAGTGCCTTTCTTAACGGAATTTTAAAAGAAGATGTATTTGTTGAACAACCAGAAGGTTTTGAAAGTCATGAATTTCCTAACCATGTATATAAGCTTAAAAAGGCATTGTATGGATTAAAACAAGCTCCTAGAGCTTGGTATGAATGCCTTAGTACTTATCTTCTTGAAAATGGGTTCAAAAAGGGCTGTGTAGACACCACACTATTTATGTTGCATGAAAACGATGATCTTTTGATTGTTCAAATATATGTTGATGACATCATTTATGGTGCTTCTAAAAATTTTTTATATGAGAAATTTGAAAAAGTTATGCAGGAAAAGTTTGAAATGAGCCTGGTTGGAGAGTTAAAATTATTTTTAGGATTTCAAGTCAAACAAAGCGATAAAGGTACATTCATTTCTCAAACAAAATATATCAGGGAACTTGTCAACAAATTTGGATTAAAAGATGCTAAACCAGCTTGAACCCCCACGAGCACAACAATTAAACTTGACAATGATGAAAAAGGTAAGGCAGTTGATCAAAAGCAATAAAGAGGTATGATTGGATCACTCCTTTATCTTACCGCTTCTAGACCTGACATCATGTTTTCTGTCTGCTTGTGTTCACGATTTCAATCTAACCTAAAAGAATCTCATTTAAAAGCCGTTAAAAGAATTATAAACTATTTGTTGCATCCCCCACGATTTGGTCTTTGATATCCAACAAATGATAATTTTGAAATAAAAGGATTTTCAGATGCGGACTATGCTGGAAGTCTAGTTGATAGAAAAAGTACTAGTGGTGCATGCTTTATGTTAGGACATTCATTAGTTGCATGTCAAGTAGAAAACAGAATTGTATTGCGTTATCCACCACAGAGGCAGAGTATATTGCTCTGAGTGGTTGCTCTGCTCAAATCTTATGGATGATACAAACTTTGCAAGACTATGGTCTAAATTTTAAACGCGTACCACTAATGTGTGATAGCAAAAGCGCAATTGATCTCACAAATAATCCTATACATCACTCACGAACAAAGCATATATATGTTAGACATCATTTTATTAGAGATCATATTTCCAAGGAAAATATCTGCATAAATTTCATTTCAACCGATTCTCAATTGGCAGACATTTTTACAAAACCCCTACCAGAAAATAGTTTTTGTAAACTACGTCTTAGCTAAGGTGTTTTAGAAATTTGATTTTCTAAATATTTAACACTTTTTTCTCCTTACTAATTATCGAAAAAGTAAATAGTAACTGAAAAAGTGATGAGTGTTGATATTTATCATATATTATGACTCGAGACGGTATAATTTGTAAATTTCTTTAGAAACTTAAACAAGAGTTATAAAACTTTTGTTTGTAAAAGTTCCATGACCATCTCTATTTCTATCATATTTCTAACGATCATCACTCATCAAAATTCTATATAGTTTGTCAATATGTGGTACTTTAAACAGGAATCATTCGTTTTTCATTTTATATTTTTAATAAATAAATAAATAAATAAAAATAATAACAATAATAATAAAATAAAATCCAAAGTATTCAATCTCATTTAAAAGTCCTCACAGTTATGCATAGGTGAATTACTTGGAATTTGTTATGTGCTTCCATGCTCATTTAAAAGTCCTCACGGTCATGCATGTATGGAACGCATATCAAAATTGATTTTTTTTTTAAATAAATAAGTTGATTCTAATCCCATTTAAAAGTCCTTACGGTTATGCGTGGTTAGAAGATACTTGAATTCTTTTTGAAATAAAATTGGAATACTACTAATCTCATTTAAAAATCCTAACGGTTATGCATGGTTGGTAGATATTCAAATTCCTGATATAAATATACCATAAATAGACACAACTGTATGGTTTTATATTATGACATCATTCCCATCATTCTAAAAGTGGAATATGCGCCTAACGGAGTATTTATGATTTTTGTTTGATGTTTTATTAAAATTTAGTATTTATATTCGATTGAGTTTTAATGTCGTATTAATATCTATCACTTTATCTCTATTTCTCTAACACTATTACACTTTTGCTGATAATAAAAGGGGGAGAGAAAAATTAAGATTTTGTCAAATAAAATCAAGCAAAGGTCAAATATTTTCAATTTGCATCTAGGCTCATTTGCATATTTTCAATTGTATGCATATATGAAGGGGGAGCTTTGTGTAGAGAGGAAGCATTCAAATAAGGGGAGCAAATGGAATCGTCAAATACATTTAATATATTAAAAATCTTAAATATATGTTTGTTATCATCAAAAGGGGGAGATTGTTGAATATGCGAGTATATGATTTTTGTTTGATGATAATAAACGTATATATATTCATTTAAATGTGTTTGTTAATATACACTATTTTATTTTCACAGATTAAATAAATATTTGATGAATAAAATAAATAACATAGAATTTGAATTCAAACAGATATTTTATTCAAACAAATATTTATTACAATTTTTGAATAGTACAAATTTCAAGCTCTCACTATATATATATATATATACAATTTCAATTACAATACAAATTTGATTACATTACAATTCACATTTACATTTGCACCTCACTACATATCACTCACACTCGTATTTATCTTCAACTTCATTCCAATGTGAGTCCAACATCTGAGCAATCTGGAAAAAAATATACTGACGCAGTAAAATTGAAAAGGAAATATTTTTGCAGTATAAAATATAATGTATTTTGAAAATATTATTTGCCTCAGTTACTTGGGTTGTTCGTCATCATTTAAATTCGAATTCATCATACACGAACAGCTTGTGACATGCACAGTGTATCAATCTACATGCCACAAGGCCGTGCATACCGATATATACACTTGTTAAAATTACAGGGATAGCTGAGCACAATGTCAAACCCAAATCAAAGTCGGGTTCAACTCAATTGAAATCACAAACGAGCACAAGGTCAAACCCAAGCTTTAAAGCTGGATTCAACACAGGTGTAATTCTAAAAATCAAGATGACGCAGCGGATTAATCAAACAAAACTTCAATCGATGGATTGTAGCAATCGGTGAGTTGAAGATACCAAAAATGCCCAAGTTCGTTGATCCAAAGATACCGAACTCTAGCTATCTCAAACACGTTGATAGCGCACTATACCGTGTTCAAAGATCTACGATTCTTCGCACGTTGATCTAGCGCACTAGATTCCGTGAATCGGCTTCAACAAACGTGGATTCGAGCGCACTCGAACGACGTAAGTGGAGATAGGAGATTACACTCAACTACCAATTGGTATGAAAGCACAAAGCTAACAAAAGAGAAATTTTATTCAAAATCAACAACCACAAAATGTACAACACACGCGTATTTATAGGGTTTTCACAACACAGCCCTTGAGTCGTGACCGACTCATGACTCACGACCTACGACTCATCATAAGTCGTTAACGACTTAGCAACACACCACACCTTTATGCATTACACGACTTACCATACAACACGGTATACGACTCATCAAACCATTCAAGTTACACGACTCAAGAAAACATAACGACTCAACTTATGAACGACTTATGACACAACCGACTCACTATTACAACACACCAGACATAATACGCGACACAACAAGATACGACTCACGACTCATAGCTTCAGCGACTCAACATCCTTCCTACGACTCAAGCTTCCAAGTCCCCTGCGGCAAAACCCTTCAAGCGAGTCAACTCTGGACGACTCTTCTATGTCGTAACTCGTCCCCGCCTTATGGCCACCCATTACTGTTATTCCCTGTTGTTTCCTGATGAGTCGTGAACGACTCATGGCCTTGCAATTAGGTCGTATACGACTCATCAATTCAGATTTATTGAAACTCCCATTGAGTCGTGACTCGTGTCCTTCCTTTGTCTCAAGATCTCTACTTGCTGAAACGTTCACCTTTCTCATGTTAAGCCGTAAACGACTTATGGTTGAATTGTTGAGTCGTGTACGACTCATAAAGCACGAACGACTCAAGTCACTGATGGGTTGTGGACGACTTATCACACTACACCACAAATTCCTGCTGAGTCGTAAAACTTCCATAGGCCTTGCTGCATCATCCTCTCCTGGTTGAGAAAAATTCGTCCTCGAATTTGTAACTTCTTCTACAACAAACTCACTTCCATGATATGGAATTAAATGCTTGACGTTAAAAACATCAGAAGTATAGACATCATCTGGTAACTTTAATCGATAAGCATTCTCATTGATTTTCTTCAAAACTTCAACTGGACCAATTTTCCGTGCTTTCAATTTATTGTATGCACCAACCGGAAAACGATCCTTCGTCAATACCGCATAAACCAACTCACCTTCCTTAAATTCAACATTTCGACGTTTCAGATCTGCAGACTTCTTATACTTCTCATTCGATTTCTCCAATCGTTTCTGAACGATTTTATGACATTCAGTCAGCTCATCAACAAAATCAACAGCTCGTTTAACTGTTCCCTTCGCCTGTGGTACTACTGCCAAATTCAACGGCCCCCTGGGTAAATTTGAATAAACAATCTGAAACGGACTGAATCCCGTGCTACGGTTCACTGCATGATTGTGAGCAAATTCTGCCTGGCATAGCTTCATGTCCCAACTTCTCAAGTTATCCTGTACAAGACAACGCAACAAATTTCCCAATGACCTGTTAACAACTTCTGTCTGCCCATCAGTTTGCGGATGATAAGCACTACTAAATTTCAGTTTCGTTCCCACCATCTTCCACAAACTCAGCCAAAAGTGACTCAGAAAACGAGTATCTCGATCAGAAACAATAGAGTCTGGTAACCCATGAAGTCGATAAATCTCCTTGAAAAATAACTGCGCCACTCGTACTGCATCTGCTGTCTTCTTGCAAGCAACAAAATGTGCCATCTTTGAAAACCTGTCCACCACAACAAATATCGAATCATTTCCCCTTTGAGTTCTCGGCAAACCCAAGACAAAATCCATGCTAATATCAACCCATGGCTTAGATGGTACTGGTAATGGCATATACAACCCTGCATTCGTTGCTGTCCCCTTTGAAACTTGGCAAATATGACATCGCTCCACGAATCTTTCAACCTCTTTCCTCATCGACGGCCAAAAGTAAGACTGCGAAATCAACTGTAAAGTACGATCACGGCCAACATGTCCTTCATCGTGCAATTCCTTCACAATCTTCATCCTCAAACTACAGTCCGGAATACATAAACGATTTCCTTTAAACAGAAAACCATCAACTAACATGAATTCATCGGTACTCCCATCCTTCACTTTTTCAACATATTTCACAAAGTAAGGATCTTCTTCAATCATCTCTGGCAACATTTCAAACCCCGTCACTTCCACCTTCATTGTCGTCAGTAAATGACTCCTCCTACTTAAAGCATCAGCTACTCGATTGGTCACCCCAGATTTGTGCTTAACGACAAAAGTAAACTGCTGTAAATATGCAATCCATGATGCATGTCTTGCTGAAATCTTATCTTGCCCCTGTAAATGTTTCAAAGCTTCGTGATCAGTGTACAGAACAAATTCCTTCTGAAATAAGTAATGTCTCCAATGCTTAACAGCCTGAACAACAGCATAAAATTCAACGTCATATGTACTGTATCTGATCTTTGCCCCTGACAGTTTCTCACTAAAATAAGCAACTGGCTTTCCATTCTGGCTCAGAACTCCTCCAATTCCAACCTTCGAAGCATCAGTATGCAATTCAAACAATAACTGAAAATTAGGTAGAACAAGAATTGGTGCAGACGTCAACAATTCCTTGATCTTCTCAAAGGCAACCCCCGCTTCTTCTGACCACACAAATTGTTTCCCTTTCATGCAATCAGTCACTGGAGCCATCACGCTACTGAAGTGTGGGATGAATCTTCGGTAGAATGACGCTAGCCCATGAAAACTTCTCACTTCTGTAATTGTCTTTGGTTGTGGCCAATTCCTGACTGCTTCAACTTTGCTTTGGTCAACTTGAATACCTTTCCCTGAAACAACATAACCCAGGAATAAAACACTAGGTGTCATAAACACACATTTCTTTGTAGCAGCATAAAATTGTTCTTCACGAAGAATAAGCAACACTTCCCTCAGATGTAGAACATGTTCCTCCGTACTCCTGCTATAAATCAAAATATCATCGAAATACACCACGACGAACTTTCCAATGAATGGTCTAAAAATTTGATTCATCACCCGCATGAATGTACTAGGTGCATTAGACAAACCAAATGGCATAACCAACCATTCGTACAACCCCTCTCTAGTTTTGAAAGCTGTCTTCCATTCATCTCCAGGTCTGATACGAATTTGATGATAACCACTCTTCAAATCAATCTTTGAAAATATAGTTGCCCCACTCAACTGATCCAACAAATCATCCAACCTCGGCATAGGAAATCTGTAACGAACAGTGATCTTATTCAAAGCTCTGCTATCAGTGCACATTCTCCAAGTTCCGTCCTTCTTTGGTACTAACAATGCAGGTACAGCACACGGACTCAAACTTTCCTGAATACGACCCTGTTCAAGTAATTCTTCCACCTGCCTTCTCAATTCCTCATGTTCCTTCGGACTCATACGATAATGTGGTCGATGTGGTAACACTGCCCCTGGAACAAGATCAATCTGATGTTGAATGTCTCTAAGTGGTGGTAACTCCTTTGGCAACTCCTCTGGAAAGACATCTTCAAACTCTTCCAAAACTGGCTTTGCTTCTTCGGGAATCTCAACTTCTTCACTACTCTCTCTCCCAATCAACAAAAACACTTCCGGTTCTTCCTCCACTTCTTTAACAAACTCCTTCAAAGTCAACAGAGTTTTCAATTCTTCAATCTCCTCCAGTTTGTTCTCCTTCTGCTGTTGCTTCTTAGGAACCAAAGTGATTTTAGTACCCTCGAACATGAAACTGTAACTGTTGGCACGACCGTCATGCTGAACTGCTCTATCAAACTGCCATGGCCTGCCCAATAACAAGTGACAAACATCCATGTCCACAACATCACACCAAATTTCATCTTTGTACTTCTTCCCAATCGAAAAATTCACACAAGCTCTTCGACACACTTTCACTTCACCTCCTTTTCTTAACCATGCTAGCTTGTATGGTTTAGGATGCTTCTCGGTCTTCAAATTCAACTTTCTCACTGCTTCTGTAGAAATAATATTATCACAACTTCCTGCATCAATAACAAACTTGCAGACCTTTCCCAGAATAGTACATGTCGATTGGAAAATATTGCTTCTCAGCCAACTACAATCCTCCTCTTGCTTAGGTGTCAAACAACTTCTCCTCATCATAAGATTACAACCTTCATCACCCGACACTTTTTCTTCCTCCTCAACATAAGGTACATTTGAATACTCTGCCTCCTCACCATCATCTGCTTCAACCTCTGCAACCATGGTTCTCTTCTTCGGCTTCGGACATTCGTTGCTTTTGTGACCCAACTCCTGACAATTATAACATTTGAAAACACTACTAGCCTTCGCCTTCTCAACCTCCTTGACCACTGGCTTTGTAACAGGTTTAGGAACATTAGAACTTCCGCCAACACCCCTTGCTTGATTATTGGAATTAGTAAACACACCACCTCCACGCCTTCCTTGTTTCTCCCAAGCTAACGCTTTCTGATGTGCCTCTGCTACTGATCTAGGATCAAACATATTAACCATATCTTGGATCTGCATTCTCAAGCCCCCAATGAATCTAGCAGTTAGCTGTTCTTCTGTTTCCATGATATCATTCCTGGCGATGAGTTGGTAAAATTCATCAGCATAATCACTAACAGATTTTGTCCCTTGCCTCAGATTCTGCAACCTCTGGTACATAAGTGATTGGTAGTTATAAGGCAAAAATGTAGATCTCATCAACTTTTTCATCTTCTCCCAAGATTCTATCTTTGACTTCCCCATTCGTTCTCGAGTAAGTTTAGTTTGCTGCCACCACGCCAAAGCTCTCCCCCTCAACCTAGTAGCAACCAACTTCACCCTTCGATTCTCCGGCACCTCCTTGAAATCAAAGATTTCCTCCACATTAGACAACCAATCTAAGAACTCCTCAGCAACCATCCCGCCTTTAAACTCCGGAATCTCCATTTTCATACCCGACTCCCAACGACGGTCATCCTCCACATCACGGTAAGAATTTCGAACTTGGTCTCGATCTCGATAATGAATACTTGCTCTATCACCCTCTTCAACAAAATCAAAGGTACGCCTACATCGATCTCGACTAACATCATCCCTTCTCTCATGCATGCTTCTTTGACTATGTCCCTCTTCATCTCTATATACTTCATGGTCAAATTCTCGATGACTTCTTCTTTCTTCATGTGCATAGTCATGATGATCTCTTCGTGATGAAATTGATGTTTCTCTTCTATCTCTACAAGAATGTGGTGATACCCTCCTCGCTTCCGTAACCAATGGCGAAACTCGGTTTCCTCCATGGTTCGAGTTTGGTGATCTCCTCCTTTGATTCAAATCATTCATCAATCTCTCCAATTTACCAATGCCTTCATCAAATTTTTCATTAATACGTTGTTCCATAAGCTCGGCTTCTTCTCTACGATACAAAGCTTCAACGTTTTGATGACGATTAGCTCTCCTTGGTGGCATGGTTAAAATTTTCACAAACTTCAACAAATTGAACACAATACTTCAAAATTTCACACGATAAGGCAATCTAGGCTCAATTGTCTCGGCAATGCTTGTCTCGGCCTTGACTCTTCACAACTTTGCTTGGCTCGGTCAAGACTTGCCTCGGCTCACTCCAAAACCTTCAAAACTTTGGCGCGCAAATCACCAATTCAAAATCCAAACAAAATCCAACTCCTCGATCCAAAATGAAATGGATCAAACTCTCCAAACTTGATGCAACTTCAATATGAACACGATGAACTACTTCAAACTTCAAAAACTTGGCTCCAAGAATCAAACTTAGCTATGATTGGCTAAGTATGGCTCTGATACCAAACTGACGCAGCGGATTAATCAAACAAAACTTCAATCGATGGATTGTAGCAATCGGTGAGTTGAAGATACCAAAAATGCCCAAGTTCGTTGATCCAAAGATACCGAACTCTAGCTATCTCAAACACGTTGATAGCGCACTATACCGTGTTCAAAGATCTACGATTCTTCGCACGTTGATCTAGCGCACTAGATTCCGTGAATCGGCTTCAACAAACGTGGATTCGAGCGCACTCGAACGACGTAAGTGGAGATAGGAGATTACACTCAACTACCAATTGGTATGAAAGCACAAAGCTAACAAAAGAGAAATTTTATTCAAAATCAACAACCACAAAATGTACAACACACGCGTATTTATAGGGTTTTCACAACACAGCCCTTGAGTCGTGACCGACTCATGACTCACGACCTACGACTCATCATAAGTCGTTAACGACTTAGCAACACACCACACCTTTATGCATTACACGACTTACCATACAACACGGTATACGACTCATCAAACCATTCAAGTTACACGACTCAAGAAAACATAACGACTCAACTTATGAACGACTTATGACACAACCGACTCACTATTACAACACACCAGACATAATACGCGACACAACAAGATACGACTCACGACTCATAGCTTCAGCGACTCAACATCCTTCCTACGACTCAAGCTTCCAAGTCCCCTGCGGCAAAACCCTTCAAGCGAGTCAACTCTGGACGACTCTTCTATGTCGTAACTCGTCCCCGCCTTATGGCCACCCATTACTGTTATTCCCTGTTGTTTCCTGATGAGTCGTGAACGACTCATGGCCTTGCAATTAGGTCGTATACGACTCATCAATTCAGATTTATTGAAACTCCCATTGAGTCGTGACTCGTGTCCTTCCTTTGTCTCAAGATCTCTACTTGCTGAAACGTTCACCTTTCTCATGTTAAGCCGTAAACGACTTATGGTTGAATTGTTGAGTCGTGTACGACTCATAAAGCACGAACGACTCAAGTCACTGATGGGTTGTGGACGACTTATCACACTACACCACAAATTCCTGCTGAGTCGTAAAACTTCCATAGGCCTTGCTGCATCACAAGATGAAGTTCAAGTAAAATCAAAATGAAAAGTGACGTGCACAAGCACAAGAACATGTTAGAGAAACAAGTGCACCACAAATCAAATAGGGGCAAAACTGCAAACAAATAAAAACTGCCTCGATGCATACATATGGCCAAGCGATGCATCACTGAGACAATGCACAAATATATATATATACACACACACACACACACATATGTATACATATGTATACACACATGTATACATATGTATACACACATGTATACATACAAGTAGTGACTCAATACAACCAGAGCAGTGCAGGTTAAAGATGAAGTGGTACAAAATACATGAAAATATATCACAAACATGTACCGGCTTAATACGTATATGCAGCCTCGACTAAAGTTCAAGTCACACATGAAAACAACTCAGTGCAGCACAACCAAACATGTATAGACTCGAGTGAAACAGTCGCACAGCCTCAACAATGAAATGACCATGTTCAAAACAACCGTACATGAACACTTGCAACAGAAGAAGGGCAGAGTACATGCAAAATGAAAACAGGCTAAAGGAATCATGGTGCAGTGAACATTACAAGGAAATACAGCACATATATACATACATAGATGTATGTATACACATTGTAGCTGAAACAAATGGCTCAAACTCAACTACAAACTCAAGACCACAAATCCAAACCAAGTTCAACAGTCAAAGCATCACCAACAAAGTGGTACAAACTACATCAAAGACACAGCAGAATGGAAGTGTACAAACAGTAGTGAATGTAGCTACAACACATCAAATGAAACAGTTGCAAAAAACATATATGTCGAATTCATGGATCAATAGTTGAATCCCAAAAATGATCAAAGTGGCAGTAAACACAAATGGCTAGAATCGAGCACAAAGTGACAGCAACCACCAGATTATCAAAAATTCCAAAATGGCCGAGCATTGAAAATGCTACGTTTTAGTCAAAGCCGTGGGTCAAAAATCAAAGCTAAAGTCAAGTAGGAAATTCACTACCGTAACGACCAAAGAAAGATCGAACGGTTCTGAATCGAAGTCGTGACAATCAAGGAATCAAGCGAGTTCGAAATCAAAACTGTGTTAACCAAGTAAACAAAATTATGCGATATGAACAAGTCAGAAATTATCATCAGCATTAAAAAAAATCGAATCGCCGAAATAAATCAAGTGACGAATTCAAATAAATGTATACAAACGAAAATCAAGGATTTCGAATCCTATATAAACAAGTAACATCATCGGCAATTGGATTATTGAGAAAAAGCAAGCAAATCAGAAGAGGCAAAAAGAAAAATTTACATACCAAATCAAAGTTGAACTCGATCAAGGAGGAGGAGCCGTGAACGAATCAATTGAAGTAAGAAATCGAAGCACCAACCATCAATCTAAGCAGCGACTTCACAAAGCCCTAATTTCAGAGCTAAGAGGAACGAACGAAAGAAGGAACGAGGGCATTGTTAAATAAGGGAGCGGACCAAATAAATAAAGAGAATAATATTGGGCCGACCTTTTCTTTCTTTTGTATTGGTTTATATTAAAAAGGAATAATTAGGGTTTTGGTTTTTAATTGTTTTTAAATTGTTGTTTTTTGTGTTCTCTTTTGAAAATTGTGTAATTTCTAGTCGTGTGACTAGAGGACAAACTACGTGGCGTAGTTTGAGAATTCGCAACTCAATGGCTGAGTTGTGGCAGGGTTTTGAGCGTAGAGTTAGGTTAGTCAGTAGCGGGTGTCGCGAGTTTACGTGTGTAAGCGTGTGACTACTTAATTTCTTGTAAAAACCTTGGGGGCAGCACGTAGGCAGGGTTTTGTCGAAGCTGGGTGAATTCTGTGTCGTTCTATTTCTGCATTTATTAATCTGCGATTATCTATGCTGCTATAATTTTGATATATATATGTTGAAATAATTTTATAAGCTTCCGCAATAATTTTTATAATTAACAGCATCAACCTATTCATCCCCCTATATGGTGAAATCGATCCTACAATTTCAAATTAATTATTAATTATTATTTTTTGATAGTGGTTATAAATTATTATATATTAATATTTAATTATTATTATTTAAGGATTATTTAATTATTACTTATTATTAATTTATATTATTATCTAATTGCAATTATTAATTATTGCCCATTAATTATTTACTACAACAGGCAAGCATAAAAGGTTGTAATAGGTATCTATCACAACTAGTGCAAAAAAAAGTTGTTGAAAATTGACATCTATTACAATTGGCAAAAGAAAATGGTTGTGATAGGCATATATTACAACTGACAAAAAAGGAGTTATTGAAAATTGACATCTTTTACAACTGGCAAAAGAAAATGATTGTAATGTCATATATTACAGCTGACAAAAAAGGAGTTGTTGAATATAAGTTTATTACAATTTTCTGAAACAAAACGCTGTAAAAAAAACCTTTATTACAACTGGCATATTATGACTATTGTAAAAATACGTTTGTAATAGGGTCATTTTATTGTAGTGACACTTTAGTAAGACCTATAAGGTCCTGAAGAGTAGGGGGAAAAAGTTCTTCATCCGTGATATGACAAGGCATTTGAAGCAGGACTCTCTAGAGTCGCAAAGAGGTAAGTAGGATGTGTCTTTTTATGCATTGAATATTGAATATCGCTCCTAATTCGTTAATTTCTCATCAGTAAATGAGAAATGGAAAATCATTAGGAATGCTTTTTTTTACGGCATATCGATAAGTATTTTATTTGATATTGATATATTAGATCCTTTATATCCAGTGACTTAGTGAGTAGAATAGGTTTGAATCTTGACCTACTAGGTAGACCTTTAGTTGTTTCGAATTTAGTAATAGTTCGTAAAATTTAAGTGTGGTCTGTCGAGACATAGTTTTGTTGAGTATTTTCTTATATGCTTGTGATTGCCTTGTTTGGGTTTTGTTAGGTTCAGTCGCATTTTGGGTAAGGAGTGATTAAAGAGATGCAAAAGTATCGTCTATGGTGAGACGTAGTTGATAAGGATAGAGGTAAGATGTGGGCTTAGGATGGTGTTGGGATGCATAATGGTGGATATAGCTATAATTAGCTCTGTAAATTAGCTCGGGATCTCGCGTGAGGACCCGTCATCATTATAATAGTGAGGAAGTACTTGAAGGTGACTAGACTACCATTATGTGGAGGGATCGAGTTTCGTACCGACCAAGTGAAGGATGTTAGGCTAGTGTTATACATTTAAAGAGGGTAATACTCATAGGGCAAAAGAGACCTAGCTGGAGGTCAACTGGATGACCCGTTGAAGAGAAGGGACTGTTCGTAAAAATACGTTCGAGTGGGGAATAGCTGCAGTATTCGCAAGTCGGTGGATGGCACTTGGAGATAGAGTCGAATGTCGAAAGCTGTAAGCTTATACTATGTTCATAAGTGATGTTCTCATCTTCCTAAAAAGAAAGGGAAGTACAAGATGCACTTGAGGATTGTGCTATAATATTAAGGAGAAATGCTAGTTAGAGGAGTAGTGTTCATACTGTAGAAACGATTTGAGTATATTACTGATCACGATTCCGGTCCAAGATGAGAGCTAGAGCCATAAGTTTTAGTGAACAAGATGATTAAACTACTGTGATAAAATAGATTAGAACTAGTTTGAAGGGTTGCATACTAGACTAGCAAAAGATCGTTGTTATGATGGAGAAGGGAGAGTTCGAGGAGATGGGACAATATGGACTAAACGAGATGGTTGGATCTGCATGGATGATAGGCTGTTTATGTTAGAACTCTGTTTGTATGATTGTCTTAATGATTGTAACATCTCTTATGCAGGAGTTTGAAAGCAGGAATAATTCGAAGAAGACAAGGAGTAAAAGGAAGAAGAATAATTGTCTATAAAAAATGTGTTTTAATCCTTAGAAAATATTTGTAAAATCTCCTAGATGATTCATATGCATATACACAGATAGCAATGGCATACAAAATTTCCATACAAAAGCCAAAAGCAGTTACGAATAAACTGCTACAAGGTTGCATATATAAAAACCAATTTACAAGGGCTCAGTCGAATAAGTACAAATTTAGTCGACCAAGGGCAGAAGGATGAATTTGCATTTAGTCGACTTAAGTTGGTCAACTAAATGTACATTTCAGTCTTCTATTTTTGTGTTCCTCTCCGCAATATTTGATACTCATATTTAGTCGACCCATGACCATTCCTATTCGATTGTATGAACAATAATGACTATATTTTCTAAAATAATACTTCAAAAAGTTATGATTGTTTAATTTTTCTTCTTCGAAGAGGATTGACATTTGTAAGAATACAACATTTCTAAAGCAACTATTGATTACCATAAATATAGCCTAAGTTTAGAAGTTGATATTCGTCTTGATATCTTAAATTCTATACTTTCTTGACTTCCCAACAAAATATTGATTATTCACTCAAAGATCATTTCTTGAACTTCGTTAATCACATTGCATGCATCGTTGAATCATCAAAAGGAGATTATAAGAAGCTTTGTAATAGAAGTCAAAATTCATGTTGATAGAGCACAACTTTGTCAAGTCAGCAAACTCTTGTTACGCCTGTTCCTCTAGGCCAAGTGCGGGTGTTTGATTAGTAGAAATCCAAAGGGATGCTTTGGGACAGGACATAGGATGCGAGGTCCAAATCGGTGTAAAAACTTCAACGTGATCGTTTTTATTTACTTTACTTTACCTTATTCGTATTTAGCTTGATTATAATTATTTGCACATTTACAATAGTTAGCCATATTAGAGATCCTATGCACTTTCATTTGGTATTTTTTACAGCCGCATTTCCTGAATCCTTTTGAAAGGTGATATGATGTAAGCATCAAGATCAAAATGGGATGCTTTTGCAATAAAATTTGGAGAACAAAAAGGAAAATAAAAGAATAATGCAAAGTCAAAAGAATACTGTGCTGGGAAACTGCAAAACAATTACAAAGGATAAAATACGTTGATCCCCATAATCACAGTATTACATTACGTTACTGAACCCCAAAAGCTGAATTTGGCCATAGGGTACAGCAGCCTATAACCATGATACATGGAACTACGACATAATTGAAATCCCAAAATAAAAATAAGGCATTAATGCAAGGCTGAGATATAAGGAATTCTATAGGAGACATCAAAATATAAAACACCTCACTTAAAAAAACACACACCATCAATAACATATTACACTCACAAGCCAGTATATACAGATAGTAGAACCGCGCTAACAATGTTGCAGTAAAGGAAAATATGGATACGCTGCCCCCTTCCCCCTGCTCTTCTTTGACACTGGAAAAGAGTGAAGTGACATAACGCACGGGCATCAAGACGTTAGCACCGAAAGAGGACTCCGCTGCTCTCAGAATAGACATCAATATCATTCCTAGACTTGTGCATTGCTGATATCTCCAAAAATGGATTTGCACTGCACTCATTGTTTGTTATCTAAGCAGTAACATGCAGAGTCCAAAGCTAATCAAAGGCTACACACATGGCTACTCAAACAGCGCACCAGTGAAGATCCCTGCTCACGAATAAGCGACAATAATATAAGTCTCCTTCATCGATAACCCGCACAGCCCATCGCTCACAGCATCTCAGCATGAAATACATAAAGCGATTGCCTTCAAAGATGGAGGCCCGATCGCCCTAACCCACCTTGTAAATATCATCAATATTCATTGCAGATCAAAGGAGAAATCATCTTTTAAGATAAAAGTTATAAAAGTGGGGCTACTTACCCAAAAGAAGAAAGGGGCAGCAGCTTGTCGTACTCACACCCATAAAAGGAAGTAACGCCTAACTTTTTCACCCTTCAACGTGGGAGAATTCAGAGTCCATTCAAATTTGCAACTTCCTACTTCCAATTCAAACATTCCTGCCTTAATTTCAAATCTCCTACTGAATCGAAATTTCAACAACTCAAATCAGAGTTTCCCGTCAAAGATACGCCAGTAATCCACATGCATCAAATAGATATTGAGGATGAATGATAATGGCATGATCCAAAGGCAGAAACAAAAGGACAAAAGAAGGACAATGGCGCTTCATGTGCATCTCTATACTATAAGTAGAAAAGGCATAGTAGTATGAAAGGAATCTTTCCTGATTTGTTATTTTAAGGTTAAAATGCAAAAGCATTGTACTCTTTGCCATTAATATCTCTACTAAGAAATATAATAGTGACATTTCCCTATGGACGTAAGATTCCTTAGTATCTGAGCCACATAAATTCTACGTATCTTTACTTTCCTGCATTTTTATTTGTCTTCACATAGATTTTTGTGTACATTTTATTCTATCTTTATTTGAATTATTATATGTTAGTTCAACTTGACATTTTAGCAAACGGTTAAAGTGTAACTACATAGTTATGCAAGCTCTTAGCAGTGCAATTACTACCTGAAGGCAAAATTAATATTACTTAACTTTTCTGATTCTAAATCCACGAAGTAATTATTACTAAAGTTACTTCACATTCATTCAGGTGTGTTGAGACAAAAATCTCACTAAAAGTATCGGAGCAGGAACTTTCATTTAGTATCAGAGCTCGATGTTCTATTGATCGAAGAAACATCCGAGAACAATGGCCGGAAGAAGATCTAGTTAAAGCACTAGAAATAATAAAGACCATCATGCATGTCTACTTCAACCATGAATAAAAACGACATCGAGGCTGAATGCACCACCACACCAGACATCGATGAGGTACTAACTACTTATAATCAATTACTAGGATGGGCCATGCTTCGCACATGGACTGTTTGTAATATTATATACGTTGATATTTTTGTTTGAGCCATTAGCTATACAAATTGAAGATTCTTTCACATGATAGTAACCGTATGAGCGTAGATATGTAAATGGAAAGCGGGGGCATTTTTGGAATTTTAAAAAGACACCGAGTAAATTAGTTCAATGATTTTTCTTTATTAGTAGTAAAGATATGAGTTTGTGGTGTTTTACTTAAAATGTTTATAAATCTTAAAATAAGCATAAAGATTGTTTAGATAAAATAAATAAATATACGTAGAAAAATGAAAAACATACTATAGAAAATGAAAATGCCTCCCTCGGAATTTCCCTTGAAAATTCTGTTTCTAAGTTAGATCATCTTGAAAATTTAAATAATCTCTTAGAAATAGAAAATTAAAAAAATTTCAAAGAAATTCAACGATTTGAAAAAAGATTTTGAAATTTAATTCAAAAGTCTTAATTTTTGACTATTGGAAATGTGAGTTATGCTTTAAAGAATAAGAATTCGAAGTTAACTACAAAAACTGATAATTTGAGAAATAAAATTGAAATTTATGAAAAAGATAGTGGTGACTATAAGGTAAAATTTGATAAAATTAACGAAAAGCCACAAATGTCAATAAAGGTTAAAATGATTTAAATTCAATTTTATCAAACTTTAAACCTTATAATAGTAAAAGTGGTTTTGGTTATAATAAAACTAAATATAGAAGTATTAGATGCACTTTTATGTATAGTAAAATTGATAATGCTACCACTTTATTTCGAGTAAAATATGAACACATTTTTTATAGAAATTCAAGTACTTCTATAAGCTATAATATTTCTAGAAGTACAAGGCAATGAAATCTGAATAGAAATTATATATTTAGTATTTAGGTTCGTGTAAATTAGAAAAATAGAGAAAAATACATTGATATTTATTTTGATACTGTGATTAAAAATGAAAATTATATTTTCAAAATTTCCACTAAACCCTTTTGTATATGGTTACCTCCGACCTGACCCCCTAGGCATAATGTAGGAAGTGGGCACCGAAATATAAAATATATTTTTTGCGGGTATCTAAGAAAGACAAAAGTATAAGATGGATTTCAAATAACAAATGTACTGTACATATGGCTAGGGTTGTAAATTTTGTACGATTGTCCGGCTTGGTCTGAGGCTGCAAGGCATCCGGTCCGTATCGCTATGAGTAGCATTTAGGATTTAAATTAGGACAGGAAAAAATGTATGAAAATATATCTGTCTAAAAATGTTCGATATTTTTCTGTTGTCAAAACATTGTCCGTCCGTTGTTAGGCTCGCACGAACAAAATTCGAACTTAAACATTGTTTTGTCCATGTCCGTCCGAACCTCTTATAGGGCATGACATAAACAGACCTTCGTTCAGTCCGGTCCGACCAGATTACGCCCCTACACATCGCTAGAGAATGAGAATTTATGAATAATGGAACTACATCAAATTTGATATATGTCTTTTATTTTCATTTTATTTTAAATCAATTTTGTTGATGACAAAGGGGAAGAAAATATGGTGAAAGGTGGAGCATACATTAAGGAGGCGATTATACATACATATAGTTGTCATCATTAAAAAGGGGGAGAATGTTAAAACTCTATTTGTATGATTGTTTTAATAATGGCAACTATATAAATATCTTTTATAGCATCTCTTATGCAGGACTTTGAAAGCAACAATAATTCGAAGAAGATAAGAAGTAAAAGGAAGAAGGAATAGTTAACTACAAATAAAAATTATGTTTTATCCTTAGAAAATATTTTTAAAATCTCCTAAATGATTCATACAGATATACACGTAGCACCGGCACGTATGATTTCCAATACAAAAGCTAAAAGAAGTTATAAATAAACATTTAAAAGAGTGCATATATACAAATCAATTTACAAGGCTCAGTCCACTAAATCCATATTCAGTCGATCGAGGGCAGTCGACTGAATTTGCATTCAGTCGACTTAAGCCAGTCACTTAAATGTACACTTCAGTCTTCTATTTTTTTTCTTCCGTTCAGTAATATTTGAAAATCATATTCAGTAAACACATGACCATTCCCGGTGAATTGAATGAACAGTAAAGGCTATATTTTCTAAAAAAATACTTCGAAAAGTGACGATGAGGAATGAATTCTAAAAGAAAAAAAATTTCTAAAGCAACTGTCGATTACTATAAATAGAGCCTAAGTCTAGACGTTGATATTCGTCTTGTTATCTTGAATTCTTTACTGAATCTATTTACTGCTTCCAAAAAACATATTAATCATTCACTCAAAGATAATTACTTGCACTTCCTTAATCACATTACATGCATCGTTGAATCATCAAAAGGAGATTATCGGAAGCTTTGTAACAGAAATCAAAAATCATATTGATAGAACACAACTTTGTCAAGTCAACAAACTCTTTTGATGTTTATCCCTCCGGGCCAAGTGAAACTGTTTGAAGAGTGGAATCCAAAGGGGATCTTCTGGATTGGACGTAGGACGGGAGGTCGAACCAATATAAAAAATCTAGTGCAATCGTTTTTAATTACTTTACTTTATTCATATTTAGCTTGGTTATAGTTACTTTCACATTTATAATAGTTAGCCATATTGGAGATCTTGTGCACTTTCATTTAGTATCAGAGTAAGAACTTTCATTTGGTATCTGAGCAGGAACTTTTATTTGGTATCAGAGCAAGAACTTTCATTGAGATCGGAGTAGGAACTTTCAGTTTGTACCTAATAATGATGGATTTAGGAATAAAGATCTATGAGAGTGCTTTCATTCGAGATTAATTATACATTATGGTGGCAAAAAAAGAATTAAACAAACATTTAATTTGCAGGGGATGAAGGAGAAGGTCACGATTGGAGTTTACGAATTGCAAATTAGTGAAAGTTGGCTGGAAGAAGCCTAGCCGGTATGGAAGCCTTTGAGTCATGGTTGATAGGTTGACGAAGAGCACTAAGTTTATATCTACAAATTCAAGTGTAATGGCAGTGAAATTGGCTAAGTTGTATGCGAAGTGGATTGAATGATCCTTTGGTGCACCAAACAGTATTGTAGGCCATAGAGGCTCGTTATCCATGTGTGGATTTTAGAGGAGCTTATAAAAGGAATTGGAAAATGTCTCCATGTCAACTAGATGACATGAAGGGTTAAATCAAAAGCTTAAAGACATCGTAGGCCTATTCCCGTAGTTGGATATGACACGAAATAGCTCAGGAGGAAGATGGTGAAGTTGGAAAAGGTTTAATAGAGTGAAAGTGAGGGCGATAATCAAGAAAAGATTGACGAGGGCATGAAGACCACTTATCCAGAGCTCTTTACTTGATAATACTTTTGGTTTGTCACGTTTACTTTCACTTGTGATATCATGTAAAGTTATTTAGTACCTAGTATTCTAGGGTAGGAATAGGGTTGCTTTCTGGCTTGTGTGTGAATGATTATAATATTATACTTGCTCATGCTTGTTCGGCATGTAAGGTAACTATATTTTTTGACCTTATCTTGTTTAGTGGGATTTCTAGGGAGAAATTCCTAAAGGAGGGAAGTTTAGCAATCCATATTTTACATATCAAATGATCGTAAAATATTGTTTTTAAATCCAAATTGGGTCTTATGAGGTTGTAAATAAGGGTGATATTGAGTAGTGACATCTTGCAATTTTAGAATTTTCGTTGGATGGATTTTACCTCGAAAAGCTTGTAAATGCTATAACTTTTTATAGGAGTCAAAAAAGGGTGCCAAACTATTCAAAATGAAAGATATGAAAGTTTCTCATTTTGTACAGTGGTTGTAATAGATTTTGGGCTTAATGTTTAGGAGATAGGGCTATTTTAAGTTTATACGGTCTTTAGGCAGATTATTGAATAATTACGCAAGGTCTGTCATTAGGCTTTCTAGTGATTTCAAAATTTGGGTTAAGTACAACCCCCATATTAGACACTAATCACTTTAAATACATCTTCTAACCATCTCTTAGCCATCATTGACCAAGATCTACCAATACTTCATTATTCTTTTAATAAAATAAACCTAGATTAATTAATCAGAAGGGGATTAAGTAAGGATTTGCATGAGGATTTTTAGATTTTAAAATTTATGCCTTGGTAAGCATGTAGTTGGTGCCGAAATTTAGATCTACTCTTGTTTTAGAGAATCTACACTTGTTTGGTGATTTTTCTTCATTCTACACCCTAGGTAAATGATTCTATTATCTTAATTTACTGTAATTATTGATACATGTGTTTAAAATTATTTTAAAAGTGTTTTCAAGATTAAAGTTATGATTATTAATTGGGTATTCATTTCCCATTTTAGATCTACCTCAACTTGCATATTTTTCATTGATTTTTGGATGATTTGGAAGTGATTTATCATCCTTGGACCTATTATATATGCGTATATAGGTTTTGACATGTTTTGAATCAATTTTTAAAGTCAAAAATATGATTTGTTATTGTCTTAATTTAGAAACTGAAATAAAAACAAATTTAAAATGATTTAAAGTGATATATACATGCTGTTTTAATGTATAATTGCAAATATGGATGCTAGGCTAGACTATGAATGTGTTTGGGTAAGAATTGTTATGATAAAACGTTTGTTTAATTTTTTGTACAATTTATTTGTTTGTTTGGATGGTTGAAAATGCTCATCGGAGAGAATGGAGGGTGATAATTCATTATATGGTAGAGGGTCTCTCCATGGAAGGAATAGTAATGTACTCTCCAATTTAATACACAAAGGATGGAAAATACGAAAGCATAGAAATTAACTTAAATGGATCGACTTTAATACCTTTAGAGTTGTACCGATGCATTGGTGGTGCATGCGAGTCCAAGTGGCAAGTGCAACAATTGAATTAGTGCGAAGTATGAAAATGAAAAAATGGATGTAGGAGCTCTAGTTGGTTATAGGTTCTTCGGTGGTGAATTTAAGTCAAGGACGAGAAAACTTTGGGTAAGACATAGAGAAAGTTCGATTTGGTGGTGGATGTGGTCGGTGGTGTAGGTGCCGACCAATAATTTTGGTTCGGGAGATGACTTGGAACCGGTCTTAGCGCTGCGCGATGGCTACTTCGAGTCGAGCAAGAATTTGGTTTAGTGGCAGTTGGCGTTCCAAGCAAGTATAGTGGTCTAGGGGTTGGCTTCGGCCTGGTAGTCCTACTAATCCGGGTGGGTCATGAGAAAAACCAACCAAAGCAAGGTTTTGGGGTTTCTCGGAGACTTACAACTTAGCCGTGGTTAGCCTCGGGGCAGACCTATGAGCTACTTTAGGATTTTTGCAGTTTAATTTAGGGCATATGTAGGAGATTGCATGACAACTTGATATGACTTAGCGTTTTGTGTGGCGACAAAGTGAGCAAATAGATTTTGGTGAATCGACAATGCGAGTTGTTTGGGTAAAATACCTCAAGTGGCAAGTGGTGGTAGTACTTTGGTTGTTTTGAGATAAAAAGGGCTAAGTGCTTAGTCAAATGAGTGAAAATAGGATGCTAGATTAATTTTTTTCAAATAATTTCTTTCATTAAGTTCTTCTATTCAGTTAATTGAATATGCAAAATTTTAATGCTTCTTGTAAGTGTTGATCACTTATTATACCATATTTTCCAATTATATCCATATGCAACATAATATGTAAATGTTTTATAAAGTTTATTAATATATCAAACAATTAGAAAAGTTCAAACATAAAATCAATTCTTTTTCAGTTCTATCTCTTTCTACGAAGAGGTGATTTTTTTTAAATTTTAATTTATAGTGTAGTTTCCAATCACTAGAAACAATATACTTAAAAACTAGTGATGAAAAAAATTTGATGGAAACCTATCACGATATTTGCATACAATTTATTAATAGGTTAATAAAGATGAAATGAAAAAATTGAAATATGTAATGTAGGTGTGAATAAATTAAATAAATATTTTCGACAAGCTGAACAATACCAATTTATTTAAGATAAATGAAAACTTAAACAAAATCTATAATACAATTGAAAATCAACATATTAAATATTTGTGAAAAGTTGGACAAAACAAATATAAGATGATTAAATGTGTTTTTATATGAGAGTTGCACCAAAGAATAATTATTTTAACTTTGAGAGCAATATTGTCAAAGTAGTAATTTATGTTCACAAAACAAATTTCTAATGAAAAGGTAATTTAAGTATCCAACAATCAGCATTCACCAATCAGTATTAAACATTCAACATTCATTAATCAGTATTCAACATTTTAAACGTACAATACCTTAGTGATGATCTAAGTAGGCATGTTTATTGAGGTGAAGCAACGGAGTGGGATGTAGTGTTTTCTACCATCGAGTCGTGTATAGAAGGGATCCTTGACTACTCTAGATGTGATATGTGTTCCTTAGGGCAAGGATATGTGAGGATAGTCATCTACGCACCCTCAACTTATGTGATGGTCCACCCTACCTAAGTGAGAGTAGTACCTATGTGATGGTATGCGATCAAGCACTGAATCCAATTGCAACGTAGTGCGTCACTGACCTATGTGCTGGTTATATGAGTCATCAAGTATCCAAGAGCATGTTAGTGGTGATGCAAAGCCTTGTTAATGGCTATGGTAATGTGAGACCTAGGTGATGGTCATGATGGCGATGTACCTTAGTGATGGTTTTAATAGTGTGAATCCTTAGTGATGGTTATAATGATGCGATGCCTTTGTGATGATCTTGATGGTGTTGTAACTTTGTTATGGTCGTCATGAGGCAGTACCTTAGTGTTGACTATGATGATGAGAGACCTTAGTGTTGGGTACGACAACGTGTACCCTTAGTGATGGTTGTTGTGTGTTTATTATGTGTTTGCTATGTTGTTATGATTGGTATGATTACTACGTGATTTGGATGGATATTTACGACTTATGTACTATTGAGCTAGGTACCCTAACACCTAATGTTATACTTAGTATAATTTACCCATATGATGATAATGTAGCATATATATAGTGTTTTGTGATAACTTGTTGGACATAGGGACATATTAGGTCTGATTTTTTCATACTCCGAGATTAAGTCTTACTATGTCAACTTCCATAGTATTTTGAGACATATTTATCGATCACATAAAACTATTATCTGACTCAAGATTTTATGCTTTTCTTCTTATTATCTTGGGTGATCTTTTTTTAGAAAGGCTAACATGGTTGAAATAGCCCCCGCCATAATTTATTGAAAGAAAGAAGAGCAACAAGTACAAGAAGAGAGCTAGTACCATTAAATTACATGAAGCAGGAACGGTAAGATAAATTAAAACCAATTATCAAGTGCAATAACAATAGGATATTTAAACTAGGTGGAAAAGAAAAAATTTGATTTTCGTTAGAATTTCATGAAATAGCTCAAATTCAGACTTAATCCAATGCTCAAAAAGTCTAAAGTTATGCTCCTTCCAAATTATCTCAGCCACTCTTTAATGGATAGACTAAATAGCTAGTCTAAGGTTAACGTTATAGCTTTTTAATGGGCCAGTAGGAGGATGGCGCTTGTGGATATTTTATTTTGATGTTTATGACTATTCCATTGTATAACACAATGTAGTATTTATTAGTGCATATGAATATTAATAGAGATAGATTTCCTTCGATATTATTTTAATTTTGTACAAGTTCTACTCAATTTTCTTTGTATAACTGATGTGATCCGTATGCATTTAGTTATCTAGTTTTGCATATTTGTTTATACTTATATGTCTTGCCTGTTTCATATTTATGTGATTATTATATTTTTATTCAATCGTTTTGAGATGTATGACAAATTATGATCAAACTTTTAGATAATTTACCATTGACTACCACTCCACATTGATTGATTACCTTTGCAACACAATTTTCAAAACAATTAAGTGCCAAGGTATATGGTGATCGTCACTAGGGGTGAGAATTTACTAGTTAAAACCGAATAAACCAACCAAACAAATTATGTTTGGTTGGTTTGGTTTAGTTTTGTCAGTTAATTGGTTGGTTTTTGTTCTTTTTTATTATTTATTTGGTTTATTGGTCGAGTTTTTTTTGATAATCAAAAACCGAACCAATCAGTTAAACCAAATTTTAAAGTTAAGTTATTTTAACTTAACAAAATTACTACATGCACCGCTATTATTTACAATATTTTCATAACAATATTGTTTTTTTTCAATTTATATTAATATTTTTAGAAGAGGAGTTTATTTTTCAAAATGTTGCACCATATAGACTCAGTTAATTATTTTAATCTTATATTATGTCAAAAACCAGAAGATCTAATTCATTTTAAGATAAATTGAATAACCAACCAAACCAAACCAAATATTATAGGTTTGGTTGGCTTTGGTTTAAAAAAAAAAATTAGTTTAGGTTGGTTCGGTTTACGTTTCTTAAATGGTTATTTTTGTTTCAACATTTTTGATTGGTTTCAAACCGAACCAACCATTTGCTTGCCCATAGTCGTCACATGTTGCCTAATGGGAATTGTTTTTCCTTTTAGGTTGACAAGGAAGGAAATGTCATTATTACGGAAATAATTCTACATGTAAGTCTATTAGTGTTCACTCTGTGCATATTCGAATGTTTGATGGTGTAATTCGCATGCTCACTAACGTGCGCTATGTTCTGGGACTTCAGAAATCATTTATTTGGGATAATTGGATTCTCTTAGTTGTAAAATCATTATAAAGAAGGATAGTTTGATGCTTTCTAAGGGGGCGCCTATGTTGATAAAAGGTGAGAAGGTCCATAGTTTGTATTTACTCAAAGGAGTGACCATTGAATGCAAAACTTATGTTGTGGTTGATAGTTCTCAGAATTTGGATGCGACTAGATTATGTCATTTGAGATTAGATCAGATTTTGGAGAAGGACTTGAATATTCTTTGAAAGTGGGAAATAAAAGATGGGAAGAGCTTCAGAATGTTGGAGGTTCATGAGGAATGTATCATGGGAAAGAGATCGAGGGTATCACTCGACGAAGGAAAGCAAGATTATAGAAATTTCCCTGAGTATGTTCTAATGGATGTTTGAGGACTGGCACAGTAGCTTCTTTGTGTATGCTTAGGTAATATATTTCTTTTACTGATGAATTTATTTTGGAAAGATTGGGTGTATGTAATGAATTCCAAGTCAGAGGCATTTCAAAAGTTCAAAGCGTGGAAAGCACTTTTGAGAATGAGAGTGCTAATGGCTATAAATATGTTTTTGGAGGTTTCTTAGACTATTGCAAACAACATGGAGCTTGAAGGTAGTTTACAACACTAGATGATCCTCAATCAAATGCGGCTGTGGGTGGGATGAATCATACTCTATTGGAAATAGCTCAATGCTTGAGAGTCACATCTGGTTTTTCGAAGGGATTTTGGTCAAAACTTTGTCAACTGCAGTTCATACTGTGAATCGAATTCTTTGCTCAACTATTAATGGTAGATGTCCAGAAGAAGTGTGGAAAGGGAAGAGTATTGACTTAAGTTATCTTTACGTATTTGATAGTTTGGTTTATATGCATGGTTAGGGCAATGATAAGCTTGAGTCAAGGGCTTTTAATGGAGCTACGCTAGGCTAGACAGTTGGTATGAAGGGATATCATATTTGGAACCCTAAAATGAAGAAGGTGATTAACTCACATCATGCTACTGTTGATGAGTCTGCGTTATTTAAAGACAAGGAAGGCTCATTGGTTGTTTCGGATTTGATCGACGACAAATCAAAGGAGATGAAAATTATTCCTACTTTTTAACTTAGTAGTAAAGTAGATGAAGTTGTTGGCGGTTAGGTTGTTGATATTTTATCACATTGTAGTCCATATGTTTCTTCTAGAGATGTTGGTAATGCATGACTCTAGAGAGAGTCTGGTTCAAGGTGAAGCCAAAGTCCTTGAAACAATTCAAGGTGAGGCAAAAATTTATTTAGGCTTCCTAAACTTTTATCTCAAGTTCTAGCTTATTTTCTACCTCAAAACTTTTATCAAGAAACTGAACATCAGTGGCAGATAACATTCTTTTCTTCTCTGGTTGGTGCAGGAAATCATCTAAATCTTCTACGATCTTGCTAGAAATGTAAAAGCGTTAACTTATGGCTCTTCCATTACATGCTTCTTCAAAGTTTAGCGTTTATCTTGGCCCTAAAATACATAGAACAACGTAAGTTTGGAATCAAATATATAAGAGTATTGAGAACATCTATAAGCACTACTAGTAACAATTAGAAACCTGTAATCTATATGAAATAGGAAAACCACATCATTTTATGACAATTGGGGAAAATTTTTCTATAGAGATATTTGAGGACACTCAATAAATAGACAAACATAATAAGATGATAACCCAACCTCATCTTTATTCCCATCAATAACATGCTAAAAAGGATGAACTGCAATGATACTAGTGATTGTTTATTTTTTACAGCAAGAATTCTTTTTATAGCATTTTTAGTAGATCGCAATCCCTTAAAGTTAATTAAAAAGTTAATTATAACCCATTCCATTAGATACTAGCATAAGTTAATATATTATCAGCAAAAAGGCTCAACCGACCTTAAAAATGGACATAATTTAATACATACAAAATGCATACTTCAGACATAGGAATTTAATAGAACATGTTACGAATTTCATTCATTCATATTATGTCACATATAAACATATTGAATATCTTTTTTGAAACAATCCATCTTGATACATGTATTACTCAAATCATGTTTACTATCATATCTGATGAATCGACCATCATCTAAAAAACACGGCAACATATTCTAATATTAAAGCAAACGGTATAAAAAATTAAACAAAAAAGGAAAAATACCATCATAGTAAAGCTAAGGGTCCTAGTTTCTAGCCTTGAAACATTAATTCCATAATAGCATAGCAATACTGAACATGCACACTAACCCAACAAAAATTATAGTCAAACCAAGGAAACAAACATAAACAGAATCATGAAATCCTAATATAATGTTGCAACAAAAATAAGTAGTCTTACAACCGCATGTCCAATGCATGAACCAGATAATTCATGAACATTTGAAGGAAAATAAAGCATAATCATAACATCAAAAACTAATTAGATAGAAGGACTTGAGCATGTTTTTCTTTCGTGTGAGCTTGGAGAGGGCTCTCAGAATTGAAAATCCTGAAAACGAAATAAGACATATTCAAACTTCATTTTTTTAGACACCATAAGCATGTTATTTTCTTAATTGGCATAGATAAGAGTATCATTTTTTTAGGCAAGAACATGCACAATGTGTGAAATATATGAAAATTATGATATCTAGTACAAGATTTACAAGGAAACGAACCATCAGATTTGAGTGAAATAGAAATAATTTAATTTTTCATTGCGAAACTCGAAAGGCGATGGACTAGAGATTTGCGATTATGCTGATCAAGGCAAGCAGTGGATAGTTTAAGGCGAGTAATGAAGTTGGAGCGATTACCTCGCCATTAATGGTTGGGTCAAGGTGGCATTTTATTTGGTATGGATCGGATGATTGATTTGGGATCTGGAGTTTTAAGAAAAGAAAAAAATGCAATCGATCAAATTATAGAGGAATTAAAGCATGGACTTAAAATTTTGTTAATAATGTTATGTTATTTATGTTTTATTATTTATATATTATTACATTCATAAATTATTCCAAATTTTCAATTAATATTATTAATTAAATCACTAATTATAGTAAATTATTAATTATAAAACTTAATTATTATTATAGATTACTACTTATAAATTATTTATTAACAATCATTAATTATAATAGATTATAAATTATTAACTATGTAAATTATTTACTACAATTTACCGAAAAAATAGTTGTTAAAAACATCTACTACAACTTTTGTTGTGCGAACATTGTAAACGACAAGTTGTAGTAGGTTCAATTTATTGTAATGTGTTTTGTTAATCCAGATTATAACCGTATATATAGACACAAGCACACACAGATACACACACACATACACCTACGTACGTATATACATACTATGTATATATATGCTAGCCATGTATATATTTATACGAACATTTTATAATTTTCTAAACAATGTAATTAATTTAAATAATTTTTAATAGTAGTTTAGTAATTGTAAAATCAAAATTCATTGATAATAAATATTTAAAAATAGTTTTGCTTCATAGTAGTTTAGTATATTAAAATTTTGTTTAGTATATTAAAAATTTGTTTCATAATTATATATATATATTAATAATTATTTTCGGCTGTTAAATATATTGCAAAAATATTTACATTTATTAAAGGTATTTTAATTGATATCTTAAAGATCAAGATTTGAATTTTAAAATGTATTACTTAGTCTAATTAGATATATAAAAGGGGTTTTTAGGCTAAAGGGTAAAGTTAGAAAAAAAATTAGTTTAAGAGACAAGAAGTTTGTTTTTTAGGCTGAAGGACACTTTTTAGTGTAAATCACAGAATGATAGTTGTAACTATCATTTTCAGTTTACAATAAAAAGTGTCCTTCAGGCTAAAAAGCAAACTTGTTGTCCCTTAGACTAATTTTTTTTACAACTTCTTCCTTGTGCCTATTTACCTGTATATAAAATATATAAAATTTCAATTTAAATCTTATAGATTAAGTTGAAATCAAATTAGATACTTTAATATTTGAATTTATTTAATATACATAAATAGTTTCAAATGTGTTTGTGTTTATGCATGTGTGCATGCGTGTACATATTTAAATTTAGTAATGTTTGAGGTCACCAATATATATATAAATGTCGAAAAATGCAAATACCACCTTCCATATGCGTATATATTGACTTTGTATAATTTGCTATGTTGCACACCATACACTATGTACAAATATATGTGCACGTCCATGTAGACCTGTATCTAACCACTTCGGCACATGGCCTTTATGTACGTGAACCTCTATACAATAGTTTTCAATGAGTAAATTGTTTTCTTCTCTTCGTTACAACAATTAGAAAATTCTCCTCTTCATAACAACCAATTTAATAGTTGCCATATTTATTATATTGATTCGTATGTTAATTACAAATTTTCCTTGACACAGTATTTTACTATTGCAATTTTCTTTAACCTAATCGAGGTAGAAGTTAGAATTGACAATAAATAATTCAATACCAACTAAACATAAAAATTGGAGTAATAGTCAAGAAAATAAATATTGCTTGGTTGGTAAATGCAAACGTACCATATTGTTGTTGATTATGCTACGAAATAGAAGGTTTCACTTAGGTTTATTTTCTTTTCTTTTCAAATTATTAAGACATTGTTAGAATATGTCTTATTTTGAGAGTTTGACCATGTTATCATACAACCCATATTAAACCTAAGAGAATATATCACTTTCCATCCTTTATATAATAACTAACAACATCAAAACCCTTCACAACATTATATGTGTTTGTGCCAAAATTGGTCACAAACACCCAATTGCCAATGAAAGCACCAGTTCGTAATCACAGATCATAAGTAAAAAGCAAGTCTATGAATAATGATGCAGATCACTCAAAATATTTAAAAGAAAGCAGTAAACAACATAGATTTTATAGTGGTTCGGCGATCTTACCTACGTCCACTCTGAACTTGATAGCTTTATTGATTCACTTGATGATTTTGATCTGTTACAGCAGATTACAATAGATTATAGCTTTGAACTTTGAATACAATGGTGATGAAAAGATGTAGGATTGAATCCGGCAGAGTCTGGACGTCGAATAGCCAAAAGATCCTTTTTCTGTAGGCTTCAGGGGGCTATTTATAGGCGTAGGAGGATGATATCGCGCTCAAACTTCGGAAGACTTCTTCTGGAACGTGAGTGGGCCCACGCGACCAAGCCCACCAAGTTTCGACTCGATCTGTGATTGATACGAAGCAATTTTGTATCCATCAAAAATGATCCAATCGAGGTGAAACTTGGCAGGATTGTTCCTTAGCTTGTACACAAGCTGCTGTGAAAATTTCATAGCATTTGGACCAGTGGTTTGGGAGATATGATCGATGCAAGATTGTGATTTTCGTATGCTGCTGAGTTCGAATCCATGGTTTCGTATCCATCATTTCGAATCGACCTGGACACGTGAGCGCGCAATAACGTGGTGTGCGAAATTCTTGGATCGATCCTATTTTTATGGCGCATTGACTGGTATTCACGCCTTGCTTGTTCCAAGATTGAAGCCTAATTCATATCGCATCTTGTTCGTGTTGACTTTGGACTGATAGCAATCGCATCGTTCGCTCCCTTGTTCGCATCGATCAATTGTGGTCTCGTTCGCATCGATCGACCGATCGATATAAACTAGTTGTCTGGGGATCGATACGAACTGCGTAGTTCAAAGGGATGCGAATAATACTGATGCGTTGTCATGGAGTGCGAATGAGATTTCTTTGGAACGATACGAACAAAATGGTTATGCATATCATGACCACGGATCGATTCGTGCCCCATCAATTCGAAGATGATTGATTCGAAGTCGCCTGCTCCTGATGGATTCGAACTGAGCAAAACATGATGGATTCGAACTGTACAAAACTTGATGGATTCGAACATATGAAGGCTATGGCATTCCGATGGATACGAACTTGATGGATTCGAATAGGACATCGCCTCAACTCTTTGATGGATACAAACGGCACATTTTAGCTAACTTGTATCGATCATATCTCATTCATATGAACTCCGATTAACCTGAAATTTAAAATGCTAGCTTTTATGGCTTTGCTTGTCGTGTCCTATCAATTGTAGCCTGATCGGGGATCGAACAAAATTCATCGATATCCATAGCGAAGCAATGTATAATCAATCTTTGAGACGAACTTCCTTTGGTTTTAGATCAACCTTTTGGTATCACGGCCTTGCCAAAAGGCGGGATAACACTTGCCCCCTCCCCCAAAACATGCCTTGCGGTAGGAAGGTGTGTTTTGCAATATCATAAGCTGGATGTTCACATCCTGTCAACGGCCTTGTAACGACCCTTGATTTTTGGCCCCGTTTATTTTAATAAATGTTTAATCTAATTTAAATAAAATGTAAATTGACCATATCAAAATGATTATGATTTGAAAATACTGCCAATTTATTTATTTAAATCATATTTTAAAAAGGGAATTGGACTATGGGAATTCAAAATAAAATCTTTTGATAATATTATAATAAAAATTATTTTATATAATTGAATTAAAATACTTTACTTTGTTTACATCTGATAAATATACATATGTATAATAATGTTTAAAATTTAAAATAAATCCCTTTATAATATTTGTCTTATACCATTAAATTAAAATGTTTTACATTGCTAACATTTGATAGAAATATCTATAGATGATAATGTTTAGAATTAAAATCTAATTATAGCAATATAAAATATAAATGAAAAGTATGAGTCAAACTTATGTATATAATTAAATAAAATACAAATGGAAATAAATATAAAGATAAGTATAAGTAAGTAAATCATATATATTGTACATAATTGAAATATTGTTAACTGAAGTACAAATACATAATAAATTTAAGAACAAGGTATAGGATAAAATGAAGCATGACCAAGTGTTTCCTGCAAAACATAAAATAAACCTGACATATATGTATGTACATTATTCAAGCTAGAAATTAACAATACATAAAGTATCTCCTTCTACAAGACCCTAGTCTATCTGAAATGAATATGTGTATACAAGTATCTTCATGTAAGACCAAAGTCAAACTGAAAAAGTATTTTTCCAAATAAAAATAACAAGACAAATAGCTTCATATACAAGCCAAACATTTGCCTGCAAGTTGTACATTTTCATACAAATATCTATACAGTATAAACATAATAATAATTATGTAAACATGTTATATGGCCAAGGCATTTATTGCCATCAGCTCAGCATGCATTTTGTCATATCAAATATGTATAAAAAATATGAATATGTTATAAAAAAAAAAAAAAAAAAAAAACAGTCCAGTTAAAGCCTTCCCTCATACACATCTATTATCTTCTATATATGTGTCATCCTTCTTTTTAGTTGGTTCGGGAAAAAAAATATAAGAGAAACTCTGCTAACCAGAGAAAATAAGAACAAGAAAAAAAGAAGCAGATTCAACTTGTATTCAAACTAAAGACAGCCAATCTCAAGACAGTTTCAAGTTTCAGATAATCTACATCAATGCTTTTTGTTTACAGGAATTATGACAAGTGAGTAAGCATCAAGATTTAAATTTTTAGTTTATTCAAATTCAATAAAGATGATTCATTTATTTATGGTATGGAATCAGTTTGAATTTTGAATATAAATTGTGTTGTGCTCTGTTTCTTCTCTGTAGTTGATGCAGATTACATGGCTTGATCAAACACTCAAGTTATTCCTATTTAAATTTTTGTTAGGCTTGTTTTCTCAACATAACAAATGCTAAAAACATCAAACAAGATTTTCGAAATAAATTAAACATGATTAGTAAATAATTCTACTGGAAGCTTGGGTTACAAGTAATCAAGAAAAAAAGATTGATAAATCCGGTTGTTATAGAATACTAGTTCAAGTTGATAACTTGAAGGCCTACTGTAAATGATGATTTTTAATACAAAAATGAAGATTTACAAATGGGTAATTTAGGAGCAGTTAGTGATTGATTAAAATCTGCATTTTTACAAATTTAAGATTAACGAATCAATTTAAAAGGTTTAAACTTTAATGGAAGCAAGTATAAACATTGAGAATGTTGCAAAAATTATCAGATAAATTTTCCATTGGGAAAATTTAAGTAATCAGATCGATTTAGGGTTTCATGTTATGTTTTTGAACATGGCAGAAATATGACGAATTTGTCATCTCTGTGTGATCGAGCTTCACGTGAATCAGGAGGGTGGAAGCTGGACGTGTCGTCGTGGCTGGGTTAATTTTGGGCGTCTTCGGTGACCTCCACGGTGATCGCGAGCCGTTTGTTGATGGTCGTGTTTACAGTTTTTTCTAGCTGTGGGCAAATTTTTAGTTTCGACCTTTATTCGAATTTTTGGATTTGTTTTCGACTAAGAGGATGGTTTGGGGTTTGCTGGAAGTAGTGCGAGTTGCCGGAGGTGCGCCGAACCACCGTGCACGTGCACGGTGGCGTTGGAGGTGGGGTGTCGTGTCTGTGAACGGAGTGAGTGGTCGCCTCGGGTCATGCTCGAGTGGAAATGGGGTTGGCTTCGAGTTTTATCGTGTGCGAGTATGGGTTTCAGATGCTATTCATAATTTTTTTGAAACTTTAACTTACTATAAAAAAAAAGAGGAAGAAGAAGTTCGTGTACCTGGGTTGGTGACTCGGTGAATTGGAAGAACTACCCGAAGTAGCACTCGAGTTTCATCAGGAGAAATCTTGGGTTTTGGTTCATGCAGTTTGCAGTGAGGTCGTAGTTGAGCAAATTTGTTTTTTTTCAAATTTGTTTAAACACTTCGAGATTAGAAAATGTTTAAAGGTTACGCTAAGGTTTTGTTCAAGTTTTAATTATTTAGTCGAAAGCTTAACGATGTTCTTAAACACTTAAATCATTTTAATTAAGAAATTAATTTAAATTAAGTATAAGTTAACCAATAATTAAGGTTTGTAGTTAATACTATAATTGATTTTCAAAATAAAGAAAAGGGAGACTTTTAAAACGTTAATTAAGTTGAATGATTGATATCAATAAATTATTTTCGAAAGTAATTAAGAACGTTTAACATTTTAAAACTTAATTAGAGTTTGGATTATGTAACTATTTTGTGATGGATAAATAGTAATTAGCTACTTGAGTAAATAAATAAATGATTAGTAGTTAAGTAATTAAGAATAATTCAAACATAATTAGTGATGGATTATAAGTAAATAAATAATTGAAATTAACTACTTGAGTTAATTAATGAATGAATTAGTAGTCAATTAATCAAATAATTTAATTATGAATTAATAGTTTACTAATCAAGTAATTTAATTATGAATAATAGTTAATTAATTTAGTAACATTATTAAAAATTAATTAAGTAATTAGCAGATAATAATTGGATAATTAAGTTTCATTAATAAACAATTAAAGATATTAATTAATGGATAAGGAATAGTAATTAAAATTAAACAACTTGATTTTAAAGTAATTTATTAAATAAATGAAATAAATAAATAATTGAATAATTAAGATTTAATAGTCGATTAAGAAATCATTAATTAGATAATTTAAAATGAAATAAGTAATTAATTGTTAATTAATGATTAATTAAACAGAGTTAGGTGGTTAACTCTCAAGTAATTAATTCTAAATTGAATTAATTACAAATAAGACTTAAAGGTGACTGCTTACGGACTGTTGTGTAAGTAGGATATCTGATTGTGATATTTATTTGATGATATTCTATGTTGCTCTGTGATATGCTGTGTTATATCTATGATGCTTGTATATGTTTTATGTGAGATAAATGCTATGTTAATTCAATATGTTGAATTCAAACTGTTTAAGTTAACTAGACAACTTGGCCTTTAGAATGGCGTTTGGATTTCGGTGAGACTGAGATCGGGTTTGATACATTACAGCGTGATAGGAGGTTCTCGCTTTGCGTTAGGTGGCGAATGGGAGACTCTTACCCGTACATGCCCCCGGGGGTAGTATAAGGCCTTGCGGGGTTGGTTGCGAGTCGAGAGGCTGGCCGTAAAAGCAAACCCGAGGTATCACTGTGAGCCACAACGGGGCTGGGATAGTTGAAAAGCCTACCGGTCGTGAGCCGTTGCTGATGGTTGAAAAGCCTAGGACATCACACTTGGTATCAGAGCGAGGTTGGTGATAACCTTGGCTCTGGTAGGAATTACTCATAAAATAGAGTTTGTAGAGCTCTAAAATGGGTTTGAGTGTATTAACAGATATGAGCACGTATTTGTTAGTGAATAGAAAATTGTTTTTATATTGTGTTGACTCATCTGTTGAGTGTTTATGGATTCTAGTCGATGTGTGAGATGCCATTTCATCGATAGGGATTTCTAAACTCTTAAACGAGGTAGACCGACACAGTACTGTTTTTTTAGTAGGGTAAATGAAATAATTTTACCAAAATTATATTTTGTCATAAAAGAAATATTTTTCTGAAATTATTATATATATATTTGAATGTTTGATTGTTAATACTATAATTAAATAAAAATTTAAAATTTGAGTGGTTTATAACCAAATAAAATTGTCTAAGTATGGCTTAAATAAAAAGGAATATAATTAAAACTTGATTAAACTAGAATTTAAGTCTCGGAAATTCGAAAGGTGTTTAAATGAATTTAAACAAAAGGATTTGGGTATTTGAAATCTTGGAAATGTTTGAAATGTTTTTCCAAAGATTTGAAGGCAAAAAAAAAAATGGAGTATTGTTTTGGAAAAAATATGGTTGAATGGAAATTGTTTTAGCAAGAATTTGTGAAAGTAAGGAAGCACAGAACTCACTTTAGTCACTGGAAAATAATCCTGATGATGATGGCCACATCATCAGTATTCATTTTCGAGTTTCTAAAGTGATGGATTGCTGCCAGGATAGTCGGTCGTGATATTGTTTGGGCTTGTTGGGTGTACAAGTGTTTTATAAATTTCAAAAGGGAAATTTTGTTTTGGTGAAAACAAGTGTTTGGAATTTGGAAATTTGATTTGACATACCAAGTGGGTATGTGTAGTTATCATTTCAAAATGGTTTTCGAAATGAAAACCGGGCAATTGAATTTTAAGAAATTCTATTTAAATAACGTGAAAAGTTTAAAAGAATCAACTATTGAACTTATAAAGTAAAGTTGATATTAATAAGAAGAAATTGGGAATTTTGATCTGGGAATCAAAATTTAACTTAAGTAAATGAAAATAAAGAAATATATTGGAGTTTAACATGACATAAGTTAAATGGAATTGAAGTTCAAAATGAACTTAATTGGATATAAAATTGGAAGGTAAAATGATCGTAATTGTGAAAAGAAAATTTATACCTTAAGGTAGTAAGTGTTATATATAATCTGACATTGTGATTATAAGATGAAATGACCCAAATGAGCAATATAAGCTTTTAAGTAAATAAATAAGTTTTGAGCTCATATATTGAGAAATAAAATTTAAAAGAAAAGGCGAGTAGCTAGATTTAACTGAAGTTTGAGTTGTAATAAAACTGAATTTAAATGAATTTAGTTGAGCTATAGATAAAATTGAATGGAATAAAATTCTTACGTAAATAAATATAAACCAAGTAAGTATTGAATTGAATTAAAATAAAATTGGGGTAAGTTGTAAATAAATCTAATTCAAGCATAAATTGAATGACCTTACTACAAATAAATTCGATAATGAATTGTTAATGTAAATTAAAATTTAAGAATGGACAAAAGAATAAACTAATCGAATATATTAGTAAATAGTTGGGATTTGATTAAAGGAAAAATCAAATCAATGATTTAAATGGAAATTGGTGGAATAGAATAAACTTAAGTAAATTGTGATATGGTTAGTTTAAAATATTGGTTGTCGAGTTTAATAAAATGGTTTGGAATCAAACATTTTGAAATGAAAGATAATGCAATGAAAGGATTGTAAATAAATTAATTGGGATGGAATCAAGTATAAATTGAGTTGGAATCAATTTAAATTTGTTATAAAGCTTAAGTAATTATTTATTCACAATAATATTGTCAAATTGCATAAGAAAATGGGTTGTTTGAAGTAAACGAGATTGAATAAATTTTATGAATTACTAGAAGAGAAATAGGATGATTTTGAATATGAGTTTGTTTTGCTCAAATGGATTATATATATAAGCAAGTAAGTTGTAAATCACTTTAAACCAAACGGAATGATTTAAGAATTGGATGGAAGTAATTGTAATAAGTGTCGAAACTATACATATGTGCTTATGGAAATATGTAATGCTAAACAAATGGAGACTCTTCCAAAACTTTTCAAAAATTTTGGGAACCAGAAAAAAAAATTAAAACTTTAGGAACGAACTGATTTCAAATTGGAGATTGAAATAAGCTAGTGGATGAAACTAATTTAAAAAATATATATGATAGAAATCAGTTATAATGGAAGATAGTCAATAAAATTCAAATACAAGGATATAAAGACTAAAGTGGTGGAGTAATAATATAAGAGTATATATATAATGCTTATATTAAATTTAAGAAATGAATGGTGAAATTCTTAGGTAAATTTGATATTGAGAAAATTATTCCAAGTGGATAGAAATCAAAATAATGTGAATAAAAGAGAATTGATATAGTTGATAATCAATGGATATAAATACGTGGGATGTACGTATATTATTTTATTCGCATAACAATTTGATCCAGATTCGAGCACAGAATTTCGAGATAGTTATTTATCGATCCAAGTTGGGATTTTTCACTCGATTTTTGACGACGAACTATGAATATGGATTTTGACTGGCTTTGCAAATTCTCTATCATAATTGTGGCTATGCAAGGAGAATGACAGTTTCTGATCAAGAAACCAGATCTGAGCCCGCACTAGAAAATCGGGTGGACGATACTAGTTCGGAAGTGAAATTGTGTGATCGTGCGAACGGTCGGATTTGATATTGCGTACGAATGGTATATGTACGGTGTACGAGCTTGATTGAATAATATATTGAAATTCTGTAAAGAGTAAATAAAATTTGGAAAGAGTTAATACTGTAGATATCAGTATTGAATTGCCAAAATGGGTGTCTGGAATTTATTGTGTATTCCATATATCCCATCTAAGGGAATTTGTTCATAATTCCTCAATTGTTGTTATTCCAGTAGTTCAGGAATTGGAAGTTAAGTCGAATTTATTTGTGGTCAGGAATTCAGTTCGGATTGTTGATCATCGAGAGACAACTCTGGATAGTTTTAGGAAAGCTTATCCGGATTCGTGTTCGGATAACTAGTTTTGTTTGTTAGGATAGACTCTTTGGTTGTTTGTTAATGTATGAATAATATGTACGTTTACATAGTTGGTATAACAGGTTTTAAATTATCTTTGTTTTAAATTTCAGGGACGAAATTCTTTTAAGGGGGAGGAATGTAACGACCCTGGATTTTTGGCCCCGTTTATTTTAGTAAATGTTTAATCTAATTTAAATGAAATGTAAATTGACCATATTAAAATGATTATGATTTGGAAATACTGCCAATTTATTTATTTAAATCGTATTTTAAAAAAGGGAATTGGACTTTGGGAATTCAAAATAAAATCTTTTGATAATATTATAATAAAATTTATTTTATATAATTGAGTTAAAATACTTTACTTTGTTTACATCTGATAAATATACATATGAATAATAATGTTTAAAATTTAAAATAAACCCCTTTATAGTATTTGTCTTATACCATTAAATTAAAATGTTTTACATTGCTAACATTTGATAGAAATATCTATAGATTATAATGTTTAGAATTAAAATCTAATTCTAGTAATATAAAATATAAATGAAAAATATGAGTCAAACTTATGTATATAATTTAAATAAAATACAAATGGAAATAAATATAAAGATAAGTATAAATAAGTAAATCGCATATATTGTACAGAATTGAAATATTGTTAACTGAAGTACAAATACATAATAAATTTAAGAACAAGGTATAGGATAAAATGAAGCATGACCAAGTGTTGCCTGCAAAACATAAAATAAACCTGACATATATGTATGTACATTATTCAAGCTAGAAATTAACAATACATAAAGTATCTCCTTCTACAAGACCCTAGTCTATCTGAAATGAATATGTGTATACAAGTATCTTGATGCAAGACCAAAGTCAAACTGAAAAAGTATTTTTCCAAATAAAAATAACAAGACAAATAGCTTCATATACAAGCCAAACATTTGCCTGCAAGTTTTACATTTTCATACAAATATCTATACAGTATAAACATAATAATAATTATGTAAACATGTTATGTGGCCAAGGCATTTATTGCCATCAGCTTAGCATGCATTTTGTCATATCAAATATGTATAAAAATATGAATATGTTATAAACAAAAAAAAACAAAAAAAAAGTCCAGTTAAAGCCTTCCCTCATACACACCCATTATCTTCTATATATGTGTCATCCTTCTTTTTAGTTGGTTTGGGAAAAAAAATATAAGAGAAACTCTGCCAACCAGAGAAAATAAGAACAAGAAAAAAAGAAGCAGATTCAACTTGTATTCAAACTAAAGACAGTCAATCTCTAGACAGTTTCAAGTTTCAGATAATCTACATCAATGCTTTTTGATTACAGGAATTATGACAAGCGAGTAAACATCAAGATTTAAAATTTTAGTTTATTCAAATTCAATAAAGATGATTCATTTATTTATGGTATATGGAATAAGTTTAACTTTTGAATATAAATCTGTAAATATTTATGTTGTGCTCTGTTACTTCTCTGTAGTTGATGCGGATTACATGGCTTGATCAAACACTCAAGTTATTCCTATTTAAATTTTTGTTAGGCTTGTTTTCTCAACATAACAAATGCTAAAAACATCAAACAAGATTTTCGAAATAAATTAAACATGATTAGTAAATAATTCTACTGGAAGCTTGGGTTGTAGGTAATCAAGAAAAAAAACATTGATAAATCCGGTTGTTATAGAATACTAATTCAAGTTGATAACTTGAAGGCCTACTGTAAATGATGATTTTTAATACAAAAATGAAGATTTACGAATGGGTAATTTAGGAGCAGTTAGTAATTGATTAAAATCTGCATTTTTACAAATTTAAGATTAATAAATCAATTTAAAGGGTTGAGATTTTAATGGAAGCAAGTATAAACATTGAGAATTTTGCAAAAATTATCAGATAAATTTTCCATTGGGAAAATTTAAGTAATCGGATCGATTTAGGGTTTCATGTTATGTTTTTGAACATGGCAGAAATATGACGAATTTGTCATCTCTGTGTGATCGAGCTTCACGCGAATCATGAGGGTGGAAGCTGGACGTGTCATCGTGGCGTTGGTTAATTTTGGGCATCTCCGGTGACCTCCTCGGCGATCGCGAGCCATTTGTTGATGGTGGTGTTTACAGTTTTTTCTAGCTGTAGGAAAATTTTTAGTTTCAACCTTTATTCGAATTTTTGGATTTGTTTTCAATTAAGAGGATGATTTAGGGTTTGCTGGAAGTAGTGCGAGTTGTCGGAGATGCGCCGAACCACCGTGCACGTGCACGGTGGCGTTGGAGGTGGGGTGTCGTGTCTGTGAACGGCGTGAGTGGTCGCGTCGGGTCGTGCTCGAGTGGAAATGGGGTTGGCTTCGAGTTTTATCGTGTGCGAGTATGGGTTTTAGATGCTATTCATAATTTTGTTGAAACTTTAACTTACTATAAAAAAAATTAAAAGTGGAAGAAGAAGTTCGTGTACTTGGGTTTGTGACTCGGTGAATTGGAAGAACTACCCGAAGTAGCACCCGAGTTTCATCAGGAGAAATCTCGGGTTTTGGTTACTGCAGTTTTCAGTGAGGTTGTAGTTGAGAAAATTTGTTTTTTTTCAAATTTGTTTAAACACTTCAAGCTTAGAAAATGTTTAAAGGTTAAGCTAAGGTTTTGTTCAAGTTTAAATTATTTAGTCGAAAGCTTAACGATGTTCTTAAACACTTAAATCATTTTAATTAAGAAATTAATTTAAATTAAGTATAAGTTAACCAATAATTAAGGTTTATAGTTAATACTATAATTGATTTTCAAAATAAAGAAAAGGAAGACTTTTAAAACGTTAATTTAGTTGAATGATTGATATCAATAAATTATTTTCGAAAGTAATTAAGAACGTTTAACATTTTAAAACTTAATTAGAGTTTGGATTATGTAACTATTTTGTGATAAATAAATAGTAATTAGCTACTTGAGTAAATAAATAAATGATTAGTAGTTAAGTAATTAAGAATAATTCAAACATAATTAGTGATGGATTATAAGTGAATAAATAATTGAAATTAACTACTTGAGTTAATTAATGAATGAATTAATAGTCAATTAATCAAATAATTTAATTATGAATTAATAGTTAACTAATCAAGTAATTTAATTATGAATAATAGTTAATTAATTTAGTAACTTGATTGAAAATTAGTTAAGTAATTAGCAGATAATAATTGGATAATTAAGTTTCATTAATATACAATTAAAGATATTAATTAATGGATAAGGAATAGTAAATAAAATTAAACAACTTGATTTTAAAGTAATTTATTAAATAAATGAAATAAGTAAATAATTGAATAATTAAGATTTAATAGTTGATTAAGAAATCATTAATTAGATAATTTGAAATGAAATAAGTAATTAATTGTTAATTAATGATTAATTAAACAGAGTTAGGTGGTTAACTCTCAAGTAATTAATTCTTAATTGAATTAATTACAAATAAGACTTAAAGGTGACTGCTTACGGACTGTTGTGCAAGTAGGATATCTGATTGTGATATTTATTTGATGATATTCTATGTTGCTCTGTGATATGCTGTGTTATATCTATGATGCTTGTATATGTTTTATCTAGGATAAATGCTATGTTAATTCAATATGTTGAATTTAAACTGTTTAAGTTAATTAGACAACTTGGCCTTTAAAATGGCGTTTGGATTTCGATGAGACCGGGATCGGGTATCCAATTGATATTCCGAAAACTACATCGATCCAATTTAAACGTTAGGTCATGAATTCTGAAATGAAGATCGAGATGGTGTTTTCGGAATGCAAGGGTTATCGTCGTTGACTCAGTGGGTGATTCCAAAATGAGTGTGACGAGATAATGCCTTCGGTTTCGTTCGAACCCGAAACGAACTTGTATGGATTGAATGCTTTCAGCACATCGTCGGGCGGACGATGAGCATTCTAAGTGATATGTCCTGTAAAGGTAATCGCAGCCTCAAGCCTCATCAATCGGGAATGGCTAAAACAGGGGAGATGCAGCAAGGTTAGGTGGGTCATGCCCAAGCAGGACAAGATATTTCCCCTGTCTAGATGTCCCTTTTTATTTCGGCTATGTGGGCGATTGCTAGCTACAACCGCTGGGTTTATCTTGTTCGGGACTGTTCAGTAAGAATGGTTCTGGCCTTGTGTTGTATGGGGTCGGGAGTGATCCTCGGTACGGTGATCTAGGCCCTGTACTATGACGGGCGGTACCCCAGTAGCCCTGCCATTGTTGGAAATCCATTTTTCCTACGAGCTCCTACGGCTTTGATTTGTATTACCCACTTTTGTGGCTAGTAGCTGGAATTTAATGAATGTAACAATTTCGGCTATTTTCTATTTACTTGAAAACCCTAGACACTATTATAATATCACATGATTTCCTATGAAATGTTTTGGTTAGCGTAAGGTAAAAACTTACTCGTATTTATTTGTGGGAAGTCTTACGTGATACCTTTATTTTCAAATGTTTTCAAAGTTAAACACTTTAAACCGTTTACTCATACGAGACCCATGTCTGACCCGGAGTTTATATTTTGTTTTTCATAAACTCTTGGGTACTCAAATTTTTATGAGTAGCCAAGTGATAGGTTTTGGACCTTGTTTCTGAAGATCTTGGAGCAGGAGTTCCCAGATGTATGTAGATATCTACCTAGTTCCGCTGTGTAGTTGATGTATACTGTATCTCTGATGTGTGTAGTGGCAGATGTATGTATGACTGTCATATGTATTGATATTGTATAACTCTGATATATGTAAACCTATGTATTAGTTATGTGATATATTATATTTTGTTCCATTCCGCTGTGAGATTCTGATGTTGTTGTTCTTTCTTTTCTTTCTTTTCTATTTCTATCCCTTTCTTTTCTTAATGATGAAACGTCTTCCTGGTAGTAGAAGGGCGGGTCATCACAGACCTGTAAAGAACTCGATAGTTTCATATGACCTCGAATGACGATCGTTCGGGATCGTATGCCATTTGAGGTGAAACGAGACCGTTCGCGGCCGATGCCGTTCGCGGCAAATGATGGAATGGGACCATTCGCGGTCAGATGTCGTTCGCGGCAGATGATGATCGTTCGCGATCGGGTGCTGTCCGTGGTGAAATGTGACCGTTTGAGGTCGGATGCCGTTCGAGGCGAACGGTGACCGTTCGAGGTCGGGTGCCGTTCGAGGAAAATCGTGATCGTTTGAGGTCGTGTGCCGTTCGAGGCGAATTGTGACTGTTCGAGGCCGTGTGTCATTCGAGGCGAATTGTGACCGTTCGAGGTCATCTTCCGTTCGAGGCGAGTTGGTGTGCCCGGGGGGGGGGGGACTTAGTATTGTCGATGCAAGATTTCACGTTCGAGTGAATTTCTGGATCGTTTGTCAGGGCGGTTTATCGCCATCTCAGAGCATGTCTAAGATCGTTCGCGACCTCGTACATGTGTAAGTAGCTTAGCCAGTTCAGAATTACCAAAACTACATATCCGTTCAACCGATGAGTTTTAAAACAGAAGTGTCCGACCAAATCAAATCCAAACATGAAAAACACAAAAAATGAAAGAAAAACAGTGGCGCCAGAGTGCAAACACCTACATCGATGTGGTTTATAATTGTATCAGAGCATGCCTAAGGATCGTTCGCGGTCCTGTACATGTGTGAACAACTTAATTGTGTTGATGTGGGGTTTTCCACTCGTCCGTCATTATCTCAATCAATTGATAATAAGCCGACGTCTCGATCCTAAGCCGTCTTTAGTTTATGCAGGTGGTGGCCGTTCTCGTTCCACATTTGCGGCCCTCCTTCAAACATACTGTAATAACAAACCATTCCGAATGTGCCCCTCGACTTCGTCTTTTAAGTGTCTGCAGTCGTTTGTGCTGTGACCATTCAACTCATGGAACGGACAATACTTGTCTGACCTTCTCTCATTGCTAGTTGGATCTCTCCTCGTTGGCTTTCGATAAGGGACCTGTCCCTTAGTATCCTGGTAGATCCGTTCCAAAGTCTCGTTCAACTCTGAGTATGTGGTGAATCTTGGTTCCTTTCGCGGTCGCATTGATCTGTTGTCATTATCCTCATCCTTTCGTTTTCCCTTGCTAGTTTCTCCACCTTTCTCAAGGGGATTTCCACCTTTGACCGCATAAACATCAATTCCTTCTTCTCTTTCGGCGTTTGCATCCTCCAACCATAAAAATCCCTCAGCCTCATGATAACATTCCCCTATATCCATAGGGGGATCTCTTGTCAGTGAATTCTTGAATTCCGTGCCATCAGCTCTGCCCGATACAGCTGCCATCAAAACCAAGGATGGATCCGGTCGATCCACCGATGTTGCAGCTGCATCGAATCATGTCAAAAAGCTTCTCAAAGACTCCCCAGCTCTTTGTTTCAGTGCTGCCAAACTCATCACATTCTTGGGTCTCGAAATGTGAGCCCTGAATTGCCTCATAAACCTTTAGTCAAATCATTCCATGTCGCGATAGATTCGCTCTCCAGCTGCCTAAACCATAATGCCGCAATATCCGTTAGGTACAATGGGAAGCACCGTGCCATGACCTCCTCTGATGCCCCCAACACTTCCATATGCCTCATATATTTTGTCAGATGAACCGTCGTGTCTGTCCTCCCATTATACATATCCAATTATGGTAGCTTAAAATCCAGTGGGTTCCTAGCTCGTGCGATTGCTGTGGTAAAAGGACTTCTACTCACATCCTCCCAGTCTTTGTTTACTAAACCGCCTCTCGAAACTAGTCTGACCATCTCCTCCAACCTGTCATTGTCTCCTAGCTGTAATCCTCGTCCATTTCCTTCGACCTGCCCCCGAGTTAGGAATTATGGAATTTGTCCTCCTGGATAAGCTTCCCCTTCTCTGCCAATGCCGTGTCGTTCGAATCCACCCGATGCCCTTCTTGGTATTGGGTCAGCATTCTATAGGCGAGTGCCCCCTAGCTCTGGTGCCGCCTAAGAAGGTCCTGCTTCGTTCTGAACTCCATCTGCATCTAGATTCTGCGCTCCAATTTGCCCAATCTGTTGAAGAAAATTCTGGATCATCTCTTTTTGCCTCTTCATCATCGTCTCCATCTCATCCCTGGTGATGAAGATCGATGCCTGATTCGCTCCTGAGGAAGCCTCTTGACTTCCTTCGTGTTGATTTCACTCTGGTCTCTGCCTTCTACTTGTTTGTCTTGTCAAGATTCTTCTGATCTGAATCTCTAAACCTTCTGATTCAACTCTCAAAAGTTAGAACTCCTGAATTAGCCTTCTCAGTGAAAGCATCAAAATGTTTGTGCCAAAATTGGTCATAAACACCGAATTGCCAATGGAAGCACCAGTTCATAATCACAGATCACAAGTAACAAGCAAGTATAGGAATAATGATGCAGATCACTCAAAATATTCAAAAGAAAGCAGTAAACAACACAGATTTTATAGTGGTTCGACGATCTTGCCTACGTCCACTCTGAACTTGATAGCTTTATTAATTCACTTGATGATTTTGATCTGTTAGAGCAGATTACAATAGATTATAGCTCTGAAGTTTGAGTACAATGGTGATGAAAAGATATAGGATTGAATCCGGCAGAGTCTGGACGTCGAATAGCCAAAAGATCCTTTTTCTGTAGGCTTCAGGGGGCTATTTATAGACGTAGGAGGCTGATATCACGCTCAAACTTTGGGAGACTTCTTATGGCACGTGAGTGGTCCCATGCGACCGACCCCACCAAGTTTCGACTCGATCTGTGATCGATACGAAGCAATTTCGTATCCATCAAAAAATGATCCAATCGAGCTGAAACTTGGCAGGATTGTTCCTTAGCTTATACGCAAGCTGCTGTGAAAATTTCGTAGCATTTGGACCAGTGGTTTGTGAGATATGATCGATGCAAGATTGTGATTTTCGTATGCTGCTGAGTTCGAATCCATGGTTTCGTATCCATCATTTCGAATCGACCTGGACATGTGAGCGCGCAATAACGTGGCGTACGAAATTCTTAGATCGATCCAATTTTTTTGGCGAATTGACTGGGTATTCATGCCTTGCTCATTCCAAGATTGAAGCCTAATTCATATCGTAACTTGTTCGTGTTGACTTTGCACTGATAGCATTCGCATCGTTCGCTCCCTTATTCGCATCGATCAATTGTGGTCTCGTTCGCATCGATCGACTATTGACCGATCGATACGAAATAGTTGTCTGGGGATCGATATGAACTGCGTAGTTCAAAGGGATGCGAATAATACCGATGCGTTGTCATGGAGTGCGAATGAGATTTCTTTGGAACGATACGAACAAAATGGTTATGAATAGCATGACCACGGATCGATTCGTGCCCCATCGATTCGAAGACGATCAATTCGAAGTCGCCTGCTCCTGATGGATTCGAACTGAGCAAAACATGATGGATTCGAACTATATAAAACTTGATGGATCCGAACATATGGAGGCGATGGCATTCCGATGGATACGAACTTGATGGATTTGAATAGGACATCGCCTCAACTCTTTCATGGATACAAACGTCACATTTTAGCTAACTTGTATCGATCATATCTCATTCATATGAACTTCGATTAATCTGAAATTTGAAATGCTAGCTTTTATGGATTTGCTTGTCGTGTCCTATCAATTGTAGCCTGATCTGGGCTCGGACAAAATTCATCGATATCCATAGCGAAGCAATGTATAACCAATCTTTGAGACGAACTGTCTTTGGTTTTTGATCAATCTTTTGGTATCACGACCTTGCCAAAAGGCGGGATAACAATATGGTTCTCAATACTTTATACTTGCTTGAAAAAATAAGTATAATTATTACTATTAATACGTTTTTTAGCAATGAAGATTTCCACCTGATTTAGAAGTTCAAAACAAGAACGAAATGAGTCACGAACTTAGAAGCACGCTTAGAAGGAATGAAGAGACAACTCCAAAAAGTTTGCTGTAGATTGGAGCATAAGACATAACTCATTACCGGCTATGATAGGTCGATACAGACCTATACTTCCCACCCAATTCGTCCCTCGAACTCCTTGCTTCTCATATATCTCCAATAGCTGGTGATCAAGTGGTTTTCCTATAGTTTGAACGATCAATTCCAATGTTAATGAGAGGAAAGCCAAGAAAGTCGGATAATTCAAGTGATAGAGGGAAGATTGCTAGAATCAACCAATGACTCAACAAAAATAGCATGAAACACATCAACTAAAAAAATAGAGTGGGGCAAGTGGAAAAGTTGGCTTCCTACCAACATTCGTAGCTCGGTGCCAACCTATGTCCTTAGGTTGTGGGTGGTTAATTTTTCTTGTGTGACATCGGGCCTTCTTCTAGACTTCATTGCAAGTAGGATTTTGACTCCATACCTCTGTTTCTTTATAAATACCAGCCTACCTGCAACAAAAAGAGGGTTGGATATCTTTGCCACTGGAGACTTTCCTTCCTTCTTTACATCTTACATCATCTCCACTAAAGTCACCTAGGAAGCCACTATTTGCATCTCTAGGACTTAGATCAGCAATTCTCTCATACTAGTGACTCTCAAACTCTCTAGAAACATCATTGTAAATCTAAGATCTTCTGGACCGTGATCAGATTTGCTAAAATGAGTTGTAATCGGGAGAGAGAACAACTAATAAAAGAGAATAAAGTGGACATAGGCCGGAGATTACGTCGTACCGCTATAAAAATTATTGTGTCTCCTTCTAATATTTCTACTTTTCCTTTACTTTCAATAGAGCTGGTGCTTTCATTTGATTTCTGGGTGTTGATTCATTTTCTGGGTTAACATGTTGTTACTTTCACAGAGAACAAAAGATCTAGATCTGATGGCTTGAAGTTTGAATCTGAGATGAAGAGACCTAACATTAGATCTAAGGTTGGAGCAAGCCAACCAAAGCATGGGGGCAGCCAAGAGATGTCCTTAAATTTTCATCGGTCTGTCTATGTGAATAGAGAATAGAAGGAGAAAATGATGAAGGAGATGCAGGATGGATTAGTGACTCAACAACAAGAAATGCTTGAAGTAATTTTCCAAAGGATGGGATAACAAGGAATAGCTAGAACTGCAAGAATTCAGAACCAAGTGCTAGGAGCTAATGCAGGAACAACTAGAGTTGGAGCGGAACAAACTAGAACAATGCCCCCACAAATAGAACAACTTGGTACCGACTTAAACCAAATCTGTATCGAGAGAACTATACTTGGAGCCAATGTCGGAATGGCTGCTGGGATACTAAAAATGGATAATGATGGAGCTAGAAACGCGAATCGAAATACGAATGATCAAAGACTGGAGGAAAATGTGCCAGATCTTCCCTATAGGAATGGAGGACAGAATGAAACCAGAGGAGCAGGTCAGAATGCTAATGTGTAGCTAAAGGAGTACGTGTCGGAGTTCCCTTATAGGAGTAGGGACAGAATATCGTTTTTGGTAGAAGATCATCTCTGGATCACGAAAACCAAATCGCTAAGTTGGTAAGTAGAATAGTTTGAAGTGGACTCCTAGATAAAAGCTTGGAGGATGTAAATAGGAATCAATTCACTTCTAATATCAAAATGCAAGAAATCCACCTAATTTCAAGCTTATGATGTTGGAAATGTATGATGGAATATTGGATCCGGTGGTTCATCTAATGAGATACATCCGACATATGGAGGTGTCATGTCCTTTTGAGGAGTTAATAGGATGGTGCTTCCCATTATACTTATTAGAGTTTTCAGGGATGTGGTTTATACAGTCGGAGAATGGGTCCATTAGGACGTGGACCAACTTGGTTAGTAAGTTCTTGAGATAGTTTAGACTTCACGTTTCACGACTGAAGAATGTGATGATGCTATCAAATGTGAAATAGAGGCCCGGAGAGACCTTGAGCAGCTATTTGGCAACATTTAATGCAGCAATAGCCGCAGTCAATAAGCTGGATCCATTAATAATCTTAAAGGCGCTAGTAACTTGAGTCACATGGAAGATCGACTTCAAAGTTGCACAAGAAATGGATCCACCATCGGATCTTCCAAAATTCTACCATGATGCTAAGAGATATTTGCGTCAGGAAGAGATCGAAGATGAGCAAGCGGAAATTAATATTGTGGTTCACAAAGGACTTTCTGAAGCAGGGAACGGAAAGGACAAAGGAAAGAGAAGAGCCGATGATGACTTCGGAGAATCGAAATGGCGGAGGAGGGAATCGAAGTTCTCTTCATACACTGAGCTAACAGAGACCACTGAGAGGGTATATCCAAACACTAGGGGGTAGATCCTCTACTGGAAGCGACCTAGGAGAGAGTCCACTGACCAGAAGAAAAGATTTAGAAAGTGTTGCATCTTCCATGAGTTGGATGGACATGAAATGACAGAGTGCCTTCACCTTTGTGATTTGATAGAAGAATGGTGCGATAGTACATAAGGAGCCGAACTGCAATGGTGCGGCCGGAGCAACCACAATCTATAGCGAACGCATCAAGGAACTAACAAGGATCTGGTTTAAGACTCGAATTCCTATAATTAGGATGGTGGAAGTCAGGTTCATCTCCATTGCTTTGGTTTTTCTTGCTTTGAATAATTGGGATAATGATAACCTTAGACCACTTACACATATACGAAACCTAGATTGGTCTCCAGGCATGCTCCAAGTCAGATGTCTGGATTGACTATTTAGGACAGTCCGCTTACACGTGTATGGGAGCTAGATTGTTCCCTAGGCACACTTTGAGTCAGATGTTTGGAATGGATAACTAGGACTTTTTCTTGTTTTCTTTGATTTGAATATTTGACTTTTGAAAAATCCACATCGAATATGATGACTGATATTGGTCGCTTTAAGTCCCATCGGGAGAGACGGGACTGGAGTGCATGGTGCAAGTCCCCTCGTCGAAGAGCAAGTAGATGGACTTGTACGATACAGAATGTTTTCAGTCTTTTCGAAGAGACGAGACCAGAGTGCAGGACGCAAGTCCCTCTTCCAAAGAGAGGGTGGATAGAATTCTATGATATTGGTCGCATTACGTCCCAATTGGAGAGACAGGACCAGAGTGCAGGTTGCAAGATCCCTTGTCGGAAAGGGAGTGGATAGGCATATACAAAAAGTACTTCCCCTCACCAGAGAATGAGAGGATGGTCTTGCTTGATCGTTGAATTCCTTTGTCGAAATGCAAGCGAATTCAGCAAGGATCCAAAGAGATCAAAACCTTAATTGGGCGATAAATGATCTGGAGAGATCAAACCCTAGATCGGAAGTTAAACAGTTTGGAGAGATCGAATCCTCGATTGGATTATGTATGATTCAAAGAGATAATATGTTAAATCGAATATAAAATGATCCAAAGAGATCAAACCTTAGAATAGAAATAGATTTGTTGAAAGGATTTGAATGCCTTGTAATTAGAGAAATAGATAAATCTCGAATGAACATGGGATGATTTTGATATGTAATGTGATAACTCTAAATGAAATCGGAATGATAAGGGTGTATGAACAACAATTAAGTGAGAGCTAGAGTACTTGGTTGAAATAGGTTTGGAACGACCTCTGATTTGCTAGAGAATCCGAAGGAACTGGATGATTCAACAAGATTAAAACAGCCGGAGAGCTTAACTATCGAAGAATGATTGCTAATGGAAATTGTTCTTGAGCACCTTACATTCGAAAGGCGTACTATGTAAAGCAAGTGTTAATCCTTCAACTGGACTTAGAAGTTCAAAACAAGAGTGAAATGATTTACGAACTTGGAAGTACGCTTAAAAGAAATAAAGAGACAACTATGGAAAGTTTGGGGGAGACTGGAGCACAAGATATACCTTGATACCAAGCTATGATAGGTTGTTTCTGACTTATACTTCTAATCTAATTCATCCCCCAAACTCCATATTTCTCATACATATCTCGAGTAGCTTATGATCAAGTGGTTTTCCTAGAAATTGAACGATTGATTCCAAGATTAATGAGAGGAAAGCTAAGAAAGCAGGACAATTCAAGTGATAAAGGAATGATAGAATCAACCAACAAGTCAACAAAAATAGTATGGGACACTCTACTAAAAGATAGAGGAGTGGGGCAAGTGGCAAAGTTGTCTTCACACCAATATTCATAGCTCGGTGCCTTGTGCAACATCGGCTTCTTCTAGACTTCATTTCAAGCGAGATTCTAACACCATTCCTCTAATTCTCTATAAATACTAGCCTACCTGCAACCAAAAGGGGGTTGGATCTCTCTGCCATTGAAGACTTCCTTTCCTTCTTCACATCTTACCTCTCCTCCATTTAAGTCACCAGAAAAGCCATTGTTTGCTGTTCTAGACTTAGATCGGCAATTCTCTAGTACTAATGACTCTCAAACTCTCTAAAAACATCGTTGCAAATTTGAGATCCACCAGACTATGACTAGATCTACTAAAATTAGTTGTAATCTGGAGAGATAACAACTAATAAAAGAGATTAAAGTAAACGTAAGCCAAAGATTACGTCGAACCACTATAAAAAAATCTTGTCTTTTTTACTTATTCTGCTTTTTTCCTTTACTGTTAATAGAACGGTGCTTTCATCTGATTTCTATGTTGATCCATTTTCTAGGTTAGCAGTTACTGAATGAGATATATTAAAAGTAAAAACCTTATACTATATCAAAAAAGTTAACCAGCACATTTCGTGAAAAATTAGTACAGTTTGGTGCAGGTTTAGGATAATACTAGGATTTCTAGTGTTCTATAGAAATAATACTATTCATGTATGAATGAGAACATTATTTTCCTTCTAAAAAACTTGGATATTATGCATGTCTAGGAGAGATTGAAATTGACGCCTTTAGCTAGCCATGGTGAGAATCTTTCCACTATTTCCAATGATCATTGAAAAAGACGTGCAAATTTTTTTCTAAAAATTTATTTCTTCTACAATTTGTTAAATATTTTGAAACCACACCCTCATTAGTAAAATACCTTAACTTTATAAACTATCCTAAAAATAACCTTTTTACTAGAATTCTCAATCCAAATAAATTTGTACCAAAGTGCATCAGCAGTTTCATTATAAAAAAATTCTTTCTAAATGGAAAATCAATAACAACAATAAAATCAATATTGATTTATTACCCATATTAATATAGGTCATCGACCTATCATATTTATTATATAATTTATCATAATAATAATTTCTTACAGGGATATATATAGAGGATACTCATGATCCAACTTTGTTCAAATGTGAACATAAACAGATAGAAAAACACAATGTTTATCACCACCCGTATGAATATCAGCCACCTCATAATTGTCCTTCAACTTACAAAGACAATAGTAGCTAAGCATTTCTTCAGGAAGAAAAATAACAAATTATATTTTATGTATTAAATACAAAAGGCATCACGCAGTTTCGTGTAATGGCCCGTTTTTCCGTACCCTTTGAATCGACAATAAACAACACATGTCCAACTCAAATTGCACGAATAAGCGTATAATTAAGGGTAGAAAGAAAATAAAGACAGAGCAGAATCTATACGAATGGAATAACATATTTTATTTCAATAACAATATTTACAGTGGAAAATTTTAAAATACAATATCAGAGTCTAACCTAGATTCATCCAGGACAGTTATAAACTTCTACTCTTACAAAAGCTTAAAACAACAAAACAAATGCAATAGATGTGGCAAATATTAGAATACATCCATTCGATGATGAGGATCTCCAGCTCTCCTCTGGAAACTCCAACCGTCTTCAACTCAACCTGAAACTACTCGGATCTGACACGAGTATTAAAAATTCAGATCAGGCTTGATAAATCAGCATGAGATACTCGAAATTTTAAATGCATAGATCGTGACGATGATATCAAAACATTTGAAAAGAAGGTTATCTCATAAATCCATGCCCATACATAAACACGGATAAGTTTTTACCTTATGATAAGCAAAATACTTTATACCAAAATACTTGATATTATTTTTAATGACATTCTTTTGAAAACACTTTGCAAATAAAATTATTAAGATAAGGTATCAATAATTGGACTAAGTCTAAGGTAATATATGCAGACAAGGTCAACGGAATATACCGAACGAAATATAGATACCAAAAGGGGTAGTTGAAACGTTCGTAAAGCATCACAGCAATTTTAGGAATACAATCACAACCATAAATCCCGTAGTAGAATTGGATTTCCAACATGATAGGAAACTAGTGGAAAGATCAATCTGTACCCATGGCATATGTCCAAGACCCAGACGTCATTATACAACAACACAAATGGCTAAAAGATGATACAATCAGCGAATAACATCCAAAGAATCAAACTACGTTCATCCTCGCCATGAGGCCAAGAATCTGGTACCTAGGGTTCAGAACATCTGATAACCCAAATCACTACTATCTAAAATGCGAGCATACATCTGGGGTCACGACCTGAACTCGATGTCCGACAAACAACATCAAATTCGTATCGCCGGAGCTTGCAACACCATTAGATGATAAATAACATAGCAGAATAAAAGATGATATCACTGATACAACATGAATACAATATCTAATACATCAGTTTGATACAATGATAATCAACAACATCACAGAACATACAACACAAAATACAGCGGAACACGATACAATAAGAGATAAGTCTTCACAGAATCCAATACTGCAACTCTGAACAAAAGCCCCAAAGACAAAGCTCCAAAACTCAAAGCTCGATCCACCATCACCGTTTCACCTAGATAAGAAAGTCTCATCCACCAAGGACTGAACTAGCTCCAGATAATCTACTAAACCTGACTATCTGAAAAACCCAACTCTAAACTGCTCGTGTGGAAATTGTGGGCACCCAGAGTTTAGGAACGGAACAAAAACTCCGAGTCGGTCATAGGACTGGTGTAACCAAACAAAAACGTCTTGTCTTTAAAAACAATCATAAGGATTTAGATTTGAAATCCGCAATGCTTTTTAAAAAATGAAACTACCATAAGGCCTCCCGCCACACACACCATGAAAACGCAGAATTGGAGGAGATTTCTCCTTATGATAGTCAAACATGCTTGATACGTAAAAATCATTTTGATATTATTATTATTGCATAGTGGAAAATACTTCGAAAGTATAATATTAATCTTAGCCAGCATAGACATTTCGAACTATGCCTACTATAGCTACCATCCAAACAGTGGGGCGCCACCATAAGTAGATGGCAGGTAATACAACTAAAACCATACAGAGCTCGTATTGGATGATTGGATTTCCAACAAACGGTCAGGCTAAGGAACTTTCCTATTTCCACACGGGAACGCCTCTGGAGGGACGCCCCGAGAACTTACCCAGCTCTCTACCAACACAAGGCCGGTTTCCTCCCTGCCCGAGAGTAATACCTGCAGATATGCCACACCCGGTCCTTTGGATCCTTTATACGAGGATCCTCTACACCAAAAACATTACACGGTAATAAATATACTACAGTGCCCACATGAGTAAGTATCTGGGATCCATACCATGATACTACCCTTTTCCAGAAGGAATGGTCACACCCTAGGGGAGCTACCCCTGAAACCTTGTCGCATCTTTCCTGTTTCGACCATTACCGGTTTGTGAGGCTCGATGAGGTTTCGTCCACAAAGCTACGCTTTACACTAAAGCCATGCTTTGATCACAAATGACCAACAAATGATCATCCACAGCCGCACTTAGCATTCTACGCTACCAGATTGGGAGTATATCGCTGATAACCTTCAACTACATAACCTTTGAGCTCGTACGTCTCAAAGAAGGGTGTTAAGCTAAGAGAATAAATACTCCGCACCAATAGATATGTATTTGAAAGAAATCTGCTTTATATCTCAAAGTGTAATGTCAGACATACAACCATACAAGTCTGTTCCGGGTTCGAACAGAACCGAAGGCACTTCCGAAGAAGCCCTTGCAATCCGGGTATTCACAATCCCGATCGGACTTCCCATCACTTAGGAAATCTCTATAACGTAGCTACTCAGTGCAGAGACAATCAATAGGTCATCCTATCGTTCTTGCAAATACTCGGTCTTCACCACCGGTCTTCAAATGCTATCCATAATGTCATATCATTATTCGGAATGGGTTATATGACACAAAGTCATCTCCCGGCTAAATCGAATAATGAGCACAATATTTAAAAACATATCGAAATGGGATTTCAATTAAGTCACAACTTTAAAATTCAAATCTATTTCAAATGGTTTAAACCAATTACCATTTCAAATCTTTTAAACAAAAAGATTCATTTCACACAGTTCACCCAGTTTCACAAAGATCCATTCACGGATATCAAAACAATTTCCTTTTCAAATGGATTAGTTTATTAAATCTTTAAATCAATATTTGACTTATAGCTTTCAAAATTCGCTTTCAAAGATTCGCCCATAATCTGGAAAACCATTTTCAAATCGAACTTGAAATCCCTTCAATATAAATTGGAAGTTCATTACTTATATGAAAGCTTTAATCATTTGAAAACAAACAGTTCTCATTTCGGAAAATTCGATCTCATTTATACAAGTTAAAATCTTTGGGTTAATTCACATTACCAAAACAACACTTTACAAAATGGTTTAAAGCCTATATAAGCTTGTATACCGTTTTTAAATCATAAATACCAAATATAGAATTCAGTTTCAGATATTGAATTCCAATTTAAATCAAATTGTTCAAATTTCAAATCTTTACGAAGTAATTGAGAATAACTTTTATCTTTGAAATCCCTTTTCAAAATCTCTTTATATTTAATTCAATTCCATTTCCAAAACTATTTGAATTTAAAATTCAAATTCAAAACTATTTTAAAAATTCAAATATCTGTGACTTAACCGATTTCCACGTGCAATCCATATTTGTGTGTGTATAAGTGCGGTCCAAGGGGTTTTACACAATAGTGCACAACATCAATCATCACATATATATCAATATCGATGAGCGATATAACCCATAACGCGTATCGGCATTCACGGATTCACAGGTAAAGTAAATATATCAATCACAAAGATTCATCATTACAATTCGATGTGAGTTTCAGATAACCAATTGGAATCCGACTCCCTGACGCATCGAAGTTTAAATGCCGTTTTACGGACCAAGGAGTTTTCACAAACATGCAGAAACAAATCACTAATCACAGTTCAGCATAAAGCAATTCACATCACACAGTATCACAATCACAAACAGAAATATCAATCCAATGCACCACAATAGTTGATTATTTTTCAATCAAGGTGAATGTGGTTTAAAAGAATTAACCACACAATTATTTTTATTGATTTATTTAAATCAATAATTAACAATTCTTAATGATAAATTAATAAAAAATTTAACTAATTATTCCTTAATCAATTATCTTAATTGACTACTAATTATGAATTAATTAACTTTTATTATCTAATTAACAATTCTTAATTAAAAATAAATTAAACGCTTAATTGTTAATTAAACAAATCTTTAATTTTAAATTGATAAATCCCAAATCACTTAGTTAATTACAAGTTTTAATTAACCATTCTTAATTACCCTTTTTAAATAATTATTTGTCATAATTAACATGTTAAAAATCTTCTTTAAACTTTAAAAACAAATTCTTACTAACTTGAAAACTTTAGTGGTAATTAAATTTCAAAACTTGTTTTGCATTAACTACTTAATAATCATATTAATTGGATTTTAAAACCTTGTTAAGTACTTACTTAATTCATTAACTTGTAAAAAAACCTTGACTTAAAATTGTCGTACATTAACTAGCCATTATCACTTAAATTTGTTTAAATGGTTCACTTAACCAACTGTTATGATTTTACAGGCTTGGGAAGCAAACCCGAGCAAGTTTTCCATGAGTAACACTCGAGCCCTTTCACTAACTTTCTCGAGTCCCCCTCTCTTTCTTCTCGTATGCTTATTCTTCTTATATTTTTTTTTCTTTCTTTCCAGTTAGTTTAAGTTGTTTAAACTTTATAAACTAGCATGCTACAGGACTCACACGAGCAAACAGAACATTTGCTCGAGAAAATCGCTTTCTTCCCCGAGCAAACTCTCGAGAACCCAACACCTGCTCAACCCCTAACGTGCTCATGACCCACCGTGCACGTGCACGGTGTTGCGCCGCCGCTACGGCGAGCTCCAAAATCCTCGGCAAGTCGCAAATCATCGCAGCACTCGAAATCAAAGTTCACTTCGAAGCTAAACATACTGAATCAAAATTAAGCATATCGTTGCAAAACCTGTCACTCGAACACCCCCACAAAAATACTTTGCCTCAGTCGCTCCCACCACCGGAATCGCCACGACTTCCGCCTCACCACGTCAACCCTAGCTCTTCCATTCCCCTCAGTTTCGTACAACTCGATCAAACCGAGGTGATGAAATCACTTCGTTTCTGACCATGACAAAACCCAAGCACTAAACCCTAATCTTGTCTCATTCTAACATCTCATGCAATAGAATTATTTTTAACATTTTTCCTGAACTCAACGAGGATCAAGCAAGCTTCGAGCAAAGTTTCAATTCCCAACATTTGTTCGATCACCAGGAATCGATTAAAAAGCATATTTTGTTCAAGTATGAACTACACCTGGGATACTTACTTAAAAACCATTGTATTAAGTTTAAAAATCCTATCTTTGTATGCTTATTCAATTTATATAACCAAATCCATAATTTAAACTACTTGAAAAAATCATATGATTTTGTTTTTACTGTAAAATGAGTTTACAGGGTCAAGTTCTTTCATTTTCAAGCTAAGAAAATTTTCTGGACATGGTTTAAGTTTAAACAAACTTTTTTTGTATAAAAATCCTAAGTTAAGGATGTTTATATGAAATTTTATAAAATTTTCTTGTTTAGGATCACTCTGTAACCAGAAGCAAGAAGAACAGAATCATCAAAGTACACAGTATACCACATGTATTCATACAGAACCAAAAAATTCAACCAAGCACAAGATTGTTCATGAAACAAATATAAAAATTTAAAATTTCTAAAGTAGTATGTTTACTCACCTGGATGGAAGAACGGAGAACAATTATTGTTTTGAAACTGCAGTATTGATTTTTTTTCTTTGAATCCTGTTTTGTTGTTGAATAATGTTTAAGTTTGTAGATGATGATGTTTATATTTTTTTTCTCTGGTTTTCTTAGTTTTCTTACTGAACGAACTAGAATGGAAGTCGCACACATATATATAGAAAAATAGTTTATATAAGGAAAAGTAGGTGCTATCTAGTTAGGCCTTATTTATTTTGAACAGATTTTTATTTTTGACTAAAGATTTTTTTTCTTTGTTACTAAAATGGAGTAATTTATTTGGGCTGAAAAGATTTCTTATTTGTGCTGAGAAGATGTTATTAAATGCATGTGTCCTATTTTGTTTACAAACTTATACTATTTAATTATGTATGTACAGGTAGTTTGTAGATATTATTATTATTATTTTTTCTTCATCTTCTTTTGCAAGATTTTGTGTTTTATTATTCACATACAAATTTGTATGTATTTTATATTATTTTTTTCTCTATTTGCTTTGTACATGGATGTTTTTATCTATTTTCTTGTCTTTGTGCTTCATACAACTCACATACAATTCTAGATGTATTTAATTTTTATATTATTTTGTAGTTTGATTTTATGTTGCCATATGACCATATACTTTTGTTATTAACATAATTCTTAAATTTGATTTCTATTTATGGTTTAATTATCAAACATTAAATTTATAACATATATTTTGTTTTATATTTTACACTTATATTTAATATTGATAGGATAAAAAAATTTATTTTATACTTTTTATAACTTCATAAAGAAAATGGATTAAAACACAATTTATACATTTAATAATTAATCATACATATTATTCTTTCCAAAATATAGTCTCTAAATCCAATTTATTTTGAATTTATTTTGAATTTCCAAATCAAAATTTTATTTACAATCCAATTCAATTGAAAGTATTTATTGAGTTTCAAATCCAAATTCAAAAACAAATAAGTACATATACTTTATTAAATTTGAAAAATTCAAACAAATCCACAATTTAACCCAAAAATTTAATTTAATTACAAATTTAAATTCATCTTTAAATCGAAATCGTTACAGATTCCCCCCTTAAGAAATTTTGCCCCCGAAATTTGCCAAGGAGATAACAAAGATAGATGAAAGATAGAGAAATATCTTTCCAAATCAAATCGGATATTAATTCTGCATTTGGCTTACCAAATCAAAATATCAACAATAGATGTGAGAACAAACTCGATCAACTACGAAACAATTGGGTTATCTGATCTACGAAGTATACAGGGGTATTGATTAGTTCGAAGGGATAACTAACCATCCGTAGATTTATATTGAAACCCAATGAAATAGACAAAAATAGATTCGACTACGATTTCAGATTCAAGATAACTCATTTATGATTTGCTGAGAAATAAAACTAAGGGTAGTTCTCATGTCGAACAAAATTCGAACAATTTATTCATAAACTAGAAGGTTACCTTAAAAAAATTCATTTCCTTAATCAGATTTTGAGGTTGAAGAATCACCTTTGATTGCATACGCCCTCACTGCTTGAGCTTGCTTATGTGCTGGTCAATTCATGATCCTATGTCCCGGCTTGCTGCAGTAACAACATTCCCTAGATTCCTGTTCTGGCTTCATAAATGACTCTCTCATTCCTTGTTTCCTGGGATTCTTACAATTGTTCAAGTAATGGCCTTTCTCCAAGCAGTTGAAACAAGTAACATCTTTCACCTTTTTCTCCTGTATATTCTTCTTTCCTTTATCTTTCCTCGATTTCTTTTTCCTCCAATTCAGATTACATGTATCTCCATTCTCCTCCGGATCTTTTTGCTTATCCAGAGTATCGTATCGATAGCCCATATCAATCAATTTGGAAAAAGATTCCTTTACGTGAGTAGTCATCCATTCCTGAAACTCCTTGTTCATTCCCCGAATAAACTTTTCATTCTTCTTTAACGGTGTATTCACCAATTCTGAACCAAATCGAGATAATTCATTGAATTTGTTTAAGTATTCCTCAAATGATTAGCTCCCTTGCTTCAAATCCACAAACTCCTGGTATATTCTAGAGATACCAGCAGACGGCATATATCGCTGCTCGAACACTTCTTTAAAACGGCTCCAAGTTAATTCATCTACCGATTCATCCAATGTAACTGTTTCCCACCAAATTAAAGCCTCTTCTTGGAGTTGCCAAGTAGCCATCCATCACATCTGATCATCTTCTAATTTTTGTCCTTTGAAAATTCTTTCACATGATCGAATCCATGCTTGTGCTTCAATAACAGTTTCTTTGCCATTGAATGGTTTTCCACCAAGTCTAGAAAAGCTTCGATATAAATCAGCCAAATTTAATTGAAATTGAATGGGAATATCTGTCGTTGCAGGGCTTTGACCAGCTGAAGTGGTACTTCCCTATCCCCTATCTCGTCCTCTTCTTCCACTCATTCTTACTATCTGTAATAGTAAGAAGACCGATTTAGGCATTCGAACGAAATATCTTAGAGAATAACAACAGATAAAGAGAATAGTCTAAGTGGTTGGGTTTTGGTTCCACTGGTTGTACTCATTCTAGGGTATACTTCACCCTATCTCTAATGAGCCATCTAATGTGTTACACTCCATAGCTAAAGTCCTTACTCATCCTCTAGCTCTGATACCAAATTGTCACGACCCGAACTCGATGTCCGACAAACAACACAAATTCGTATCGCCGGAGCTTGCAACACCATTAGATGATAAATAACACAGCAGAATAAAAGATGATATCACTGATACAACATGAATACAATATCTAATACATCAGTTTGATACAATGATAATCATCAACATCAGAGAACATATGACACAGAATACAGCGGAACATGATACAATAAGAGATAAGTCTTCACAGAATCCAATACTGCAACTTTGATCCAAAAGCCCCGAAGACAAAGCTCCAAAACTCCAAGCTTGATCCACCATCACCGTTTCACCTAGATAAGCAAGTCTCGTCCAACAAGGATTGAACTAGCTCCAGATAATCTACTAAACCTGACTATCTGAAAAACCCAACTCTAGACTGCCCGTGTGGAAAATTGTGGGCACCCAGAGTTTAGGAACGGAACAATAAACTCCGAGTCAGTTATGGGACTGTGTGTAACGACCCCAGATTTTATTTTTTATTTTTATGAATTTAAATTGATAATTAAAAGAATTTTTGAATTTAAATTGTAAAATTGATTATAAATGGCAGCGAGTTTCCCCGATTATTATAGAAAATATGTTAAGTCATATGAATTTGAAAATTCGTATATATGTGAATATATATGTATATATTGGATTTGAAATAAAATCTTAAACATGGGGTTTTAAGAATAAATGAAACATAGACTAAAACGCATTAAACAAATTTGTTAAGGAACAAACACACTAAAACAACTTTTACAATTTGTACATAAAGTAAAAGGGATATATATCAAACATAAGCAAAACAGATATATGAAAGGAAGACATAAAATATATATATAAAAGCAAAAGAAATATGTACAAACTAACAAAGTAAAGCTTTAAATAAAATAAAGAAATACGTTCAAATGTTAACAAATAACAATAACAACTTTATATCTATATAACATAATCAAAAGCAACCTAGCCAAGTAGCTTAGGTATGCAAGCAAGAATATAAAACAAAGTCTATTAAACATAAACAAAGATAAAATAAAGCAAAGTAAATATGAAACGTACATATGGAAGTATTGCAAAGCATATTCAAGTATTAACAAATAAACAAACAAAATACACTTACCAAATAATACAATGTAAATAAATCCATACAAGATGAACTATAAAATATAAGTTTAACACATTGAACAAAATATGTACAAACAGTACAAAGGCTTGCAAAAGAAGCAAACATGAAATATACATAAGTATGTACAGCCGAAATCAAATGAACACAAATTTTAAGTGTATGGTACAATACAATTAATACTAGCATACAAAAAAATCAAGATTTCAGTCAACAAAATCTTTGACTAAATACAAACTAAAATATTTGAACAGCAAAACAATTAATGCAATATCTTAGCCACCAAATATTTTGATATTACACATAGCAGGTGGTATCACTAGTAAACAAATAAAAAAAAATGATAAGTATAAGCTTCCTATATAAGCCAAAACTAATTAATGTTAGTATATACTAATATCCTATCAGCCACCATTGGAAAATAAAAATCTCTGAAAAAATTTGACAAAAACAATCTTAGTACAAAATATGTCACCCTGTGTACAAACAGAAATAATCACCTGTAGAGTTCATCTCCTATATATCAACTTCTCCACATTTGAGTTCGAGCTGAGAAACTTTATTTGAAAACTTAAACAAAGATTCAATTTAAACAACACCTCAAATTCAACCAAACCAGAGAAACAAAGGAGAAGATTTCCAGTATCAACTTCAAAACCAGTTTTCAACTTTTCAAACTTCAAAACTTCTGGAAAACGAGATGTTTAAAGTGAGTAACTTATTTTCTTAAAATGTTCAAAGTATAAAAAAAAAAAAACTGTTGCTTACATATAAATACATCGATGAATAAGTTTGTTTATATACATGTATGGATCCTCTGAGTGAAATTGAGAATTGGAAGTGTGTATAGGCTCACTGTTATGACTCTGAACACCAGAATTTGATTTCAAAAATCATTTCTTCCCAATCTATTCGATATTTGGATTTAGAGTCAAAATAGATATTGTCTGCTTAACCCTGAACTGAATTTTAAAAATAAATTCAAATTAAAATAACTTGTTATCACCTCTGGAAAGAAATATGTCTGAGCACAACTCAAATTTATCAAAAATTCGAATCTCTCAATTTACAAATTCAAGTATCTAAACTGAATCCCCATACAATAACAAGATTTTTAAACCTAATTTGATGATTTTTAATGGTGTGGTATGAGAGCAGTTTGGGTTCGTTCGATTTTTGCATTTCGAGTTGTCGTGGGCGATCGCGATGATGGGGGAGGTCAGGGCTGAGGCTGGAAGTGCGGGGGTGATCGAGGGGTCTGGGAAAAATACCCGGAGCTTGAACAAAGCCTTGTGGTGGCGGTGGGTGGCGTTTGAACTTCGGTGACCTAGTTTTAGCATAGGTTAGAGTTTTGATCGTCTCGTTCTCCTTAGTGCATCGAGCTGCACGAACTATTGGGTAGTGATAGTGGGGTGTGTGTTGAAGTCGTGGTCGAAGTCGCGTGCCTTCAGGTGGTCGAGGCGGCGAAAGGGAGGCGATGACAGGTTTGGTGATGTTTCCTGTTGCTATTTCCAGGTTCTGAGTCGAACTCAAAATTTTCGATCACGAGGTGGTGACGAAGTTTCAGGGGTTGGAGTTGAGTCTGGGGAGAATGGTCGACATGATCGACAATGCTGCGACGCCGGAAGATCGCCAGAGGCGATGTGCACGTGCACAGTGGAGTTGATCTGGGGTTGTTCATCTGGATGCTGGGTAGTTCGCATTTGCTCGAGTGATACTCGAAGTTTTTCCAAACTGACCCGAAGTTGGAGAGGAAACAACTCGAAGCACTTTTACTTTGCCTCGGGTTAGTTTGTCAGGTTTCAGGTTTTTGTAAACCTGATTGTGATTTGATTTTAAAGCAAAGTTTTAGACAAGTTATAAATCAAAATTTAAACCCAAATTCAAATGTGTATTCAAATTCATGTTTGAATTCTAAAATGAAAAGAAAAATAAAGTTTTAAAATAATTTTTATGTTTGGTTTTCAGGTTTATGAAAAACCTGACAGTTTTCTGAAAAATTATTATTAAATTTAAAGTTGAAAACATCATTTGAACAATGGTTTAAAATTCAAAGTTAAGGTTAGTTTCCAAATAAACTTTTGAATCTTAAGGTTTAAAATGAAATTGGATTTTTAAATCCAGTTTTAAATTCAAGGTTTTAAAAAGTAAATTGAATCTTAAATCAAGATATAAATATAAATCAAGTTTGAATTGGAAGTTAGTAAGAAGAATGATAAAGTTTTCATATTTAAAATTGTTTCGAATAGATTAAACGATAAAATGAATTTGTATATTGATTTGAATTTAAATGGAATTGGACTTTAAATTCTCTCAACTTCTAGTGTAAGATGAATAATTCTTTAACTTGGAAAAAAAAAGAGGGGTTTTGAATTGTTTGAAACTGTTAAAGTTATTTTAAACCTTAAATTTTAAACTGAAATGTAAAAAAATGAACTTGAAGGTCTTTAAGTACCTTGTTAATGATAATTTGATCATTAATAAGAAAAATATTCTTATCTTCAATAAATGAGGGTTCATAATTTGTAATTATTAAATTAATTAAAATGGATAATTAATGTTTTGAATTAATTTAGTAATTAAGAGTTAAATTTATTTAATTAAGATTTAAGCTTAATTAATTAAGGGATAATTAACTTGTCATTAAGAATCGTGAATTAATTAATCGTCGTTAAGAATTAATCAGGTTATAGTTAATATTTAATTAATGGAATAAGTAGGATTAATTAATGAGTTCTTAATGGTTATTCCATTTATAATCAATAAAGATGAATATAAGTAAATTTCTTTAGCAAAGAAATTAAAGAATTGTTATTAGTTAAATAAAGGTCATTACCTAAAATTATTTGAATAATAAATCTATGTGATTAATTTTCATAATTACTCTAGATCAATTAACCTAATAATAATCATTTGTGAAGTGTAATTTTTAAGGGAGATAATTAATTGATTTTTGTTTACCATAACTAGTAAATTTTTCATAAAATTAATCTGATTTGAATTTAATCAGATAATTAGATAAATCCTACTTATGGATGTTTGGATTTTATTAAATGGTTGAATTTTTGGATATCCCTGCTATGTGATGTTTTATGATATATCTTGATTTGTGTTGTGATCTGTGATATAATTTATTATCTGTGATATATATGTCGGTGTTATGTGAATGAAAGATAAGCGTTATAGTTTATATCGCTTATCAACTATATTTCTATGTTATAATCTGTGATGATTGATGATGTTGCACTATTGTGTTAAACCCCTGGACCACACTTATACACACACAATTATGGATTTCACGAGGAAATCAATTAAGTCACAGATTTTGAAATGATGTTTCAAAATTGAATATTTAAATTCAAATGTTTTAGAAATGAAATTAAAGTGAAAAGCTTTTGAAATGGAATTTCAAAGATGAAATTTATCTTGAATAACTTGATTAAGTTTTGGAATTTAAATAATTAAATTTAAATTTGAATTCAATATTTAAAATTGAATTCTATGATCTGGAAACTAGGGACTAAAGATGTTATACCAATTTATATGGGTTAAACTATTTTGAAAGTATCGATTTGGGAATTTGAATTTAAATTCAAGGGCTTTAACTCGTGTAAATATAATTGGATCTTTCTGAAATGAAAACTAATTGTTTTCAAATGATAAAAGCTTTCACTTAAATAATGAACGTCCAATTTGTGTTGAAAAGGACTTCAAGTTAAAAATGAATTTCCAAGTATGGGAATGGTTTGAAAGCTTAAGTTGAATCTTTGATTTAAAGATTCAAAGAGTTAATCAAATTTTGAAAGCTGTGAGTTAAATCTTTAAAATTAAAGATTTAACGAGTTAATTGTTTTGAAATCCACAAATGGATCTTTGTGAATGGGGTGAACTTTGTGAATTAAATCTTTTGTTTAAAAAATTCGAAAATGGTAATTTGTTAAACCATTTGAAGAAAACTTTGAATTATTAAGTTGTGACTTAATTGAAATCCCATATCCATATATTTTAAATATTGCGCTCACTATTCGGTTTAGCCGGGAGAGGACTTTTGTGTCGTATAACCCATCCCGAATATGTGATTCGACATATATAGATAGCATTTGAAGACCGGTGTTGAAGACCGGGTATTTGTGAGAACGATAGGATAACCTATCGATTGTCTCTGCACTGGGTAGCTCCTGGTATAGAGATCCCCTAAGTGATGGGAAGTCCAATCGGGATTGTGAATACCCGGATTGCAAGGGCTTCTTTGGAAGTGCCTTCGGTTCTGTTCGAACCCGGAACAGACTTGTATGGTTACATGTCTGACACTACACTTTGAGATATAAAGCAGATTTCTTTCAAATACATATCTGTGGTGGCGGAGAATTTATTCTCTTAGCTTAACACCCTTCTCTGAGACGTATGAGCTCAGAGGTTATGTAGTTGAAGGTTATCAGCAATATACTCCCAATTTGGTAGTGTGACATGCTGAGTGCTGCTGTGTGTTGATGATCATTGTTTGATCATTTGTGATATGATCATTTGTTTGATCATTTATCTTTGTGATCATTACTTTAATCATTTGTTGACCCAAAGCATGGCTTTGTACCAAAGCGTAGCTTTGTGGGCGAGACTGCATCAGGACCTCACACCTCGGAAATGGTCAAAACAGGAAAGATGCGGCAAGGTTATGAGGGTCGCGCCCTTTAGGGTGTGTCATTCCCTTCTGGTAAAGGGTGGTATCATGGTATGGAGCCCAGATATTTACCTATGTGGTAGCTCCAATCTCATTTACGGTGTGGTTGTTGCTTAGAGGCGCCTCGGATAAAGGTCCCAAAGGACTGGGGAGTGGCATGCTCGAGTAGTAGTTACCTAGTTACAGAGGTAACCCGGCCTTGTGTTGGCAGAGATCCGGTTAGGTTCTCGGGACGTCCCACCAGAGGCGATCCCATGTTGCAGTAGGAAGTTCCTTAGCCTGACCATTTGTTGGAAAATCCAATCAAAACAATACGAGCCTGTACGGTTTTAGTTGTAGAACCTGCCATTCACTTATGGTGGCGCCCCACTGTTTGGATGGTAGCTATAGTAGGCATAGTTCGGAATGTCTATGTTGGCTAAGATTAATATTCTACTTTCGAAATGTTTTCTGCACTGTGCATTTATATTAATAATATCAAAAGAACTTTCTACGTATCAAGCATGTTTGACTATCATAAGAAGAAATCTCCTCCAATTCTGCGTTTGCATTGTGTGTGTGGCGGGAGGTCTTATGGTAGTTTCATTTTCTACAAGCATTGCGAATTTACCTTAAAATTCTCTTTTTGTTTGTTTTCAAAGATAAACTGTTTTTGTTACTCACACCAGTCCCATGACTGACTCGGAGTTTATTGTTTCTTTTCCTAAACTCTGGGTGCTCGCTATTTTCCACACGAGCAGTCTAGAGTTGGGTTTTTTTCTGATAGTTAGGTTTGGTGGATTATCTGGAGCTAGTTTCAGTCTTTGGATATACACCAGTCTTGCTCGACTTAGTGTATCGTGATGATGGTTCGAGCTGCTGTTGGAGTTCTCTCTTGAAGATTATATTGGAGTTATTTATTCAGCTGCTAGTGTTATCTATTTCCTTTTCCGCTGCTATTTTGTTGTATCATATCTCTGATGTATATCGATATCTATTGTATCATCTGTAGTATCGGGATGTTGTATCAGACGTTGTATATTGATATTCATTTTTTCTTCCGCTATGTTGTTTGTTTACTTAATGGTGTTATAAGCTCCGGCGACTCGGATTCGACGTTTGGATCTGCGGCATTCGAGTACGATGTAAAGTATGGATGTCGATTTTCGAACGGACAAAATCCGTTTCGTTACATTTGGTATCAGAGCTGAGGGTTAAAACTTTAGCTCAGGAGTATAACACGTTAAGTAGCTCATTAGAGATAGGGTGAAGTAAACCCTAGAATGAGTAATCCCTAAGATATCCGTTCGTATGCCTCAGTAAATTCTTTTACTATCCAGTGATAGTAAGTATGAGTGCAACAAGAGAACGAGATAGGGGACAGGGAAATACGACTATGTCAATGCCCTGCAATAGTGGAAGTAATTTTTTCTCTATCGATCTTCTTTGATTCGTTTCCAAATTCTTTTGATTTCTTCATGATAGCTCCAGAAGAAGTTTCAGTGTGATGGTGGCCCTACGAATCGTTGTAGGAAATTCTTACTTCGTATTTTCATCGTTTCTTATTAGAGTTTGATTTAAACCTTAATTAATATTAATTTGAAATTTGGAATTGAAAAAAAAATTGAAATAAATTGAAATTTTTTAAATTGAGTTAACTTGATTAATAGGATATGAAGCTAACTTTGAATTGTATTGATAAAACGATTTTGGTTGAAAACAAATTTTGAATCTCTGTTATAACTTCTTGGGTAAAATAAAATATGAAATATAAACTTTGATGTATTTCTCAGCCTATAAAATTCTAAAAATTAAGATCTTAATATTTGGATTTTGATTTTAATTGTAGAGAACAAATAGCGTTATTCGAGGAGGAATTCGAAGAAGAAGTTGAAGAAGAGTTCGAGGAAGAATTCGAAGAAGAAGTTGAAGAAGAGTTCGAGGAAGAATTCGAAGAAGAAGTTGAAGAAGAGTTCGAGGAAGAATTCGAAGAAGAAGTTGAAGAGGAATTCGAGGAAGAGGTTGAGGCGGAAGAAGAACCTGAAGTGGAAGAAGAGTCCGAAGGTGACGAAGCAATTCATTGGGATTTGGATAATGCCGTGGATGATGATGATCCCATTGAGGACGAGGAGTTAAATGGTGGGTACCTTATTCTGGAAGAATCTGATCCGGAGGAGATTTTTGAGACAGACGATGAGGTTGAAGTAATAGACCTGTCAGGGCCTGAGAGGGAGAGTTCTGACAGTGAGGATTAGTAGTTGGTCGGTTTGACTTATTTTGGGGTATTATATAGGTATTTTGGACTTGAGATCATAGTAAAGGTTGGATGTTAGTAGGTTATGTATGACTATAACTCATGTACTAATATTTTGAGTAGTGTTTAATATAAAATATATTATGAATGGCCTGAAAATATCCATGTGTTAGTAGTATAATTTGAATTACCATTAGTCTATTTTGTGTGTGTATAATTCGAGAGACGAGTTGTACAATTTCGAGGACGAAATTCTTTTAAGGGGGGAAGTCTGTAACGACCCCAGATTTTATTTTTTATTTTTATGAATTTAAATTGATAATTAAAAGAATTTTTGAATTTAAATTGTAAAATTGATTATAAATGGCAGCGAGTTTCCCCGATTATTATAGAAAATATGTTAAGTCATATGAATTTGAAAATTCGTATATATGTGAATATATATGTATATATTGGATTTGAAATAAAATCTTAAACATGGGGTTTTAAGAATAAATGAAACATAGACTAAAACGCATTAAACAAATTTGTTAAGGAACAAACACACTAAAACAACTTTTACAATTTGTACATAAAGTAAAAGGGATATATATCAAACATAAGCAAAACAGATATATGAAAGGAAGACATAAAATATATATATAAAAGCAAAAGAAATATGTACAAACTAACAAAGTAAAGCTTTAAATAAAATAAAGAAATACGTTCAAATGTTAACAAATAACAATAACAACTTTATATCTATATAACATAATCAAAAGCAACCTAGCCAAGTAGTTTAGGTATGCAAGCAAGAATATAAAACAAAGTCTATTAAACATAAACAAAGATAAAATAAAGCAAAGTAAATATGAAACGTACATATGGAAGTATTGCAAAGCATATTCAAGTATTAACAAATAAACAAACAAAATACACTTACCAAATAATACAATGTAAATAAATCCATACAAGATGAACTATAAAATATAAGTTTAACACATTGAACAAAATATGTACAAACAGTACAAAGGCTTGCAAAAGAAGCAAACATGAAATATACATAAGTATGTACAGCCGAAATCAAATGAACACAAATTTTAAGTGTATGGTACAATACAATTAATACTAGCATACAAAAAAATCAAGATTTCAGTCAACAAAATCTTTGACTAAATACAAACTAAAATATTTAAACAGCAAAACAATTAATGCAATATCTTAGCCACCAAATATTTTGATATTACACATAGCAGGTGATATCACTAGTAAACAAATAAAAAAAAAATGATAAGTATAAGCTTCCTATATAAGCCAAAACTAATTAATGTTAGTATATACTAATATCCTATCAGCCACCATTGGAAAATAAAAATCTCTGAAAAAATTTGACAAAAACAATCTTAGTACAAAATATGTCACCCTGTGTACAAACAGAAATAATCACCTGTAGAGTTCATCTCCTATATATCAACTTCTCCACATTTGAGTTCGAGCTGAGAAACTTTATTTGAAAACTTAAACAAAGATTCAATTTAAACAACACCTCAAATTCAACCAAACCAGAGAAACAAAGGAGAAGATTTCCAGTATCAACTTCAAAACCAGTTTTCAACTTTTCAAACTTCAAAACTTCTGGAAAACGAGATGTTTAAAGTGAGTAACTTATTTTCTTAAAATGTTCAAAGTATAAAAAAAAAAAACTGTTGCTTACATATAAATACATCGATGAATAAGTTTGTTTATATACATGTATGGATCCTCTGAGTGAAATTGAGAATTGGAAGTGTGTATAGGCTCACTGTTATGACTCTGAACACCAGAATTTGATTTCAAAAATCATTTCTTCCCAATCTATTCGATATTTGGATTTAGAGTCAAAATAGATATTGTCTGCTTAACCCTGAACTGAATTTTAAAAATAAATTCAAATTAAAATAACTTGTTATCACCTCTGGAAAGAAATATGTCTGAGCACAACTCAAATTTATCAAAAATTCGAATCTCTCAATTTACAAATTCAAGTATCTAAACTGAATCCCCATACAATAACAAGATTTTTAAACCTAATTTGATGATTTTTAATGGTGTGGTATGAGAGCAGTTTGGGTTCGTTCGATTTTTGCATTTCGAGTTGTCGTGGGCGATCGCGATGATGGGGGAGGTCAGGGCTGAGGCTGGAAGTGCGGGGGTGATCGAGGGGTCTGGGAAAAATACTCGGAGCTTGAACAAAGCCTTGTGGTGGCGGTGGGTGGCGTTTGAACTTCGGTGACCTAGTTTTAGCATAGGTTAGAGTTTTGATCGTCTCGTTCTCCTTAGTGCATCGAGCTGCACGAACTATTGGGTAGTGATAGTGGGGTGTGTGTTGAAGTCGTGGTCGAAGTCGCGTGCCTTCAGGTGGTCGAGGCGGCGAAAGGGAGGCGATGACAGGTTTGGTGATGTTTCCTGTTGCTATTTCCAGGTTCTGAGTCGAACTCAAAATTTTCGATCACGAGGCGGTGACGAAGTTTCAGGGGTTGGAGTTGAGTCTGGGGAGAATGGTCGACATGATCGACAATGCTGCGACGCCGGAAGATCGCCAGAGGCGATGTGCACGTGCACAGTGGAGTTGATCTGGGGTTGTTCATCTGGATGCTGGGTAGTTCGCATTTGCTCGAGTGATACTCGAAGTTTTTCCAAACTGACCCGAAGTTGGAGAGGAAACAACTCGAAGCACTTTTACTTTGCCTCGGGTTAGTTTGTCAGGTTTCAAGTTTTTGTAAACCTGATTGTGATTTGATTTTAAAGCAAAGTTTTAGACAAGTTATAAATCAAAATTTAAACCCAAATTCAAATGTGTATTCAAATTCATGTTTGAATTCTAAAATGAAAAGAAAAATAAAGTTTTAAAATAATTTTTATGTTTGGTTTTCAGGTTTATGAAAAACCTGACAGTTTTCTGAAAAATTATTATTAAATTTAAAGTTGAAAACATCATTTGAACAATGGTTTAAAATTCAAAGTTAAGGTTAGTTTCCAAATAAACTTTTGAATCTTAAGGTTTAAAATGAAATTGGATTTTTAAATCCAGTTTTAAATTCAAGGTTTTAAAAAGTAAATTGAATCTTAAATCAAGATATAAATATAAATCAAGTTTGAATTGGAAGTTAGTAAGAAGAATGATAAAGTTTTCATATTTAAAATTGTTTCGAATAGCTTAAACGATAAAATGAATTTGTATATTGATTTGAATTTAAATGGAATTGGACTTTAAATTCTCTCAACTTCTAGTGTTAGATGAATAATTCTTTAACTTGGAAAAAAAAAGAGGGGTTTTGAATTGTTTGAAACTGTTAAAGTTATTTTAAACCTTAAATTTTAAACTGAAATGTAAAAAAATGAACTTGAAGGTCTTTAAGTACCTTGTTAATGATAATTTGATCATTAATAAGAAAAATATTCTTATCTTCAATAAATGAGGGTTCATAATTTGTAATTATTAAATTAATTAAAATGGATAATTAATGTTTTGAATTAATTTAGTAATTAAGAGTTAAATTTATTTAATTAAGATTTAAGCTTAATTAATTAAGGGATAATTAACTTGTCATTAAGAATCGTGAATTAATTAATCGTCGTTAAGAATTAATCAGGTTATAGTTAATATTTAATTAATGGAATAAGTAGGATTAATTAATGAGTTCTTAATGGTTATTCCATTTATAATCAATAAAGATGAATATAAGTAAATTTCTTTAGCAAAGAAATTAAAGAATTGTTATTAGTTAAATAAAGGTCATTACCTAAAATTATTTGAATAATAAATCTATGTGATTAATTTTCATAATTACTCTAGATCAATTAACCTAATAATAATCATTTGTGAAGTGTAATTTTTAAGGGAGATAATTAATTGATTTTTGTTTACCATAACTAGTAAATTTTTCATAAAATTAATCTGATTTGAATTTAATCAGATAATTAGATAAATCCTACTTATGGATGTTTGGATTTTATTAAATGGTTGAATTTTTGGATATCCCTGCTATGTGATGTTTTATGATATATCTTGATTTGTGTTGTGATCTGTGATATAATTTATTATCTGTGATATATATGTCGGTGTTATGTGAATGAAAGATAAGCGTTATAGTTTATATCGCTTATCAACTATATTTCTATGTTATAATCTGTGATGATTGATGATGTTGCACTATTGTGTTAAACCCCTGGACCACACTTATACACACACAATTATGGATTTCACGAGGAAATCAATTAAGTCACAGATTTTGAAATGATGTTTCAAAATTGAATATTTAAATTCAAATGTTTTAGAAATGAAATTAAAGTGAAAAGCTTTTGAAATGGAATTTCAAAGATGAAATTTATCTTGAATAACTTGATTAAGTTTTGGAATTTAAATAATTAAATTTAAATTTGAATTCAATATTTAAAATTGAATTCTATGATCTGGAAACTAGGGACTAAAGATGTTATACCAATTTATATGGGTTAAACTATTTTGAAAGTATCGATTTGGGAATTTGAATTTAAATTCAAGGGCTTTAACTCGTGTAAATATAATTGGATCTTTCTGAAATGAAAACTAATTGTTTTCAAATGATAAAAGCTTTCACTTAAATAATGAACGTCCAATTTGTGTTGAAAAGGACTTCAAGTTAAAAATGAATTTCCAAGTATGGGAATGGTTTGAAAGCTTAAGTTGAATCTTTGATTTAAAGATTCAAAGAGTTAATCAAATTTTGAAAGCTGTGAGTTAAATCTTTAAAATTAAAGATTTAACGAGTTAATTGTTTTGAAATCCACAAATGGATCTTTGTGAATGGGGTGAACTTTGTGAATTAAATCTTTTGTTTAAAAAATTCGAAAATGGTAATTTGTTAAACCATTTGAAGAAAACTTTGAATTATTAAGTTGTGACTTAATTGAAATCCCATATCCATATATTTTAAATATTGCGCTCACTATTCGGTTTAGCCGGGAGAGGACTTTTGTGTCGTATAACCCATCCCGAATATGTGATTCGACATATATAGATAGCATTTGAAGACCGGTGTTGAAGACCGGGTATTTGTGAGAACGATAGGATAACCTATCGATTGTCTCTGCACTGGGTAGCTCCTGGTATAGAGATCCCCTAAGTGATGGGAAGTCCAATCGGGATTGTGAATACCCGGATTGCAAGGGCTTCTTTGGAAGTGCCTTCGGTTCTGTTCGAACCCGGAACAGACTTGTATGGTTACATGTCTGACACTACACTTTGAGATATAAAGCAGATTTCTTTCAAATACATATCTGTGGTGGCGGAGAATTTATTCTCTTAGCTTAACACCCTTCTCTGAGACGTATGAGCTCAGAGGTTATGTAGTTGAAGGTTATCAGCAATATACTCCCAATTTGGTAGTGTGACATGCTGAGTGCTGCTGTGTGTTGATGATCATTGTTTGATCATTTGTGATATGATCATTTGTTTGATCATTTATCTTTGTGATCATTACTTTAATCATTTGTTGACCCAAAGCATGGCTTTGTACCAAAGCGTAGCTTTGTGGGCGAGACTGCATCAGGACCTCACACCTCGGAAATGGTCAAAACAGGAAAGATGCGGCAAGGTTATGAGGGTCGCGCCCTTTAGGGTGTGTCATTCCCTTCTGGTAAAGGGTGGTATCATGGTATGGAGCCCAGATATTTACCTATGTGGTAGCTCCAATCTCATTTACTGTGTGGTTGTTGCTTAGAGGCGCCTCGGATAAAGGTCCCAAAGGACCGGGGAGTGGCATGCTCGAGTAGTAGTTACCTAGTTACAGAGGTAACCCGGCCTTGTGTTGGCAGAGATCCGGTTAGGTTCTCGGGACGTCCCACCAGAGGCGATCCCATGTTGCAGTAGGAAGTTCCTTAGCCTGACCATTTGTTGGAAAATCCAATCAAAACAATACGAGCCTGTACGGTTTTAGTTGTAGAACCTGCCATTCACTTATGGTGGCGCCCCACTGTTTGGATGGTAGCTATAGTAGGCATAGTTCGGAATGTCTATGTTGGCTAAGATTAATATTCTACTTTCGAAATGTTTTCTGCACTGTGCATTTATATTAATAATATCAAAAGAACTTTCTACGTATCAAGCATGTTTGACTATCATAAGAAGAAATCTCCTCCAATTCTGTGTTTGCATTGTGTGTGTGGCGGGAGGTCTTATGGTAGTTTCATTTTCTACAAGCATTGCGAATTTACCTTAAAATTCTCTTTTTGTTTGTTTTCAAAGATAAACTGTTTTTGTTACTCACACCAGTCCGATGACTGACTCGTAGTTTATTGTTTCTTTTCCTAAACTCTGGGTGCTCACTATTTTCCACACGAGCAGTCTAGAGTTGGGTTTTTTTCTGATAGTTAGGTTTGGTGGATTATCTGGAGCTAGTTTCAGTCTTTGGATATACACCAGTCTTGCTCGACTTAGTGTATCGTGATGATGGTTCGAGCTGCTGTTGGAGTTCTCTCTTGAAGATTATATTGGAGTTATTTATTCAGCTGCTAGTGTTATCTATTTCCTTTTCCGCTGCTATTTTGTTGTATCATATCTCTGATGTATATCGATATCTATTGTATCATCTGTAGTATCGGGATGTTGTATCAGACGTTGTATATTGATATTCATTTTTTCTTCCGCTATGTTGTTTGTTTACTTAATGGTGTTATAAGCTCCGGCGACTCGGATTCGACGTTTGGATCTGCGGCATTCGAGTACGATGTAAAGTATGGATGTCGATTTTCGAACGGACAAAATCCGTTTCGTTACACTGTGTGAGCAAACAAAAACGGTTTCTCTTTAAAAACAATCGCAAGGATTTAGATTTGAAATCCGCAATGCTTTTTAGAAAATGAAACTACCATAAGGCCTTCCGCCACACACACCATGCAAACGCAGAATTGGAGGAGATTTCTCCTTATGATAGTCAAGCATGCTTGATACGTAAAAACCATTTTGATATTATTATTAGTGCATAGTGGAAAATATTTCGAAAGTATAATATTAATCTTAGCCAGCATAGACATTTCGAACTATGCCTACTATAGTTGCCATCCAAACAGTGGGGCGCCACCATAAGTAGATGGCAGGTAATACAACTAAAACCATACATAGCTCGTATTGGATGATTGGATTTTCAACAAATGGTCAGGCTAAGGAACTTTCCTATTGCCACATGGGAATGTCTCTGAAGGGACGTCCTGAGAACTTAGCCAGCTCTCTGCTAACACAAGGCCAGTTTCCTCCCTGCCCGGGAGTAATACCTACAGATATGCCACCCCCGGTCCTTTGGGACCTTTATACGAGGATCCTCTACAACAACAACATCACACAGTAATAAATACAATACAGTGCCCACATGAGTAAGTATCTGGGCTCCATACCATAATACTAACCTTTTCCAGAAGAATAGTCACACCCTAAGGGAGCTACCCCTGAAACCTTGCCGCATCTTTCCTGTTTCGACCATTACCGGTTTGTAAGGCTCGATGATGTTTCGTCCACAAAGCTCCGCTTTACACGAAAGCCATGCTTTGATCACAAATGATCATCAACACACAGCAGCACCTAGCATGCCACACTACCAAATTGGGAGTATATCGCTGATAACTTTCAACTACATAACATCTTAGCTCGTACGTCTCAGAGAAGGGTGTTAAGCTAAGAGAATAAATTATCTGCCACCAACAGATATGTATTTGAAAGAAATTTGCTTTATATCTCAAAGTGTAATGTCAGACATGCAACCATACAAGTCTGTTCCGGGTTCAAACAGAACCGAAGGCACTTCTGAAGAAGCCCTTGCAGTCCGGGTATTCACAATCCCGATCGGACTTCCCATCACTTAGGAAATCTCTATACCATAGCTACTCAGTGTAGAGACAATCGATAGGTCATCCTATCGTTCTCGCAAATACCCGGTCTTCACCACCGGTCTTCAAATGCTATCCATAACATCATATCATTATTCGTAATGGGTTATATGACACAAAGTCCTCTCCCGGCTAAACCGAATAATGAGCGCAATATTTAAAAACATATGGATATGGGATTTCAATTAAGTCACAACTATAAAATTCAAATCTATTTCAAATGGTTTAAACCAATTACCATTTCAAATCTTTTAAACAAAAAGATTCATTTCACACAGTTCACTCAGTTTCACAAAGATCTATTTGTGGATTTCAAAACAATTTCCATTTCAATTGGATTAATTTATAAAATCTTTAAATCAAGATTTGACTTATAGCTTTCAAAATTCGCTTCCAAAGATTCACCCATAATTTGGAAAAACATTTTCAAATCAAACCTTAAATCCATTTAATATAAATTGGAAGTTCATTGCTTATATGAAAGCTTTAATCATTTGAAAACAAACAGTTTTCATTTCGAAAAAATTCGATCTCATTTATACAAGTTAAAATCTTTGGGTTAATTCAAATTTCCAAAACAACACTTTACAAAATGGTTTAAAACCCATATAAGCTTGTATACTGTTTTTAAATTATAAATGCCAAATATAGAATTCAATTTTAGATATTGAATTCCAATTTGAATGAAATTGTTCAAATTTCAAATCTTTTCCAAGTAATTGAGAATAACTTTTATCTTTGAAATCCCTTTTCAAAAGCGCTTTATATTTAATTCAATTCCATTTCCAAAACTATTTGAATTTAAAATTCAAATTCAAAACTATTTTAAAAATTCAAATATTTGTGACTTAACCGATTTCCACATGCAATCCATATTTGTGTGTGTATAAGTGCGGTCCAAGGGGTTTTACACAATAGTGCACAACATCAATCATCACAGATATATCAATATCGATGAGCGGTATAACCCATAACGCTCATCATTCAAAGATTCACAGGTAAAGTAAATTTATCAATCACAAAGATTCATCGTTACAATTCGATGTGGGTTTCGGATAACCAACTGGAATCCGACTCCCTGTCGCACCGAAGTTTGAATGTCATTTTACGGACCAAGGGGTTTTCACAAACATACAGAAACAAATCACTAATCACAGTTCAGCATAAAGCAATTCACATCACACAGTATCACAATCACAAATAGAAATATCAATCCAGTGCACAACAATAGTTGATTATTTTTCAATCAAGGTGAATGTGGTTTTAAAGAATTAACCACATAATTATTATTTTTGATTTATTTAAATCAATAATTAACTATTCTTAATGATAAATTAATAAAAAATTTAATTAATTATTCCTTAATCAATTATCTTAATTGACTACTAATTATAAATTAGTTAACTTTTATTATCTAATTAACAATTCTTAATTAAAAATAAATTAAACGCTTAATTGTTAATTAACCAAATCTTTAATTTTAAATTGATAAATCCCACATCACTTAGTTAATTACAAGTTTTAATTAACCATTCTTAATTACCCTTTTTAAATAATTATTTATCTTAATTAACATGTTAAAAATCTTCTTTAAACTTTAAAACAAATTCTTACTAACTTGAAAACTTTAGTGGTAATTAAATTTCAAAACTTGTTTTGCATTAACTACTTAATAATCACATTAATTGGATTTTCAAACCTTGTTAAGTACTTACTTAATTCATTAACTTCTAATAAAACCTTGACTTAAAATTGTCGTACATTAATTAGCCATTATCACTTAAATTTGTTTAAATGGTACACTTAACTTACTGTTATGATTTTACAGGCTTGGGAAGCAAACCCGAGCAAGTTTTCAGTTTACACAAGTAACACTCGAGCCCTTTCACTAACTTTCCCAAGTCCCCCTCTCTTTCTTCCCGTATGCTTCTTCTTCTTCTATTTTTTAGTTTACATTTAAACTTTATAAACTAGCATGCTACAGGACTCACACGAGCAAACAGAACATTTGCTCGAGAAAATCGCTTTCTTCCCCGAGCATACTCTCGAGGACCCAACACCTGCTCAACCCCTAACGTGCTCATGACCCACCGTGCACGTGCACCGTGTTGCGCCGCCGCTACGGCGAGCTCCAAAATCCTCGGCAAGTCGCAAATCATCGCAGCACTCGAAATCGAAGTTCAATTCGAAGCTAAACATACTGAATCGAAATTAAGCATATCGTTGCAAAACCTGTCACTCGAACATCCCCACAAAAATACTTTGCCTCAATCGGTCCCACCACCGCAATCGCCACGACTTCTGCCACACCATGTCAACCCCTTGCTCTTCCATTCCCCACAGTTTCGTACAACTCGATCAAACCGAGGTGATGAAATCACTTCGTTTCTAACCACGACAAAACCCAAGCACTAAACCTTAATCTTGTTTCGTTCTAACATCTCATGCAATAGACTTTTTTTTAACATTTTCCTGAAATCAACGAGGATCAAGCAAGCTTCGAGCAAAGTTTCAATTCCCAACATTTGTTCGATCACCAGGAATCGATTAAAAAGCATATTTTGTTCAAGTATGAACTGCACCTGGGATACTTACTTAAAAATCATCATATTAAGTTTAAAAATCCTATCTTTGTATGCTTATTCAATTTATATAATCAAATCCGTAATTTAAACTACTTGAATAAATCATATGATTTTGTTTTTACTGTAAAATGAGTTTACAGGGTCAAGTTCTTTCATTTTCAAGCTAAGAAAATTTTCTGGACATGGTTTAAGTTTAAACAAAATTGTTTTGTATAAAAAGTCCTAAGTTAAGGATGTTTGTATGAAATTTTATAAAATTTTCTTGTTTAGGATCACTCTGTAACCAGAAGCAAGAAGAAAAGAATCATCAAAGTCCACCGTATACCACATATATTCATACAGAACCAAAAATATTCAACCAAGCATAAGATTATTCATGAAACAAATATACAGATTTAAAATTTTTAAAGTAGTATGTTTACTCGCCTAGATGGAAGAACAGAGAACAATTGTTGTTTTGAAACTGCAGTATTGATTTTTTTCTTTGAATCATGTTTTGTTGTTGAATAATGTTTGAGTTTGTAGATGATGATGTTTATATTTTTTTTCTCTAGTTTTCTTAATTTTCTTACTGAACAAACTGGAATGAAAGTCACACACATATATATAGAAAAATAGTTTTTCTAAGGAAAAGTAGGTGTTATCTAGTTAGACCTTATTTATTTTGAACAGATTTTTATTTTTGACTAAAGATTTTTTTTTCTTTGTTACTAAAATGGAGTAATTTATTTCGGCTGAAAAGATTTCTTATTTGTGTTGAGAAGATGTTATTAAATGCATCTGTCCTATTTTGTTTACAAACTTATACTATTTAATTATGTATGTACAGTTTGTTTGTAGATATTATTATTATTATTATTTCTTTATCTTCTTTTGCAAGCTTTTGTGTTTTATTATTCACATACAAATTTGTATGTATTTTATATATTTTTTTCTCTATTTGCTTTGTACAAGATGTTTTTATCTATCTTCTTGTCTTTGTGCTTCATACAACTCACGTACAATTCTAGATGTATTTCATTTTTTTAATTATTTTATAGTTTGATTTTATGTTGCCATATGACCATATACTTTTATTATTAACATAAATTCTTAAATTTGATTTCTATTTGTGGTTTAATTATCAAACATTAAATCTATAACATATATTTTGTTTTATATTTTACACTTATATTTAATATTGATAGGATAAATTTTTTTATTTTATACTTTTTATAACTTCATAAAGAAAAAGGATTAAAACACAATTTATACATTTAATAATTAATCATACATATTATTCTTTCCAGGTATAATCTCTAAATCCAATTTATTTTGAATTTATTTTAAATTTCCAAATCAAAATTTTATTTACAATCCAACTCAACTGAAAGTATTTATTGAGTTTTAAATTCAAATTCAAAAACAAATAAGTACATATACCTTATTAAATTTGAAAAATTCAAGAAAATCCACAATTTAACCCAAAAATTTAATTTAATTACAAATTTAAATTCGTCTTTAAATCGGAATCGTTACATCTCGCTACATGGAATCCCATCATAACCGGGGTGTGAGGCTCGCGAGGCTGCGATTGCCTTTCACATATCACATCTATGAATGCTGCATTGTCATTCCACGTCACACGACTGATTTCTAGAAAAGTATAACTTCTTGAGCTCGTATGTCTTGGGAAAAGTGTTAAGCTAAGAGAAGTTGCATTCTCTACCACCGACTGATATACGTTTATAAAAACCACACAAATGTGATTTAGAATACAATGTCAGACAAACGTCCATACAAGTTCATTCTGGGACTGAATGAAAACGAAGGCACTCTCCTCGGCCATTATTAGGCAAGAAGCCCTTGCAATCCAAAAAAATCTCCATAATGAGGAGACCACTGCTATTAATAACTCTATAATAGGAGCGACCCAGAGTATGTCAACAAGCAATCATCACGCTATGAAGATCCTTGGTCTTCAATAATCATCATCTTCAACATGTCTTCACTTTCGAACGTATGCATTGGTGTGAAGTGGTTTTCGGATAGGGGAATCCAACCCCGGTTCCTTCGAAGCCAATTATCAATAAAAAGATGTTAAGTTCATATGTGGATATCAATCATCAATCAATTACTTCATCTTTTATTTAAATAAAATATCTTTCTTAGATATACTCTTTTCAATTTATTCCATTTTCTTTTCAAGGGCAAATGGAATCATTAAGCCTCATTTATCAAATAATTTGATTTATTTAAACATTTTTAAAATCCTGGAATAATTCCATATCTTTTTCTCTTTTACTTAGGAAATTTTTTCCAAATCATTCATTAAATCTTAATCAAAGATTTCTTATATTCAAGTTATAACTTTTAACTGAGGAAAAATATTCCAAATTCATTTATTAAATCTTAATCAAAGATTTCTTTCTTAACTTCAAATCATATTTTTGCAAATCAAAGATTTTCATAATATAGCACCACTGCCACCTTAGATATGGTAAATTTCACCTCCATGGACTAATGGCAAGTAATCCTACATCATGAAGATCTTTGTCATCAATAATCTTTGTCTTCAATATGAATTTATTTCAAAAATTAGTTTGAAGGGGTTTTCGGATAGGAATCACCCAAATCCGATCCCAGTTTTTTGGATAGGAATCACTCAAATTCAATCCCGGTTCCTTCGTACTAATCATCGAATAAATGGTGTTAAGTGATTAATTAAGATTCAAAGAATTTGTTTCTTTTCTTTTAATTTGGAAAAACTTAAATATGATCTTTTAGAGCATTTGGGATATCCTTTCGATCTGTTCCACCCCTCATCTAAAAGAAAAAGAATATGCTAGGTATGTTCAGGGGACTGGTTCCTCTATTCCTAACCTTAGTTAAACACCTTGTTTTATATTCTCAGATCTCATTGGCGGGACAAATGTACTAGTCGTTTTTGCATACTCAGTTATTAATCTTCATTTTAGAAATGATTTATTAAACTTCCAAATCATAATTTAAAACACTTAATTATTCTTTTAAAAACATTCATAATTGATTGTAGGAAATATCATTACGTTTAAACTCATATTCAAAAGGTTATAGAATTCATAGCATAAAAGTGCTGCGGAAAGTGTTATATAAGTTTATTTAATTTAAACAACTTTTTAATATTTGAAAATTCATATTTTCCATTCCAAATCTCTTTTAAACAATTTTAATGGATTTACCAAATTTATTTCATATTTTTAACCATTTAAAAGTATCATTTATAAAGAATCCCTTTTTGGGTTCCGAACTACAAAACTGTGATATTTTTAGAAAATTGTTTTGGACATATTTCGAACTCCACTTGATGAAATTTTAATTTTTCTTTCTTCGTTGGAAAAATATTATCATTGTGGACTAGAGAATTTTTATTTCAAAGAAATCCAACCTATAAATCATTCTCTACGTTAATTTGAAGTTACGGTCAGAATTAACGAACTACCGCTACGCGAAGAGCTCGATTTTGACCAATTTTGTGAATTGCTTCAGAACTTGCCTGAAACACTTCAAATTTGATTTAAACCATATTTAAACTATTTTAAAATAATATTTTCAAACTTGTTTTTCATTTCATTTCATATTATAGTATAATATTATTTTAATATCATTTTCAATCTTTTTTAGATATTTTGAAATCATTAAGAGACTAAATAATTTCCATACACACATTTGTATGGATTTAATTCTTAATCAATTAACAATACTTACTAACCATTTCTCTTATCATTTATCAAAACCAAGCTATCATTCATATCACAAACATATAATCAACCATAATATCGACCAAGTTATCATCCATTAAATCATCCAACATATAAAAAACTTTTCATATAATTAACTTGAAATATTTTTTAAGAATTAGTAACTTAAAATATGAGTACCCACCTTTAACCAAATTTTATAACTTCCTACCAACATTTATTCAATCCAACACTTCACTAAATCATCTTAACTTCACCAAACCATCACATAAACAACTCCAGCTCACTTTCTAGTGCTCGATCATCACTTCACTTTCACTTGTTCTTGACCATAAATCTTTCCCTCGTCTTTGCTCTTGGCCAAACCTTCCAACAACAACAATAAGGCTCGGCTTCCCCTGGATCCTCCTCTTTCTCCATCATTTCTTCACTTCTTATATGCTAAACCATGTTTTGGTGATATTCTAAGGTCTTTGGCAAAATTTGGTGGAGTTTTGACTTTGTTGGATATGGTTTTAAAAATGTTAGTAAGGAAATGGAAGAGAAGAAGCCATTAAAGCCCTAAGACAGAAGAAAAGGAATGGAAAGTGAGTGGAATTTGTGAAAGAAGTGGTAGGTATTTATAGAAAAAAGTTTGAAATAAAATATTATTATGTAAAATGACCAAAATGCTCTTTACTTACTTTATAAGCAACCTTATTTTTTCAACACTTAGTATCATTGTTCAAATCTTTACTTTATGTCATTTTCACTTAAGTGTTAAGTAAAGAATATAATGATTATGTTTGTTTGATTTGATGTTTACTTTTCGCTTTTTAAAACACTCTGTCTTTTTATGCTTACTTTTTGTTAATTACATGCTAGAATTTTCTATGTATGTTTAGTAAAAGTAAAGTTGATTACTGAATTAATTAATACTTATAGTATTTGAATATATGTTCATATATAAGAAAATAAAGGTGCAACAACGTCGCAACAACTTATATTAAACAAAACGTTGATTTTTGACAAAATGCTTTACTGTCACATTTTGACGTTTTAGTTAAACTATTTATTTATATAAACCAAATTTAAAAATAAATTTTTATATTTCTATTTAAAAATATAAACACTCATAAATAAATTAAAATAATTTATCTAACCATTGAAGCTTACTTTTCTAAAATCAGCATTTTGTCACTTTTGTCGATATAGGAAAATGTTATTGTTTCTATGTATATTTTTATTTCCAAATCATATCTAATATTGTTTGAATCATATAACCTTACTTAATTTATATTTAAAATCATTTTAAATAGTACATTTTAAAGTGGTCAAATTATGGATCGTTACATTTCGCTTATTGCAATTATAGAAACCATTGAGAATTTAAGTATCCATTGATAAATATTCAGTTTATAATATGTGTACTGAATATTAAACTTATTTTTGCTTATTAAATATCAATAATAATGAAATTAGAGCACTATTGGTCATTTCTTCGATTCTCTATTGCAGTATTAACTAAGCTAGAAAAATATAATATAAATACCTATTTTGATGTTCTCTCTATAGTAATCACCAAAAGATTTGTAATTTGAATTTTTCCAAAACACTAAATTGAATTCAATGTGAATGGTGATTCCATATGCATATAATATTAGATTTGGCAAAGGTAGAAGGGGAAATTAATACATGCTATAGGTGGTAGATTTGATCAGGGCTATAGCTCAGTTGGTATGTCGTTGCATTGTTTAATTACCAAAACAAACATAAGACGCTACAACAATAAATCAATATGATGTAAAATTATGCCCTTTACCAATATTAGAAATCAAGATGTTAACATCCCAACACAAAGATAACACATACATGACAAGTTTAACAAATTATATCATAACAATTTCTACCAGTAATTACGTTGTAGTTAGCTTTGAATTATCAGACGCTATATGTAAAAGATTTCATGGTATTAACTAACCTTATTCCATCTACATGTTGTAAAACATTTTCAAATGATATCAAAGCCTACAAAATATGTGCGTATTGATTTCATTTCATAATAATTTCATGGAAGTTTGATATCATTTCTACCTAGGTCAACAACACTAATATTTTCCATGTAGTTCAGTTTGAAGCCTATCAAAAAATTAACTGTTAATTTAAACAGTGATGAAAATCTACCATGGAAATTTCGAATCTTCGACGTTTGTAGATAAAAATATAGTACCAAGTGAAAAATTACTTTTAAAACAAAAAAGTCTAACTTAAACCAAACATCAGTTACTAATCGAAGAACAAGTTTGACAAATTGTTTAACTCACGTAATTAGTTTAGTTGATCAATTTGACTACGCCCAGCGTTACTACAGGAGCTGTCAGTGTATATGGGTGGGAAAAGTTGATTTAGAGATCTGGGCTGGTAAAAGTGTTTTCAAATTGGATTTCAACAAAAAGATTAAAAAGAAGTGGATAAAGAAAAGGAAGGAGTATAATCCACCGATGAAGAGGAAGTTATTTCATTGTCACAAAGGCATAGCATGGGATGCATTAGGGTTTTTCTATTTTTTGGAAAGACGTAAAACCTTAGTTGATTATTACGTCAAACTATATTGTCAATCTGTACATGTTCATTAATTTGTGAAGCACACCAGTCCACAATTTATACCTTACGTAATGCATGGACAGACCCATGAACATACAAAAATATTAAAATAAAAATCTAAAGCAATCAAAACTCGTATTAAAAAGTTCAGATTGAATCATGATCAAGTTTTGAAACTTTCTACTAACTTAAGGACCAAAAGTATATCAAATTACAAAATAAATCAATAAAAGGTAGTCCAGATTTTACTATTTACAACCAAATGATTTTGCTATGAAGATTAAATAATGTACTAAAGTAGATTACATAATGTACTAGGGTAACCTATATTATAATCAAATAAAATTTTAAAATTGTAGTAACCGAATCAATAACTATGAAAATATGTACGAGAGAATCTAAATCATTATATAATTTTAAATTTTCATTCCTTTTGCAATGACTAATGTGGCTAAAAATAAATATGTATAAGAGAATCAAAGCATTGTATAATTTGTTAAAAATCATCATCAGAGAAACCATTTGATATTTGGTAATCAATATTTAATAAATTCTTAAAATATTTTTGCAATATCAAAATATTTTATCACAATCAAATATCAAACTATTTTACTATAGTTGTAGACTACTTTAATACTATTAAATCATCAAAAAAGAGTTTATGGACTTAATATGGAGAAAAAAATTATATAAACCATTTAATTTGATATCTGCAACATGAATAAATTGATTTTTAGATGAGTATAATCACGAACGTACTACACATTGATATATAAAACATACTACACACTAAATCCATAGTTTATACCCCATGCAATGCTTGGATAGACCTATAAATAGACTAAAATATTAATAGTAAAAAAATCTAAAGCAACCAAAGGTCACAATAAAAGTTCAAATTTACCAAGTTAAGGACCAAAAGTAAACCAAATTACAAAATAAATCAATAAAATGCCCAGATTTTTATAGCTTGCAACCAAATGGTTTTGTAATGTAGATTACATAATTTACTATAGTATATATTACATAATGTATTAAGTAGCCCAGATCGCAATCAAATATAATTTGAAAACAGCAGTAACCAAATCAATTCCAAAGGACTGAATATAGCATAGTCTATGAGTTTAAGAAGGAGAAGAACAGTTGCTGAAATTCAAAATATTACTGGATAAAATTAAGCATTAGGAAAGTATGGTATCGGTAGATGTTAAATCCAGAACTGTAGATTAGTGAGCTTGCCTTAATCAACTGTTGATCAATCCGTATTTGTAAATCATATGTCGAAGCTGAAGAAGATGTTGGATCTAGAATAGCGCCTATTCAACATTAGTTTATGCAGATCATTGGAACTGCAATCGCCTTAGATGTGGAATCGCTTCGCGGTATCATGTTCGATGGAGAAGACGTTGGGCATGGAAGCGCTTGGTTCTGAGATCGCCTAGATTTGGAGTTAGAGTTTGTTTAGGTTTGGGTAAGCAGACAAAAGTGATAAAGTAAGGTGAAAATGTACAAAGGGTAATATGGGAAATTCAAAAGACGCGATCAATTTTGTGTTTATTGAATTATAATTATTAGAAGTGGAGAAGTAGAGATATACATGTGAGTAGTATTGACATACTTAATAAATATAATTGTTAAATTGGTTAATATATATATATATATATATATATATTAGTTAATTAAATAAAGGAAATTATGTAAATTATCATTTTGTTTAAATAACTAGACTGGGTTTAGTGTAACTATTAGACTTCATAGGTCCACTAGGATCCAATTAGGGTTTTTTTTTCAAATTCACTCATTCTTGCTGCAGAACAGGTTAGCTCCATCAAGTATAATGGAAGGGAAAGGAGTGTGATGAGATTTCTACACCAGTGGTGCATCGTACTTCGATCTAGATTTTTATGACTATCGTTGCAGTTCAAGACTTGTAGTTGGAGCAACGAGATGCGAAAACCATTTTCATGCCCAGAGACTTGAATAAAGACATCTACATGGAGCAATTGGAAGGATTTTTCATAGAGAGGAAGTCAAATTTGGTGTGCAACTTAAGGAAGTCACTTTATTGTTTAGAGCAATCGCCTAGGCAATGATGCACGAGGTATAATAGTATTTAATATTGGTTTTGATATAAGCAACTAGGATGCTTGTATTCATTTCAAGCATTTGGAAAATGTTTGTTAGGTTTACTTACTTTTGTCTATGGATGATATGCTCATATCTTCAAAAGCCAAAGATGAAACCAACAAGTTGAAGTCTAGCATAAACTTGAAATTGATATGAATGATTTTGTTGAAATATGTAAAATATTGAGCATGAAAATTGTTAAGAATTGAAAGTGATGCGAGTTAAAACTAACTCAAAAGGCATATATTGAGATGGTGATTTCTCAGTTTACCATGAATAAGGAAAAAGTAGCTAGTACGATATCACTTTTGCATATGAAGCTTTCGTTAAAGTATTCACCGATTACGGAGGAGGCCAAAGCCTACATAGCAAAAGTGACATATGCATGGTTAGTAGCTTAATGTAATAAATGTTGTATTTAAGGCCCGAGATTGCAAGAATCATCGGTGTGGTTAGTCGCTATATGGCTAATCCGGCTACGTTTCATTGGGAAGCAGTGAAAGTTATCTTGATATGTCTTAAGGAGACTTCAAGTCATGGTCTTGTATTTAGTGATAGTGTTGGTATAGATTGCAAGTTGGTTGGTTATTGTGGTTCGGACTACTTTGGAGATAAAGATCGGAGAAAATTAACTTTTGGGTATGTTGTAAATTTTCAAAATAAATTGGGCATTAGGGTTTATTTTAAAGAAGAAGAAGAGGAAGTGGGATGGGGAATAGTCCCACATCCTAGAATTATAGGAACAATATTTATTTAAATATAGATTCTTCAATAGAAGGTTGGGCCCTTCGGACACCCAAATGTTTGCTATTGTGAAGAGGGAAATCATGCATAACAACAACACATGCACGTGCTACCGTCCGTCCGACCAACCGAACCGAACTGGGCCGGGTCCGGTTTGTGTTTGGGTTTAGATCAAAATAATATTTTTGTACAAAATTCTATTGACACAATAAGTCCAAATTTCGGCCCCCTAATAACCAATAACTCAAATTCAAAATGTGGTAGGAGACACGTACATTTACAAAGTTTTTGGACCATTGGGAAGCAACGTTTTGAATAGACACAACCCTTGGTGAAAAGGCACCTCTACAACTATAAATTGAAACACCCAGACACTACTGGAAAAATTACTTCTCATTTCCCTAAAATTTGCAACGCCTGAAAGTGTTTTGGAGCACTTTATTCTTCCTGAAACAGTAACGTCTGATATGTGTTGCGGATTAGCAACGCCTGAAAGGTGTTGTGGAACTTTTCTTCTTCTTCTCTACTCTCTTCTCCAAATTACATCATCAGAAACTATCAGAGTAGCGTTCTTGGCAGGATCAAAATTGTACAAACTTTGAACTTGGTTATGTTGTTTCAAGGCTTTATTGAATCCTGAATCGATAATTCTACGACCCATTTGTACCCATTAAGTTGAACTATTGTCTAAATGATTCTATACAGTAGATCCTTGAAGTTAGAAGTACAACAATCTTCTCGTCTTCATATTTGAATCGTCGACGTAACGACCAAGAATTTTAGTCATTTAAATTTGAAAAAATTAATTGATTTTAAATATTGAAAAGTTAATTTTATAAGTTAAATAACTTATATCTCAAATATAAAGATTTATATGTTAATTAAATTATAAAATTTAATTTTGGAATTGTTTTTAAATAATTGAATCTTGAATTTGATATGAATGGAAACGATTTCAAAAGTTGATCTCAAATACAATTCGAATAAAAAGTGATTAAACTGAATATGGAAGTAACTCGTTTTAATTAACGTGTAAAAATAGCCTTCTGGGGCACTGTTTTGAATTTCGATGACCAATTTCATTGGATCCGTAGTAGTGAATTATTATATGCGATTAAATTTCGTAGCGATTCGATATATCGTTTGGTCATGCGAGTTCGAAACACCTAGAAATTAATTAAATTAATATAATTCTATTATGAAAAGTTAACTTCTGTATATGATGGAACTAACTTACGATATATATTCCATTGTGTCCGGAATAGGGGTATAACATATAGAACATTAGGCAGCACGGTTTGATTGGAGTTTGAAATTTTAACGGGTGAATTGTGTCATGAATTTTTTTTATGAAAGGACATCCCTTTCTTTCATTAGAAAATCATAAACTTTGTGAACTCGACCACCATTAAAAAGAGCTTCATCCAATGGCCCTTATCATCTCCGACCATTAGAAGCCATATCGGCCTTCGCCCCTAGTAGAAAAGCGTAGAACTTGACTAGTGAAGACAATCAATGGTTGGATCGCATTAGTGAGGCATGTGGACCAAAATCGAGCCACTTTCGAGGTGTAGTTGCATTCGTTTTTGGGTGAACGATGCGTGCGGCGGCGGTGTGGCAGAGTGCATGGCGAGGCAACGACGCATGGCACAAGCACAGGTCGATGACGGCAGATGGTTGCGCGATCGATCGTTGAGATAAAAGAAAAGTACTCAGCCACACGTATGCGAGAGGTAGAAAGGGGAAATGTTTAATTTCAAATTTTAATTAATTAAGTTAATTATAAACTTAATTATCTTGTATGTTCATTAATTCATAACTTGTTCATACGAGGTCATCTTTAAGCGCGACAAGTTGTGTTGCGATCGTATCGGCAAGTACTACGTTATAGAGTTGGATTTGATGGATTCGGAGCAAGTAGGAATTTGGGATAAATTGGCCGACCATTCAATTTTAATTCAAATCAAAGTGCTTAGGCGATTTCAAGAATTTTTGTTAGTAAACCCACCTCTCTGGCTAGCTTATATTTTTAAATAAGTGGGAGTAAATATATTTATGTTATTTGTTGCTCGTATGGACGATTTACTATATACTAGTTGGTTTGGATATATTTTTGCCTATTAGAGCGGATGAGACACTATTATGTTCCCGTGTAAGAGCGGATGACTCTTTTTCTAAGATCCCACCTTGAAACCGTTGATTTAAATTTAATGATTATATTCTGCATGTAATGCAGGAGGACAGGTTGGAGGGATCCAATAGGATTCTTTAGTAATATTGATTTTAATTTTCGTACACATGCTAAAATATGAATGTTGGATGTCATATTATTAATTGTGATATTATTTGACTATTTAGTGCTATAGTAATAGTGGGCCTTATTTTTGGTATTTTAGATTATTAAAAATAATAATTTTGAATTGGAAATGATTTTTAAAGTGATTTGAAATTTTATATGTTTTGATAATGCTTGAATTATTGAATGAAGGTGTTTATAGAAGATAAGAATATGATTTTTGGAATAATAAGTTAACTATTTCCTGAAATATGTTAAATAGAGATTTTTGAAGTATAAATAAACATTTTAAAATTTAAGAAATAAGTTCAATCTTTTATAGTAAAAGAATATGATTTAAAGAAGGTGAAATAGATTTGAAACAGCATTTTTGAGATTGATTATATAAAAGATTTGAACATGTGCTATTTTATAAATAAATAAGATTTAGATTTAAAAATGGATTTTCTAAATAAATTAGATTATTAGAGAAAAGGATTTATAAATGGATTTTTTAAAAGTAAAGGAATATTTTAATCAAAGCTAGCCGGCTTTATAGTGGGCTGTGCCATTGTATAAATAATGAGAAAACATATGTTCTACACATGCACAAAACAGCTAAATGGAAGAAAATAACCCAACAAAAATGAAAAATAAAGCACAGGAGCCAGGAAAAAAGAGCCTAGACTACTAAACAAAACTAAGTCTACGTGCCCTCCGAAAAGGAACTGCCGCTACCAATGTCAGACACGGGCCAATTACATGAACAAACCTAGAGAACAGAGCAGCCAGATTTGGATCATAACATTCAGAAGCAGGTGAGTAAATAAATTTCATATCACAATAATGTCATAAAACTTACTTTTATCTCCCACCAATCTCACAACCCTATTAAGAGAAAGGCCCTCACCACGACGTGATATAAAAGACTACGACTCTCTCCCTCAACATCATTGATAATGGCATAGTAAGTGTCATTTTCTGGCGAGTACCGCATATCAGATGGAACATGAATCCAGGCCTACTCCTTAGAATTCCAAGTAATATAATTGGAAAAAATAGAAGTGGCAACAGGATCATCAACAACAGGAGCATCAACAACAGGAGCCACAACAGCAGGAGCGACAACAGAAAGAGAAGCCGAAGGAGGCAGAGTAACCTTCGAGACCCACTTCCTAATAGGAGGATAAGGTAATGGAATCCGATCATATAGTGGAACAATGCCAGCAGATGCCGATCTAGAACACGCATCCAAAAGATGCGCAAAAGACTAATAGACCGTACATATCTCTAGTCTCCAACTGTAGCGAACTCTAACCTCAGCAAAAGGGCCCTCATCGATTCTGACTTTTAACACTAAAGGCAAAGGTTTAGCAGGGGTTATTTCATTTAGAACTTTGGCATAAAATAATCTGATTCTGGCTACAGTGTTATCGTCATAATAAATCACTTTATCAACAAGGCCTGCTAGCCAATCAATCTCTATCATAGGCTGAAGAATAGAAGCGATGTGAGAAAAGTGTGCCTAGACAGGAATAGATAATACCCGAGCCTTAGCTCTATCAACAGATGGACTCCAGGTAATTACGATGAATGGTTTGCCATCAGTGAGAATAGGATTGGCCTTAAGAATACGTTACCTTTCATCACTACTTGAGAATTTAAAGTAGAACATATTATTATCAAGTGAACACTAAATCCCTCTTAGGCTTCCATACCCGACTACATCTCGCATTAACAAGCTGGTAGGTAGGATTAGAGTCAAGGAAAAACCGACCAAGTGATCCTTCCAATAATCAACACCCGCCTCGATCGCTTCGACGGGAGGAATCATAACTCCCTCGATCTCTACCTTTTCAAAGCAACGAGGAGAATGCACATCTTCATTTTTTGGCAATTTAGAAAAGAAGACCACGTACGGGCTGACCAAGGAGGGGATGGCTCCTCAAGAACAGGAGAACTACCACTTCGGTTTAAATAGGGTCATTAGTTTCAGCATTTGCATGAGCATATGGTGCGCATCTACGATCTTGGTCAATTTTAGAAGAATTGTTACCATCAGATTCAACCGCACATGCTATCTTAACTCCAGCAACATCGGCCGAACCGAAAGGACTGTTTTCAACTTGCTCAGATGCCTCTTCACCCAAACCAGTAACGACAAGCAATGTAACATCAATTTTCGTCCAAGGTTTGCTGCAAGAAGAAGCTAAATACAGTGACAATGGGTGCTCACCAAAAAACAACGAATTGCCAAGCATAGAAAGCATTGTTGTGGAGTCAATGACGTATAGCAAACCAGAAAGCGAATTATCTTTAACCGGCACAGGCAGAGGTGGCTCACACTCACCTCGAGAGGCCTTAGAAAATTCGTAGGCACAAACTGGGGATCCATATGTGCTGGAAGATGACGAAGCGGCATTGAAATGCACTCCAGAGCGCATAAGGGAAGGATCCAGATCGGGCAACGGCGAGTGCTTCTTCTTCGTCATTGGGAAAAGTTGAGGCGACAATGGAGAAGGCAAGATGTTAGATGACAGAAGCAGAGGAAAACGCCAGAAATGACAAGAGAAGAGACGTCATTTCCTATTTATCAAATAGAAATGACATGCACGAAAATATGGGCACCCGCTGAAGTAAAGGAATTTTATAAGTAGAAGTTTTATAAAATAGAAATAAGACATGAACATTGTTTTATAAATGTGAAATTGGTATATTCTGATAAGTAAAATATGGACTTTTATAAAGGGAACATGTTCACATTTTAAAGTGAATAATCCTTTAAAGGAACGTTTTGGAAGCGATATTTTAAAAAGAGTTCAAATGGTTTTAAAATAAATGTTTTAAAATGGGATAAGTATCGAAAACATATATTTCTACATTCAATATTGTAATAGACGTTTTTGGAGAAGTAAGGAAGACATGGACTATAACACTATTGTTATAATAAATGATTTCTGAAAGGAAATGTTTTGTCTAGTGTGTGTATATATATATATATATATATATATATATATATATATATATATATATATATGTATAATTAATTTATCAAATCCCTATACTAGTGTTTTGGGTTGTTGTAATGATGTTTTACGCCACATTCATTTTGATCCAAATAAAGTGTGTTTTAAAGGATACACTCCCTAAGATTGTACATATACACTAATACTAGTATAAGTGTATGGAAATATTTTTCTAAGTGTTGAAAATGAAATGATTTGTGAATATACTTATATTGATAAAATAAATATGTGTAAATGTTTTCCGAATATCGATAATTTGAATGGTTTTGTGAATATATCTTTTTTTAAATATAGTTTGAAGTAAATATTGAGAAATTGATGGAGTTAACAAAAGATGATTTAGATGGGCCTAGTGACTACTTATGTGTTAGATTTTATTGTAGCTTTGATAGTTAAATAACCGAACATCAAATTTTGGCTTCTTTATCATTGTTGATACGGAAAGAGCAGGATCGGTTTATCCGAAAATCACTTCGGACCAACGTATATTTGTTCGAATGTATAGTTGTTGGAAGACAATGATATTTGGAATTTACCTAATGAAGGACTGCTTGTTGAACATTTGGGGATAAACTCCCAATATACATATAGTAGCAGCGGTCTCTTCGTTATGAAATATCTAATGCAAGGACTAATCGCTGCTGATCCTAGGGGTGATTCTCAAGACAGGATGTGGTAGAAGAAATGCCTTCAGTTTGTCCTATTCTTGGACAACTTGTATGGACGAATGTCAGACATTGCATTTTAAAATTGCAATGATTGATCTATATGAACATGTCATCTGTTTGTTGGCGGAGAAAGCAACTTCTCTTAGCTTAACACTCTTTCCTGAGATGTACTACCTCAGGACTTATACATTTGTAGAAAGAAGTTGTGTGATTGTGGAATGGCAATGTGTCATTCAAAGAGGAAAGATGATGTGCTATGTGAGAGATAATCGTGAACTCAGGCCTCACACCCGTAAATGGCCGAAACAGGGTAGGTGCGGCAAGGCTATGTGGTTCGCAACCATTAGGATATGATCATCACCTTCTAAGCTTTTAAATTATTGTGGTGTATGCAAAGAGGGCCTATGGATTTGTCGGTAATGGCCGGGAAAATGACACATTGGTACTATCTAAGAAGAGGTAGGCCGATCTTGTGTTGGTAGAGGACCATCAGTTGGGCCTCGATACATTCTTCTGGAGATGTATTGTCAGAAGGTAGTCCTTTCCACTTGTCATTTATTGGAAATCCATTCTCCACTACGTGCCTGCCATTTTGTTTGTACCACCCACTTTGTGGCTAGTATGCTGGAATTTAATTAATGTAACAATTTTAGCTATGATTAATGTTATTTGTATACTAGACACTAGTATAATATAATAGAATTTGATATGAAATATTTTGGTTATCGTCAGGTAAAATCCGTCCATTTTTATGTGGAGCGTGATCTTACAAGATACCTTTATTTTGAAAGGTTTTTATAACTTTAAAATTCAATTGAGTCATGTTTTCTCACACTGGTTTACCAGACTGATCCGGATGTTCTTCCCATTCATTTCTCAGGTATAACCAAGTATATTTACAAATTTAGATGTGGATGCTTTGGAGATTCAACGGATGAGCTAGAGGTTTTTAGGATGTTATCCCGTATTTGTATGTTTTTCCGTTGCATTGTTGTTCAAATTATCGGCATTTGTGAGGATAGGTTATTATAACTATCCAGGCCGATGATTGTGATTTATTGTACTCTGATGGATGTATGTATATTACAGTTCTCTTTTGTAAAGTTCATTGATATTATGTTATATGTTGTTCCGCTGCGATTGTGAGTTTCTGTGATTGATTTTGTTTTTTTCCTCTTCTTCTTCTTCTTCTCTTCTCTTCTTCTTTCTTCCTTCTTTCTTATGACTATGTGTATTTATATTCAATTTAGGTTAGACATATGTGGTTTATTATCAGTTCAAATTAGGCACGGGACCAGGCCGCCACAGCATGGTATCGAAGCTTAGGATTTTGCAAACACCTAGGCTTTTGTTGGGTGCTCATTATAAATAGGATTTGTAGTACCCTAGATTCAGTTTAAGTGTATTATATATTTGAGAGCGTGTTTGTTAGTCGTATAAAAATGTTTTACATTGTGTTAATTTACCTGTTGAGTGGCATATGAATTCTAGTCAATATGTGGGATGCCATGTTATAGACAAGGGTTTCTAAATGCCTAAACAAGGCAAAACTGGCATAGAATTGTTTTGAATTGGGTACATGAAACAATTTTACCTAAATTATATTTTATACATATAAAGGTATAATTTTTCAAAAATTATTATAGTTATATATGGTGTGTTTGGTTGTAAGTAAATGATAATATTTGATCATTATCATATATTTTTTGTGTTCTAATAAAAGTTCTTATTATTATAATATGAATAAAATAAACAAATGAAATAAGAAATGGTTTCGTATAAATAAAGTGAAATAAGTAAAAGTATATATAAGTGTAAATTTATAAATGTGATTTATAAAGGAAAAAAGAATTTAAAAGAAACAAAAAGTAGTGAACTCACTATAGTAGCTGGAAAATAATTGGGGTGACGACTACTGCATCATCAGTATTCATTTTCGAGTTTCTGGGTGATGAATTGCTACCTTAGTAATTTACTATTGAAGTTGTGTTTTGATAAAACAAGTTTTGATTTTAATAAGAAAATAATAATAAGTTTTTGAACTTATAAATTGGATATAATATAGATAAGAAATAGGTTTATAACTTATGAATTTGAACAGGAAAGTAAAACCAAATTTTAAAACGGTTGAACATTTTGGTTAAGCAAATAAAAGGAAATTTGAAATTGAATTATGAAATAAAAAAAATTAACTTACGTAAAGTTAAATAAATTGAGTTAATGAAATGAAGTTTAACTTATGAAAGGTTAAATGAAATTGAATTTGATTTGCAATGAACTAATGAAATAAATTAATGAAATGGAAATAAACTTGAGTTATAAAATGAAATTCGATTTGAGTTGTAAAATGAATTGTATATGGTTTAGAATGTTGTTTGATAGAATTGACCATGAACTTAAATGTTGAAATGATAATGAAATAAGAAGTTTTGTATAAAATGTTTATAATAAGTTTAAGTAATGGTTTATAAATGACTGTGGTATTAAAGAAAAATGTTTATGAACTTAAGTAAATAATTTTATGGAATGGTTGCTAAATGTTATTAGTATTAAAGAAGATATACTAAGTAAATTGAATATGGAATGAAATGTTGTTAAACATAAATTGAATTTAAAGTGAATATTAAAAAAATGAATGGTAATGAATTGAGTATGTGAAATTAATAGGGATAATTGAATTTGATTTAAATTGAATGCGGATCAAATGAATGTAAAAGGAATTGAATGTAAATAAACAAAGTGATATAATAAGAAACCAATTGGAATAAATATGTAAGTTATATGTATATTATTTTACCTACATAACTGTTTACTCCAGATTTCAAGGTGATTTACACCGATCCGAGTTAGGGTTTTTTACTCGGATTTTTAACGGCGAACACTGGATATGGATTTTTATTGATTCTGATATTCTCCATCATAGTATATGGATATGCAAGGAGAATGGCGGTTTCTAATTAAGGAACCGGATCCGAGTCCGCACTAGAGTGGTCGAGTGAACGATACTAATTCAGAAGTGAAATTGTGTGATCGAGTAAGCGATCAGGTATGGTTTTGCATACGGATGATATATGTACATCATACAGGCTTTAATAAATTAAATGTTGACATTTGCAAATTGGTATGATTATAAATTAGTTGAATGAATATTAATTATTTGATGATTTCTCTTGTTACTTTTGTGTAACGCCCCATTCCGAGACCCATTCTAACAAAGAGTATTACGGAGTAATACCGTCTGCTAGAACGGAGAATAGAGTATAATGGAAGCGACCATATGTAATCAAGCTATAACTATCTACTGAAGACGTCGAAATGTGGTATCGCTTTTTTTTAAGTGGTTCGACATATCCAATAGATATTTATAACAAAATTACAATGGCTAAGGAAAATAGGTTCAGAACAAACATAATACTAAATGATAACATCATCATCACAGAACAGTCACAGAACATAGGTACAATATATCGTCAATACAGATCCAAATATCAAAAAGGTGGGTACAAAGCCACCGCTCACACATGTGAGTCAAAGATATGTACATAAGAGACTGAATAATCAGAGTATCAAAATAGTGGACAAATATAAAGAGCTATCTATCAACATAGCAGATAATGTCCAAGCGGAAGCACAGAAAGCTAAGTCCAGAGGCCTAACCTGAAACAACTCGGTCTGACCCGAGCGAAAAACACTCGGGTCAGGCTAGCTAAATAATCAGTTAATAAACTGAGATAAACATGATATATAATGAGGCGATATATAACATAGTACTATAGACCATAAACTCTCACATAGAGAAGAAATAAACATCTAAGTAGAGATGTATAGCAAGCCTTGTATCATTGGCATAACATAGTCACAAATGTCAAAACAAAACATCTAAGTAGAAATGTATAATAAGCCTCATATCATTGGCATAACGTAAGCACAAATGCCAAAACATAAACATCTAAGTAGAGATGTCAAAAACGATACATCTAAGTAGAGATGTATAACAGGCCATCTAAGTAGAGATACCAAAACGATACATCTATGTAGAGATGTATAACGTCAATCTAAGTAGAGATGCCAAAAACGATACATCTATGTAGAGATGTATAACGGCCATCTAAGTAGAGATGCCAAAACGATACCTCTAAGGGAGACAGTTCGAAGACACTATCCCAAAGGTAATAAAAGGAATGTGCCACGAACTTTTAGCAAGGAACCCGTAAAGTAGTAACGTGAGTCCCATACCCCAACGTTCGCACTAAATGGTTTACTAACCAATAGTAAGCTTCCACACTCAAAGCAGTAAAAAGTTCACCTCATGTCATCGGTAAACTAGGCCAAAAGGCCAAAACGATCAATCGAATAGGTCGGGGATTAATCGGAAAGATAAACGCGCGGATTCATGGTCCGTGTTTTACCTAACTGTTTAATCTCCTTTCCACTTCGCTTGAAATGCAGAAGAGTGTATATTTTACATAGAAAATAGTTGGAGAAAGCGGATTCTTAATCGTTTGAAAACCTCTTTAGAAATAGCCTTTGAAATTCTCTTATTATGGCGTAATTAATTTAATACTTAAAATAATACTAAATAATAGTTTCAAAAGCTAATTAAATGGAAAATCACTTTAAAATTATTTATAAAATCCGTGCACGAAATCTAGAGACAAATCTCAAAGAAATCGAAAAATCTCAGAAAAATAGTCGAAATTATACTGTATAAAATCGCTGAAAACAAGTCAAAGTCACTAGTTCGACGGCAGATTTGAACCTGCAAACAGAGTCTAAATGACATGAAAATTTGCAGGAATGTAGATCAGTATCCCTGCTCCAAACGGCAAAAAGAGTCAGGAAATTCTGACATGAAACGAAGAAACTGCGTCGTCTCAAAGTCGGACAAAAATCATAAAACTTTGCTGTGTCAAAACAGTCCAAAGGTCACACTTCGACGACATGGTCGAAGGGTCATAGCAACCTAGATCCTGATGAAAATTTGCAGGAGAATAGTGCAACATTCCTACTTTGATATGCAATAAGAATCGTTCAGTTCCGACTTGAAACGAAGAAATGACAACGTCTCAAAGTTGGTCCGACGATACTAAAAATGATTACTATTGTAAAACAGTTTCTGGGTGCTACTTCGACAATAAAAATGAAGTACCAAACGCGTCCAGATCTAAACCAAACTTTGCAAGCTTGATGATCTCGATCTCATCTTTCCAACAAGACTGAAATCGATAAAATCCGACATAGGACCTGCTCGCAGCGAGGTCGCGAAGTTGGACGTTTGAATTAAAATTAATCAATGTTTTTCAAAACAGTTTCTAGGTGCTACTTTGGCAATAAAAATGAAGTATCAAACGCATTCAGATCTTAACCAAATTTTGCAGAGTTGAAGACCTTGACCCCATCTTTCCAATGAGATTAATATCGATGAAATCCGACATAGGACGAGCCCAGGATGGCGTCGCAAAGTCGGGGTTCTGCGCTGAAATCCGACAAAGGCCTGTAGCTATGCACTAACAGGCCAGAGATGAAAAAACATAATTTTGGCATAGTAAACTTCAAATTCTGGCAAAATGAATAAAATAAAAGTTGTAGCTTAGTTTCTAAGCTTTTCGGAATGACCAAGATCGTCAAATTCCGATCAGGGATGAAAATTTATGACTAAAACAATTCTCAAATCTTAATTATATATCACTGTCGTTTTGCTCTCGGGACACTGGCAAGAATGCACAGTTTTGATGTGATAACCCGAATTTCGGGAGTTTATTAATTGAAAATTAACAAATGAAGATTTAAAATATAAAATAAAGGTTGAATTTTAAATATCTTAGTAAATATTTATATCAATTATTTTCCTAACTAAAGTATTAAAGTTTGATAATATTAGTTTAATAATTTTGTTTTAATTATTTAGTTGGACAAATTTATCTTTTGAAAATTAATAAAAGTAATTTTCTAATCACAACATAATATATAGGTATTTATATACATTGAATTGGAAATTTTATTGATTTTCAAGATTTATTTAAATTTGAATTTTATATTCAACACTAATATAAGTTTCTATAAGGTATAAAGTGAGATTTGATAAAGGTGTATATATATTATATTGATTTAAGAAATAAATAAATGCATAAGACTGGGCTAAAATTTAGTTAAGAATATTATAATACATAAACAAATTAGGTACACTTTAATTACAAATATAAATAAATTCACTATGCATTTTAACAAAAGTAAACACTTATAAGCATTTAATTATTGCATTCATACATTTGTAAGAAGATAAGCATTTACATTGACAATTGTAAGATTTGTATATACATGTGGCATTTGTGCAATTTCTTTCCTTTAAGAAATATAATCAACATATTAGAAGCAAGGCTAAAATAAAATAGTAATAATAATAACCTGAAAACAGAACCAGAAAATGTCTAAGCTAAAATCAAATTCAATTATCAAGCTACTTCTACAAGTTTTCAAATAAATAAAGCTACGTCAAGCCTTCTACTGAAACAAGCATGGCAAGCAAGTTTCAAGAACATCTCAGCTCAAGATATCGAGCATCCATTTTGAATTCTGTAGCAGTTCCAGATCTGAAACTTAATTCTGTTTCGCAAATAGGTGAGTAAACATTCAAATTTAAAAGCTTAAGTAACAAATATATACGTTGCATGGGAATACTGTTTGATGATTGCTTTGCTATCTGTACAAATGTGAGCCTGTGTGTATTTTTAGTTGATCATCTCTGTGATTAGTATGCCTCTGTATTTTATACTGTGGCATGAAATATTTTAAAATTTTGATTCAGATGCAAAATATTTAAGTAAACTCTGGAAGTAAGTGGGAATATATGAATGCATGTTGTTTTACTTTGAATATATAAATGATTTAAACCTGGAAACATATGTAATTCATTTGCTTATATATCAGTGATTCCCTGTTTGTAACGACCCGTTAAATTAATAATATTAAATGAATTGAATTAATATAATTTCTAATCTAATTTAGAATAAATGTAGAAATTTGGTATAGTAGTTGTAATTTAGTGTAACAATAAAATTTTATGACAATAGATTTGGATAATGTAGATTGTCACAATTTGATTTAAAGTTAAATATAAGAAACTGATATAAGGGTTGAATTAGTGAATATCAATAAAAAGATTAAGTAGAATGGAATTCATTTAATATAAAATAAATAGTGGAAGACTTACATTGGATTGTAAAATGGATAGTAACTAAATAAAAGGTGACCGCTGAATAAATCAATGCAATAAGTGTTGATAAGGAAATTTAATGAATGTTGTCAATAATAAATGGACTTAAGATAGTAATAAAATTTGTTTTGCCTACGTAAATTTTATGTATTGATAAGCCATAATTAAATTTGAAATTTGGTAGTAAATAGGGGATAAGTTGACTAAGGCAATTAGTAATTTAATAAATGAATGCATAGTAAGTAAGTGGAAATGTATGCATAAAAATATTTTCATATATGGGATAATTACAAAAGTTTACCCATTTATCTAATGTATATAATTGAATCTAAATTTAGGGCAACATTTTGTTATTGATGGTATAAGTGAATTTGAATAAAAGGGTAAAAATTATGTAGATTTAACATGTATTGAGTATATAGCTAAGAAGGGCATTCGATGTAAATGAATCTAAATTAATGTGTCTAGTCAATAAAGGAGAACTTTAAGGGAATAAATATAAATGAATGTATTTGGGGAATGGAGTCCTTTTATATGTTGAATAGTATAACGTTGTTATTAAAAATGAACGTTACTTTAGTAATTATTAATATGGTAACGGAAGAGTGTATAAATTTTATAGTAACGTAAAAACATATTGTAAGATAATAATTAAGTGTAGACTTATAAAATATATTTATGACAACAAATTTTGTAAGTTATTTATTCTATTAGTTGTTAAGTTTTATTTATGTGTAAGTTAACAATATTACAATTCAATTGAATACAGTAATTTATGCAAACAAAAGATGAACATTTGGAAGTATTACTGTAGTGATATATATATAAGAAACGGTAACTTTGTAGTTGGGGAATAATTGATTTATTTGTGAGTTGTAATCAAATAGAGTCAAATTTATTAGAATTTATTGCAATTTAGGGGATTAATTGCAGTAACCTTTGAAGATTTATTCACTAAAATAATTGACGATGGAAATTATATGTAAATTTGCTTTTAGTTAATATAAAATATCCAGAGGGCTAGAAATGACACAAATCTACTAGTTTAGAAATTTACAATAAAAAGTGGTAAGTAATTTTTCTAAATATTTAGATAGTAGGAAGATGTAGATTTAGATGGAATTTATTATTTAACTATTTCATAAGTTGAGATCTAAGTTTAGAATTGAGATTTTTAATGTATAGATATTGAGCCAATGTTAGTTTCATTAAATTGTCATCAATAACCTTGAATAATAGAAAGAAAGTGAATTTAATAAATTTAATCAAACTTATAATGTTGAATTTATTAAAATTGGAATTAATATTGAAGTTAAGAATTTACATTTTGAATTGATGAATAGAACAACTATTGACACTTAAATTGTTTAGAATTGGAGTAAATAGTTAAGAAAATTTAAAGGGAGAAAATTTGGTCAATTTTTGAATTTAGATGTAAAAATTGGATTTTTATAATTTATTTAATTTATTTAATTTATTTAATGAATATTAAAAATAGCCATTTTGGCCACGGATTCGGATTTCGATGAAACTAGTTTCATCGGATCCGTATCGGTGAATTATTATAGGGTTTCAAGTTTCGTATCGATCGGACTTGTCGTTTGATCGTACGGGCGTGAAACGCCTTGAAATCAATTTTAATAAAATCAATTTGAAATCAATTTGGAAATTTTGTTTTCAGCATAACTTCTTCATACGATCAAATTTGGACGTGAAACTTTTTCCATCGCGTTCAGAATATCTTAAAATACCTATTTGGATATATAGATTTAATAAATTCGGTTCCGGAGGCATAGCGGGCTTTTTGGGCCATAGTTTGTTCCGCACGTTCATTCTACGGTCTATCTACTCTATCTCTAACCCCTCTATATAAACCTAGCTACAAGCCCTAGGCTCCGCCTAAATTTCATCTCATCTACACGTATACTTTCTTCAAGCTCCTCTTCTTCTTCAATGGGTGCAAACCCTAGATCCAATCAATTCAAAAATCAAATGAAACTCCAAACTCCTCCAAATTCTAAAAAAAAAAATATGTTGAAGATTTTGGCAAGCGCAACTCAGATCTGCGGTCCGTTTTTCGATTCAAGTTTTTGTGTGTCCAGATCTGAGCCAAACAGTTCGTGGCCTTTCATCAGCGCCGTATCAAACTTCGTCAGATCGTCAAACGACTTCTGGGTATTGTAGAGTGGACGATGGGGAGTGCATCAGCGAAATTCGTTCGTCGTTTCAACGGTCGGATGTGTCGATTTAATTCGATTAGGGTTAGGGGGTGGCGGAGGCCGGTGGAGTTTTGGGCGACCGGACCTATATGGGGGGTGCGGCTTGGCGAGCTGGGGCCCATGGTGGTGGTGGCACGGCGTATGGTGGTGTCTAGTGGCGTGCAAGCTTGGTCAAAGTCTCGGTCAAGGGTTTGTGGTTGGGTTTCGTTGTCTGTAGCGTGCGTTCGTGCGTTCTTAGTGAAGGGGAGAAGCTGTTGCATGCGCATCACCTTGCTGACGTGGCTTAAGATAGTAGTGTGAGTGTGTTTGTTTTGTTTTAAATTTATTTTTGAAAGCACGTTTTATCGAATAACTTTCTCATACGATCTCCGTTTCACGCGATTTTTCTTTTGGTAGGATCGTAATTAGATTCCGGATCTGATGACGCTGGTTTGGACTAATTCAGAGACCGTCGAATTTTTGGGTTTAAATCGAATTTAAATTCGATTTAAATTCCAAAGGTGAGTGTTTAAACCCACTCACAACTACTAGAAGCTTTTATGTTTGTTAAATTAATTTTAGAAATGAATAGAAATTTATTTATGAGTATTTGGCATGTTTATTTCACTCATATTTGTTGAATTGCATTTATTAAATTTAACTGTTAATTTAATTTATTTATTGCGTATTAATTGATAGTTAGAATTTATTTGGTTGCCTATAAACTGCTAGTTAACAGTTATATAGATTATTACTGAATATAAACTGTTAGATTAATAGTTGTTAAATTTAATCTGAATAAAATTGCCAGTGATTACCTGTTATATATTATCAAATATAAATTGTTATTGATTGATATTGCTTGATGATTGTGATTGGATGATGGGTGATGTTGATGGATGTTTTATTGTATATCATTAAATTGCAAATTATCATGCATATTTCCTTTCATTCGGGATTGTGGTTTGAAATGTTATACAACCGCAAAATTTTATATCTTTTAAATTGCGGATTGAAATGATAAATATCCATATCACTTGACCATAGGATAGAAAATTATATACAGGCACCGCGGTCTATATATAACTATTTTAATGTGATTTCTATGGTTTGGATGGAATACGGTTTATAATAATCTTAAATTTTATATTGTATAAATATTATTCTTCCATATATATACATATGAAGTTGAAAATTTTGAAATTAAAAGGTGTATAAATCTCTTTATTAAAAATGGAAAAAAAATTAAGAAAATGGAGTTTGATAATTTATATCATATGTTCAAATGTTAAGTTTGGAAATTTTAAGATATGATATTTATAATTGGATTTTTCCCAAAATAAATTGAAATGAATATTCTAGTATAATTTGAATTGGGAAAATATATATATTTTATTACTAGAAATTGAAGTCTTATTATTTATGGATTTTATGTTAATATTCACGACTAATTAATAGAACAATTGATCTGTTGAAAGAATAAAATCCAATTTTAGTTTGAAATATTGTTACTCAAAATGGATATACGTATATATAAATAAATTGAAGTGGTTTTGGAACTTGAGGGAGATAATATAAATTTTGGTTTAGACTTTAATAAAGAAATGTATTTGTAAAGCCATGAGAACTATTTTCTTTACAAAGTAACATTTAAGTTAAACCATTTAATTCATATACCGTTGAATGTCCAAACCATTCAAGTTTTTTTTAGAATTTATGGTTTTAAATTATGATTTTCAAAATATTATGCTTTGAAAATATTTGATTTTCAGACGTTATGAAGTTAAAGCATTATGATTTTGGAAAAGAATTATATTTGGGATAAGTGATAAAATATGGTTTTGGGTTTTGAAATGATATCGTATTCATGGTTATGAAATGGAATGTTTATTCTGATTTTTAAAGTATAACCTATTTTTAAATGACCGCGGTGTTATAATAACGATGGGTTGGCAAAGAGACCGGGATCGGATATGGACATACTCTCTGTCGATACCGAAAACCACTTTGACTAACCGTGTACGCGGTGGAGATTCCAGAATGAAGTAGGTGGTGGCGACGTTTCCTGTAAGGTAAATACGTGGACCCGACTCCCGTGAGTTGGCATAAGGTGGCTAAAACAGGAGCGATTCTCAGGCCAATGAGGTCATTCCTCTGATCGGACCCTCCTCTTCGATATTATACTTTGATTTTGGATTGATTCAGTGGCCACTTCTATATTTTGATTTTGGGGAGTTAGTCCGAGGTGGGCGGTAACTGCGGCTACGCGTTTCCACCAGCCTGGATAGCAATTGGTATATCTACCCTGGCATTGCCTAGTTGTGCCGTGTCACCTACCATACCGAGCCTTTACTACGAGTTTCTATTTGTGTCGTTCCTATGGAGTATCCTCTGGTAGCTTCCCGATCAGGAGGTATTACGGTACTGTATAGACTACTGGCATTATTTGTGTTAAGGGCTATATGGGTAACCCCTTAACGCAATTAAAAAGTAAGTTTATTTTATAAATAGACACTACTATAATAGCGCAATATACTACATAGTAAATAGTTTAACGGATCCTTAGGAGATGTAAATCCCGAACATCTCTTGAGTTACTGTACTCATATTTATTTCTGTTAATTTAACTCACATAAGATCTTTTAGTTCTGACTCGAGTGTTTTTATCTTTTCAAATTCGCTCGGGTCAGTCCGAGCGTTTCAAGATCGAAGACTTTAGCTTTGAAGGACGAAGACGAAGGAGTCGTATTATTATTATCTATAGTATTGCACCACACTCATTCTGTTCCGCTGCATTGATTGTATTGGTATGTGTAACTCTGATATTTATTGTATAAAGCAAATCAAGTGTTTGTAAACTGTTTTGAACTGTATATTTATTATTATATTTTATCCTTCCGCTGTGAGATTCTGTTTTGTTTTTATTTCTTCTCTGTTTTTCTTATTTACCCCATAACAATCCGCCCTTGCGTATGCTTTGAATTGGCACGTGTGTCGGTTTAAAGTGTGCGAAAAGGCGGGATGTTACACTGTTCATTTGTTACAGAGTGTAAGTGACAAATTTTAAAAAAAAATTCATAAGTCTTTTTATTTAGTCACTGTTAGGACCTGAATTTAAAATAAAATAGTTTTGTTAAATCATAATCTAAGTACCAAAAATAAATTCAAGCATTTTAAAGGTTTGAATTATGTTTGATTTTGTAGAGTACAGAGGTGAGGGTAAAAATCATATCATCAAATGTTTTAATTCATTGTTTCTGGATTTATAACTTGAATCTATGTAGCAAATTATGATTTTTAAAACTAAAACCAAAATTTTTAAGATTACATTGGATATGCGATTTGGGTTTAATTGGAATTGGGTATTTGGTCCACCGTTGGCGATCAAGGAGGAGAGAGATCTTGGGTTTTCTGATGGAGATAGAAGAAGTAGTGGGGTGTTCATGAAAAATGCCCGAAGTTGTTCACGATCATCAAGGCGTCAAGGGGATGGGGATTTATGATTTAACCCTAGTTTTGGTCGCTTGTGTAAAAGAGGGAACTGCGTCATTTCTATTGCATCGAGTCGCTTGGGATTTGGAAGGAGACTGCGTGGATGAGTGATGGAGATGAGGCCGGAATCTAGGGGTACACTCGGCGATGTGGATGTTCTCTGATGATGCTCAATTTTGAATTAGGGGTTCTGCATTCAATTTGAGGGTCGGAATCGAAATATGAGATGACCAATGACTTGCGTGGATGGTCGTGAAGGGGGCGGAGTGGACGGCGTGACGGTGCAGGTGCACGTCGATCAAGTTGTATCAGTTGTATTGGGAAAGAAGGGTAGCTTGTATTTGTATCGGGTAAGTTTGCGTGTGACTCGAAGAATGAGGGGATGGGACTCGAAGTATATTGTTGGTGGACTCGGAGTAGATGTCGAGTAGGCTCAGGTGGGTTCATTTGTTACAGGTTTGAGAAAACCTGAATTGTTCTGAATTTGAATAAATTGCAAAATGAAGGAGAAAATGATTCTCGAGCTACTCGTGTGATTTCAAGATTGCTCGAGCTAATTTGTTGCAGTTTAGAATTTATCGAGTTTCAAATTTAAATTGAATTTCAAAAATACTAAGTAAAGATTTAAATTAAGTTAAAAATCTAACTTTAAATTGTGAATTCAAATTTTAGTTTGAATCATGACTGGAAATGAATAAGTTTTCAAATTCGAATTTGTTTAAAATATTTTAAAGGAATTTATTGTTTAAAAATATTTTCGAATTTAAATTGAAAATTGAAATATAAAGAAATATTTAAACAAAGTTTAAAATTTGATTCAAGTTTGGATTTGAATCTTTGGTTTAGAATAAATTTAAGTTTTATAAATTTAAGTGTTTAAAACAAATTTGAATGATAATGGAAAATTTTAAATGTTTTGAAAATAAATTTGTTTTTAACCCTTGTAAAATTTCTTTATAGGAAAAGTATTATATATCAATTAAAGGTTTTAAATTGATTTTAAAAACTTGTTAAAGTTGAATTAGAAGTTAATGATTTATTATTCATTTAGTTAATAGAGTAATTAAATGGATAATTAATTTATTTTATAAATTAATGAAAAAATAATTACTCAAAGTAATTAAGGGTTTAATCTTAAGATTTAAGATTTATTATTCTTGGAATAATTAGTTGTAATTAAGATTCATTAATTAAATAAAATTATTTTTAATTAATGATTAATAATTAATTAATCAAGTAATAATGGATTAATTAAGTTTTTAATTAACACTTGATCAATTAATTAGGGATTAATTAATGGGTTAATTAATGTTTAATTTAACTGTAATTAATAATGAATAAAATAAATTAATCATTAATGAATGGTTAATAGTTAATGAAGGTCATTAACTAAGGATTATTTAATAATTAATTAATGTGATTAATGTTTAATTATTATTTAGATTAATTAATTTAAGATAATCATTTGTGTAAGTTATTAAGTATAAATACTTATGGAAGTAATTTAGAAATTAATTACTTATTGAAATTAATTGAGTTTAATTTGATTAGATTTAGTTAATTAATTCAGTTTAATTTATTTAGAATAATCATTTGATGATTTGTGAAGTAAAATTACTTAATGTAATTTAATGAAGAGGAATTACTTAAGGGAGTAATTAATGGAACTTACTATATGTAATTAATTAAAGGTGATTAGATGTTAAAGTAATTTGAGTATAATTACTTTGTAAATTAATCAAGGGGTTAATAATTAATTAACGAAGAAATTAAAGGTTAATTATTGTATTTGGTTAAGGGTAAATTAATTTGAGAAATTTATCAAGGGATAATAGAATGATATTGGAAGCCCATTGATTAATTGTTATCTCTAATAAGTAGTATGTGTTGCTATGTGATATGACGTGTTTGATTTAGACTATGATGATATGGTTATCTATTGATGATGCGTTATTATGACATCCGGAATTTAAAGTTGAATTGTATTTCACTTGAATAATTTAATTTAGGATGACATTGGATTCGAAGAGACCGGAGTCAGGTATTAGTTAATACCCGAAACCACTTCGATTTTTTATAAATTGATATGTGAAATCGATTGGCTGGTATGGAATGATTTAAGTGAATTGGACCATTTAATCTAAGTATTGGTACTTAGAAATTGATGTATCGAATAAGTGATGTTATATCAACTGGTGAAGATGTAAATTGATTTAAGTTACCCGGGTTTATATGTGTTGTATGTTGTTGTATTCTATGTTAGATGGGTTTACTCACGCTGGTTTCCAGCCTGACCCGGGTGTTACTTTGATGTAATGCTCGGGTCAGACTGAGTATTACAGATTTTCAGGTAAGGACGTTATGGAGCTCAAGAACGAGCTGGATGGTAGGAACGTTTGGAGTATTGCCGCTGGATATATTGATGCATATCTGGGACATATTGATTGTATATGTCCACTGTATATATATTTGTTGTAACTCTGATGTATAAAAATATAAATTGACAGACACAAATTTCTTTTGTATTACAGTTATTATTATTGATATTATATTTTATCCGCTGCGAATGTGAGATTGTGTGTTTCTTTCTGTTTCTTCTTCTTTCTCTTTCTTCTTAATATCTGGAAATTTCGGGATCGAAATTTCTGGGTCATTACATTTGGTATCAGAGCAGAAGGTTAAGCGAGAACCTTGGCTCTGTTGGGATTACCCATTAAGGATAGGGTAAGTGGTACCCTAGAATGAGTTGAGTGTATATTAGAAAGCGTACTTGTTATTTTCTTATATAAAGGTTTTTAAATGATTTCAAAATTAAATGAATCTTATATAAGAAATAGATTATTTATTATATTAAGGAAATTGGTTGTAGTATTAATTAAATTAAAAGTAATAGTAAGAATTAAATTAAGAAGTAATAGAATGCAACCAAATTGAAATTGGAATTAAATAAAGATAAGTTTGAAATGGATTCAAACTAAAATTGAAATCTTGAAATGGAGAAGTATTTCAAAATAAGATGAACTAGAATTGGTTTCAAACCAAAGAAATAGACGATTATTGGGTTTAATAATGGAATGATTGTTCTTCAATAAACAGTAAAATGTTTTAAGGAAATAACCATTTTAAAAGAGTAACTTATAAATTTGAAAGGATGTAAATTTCTGTGGAATTCAAATTGTGCAGTTTTGAAATCTAAATTTAAACATTTGAATTGGTTTCAAAATGTTAAAGGAGATAATATTTTGAATATGATCTTATTTTAAATAAGAAATGTTATATAATATATTCGAATGAAAGAGGTCCTATTTCAAACAAAGGTTGTTTGAAATTTTAAAGGAATTTGTTTTGAATTAAAACCAAGGGTGGTTTAAATTTTAAAATTTGACTTGTTGGGCCAAGAAATAAATATATATATATGCATGGATACATGGTATCAAGGATAATTGGAAATAAACTCTAAATATTGAGTTTTAGATTGGGAAGGAGATATGATACCCAAAGTGATAAGATTATGAACTTAATAAGTGGGAAGATTATAAATCATTTATGAGAAGTTTAAAATTTGAAATGGAAGTTCAAATTGGGTAAGGTTGACTAGATTAAGTGAATTGAGTTTAACTTGCGAAAAAGTTAAATAACTTGGAATGATCAACATGATTTAGGAATTTCAAGATGGAATTAGAATTTAATTTGGGGAGTTAAATGGTTAATCTGAATTGGGAGTTTGTGTGATCTCAAAATGGGTTTGAGATCTGGAATTTGGTAATTGATGGATGTTTTAAGACAAATTGGACGATATCATCCTATTGTTATTAATAATCTTTAAATTGTGAATTGGACAAATTTGAATCAATTTGAATTAAAGTGAAACAATTTGAAATTAGTCCAAGTTTATTGGACTAATTTGGAATTATAATTAATGTTGAATGTTTTTAAATTCAAATGGAATTTGAATTAAATTTGGGAGGAAATCAAGAATAATTCAACTTGATTTGGAAATGAAATTTGAAATTTGGATTAATTCAAACTGGAGTTGAAATAGATTGGAATTGAAGTGGGTTCAATTGAATGGATATTAGTCCAAAATGATTGGAATAACTTAGTCCAAAATGATTGGAATAACTTGGGATTGTAATTAAAGTTGAATATGATTAAAATCAAATGGAGTTTGATTTGAATTTAAAAAGGAATTGTGAATTAATTCAACTTGAATTGGGAATAAATCAAGTCCAATGGAAATTAAAGTTATTCAAATTAGAATTGGGTCAATTTAAATGGAAGAGGAAATTTAAATTGAATTGATAAGAATGGAAATTGGGAAGTGAACAGTTTAGACTCTGGACTGTTTTTTTTTTAGTATAAATTGTTTTAATATAAACCTATTTTTCCAAAGCTATTTATTATATATACAACCTTTCTTTTAAAAGCCACATTATCTTATACTTGTTTTACCATTATTTTTGAAACTGTTTAATGATTTTCCAACTATTTTATAAACTAATTACTATTTTCATCTACTAATTACTATTTTATAGCTATTTTGCAATTATTTAAAACTTCTATGACTTTTCAATTATTTTAAATTATTGAATTATTTTACACCTATTTTACAAACTAGTAATTATTTTCCAACTACTTATCTATTTTTAAATTTTTCAAGCTATTTTCTAAATAAATTGGTCGGAGTTTAAACTGTTATTGGTTAAATACCCAATCGAGATAAGAATTTAAGAAATAATCCAAAAATGGATTGAAGCAATTGTGAGTAAGTGAATGAAAATCAAAGTGAATGTGAATAGAAATGGAATTGATTTGTCTAATAACCAATAAAGATAAATACGCAGGGTGTACGTATGTTATTCTATTCGCATAGTGATTTGATCCGGATTCGAGCACAGAATTTCGAGATAGTATGTCGATCCGAGTTGGGATTTTTCACTCAATTTTCGACGGCGAACCTGGATATGGATTGTTGATTGGTTCTGGATATTCTCTATCATAGTTATGGCTATGCAAGGAGAATGACGGTTTCTGATCAAGAAACCAGATCTGTGTCCGCACTAGGAAGTCGGGTGGACGATACTAGCGCGGAAGTGAAATTGTGTGATCAAGTGAGCGATCAAATTGGTATAGCGTACGAATGATATGTGTACATCGTACGGATTTGAATGAAATTGATATTGCAAAAAGTAATCAAATTTGAATATTTGATTTTTAGTAAACAGAGTTAAATATCTTTGTTTTATAAAATGATACTCCCCTTGTTGAATCTTTTGCCAGTAGAAAAGGGTTTTTGGAAATGTTTGAAGTATAAAAGGACTTTATACAAGTTTGAAATGATCCAAAGTTTTAAAAGATTTTAAGTATCTGAATGTATATATATATAAAGGATCATATGAGAATTTTGGAAAAAGGGTTTTGGGAACCTTTGGATTTGGAAAAGGCTTTCGATTTTTGGGTAAAATCAAAATGAGAGTTTGAAAAGCCTAGTTTGAGAATTATCGATTTTGGAATAATCGATTTTGTGTAAAGGAGCTTTGTATGAGATTATACTAGGTGTATGATTTAAAGATACTATATATGTATAGTATAAAATGTTTTGATGATGCTCTGGGGAAAAAGGCGCTCCCTTGGAATGGACTTCTCAGGAGTACCACTGGGTGGTGCTGCCTTGAGCCTCAAGAGGGGGTTCTAAAGTTGATCCTATGAGGAGTCCGGACGAAACTAGTTCCTGAGGATTATTGGGTAGCGAAAGTCGAGGGCGCTGATGCCTACATGGGCATTTGGGTTATGCTGTGACGACAATGTAACACGATGTCACTGCGATCTACTGTGGGGACCATAGCGAAAATCGTGTGGAGGATGAGTGTCAACGGTCTACACTTGATTTTGTCGGGAAGGCAACGCAACATCGGTAGACTGCGATCTATGGTCAAGTGGAGTGGAGAAGTTTCATTCTTTTGGCAGCGAAATTCGAGGGCGCTGATACCTACAGTTATATGGGTTATTGCTGTGATAGCAACGTAACCCCAGTTGTAGCTGCGATATGTAGCGGGTTCCATGGTGTAATCGAGGGGCGCGGAGGCCTACAGTTATCTGTGGATTTTGTCGGGACGGCAACGTAACCATCGGGTTCACTGCGACCATGGATGGGGGTGATGATTTCCAGAGCATTCTCACCAAAGATATATCCTCTATTTTCAAAAACTGTTTTCTATATTTTCAATAAAATTATTTTTCAAATATTTTCACTGGATGTTGAAAATGAGTCTGCTAAGTACTTATAGATTTTCAGTCATACGCCTGATCAACGTAAGACCGAATTTCTGTGAGAACAAGGATGGACTGGTTAAAACATCGAGTTATAAAAAGTATTTTTATAAAACCATTTTCAAATATTATGTAGATTTTAAAAGTGTTTCAAAGAATAAATATAAAAAAAAATAATCATTTTAAATAAATTCTGGCTTCGATCCTTTTCTAGGACGAAAAGATTCTAAGGGGGAGGAATGTGATAACCCGAATTTCGGGAGTTTGTTAATTGAAAATTAACAAATGAAGATTTAAAATATAAAATAAAGGTTGAATTTTAAATATCTAAGTAAATATTTATATCAATAATTTTCCTAACTAAAGTATTAAAGTTTGATAATATTAGTTTAATAATTTTGTTTTAATTATTTAGTTGGACAAATTTATCTTTTGAAAATTAATAAAAGTAATTTTCTAATCACAACATAATATATAGGTATGTATATACATTGAATTTGAAATTTTATTGATTTTCAAGATTTATTTAAAGTTGAATTTTATATTCAACACTAATATAAGTTTCTATAAAGTATAAAGTAAGATTTGATAAAGGTGTATATATATTATATTGATTTAAGAAATTAATAAATGCATAAGACTTGGGTAAAATTTAATTAAGAATATTATAATACATAAACATATTAGGTACACTTTAATTACAAATATAAATAAATTCACTATGCATTTAACAAATGTAAACACTTATAAGCATTTAATTATTACATTCATACATTTGTAAGAAGATAAGCATTTACATTGACAATTGTAAGATTTGTATATACATGTGGCATTTGTTCAATTTCTTTCCTTTAAGAAATATAATTAACATATTAGAAGCAAGGCTAAAATAAAATAGTAATAATAATAACCTGAAAACAGAACCAGAAAATGTCTAAGCAAAAATCAAATTCAATTATCAAGCTACTTCTACAAGTTTTCAAATAAATCAAGCTACTTCAAGCCTTCTACTGAAACAAGCATGGCAAGCAAGTTTCAAGAACATCTCAAATCAAGATATCAAGCATCCATTTTGAATTCTTGGCAGTTCCAGATCTGAAACTTAACTCTGTTTCGCAAATAGGTGAGTAAACATTCAAATTTAAAAGCTTAAGTAACAAATATATATGTTGCATGGGAATACTATTTGATGATTGCTTTGCTATCTGTACAAATGTGAGCCTGTGTGTATTTTTAGTTGATCATCTCTGTGATTAGTATGCCTCTGTATTTTATACTGTGGCATGAAATATTTTAAAATTTTGATTCATATGCAAAATATTTAAGTAAACTCTGGAAGTAAGTGGGAATATATGAATGCATGTTGTTTTACTTTGAATATATAAATGATTTAAACCTGGAAACATATGTAATTCATTTGCTTATATATCAGTGATTCCTTGTTCATTTGTTACAGAGTGTAAGTGACAAATTTAAAAAAAAAATCATAAGTCTTCTTATTTAGTCACTGTTAGGACCTGAATTTAAAATAAAACAGTTTTGTTAAATCATAATCTAAGTACCAAAAATAAATTCAAGCATTTTAAAGGTTTGAATTATGTTTGATTTTGTAAAGTACAGAGGTGGGGGTAAAAATCATATTATCAAATGTTGTAATTCATTGTTTCTGGATTTATAACTTGAATCTATGTAGCAAATTATGATTTTTAAAACTAAAACCAAAATTTTTAAGATTGCATTGGATATGCAATTTGGGTTTAACTGGAATTGGGTATTTGGTCCACCGTTGGCGATCAATGAGGAGAGAGATCTTGGGTTTTCTTCTGGAGATAGAAGAAGTAGTGGGGTGTTCATGAAAAATGCCCGAAGTTGTTCACGATCATCAAGGTGTCAAGGGGATTTATGATTTAACCCTAGTTTTGGTCGCTTGTGTAAAAGAGGGAACTGCGTCATTTCTATTGCATCGAGTCGCTTGGGATTTGGAAGGAGACTGCGTGGATGAGTGATGGAGATGAGGCCGGAATCTAAGGGTGCACTAGTGGTCGACGACGTGGATGTGGGTTGGTTTTCAGGCAGTGGTTTTGGGGCGAGTTCTCTGATGATGCTCGATTTTGAATTAAGGGTTCTGCATTCAATTTGAGGGTCGGAATCGAAATATGGGATGACCATTGACTTGCGTGGATGGTCGTGAAGGGGGCGGAGTGGACGGCATGAGGGTGCAGGTGTGCGTCGATCAAGTTGTATCAGTTGTATTGGGAAAGAAGGGTAGCTTGTATTTGTATCAGGTAAGTTTGCGTGTGACTCGAAGAATGAGGGGATGGGACTTGAAGTATATTGTTAGTGGACTCGGAGTAGATGTCGAGTAGGCTCAGGTGGGTTCATTTGTTACAGGTTTGAGAAAACCTGAATTGTTCTGAATTTGAATAAATTGCAAAATGAAGGAGAAAATGATTCTCGAGCTACTCGAGTGATTTCAAGATTGCTCGAGCTAATTTGTTGCAGTTTAGAATTTATCGAGTTTCAAATTTAAATTGAATTTCAAAAATACTAAGTAAAGATTTAAACTAAGTTAAAATCTAACTTTAAATTGTGAATTCAAATTTTAGTTTGAATCATGACTGGAAATGAATAAGTTTTCAAATTCGAATTTGTTTAAAATATTTTAAAGGAATTTATTGTTTAAAAATGTTTTCGAATTTAAATTGAAAATTCAAATACAAAGAAATATTTAAACAAAGTTTAAAATTTGATTCATATTTGGATTTGAATCTTTGGTTTAGAATAAATTTAAGTTTTATAAATTTAAGTGTTTAAAACAAATTTGAATGATAATGGAAAATTTTAAATGTTTTGAAAAGAAATTTTTTTTTAACCCTTGTAAAATTTCTTTATAAGAAAAGTATTATATATCAATTAAAGGTTTTAAATTGATTTTAAAAACTTGTTAAAGTTGAATTAGAAGTTAATGATTTATTATTCATTTAGTTAATAGAGTAATTAAATGGATAATTAATTTATTTTATAAATTAATGAATAATTAATTACTCAAAGTAATTAAAGGTTTAATCTTAAGATTTAAGATTTATTATTCTTAGATTAATTAGTTGTAATTAAGATTCATTAATTAAATAAAATTATTTTTAATTAATGATTAATAATTAATTAATCAATCAATAATGGATTAATTAATTTTTTAATTAACACTTAATCAATTAATTGGGGATTAATTAATGGGTTGATTAATGTTTAATCTAATTGTAATTAATAATGAATAAAATAAATTAATCATTAATGAATGGTTAATAGTTAATGAAGGTCATTAACTAAGGATTATTTAATAATTAATTAATGTGATTAATTTTTAATTATTATTTAGATTAATTAATTTAAGATAATCATTTGTGTAAGTTATAAAGTATAAATACTTATGGAAGTAATTAAGAAATTAATTACTTATTGAAATTAATTGAGTTTAATTTGATTAGATTTAGTTAATTAATTCAGTTTAATTTATTTAGAATAATCATTTGATGATTTGTGAAGTAAAATTACTTAATGTAATTAATGAAGAGGAATTACTTAAGGGAGTAATTAATGGAACTTACTGTATGTAATTAATTAAAGGTGATTAGATGATAAAGTAATTTGAGTATAATTACTTTGTAAATTAATCAAGGGGTTAATAATTAATTAACGAAGAAATTAAAGGTTAATTATTGTATTTGGTTAAGGGTAAATTAATTTGAGAAATTTATCAAGGGATAATAGAATGATATTGGAAGCCCATTGATTAATTGTTATCTCTAATAAGTAGTACGTGTTGCTATGTGATATGACGTGTTTGATTTAGACTATGATGATATGGTTATCTATTGATGATGAGTTTGAACGTGTTTGAACGTTTGGAGTATTGCCGCTGGATATATTGATGCATATCTGGGACATATTGATTGTATATGTCCACTGTATATATATATGTTGTAACTCTGATGTATAAAAATATAAATTGACAGACACAGATTTCTTTTGTATAACTGTTATTATTATTGATATTATATTTTATCCGCTGCGAATGTGAGATTGTGTGTTTCTTTCTGTTTCTTCTTCTTTCTCTTTCTTCTTATCACTAACTATCTGGAAATTTCGGGATCGAAATTTCCGGATCGTTACATTTGGTATCAGAGCAGAAGGTTAAGCGAGAACCTTGGCTCCGTTGGGATTACTCATTAAGGATAGGGTAAGTGGTACCCTAGAATAAGTTGAGTGTATATGAGAGGGCGTACTTGTTATTTTCTCATATAAAGGTTTTTAAATGATTTCAAAATTAAATGAATCTTATATAAGAAATAGATTATCTATTATATTAAGGAAATTGGTTGTAGTATTAATTAAATTAAAAGTAATAGTAAGAATTAAATTAAGAAGTAATAGAATGTAACCAAATTGAAATTGGAATTAAATAAAGATAAGTTTGAAATGGATTCAAACTAAAATTGAAATCTTGAAATGGAGAAGTATTTCAAAATAAGATGAACTAAAATTGGTTTCAAACCAAAGAAATAGACGATTATTGGGTTTAATAATGGAATGATTGTTCTTCAATAAACAGTAAAATGTTTTAAGGAAATAACCATTTTAAAAGAGTAACTTATAAATTTGAAAGGATGTAAATTTCTGTGGATTTCAAATTGTGCAGTTTTGAAATCTAAATTTAAACATTTGAATTGGTTTCAAAATGTTAAAGGAGATAATATTTTGAATATGATCTTATTTTAAATAAGAAATGTTGTTTAATATATTCGAATGAAAGAGGTCCTATTTCAAACAAAGGTTGTTTGAAATTTTAAAGGAATTTGTTTTGAATTAAAACCAAGGGTGGTTTAAATTTTAAAATTTGACTTGTTGGGCCAAGAAATAAATATATATATATGTATGGATACATGGTATCAAGGATAATTGGAAATAAACTCTAAATATTGAGTTTTAGATTGGGAAGGAGATATGATACCCAAAGTGATAAGTTTTTGAACTTAATAAGTGGGAAGATTATAAATCATTTATGAGAAGTTTAAAATTTGAAATGGAAGTTCAAATTGGGTAAGGTTGACTAGATTAAGTGAATTGAGTTTAACTTGCGAAAAAGTTAAATAAGTTGGAATGATCAATATGATTTGGTAATTTCAAGATGGAATTGGAATTTAATTTGGGGAGTTAAATGGTTAATCTGAATTGGGAGTTTGTGTGATCTCAAAATGGGTTTGAGATCTGGAATTTGGTAATTGATGGATGTTTTAAGACAAATTGGATGATATCATCCTATTGTTATTAATAATCTTTAAATTGTGAATTTGATTAATTTGAATCAATTTGAATTAAAGTGGATCAATTTGAAATTAGTCCAAATTTATTGGAATAATTTGGAATTATAATTAATGTTGAATGGTTTTAAATTCAAATGGAATTTGAATTAAATTTGGGAGGAAATCAAGAATAATTCAACTTGATTTGGAAATGAAATTTGAAATTTGGATTAATTCAAACTGGAATTGAAATAGATTGGAATTGAAGTGGGTTCAATTGAGTGGATATTAGTCCAAAATGATTGGAATAACTTGGGATTGTAATTAAAGTTGAATATGATTAAAATCAAATGGAATTTGATTTGAATTTAAAAAGGAATTGTGAATTAATTCAACTTGAATTGGGAATAAATCAAGTCCAATGGAAATTAAAGTTATTCAAATTGGAATTGGGTCAATTTAAGTGGAAGAGGAAATTTAAATTGAATTGATAAGAATGGAGATTGGGAAGTGAACAGTTTAGACTCTGGACTGTTTTTTTTTAGTATAAATTGTTTTAATATAAACCTATTTTTCTAAAGCTATTTATTATATATATAACCTTTCTTTTAAAGGCCACATTATCTTATACTTGTTTCACCATTATTTTTGAAACTGTTTAATGATTTTCCAACTATTTTATAAACTAATTACTATTTTCATCTACTAATTACTATTTTATAGCTATTTTGCAATTATTTAAAATTTCTATGACTTTTCAATTATTTTACAATTACTGAATTATTTTACACCTATTTTACAAACTAGTAATTATTTTCCAACTACTTATCTATTTTTAAAATTTTCAAGCTATTTTCTAAATAAATTGGTCGGAGTTTAAACTGTTATTGGTTAAATACCCAATCGAGATAAGAATTTAAGAAATAATCCAAAAATGGATTGAAGCAATTGTGAGTAAGTGAATGAAAATCAAAGTGAATGTGAATAGAAATGGAATTGATTTGGCTAATAACCAATAAAGATAAATACGCAGGGTGTACGTATGTTATTCTATTCGCATAGTGATTTGATCCGGATTCGAGCACAGAATTTCGAGATAGTATGTCGATCCGAGTTGGGATTTTTCACTCAATTTTCGACGGCGAACCTGGATATGGATTGTTGATTGGTTCTGGATATTCTCTATCATAGTTATGGCTATGCAAGGAGAATGACGGTTTCTGATCAAGAAACCAGATCTGTGTCCGCACTAGGAAGTCGGGTGGACGATACTAGTTCGGAAGTGAAATTGTGTGATCAAGTGAGCGATCAGATTGGTATAGCGTACGAATGATATGTGTACATCGTACGGATTTGAATGAAATTGATATTGAAAAGTGTAATCAAATTTGAATATTTGATTTTTAGTAAACAGAGTTAAATATCTTTGTTTTATAAAATGATACTCCCCTTGTTGAATCTTTTGCCAGTAGAAAAGGGTTTTTGGAAATGTTTGAAGTATAAAAGGAGTTTATACAAGTTTGAAATGATCCAAAGTTTTAAAAGATTTTATGTATCTGAATATACATATATATAAAGGATCATATGAGAATTTTGGAAAAAGGGTTTTGGGAACCTTTGGATTTGGAAAAGGCTTTTGATTTTTGGGTAAAATCAATATGAGAGTTTGAAAAGCCTAGTTTGAGAATTATCGATTTTGGAATAATCGATTTTGTGTAAAGGAGCTTTGTATGAGATCATACTAGGTGTATGATTTAAAGATACTATATATGTATAGTATAAAATGTTTTGATGATGCTCTGGGGAAAAAGGCGCTCCCTTGGAATGGACTTCTCAGGAGTACCAACGGGTGGTGCTGCCTTGAGCCTCAAGAGGGGGTTCTAAAGTTGATCCTATGAGGAGTCCGGACGAAACTAGTTCCTGAGGATTATTGGGTAGTGAAAGTCGAGGGCGCTGATGCCTACAGGGGCATTTGGGTTATGCTATGACGACAGTGTAACTCGATGTCACTGCGATCTACTATAGGGACCACAGCGAAAATCGTATGGAGGATGAGTGTCAACGGTCTACACTTGATTTTGCCGGGAAGGCAACGCAACATCGGTAGACTGTGATCTATGGTCAAGTGGAGTGGAGAAGTTTCATTCTTTTGGCAGCGAAATTCGAGGGCGCTGATGCCTACAATTATATGGGTTATTGCTGTGATAGCAACGTAACCCCAGTTGTAGCTGCGATCTGTAGCGGGTTCCATGGTTTAATCGAGGGGCGCGGAGGCCTACAGTTATCTGTGGATTTTGTCGGGACGGCAACGTAACCATCGGGTTCACTGCGACCATGGATGGGGGTGATGATTTCCAAAGCATTCTCACCAAAGATATATCCTCTATTTTCAAAAACTGTTTTCTATATTTTCAATAAAATTATTTTTCAAATATTTTCACTGGATGTTGAAAATGAGTCTGCTAATTACTTATAGATTTTCAATCATACGCCTGATCAACGTAAGACCGAATTTCTGTGAGAACAAGGATGGACTGGTTAAAACATCGAGTTATAAAAAGTATTTTTATAAAACCATTTTCCAATATTATGTAGATTTTAAAAGTGTTTCAAAGAATAAATATAAAAAAATAAGCATTATAAATAAATTCTTGCTTCAATTTGAGGGTCGGCGATGTGGATGTTCTCTGATGATGCTCAATTTTGAATTAGGGGTTCTGCATTCAATTTGAGGGTCGGAATCGAAATATGAGATGACCAATGACTTGCGTAGATGGTCGTGAAGGGGGCGGAGTGGACGGCGTGACGGTGCAGGTGCACGTCGATCGAGTTGTATCAGTTGTATTGGGAAAGAAGGGTAGCTTGTATTTGTATCGGGTAAGTTTGCGTGTGACTCGAAGAATGAGGGGATGGGACTCGAAGTATATTGTAGGTGGACTCGGAGTAGATGTCGAGTAGGCTCAGGTGGGTTCATTTGTTACAGGTTTGAGAAAACCTGAATTGTTCTGAATTTTAATAAATTGCAAAATGAAGGAGAAAATGATTCTCGAGCTACTCGAGTGATTTCAAGATTGCTCGAGCTAATTTGTTGCAGTTTAGAATTTATCGAGTTTCAAATTTAAATTGAATTTCAAAAATACTAAATAAAGATTTAAATTATGTTAAAAATCTAACTTTAAATTGTGAATTCAAATTTTAGTTTGAATCATGACTGGAAATGAATAAGTTTTCAAATTCGAATTTGTTTAAAATATTTTAAAGGAATTTATTGTTTAAAAATGTTTTCGAATTTAAATTGAAAATTGAAATATAAAGAAATATTTAAACAAAGTTTAAAAGTTGATTCAAGTTTGGATTTGAATCTTGGGCTTAGAATAAATTTAAGTTTTATAAATTTAAGTGTTTAAAACAAATTTGAATGATAATGGAAAATTTTAAATTTTTGAAAAGAAATTTGTTTTTAACCCTTGTAAAATTTCTTTATAATAAAAGTATATATATCAATTAAAGGTTTTAAATTGATTTTAAAAACTTGTTAAAGTTGAATTAGAAGTTAATGATTTATTATTCATTTAGTTAATAGAGTAATTAAATGGATAATTAATTTATTTTATAAATTAATGAATAAATAATTACTCAAAGTAATTAAGTGTTTAATCTTAAGATTTAAGATTTATTATTCTTAGAATAATTAGTTGTAATTAAGATTCATTAATTAAATAAAATTATTTTTAATTAATGATTAATAATTAATTAATCAAGTAATAATGGATTAATTAAGTTTTTAATTAACACTTAATCAATTAATTAGGGATTAATTAATGGGTTAATTAATGTTTAATTTAACTGTAATTAATAATAAATAAAATAAATTAATCATTAATGAATGGTTAATAGTTAATGAAGGTCATTAACTAAGGATTATTTAATAATTAATTAATGTGATTAATTTTTAATTATTATTTAGATTAATTAATTTAAGATAATCATTTGTGTAAGTTATTAAGTATAAATACTTATGGAAGTAATTAAGAAATTAATTACTTATTGAAATTAATTGAGTTTAATTTGATTAGATTTAGTTAATTAATTCAGTTTAATTTATTTAGAATAATCATTTGATGATTTGTGAAGTAAAATTACTTAGTGTAATTTAATGAAGAGGAATTACTTAAGGGAGTAATTAATGGAACTTACTGTATGTAATTAATTAAAGGTGATTAGATGATAAAGTAATTTGAGTATAATTACTTTGTAAATTAATCAAGGGGTTAATAATTAATTAACGAAGAAATTAAAGGTTAATTATTGTATTTGGTTAAGGGTAAATTAATTTGAGAAATTTATCAAGGGATAATAGAATGATATTGGAAGCCCATTGATTAATTGTTATCTCTAATAAATAGTACGTGTTGCTATGTGATATGACGTGTTTGATTTAGACTATGATGATATGGTTATCTATTGATGATGCGTTATTATGACATCCGGTATTCAAAGTTGAATTGTATTTCACTTGAATAATTTAATTTAGGATGACATTGGATTCGAAGAGACCGTAGTCGGGTATTAGTTAATACCCGAAACCACTTCGGTTCTTTATAAATTGATATGTGAAATCGATTGGCTGGTATGGAATGATTTAAGTGAATTGGACCATTTAATCTAAGTATTGGTACTTAGAAATTGATGTATGGAATAAGTGATGTTATATCAACTGGTGAAGATGTAAATTGATTTAAGTTACCCAGGTTTATATGTGTTGTATGTTGTTGTATTCTATGTTAGATGGGTTTACTCACGCTGGTTTCCAGCCTGACCCGGGTGTTACTTTGATGTAATGCTCGGGTCAGGCCGAGTATTACAGATTTTTAGGTAAGGACGTTGTGGAGCTCAAGAACGAGCTGGATGGTAGGAACGTTTGGAGTATTGCCGCTGGATATATTGATGCATATCTGGGACATATTGATTGTATATGTCCACTGTATATATATATGTTGTAACTCTGATGTATAAAAATATAAATTGACAGACACAGATTTCTTTTGTATAACTGTTATTATTATTGATATTATATTTTATCCGCTGCGAATGTGAGATTGTGTGTTTCTTTCTGTTTCTTCTTCTTTCTCTTTCTTCTTATCACTAACTATCTGGAAATTTCGGGATCGAAATTTCCGGGTCGTTACATTTGACCAAATTAACTTTAAAATTTCATGAAACTCAAAACATGAAAATTTTAGCCCTATCTCTATGCTTTCCCGAACATCCAAAATTATTTGATTTGGATATGAAATGAGTAACTTATGGCCAAAACCATTTCAGATTTTTATTTTTATCAACCCTGTAGTTTGTTGTCAGGTCAGCAACAAAAAAACATGATTTCGACCATTCAAACCACAAAATTGGGCAAAGAACAAAACATAAAAGTTATAGGCTACAGAATAAGATTTCCAGAACATAAAGAAAATCTTAATTCCGATTTAAGATGAATGAGATATGCCTAATTTACTAACAGCAATACACTAATTATAATTTCAGCTAGCATATATTACCTCTTTTCCAAGCAATGAAAAGAAGATCAAAGAGTTTCACAATCTAAATGCACAAAAAAAAAGAGGGTTACAAACTAATTTCAGAAATTAAGAGATGCTTATACATAGATTAGGAGAAAGTTTACCTAGTATTCCTCTCAAGCAAGAGAACAAACACATATATGTCACAAACCAAAGCTTAGAGATGATGATCAAGGAGCTAGAAAAATACCAAAACACATAAAACCAAGAGTTACAACATGATTTTCAGAAATTAAAGAGAGTTAGAAACGGATTACAAGAGGGTTTTTGCATTACCTTCCCTTACTTTAACTAGCTTAAGCCAATATAAGAGAGGATGGAGCTTTGCTAAGCATGGAGGCCATTTTTAGGTTTAGGGTTTTAGGATTTTTTTTTTTTTTGATTAGGGTTGGAATGAATGAGGGTTAGGAGTTTGAGATGATTTATAGAATGGTAAGTGGGTTTGGGTTTGGCTAATGGACCCCTTAAGAGAGAGTGGCTCTAAACATGTATAAAAATTGTTTAAGAGTTAACATAGCCATGAAAACCCATACTTAACCAAATCCCCTTCTTTAATTTCCCATTAACTTTTTAATTGTTCCAAAATTACTTTGCCTCATTTTTAAAATCCCATTTATTTAAAATGTCCATATTTTTAAATAAATTATCCTTATCCCAAAAATCCATTTGCTCCATTTAAATAAAATCCTAAAAAAAATTCAGTAATGCAAATCCCGGGTTGTTACAGACTCCTCCCCTTAAGAAAATTGCGTCCCCGCAATTCCTTAAGATGGACGTCGTCTATAACGTCTAATCCACAAAAGAAATGATAGAAGATCAAATAGAGATTCTCACCCGTACTAGAAGATGGAAGAAAGCCAGGATAAGAACGCTCGATAAATTCTCTGGTCTCCCAAGTGCAGTCCTTAGGATTCGGTGACCATTGAATTTTCACAAGCTAAACCTCTTTGTTGCGAAGGCGTCTGACCTCCGAATCAAGAACACGAAGAGGTTGTTGCTCCAATGATAAATCAGGTGAAATCTCTAAATCAGGCACGATATGTGGCTCAATAATAGAATCAGGATCGCGCACACACTTGCGAAGCTGAGAGACATGGAACACGTCAAGCATTCCAGAATAGTGAGCAGGTAGAACCACACGATAAGCAACGGGGCCGATGCGTTCCGTGATAGGAAATGGTCCAACATAGCAAGGAGCCAATTTCCCTATAGTGCTGAAACGCACAACCCCCTTCATGGGAGAAATCCGAATGAAGACAAAATCATCAATGGAGAAATCAAGAGGCTTCCTACGATTGTCCGCGTAGGATTTCTGGCGGTCCTATGCCTCTCTCATTCTCTGACGGATAAGAACAATATTCTCAGAAGATTCCCGAACTGAATCTGGACCAAGAATGAGCTTCTCGCCAGATTCTAACCAACAAGCAGGAGAGCGACATGGCCTTCCGTATAGAGCATCGAAAGGTGCCATGCCAATACTAGACTGATAGCTATTGTTGTAGGAGAACTCTACGAGAGGTAAGTGATCCTCCCAATTACCACCAAAATCCAGAATATAACAGCGCAAAAGATGCTCCAAAATTCGATTCACCCTCTTAGTCTGACCGTCAGTCCGAGGGTGATAAGCAGTAGAGAGATTCAGCTTTGTGCCCAAAGCTGATTGTAGGCACTCCTAGAAGTGACTAGTGAAAACGGTGTCTCGATCACATACGATAGAGCTAGGAATGCCATGAAGTCATACGACTTCCTTCACATACAGCTTAGCTAACTGAGGTGCAGTCCGAGTGGACTTAATCGGAATGAAATGAGCCGATTTGGTCAAACGATCAACAATAACCCAGATAGAAGTATGGCCTGACCTCGATCGAGGCAGACCGTCAATGAAATCCATGGATATCTGATCCCATTTCCATAACGGAATCTCTAGAGGCTGAAGAAGACAAGATGGACGTTGATGCTCGGCCTTGATCTGTTGACAAGTCATGCAACCGCTCACATAACTTGCAACATCTCTCTTCAAACCCTCCCAATAATATAGCCGGCACATATCGGCATACATCTTACTCGAACCGGGATATATAGTGTACTTAGTGCGATGGCACTCGTCCAGAATGTCACGCCTAAGTGATAAATCAGATGGTACAACAATATGGTTCCTCCTACGAAGACACCGATGAAAATTAAGAGAATAATCCAGCAATGTCTCATCACTGGATCCCGATTAGAGAAGATGAATAAGATGCAATAAGTCTGGATCCTGCCGTTGAGCATGAGCAATGTGATCCAATAAGATTGGACGAGCTTCCAAGCTGAATAATAAGACTGGGGAATCAGAAGATGGAGCTCGATCTCTAATATCACACAAAGATAGGGCCTCAAGAATATCCCACTCGGCAATCATTATAGAAACTACCGCCGAGTGCTTGCGACTGAGCGCATTTGCAACTCGATTACCCTTGCCAGGGGTATACTGAATATCTAAATCATATGAGGCAAGAAACTCAAGCCATCGTTGCTGCCTCATATTGAGATCCCTCTGACTGAGTAGATACTTCAGCGACTTGTGATCGGTGTAAAGAATGAAGCGTTCGCCTAATAGAAAGTGACGCCACGTCTTCAAGGAAAATACGATAGCTGCTAACTCAATATCATAAGTAGGATAGCGAACCTCACTCGGACGCAGTTGCCTGGAAGCATAAGCAATTACCTAATCCTTCTGCATAAACACGGCACCGAGCCCGCTACTACAAGCATCGGTGTATACAACAAGATCATGGTTACTCTCTGGAACCACCAGAATAGGAGCATGAGTGAGAAGTTCCTTCAGTCGCTGAAAGGAAGCTTCACACTTATCAGACCAATTAAAGCGAACACCCTTATGAGTCAGCGTCGTAAGGGGAAGTGCAACTCGAGAGAAATTCTTGATAAACCGACGGTAATAACCCGCCAGACCAAGAAAGCTGCGAATATCATGAACGTTCTCGGGCTGCTTCCAATTCTGAATAGCTTCGATCTTGGCAGGATCGACAGAAATACCCTAAGATGATACAATATGGCCCAAGAACTTGACCTTGCTCTCCCAAAAATGGCACTTGGAGAGCTTGGCCTTAAGCTGATGCTGACGAAGAGTATCCAAGACGATCCACAAATGATGAGCATGCTCTGTCTCGGATCTAGAATAAATAAGAATATCGTCGATGAAAACCAGAACAAATCTATCGATGTATTCCCGGAATACTCGATTCATAAGATCGAAGAAGAAAGCCGGTGCGTTCGTCAAGCCAAATGGCATGACCAACCACTCAAAAGAACCATAACGAGTGCGGAAAGCGGTAAGAGGAATGCTATCTTCCGCAACTCGGATCTGATGAAATCCGGTGGCAAGGACGAGCTGGGAAAAGACCTTCGCACCGCTCAACTGATCAAACATATCGTCTATCTAAGGCAATGGATAACGATTTCTGATGGTCAACTCATTAAGCTTGCGATAGTCAATGCAAAGCCTAAGAGAGCCATCGGGCTTCTTAATGAAGACCACAGCAACACCCCATGGCGAAGAACTGGACCGAATGAACTGCTTCGCCTCAAGCTCTACTAACTGCTTCCTGAGTTCCTCATTCTCTTTAGTAGACATCCTCGTGGGAGGACGCCCAACTGGGTGGGAGCCCGGAATGAGATCGATGCGGAACTTAATGGCCCGCTTTGGCGGCAGGCCTGATACTGGCTCGAATATATCGGGGAAATCTCGAACAGCAGGAATACGAGATATGTCCACATCCTCATCTCGTGAATCAAGAGCAAATAAAGTAATATCAGAAATCCCAACATCCTGAAGAGCAATAGCTAATGGAGCGGACGAGTCAGGATGACGAAGAAATAATATCCGCTCCGAACAAATGATTGGCATCGTACTGATCGAGCCAATCATTGCAAAGAATCATGTCAAAGCCCAAATACTCCATAACATGCAGATTCGCACGGAAAGAAAATCCACAAAGATCAATATCTATATCCTCACAAAGAAGGCTAAGGGTCGTGGATCCACCGATGGGATTCACAATCCTTAGTGAAGAAACCAAACAAGTAACATCCAAAGATAAAGTATCAACTAGTTCCTTTGATACGAATGAGTGAGAGGCACCCGTATCAAAGACAACTCTACAAGATCTACCATGAAATAAAATAGAACCTTTGAGAATGGAAGGATGCGTACCTCGAGGCTGAGCTGAAGATGTAGGAGCCTTGGCAGCATTAAGCTTGCCAGATCTAGGAGGTGCAGCAGGACAAGTGGCAATAAGATGATCCTCCTTCTTACAATAGCGGAAGAAAAGAGGCTTGGGACACTTTTTAAACATATGATCGGTAGATCCACAGTTGAAACACTTCCGAATGGAAGGTGTTCCACTAAGCTGAGCAATAGACTGAGGCTGAGTCTGAGAAGTAGAGCTGCCTGTCTTCTTCTTCTTATGCCAAGACTTGAACTTCTGAAATGGGCCCCGCTTCTGATTAGGATTTTTTGAACCCTCACCATCTCCATCACTGTCTCTCTCACGCTCAACCGCTTCAAGGTGAAGCGCTGCGTCAACTAGCTCATCAAACGGGAGCTTAAGCTGGAGCATAAGCTGTTTCTTCAAATATTTCTTCAGGCCTTCTACAAACTTGAGATTCTTCTTATAAGAAGAGCTAATGAACTCGAGGCCATACTTGGACAGGGCCTCGAAAGATGATGAATAGTCCGCAACAGAGGTCTTCCCTTGCTTAAGGTCAATAAAGCGGCGTGCAAGGGCTATCTTCTCGAACTCGGGGACAAACTTGAGCAAGAAGCGCTCTCGGAATCAGTCCCAAGTGAGTGAGGGCTCATCGGTCTCGGAGACAAGCAGCTCGTACCAATCCAAGGCACGACCCTCAAGATGGCTAGAAGCAACAAGAACTCTGTCGTGGTCGGGGATAGCCATGCGAGTAAAATTACGCTCGCAAACTCTGATCCAAGCTTGGACCTCCAGAATAGTCTCGGAGCCACTGAACGGCTTCCCTCCGAGATGAATAAAGTCGCTGCATAGACGCGCAAAAGCAGACTTGCGCGGTGCATCAGAAACTGGTGCAGGAGACTAAGAGTGCGACTGAGAGTTACGAACCAGCTCCATGATTTGGTCCGTGGTCATGTATACGCCCTTTGGGTGAGGGTTGCTGGACTGTCCAGCATCAGCAGAACGGAGGTTCCTACCTCTCCCAACCATACCGAAAGATAAGGTAAGGTTTAGTTAAGCACGATTCAAAGATAGATAATTCATTAAGGAATATTACGGAGTATAATAGATTCCTACACATATTCCTAACTTATTTATCTAAACTGGATATGTTCAATTTGGATCGTATTATAACGTATTGTACTACGTGTCTGTTCTGTGTTTGTTATGCTTAATTTTGAACCTTAGCTCTGATACCAAGATGTAATGCCCCACTCCGAGACTCATTCTAACAAAGAGTATTATGGAGTAATACCGTCTGCTGGAACGGAGAATAGAGTATAATGGAAGCGACCATATGTAATCAAGCTATAACTATCTACTGAATACGTCGAAATGTGGTATCGCTTTTTTTTTCAAGTGGTTCGACATATCCAATAGATATTTATAACGAAATTACAATGGTTAAGGAAAATAGGTTCAGAACAAACATAATACTAAATGATAACATCATCATCACAGAACAGTCACATAACATAGGTACAATATATCGTCAATACAGATCCAAATATCAAAAAGGTGGGTACAATGCCACCGCTCACACATGTGAGTCAAAGATATGTACATAAGAGACTGAATAATCAAAGTATCAAAAAAGTGGACAAATATAAAGAGCTATCTACCAGCATAGCAGATAATGTCCAAGCAGAAGCACAGAAAGCTAAGTCCAGAGGCCTAACCTGAAACAACTCGGTCTGACCCGAGCGAAAAGCACTCGGGTCAGGCTAGCTAAACAATCAGTTAATAAACTGAGATAAACATGATAGATAATGAGGCGATATATAACATAGTACTATAGACCACAAACTCTCACATAGAGAAGAAATAAACATCTAAGTAGAGATGTATAGCAAGCCTTGTATCATTGGCATAACAAAGTCACAAATGTCAAAACAAAACATCTAAGTAGAAATGTATAATAAGCCTCATATCATCGGCATAACGTAAGCACAAATGCCAAAACATAAACATCTAAGTAGAGATGTCAAAAACGATACATCTAAGTAGAGATGTATAACAGGCAATCTAAGTAGAGATGCCAAAACGATACATCTATATAGAGATGTATAACGGCCATCTAAGTAGAGATGCCAAAAACGATACATCTATGTAGAGATGTATAACGGCCATCTAAGTAGAGATGCCAAAACGATACCTCTAAGGGAGACAGTCCGAAGACACTATCCCAAAGGTAATAAAAGGAATGTGTCACGAACTTTTAGCAAGGAACCCGTAAAGTAGTAACGTGAGTCTCATACCCCAACGTTCGCACTAAACAGTTTACTAACCAATAGTAAGCTTCCACACTCAAAGCAGTAAAAAGTTCACCTCATGTCATCGGTAAACTAGGTCAAAAGGCCAAAACGATCAATCGAATAAGTCGGGGATTAATCGGAAAGATAAACGCATAGATTCATGGTCCGTATTTTATCTAACCATTTAATCTCCTTTCCACTTCGCTTGAAGTGCAGAAAAGTGTATATTTTACATAAAAAATAGTTGGAGAAAGCGTATTCTTAATCGTTTTAAAACCTCTTTAGAAATAGCCTTTGAAATTCTCTTATTATGGATTAATTAATTTAATACTTAAAATAACACTAAATAATAGTTTCAAAAGCTAATTTGATGGAAAATCACTTTAAAATTATTTAAAAATCTGTGCACGAAATCTAGGGACAAATCTCAAAGAAATCGAAAAATCTCAGAAAAATAGTCGAAATATACCAAGTATAAAATCGTTGAAAACAAGTCGAAGTCACTAGTTCGACGGCAGATTTGAACCTGCAAACAGAGTCTAAATGACATGAAAATATGCAGGAATGTATACCAATATCCCTGCTCCAAACTTCAAAAAGAATAGGGAAATTCCGACGTGAACCGAAGAAACTGCGTCGTCTCAAAGTCGGACAAAAATCATAAAACTTTGCTGTGTCAAAATAGTCCAAAGGTCACACTTCGACGACATGGTCGAAGGGTCATATCAACCCAGATCTTGATGAAAATTGGTAGGAGAATAGTGAAATACTCCTACTTTGATATGCAACAAGAATCGTTCAGTTCCGACTTGAAACGAAGAAATTACAACGTCTCAAATTTGGCCCGACGATACTGAAAATGATTACTGTTGTAAAACAGTTTCTGGGTGCTACTTCGACAATAAAAATGAAGTACCAAATGCGCCCAAATCTAAACTAAACTTTGATCTCGATCTCATCTTTCCAACGAGACTGAAATCGATAAAACCCGACATAGAACCTGCTCGCAGCGAGGTCGCGAAGTTGGACGTTTGAATTAAAATTAATCAATGTTTTTCAAAACAGTTTCTAGGTGCCATTTTGGCAATAACAACGAAGTATCAAACGCATTCAGATTTAACCAAATTTTGCAAAGTTGAGAACCTTGACCTCATCTTAACAACGAGATCAAAGTCGATGAAATCCGACATAGGGCGAGCCCGGGATGGCGTCGCAAAGTCGGGGTTCTGCGCTGAAATCCGACAAAGGCCTGTAGCTATGCACTACCTGGCCAGAGATGAAAAAACATAATTTTGGCATAGTAAACTTCATATTCTGGAAAAATGAACAGAATAAAAGTTGTAGCTTAGTTTCTAAGCTTTTCGGAATGACCAAGATCGTCGAATTCCGATCAGGGATGAAAATTCTATGACTAAAATAATTCTCAGATCTTAATTTTATATCGCTGTCGTTTTGCTCTCGGGACAGTGGCAAGAATGCACAATTTTGACCAAATTAACTTCAAAATTTCATGAAACTCAAAATAAGAAAATTGTAGCCCTATCTCTATTCTTTACAGAACATCCAAAATTATTTGATTTGGATATGAAATGAGTAACTTATGGCCAAAACAATTTCAGGTTTTTATTTTTATCAACCCTGTAGTTTGTTGTCAGGTCAGCAACAAACAAACATGATTTCGACCATTCAAACCTCAAAATTAGGCAAATCACAAAACGTTAAAGTTGTAGGCTACAGAATACTATTTCCAGAACATCAAGAAAATCTTAATTCCGATTTAAGATGAATGAGATATGCCTAATTTACTAACAGCAATACACTAATTATAATTTCAACTAGCATATATTACCTCTTTTCCAAGCAATGAAAAGAAGATCAAAGAGTTTCACAATCTAAATGCACAAAAAAAATAGGATTACAAACTAATTTCAGAAATTAAGAGATGCTTATACATAGATTAGGAGAGGGTTTACCAAGTATTCCTCTCAAGCAAGAGAACAAACACCTATATGTCACTAACCAAAGCTAAGAGATGATGATCAAGGAGCTAGAAAAATACCAAAACACATAAAACCAAGAGTTACAACATGATTTTCAGAAATTAAAGAGAGTTAGAAATGGATTACAAGAGGGTTTTTGCATTACCTTCCTTTACTTTAACTAGCTTAAGCCAATATAAGAGAGGATGGAGCTTTCCTAAGCATGGAGGCCATTTTTAGGTTTAGGATTTTTTTTTTTTTTGATTAGGGTTGGAATGAATGAGGGTTAGGAGTTTGAGATGATTTATAGAATGGTAAGTGGGTTTGGGTTTGGCTAATGGACCGCTTAAGAGAGAGTGGCTCTAAACATGTATAAAAATTGTTTAAGTGTTAACATAGCCATGAAAACCAATACTTAACCAAATCCCCTTCTTAAATTTCCCATTAACTTTTTAATTGTTCCAAAATTACTTCGCCTAATTTTTAAAAACCCATTTATTTAAAATGTCCATATTTTTAAATAAATTATCCTTATCCCAAAAATCCATTTGCTCCATTTAAATAAAATCCTAAAAAAAAATTCGGTAATGCAAATCCCGGGTTGTTACATTTTGTTACATTTGCATATAGTTATTGTATTTATACATGTTATATATTGATACTACTTTTTATATACCGGTTCTCATTAGTTGCTGAGTTATTAGAAGGTGCCGATGGCATATGCTTCACATTTGGAGCTCGCTTTTGCATTATATAAATTTAGATGCTTGATAATACTAATAAAAGGTACACATCTCAAATTACATATCGTACTTTTATATTTTTCCTACGGGATGTCTCATCCTTGAAGATGAGATGTATATTTGTGATTATATAAATATTGTATATTTTTTCGATCAAACCGCGCAAAGTAGACGCTGGCGAAATTTTTCGTAAATTTAAGGCATTAAAAAAAATTGAGCATTTTGGGTAAATTTTTTATAACTAAAAATTTTGATTTTGGTTTTATAACCTGGAATGGCGTTAGTTGGTTTTGGGAAATTTAATTATGTATTTAAAGATTAAGAAAATGTGATAACAAAGTTTCAACTAATTGTTCTTGAAAAGTTAATGGATTTTGGGTATTTTTCTTACCTTGGAAATTTCGAGGATGAAATTCTTTTAAGAATAGAAGAATGTAACGACCCAGAATTTCAGTCAATAAATTTGAAATATTTAATTGATTTTAAATACTGAAAAGTTAATTTTATAAGTTAAATAACTTATATTTCAAATATAGCGATTTATTTGATAATCAAATTGTTAAATTTAATTTTTGGAATTGTTTAAATTATTAAATCTTGAACTTAATATGAATGAAAACGATTTCGAAAGTTGTTTCCAAATTCTATTTGAATAAAAAGTGATTAAACTGATTTTGGAAATAACTTGTTTTAAGTAACGTGTAAAAATAGCCTTCTATGGCACTATTTCGGATTTCGACGAAGCCAATTTCATTGGATTCGTAATAGTGAATTATTATATGCCTCGAATTTCATAGCGATTGAACGTATCGTTTGGTCATGTGAGTTCGAATCCCGTAGAAATTAGTTAAAGAATTTAAATTAATATAATTTAATTTTAAAAAATTAACTTCTGTATATAATAGAATTAGCTCGCGTTATATATTCCATTATGTTCGAAATAGGATATAACATATAGAACGTCTCAGACCGCACGCTTCGATTGGAGTTCGAAATTTTAACGGATGAATAGTGACGTGAAATTTTTCCATAAAAGGACATTGTGACGATCCGTTTCTTTGACTCCCAAAAATTGACACTAATACACGGTATTCACGTACTATAAATCCAAGTGTTGGAAAAGTGGATCCTCAAGGGTAAAAAAGAAATATAGGATTGAACAGTACCTCGCATATGTTGTTTTGACAAATAATCTTTACAGCGGAAATAAAATTACATTTATCAGAGTTAAAAACATGGACAGTTATAAATCCTGCCCTTACAAATTTGCGGAATACTATGGTACAAGAGTGTGGTGGAAACAAAAAAATCTTCAGTAAAACCGTCTTACTCCATGCTTGATGAACGTATTTCTCTACAACTTAAACCGCTTATTTCATATATTTTTATTTTAATAAAGCGGTATTATACGGGTATTTTGTTGTGGTTTTGCAGATTATTGATTCCAAAGTACAACATTTTGAATACCGTCGAAGAGAAAGTACATATCGTTCATGAAGAAATGCATCTCACGTCACCAACATGTGTGCTATTCATGCAAGAAATCAATTGCAAATATTGAAAATACACATTCAAAGTTTGACCTGAAAATCTCTCAAAGCAAGGCCACTTGTTAATCAAATAACAAAGCAAAGACCAATTCAAGTGAGGTGGCCTTATTTTTCTCCTAATATCAAGCACATGGACCTAAATAATAGGGTTATTTGTGGAGGCTGAAGTCTTTAAATAGAGAGAGGAATGCAAATGGAAAATTATCTCTTACCTCATCACTTTTCTTCAAGTTTAGATTTAAACTCAGCACTGTTTTTATTTTCGAACAGAATACGTAGGATTGTTGATTAGATTCAGCAATTTATTTATTCTTGTTCTTAGTTATTTTCTGCACTCTTTTCAGTTAGTTAATAATTATTTCAGTTGTTTGCTCCGTTATCTTCTTTTCCGCAATTTTAATTTCTGTTCTGATTTTTTTACAATTCTATATTTTGGTTGCAATTTCGATTAGTTTCGAAAACGATTCGGAGTATGTTATTGTTTTTATTTTCTGTTCAAAATTCACCGTCGAATTCGTTTAACACGCCTAAGATTTAACTATGGATTTTAATTGTTTTAAAATACAATTCCCTATGTTCGACCTGCATACTACATGCCTGTGCGCTTGCAGAATTTATTAAAATTTGTGCTTTTCTAATCAATAGAAAAGTCCATGCTTGAAGCTCCATCAATCCTTCTACTAAACTAAACCTGACTACTAGGCTGCCCAGGGAAAATTAGGGCACCCAGAGTTTAAGGATAAGGAAATAAACTCCGAGCCAGTCATGCGAGTGGTGTGAGAACATAAAATACGTGTTTTGAAACAAAAAGGTAACCCATAAGACCACGCTGAACATAAACACGGAACGAGTTTTTACCTTATGATAACTAAAACATTCTACGTCAAAATACTTGATATTATTTTTAATGACATAAACACGGAAGGGGTTACATTGATTAAATTCCAGCAACACTAGCCACAAACGCAGGTTCTACAAACAAACTGGCAGACGCTTATTGGAGAATAGATTCCATACAAATGACGAAGTGAAAGGACTACCTTCCGGCAGTACATCTCTAGAGAAATATACTGAGCTCAACAGAACATCTGCACATCTACCAACACAAGACCGACCTGCCTTTCCTTAGATAGTACCGAATACATCTACTTATTGACTTCCACAAATACACAACCTCTGAGTTCATACTTTTCAGAGAAGGGTGTTCAGCTAAGAGAAGTTGTTTTCTCCTCCACCAAATTAATGTACGTTTATAAAGGATGACAATGTAAATATCAAGAATGCAATGTCAGACATCCATCCATACAAGTTCGTTCGAGGGTTGAAGAAAACCGAAGGTACTCTCCTACCACATCCTGTCGAGATTTAACCCTAGGATTAGTAACGAGAAGCCCTTGCAACCCAAAGAGTTTTAGAAACGAAAAGAGCACTCTTACTCTAGTATTTGGGAGCTAACCAAATTATCAACAAGCGGTCCTTTCATCTCGAAAATCCTTGGTCTTCGTTCTTCATCCCTCTATCAGATCTTCATTTTTTGAAAGCATACATTGGTTCAAAGTGTATTTCAGATAGAGATTCCCTAGATCCAATCACAGTTCCTTCGAATCCAATCATCAATGAAAAGTGGTTTTGTGAATAGGGAATCATTCTTTAATTGATTAAGTTCTTTTATCGAAAATCTCCCTCGGAGATATATATTTCTAAAACATTCTTTCCGGTATATATGAAATTATCAAACCTTTCTTATCAACTCTTTGATTACTAAAAACCCTTTTTAGACTTAGAATAATTCGAAATCATTTATTTTATACTTAGGGAAATATTCCCAAAATCGTTTTATTCAAAACTTAAGAAAGGTTTCTTCATTCATAAACTCATATATTTGATTGAGTTAAGACCATGTTATCTAAGACGTTAATCCCACAACCAGTAAATATTAGGTGAGAAAAATCTATATAAATCATTTAATTCTACTCAATACCAATCTCCATATTCAACAAATAATATGGACGGAATAACGGCAGAATCACCTTTTAAATGCCACGAATAGTACGAGTTTCCTCTTCGGCCTTTAACACCGAGTACATGTGTAACGTCCTGCCTTTTTGGACGTTTTAAATCGACGTTAAACCACACATGTTAGACTTAAATCACTAAAAAGGGCAGAATGTTATGGGGTAAATAAAAAAAAACAAATACAGAATCTCCCAGCGGAATGACAAAATATAATAATCAAATAAACAGTTTATGAAGCTGTTTTACAAATAACATTTGATTACACATTTACATTTCAGAATCAGAGTTACGTCCAACACAAATAAACAACAAATGCAGCGGAATAACATGATCCAGTGGTATGAATATAACAAATAGTAATAATACAAATCTTCGTCTTCGTCCCCCAAAAAGCAGTCTTTGATACACTGAAAGGCTCAGATTGACCCGAGCGAATTGAAAAGAGAAAACACTCGAGTTAGAACTAAAAGATCTTATGTAAGTTAATTCAACAATAAATATGAGTGTAATGACGTTGAAGATGTTTATGGGATTTGACATCTCCTATCTAGTGTCAAAAATGAGTGCAATAACCTAAGAGATGTTCAGGATTTACATCTCCTAAGGGTCCGTTAAACTACCTACATACATATCACAATACGCTATTATAATGGTGTCTGCAGTAAAGTAAAGTATTAACATAGCATTAAGGCATTTCTCATATCCCCCTTAACACATTTTATATATTCTCATAGTCTATACAGTACTGTAATTCCTCCGTAAACTGGAGGACTATCAGAGAGCACTACAGAGAAATGGTACAAACCAAACTCGTAAAAGGTGCGATAGGGAATGTAAACACGGCACTCGAGGCAATGACGGGGTAGGATTCTAGCAATTACGGATCCGAACTGGTGGTAACGCATAGTAGCTACTACCACCCACCTTGGAACACACTCCCATAATCAAAATCAAGGGGTGGCCACCAAATCATCACAAAGTCATAATATAGTATCGAAGAAGCATGTCTGATAGAAGGAATGACCTCACTTGGCCCGGTATGGCTCCTATTTTAGTCATATCTAAACTGACTCACGGGAGTTAGGGTCACTTAAATACCTCATACAGAATCATTCACCAAACAATCCGACTTCATTTCTGGAATGTCCACCACTTACACAGTTGTTAAAGTGGTTTTCAGTATTGGCAAAAAGTATGACAATATCCAATCCCGGTCCCTTTAACAACCAAAAGCTTATTACACATCAGATGGTTCTTTTACAATTTCAAAACCATTTCATATTAATATCAAAATATCTTACTAAATTCAAACCATATCACTTTCAAAATAATAATTTGAAATATGTTAAACCCTCATTTCAAAATCATCATATTTAATCAAAATATGTTATTTAAATCCCAACTTAGGTTATTAGATCCTGTATTCATAATTGCTTTTAAATCAAGGATTTAAATATAACCACTTCCACTTTACAATTTATAGTTTAGAAAATAGTATAAATACTTGAAAATATTTTAAAAAGTTTAGTATAGTTTGAAATAAAATTTAAATGGTTTACAATATTTTAAAATAATTTAAAACGTGGATTAAAATAGTTTAAATATATTTAAAATGGATTAACTAGATTTTAAAATAGATTAAATAGTTTAAAATAGATTAAATATATTTAAAATGGATTAATTAGATTTTAAAATAGATTAATTAGATTTTAAATTAGATTTAAAATAGATTAATTAGATTTTAAAATAGATTAAATAGATTTAAAATATATTAAATAGATTTAAAATAGATTAATTAGATTTTAAAATAGATTAAACAGATTTATAATAGATTAAACAGATTTAAAATAGATTAATTAGATTTTAAAACAGATTAAATAGATTTAAAATAGATTAAATGGGTTAATTGGTTTAAAAATAGGATAAAATAGATTAAATTGGATTAGATAGATTAAAATTGATTAAAATAAATTAAAATAGTTTAAACTGATTAAATGTTTTAAAATATTTTAGATTAACTTAGTTTAATAGTTTCAAAATCTTACTAATTACAATTTAAAATAACATTTTTTTAACAGTTTATATCAAATTTGAAATTAACATCAAATTTAACTATTTCTTCCATTTCACAAATCTGGACCACATCCAGGTTTCAAATCAAAATCCAATTTCAAATCTTGAAGTATCAATTTAAGCTATTCCAATTTTAATAGATTTCAAAGTTACAATTTCAAACGTCCTTAATAACTCAATTTCTATAAGTTTCATTTATACTTCAAATTCAACTTTAGAATTCTAATTTAAACCGTCTAAGCAATTTACATTATACAATTCCAATTTTAAATCTTTTAAACAATTCATTTAACAATTCAGTTTATATAAATCAAATCCTATTTCAAAATTTCATTTAGTTGAATTCAAAATTTAAGGATTTAAAATCATTTAATTTAACCATTCCGGTATCCGTAACTAAATTTCTATCCTACGGTCAAGTGATATGAATGTCTATCATTTCAATCCGCAAATATTTTAAATTTACGGGTATATATTGTTTTAACCCGCAATCCTAAAATCTATTTGAATGAAAAGCGCTTGGGTTTAACATTTCAACTCATAACGATTTTCTCCGATTCTATATGATCATTCGGGTATGTATCATTTATACCACAGGGAACTTGCAGTGTTATAACAATATAAAAGATAACATCCAATCATCCAATATTAACAATCAAACATACATCACGATCACCATACAATCAACCAATAAATAACATCAATCAACTGGTTATCATTAACAGGGATTAAATTGACAAATAAATTCAATATAAATTTAAATGACTATTAATTGTAATAAAAGTCATATTTATCAGGAATGACAATTTAAATATACCAAACATCAATCAATCAATTTTCACCACATCATAGATTTAATTTAACTAACATAAGATAATCTAGTAGTTGAGAGTGGGTTAAAACACTCACTTTTGATTTCAACTCGATTTAAAATCCAAATAAAGGCCTAAAATTCGATAGTCTCAGAATTCAACGAAACTAGTTCCATAATGTTCGAAATTTTAGTACGATCCTAGGGGAACAAACCGCGCATAAATCCGACCTTGTATGTAAAAGATATTGACATTAGAAGATATACGTTTAAAAATTAAAATAAATAATAAAAAAACAAATCAACCTATACCCATCAGCAAGAAGCCTCCCTCTAATTCATGCATTCGAACATCTAGGCAAACACTAATAGCCGCTGCTTGAGCTATGATTTGTCACCACCATGACCACGTTCATCAAGATCTGATATCGTCGATCGCTTCCCCAAGCCTAGGCACCTCCAATGATGGTCGTGCGACCACTTGTGACCTCCCCCTTTAACCAGTGCCGCAGCTACAACAACGGCCCACCACGGCGAACTCGGGCGTCTTTACCTGAAGCAAATGCCCTAGATGGGTGCTGCACCTTCCCTTCTACAATACTGCACCATCTGATCGACTCCAGGACGAAGATCCGTTGTTAAACTATCCAAACCCTAATATGAACGGCCGAGGTTCATCCTTGATTTCTGGAAAAATGGTGATTTGATGGGAAAAAATAATTGCATATCTGGTTTAAGCTCGTTGAGAGCTTCGAAACAGTATATAATTTGGTATGGTTAGGAGAGTTGGATTTTGAAACTAGTTTGGAGATTGATTTGTAGCATTTGGAATTGGAATTTGTTTCTGCCATTGAAGAATGGAGTACACAGAAGTTGATGTACATATAGAATAGGAAAATTGACTGCTAGAGTTTGGGACGCAAGACTATTTATATTAACAAAGCCCGATGTGTAAATAAACACATATCGAATCGGTGCGAACGACAAATAGCGACCCAAAAAGCCCGTTCTGCCTCCAAAACGAAAGTTGGTCATCCCATATATCAAAGTTGATGTTTTCGATATTTTTAATCTCAATGGAACGGGTTTCCAGTCCTATTCCATTGTATGAAGAAGTTAGCTTAAAATCAGCTTATTTCAAACTGATTTCAATTGAATTTAAATAAACTGATTTCTACGTGTTTCGAGCCCGTACGATCAAACGACAAGTCGATCGCTACGAAACCTAAAACATTACAATAATTCACTGTTGCGGATCCTATGAAACTAGTTTCGTCGAAATCCGATACAATGGCCAGAATGGCTATTTTCCCGTTAATTAAATTCATTGAATCACTTTTTTCAAATTTAATAAATAATATTTTTTATCATCTTTGATTACTTAGTCATTTACAATAATTGAAAACACATTTATATATCAATCCAGTGTTAAATATTACACCAATTACCGTGTCAAATTTCAACTGTAATAAAATCCAATTAATTATAATTAATTCCAATAAATTGATTTAATTTGGTTTCAATCTCTATATTCAATCATTTATTGTCAAATAGGTAAAACTAACACTAATTTACATTTTATTACCTCAATATTCTACAGTTATTGCCTTACTTCACATTAATGTAACATTCAATCACATTTATTTGTAATTGATTTCCAATTTAACTCACATATTGAATAAATTGGTAACACAAAATAATTGTCACCTTTGCTAAATTTAATCATACAAAATTGTTATAATTATTTACACAACATAAATTTTATTCAATTGCAATTTATTACATACTATTTCATTAATTAATACAACATTTAACTTATCAATTACTCTTTTAATCCAATTATCAACTTATACACATACTATTACAATTATTTCACAATCTACAATCAATTATAACTTTTTAGTCATTTCAATTAATTGGAATTACATTAAATTAGTTATTAATTGCTTTAAATTTATACTATTACATTTCATTCTAGTAATACTTTTCATTATTGAATCTTAAAATTTTTAATTTTCCATAGCATCAAACATCAAAACTTATTTAATTTAATAAATTTAATTATCAAAAATTACGGGTCATTACACTCTCTCCCACTCAAAACTTTTCGTCCTCGAAAAGGAAAAAGAAGGGGTTAAGGAAATAAGGAATCAATATATCTTGTTCAAAATACTAAATTTATAAACAATCAATTCACATAATTAAATAATTTAAATATAATATATCAATTTATAAAAATTAAATCCTTTTATGCTCAAGTAAATAGAAGTTCAAAAAACATTACATAAAAATTTTCTAAGTCCAAAATTCCTAGAAAATTTCGGCAAAGTCTCCTTTGTACGGAGAGTTCTGGGATAAATAATAATGTTAACAATAACAATATATATTACGTATTTCAAAATAATATATCCCAAACCATGAGAAAAACAGTATAATATCGCTATAAAACCGTAACCCGAAAACGTACCTATTTGTCGGGCAAACAACGCTTATTTATGAAACCGAAAGCAGTGGATATTGCTTGCATAAACCTTAATTTTGCCTATATAATCCAAAGAGGTTAATAGTTATATAAAAGAGAAATACTTAGGTTGTTTCAATTAGTCACAACCGAATTAACACAACATACAATTGTTACAAGCAACAAAACCATACATTCATCACCTGCAATCAAAGCAATCAATCCTCCATCCTTAGCAATCAAAACAAAGCGTTTGTTCGGCTTCAGTGACTTAATCGTATAAAATGATAAATAAACTACTAAGTATACCATACACTCAACAGTCTTAGATAAAACTCAATAGATCATTTATACATCCTAACACAATTAAAGTATTCTTTCCCAACAAATCCATAAGCCACACTAACAATAATTTCAAATAATATTTAAGTTTTATTCTTATTACTCTTTTTTTCACATTATTTACTGTTCATTTTCATTTGTTCATACAAAGCTTGTTTAATTTCTTGACATTTATCACTTACAAAATTCATTATCCATTCATTTATACAATACCATTTTTTTTTTCATTGCTTCATTTATTGCTTACATAAGTTATTTACATTTCAATTATTAGATTATTTATTATTATGTAAGTCTCATTACAATTTAATTCACCATTATTAGATTATTTCTTTTTCACATTCATTCTTCCATATATAGTATAATTGAATATTAAATCCATTTCTTAATCATTTCAATGTTTTTTGAAGCTATAACCATTCAATTAATATAGTTCTCATTTTAATTATAAATGGCTTCAACATTAAATTATGTTTATATTTATTTACTTATAGTATTCACCTTTTACTATTCAATCTGATCATACATAGCTTAAAATGTTAACTTAAGTTTATAATCATTTTTCTTACATTATTCACTTTTCTATTACATTTGATTAGTAACATTTCAAACTATTAACCTAAGTTTATAACAATTTATAATATAAAAATTCTTATTTATAAAAATAATTCCATTGAACACTTTAATTTGCTAAAGTTTACTTATACAATATTCTATTACATATCCTATTTAACATTTTAACTTATGATATTATGGTAAGTTATATATATATGCGTGTATGTCTTTTAGAATGCAATTGAATATTATACAAGTTCATCTTATTTATTTAGTTAATAAAATGTTCAATAATTACAATTTCTTATTTTTCATAGTTTACAAATTTTTGATTTCTTATATTTCCATCAATCATCTAGTATCTAGTTTTTAGTTACACATCTTAGAAGTTTTTAATTATTAAATAGTTAAGATATCATTCATTACAACAATTGAAACTACTAATTTACAGAAACTTAAGAACTAAATATCGAGTTTCATTTTCAAATCATTTTAAAATATTATACATGAAACGACCCGCCCTCTCTCGACCCTCGAAAATCAACACAAAATATGCTACAGTATAATATGCCGACGATCGGGTTCCGGAAAAGACAGATTGTTGAGGAAAAAGAAAGAAGATAGTAGAAAGAAGTAACTAAACAATAACAGAATCTCACAATCGCAGCGGAACAAAATATAATAGTCAATAACATATCCTTACACAAAATGAAACTATATCTGTTTTATATATTACGTCATCAGAATATCACAAACAAACAACAATTACCAGCCTGACAATTTCAAACAATCACAGCAGCAGATATAAACAAATACGGTAATACGTCTTGGGCTCCAGCTCCTCTCCAGAGCTCCACAGCATCCTTTCCTGTAATCTATAATACTCGGTCTAACCCGAGCAATATAATGAAATAACACCCAAGTCAGTCTGGAATACCAAGGTGAGAGAAATACACCCAAATTGGTTATTAAAGTTTCAAAATCCTTTGAAATCAAAAGCATCTCGTAAGACCACGCCACAAATAAACATGTCAGGTTTTTACCTTACGATAGCCAAAACACTTTTTATCAAATCCGTCTGATATTATAATAGTGCCTATAGAAAGTAAAATAGAATCTAGCTGAAATGCTTGCATCTCACGTTTCATCAATAGTTGGTGTTAACACCAGAATTGGTCACTAACACCCTTAAGAGAGATTGTGTAGAGGGATTAATGAAGAAAGTGAAGTTAAACAAAAAACAGTATGCAAACTTAAATGTAGAAAGTATGAACACCAGATTTATAGTGGTTCGGCGTAATTGCCTACGTCCACTTTGAGGTTAATCTTTTTTGCTTTCCTCGATAATCGATTACAGATACAATCTGTATATCAACTATTTGATTACAATTGTTAAGCAATAAAGATAAGTCTTGAATGAGTTTTGAATGCGGCAGAGTCTCCCCGGTGTTCTCGAAAAAATGTCCCTTTCACTGTGCCCCTGCCTCTCAATTTATAGACGAAGATGGGTTGGACTTCCCTGGTGGGCCAGGTAGCTAAGTATCGCGGCCCAAAAAGAGTGAGATCTGTGCGCCGATCCATAGATGTTGAACGGAAAAATGCCGAACGAAATCTTCATGCCGAACGATATCTACACGCCGAACGAAGTGATGTGCTAAGTAGAGAGTGCAGGCCGAGCAATAATCGAAGCCGGCCGAGATTGGATGAATGCCGAACACCTCTGGATACCGAACACCTCTGAATACCAACCGATCTCGAATGCCGATCGAGATTTATGCCGAACGGGGTCGAGTGCCGAACGAGGTCTGGATGCCGAGCAATATCGTTTTGACCGGTTCTATCGGTCATTGTCTATTCGACTTCCTCTTCTTCCCTATAAAGGCCGCCATTCTCCTTCTTCTTCACTTTTTCGCTTTTTACCACCGTGACTTTCGAAGAATGCGTAACTTACCTCCCTTGAGTCTCGTTCACTTCTTCGATCTTCCCTTCCTACCTGGAATCCATCGCGCCTTTCCTAAGTTAATTTTGAACAACCTCCAATCCTAAACTCGCAACCCCCGAGCTCCCGCCGTACTCTTTGGTAAGAACCTTTCGATCATTCTCTCAAATTAGGAAACATTAGATATTACTCGAACTTGTGAATCCTTCATATATCGTAGGAAGTGAGGGGGCGTGTGAATGAGGGTGTTGAATTGAGGTTCGGACGAGTTCTAGGGCTGGAACTTAGCATGCTGTCAGGTGATTTCGAGGTGGATGGATTGGAGAAGAGAAAGGTGGAAGATGCATTGTAGTGGCTCGGCTTGATTTTTTAATGCCGAGTGGTCCTATGGTAGCATGAGAATGGAGTTAGAGATCAAACCTATTGGTGTGGATTGACATGGCCCAGGTTCGGCATGACCTCCCCATGCAGAACGAGGTTGGAGTGGAAAACTGAAAGGAGGCGGGGAATGGACAGAATGCCAATCGATATTTTGGTCGAACAGCACTTAGGCCGAACGGCACAAATGTCGATCAGTACTTTGGCCGAACGATATTTTGGTCGAACGATACTTAGGCCGATCAATATTTTGGCCGAACGATACTTAGGCCGAACACCTATTCATCTTGCCTAATCGTATGACAAAAACAAGGACAAGGACCTAAGCAAACTAACATATCGAACTAATCTGGACTGATAACTTCCTAGTTTCAATAGTCACAAGCCTGAACTTAAATCGATAAAAAAAGATAAAAACTTTTAATATACAGCGCCAATGTCCGAGTCTAAAACTGAAAACATTACAAGGCTGGCTTTTGGAGACGGTCAGCGATGACGGTCTTCGAAGATGACAGTTCAAAGCTCAACTTTATACCATCAACTATGCGACTTTCAATTTCTCAGCACTTATATTTGAATTATCACACTAGTTCACTCACCACACGGGGGGAATATTTGTGTTGTTAAGTCTAATGCCGATTGTTTTTCAAGTATAGTTCAAACAGGTGCTCTGCTAGATTCATTCTTTATTAAAGATGTCTAGGAAATCTTGCTCCACTACGATCTCAGACAGACCTGGGTCGTCCTCTAGAAAAGAAGTCGCAGATACTTCAAACCCGTCGACTTTCCTTCCTCATACTTAGCTCCCGACGCTCTGGAGGCATCAATTTTCTTGGACAACCCAGTCGATTCACAGGCTTCGAAGATTAAAGAAAGTGCACTCCGTCGGATATGCTCTGTCCATGGAATCCCCTACGACGTCGTGCTAGTTCCATCGGGGCACGATCGTCCACATTTGTCCCCAGTTGGATACACAGCTTGTAATAAATTTATGTGCTGGGTTGGCAACGTGTCACCGTTCAATTCATTTCTTCGGGACGTGCTGCAATACATCGACATTTCCCTGTCGCAACTGCACCCGAACGGCCACGCATTCATCTATGTTACCTACATCCTCTTCAAGAATATCCTCTCTAGGCCTCCAACCCCGGGTGATATCAGATATATATATATATATATATATATATATTGCATCAAGAAGCGGAGAGATAGCCCCTCTTTCATGTTTCTCGAGCCGCACAACAAATGCCAAATCTTAACTGGGGCATGGAGCAAGTTTTCCCCGTACAAACAGGAGTGTTTTTACGTGCGTTGCCCTCCCGGCTTTGCGAGGAGTTGGGTGGAAGGAAGTAAATCTTTTTCCTGGATCGACACTCATGTTTGGTCGAAGCCGTGCCTTTTCTAATCTTTTTTCATTATTTCATGTATCACTCCACATCCTGACGGCCGCGGATATTCTGAAGCCATCGAAGCTATTTGAGTCCTTCCCGCCGAAGAACGGGACATCCAAACTCTCATTTCGAATGAGTCACTTACAGGGTTTGGATTGCTAACAGAAGGCCGTCGGATAAGCCTTCCTCAGGGCGTTACCATACCCAGGCCTGCCTCTGGCAAAAGGAAAAAACAAGCTGAGTCTTCAACATGTAATGCTCCCGACGCACTAGAAGAAGGGGAAATCAAGGAAACTGAAACACCTGAAGCACAAGATGAGAACGTTGGTCCTACTCAGGATCCGATAGTCGAAGTTCACGACATCGAAACGTCATCTTCCCCTTCGACGAGGAAAAAGAAACTGACGTACAAGATAAGGAAGGAAAGGGTTGGCGGAACTTCTAAAGTTACCCTTATTCCAACGGAGAAAGAGGCTTACTCACATCATTTAGAAAGTTCTTTAAAAGTCCCATCGAACCTCTCCATACCTGATGATCTACTCAATTATGATTTTGACGATCCGAAGGCACTTAAACTTCACTCGCCCATTAGAGGCGATGCAGGCGTTCAAGCCCAAAATCAGGGAGAAAAAACTTCCCTTAGTAAAGCAACTGGTCTGTCGGCGGGAAACACTAGGACACACGCAAACACATGCACTTCACTTTGCACTTGAACTTTCCATCATCACCTTACTATTTACTAATTCGTCGTTACTTAAACTCTATGCAAGTGACATGGGGCGCACATACGGACTTGACCGCCTTCACGGTTCATCGATTTTCCATCAATCAGGACAGGACTTAGGTTTCGGAAGACGTCGAGATAGGGATGAGGATGGCGATAGGGATTATCATTCCCGAGATTCATCATCTCGAAAGAAATCATATTATCAGCCCAAATACCATCATAATCCCCCTTCTCACTTGGGGAAAAGCAAAGATAAGCACGGCCACAAGGGGTCGCAGTTAGATGTCCCACGCGATCAACACTCCGATTCTTCCACCACACGACAGTCCCGGGATACTCATAAGAGGAATGAACTTTCGAAGCCATCTCCTCATGTTCCCGTAGCAGATCCAACAATACCGGAGAGATTGAACGAGCTCAAGGCTAAATTCTCGAAAATCTGCTTTGATGGCCTGAAATTTCTCTCGGCGATTCATCCTATTCCAGGACATGTCAAGTAGAGTGCTATCGCCTGTACCAGCGACGTCTATGTTCAACATGACGCGTTAGTTCATCTTGCTGAAAAAATGTCAGAAGTCTCCATAGAGCGCCAGCGTGAGACTGATCGCCTAAAGCTTGAGGCTATCCATGACAGAGACATTATCAAAGCCCAGGACGAAGAGCTCGCGTCTTACAAATCTTAGCTTGAGGCCGCCCAGCAGAGCGCCAAAGATACTACCGAAGCCGCAACACGTTTGGAATCAACCCACAAAAAATAAATCGACGAGGCGGTCCAACGCTGTGGGGCCTTAGCTTTGGAGAAAGATTCAGTGCAAAAAGAGAGGGATGCATTCAGCCTCCGAGTCAAAGAACTTGAGGAGCGACTCCGCAAAGAGCAAGAAGAGAAGACTGCCACCCAAGAAGAGTCGCAACGGTATTGTGACGAGATCGTTGCTACGCGACTCCTAAAGGCGAAACTTGAGGATGAGATTTCCAAAGTTGAGGCGCTAAAGAGTGAAGCCAGCGAAAAGCTCAAAAAGATGGCATCTGCGGAGATCGACTCCCGTCTTGAGGCGGCTAAGGAAGAAGGTAGTGAAGAAGTCAAAAGTATGTTCAACCCGCTTATTGCGGAATTCAATGCTCGCGTTCTGATGCACCGGGATTTAAATTTTTTGGACGAGGGCTATCTTGAATCTTTAGCAGAGGCATGGGAGACCTTAATAGAAATCAGGAATGTTGAACTCAACACCGACGAGGTTGACGAGGACGCTCTGATAGAGGAATATCTTAAGGGGAACAAGCCTTCAGACCTATCTGTGGAGAAAGCCCTTTATTGCAAAGGATTCCCCTCATCAAAAGGGAAAGATGCTATTACCAGTCCATCTGGGGCCATGTCTCCAGCTCATGTGCCTACTCAGTCGGCCGTTCCGCCGATACTCAATCCATTTGAGCAGCATATTAGTTACAACACGGAGGACCCTGGCCTTGGCATCCACATTCTGTCTCTCATTCCAGAGGGTGAGACCCCTTGGACGGCTGAGAGTTTGCCAGAACCTGGTAGATAACTCTTCACTTTAAGATTCCAAAAGTCGTCGTTCTTCACGAAGGACTATTGTATTCTAATGCTTGTTTTCATGATTCTGTGCAGACCGTTCTGATCCCGAGCCCACTCCGAGGAGCGATGTCGCCAAGGAGGTGGAGGAAAAAAAAGTGAGGCTACTCACGTAGGGGAAGCTCCTGGTCCAGATGCTCAGGTGATCGGAGCGCTTGACGAGGACAATTCTGAGGCTTCCTCTCCAATCGACGGGAGTTATAAAGTCGAAATTACAGGAGCTTCTGAACACATATCCAAACTGAGCATGAAGAAGCAGCTTGAGAGGGAGAAGAAAGAGACAGTCAAGATCAAAGTCGAGCCTCAAGTTGTGGACTTAAACGATCCCCTGTACAAGCCGTTGAAAATTATCCTTCCTGGCGGGTCCAGGCCAATGGAAGTTCCCCATACTTCTTCGGTCGCTACCTCTCCATCGAAGAGGATTACCAAGGGTAAACGCACAGGACAGGAGTCGTCTGAGAAGACAAAGGAGGGGAAGAATTCGAAGAAATCCAAGAAGCAATCGTCATTCTCGTTCAACGAGAGTTAGTTTAGGTTATGTAATTACTTTTATCTATTTTCGTAGTCCATGTAAATAGACTGTTGACTCCAAATTTTGGAGGAGTTGTAGTAGAAACTCATTTTTGAATAAAGTTTAGTTTTTCTATCTTTTAAAAGACTCTTATCTTTCAATTTTCTGTGTGATTGTGATTGAAATCTAAGCTGTTGTGAATAACAAAGACTTCTCGGTTCATCATCATATAGCTCAGAGATTCTTTGGGAGTTGTTCATTTTTCATTCCGTGCTTCAAGCACTTAGAATATTTTTTAGTCATATTTCGGGGGTTTGATAAATTCAAATCATTTGTGTCTTAGTTCTTACTTAGGGAACTTGGAGATTTGAGTCGTTTATACTTGAATCCGCACTCCGGGGACTTAGAGTACTCCGGTCCACACTCAGGGGACTTGGAGATTTGAGTCGTTTATACTCAAATCTGTACTCCGGGGACTTAGAGTACTCCAGTCCGCACTTAGGGGACTTGAAGATTTGAGTCGTTTATACTCAAATCCGCACTCCGGGGACTTAGAGTACTCCAGTCCGCACTCAGGGGACTTGAAGATTTGAGTCGTTTATACTCGATTCCACACTCCAGGGACTTAAAGTACTCCAGTCCGCACTTAGGGGACTTGAAGATTTGAGTCGTTTATACTCTGGTCCGCACTCCGGGGACTTAGAGTGCTCCAGTATGCACTCCGGGGACTTGGAGGTTTTGAGTCGTTTATACTCTGGTCCGCACTCCAAGGACTCAGGGTACCCCAGTCCGCATTCCGGCGACTTGGAGATTTTAAGTCATTTATACTTTGATCCGCACTCCGGAAACTCAGAGTACTCCAGTCCGCACTTCGGAGACATGGAGATTTTGAGTGCTCGAGCGCGTTCATACGTCAAGCAGAATAATGTATTCTTTAGTTATTTGTCACAGCGTTATCATACACAAAAACATTGACAATTCATAGAGGAAATGGCTTCAAGCCTGTATTAATGCGAATAAGCTAAATCATCTTTTTTCATGCCATAAACAAGGAATAAAAACCTGCTGGAAATAAATGCAAATAAAATATGAAATAAATGAACTAAGTGTAATAATGTCGCAAATGTTCACTTTTCCATGCTCGGGGGAGTGTCGCATCATCAACGGTCGCTAGCTTGAAAGTTCCTTCTCCAAGCTTCCATTTAATGACCTATGGACCTTCCCATGCGGGGCTCATATGTGATGGAAGTGGGAAAACTCGTTTCAAAACGAGATCACCCACGCAAAAGATTCTCGGTAGGACTTTTTCATTATAACATCGAGCAACTCGGTGCATGTACGCGACCGCTGTTAAATTAGCTTCTTCGCACTTTTCATCAGTGAAGTCCAATGATTCCAGCAAGAGATTTTGATTTGACACAGGGTCGTATACCCGATGTAATGGAACTTCAAGTTCCATGGGTATGACAGCTTCCATGTCATATGGCAATGCGAATGGAGTGTGGCCAGTCGCGGACTTGTAGGTGGTTCTGCAAGCCCAAAGCGCTGTGGAAGCTCATCCACCCACTTGCCTCTAGCCTTTTCCAAATGTTTTTTCAATATGGATTTGATTATCTTGTTCACGGCTTCCACTTGTCCATTAGCTTTCGGGTGAGCAACTTCTTTAAAAAATTTCTCAATACCATATTTTTGGCAAAATTCCTTGAACTCTTTGCTTTCAAATTAAGTTCCGTTGTCTGTAACGATGGTACAAGGAAGGCCAAAATAGCATATAATATTTCGTACAACGAAATTAATGACCTTTTTGGTGGTCATAGTGGCCAATGGCTCTGCTTCTGTCCACTTGGTAAAATAATCAACCGCAACTATCGCGTATTTTGCACCACCTTTGAATAGGGGTAAGGACCCGATCAGACGATCCCCCACATTGCAAATGGCCAGGGACTAATCATTTGTGTGAGTTCTGTCGGCAGAGCTCTTAGGATTTTCACATGCTTCTGACAGTTGTCACATCTTCTCACGTAGTCTGCGGCATCCTGATTTATAGTTGGCTAATAGTATCCATAGCGGAGGATTTTCTTTGCTAACGCCTGCCCTCCGGTATGGTCGTCACATTCACCTTCATGGACTTCCTTCAAGACTCGTTTTATCTCATCATGGGCAATGCATCGGAGCAAGGGGGTTGAGAATCCCCTCCGATACATCACCCCATCTTGCATTACATAACGAGAAGCCTTACGAATGACTTGTCGCCTTTCACTCCTTCCTTCGGGCACGACCCAGTGTAACAAGTACTGCTTGAATGGGGTCATCCATGACTCCTTCTCGATTTCTGTTTCTAACACGAAATCTACCTCCATTATGTTTATGCTCGGAACATGTATGGTTTCAATGGGAAACAATTCCATCTGTTGCGCATCGCCAGTGCTTGCGAATTTTTCCAATGAATCGGCTGCTCTGTTTTGCTCACGCGGGACATGTGAAATATCACAATACTCGAGATTCGCTAGCAGCTCCTGAAATTGGGACAAATGCAGGGCAAGTCTCTGTCCCCTTGCTTGGTAGTCTCTGCGCACTTGATACACCACCAGCTGCGAGTCGCAAAAGATTTCACCCAATCTTATTCCCAGTTCTTTGACGAGTCTTAAGCCGGCAATCAATGCTTTTTACTCGGCTTCGTTATTCGTTGCTGTGAATTTGAGCTTCAATGCGCAGCAAACTGATCGGTTCTCAGGAGTTACAAGAACTATGCCAACCCCCGAACAGCGGTCGTTAGATGCCCCATCGGTGTACATCTTCCATCGAACGGGAGGTATGACATTGTGGCGGTTTGATTCGTCTGTCATGGTGAATTCAGCGACGAAATCTGCTAGCGCTTGTCCCTGTATGGCCTTTCGCGGCAGGTAAGTAATATTGAACTGACTCAACTTGATATTCCATTTTAACATTCTTCCGGAAGTTTCCGGCCGTTGGAGTACCTGCCGCAAGGGTTGATCAGTGTAAACACTGATTAAGTGTGTCTGAAAATATGGGCGAAGCTTGCATGATCCGATCACCAAGCAATAGGCCAATTTCTCGATCTTGGGATAATTTCTTTCTGCCCCCGTCAAATGTTTACTAACATAGTAAACTGGCTTTTGAACTCGGTCCTCTTTACGAACCAAAGATGTACTGATAGCATGCTGAGATTCTGCCAAGTACACATGCAACATTTCATGGTCTATTGGTTTCGATAGCACCGGGAGGCTCTCCAAATGCCTTACCAGAGCTTGGAATGCTTCCTCGCAGTCGGATATCCACTCAAAATTCCTTTTTCCCTCCTTTATCACATCAAAGAAAGGAATGCACTTATCCATAGCTCTGGATACAAATCGGCTCAGCGCAGCCACCTTTCCGTTCAAGCTTTGTACTTGCTTTATTGTTCTGGGAACTTGTATGTCCCGAATAGCCTGAATCTTTTCCGTGTTAGCTTCAATTCCACGTGCGTTCACAATGAAACCCAAGAACTTCCCTAAGGCAACACCAAAAGAGCACTTTAAGGGGTTGATCTTCATCCCGTAATGACTGAGTATGTCAAACATCTTTGCTAAGTCTCGGATGTGGTCGTTTGACAGTTGTGACTTCACGAGCATATCATCCACATAGACTTCCATCGTTCTACCAATGTGGTCCTTAAACATTCGATTCACCAGACGCTGATAAGTTGCTCCCGCGTTTTTCAATCCAAATGGCATTACTACATAGCAATATAGCCCCATATTTGTGACGAAACTGGTATGTTCTTGGTCTGGAATGTGCATCGGGATCTGTTTGTATCCTAAATATGCATCCATAAATGACAATAATTCATGTCCGGCGGTAGAGTCGACAAGCTGGTCAATTCTAGGTAAAGGAAAACTATCCTTCAGGCATGCTTTAGTCAGATCAGAGTAATCAACACAAGTTCTCCACTTTCCATTCGCTTTCTTCACTAGCACTGGGTTAGATACCCATTCAGGGTAGAGGGCGTCGCGGAAAAACCCATTGGCTTTGAGTTTGTCCACCTCCTCTTTGAGAGTCGCGGACCTCACCGGGTCCATACCTCTCCGTTTTCGTTTTACGGGAACGTGTCTCCGGTCTATGTTCAACATATGACTTGCAATTGCAGGAGAAATCCCACACATATCATAGTGTGTCCAAGCGAAAACGTCTAGATTCGCCCGGAGAAAATCAGCAAGATCCTCGGCCACTGAAGGGTCGAGATGTGATCCAATCTTAAGAACTCGTGATGGGTCATCCGGCTGACTGGAATGTCGACCGTCAGCTCAACCGGTGCTGCATTCGTTTCCGTAGGTTCCCCATCATCATCTCACGGATCTATGTCTCTAAGGATCTGAGAATGCTGCCCGAACCAAGGCTCGGGCACTAGTTGTCAATCATCAGTCTTTAGGATGTGGATGGAGCTATCCGCAACCTTTCCCTTCTCTCTCCGTCGAGCTTCTCTCAGTTCCGCCACATAACATGCGCAACCGGTTGCCTGATCGCCATGTATAACACCAACTCCTTTGTCTGTCGGAAATTTTAATGTCAAATACCATGTGTAACATCACGGAATTTTTAACAATATCATTAAATAATCTGTATAAAAAATTAAATTGATATTGATATTTTTGTTATTAATAATTCAGATTGATTAATAATCTTCTTTAATAATTATTTAGATTGGTTATTTTATCTTTTAGAAATAATAAATTGGTTTCTATTTATAATATAAATGCAAGGTTTATATTTTAAATAAATCAGCATTGTTTTAAATTTAATAAATAAAGCATATTTTCTTATTCTAGTATTTTAGTAATTTGGAAATTAGTTTTTATTTAATAATAGCTTTTCAAAGTTATTAAATAAATGATCTTGGTTTAAAATTTAATAAATGAATCATGATTTAAAATTCCAATACATATATTAAGAATTTGGAAATTTTGATTTAATTAAATATTAAGTTTTCAAAACTATATACTAAATAAATATATGATTTCAATATTGATAAGGAAAAGTATTTAAATGTTTTAAAATAGTTTTAGCTTGAGTTTTAAATTTAATAATTAACAAAGAGTTCTATAGCTCAATAAATAAGTAATTTATAAATAGAAGAATAATTTCTTTTACAATTATTTTAATTTAATAATAAGTTATTTATAAAAACAATATTAATAGTGTATTGTCTTTACAAATAAAATTTGAATAAAATTTGCAATTGTTATTTCAAATTAAATTTATATTTATAACTTGATTTTTAAATAATTGACTTTGAATTTAATTTGAATTTAAATTCCAAAGTATAAATTTTAATTGTTTTAATTTCCATATGTATAAGCTTTATTTATAAGTGCAAATTATTTTAGTTCTTTTATAAGTTTATATACATATTAAACTAACAAATTTAAATTTAGCTTAATACATATGTTAACTTGTAAATCAAATACAAATTACTTTTAAATAATAGGACAAGTGTTATAAGATTAAACATTAAGTTAACAAATGTTGTAATTTTTACAAGTGGCTCACTTTGTTTTTAATTTTCTTTTATTTAGTAAAATCTGAAATTAACCTATATAAGTATACATTCATTCATTCCCATTCTTTTTCTTATTTCCTAAAATCAAAAGAAATCTTCAAAACACCTCTTCAAAAATCAAAACCCCCATGATCTTAGAAACTTAGTAACTCCTCTTCAAAATCAAAGCAGTTCAAATCCTGCATATTCAAATACTTGTCTAAATCCAAAACAATAAAATCTGCATTCCTTGGATCTGAAAATCATGTTCAATGCAAAATAAAACCCTGCATGTTCAAATCTGAACATCCTCAAAAAGATCAAAAAGCCTACATATTCAACTCCTCAATTCAAATTCCGTTCTACCCCATTTTGTTTTCTTTCCCTGCAATCTTGAAGCCTGCACCTGCTATTTTCACAAAAAGCAAGTTCAAAAGAAAAATCTGCAAACCCAAGTTTTAAAATTCAAATACAAGTTGAATCTGGGAATCAAATTCACTTGCAGATTTCTTCAGCAACTCCATTCAAAGCTTTTCAAATATCAGGCTCTGTTTTCTTCTAAACTGTGAGTAACTTTAAAACCATAAAATATAAATTAGGTTGCATGCTTAAAGGGTTAAATATAAATAAGTAATTGATTGTGAATATAGGTGAAATTGGATGTGGATATTGTTTCTGTGCAGTAGTGCATGTATAGTATGCTCTGTTTTGTACTAGGCTTAAGGTTTCTATTTAAATTTCTATTCTTTTAATTAGTTGCAGATTGTATATAATTTATAAATCAAAATTGTTTGATTTACCTTAGATTAATATTGAAGTATTTATGTAAGTCAAAAATTTAGCCTATAGTCCCTGTGAAATATAGTAGCCTTTGTGCATGTTAGATAAAATCAATACTCAAACCTTTAAATTTGTAAATTCAGCATTATAAAATGAAAACATAAACTGAAACATGATTTTTAAATCAAGAATCATAATTTTTGGAAAAGAGTTGAAGGCTCAGATTTGTGATGAACTGGAAAAGGGGATATTTGGTTTTCTGGTGATCTATGTAGCTGGAAGGCATGGGGTTCTTCTTGGTGATGGAAGAGAGGTAGGAGAAGCTAGGAAAAATGCTAATTGGTGATGTAATTCACCAGAGATGATGCGGCAGTGTAATTTTCTTTAGAACCCTAGTTTTAGTCAGGAGTAGGAATCTGATCAATAACGGGTTCTAGGGTGGGTCGAGTGTTTCAAGCTCTTGAGTGATGGAAGTTTGGAAGAAGGCGAAGGTTTGGCCGGAGTTTCAATAACTCTGACGGTCGGGATTATGCTGGCGAGGCAAACTTCCAGGTTGAAGCACTTTTCTCTGATGATGGCTCCAGGTTTTAAAATTGGAGCTCGGTTTTGATTCGAGCAAGTGAGGTTCCTATGGAGATTTATGATGTCATCAGTGGATGATCGTTGATGGGTAGGGGTGCTGGTGAATGGCCGGTGATGGCCGGTGATGGCCGGAGTCACGGTGCATGTTCACCGTGCAGTTGAAGTTCAGGGGAATTGTTTTTGTGTTGTGCAGTTTTGAACTTGGGAATGACTCGAGTTATTCCAGTTTCTGACTCGAAGAGGGAATTACTCGAGTATTTTGGGGGTGACTCGGGTTAGTAAGTTATTACAGGTTTTAACAAACCTGTACCTGTTTGTTTAAAATATTGTTTTAAAACCTGAACCATTCAAATGTAAAGGAAGTTTAAACTTAGTTTCTAATTCAAGTTTAAAATATAGAATTCGGGTTTAGTTTTAAGTCTCTATTTTTAAATAAAAAAATAATATAAAGTTTTTAAAATTTAACTTGTTAAACTACTTTATAAAGGTAAGTAGTTGAAATTTAAAACTAAAGCTTTGAAAAAAAATGTGAGAAAGATTTTAAGTTAAAGTTAAAATTTGGAATTCAAAGATTTAAAATAATTATTTCAGTTTTGAAATAAAGGAAGTTTTAAATTTGAAGGGTTTAAACAAATTTGTATGTAAAGTTTAAATTTAAATTATTAAATTTAAGAAATGAAATTAGTTCAAACCTTATGAATTTCTTATATTTGATAAACACTTGTTTGTCTTGTGATTTTAAAAAAAAAAGTTTTAAATTTGTTTGAACTTTAATTAAGTTTAAATTTATTCCTTTTAAATCTTGTATTTGAAATGAAATGTGAAGTAATTTCAAAAGTAATTTGTTTTCAAATAAAATTTATTTCTAAACATAATTTAGAACGTTTTATCTTAAAATTAATTAAAATTAATTAAGATTAATATTTTGAAATTTAATTTAATTAATGGAGTAATTAAGGAATGGTCAATTAATTTAACTAATTAATAATTTAGGATTTATAAATATTGATTAATGGTTAATCAATTCATAATTAAGATCATTAATTTTATTTTTAACTAATGATTAATGAATTATTAATTATGTAATTAAGTTTTAATCAAGGTTAATTAATTAAATAATTAGACTTTGATTAATGGATGATTAAAGATAATTTTGATTTGTAATTAATCTAAGTTAATTACTTAATAAAAAAATTAGAGAATGGTTAATGAAGGTCATTAACCAGGATTATTAAATAATTAATTAATGTGGTTAATTTTTTAATAATTAATTAGATTAATTAATTTAATAATAATCAATTGTGAATTGTTGAGAATAATTACTTTATGAATTAATTAAGAAATTAAGTACTTAAGGTAATTAATTATGTTAAATGTGATTGTTTAATTTAATTAATTAAGTTTAATTAATTATAAACACTTGAGGTTTTAAAGATAATTACTTTATGCAATTAATGATTTGGAAATTACTTAGTGAAGTGATTGATTGATAATTACGGGTTGTAATTAATTGAAGATGTTTAAGAATGAAGTAATTTGGAATGTAATTACTTAGTAATTAATCAAGGGATTAATTAAGAAATTAATTAAGGGATAATTAATTTGGTTTAATAAAGTAATTAAGTTAGTTAATTACTAAATGTAATTAATCTAGGATGATTAATAATTATGAGTTAATTGCTTAAGGTAATTAATTTAGGTAGATAATTTATTAAATATAATTAACGGTCATTAATTATTATAATTAATGATGTAATTAGAGTTGATTAATTAAGATTAATTAATTAATGATAGGTGATTAAAGGTAATTAATTAATGTAATTAATTAAGGATTAAGGTAATCAATTATAGTCAATTAATTAATTGAAATAATTAAAGGTTAATTACTGTTTGGTTGAGAATAATTAATTTGTGAAATTAATTAAGGATAATTACATGAATGTAATTAAGAATAATTAATCAAGGGTGATTAATTAGGGTGATTAATAATAAATGATTAATTGATTATAATCAATTAAATAGTTGAGTAAGCAAGATATATATTGATGAAGTAATTAATTTAATTTAATTTAAATTAATTAAAGATAAAGTAATTAATTTAATTCATTTTAAATTAATTAGAGATGGAGATAGTTAATTTAATTCATTTTAAATTAATTATAGATGTGGTATAAGTAAATCTTTGCTTATGTATGTATGGATGATATTGATTCCCTTGGATGCTTTGTGATCCCAGAAATGAGACAGGTTGTGTGGTATAAATGCTTAGTTGCATTGTAATGATAATATAGATTATCTATTGTGATGATGATATGGATTACCTATTATGATATAGATCATCTGTTTATTTTGATAATGTTGATTATCAATTGTGATTTGTGAGTTATCTATCTGTGTGTATATAGATAATTGAATTGTTTTAAACTCTAAAACAACTTGAACCTAAAAGACACGCTTTGGATTTCGATGAGACCGGGATCGGGTTTGCATATTTGGATATCTGAAAACCACATCGATCCAAATTAACGATATGTCGTGAATCTCTTGTGAAGAGTGAAGACTCGAGGTGTAAGAACTATCCGTCAGTATAACTCTGGGAGTGATTCTGTGATGAGTTTGACGGAAATAGTACTTACAGGTTCGAGATGGTGATTTAGAGTGCAAGGGCTATGGTCGTTGACTCTGAGGGTGATTCCAATAATGAGTGCAACGAGATAATGCCTTCGGTTTCGTTCCAACCCGGAACAAACTTGTATGGATCGAATGCTTTCAGAACATCGTCAAGTGGACGATGAGCATTCTAAGTGATGTGTTCACTAAAGGTAATCGTAGCCTCAAGCCTCATCAACCGAATGGCTAAAACAGGGGAGGTGCAGCAAGGCTTCGTGGGTAGCCCCCACAAGAGAGTGAGATTTACCCCTATCTAGAGGTCCCTTTATTTCGGCTGTGTGGACGGTTGTGAGCTCCAACCGTCGGGGTTGTCTTGTTCGGAACTATTCAGTAAGGAATGGTTCCGGCCTTGTGTTGCAGGGGAGCGGGAGTACTCCTCGGTACGTTGATCTAGGCCACGTACTGTGACGGGCGGTACCCCAGTAGCCCTGCCATTGATGGAATCCATAATCCAATAAGTTTCGTACGTATTAGTTGTGCCCAACTATGTTGGAACGTGAGATGTAAGCATTCCAGCTATTTCTGTATTTTACATGAAAACCCTAGACACTATTATAATATCATCGGATTTCCTATCAAATGTTTTGGTTAGCGTAAGGTAAAAACTTTTCCATGTTTATGTGTGGGAAGTCTTACGTGATACCTTTCTTTTCAAAAGGTCTTGAAAATTAAGCAACCTTAACCTGTTACTCACACCACACCCATGTTTGACCCGGAGTTTATTCTGTTTTCTCTTATACTCTTGGGTACTCAAATTTTTTACGAGTAGCCAAGGGATTCAGGTTAGCTTTGACGAATATTGGGGGAGCAATGGAGCAGGAGGCTTCTGCGAGTAGATGTATGATTTTCCGCTGTGTTGGTTTCTCTGAGTAGTTCTCTTGTATTGTTTTGAGTTGTATAACTAGACAGGTGTTTATAACTGTCTAGTACGTGTTGTATTATCTGTGTAACTCTGATGGTGGTTGTAAACTATGTAATATTTATGTTATTAATATAATTTATTCATTCCGCTGTTTAGTTTCTGATGTTGTTTCTTCTTTCTCTTCTTTCTTTCCTCTTTTCTTTACCTTTCTTTCTTATTAATGATGCGTCATTCTGTGGAGACGGATGGCAGGTCATTACAGTGGTATCAGAGCCGTTAGGTTGAGTTAATACCTCGGCTCTGTAGTGGTGTCTATCTTGAGAGAGCGTATTTGTAATTTTTATATATTACTATATATATATATATATATATATATATATTCTACCTATCTGTTGGGTTACCCGTTCGGGTTTTCCAATATAAGTTATAAAGGTAGATGGGGTAGTAGTGTGTGTAACACGACTACCATTGGTCGGAGTTTGAATGTTTGAGGTTGGAAGTGTATGTGTCGAGACTGTAGACCCAATACCGTCTCGATTGAGATTTACTGTGATGAAGGATTTCATCGATCTCTGAAGGAAAACTGTTAAGGTTCGGAGTTCAACTTTGAAGTGTAAGTTTGATCGCACTCGTGTGAGCGGATTTTTAAGAATTTGCATCTGTCGGTTAGGCAGAAGCAAGTGATGGTATTTTGATACATCAGGAAGTAGTAGCTCCGTGATGAGATGCAGTGACTATGGATGTTTCCGAAGATGTTTCTTTGGAACAAGAGTAAGGAAGTGAGTCTGCTTCGGTGTTGTGGCTGTGTTCAGCCGGTGTTTCTGTTGATTTGAAGTCTGAGATTCTCGAAGAGCTTTGGAATAGGAATTCTTTGGCATCTATGGCAGCAGTGCAGCTCGGAGTGTTCTGTGTGTTGGCAGGAGATCTCCTGGCTGAGCAATTTTTCTGAGGTGGAATTCAGAAGCAGCAGAGTGGACCCGTTTCTTCGGTAGATTGGCTAGTTAAGTGTAAGACTGTTCTGTTTGGTAAAGGAAGAACAGTTTTTCTTGGATTTGGTTTGGGCTGATCGCAAAAGTGACCTCTGATTGTTTAAGTGTTCCCTTGGGTTATTAGAGTTTTTCTGGATGTCTTCAGCGAAGTTAGAGTTTGTCTGCATCTGGAGATTGAGTTTCCTTATCGACTGGAATTCCAGGAGTGCTACCGGTGATTCAGCTTAATAGAAGAATGGTTCCAAGAGATTGAGTTGGTGTAGCAGCTCAAGTTTTAGTGGAATTTCTGAGTTTCTTATGGATCTGTTGAACCATATCTATGGGGTGTGATGTTGAGTGGTGCTCGTGTTCTTCTTCAGCATTCTCTTCTACTTCGGATTAGAGATGAGCAGCAGAAGCAGTTGGGAAGTGCATCTTCTTTTCTTTTCCGAACAGGAGAAGTGAGTGTAGTCTTCTGATATCGAGGAGTAGAGTTTGTGTTTGTTGATTCTGGTTGATCTTGAGGAGATCATTTTGCTGAGTTGATTGGTCTAGTTTGTTTCTAGAAGCATCAGCAAAAGGATGAGATGATCAGTGAGGGTGTAGGCAGCCCAGGATCATGCGAAGATTTTTGTGGATAAGTGACGAAGGAATTTGGATTACGGAATCGAAGATTTGATTTTGGATAAGTTTTCTCTGATCGTAAAGGAGCTATAAGATTGACTAAGGCTGGAAAGCTAGCTATGAAGAGTTTTGGATCTTATCTGTGATCTTGAAGGTTAAGTGATTGATCTACAGGATTGAATTTCCAGTTTGGATAACTGGGATTCGTTGAGTTTCATGTATCTCTAAGGGAGTACGTGTATGATCTATCTCTGGTTGTGGAACCAGCAGTTCTGGAGTTTTGGTTGTTGAGTCATACTCGTCTGTAGTCTGATATCTTGTGTAGTGTTGTAGGTATAGATGAATAGGTGCTTTGTAGCTTCATAGTATTGATTGTTTGGATTCTCTAGAGCGAGTATCCTGGCATATATATATAAACCTGGGGAAACTCGAAGAAATTTTATCCAGAATTTTGTCCGGATAGTTAGATTTGTTTGATTGGTTGAATTGGCTGCTATGGTTGTTAGCATATGTTTGATATATGCTTGTGTTTTAAAATTAGAATCTTTAATGAGATTATTAAATTACCTATGTTTTAAATTTCGAGGACGAAATTCTTTTAAGGGGGAAGGATTGTAACATCCCGGAATTTTTAACAATATCAATTAAATAGTCTGTATAAAAAATTAAATTGATATTGATATTTTTGTTATTAATAATTCAGATTGATTAATAATCTTCTTCAATAAATATTTAGATTGGTTATTTTATCTTTTAAAAATAATAAATTGGTTTCTATTTATAATATAAATGTATGGTTTATATTTTAAATAGATCAGCATTGTTTTAAATTTAATAAATAAAGCATATTTTCTTATTCCAATATTTTAGTAATTTGGAAATTAGTTTTTATTTAATAATAGCTTTTCAAAGTTATAAAATAAATTATCTTGGTTTAAAATTTAATAAATGAATCATGATTTAAAATTCCAATACATATATTAAGAATTTGGAAATTTTGATTTAATTAAATAGTAAGTTTTCAAAACTATATAATAAATAAATATATGATTTCAATATTGATAAGGAAAAGTATTTAAATGTTTTAAAATAGTTTTAGCTTGAGTTTTAAATTTAATAATTAACAAAGAGTTCTATAGCTTAATAAATAAGTAATTTATTAATAGAAGAATAATTTCTTTTACAATTATTTTAATTTAATAATAAGATATTTATAAAAACAATATTAATGGTGTATTGTCTTTACAAATAAATTTTGAATAAAATTTGCAATTGTTATTTCAAATTAAATTTATATTTATAACTTGATTTTTAAATAATTGACTTTGAATTTAATTTGAATTTAAATTCCAAAGTATAAATTTTAATTATTTTAATTTCCATATGTATAAGCTTTATTTATAAGTACAAATTGTTTTATTTCTTTTATAAGTTTATATACATATTAAACTAACAAATTTAAATTTAGCTTAATACATATGTTAACTTGGAAATCAAATGCAAATTACTTTTAATAAAGGGACAAGTGTTATAAGATTAAACATTAAGTTGGCAAATGTTGAAATTTTTACAAGTGGCTCACTTCGTTTTTAATTTTCTTTTATTTAGTAAAATCTGAAATTAACCTATATAAGTATACATTCATTCATTCCCATTATTTTTCTCATTTCCTAAAATCAAAAGAAATCTTCAAAACACCTCTTCAAAAATCAAAACCCCCATGATCTTAGAAAATCAGTAATTCCACTTCAAAATCAAAGCACTTCAAATCCTGCCTATTCAAATACCTGTCTAAATCCAAAACAAGAAAATCTGCATTCCTTAGATCTGAAAATCATGTTCAATGAAAAATAAAACCCTACATGTTCAAATCTGAACATCCTCAAAAAGATCAAAAAGCCTGCATATTCAACTCCTCAATTCAAATTCCGTTCTACCCCATTTTGTTTTCTTTCCCTGCAATCTTGAAGCCTGCACCTGCTATTTTCAAAAAAAGCAAGTTCAAAAGAAAAATCTGCAAACCCAAGTTTTGAAATTCAAATACAAGTTGAATCCGGGAATCAAGTTCACTTGCAGATGTCTTCAGTAACTCCATTCAAAGCTTTTCAAATATCAGGCTATGTTTTCTTCTAAACTATGAGTAACTTTAAAACCTTAAAATATAAATTAGGTTGCATGCTTAAAGGGTTAAATATAAATAAGTAATTGATTGTGAATATAGGTGAAATTGGATGTGGATATTGTTTCTGTGCAGTAGTGCATGTATAGTATGCTCTGTTTTGTACTAGGCTTAAGGTTTCTATTTAAATTTCTATTCTTTTAATTAGTTGCAGATTGTACATAATTTATAAATCAAAATTGTTTGATTTACCTTAGATTAATGTTGAAGTATTTATGTAAGTCAAAAATTTAGCCTGTGGTCTCCATAGTAACCTTTGTCCATGTTAGATAAAACAAATACTCAAACCTCTAAATTTGTAAATTCAGCATTATAAAATGAAAACATAAACTGAAACATGATTTTTAAATCAAGAATCATAATTTTTAGAAAAGAGTTGAAGGCTCAGATTTGTGATGAACTGGAAAAGGGAATATTTGGTTTTCTGGTGATCTATGTAGCTGGAAGGCATGGGGTTCTTGTTGGTGATGGAAGAGAGGTAGGGGAAGCTAGGAAAAATGCTAATTGGTGATGTAATTCACCAGAGATGATGCGGCTGTGTAATTTTCTTTAGAACCCCAGTTTTAGTCAGGAGTAGGAATCTGATCAATAACGAGTTCTAGGGTGGGTCGAGTGTTTCAAGCTCTTGGGTGATGGAAGTTTGGAAGAAGGCGAAGGTTTGGCCGGAGTTTCAACAACTCTGACGGTCGGGATTATGCTGGCGAGGCAAACTTCCAGGTTGAAGCACTTTTCTCTGATGATGGTTCTAGGTTTTAAAATAGGAGCTCGGCTTTGATTCGAGCAAGTGAGGTGGCTGTGGAGATTTATGATGTCGTCAGTGGATGATCGTTGATGGGTAGGGGTGCTGGTGAATGGCTGGTGATGGCCGGAGTCACGGTGCACGTGCACCGTGCAGTTGAAGTTCAAGGGAATTGTTTTTGTGTTGTGCAGTTTTGAACTCGGGAATGACTCGAGTTATTCGAGTTTCTGACTCGAAGCAAATGAGGGAATCACTCGAATATTTTGAAGGTGACTCGGGTTAGTGAGTTATTACAGGTTTTAACAAACCTGTACCTGTTTGTTTAAAATATTGTTTTAACAACCTGAACCATTCAAATGTAAAGGAAGTTTAAACTTAGTTTCTAATTCAAGTTTAAAATATAGAGTTCAGGTTTAGTTTTAAGTCTCTGTTTTTAAATAAAAAAATAATATAAAGTTTTTAAAATTTAACTTGTTAAACTACTTTATAAAGGTAAGTAGTTGAAATTTAAAACTGAAGCTTTAAAAAAAATGTAAGCAAGACTTTAAGTTAAAGTTAAAATTTGGAATTCAAAGATTTAAAATAATTATTTTAGTTTTGAAATAAAGGAAGTTTTAAATTTGAAGGGTTTAAATAAATTTGTATGTAAAGTTTAAATTTAAATTATTAAGTTTAAAAAATGAAATTAGTTCAAACCTTATGAATTTCTTATATTTGATAAACACTTGTTTGTCTTGTGATTTTAAAAAAAAAATTAAATTTGTTTGAACTTTAATTAAGTTTAAATTTATTCCTTTTAAATCTTGTATTTGAAATGAAATTTAAAGTAATTTCAAAAGTAATTTGTTTCCAAATAAAGTTTGTTTCTAAACATAATTTAGAATGTTTTATCTTAAAATTAATTAAAATTAATTAAGATTAATATTTTGAAATTTAATTTAATTAATGGAGTAATTAAGGAATGGTCAATTAATTTAATTGATTAATAATTTAGGATTTATAAATATTGATTAATGGTTAATCAATTCATAATTAAGATCATTAGTTTGATTTTTAACTAATGATTAATGAATTATTAATTATGTAATTAAGTTTTAATCAAGGTTAATTAATTAAATAATTAGATTTTAATTAATGGATGATTAAAGATAATTTAATTTGTAATTAATCAAAGTTAATTACTTAATAAAAAAATTAGAGAATGGTTAATGAAGGTCATTAACCAGGATTATTAAATAATTAATTAATGTGGTTAATTTTTTAATAATTAATTAGATTAATAATTTAATAATAATCAATTGTGAATTGTTGAGAATAATTACTTGATGAGTTAATTAAGAAATTAATTACTTAAGGTAATTAATTGTGTTAAATGTGATTGTTTAATTTAATTAATTAATTTTAATTAATTTTAAACACTTGAGGTTTTAAAGTTAATTACTTTATGTAATTAATGATTTGGAAATTACTTAGTGAAGTGATTGATTGATAATTACAGGTTGTAATTAATTGAAGATGTTTAAGAATGAAGTAATTTGGAATGTAATTACTTAGTAATTAATCAAGGGATTAATTAGGAAATTAATTAAGGGATAATTAATTTGGTTTACTAAAGTAATTAAGTTAGTTAATTACTGAATGTAATTAATCTAGGATGATTAATAATTATGAGTTAATTACTTAAGGTAATTAATTTAGGTAGATAATTTATTAAATATAATAAACGGTCATTAATTATTATAATTAATGATGTAATTAAAGTTGATTAATTAAGATTAATTAATTAATGATAGGTGATTAAAGGTAATTAATTATTGTAATTAATTAAGGATTAAGGTAATTAATTATAGTCAATTAATTAATTGAAATAATAAAAGGTTAATTAATGTTTGGTTGAGAATAATTAATTTGTGAAATTAATTAAGGATAATTACATGAATGTAATTAAGAATAATAAATTAAGGGTGATTAATTAGGGTGATTAATAATAAATGATTAATTGATTGTAATCAATTAAATAGTTGAGTAAGCAAGATATATATTGATGAAGTAATTAATTTAATTTATTTAAAATTAATTAAATATAAAGTAATTAATTTAATTCATTTTAAATTAATTAGAGATGGAGATAGTTAATTTAATTCATTTTAAATTAATTATAGATGTGGTATAAGTAAATCTTTGCTTATGTATGAATGGATGACATTGATTGCCTTGGATGCTTTGTGATCTCAGAAATAAGACAGGTTATGTGGTATGAATGCTTAGTTGCATTGTGATGATAATATAGATTATCTATTATGATGATGATATGGATTACCTATTATGATATAGATCATCTATTTATTTTGACAATGTTGATTATCAATTGTGATTTGTGAGTTACCTATTTGTGTGTATATAGATAATTGAATTGTTTTAAACTCCAAAACAACTTGGACCTAAAAGACACGCTTTGGATTTCGATGAGACCGGGATCGGGTTTCCATATTCGGATATCCGAAAACCACATCGATCCAAATTAACGATAGGTCGTGAATCTCTTGTGAAGAGTGAAGACTCGAGGTGTAAGGACTATCCGTCAGTATAACTCTGGGGGTGATTCCGTGATGAGTTTGACGGAAATAGTACTTACAGGTTCGAGATGGTGATTGAGAGTGCAAGGGCTATGGTCGTTGACTCTGAGGATGATTCCAATAATGAGTGCAACGAGATAGTGCCTTCGGTTTCGTTCGAACCTGGAACGAACTTGAACGGATCGAATGCTTTCAGAACATCGTCAGGTGGATGATGAGCATTCTAAGTGATGTGTTCACTAAAGGTAAGCCTCAAGCCTCATCAACCGGGAATGGCTAAAACAGGGGAGGTGCAGCAAGGCTTCACGGGTTGCCCCCACTAGAGAGTGAGATTTACCCATGTCTAGAGGTCCCTTTTATTTCAGCTGTGTGGACGGTTATGAGCTCCAACCGTAGGGGTTGTCTTGGTCGGAACTGTTCAGTAAGGAATGGTTCCGGCCTTATGTTGCAGGGAAGCGGGCGTACTCCTCGGTACGTTGATCTAGGCCACGTACTCTGACTGGCGGTACCCCAGTAGCCCTGCCATTGATGGAATCCATAATCCAATAAGTGTCGTACGTATTAGTTGTGCCCAACTATGTTGGAACGTGAGATGTAAGCATTCCAGCTATTTCTGTATTTTACTTGAAAACCCTAGACACTATTATAATATCACCGGATTTCCTATCAAATTTTTGGCTAGCGTAAGGTAAAAACTTTTCCATGTTTATGTGTGGGAAGTCTTACGTGATACCTTTCTTTTCAAAAGGTCTTGAAAATTAAGCAACCTTAACATGTTACTCACACTAGACCCATGTCTGGCCCGGAGTTTATTCTGTTTTATCTTAAACTCTTGGGTACTCAAATTTTTTACGAGTAGCCAAGGGATTCAGGTTAGCTTTGACGAATATTGGGGGAGCAATGGAGCAGGAGGCTTCTGCGAGTAGATTTATAATTTTCCGCTATGTTGGTTTCTCTGAGTAGTTCTCTTGTATTGTTTTGAGTTGTATAACTAGACAGGTGTTTATAACTGTCTAGTATGTGTTGTATTATAGGTGTAACTCTGATGGTGGTTGTAAACTATGTAATATTTATGTTATTAATATAATTTATTCATTCCGCTGTTTAGATTCTGATGTTGTTTCTTCTTTCTCTTCTTTCTTTCCTCTTTTCTATCCCATTCTTTCTTATTAATGATGCATCATTCTGTGGAGACGGATGGCGGGTCATTACACCATGGGACCAGAGCGGCCCTAAACTCTGCTAGGGATGGACGACCCAAAAATACGTTGTATGGAGAGTCAACATCCAGTACTATGAACGGTCGGACTCGTACTCTCCTATGCTCACCTTCCCCCAGTTCAACTGGTAACTCTATGTACCCCCCATTACGTCGGTTGTAGCACCGTTAAAGCCGTGGATACGAGCTTCGCATGGTTTCAAATCTTTTGTCTCCATCTTCATTTAGTCATAAGCCTTCTTGAAGATGATGTTGACAGAGCTTCCACAATCAATCAAAATTCTTTTCACATAAGCCAGCCCGATTGTTGCAGATATAACCATCGGGTCGACAGTAGGAGCCTCCACCTTGTCCGTGTCTCGACTCCTAAACACTATGTCGTCCGTCATCATGCATTGTTGTTTTGCGGGGGTTCCATCTTCCACATTTGAACAACATTCATAATCCGCATGCCTCAAGGAGGTAGCATATCGTTCCATCTCCTGCCAATTCTTGTCTGCAGGATGAGGTCCTCCGACTACAGTGTTTATGATCAACCTACCTATAGTCCGGGCAGGTTCCTCTGGGTGACATGGAGCCGGCCCACGCCCTGGGTCCGACGTTCCTTGCCTACCCTCTGGTGGGTTTTAAACAAACTCCTGCAGCTTTTTTTGCATAATCGACCTTTCTATAGCGTCATGAAGGTGTCTACACTCCTCGGTATTGTGCCCACGGCTTTCATGGAAGCGATGGTACTTCCCTATCCGTTTCTGTTCTTCGATGGACTCCTTTGGACGCAGCTTTCTGTATTCAAAGGTGTTACAGGTAGATAGATAAATGTTTTCAAGAGAAGTATTCAAGGGAGTGTATTCGTTGTAGGTCGGAATCCTTGGCTTCCATTTCCCTGCTTCTTTTTTCTTTCTGGGATTTCGACTTCCGGATCCTTTGGACTGCCCAGGCTTGTTCTGGATGTTGACTTGAACTTTTCCCGAACTGTCGTCGGTCTGCTTCACGGCGATGTTACTTTTCACAGTCTCCTGAACAGGCCCTGGTGCCTTGCCTCGTCTTGTCCATCGAGCTTCTTCCCTCCGTATGAACTGATGAGCTTTGGAATAGAATCGTTCCAACGTAGCTGGAGGATTTCCCACTAACTAATATCCAAACTCCGAGTCTGGATTTATGCCTCACATTACCGCCATCAAAATTGCATGGTCGTTAGGATTACTAACTTCAGTGGCGGCAACATGAAACTTATGTAAGTATGCTTTCAAAGACTCTCCAGGAGCCTGGATTACACTTGATAAGGACATCATGTCCTTTAGACGAGTAGCATGTATCCTGAATTGTTCAACAAATTTCATCGCTAATTCGTCGAAGCTGGATATAGATCGTGGAGGAAGCCGGATAAACCACATAGTGGTGATTCCGGACAGATTGATTGGGAAACACCTACACTTAGTCGCGTCATTCGCCCTTGCCAAATCCATCATCCATTCGTACCTCATCACGTGTTGCCTAGGGTCAGTCTTCCCTTCGTAGGTTGGGATAGTTGGCATATTGAATTTCTTGGGGTACTCAGCCTATAGGTTAATATCTGTGAAGGGAGTATGACTCCTGGACACTCCCCAATCTTCGTTAGTCAGGCCTTGGTTCTCTCTCATCAACTGCCTGACCATGGCTGATAAATATGTAGTTTGTATGGAAGGTGGGAGATTGGATTCTGCTCCACGGGACTGTGCAGGTTGATGTCCCGCCTGCTGACGGTCAGTCAAACGTGCGTCCTGAAGGCCAACTTGATTTGGGTCTTGATGAGCCAGGCGTCTGGTCTCTTCACGTGCCTGATCCCTGGCAGATCGATCAGTGGCACCTGTCCGTGCAGTTTCTGTCTTGCGGCGTCTACGCCTAGGAGGTTGGTCAGCTGAGGTCGAGCTATCAAATGAAGAATAAGGGGCAGGACTACTCCCAGCATTCTGATGCTGCTGCTGGGCAAGCTGAGTCATGAGATTAGTATTGGCTTGGATCTGCTTAGCAAGTTGTCTTCTACTTTCCCTAAGTGCTCTTATCAAGTCTTTGAAATCTGTTCGGGAAATGACCTCCGCTTGGTTCTGGGTTAAGGTTCCTACGCCTTGAATTGTTTGCTGATTGTTAGGTCCTATCTGTTGTACACTAGCAGTTTCATTGACATCTGCGTTGTGAGAGGCTGATCTAGTTCGTGCTCTTTCCATGGTAGAGTTGTCAATTGTAACTCTGAGTAGAATCAACAGATGTCTTGCGAATGATTTGGATCTCCTTCGGGGGATTTTTCAATCCAGTAGCTACAAAGCAGATCCCATCGCCCTGAGAATTCGATTCTCAGTGAAAGCACCAAAATGTTAGCACCAGAATTGGTCACTAACACCCTTAAGAGAGATTGTGTAGAGGGATTAATGAAGAAAGTAAAGTTAAATAGAAAACAGTATACAAATTTAAATGCAGAAAGTATGAACACCAGATCTATAGTGGTTCGACGTAATTGCCTACGTCCACTTTGAGGTTAATCTTTTTTGCTTTCCTTGATAATCGACTACAGATACAATCCATATATCAACTATTTGATTACAATTGTTACGCAAGAAAGATAGGTCTTGAATGAGTTTTGAATGCGGCAAAGTTTCCTCGGTGTTCTCGAAAAAAGGTCCATTTCACTATGCCCCTGCCTCTCTATTTATAGACAAAGATGGGTTGGACTTCCCTGTTGGGCCAGGTAACTAAGTATCTTGGCCCAAAAAGAGTGAGCTCTGTGTGCCGATCCATAGATGTTGAACGCCAAAATGCTGAACGAGGAATGAATGCCGAATGATATCTTCATGCTGAACGAAGTGATGCCGAACGATATCTTCATGCCGAACGAAGTGATGTGCTAAGTAGAGAGTGCAGGCCGAGCAATAATCGAAGCCGGCCGAGATTGGACGAATGTCGAACACCCCTGGACGTCGAACACCTCTAAATGAACGGGGTTGAGTGCCGAACGAGGTTTGGATGCCGAGCAGTATGGAATGCCAAATGACTCTTCGTGCCGAACGATTCTGGATGCCGGTCGAACTCGAATGTCGGACGAACCATTTATGCCGAACGACTTTGGATGCCGGTCGAACTCGAATGCCTGACGAACCATTTATGCCGAACGACTTTGGATGCCGGTCGAACTCGAATGCCGGACGAACCATTTGTGCCGAACGACTCCGGATGCCAGTCGAACTCGAATGTCGGACGAACCATTTGTGCCGAACGACTCTGGATGCCGAACGGTATGCAAATGCCGAGTGCCTAGTTGCCTGGTCAAATCTCTAGGTAACAGTTGGGCGCAATCAAAACCGTACAGGCACGTAGGGAGAATGGATTTCCAACTTAAGACTAGGCACTTGGGTACCACCTATCACAGTACCTGGTCTACATCAACGTACCGAGGATCCACCCTAAATCCCCTGCAACACAAGACCGGGACTACTCCTTACTGGATAATCCCGAGTAAGATCACCCCGTGGTTGGGATCAGCAACTGCACCACTAAGCCGAATAAAAGGAACATCTAGAAAGGGACGACCTTACCCTAATGGGTGCTACCCACTTAGCCTTGCTGCATATCCCATAATTTTCAGTCATTCCCGGTTGATGAGGCATGAGGCTAAGCGTTACCTTTTTAGAACACATCTCTTAGAATGCTCACTGTCAACCTGACGATGTTCTGAAAGCATTCATCCATACAAGTCCGTCCCAGGCTCGAACGGAACTGAAGGCACTACTCCTACTACATCCATTTTGGAATCATCCTCAGGATTAGTAGCGACTTGCCCTTGCGCTTCAATTCTCCACCTTCGAATCCAAACTCTTGTTTTCCACACAAAAACGTACAAACCGGATTGAAGTGGTTTTCGAGAAATTAATCCCGATCCCGGTCTCTTCGAAACGATCAGCACATTAGCCGACAATGATAGTCGGGTATTTAACTATCTAACATCCATCAAACAATAAATAATTACCCAAATTATTTATTAATCTCAAAATATCTCCGCAAGATATATTTTCCTTTTCAGCCCCTTTTTGAAAACAGTTTTCAAAACCGCACTCTTCTCATGGAATAAATTTCCATATACATATTTCCACTGAAAACACCAAGTACAAATACCTTGGATTTCAAAACGATTAAATCACTTTATTCTAAAATATACCTTAAATATTTAAATTAGACTACTTAAACATTTTATTCAAAAATATATTTTAAAAATATTTAAAGCAAAACTATTTTATAAGATATAAACTAATTTTATAAAAAAGGTTAAGTTACATTAAATTTTAAAAGAGGAGTTAAAAAATTCTATACTAGTTTCGAATAACTTTAACCAAACTATCTTTAAAATAAATCCATTTCATAAAATATAAATATTAAAAATATTCTCTCAAAACATAATACTAATTAACCCTTTAAAATAATTACTACTATAACTAATTTGATAAATATTCATTTTTAAAATTTTTACCACTTAAATAATAATTTCTTGAAACCATTCTTTTAAAATAACTTCAAAACTTCTAACTTCTACTCAAAATATGCTTTAAAAACGTACTTGGCTTTTCAGGGAAATACACTTCCATTTTAGAATAAACCAAAGAATTCTTTTTATAAATTCAGCTGGATTTATCTCAATTCAAATTTATGTTTAAATCCCGTAGATTTCTCCCAACACTTTAAAAATAAACCCTTATTATTTTTAAACACATTTCCCATTTTCTGGAAATCACTTCCAAAATATACTTAAAATATGATTACTACATCCTTTAGTCAAATTGTACTTTTGAAAATCTATAAAAGTTTCTTAAGTAACTTAAATCAAAAATTTCCCTTTTATATGTGGTTATTATATCAAATATTTATATTAAATTCCCTTTAGAAAACATAATACTAAATTACCTTTTAAATAATTAAATACCATAATTACTTAAATAAATATTTACTTCCACTTAAAAATAATTAAAAATAATAATAATTTTCTAAAATATTCTAAAAACACCTTTCAAAACTTTCTAGTTTATACTTCGAAAACTTTCTTTGAAACATGCTTAGTTTCCAGGAAAAAATACACTTCCCATCCTTTAAAAATAATCTTGCTATTATTTTTAAAACAATTCGCACTTCTTATAGAAATTCCCTCTGGAAATTTATGTCTTCAATATTCATCCCCGATAAATATCCATTTCATTTATAAACCCAGTTTATAAATTTCTATTTCTCATTTCCTTTTAAATCCCTATTTCAAAAACACTTTTAATTTCCAAGCTAATTCTTGAATTTAATTTCCTTAAATTCATTGCTCAAAAATCCTTCTTCATTTCCTTTTAATCCTGATTTACTTTATTTTCCTTTATATTTTAAAATGCCAGATTATACTTATTCAGTCATAACACAGCACAGCTTAATTCCCAAATTAATCTATCACGTTATATAAATGAAATACATCATCAATTATGAAAATAATTTCTATATTGTAAAGAATACAGTTGGATCCCCCCAACCTGTTTCCCTACATCTACAGATGTTAGCACAGCAATAAATATCGATCCAATCTGATAATAATTATCATATTCAGCTAATCAACCAATCAATCAACCATTTAAATATTAACTTTTTAAATGAACTAGCATTCCAGATGTGAGTGGGATTAACTCACCTTGAATTCTGACGAGCGTTTCAATTTTAAATTAAATCGAACAGTGTTCGATTTAACCTAAATTTTTATTTGCTTAAAACGATGCGAAATCTACATCACAGCGTGCTGCTCATCACTGCGATTTCGGCGTTTCCTCTTTCATCGGAATTTGATTATGCATGCAAGATATGTGCTAATTTAATGTTTTGAATAAAATTTATATAACAATTCTATTCTTTATTTTAGTTTCAAACCAGATCTACCTTACACTAAGAAGAAGAAATCAAGGCTGTGCGCTTCATCTTCTTTGTCGCGCTAATATCCAGCATGACAACCCAAAACCCACCGTCCCTAAACCCTCTGCCGCGCCTCGAACAAACGCCTAGAGTTCGATCCAACAGCGCCCCAGCATGCGCCTTTGCAAACCTCACCATCGCCCAAAATCTCATGAAGCTTGGCCTCCCTTTGATACCATAGTCCAAGCACGAACGTACGCCCTTACATCGCGATTTGCCAACAACCCGAAGCTCTAATTTCGATCACCACCGGTCGATTTATAGAACTCAACGAGTTCTACGGTTTCTCAGCTAGAGGATTTCCTTAGAAATCGATGGATTGATTGAAAATTGGGGATAATGTCGATGTATATCAGCCATTAAAAACATAGGTGGCGGCTGCGTTTTAGCACCTACGGTTTCACCGAGCAACGGAATATATATACGCATTCTATTATTTTAATATTATTCTCAATTTTTACAAGATTTTCGAACGAACTCCAAATCAAACATGCCGCCAAGAGTTTATAAGGTTTTTCCCATATTCCAAATACAATGGAACATGTTTCGAAAGCTAATTTGATCATATGTGAAAGATAGCTTTTTGAATCGATTTAAAATATTAAATCTTCAATTTTAATTTCAACGCGTTTCTCACCCGTACGAACAAATGGAAACTCCAATTGTTACGAAATTTAAAATTCGATAATAATACAACATTACGGATCCAATGGAACTAGTTTCATCAAATTCCGAGACTGTGCCTCGGAAGGCTATTTTAACTCGTCGATCAATTCGAGCGAATTTCAAAATCGTCGAAATCATTCAAAATTTCACTTTTAAAACTTTACTAACTCAATTATAAATCATATAGAATTCATAATCACATTAGAAATTATTTTGATTCTTATTAAATCAAAATTTGATTATTTACATTATTAAAATATTAAATTTCATTATTAAAATAATATAAAATTCCAAATTTTACTTATCGACTTTAGATTCCATCCAAAAGCCCAATATTAAAACTCAAATCAAACTAGACTTAAAATAAATCTTAGAAACCATTTTCATATCTATTTACATCTAGATTCACAAATTATCCTAATCCCAAATATTTGGTTATTATTATTCAAATCCAATTGAATTGCCATATTTTAAATTTTAACTAATTTCGTTAATTTAACCCAAATCTTCTTACTTCAAAATCAATTCAAAATCCACATTTAAATTTTAAAATGAATTAAATGTTCAAAATCTAATGACCAAAATTCTAGGCCGTTACATTCCTCCCCCTTATAAAAATTTTGTCTTCGAAATTTGCTAAGGTATGAGAAATGCTACTAAACTCATTTACTTACCCATACTTACTTAGTTAAAAACTTACATTCACCTCACCCGAAACTTTTAGCTCAATTCCAAAATCACTTGCTTCATTTTTAACTCAATAGCTTATGTTTCAACATCATTTCAAAAATCAGCCTTTTCTTGTTAACTCAAAATTTTCAAAATTCCCAAAAAACATTCTATCTCCTAAAATTTTTGACAGCGTCTCTTTTGTACGGAGAGCGTTTCACAATATTACAATAGATATAAATATATATACATCGACCCACATGGTCGAAAAACAAAATATACCACAATATATACATATATATATATATATATATATATCATTTTCAAATTTTATTGCCTAGGCGTACCTTAGATTAGCATTTTAAAAACAAGCGGCTAATTTATATTGCATTTACGCGCTCCAGCTCTATCAATTGCCTTCCGTGCCTGTACTTACTCAAACATACATATCAGATTTCAATAATATAAGATTTTTAACAACCTTCCATACATTTATCTTAGCTAAACACAACAATTACATAGCCAAACAACAAATTTCATAATCCTACAAGTACCATCTTTATAGCAATCACAAGTTTTCAACATCATTTAATTTTCCTAACAAATCTAAACTTCATTTTATTCCACTTGAATGATTTACAATCAAGTTTACTTTTTTACAATTCATATTTACTACAACCAATTCATTATCTCTTCAATAATTTTACTTCAATTCAGTTCCAAATTGATTCACAATCAAATTTTTATTTTAAATTTGATATACTTGCATTTCTTTTATGATTCACTTGCATTGATATACAAAACCACTTAATTAGATTTCACTTAATCCAATTAATTTAAAAATCAGCTTAATTTGTTTCTTCAAGTCAATTCAATTCTGTTTACAACAAACAACCAATTTCCATGCAATTTTTAAAGTTATCCATGCAAGTAACCATCACTTAAGCTTATAACCATTTAAAATTAATTTCATCTCAATCTATATCAATTTTATTTCATTCGGAATTATTCATAACCCAAACAATTTTTACTTCATCACAATTATTAAATCAAATCCATATTCTCATTTCAAGTTCATCATCCAACTTAAGTTTATATTAATATGGTTCCATTCTGGATTATTTACAACTCATACATTCTTATTTCATCACGATAAGAAATGAAAATTCTTTCACTTGCATTAAAATTTTATTATCTAAACAAAATTTCATTCAAGATCCCTTATAAAGCTCGACCACAATCATTTTCCAATTTGCTTAAGTTATCTCAATAACAAAATAACTCCATTTCTTCTCACTTTAATCTTATTTCCATTTTAATTTGATTCTTAATAAATAAAATTCCAATCCATTACAAATTTTAATTCAATTTGTTTACTTACTCAATCCATTTTAAATTTTTTCACCTTCTCAATTCATTTCTGAATTTATTTATAACATAACCATTCCAATTATTCTAAACCAGAACTGGGTTTTATTTTGCCTTTCAAATTTTTAACAAGCTACCAAAATTTTATTCATTCCAATACAATTTCCATTTAATTTAGCTTACACTAAATTCATCCTCAAACAATTCTTTTGAATTTAGTTGGGTTAAAATTTTATTCATACAATATCCTTTCAACTTAGTTAAATTTTCTTTCAATTCAATTCTTTTCCGATTCTAATTCAAGCCCAACCAAATTTTATTTAGCCAACTTAAATTCGTACCATTTCCTTTACTATTTTAAATAAGAATTGAATGTCACTCAATATTATTTATAACACAACTGAATTTTGATTTTTTTTACTTCAATCCAATTTCAACTAAATTTTATTTCTCAACATATAAGTTAAAAACTTATTTACTAACCTAAGTCCATAAACATTTTATATTTTTCTTTACCTTATTACAACTCTCCTTACATTTAGGATTAAATTTAGAATTTTCCATCCTTTTTACCATAACATTCAACCATTTCTATTTAGGTTTTGCAATTCATTTCTCTACTTGTATGTTCACTAACTTATTTATTTAAAAGCTTATATTGCTCATTCGAGTCTAATCACCATTCTAGATTATGTATATAACACTTAATAGCTTAAGGGTATAAATTTTCATTACACAATTTTAACTCACAATTATAATCATGTTACATTTCAACTTTAACCAATTTAATTCAATTTCAATTTTATTTAACTTATCTCCAGTTAAATTCAAATATATTTGATTCACTTCCATTTACTCAAGTTATATTTTAATTCCAAGATTAAAATTTTCATTTCTCCCTTTCTTATTCAAATCACTTCACTTAATAAGTTCAATAGTTGCTTTATCTTAACCTTTCACATTATTTAAATAGAGTTCCCAGAATTCAATTGCCCGGTTTTGTTTCAAAACCATTTTGAAATAATAATCAACACATACACACTTGGTAAATCAAATCAAATCTTCGAATTCCAAAACACTTGGTTTTACCAAAACAAATTTCCCTTTTTGAAATTTCTAAAACAACTTCTATACCCAACCAGTCCAAACAAATATCATAACCAATCTCCGCGGTAGCAATCCATCACCTTAGAAACTCGAAAATGAATTTTGATGATGTGGCCATCATCATCAGAATTATTTTCCAGCGACTGAAGTGAGTTTAGTGCTTCCTTACTTCAAAAATTCCTTTCAAAACAATTTCCATTAAAAAATATTTCCTAAAATAATACTCCATTATTGCCCTCCAATACTTTGGAAAACATTCAAAAATTTCTTAGATTTTTAATTCCCAAACTTTTGTTTTAAATACATTTAAAACACCTTTAAAAATTTATGGGATTTAAATTCTGATTTAAATCAAATTTTTAGCTATACTCCTTTTTATTTAAACCAAACTTAGATAATTCTGATTGGTTATAAACCATTTCAGATTTTAGACTCTTATATATGATTATAATATTAACAACCAAACATCCAAATATATAATAATTTCAGATAATTTTTTCTTTCATATCAAAATATAATTTTGGGTAAAATTATTTCAGTTACCCACTTTAAAAATAATACTATGTCAGTTTATCTTGTTTAAGAGTATAGAAACCCCTATCGATATAGTTGTACTTCCCGTACCGAACAGAATTCATAAACACTCAACCGATAAGTCAACACAGTATAAAAACAGTTTTATATTCACTAACAAATACGCTCTCATATCTTTTATTACACTCAACTCATTCTAGAGCACTATGGACTCTATATCTAATGAGTAATTTCCACCAAAGCCTAGGTTATCGCTAACCTCGCTCTGATACCACGTGAAACGACCTGCCCTCTCTCGACCCTCAAAAATCAACACAAAATATGCTAAGTACAATATGTCGGCGATCGGGTGCCGGAAAAGACAGATTGTTGAGGAAAAAGAAAGAAGATAGAAGAAAGAAGGAACTAAACAATAAATGAATCTCACAACCGCAGCGGAACAAAATATAATAGTCAATAACAGATCTTTACACAGATGAAACTATATCGATTTTATATATTACATCATCAGAGTATCACAAACAAACAACAATTACCATCCTGACAATTTCAAACAATCACAACAGTAGATATAAAAAAATACGCTAATACGTCTCGGACTCCAGCTCCTCTCCAGAGCTCCACAGCATCCTTTCCTGTAATCTATAATACTCGGTCTGACCCAAGCATTATAATGAAATAACACCCGAGTCAGTCTGGAATACCAGCGTGAGAGAAATACACCCAAATTGATTATTAAAGTTTCAAAATCCTTTGAAATCAAAAGCATCTCGTAAGTCCACGCCACAAATAAACATGTCGAGTTTTTACCTTACGATAGCCAAAACACTTTTTATCAAATCCATCTGATATTATAATAGTGTCTATAGAAAGTAAAACAGAATCTAGCTGAAATGCTTGCATCTCACATTTCAGCAATATTTGGGCACAATCAAAACCGTATAGGCGCGTAGGGAGAATAGATTTTCAACTAATGACTAGACACTGGGGTACCACCTATCACAGTACCTGGTCAAGATCAGCGTACCGAGGATCCACCCTAAATCCCCTGCAACACAAGACCGGGACTACCCCTTACTGGGTAATCCCAAGTAAGATCATCCCGCGATTGGGATCAGCAACCGCACTACTAAGACAAAATAAAAGGGACATCTAGACAGGGATGACCTTACCCTAATGGGTGCTACCCACTTAGCCTTGGTGCATATCCCCAGATTTTCTGTCATTCTCGGTTGATGAGGCTCAAGGCTGAGCGTTACCTTTTTAGAACACATCTCTTAGAATGCTCACCGTCCTCTTGACGATGTTCTGACGGAACCGAAGGCACTACTCCTACTACATCCATTTTGGAATCATCCTCATGATTAGTGGCGACTAGCCCTTGCACTTCACTGCTCCACCTTCGAATCCAAACTCTTGTTTTCCATACGAAAATGTACAAACCGGATCGAAGTGGTTTTCGAGAAATTAATCCCGATCCAGGTCTATTCGAAACGATCAGCGCATTGGCCAACATTGATAGTCAGTTATTTAACTATCAATTAACATCCACAACATCCATCAAATAATAAATAATTACCCAAATTATTTATTAATCTCAAAATACCTTCGCAAGATATATTTTCCTTTTCAGCCCCTTTTTGAAAACAGTTTTCAAAACCGCACCCTTCTCATGGAATAAATTCCCATATAATTATTATCACTTAAAACACCAAGTACAAATACCTTAGATTTCAAAACGATTAAATCACTTTTATTCTAAAATATACCTTAAATATTTAAATTAGACTACTTAAACATTTTATTCAAATATACACTTTAAAAATATTTAAAGCAGAACTATTTTATAAGATATAAGCTAATTTTATAATAAAGGTTAAGTTACATTAAATTTTAAAAGAGGAGTTACAAAATTCTATACTAGTTTCAAATAACTTTAACCAAACTATCCTTAAAATAAATCCATTTAATAAAATATAAATATTAAAAACATTCTTTCAAAACATAATACTAATTAACTCTTTAAAATAATTACTACTATAACTAATTTGATAAGTATTCATTTTTAAATTTTTTACCACTTAAATAATAATTTCTTGAAACCATTCTTTTAAAACAACTTCAAATCTTCTAACTTTTACTCAAAATCTGCTTTAAAAACGTACTAGGCTTTTTAGGGAAATACACTTCCATTTTAGAATAAACCAAAGAATTCTTTTTATAAATCCCGCTGGATTTATCTCAATTCAAATTTACGTTTAAATCCCGTAGATTTCCCACAACACTTTAAAAATAAACCGTTTTTATTTTTAAACACATTTTCCATTTCCTGGAAATCACTTCCAAAATATACTTAAAATATGATTACTAAATCCTTTATTCAAATTGTACTTTTGAAAATCTATAAAAGTTTCTTAACTAAGTTAAATCAAAATTTTCCTTTTTATATGAGGTTATTATATCAAATATTTATATTAAATTCCCTTTAGAAAACATAATACTAAATTACCTTTTAAATAATTACCATAATTACTTAAATAAATATTTACATCCACTTAAAAATAATTAAATATAATAATAATTTTCTAAAATATTCTAGAAACACCTTTCAAAACTTTCTAGTTTATACTTCAAAAACTTTTCTTTGAAACATGCTTAGTCTCCAGGAAAAAAATACACTTCTCATCCTTTAAAAATAATCCCGCTATTATTTTTAAAACAATTCGCACCTCTTATAGAAATTCTCTCTGGAAATCTATGCCTTCAATATTTATCCCCGATAAATATTCCATTTCATTTATAAACCCAGTTTATAAATTTCTATTTCTCATTTTCTTTTAAATCCCTATTTCAAAACCACTTCCAATTTCCAAACTAATTCTTGAATTTAATTTCCTTAAATTCATTGCTCAAAAATCCCTCTTCATTTCCTTTTAATCCCGATTTACTTTATTTTCCTTTATATAAATGCCACATTATACTTATTCAGTCATAGCACAGCACAGCTTAATTCCAAAAATAATCTATCACAGTATATAAATGAAATGCATCATCAATTATGTAAATAATTTCTGTATTATGAGGAATCCAGTTGGATCCCTCCAACCTGTTTCCCTGCATCCACAGATGTTAGCACAACTAATAAATATCTATCCAATCTAATAATAATTATCATATTAAGCTAATCAACCAATCAATCAACCATTTAAATATTAACTTTTTAAATTAACTAGCATTCCAAATGTAGTGAGATTAACTCACCTTGAATTCCGACGAGCGTTTCAATTTTAGATTAATTCGAACAGCGTTTGATTTAACCTAAATTTTTATTTGCTTAAAACGATCCCAAATCTACATCACAGTGTGCTGCTCGTCACTGCGATTCCGGCGCTTCCTCTTTCATCGGAATCTGATTATGCATGCAAGATATATGCTAGTTTAATGTTTTGAATAAAATTTATAAAAAAATTCTATTCTTTATTTTATTTCAAACCAGATCTACCGTACACTAAGAATAATAAATCAAGGCCATGCGCTTTGTCTTCTTTGTCGTGCTAATATCCAGCATGACAACCAAAACCCACCGTCCCTAAACCCTCTGTCGTGCCTCGAACAAACGCCTAGAGCTCGATCCAACAGCGCCCCAGCGTGCGCCTTTGCAAACCTCACTGTCGCCCAAAATCTCATGAAGCTTGGCCTCCCTTTGACACCGTAGTCCAAGCACGAATGTACGCCCTTACATCGCGATTTTCCAACAACCTGAAGCTCTAATTTCGATCACCACCGGTCGACTTATAGAACTCAACGAGTTCTACGATTTCTCAGCTAGAGGATTTCGTTAGAAATCGATGGATTGATTGAAAATTGGGGATAAATGTCGATGTATATCAGCCATTAAAAACATAGGTGGCGGCTGCATTTTAGCTCCTAGGGTTTCACTGAGCGATGTGAATATATATACGCATTCTATTATTTTAATATTATTCTCAATTTTTACAAGATTTTCGAACGAACTCCAAATCAAACATGCCACCAGGCGTTTATAAGGTCTTGCCCTTATTCCTAACACAATGGAACATGTTTCGAAAGCTAATTGGATCATATGTGGAAGATAGCTTCTTGAATCGATTTAAAATATTAAATCTTCAATTTTAATTTTAACGCGTTTCTCACCCGCACGAACTCATGGTAACTCCAATTGTTACAAAATTTAAAATCCAATAATAATAAAACATTGTGGATCCAATGGAATTGGTTTTGTCAAATTCCGAGACTGTGTCCTGGAAGGCTATTTTAACTCGTCGATAAATTCGAGCGATTTTCAAAATCGTCGGAATCATTTAAAATTTCACTTTTAAAACTTTACTAACTCAATTATAAATCATATAGAATTTATAATCACGTTAGAAATTATTTTGATTCTTATTAAATCATAATTTGATTATTTACATTATTAAAATATTAAATTTCATTATTAAAATAATATAAAATTCAAAATTTGACTTATCGACTTTGGATTCCATCCAAAAGTCCAATATTAAAATTCAAATCAAATTAGATTTAAAATAAATCTTAGAGACCATTTTCATATCTATTTACATCCAGATTCACTAATTATCCTAATCCCAAATATTTAATTATTATTATTCAAATCCAATTGAATTGCCATATTTGAAATTTTAACTAATTTCGTTTATTTAACCAAATCTTCTTACTTCAAAATCAATTCAAAATCCACATTTAACATTTAAATGAATTAAATGTTCAAAATCTAACGACCAAAATTCTGGGTCGTTACAATACATATGTGTATACTCATAACTTATATATCCAATCATACTTAGAAAAATTAAGATATGTTATTAAAACAAATGTGTAGTAAAATTACTATAGCAGCCTTTCCACTTAAAAACTCGAAAATGAATGTCGATGATGCGTGCACTCATCACCGAAATTATTTTCCAACGAGAGAGGGGAGTTTATTTCCATTTTAAAAAAAATCGACAAACATTTCTTTCAAATCATATTGAAATATTTATATCAGAAAACACTTCCAAATAATATTAATATTATATTCCAAATCCTTTGAAATAAATTTCCAAAAATCCCAAAACTTAAGTTCTCATATTTACTTTATTTGTAAATCCTATTTTTCAATCAATATTTATAAAATTTCTCTACCAAACAAACGACATATATATCAACTGTATCATTTATAAAAGTTATCCATTAATATAAAAAAAATATAATAGGCAAAATTATTTCATTTACCTATATTTCAAAGCAATATTGTGTCGGTCTACCCTATTTAGTGTTTAGAAACCCTATCGGTGCCATAACATTCCATGTACCGAGCAGAACTTATAAACACTAAACAGAACAAATTAATGCAATACTAAAACCTTTTTATAACACTAAAAAATATGTTATCTCATATATATTCACTCAACAACTCATTCCAGGGTATTACCACATATTTTGAATAAGTTAGACCCCACAATGCCAAGGTCATCGCTACAGCCAGGCTCTTATACCAAATGTAACGACCTGCCCTTTTGGACGGTTTAAATTGATGATAAACCACACACGTTAGACTCATACCACTAAAAAGGACATATTGTTATAGGGTAAATAAGAAAAAGAGGAGAAAGAAATAAAATAAACACAGAATCTCATAGCGGCATGATAAAATATAATAACCAAATAAACAGTCCATAAAGCTGTTTTACAAATAACATTTGATTATACATTTACATTTCAGAATCAGAGTTGCATTCAACACAAATAAATAACAAATGCAGCGGAATAACATGATGCAGTGGTATGAATATAATAAATAGTAATAGTACAAATCATTGTCTTTGTCCTTCAGAAAGTAGTCTTCAATACACTGAAAGAATTAGACTAACCTACGCGAATTGAAAAGAAAAAACACTCGAGTTGAAACTAAAAGATTTTATGTACGTTAAATCAACAATAAATATGAGTGTAACGGCGTCGGAGATGTTTATGGGTTTTGACATCTCATATCCGGTGTCAAACGTAAAAGAAATAACTTAAGAGGTGCTCGGGATTTACATCTCCTGAGGGTCCGCTAAACTATCTACATACATAGTACAATACGCTATTGTAATATTGTCTACAGTAAAGTATTAACATAGCATTAAGGCGTTACCCATATCCCTCTTAATACATTTTATATATTCTCATAGTCTATACAGTATCGTAATTCCTTCGTAAACTGGAGAGCTACTAGAGGGCATTCCATAGGTGTGGTACAAACCAAACTCGTAAAAGACGCGATAGGCATGTGAACACGCACTCGAGGCAATGCCAGGGTAGGATTCTACCAATTGCGGATCCGGATTGGTGGTAACGTATAGCAGTAATTACCGCCCACCTCAGAACACACTCCTATAACTAAAATCAAGGGGAGGCCACAAAGTTGTAATATGGCATCGACGAAGCATGTCCGATAGGAGGAATAACCTCACTTGGCCCGGCGTGGCTCTTGTTTTAGTCACATCTAAGCTGACTCATCAGAGTTAGGGTCACATAAATATCTCATACGGAATCATTCTCCAAACCATCCTACTTCATTTCTGGAATCTTCACCACATACACAATTGTTAAAGTGGTTTTCGGTAATGGCAGAGAGTATGACAATATCTGATCCTAGTCTCTTTAACAACTAAACGCTTATAACCTATCGGATGGTTCTTTTACATTTTCAAAACCATTTCATATTGATATCAAAATATCATATTCATTTCAAACCAAATAACTTTCAAAATCATAATTTCAAAATATGTTAAACCCTCATTTAAAAATCATCATATTTACTCAAAATATGTTATTTAAATCCCAACTTAGGTTATTACGTCATTTAATAATAATTGCATTTAAATCAAGGATTTAAATATAATCATTCCACTTTATAATGTATAGTTCAGAAAATAGTATAAATAGTTGCAAATATTTTAAAAAGTTTAGTATAGTTTGAAAATAAAATTTAAATGGTTTGAAATACTTTAAAATTATTTAAAAAGTGGATTAAAATAGTTTCAGTAGAATTAAAATATATTAATTAGATTTTAAAATAGATTAAATATATTTAACATAGATTAACTAGATTTTAAATAGAATAAATAGATTTGAAATAGATTAATTAGATTAATTAGATTTTATAATAGATTAAATAGATTTAAAATAAATTAATTAGATTTCAAAATAGATTAAATAGATTTAAAATAAATTAATTAGATTATAAAATTGATTAAATAGATTTAAAATAGATTAAAATGGATTAATTGGCTTAAAAATAGGATAAAATAGATTAAATTGGATTGGATATATTAAAATTGATTAAAATAAATTAAAATAGATTAAATTGATTGAATGGTTTAAAATATTTTAAAATAGATTAACTAGTTTAATAGTTTGAAAATGTTACTAATTATAATTTAAAATAACATTTTTTATAACAGTTTATATTAAATTTGAAATTAACATCAAATTTAACTGTTTCTTCCATTTCAGAAATCTGGACCACATCCAGATTTCCAATCAAAATCCAATTTCAAATCTTGAAGTATCAATTTAAGTTATTCCAATTTCAATAGATTTCAATGTTACAATTTCAAACGTCTTCAATAACTCAATTTCGATAAGTTTCATTTATACTTCAAATTCAACTTCAGAATTCCAATTTAAACCCTCTAAGCAATTTACTTAATACAATTCCAAATTTTCAAATTTAAATCTTTTTAACAATTCAGTTATATAAATCAAATTCTATTTCAAAATATCATTTAGCTGAATTCAAAATTTAGGGGTTTAAAAATCATTTAATTTAACCAATCAGGTATCCGTATATAATTTTCTATCCTATGGTCAAGTGACACGTATCTATCATTTCAATCCGCAAATATTTTAAATTTACGGGTATATATTGTTTCAACCCGCAGTCCCAAAATTTATTTCAATGAAATTCGCTTGGGTTTATCATTTCATCCTATAAAAATTTTCCACTATTCTATATGATTGTTTGGGTATGTATCATTTCAACCCATAGGTAACTTGCAGTGTTATAAAAATATAGAAGATAACATTTAATCATCCAATATCAATAATCAAACATACATCATAATCACCATACAATCAGCCAATAAATAACATCAATCAACTGATTATAATCATTAACGGGTATTAAATTGACAATTAAATTCAATATTAATTTAAATGATGATTAAATGCAATAAAAGTCATATTTAACCGGAATGGCAATTAAATATACCAAACATCAATCAGTTTCTATTACATCATAGATTTACTTTAACTAACATAAGGTAATCTAATAGTTGTGAGTGGGTTAGAACACTCACTTTTGCTTTCAAATCGATTTGAAATCCAAATAAAGGCCCAAAATTCAACTGTCTCGGAATTCATCCAAATCCTTTTCATAATGTCTAAAATTTAAGTATGATCACAACGGAACAAACTGCGCGTAAATCCGACCTCGTATTTAAAAGATATTAACATTAGAAGATATACGTTTAAAAATTAAAATAAATAATAAACAACAAATCAATCTGTGCACGTCTGCAAGAAGCTTCCTCCCTCTTCACGTGTTCAAACACCTAAGCAAACCATAATAGCAGCCGCTTGAGCTACGATTTGCCGCCACCACGATGATGTTCATCAAGATCTAATGTCGCTGATCGTTTCCCCAGGCCGAGGCGCCTCAAACGATGGTCGTGCGACCCCTTGCGACCTCTCCCTTCAGCCAGTGTCGCGGCCACGACAAAAGGCCCACCACTGTGAACCCAGGCGTCTTTGGGTAAAGCGAATGCCCTGGATAGGTGCTACACCTTCCCCTCTATAATACTGCACCATCAAATCGACTCCAGGATGAAGATCCGCCTTTAAACCATCGAACCCCCAATATGGACGACTGAGTTTCATCCTCGATTTCTGAACAAATGGTGATTCGATGGAAAAAATGAATTGTAGTCTGAGTTACGCTTGTCAAGAGCTTCAAAATAGTATATAATTTGATATTGTTTGGAGGAGTTTGATTTTGAAACTGATTTGGAGATTGAATTGTAGCATTTGGAATTGGAATTTGTCTCTACCATTGAAGAAAGGAGCGGACAAAAGTTGATGTACATATGGAATAGAAAAAATGTGTAACAACCTGATATTTTCAGCCATTCGTATCCACACATGTCGGACTTGAATCGCTCAAAATACCGCATTGTAAATAAATTTGGAGCAAATAAAATACAAATCAGAGAATCACAGAATCACAGACACAGAAATATCAGAAACAAAATAATGTTTACTGAATGAGAAATGATAGGTGGATGAAGGAATGAGGAGTTATGGCTAATTGATGAAAAGATATGGTGTAATGTGAAAAGGTAGGAATATAAAAGGCCTTAGGAAATCAAAAGTCAGCAAAACCTTTCAAATTTCTTTATTTCTTTTTATAATTTTTAAAATAAATGACAATACATATAATTTCAGTTAAAATTAGAAAATATAACAAATATACAAAATATAAATAAATAAATATTAATTATATATGATTAAAATAAGAAAATAGCTCAAAAAATGAATACTAGTCTACAAAATTTGAAAATAAATGGAATAAACTCTGGAAAAAGTTTACGGACTTGGAAAATATTTATAAATAAAGATAAGAATATAAAATAAAAATGCATTCACAAAAATAAATAAATTATTTTAATTAAATATAATTTAAATGAAGAAAATAGCAGAAAAATAGAAACTAGGCTTTGAAAATAGAAAATAAATGTACTAAGCTTTGGAAAAATTATAACGTCACTTAAAAAATGTTTTAAAATAAAATATATATCTAACATGTCATACAACACATATTAGAACATGATTTGACAAATAAAAATATTATTTATATAAATAAAAATAGATAATTTCATTAAATAAATCAATTTACATCCAATATTGCAATAAGCATAACTTTCACAATATAAATCGGATTTCAACGAAACCAAAAACAGTATTCTTGAAATTAAATTTATTTTCATAATAAAATATAAAATTCAAGAATTCAAATATTTAAATTTTAAATTTAAAAGTCAAAGTTTGACCAGATTGACCAAAAATCCACTTTTTTGGAAATATCTTGTTTATTCAGGTTTGAAACTATAATTCACACAAAAATCAAAATACTCTTAAAATAACAAAATTTATTCATTTTAATAATGTAACTAATTTTTTTAAATCAGGAGTTTCAATTTAAATAATTAAAATAAACAATTAAAATAATCACGAAATACTGGGTTGTTACAATATGACTACTAGTGTTTGGGACACAAGACTGTTTATATTAACAAAGCCCGATAAGAAAATAAACACATATCGAATTGGTGCGAACGACGAATAGCGACCCACAAAGCTCGTTCTGCCTCCAAAATGAAAGTGGGTCACCCCATATATCAAAATAGATGTTTTTAATATTTCTAAACTCAGTGGAACAGGTTTACAGTTCTAATTCCATCATATGAAGAAGTTAGCTTAAAATCATCTTTTTTCAAATTGATTTCAATGAAATTTAATTAAATTGATTTGCGTTTCGAGCCCGTACGATCAAACGACAAGTCTGATTGCTACGAAACTTAAAACCTTACAAAAATTCAGTGTTACGGATCCAATGAAACAAGTTTCGTCGAAATCCGAGACAGTGGCCAGAATGGCTATTTCCCCATTAATTAAATATATTATTGTTAAATTCATTAAATCGCTTTTTTCAAATTTAATAAATAATAATTTTTTATCATTTTAGATTACGTAGTCATTTACAGTAATTTAAAACACATTATCAGTCCAGTGTTACTATTACGCCAATTATAGTGCTAAATTTCAACTTTAATAAAATCTAATTAATTATAATTTAATTCCAATAAATTGATTCATTTTGGTTTCAGTCTCTCTATTCAATCGTTTATTGTCAAATGGGTAAAACTAACATTAATTTACAGTTTATTACCTCAATATTCTATCGTTGTTGCCTTACTTCACATTAACATAACATTTAATTACTTTAGTTGTGATTGATTTCTAATTTAACTCACATATTAAATAAATTGGAAACATAAAATAATTGTCTCCTTTGCTAAATTTAATCAAATTTATGAGTTATTATCTACACGATTGTTATAATTATTTACACAACGTAAATTTTATTGAATTACAAATTATTACATACTATTTCATTAATTAATATAACATTTAACTTATCAATTACTCTTTTAATCAAATTATCAATTTATACACATACCATTACAATTTATTCACCATCTATAACCAATTATAACTTTTTTGTTGTTTCAATTAATTGGAATTACATTAAATTAGTAATCAGTTGCTTTAAATTTATACTATTGCATTTCATTCTAGTAATACTTTCATTATTGAATCTTAATTTTTTTTAATTTTCCACTACATGAAACATAAAACTTATTTAATTTAATAAATTTAATGAACGAAAATTATGGGTCGTTGCAACAAGAAAATCATCTCCATAAAATCAAGTAGTATTTAATTTAAAAATTAAATCTTTTATACTTAACTCCTTTCCGACATTTCGACCTTATCTATCCCTCATCCAGGGAAGAGGCCAGGTGAGCCAGGGCACTGGTTTCTCCTAAACATCTCTTTAGTTTAGAACCTCACATCCGAATCTCATGAATAGGAATATCCAGTTTACTCGTCGGCTTTTAGAGCCAAGATTAAACCACTTATTTATCATTGCTTTTCTTTAAATCATTTATTTGAACCTTCTTCAATAAGTTAGAAAACCTCCAAATCATTTTTAAAAGTCTTAATTATCCATTTGAAAAAATTTATAAAATATTTGGAGAAGAATTGTTAAGTTTAAAACTATTTTCAAAATTTATAGAAAAGTGCTGCGGAAAATGCTTTTTAAGCTATATTGATCAAAACGACTTTTTATTATTTGAAAATTTATTTTTATTTCTCAAATCACTTTTAAAAAGATTTAAAAAATTTATTCCATGTTTTTAAACAATTTAAAACATCATTTTCAAATAAATACAGTTTTGGATTCCGAACTGCAAAATAGGGATTTTTCCAAAACTTGTTTTACTCATATTTCACAACCAACTCATCGAAATCTTGATTTTCTTTCTTCATTGGAAAACTATGGATATAATAGTTTGGAAAATTATTTTCTCGAAGAATTCTGAGCTATATTACAACTTCTACACTCATTTGACTTTTATAGCGTGAAATCGCGAACTACCGTTATGTGACGCGCTTATTTTTAACCAAATTTTCTAATTCTTTTCAAACTTCACCAAAAAAAATTCGAATGTTTATAAAACATTTCAAATACATTTTAAACCATGTTTAAGAGGTTTAATAATTTTATACACGCCATTTCATTAATTCAAGGAAAGCGATTTCTTTTGTGCTTATCGACATGTATATTTGTCACTTGCATATATATTCAACATTCATATGAAAACAACCAAACTTGATGATCAAAGCATATTAAACATCCACTTGTAGCAACATATATTCATCCAACATATAGTATAGTAAATAAGGAGTTTTCAACTTCATTTCCACTCGAACTAGTTTTAAAACGGCTATTGCTCCGCTATCTCGAAATGAAATTTCATGAAATCGAGCTTGGATCCTTAATACGGCTTGGCCAAGCCTTGTTGCTCCTGGCCTAGGGTGGTAATTAAGGTGGTGGATCTCACGGCCAAAGGTGGTGGAATGTGGTTTCTTGGGTTTAGAAGGTGGAGAGATGGAGATTTAAGCTTGTTCTGAAGTGTTTAACTATATATAACTCTAATTTATAAATTTTATTTCTTTTTGAAATAAATTTGGACATAATTTTATTTTAGAATAGAAGCCATTAAAGTGGTGGTAAAAGCTTGAGAATTATAAAGAAGAAGATGAATGAAAAAAGAGAGAAGACGGTAGTGCTTTTATAGGAAAGGAAGAGTGTAAAAGTATCCATACATACATCATCACTTTACCACCATTTCAAAGCTTCTCCAACACACTTCTCCCCTCCATATGTATGGCTAGAACCTCTCCCCCCATGTTCCCATCACATCTATCATCTCATGTATGCATATGTTGACTTATTTAAACTTAAGGAGTAAGAAATCTTTAAAATACATTATTTATTTTAAATAACATTCTTATATTTATCTATATTCATATATATATGTTTATATAACGACCCGTAAATTTCAATGTTTTAAATTTGTTAATTTGGTAAAGCTTTTGTAATTTAATATTGAAAGAATGAAAAAATTTGTTAATTAATAAGGAGATAATAACTTAAATGAAAAGTAACAAGGTTAACCAAAGTTAATTCTAACTATTTGAATGAAATTACAATTTATGGAATTAGTGTAAATGGTATACTTGGCTATAAATTAATGTAAGAAAAACTAATGCAAAAGATTAAAATTTATAAATGGAATAATATGAAACAGATGACTAGTGAATAAAGATTGGGTACATAAGAAGGGTAACATTTGTTGTGAACAATGAATTCATTAATGTGAATTAAAGTAATAGTAACGGTTGTAAGTTACTATTCAGTTAGCTTATTAATTTAATTGTAACCGTTATATTTGAGAATAAATTTGAATATAAGTAAATAACGGTAAGTGTTGTATAAATAAATGAAGTGGTATAATTAATTGGTCTACTAGGAAATCAATAATGTTATGTTTATGAGAATTAATGCAATAACTGAAGGTGTGAATGAATAAAATAAACTGAAACATAAAATGTATTTATAGAGTAATAATGTAATGACCCGAAATTTTTCGATCCCAAAAATTCCAAATAGTTAGGAAAAGAAGAAAGAGATAGAAGAAGAAGAAGAAGAAACACATCAAAGATTCTCACATTCGCAGTGGATCAAAATATAATATATCAAATAATAACAGTTTACAAAAAAAATTTGTATCCGTCAAATGCATTTATAATACATCAGAGTTACGCATATATATACAGATACTGGATATACACAATCATCATGTCTCAGATATACAACAATATAATACAACGGAGACACTCCATACGTTCTTGCCATCTAGCTCTCATCCTGAGCTCCAGAACGTCCTTACCAGAAAATATGTAGTACTCGGTCTGACCCGAGCATTACATCAAAGTAAAACCTGGGTCAGGCTGGAAATCGGCGTGAGTAAACCCATCTAACACGGAATACAAAGCATACAACTTATATAAAACCCGGGTAACTCATATCAATTTACAAATTCACAATTTGTTATAGACATCACTTTTTCACACGTCATTTTCCAAGTACCAAAAGTCCAATTCACTTAAATCATTCCATTCCAGCCTATAAATTTCACATATCAATCTATAAAAATTTGAAGTGGTTTCGGGTATTTACTAATACACGACTCCGGTCTCTTCGAATTCAATATCATCTTAACCCAAGTTATTCAAGTGAATACAACTTACTTTTAAATACTGGATGTCGCTTTCACACAGCAATTCATCAACGTAAAATAACCACATTATCAATGTCCACCCAAACATATCATATCACAAACATTCCATATCAGAGATATAATCAATTCAAGACATTTAATCATCATTTAATCATTCATAAGCAAGATGGATCATTTCCAAAATTTACTTGATTTATCTCAAATTAAATTAATTATAACTCTTTAATCACTTAGATTACCTTTACCTATTAATTACAAATCAATTATCTAATCATCTTTTAATTATCTATCTTAATTAACCATCCTTGATTAATTATCCTCAATTACATAAAGTAATTATCCACAAATTAATTATCCTCAAACAATTTCAGAAATTAACCTTTAATTTCTTCGTTGATTACATTAATTAATGATCCTTAATTATTACTTCCATTAATCAGCCTTATCAATCAGTAATTCATCCATCAATTACTTCACTAAGTAATTACACTTATTAATCTCATTAAGTAATTATACTTAATCAATTACCAAGTGACTATCTTTAATTAATTAACAAGTTAATTAGTCACATTTTCCTCATTAATTACAACTGGGTAATTTATCCCTTCTTTACCCAATAAATCAATTAATTAATCTTTAGTTATTAATTTATAAATCTTAATTATCAATAAATCTCCTTCAACACAAAGTAATTAATCCTTAATTACTTTATAATCAACTAATTAACCTTTAATTAACTGATTAATTATCCATTAACTAAAACTTAATTATTATTCAACAACCTTAATTACAAATAAATTGACCCATAATGATCAATTAATCAACCTTTCGACTAATTATAGATTAATCATACCTTATCGTTTATTAATTAAATTAAGTAATTATACTTAAATTTCTTCTTAAGTTTTTTTTTAAATAAATTTAACAAATTTTTAAATTAAACAAAGTTTCAAAACTTCTTAAACGATGCGAAAGAAACAACTCTTATATAAGTAATTTATATAATAAAGTTTAAACTGATTTTATTTTAAAATTTCAAAAACTAAGTTCAAAAAAACTTATTTAAACATTTGCTTACACGTGCTTCGGGTCGAACCCAAAGTCCACTCGGGTCTGACCCGAGTTCTTTTCCAATTCAAATTTTAGTTTAAGTTTTAAATTATAACCTGTTACCAAAACTGTTATCAAGTTTTAAAGACACTCAGCATTACTCGAGTTTAAACTCGAGCGTTCATTCCAAAGTCTCGAGTTACTACCCGAGATAACCATCTTCCCAGACTAACAAAAAACCACTGATACTCTCGCATGTGCATATGCACTGGCGATAAACGTCGCGGCAATCATCACAAGACCTCCCTCACGTCAGCGATCCACCTCTCAACCGATTCTGATCATCCATACGCCACCACCTGACCCAAAACAAAATCGAGCTTCACAGGTGAACATCGAACCAAAATCCATTACCAAAAACAACCCTGCATCCATGTCGCCGACCACCAGAGCCTCCCAAACTCCGACCGTATCTCCACGAATCATCCATGCAGCCACCTTCCAAATCCCAAGCGACTCGATGCTTTAGAAACGACGCAGCATCCATTAATACAAGATCGACCAAAACTAGGGTTTAAAACTTCCACAACTCGAGCTCCACCCATTAAGTTTCTCAGCCTTCCCGATCACTCCACTGTCTCCAATGGAAACCAAAACCTCCCCAATCACCTAGATCAAACAAGATTTCCCAAAAACAATTTTCCAAACATTCCCAAATTGATAACTCAATGCAATATTAAAAATTTGATTTTAGTTTTTAAAATCATTACTTTCAAAATGGATTCGAATTATAATCCTGGAACAATAAATTATGATGTTTGAAATTTATCATATTTGAAATTTTATCTGTAATTCCAATTTTTCTCAAGAAGTTTTGCTATGTTTAACTTTAAACAATTTTTAAGTTTGAATCTTGTTTAAATTAGCATCATTTGTTTAGAAATTATTGTCTAAAAATGAATTAGAGAAATGGGAAATGATTTTTAAACCAATCAAAGGCCTGTAAGCCTGGAAAATCTTCATTGGTCTGATTTTCAGACATGCACAGCCAATACACAGCATCTTCATTCATATAAACATGTTTCAGAACTTAAGACAATCATACAAACACATTTTATAACATGCACCACTAGTTAACCATATGTCAAATGCATCAAATTTGAAGGTGTTTCATGTTTACAGTTTTAAAACAGAGGCCTAAACTAATAACTAAGATGTTTTAAAATCAACAATAGAAATACAAAAAAGCTTACATTCATACAAATATGCAAAGCAACCATCAACACAGTGATTCACATGCAACATATATTTGTTACTTAAGCTTTTAAATTTAAAAGTTTGCTCACAGGCATTTCTAAAAAAACAGAGGAGGCTGGGTTAGGTTACTTACCTACTTGTTTTAATTTATATCCATTAGAGTTGATCATTAGCTTGATGACTTCGAATTAATTCTAAAGTCTTGATCTTTGAATTGCATCAACTTGATCAGGTTGATTTTAAATCCTTTCTGGTTGAAGATTAGATCTTGCATGTTGATTTCTTGAGATGATGTTGTTCTGAATCCTTTGCTTGATGTTTTCATCTCAGGTTTAAAGAATGCAGGATTTTATTTTGAACTGAGGTGTTATGATTTTCTTTATTTTGTAATGACTGTTTTGTTTCCTTTGTTTTTTTTAGTTGATCGAATGAGAAGAAAAAAAAAAGAATAGGGTATGGGATATATATATATATATATAAGTGTACTGTTGCCTTCCACGGCAAGCTTTCTTTGGGTCGGAGAGTTTTTTTTTTTCTTTTCTTCTTTGACCAACAAGCTTTTTTTCCTTTGAACTGAAATGATTTTTGGATATCACGAAATGACCTCTTTTGTGGTTGAGATAATATCATTTAATGCATGTCTCCTTATAAGCTTACATACTTATCCTATTTCCTTTGTATCTACATAGATTTTTGTTTATAGATTTTTTTATTGTTTTTTTTCTTCTTGCATACACATATGGATTTCCATAGTTATTACTAGAATTACCATATGTATATATTTATGTTTTCATAGAACCATATAATTTTACCTTATATATTTAATTCTATTTCTAACATAAATCCTTATTATTATTATTTTTAAGCTTAAACTATCAAACGCTTAATTTATATTCATATATTTTTATACTTATATTTAATATTAATAAGATTGATTTTAATTTAAGCATTATTATCTAGATTACATCCACATATATATATATATATATATATATAATTAGATCAAATAATTAATAAAGTAGAGCTTTTTAATTTAACGTGAATAAGATAGATTTTGTTTTGAATATTTTTGAAAAGCTTTATATTTAAATTTCCAAATCATAGTTTCCTTCACAATACATATATATATATAAATGGTAAATATCCAAAAGTCTTATTCATTTTTAAAATGATAAGTTTGTATTTTATTTAATTATATTAAATGCTTATGAAAATAATATTGCTAAAATCTCGGGTCGTCATATTCCTTCCCCCTTTGAATCTTTTCATCCTCGAAAAGGAACTAAGCCAGAATTATTAAAATGCTTAAAATCAGATAAATTTTCTTTGATCATTTTTAAACTACTTTAAAAATCTATATAATATTTCTAAAATAGTTTTTATAAAAATACCTTTATAACTCGATGTTTCGACAAGTCCATCCTTGTTCTCATAGAAATTCGATCATACGATGATCAGGCGTACGACTGAAAATCTATATGTGCTTGGCAGACCCGTTTCCAACATCTAGTGAAAATACTTTGAAAACTAATTTTATTGAAAATATAGAAAATATTTTTTGAAAATAGAGGAAATATCCTTGGTGAGAATGCTCTGGAAATCATCACCCTCATCCATGGTCGCTGTTACATCCTGGGTTATGTTGCCACAACAGCAAAAGTCCATGTAATTGTAGGCACTCTGTGCCTCTCGATTACGCCATGGAACCCACAACAGCTCGCATTTACATTCTAGGGTTAAATTGCCATCGTAGCAAAAGTCTATGTAACTGTAGGCATCAGTGCCCTCGATTTTCGCTGTCAAAAATGAAACTTCTCCACTCCCACATAGGTCGCAGTCTACCGATGTAAAATCAAACGCAGATTGTTGGATCTCAATGGCACACACGACTTTCGCTATGTTACCATAGGTCACAGTCTACCGATGAAAAATCAAACGCAGACTTTTGGCTCTCAGCGGCACACACGACTTTCGCTATAGTATGCAGTAGATCGCAGTGACATCGAGTTACACTGTCGTCACAGCATAACCCAAATGCCTCTGTAGGCATCAGCGTCCTTGACTTTCGCTACACACTACTCATAATCCTCAGGAACTAGTTTTGTCGGACTCCTCATAGGATCAACTTTAGAACCCCCCCCCCCCCCCTTAGGGTTCAAGGCAGTACCAACCTATGGTACTCCTTAGAAGTTCATTTCAAGGGAGCGCCTTTTTCTCCAGAGTCATTTTCAAAACACTTTATACTATACACATATAGTATCTTCCAAATCATACACCTAGTATGATCTCATACAAATCTCCTTTACACAAAATCGATTATCCTAAAATCGATAATTCTCAAACTAGGCTTTCCAAATTCCAATATTGATTTTACCCAAAAATCAAAAGCTTTCCCAAATCCAAAGTTTCCCAAAACCTTTTTCCAAAATCCTCATAAGATTCTCTATATATGTATATAGATATATATAAAAAAAATTTTAAAAACTTTGGATCATTTCAAACTTGTATAAACTCCTTTTATACTTCAAACACTTTCAAATTCCTTTTCTTCTGAAAATAGATTCAACAAGGAAAGATTTATCTTATATAACAAAGATATATAACTTTGTTTATTCAAAATCAAATATTCAAATTTGTTACTCTATAAGTCACTTACCATTTTACTTACTTCCATACAGTAAATTTTTGCCATAAAAATATCAAATTTCCACTTTACTTCATCATATGTTTCACAAAATATACCCTTTCATTTCAAAAACCATTTCACATTTCTTATCCATAAATTTCCAATATCAAGTTCATTCAAATCCGTACGATGTACACCTATCATCCATACGCTATACCATTCTGATCGCTCACTCGATCACAAAATTACACTTCCGAACTAGTACCGTCCACCCGACTTCCTAGTGCGGACTCAGATCTGGTTTCTTGATAAGAAACCGTCATTCTCCTTGCATAGCCATAACTATGATAGAGAATATCCAGAACCAATCAACAATCCATATCTAGGTTCGTCGTCGAAAATCGAATGAAAAATCCCAACTCGGATCGATATAACTATCTCGAAATTCTATGCTCGAATCTGGATCAAATCACTGTGCGAATAGAATAATATACATACATCCTATGTATTTATTTTCATTGATTATCAACTAAATCAATTTCTTTTCTATTCACATTTCCTTTAATTTCTATCCACATAATCACAATTGTTTCAATTCCGTTAGATTATCACTTTAATTCTTATCTCAAATGGGTAATTAATCATAAACGGTTTAAACTCTATCCAGCTTAAATTTAGAAAATAGCTTGAAAAGTTTAAAATAGATAAGTCGTTGAAAAATAATTATTAGTTTGTAACATAGCTATAAAATAGTTAAGTAATTATAAAATAGTTGGGAAATAGTTAAATAGTTTCAAAAAATTTAGATAATTGTAAAATAGTCGTAAAATAGTAATTAATTTGTAAAATAGTTGAAAAATAGTAACTAGTTTATAAAACAGTCGAAAAATTGTAAATAGTTTCAAAATAATTGTGGAATAAGTATAAACTAGTTTGGTGTTTAAAAAGAAAGGTTGTATATAGTAAATAGATTAGAAAATAGACTAAAAACAGTTTATATTAAAATATTTAATTTGGAAAAATATTTCAGAGCCAAACTGTTTAATTCCCAATCTCCGTTTCCAATTAATTCAATTTAAATTTCCACTCCCATTCAAATTGACTCAACTCCAATTTAAATACTTCAATTTCCATTGAAATTGATTTAACCCTAATTCAAGTTGAATTAACCTCAATTTCTATCCACAATCAAATCAAATTCCATTTGAATTCGAAACTATTCAACTTTAATCACAAATTCAAATAAATTTCAAATTGAACCAATTTCATTTTGAAATTTCAAATTCAGATTGCTTGTTAAATTACTTAACTTTCCCAAAGTTAAATTCAATTTACTTAATCCAGATTAATAACCTTCCCACTTAAGTTTAAAACTTGCTTCACTTTGGGTTTCACATTACATTGTAAGGGAAATTTAAAACTCAACCTTAGAGTTTATTTCATATTTATTTCCTTTACACACCAGGTTACTTTAATATTTTAAACCACCTTTGGTTTTAAATTCAAACAAATTCCTTTAAAATTTCAAACGACTCTTGTTGAATCAAGCTCTATCATTCAAATAATATTAAATAACATTATTTATTGTTTATTATTTCTTCATTACTTTGAAACAAAATTTTCAAATTCTGGACCCAAATTTAAAACTCCACAATTCAAATCAACTTCAGTTCCAATTTATAAGTCATACTTGCCTAAATGTTTTACTTCTTTAAAACATTTCATTTTGCTTACTCATTAATTTTTAAACCCAACAATCATTTATGATAATAACCAAGGTTATCATACCTAAAAACTTCATTATCATCTTATTCTGAAACTTTTCCCCAATTCAAGATTTCAATTTCAGTTTGAATCCATTTCAAACTTATCTTTATTCAATTTCAGTTAGGTCGTATTATATTACTTCTTAATTTAATTCCAATAATTTAACAACCAATCACCTTAATATTTATTAGAAGGAAATATTGCTTTATATATCAAAATAGATTCTTATATAAAATCATTTAAAAAATTTATATAAGCAAATAACAAGTCCTCTCATATATATATACACACACACACTCAACTCATTCTTGGGTACCATTGACCTTATCCTTATCGAGTAATCCCACCAGAGCCAAGGTTCTCGCTTAACCTTCAGCTCTGATACCAACTGTAACGACCCAAAATTTTTCAATCCTAAAAATTCCAAACAGTTAGGAAAAGAAGAAAGAGATAGTAGAAGAAGAAGAAACACAACAAAGATTCTCACATTCGCAGCGGATCAAAATATAATATCAACTAATAACAGTTTAAAAAAAATCTGTATCCGTCAAATGCATTAATAATACATCAGAGTTACACATATATATACAGACAATCGATATACACAATCATCATGTCTTAGATATACAACAACATAATACAACGGAGACACACCATACCTTCTTGCCATCCAGCTCGCCTCCTGAGCTCCAGAACGTCCTTACCTGAAAATCTGTAATACTCGGTCTGACCCGGGCATTACATCAAAGTAACACCTGGGTCAGGCTGGAAACCAGCATGAGTAAACCCATCTAACACGGAATACAAAGCATGCAACTTATAAAAACCTGGGTAACTCGTATCAATTTACAAATTCACAATTTGTTATAGACATCACTTTTTCACACATCATTTTCCAAGTACCAAAATTTAGATAAATAGTCCAATTCACTTAAATCATTCCATTCCAGCCTATAAATTTCACATATCAATCTATAAAAATTTGAAGTGTTTTCGGGTATTTACTAATACACGACTCTGGTCTCTTCGAATTCAATATCATCTTAACCCAAGTTATTCAAGTGAATACAACTTACTTTTAAATACTGGATGTCGCTTTTACACAGCAATTCATCATCGTAAAATAACCACATTATCAATGTCCACCCAAACATATCATATCACAAAACATTCCATATCAGAGATATAATCAATTCTAGACATTTAATCATCATTTAATCATTCATAAGCAAGATGGATCATTTACAAAATTTACTTGATTTATCTCAAATTAAATTAATTATAACTCTTTAATCACTTAGATTACCTTTACTTAAACAATTAATTAATTACAAATCAATTATCTAATCATCTTTTAATTATCTATCTTAATTAACCATCCTTGATTAATTATCCTCAATTACGTAAAGTAATTATCCATAAATTAATTATCCTCAAACAATTTCAGAAATTAACCTTTAATTTCTTCGTTGATTACATTAATTAATGATCCTTAATTATTACTTCCATTAATCAGCCTTATCAATCAGTAATTCATCCATCAATTACTTCACTAAGTAATTACACTTATCAATCTCATTAAGTAATTATATTTAATCAATTACCAAGTGACTATCTTTAATTAATTAACAAGTTAATTAGTCACATTTTCCTCATTAATTACAACTGGGTAATTTATCCCTTCATTACAAAATAAATTAATTAATTAATCTTTAATTATTAATTTATAAATCTTAATTATCAAAAAATCTCCTTCAACACAAAGTAATTAATCCTTAATTACTTTATAATCAACTAATTAACCGCCGCCGCCACGGTGATCTGGAGCTCCACCCAATAATTTTCCCAGCCTTCCCAATCACTCCACCGTCTCTAGTGGAAAACAAGACTTCCCCGATCACCTAGATCAAACAGGATTTCCGAAAAACAATTTTCCAAACATTCCCAAATTGCTAACTCAATGCAATATTAAAAAATTTGATTTTAGTTTTTAAAATCATTACTTTCAAAATGGATTCGAATTATAATCCTGGAACAATAAATTATGATGTTTGAAATTTACCATATTTGAAATTTTATCCATGATTCCAAATTTTCTCGAGAAGTTTTGCTATGTTTAACTTCAAACTATTTTTAAGGTTTGAATCTTGTTTAAATTAACATCTTTTGTTTAGAAATTATTGTCTAAAAATGAATCAGAGAAATGGGAAATGATTTTTAAACCAATCAAAGGCCTGTGAGCCTGGAAAATCTTCATTGGTCTGATTTCCAGACATGCACAACCAATACACAGCATCTTCATTCTTAGAAACATGTTTCATAACTTAAGACAATCATACAAACACATTTTCTAACATGCACCACTAGTTAACCATATGTCAAATGCATTAAATTTGAAGGTGTTTCATGTTTACAGTTTTAAAACAGAGGCCTAAACTAATAACTAAGATGTTTTGAAATCAACAACAGAAATACACAAAAGCTTACATTCATACAAATATGCAAAGCAACCATCAACACAGTGATTCACATGAAACATATATTTATTACTTAAGCTTTTAAATTTAAAAGTTTACTTACAGGAATTTCTAAAAAACAAAGGAGGCTGGGTTAGGTTACTCACCTGCTTGTTTTAATGTAAATCCATTAGAGTTGATCATTAGCTTGATGATTTCGAATTACTGATCTTTGAATTGCATCAACTTGATCAGGTTGATTTTAAATCCTTTATGGTTGAAGATTTGATCTTACATGCTAATTTCCTGAGATGATGTTGTTCTGAATCCTTTGCTTTGATGTTTTCATCTCAGGTTTAAAGAACGCAGGCTTTTATTTTGAACTGAGGTGTTATGATTTTCTTTATTTTGTAATGACTGTTTTGTTTCCTTCTTTTTTTAGTTGATCGAATGAGAAGAAAAAAAAGAACAGGGTAGGGATATATATATATATATATATATATATATATATATATATATATAAGTGTACTGCTGCCTTTTATAGCAAGCTTTCTTTGGGTCGGAGATTTTTTTCTTTTCTTCTTTGACCAACAAGATTTTTTTACCTTTGAACTGAATTGATTTGTGAATATCACGAAATGACCTCTTTTGCGCTTGAGATAATATCATTTAATGCATGTCTCCTTATAAGCTTACATACTTATCCTATTTCCTTTGTATGTACATAGATTTTTGTTTGTAGATTTATTTATTTTATTTTATTTCTTCTTGCATACGCATATGGATTTCCATAGTATATTACGGATTACCATATGTACATATTTATATTTTCATAGAACCATATAATTTTACCTTATATATTTAATTCTATTTCTAACATAAATCCTTATTATTATTTTTTAAGCTTAAACTATCAAACACTTAATTTTTATTCATATATTTTTATACTTATATTTAATATTAATAAGATTAATTTTAATTTAAGCATTATTATCTAGATTACATCCACATATATATATATATATATATATATATATATAATTAGATCAAATATTAATAAAGTAGAGCTTTTTAATTTAACGTGAATAAGATAGATTTTATTTTGAATATTTTTAAAAAGCTTTATATTTAAAATTCCAAATCATAGTTTCCTTCACAATACGTGTATATATATATAAATGGTAAATGTCCAAAAGTCTTATTCATTTTTAAAATGAAAAGTTTGTATTTATTTAATTATATTAAATGCTTATTAAAATAATATTGCCTAAATCCCGGGTCATCACAAATAAATTGGTAAAAGAATGGAACTACGGTAAATTAATTAATTGGTTTTAAACCTTAATTAATGTGTACAATTGACAAAGGTACATATTTGGAATAGTAACATTAATACAAATATAAGTTGTAAATAGGGTATATTTGTGTAATGTGATATAAAATTAATGTAACTAGGTATAGAGTAATAATGGACCTAGTATAAAGATGGCAATTAAGCCTAATCAAATTTTTGGAATCAATTTTAATTAATGGGAATGTAATCTATAATAAATGAATTTGAGGGTAAGTAACTGAAATTAATTACTACATTAATTGAAAACTAGGATGAAATGGGAATTATTAATGTAATAAAAACAAACCAATGATAATTTTACCCATAGAATGATAATTGATTCAATAACAAGATTTCAAAATCAAATATATGGATTGATTTAGGAATTTAAATTTATAATTTCTGAATTTATTGAAATTGAAATTAAATGTTGGAAATTGTGAGATGTCCAATAATAAGTTAATAAGAAATTTGTTATAAAGGATCATAAATTACTAGAGTAATCCAAGATGATAAAAATTATAAATTTTAATAATTGAATTGAAAAGTGATTTAATTAATTTAATATTAATTTATTTAATTAACTGGAATATATCCATTTTGGCCACTGACCCGGATTTCGACGAAGCCAGTTTTATTGGATCCGTGGTGAATTTTTGTAGGATTTCAAGTTTCGTAACGATCAGACTTGTCATTTGATCGTACGAGCTCGAAACGCGTAAAAGTCAATTCAATTGAAATCAATTTGAAATAACTTGATTTTAGCATAACTTCTTCATACGATGGAATTTGAACTTGAAACCTATTCCATTGCGTTTAAAATATTTGAAAATATCTATTTCGATATATGGGTTGACCCATTTTCGTTCCGGAGTCATGACGGGCTTTTCGGGCAATTTATCGTTCAACTTTCGATCCAAATCAATCCGGTCCATTCTAATTTCAGCTTTGCTTATTTATACCTCATTATAAATCCTAGTCATTCCTCATTCTCATTTGTCTTTACGTATCTTCTTTCTCAACTCCTCATTCCAATGGCAGACAAAACCTAATTCCCAAATTCCAAAAATTAATTTCAATTTCAAAAAAAAAAAATTGCGGATCTGCAGCAACTTCGGGTCACACTTCGGGTTTTAGAGGCAAAAGGCTGCAGCAACTTCCGGCCAGGAAGAAAATGACTTAGGACATTCCGAGTCATTTTGGCAAAGAGCAAGCACCGGGGATTTGAGGCGGCGGACCGAAGTTGACCCCAAGTCGATGTAGGACCAGAATTTTCTAATCTTCTAATTTTCATAACTTTTTCATACGAGCTCGGATTCACTCGCGGTCTGTTTTGTTGGGATCGTATCAGAATTCTGGACATTTTGGTGCAAGTTCGGATAAATTTTAAGACTGTTCAATTTTTGGATCTAAATTGGATTTAAATTCAATTTAAATTCAAAAGGTGAGTGTTTTAACCCACTCACAACTTCTAAAATTTCTTATGTTTGTTAAATTGATTTATGATATGATTAGAAATTTATTTATGACTGTTTTGGTATATTTTGAATCATCATCTCAATTTATTTGAATTTATTCGGATAAAATAGTTATTTAATTTATTATTGAATACAAACTGCCAGTAAATACCTGTTATTTATTATCTGTTCTATATTGATGTTATTGATTGGTTTGGATGATGATTGTGATAAATTTTTGATGATTGATATTGGATGAATGGATGTTGTGTTTTATATTGTTATAAACTATAAGTTGCTATGGATTTTTATTTCATTCGGGATTGCGGTTTGAAGTGATATATAACTGTATTTATATTTTTAATTACGGATTGAAATGATAAATATCCGTATCACTTGACGATAGGATAGAAAATTATATACAGACACCGTCAGTCTATATATAAATATTTTGAAATGATTTATGTGGTTTTGGAAAGAAATATACGGTTTAATAAATATTGATTTTGATATTATAAAATATTATTTTTATACATAGTTAAATTCTTGAATTTAAACTATGTATAAATTTGTTTAACAAAAATAAGTTTAATAATAGAGTTTGATTTTATTAAAATAAAATATGGTTAAGTATTTAATTATATTTAATATAGAGATTACAATGATTTAAATAAATTAAGGTTGGAAGATAAATTGGAAATTTATTTGAAATTGAATTTATTTTAGAATTTAACTCAAATAAGTTGATGTAAAATTTATTAAATTTGAAATTTTTAAAGGTATGATTTTACAACTTGATTTTGGGTTAAGGTGAATTAAATGAATATTTCGAGTATAAATAAATTGGAGGGAATATTTAGTTATTTGTAATTTGGGATTAATTTAAATGATAATGGATTTATTAAGTAAATGTTTCAAAACTAAATAATAGAAAATCGAATTTTATATAAATGAAATTATCAAACTTAGTTTTGAAATTGTTGAATACTTACAGTTTGAAATATACTGAATTTGAATGGTCTATTTTATGGACCAAATATGTCTTGAAATCAATAAATTTGAAATGGTTTATTTGAAAATTGAATTAAAATGGGAATTTATGATTTGAGATTTGAGATTTGGTTAAATCTAAAATTTTGGAATTCGAGTTGTTTTGGAATTGATTTGGGAAATTGAAGAAGCTATTTATTATATAAAATATTTTATTATTTAAACCATTTAAGTGGTGGAAGTTATGTTTCAAAGTTACGAGTTTCAAAGTACTATGATTTGAAAGTGTTATAATTTCAAATGTTGGGTTTCGAAGTGTATAACTTTGGAAGTGCTATGATTTTGGAAAAGGAGATATTTGAAATAAAATGATATCAAATTTATATAGTTTGAAATGGAAATGATGTCATCTTTATATGGTTTTGAAATGGCAATGATATTTCGCTTTAAAGTATAAATTATTTTGAAATGACCGCGGTGCTATAATAGCGGTTGGTTGTTAAAGAGACTGGGATCGGATATGGGCATACTCTTTGTCAATACCGAAAACCACTTTAACAACCGTATAGGCGGTGGAGATTCCAGAATGAAGTAGGATGGTGGCGGCGTTCCTTTGAGGTATATACGTAGAGCCGACTCCCGTGAGTTGGCATAAGGTGGCTAAAACAGGAGCGCTTACGGGCCAGTGAGGTAGCCCCTCTTAACGGACACACTCCTTCGATATCATTCTATTACTTTGTGATTGATTGGGGCCCTTTGATTTTTTTGGGGTTGTGACTCGAGGTGGGCGGTAGCTCCACGCTATGCGTCACCATCAGTCTGGATGCGTAATTGGTAATCTACCCTGGCATTGCCTCGTTGTGTCGTGTCGCCTACCCTAGCGTGCCTTGTATGAGTTTGGTTTTCTCCCGTAGCCCGTGGAGTATCCGCTGGTGGCTTCCCAATCAGGAGGGACCATGATACTGGATGGACTACTGGGACTATTACGTGTTAAGGGCTATATGTAACCCCTTAATGCTATTTAAAAGTAAGTTTATTTTACTAATAGATATTATTATAATAGTGTATATTACTACATGGTAAATAGTTTAACGCATCCTTAGGAGATATGAATACCAAGCATCTCTTAAGTTACTGCACTCGCGTTAGACACTGGATAGGAGACGTCAAATCCCGTAAACATCTCTGATGCCGTTCCACTCATATTTATTCCGTTGATTTAACTTAAATAAGATCTTTTAGTTCTGACTCGAGTGTTTTGTCTTTTCAATTTGCTCGGGTCAGTCTGAGCATTTCAGGGCTTGAAGACCTTATTTCTAGAGGACGAAGACGGAGATTGCATTATTACTATTTATTATTATTTCACTACATCACATTATTCCACTGCATTGTTATTCATTTTTCTATGGTATGTGTAACTCTGATTTTGTATTTTATAAGTATAATCAAATGTTTTGTAAATAGCTTCATAAACTGTTATTTGATTATTATATTTTGTCATTCCACAGCGAGATTCTGTTTTATTTTCTTTATTTCTCTGTTTTTCTTATTTACCCCAATGACAATTCGTCCTTATGTATGGTTTGAGTCTGACTTGTGTGATTTATCGTCGATTTAAAAGCGTACAAAAAGGCAGATGTTACAGTTTACATGTACGTTATCATGTGTATGTAACATATATATGTTTGTACATGTAGGTGGAAAATACTTCGAACGTCTTCGAACAACTTTTGTTCGTTAAATCACTGAAATCCGGAGAACTAATTATCGATCACATTTTCACTTATACTTTAACGTAAATATATTTTAAATAAAATTTCAAAATAAATTTCCTATCATTTTAAAGAATTAAAATGATCATATTTTATTTATAAAACCATATAAATTCATATTAAAAATTATTTACAAAAATCGCTATTATACCGATAAAGATATATCGACTTTTTCTTACATTTTCAAATCAAATATGTCTCTTTATAAAACTATTATAAATGATTCATTATTACTATATAACTATTCAAAATGAATTATTCTTATTTAAAATAATCATTTGAAAAGTTAAAACAATAATCAAATCATTCAATCTTGATTTAACTTAAATAAACCTATATTTAAATACGATGCCACTAATTGATATAAATTCCTTGAGGAAATATCCACATAAATTTCTATTCAAAAAAATTTTACCATTGTTTATCATTACATGAAATGGTATTATCTGTATTATCATCTTCAATTTAAAATAAATTAAACTTACCAAAGTGATAAATTGGCGGGTCATTGCAGACTCCCCTTCTTAAAAGAATTTCGTCCTCGAAATTACCCAAAGCAAAAACCCAAAGGTTTTTCCCAAAATATTTATTTTTAACTTACATCCATATGATGTACATAGATCATCCATACAGAATATCTGGTTCGATCAACTTATCGAATCCACAACTTTACTTCCAAACTAGTATTGATCCCGTGATCCTTTAGTGCGGACTCTGATCAAGCTTCCCGATCTGAACTTTAGTTCTCCTTGCATAGCACTCGGCTATGATAGAAAACTCAAGCATCCAACCACAAACCCTCATTAATGTTCATCGCCAAGAATCGATTGATATATCCTCTATCGAATAAGTGTTAAACACATCAAAGCTCTGTACTTGATCTTAGATTAACTCGTCCGATGAATTAATCCACAAACTTCATATGTTTTTATTAACCTTTCCAAAATTCTTGTGAAAATATTTCATAAAACTTTCATCTTTCATTCAAACTTTTATAAAGATACTTCTTTATAAATAACCATTTTACCTTTTTGATTTTTTTCTTCTTTTCTAAATATTTATTTACAAAAATATTTCTATCTTTTTTTCCAAAAAAATCGATTATCCTTTGTTTGGAATAATACCATTATAATTCTTATTTCAAAATTCATTTGAAATTTCTTTATTAATAAATCTCGTAATAAATTCCAAACTTATTTTATATCATATAACTTTCCCATTTGTATTTTTTTCTCAAAATATAAGATATCCATCTTTCTCAAACATCATTTTATTTTTGCTAATTACCTTTTTTTATAAAATATAGTTATATAAATACATTCCTAAATAATTTCTTTATTTTGACACTTTTTATAAAGGTGCTTCTTTATATTACACAATCTTTTTATTATTATACATTTCTAAACATCTCTTAGTGGTTTTTTGAGAAAACTTATTTTGAAAATAATTCATTGAATTAATAAATTACGTAAACTTCCTTTAATTAGTATCAATTGTGAAAATATTCTTTATTTAATTAAAACTTCCTATATCAGTTAACACTCCCTTTATATATGTGTGTGTGTGTGTGTGTGTGTGTTTGTATGCATGTATTCGCTTTACTTTTATAGTTTCAATATATAAAGTATTCATATACTTATTCAGTTGCTTTAAGTATATTCGTAATTACTTAACAAGTTTAACTTATTTAAAATATAATCGAAGGCATTAAAACAACTACCATCAGAGCATTATTAAAATGAACTTCTCTTTTTATAACTTGTTAATTAAAATATTTTCCGTCTATTTATAGAAACTCCAATACTTGTTATTATCTCATTATTAAGGACCTAAATATGCTCATAAGACTTCTTCCAAAGAGTCGTTCAAGGATATTAAAAACAAATGTTGCTAAAACACTGTTTACAACAAACCCAAAACCATTCATTATTAATTTAAAGATTAAAGCATACCCATACTTATCAATTAAGATTAAAAATTGACAACCATTAATTTGTCAAATAAGTGATTCACATTATCTCTTTTTTTCAAAATCTCCTTTTTAGAAATAATACTATTATTACTCCTTTCCCAAAAATCATAGAAATTCCTTCCGAAAATACCAAAATTTAAATTCCCAAAAATTCCTATATAAAACTTGTTTTATAAATATAGTTTATATAATTACGTATATATAACGTGTTCATAATATTTATTTATCTTAAATAATTTCCTTTAATAAACATTTATTGAATACCTCATAGTCAAATTGTGAAATTATAATCACGAGGTGTTCGTACTTAACTTTTAAAAATAAACAACTGATCAATTTACGATAATAATTGAGTATTATCATTTCCTTAATCAAATGACTATATTACTTGAAAAATATTTTATATTTAATATATTATCCATTTTCAAAGCCCAAATCACCTAACATTGAATATTTACTTTTAAAGAGTGGTACTAAAACGGAGACAATTATCATTTTATAAACCTTTGCAATATTGCATCATTAAATCCTTCCAATACTAGGGTCCAAAAAGAAGATTTCCCTCTCATTCCTTAAACCATTACAACAAAAAATACTACATCAATACAAAGTACACTAGTCATACATACCTATGCAGTTAAAGCGCTCTGCAGATTCGAAGCGGTGGAGGTGCAAAAAGTCATAGCGGGGATACAGCGAGGATATAACAGGATATAGCGGATGGCTCTAAAATAGCATATAAAACTCGTACTTAATGTTTTTACAAATATATAAATGGTAATTAAATGAAAAATTATATTTCAATTGAATTATAATTAATACATAAATAATTTTAAACAAAAAATATGTGCGAATGTACTTTAAATAAATGTAAAAATGTTATATAACATAATTGAATTTAGTAGAATATTGAGTATTTTCATTTCTGAAAATATATTAAAAATTAAATCAAATAAACTAGTTTCATAATTTGTATAATGTATAAATGCAATTTTTTAATTCATTTTATTAAAGAAGATATAGCGGAAATATCAAAATATAGCGGGAATAACGGGATATAGCAGAAATAGCGGGGATTAAAGCGGAAAGGCTATATTTTAGGGCTATATGTAAAAATCGTAGCGGTAGAAATCCGCTATGAGATATAGCGGGGTTGTAGCGGGGTAATAGCGGGGCATTAACTACACAGATACATACTTACTTCTCAGATTCTATTCCTACGCTTCTGAGTCCGAAGACAAAGGAGAACTCCAACATCCTAAATCAATCATTACCTACCCTTCTCCCTCTTGTTCACTATCCAACTCATCATCGGCCTCTTTTTTGTTCCCCTCTTGTGCTTCTTCAGTTCCCTGGTATAACCACGGCTGATTCAACAGGACATGTCCCAAGCCTATTGAAAACTCCTGGTATGATCCTTTTTCCAACTCCTCTAATCCTAGTACGTTTTCTTCCCATAGATTTTCAAATTCACCGACTCCCTCCTCTTCTTCTTCTATCGTCTCCTCATTATTGCTTTCTGTTACGTCCTAGTTTATATATGAACTAGACAACGCCTCCTTCCATATAACATTTTCCTCACTCATATTTCATATTACATTGCTACACTCGCTTGATATGATAGTGTTCAAGTCTTCCATTGGCTTATATTCCTCCTTCACTGGCTCTACCTCCTCTTCTATAAGTTTCAATTCCTTCTCCATCGGCTCATCCTCCTCTATTGGTTCCAAAATGGAACTAGCAGGATACGCTAACCAATTTCCCTCCGAGGCTTTGCCCGGGTTCGTCATCGCTTGAGATCATAATAATTTTCGGAGTTGAGGGTGGTATAAGCATTCCAGCAATTGGGTACCCATCTTCATCTTTACGAGTATACAAGGAATAATCTTTCCTAATCGGAGATCCACCATTGCTAGGAAGGCATTTTGCCTGTTCTTCCTCATCATTGGAGAGAACTATAAGGTTATCCTTTTCGCCTCCACTTTGCCTTAGAGGATTCCTCCTTCGCATAACTTCCCCCATATGGTTTCTATAAGGTAAACAGTTTTTCTTCTATTTTAGACATAGGTAGTAGGTAATTGCTAGCGCATTCTTAAGTAGAGAAGTTTTTTTGATACTTAAAAAGATGTTTCAAGGTTTATTTTTGAAAGATGGATTTTAAATTTTTTTTGTATAAATGGTTTTATCATTTCGAAAACTATTTGAAAATTTTACCAACGTATTCTTTTCTTTTCAAATACATATATATAATTTAGGTAAAATGGTTTCATATAAAACCGAATTCATTTGTATATTTTATTTACAAATATGCACTCGTGTATAATACTCTCAAACTCATTCTAGTACGTTGCTAATCTTATCTGTGATGAATTTTTACCCTTATCAAGCTCAGGTGTTTGCTCAACCTAAGCTCTGATACCAAGATGTGAGGGTCTAGGCTTCTCAACCATCGACGGTGATAACCGGTAGGTTTTTCAACCATCCCAACACCACCATGGTCAAATATGATTTTACGGCCAGTCTCACAACTAACAACTAACCCTTTTCCTAAGGACATGTAGGAGTAAGATTTTCATGCTCACCACCAAACAGAAAGCGAGAACCCCCATCATGTTGAACACATAAAGCTGATCTGATCTCTATTCCTTCGAATCCAATCATCGATAAAAAGAGGTTTTGTGAATAAGGAATCATTCCTTAATTGATTAAGTTCTTTTTATCAAAAATCTCCCTCTTCTAAAAACATTATGTCTTGTATGTACGAAATTATCAAACCTTCCTTATCAAATCATTGATTACTAAAAACCTTTTTTAAACTTGGACTAATTCAAAGTCATTTCTTTTAAACTTAGGGAAATATTCCCAAAATCATTTCATCCAGAACTTAACAAAGATTTCTTCATTCATAAACTCATAAATTTGATTGAGTTAGAACCTATTATCTAGGACGTTATTCCCACAATCAGTAAATATTAGGTGAGCAAATATATATAGAAATCGGTTCTATTCAATCCTCGTATTCAACAAATACTATGCAGAATAAAGGTGAAATCACCTATTAAATTCCACGAATAGTACGAGTTCCTTTAAAAATTAAATCCTTTATACTCAACTCGTTTCCGACATTTCAACGTTATCTATCCCTTGCCTAGGAAAGAGGCCAAGTGAGCCAGGGCACCGATACTCATGAACATCTCCTTAGTTTAATCACCTTATATCCAAATCTTGTGAATAGAAAAATCCTGTCTACTCGTCGGTTTTTAGAGCCAAGATTAATCCACTTATTTATCATAGCTTTTCTTCAAATCATTTATTTGAACTTTCTTCAATAAACTAGAAAACCTCCAAATAATTTTTAAAAATCTTGATTATCCATTTGAAAACATTTATAAAAGATTTGGAAAAGAATTGTTAGGTTTAAACTATATTTCAAAAGTTATAGAAAAATGCTGTGAAAAATTGCTGCGGAAAGTGCTTTTTAAGCTATATTGATCAAAACGACTTTTTATTATTTGAAAATCTATTTTTATTGCTCAAATCACTTTTGAAACATTTTAAAATGTTCATAAGATTTATTGCACATTTTTAAACCGATTAAAATGTCATTTTAAAAGAAATCTAATTTTGGATTCCGTACTGTAAAATCAGGATTTTTTTGAATTTTTTTACTCATATTTCAAAATCTACTCATCGAAATCTCGATTTTCTTTCTTCGTTGGAAAACTATGGATATAATTGTTCGAAAAATTCTTATCTTGAAAAATTCTGAGCTATATTCCAACTTTTACACTTGTTTGACTTTATAGCGCGAAATCGCGAACTACCGTTACGCGATGCGCTTATTTTTAACCAAATTTTCTATTTCTTTCCAAACTTCAACAAAACATTTTTAAATGTTTATAAAACATTTCAAATAAATTTTAAATAATTTTTAAGAGGTTTAATAATTCCATACACACCATTTCATTAACTCAAGGAAAGTGATTTCCATTGTGCTTATCGACGTGTATATTCGTGACTTGAATATATATTCAACTTTCATATGAAAACAATCAAGCTTGATTATCAAATCATATTAAACATCCATTTGCAACATCACATCATCATACAACATATAGTAAGTAAATTAGGATTTCTCACCTTCATTTCCACTCGAACTACTTTGAAAACGACTATAACTCTGCTATCTTGAAATGAAACTTCACGAAATCGAGCTTAGATCCTTGATAGGGCTTGGCCAAGTCTTGTTTCTCATGGCCTAGGGTGGTAGGGAGATGGAGCTCATGGCCAAAGGTGGTGGATGGTGGTGTCTTGGGTTTAGGAGGTGGAGAGATGGAGATTTGAGCTTGTTTTGAAGTGTTTAACTATATATAACTATATTTTATAAATTTTATTTCTTTTTGAAATAAATTTGGACACAATTTTATTTTAGAGTGGATTCCATTAAAATGGTGGTAAAAGCTTGAAAATTATGAAGAAGAAGATGAATGAAAAAAGAGAGAAGATGGTAGGGTATTTATAGGAAAGGAAGAGTGAAAAAGTATCCATACATACATCATCACTTTATCACCATTTCAAAGCTTCTCCAACACACTTCTCCCCTCCATATGTATGGCTAGAACCTCTCCCCCCACGTGCCCATCACTTCTATCATCTCATGTATGCATATGTTGACTTATTTATACTTAAGGAGTAAGAAATCTTTAAAATACATTATTTGTTTTATATAACATTCTTATATTTAATTATATTCATATATGTATGTTTATATGTATGCTATCATGTGTATGTAACATATATATGTCGGTACATGTAGGTGCAAAACACTTCGAAAATCTTCGAACAACTTTTGTTCGTTAAATCACTAAAATCCAGAGAACTAATTATCGGTCACATTTTCACTTATACTTTAGCAAAAATATATTTGTAAACAAAGTTTCAAAATAAATTTCTTATCATTTTAAATGAACTAAAATAATTATGTTTTATTTATAAAACCATATAAATTCATATTAAAAATTATTTACAAAAATCACTCTTACACCGATAAAGCGATATCGATTTTTCCTTATATTTTCAAATCAAATATATCTCTTTATAAAACTATTATAAATGATTCATTATCACTTTATAACTATTAAAAATGAATTATTCTTAATTTAAAATAATCATTTGAAAAATTAAAATAATAATTAAATCATTCAATCTTGATTTAATTTAAATAAGCGTATATTTAAATACGATGCCACTAATTGATATAAATTCTTTGAGGAAAATATCCTCATAAATATCTATTCAAAAAAAGTTTACTATTTATCATTACTTGAAAGGGTATTATCTATGTTATCATCTTTAATTTAAAAATAAATTCAATTTATCAAAGTGATAAATTGGCGGGTCGTTACATACGTCTCTTTCTTTCATCTCAAACCCCAAACTTTATAAACTCAACCGCCATTAGAAAGAAATTCATCCAACGGCTCTTATTATCTCCGACCACTAGAGGCCATATCAGCCTTCGACTCCAGCTAGAAAACGTAAAGCCCGACTAGATGAAGCCAATCAACGGTTGGATCATCGTTTGGCGAGGCATCGAGGCTGAAATCAAGCCGCGTTCGTGGTGCAGTCCTATTCATTCTTGGTCGAACGAAATGCACAGCGGTGGCATGGCAGGGCATGAGGTGGGGGCGCGTGGCGCAAGCATAGATTGGCAGTGGAAGGTGGTTGCGCGATTGATCATTGAGATAATAAAAAGTACTCGGTGTGGAAATCACGTATGCGAGAGGGAGAAAGGGGAAAAGGTTTAATTTTAAATTTTAATTAACTAATTTAATTATGAATTTAATTATCTCTAGTTTATTAATTCATAACTTGTTCATACAAGGTCGGTTTTAAGGGTGTCAAGTTGCGTTGCAATCGTATCGGCAAGTACTACGTTATAGATTTGGAATGGATGGATTCGAAGCTAGTAGGAATTTGTGAGAACCTGTTTCTTCGACTCTCGAAAATTGACATCAATACATCCTCGGTATTCACATGCCGTGAATCCAAGTTTCGAAGAAACGGATTCTCAAGGGTAAGAAAGAAAAATAAAGAAAGAACAGAATCTTACATATGTTATTTCAATGTAAACTTTAGAGCGAAAATTTAAAATATATTTATCAGAGTTAAACATGGACAGTTATAAATTCTTGTCCTTATAAATGCGGAATACTATAGTATAAGAGTATGGTGGAAATAGACAAAAATCTTCAGAAAAATCCTCTGACTTCATGCTTCAAGCTCCATCTAGATTTCTTCTAAACTAAACCTGACTACTAGGCTGCCCGGTAAAATTAGGGCACCCGAAATAAACTCCGGTTCAGTCATGGAACTGGTGTGAGAACTCAAAATATGTGTTTTGAAAACAAAATTGTATCTCATAAGACCACGCCTCATATAAACATGGAACTGGTTTTTACCTTATGATAACTAAATCATTATTGCGTAAAATCACTTGATATTATTTTTAATCACATATTTTTGAAAACATTTGCAAATAAACTTATTAATCTTAGCCGAAATTATTGCATTGATTAAATTCCAGCATACTAGCCACAAATGTAGGTTATACAAATAAAATGGCAGGCACTTATTGGAGAATGGGTATCCATACAAATGACCAGGTAAAGGGACTATCTTTCGGCAGTACATTTCTAAAGAAATGTACTAAGGTCCAACTAATGGTCCTCTACCAATACAAGACAGCTTGCCTCTTTCTAGATAGTCCCAAATATGTCATCACCCTGGTCGTTACCGACCTATCCGAGGGCCCTCACAGCATACATCCATAATAATTTAAACTCGAACGTTATCGTAGGTAGAAATATATCTAAAAGGGGATGATCATGTCCTAATGGTTGTGAACCACATATCCTTGCCAATCTACCATGTTTTGGTCATTTCTGGGTGTGAGGCTTGTGGGAATGACTACCTTTCAAATAGCACATCATCTTTCCACTTTGAATGCCATTTTGAATGCCACATTGCCATTTCATAATCACACAACTGATTTCTACAAACATATAACTTCTAAGCTAGTACGTCTCACGAAAGGGTGTTATCTAAGAGAAGTTGCCTTCTCCACCACTAAGCAGATAATATGTTTATAGAGATCACTTATGTAACTAGAAATGCAATGTCAGGCATATCCATACAAGTTCGCTCTAGGACTGAATGAAACCGAATGCACTCTCCTACCACATCCTGTCGGGAGTTGCCCTTAGGTGCGAGAAGTCCTTGCAACCCAAAGAGCTTTAGAAATGAAATGACCATTGCTACTTTAGTATTTAGGAACTACCAGAATTATCAACAAGCAGTTCTTTCACCCCGAAGATCTTTGGTCTTCATCCTTCATTTCCTTTATCGGGTTTTTATTATTCGAACGTATACATTAGTTCAAAGTGGTCTTCGGATAGGCATTACCTAGATCTGACCCCAGTTCCTTTGATCCAACCATCGATAAAAAGAGGTTATGTGAATAGGGAATCATTCTTTAATTGATTAAGTTCTCTATGTCAAAATCTCTCTGGGAGATACATATTTTGAAGACATTTTTTCTGGTATATAACCCTTTTAAACTTGGAATAAATCACTTCATTTTTCACTTAGGAAAATATTTCTAATTCATTTCATTTAAATCTTAATAATGATTTCTTAATTAAAAACTCAAAATTTTGATTGAGTTAAAACCATGTTATCCAGGATGTTAATCCAAAACCATATTAAATGAGAAGAATCTATAGAAATCATCTAATTTTACTCAATATCAATTCCCGTATTCAACAAATACTATGGGCAGAATAACTTTAAAATCACATTTTAAATCCCATGAATAGTATGAGTTCCCTCTTCAGGCTTTAACACTAAGTATAAGAAGATCATCTCTATAAAATCAAAGTTGAATTTAATTTAAGTTTGGAAAATTAAATCTTTTTATGCTTAACTCGTTTCCGACATTTTGACCTTATCTATCCCTCGCCTAGGGAAGAGACCAGGTGAGCCAGGGACCTGGTTGCTCTTGAACATCTCCTGAGTTTAAGCACTTCACATCTAGATCTCACGAATAGAAAAATCCAGTCTACTCGTCGGCTTTTAGAGCCAAGATTAAACCACTTTATCTGTAATAGCTTCTCTTTAAATCATTTATTTAGACTCTTTTAAATAAGCTATAAAAACCTCCAAATCATTATCAAAACATCTAATTATCCATTTGAAATATTTATAAAAGATTTGAAAAAGAAACGTTCTATTTAAAACTAAAATTTAAAAGTTATAGAAGAGTGCTGTAGAAAGTGCTTTTTTAAGCTATATAGATCAAAATAACTTTTTATTTTTCATGAAAATTATTTTTAATAACTTAAATCTCTTTTAAAACATTTTAAAAGATTTTTTAGAATTTATTTCATATTTTTAAAAAAATTTAAAATATCATTTCCAAAGAAATCCAGTTTTGAATTCTGAACTACGAAACCGCGATTTTAAAAAAAAATTACCCTTATTTCAAAATCTACTTATCGAAATACCGTTTTTGTTTCTTCGTTGGAAAAATATGGATATATTAGTTGAAAAAATTCTTATCTCGAAGAATTCTGAGCTATATTCCATTTTATACACTCGTTTGACTTTTATAGCGCAATGCGCCTATTTTTGACTAAATTTTCAATTACTTTTCAAACTTCACCAAAACTCTTCCATATGCTTATAAAACATTTCAAACTCATTTTTAAACTTTTTTAAAGAGGTTTAACATTCCATATATACCAATTCATTCATATAGAGGAAAGTTATTTCCTTTGTGATTATCGACGTGTATTTCCGTGACTTGCATATGTATTCAATATTCATATTTAACAACCACATTTGATGATCAAAGCATGTTAAAAATCAATTTCAAACATCATACCATCATCCAAAAATCTAATATAAGTAAGAGTTTCTCACTTTCAGTTTTCCTTTTGAGCTAATATAAAATCGGTTATAGCTCCGCTATTGTCGCACTAGATTTTATGGAATTGAGTTCAAGACCCTTTGATATGCACGACCAAGCTTGGATGAGGTGGAGCTCACGGTCTAGGGTGGTGGTGGGTTGTGGCCGTAGGTTTGAGGAGTGGTAGGGAGGTATTTTGTACTAGTTTTGAAGTGGATTGATATTATAAACTATTGTATATATTTTCCTCTTTTATTTGAGATATTTTTCCCTAACTTTTCCATAAAAAAATTCTATGAATAAGAATCCATTAGAGAGGCTCTTAGAAAGCTTGAAAATAAGGGAAAGAATAAATGAATGGTGTTAGAAAATTATTAGTAGAGGGGTGGTATTTATAGAAAAAAACTTAGAATAAAATAATTAAAAGCAAACTTACCAAAACACCCCTAGATCACACCCCTTCTACCCCCCTACATGCATTTGGGTAAAATGATTTCATATAAAACCAAATTCATTTGTATATGATTTTCTACAAATATGCACTCATACATATATACTCAAATTCATTCTAGGGTGTTACTAAACCTATCTCTAATGAGTTACCCATCCAAGGGTATTACTAACCCTATCTCTGATGAGTCTTTTACCCCTATCAAGCTTTGGTATTCGCTCAACCCAAGCTCTGATACCACGATGTGAGGACCCGTTTCTTCGACTCTTGAAAATCGACACTTATACATCCTCGGTATTCACGTGTCGTAAATCAAAGTATCAGAGAAGCGGATTCTCAAGGCTAAGAAAGAAAAATAAAGACAGAGTAGAATCTTACATATGTTATTTCAATAGAAACTTTACAGCGAAAATTTAAAATACATTTATCAGAGTTAAACATGGACAGTTATAAATTCATATCCTTACAAATGCGGAATACTATAGTATAAGTGTGTGGTGGAAATAGACAAAAATTTTCAGAATAATCCTCTGACTTCATGCGTCGAGCTCCATCTAGATTTCTTCTAAACTAAACGTGACTACTAGGCTGCCCTGGAAGATTAGGGCACCCAAAGTTTAGCAAAGGAAAATAAACTCCGAGTCAGTCATAGGACAGGTGTAAGAACACAAAATACGCGTTTTGAAAACAAAATTGTATCTCGTAAGATCATGCCACGCATAAATACGGAACGATTTTTTACCTTATGATAACCAAATCATTGTTACATAAATTACTTGATATTATTTTTTTTGACATATCTTTGAAAACATTTTCAAATAAACTTATTAATCTTAGCCGAAATTGTTACATTGATTAAACTCAAGCATACTAGCCATAAATGCGGGTTCTACAAACAAAATGACAGACGCTTACTGGAGAATGGATTTCCATACAAATGACCAGGTGAAGGGACTACCTTCCGGCAGTACATCTCTAAAGGAATGTATCGAGGCCCAACTAATGGTCCTCTACCAGCACAAGACCGGCCTGCCTCTTCCATGATAGTACCGAACATGTCATCACCCCAGTCATTACCAACCTATCTGAGGGCCCTCATAGCATACATCCACAATAATTTAAACTCGAAAGTTATAGTGGGTAGAAATATATCTAGAAGGAAGGTGATCATACACTAATGGTTGCGAACCACATAGCCTTGTCGCATCTATCATGTTTCGACCATTTCCGGGTGTGAGACTTGAGGTAACGATTACCTTTCACGTAGCACATCATCTTTCCTCTTTGAATGCCACATTACCATTCCATAATCACACAACTGATTTCTACAAACCTATAACTCCTGAACTCATACGTCTTAGGAAAGGGTGTTAAGCTAAGAGAAGTTGCATTCTCCACCACCAAGCAGATAATACGTTTATAGAAATCACTTATGTAACTAGAAATGCAACGTCAGACATTCATCTATATAAGTTCGCTCTAGGACTGAATGAAACTAAAGGAACTCTTCTACCACATCCTATCGGGAGTTGCCCCTAGGATTAGTAGCGAGAAGTCCTTGCAACCCAAAGAGTTTTAGAAATGAAATGACCACTGCTGCTTTAGTATTTGGGAGCTAACCAGAATTATCAATAAGCAGTATTTTCACCTCGAAGATCTTTGGTCTTCATCCTTCATTTTCTTTATAGGTCTTTATTTTCCAAACATACATTGGTTCGAAGTTGTTTTTGAATAGGCATTATCTAGATCCGATCCTTGTTTCTTCGATCCAATCATCGATAAAAAGAAGTCCTGTGAATAAGGAATCATTATTAAATTAAGTTCTTTTTATCAAAATCTCTCCTGGAGATATATATTTCTAAGACATTTTTTTTGGTATATATGGAATCAGTAAACCTCTCTTATCACATCCTTTGATTACTTACAACCCTGTTTAAAATTGGAATAATTTGAAACCGTTTCATTTTTCACTTAGGAAAATATTTCCAATTCATTTCATTTAAATCTTAATAATGATTTCTTAATTCAAAACTCATAATTTTGATAGATTTAAAATCATGTTATCTAGGATGTTAATCCAAAATCAGTAAATATTAAATGAGCAGAATCTATAAAAATCATCTAATTCTACTCAATATCAATTCTCATACTCAACATATACAATGGGAAGAACAACGGCGAAATCACCTTTTAAATTCAACGAATAGTACGAGTTCCCTCATTGGGCTTTAACACTAAGTATAAGAAGATCATCCTCATAAATCAAAGTTATATTTAATTTAAGTTTGGAAAATTATTTTTTTATACTTAACCCGTTTCCGACATTTTGACCTTATTTATCCCTCGCACGGGGAAGAAGCCAGATGAGCCGGGGCACAAGTTGCTCCTGGACATCTTCTTAGTTTAATCACCTCACATCCGGATCTCATGAATAGAAAAATCCAACGTACTCGTCGGCTTTTAGAGCCAAGATTAAACCACTTTTTTGTAATAGATTTTCTTTAAATCATTTATTTAAATCATTTAAATAAGCTATAAAAACTTCCAAATCATTATCAAAACATCTAACTACCCATCTGAAAACATTTATAAAAGATTTGGAAAAGAATCGTTAAGTTTAAAACTAAAATTCAAAAGTTATAGAAGAGTGCTGCGTAAAAGCGTTGCGGAAAGTGTTCATTTAAGCTATATTGATCAAAACAACTTTTTATTTATTTTGCAAATTCATTTTTATAACTCAAATCACTTTTTAAACATTTTAAAAGATTTTTTAGAATTTATTTCATATTTTAAAACAATTTTAGAATATTATTTCCAAAGAAATCCGATTTTGAATTCCGAACCGCAAAACTGTGATTTTTCAAAAACTTGTTTTACTCATATTTCAAAATCTACTTATCGAAATCTTGATTTTCTTTCTTCGTTGAAACTATGGATATAGCAGTTTAAAAATTCTTATCTCGAAGAATTCCGAGCTATATTTCATTTTATACACTTGTTTGACTTTTATGGCGCGAAATCACGAACTTTCGTTACGCGACGCACCTATTTTTGACTAAATTTTCAATTACTTTTCAAACTTCACCAAAACTCTTTCATATGCTTATAAAACATTTCAAATCCATTTTAAAACTTTTTTTCAAAATAGGTTTAACATTCCATATATACCAATTCACTAATATAGAGGAAAGTGATTTCCTTTGTACTTATCGATGTGTATTTCCATGACTTCCATATATATTCAACATTCATATTATATAAGTAAGAGTTTCTCACTTTCATTTTTTCCTTTGAGATAATATAAAATCGGCTATAGCTCCGCTATCGTCGCACCGAATCTTATGGAATCGAGTCCAAGGCCCTTAGATGTGCACGGTGGAAGAGGTGGAGCTCATGGCCTAGGGTGGTGGTGGGTTGTAGCCGTAGGTTTAAGGAGTGGTAGGGATTTGAACTAGTTTTGAAGTGGATTGATAATATAAACTAGTATATTTATTTTCTTCTTTTATTTAAGATATTTTTCCCTAACTTTTGTATATTTTTTCTATGAATAAGAAGCCATTAGAGAGGCTCTTAGGAAGCTTGAAAAGAAGAGGGATGGTATTTATAGAGAAAAAAACTTGGAATAAAATATTTAAAATAAAAATTACCAAAATGCCCCTAGTCCACACCCCTCCTACCCACCTACATGAACAGCTTCCCCCTCCTTAAGCTATCTGATGGTAATGTGAGGTGATGGTGTGGTACAATGAGTTCATATTTGCTTTTTGGTTACTTAAAGGTTTAGTTTTAGGAATTATTTAATTATTTTTGTAATATACATATATATAAGTGTTTATATACACATGTATTTGCTATCATGTGCATGTGACATATATATATGCATGTAAATGCAGGAGCATACACTTCGAACATCTTTGAAAACTTTTGTTTGTTAAATCGTTGAAATTCGAGGGAACCGTTTATCGGTTACATTTTCACCTATTAACTAACACACATATATTTGTAAATAAAATTTAAAAATAAATTTCTTATCATTTTAAATTAATTAAAACAAATATATTTGAATTATAAAACCATATAAGTTAATATCAACAATTATTTAAAATAATTGCTATTATACCGATAAAGCATTATCGATTTTTCTTTAAATTTTCAAATCAAACATATTTTTTTATAAAACTATTATAAATGATTTATTATCACTTTATAACTATTCAAAATTAATTATCATCATTTAAAATAATTATTTGGATAATTAAAATAATTATTTAATCATTAAATCTCAATTTTATTCAAAAGTTCTATATTTAATTACGATGCTATTTTATCGATATAAATTTCGAGGAAAATATTTTGTAAATATTTATTCAAAATAAGATTAGCATCACTTATTATCACTTCAAATAGTATTATTCGTATTATCAACCATTTATTTGCAAAAATAAATAAAATTTATCAAAGCAATAAATTGGCGGGTCGTTACAGAATTTTGGGTTAAATTGAACGACCGTTCAATTTTAATTCAAACCAGAACCCTTAGGCGATTTTTGAAATTTTTGTAAGTAAACTCATCTCTATGGCCTACTTGTATCTTTATATAAGTGGGAATAATTTTATTTACGCTGTTTGTTGCTTGTTTGGATTATTTACTATATTTATTAGTTGGTTTGGATATATTCCCGCCTATTGGAGTGGATGAGACCCTATTATGTTCCCGTGTAAGAGTGGATGACCCTTTGTATACGATCTTGTCTTGAAGCGGTTTTATATTTTTATGATTATATTCTATATGTGATGCAAGAAGACAGATTGGAGGGATCCAATATGATTCCTCACCATTGTTGATTTGACTTTTCATATATATGCTGATATATGATGTGTTGGATGCCATATTATTGATTGTGATATGATTTGATTTGTGTAGTGCTATAGTAGCACTAGACCTTATTTTTGGTATTTTGGAATATTAAAAATAATGATTTTGAATTGGAAATGATTTTTAAAGTGATTTTGAAATTTTATATGTTTTAATAATGCTTGAATTATTAAAAGAAGAAGTTTATTGAAATGAGATAAGAATACAATTTTTGGAATATTAAATTAACTATTTTGTGAAATATGTTAAATATAGATTTTTGAAGTATAAATAAAGATTTTAAAACTTAAGAAATAAGTTCAACCATTTATAATAAAAGAATACAGTTTAAAGAAGGTGAAATAGTTTTGAAATAATATTTCTGAGATTGATTATATAAAGTGATTTGAAAACGTGATATTTTATAAATAAATGAGATTTAGATTTAAAAATGGATTTCTAAATAAATCAGATCATTGGGGAAAAGGATTTATAAATGGATTTTTTATAAGTAAAGGATCCTATAAGTAGAAGTTTTATAAAATAGACAATAAGATTTATAAACATTATTTTATAAATGTGAAATTGGGGGGTGTGTGTGTGTATGTATGTATATAAAATTGTGTTGGGTGTGTTTCAACCGGGCCAACCCACCGAATCAATCCACGCTCACCATTGCACTACGGGACCAGATCCCACTTCCATGCTCCTACCACCGAACCAAAGTCTCACCGAACCAACTCGTTCCCATGCCTGCCGAACCAAAGCCACTCCACATGCCACCGAACCAACCCATCTCCCAGGTACCACCGGACCAACATACCACCGGACCAACATACTACCGAACCAACGTACTACCGGACCAAGGCATATCAAACCAAAACCATCACCGGACCAAGGAATGCTGAACCAACTTTGCCAGGCCAGATTGCATCAGCCCAGGCTCACCGGCAGCTATATACATCCAAGACCCCTGCCCCCAGCCTCACTCTATAAATAGAGGGGCAGGGGTACAACAATGGCGGACAAGTTTGAGAGCTCAAGCACGGATAGGACTTTCAAACAACTTTCATATACTTGTAATCAAAGCTTTGTACTTGTAATCTGAGCAGTAAAGGAGAATAACATATAAAGTGGACGTAGGCATGTTCTGGCCGAACCACTATAAATCTGTGTGTCTTTTACAGTTTATCCCTGCTTTTTACATATTTGCATAAATCGCCCAAATCACTAAGAACAACATATAATCAACTAAATCATACGACTTGGAGGTGTTTGCCCATTTTTTTGTGCAAACATTTTTGGTGCTTTCACTGAGAAATCGAGCTAGAAGCTTCAGCTTCTCCCACACAACCTTCTTCCCAACAGCATCGCTCATTGCTTGGAAAACATGCCTCCCAGGCAAAGGAAAGATGCTAGCAAAGGAAAGAACATCGCAACTAGCAGTATCCCAGATCCAGTGATCAGATATCAAGAGAGTCGTCATGTTCCAACAGCAAATGGAAATCAGGCAAATCCGACAGCCCCTGCTACGGAACAACCAATTACTAGGGCAGATCTGGACAGGGTTGTGGCTGAAGTAACTAACCACTTCGCATCTCAACAAGAAGCCTTGGTGGACCAACTCATGTCACGCTTAAGGGATGCTGAAGAATCCAACCGCAACACCAAATCATGGGGTGAGTCCCAGTCTGGAGGATCTGGGAGGCGACAAAGATCTTTCTTCTTCGAAGAGGCTAAACACAGAAACAACAATGGTAGGAACCGAGCCCAGACTCAACCCGAATTCCAACCCGAGGAAACACTTGGAACCAAACCCAACGGGGGAGGTACCAGGCAAGGGTCGGATATGGCTGAGCCTGTCATGCTACCTAACCATGGGAACACCAATGGACAGGCCAAGCTGGAGTCCAGCCCGAAGTTGGACCCGAGGGAATGCTTAGAACAGAGCCCAGCAGGGGAAGATCGAGGCAAGGGCCAACTGTGGCTGACCCCGGCATGCTCCCAGAAGACCGAAGACAGCCACCGGAAAATGTTAAGAGTAATAGACGATACTATCCCTATAGGTCATCTAGACGGAATCAATCCCGCAGAGAAGAACCAAACTCATTTCTATCCGCTCCAAGTTCTGATGAAAGGATGGCGCGATTGTTCAGAGAGTGCATCCAACGGGACCAAAGGGATCGGGAGATAAGCGCTAGGGTAAACAGCCCCTTCACCCGCAATATCGAAACTGCCATCACCCCCCGGGAATGGAAAATGCCAACGATGGAACCTTATAAGGGAAACTCTGACCCCGGTGTACGCTTGCAGAGATACACACAGCATATGCTCATGAGCGGAGCAACAGAGGGAGTGTTGTGTAAATGCTTCCCACTATTCTTGGCAGATCTAGCTACCTCCTGGTTCTGCCATCTACCCCAAGGATCCATCAGCTCATGGGAAATGTTGAAAGAAAAGTTCATCAGCCAGTTCCGCATTCATGTGGAACAACCCAAGGATGCTTATTCCCTATCTAATATCAAACAGAAGCCCGGAGAGACAGTGCAACAATATCTAACCCGATTCAACGCCGCAGCGGCCGCAGTCCAAGATGCCGATGAGAAACTTATCCTACTGGCTCTTTGTAGTGGCGTACATCCGGATACCAAGTTTGCTAGAAGATTAACGAAAGAAAAACCAGCTACCTTACCCGATTTCTTCCATGAAGCCGGAAAGTATATGAGACTTGAAGACGCTGCCATTGAAAGGCAGACAGGGCAACAAACTAAGGCAGCTCATGGCAACACACCTACAGTAGCAAAGGACGTTCGAAGAAATGACTCCAGCGATAGTGCTGGGGGCAAGAAGGGAGAAAAGCGTCTATATCGGCCAGGACCGAGATTTGACACTTACACTTCTTTGAACGAAACAATCGAAAACATCTTCCTGGCCACCCAAGACGAAGTTAAATACAAACGCCCTCCGCACAAGAAGGAATCAGATAACGCAATTAAATCTGGAAAGTTCTGCCGTTTCCATGAATCTCATGGGCATGATACCAATGAATGCCATCATCTCCGGGACTTAATTGAAGAACACATCAGAAGGAAGAGACTGGAACGCTATGTAAAAAGCCAGAATAGGACTCCAGCTCCTGCCAATGAAAGCCCGTGGCTATCACCCCCGGAAGTAGGCGAAGGAAATCGCAACACCAGGGGCTCTAGTCAAGAGAAGATAGTGGTCCATACCATATCGGGAGGACCACACATCGCCGACAGAAGCTGGGCAGAGATGGAAAAATATGGAAAGTCGCTTAGAAACAATGAAGACTACGTTAATTCCATTATAGAAGAACGCCACACAAAGCAGAAAGAGAACAATGACATCACATTCGGTAGGCGTGACCTAGAAGGAAGGCATTACCCTCACATGGATCCTATGGTCATCTCTGCCTGGTTCGGTCAAGCCAAAGTTTTCCGAATTCTAGTAGACACTGGAAGCTCAGTAAATATCCAATTTAAGCATGCTTTCGACAAAATGAAGCTTTCGATGAAGGATGTGTCTCCCTGCAACAAACTGCTACATGGTTTCACTGGAGATGCGAAGATGCCCCTCGGGCAACTGGACCTCTTTGTTGAAATAGGAAGTCATCCCCGCTCCGTTGTACGGAAATAAACATTTGTGCTAATAGAAAACCACTCGGCCTACAACGCCTTTTTGGGAAGACCAGCCTTGTCCGACTTTCAAATTGTCCTGGTCCCGTGGTGCCTGAAGATGAAATTTCCAACAGACAATGGAATAGGAGAAGCAGAGGGAGATCAAGACGCTGCTCGAGACTGCTATGTAACTGAACTTCGCAATAACCGCAGAAGGGATAAAGGGAAGAATGCAGATACTACTCTCTGCATGAAAAGCTTGGAAGCATAGCAACTAAAGAGAGCCCCTCCTCTTCGATATACCAGTGATCCTTTCAATGAATTAGACCCCAGGGACAAAGAGGAGAAGGCCACCGCCGAGCCTGCAGAGGCTATGGAGTTTGTATCTGTAGACAAACATGACTCAAGTAGACTATTGAAAATCGGATCTCAACTAAAAGCAGAATTGAAGGATCAACTCATTGATTTTCTCCGCCACAACTTGGATGTATTTGCATGGACGCATGCTGATATGACTGGAATCTCCCCAGACGTAGCGTGCCACGTACTAAACATCGATCCTACCAAAGTGCCAGTAAAGCAGAAAAAGAGAAGCATGGGGGCAGAACGATCAGCAGCCCTCGATGAAGAAGTAAAGAACCCGCTTGCCAATAACTTCATATGAGAAGCCATTTACCTAGAGTGGATCGCTAGCCCGGTACTAGTAAAGAAGGCTAATAGGAAGTGGCAAACGTGCATTGACTTCTCCAACTTAAATGATGCTTGCCCAAAGGATTGCTTCTCACTCCCCCGAATCGATCAGCTGGTGGATACCACAGCTGGGCACGAATTATTATCTTTTATGGACGCATACTCAGGATATAACCAAATTTCTATGCACGCTCTCGATCAAGACCACACTAGTTTTATCACTGACCGGGGACTGTACTGCTATAGAGTAATGCCTTTGGACTTAAAAACGCTGGAGTTACTTATCAGCGCCTCGTCAACAAGATGTTCGCAGAACTAATAGGACGAACTATGGAAGATTATGTGGACGACATGCTAGTAAAATCAGGGAAAGCCAACGACCACGTAAACCACCTAAGCAAGATGTTTCAAGTACTTCGCCAATATGGAATGAAGCTGAATCCTCTAAAGTGCTCCTTCGGAGTATCATCGGGAAAGTTCTTAGGATTCATCGTCCATGCCAGAGGAATTGAAGCGAACCCTGAACAAGTCCGGGCTCTGAAAGAAATCAGGATACCTTCCACTCGAAGAGAAATGCAAAGCCTAAATGGAAAAGTGGCCGCCCTAAGCAGATTCATCTCTAAAGCAATTGGAAAGTGCGTCTCTTTTTTCGAAGCTCTAAAGAAGGACAAAGGAAAGTTCGAGTGGACTGGCGAATTCTTGAAAGCCTTCCTTAACCTAATCGAACACCTCCAGAGACCACCAGTACTCTCAACTCCAAATGAAGGTAAAGAGCTATACCTATACCTTGCTGTGTCATCTCATGCTCTAAGCGCCGCATTGGTAAGAGAAGACAACCACGCGCAGCAGCCAGTATACTTTGTAAGCAAGAGTTTTACGAGGGCAGAAGCCAGGTATCCTAAACTTGAGAAGCTAGCATACTGTCTACTAATCACATCACGGAAACTGCGACAATACTTCCAATCTCATTCCATCAGAGTTCTAACCGATCAACCGTTAAGGCAGGTACTCCATCGTCCCGACACTTCTGGACGACTACTTAAATGGTGCATCGAGCTGAGTCAATATGATATCACCTACCATCCTTGCACCGCCATAAAGGGACAGGCCATGGCCGATTTCTTTGCCGAATTCACTACCAACGAAGGAAAGGAGCAATCTGAAATAGTAGAAAACATCAAGTGGAATCTCTTTGTGGATGGAGCGTCAAACGAACAAGGCTCGGGGGCAGGTATTGTAATAATCACTTCCAGGGGAAGGAAGCTACACTATGCTCTAAGGTTGAAATTCACTGCCACCAACAACGATGCAGAATACGAAGCAGTGATAGCCGGATTAGAACTTGCCCTAGAGATTGGAGTCGGTTCTTTATGTCTCCATAGTGATTCTCATCTTATTGTAAATCAAATACTGGAGAATTCCAGACTCGAGGAGAACGACTCACATCATATCTAAAGAAGATCAAGCTGCTGCTCGATCAATTGGATCACTATTTAATCAAACACATTCCTCGAGAAGAGAATCAGGAGGCCGATGAACTGGCAAAGCAAGCTAGCATGAAGGACGGTACCACTTCCGGAACAGTAACCATCTCAAAGCAACTAGCCTCGAGTTTCGAGCAAGTGAATCTGATAGCTGCAATCGAAGAGGAAACTTTGATGACTCCCATCCAGAAATACTTACAAAGTGGCACACTGCCCGATGGGCGTAACGAAGTTAAGAAAATCTTGAGGAAAGCTTCCCGCTACATAATACAAGAAGGCATCCTCTATCGATGCGGCTTCTCTAACCTCTTATTAAGGTGTGTCGCTGGAAGGGAAGCCAAGGAAATCTTAGCCAACATCCATCAAGGAAGTTGCGGAGATCACACTGGAGGGCAGACTCTGGCAAAGAAGATACTCCGATATGGATATTCCTGGCCCACCTTAAACAAAGACGCCTTGGACTTCGTCAAAAAATGCGACAGATGTCAGAAATTTGCTAAGATCCCTCGATTACCAACAAATGAGATTACTCAGATAACCAGCCCTTAGCCCTTTGTAGTATGGGGAATTGACTTGATTGGCGAACTACCAATTGGCCGAGGCGGAGCCAAATATGCCATAGTGGCAGTCGACTATTTCACCAAATGGGTGGAAGCGGAACCTCTAAATAAAGTATCTTCAGCAAAAATTATTAACTTCTTGATCAAAAATGTTCTATGCAGGTACGGGGTTCCACTCAAAATCATATCGGACAATGGACTTCAGTTTGACAGCAAGGAGTTCACCGACTGGTGCCAAGAGCATGGAATTTACAAAAGCTTCTCGTCCGTGGCTTATCCCCAGGCAAATGGACAAGTCGAAGTTGTCAACAAAATTCTCAAAACTCTAATCAAGAAGAAGCTTGAAAAGTCAAAAGGCGCTTGGATGGATGAACTTCCTACGGCACTTTGGGCCTACCGCACGTCTTTCAAAACATCAACAGGGCATACTCCTTTCTCTTTGGCATACGGATCGGAGGCCATGCTCCCAGTTGAAACTGTAGTGCCTTCCCACCGTAGGATCCACTATAACCCAGAAGAAAACGAAGAACTCCTCCATATGTCTTTGGACCTAATCGAAGAAAGAAGAAATGATGCAGCACTCAAAGCGGTAGCTCACAAGCAAAAGGTGGCAGCACAATACAACTCCAAAGTCAAGCATCGTAGCTTACAAAAAGGAGATCTTGTCCTCAAACGAATCTTCCCGCGCCCCGGTGCACTAGATTCAATCTGGGACGGACCATATGTTATTCATAAAGATCTCCATAATGGAGCTTATATTTTGTCAACAGTGGACGGAGAGGTGTTCCAGAGGGCATGGAACATCCAACACCTTCGTCAATACTTTTCTTAACTTGTACTGCCTATATGAAGTGAATTAACAAAGAGAATCAGTGGACGTAGGCATTTTCGTGCCGAACCACTTTAAAAACCTTGTCTCTTTTTTAACTTGTTCCTTTATATCTTGGCTGCTTGTTAACTTTATCCTTTTCTGTTGAACAAAATCCTGTGTAATGGCATTTCCATTCAAGACGCATCACGGCGCGACCTCCCCTGGACAAGACCTAACAGGTATTATACGAATCTATGCCCTCGCCAATGAGACACTTTTGCTCCAGCATCCCTCTGCTGCGGGTTAACTCATTGCTCGCGACGGCCCTCAAAGCCAACTGTAATAAGCCGATTATAAGCCACCGAGGAGGCCGAAAATAGCCTAAGAAGCTCATTACGGCGTTCGGCTCGCCATCAACTGTGAACCTACTTTAAGCCCCAATATAAGGTGTGGCCAGCCAGGGGTAGCTCACGGTTGACGATCGGCACCCACGCTAGTCGGCCATGGTAAATCGAATAATACCCACGATTACCGGCCATAATGGTCCGGGTAGTTACCGTGCACGATCTCGGCTCTGGTGTGTCTTAAGTACGGCTGTGGTAAAATAGAAAACTCCCCGCGGAGGCGTAAGATGGGTGACAAATGTCTCCAAGACCCACAGCTAGGGAAGGTGACTACAAAACCCGTTTGCCACGAACTTGAGCACATCGAAGGCCTTCCGTGATTGGAAGTTTTACTATTTCTTATATTTCTGTTTTGTTTGAAAACTTTTCCTCTTATCCTCTATAACAATCCCTAAAGTACATGACACAAAATAGGAGACGCTCGCCAATGGGAATAGGAACTCACAAACTGAATGACATGACACTCAGCTGCATTCCATACTCAGCTACACAAGACATTCAAAGCTACCATCTACAACTAAGACATGAGGGACGGTACTTTTTCCTCTTGTATATAAATACGTAGCTATAATTTATTCGCACATCACACAAACACTGCAAGATATGAAATTATATTTTAAGCAAGAACTTAGCATCAAACACGATTGAATCACAGACATGTGCACAGCTGTATTTCTTATGCAACGCATCAAAATAACAAAAACATTCAAATATAGCAAAATCAGTCTAAGTTAAAAGTTACATGCCAAAAATAAAGTTGTCCGTTACATAATTACAGCCTGAAAATTACATTAATGTTTTAAGACTAACATAGACAGCAATGTCAAGTAAACCAAAAAATGTCCAGATCAAGCCAAGGAGCCGGCTGCATCGGGGCTTCGCCTTTATCCTGCTGGCCCTCCGAGGTCTACTTAACCGCAGGATCAGAACTCCCGGCATGTTGACCAGAGGTAGTTGGCGCTTCAGAGGTCCCGCCTGTCCAATTCAGGAGAAGAATCCTTTAAATAAACAATAAGCAACCAAGTTATGGAAAGGCTATAAGGGAAGACTTACCAGCATCTGTTCCTTGATCATCATCCCCCAACTGCACACCTACCTCCTCAACAGTGAGCAGCCGCATACCCTCCTTCACCGCCACTTTCTCCTCCTTGGTGAATTGGGCCGTAACCACATCCATTCTGAAGGCCATGCCACCCTCCTTATCCGCATCAACCTTGACCTCCTCCAGAGCCCTGAGATAAATCTTGGCCATGACTCGGGGATAATCATCCATCCAGGATAAGTTGCCATGTTTCCAAGTACGGAAGTACATATCCTGAAGCATCTCATCCATCATCCCCTCGTTCTCCTCAAACTCCCTCATTCGGACCTCAGAAGCCAGCAGCTTTGCAACGGCAGCATCCCTCTCCGATCGGTATCGCGAGCGGTCAGCCTGAAGGGATTTCCTCATCGCCTCCATCTCCTCCTTTAGCTTGGTTTGGGCAAGCTCCGCGGCTTTAAGCTTCCAGGATAACTCCTCTACCTGCTCGAGATCCGCTTTCCGAACCACGTCCACCATTGCAATAGCCATATCAATCCGTTCCTTGCAGGCAGCCTCCATTCTCGGTAACTCTGCTCTGCTAGCCTCTTCCATGGTTTTCTTTAGTCGCCTGGAGGCGGCCTCATGCTGAGAGATCTGGATAGCCTGATCGGCAAGTTGCTTGGCCTGGTCGGAAACAATTAACCGCAATCGAATGTTGGCACTCTCGATTTCCTCTCCGGCCTTGACCAGTCGGGCATGATGCCCCATCAGTTTCCTGGTCTCCTCAGCAACCCGGTCGATGTTTGCCTTAGCTTCGTCCCCCATAGTTACAATCCGAGTGGTAAGCAAATCAAGGTCTAGGGACTTAGCCTCATCAAGCACCCGTACCATAGGATTGCGAGGGAGAAGGTGCTCACCAGTAGCCTCGTCGAAGGAAATGTCATGAGAGCCCGGGTCCAGATCCGGATGACCTGCAAACGGATTACGAGCCAAGCCGGGATGATCTATCGGAGTAATGGTAGGATTTTCAGACGGACGCGGAGAAGGTATGAACTCAGTATCCTCCCCCGTGATATCCTGAAGAGGCTGAAGTGGGGGCTGAGGACCAGGTGAAGGTTCAAACAAGGAGCGACTCCTTTTCTTCTTCTGAATACCCTCCTCAATAACCCCAAGAAGAGGACGGTAGCCGACTACGTCTCCGGGGCGGTTGGTCGGAGGCTTTGGTTTAGTGGAAGTTTTGAGGAGTTTGAATTGTTCGAGACGGTGCCGAATGTCTGATGTCTTGACCACCTTACTCGTTCCTGGAATAAAAACCAAGTGTTACAAGCATACATGGAACTATAATTCAAGAAATATATCAAGTTAAAAAGAGTAAGAAGACGCTTTTGTTGTACAAACCCTGAGGAGGAGTAGGATACTGCAATAAGTCCTGGATCTCATTCCAGGACGGGAGTTGGCCCTGAAATATTCCTAAATACTTATCATAAATGGAGTCGGCTGGAGTCAAAAAAATTCACCTTAAATCGCCGGAGTTGCCTGAGCTGAGGTGCTCTTAGAAGATGGATCGGCACCAATCCCGGCCTTGTCATCCTTCTTCGCCTTCTCCACCAAGGACGATCATTCCTCCAACCCCTCAAAAGCTGGCGGAAAAGCATCATCTGTCCACTCTTGGATCTCACCCGCTTGCTCAGAGGACAAAGCCCCGGTGTCATCACCGCTCTGTCCTTTGCCACCATCATCGTTGTGACGATCGCCATCACCTTCTCTACCACTTCCACTCTCCGCCTCACCTCCTTCATCCTCGCCTCTTTCCTCCTCCACATTTCCCTCCTCCGGAACATCTGGACATGTGCTAGGGAAGGGTCCATCGGATTTCTTGAGCTTCTTCCCCCCGACGACTAGAGGTATCGAGAAGGGTTTACTCTTGCTGCTCTTCGTCGTGGCCCTTCCTTTAGCTTTGGCAGCCCTCTCCCCAGCTGTGTCTCTCTGCTTGACCACAGACTGACGTGGTAGAATCAAGTTGTGCTGTAGAAGAGTAGCATTCCTGATCAGGTAAGAAGCTGACCTCTCCCTTCCTGAAATGGCTTCTATTTCCGCAGCAAACTGAACCAGGCGATTGTTCTCCACGACCGCAAAGCCACCTACCGCTAGCAAGAAATAAAAACACATAAGAAGAAGCATTGCAGTCAGAACGGAAATTATAAGTGAGATTAAACTTACAGCCAGAGGTGAAGCGACGGATAGAAACAGAGTCATCCTTGACGAAAAACCATTCTTTCTTGAACATGTTGAACTTTGAATATAAGTCCAGGACCGGCTTGAAGGACACGGCCGATTCCAAGCTGATGTATGGAGACCCCTTCTTATAGCCTCTCAAGTTGTACAAATACCGGATCTCCCGGTTGGAAGGGGGACGCCCGTATTTTCTCTGGAAAATGATGAATAGACTCACCAAGATAGCATAAGAGTTGGGCTGAAGCTGCAAAGGGGCCACCTTAAAATAGGTGATGAAGCTGACTATCCAAGCGTTGATCGGGGGAATGGCCCCACACATACAATGGTACCTGCTATAAGCAAAATATCCTTCAGGAGGGTCATACGGCATAACTCCATTCCCTGGCAGCACTATGTGTGCTCTGTCAATCCCGAAAGAATGAGATATAACATCGAGCTATTCCTCTTTAAGGGAGCTAGGAAAGCAGTCAGGTGGTGAGTTCAGGAGCTCCTGAGGGCCGTACCCATCTACTAGTGATCTCGGGACGGGTCTATGACGCCCCGGTCCTGACTGAGCTGGGGGCACTGTGGAGGACTCTTCTCTGTCCTTGGATTTCCTTTTATCTGATCGAGTTTCCACTTTATGAGACATTATCTGCAACAGGAGAAAACGTACTGTTAGAACAAGGAGTATGGAAACATAAACAAACAAGTACATGCAGCCCAAAATCTCATTCGGCATTTCCAACGTGAGATTCATTCGGCACTCAAACCCATTCGGTAGTTCGAGACATGAAAGTCATTCGGCAATCACCTGATTCGGTAGTCAAACGTAATTCGGCAATATGATTGATTCAGCAGGAAAATATGGTTCGGCTATCTCACTTGGTAGGGAATAGAGAAAGCATTAGGCCCATACTTATAGGCAAATATCAACGACCGGACCAATTGGTTCGGCATTCGAGACCGGATGAGAGTGTCCAAGATGAATGACCTAAAACAAAGCACGCCATATGCATGCACATGCCCTACTTTGGGGGGCAAGTGTTGGGTGTGTTTCAACCGGGTCAACCCACCGAATCAATCCACGCTCACCATTGCACTACCGAACCATATCCCACATCCATGCTCCTACCACCGAACCAAAGTCTCACCGAACCAACTCCTTCCCATGCCTGCCGAACCAAAGCCACTCCACATGCCACCGAACCAACCCATCTCCCAGGTACCACCGGACCAACATACCACCGGACCAACATACTACCGAACCAACGTACTACCGGACCAAGGCATATCAAACCAAAACCATCACCGGACCAAGGAATGCCGAACCAACTTTGCCAGGCCAGATTGCATCAGCCCAGGCCCACCGGCAGCTATATACATCCAAGACCTCTGCCCCCAGCCTCACTCTATAAATAGAGGGTAGGGGTACAACAATGGCGGACAAGTTTGAGAGCTCAAGCACCGATAGGACTTTCAAACAACTTTCATATACTTGTAATCAAAGCTTTGTACTTGTAATCTGAGTAGTAAAGGAGAATAACATATAAAGTGGACGTAGGCACGTTCTGGCCGAACCACCTATAAATCTGTGCGTCTTTTACAGTTTAGTCCCTGCTTTTTACATATTTGCATAAATCATCCAAATTACTAAGAACAACATATAATCGACTAAATCATACGACTTGGAGGTGTTTGCCCATTTTTTGTGCAAACAAATTGTGTATATATATATGTGTGTGTGTGTGTGTGTGTGTGTGTGTGTGTGTGTGTGTGTGGGTGTGTATTTAGCATGGCCAGCCGGCTTTATAGTGGACCATGCCATTGTATAAATAATGGAAAAATAGGTGTTCTGCATATGCACAGAATAATTAAAGGGCAATAAGGCCCAAAAAATCACAAACAAAAAAGCACAGGAGCTAGATAAAGGTGTCTAAACTACTATAAAAACATGACTATGCTTCCTTAGAAGAGGAAGAACATCCACAGCCAACATCCAAAGATGGACTAGTAACATGTGAATAACCTGAGAAGAGAGTAGCTAGAGGAGGATCGTAACCTTCAGAATCGGGAGAGTAAATAAATTTTCTATCCCAAGTGACATCATACAACTTGCTTTTATTCTCCTCACCAATCTTGCCAAACCTTGTAAGGCATAAACGATCTCCCATAATATGGTAGATAAGAAAACGACTCTCGCCTCCAATGTCACTAGTAAAGGCATAAAATGTGTTAGACTCAGGCGAATATCTCATATCAAAAGGAGCATGAACCCAAGCTTTTTCATCGGAATTCCAGGATATAGCATCAGACATAGTAGTAGAAGGGTCCATATCCTGGGCCGATGGTGGTATATTAACAGATATTGTTACATAAACTGGAGCAACAACAGGAGGTTCAACAAAGGAAGCTACAAAAATGGGATCAACAGGAGCATCAACAGAAGGAGGTACAGCAGCAACCTTTCGGACAGGAGGATGAAGAAGAGGAAGCCGGTCAGCTAGAGGAACTACAACTGTCGATCTAGAACATGAATCCTAAATATGCCCAAATAACAAACGGGACGTGCATATCTCAGGTTTCCAACTGTAGCAAACTCTGAATCAGCAAACTGGTTCTCATCTAATTTGACCTTTAAAACCGAAGATAAAGGTTTATCAGGAGTAATCTCGATCAGAGCTTTGGCATAGACTGATTTCTTTCTGGCCACTGTGTTTGCGACTTAACATATCACCTTGCCAACTAAACCAGCAAGCCAGTCAATCCCCATCAGAGGCTGAAGAACAGGAATGTGAGAAAAGTAGGCCCAGACAGGAATAGATAAAACTTGGGCTTTCGCTTGATCCACAAAGGACTCCAAGTAATGATAATGGATGGTTTTCCATCAATAAGTGTTGGGTCAGCTTCCAGAATATGTTGTCTCTCATCATTTCATCAGAATTTAAAAAAGAACATTTCATTATCAAAGTGAACATTCAAATGCCCTTGGCTTCCAAACCTGGTTGCACCTCGCCTTAAATAAATGATATGGAGGATTGGAGTCAAGAAGAAGAAAAAATCACTAAGTGCTCTTTACAATAAACCACACCGGCCTCGATCACTTACTTCAGCGGAATCATCGCACCCTCAAAATCAACTATATCAAAGAGACGATGCGAATGCTTACCACCATTATTTGGCAACTTGGTAAATAATGATGACCACGTTGGTGTAGGCCGTGGCATAGGAGGATCCAACATACCAGCGTGCATTGCAGCAGTCATCGTAATGTTGAACTCGTCGTTGTTACAAGCACTTGGAGTGCATCCCAGTGATACCCCATTTTCAGCATCATTGACCAGAACAGCGTCAACCTCAGATACATGGTCATCATTCACAACAGCACAAACAGCCAAATGCTCTATATCAAGTTGTATTTGCCTAATCTCGGCATCACAAATTATAGTTCCAATATCCAAGCGAACAGAAGTATGGGACCAAGATTTATTACCTGCTGCAGCTAATAATTGAGCTATTGGGCTCGAACCATGGTGACTAACAGGAATTTCAGGACCATAACTAAAGGAGCAGCTTATATCGTGAAGAAGGCCAGAAAACGAGGATGCACAAGCGTTGTCGTGATAGAAACTCCAATAGAATTCCGAGCAGAGAAGCAATCAATGGTAGCAGAAGGGGCAATGCCATCACCAGCTTTTCCAATCGAGAGAGCAGTTCCACCACCCAAAACATCAGAGGAGGCAGTCATACAAAACTTCAGCTTCGGCATAGGAAAGAGACACTATAGAGAGCGAAAGCAAAATGCAGAAGAAGAACAGAGGCCAAAGCGAAATCAGAAGAAAACTGACGTCGTACGATAAAAAAGATTTGAAATCGCCAGCCGCCATTGATTCAAATTCTTTTTATTTATTTATTTCTTATGAGATTCAAGCGGAAATCGCCAAAGTGAAAGCAAATTTCGATACTTTTGGAAAGGAATAATTATAGTATTGTGAAATGGTATATCTTGATAAGTAAAATACGGATTTTTATAAAGGAACATATTCACATTTTAAAGTAAATAATCCTTTAAAGAAACGTTTTAGAAACGAATTAAAATGGATTTTAAATGGTTAAAAAAAATTAAATGTGATAAGTATCGAAAACATAGATTTTGACATTCACTGTAGTAATAGACGTTTTCGGAGAAGTAAAAAAGGCATGGACTATAACACTGTTGTTATAGTAAGTGATTTTTGAAGGAAATCTTTTGTATAGTATATGACATATATATATATATATATATTTATATGTATATGTATGTATGTATGTATGTAAATATAATTTATTGAATCCCTATACTAGTGTTTTGGGTTGTCGTAATGATGTTTTACGCAACATTCGTTTTGACCCAGATAAAGTGCATTTTAAATAATTATTTCCTTAAGATTGTATATGCACACTTAATTTGGTATACGTATATGGAAATATTTTTCGAAGTATTGAAAATGAAATGATTTGTGAATATACTGTATCGATAAAATAAGAATATGTAAATGTTTTCCAAATATCGATAATTTGAAATGGTTTTGTGAATATATCTTTTATAAAAAATAATTTAAAGTAAATATTACGAAATTGATGGAGTTAATAAAAGATTATTTACATGGGCCTAATCACTGCTTATGTACTAGATTTTATTGTTTCTTTGATAGTTAAATAACCGACTATCAAATTTGGTCTCTTGTTCGTTGTTGATCCGGAGAGACCGATATCGGTTTATTCGAAAACTACTTTGGACCAACATATATGTGTTTAAATGTACAGGTGTTATAGGACATTGGTATTTGAGATTTTTGTAACGATGGACTGCTTGTTGATCATTTGGGGATAAACTCCCAATATACATATAGTAGTAGTGGTCTCGTTATGAAATATCCAATACAAGGACTAATCACTACTGACCCTATGGGTGATTCCTAAGACAAGATGTGGTAGGAGAAATGCCTTCGGTTTGTCCTATTCCTGGAAAAATTATATGGACGAATGTTTGACATTGCCTTTAAAATTACATTGATTGATCTTTATGAACGTATCATCTGTTTGGTGGCAGAAAATGCAACTTATCTTAGCTTAACACCCTTTCCTGAGACATACGTGCTTAGGAGTTATACGTTTGTAGAAATCAGTTGTGTGATTGTGGAATGGCAATATGGCATTCAAAGAAGAAAGATGGTGTGCTATGTGAAAGGTAATCGTGACTTCAGGCCTTACACCCAGAAATGACTGAAACAAGGTAGATGCAGCAAGGCTATATGGTTTGCAACTATTAGGATATGATCATCCCCTTCTAGATATATTTAATCACACTATGGCATTCGGGTTTTAAATATTGTGGTTTATGCAAAGAGGGCCCTCGGACAGATCGGTAACGACCGGGGTGATGACATATTCGGTACTATCTAGAAAGAGGTAGGTCGGTCTTGTGTTGGTAAAGGATAATCAGTTGGACCTTGGTATATTCCTTTAGAAATGTATTGTCGAAAGGTAGTCCCTTCACTTGGCCATTTGTTGAAAACCCATTTTCCACTATGTGTCTGCCATTTTGTTTGTAGGACCCACTTTGTGGCTGGTATGCTGGAATTAAATCAATGTAACAATTTCGGCTATAATTAATATTCTTTGTACACTAGACACTAGCATAATATAATAGAATTTGATATGAAATGTTTTGGTTATCGTAAGGTAAAAAGTCGTCTGTGTTTATGTGCGGCATGCTCTTACGAGATACCTTTGTTTTGAAAGGTTTTTATAACTTTAAAATTCAGTTGAGATGTGTTTTCTCACGCTGGTTTACTAGACTGATCCGGGCGTTCTTCCCTTTCAATGATCGGATCAAACCGAGTGTATTTACAGATTTAGATGTGGATGCTTCAGGACGTATTCCCGTATTTTTTCCACTGCATTGTTGTTCAAATTATCAGCATTTGTGAGCACAGGTTATTATAATTATCCAGGCTGATGATTGTGATTTGTTGTACTCTGATGAATGTATGTATATTGCAGTTCTCTTTTCTAAAGTTCATTGATATTATATTATATGTTGTTCCGCGGTGACTGTGAGATTCTGATTGATGTAGTTTCGTTTTCTTCTTCTCTTTGCTTCTTCTCTTCTTTCTTTCTCATGACTATCCATCTTTCTGTTCAATTTAGGTTGGAGGTGTGTGGTTTATTGTCAGCTCGTATTAGATGTAGGAGCCGGTCATCACGATCAACCAGTTTCCAATAATTTTAGACAATATTTCAACCATGGATGACTTGAGTTCAAGCAACATCAATGCCCGGCAAGTCATGAATCAACACTTGATGCGTTCGGAGCGGTTTGACGGTGAAATGTTCACACGTTGGTAGGAAACTATGACGTTCTTTTTTATCACCATCAAACTCTTTTACATTCTTGAAGATGATTTAGAGGCTATACCTGAAGAAACTTCGACAGATACGGATGAATTGAAAGAAAAAGTGTGAAGCGCAAAGAAGATAATTATCTATGTAGAGGACGCACACTTAACGCTCTGTCTACTTCTGTGTACTATGCACATAGAAATCTGGAAATAGCCAAAACACTCTGAACTACACTAGAAAGTAAATATCGAATTTCTGAGGCAAGCAAAAGGAGATTCCTAGTATGCAATTTTATGTATTTTAAAATGAATGATAATAAGTCCATTATTGGACAAGTTAGTGAAATTATATATGCATATATGTATATATGTATATGTATATGTATATGTATATATGCATACACGTATATATGTATATACGTATATATGTATATGTATATACGTATATATGTATATGTATAAGTGTGTGTGTGTATATATATATGTGTGTGTGTATGTATGTGTATATATATATGTGTGTGTACGTATGTAAAATCAACTTAAAGATGCCAAGATTGAACTCCCTGAATACTTTGTTATTGGAATTATAATTTCTAAATTCCTCACTCTTGGAATGATTATAAGAAGAAACTGAAACATGTGGAGACGGATTATGATTTAGAGAATTTACAGCGTCATGTTCACATAGAGGACTCTTGTGAACAAAAATTAAATGTTAATCTGCAAACTGAGTCTTATTGTAAGGCGAATAATATTGAATTAACAAATTAGTTAAAGCAAAGAATGAAGCACAACTTAAGAAGAAAAATCATTCCGATAAAGGTAAGAAGAAAGGTGCTTGTTATTTTTGTAACAAGCAGACCCATTATACTCGTGACTGTCGTCAACGAAAGAAACAAATGAAGGAGAATATGGTCGAAGATACATTGGTGGCAGTAGTGAAAGAAGCCAACTCCAATGGAGGCACAGAAAATGATTGGTGGCTTGGTACTTGAGCGACCATTCATATATGCAAGGACCATAGCCTCTACAAGATCTATAAAGAAATTAATGGAAATGAAAATCAAGTTAATGGTGCAAATAATGTTCACAGTAAAGTGATTGGCAAAGGTACTATAGAACTCTCATTCACTTCTGGAAAGACTCTCACTTTGGTTAATGTTCTTCACGTCCTCGATATTTGCAAGAATTTGGTCTCTATATACCTTCTAAACAAAGGAGGATTTAAGATAGTGTACGACTCTGACAATTTAGTATTATCCAAGAATAGAAAGTTCATTGGACAAAGATATTCTTGTAACGACATAATTAAGTTGAATTCAATAAAGAGAAATGTTGCTTATGTCATTGATTCTTTAGATTTATGGCATGCTATATTAGGATATGTTAATTATGATTCACTTAAAATATGAATAACTTAGCATTAATTTCTGATTGCAATTTTGACTCCATCTCTAAATGTGAAGTTTGTGTTCAAGCAAAGATACATAGAAAATCCTTTAAATATATAGAAAGGAAGACTAGTCTGCTTAACCTTGTATATAGCGATGTTGGTGATTTAAAAGGTCACACAACATATGGTGAAAATAAATTCTATGTCACATTTATTAATGATTGCTCTAGATATTCTTATGGTAAATCTAATGAAATCAAAAGATGAAGTCTTTGATAAATTTAAAATTTATAAGGCTGAAGTTGAAATGCAATCAAAACTTAAAATAAAAGTATTACATTCTGATCGTGGTGATGAATATTTTTAAATGATTTTGCTTTATTCTGTAAACAACATGGATTAATTCATCAGCATACTGCTCCTTATACCCCTTAACAAAATGAAGTAATTGAAAGAAAAAATAGGACATTAATATAAATGGTTGATATTATGCTAATTAGTTCAAATTTACCTAACACCTTATGGGGCGATGCTATTTTATCTACATGCTATATTTTAAATAAATTTCATTTGCAAAAAAAAGAATATATCTCCTTATGAACTATGGTTTAAAGGAAAATCTAACTTATCAAGCCTCAAAGTTTGAGGATGTTTATCGATGTTAGAAAACCAGATACTAAAAGGCCAAAATTAGAAAGTAGAACATTTAAGTGTGCTTTCATAGATTATTCCCTTAATAGTATAATGTATCATTTTATTATCCTTGATACCTTTCAAGTAATTGAGTATGTAGATGTAGAATTTCTTGAAAACAAGTATATAGCCCAACATCAAACTAGCGAGAATCCATTGGCGTCATCTAGTTCAGAACATATCTTTAATAATAGTCGTAATAGCTTTGGTGTTACATTTTTTTGGTATCACCGAAAACGCCCTTCATGTATTATCAAATCTTAATCACGTAAAAATAGGATCTAATATTAAACTTTTTATACAAATTAAAACACTCCTAAAAGTAGGATCTAACAATTAAACATGCTTTACAGATTCAAAATGCTTCTAAAAATAGGATCTAAAATTAAACTTTCCTTACAAATTCAAAATACTTATTTCACAAATATACAAATCTTAATATCACTTGAAAATAAAAAAAATCATTTTTTGATGGATTTATAAAGAAAACAATTCATGCGTGAAACGTGTGTCGTGACATTCGTTGAAATTAATGATAATAATGATGAAGATTATACCTCTTCTTAAACAACGAGAATGTTTCAATACCTGAACAGGACACTAAACAGAGTAAAAGTAAAAGAGAAAGGACAGAAAAAGACTATAGTCTTGGCGTCATTACATATCTTATGAAAGGAAGTAAGAATGAAATTCTTAACGTCACTAAATATGTAATGAACGTTAACGATGACCCGAAAATTTTTCTGAAGCTATGAGTTCCAGAGATGCTATTTTCTAGAAAGAAGCTATAAATGATGAAATAAATTCAATTTTGGTAAACTAAACTTAGATTTTGACTTATTTACCTCCTAGTACAAAATCAATAGTATATAAATTGATATTAAGAAAGAGTTGAATATTGATGGATCCGTTGATAAATTTAAAGCCAGATTAGTAGCAAAGAGTTATAAGCAAAGATATAGAGTGTATTATTTTGAAACATACACTCCAGTTGCATGCATATCTTTGATTTGTTGCTTGATAGCACTTGCATCCATTCATAAACTTGTAATGCACCAAATGGATGTGAAACCGCTTTTTTTTAATGCATATTTAGAAGAAGGGATATACATGGAACAGAAGATTTTATAAATCCAGGCCAAGAAAAGAAAGTTTGCAAACTGATAAAATCTTTTCATAGTCTGAAGCAAGAACCCATGCAATGGCATGAAAAGTTTGATAAAGCAGCATTATCACAAAGCTTTATAATGATGCTGATAAATGTACTTATAGCGAATCGTATGAAACCGGTTGTGTTATAATATGTTTATACATTGACGACATGTTAATATTTAGGACTGCTATTTCTTGTGTGAAAGAAACTAAGAAGTTTCTATCCTCTAAATTTGATACGAAAGATCTAGGAGAGACTGATGTAATTTTTAGGATTAAAATCCTAAGAAAAGAGGAAGAGTTGGTACTAACCCAATCCCACTATATTGAGAAATTTCTCAATAAATATGATCATTATAATGGCAAACCAGCACTGACTCCTTTAGATTCTATTATTAAATTGGAGAAAAATACCGCACATACTATTTCTCAACTAGAATATTCTAGTATTATTAGGAGTCTTATGCATGCTATGCATTGCAAAAGACTTGATATAGAACACACTATTAGTGTATTATATCGTTTTATGAGTAATCTAGGTATGGAATATTGGAAAGCAATTTCAAGAGTTCTAGCTTGTTTGAAAGGTACCATAGACTATGGCCTTTCTTATAAACGAATATCCTGCTATTTTAGAAGGATACAATAACGCTACTTGGAACAATGTAGAATCTAAATCCAAGTTTACGACTGGAAGGGTATTTACATAAGGAGGAGTTGCTCTATCTTGGTGTTCCAAGAAGCAGACTTATGTTTCTGACTTATATATGTTGTCAGAATAGATTGCATTAGCAGATGCAAGTAAGGAGGTAGAATGGCGTAGGAATTTATTAATAGAAATTTCTTTGTGGAAGAAGCCATCATCAGCGGTCTTGATTAATTGTGACAATCGGGCTACGATATATAATGTTTCTAACAAAACATATACCAGAAAGTCTAGACATGTAAGTCTTAGACATCAGATGATAAGACAATTGCTCAAAAAAGGAGTAATCAATGTCGATCACATAAAAACAAAGATAAACTTGGCCGAACCAATTACTAATAGTCTTCCAAAGGCTATGCATTCTATCAAATAGAAAGAAATGGGGCTAAGGTCTGTGAATGAAGGTTGATCATCCTTAACAGAGATCTAACTTATGTCTTGAAAAGAATAGACAAAGTTCAATGGGTACCAACAAGTTAAGAGAATGATTATGGAATATTAAAACGAATTTCCCATTATTAATGTTGGATTCTACATGAAAGAGAATGGATGAAGATCCTTAATAAGTCTAGTTAATATCACAAGGTATATCACAGAAACACCTTAAAGAACTTACATAGTTTGTAAATCAGGTCATTTCCTAAGAAAGTAAGACCGCTTTTTGAAGCAGACTCATGAACTCAGGGTTTGAGCACATGATAATTAATGTGGTGAACACGGAACGTTCTATATACGGAAATCAGTATGTGTGACTATTCCGGTACTACCATAAGGGGTACTTGGTTCAATGTACGTTCACCATAAACCTTGATTGAACTTTGAATGTTTTATACTGAGTGAATGTTCAAATTCAAAAGATACCAATCATTTATATATTGATTTTCCATGATGATGCAATACTTGATCTTGGAACTATGTTAGCTTGATCTTACTTAGGTACGCAGGCAGTTACCCTAGTGATGCAGTTGTCTATTTTATTTATTTTACTTATTTTGAAAATGGGGGAAATTGTTTTGAATTTTCAAAATAAATTAGGCATTGGGATTTATTTTAAAGAAGAGGAATTGGGATCGGGAAATAGTCCTACATCCTAGAATTATAGGAACTATATTTATTTAAATATAGGTTTCTCAAGAGAAGGTTAGGCCTTTTTGTTAGGGTTGTCTCGCATGTTTAATGGAGGAACGACGGTTTGAATTGGAAAAAAGTCTCACATCGGTAAATAACATGGAGAAGTGGTGTATAAATATGGGTTGGTAGGCACGTAACATTGGGGATTCCTTTTGTTACAACAAAGTGTGTGCCAACCCATGTGCATACGCCACGTGCTAGAGATGGGGAGCTTGTTCCGACCGTCGTTACACAACAGTGGTATCGGAGCCGATGGTTACGGACTGGGCCATGCAGACACGGCAGTACTCTCAAAGGTTACCGCAAATGGATGCGAGTCAAGGGGGAGACTGTTAGGGTTGTTTCGCATGTTTAACGGAGGAACGACGGTTTGGATTAAAAAAAGTCCCACATCGCTAAATAACACGGAGAAGTGGTGTATAAATATGGGTTGGTAGGCACGTAACATTGGGGATTTCTTTTGTTACAACAAAGTGTGTGCCAACGCATGTGCGTACGCCATGTGCTGGAGATAGGGAGCTTGTTCCGACCGTCGTTACACAACACTTTTGGGCATCCAATTGTGCGCTCTATTGTGAAGAGGAAAGTCATGCGTAACTGCCACACATACGCACGTCGTCCGTCCGACCGGCCGAACTGTATCGGGCAGGGTCGGGTTTGCGTCCAGATAATATATTTGAAAAAAAATTCCATTAACATAATAATTCCAAATTTTGACCCGTTAATAACCCAAAAACTCGAATTCAAAATAAGGCAAAAGAGGCGACCGTTGGGAAGCAACGTTTTGAACATACGCAACCCTTGGCGAAAAGGTACCTCTCCACAACTGTAAATAGCAACACCCACACTATGTTGCAAAAAGTTACTTCTCCTTTCCCTGAAATTTGCAACGCCTAAAAGTGTTTCGAAGCATTTTTTTTTCTTCCTGAAATCAGTAAGTCTGATAGGTGTCACGGATCAGAAATGCCTAAAAGGTGTTGCGAATCTTCTCATCTTCTTTTCTACTCTCTTCTCTAAATTGCATCATCAGAAAATATCAAAGTAGTGTTTTTGGCCGGATCAAAGTCTTACAAACTTTGAATTTGATTACGCTATTTCAAAGATTAATTAAATCCCCAAGTTGATAGTTTTACAGCCCATTTGTATTTGTTGGGTTGAACTATTGTGTGAAAGAATGTATGCAGCAGATCCTAGATGTCAGAAGTACATCAATCTTCTCATCTTCATACTCGAATCATCAACCGATTTCCAATAGAGTATATATTGCTTTTGGTGACATGACATTAATTGGAGATTAAGATTGCAAATTGTGGTTGCTCTATCAACCACAAGGGTATGGTTGATTAGAGTGGTTGAAGAGACAATGGACGCACTTTATTTGCAGGGGTTAATGTGTGACTTGGGTTTTGTGCACGACGGTGTTGATGTACATTGTGCTAGCCATGTGTTTTCCATTTGGCGGAACACTTGCCTTTTGCTTTTGGACGAAGCACACTGATGTGAAAGAATCTTTTCTAGTTGTCATGGAAGATGATTAGCTTGTTTATCTTTGAAAAGTACACATAAAAGATAAAGCGGTGGGTATGTTGACTAGTGCATTGCTCAAACCTAGTTCTCTTGATGAAGTTCTAGGAGCCAGTTGGTGGCACTGTTTTGGGAGTAGATGCATATATTTGTCGAAGAATAGACATGAGATGGTGATTGTCTTTTGTCATGCACCGACTGTCGGTACATGTGCACTTCATTCAGTGTTGGTGGCGGACGATGGATGAAGCTCTGTTCGGTTGCGTATAATACTTGCACTAGTGTTTCGCACTGTTCTGGTCATTACTAGCACTGTCCCATGCGCCGCATTATCTGTTTGCACAAACGCCTTCCTGTACCTACATCTCGATTGAACATACCCCTATCGCCTTAGCAAACACATGTAGACACACACCATGCTTTCTTCATGCATCTTGCGATGTGGACTATTTTCTTTTAATCCACCCATCCGTCTTCACAACAATGCTAGCCACAAACCTAGCAAAAGCTTCATGGTGGGTGGAAGCTATGGATTCAATACAACCACCTTTGTGACAAACTATGATTATTACAGGCATCGGTTATGAACATATGCTTTGCCTTTAAAATGAAGAAGCTTAAGTGAGAAACTATTCTAAGGTTCCGAATTTTTTAGTATTCATTTGCATCATACAGCATTAATTATGGCACTACTATAGGGAAAGACAACAGTATTAGCACGAACAAAATAAGTGCAGATATGCACATAGTGCACATCAATATGTAAGTCAATCCGCATTTAATATAATGAGGGCCATCAATATTTTGTTTCAGGCTGAATAACCATGTTAATCTCTTCTCTTATCTTATTGCAGCAAACTGTTGCACTTTTGTGGATCAATCTGGACAGTAAATGACTGCCCAAGTGTGAAGTGGCTGTAACAGGCAAAACCCGTGCGCTATTTAGTCATTTGCCGGCTGCAAATAACAAAGCAGAATTATCAACGCTAGAAAAGAATATCATCATTGTTAGACAATGCTTCTGAATTTGTTCTACTACTTTGTTGCAAGACCTTTTTGTTTGAAGTAGTTGGAAGAAATAAAAAATGATTTAGCAACATACGCTCAAATTATTTAAAATTTGTCTGTATTTATCTCTCGTGTGGTGTCCATCAGTGCATGTTATTTTCTTGCAACTATTTGTCTGTCAGCAATTTGGGTTTTTCTTCTGTAAAAGTTGGATGCAGATGGGTCAGAAAAGGGTTGGATGAGTAAGCAATATATAGGGTAACCTTAAGAGCATGGTAGTAAGTAGTAACAGAACACTTCTTTTGTTGGATAATGCTGTCTGAGGTTCCATCTCCAACCAATATTAATCAATTGCGTGTTTCATAGGACTTGATGAAATTTATGTGTCCAGTAAAACATTACATGTTATATGCCGTACGTGCTTTAAAAGTTTAAAATATATAAATTCTGAGAGTTTCACTTGCGCGTTACTGGATTTGGATTACCTGATTGTTACCTGGTATTTAAATCAAGTGATTATTTGATGAAATTCGACTAAGAAATGATTAAAAAAACAAACCAGTAAGTTTGGAAGAAGTCAAGAATCGGGAGAAAAAAAAAGCAAAGAATCAACAATATTGATCAGTACAGATTGATAAATAGACACCGATCAGTCGTGAAACTTGTTTTGGGTCTTAGTTGCTTCTGCCATGGTTCTATGTTCAAGTTTGACGAAAAAGAAAAGTTTTAGTCATGGAACAAAGTAAAAGACAAGTTTTGGTGATGAGACATCAATCGGTGGTGACAATTTGGACCTGAAGATCTGAAGTTTGAAGGCAAGATTACTTTTGAAGAAAAAAGATGAAATTAATTTTAACATATTTATTGGTACCGATCCACGTTGCGGATTGATCAAATCGTATGAATCGTTGCCGATTGATCAAATCTTATAGATCATGCCAATCGATTCAAGTTAGATCTGATAATTCTAGCACGTGAGGTCGTCTATAAGCAGAAATCCTCCATGCATGAAAATCGACCTTTTTGCTCTGATTGTACAAGGATACTGCTAAATTCGAAATGAAGTAATTATAACTCCGACATCTCTTTGTGATTGAGTTGTATTTGCAAATTTTACTAAATAAAAGTTATAAGATGGAAGTAAACCATAGAATTTACCAAACTATTATAAAAATATTACGTTCTTTCTTTTCTTTTTTGCATTTTCCCATTTCAATTTCGCTTTTTTCCATTTGGAGGTGTTTGTTCGTTTTAGGTGCAAATAGTGAACGTTTGATTAATGGTAAATTTTGAAATCATTTTACATTGTCAGATCGATCGTTGGACAGATATGTCTGTTGTACGCTTATAAAACCAAATAGTGTAAAGTAAAAAAAAATGACGAACGTTCTTTTAGCATGCCATCATAAATTTATTTAATGTTATTTACTTTGTTCTCTTTTCAAATGTCATGTTAAATCTCTTCAATTTTAATTTATTTTTTTATATTATCATTTAATGTTTAACCAAAAGTATTGAAAAAAACTTCAAATATATATTTTTTTTTGAAGAAAGGTCAAATATATTATTGATAATGATAGAACATTACAAACATAGTATATACAATATATACGGGTTGCTAATTCGAACCCGCAAACACCTCCCTACACACACTGCGTAAACCTAGCAACAATGCTTCTCATGGCGGCTCATTTTCCCTTCCTGCCAAGTCTTCTTCTCTTTCAACATTAGCGTTAAAAATTTCGGTGCGTCTGGACAATCTAGATCTCTCAGCTTCATCTTCTTCTCTATCAATCATGTATCTTGAGGAGGATGTTATGGAAGGGGAATTAGGGTTCAGGATTGAGGTAATGTTATTATCGACTCGCAAAGGTATAATCTCCCATCTTTCGATGATTTCTTCAAAATTGTTCATGCTATGTCTGATAAATCTGGATCTGTTGATGATGATATCACGAACATTGTACTTTATGATATTGCACATCTTAATTCTATCTGCTTTTTCATTATTAAAAATAATGGAGTTTCTGCTTTTCCAAATGAACCATATAGATGAACTTAGCGCGGCTATTATGATTTCCTTTTTGATATTGTTGGCTGCGAACTTCCGATTGATATATGTAATGGCATCTAAGATAGAAGTTTGAAAGTTTCTTTGAGTTATAGGATCTCCCATCATGATTCTGATCCAACACCATATATGTTTAGAAAAGGGACAATTAAAAAATATATGCTTGCAAGTTTCCACTTCTCTCTTGCATAGTACACAAACATCATCTTCAGTCACTCCTTGCATTTTTAATTTATCTTTTGTGGGTAGAAAACTGAAAATGGCTCTGTATAAACATACATTCATTTTTGGGAGAGAAATGTTGTTCCATATGATTTTGTAATCACTGATTTCCTGTAGTTTAGTTCTAAAATCATTCCAAACATCATGAAAATTAAATTGACCATTTTTACTGCTTCTGCAAAACCAGTAATCTGCTGTATTGTCATAATGGATGGGCACTTGTTTTATTTCCTCACTTACATTACCAAGAAATGAGATGTTTTCAGGCTTCCAGTTATTTCCAGATATAATTTGATCTACCTTATGTTTATGACTCCTTGAATATGATAAAGTTTCATATCCTAGCTTTTCCAATAAAGTTGACCCATTAATCCATGGTGTAAACCACAGACTTGTAGATTTTCCATCCACAATTCTTCTGTCAATTAGCTTTTGTGCATCTTTTCTATGATAAAGCATTTTTTTCCATGTGCAAGAATAATTATTATTGAAATTAGAATCCCATAGAGTTTCATTGTTGGCATATTTAACATTCAGCCACTTAGCACTATATGAAGAATTGTTGAGTACCTCCCAAATTCTTTTGATGCAAAAAGTGATGTTTATGTCTGTCAATTTTTTCAATCCCATTCCACCTTCAGATTTGGCACTTGTAACTGTTTCCCATGGGACACTACTTTTTTTACCCTTCCATATAAAATTTTTGCAAAGTTGATTGATTTTTTGGATAGTTAAGCTAGGGAGCATGAAACACTGCATCCAAAAACTGACCATAGGATAAACTACAGCCTTAATTAATTCAATTCTTCCTGAAACTGTGAGAAATTTACACTCCCAACCCTGCATTTTATTTAACACTTTGTCAATCAAATGTTTGCAATTTGAGTGTTTTATATATGACACAGATAGAGGTAACCCAAGATATCTAACAGGTAGTTCTCCTTCTTGAATATCCAAAATGTTGAGCACTTTCTCCTTGTTAGTGCAAAACTTGTTAAAAAATACTTGAGTTTTGAGATTATTCATTTCTAAACCAGTGACTCTCTTCAATTTTTTGAAACAATTCTTAATAGCTTTAGCTCCAACCTCTGTGGCATTTATGAAAATAAGCAAATCATCAGCATAAATTAGATGAGTTATGTTAGAATTGTTTTTGATAACTGATTCCACTTTTCCTTTACTGGCTTTAGCATCCATTAACAAAGTAAAATATTCCATGCATAAAGTAAATAGATAAGGGGATAGGGGATCTCCTTGCCTTAAACCATTGCTGCCTTTAAAATATCCCCTATGATATCCTTCAATTGACAGTGAAAAACTTGGAGTGCTTATCATTTCTTGAATAATTTTTACCCACTTGACAGGAAAGTCCATTCTTTCCATCATGTGAAGAATAAAATTTCTATTGACTGAATCATATGCTTTCTTCAGGTCAACCTTTATGCACATTTTGTTGCTGCCTTGTTTGTTAAAATTTCTGATATGTTCATGTGCAATTAATATCCCATCTTTTATTTGTCTGTCTGGTAAATAAGCTGTTTGATTATCAGATATCAATTCTCCAAGTACATACTTTATTCTGTCACATAACAATTTGGATAGAATTTTATACAACATAGAACAGCAGGCTATGGGTCTGAAATCTGCCACAGATTCAGGGGATTTTACCTTAGGAATTAAGGAAATAATGGTGTGGTTTATTTCTCTCACAATTCTTCCATTATCAAATGAGATTTGCATAGCTTTCAAAAGAGGTTTTTTGAATACATTCCAGTGTTTTTTATAGAATTTAGCATTGAATCCATCATAACCTGGAGCAGTATCATTATGCACACTGAAAATAGCTCTTTTCAATTCTTTTTCATCAAATGCTGCATTAAGAAAATTTTTTCCCCATTCATTTACTTTCCTTTTAGGGATAATGTTAGGAAACTGTTTCATCATGTGGCTTTTGTTATATATGTTGATAAAATACCTCACTGCCTCTTCCTCTATCTCCTTTTGTGTCTTTAAAACATCTCCATTCTCTTTTATCATATTTTGACAGCTATTTACAAATCTTCTATTTGTTTGTTTGGCATAGAAAAATTTGGAGCAACTATCATCCCACTTGATCCATTGACATTTTGATTTCTGCTTGTTATCAATTGCTAATAGCTCCATACTTTTAGCCAAATTAACTTGAGCATCATACAATTTTTGGGCATTAGAGGAGTTGTGATTTAATTCTAATGTCTGAAGAGCAATGTTGACTTCTTGTTTGCATTTTGAAACTTGAGATTGTAGATCATTTTTTCCATTGCACCATTTTTTAATTTCCTTTTTGATGTTTTTCTGCATTTGAATAAAGTTGAATAACTGGTTGCCTTCTGGGAAAATAAAACACTTTTCAACTACTTCCTTGTACCCTTCACACATAACCCAGTGGTTCATGAATTTAAATGGTTTAGGACCTTCATATGTTTGAATGCAACTAAAGGAGAACATAATAGGTACATGATCACTTGTTGATAGCTCTAAATATTTGGCATGAGATTTTTTAAATGTATTCATCCATTCAACATTACAGAAAAGTCTATCAATCTTTGTAGCAATATTCTTGGTAGGCCCTGATCTCCAAGAAAAATTAACCCCTGAAATATTAATTTCTTTGACCCCTGAAGAGTTAACTAAATTGTTAAGTTCCTGAATGTTACTGATTGACAAATTATTTCCTCCTCTTTTCTCTTTCAAAAACCTAACGCAGTTAAAATCCCCAATGATGCACCATGGGGTGATGAAAGTATTAGCTTCTTTTACTAGTTGTTTCCATAAGTCTCTCCTTTCAGATTCTAGATTGAGTGCATAGATGACTGTAATTATGCATTGGGCACCAGCAATGTTATTTAACATACAAGTAATATGTTGTTTACTCTTAGAAATAACATAACTACTCCAGATGTCTGAATTGATCATGATAAGAATTCTGCACTTGTGATGAAACTCAATATTATTGATGCATGTCCATTTATTTTCCCAAGATTCTATATATTGCTGCAGTTTATTCCTTCTCAACTTATTTTCAATTAAGCAAAAAATAGAAGGTTTATGAGAAAACACTAAATTTTTTACCTCCAACATATGTGCTGCCTTGTTAAGACCTCGCACATTCCAACACAAGATAGACATTATTTGGATGGGTTTGCTTGACTCCTGGTTCTAATAGTGGGAGTCACACTGTCTTGAAACAATTTGTTCTTTTTCTTTTCTTGAATATTCTTGCCTTTTATATCTGCAATTGCTTTTTCATATTCAGGATTGATGGATGTGAGGTTTTTAGGCATATTGTTGGGTAACTCATCGGTTGTTGGGTATGTGGGTTTGATACATGATTGAGATAGAGAAGATTCATCCACATTTGAGTCTTTCATGTCTTTCAGCACCTGAAAAGAATTAAGCACTTCAGTTGTTAGATTAGAAGCTTGAGAATTTAAAATAATTATGGCTGGATTATTATGATTTAACAACTCCCTGTTACAATTTTTCTCTGATGATGATAAAGCGACAGAGACTTTTGTCGATGATGTCGATAGATTTGGATCCAGAGTACCAGTACTCATAGGGGGTCCATCTTCAATGTTTTGAATATGAGGCATATCAGGAAGTTGATTGAAGGATCCCTTTGCAATTGCAGCAGCCATGCTAATATGTGATGGCAAGTTAGATACTACACATTCTTCTGTATTAGTTGATGGCGAGGCTGCAATTGTAATTGCAGGCTCCTTTAAAGACCTCTGATCTGGTTCAGTATTCACAGCATTCATATCTGATCTGGTTCAAATATATATTTGTTTGAAATTATATAATTAAACGATTGATTCTCCACCGGTGTGTCGTTGTACTAATAGTTAAATTGATTATTATGAAGGTTTGGCTGTTGTAAATTTGTAAAACCAAATGGTGTTAAGTTAAAAAAAAAAATTAAACATGTCTTTAACCTGTTTTTTTAAATGTGTTTATTTACTTCGTTCTTTTTTACAATGTTTCGTTAAATCTATTCTCTAAATTTTTTCGACATATTATGAATTGATGTTTATATAAAATTAATGAAAAACTGCTCAGCGGTCAATTCCGCGGTTGCATCAGTGAACGGTCAAGATTTGCCAATCTCAATTCCATTCAAGTGGGAACCTTGTGACATGGACAAACAATGAATAATGGGTAAAATGGTATTTTTCTTCCTGTACAGACATGTGGGTTTCGAAACATAGGGAATCTAAGTCTTTAAATATAAGCTAAATGTTTTCTAGGATTTAATAATCCAAACTTAACAATAACGTTCCCAGATTGTTTCCAAAAATGTGTGTACATAATAATTATTATGCTTTGAAATCCATTTCTGACCAGAACTTTGAGGAGTATAAGTTATTACATGTGAACTTTGATGCTGTGCCAAAATAATGTTTGATAGAGAAGGCTGATAATCAAAAAACAAACTACAGGTACATGGATTTATTATAGTCATACACAACTTGACTTGCAACACTCACATGGAGTGGGACTGAAATAAACAAATAAAACAAAGACCAAACGATCTAATTATATTTACTCTCACAACGCTGGAGATGAACATTAGTACATGGTTGGACAAACAACAAGCAAACTTATTGTAAATCTACTGTACATCAAGGTGCAATTCAGATCTTAGCCCACTCAATAGAACTAACTCCTTCCTCAAATTTCTCAAAAGTCATATTCACAAAGTCCTTCACCTTCATCGTTTTATACAACTTGGGTCTCGACTCGTTCACCAGACCTGCTGCTGGTTCCAAGATCTTTTCTTGATCCAGTCCAAAAAACATGGTGACAGACAACCTTTCCTTTGTATTCGCTGCCACTCTATGCACCACACTCTTTATTATCCCATTACTTATTATCTGCATCAATACAACATAAATACAAATGCATATATACCTAAAGATATGAAACAAGAAAGAAGAAAAAGCTCAAAAACATTAAGTTACATAGCTGTAATTACCTCAGACTGATAACCCATATTGATGACAAAGGCATGTGGGATGATTGGAACCCTAAACCATTTTCCATCTTTGCGCACCTGAAGCCCATCGACTTCTCTATCAGGCAATAAAATGGTGAGGGCGAAAGAATCTGCATGTGGATGAAGGCCAAGCACAAGATCGGGCTTTGCGCACTGTGGATAGTAATTGAACCTTGCAGTCACCTCTGCACTTTCTCCCAATATGTCTACGAAGTAGTTTTCTTCCAGATTAAGCAGTTTTGCAAAAGCCAGTAGAATTACATCTGCTAGTTTCCTCGTTTGCATTGTGTACTCATGCAACATCTCCCTGCATCCATGCAACATATACGTATGTGTATCTGAAAAACAGTGAGATCACGTACACGAGAGATGCAAAGAATGAAAATTAACCTGAAGGAAGGAGGATTTTCAGGCCATAGATCGAGCTTTCTTTTATGTTCAGGTAGGACTGTGAGGCGCAGGCGGTCATTCCAGTCCTTAACGTTTTCTTTACGGACGACGTTGTAGTTTCCATATCCTTCTGTATCGTATAGTGTGCTGTTTAAATCGCTCTTCTTCTCTTTCACCTCTTTCGGAAGTTTGAAGAAAGTTTTCCCTGTGTCTTGGACATCGTCTATGAAAGAAGGGTCCATTTCATGATTGACGACCTGTACTTGGAATTGAAATATTGTTGCTGTTCGATGCGATATTATGTGTGTTTGGGAAAGAAATAAAAAGATAGGGTGACAATAGATGTACCTGAAACAGACCCCAAGACTGAACAGCTTGCCTTAGCTTTTCCAGCTCGTCGTTGTCGTTTTGAGATATGCGGCTGAGATCGATTACTGGGATGTCGGTGGCCACTGGAACGTCACCGTTGAGGCGGCTATCTTCTTTCTGAACGAAGCGATCGGATGGTAGGGAGAGGCTCTCTGCCAGCTCCTGCACTGTGTTCATTCCCATTTTGTTTATTATCAAAATTGGCTTTTTGTGATGATTGATTAGTAATCAGTACTAGAGCTCCTTTGGTGTGTTTTTCTATGCTTATCAGCCTGATGCTTATATAGACAGGGTTGGCCCAGAGACTGAAATGTGAGCGCATGGGCACTGTTTATTAATTTATTACATCGGTTTGTTTATTAAATAATATAATAACAGAAGAAATAACAGAAGAATTTGAAGTACTTATGACATTAATCGAAGGAGTTATCTCTTCTTCTTAGTTCTTTTTGGTGGATATTTTATTTTCAAAATATACGATTTACCTCTCTACAATTATTATAACTAAACTTTTCACATTATTTTACATTTGAACACCTGCTCTTAAAAGAATATATAATTATTTATATAGATTTCACGGTTCTTCTTCAAAATTTTATATTATAGTCTACACATTTAAATTAATTACATAGTCTAAAATTTAGATCAACCGATAAACATAAACTTAATAAACTAATATTTATTGTTAAGTCCTAAAAGAAAAAATTTTCAATATGTATATTATAGGAGTATAACAAATAGGAAAATAGTCACAAGGAAAAAGTTACAAAAAAATTTAGTCTCAGGGACGGTAAGTTTTTTTTTTAGTCTAAATGACACTTTATAGTGTAAACAGAAAATGATAGTTACATCTATCATTCTGTGATTTACACTACAAATTGTCCTTCAGACTAAAAAACAAACTTGCTGTCCCCGAGACTAGATTTTTTTGCAACTTCTTTCTTGTGCCTGAAAACCCTTATAACAAATTAGTAAAAACAATTCATTTAGATGCAAATATATATAAATTACATAATATAAATTATATGCATTAATGACTAGTTTATTTACTAAATCGATTTATCATACATTGCACCGTAGAATTTTATTAACTTCAAGTACCAAAAAAAAAATTTATTTACAATTACTCAGAAACCATTCTCAGTTATCTTTTAATGTTGTTATCTTTTAATGTTTTACATTCAACTCTATATATTTAACTAATTATAATCTAAAATTTAAACTATTGAAATAAATATGATTAATTAATATTTACTAATCTATCTAACAAATCTTGAAAAAAGAGGATTTCAATATATACAATATTCATATATATGCAAAAAAAGTTATTTCTTCTTTATTTGGATATATGAAGATATATAAATCACATAACATAAAATGTATACATAAATAAATAATAATAACAATTTTATTTTAATTCATTTATCTCATAATATACTTTATATAACATAATTTCATTTTTAAAAACCTTAAGATAAATTTTTAGTTTACACCATTATGATGTGAACGTACATATTAAACATATAAAAATTAGATTATACAAACATTCTCACTTTCAATATGTTATCAAAAACCATACCTAACTGAAAACTCAACTAAATGCTACATAACATTATTTTCCAACTATTAAAGTTGTAAGCATGACCCTTTTAGAAGAACATAAAATCTATGGTTAACTATAAGGATAAAATTGTTTAAAATTTAATATGAAAACTTAAAATTGAATAAAAGTTCACGTCTAATTCAAAAAAAAAGTTCATATGCAGATAGGCTGACCATAAAATCTGATGCTCTTCTTAATTACAAATTTGTAAAAAGCTTTTCTGAATTTTAAATTTTTTACATTTAACTTCATATATTTAACTAGTTATGTTGATTAATTCAAATTATTCAAATAAACTCAATTATTTAATGTCCATTAATCCATTTGTAAATCTTTTAAGAATGATGATAATTCAATACATATACAACAATCATATTAACAAAATAGTGATGTTACGTATTCACTTATATATGTGTGTGTGGAAAATAGTATAACACATAATATAAATTATTTACATATATAATATTAAAAATTTTAATTTATAAATTTTTGAGTTAGGACAATAATTTTTACCGAAATATGTATTTAGCGAGTAATGAACTCTCAATTTTATGTCTAAGTATCAGAAATCATTTTAGTTTATAATTAATATATCACAATAAATTTATCATATATTGCATAATAAAAATATATTTTACCAATAATTAAAATATAAATAATATTTGTTTCAAAATTTTACCATGTGCAACGCACGGGTTACACACTCGTTGATAGTAAAACGGAAGAATTTAAAGCTCTCATATTAATTCTAGGGATTTCCTTCGCTCTCCTTATTTTCCTCCGGAAATTTTATTTTCGAATTTCTTCCATTTATTATTATTATTGTAATTATTATAATTTGTCTACCGATTCTTCTTTTTAAATGTTTATATTTAATATAAACATTTTTATAACTTTCGTAATTATTTGCAAATTTCTCTTCTTATGTTATCACTACAAGATAATACGGCTATTCCAACGTCTCCTATCCGTTGGCGGCCGTTGGAAGCCGTTGGAATAGCCGTTGGAATAAATCTCACGCCTTCCAATGCTTTCCAACGGATCCAACGGACCATTTCCAACAGAATTTCCAACGGCCGCTAAAGGCTTGAAGCCGTTGGAATCCGTTAGAAACCGTTACAATAAAATGGGCAATAAGCCGTTGAAAGCCGTTGGAAATACTGGGTTTATTTTGCTGTAGAACAGCAAGCCTATTTACTTTCCACCCACACCATTTCCAAACCATTCAATTTCCATTCCATTTCCAATCAATTCCATACATATATATCAATATCAATACAAACAACACACATAAATCAATAAAACACCAATATAAACAAACCAAACCGATCAAACATCACAAAATATACCATCAATGTACATACCATCAACAAATGTCCATAAACCATGTACATACCATCAAAATATTTCTCACCCACTCCGTACCAATATATACAACATCACCATCAACATCAAAATATCTTCAAGTCAATATATACATTGTTCAAACACAAATACTCAAAAACATACCTCCTCAAGGATCCTCGTCGCCTCTAGAAGCACCAGACGACGAAATAAGGGTACCATGATTCTGCAAATACTGCGCAAGCTTTTGATCCAGCTGCTCCACCTGGATGGCTCGTAGACGATTCTCCTCCCGTAGCTGCTCAACCATAGCTCTAAGCTCCTTGATTTCTTTTTTGTCTTGGTCTTTTTGAGCTTGTCGAGCCCGTCGAGCCTGCAAATAGAAATAATAGCAAAAGGGTTGTCTCAGCATATAAAATATTATAACATTATATATCTAAACGCTGATTTTTTATACATATGTAAAAGGATCAATTACCGTTAGGTTCCCGAAGCCAAAACGTCTACTCCGTTGCGCCGAATCCATAACAGCGTTAAAAATGTTATCCTTCTCCTCCTGTGTCAGTGCATCACGACCAGACTGCTGAAGCGCATAAGCCTATGCCTCCTGCAACCTCGACTATAATGAAAAAAAACAATTTCAGTTGAAAAATAGTAGCATGTAATTATTTTGCATAGCTAGAAATTAATAAACTTATCGGTGTAAGTATTAGAAATTAAAAAATGCATACATATGCCTCGGTCGTCCTATCTTGATCACCCCACTGACATATGATATTGCCAGCCTCATCTACTTGCCTAGACGCGTGGGTGTGAGCAAACACGTCCACTAAGCCAACAGAGCCTCCACGAGCTCGTTCCTGCAATTGATAATTTGGATAATTTAACTACACATAACTAATTACTGAACTGATCAATATACAAATGTGATAATAGATAAATTTACCAAATCTTCGCAGTGATGCTGGAAAGATTTGGAGCTTCCACGGTGTGATACAGGATTCCTGCTCCTGTTTGCCGAGTTCCTAGCTGACTCCTCCTGCAAATTTACAATGATTAATTATTTATTAAACGTAAAAAATTGCTGAGATTTATTGTAGATTTACCTTGAACTGCTAAGAGTTCCACCACTCAACCCGCTTCTCCCATACAGTCGCGCTTATCCACTTGGGCTTCTTTCCCACTTTTTTAATATCCGATATAGTCTCCCTATAGTTCTTCGCGATCCTGAAGTTCCACTGTCGCTGAACTAAATTGACGTCGGGCTCTTGCAAATCTATGGCGCCCTGTACAATGAGAAAATATTGCCAATTATTTATTTTTATTTAATTAATCATCTTGTAAAGCGGTATAAACTTACCAGAAAATCTTGCCAAATCGTCTCTCTCACGTCGTCGGGGATCTTGCCCCACTTGGGCCAGCAATCGGTCATCCTAGCCATGTACGCCTGCTTCGAAATGTTCAGAACCACTTTGGATGGCTCCAACTCAAATCCACTGCGTTAAATATAAAATTAAACTTTAGACAAATGCAGATATATCATGTACAATTAAAAAATTAAAATGCTATGCTTGCTAATTATGATACTTACGTCTCATCATCCTTAGGCTGCAAGTAAACAAGTGGCGAGCCGGTGGCTCACCACTACTCTCTCCAATATGATGTGAAGAGCCACGTCGCCGAGACCCAGAACCAGAACCGGAAGCGGACATAATATATATACCTGCCATATATACATACATATACAATTCATAATAATCATGATATGATGAACCATTAAAAAATGTAATACAATATGCTACAGATGTGTCATGTTGTGTATGTCTTGAGTGTGTGAGTATACATTTATTGTCATTAAAATTGTATAAATTGGATAAATGCATTATTAATCAGAGATCAATGTAATGTGAATACTTTTAAAAATTACCGTATATTACTCAGTCGTCCTCATCGTTTTCTGATTTAGACTCGGTTTCGTGCTCTATGTCGTTTTCCTCTACACTCTCAAATGCTTCGACTAATACATTTGTCTCATCATTTGAAGGTCCAAAATCAGTTTAATCGTTTGTAATTGCTATTTCAGCATTTTCCTCCAGATCTGCTTGATAGGCTTGTTCGTCTGGAATATTTTGTCCATCGAACGTAAATCTTGCTTTGGTTTTAAAAACCGCAGACCAATCTGCTTTATCCCTTTTTAGAGATGGATAAGGGGCATAATAAGCTTGTAGGGCTTGTTTGGCTAGTATAATGGGTCGTACTTTTGATAACGCGAGGTATGTTTAATTTCTATAAGATTATATTTTGGATGCACGTTAATACCAGAACCTGGAACATTGCTGAACCAGTTGCATCTAAACAAATAAACATCCTCCACGGGTCTTGTAAAATATGTCAACTGCAATATCTGAGTTAACACGCCATAAAAATCATTTATATGATTATTAGGGTCATCACTGCCTTTAACAAATACACCAGTATTGTTTGTTAATTTTTCAGCACCGTATTCTTTGGTGTTGAATTTATATCCATTAACAAAAAATATTGGATACGTATTAACTTTTCTTTTTGGTCCAAACGCCAAATGTTTCAGTCCTTTATCGAGCACATTATTTGTGAGATCAGAAACGTATTTCGAAAACCAAGTACTGAAATCTTTGCTTAAATCGCCGTCTGGATTTTGTGATTCATAAATACTGCAAACACAAACATGATATATTACATTATTATTTATTCACACGTGTAGTATTAAATTTAACAAAACTTGAAATGTGCTAATTACCTAACAAATGGTGCAACTTCAGGACAATTAAGAAGAATATATGTGTGTGCTACATGGTATTCTTTATCATCTTGCCATACTTCCTCACATTTTCCAGCATGTCGGCCATATTGTTTAAAAATAGATAATACTGATTCAGAAGAAGAATCTTGTTCAACGGCCTGGTCGTCATTACGCGGAACACTTACAAATGATAAGTTCACATGGTCTTTAAAATAATGAGAGAAAAAGAAAGAAGCTTCTTCTTCGATATATGATTTGCAAATAGAACCTTCAACTCGAGCTTTTTGTCTCAATTTTTTCTTTAAATGATTTAAGTACCTAATAAAAAATATTTGGGTTAAGTATTAACTACTATATTTATACTTAAATCAACATTTACATACTCAATATAGTAACATACCTTTCGAATGGATACATCCATCCATATTGCACAGGACCTCGAAGACGTGCTTCATATGGAAGATGAACAGGTAAATGCTCCATTACATTAAAGAAACACGGAGGAAATATTTTCTCCAGTTTGCAGAGCAGTATAGGAATTTCTTCTTCAAGTTTAAGTAGACGGAGAACTTTTAACGTAGTTGAACAAAACTCCTTGTAAAATAAACTAAGTTCTGTTATTACCGTCCAAACTTTTACCCGTAACAATTCTTTGAAAGCGATGGGTAACAAATTTTCCATCATTACATGACAATCATGGCTTTTCATTCCACTCAGTCTCCCATTTTTATAGTCGACACATCTACGAAGATTAGAGGAAATTCCATCGGGAAATCGTAATCCTTCCACCCATTGTAACAGTACTTTAACTTGGTTGCTGTCTAGTTCATAGCATGCTTTGGGTTTTTTATTGTCGGGAGTCATATGAAGCTCATGACGATTGCATATTTGCTTTATATCATGTCTAGATTTCAAATCGTCCTTAGTCTTGCCCTTCACATTCAAAACTGTATAAAACACATTATCAAATACGTTTTTTTCGTTATGCATCACATCAATGTTATGATGGATTAACAGATTTTTCCAATAAGGCAATTCCCAGAATATACTTTGTTTGCACCAATTATGAAACGCGATTTACCTTGAATTTCTTCTTGTTGTCCAGTCTCGTGTATCTTTGGATAATCTTTTACAAGTTCATATATATCCTCGCTTGACCAAACCGCTGGTGGTCGTAGAGTCTCATGTCTATTAGCTATGAATTTTTTTTGTCTCTTCTAAAAGGGTGATTAATATGAAGAAAACATCGATGACAATCAAACCATGAAATTTTCTTTCCGCTTGGCAAAGAAAATGTTCGTGTTTCTTCCATGCAATAAGGACAAGCAAAACGGCCGGCCGTACTCCAACCCGAAAGCATTGCATATGCAGGAAAATCGCTAATAGTCCATAACAAAGAAGCGAACATCCGAAAAAATTTCTTTTTTGATATGTCGTATGTTTCAACTCCTTCATACCATAATATTTTCAACTCTTCGATTAACGGTTGTAAGTAAACATCAATGCCCTGTGTCGGATCATCAGGACCAGGGACGACAATCGTGAGAAACATATATGGAGTTTTCATACACATCCACGGAGGTAGATTGTAAGGTGTGATTATTATAGGCCAAGATGAATATTTAGAACCAAACTGAGAAAACGGTGAGAAGCCGTCTGTACATAAACCTAGTCTAACATTTCGGCTCTCCGCTGTGAAATCGGGATATTTCTTGTAAAAATGTTTCCATGCTTCTCCATCGGCTGGGTATGTCAACGTACCTTCTTGAGGTGTTCTCACACTGTGTCATCTCATATGATGCGCTGTTACAGATGATGCATATAATCGTTCAAGTCTAGATGTGAGGGGCAAATAATGCATACGCTTGTACGGAACTTCTTTTCCCTTCTTTTTCCTCGATTCGTATCTTTCCTGATTACATATTTTACAATTTCTAAGATTGATGTCTTCTTTCCAATACAACATGCAACCCTTTAAACATGTATCTATTTTTTGATATGGCAAACCGAAAGATGACATAAGTTTTTTAACTTCATAATAATTTTCGCACATTAAATTATCGGATGGCATATGACGTTTAGCAGCTTGCACAACAGCCGTAAATCCAGCTTCTGTAAGGTTGTATTTTGATTTCATTGCAGTGTATTCTGCAGTTACCGATAATTGAGAGCCGCTTAAACATCCATTCCAAAGGGGTTTTTTAGCATGATCCAATAAATCATATATATTTTTAGCTCCAACATTTGATTCCTCTTCGATGTTAACATCGTCGTTATCAATTACAACGGTAGGGAACATTGATCGTGCTGCATCTTCGACCATATGTTCTATGAGATTCATACTACCTTCTTCGTTGATGACCTCCACCGACTGTTCTTGATTATTAGGGGCTACAATTTCTCCATGACGATCCCACAGCAAATAATTGGGTATGAAACCGAATTGGCGCAAATGAACCTTAGCCATATTCGGTTCTAAATAGTTCAACAATTTGCATCTACTACACGGACAACGAATTTCTTCATCGTTTGCAATATTACTTATAGCAAATTCGATGAACACTTGTACCCCTTTTAGAAAATGTTCGCTTATTGCACCACTAATTTCCCTTCTTTGATACATCCAGCTCCGATCATTAAAGTAATTGACCATGTTTCCCTACTAGAAAACCTATGATAGAGTAAAAATGTTATAAATCATTCATTTTATATTTTGCAGGAAATTTTCCAACGGCTTCCAACAGCCGCAAACTGCTAATTTCACAAACTTTATTTTAAATAAGCAACTATTGTTTCATTGCCACTTATGTGTCTTTCTTTGATGGTCGGTCATCCTACTTCCCATTACAAATACAATAGTAATTATATTCCGTAAATCATATCATTTTAAACGATTCACAAAATTTCGGCAGCATTTCTTCCGTGTTCCTTGTATCGTACACAAATGTGTGTACACAAGGAACGTAAAGGAAATGCCGTCGAAATTTTGTGAACCGTTTAAAGTGATATGATTGATGGAATATAATTACTTTATAGTGTTTGTAACTTGTCCAATATAGGGACAAATCCGACAAATGATGTATCAGATGATTAGAGTTGTCCGTTTTGTGGAAAAAACGAATATCCCTAAAACGATCATATACAACACTTGTCAGACGGGGCCAAATATATCTAAGGATTTAAATATTTGTTTATATTAAATTTAAATATATAACTTGTTTAATTAATATTGGTTTATATTTTACCGTTTTATTACATAAGAACTAAATTCATTTATACACAAAATTTATACACAAAATTCATTTATTACAAATTCATTTACACACTAAATCAATTCACATATTCGCACAAATACAAAACTCGTGTTCGCACAAATGCAATATCCATTCTAACGGCTTTCAAATGCAATAAACTCTATCACGCACATACGTTTAATATACTAACCAAATCAACATAAACTATAATGCAATATCCTAAATTACAAAATTTTCAATCGGTTATAATAACTTGTTCATTATGGTATAATAGTTGCAATTAGGGGATAACATGATGTAATATGCATACACTAACAAGTAGGAATCAATCAACATTCGAATTAAACCCTAAATCAAAAAAACCTAAATATTAGGTTTAGCAAAATTACCGATTTGGAGAGCTAGAAGGGTGGAGATGGACCGGAGCAGCTTCTAGATGGCGTCGGAGGTGGTTGGGATGATGTTTGGGCCGGAAGTAGCAGGTTGGAGGTGGTGGAATGGTGGAATTGGGGGAAAAGGTTTGAAGGGGAAGATGAAAAAAATGAACTGAAGGTCGGTCTCTGGAAAATATGCAGGAAATTTTCCAACGGCCGCAAACGGCGAATTTCCAACGGCTTCAAACGGTTACGTCAAGATCCAACGAGCCGTTGGAAATGCCGTTGGAGGCCGTTGGAAATTGGGCGTTGGAATACACTGTAGTTCTAGTAGTGTATTTTACATTTAAGTCCATGTATTAAAATCAATTAGTTGATATTAAATTTAAAATTTTCAAATAAATACAACTGACAAACATTCATTAATTGATCTAATAAATTCTTAAAAATGACAATTTAATGTGTGTCTCGTATTCATATTGAAAAAAATGGTAAAACTAATTTTTCAACCAAATCCACAGAGTTTAAAATTTCCTTGATCATATACAAAATACTACAATATTCTACTAATTTTATCCTTTGTCATTTTACATTTAAATACCAACATTTAATGATTTTTACATTATTTACATATTTCTCCTAAGGTTTCTTAAATTGTTTTACATTCAAGTTCATATATATCTGAATTAATTAAATGATATTTAAAATTAAGCCTTTGAAATAAATCTAATTAACAAATGTTTATTAATCGATATAATAAATCATAAAAAACTACAATTCAGTGTGCGTAACACATTCTTATTGACAATGGTGCAAATACTTTTTTCATTCAAGTCCATATGATTCAAAAAATTTACAATTATATATAAAAAATCAATAAATGCCATAACATTATTCTACATTCAAGTTCACAAAATTTATTTTTGTGAAGAATGACATTGCAATTAATGGTAGGTGGTGAATGTTTGCATTCTATGATGTTAAAAATAAGATTTTAGTAAAAATAAAATTACGTTTTTTACCCTTCGTTTTCTTCACGTGAATTTTATGATAAAAGGAGATCACCGTGGCTGGCCTTCGATTTACCATCGTGGGAGAGTGATGCACCATGGTACTATTCCGTTTCAAATCCAAGCACTCATTTCTCAAAGGCGTACGGCGCAGTTTCGGCATTATTGACGGACGTTGCACCTTGCACCGTAGATGTTGCGCCCAAAGAATATCGATTCTTCGAACAGCCATAACGGTTGACTCTTTTAGAGTCACGGGAGCCATAACCAGTCAAAACGAAGGTCTTTGTGAGTTCTATGGCTTTTAAAGTTTTAAGCCGTCAATGCATAGTTTCATACCCCAAAAAACACAATCCGAATCACTTTCAGGTCTCGAAAGTTTTTTTTACCCTTTGTTTTCTTCACGTTAATTTTATGGTAAAACGAGATCACAATGGCTAACCATCGATTTACCATCGTTGGAGGGTGATGCACCGTCGTACTATTCCATTTCGAATCCATTCACTCATTTCTAAAATTCGTACGGTGGAGTTTCGGCATTATGGATGGATGTTGCACCTTGCACCGTAGATGTTGCGCCCAGGGGATACCGATCCTTTGGACAGCCATGACAGTTGACTATTTTGGAATTATGGAAGTCATAACCAGTCAAAACAAAGCTCTCTATGAGTACTACGGATTTGACGACTTTAAGCCGTCAAATGCATAGTTTCATATCCAAAAAAACACTATCCGAATAACTTTCAGGTCTCAGAAGTGTTTTTACCCTTCGTTTTCTTCACGTGAATTTTATGGTAAAACGGGATCACCGTGGCTGGCCTTCGATTTACCATCACCGTAGAATGATACACCATGGTACTATCCCGTTTCAAATCCATGCATTCATTTCAAAAAGTCGTACGGCGCAGTTCCGACATTATGGACGGATGTTGCACCTTGCACCGTAGATGTTACGCCTAAGGGATATCGATTCTTCGAGAAGCCATAACGGTTGACTCTTTTGGAGTTACGGGAGTCATAACCAGTCAAAATGAAGGTCTCTGCGAGTTCTATGGCTTTTACTGCTTTAAGCCGTCAATGCATAGGTCTTTGCGAGTTCTATAGCTTTACCATAAATATTATATTGATTGGAAACATTTTTAAATAATTTTTAAGACGTCGTTTAAGGTGTAAAATAATCTATTAGTAAATGAGAGAACTTATCACTCACCTTAATCCAAAGTAAGATCGCAAATCCCAAGTGAACAATAAAAGCATGGATTCCAGTACTCTCTCTCCGTATTAGATCTCTACTCTCTAGTAAAAATCTTGCCAATCTCCTCTTGATGATGTAATTTGACTAATTAAAGTGTGTTTTAGGGTTTTTTTTGGCTAATGGAAGTTAATGGAGGCTTCTAACTATTTTAGGAATAGTGAAATAATGGGGATGAGGTCCCATTAGCCTCCATATACTCCAAACTCGAAATGGGTCATGGGCTATGTTACTAATGATCCTAATTATGCACTTAAGCTGCTCAAAAGTATAGGAAACTTCAAATAGCCCTAACTCAAAAGGGTAAGTCCGTTTTCTTAACATGGCCATTCTACAGAAAGAAAAACCATTATTTGGATCTATGGGAGTGGTTTCAGACCCTATCTCAGCTCCAATCAAAATATATAGTCCATACAAGATTTTGTAGGGTCAAAACGGTTATAGAAAAATCCAACGAAAATTCTAAGGGAAAGAAATGACTCTAGTAGTCATTTCCCTAAATTATAGAATCATACGATCTCATATGAAAATAATATAGATATTTTACGATCCTTCGATACATAGAATATGGGCCTTATAGAAGTTCTTGGGTTTTATTGCAAAATCGAGAGGAGGCTAATCCAGAGAATATTAAAGACTTAAGGCATATGGAGGAACTAAGTAGAATTAAAGAGGTTTAAAGTTTGAGTTGGATAGTAGCCGCGCTGAGCCGATTCATCTCAAGGGCTATAAATGAATGCATATCATTCTTTGATATCCTCAAAGTGAGGAAGAGAAACTTTCTTGGAAGTAGGAATGGAAGGATGCCTCCCAAGAATTTAAAAGGCCAACTATCTTATCAAAGCATTTGAAAGGAGAAGATTTATTCATTTATCTAACAGTATCTATGCATGCTTTGAGTGCCGCCCTCATACGTGAAGAAACTAGAATCCAAAGGTCGGTTTATTATGTTAGCAAGTGATTATCTAGAGTTGAAAGGAACTACCCAAAGATGAAAAGGCTAGCATATTGCTTGTTGATTGCATTAAGGAAGCTCCGTCCGTACTTCCAAGCTCATCCCATCAAGGTGTTGACTGATCATCCCTTATGATAGGTCCTGCAATTTGGGTGATTGTTAAAGTGGAATATCGAACCGAGTTAGTGCGATATATCACATCATCCTAAGAGGGCGATCCAAGGCCAAGCATTGGCCATTTCATCAACGAGTTCACTGCTCGAGATGATGAAAGGAAAGAAATTACAGAGCAAAGCGCTCAATGAAAACTATACACGGACAGAGCATCCAATAAACGTTGCTCAGGGATGGAGTCATTTTGGTAACCCCTAAGGAACGATCAGTTTGTTATGCCTCAAAACTTGAGTTCCCCATAATGAAAAATGAGGCTGAATACGAAGAGCTATTTTCGAGACTCAACATCATGAAGGAACTGGGAATCATGACCTTGCACATATATAGTGACTTGCAGTTGGTGATTTGCTAGGTAAGGAAGGAATTCCAGGCAAATGGCGCTAGGCTTGTTACTCATTTGAAGATGGTTCTAGTTATGCTCAATGATTTTTGCACGATAACACACATTCCTAAGGAGGAAAACATGAAAGCCGATTCTCTACCAAGTTGGCTTGCTCTGGGGATGCGCAGCTCAGGATGTAGTACCAACAGAAGTATTATCAACCTTGAGCATCGAACAGATGGATATCGATTGAATCTTGGAGGCTGAACCTGAAAAAGAATCGTGGATGACTTTGATCAAGGTGTACCCATTAAAGGGAACTCTTTGGGACGAGAGGTGCATACGAAGGACACTACTACGCCTGACACCACGATTTATCTTCCAAGATAGGCTATTATATAGAAGAGGTTTCTTTGTAATTTTGCTTGGGTGTGTTGGCAATGAAGAAGGCAAAAAGATCCTCATGTATGTTCATAAAAGAGCTTGTAGCGACCACACTAGGGGGCAAACGTTAGCAAAGAAGGTTCTTCGCTACGGATTTGTTTGGCCGACGTTCAATGGAGATGCAGCCAATTAAACTAGGAGGTGTGATCGGTGCCAAGGATTCGGCAAAATTCTTAAAGCCCCACCAATGGAGATTATGCAAATGGTCAACCAATGGTCATTTGTAGTATGGAGAATCGACATTATCGATGTGCTACAGATGTCAAAAGGTATGGCAAAGTATGTCATTGTTGCGGTTTATTATTTTACAAAGTGGGCCAAGGCAGAACCGCTTGCCATGATCACAATGAAAAAGGTAATCAATTTCGTAGTCAAGTACATTATCTATCATTTTAGGATCCCACAAACAATCATTTTCAACAATGGGACCCAACTTGATGGTACAGAATTCAAGAACTTCAATAGCCAGTATCAGATTGAGAAAAGATCTCTGCAATAGCGCATCTACGAGCGAATGGATAACTGGAAGCCGTGAACAAAATCATCAAGTCCATTATGAAAATGCTATTGGCAAAGACCAAAGGCAAGTGGATCGATGAATTACCACTGACACATTGGGCCTATCAAACGACTCACAAATCCATGGCTGGTCATACTCCATTTGCTTTGGCCTATGGGTCATAGGCTATGATTCCAATCAAATTGGAGGTGCAATCTCATCGGAGGATCCTCTATGATCTTAAAAAGAACGAGGAACTCCTACTTGAGCCCCTTGACTTGATTAATGAAAAGCTTGATGAAGCTGATTTGAGAACGACTGCTTATCGGAAGCGGGTGGCTTGGCATTACAAAACAAAGGTTTGGAACCAGGCTTTCGAGATAGGCGATCTCGTTTTTGAATGAAACTTCCTTAGTCCAGTGAACATCGATCTAACTTGGGAAGGTCCACATGCTATCGAACACAAGCTTGGAGATGGGACATTCAAGCTATGACTACAAATGAAATTTCGCTTCTGAGGGCACTGAAGAGCGAACATTTATGATGCTATTTTGCTTAAACCTATCTTTGTGCATATGTTGTTAATCTCAATGTAAAAAGGCATGATTAGCCGTTCTTATGAATATGAAATGAATTAACTTTAAGGATCGATGAATTTACATTCTTGTTAGCTAATTTTTGTGTTGTAAACAATAGCATGATTGAATGATACATGCTTATATAATACATAATTATAGCTGCCTGGAGACAAGTGCCAATCAAACTTTAGGACCGTGGCCAGACCCAAGGAACGTGATTATTCTAAGCATCCGGAATAGATACCGAATAACTCCTCTAACCCATGACTTGGGCATTTGGACTTGAACAAGATAGTTCGCCCCAAGAACCATTGCCTAGAGTTAGAAAAACAAAAAATTTACGCCGTAAAAAGGCTCTCGCCCAGAGTTTGGCGAAGCTCAAACTCCTCGCCTAGAAAATGGTAAGGTCAAAGATCCATGTTTATAGTTAGGCGGGATCCTCCCCAAGTATCCCGAGGATGAACACTAAAGCCACTATTTCAGGTGATCAACCCCAGTTAACACTCAGAGTTAGGCGGGGTCGAAGGAAAGCGTCCACAAAATGGATGTTCAGAATACCTCACTGAACAGCCAATTCCAATCAAACCCATAGCTAGCCTGGCATAAAAAGGATGCCCGAAGATAGGAATCCAGGCTATTATTATCCAAGAGTAGAGATAATGTAATTTCGAACATTATCACTAGTCGAACAGAATTCGATTAAAAGATAGCAAAGTGGCCTATTAATTTAGTAGAGCGATGACAGAGAAATGACACACCCATCTGAGAAAAAATAATAAACATATTTCTCAATACTTGAACATACCGATAAAAGGTTTTGACAAGAAATAAGTCTAATTTTATTGACCTAATGCCTAAAATAAAAGGCGAAGGCTGAGCTCACACAATTTTAGCCCGTTTACATGATTATTTGAATCAAAACAAAACGATAACAAAAATAATGCAAGATGTGGCCATTTCTTCTCTCTCCTCTTTGACTCCACCTTGGAAGTGGGCATTCTGGACTCACCAGGCATCCTCCAACTCATGTCCTTGCTTTCATGACTCTTTGAAAGATCGCTCATCGAAGTCTGAAGGGTCACAAGGATTGGTTGATCAGGCAATGAGATGTACATGGAAGGAGGTATATCAACCTCTTCCTCTTTCTTAATCTCCTTAGCCCGCAAGACTTGAGTTCAGAGCATCTCCTCTATGGTATGCCTCAAAAAAGGATCAGAAGCTCTAGTTACAATGATGTCCTCTTCCCCTTGCACCTTGTGAAAGTCTCTTGTCGCCTCATCTTTCAAGGCATGAATCATTTCATCCCCAAGGACCTAAATCTTGCTGGCTAAACTATTTGGGAGCAATTAGGTGGCAGAGAGGATGATTGATTCTTTAACTATAACTTGTGTCCTCATTGACAAACTCATTTCAGGCAAGGGGACAATCAAAGGCTGATCTGAAACTTGGGAAACATAAAAGTAGAGATTAGTGACACCGACCGGTGTCACATAGGCCATCTCAAACATGGGCGAGGCTAATGATATACCTCTGGGAGATACATATTTGATGTGAGCTAAAGTTCTACCAAAACCTCCCTCCTAAATAAAATATTCAACGAATGAATTCGGAAGCGAGGGTTCGTCAGGTTGTACTGACCCCCTAACTTGGATGTCGAAGCCATTGTAGCTTGGAAAACCACCATGGCAATAGAAAAGTAGTAAAACTGGGAAGACAAGTGGTATTTTCAGTGGACAATGACTTAGAGATCAGATAGGCAGTAATGTTTGCTGTAGAATCATGGAGAGTTGACCTGGAGCCCTTACCTTGGTCTTTTTGACCCCCGTTAGCTGATTCGGGGAGCAGGATACATTCACCAATGCTAAGCACCTCCAAGTCTTTTGCATCCAAAAGGTCGAGTTTCATTTGTTCCATATCGACCTCAGCCCTACCAGAGAACTCCCATTCTTGATTTATAATATCTTTCCATGCTAGGGCTAGAGCCTTGGGACACCCTTCATCTAGCCATCTCAGATTACCAGACCTAATGACATTTACATTATAACGGATAAGCATGGGCTCAAGCTCATCCTTAACCCATTTCTTTACATCTTCGATCTGCTTCTCGATGTTTTTCGACCGGGCCTCTGCATCATCTATTGCCTTGTAGGTATCCAACAGCTCCTCACAGTAGCTATGAGCTAGACAAGAGCATTGTCCTTCTCCTTCTTATCACTCTCGAGCAACTTCTTTAATTCCTCAACTTTTTTCTTAAGCTGCTCATTTTCTAGCGTCGGATTATAACTCTTATGATGAGCAGCCTTGATTTATTTCTGGTGACTCTATCGCTATCTTTCGGATGACTTAGTGAAATTGTCCATCTATTTCTTGGCCTCAGCTGATGATGCATTAATCTTTGCAACCTCCCGGACAAGGATAGAGATGATACGCTTATTCTGCTCTACTTTAGCTTTACTCCACAGAGCTCAAAATTTTTTTATAAGCACCCTTGAAGATAACCTCGGTTAACCATCTCTATTAGTATTATCCATACACGTCGTTAACGTACGCTACGGTATCGGTTCTGATGTGCGGGGGAATATCTTTCAAGTCAGGGATGAACATGATATCGTTAGAAAAGATTTTTGGGGAAGTGCATTTCAAGGAATCTATATAAGAATTAGAAACAATTTCTTTCTCTACTCGGACCGACATCCCTTATCAGGCCTTGATATCAGAAGTAATCGAACCTTATAATTTCTCAAAACAATATGGCACATGAGAGGATGTCATCGACTACATCGAAGCATAAACATTTGGCATGTTTATAGACGGAATGTAATCAAGTTTCGTCGAGTACAGATCCATTCTATAGGGCAAGGATAACCTACTCATGTGCCGTAGAGACGACTCACGAGATGTATATCCATTTTTTCGACTTATGTGGTCTCGATGGGATTGCCTGCCCGGTCAAGAACGTAAAAGGAGCCATGAAGATGATTGGATTCCCCATGTTTTCTTTGCTTGCTCCCTTGACTTTTGACGGCATCATACATACCTCTACACTCCATTGAACCTACAAATGAAATGCAAGAAAGTTAGCTTAATAAGATAGAAACATGGAGCTAAATAGAGTGTAGTTTTGTCTGGGTATGTATATGTATCCTAGTGTCCTCTCACGGATGGTGGACTTGAAGTTTGCTAACAGGAGTGATCCCCCTTGAGCGGGTGGCAGGTTGTTCATTTGGTAGATGGATGGGGGAACCAATATCTCCAATAATAATGTAACCCACGCTGTAAGAATCGAACTTGTCTAGAATCAAACCGAGGTTTTGATAAATGTCCTTAGGTGGATAGAAGTTTCCTCAATTATAGTAGCTGGTAAAGGATGTGTAGGAGTCTACATCGGGACGATCTTTATCTTGAATCACCACTTTAAACAGAAAGATTGGTCATCATCGTCTTCATCACTGGAGAGCTCACGACCGATATCAACATCATCATTATCTCCTCAACTCTTCTTCCTTCCTTGCTTGAGAACCGCTCCAGTCTCTACAATAGGACTCGGGATTAGGGGCACTTTTTGGTTATCGTCACCATCCTCCAATGAGGAATCGTCATCATCTTTATCACTAGCTTCGGGAACGTGGCTAATGCTATGATCCCCTTCCAAGAGAGTACAAGCTATCAAATTCTCATCAGTAAGAAGTGCCTCCATATCCCTTTCCTCTAGTGGGACTTAATAGAGAGATGCAAGATTGCTCACCAGGGCTATATCGTTAGGCCTTCTCGAGCTATTTGCAAAAGCAAGGAATAATGTTATGAGTAGTTGAAGTTATACTGTCCATATAAAAAAGATGAAGGCAAGAGTTACGTTCGGACAACCAACTCTGTACAAAACCAAGAAGGCAGCGCACAAAAAAGAATTCATCTTTAAAATAGCTCAATTTGTTCAAAAGAGCTATTACAATTTGACAACTCATGGAGGATTCTAGATATGCTAGCAAAGGAGATCCTTTTCGGTGTCAGAAGCTATATAAGTAGTGGATCTCCCTAATGCTCGGCTTGTAATTCAGATGGGAGCAAAAATGATATATATGCTATTCAAAATGGCATAGCTATTGGGGTGCAAGTGGGCCAGATATAAACTGTAAAATTGTGCGAATGAAGTTGCTGAATGACAGGACACAACCGACCATACACAGATACCTGTTACAAACTGTATATCCCACTAGTGGAAGATGCGCTCGCTGATGGCGTGAAGGAACTAGACGTCTTCAAATGGAATGCATGTCTCTCACATATCCTTTCAAGGGATGCCTGATTGGCTATTAATGTAGGGGAATCTTGGGGATAATCTAAAATAATAGCATCACCCATGTCAACATCAAGGGTAGCCCCAACTATGGGCTTTTCGGTAGCTAGAAAAGGAGTCATTTCCAAAGGCAGCACTGCTTGATGACAAGTTGATTGAGGAGTATGTTTACAGCGAGAATTATAGTGGAACTGGATTCAATGTCAGATTTCGCATACATTGAATTCCAAGGACATGCGGCCATTACGGAGAAACGGGAAGTGCATCTATGATCCATAACTGTCAAAGCTTAAGACATAAGTGATGTAAAACACATTAAAAGCTGTAATCTTCATACTGGAAAAGAGCCCTGAGAGCCAATGTAGCAAAGCAAATAGATATCAATGTGTGTTGTTTAACCGAGTCTCATACATCAATGGGAGGGCAATATAGTGTCGTTAAATGTGTTATGTAGTATATGAATCTAGAGTCGTGCAATACATGCATCATGCAATTTAAATCAATCATTTGAAGAGAAATCAACAGACAGTGCGTCCGAGTGCTGATTTAATATCTGAAGTGACCGTCATCGTCGACCGTCCCAACGAACCTTGCACCACCGGCCACACTTCGGCAATCCCACGGTAATGCTTTGGAAATTTTCACTTGTGAGTTTAATTCATTTGTGAAAAAAATAGCTCAAAGCATTCAAGTAAAGATCCACAAGTGTGGGATTGGTGCCGACTCCCAAGGCTAAACACCAAGGAGATTCTTCATTCTCCTCCTTCAATCGAATATGGCCAAAAGATGCAGACGGCAATGAACTTCACCTTTCTAAGCCACCTCCACCTACCTAGAACGACCAAGTAGTTGAACTCGACAGAGCTAAAATAGAGGATTTTAATTTCCTTCACGTATTGATGCTTGAAGTTGGAGAGTTGATAAGAGAGGCGGTAGGTGAAGGTGAGTTAAGGCGGGCATTGGGGCCAGGTTCTCTTATGGAAGCTTGGGCGCAGTCGCGAGCTCGAGCTTTAAAATCTAAAAAGGCAAGGAAGACTGGTTTCGGCGCTTAATAAAGCACTCGAACCAAAAATGTAAGCATGAAAGTTGCCTATATTTAGAAGGTAGGGATTGGTACCGATCCCTGATCAAGGATTAGTACCAAACCCTACACACACATACATGTGGAAATCAGGAGGCAATAGGGATGCTCTACTGTTTGGGATGCTAATGAACCCTTATATATATATATATATATATATTTGTGTGTGTGTATTTGTTTGTGTGTGTTGATATATGTATAGTAAATAAAAACGATAAACAAAATATATGCGTGTATATGTACATGAGAAAATAATGATAGGCTTGCGTATGTCAACATAGCATTAGACTATTGGAGTTCCAAAGAATGAGTTCGACTATAGAATTAGAAAAAGGAAATCATTAAAAGCTTTTCGAGTTTGAAATAATGAGTTTGAAGAAAATGCTTCAACTTTTATACTGCTGAAGACTTGTAGACATAACCCAAACGAAGTGGTACAACTATTGATGAAGGATGCCGCACTTCATTAAAACAATTCAGTGGAAAAAATAATATCTTTCTGAAACAAAGCGAGAAGCAAACAGTGCATAACCTTCGACTTGTCCCATTCCAAAGTACATCTTGTTAAAGCAAGGTATACTTTAGATGCGTAAATGTTGTCCAGCCTTATGACCAGGCAATATTAGGATCCATCAAGTCGATTAACCGAAAGAGTTATCAATCAGGGATCCAGAGCAAGAACGTCCAAGCTCAAGTGTCAAAAGAGTGCCAAGTTCAAAATTTCATCATGCAAGTGAAATTTTGGATCGGTATCGAACCTTGAATTGGGATCGGTACTGATCCCCAAGAACTCTCCCAAAAAATGGCATACACCTCATGCAATGTCAACTGGAGTGCTTATGAACCAGCTTGTGCTTTTATAAGATGGATCACAAGTCCGAATCAACCATAATGGATAATGGACAACTCAGTCACTCGTGCTCAACCTCTGAACCAAGGCATTCAATCAAATTTAAGCCCATAACAATGCAAATGAAGCTACGAAGACGAAGATACAAGTCAACCAAGCAATCGGGGGTAGAAGATTGTGATCCATAAAGCAAAAGTAATGGAACGGTACTGATTCCTAAGTGTGGATCGATACCGGTCCCTGAACGTGGATCGATACCGATCCCTGACAATTGATAATGTGGTCACGATCTCTTCAGTCAGCTTCTTCTACATGTAGGAAACATAGGTTATAATGCGGGAAAGAGCTTTTCAGCGATCTGCGACTATAAATAGAGGGATAGGAGCAAAGTTTGAAGGATCTTTTTTAGCTATTAACAAGCTATTGTATTTTCCTTGTAATATCATGGATCATCACCGATTTCTAAGAACGGTTCTATAAAAACTCATCAAAGACTTCAACAAAGCAGAATAAATGTAGGCCTTTGATTAGTCGAATCATTATAATTGTTGTGTGTTGTTGTTTTTCTCATTTTCATGTTATTTTCTTCATTTTATTCTATATTATTAATCGTTGGGTGTTTGTGTCAATGTTTGGTGTAAATAGAAATTATATATGTTACTGAAATGAGATAATGTTAACGGATTTAGAGTTATTGACATTAATTACGAATTTTATTACTGTTATTTTTTTTACGATGGTTCAATAATAATAATAGCTCATAAATACGTGGTTGTCATACACGTCAGTCATTATGAAGTTTATCAACTAAATTTATTACAATAAATTCTTTAAAAAATTATTTCACTTAAAATTAGAAAGTTGGCTTTTGAGTCTTAGAGCATGTAATACGTAAACTGTGGTGATTCAGAAATTGGCCGCCCAACCAATAAATTGAGAGCCTAATCTTTCTTATATTACCATTCTAGACGTTTACCGGCTTCATGTACTGTACAACTATCTCCTTCTGTGTCTGATCCGGTTTCGGACATCCTGTCTTTCATTCCTCGGCTTGTTCCTTCTGTGGGAAGTGAAGGTTTAGCTTCCCCGCCTTCGTCAGATGAGATTCGTGCCTGTGTCTTTGCTCTTAGCAAGGATAGTGCCTGTGGGCCGGATGGTTTTAATGGGTCCTTCTTTCGTAGTACCTGGCATATCATCCAATCTGATTTATGTCTGGCTATTCAGCATTTCTTTTGCGGAGGCGCTCTTCCCATTAGTTGGTCATCCATTAACTTGGTCCTTATTCCAAAGTGTGATAATCCTCGGGCGTGCTCGGAGTTCCGTCCAATCAGCCTGTGTAATTTCGCCAACAAAGTGATTTCTAAGGTCCTGGCCACTCGTTTGGCTCCGTACCTTGCTCGCATTATCTCTTCCTCTCAGGCGGGTTTTGTAAAAGGTCATTTGATCACTGATAACGTCCTTTTAGCCCAAGAACTTGTTTCTCAGATTGACCGTAAGGTCAGGGGTTCTAACATTATTTTCAAACTGGATATGGAAAAGGCCTACGATCGTATGTCCTGGTTTTTCATCATCAAGGTTCTTCGTGCCTTCGGTTTTCCTGAAACCCTTATCGATTTGGTGTGGAGGCTCATTTCCAACTGTTGGTATTCTGTTCTCATTAACGGATCGGCCAATGGTTTTTTCAAAGCTGGTAGAGGTATCCGTCAAGGCGATCCTCTATCCCCTTCTCTTTTCGTTATTGCGGCCGAGGCTTTCATTCGTGGCATCCACACATTAACGATTTTTGGTCAAATTCAGCGTTTTGGACTTCCGAGTGGGTGTCCGCTCGTCTCCTCTCTGTCATTCACGGATGACATTGTCATTTTCTCCAACGGAAATCGGTCCTCTGTTCGCCGCCTTATTCGGTTCATTCATCTGTACGAGAGGTGTTCGGGCCAATTGGTCAACTCTGCGAAGAGTTGCTTCGTCCACGCGAAGGACATGGACCTTTTGAGAGTGTCTTGGGTCGAATCTTTTACCGGGTTCAGGGCAGCTTCCCTTCCCCTTCCTTATTTGGGAATAGTTCTCTACAAAGGAAGGAAACTTAACGCCCTTTTCGATCCTCTTACGGACAAAGTAAGGGGAAAGATTATCCGTTGGAATGCGTCTCTTCTGTCTCAAGCAGGAAGATTAGTGCTCATCCAATCGGTTTTGAGCTCTATGGGTACTCATATTTTTGCCGCTATGACCCCAACTTCCTCCTTTTTTCGATCGTTCCAATCTTTGGCATCCTCTTTCTTCTGGGGATCGAAGGGTGACAATCGCCGACATCACTGGGTGTCTTGGGATGTTATCTGCCAGCCTAAGAGTGAGGGTGGGCTAGGATTGCGTAATCCGAAGGACATCTGTTCGGCTTTCGCTTGCAAGTTGTGGTACAGGTTTGAGACTAACGACTCCTTATGTGCAAAGTTCCTTCATGCTAAGTACCGGAGACTGGCGTCTTCTGGCTATGCCGGTTCTCCATCTTACGCCAGTGAGACTTGGAAGCATATGCAATCGGTCAAATTGCTCGTTGATTCTCATAATGGCCACTCCGGTTGGGATGACGGTCCGTTCTCTATTCTTAAGGCCTGGAGCTCATCTAGAAACCCCTCTCCATTCCTTCCTATTTTTTCATACATTTGGGACGTTCGTATCCCACCAAAAGTCTCTCTCCTCATGTGGCGAACCTTCCATTATGGGTTGCCGGTTGATGAGAACCTTCAGCAGATTGGCATTCCATTTGTTTCCCGTTGTAGATGCTGCGGCAACGGGGAAACAGAATCGGTGAATCATTTGCTTTTCGTTGGCTGGTGTGCCAGATCCTGCTGGAATTATTTCGGTAATTTATTGGGTGTCTGTGGCTCCATCTCCTCGTCGTATGATTTTCTGTCCTCTTGGTGGTTTGATAGTTCTGGTAGATCTCTTCGCTCTATCATCTTTCGCTTGATTCCCTGTCTGATTTGCTGGCACATCTGGTGTGCGCGGAATAAGGCAATTTTTGACGAGATTCCTATGGATCCTCTTTCCGTTATTCGGCGGGTTAGAGATGATGTTTACTTGGCGTTTCGTGGCCGACCTTTCAGAGGTTCGGTCAATACTCGTTCTGGTCGCTTAGTGAACCTTTATCTATCTCCTGTTCTCAGACTTCTTATAGAGCGGGAATTGGATGATTGCCGATCCGGAGACTGGTGGATCTGGCTTACTAGTCTCCTCCCTGACCGTCTTTCCCCCCCTCCCTTTTTGTTTTCTTACTGTGTGCCTATTGCTTTCAGGCTCTGGCTTTTCTGGGATGGTTTTTGTTTCTCAGTCCTTCTTCTGATTGGGGCTTGCTTAAAGAAATGCCGCTACTCTTTTCCAACTGTCGGTATTACAGTTGTTGGGGTGTTGGCCGTTTCTTTCTTCTGTTTTGGAGGGTCGCCTGTTGGGATTTCTGTTTCTTTACACGGTGGTCACTCAACATCGTCATCGGGCGGTGGCCTTGTCGGAGCTCGATTACGATGTTGGATGGGCGGAGGGTTTCCACGAGCTCATCGGGTGTGCTGTCTGCCTGGTGCCAAAGGTCCTTTGCCTTTGCTTCTTGCTCGTGTCTACTGGTTTCCCTTGTTGGTTGTTTCGATGTTCTTCTGATGTGGTTTCTCGGTTTTGTATTCCTTTCTTTTTTCTCGGTTACCTGTCAGGCTTGTTGACAGCTTTTGGTTGAGTTTATATATGAAAAGATGTATTTCTGTTAAAAAAAAAAATGTACTGTACAACTATAGTTATAGGACATTTTTGCACGCTTAGTGTTCACCCTTACCATACAATTTTTAGATAACATTGTGTTCTCCTAAACTGTCACGTTGAACGTACGGTGATGTAAAAGTTTGCATGTTACATGCGTAGGTGAAATCTTTTAATCATTCTACAGTTCAGTTATGATCAAAAAATCATTGCTGGATTTAACTATTTCGGGACAAGGACACACATAACATAACAGGTGGAAAAAATACTTGTCTGTAAAAAAAAAAAATTATATGTTCTCATTGGCTCATTGCTTAGGCATAGGGGGACAGGTGAATATGAGATCAGTTGATTTTCTTTGCAGCTTAAACCATAAAATGTATTTTGGTGCACTCTACTAGTTAACTAATATTACATTCCATATGATTATATTTGAATATTCTGGCTGCCCGGTAACTTTAATAGAGTTCAAGGGTGCGTATTTTAATGTGTTCAAGAACTGCAGTTATGCTTATTATATTTTTCTCGTCAAATGAATACAGCAGAGATCAAGTCCAAATACATCAATTTCCACTTTAATATGATTTACCGTTTCCAAACATGGATGGTAAATGATTTACATATACGTCGCACAACAAAAAAACTGAATAATTATCAAAACTATTAGTTTTATCTTTTCATTTTTTTAAATTATCGAACATTTTTCTTCCATTTTCAAAGGTTGCTCTGATGTCACCCTTGACATTTGTTAACAAGGATTCGGAATGTAGCAAATTATGGAACGGATAAAGAACAAGGAAAACATGTGTGTGCTGACTAGATTAAAACGGTTGCAGGACCATTCATTGTATATGATTTAATGTCACATGCTGAAATTTGTACTAATTGTTAAAGATAAACGAGAGGAAGATTCCAAGATTCCGTTTCATAATGTAATTGGTAATTATTCCGATAATGCGTCCTAGTTCACTATCATGTACATGGTTGAATTCGTAGCTTGCATGAACATGGACGTAAGTAGATGTAGATCAGATGCATCCATGAGAACACCCTTTCCTTCAAAAGTCTGAATGCTTGGCTAAGCAACTCTTTTAACTGTTACATGCCCATATGATAAAAAGTGAAATCTATTACACGAGACTACCGCACGATAACGGGCTCTGATAAGATCGATAATATAGACATCATTTTTCTCATATCGTAAAGAGACTGTTTTCGGAGTCGGACATGGATGTCCAAATCACCATACGGATGATCCAGCCATTGCGTTCACATCACACGCTCGTATGATAAAATTTTGGAACATCGTGAAGGGTCAGAAATTTAGGACATTTCGAATTATTTGCGTGCAAGTATGGTTTAATGATCAAGTTTTTAAGTGGTATTCTTGTGACAAGGACAGACGATGAATGACGAGTAAAATCATTTTTTCTTAATCTAGTATAAACATGTGGATCTCGAAACATATGGAATCTAATTTAGGTCTTTAAATAATCCAATTGTTTTGTAGGATTTAATAATTTACCTATCAATAATGTGCTTAGATACTTTTCAAAAATATACGTCTACAATACAACTGTGCCATGACACTTCATACTCATCAAAAATATGTATTTAATATTTTTTATGCTTTTATAACATATATTCTAGTTTGCAAGAAATATAAAAACATAGTATTGACTAGAATGGGATGCATTTGTAACCAATGCTTTGAGAAGCATAAGTCGTTACATGTGAATATTGATGCTGTGCCAAAATAATGTTTGGTAGCGAAGGTTGATAATATCTAGAAACAGACTGCAGGTATATGGATTAATTACGTTCGTACACATCCCAAATTGCGACATGAACTAGGACTGAACTAATCAAATGAAATATAGACCAAACCGTCTAATTATCTACTCTCGCAACGCTAGAAATGAACATTAGTACATGGTTGGACAAACAACAAGTGAACTTATTGTAAATTTATTTGTACATCAAGGTGCAATTCAGATCTTAGCCCACTCAATAGAACTAACTCCTTCCTCAAATTTCTCAAAAGTCATATTCACAAAGTCCTTCACCTTCATCGTTTTATACAACTTGGGTCTCGACTCGTTCACCAGACCTGCTGCTGGTTCCAAGATCTTTTCTTGATCCAGTCCAAAAAACATGGTGACAGACAACCTTTCCTTTGTATTCGCTGCCACTCTATGCACCACACTCTTTATTATCCCATTACTTATTATCTGCATCGGTACAACATAAATATAAATGCATATATACCTAAAGATATGAAACAAGAAAGAAGAAACCTCAAAGACATTAAGTTACATGACTATAATTACCTCAGACTGATAACCCATATTGATGACAAAGGCATGTGGGATGATGGGAACCCTAAACCATTTTCCATCTTTGCGCACCTGGAGCCCATCGACTTCTCTATCTGGCAATAAAATGGTGAGGGCGAAAGAATCTGCATGTGGATGAAGGCCAAGCACAAGATCGGGCTTTGCGCACTGTGGATAGTAATTGAACCTTGCAGTCACCTCTGCACTTTCTCCCAATATGTCTACGAAGTAATTTTCTTCCAGATTCAGCAGTTTTGCAAAAGCCAGTAGAATTACATCTGCTAGTTTCCTCGTTTGCATTGTGTACTCATGCAACATCTCCCTGCATTCATGCAGTATATACGTGTATTCAATAAACACCGAGAGATCCATGACGTATATGAGAGAGATGCAAAAAAAGGGTTTTGTAAAAGCATTTACCTGAAGGAAGGAGGATTTTCAGGCCATAGATCGAGCTTTCTTTTGTGTTCTGGTAGGACGATGAGGCGAAGGCGGTCGTTCCAGTCCTTGACGTTTTCTTTACGGACAGCGTTGTAGTTTCCATATCCTTCTGTATCGTATAGTGTGCTGTTTAAATCGCTCTTCTTCTCTTTCACCTCTTTTGGAAGTTTGAAGAACCTTTTCCCAGTGTCTTGGACTTCGTCTATGAAAGAAGGTTCTATTTCATGATTGATGACCTGTAGTTGGAATAGAAATATTGTTATTGTTCGATGTGACGTGGTGTGTGTTTGGGAGGAAATGGGAAGATAGGAAAAGAGTGGACGTACCTGAAACAGACCCCAAGACTGAACAGCATGCCTTAGCCTCTCCAGCTCGTCATCATCGTTTTGAGATATGCGGCTGAGATCAATTACTGGGATGTCCGTGGCCACTGGAATGTCACCGTTGAGGCGGTTATCTTCTTTCTGAATGAAGCCGTCGGATGGTAGGGATAGGCTCTCTGCTAGTTCCTGCACCGTGTTCATTCCCATTTGTGTTTAATATATTATTGCCAAAATGGTTTTTTTTTTTTTTTTTGCAATGATTTATCTGTAGATCTCCCTTGGTGTGCTTTTCTGCGCTTGTCACTGATGCTTATATAGACAGCGTTGGCCTTGGGCCTGTGAAATGTGAGCGAATTGCACGGTTTATTAATTTATTACATAGGATTGACCATACTAGTTTACCGTACAATTTGTGGTAAGAAAACGCTAACCGAACAGAATAATAAGACAAGATACTGAAATTTGGAAACGCGTATTAAGATAGGTATTAGTATAGGTATTGATTGTGTATTAATTGTTATACGGGTAAGGATTAGTTTTGTAATTAATTATGTCCGTTTTCCACATTTCATTATCATGAAAAGGTTTAGTCAGAAAATTAATGCTTAAATTTGTATATGCATTAATCTAGGATCTAATGGTTTTACAATCCTTATGTATGTATATATGTATGTGTGTATAATGGTCATTTTTCTCTATTATACAAAGTAAATCGTGATTCACAATATCAAATCTATTCCAAACCACTGCATCTCATATCGAGACTCAGAAAATTGAGAATACGAGCGAGATCGCATCTCAACTGTCATTTTCTTATGACAATCCCTCTCCATTTCTGAAATTCGACTTCGATTTGAGGATGTAAGAGCTCGGTCAAACGTCGATCCAAACTCCTTCGATTTGGGTCTGTTAAAGTATTATATGCTTTCAGTTCTAAGACACCGGTTGGGTAAGAATCCTCAATCGATTATGGATTTTAGGATTTGGCAATTTTAAGATTTGTTGATTTCTACCTAATCAGATTCAATGCTCTGTTATTTCGGGCGTGTATTGTTTCTGGTAGGCTCAAAATTTTAACTTTAATGTATTTGATGATCTGTTTTGGCATTTGAATTCGTAGTTTTGATTTGTGCTTTATGTGACGATGTTCAACTTCAATGCATGAGATCTTCAATTTTACCTCTATTCATTTATATCCATGTATATATGTAAACAAATCGAAGAAACCGTGATCTGGAAATCACTCCACCTTCAGATTGATGGGCACTCGCTTTCGAGCTGGAATCCCAAAATTAGCACAACTTATTTCATGGCTAATTTCAAAAAATTGCAAGAAGCAGGAGTATGTGGTGGCGAGATTGAATGTGTAGTTCTGTGGATTGTAATTCTTGAGGATCATATCAGTTCCATGTTTCGGATTTGACATTACCAATGATCACTCAGGCATGGTAAGATTGGGATTTGCATACCCTTTTTGTAGAGCCTAATCGTAACCTAGTCCAGGGAGGAACAGTTGAGCAGTATGGGGGATGTTGGATTCGCATAGCACGTGACAGGCAATTATGAAGAGTTATGGTTTGTAGGAAGCACATGCGGCAGTTTCACATTTTCATACCCGTTTTGGTGTTTGCTGTCTGGAGAAGACAATAATTAAAAGGCCTACAATTCACACTCACTACTGAGCTAAAGTTATTTAACCGTGGACTTGTTTGGATAGCATGTGCAGTGAAAAGAAGAATATAATTCGATATAAGGAGTTTATATTGTATGAAATCTGACGTATATATATTTGGTTCAAAGTAGACATATAGCCTTGTTTGCTTGGGATACTTTGTGTTATACGTTGTAATTTAGTTATGTTAAAGCAATAAAAGGAACCCATTTTCAACACACACACACACACATATATATATAAGTATGAATAAGACAACTATTTCTCATATTATATTATCTTCTTCTTTTTTCTTTAAGATTATTATCTCAACAACAAAGTTTATCATCACTGATTGCTCAACTACGATGAATCAATCTAATCCACGTAATCTTTATCCTTCAAACAATTAAGATGAAAATATTGTTTTTGCAAACATCATAGGTTCGTCGTTATTTTCTAATGTCTTATTTAACTTAGTTTTCAATAAGACTTGAATTCTAGATAGTGGTGCAACAGATTACATCACTTCTGATCCTAATTTATTCTCCACATCAAAATCATCCTCTATACCAAGTGGTAACTTACCTGCAGGTTCATAAACTTATATAACTTAATTGGAAATTTTAATTTCAATTCCAATGTCACTCTTATTGATGTTTAATGTGTTCATCACACTACTAGAATTTTTTTATGGACATTGGGCCAGGGCTGATGTCTATGAAAAAATTGTACCAATTATTAGTGGGTGATGTTAAAAATAGCCAAAGTTTAGACATCGGTTTATAGCTAATGTCTATACGTGCATCCAAAATAAGTTTTAAACTTATTAGTGATGTAAATCGGTTTAGCTAACATCACTAATTCTATCAGACACGATGTTATTGAATATCATATACATCGGTTTGTTATAGTTGTAATCAATTTTATATTTGTAATCAATTTTATAATTGTAATTTGTGATGTTAGTTTGTTTTAAGCACATTATATAATTCTGGATAAAGTTAAAGACAGTTATATATACAACAAACAATAGCATAAACACGTAATATTTCATAGTACAAATTTAATACATAGTACATAATGTTAAACATTCATAATCATATACTACACCTCATATTCATAAACATCAAATGCACACACTTCTCCCACTTTCTGAACATCAAACACTCCATAGCAGCACATCATGTGATTAGTTCACGTCCCCATAGCAGTACATCATGTACTGGAAATGGTTCATGTACCAAATTTCATCTCTACACATACTATGCCTTCTTAACCATTTCCATAAACACCTTGTGATCACTACTATATACACACAAGCCACACATTGTTTGCATATGGTTCCTTTTAGCTTACAAACACTCCACACATTCGTGTCTGCAACATATACTACAACACCAATACATTCTCATTTATACTTTAGACAAGTACACAACTCCAACCACCAAGAAAACCCGCACCTGATTGCACATCAACACCGGCACCCACTCCTCTATCATAGTGAATCATCACTTCCTCTGCAAACACAGCCTCCTACCTAAAACTACTGCACTTCACATTCCGACCATTTCAGCCACTCAGCAAAACATACACCATCACCTACCATCCAATCCCCTCAATCACCTTAACTACTACCACAATAGACTCTCCTATCATCAACCTCAACCAAAGAAACCCATAAAACTCATCTATTCAACCCATCACCCACCTAGACCACCCAACAACCTAAACACCATAAATCCTACAAAAACTTCCTCCTCCTACACCTTTGCCTGTAAGCTCTCCACTGTCGAAACCCATAACAATACAACTACATTCACCACCATAGTTCCATCCTGCTACTCTATTCTGAACAGAAACTCCATTGCCTGAAAATGCCTCACCATCTCCGACCTGCCACACCACAAACTGCATTCCCCAAATTGTCCTTGCCCAAATCAAACACCTCAAATCCACCAATCATGAATCACAAAATTGAGAACCCTACCTCCAGCAAATTGACCACTGAATAGCCAATCACCACTTCACCAACTACACTCACCCAAATATTGAATCATCTGAGTTGAACAATCAACCAAAATTGACTGAATCGATATCAAACCCATAACTAGACTTAAAGTTTGTCGATGACTTTACGTCGATAGTAGAAAAAACTCGAACATGTGACCTTAAGCTCAAGACTACTTTTGGCAGCAAGTTTTCTAATTCATTTTTGGAATGATGATTTTACCTTTGGGCGAAAATTTTGATAAGGCTGAATTTTGGTTTTGGGAGATGGCGAATATTTGAGAAATTAAGGGACGAATCGAAGGGAAGTTAAATAATTTAGAGGGAGCTGTGTGATTTTTTGATGATGTGGCTGAAGCAAGTTGGAGGGTTCTTAATGATGTGGATTGTGGATAACAATTGTAAGAAAAAACGACTAATTTACAAAAAAAAATGAAAAACGTGTTAAAGCTCATGCCATAGCATAGTGCCCCCAAAACAATAATGCCTACTAAAAAATAACAATTGTACCAGAGGCGGCGCTACCTCCATATTCTACCACGGCCTCAGATCCGGAGAATCGACAAATACGACGAAGCTGAGGGTGAACAGGATATTGAACTCAATTGGATATGAGGGGAGGAGATTTGGAAATGATTGGGTGTGACTGGGTTGATTTATGCAGGTTTGGAGAGCAGATTGGTTATTCTGAGGGAGTTCACTTTTGTGTATTCTTCGTTTTCTATCAAAATATTACACCCAGCATTTCTGCATTTTTTACAAATTTGGAATTGAGGATTTTTACTTCAAGGGCTTATTTGTGTAGGGTAATAAGTTTTAAGGACATTACTTTTGAAAAATTAGTTTTAAGGACATTTTACAGAAAAAGATAAAAGAATTTACCATTTTCAGTTATACATAAATAATGATAAAAGGAGTTATCATTTTCCTGTATAACTTAAAAGGATAAGTTAATTTATCATTATGTTATAAATTGTCCTTAAAACTAATTATTCAGAAGTGTTGTCCTTAAAACTTATTACCCTGCAAATAGAAGCCCTTAAACCTAATTTCCACTTTGGAATTTATGTTTTAACATCGCCCTAAAAATAAATTTAAAATAATGATGTTATAAAGATAATAAAAAGGTTTTAACATCGTATTGAAAATCAATGCGACGTCAGTGTTTTATACAACATCGATAATAAAAATAACGATGTTATGTTGATTTTTCACATCATGCATTTTTCTACCTGAAATGAAAGGTTCGATGTTTATCAAAAAAATTCTAGTAGTGTCATTTCGTTTGAACTTGATGTCCGATAATAAAATTTCCACAACTTAAATTGTTGTGCTATTTTTTTCCCGACTTCTGTGTCTTACAGGATTTGGCTTCGGGAGGGGGATTAGTTCAGCCAAACAACAAGGTGGTCTCTCTTACATGTCTTCCAAACAATAAACGCCAATATCACATCATGTTTCTCAATCTCAAAATTTATGGCACATGTGTCTTGGGCATCGTGTGAAATTAATTTCTCGTTTAATATCCTAAAAAATAATTCCATTGGTAATGATTGTATGAATTTTCATATGCCAAACAAACTAGATTACCTTTTACTTCAAGTTCAATAACAATAAAGCATTGCTTTGAATTGATCGGCTCGCTGTCTCTCTTAAAAGTCCTCTATATTGAGGAGTTTCTTAAGAAAAAATATTGCTTTGAATTGCTACGTTATGATATATGGGGTCCTTAGAAAATTGAAACATATTATGGTGCACATTTTTTCCTTGCAAGTGTTGACGATTTTAGCAGATGCACATGAGTTTACCTTATGCAACATAAATCAAAAACTCAAAAAAATCCTTCAATTCTTTATTATATTTGTAAAAACTCAATTTCATGCACTTGTCAAAGCCATTTGTGTTGATAATGGTTTGAAATATTTTGCAATGAAAAAGTATTTTCAATTCATGGAATCGAATACCAATGAACTTACATTTACACTACACAGGAAAATGGGGTCGTTGATCCAAAGCACCGTCCTATCATTTGTATTATTCATACGCTTGTTCTTTATTCTCATTTGCCTCTAATTTTTTTGGGTAGAATGTGTTGTAATGGAAGTTTATCTCCTAAATCATCTTCCATAACTATTGTTGCCCAACAAGTTAACTTTTTAAATACTTTGCCATCATCCACATCCTTTGATCACTTGAGAGTTTTTAGTTATTTGTGTTATGTCACAAATATTCATCTTTTGAATAAATTTAATTCTTGAGCTAAAAAATGCAGTTTTGCAGGTTACTCAAATGGTCAAGAAGGGTATACGATCTATGATCTAGAAATAAAGAATTTCATTGTCGGTTGAGAATTCCATTATCATGAATTCTTTTTTCAATATTTCTCATCTATAAACCCTAAGTCAAATGATTCTTCATTTCCTCAAAATTCACCATATGAATTCTTAGATTTCTTAAATGAACATACAATAGTTATTAATCAACCCATCTCAGATATCGCAACACAAATTATAAACCATTATGACTCACTCAGATCAAATGGATATGCATCACTCAATCCTTTATCCCCTAATAATCATATCATCCCTACAATAGAATTAGACTCCATATTCCCAACATGTCATTGTCAGATCCTCCATAAAACATCCAACACTGCGGAACCCGACATCTTTTTTCTGACACATCCCCATAAGACTCCTAAGAAACATCTTACACTTTACTACGCCACTCCATAAGAACCAGACAACCTTTAATATAGCATAGAGACTACAATATGTCTGCTCAAGTCCATCATCCTAGTACGTTGGCATGTTTAATAAAAGGTACTCGTTTTCCTCTCGATTTCTTCTATATTTTTGTTTTTCATCTACACACTGTTCCTTTTTAGAAAACATAACAACACATAAAGAAACTCAATCCTATTCCCAATCCATTCTTGATCCACATTGGCAAAAGACGATGAAAATTAAATTAGAAGATTTAGAAATGAATAACATATGGAGCCCCTTCTGCCGTGCACATACCTATTGGTTGTCAATGGGTCTAAAAAATAAAGTATCAAATTAATAGTTCTATTGAAAGATACAAAGGTTACCTTATTACTAAGGTTTATACTCAAGTCGAAGGTGTCGACTATCATCAAACATTTTCTCCCATGGCCAAACTTACTACTCTACGTTGTCTTCTTACTATAGTTGTTTTTCATAATTATTTTGTTCACTAGCTTGATGTGCAAAATTCTTTTCTTCATGGAGATTTACATTTAGTTGTCTATATAGAACATCCACCTGATCTTCATCAATAGGGTGGAATCTTGTATGTCGACTCAGTAAGTTTCTTTATGGTCCCAAACAGGCATAAAAAAATTGGTTCTAGTCTTTTTAGAAACTATACAAAAGGCTGGTAATTGCCAGTCGATGGCTGATTATTCTATTTTCACCAAAGTTAAAAAAACTTCTTTTACTACTGTTGATCGCATTTCTGCAAATGAAAAATGGGTCGGCCCACTTAAACATCTCCATTTTCCTTGGCCCTACTATCACAACGGTCGGTCTCCTTAATCGATCGAACCTGAATACTAGCGATCAGAGCCCTTATCTCATCTCTATCAAGGGCACAGTCCATCCTCTTCAAATCCCACCTACCAGCCTGACCAGGCTAATTCGTAATATACCATATCCATCTCAACAAGATCGATGATCATCTCCACCCTTCTCGACCAGTTGGCGGCATAGTCAAGGCGGATTATATTGAGAACTTAGGGTCACTCGTTAGTCAACTTCGCCAACCAGCAAGCTATCAAAATAGTCGCCTCATTCGCTATCATCCTTATGCTGGCCTACCACTACTTACAAGAAACCCCTAGTTCTTTCAACTGTATCTGGAAGCATCAAGCCCCCCAGGGACTTAAAAGAGGCCCTGCTTGTTTCATTTCTTTGAAAGGATGGCATCCATTAGTATAGCTCATCTAAAAAAGGCATTGTTGTGCGACAATCCCTTTATGTACTCAGTTGACAACCTAATACATCTGCTACAACCACCTTCTACTCCCGTGCCATATGCTATATTTTTGGGCATTTCCATAGTGTAAAACGCCAGCTGTCTGAATCTATGCCCTATAAGCTACCAGCGTCCCAATTGGCATGATCATAAACCGTATGTGATATATAGTGTCTCAAAGTAATTCTTGGGTTTGATCAAACTAATCTTAGTCATCCAACCATCTAGTTCAGCCACTATAAATACATCATGTGGTGCAACTTCATAAGGGATTAAAAAACGTAAGCCTAAAAAGAGAATACCTTTGTATTTTTAGTAACTCCATCCTATAATTTATGCTATTGTAATAAAAGTAGCATAATAAAAGGCTCCTCATAGGGGACGTAGGCCATTTGTTGCCAAACCACTCAAAACTATGGCTCTTTATTTTTCTACATATTAGTATCGCTTCATCACACATATTATTAACTAAGATATTAGCTGCCAATCCTTACTAACATATCCTCACGAACACATTTTCGAGGTTGGATAAAAATCTAGTTAACATTTAAGCACTAGAAGGAGAGCCTCCCCCTAAAGTCTCGTTTTTCCTTTACCTTTTGGCCACAAACACGTATTTAGTTCATTACCATGGAACCAACTTCAAGGCCTTAGGGTAACAACTCTAATGAACATAAGACTAATGCAACACCATTACTAATGTTGCTTGCCCTATCCCTGGGCTTAGCATGAACATATAGTGCATCGTGATGCAACAATTAACGAACGTGGGTAATTTGACCCATGAAATAGAGAGTCCAACGACAAGATTAGATGCCCAAACGATGGTTAGCTTTTCCCCACCTTTTCCCTTTAGTGGTTGAACGGACTCTTCAACTAATCCCCTGGATTGCATACAACCTTATGAGCACCGCCAATGCTTTGGAAAGGGTAGTTCTAGAAACTCTACTTGAGGTGGTTTATGTCCACCATAGGAACGCTGACATTGTTCCAATGGAAGAGGACGTCCATGATGCTCCAGTACTAGAACCACTACTGTGCTGCTGATCTCCTTCAACTGGGAGACAATCCACTTTCCGTCGCTTACGAATGTCAAATGTGAACCATGCTTATCGATTCTGAATGCCTTAGTAACGGAGGGCGAGGCAGGGCTCTGAGGCCTACAGAACCGTCAGTCCACTCTCGGCCTCAACGGGAGGCACCACGATCTAGATCCTGAGAAAGGTGACCTTATCCACCTCCCCAATAATTGTTGGGAGTAGGTCTCCTACACCAATTGGGCGTTGCTATTCTCCTTCGCTATGTTGTCGCCATAGATCCCCAACACCAGATGGATGGCCGAGAAGCCACTCCATTGTAAGGGATCATTGTCATCCACGACACATGGAACCCTAAAAGCTAATGACAGAGGTGAGTGGGAATATATTTAACAAGTTAATTAAAATAATTGATTTTAATTTCTATCCGTTGCTGATTTGACTGTTAATTCTAGTGTTAATCCGTTAGTTTATTAAATTAGGAATATATGGAATAACGGATCTTTTTATCTAATTGCAAGTGACAAATGTAAGTTGTAAAACCATAAATCATATGCTAAAATTGGATTTGACACCAACAAATTGCTAATTAGACTAATGCAAATGATGCAATGACTATAATAAAAATAGGACAAAAATATTAGCCCAATTGAAATAAGAATTAAATGGATAATGTTTGATGATTGAAATGGATTACATTTGATAATTGAAATGGGTTACACTTGATAATTGAATGAAATGGACTAATATACTTAAAAAATGAATATTGAAAGATGTCTAGATTAAGTCTGAAATTAAAATAAAACGATTAACTTACTTAAATTGGTAAATCGAATGATGTTTATATTATAGGCAATTGACCTAAGACTAGCATAGGTCGACTGTGGTAAGTCACTATAGACTATTTGGGGCCTTAAGCCGATAGGGATATGAACCCGGTTGCTCTCTAAATTGCTTGACTGGCATAGATGCAATTAGATGTTCATATTTGAGATGGCGGACTTAGTTCACACTTTAGTATCGTAGAGTAGAATGCAGAGTGTCATTAAGATGTACAACTTATGTTGCGAAAGATGCACACACGTGTTCGGATCGAATTACCGGTCATTAGTTGAGGTCGTTGGGATCAGGTTTCCGATCGTTAGCCGGGGTGTTGGGATAGTCGACTGGATTATGGACATTTCCATGGGCCCATATGGATATAGATGTTGAAAGCTAGCTAGTGTCCAATACTAAGCAGAGTTAAATGCAGTAACTCCTTAGGGTGCGTAAGAGGTATTTTGCTGCTAGGATTAACATGTTGGACACGGGTGCATAGGATGAGTCACTATACGAGTTTACATGCATGTTCTTCCTCTCTAGGCCTATGGGAGTTAAAGTAGGGCAGTAGTTTCCTCGAAACTAGATGGTTGTTTGGTGAGATACGGTCTGTTGTTATCCCCTAATGTTAGACTGAAGACTGTTAGGCTGGTGACCTTAGGCTTGTGACCTTATGTGCACGGACATTGTACACACACCGCATATCACCTAGAGTATACTTGAAGTTAATTGTACTTAATTTCCTTGTTATTCTTGTTCTAATTCACTAGATTTTATGTCTGACCCATTCTATTTTCCCCCACTACAGGTGGACAGAGTAGCCGTTGACAGGTCCATTGCTGCCTTTGAATTATTATGTCGAGAGTCTTGTTCTATTTTATCCTTTATGATGTATTTCCTATCAGTACATTTAGTTTTTCGGTATTTTTCTTATGTGAGATTATCATTACGACACTCTGATATTTGATATGTACTGATGGTTTTTTGAGACTACGATGTAATAATATTTTGAGACTCGAGTATTTTGATACTTTTATGATTTTTATTATTGTTATTATTAAATTATCCATATATCTGATGTTATGTTTTCATTGTGATGATATTGGATTAGATAGATTGCTTCTTCATTGATATCTTAGTCTCTATGATACCACTTTTTTCTTAAACCGATGATCTGTGTAACTTGATATGGCAGTGTTTGGCATGTCAAGTGATGGGGGTTGTCGCAACAATAGTGTAGCCACGATAAGTACCGATATTCTACCAATATATGATGGTCACATGTAACTAGCAGCAGCCGAGGGCCTCATGCCGCTATAGGAAAGAGCTCTTGGATCACGTCAATTCAGTGGATCTTCGGGCTCCGATGGTCTCTCGGGTCGATGAGTACTTCACTAATATTGAATTCATATCAAAGGACAACAAATGAGTTAGCTTCCTAACCATGCCCTCATGGACATCTCAATTAGCATGACCCATCATGTCTTCATTGATGGAGCGGATTCATCAATGCGTTGTTCGAAGACGTTTCAGATGGGTTACAGCTTTCTACCTTCATCATCACTCTTTGTGCATTACCCATTTATGGATTTAAAGGAGTTGGCATAGTACCTATTGGGTTCACTTCTCATTTGGTCACCTTTGGCCAGGAGGCGCCGGTGATGAAAATCCAATTTCAGTTCTTTATCGTAGGTTATTCATTCGCGTACAATATTTTAGTTGTCAGGCCAGCCTTATAAGCAATTGATGCAACAGTAGCTTACCAACACCTTATAATAAAATTCTCGACCTAGGTAGGAGCGGGATGTATTCGAGGTGACTAGCAAGCTTCTAGAGATTCTTATAGCATCTCCTTAAAATAAGCAAAAGAAAGGGAGTGCTTATGCTACAGCAGGAAATAATAACCATCAATGGTGACACGCCAAAGAGAACGTTTAAGAAGCTTGTTGCTCACATCCATGTCAGGGTCACCCTACTTATTGAAAGCAAAATGCATGTGTCGATTGCTGCACTATGCCAAAACGACATGGTCGATGAAAATAGTCTTTCCCTGGCCATCCTGAGGAAGATCCGAGAACACATTGCTACATGGAATGAATAGGTTCACCCCTACTAGTATACGGGATTTAAAGACACTATTACTCCTTCCCCTTCAGCATCGGAGGACTCGTCTATGGAAGCTGGCGGCAACATTAGCCTTTTAGCTCGAATATAGACGTCAGTGTCGGCCAGGATGTTATTGAGTGGATGATATATGCATTGGACCAGTGTGACTTGGAAGAGAACATTTAAGATGATAATGATGACCTGCTTGATCCCTGTATTTGGGATTCTAGTCCGGAGGGCGAGACGGCTATGCCACTCGAGCCAGTTTTAATTAAAGCGATGACCCAACAAGGTTGTCCATATAGGCAAAGAGTTGATCCTAAAGTATGGGGGGTTGATTTATTTCTCGAGGAAGAGTTAGGATGTGTTTACTTAGAGGCAAGACGACATGACAAGTATCGATCACTCAATTATATGTCACGCCCTGCACATCAACCCAACAGCTGACCTAGTCCAACAGAAGAGACAACCACTCAACCTCAAGTGATATAAGGCACTCAAGGAGGAAGTAGGGAAAATTATAGCGAATTGTATCGTCACTGAAGAAACATATCTCATTTGGATAGCCAACCCGGTACTCATCTTAAAACTTAATGGGGCTTGGAAAACTTGCATCGAGTTCTCAGATCTGAACAAGGCATATCATAAAGACAGTTTTTCTTTTCCCCGGATAGATTAGCTCATGGACGCGACCAACGACACAAGCTACTCACCTTCATGGACACCTACTGCAGGTATAAATAGATTGCTATGCATAGCCTCGACCAAGAGGATAACTCGTTCATCAGTAGCGCTAGGCTCTATTACTACAAAGCTATGCCTTTCGGCCTTAGCAATTGTGACGACCCGAAAATTTTAACATTTGAAATTGAAATATTGTATTTATTTTACATGTTTGAAAGTTATTTTAACTTGAATTTCAAATATTAGAATGAATTTGGCAATTAAATTGTTGAATTTAATTTATTGAAGATGGATAAAAATTTGAATCTTCAGTTATAAGCTGAATAAAAATATTTCAAAGGCTTAGGAATTCATATTAACAATACTGAAGATAATGGAAACTTCAGAACTTGATTTGGAAATTTTTTATTCAATTTTTAATTTATATCATTTAAATCGATATCTAAAAATAGCCTTCCGAGGCATAGTCTCGGAATTTGACGAAACCAGTTCCATTAGATTCATAATAGTGTATTATTATCGGATTTCAATTTTCGTATCATTCGGAGTTTTCGTGTGAACGTAGGGTTGATAAACGCGCTAAATTTAAATCGAAAATTCGATATTATAACTGGTCCAAAAATCATCTTCTCCATACGATCGAATATGGACTTGGAACCTTTTCCATTACGTTCGGAACAGGCGTATAACATTATAAATGCCTGGCGGCATGTCTCGATAGGAGGTCGAAATTTTGAGTTGCACAATTGAAGCAATTTAAATTTAAATTTAAATTTGAAATTAGATAGAATATTTTTTTTTTCAATATACTATTAACCTCAATCAACACCTGTTAACCCCCTAAACACATGTTCCAATTTTTATGTTAAGAACTTACACGCGTTTAATTAATTAAAGAAAAATTTTGATTGTCACAAAATCAAGCTCGTTCAAAGGAAAAAAAACAACGCAATTCAAAATCAAATCTCGTACTCCCTCTCCATCTCAAACTAAATTAATGGCCGCATCCCCCTTTTCATTTTCAACCTCGAAAAAAAATCGAACAGAACGCCCAAAGTAAATTCATATGAAAATCGAAACTGATTTCCAATTTGAATTCGAAATCCTCTATCAGACTAAAATCGAAGTAGACTCGAAATCGAGATCCAAGGGCACGGTGATAGAAGATTGGGCGCGATGGTGGCTTGGAAATTTCCATCAAGGGCGGAAAGTCGTGACAATGCTTGTGTCAGTGAAGGCGACTGCGAGGCAGTAGAGGTTTGCGATCGATCTAGGTTTGTGTTGGAGGTGCAGCACTGTGGAAATCGTGTCGTGCAAAATCAAATCGCACTTGTGCGAGCATCGGAGGTGGCACAAGATTTCTGGTTGAAGTTGAGGTCGCAAATTGATTTGTGATGGTTGGGGTATCGGCAGCGAAATCGCGGCGGTAAGAAAAGCAGCAGCAATGATTCGAGGTCAACGTTGGCGAGGACCGAGGCGATTGTTCGAGTTGAGGATTTTGGGAATCTCGTGCTCAAACTAGGGAGTAAGGTACTAACTATTCAATTTGAATGTTTTAATTTAATGATAGGTGAAACTTTAATCTAACTTATTTTCTATTAATTAGATTATCAGAATTACAGTGGAAAAAAAATAGATTGTATTAATGATAGCTTAAGGAATTTTTACTCATCTGGAAGCATACCTGTTAATTTAAAATATCAAGAATAGTAATAATATATATACAAGGTTTGGAAAATATAGAATTAAAATATCGAGTTGTTTATATGAAATCAGATTTTTAATCTATACAGATTATTTTGTAAGTACATAGTTTAAGAAGAAAAACTATTCACTTAATCTGTTATCAGAAATTTAACAGTAAAGTAAAAAAAAATGGAACTTTATTAACCCAGTAGATTTAAATTTAAAATGAATATTAATGGTGTTTGATTATTCGATTATTTCTAATATTAATAAATTGTATAAATATTTATACAAGGTCTAGAATGGAGAAACGAGCCGGAATGGAAATGAGTTACAATGGATTGCAAATAAAAGTTGAGATCTTCTCACTCAATCAGATTTTTATGATTTAATTTTAAGTTGTTAGATTTAAAATTATTGATTGTGTTGATTGTGTACTTAGATAATAAATTATTATCAGTTATATTGATTTAGACCCTATGCGTCGCATAATAGCTGATGATATTAAATTAAACCCATATGCCACGATATTCCACCTCGAAGTGGAATTGGTATTATATATGTATTTGGAGTGACTGATTTCCTGCATTATATAGCGGATGGGACCCTATGCGCCGCATAATAGCGGATGATATTTTATAAATCTCATATACCGAGATATTCCACCTCGAAATGGAATGGGTATTTAATTGTTGTGTTAACGTCTATGGATGCAGGGAAAACATGTTGGAGGGATCCAACTGGATTCCTCAAATATTTGAGTTTGTTTCAACATTGTGTGTTGGTTTCTTTATAATCTGTGTGTGATCATATTGTGATTGAAATCATTGAAGGCTATAGTTTAGTCGAATATATTTTTGGTATCATAGGATACCAGAAAGAAATAAAATTGGATTTTTAAAAATTTAAGTAGAAAATCTATAGTGAAATCCGATTGAATAAAAATCCAAAATATGGGAAAAAGTTTAATAAATGGATTTCAAGTAATATTATTTAAAAGGTGAAGAATTTATTTTAAAAATACTGATTTTAATAATTTGGAAGAGATAAAGGAATTTATTTTAAAATTAAATTCGGAAATTGATTTTGTGTTAAAAGAATAAATCTTTGGGAAATCAATATGAAAATTTAGTGTTGAAGTAAATTCTAGAAATCGATTTGGGATTTAATTTGGAAGTTAAAATAAAATATCTTAGAAATCGATTTGCAAATTTGATTTGGTGTTTTGGAAATAAATTGGGAAATGAATTTGAAATTTGATTTGGTGTTTGAATGGAAATCGATTTGGTGTTGAAATAAATTTAGAAATCAATTTGGAATTTGATTTGGTGTTTTAAATAAAACTGAAATCAATTTGGAAATTGATTTGGTGTTTGGAAATGACTTTTGAAATCAATTTGGAAATCGTATACCAATAGATATTTGGAAAATTTAAAATTCTCAATGGAAATTTTATAAAGGAAAGGGAAATTTGTTTCTAAAATAAATGTTGGTTTACTTTTAAAGGTGTGAAAAGAAATTTGCAGATTTGGAATATAAATTAAAATAAATCGAGGAGATTTATTAATTGATATAAATGGAAAGAGAATTATTCCCTGGAAAGCTGGGTATATTTTTAAAGTAGCTTTTGAAGTATAAATTAAAAGTTTTATAAATTGATTTGAAGAACATTGTTGGATAAATTATTTTGGGAATTGTTTTAAATCTTTAAAGTAAAGATTTAATTAATTAATTATAGAAGGGGTTATTTTGAAGATTAAAATTGATATTTGATTTAGAAAATGGATATTTAAGTAGTTATACCCTATCTACTAATTTTATTTAAAAATTAGTTTGAATTTGAGGTTTTATATGAGATATTGGTATAAAGTTTTCATAGCTAATATTTAAATAAGTATTTTTAAAAATTTAAACTCGGCAGATTTTCAGTGGAATTAAATAAATATTTGAAAATTTATTCCATGTGAGGGAAGTGATTTGAAATTTGACAGTCTAGGTTTTTCAACCATCGACAGCGGCCACTCTCAACTGGTATGCTTTTCAGTTTCATTTGAACTAATTTACAGTTTCAATTTTGTTTGGATTCGATTTACCTTCTGTACTTAATTAAATAAATCTTTACTTTAAAGATTTAAAACAAATCCCAAAAATAATTTCTCTAACAATATTCTTTTAAAACTAAATCTAGAACTTTTAATTTTATTTCAAAAGCTATTTTAAAAATATACTCGACTTTTCGAGGAAAGTACACCTTCCATTCTAAAATGGTTCATTCAAATCAATTAATAAATTTTCCTGAATTTATTTTAAATTTTCGTTCCAAATCCGTAAATTCCTTTCCACACTTTTAAAAATAAAACAATGTTTATTTTTAAAACAAATTTCCCTTTCTTTTATAAAATTCCCATTGTGAATTTAAATTTCCAAATATCCACAGTTATACGATTTTCAAATCGATTCCCAAATATTCACTTTCAACACCAAATCAATTCTCAAATTGATTTCTAAATTTATTTTAGTTACTAGAAATAAATAAAAAATGGATTTTTGAAATTTAAGTAGAAAATTTATAGTAAATTAATTTATTAAATAAATTTAAAAGAAGGAATTTGTTTCAAAAGATAATAATTTGGTGTTTGAAAATAAATTTGAGAATCAATTTGAAATTTGATTTGGTGTTTAGAAAATAAATTGGAAAATCAATTTGATATTGATTTGGTAAAAAATAATATTTGGGAATGGTTACAAAGCACTTCGTATGCGCATTACCAATTTGGAAATGTATCACTAGTAACCATCAACTACATAACCTCTGAGCTCGTACATCTCAAGGAAGGGCGCTAAGCTAAGAGAATAAATAATCGCCACCGAACAGACTTGTATGGATGTGTGTTTGACATTACACTTTGAGATGTAAAACCAGTTTCTATCAAATACATTTCTGTTTGGCAACAGAGATTTATTCTCTTAGCTTAATACCCTTTTCTAAGACGTACAAGCTCAGAGGTTATGTAGTTGATGGTTATTAGTGATACATTCCCAATTGTGTAATGTGGCATACGAGAAATCTGAATGAACATTTATTTCTAAAGCGCTCATTATTTGGATTAGCCGGGAGAGGACTTTGTGTCATAAAACCCATTCCGAATAATGATACGACGAAATGGGATTGCATTTGAAGATGGTGTTGAAGACTGGGTATTTTCGAAAACGAAAGGATTACCTGTTGAATGTCTCTGCACCGAGTTGCTCCGGTATAGAGATTTTATCACCCTTTGTGATGGGGATTTCGGACGTGATTAGTGAATATCCGGATTGCAAGGGCTTCTTTAGAAGTGCCTTCAGTTCCGTTCGATCTCGGAACGGACTTGTATGGATGTGTGTCTGACGTTATACTTTGAGATATAAAGCTAGTTTCTATCAAATACACTTCTGTTGGTGGAGGAGAATTTATTCTCTTAGCTTAACACCCTTCTCTGAGATGTACGAGCTCAGAGGTCATGTAGTTGATGAGTACTAGTGATTTATTCCCCGATTGGTAACGTGGCATACGAAGTGTTGCTGATCATTTGTTGATCAAAGCATGACTTTGTGAAAAGTGTAGCTTTGTGGACGAGACTTCGTCGGACCTCACACCCCAAAAATGGTCAAAACAGGAAAGATGCAACAATAATATTTGGAGGTAGCGCCCCCTGAGGGTTGTTAGTCCTTGAGATGATGGTTTTGATGACAACACCTTAGAATAAGATTATAAAATATAAAGACTAACATTATAGTTTAGAAACATATGTATATGCATGATTTAACCATGCGGGTACCAAGAATGAAGACTGTACAATATAGAGATTCAAGATATCAAGATTGAAGACTCATGAGTATCAAGAATAGAGATTATTAAGAGTTCAAGAATTCAAGAATAAGTAATTTAATTAGGAATTTTGTTAAAACTCCTAGAAAAGCACTGGCATCTTAAAATCCAATTTACTCGTGGAATGGAATCCACTTCGAGCCCGTTAAAGGGATGGAGCCCTAAGTAGGATGGAACCTACGAAAAATCTAGTGGAACATTGTTTTGTACCCGCTAACTTTTATTCAAAATGATTTTACAAAATTATATCTTGTTTTCAAAACCTTTCTTTTAAAAGAATCGAAAACATCTATCCTGATTTTAAATATTTTTAGCCTCAAAATAATCTTTAATTTCAAAGTCAAACTATCCTTGGTTTTAAATTATCTTTAATAATAATATATTTAGCTTTTAATATTTATACTTAGATTTAAATATAAAATTATAATAAAATTTTATATATACCAAAATTTTATTTTCTATATTTATTTATGTATTTTAACTATAGTTAAGTATATTTATAAAAGTTTAAAATAGTTTTAATATAAGATAAAAGTAATTTTCAAAAGAAAAACAAAACACCAAAATTTCCTTTGGCATGTCGACATACCCAAGATACTCATGTCGACATAGTGGCAGTTGGTTTCAAAATTTAAATTTCAAAAGAAGTGTCGGTTCGTCATATCCTTTCACGAATGGGCATGGCTGTTGTTTTTCTATAAATAGGGGCTGTTTTCAATGAATTTCTAACCATATTTTTATGGTTTTCACTCCTCTTCTTCTTCCACATTTCTTTATACACATTCTTACCATTATTATGCCGAAATCAACATTAAATCCAACTAGATCATTTCTGGTTTGATTCTCTATCACTATATCAACAAGATCCTCAGTGTTATTCAGAGTTATAGACTTCTTTCTAATCAATTTAGCAAGAAAAGGTGTGATTGTAGCCTTGAAAATCAATCAAGTGAGAAAAGGTGTGATTGTAGCCTTGAAAATCAATCAAGTGAGAAAAGGTGTGATTGTAGCCCTAGAAATCAATTGGGTAAACTTGTTGACTCTGAAATCAAGTATCTCTACCCAAAGGATTGTGAATCTGGAGGGTGTACCTCGTAGTCTTGAAATCGAGGGTGTAATTATAAAGATTGCTTTTGAAAGGAAATCCATACTTATATGCGGGACTGGATGTAGGGTAACTCCGAACCAGTATAAAATCCGGTGTGTTCTTTTCTTTATCTCTGCATCTGTGTTTGATTTTATGATCATATCTGTGTCTGAATATTGCATACATTTGTGTTCAAATTAACAAAAACTAGAAAGATTTAGTAATTTCTTTAAACATTATTCACCCCCTCTAGTGTTAATCCTAGCCTTAAGATCTGTATTCCGCATTTCTCACATTTGGAACTAGAGCAAGATTGTCAAAGCTTCATAATATGATTTTTGAAAAAGTTTTTAAAATGGCTATGTTTAAAAAAATTGTTAATACTAGTTTAGAAATATTCAGATCATCATTGTCTCATGAGTCTGCATATAATCAATATTCAAATTCAAGTTGTCAACTAAGATTGTTTGATGTCCAGGAAACATGCTTTATGGGGGTTGAGGAATCAATCCACAATGGACAAATTGTGCAGATCAGAAAGAATAAATGGATACTCGATAGTAGATGCTCTAGGCACATAACTGGCAATCCAGATATGTTGAATGATATAATATACAAAGACGGAGGACTGGTTAACTTTGAAGACAATTCGAAAGGATATTTGATTGGCATCGGCAAAGTCGGTAACCCTGGAACTCCTATTATTACTAATGTTTTCCTAGTTAAGAATCTGAAACATAATCTGCTAAGTGTAAGTCAACTTTACGATAAAGGATATAAAACTAAATTTGAAAAAGATAAGTGTCACATTAAAGATAATAATTCGACCATAATATTTGAGGGAATTAGGAAAAAGAATATTTATATTCTTGGTATGAAAGTTTCAAATGATAACTTGTGTCTTTTGGCAAATACAAGTGACCCTTGGATTTAGCATAAGAGATTTGGGCATTTGAATTTCAAATTCTTATCTAAACTATCAAAACATGATCTAATAAGAGGTCTCCCTAAAATGAATTTTAAAGTACATAGTCTATGTGATGCATGTCAATTGGGAAAACTTAGAAAAAGTTCCTTTAAATTAAAAGATATGATTTCAACCTCAAACCTCTTGAAATACTTCACCTTGATTTATTTGGTCCATCTCAAATTCTGTCAATAAAGCATAGTAAATATGTTTTTGTAATTGTTGATGATTATTCTAGATTTACATGGACAATATTTTTGAAACATAAAAGTGATACTTTAGAATGTTTTAAGAACTTTACAAAAAGGATTCAAAATCAACTTTCTCTAAAAATTATAACCATTCGTAGTGATCACGATGGTGAATTTGAAAATGAAAAGTTTGAGGAATTCTGCAATAAAAAGGGAATAACTCACAATATTTCATTTTCAAGAACTCCACAACAAAACAGAGTAGTAGAATGTAAAAATTGGACGATTCAAGAGTGTGCTAGAACTATGCTTTCAGATAGTAAATTACCAAAGTATTTTTGGGCAAAAGCAGTTGCTACCACATGTTATATTTTAAATAGAATTTAATTTGACCTTTAACTAATAAGACATCTTATGGACTTCTTCACTGAAAGAAACCTAAGGTATCTTAATTTAGAATTTGAAAGTAAATGTTTTATTTTAAATACAAAAGATAACTTAGATAAATTTGATCCTAAATCCGACAATGGTATCATTATCGGATTTTCTAATAGAAGTAAAGCATACAGAGTGTTTAATTTAAAAACTAATACCATCGAAGAAACAATGCATGTTTCATTCGATGAAAATCTCAAAAATTTTGAAGATTCAAATGATGAAGAGGATTTAATCACTCAAAATAAAGAGTCAACTTAAACTAATAATGAAACTAATCATCCTAATAAAAGGACTAAACTTTTAAAAGATCATCCTATAGAAATTGTACTTGGAGATATGCAGTCAGTTGTTAAAACTAGAAATCAACTAAGTCAAATGAGCAATGTAGCTTTTATATCAACTATTGAACCCAAAAATTCAAAAGAAGCATCAACTGATGATTCATGGATTTTGGCTATGCAAGAAGAATTAAATCAATTAACTAGAAATGATGTTTGGGAACTTGTTCCTAGACTTGAAAATAAATCTATAATTGGAACTAAATGGGTTTATAAAAATAAAATGAATGAATAAGGTGAGGTTGTTAGAAATAAAGCTCGGTTAGTCGCTTAAGGTTATTGTCAAGAAGAAGGAATAAATTTGATGAAACCTTTGCTCCCATTGCAAGATTAGAAGCTAATTAGGATTCTACTTGCTTTCACAAGTCATTATAATTTCAAATTATTACAAATGGAAGTTAAAAGTGCCTTTTTAAATGGATTTGTAAAAGAGGAAGTATATGTTGAACAACCACCACTTTTTGAAAATGAAAAATTACCAAATCATGTTTACAAACTTAAGAAAGCTCTATATGTTCTAAAACAAGCTCCTAGAGCCTGGTTGATAGACTAAGATCTTACATATTACAATCAAATTTTGAAATTGGTAAAGTAGATAATACTCTTTTTACTAAAAGAAATAAAAATGATATCAACTTGTACAAGTTTACGTAGATGATATCATTTTTGGATCAACTAATTTTGAAACAAATAAAGAATTTTCTGAAATAATGACAAAAGAGTTTGAGATCAGTCGTATTGGTGAATTAAACCGCTTTTTAGGATTACAAATAAAACAATTAGATAATGGTATCTTTATTAGTCAAGAAAAATATGCTAAATACCTAGTTAGTAAATTTGGTTTGACTACTGCAAGTGGAAAACCCACTCCCATGGCAACCAATGAGTACCTTAGTAAAGAAGATCTCTCGAAATATGTAGATCAAAAATTATATAGAGGAATGATTGGATCACTACTCTATATCACTGCTAGTAGACCTGATATCATGCATAGTGTTTGTCTCTATGCAAGATATCAATCTCAACCTAAAGAGACCCACTTAAAAGCCGTAAAACGTATTATAAGATATGTTAAACAGACCTCTGATTATGGCTTATTTTACCATAAAAATGATTCATTTGACTTAATATCTTACTGTGATGCTGATTATGCTGGCTGTAAATCAGACTGAAAAAGTACAAGTTGAACTTGTCACTTTTTGAGGCACTCTCTGATTTCCTGGTTTAGTAAAAAGCAAAACACGGTTTCCTTATCAACAACTGAAGCAGAGTATATTTCTGATGCTTTGGCCTGTTCTCAAGCAATATATATGCAACAAACTTTAAAAGATTATGGTTTAAATATCTCAAAATCACCAATTTATTGTGACGATACTAGTAAAATAAATTTATCCAAAAATACTATTCATCATGCTCGAACTAAACATATTGATATCAGACATCATTTTCTCAGAGATAATATAAGTAAGGAAGTAATTACTCTCGATTATATCAATTCTGAGAATCAAATTGTTGATATCTTAACAAAACCATTAAATGAATCTGTTTCAATAATTGAAATATAAAATATAAATAAAAAAGTATAATTAAAAAATTAAATCAAAATAAATTAAATAGGAAAATTTTCAAGCATCATGTCGACATCCCCACTATACCCATGTCGACATATAACGATTTTTATTTTTGAAATTTTTCCCCCCAAAATTCAAATAGGTGGTTATATATTCTTCTTATTTTCGAAATTTTTATCATTCTTTCTGTTTCCTTTCTGTTCTAGCTTCTGAAATCAATAAAACTATGGCCTCCTCTTCCAAATCAAACAAAAATTCAATATTTTCATTCCCTTCTCCTACTTCTGGACCATTTCAACGAACTACGCTCGATCGGGTGACAAAAATGGAGGATTCTCTAAAGTATGCACTGCAATTATTGACTAATTTTCAAGTGGTGCAACTTAAAATGGCCAAGGAACAAGTGAGGCAAGGCAAAATCCTTAGGAATTTGCAAAAATTTCTAATGGACAATCATGCTAATCCAATCTTGATTGACGAAGATTCTTCAGGACATCAAGTGCAAGTGGGTAGCGAGGAAGAAGAAGAAGCCTTCACGGAAGAAGTGCACGTTAAAGAAGACGACAAAGTTGTTTGTGTTGGCGAAGTGTGCTTTGACAAAGATGGAAATCTTGTCAAACAACGTGGAAATTTCTATTTCCACTATCCAAATTGTTCGGTTCGTAGATCTCCCATTTTCAAAGACACTCATTAGTTTCTTTTCTCTTTTTTCTATTGTTGTATGTTTTTTCTTATGTTCTCTACGAAAACGTAAATATAACTATATAATTAATAAATAATTTGTGTTCTTATATGTGTCCTATTAAAAGTATTATTCTATGGATACTTAGTTAGGATAGTTAGTAGTTTAGGACTAAGCTTTAGTTTTAGAATTAAGTGTTAATTATTTATGATAACACTATCATTATAATCACATGTCATAGAGTATTAGATTTAGGGGGAGTTATATAGTTTCGAGTTAGTTTTTTGTTGATGACAAAGGGGGAGAAGTATAAAATAGGATAGTTAGGCATAAATTAAGGGGGAGTTATTAGTTTTAGGGGGAGTAATTAGGATAGAATTAATATTTTATAAACAAAGGTTGTCACCATCAAAAAGGAGGAGATTCTTAGTCCTTGAGACGATGCTTTTGATGATAACAACCTTAGAATAAATTATAAAATGTAAATACTAACATTATAGTTTAGAGATATATGTATGTGCAGGATTTAACCATGAAGGTACCAAGAATGAAGATTGTACAGTATATAGATTCAAGATATCAAGATTGAAGACTCATGAGTATCAAGAATAGAGATTATTAAGAGTTCAAGATTTCAAGAATAAGTAATTTAATTAGGAATTTTATTAAAACTCCTAGAAAAGCACTAGCATCTTAAAATCCAATTTATTCATGGAATGGAATCCACTTCGAGCTCGTTAAAAGGATGGAACCCTAAATAGGATATACGAAAAATCTAGTGGAACATTATTTTGTACCCGCTAACTTTTATTCAAAATGATTTTATAAAATTATATCTTGTTTTCAAAATGTTTTCAAAACCTTCCTTTTAAAAGAATCAAAAACATCTCTCCTGATTTTTAATATTTTTAGCCTCAAAGTAATCTTTAATTTCAAAATCAAATTATCCTTGGTTTTAAATTATCTTTAATAATAATATATTTAACATTTAATATTTATACTTAGATTTAAATATAAAATTATAGTAAAATTTTATATATACCAAAATATTATTCTCTATATTTATTTATGTATTTTAACAATAGTTAAGTATATTTATAAAAGTTTTAAATAGTTTTAATACAAGATGAAAGTTATTTTCAAAAGAAAAACAAAACACCAAAATTTCCTTTGGCATGTCGACATACCCAAGATACCCATGTCGACATAGTGGCAGTTGGTTTCAAAATTTAAATTTCAAAAGAAGTGTCTATTCGTCACATCCTTTCACGAATGGACATTGTTGTTGCTCTTCTATAAATAGGGGCTGTTTTCAACGAATTTCTAACCATTTTTTTTTGTTTTCACTCCTCCTCTTCTTCCACATTTCTTTATACACATTCTTACCGTTACTCTGCCGAAATCAACATTGAATCTGACTAGATCATTTCTGTTTTGATTCTCTATTACTATCTCAACAAGATCCTCAGTGTTATTCAGAGTTATAGACTTCTTTGTAATCAATTTAGCGAGAAAAGGTGTGATTATAGCCTTGGAAATCAATCAAGTGAGAAAATGTGTGACTGTAGCCTTGGAAATCAATTGGATGAACTTGTTGTCCGTGAAATCAAGTATCTCTACGCAGAGGATTGTGAATCTGGAGGGTGTACCTCGTAGCCTTAAAATCAAGGGTGTAATTGTAAAGATTGCTTTTGAAAGGAAATTCGTACTTATGTGCAGAACTGGATGTAGGATAACTCCGAACCAGTATAAAATCCGGTGTGTTCTTTCCTCTGTTGCTTTTACTTTATTTCTGCATCTGTGTTTGATCCTGTAATCATATCTGTGTCTGAATATTGCATACGACTGTGTTCAAATTAACAAAAATTCAAAAAGATTTAGTAATTTCTTTAAACATTATTCACCCCACTCTAGTGTTAATCCAAGCCTTAAGATCCGTATTCCACATTTCTCACAAGGGTATGTCATTTCCTTCTAGAAAAGGATTGTATTATGGTATGAAGCCTTGATATTTAACCTATGTAGTTGCTGCAAATTTATTATGCTTTGTGGTTGTTGCTTTGTGGTTGAGAATCCTCGGATAAAGGTCGCAAACGACCGAGGGATGGTATACTCATGTAGTAGTTACCTAGTTACAGAGGTAACCCGGCCTTGTGTTGGCAGAGAGCTGGTTAAGTTCTCGGTGCGTCCCTCCAAAGGCATACCTATGTGGCATAGGAAGTTCCTTAGCTTTCCGTTTGTTGGAAATCCGATCTTCAATACACACCCTGTACGGTTTTAGTTGTAGAACCTGCCATCTAATATGGTAGCTGTAGTAGGCATACTATAATGGTACGTATGCTGGCTAAGATTAATATTATACTTGCAAATGTTTTCCACTATGCACTAATAATAATATTAAAAGAGATTTTGCGTATCAAGCATGTTTGACTATCATAAGGAGAAATCTCCTCCAATTGTGCGCTTGCATTATGTGTGTGCGGGGAGGCCTTATGGTAGTTTCATTTTCCAAAAGCATAGCGGATTTCTTTTCCTTTTCCTTGTGAAAATAACTGTTTTAAGATCTCACACCAGTCCTATGTCTGACCTGGAGTTTATTGTTCCCTTTCAAAACTCTGGGTGCCCATAATTTTTAACATGGCCAGCCTAGAGTCAGGTTATCATTATTCTGGAGCGAAGTCGAAAAGATGTGCGATGGAGATTTGGAGTTAAAGCTGGATGGAGAGATGTATCACTTTACTATGTAGTGTCCGTTGGGTTGGGGTTGGTGTAAGTCAAAATTTCTATGTAAATAATTTAAATTAACTGCCAGTATCGTATTGTGTTGTTGTAAACACAGATAATGTGATATATAAACTGATATGGTGCTTTTGTTTTGAAGATATTCATTTGTCTATTATATATTATTCCGCTGCGAAATGTGAGATTCAGTTATTATTTTGTTTCTTCTTCTATCTTCTTCTTCTTTAACCCTAACGGTTCGATTTTTCGGCATTCGATCGTTCGGCATTTGGTACAGTGGACTTATTGATGTCGACTTTCGGAAGTCGAAAAATTGGGTCGTTACAATTTTGGTATTAGAGCATTTGGTTAAGCGACAACCTTGACTCTGGTGGAGATTACTCATTAGAGATAGAGTCAGTAGGGCTCTAGAATAAGTTGAGTGTAATAATAGATATAAGCACGTATTTGTTAGTGAATATAAAATTGTTTTATATTGTGTTGAATGGTTTGTTGAGTAGTATATGGATTCTGTTCAATACGAGTAATTAACGTTATTGATAGGGATATCTAAACACTTCAATAAAACAATTTGACACTATATTGTTTTAAAATAGGGTAAATGAAATAATTTTGCCCCAAACTATTTTGTATATAAAAGGAATAATTTTTCATCAATTATTATAGTATGGTTGCCTGATTATTAGGAAGTGATAATATTAAAACTATTATCATTAATTATTGAATAAAAAATCGAAATCATAATAATAAAAAACAGAGAAATAAAATCCATATAAAAATAGGATTTGCGAATGTAAATTGTAAATTTGATTTATAATTTGAAATAGAATTCCAGAGAAATATTTGAAAGAATCTCAAAGGATTGAGAAGTTTTGAAATTTGGAAAAGGTTGGAGATTTGGAAAAATTTAAATTCTTTTGTGTTTGAAAATGAGTTTTCAAAGGTTTTGGAAAAATGTTTTGAAGGAATGAAAAGATCTAAACTCTTTTCGGTCACTGGAACATAATTCCGATGATGATTGTGACATCATCGGTGTTCATTTTCGAGTTTCTAGGAGAGGAATTACTGCCAAATTGTTTTTAAATAGAAATTGTTTGCAAACTGGGTTGCTTTTGGGAGTTCAAAAGATAATTTGAATTGATTTTAAAAAAAATGATTTTTGAAAAGTTGAAAAGATTCTGGAATAGTATATAAGATATTTATGGAATATAGTTAAGTTGATAACTTGTAAAGTTTAAAGTTGTTAAAGTAAAATCTAACTTAAGGAGAAGTTAGAAAAAGGTAAATGTGGAAACAAAATAAGTTGGAAGGAAAAATTTAATTCAAGTAGAATTAAAGAATGAAAACTGAATAAAAAAATTGAGATTGAAAATTTGAGTCAACTAAAATATTGATATGGATTCAAAATGAAATTGAAAAATTAAGCGTCGAAGTTCGTTTCAAATATGTAAGTAAATGGAAAATTTGTCAAGTTAGACCAAAACGAACAAAGTATTGGAATAAAAAAAATTAGTAAGTGAAATGAATTGGAATGACAAAGAAAATATGATTTGAAATGAATTGAATTCAATAATTATAAATGGAAGGTAAATTGAATTCATATGGAATTTGAAATTTAGTTTAAATACAAGTGGTTGTAAACCAAAATGGCGAATGAATTGAATTGTGCTTGGGAATGAACAAAAGAATAAAACTGGAATTGAAACTGAATATTGAAAACCAATTTGAATTATATGAAATTGTAAAATTAGTTCGAAGTGGACTAAAGATAATAAAGATGGAAATAAAAAAATGGTTTGAGATAAAATGAATTGGAATTTGTAATGAATTAGTAAATGAAACTAATTTAAAATAGTGATATGAATCAGTTATGAATGAAAGATATTTGATAAAATTCAATATTCAGAAATTAAATTGAATCCAAATAGAATTGAAAGTGTAAATTGAATGAAAATAGATACATAACTTCAATAATGAAGTAAAGATGGTATAAGAAGTAAGTATTCAAATTTTTGTAGTGGAATGTGCAAAATGATTTTTGAATATAGAAACTGGATATGGTTGTTAAATAGCATACAGGTATTATAAAGGAAATGGAACTGAGATTTTGATTTCAAAGATAAAATTAAATTGCTCGACAAAAGGTATTATTTGAATTTCAGTATGAAATTTAATGATTTTCTTGTCCAGCCGCTTGGCTTTTTGTTTTCTTTTGAAATCTGGAGTCCCGTTGTGTCATTTTGTAGTCGTATCAAGCTAGCCTCGCAAAGGTGACGCGGTCAAAAAATTTTGAAAATTTAGAGAGTTAGAAAACTTTTGAGAAAATTTTGAAGATTTGAAATTTGAATTTAAATTTAAATTTGAATTGATTAAGAAAACAATGTTGTTTGGAATCTAGGGGATATTTTTGAAAGTTAGTTGAAGTGATAATGAGTCTTTAATAAAAAGATTTGTTTTGGGCAAGCTAATAAAACTATTGATTTTGGAAAGATAGTGAACGGGTTAAGGATCATCCTTCCTAACTAGTAATTTCGGGACGAGATTCTTTTAAGGGGGGAAGGATGCGACGACCCGGAAATTTTAACATCTGAAATTGAAATATTTTATTTATTTTAGATGTTTGAAAGTTATTTTTAACTTGAATTTCAAATATTAGAATGAATATGGCAATTAAATTATTGAATTTAATTTATTGAAGATGGATAAAAATCTGAATCTTAAGTTATAAGCTGATTAAAAAAATTTCAAAGGCTTAGGAAATTCATATTAACAATACTGAAGATAATGGAAGCTTCAGAATTGGATTTGGAAATGTTTTATTCAATTTTGAATTTATATCGTACAAATCGATATTTAAAAATAGCCTTCCGAGGAACAGTCTCTGAATTCGACGAAATCAGTTCCATTGGATACGTAATAGTGTATTATTATCGGATTTCAATTTTCGTATCATTCGGAGTTGTCATGTGAACGTAGGGTTGATAAACGTGCTAAATTTAATTCGAAAATTCAATATTATAACTGGTCCAAAAATCTATCTTCTCCGTACGATCGAATTTGGACTCGGAACCTTTTCCATTGTGTTCAGAATAGGCGTATAACATTACAAATGCCTAGTGGCATGTCTTGATGGGAGATCGAAATTTTGAGTTGCATAATTCGAAGCAATTTAAATTTGAATTTAAATTTGAAATTAGATATAATATATATATTTTCCTTCATTATGCTATTAACCTCAATTAACACCTGTTAACCCCTTGTACACGTGTCCCATTTTTTCTATTAAGAATTTGCACGCGTTTAATTAATTAAAGGAAAATTTTGATTATCACAAAATCAAGCTCGTTCAAAGGAAAAAAAACAACGCAATTCAAAATCAAATCTCGTACTCCCTCTCCATCTCGAACTAAATTAATGGCCACATCCCCCTTTTCATTTTCAATCTCGAAAAAATCAAACAGAATGCCCAAATTAAATTCGTATGAAAATCGAAATTCATTTCCAATTTGAATTCGAAATCCTCTATTAGACTAAAATCAAAGTAGACTCGAACTCGAGATCCAAGGGCACGGTGATAGAAGATTGGGCGCGATGGTGGCTCGAAAATTGCCATCGAGGGCGGGAAGTCACGACAGTAGAGGTTTGCGATCAATCTAGGGCTTGTATTGGAGGTAAGGCACTATGGAAATTGTGGCATGCGAAATCAAATCGCACTTGTGCGAGCATCGGAGGTGGCGCAAGATTTCTACCCGAATTCGAGGTCGCAAATTGATTCGTGATGGTTGGGGTATCGGCAGCGAAATCGTGATGGTAAGAAAAGCAGCAGCAATGGTTTGAGGTCAACGTCGGCGAGGACTGAGGCGGCTGTTCGAGTTGAGGGGTTTAGAATCTCATGCTCGACCTAGGCAGTAAGGTACTAACTATTTAATTTGAATGTTTTAATTTAATGATAGGTAAAAACTTTAATCTAACTTATTTTCTATTAATTAGATTATCAGAATTACAGTGAAAAAAAATTAGATTGTATTAATGATAGCTTAAGGAATTTTTACCAATCTGGAAACTTATCTATTAATTTAAAATATCAAGAATAGTAATAATATATATACAAGGTTTGGAAAATATAGGATTTTAAAATATCGAGTTGTTTATATAAAATCAGATTTTTAATCTATACATATTATTTTTATAAATATATAGTTTAAAAAGAAAAACTATTCATTTAATCTGTTATCAGAAATTTAACAGTAAAGTAAAAAAAATTGGAACTTTATTAACCCAGTAGATTTAAATTTAAAATGAATATTAATGGTGTTTGATTATTCGATTATTTCGAATATTAATAAATTGTATAAATATTTATATATGGTCTAGAATCAAGAAAAGTGCCGGAATGGAAATGAGTTGGAACGGATTGCAAATAAAAGGTGAGATCTTCTCACTCAATCAGATTTTTCTGATTTAATTTTAAATAGTTAGATTTAAAATTATTGATTGTGTTGATTATGCGCTTGGATAATAAATTATTATCAATTGTGATTTAGACCATATGCGCCGCATAATAGCGGATGATATTAAACTAAACTCATATATCGCGATATTCCACCCCGAAGTGGAATTGGTATTATATATGTATTTGGAGTGATTAATTTCCCGCATCATATAGCGGATGAGACCCTATGCGCCGCATAATAGTGGATGATATTTTATAAATCCCATATACCGCGATATTCCATCTCGAAGTGGAATGAGTATTTAATTGTTGTACTAATGTAACAACCCGCATATTTATCGATTTTATATTTAAATATTTTATCGTTAATCGGATATTGGTCCGAAAAGCTACTTTTTGCAAACGGTCAAATTAGGACCCGAGACCAATTCCATTAAGTTCGAAATGCTGTTTACAATCTTTTTAAGTATAAACTTTGATATGTTTGGGGTTAGTGGAATTTCACTAACTTTTCCTGCTTTGGACTTTGGGTTGGTTTAGCCCGTTAAACCTAAGTTCCAACCCCTTCTCCTCATCTCTTCATAAATTCCTACCTAACTCTAGTTTTAGCATTAATGGTGAGTGGAAAGAGAAATTAAAATTCCAAGCCCAAGTTCATTAGCAAATCAACATCCAACTCCAAAATCAAAGTAAAGACATTGGATTCAAGCTTGTACTTGATTCTTTATTGACTTCAAGCTTCTTCTTCATTGAATTTGTGCAAAGGTGAGATTTTTATCTCATAATTCTAGTCTATAACTTATTGGACTGTTGGTAATGATTCCCCATCACTTTAGCATGCACATTTGCATTTGGTTTGGATTGGATTGGCGAAAAACTCCAACTTTTAGTGATTTTGGTGAAAACCTGCATTTAGGTCGCACTGCCTCGGAATTAGGTCGTTCTGGTGGAAAATTTGCCTCGGAGTTAGGTCGCAAGGTCGTAAGTCGTAGGTCGCTCGCCTTTAGGTCGTTCCCCTTTAAGTCGCTCGGCCTTGCCTACCTCGTTAGGTCGCGTGACCTTAGGTCGTTCACCTTTAGGTCGTATGACCTTAAGTTGTTCACATGGGTTAGGCCTTTAAACCATTAGGTCGCTCGAATGAGTTTGGTCGTTGGACCTTAGGTCATTGGACCTTAGGTCGTTTACCCTTTAGGTCGCGTGTTCCACTAGGTCGCGTGAACCCTTAGGTCGTTGGACCTTATTCCCTCTTAGGTCGGCAACCACTATGTCGTTTGCCTTGCTTAACTCGCAAACACCGTTAGGTCGCAAGCCTTTAGGTCGCACGACCCCTATCTTCCTTAGGTCGTTGGACCTTGTTTCCTTGGGTCGTAAGACCGTTAACCCGTTAGGTCGCGCATCACCCTAACTCGCTCGGCCCTGCCTTCGTTAAGTCGCGAGACATGTTAGGTCGCGCATCACCTTAACTCGCTCGACCTTGTTTAGGTTGTTAGGTCGCGAACACCTCTAGGTCGCTCGACCCCTTATACTCGTAGGTCGCTCGATCCTATCTTCCCCTTAGGTCTTCACTAGGTCGTACCGTTTTGGACGGGGCGCTGCCCCCTGGACCCCCGTGACCTGACCGGGCAGGTCGAACCCCGTAGCGGGGACGTTGCCCCCGCACCCCCACCTTGGAGGGGGGGGGGTTGCCACCCCCCGGACCCCCCTCCGTAGGGGATCTTATCTGAAAAACATTCAACAGAACTTACTTTGTTGAGATGCTGATTTGACCATTCTTCGAGACAAACTATCTTTGGCTTCTCGGTCGATTTTATGGTATCACAGCCTTGCTAAAAAGGCGGGATAACAACTTTAGAAACATGAAGGTTTCAATACTAGTAGTAAATATCAAAACTCTTTCAGCAAAATGATTTCAACTCTATTTTCAATAACAAAGCTCGTTTCTTAAACCGTTTTTCAATCTACTAGTATATACAAACCTTTACCTCACTCGGATGAGAAATCTAATTAGCTTAGTAAAACAAGTGGTATGAAACGCTTGCGTTCACTTCGTCGGTTAATTCTTGGACTTGTTCGATTGAACCTCTTGTGACAATTTTCTAGTTAAGATTTACAGTTTGTTCGTAAATATTTAAGTTAAGCAAGTGGTTATGGGACACGAAGATAAACTTTTATATTTACTAGCTTAGTGTAATTGACACTTCTCGTTGATCATGACGATCATTTTATGATTTAGACTAGCAATTGTGCGATGTCTCTTTGTTTGCAAGGTTAGACTAGACCTCATGGGTGTGATTCCGATTCACACATATCTCTTTGTCCGCAAGGTTAGTCTAGACACCATTTGTGTGATTCCACTCACACATACCTTTTTGTTGCGAGGTTAGGCTAGACACCATTTGTGTGATTCCACTCACACATACCTTTTTGCTTTTTGGTTAGCCTAGACCTCATCTGGGTGATTCCGACTCACCCATATGGGGGTAGCTCCCCATGGTCATCGGACCGTCATGTGATAGGCCTCTTTCCCTTTTTCTGTGATTTCTGGATTTCTTGTGTTGATTTCTGGAATTTATGTCATTGAATTGTTACGAGTACAAGTTTAGGGTATGATGCCCTCTTTGGATCTTTGAGAAGATTCTTGTGATATCGATTTATCTCTTATTGATTGATCTTCTGTTGATCATCATTTGCATACTTATAGTAGTATGTCAGTATGGATATTTTATGTTTATGCCATATCTTTTATTTTATACCATGTCATCTGATATTTATAGCTAGACTGATCCGTTTATTATTTTCTTAAATAATACTCGGGTTTGACCCAGATGTTACAGGTGCTTCTGCTCGACTTCTTCCCGAGATTTGCTACTATGACTTTTGGCTAACTATTTAGATTAGCAGTTTTTGTTGTATACACTTGAGAGATAGACTCATAGTTGTATTCTTTTGTATAGCACGTGTTGCTATTCTTTTGTATTATTGTGGATCTTTTTGACCACTACTCTGATGTACACTTTCATGTGTTAGTTATATATTCATATCTTTTTCCGCCTTTGTGATATGGATGTATGTGACTGATTTGTGTTATGCTTATTTCTATGTTTGTTTCCGAAGATTATTTATAGCCACCATGTGATAAGCAATCACATGGATGGTCGCTCCTCAACAGCCTTATTCATCGTGCTAGTTGACAGCACTACACCGTAGTGTTCTTGGCTAGCGTGGGTATAGAGGTGGGGCGTTATAGCCAACGTCTGTGGATGCAGCGAAAACAAGTTGGAGGGATCCAACTAGATTCCTCAAATAATTGAATTTGTTTCAATATTGTGTTGATTTATTTATAATCTTGTGTGATCATATTGTGATTGAAATCGTTGAAGACTATAGTTTAGCCGAATATATTTTTGGTATCGTAGGATACCAGAAATAAATAAAATTGGATTTTTAAAAATTTAAGTAGAAAATCTATAGTAAAATCATGTTGAATAAAAATCCAAAATATGGGAAAAAGATTAATAAATGGATTTCAATTAATATTATTTAAAAGGTGAAGAATTTATTTTAAAAATAATGATTTTTAATAATTTGGAAGAGATAAAGGAATTTATTTTAAAATTAAATTCAGAAATTGTTTTTATGTTAGAAGAATAAATCTTTGGGAAATCAATATGAAAATTTGGAGTTGAAATAAATTTTAGAAATCGATTTGGGATTTAATTTGGAGGTTGAAAAAAATATGTCTTAGAAATCGATTTGGAAATTGATTTGGTGTTTTGGTAATAAATTGTGAAATCAATTTGAAATTTGATTTGGTGTTCGAATGAAAATCGATTTGGTGTTGAAATCGATTTAGAAATCAATTTGGAATTTGATTTAGTGTTTAAAATAAAACTGAAATCAATTTGGAAATTGATTTGGTGTTTGGAAATGATTTTTGAAATCAATTTGGAAATCGTATACCGGTAGATATTTGGAAAATTTAAAATTCTCAATGGGAATTTTATAAAGGAAAGGGAAATTTGTTTTTAAAATAAATGTTAGTTTATTTTTAAAGGTGTGAAAAGAAATTTACATATTTGGAATGTAAATTAAAATGAATCGAGGAGATTTATTAATTGATATAAATGGAATGAGAATTCTTCCCTGGAAAGCCGGGTATATTTTTAAAGTAGCTTTTGAAGTATTAATTAAAAGTTTTAGAAATTGATTTGAAGAATATTGTTGGAGAAATTATTTTTGGGAATTGTTTTAAATCCTTAAAGTAAATATTTATTTAATTAATTATAAAAGGGATTATTTTAAAGATTAAAATCGATATTTGATTTAGAAAATGGATACTTAAGTATTTATACCTTATCTACTAATTTTATTTAAAAATCAGTTTGAATTTGAGGTTTTATATGAGATATTGGTATAAAGTTTTCAAAAGATTGAAAAGTGAAAAGTTATTTGAAATTTGTTTCCAATTGGTCGAAATGTTAAAATTTTATCTTGCGATGATATTTTGAAAATAATTGAGGGAAAATTATTTGAAATCCAGTGACTATTGTGAATGTTGATTGATAGTTAAACAACCGACTATCAATATTGGCCTTTAAATGGCATATGAATTTCGATGCGACCGAGGGTCGAATTCCAAATAGATATTCGAAAACCACATCGAACCTTTGTGATTGTAATGGAACTTTTATTTAAAAGATCAAAGTGGAAATCGTTGTGATTTATTTAAAATATGAATGAACACTTATTTTTAAAGCGCTCATTATTCGGATTAGCCGGGAGAGGACTTTGTTCAACCCATTCCGAATAATGATACGACGAAATGAGATTGCATTTGAAGATGGTGTTGAAGACTGGATATTTTCCAAAACGAAAGGATTACATGTTGAATGTCTCTACACCGAGTTGCTCCGGTGTAGTGATTTTATCACCCTTTGTGATGGGGATTCCGGACGTGATTAGTGAATATCCGGATTGCAAGGGCTTCTTTAGAAGTGCATTCGGTTCCGTTCGATCCCGGAACGGACTTGTATGGATGTGTATCTGACGTTACACATTGAGTTATAAAGCTGGTTTCTATCAAATACATTTCTGTTGGTGGCGGAGAATTTATTCTCTTAGCTTAACACCCTTCTCTGAGACGTACGAGCTCTGAGGTTAAGGATTTGATGATTACTAGTGATTTATTCCCAAATTGGTGATGTGGCATATGAAGTGCCGTTGTTCATTTGTTGATCAAAACATGACTTTGAAAAGTATAGCTTTGTGGGCGAGACTTCGTCGGACCTCACACCTCGGAAATGGTCAAAACAGGAAAGATGCAGCAAGGTTATATGGGGTAGCGCCCCCTGATGGTATGTCATTTCCTTCTGGAAAAGGGTTGTATCATTGTATGAAGCCTTGATATTTAACCTATGTGGTTGCTACAAATTTATTACACTTTGTGGTTGTTGCTTTGTGGTTGAGGATCCTCATATAAAGGTCGCAAACGACCGAGGGATGGCATGCTCGTGTTGTAGTTATCTAGTTACAGAGGTAACCTGGCCTTGTGTTGGCAGAGAGCTGTTAAGTTCTCGGGACGTCCCTCCAGAGGCGCACCCATGTGGCATAGGAAGTTCCTTAGGCTAACCATTTGTTGGAAATCCAATCTTCAATACGCGCCTTGTACGGTTTTAGTTGTAGAACCTGCCATCTAATATGGTAGCTATAATAGGCATACTATAATGGTACGTATGCTGGCTAAGAATAATATTATACTTGTAAATGTTTTCCACTATACACTAATAATAATATTAAAAGAGATTTTGCGTATCAAGCATGTTTGACTATCATAAGGAGAAATCTCCTCCAATTGTGCGCTTGCATTGTGTGTGTGCGGGGAGGCCTTATGGTAGTTTCATTTTCCAAAAGCATAGCGGATTTTTTTCCCTTTCTTTATGAAAATAACCGTTTTAAGATTCACACTAGTCCCATGACTGACCTGCAGTTTATTGTTCCCTTTCTAAACTCTGGGTGCCTATAATTTTCCACACGGACAGCCTAGAATTAGGTTATCATTATTCTAGAGCAAAGTCTAAAAGATGTGCTATGGAGATCTGGAGTTAAAGCTAGATGGCAAGACGTATCACTTTACTATGTAGTGTCCGTTGCGTTTGGGTTGGTGTAAGTCAAAATTTCTATGTAAGTAAGTTAAATTAACTGACAGTGTTGTATTGTGTCGTTGTAAACTCTGATAATGTGGTATATAAACTGATATAGCGCTTTTGTTTTAAAGATATTCATTAATCTATTATATGTTGTTCTGCTGTGAAATGTGAGATTCTATTATTTTTCTGTTTCTTTTTCTATCTTCTTCTTCTTTAACCCTAACGGTTCGATTTACCGGCATTCGATCGTTCGGCGTTTGATACAGTGGACATATTGATGTCGACTTTCGAAATTCGAAAAATTGGGTCGTTACAGCAATGTTGGCACAAAATATCAGCGGCTTTTTAGTCGAATGTTCTCTCAACAAATCGATTTCTTAGAGGAGTCTGCGTGGATGAGATGCCAGTAAAGTCTGAGAGGGTCGGAAGCATGTGTAGAATTTGGTCGAAATTTTGACATCCTCTGTAGATATAACATGAATTCAACCCAAGGATATGTTCTTTTCCGATATGATCTAGAAAGTTCCTTGGCTTTGCAATGAGCGCCATGAGGCCAACCCAGACAAGATTCAAGAAATTCAAGAGATGTAGGTACAATGCATAGTCAAGCGAGTACAAAATCTAAATGAAATGATTGTGGCACTCAGCCACTTTGTGTCGAAAGCCACGAACCACTGTGTACACTTTTTTGTCAAGAAGGGGAAGTCATTTATGTGAAGTGAAGATTGCTCCAAATCCTTTGATGAATTGAAGAGACACCTGACCACACCCCATGTGCTATCAAAGCCAATTGACAAAGAGGACATGTATTTGTATCTTACGATAATTGGCCATACGATCAACACCACCTTGATTGGTGATGAAGAAAAAGTCCAGCGTCCTATCTACTACGTTAAGAAGAGCTTAATGGACCTCAAAACAACATATTCCAAGATGGAAAAAATGGCCTACTACCTACTCATGGCTGCTCGACCCTACGATTGTATTTCCAATCGTCCCATCAAAGTCCTCACCAATCAACCCCAGAGATAGGTGTTAAGTAGCCAAGTGCGGCGGGTCAACTGTTTAAATGGTCCATGAAACTCGGACAATATCATATCACCTTCCACCCTCGTACCTCAATCAACGGCAAGGCTATGACTAATTTCATTACCAAGTGCACCGGCCCTGATAGGGGCAGCAATGGGGCAACAAGTAATTTAGCCCTTGGCAACTATACATTGGCGATGCATCTAACGAGAAAGGCATGGGAGTAAGGATGATGTTGGTCATGCCCGATGGTAAAGTACTTTTCTTTGTCGTCCGCTTGAGCTTCAAGGCCACGAACAATAAAGCTGTCCCGGCCAGTCTTAGGATGGCTAAAGAGTTACGAGTGGAATCATTACAAATGTTCAGCAATTATTATTGGTCATCAATCAGATTGAAGAACTCTTTCAAGTCGAAAGCAAGACATTGGCCATCTATGGTAGAAGCCAAGAAGCTCATCTGAAACTTTGTGAATTTCAAGATAGAACAAATTCCCCAAGAAAGAAATGTCAAAGCCCATCAGTTGGCCAAGGTAGCATGCAATCTAGAAGAAATTATCCTCAATGTTCTGATGGAGGTGCTGCTAACCCCATGCTTCAAACCAGGCGAGACCGCGGTAGAAATCGATGAAACCTGACACGACTCTTGGATTACTCCACTAATGGAGTACCTCATGAGTGGCGATCTGGCCGTTGAAAGAAAAGAGGCACAAAGGATCGTATGTCGTGATTACAAAGATGTACCGATGGGGGTACTCAACTCCCCTTTAAAGGTGCGTTACCAGTGAAGAGGCTTGCTACATACATGAGGAATAACATGAAGGTTTTTGTAGGGATTATGCTGAGGGCAAAGCCTTGTGAAGAAAGCCATCGTCAACGGTGTTACTGGCCAACCATGATCAAATATGCAATGGAGTATATCGAGAAGTGTAACCGCTGATAAAGGTTCACCAAGATCCCGAGAGCCTCCCCAAATCTCTTGACCTCTATGACATCCCCTTAGTTGCTTGATACCAGTGGAATAGACCTAATCAGTAAGTTGCTGAATGCCAAGGGCAAATTTAACCATGCCATAGTCGTTGTCGACTACTTCGTGAAATGGATTAAGGCGGAGCCTCTCATAGGGGTCACCACACCCAAGGCCCTTAATTTTATGATCAAGAACATCATTTGTCAATTCGAAGTCCCAAAAAATATCATGATTGACAATAGAACTTGGTTCGAAAGTGAACTATTTCAAAGATTCTGTGATTGGAACGGAATAGAAACGTGTTTCTCCTCCATCGCCCATCCCCAGACCAATGAATGGTGAGACGGGAATAATACCATCCGAACAACATTAAATAAGCGTCTCACAAAGGAAAAGGGAAACTAGACTAAAGACTTGTCTCTAGTACTCTGGTCGTACCGCATTAGCAATTGCACTTCCACCGAACAGTCTCCTTTCTCTCCAGCATATGGGCACGAAGTTATGCTTCCCATCGAAGTCATTATAACGGCTCCAAGGCATCTCACTCATGATCTCGAACAAAATAGAGTGCTGCTTGAGCTTAGAGTTGTAGGATTGGAATAAAAGAGAATGGAAGCTGAATTACACATAGAAACATACAAAAGGAAGATAGATAAACACTATAATATGAGACTAAAACTCCGTTAGTTCAAAATCAATGACCTGATTTTGCGCCGTGTCTTCTCCAACACCAAAGATCCAGTTGAAGGAGTCCTTGGGCTGAACTAGAAAGGCCTGTATGTTATTATTTTTCCCTCACCGATGGGGCATGCCAATTCTCGAATCCTAATGGATACAATGCATCTCGTGCATGGAATCTGAAGCGCCTCTGGGTGTATTATGTTTGAAAATTGTAAGCCATTGTTGAGGTTGTGAGGTATTGCTGCAACTATAAGGTAATTTGACTTGTACCGCCTATTTTGGTATATGGAATGCAGATGAAACATCCTTTGAACATTCTCAACCAAATAATCAAATGGAACCAACCTGTTTGGGCCCCCACTATCATTGGGGCGCCTTAAACGTCAACTATCCAGAGGGTTCGGGCCATATACCCACCTTTCCTGCTAGGGAATTCCAAAGAAACTACTTTATAGGGATGCACAAGTCAGTCAATGCTTCCTTCCTCACTAAGGCATCGACGAACTGATGGCAAGACCACCTTTGTAGCAGTCTCGATTCATTCGATCATGATGCTTCACATCTCCCTAGAAGAATAGGGCACCGGTGCCCTGGCGGCATAGTTACCTTTGTTATAACTCCAAACCAGACGTCTGTAATGCTACTCCATGGGGATGCACAAGCCTCCCAATGATTCCTTTCTCATTGAGGCATCGACAAAACGATGGTAATACCACCTCTAAAGTGGTTCCAATCGCTCACCCGTGACGTTGCCCGTCTTCCTGGCAGAATGGTGCACTGGGGACCAAGCAGTGTTGTTACTCAAGCTATAACTTCAAGCAAGGCATCTATAGTGCTTCTCTATGGGGATGCATGTGCCACTCAATATTTCCTTCCTTATTGAGGCATCGATGAACCGATGGCGAGACTGCTCCCGTAGTGGTCCCGATTCGTTCGCCTATGATGTCGCCTTCCTCCCTAGTTGGATGAGGACGAGTACCTTGGTGACATAGTTACCTACGTTATAACTCTAAACCAGGCATCTGTAGTGCTACTCTATGGGAATTCCCAAGCCACCCAACGCTCCCTTTCCCACTAAGACGTCGATGAACCGATGGCAATATCACCCCTGTGGTGGTTATTCGTTCACCCATGATACTTCCTACTTCCCCCTAGTAGGGAGACACATCGATGCCTAAGCGACGTGGTTAACCACATCATTACCCCCGTCCAGGTATCCAGCAGCAGCTAACACCCATCATGCGAATATGTAGGTTAAGCAACTTCGTTGAAAGATAAGTCTTATTTTTCCTAAATGCTCTTTGCTTGTATTATATTTTCTTATGTTACTTTACACATATGTAGCCTACGCAAAACTTACGGATTCCGAAGGCATTAGAGCCGCTCAACCTCGAACCATAAAAGTAAGTTCGGGGCATGGGAGTATATATACCTATATATATGCAATGATTAACAAAAAAAGGGCAAGAAAAGCATGGATAATTAAAATACATGAAACTGATCAATAATGGCAATCTTCAACACAAAAGATAAGTAATGTTTAAATACCTGCAAATATGGTCATAGCCTGACCGAGGAATCATCCAAAAAAGGAAAAAAAAACCAACCCTACTGCTTAAGCGGGAGGAAAGGTCATGGAAATATGGCAATCATCATCAAAATTAGCTCTGTATCCATCGGTGAAGAATTAGAAGCAGCGGGCCTGTTTTGTCCACTCACCAAGAAGTCAATCTTCTCTAGAGTGAGAACCATCATAAGGATATATCGGACGATGCCATATCTACCGCAACTTCAACACGGACCGCCTCATAATCTTTTGAGGAAATAAAAGAAACCGACAATAGGAGATGGTAGTTATCCAAAACAATCGGCTTCAACATCCAATTCAACCTACCATCCCACCGGGCATTCAAAGCCATAACCTCCTCTTAAGTAGAGCAGTCTAGGTGTTTCTGAAGCTTATCTCACAGCTCATCAACTTTAATTACGGCTCGCCTTTAGGTCCATCCTCAGCTATTGGAGCTCCTCCTCAAACCCCCATCCTCTCTGCAGCATGGTCGTTGATAGAAACCACCCTAGCCCACTCAACTGTGTTCTGAGCTTTGCCATCAAAGTCTTTCTCTCAAAAGACTCATCCATTCCCATAGCACCCTGAAGCCTCTTCCGCGGTTCCTTCTTCTCTTCCTTTTCCTGGTAACATGCAGTATAATCCTCCTCCTTTGCCATGGATGGATGTATCTGGCTCCTGTTTCCACTTGACCGTCTTTTTTGCTTCGGGCGTCCCCAACGAGCTAGTGTAATCTAACGACCAGTCTATTATAGCATCACGACAAGGGGCCACGACATTCTCCAAGAGGACTGGGTTAAAAGACTCCTACTTGCAATGATCATCCTCCTGGCCTCGGCTGGATTTTGACTTGGTTGTCCTGTGCTCGTCATTAGCTTCAACCGCTATAATCGTGGCTCCCTTCTGCTTAATAATGACCCATTGGTTTGGCTAGTCGCACAGTGAGGGTCCTAGCTACAAAAGCTTCTCCCATGGCTTGCCTCAGACCTAACAATTCGACCTGGTGAAGATTGTTGTCGTTCAGGATCATTGATAGGTCCCGAGTAGGTCCCCTAATCACCTTGATCAACAAAAGATTTCCTCGTACATGGAAGGGATCAACTCGGTCTCTATTAAGAGTACTACGACAGAAGAAGAAATGATTAATAACAGATCGACACTAAAGTATTCTTCAACAAAATAAGGGAAACCTTACGAGGCATGCTAAAAGCCTAAATTTTGTGGCCTGGGTTGATGGCAATGAATATGAAGTACACTTTGTAGGTCGTCGCCTTACTTGGGAGGTTGTAGATCAAGGGGTATTTTCTAGGCTTTGAAGACGATAGTAACTAGCCAGTTTGGTTCTTACATGCCGAAAAAGGTTGAAGACCAAATGGATAACCGTGGGATCAGGTACGGGAAGACCCAGCTTGCGACTGACAACGTAGAGCCCAGCCAGGAGCTTATAGCTATTTGAAGCTAGTTGACTTAGCGCCAACCCATGTGCATTTCAAAACCTGATGGAGAATGGGTGCAAAGGAAGGGTCATCCCAGCCTTCATGTAAGCAAGTGACTAGAAAGTGGCTTAGTGGGGGTTATGGGGTCTGTCCGCAAGCAGACGGTATATGGGAGCAATGTTCTCACAGTCAAAGTCGACCAAAGAACGTTCAAGATTGATTCAGTCCTCTCGGATCGTAGAGGCACCCCACGGGATGGTCTATTGACCACTAGTGGAAGCACCTTTAGCCATCTGCAATTAATATCACATCACCTAGATTAAGTGCCTCCAACTCATTTAAGAAAATATCCTGACTTGTTTTGGGACAACCCTAACCCCGATGCTAATGCGGGCTACCGACCGACCTAGTCCTACCTAGGAGTCCTGGTTGAATTCTTCCTATTATTAATCAAGTAAATGCGGTTTAGTGGTGATGGCACCTAAAAGCCTCGGTTTCTCTTACCCATGATAAGACTCGGCTTTTTATAACCATCGTTAGTTGTACAACGATGATCGTCAAATGTCAAAGGCCAAAATTATTCACCTAGAAAGTTCATCAAAGAATGGTTTTCTACAACAATAGACAACAATTCCCAAAAGGCCATTATCACATCATGAGAGCCAAAGGAAAGTCGCTAATAAAAAATCATTTTTAGAAAAAATGATATCCGAACAAATAGCATAGCATGAAAAATGCATGAAGCAAAGCCGAGAGGGAGTCACTTACTGATGATTCAATAGGATTTGAAAGAAAGAATTATATTTTTTTTACAGAAAATAGGAAGCAACGGTGGTCTCTTAATGATAGAATACCATCGTAAGTCAAGTATAGGTTGGAATGAAGGAGGAAGAGAGGATATATACATACATATATACATCTATATATACATATACATACATACATACATATATACATACATACATACATACATATATGTGTGTGTGTGTGCGAATGGAGACAATGTGGGTCAATGGATTTATAATGTATGAGAAATTTTGAACCATCTAGGTGTAATCAATGAGCCTCTCAAATCCCCATGTCAGAAACTGATATTCCTCTGCAGGGTCTGGAAAAACGAATCGTCTCCTCCATTTTTCTGATGATATATGTTGTCGCATTTAAGGCGGCATTAAATGCAATACAAACCCGCCCTCGCATACAAGCACGGGCTTGGGGGGAAGATTATTGCTTGCATTTCTTGCAAATGAAGAAGTGGGCCGGCCTACTTAAACATCTTCATTTTCTTTGGCCCACATATCGCAATGACCTATCTCCTCAACCGATTCAACCCAAATAGCAGCGATCAAAGCCTATCTGTCATCTCCATTTGGGGCATAGCCTTCTTGCTTCACACTGCACCTGTTGGCCATGCCAGGTCCGTTCGTAATATACTATATCCACCTCGACAAGATCGACGATTGGTCTCCCATTTCTCATCTAGTAGGCGATAAGTTAAGACAGATTGTTCCAAGAAGTTGATGTCTCTTGGTGGTCAGCTTCGCTAGCTTGCAAGTTATCAAAATAACCTCGTCATTTTCTATCATCCTTATACTGTCCTACCACCACTTGCAAGAACCCCATAGCTTCCCTCATCCATGTCTGCAAGTATCAAGCCTTCCCGACATAAGAGATGTCCTGCCTATGTCATCTCTTTGAAAGGTTGGCATCCATTAGCATAGCTCATCTGACAAAGGCGCTGCTGTGCAGTATCCCCTCTATGTACTTAGCTGACACCCCAATACCTCTACTATAGCCAGCTCCTACTCCCGCACCGTCTGCCGTGTTTTGGGGGCATTTTCACAATGTAACATGCCAGCTGTCTACATCCATCCCTACAAGCTACTGGAGTCCTAGATGACATATTAATCAACTGTATATTACCCACAGTTGCTCGGAGCATTTTCCAGGCTTGATCAGACCAATCTCAGCCATCCAAGCATCAAGTTCTGCTACTAGAAATACATCATGCAGTGCAACTTCATAAGGTTGAAAAACATTAGCTCAAAAAGAGAATACTTTATATTTTCAGCAACTACATCCTGTAATTTAGGCTATTGTTATAAAGTATTATAATAAAAGGCTTCTCATGGTGGATATAGGCTATCTTTGGTCAAACCACTCTAAACCGTGGTATTTTCACTTTTCCACAAATTAGTATCGCTTCATTTCAAATTATTTAACTGAGATATTAGCTGCAAATCATTGCTAGTATACCCTTATGAGCACAGTTTGACGCTGGCTAAACATCTAATCAACAACTACCATTCTCATTTATGTTGATGACATCCTTCTAGCATGCAATAATCTTCAATAAATGAAGGATCCTAAAAGCATCCTTCTTAAGCAATTTTGCATAAAAGATCATGGTGAATTAAAATATTTCCTAGATATCGATTCAAGGTTTAAAAAGGGAATTTACATGACTCGAGGACAACATGCTTCGGATATATTGGAAGATTCATGTATCACTGGTGCACAATCAGAAAATTTTCCTACGGAACAAAATTTAAAACCATTCCCTTTAAAACCATTCCCGCAAATTGATCAACATTAAGCGACCCAACCAATTATAGAAGATTAGTGGAAAGAATAATTTATCATACAATCACAAGAGCAGACATAGTTCATGCAATTCGCACTCTAAGGCAATTCATGCATGAACTTAGAAAACCACATTAGGATGCCGCTCTAAGGGTTCTTAAATATATTAAAGGTACATCTAGGCAAGGTTTGTTGTATCCTTCTGAAAGTAAACTTAATCTTAAAGCATATTGTGATTCTAACTTGAATAGTTGCTACTTTACAAGAAGATTGATTACAGAATTTTGTATTTTTCTTAGGGTTTCTCTAATTTAATAAAAATTTAAGAAGCAATCAATTATATCAAGATCATTTATAGAAGCTGAATATAGAGTCATGGCAAACACTTGTTTGGAGCTGACATTGCTGCTTTATATTGTAAAAGGTTTAAGAGTTTCACAAAGCCTTGTCGCACATTTATTTTGTGATAATCGAGCGTCTTTGCATATTGCAGCTAATCCAATGTTTCACGAATGTACAAAGCATGTTGAGCTAGATTGTCGCATTGTGCATGCAAAGGTACTAAAAGGATTGATCAATCCTTCGTATGTGCCAACTTGTTTACAGGTTGCGGATATTTTTACAAAAGCTTTGGGAAATAACCAATTTATCCTATTGTGTAACAAGTTGGGACTTCACAATGTCCACTCTCCAACTTCAGAAAGGGTATTAAGATAGGGATTAATTGTGTAGTAATTGTCATAAGCATAAGGATTAATTTTTTAATTAATTATGTCCCTTTCTGCATTTTATTAACATTAAAATGTTCAATTACAAAATTAACACTTGAATTTGAATATGCATTGACTTAGGATCTAATGGTTTTAGGATCTATAAATATGTATATATAGTATGATGAAGTATGAATAAGACAACTATTTCTCGTATTATATTATCTTCTTCTTTCTTCCTCAAAATTATCATGTTCTTTCTTCATAATATCAAGACCCACAATAAACTACACTTTACCCTCCCGCCGCCCCCTCGAATTACTCGGTTTCAACTTTCAGCTAAATCGAGTATCAACAAATTCTCTTTATGGCATACTAGCCAAACACTTTGTCGTATGTTTGTCAATGAACCAAATTGACAATTATTATTATTAATCATTTCAAAATGTTAAATGATTCATAAAATCAAGTTCAAGCCGAAGCGGGTTCTATCCAGAGGGCACAAACCCTATAGTCCCACACTCTAAATTAAGGGCATTGTAATTAAAATAGTTGAAATATTCTTAACATTAAAAAATCTTATGTTATAGCCATCCATTTAAAATTTACCTTTTTCGATACCAAATTCTTTTAAACAAAAAATATAGAAAATTCTGTAGCCTCTCATATTACTGTAGTTCTTCTTCTACGTAACCGTCAATCTTTCAGTTTATCACAGTCTGCTTAAAGATGAGCAAAACATATACCTATAAAGAAAAAAATGTTAGAATTATGTCGATTGCAACTTTTACCCAACAATTTTGTTTCACGGTTCATAGTTCATTTATACATTTTTATTATAAAATAAACTTTACCCATGATTAAAACAATAAATTTTAATCATGACAAATTCGTAGACGCCGCTTTTAAATTATAAATCATTCATCATACGCGCGCCACATACAGGAAAGTTAATAATTACAAGATTGTTGCATATGATAGGTTTTCTTTCGTATCATTGGTTTCCTTCATATTATCATCTTCCTTTTCATCATCCATTGTAGGATGAAACAATTGGATAACTGATTTTTAGTTTGAATTTTAAGGTTAAAAGGAATACAAATTTTCAAAGTAAAATTTGTCGAACGACTAGACGATTGTAATGGTGTTTGTAATTTTTATTTGGATACGATAATTTTAAGAATATTTCATGGTGTTAATTACAATGATTATAGTAATTACATTTTTTTTTACATTTTATGGGTAATTTGACACTTCTTTCTAATTAATCATTTACTGATCACATTCTTTTCCCATCATATTAAGCAAGCAAGTAGATGCAATATGTAGTGAACGCATTCGTATGCGCACACATATTATATATATTAAAAGCTATAACATGCCTAAGTAATTAGATCACTTTAGCTCATCTACCTTTTTTGTTCTTTAAAAAAAGAAAACACGCTTTTAGCTAAAATAATATAATCAATATTACTCCTTTTATATATTTATATAATTATTGTTCACTATACATAAAGTTGATATGATCTATGGATTTTTTTTCGTTCATTATTGAATATACCATTTTATGAATGTTAAATGCAGAGCAAAGCATGCATAGTCAAGAATTGTTTACTGATATATTTACGGATGCTACCAACAACAGTGCAACTAGTTGTAGTACTAAGCGTATAGGTCACAATGTTACCTTTTCCGGGTATATAGAGCATCACTATGCCAAAAACTGTAAGCAATGTTGTTGCCTCATATTGAAGTCCTATGTATGAAAAATGTACTTCAAAGACTTGTGGTCATTGAATGACTCGAACCCTCACAAAATACGTATGTTTCCACATCTTCAATGTAAATACAATAAGTAACAACTCTAAATCATGAGTCGAATTACATCTTCATTGCATACAAGAATGGATACATACCGCTGAATAGATAAATAAAAACCAGGTTTATTGAATACTCATTGAAACTACATTCAAAAAAATGCATACTAAACGACTTCATCTCATGCATCGACTGCATTACAAAGATGTTATATACATATAACCGCTAAACTTGTAGCAACTTAGGACAAGACATTCTAACACTATCTTCGGTCACCCCTATACAGTCATATGCGTTGTCGCTCCATTACACCTTGACAACTTTGCGACCTCTGTCATGAAATGTTTTCTATCTCGATTAACTACAAATAGATCGTCTAAGTATTGCCAAGTGAGGCTCAATCTCAAAATCCTCCATATTGTGTTGGTTCCACTATTTAAGTAGGATCTGACACATATTTCTACAAATATGAAACATAAAATACATAATACACACTCGGTGGCTTAGTCGGTAATTCAACTATATACGCAAGATTACCGATGACGAATCAATGAGATTATCAAAGTAGAAATTTTGAAAAGATAATGTATAAAAGTGGAGCTTGAGGAGGCGACGAAGTGCGAAGAGATGAAACATGAAGGAAAAAATAAAGAAATGAAGAAGATATTGTGGAAAAATGATTGGCTCTATATGCTTTGGCGACTTAGTAAGAGACTAGATCGATTTTTAAATAGCACGATTTACGAGACACAACTAGTCTACCTAGAAAATCGAGTCGATTTGGTATTCTCTCCTATGTTAGTCAACAAACCATCAGGTGGATATGGGTTGATCTAATATTTCCATTGTCTGCCAAAATCATTGTTGACCAAACAATCATAGCCCATTCTCACACATGTTGATCCGTCAATCATGAGCCTTCCCACTATGGTTGAGAATGAGTATGTTTTGCCCTACACTTCCTCCTTCGCGACTTCAACTCGAACTCGAGATCGAGTTCGCAGCAAACGATTCGATTCTGAGATCTACAGGGAGGCGCGACTCTCGATCCCCCTTTCCCCATATCTGCCGACTTTTCTCATTTTTTTTTTAAAAAATCGAACGATTCGATTAGTAGAAGAAAAATTAGTTTCGGTTCTCGATTACCATTTTTGTATAATACACGAACGATTTTTTTTTAAGCAGAACCCTAAGTGGCTCGTGATAAATATAAACGTAACTGCGTGTTGAGGAGGACAATGTTTTTTTTTATAATTGAAGGAGGCAAAACGTGATTCAACTACTGAAAAGCTAAGGTAGCATGTCGGCTGAGGCTAGCACATTAATTTCAAGTGAAATTATTTCGGTTGTGATTTTGCTTATGTGATATTATACTTATAAAATTTAAATTCAATTATCGTTGTAAATTTCAACGCATTTATAAATCATATGCTCACATAACAACTCCAATCACTACAAAAATTGAAATCCGATAATAATACAATATTACGGATCCAATGGAACTGGTTTCGTCAAATTCCGAGACTGTGCCTCGGAAGGCTATTTTAAATTCAATTTAAACGATATAAATTGTAAAACTAAACAAACCACTGTTAAATTACATTTTAACATCTTTATAATTTCCAGTATTATCAATATAAGTTTCATAAGTCTTCGGTTTATTTCCAACAGACTCAAAACTCCAAATTCAACATTTTACTCAACTTTAAATTATTTAATTTAATAATTAAATCATCAAATAAATTGTGATATTCGTAATTTAAGTTAAAATTTCTCTATTGAATACTTAAAATCGATTAAATATTCCAACTTTAATTGCTTGAAAATTTCGGGTCGTCACAAGATCGATTTTTAATTGGCATGGTTTTCAAGACACAACTTGTCTACCTAGAAAATCGAGTCGATCTGGTATTTTCTCCCATGTTAGTCAACAAACCATCCCGTGGATATGGGTTGATCTAACATTTCCGTTTCTGTTAAAAACATTGCTACCAAACAATCATAGCCCATTCTCATACATGTCGATCCGTCAATTATGAACCTTCCCATTATAGTTGAGAATGATTATGTTTTGCCCTACACCTCCTCCTGCTTTTCTTTTCTAGATCTAGATTATCTTGTTTTCAAATGACCAACGGAGATATTTTAGAGGGTTTTCTATTGTCTAAGTCCTCCAATTACAGATATAAATATCCCATCACATAGAAGAAATGAGGGAATTTTTTTGGGGGAAAATATGAGAAACACTGCCCAAACTCTAAGTGATCTTGTTGCATTTTGAAATTATTTTGTTGTATTTAATTGTTATCCAAATCAATAAAAACGTGCAAAGTGAATGTAGGCTATTAATTAGCTAAATCAACATAAAATTGTGTGCATCCCTCTTTACTTTTACTGTTCTTTCTTTAATTTGTTTTATTTGCGTGTTCATTGCTCTCAAATAAACTAAATATAAAGATACATGGTGCGTTTGCGGACAAACAGAGTCAGAGGTTAGAGCATACCCGGACAACTTTTTTAATTAGAGGTTGGGTAGGATGTAAAAAATTATTGAGTAATTTGGAGATGGTTTTTTATTTTATAATAATTAAATAATTATTATTAATTAATTATCTTAATATTTGTGAATGAATAATTCAAATTCAATCTTTAAATTTTTGTAAACAACGTGGACAGCTTAGGATTTTAGAAAAAAAGTATTTTCTGCTGCAAGAAGTCATATGAGAAGTACGGAGTCGAAAAAAAAGCATTTATAAGAAATAGGTGGGCATAAATGTTATACGTCTAGTATACCAAAATAGAGAATAATCAATTATAAACTCGTCGCACAAGTTTATAACTCAGATTTCCACTACACTGGAATTCTGTAGTAATTATTATAACAATATGAATGTTGTAAATAAATTACAACAACAGCGTTATACTATTTTTAATAAATAGTATAACCAGAATAACAGATAGAATATAGAATAATGTATATAAATATACAATCAGACTAGAATTCTAACCGGATTATGTCTGAGGCACGTCGTAACGATTTCCTTAAGAATTTTATTTCAAAATTCTCCCAAGATACAACAGACGTATTCTGCTCGAGAATGTAATGAGTATATCACTGTGTGGTTTGAATGCATAAGAACAGTAGTTAGAAGAGAGAAGATTTGAATCGGAAAAAATTAGTGAGGAAAGTGATCAGTTTTCCTCTTTATTTATAGTTGATTTGTATCCCTTCGAACGGTCGCGTCTGCACCCGTTTGTTCAAATGGTCGCGCCCGTTTCTGCTGGCCGCATCCATTCGCCAAAAACCGTATCTGTTTGTCAAAATTAAACTACGCCTGCTAACGGGTCGCATTCGTTCAGAAAAATGCCATAACGGGCCGCATTTGTCCAAACGGTCGCACCTCTTCAGGCCCAAAACCCGCGTCTTCTTCAGTCGGGTCGCACCCGCCTGTATTCACGCCTATTCAACCCGCGTCCATCTTCACCCGCCCGCTTCTTTTCAAATTCTAGGCCCAGGCCTGTTATCCCATTTTTGGTCAAAACTGGAATATCAGTGTTGGGTGCGTTTCCACCACGACCGGAACAAGAAGAAGCAAGCAAGCGTATATAAGTCTGGGATTTCACTCATGATTCAAGTACAAAGGTTCATTCGGTAAAGCAAGGCAAGAGTTCGTTCGACACTACACTCCCCGAGTTCATCCGGTAATAAGTGTCACCCGAGTACTTAAAACCCCTCAGTTTCGTCCGGTAGTTCAAGTGTTTGAGTTCGTTCGGTATTCGAACTCCCCATGGTTCATTCGGCATTCTCAAATATGAAGGCTCATTCGGCATTCCCAACACAAGGGATCATTCGGCATTCTCAGTATAAGATCCATTCGGTAGTACCCACACCGGACCAACCTCCACCGGTCCAAACCCCATATAGCCACTACCGAACCGCCACCTCTCCAAGCCAATGCCGAACCAACATCACCACCGAACCAAAATACTACACCTTCCACCAAGCCAAGACGCTGTCGAACCAGAATGATGCCAAACCTGATTGCTTCAGCCCAGGCCCACCAGCAGATATAGACATCCAGGAGTCCTGCCCCCAGCCTCACTCTATAAATAGAGGGGCAGGGGTACAACAATGGCAGACAAGTTTGAGAGCTCAAGCACGGATAGGACTTTCAAACAACATTCATATACTTGTATACAAAGCTTTGTACTTGTAATCTGAAGAGAAAAAGGAGAATAACATATGAAGTGGACGTAGGCACGTTCTGGCCGAACCACTATAAATCTGTGTGTCTTTTACAGTTTAGTCCCTGCTTTTTACATATTTACATAAATCACCCAAATCATTGAAAACAACATAAAATCAACTAAATCGTACAACTTTGAGGTGTTTGCCCATTTTTTGCGCAAACATTTTGGTGATTTCATCGAGAGTTGAACTCAAGGACCTACCGCTTGGAAGTTGAATTTGAGAGTTTAGAGATTCAGATTGGAAGAGTCATGGCGAGACAATCAAGCAGAAGGCCAAGGCCAGAGCAGAGTCAACAGGAAGGGAGTCAAGAGGCTTCCTCAGGAACAAACCAAGCTTCAGCCTTCATCACCAGGATGAGATGGAGGCTATGATGAGAAAACAAGAAGAGATGATCCATAACTTGCTTCAGTAAATTGGGCAACTTGGAGCACAAAACCAAAGAGCAACTGGAGTTCAGAACGGAGCAGGACCATCTGGCGTAGCACCAGAGCTAGGGGGCACTCATGCAGAGCATGTTGATCCGACCACGGGAAGAGAGATGGGGGCATCCGAGCCACCTGGTAGCAATAGAGGAATGAACGTTCAGCCAGGGAGGCATACACATGAAAACTCCCGCGGACTCGGGGGGAAGGTCGAAGGCAGTGAACGAGGACTACAGCTTGGAGACAATGACAGATTAGCAGAGATGGTTAGAAGAGCTATGAGAGGCGGTTTAGTAAACAGAGACTTGGAAGATGTAAACATGAGTCCTTTTTCTTCTGCGATTAGGATGGCTAGGAACCCACCAGAATTCAAGCTACCATCAGTAGAGATGTACGATGGGAGGACAGACCCTGCGGTCCATCTCACTAAGTATATGAGGAACATGGAAGTGCTGGGGGCATCACAGGAGATCATGGCCCGGTGCTTTCCACTGTATTCGACGGACATTGCAGCGTTATGGTTTAGGCAACTGGAGAGCGGCTCCATAGGAACGTGGGCAGATTTAACTGAGAGATTCATGAGGCAATTCAGAGTTCATATTGCGAGACCCAAGAATGTGATGACTTTGGCAACCTTGAAGCAGAAAACTGGAGAGACTTTGAGAAGCTTTTTAACGCGATTTAATGCGGCGACAGCATCAGTGGATCGACCAGATCCATCTATGGTCATGATGGCGGCTGTATCTGGAATAGCTGATACTACATAGTTCAAGAATTCATTAACCAAGGACCCGCCTATGAATCTGGAAGAGTTCTATCATGAGGCTGAAAAGTTTCTGCGTTTGGAAGATGCTAGTGCAGAAAGAGAGGAAGAAGATGACGTTTACGCAATCAAGAGCGGAAACCCACCTGGAAAGGGAGCGGAGACTAGCTAAGGAAAGAGAAAGGCTGAGGATAATGATGACAGGACAAAGCGGCTACGAAGAGAGCCACGATTCACCACCTATTCAGAGCTGAATGAGAGTTTGGAGCGAATCTACCAAGATACATGAGAGCAAGTTCCATACCGTAGACCAATACGAAGGGACCCCACTGTTGACGAGAGAAAGTCAGACAAATATTGCTTATTCCGCGAACTGAACGGTCATAACACCAATGATTGCAGGCATCTGAAGAATGAGGTAGGTGGGCATATTCGGAACGGTATGTTACTTCGGTATGTGAGGAGGCGAACTCCAGCAGTGGAGCCGGAACGGCCACCGTCTACATCAGCCAGGGGTGGCCCTGCACAGGACACCATTTGATTATCAATTGGTTAAGAAAATAACGAATGAGTGGCAAAACTCCACACCGACACGAATAGGTTATTCACACATGTACGGGACCGCGAACGATCCTCAGGCATGCTCTGACACAACTATAAACCACGTCGATGTGGATGTTTGCACTCGGACGTCACTGTTTCATTTTTGCTTTTTGTATGCTGAATTTGATTTTGTCGGACACTTTTGCTTTGAAACTCTTCAGTTGAATGAATATTTGGTTTTGATAGCTAAGCTACTTACACATGTACGGGGTCACGAACGGTCCTTAGGCATGCTCTGAGATGGCGATAAACCACCCTGACAAACGATCCGGGAACCCACTCGAACGTGAACCTGGTATCGACAATTCCAAGCCCCCCGAGCACACTTATTCGCCTCCAATAGGCGCACAAACGATCCAAGGACCCACTCGAACGTGAGCCTGGCATCAGTAATACCAAGCCCTCCTGGGCACACTTTCTCACCTCTAACGGCACCCCAAGCCCTCCTGGGCACACTTTCTCGCCTCGAACGGCACCCGACTTCGAACAGTCACAATTCGCCTCGAACGGCACCTGACTGTTCGAACGACACCCGACTTCGAACAGTCACAATTCGCCTCGAACGGCACCCGATCGCGAACGATCACAACTCGTCTCGAACGGCACTCGACCTCGAACGGTCACAATTCGCCTCGAACGGCACCCGACTTCGAACAGTCACAAACTCGCCTCGAACGGCACAACTCATCTCGCCACAAATGGCTCGATCGCGAAAGGTCGCCATTTGAGGTCCACCCCCTGACCGCCAACAGTCGCACCTTACCACGAATGGCTCGATCTCGGATGATCGTCATTCGAAGTAAGGCGCTTGACCGCGAACGGTCCTATTCCATCTTTTGCCGCGAACGGCCCCGGCCGTGAACGATCACATTTCACCTCAAATGGTTCGATCACGAACGGTCGTCATTTGAGGTCTGCCACTTGACCGCGCACGGTCGCACTTCACCTCGAATGGCTCGATCCCGAACGATCGTCATTTGAAGTTAGGCGCTTGACCATGAACGGTCGCACTTCATCTCAAATATCTCGATCCCGAACGGTCGTCATTTGAGATCACATAAAACTATAAATTCCTTTGCAGGACATCAACAGAATATGAACATCCAGCTCATGACATTACAAAACACGCCTTTCTACCGCAAGGCATGAGGACATCAACATGAGATGAACATCCAACTCATGGCATTACAAAACACGCCTTCCTACCGCAAGGCATGTTTTGGGGGGCAAAGTGTTATCCCATTTTTGGTCAAAACTGGAATATCAGTGTTGGGTGCGTTTCCACCACGACCGGAACAAGAAGAAGCAAGCAAGCGTATACAAGTCTGGGATTTCACTCATGATTCAAGTACAAAGGTTCATTTGGTAAAGCAAGGCAAGAGTTCGTTCGACACTACACTCCCCGAGTTCATCCGGTAATAAGTGTCATCCGGTACTTAAAACCCCTCAGTTTCGTCCGGTAGTTCAAGTGTTTGAGTTCGTTCGGTATTCGAACTCCCCATGGTTCATTCGGCATTCTCAAATATGAAGACTCATTCGGCATTCCCAACACAAGGGATCATTCGGCATTCTCAGTATAAGATCCATTCGGTAGTACCCACACTGGACCAACCTCCACCGGTCCAAACCCCATATAGCCACTACCGAACCGCCACCTCTCCCCGCCAATGCCGAACCAACATCACCACCGAACCAAAATACTACACCTTCCACCAAGCCAAGACGCTGCCGTACCAGAATGATGCCAAACCAGATTGCTTCAGCCCAGGCCCACCAGCAGCTATAGACATCCAGGAGCCCTGCCTCCAGCCTCACTCTATAAATAGAGAGGCAGGGGTACAACAATGGCAGACAAGTTTGAGAGCTCAATCACGGATAGGACTTTCAAACAACATTCATATACTTGTATACAAAGCTTTGTACTTGTAATCTGAAGAGAAAAAGGAGAATAACATATAAAGTGGACGTAGGCACGTTCTGGCCGAACCACTATAAATCTGTGTGTCTTTTACAGTTTAGTCCATGCTTTTTACATATTTGCATAAATCACCCAAATCATTGAAAACAACATAAAATCAACTAAATCGTACTACTTTGAGGTGTTTGCCCATTTTTTCGCAAACAAGGCCAGTTTCAGCCGAAGACCAAAACCGTTAAACAATGGTCTAGCAAAAAGAATGGTCATTTTAGGCCCATACCCAAGCCCGGTTTGGTCGAACGGACGGCGGCATCGACGCACGCGTGTGATGGTGAAGCATGACCTCCCTTCTCACAACGAAGTATACATTTGGATGTCCTTAGGTCCCTACCTCCTCATGAAAAGACTATTGATATACTTCATTTCTACTTTGATTTTTGGCAATGTGGGACTAAAGGATATTTCATTCATTCTAGCTTTATGAATTCTAACAATAAATTTTTAAATAAATTTTTATATATGTAAATATTATGTACACAATTTCAGTCTTCAAGTTGAAGCAGTTAAACACGCAGGGAAAAAGCACTGACGCGTAAAACTTAGGTTCAACGTAACTAAGATAAGCGGTGTATAAAAATTTGCTTCCGCTCTCCCCACTCCTGCAGCTACTTGTCCGCGAACGCACAAATCTAAAAGCGTAGCAAAGAGTAAGCAACCACCACCATGTACAATTTGAAGCTTTATTTATTGACGTATCTTTTCTTCTTTTTTGAATGGAGACAGGAAGGAAGATTAAGTTCTCATGCTGGAAAATGAAATCGTTAGCGACTTATCCACATGGCATGCAGAATTATAACCGAGTCATTTGTCATACTCTGGACTCTGGAGGTACGTATATACAGGGGAGCAAAATTATGCAAGTAATTTGGCACCATGCCTGAGCTGTTACGATTACGATGGGCATCCGTCCGTCTTTAGAAAGCGAGAGCTGACCTTACCACCGTACTTTTTTATGTTTGTCTACTCTGCCAGCCACTTGAAAGCCTAATTTCTTATATTACCGTTCTAAACGTTCCCCAGCTTCATGTACTGTACACCTACAGTTCTATGATAATTTGCACGCTTAGCGTTGTCCCCTACCATTCAATATTTTCACTCTACAAATGAATACAGCATAAGTTTCAGTCCAAGAATCCAAATGAATACAGCATAAGTTCCAGTCCAAGAATCCAAATACATCATTTTCCACCTTTAATAAGATTTAACGTTTTATGAGCACATACATTATTCGATCCTAAATGATTTGAAATATATGTCCCACAACAACAACGTTGAATTATTACCAAAACAACTAGTTTTATCTTCTAATTGAACTTTCGACCATTTTTTTCCTTCCGAAGGGTTACCAAGATGTCACCCTTGACGTTTGTTAACGGGTATTCATAACGTAGCAAATTATGAAACGGATAAACATTAAAGAACAAGGAAAACATTTGTATGCTGACTAGATTAAAACGGTTGTAGGGCACACTCATTATAAATCCTTAAATGTCACATGCGGAAATTTGTCCCTGGTCGTTAAAGATAAACGAGAGGAAGATTCCAATATTCCGTTTCATAATGAACATGTTAATTCTTCCAGTAATGCGTCCTGGTTCACTGCCGTGTACGTGGATGAATTCGTAGCCTGCATGAATATGGATGTAATTAGACATAGTGTGGATCAGGTGCATTTATGATAACAGCCGTTCGTTCTCGCGTGCTACAGCTAAAGTGCTCTTTTTAACTGTTACCTGTCCCTACGATAAAACTTAGAACAATTGTAAAAGCTCGAAAATTTGGAGCATCACCTCATAGTTGAACATCCTCAAAATCAATACAATGATAATCAATACCATATCACCCAAAATCAATAACGTGAAAATCATATGAACCACTTCATTCATGGAGTATATTAATATTTGTCAACCTCAAGAAAGACGAGAGATATCACCTCATAGCGCTATATCATTTTTTAGGGGATATGCAACATTTAAAAATCACTTTTCTTCTCTTTTAAAATACAACTTGGTATTAACATCAATATGTCCTTTTCTGCCAATGTAAGAACTTATTTTCACACAATAAGCAACACAAGTAAACTAAATATATACGCGCATATCCAGAAGTTAGTTGGTAGTTTCAAAACTCACCATAACGTTCAAAATGTATATGTAAATAAAATCAGCGGTCACCATGAATAATTATGCATTTGTTGGGACTAAAAACACTAGATATATCTAATGAATGCGTTGACTAAATCACATACAAAATACATATGAAGCATATAAACACTTACCAACTATCGGTGCAACAGCCACATCATATAGAAACCCACCATGTCGAATCAATTGACCACACCACATAAATTTTTTCTAAAATCGTTAACATGCATCTGAAGAACATAGTCAATGACTAAAGACTCATCTAGAAATGAAGTGAATATCAACATTTGAATGTAACATTACATACAAAATTCAATAACATAATCAAGTTAGCATCAAGCAGATCCATAAAAAGAATTGAATGTGTAAACCAGAACCATGATCAAATACAAAAGAATAACATCCATAACATAAGTAGTAATTTCACATTCATGGATAAATCTACCCATGTATGTTAAATTTGGACGATTTAAATTTATTTCAAATTTATAAGAGAGAAAATCTAATTGATTCCCGTAATCTCAACTATGCAAACAAATTGGAAAGATAATCAATTAGTATCAAAAGAGATATTAATTGATTTGAGGTATCAATCAAACAATGATATATGTGGAAACAAACACAAATATGTTAAATTTGTATTGAATCAAATCAAGTAAATCCTGAAACATTTCACCCTTATCTCTAAGGTTGTCTTTATCCATGCACCTATAAATAAGAAGACATTTGCTATCTTTTCATCATAAACCAAACAAGAGTGTTCTCCACCAAAATATCCTCAATAAGATTCATATTTCTGTAATATTTAGCGTGAGTGAAATTTATTGAGTGATTCATTCTCTTCTCATGTTGTATCCTCTCTCGAATGAAGAAATAATAAAGGGTTAGAGGGTCTTCATAGACGTATGATACTTATATCCGAACCATGTTAAATCTTCTGTCTCTCTCTCCCTTTTTCTTTCCGTTGTTTGCTCTTGTGCGATTTCATAGTTGATTTTAAGTTGTGTTGGTATTCAAATAGGCTATACTAGATAATGATCAAATACGCTTCCGCTCATTTAAAATTTTCACAACAGTTAGATATCGGAGCTAGTGTTGTTGTTCAGTATTACCTCTAGAAAATCTATTGGTACATCTTTGTGTCAATATTGCTATTATACGTTTTGATGGATAGAGAGATTTTGAAACATGGAAGATGAATATGGAGGCTGTGTTAAAGAAGGAGAAGACTTTTAAGATTGTTTATGCGCTTGAGAAATTGAACGATATTGGGGCAGCTGTTTTGAAATAGATGGAAGATGAAGCTCTTACAACAATTCAGTTGAGACTTTCAAATGACGTTCTTGAAGAATTCTCTCAAAAGAAGATGGCGAAGGAATTATGAGATGCATTATCTAATGCATATCAAGACAAATCTCTCACCAATCGGATTATTCTTAAGCAACAACTTTATTCGTTTAAGATGAAGCCTGGAACCGATCTTATGGAGCATATAGATGCTTTGACCACTTTGATTATTAACCTGAAGGATGTTGATATTACTGATAAGCCTCAAGCAGTGATCCTCTTGTGTTACTTGCCTAAGGAGTATACCGTTTTTGTTAACTCCATGATATATGGTCGCAGTAAGATTAGTCTATCAGATGTAAAGGCCGGTCTTCATAATGAAGTGTTGAGTGGTAAATTGATTAGCACTAGTTTGGATAGTGATACAGAGGGATTATATGTTCAAAGAGGTAGATGCCAAAGCAAGTCCAAGAACGGTGAAGGTCAAAGTAATTCAAAGTCTTAGTCTAGGGGGCCTAAGCGATTGACTTGTCATTATTTTAAGAAACAAGACACTTTATAACTCAATGTCGCATGCTCAAAGGAAGAAGAAAAGACCCAAAGCAAGCTTCAACATCTACTGTAGAGAAATCAGATATGTAGAGTGATATCGATGTGTTTACAGCTTATGAAAGTTCTAGCAAGAGCAACTTATGGCTTATTGGTTCCAGCGCATCCTATCATATGATACCTGATAGGAATTACTTCTCTACACACCGTGAGATTAATGGAGAAGAGGTTATGATGGGCAATTATGCTTCTTGCCATATGGTTGATGTTGGTAGTGTGAAGATTAGGATGTTTGACGGTGTTATTTGTACTATTATTGATGTTAGACATGTACCTGATTTGAGAAGGAGCTTGATTTCTATTGGGGCTTTGAGCAGGCTTGGATTGAAGATTATAGTTGAGAGATAGAAGATAAAGATATCGAAGGGTTATATGATTGCTATGAAAGGTGTGAGGGCATGAAATATTTATTTATTGAAGGGCGCAACTATAGTTGGTAAATCACCTGCTACTTCTACCGATGCAGATTCTTCCAGATTATGGTACTTGTAGATGTGACATATTGGTGAATACAGTTTGGATGAGTTGAGAAAGTGAGTTTGGCTGATGGCATTCAGCATTCAATGCTTGTATTTTGCGAAGAGTGTGTTCTTGGAAATAAAACAAAGATTTCTTTTGGCATTAGTGAGCATAAAGCAAAAGCTATCTTGGAGTATGCTCATACAGATGTTTATGGTCCCTCCCCTTGCCTATCCTTATGTGGAGCTAAGTACTTCGTTTCATTTATAGATGTTTTCTTTCATAAAGTATGGGTATACTTCCTAGAATCTAAGAGTGAAACATTTGCTAGGTTTTGAAAGTGGAAATCTATGGTTGAAAACTGGTCGGGAAAGAAGTTGAAAGTTCTCTGTTTAGATAACAGCGGCGATTTGTATCATAGGAATTCATCGGTTTTTGTGAGTCTGAAGGCATTAACAGACATTACACCACACTTAGAGACCCTCAATCTAATGGAGTTGTTGACAGAATGAATCAAGCATTATTGGAGATAACTCGTTGCTTCAGATTGACTACTAAGTTGAAGAAGAGATTGTGGGTATAAACTTTATCTATGATAGTTTTCCTCGTCAACCACACACTTTCTACTACTATAGATATGAAGATCCCTAAAGAAGTATGAAAAGGAGCTCCTGTTAGCAATTCATTTCTTAGAGTGTTTGGATGTCGAACTTACGTACATGAGAGCATAAGAAAGCTGGAACCTAGAGCTCATAAATGTATCTTTCTAGTTTATAGGAGAGGAGTGAAGGGATATAGGTTATGGTGTCTTATTAGCAAGAAGATCATTATTAATAGGCATGTGACTTTTGATGAGAAGGCTATATTGAAGGTGGAGCCTTCCTCGTCCGATGATAGTATGAGGATGGATTTAGAATACTAAACACAAGGCAAGTTATCTTCAAATTCTTTCCAGAGAGGTATAGATGGTGTTTCCGATGAAACTATGGTTGATGAGGATAGTATATATATTGGTACAGGGGATTAGACTCAAGATGGAGCTCATTCAGAGTCTCGGTTGTTAGAAGAGAAGGAAGCCTAAGCGGCTTGAAAATTTTGTTGGATTGAGCATCAAAGACATTGATTTCGATGACATAGCATTGAATGTTGTCCATGTTGAGCACAGACATTATAAAGATGCTATTTCGTCAGTTGACACTTCCAATTGGTTAGTCGCTATGGAAGAGGAGATCGAATCTTTGCATAAAAATCATACTTGGGATTTGGTGCCTCTTTCCACCGTAAAGAGAGTTATTGGATGTAAGTGGATCAATAGAGTGAAGGACGGTAGCTATGGTGATCTCAGATACAAAGCAAAGCACGTAGCAAAGGGGTATGTTCAGAAGACAGGGATAGAGTATCATGATATCTTTGCTCCAATTGTCAGACATAAATCCATTTTATTTTGTTGGCATAAATTGCTCAGTATGACATGGAACCTGAGCAACTGGATGTCAAAATTACATTCTTGCATGGTGATCTAAATGAGGAGATCTATTTAGGGAGTCAGAGAGGTTCATTGATAGGAGCATCCCAGATTATGTTTCCAAACTTAACAAATGTCTATATAGTCTAAAGAAGTCTCCTAGACTATAGTATAAAAGATTTGATAAGTTTATGCTTTCACAAGGATATTCTAGAAGTGTGACGACCATCCATGACTTCCGCACGAAAACAAGGAAATGGTGCACTGAAAGGTGTGCCAGGCAGCCATGGACGATAATCAGGGTAAGGTAAAATAGAATAGTCTATCGTATTACTCACAGCGCATGGGCAAAATACAATAGAAAATATACATAGTGAAGCTCCATAGAACAGAATCATATAAACTCATAATAGTTTTATACAATCATCTGAATAGTCAATACATCAAGCCTCACTACATAACACTCAGAGTATCAAACAAACAGTGGAACATCCAGTACATATAGTAAGAAAACAATATGCAAAAGCCTCCAGCTCGTCTTCGTCATCAACAGCGTTGATAGCTAAAAACAACACCTGTCACCTGCTACCTAGTCTGCCCATCCCAACATGGATGAACAACCCAAGGTAATAAGAGTTAAACATAAAACCTTGAGTCAGACAACAGTCTTAATGAGCAGTAAATCAACTATCAAACATACCAAAAGAGCATAAAGGGTAAAAGGAATAGGAACTCAACCATCCCACTCCACCTCATTCTACAGTGATAGCCCCCAAACCCACTAAGCAGAAACAAGTATAACAAAGCAGACATTTAAAGTAAAGTAATTATCACTCGAGTCAAGGTCGATGTTTTCCAAGTACAAAACCCCAAGGCCTAAACCAAGATCAGATAAGCGCCCAGAAAACACCGCTCTTGAGGCCGAGTGATGATACAATCAAACATCCATGACTCCGGCTATCACTGTTATCATTGCCTCGATATCACCGTTAATTGAATGACCGGCACCTTCTTTCAGCCGTCCGTCAAGGGCTAATGGCAACCCCAGTCCTAGACATAACTCCGCACGTCGTCATGAGCCGTGCCTAGGACTATCGCATCTGCCCAGAGTACTAACACGTCATCGTGACTCGTGTCTAGAACGTCATCGTGACCCGTCCCAACATACTCTTGCTTTGAGCATGCTAGAACCTTCAATAACGATAAGATCCAAGCCTCCTAGTCATCCTCCTCGACGACTATTCTCCTACTAGCTCAAGCGCCTCTCGAGCCCACCATTATCCACAAACTCGGACCGCATCACCGAGTTATCAACATGCTTGGGATGATCCCGTCTGGACTAAACCAAGGCTTTCACACATTATGCTTTGCTTCAACGCATCATAGCAAAGTCCCATCTCAACATCATGATTTGCCTCATCGCATCATGGCAAAGTCCCAACCCAACAAATCTATCCATATGAGCTTCAACATCCGCTTCATATGCCACGGGCAGCTTTCCTTATTCAAGAGCCTTTTCACTTAGCTTTTGAATCATCTTCGACCAACTTGTCCAAATCAAGTTATCAATCAAATAATCCATCAAATCAAACATTAATCCAAGTAATCAATCATTCAAACAAGGTCTAAATAAACAATTACAACAATAATGGCAATTTCGTAAATAAAGGGTCCAAATCTAACATGCAATCTAACAAGCATGAATCATGAACAATATCTCTACAACTTGATGAATAAACTTGCATAAGTGAACATGTAGTAAAATAGGTGTCAAATCATCATGAACAATAGATCTACATGCAGACTTAAGAAAAGTGCACGAAATCACTCTCTTTAACACATAAACAAGCCACCGATCCAATATACTCCTTTGGGTCCTTGTGAGAGATAACTACCACTCACCGAATCACCTAAACACCTCAGAAACAACCAACTCCAGATCTGGACAGCAAAGAATCAAGGTTGATCCTCCAAAGCTCCGCTTCAAACGATGAAATCTCTCTTCAATGGATGGAGATCTTCAACTTTGGCTCTTGGACCTTCGATTTGATCTTCAATTTAGATGGAAGGAATCACTAGATTAGAGTGGAGAAAAGAAGTGAAGAAGTGTTGTAGTCGAGCTCTCAAAATGGCAGCACTCCGGTGCCAAAAAGTGAACCAAACCCCTCTATTTATAGGCTGAAAAACCCATGAGTCGCCGCCCCCTTAAGTCGCCGCCGACCTATCCCATGAGTCGTCCATGACTCAACAGACCACAGCCTACGACTCCATACTCATGCCGACCTAACAACTCTAGTTCCCACGCGACTCAACGGCTCATGCCTTAACATGGCTCAACACAAACACAACTCAACACGGCTTACAACTCACGACTCAAGCTCCAAATGACTTAAACTCTGAACGACTTAACAATACTAACAACCCAATGCCAACAGTTCCACGATCTTTCGATCCATAAAAATACGGGTCGTTACATTCTCTCCCCCTTAGGAATTTCGTCCTCGAAATTCCAAACAAACAAGAGCAATCAAAACTATTCTTCATGCCTACCATCCATAGCAATCAACAAACCATGCATCCAATTCTAGCCTAGCATGCAGGATACTAAGACTAGAACAAGTTACAAGTTCATGAGACGTCACGACACCTTAGGGCCATACCTCGAAGAGTTCAGGATGAGCTGCCTTCATCCTCTCTTCCTCCTCCCATGTACAGTCATTAACATCATCACTCTATTGTACCTTGAGCAACTTAACTACCTTCCTCCTGAGCTGTTTCGTGTCGGTTCCCACAACACGAAGTGGCTTACGAGGTCTTCTAACAGCTGGATCAACCTCTAAATCTTCATAACTATCAGCAGAAACCACTGTACTCGGGTCGTGCACATACATCCGTAGATAAGATACATGAAAAACATTGTGCACACCCGCCATCTTTTCTGGTAACTCTAATCTATAGGCAAGCTTTCCAATTCGCTCGATAATCGGGAATGGTCCAATAAATCTCGGAGTCAATTTTCCTTTCTTCCCGAATCGAATAACATTCTTCAGTGGAGAAATCTTCACAAAAACCATATCACCTACGTCGAATTCCAAATCCTTACGACGCTTATCGGCATAACTTTTCTAACGATCTTAGGCTGCTTTCATTCGTCGCCGAATGATCCCTATATGATCCGAAGCCTGTCGAATCATTTCTGGCCCAAGTATCAACTTTTCTCCAGTTTCCAACCAACATGTCGGAGAGTTACACGGTCTTCCATACAGTGCCTCATATGGTGCCATACCAATACTTGACTGATAACTGTTATTATACGCAAATTCCACCAAATGAAGATGATCTTCCCATGATCCTCCGAAGTCCAAAACATATGCTCTGAGGAGATCTTCCAAAATTCGGTTGACTCTCTCGGTCTGACCATCAGTTTGGGGATGATAAGCTGTACTCAAACACAACTTGGTTCCTAAAACTTCCTAGAAGCTCTTCCAAAATCCACTAGTGAACAATGGGTCTCGATCGCTCACTATACTCTTCGGAATACCATGGAATCGAACTATCCACTTAACATACAACTCAGCCAATTTCAATGCAGTCATAGTTGATCGAACAGGAATAAACCTTGCACTCTTGGTCAATCGATATACGATGACCCAAATCCCTTCATTTCCTGCTCCGGTTCTAGGTAACCCATCGATAAAATCCATTGATACCTGCTCCCACTTCCATGTAGGAACTTCTAATGGCTGAAGCAATCCACTTGGCTTCTTTTGCTCGGCTTTTACCAACTGGCAATTCATGCACTTGGAAATAAAATTTCCAACATCCTTCTTCATACCTTCCCAGTAATAAGTCCTTTTCATATCCTGATACATCTTATTTCCACTTGGATGAATTGTCAACTTCGAGTGATGACTTTCCCTCAGAACTTCATCTCTCAATCCATCTATATCGGGAACAACTAATCGTCCTTGCTTCCGAAGCCAACCCTCTCGATCGACTTCAAATCCTTTATCCTTTTCTGGGTCCAATCCAGATTCCAAATCGCGGATAATCTTGACAAGCTTATCGTCTCGCTTTTGGCTGTCGCCAATTCTTTCCACAAGAATAGGTCTTATTGATAAGTTTGCCAACATCTCAGGTTCCAATTCACATCTAGGCCTGAAGTCAAATCCAGCCAAATACTCAAGATTCTTCCATTCCGAAAACATGGCTCCCAATCCTGCATGTCTTCGACTTAACGCATCTGCCACTGCGTTACCTTTTCCCGGAGTATACGCTATATCAAAATCATATGATGCTAAAAACTCTAGCCACCGTTGCTGTCGAAGATTCAAATCCTTTTGGGAGAACAGATACTTCAACGACTTATGATCTGTAAACAACTCGAATCGAACTCCCAATAGGTAATGTCTCCACATCTTCAAAGCAAATACAATCGCCGCTAACTCCAAATCATGAGTCGGATAATTCCTTTCATGCGGCTTCAGTTGTCGACTTGCATACGCAACAACTTTATCCTTCTGCATCAGTACTGCTCCAAGTCCAGTACCACATGCATCGGTGTAAACCACCATCTCATAATTTCCACTTGGAATGGTCAAAACAGGAGCACTTGTTAGTCGCTCTTTCAGGATTCCGAAAGCTTGCTCACACTTAGCATCCCATCTGAACACTTGGTTCTTTTTTGTCAATCCTGTTAACGGTGCAGCTATCTTGGAAAAGTCCTTGATAAACCGACGATAATATCCTGCTAATCCAAGAAAACTTCTCATATCAGATGCATTCTTAGGTCTAACCCAATCCTGGATTGCTGCCACCTTAGCGGGATCAACCGCTATTCCATTTCCAGAGATAACATGGCCTAAGAATCTCACTTCACTCTTCCAGTACTTCGAAAACTTAGCCCTCAGCTGATATTTCCGCAAGATTTCCAAAACAATACACAGGTGCGTCTTGTGCTCTTCTTCCATTCTGGAATAAATCAGAATGTCATCCACGAACACAAGTACGAACTTGTTCAACTGATCTCTGAACACTCTATTCATAAGATCCACAAAATATGCTGGTGCATTGGTCAATCCAAACGACATTACCAGCCACTCATAAAAACCGGATGGTGTCCTGAAAGCAGTCTTCGGCACACTATCCTTAGCCACTCTCAACTGGTGAAATCCCGTTGCCAAATCCATCTAAGAAAACACCTTAGCTTCGTGAAGCTGATCAAACAAGTCATCTATTCTCGGCAATGGATACTTGTTCTTCTTAGTCACCTTATTCAGCTCACGATAATCCACACACAACCTCAACGATCCATCCGCTTTGGTTGCGAACACAACTGGTGCACCCCATTCGAACACGCTACGCCGAATGAATCTTTCCGTAAAAGGTCATCAACTTGCACCTTCAACTCTTGCTGCTCCCTAGGCGCCATCCGCCTAAGAGGCATCACAACAGGTCTGGCTCCCTCAACTAGATCGATACGAAACTCGATCTCCCTATGCGGCGGTAATCCTTTGACCTCGTCAAAGACATCCTCAAATCCATTCACAATAGGCACCGATGACAGTCCATCCCGTGGAACAACCAGCGAATACATGAAGCTCATGAAGACGCCTTCCTCATGCTTACATCGTATCACAACCTTTCGCCTCTCCACGTTCCCGACCGTCACCTCCAGCCTCTCACAATCAATCCTTGCCGCATACTTCCTAAGCCAGTCCATACCCAAAATAATTCCGAACCCCAAAAAGTTCAGAACAAAACAATCACAAACAAAAGAGCAATCATGACTCGATACAACTAGACCACGGCATAACATACACAGACAAGACGAACCCCCAACTGGATTAGTCACAACCAATGGTCTATCAACAATATCCGGTTCCAAACCCAACCGGCCTACAAGTTCACTACAAACAAAAGAATGCGACGCTCCAGTATCAAACAACACCCTAACTGGACCACCACAAATGGAAAGAATACCTTGAACTACCACACTCTTTCCTTTCTCTTCAGCAGTAGGAGCCTCCGAAGACGATGGCACAGCCCCCAAAGCATAAGCTTGCACAATCTGATTGTCCTTCCTTGGTTCCGGACAATCCCTCTTGAAATGCCCCGGTTTGTCACAGTTGTGGCACTTCAACTGCACCTTTGGATTCTTGCAATCCCTAGAGAAATGACCCTTCTGCCGACAATTGTAGCAGATCACTTCGCCCTTCGGCTTCTTCTGGCCATCCTTACCCTTCTGCTGCTGCTGCTTTCTCTTCTTATTTCCATTTTGCTCCTTGGTCACAGCAACAACAGATCCTTCCTTAGGAAACAGATTCTCATGCCTGAGAGCTTTCTCCACAAGCTTCTCAAATGGATCATCCAAATGATCCACCAACTGTCTCCCAAGATAAGTGTCCAAGCCTGTCACAAACTTCTCATTCTTCTGATAGGGAGATTCAATATACGACCGAGTATACTTGGACAAAGCTTCAAACTCAGAAACATACTCAAGAACTGGTCTTCCACCTTGCTTGAGCTCCACAAACTTCTTAAACAGAACAGATTTCTGAGCTGTAGAAATGAACTTAGCTTCAAATCTAACTTGGAACTGATCTCAAGTAATCTCTTCCTCTGGAGTATCAATGGTGATAGAGTTCCACCAATCCGAAGCTCTCCCTTGAAGCTGCCTTGATGAAAGCTTCCTCTTAGTTGCATCCTCAATCCCCAAATCGCCAAAGATCCTTCTACAAGCATCTATCCATCTCTGAACTTCTATGGTTGATTCTGTTCCCAAGAAAACCTTTCCTCCAAGAGCAGTATAGTCCTTGCACAACTTAGCAAAATCCACTGGTCTTGGAGCTTGAACTTGAACTCCAACATCAACTGATGATCCTGAAGTTGGTATCCTTCTCATGATCGAAGTCATCATAGCTTCGAACATTGCAGCATAGTCAGTAGCTTCCCCAACAGCACGGCTTTCTCTAGCAGCTTGTCTCTCCCTTCGACTCATCCTTAATATCTACAAAAAGGAATGACTTAGAACACCTTGAGAAACAACTGCATAAGGAGTTCAAATCCTTCTAAACTACTATATTATATATAGTAATCATCCATCAAAATACAATTACGTCTCTCATACGCAGTTACGTCAGCGAGCGTTGGCTAAAATCGATTAACCAAAGCTCTGATACCAAATGTGACGACCACCCATGACTTCCGCACGAAAACAAGGAAATGGTGCGCTGAAAGGTGTGCCAGGCAGCCATGGACGATAGTCAGGGTAAGGTAAAATAGAATAGTCTATCGTATTACTCACAGCGCATGGGCAAAATACAATAGAAAATATACATAGTGAAGCTCCACAGAACAGAATCATATAAACTCATAATAGTTTTATACAATCATCTGAATAGTCAATACATCAAGCCTCACTACATAACACTCAGAGTATCAAACAAACAGCGGAACATCCAGTACATATAGTAAGAAAACAATATGCAAAAGCCTCCAGCTCGTCTTCGTCATCAACAGCGTTGATAGCTAAAAACAGCACCTGTCACCTGCTACCTAGTCTGCCCATCCCAACATGGATGAACAGCCCAAGGTAATAAGAGTTAAACATAAAACCTTGAGTCAGACAACAGTCTTAGTGAGCAGTAAATCAACTATCAAACATACCAAAAGAGCATTAAGGGTAAAAGGAATAGGAACTCAACCATCCCACTTCACCTCATTCTATAGTGATAGCCCCCAAACCCACTAAGTAGAAACAAGTATAACAAAGCAGACATTTAAAGTAAAGTAATTATCACTCGAGTCAAGGTCGATGTTTTCCAAGTACAAACCCCCAAGGCCTAAACCAAGATCAGATAAGCGCCCAGAAAACACCGCTCTTGAGGCCAAGTGATAATACAATCAAACATCCATGACTCCGGCTGTCACTGTTATCATTGCCTCGATATCACCGTTAATTGAATGACCGACACCTTCTTTCAGCCGTCCGTCAAGGGCTAATGGCAACCTCGGTCCTAGACATAACTCTGCACGTCGTCATGACCCGTGCCTAGGACTATCGCATCTGCCCAGAGTACTAACACGTCATCGTGACCCGTGTCTGGAACGTCATCGTGACCCATCCCAACGTACTCTTGCTTTGAGCATGCTAGAACCTTCAATAACGATAAGATCCAAGCCTTCTAGTCATCCTCCTCGACGACTATTCTCCTACTAGCTCAAGCGCCTCTCGAGCCCACCATTATCCACAAACTCGGACCGCATCACCGAGTTATCAACATGCTTGGGATGATCCCGTCTGGACTAAACCAAGGCTTTCACACATTATGCTTTGCTTCAACGCATCATAGCAAAGTCTCATCTCAACATCATGGTTTGCCTCATCGCATCATGGCAAAGTCCCAACCCAACAAATCTATCCATATGAGCTTCAACATCCGCTTCATATGCCACGGGCAGCTTTCCTTATTCAAGAGCCTTTTCACTTAGCTTTTGAATCATCTTCGACCAACTTGTCCAAATCAAGTTATCAATCAATAATCCATCAAATCAAACATTAATCCAAGTAATCAATCATTCAAACAAGGTCTAAATAAACAATTACAACAATAATGGCAATTTCGTAAATAAAGGGTCCAAATCTAACATGCAATCTAACAAGCATGAATCATGAACAATATCTCTACAACTTGATGAATAAACTTGCATAAGTGAACATGTAGTAAAATAGGTGTCAAATCATCCTGAACAATAGATCTACATGCAGACTTAAGATAAGTGCACGAAATCACTCTCTTTAACACATAAACAAGCCACCGATCCAATATACTCCTTTGGGTCCTTGTGAGAGATAACTACCACTCACCGAATCACCTAAACACCTCAGAAACAACCAACTCTAGATCTGGATAGCAAAGAATCAAGGTTGATCCTCCAAAGCTCCGCTTCAAACGATGAAATCTCTCTTCAATGGATGGAGATCTTCAACTTTGGCTCTTGGACCTTCGATTTGATCTTCAATTTAGATGGAAGGAATCACTAGATTAGAGTGGAGAAAAGAAGTGAAGAAGTGTTGTAGTCGAGCTCTCAAAATGGAAGCACTTCGTTGCTTCAAAATCCGGTGCCAAAAAGTGAACCAAACCCCTCTATTTATAGGCTGAAAAACCCATGAGTCGCCGCCCCCTTAAGTCGCCGCCGACCTATCCCATGAGTCGTCCATGACTCAACAGACCACAGCCTACGACTCAATACTCATGCCGACCTAACGACTCCAGTTCCCACGCGACTCAACGGCTCATGCCTTAACACGACTCAACACAAACACAGCTCAACACGGCTTACAACTCACGACTCAAGCTCCAAATGACTTAAACTCTGAACGACTTAACAATACTAACAACCCAATGCCAATAGTTCCACGATCTTTCGATTCATAAAAATACGGGTCGTTACAAGAAGCTTCAAAGACTAGTGTGTTTATTTTAGGAGGTGTGATAAAGATATGATATATCTTCTGTTGTATGTTGATGATATGTTGATTCTATCTCGGAGTATGGTTAGAATTACGAAGTTGAAAATGGAGCTCCGTAAAGAGTTTGAATATGGAAAAAGCACAAAGAACTTTGGGAATATAGATATTTCGAGGTAGAAAGCGGAGAGAGTTAAGACTCACTCAGATGCAGTACATCGAGAAGGTCCTTGCTCGATTTGGTATGAAGAAACCTAAACCAGCTGGTGCTCCATTAATCTCTCATTTCAAGTTGTTAAGAGATTTATCTTCTACATCGAATGGAGACAAGAGGTATATGGCTGATATACCTTATCATAGTGTTGTTGGTAGTCTTATGTATTCTATGGTGTGCGCGAGATCGGATTTGGCCCATGCAGTGGTTGTTATGAGTCGATATATGTCTAACCCAAGCAAAGAGCACTGGTAAGCAGTGAAGTGGATACTCAGATATCTTCATGGCACTTTTTAGTGGCTTGTTATATGGTGGCATAGGTGGCGATCTCCCTCTTAAAGATTGCTAGGATTCAGATTATGCTGGGGATAGAGGCGCATGGAAGTCGGTGTGGAGCTATGTTTTTACACTTGGCATGTGCTCGATTTTATGGAGATCAAAGTTGTAGTCTATAGTAGTTTTGCTAACTACCGAGGCCGAGTTGATATCGATTGTGGAAGTTATTAAGGAGGGATTGTATTTACTTCATCTATTGGATGATCTGTCTATAGTGCAAGCGAACAACAAAGCTATATTCAAACAGTCAGAGGGCGATTCATCTTGTAGAGAATCAAGCTTATAGTGTTGAATATGCATGTATATGATTTTTGTTTAATGATAATAAAGACACACATATACACGCACATATACATACATACATATATATATATATATATATATATATATATATAAATGTATTTGTTAATGCACTATTTTATTTCTCATATAATTAAATAAATATTTGATGAATAAAATAAATAACGCAGAATTTAAATTCAAACAAATACTTTATTCAAACAAATACTTTATTACAATTTTGAATAATATTTGAACTCTCATTATATATACAATTTCAATTACAATATAATTTTGATCACGTCACAATTTTTCATTTGCATTTGCACCTCACTACATTTCACTCATTCACTCGTATTTATATTCAACTCCATTCCAGATTGAATTCAGCATCTGAGCAATCTGCAAAATAAATACTAACGAAGTAAAATTGAAAAAAATATATTTTGCAGTATAAAATTAAATGTATATTTTTGAAAATACTATTTGTCTCAGTTATTTGGGTTGTTTGTCATCATTTATTTGAATTCATTATACACGAACAGCTTGTGACATGCAGTGTATTACTGTACATGCCACAAGGTCGTGCACACCGATATACACTTGACAAAATTACAGGGACATGTGAGCACAAGGTCAAACCCAAATCAAAAGTCGGGTTCAATTCAAGTGAAATAAATATTAAGTCACGATATCAACACAATGTCAAACCCGATCTAGTAGCTGGACTCAACATAAGTGTAGACCAAATTCAAATGCCAACAGACCACCACTGACCACATACAAGTCAAAGAAACAAAACTACATCAGTGTAAGAGATCAGCTCAACATCAATGTAACATGTTCAATAACTAGGCCAGAAAATCAAAATGTACAACCCTAACTGGTCAGAGAAACCACAGTGCAAAGTGGTAAATGAAAATACAGGTGCATAAGTGATTAACTACACTGCAACGCTACAAATACCAGAGTCCATCACTGCAACCTAGACCAATACAACACTTATGCTATACATTGACTCATGCAATACATGAACATGTATGTATGCAACTCAAATCAATGAAGGTCAGACATGAAACATGGCCTTATTTACTGAGTAATTAAGGTTTTAAGTATTTTATATCTCAATGTACTTTTATGTCTATTATACTTTATTATAGTTATTGTTTTATGCTTTTTAAACATTTATAAGTATATTACCATTTATGATGACTTTGTTTTTAAATGTACATTCACTTATACTTCATATATATTATTTTCAAAGGAAATTCACATTAAAATCCTTTGTATATTTAAAATATTTCAAAATAATTTTGCAAAATTTTCTTAAGTTTTATTATGATTAAAATATGTATAAACTATGTTTAAATGATTTTAGAAAGTATTAAAATATTTTAGAAAGCCAAATATATTCAAAACAAATTTTAAAAAGAGTTTTCAAATTTAAAAAGAGTATGTCGACATACTCTAACCTCATTTGTCGACATATAGGCCGTGAATTTCAAAATTCAAATTTTGAATAGAAGCGTCTTTTTGTCGTATCTCTTCGCCAATGGACAAGACTGTTTATTTACTATAAATAAGGGTTAAACCAACGAATTTTCACCAACTATTTTCTTATATTTCTCTTCTCTTTTTATTCTCTTGTTTTCTAAAAGAAATTATATTCAAACTCTTCCCAAATCCAGTCAGAATCAAATCTAAACTCCATTGATATGATTCTCTACTGATTACTCTCTGATCAATATCATCTCTCTCTCAAATCACGATCAAAGTGCTATTCAAGAGGTTATAGGATCATTTGTACTCAAGATCAAGAAACCGAGTCTGTAAACTTTATCAAATCATACTCTTATACTTTGTGCTATGCTTGGTATCCCTGAAATCAAAGTGGGTGTGCTTATGTCTCGTCTGAATCAAGTGGGTGTGCTTGGTGTCCCAAAAATCTAAGTGGGTGTGCTAGTGTCCTGTCCGAATCCAATGAGTGTACCCAGAGCTCGTAAAATCTGTAGGGTGTGCCTCGTAGCCTTGAAATCGAGATTGTATTGACTTTGTTATTTGAAAAGAAATCCGTACAAGAAATTTTATGAGACTGGATGTACGGTAACACTTAACCAGTATAAAATTCCTTATGTGATCTCTCCAACTCTTTACTTTATACTCTTACTGCATTTATATTTATCCATGTTTGCATCCGTGGTTGTTGATTGTAATCTTAAAATAATTTAAAAAGATTTACAAAGTTAGTATATACTATTCATCCCTCTTTCATCCCTCTTTAGTGTTAAATTAGGCTTAAGATCCATAACGTAAAAGAAAATTGAAGCTTCATCACCAAAAGTAGCAATTCGCTTTTTGATTTTTGTTTGGTGTCTATGTATTCTTGATTAATAACTCTCTCCAAATTAGCTCTTGACTCCTGTATCTCTTTGCTAGTTTCTGCATCATGGTCAATTTCTGGTTTGTGCTGAAGAGTTACATACCGTCTTCTCCATAAATCAACCTCCTTCTTAGTACTATTCTTGTCTTTGCTCTTGTTTCTTAACTTTTCTCTTATCATTTTGTGTTTCTGAATCAATTTGTAGAAAGGTCTACCTTCAAAATGTGTATCCCACCTAGTATCAAAGACCATCCGACAATCATCACATAACACCCAACGATTCATGAATTTGAATGGTTTAGGAAAGTCCAGTTGTTGCTCCACCAAAATTACCAGAATAGGGGTATGGTTACTTGGGCGAGAAGACAGAGAAGAAGCTCGACAGTGATTGAATTCTGAATCCAGAGCAGGTTCACTAGAACACGATCAATTTTGATAAGAATATTCTTATTTCGGCCAAACCACCAACTAAATTTAAAAGCACCGATATTAATTTTTGAAATACCCAACTTCATCATTATGTTATCTGGCTCCTTCATTTCATAGAATGGTACCAGAGTCCCACCTTTTTATTGGAGATACGATTTCTGAAAAATGCATATGAAAAAAAATGCAGTTTGATTTTTATAAGATATAAAAGAAATATTGTTTTTGAAATATACTTTTTATAAAGAATATAAAGGAGTATAGTTTGTTGAAATATTAAACTTGATTTGTTAATTTCTAGAAGTTTCTTATTATTAAAGTTTCTAGAATTTTCTTGTATTTAATAGAATTTGGAGAGAGCTCTAGAATTGTATATTAGTTGCTAGAAATAAGAATTATATAAAAGTTATGTTTCTAGAGTTGTCTAAAGAGAAAGTTCTAGAGTTGTCAAATGAGTCATGTTTCTAGAATATTCTATATCTAGAATGTTCTATTGAGTCATATAAATAGAGGAGCTCTCCTCTCATTTTGTAAGCAATCAATAAAGCAAGAAATAAATCATCAATAAAGAAAAGTTTTCTACAACAAAATAAAATAAAAACTCCTCTTTCTTATATTCTCTCCCTCTTTCTCCAAAATATTCAACAAAGTGGTATCGGAGCGAGGATTTTTTAAAGATAGAGGTGGCGAATAATGGCATTCCCCTACAAGTTCTAATGCTTACCAAGAACAATTATGATAATTGGAGTTTAAGGACGATGGCTCTCCTTGGAGCACACGACGTGTGTGAGATAGTTGAAAATGGCTATACCGTACATGGGAATGAAGATGGTTTATCTCAAATTCAAAGAGACGGTTTGAGAAAATCACGGACAAGGGACAAGAAGGCTCTTTGTCTAATTTATCAAGCATTGGATGATGATACCTTTGAAAAAATTTCTGAATCAAAGTCGGCCAAAGAAGCGTGGGAGAAGCTTCGAACGTCTTATAAGGGAGCTGATCAAGTCAAAAAGGTACGTCTTCAAACTTTAAGAGGAGAGTTTGAAACTTTACATATGAAAGAAGGTGAACTTGTTTCTGATTACTTCTCAAGAGTTCTAGTGGTTAGTAATAATCTTAAAAGAAATGGTGAGAAGTTAGATGATGTAAGAATTATGAAGAAGATTCTTAAATCATTAGATCCAAAGTTCGAACATATTGTCGCCATCATTGAAGAAACAAAAAACTTGGAGACCATGTCAATAGAGGAACTTCTAGGCTCATTGCAAGCTTATGAAGAAAAGAAAAGGAAGAAGGAAGAGACTGTGGAGCAAGTCCTTAAGACAATGATTGATTCAAAAAAGGAAGAAAGTAATCGAAGCCAACAAAGATGGGATGGTGGCCAAGAAAGAGGAAGAGGTCGTGCATATGGACATGGATGAGGTTGGAGGCCCAACTATGAAAACAACAACAACAAAAGAGGAAAAAGCTCAACAAAAGATCGTGGAAGAGGAAATCCAAGGCATGACAAGTCACGTGTTAAAGGCTACAATTGTGAGAAATTTGGACATCATGCTTCTGAATGTAGAGTTTCAAAGCATAATAAAATTGAAGAGAAGACTAATTATGTTAAAGAAAAAAGCCAAAAAGATGGTACTTTGCTGCTGGCTTATGAGGAAAAGAAAGAAGAGTTAATCTGCAAAAGATTATCGAAGATTGTCGAGAATGATTATGAATGGTCGAATGATTTGGAGAACGTGTCGCAAATTGACAAGAAAGCATTTGCGAAATTAGGATGGAATGACCATCGTTCTCATGTTGTGATAAGTGAGAACGTTGATGAAGTAGCTTACTTGAAGAAGATTCCACAAAAGAATCGTTGAATTTATTGAAAGAAGTATATGGAAAGAACGATGCAAAAATAACAGAAGAAGACAATCTGATTCATGAAAAAGAGAAAACGAATAATAGTGACAATGAGAAAGATGTTGAAAAATTATTGGAATTTGAGAAGTTAGAGAATGATAAATTGGAAGAAGAAGGGAAACGTGTAAATGACGAAAAAGAAGAAGATGAAGAAAATAAAGAAAGCAAAGATGACACCGATGATGAAAAGTATGAAAGTAAAGGAGATGACAATGAAGAAGGCCCGAATCAAGAAGATAAAATTCAAAAGCAAAGAGGAAATTTGATGTACGAGCACGAATCTAAAAACATGGAAAAGGAGAATGAAGCCAAAGTGGAAAGCGATGAATTTCATCATGAAAATGAGAAAGTGAGCAAAGCTTATATAATTTTGAATAAACTAAATTTTCAAGAAATGTTTCTAGAAATGACGGACGAAAATGAAATTTGGAAAGCATACATGGAAATTGGATTGATCGAAAACCGTAAGTGTGAAGTTATGAAAGAATGCAAAGGTAGAATATATGACTCATGCTATGGTACTGAAACAAGGCCGATGCTAGAACGCTTAGTTTATGGAAAATCCTATTGTAACGAAGAAGGACGATATGAAAGAGATAAAGCAAGAATCTGTGAACTTGTATTGAAGATCTCGACGTTTGGTAAGAAGGTCGATGCAATGAAGAAAGTTTGGATGATATCTCTATTCCTACCGAAGCACGTGAAATACAAAGATTACAAGTACTGCTTAGAGTCACAAATCAAGTTTAAAAGGGGGTGTTGAAATATTAAACTTGATTTGTTAATTTCTAGAAGTTTCTTATTATTAAAGTTTCTAGAATATTCTTGTATTTAATAGAATTTGGAGAGAGCTCTAGAATTGTATATTAGTTGCTAGAAATAAGAATTATATAAAAGTTATGTTTCTAGAGTTGTCTAAAGAGAAACTTCTAGAGTTGTCAAATGAGTCATGTTTTTAGAATATTCTATATCTAGAATGTTCTATTGAGTCATATAAATAGAGGAGCTCTCCTCTCATTTTGTAAGCAATCAATAAAGCAAGAAATAAATCATCAATAAAGAAGAGTTTTCTACAACAAAATAAAATAAAAACTCCTCTTTCTTATATTCTCTCCCTCTTTCTCCAAAATATTCAACAAAGTGGTATCAGAGCGAGGATTTTTTAAAGATAGAGATGACGAATAATGGCATTCCCCTACAAGTTCCAATGCTTACCAAGAACAATTATGATAATTGGAGTTTAAGGATGATGGCTCTCCTTGAAGCACACGACATGTGGGAGATAGTTGAAAATGCCTATACCGAACAGGAGAATGAAGATGGTTTATCTCAAATTCAAAGAGACGGTTTGAGAAAATCACGGACAAGGGACAAGAAGGCTCTTTGTCTAATTTATCAAGCATTGGATGATGATACCTTTGAAAAAATTTCTGAATCAAAGTCGGCCAAAGAAGCATGGGAGAAGCTTCGAACGTCTTACAAGGGAGCCGATCAAGTCAAAAAGGTACGTCTTCAAACTTTAAGAGGAGAGTTTGAAACTTTACATATGAAAGAAGGTGAACTTGTTTCTGATTACTTCTCAAGAGTTCTAGTGGTTAGTAATAATCTTAAAAGAAATGGTGAGAAGTTAGATGATGTAAGAATTATGGAGAAGATTCTTAGATCATTAGATCCAAAGTTCGAACATATTGTCGCCATCATTAAAGAAACAAAAAACTTGGAGACCATGTCAATAGAGGAACTTCTAGGCTCATTGCAAGCTTATGAAGAAAAGAAAAGGAAGAAGGAAGAGACTGTGGAGCAAGTCCTTAAGACAAGGATTGATTCAAAAAAGGAAGAAGGTAATCGAAGCCAACAAAGATGGGGTGGTGGCCAAGAAAGAGGAAGAGGTCGTGCATATGGACATGGACGAGGTTGGAGGCCCAACTATGAAAACCACAACAACAAAAGAGGAAAAAGCTCAACAAAAGATCGTGGAAGAGGAAATCCAAGGCATGACAAGTCACGTGTTAAATGCTACAATTGTGAGAAATTTGGACATCATGCTTCTGAATGTAGAGCTTCAAAGCATAATAAAATTGAAGAGAAGACCAATTATGTTGAAGAAAAAAGCCAAAAAAAGGGTACTTTGCTGCTGGCTTATGAGGAAAAGAAAGAAGAGTTAATCTGTAAAAGATTATCGAAGATTGTCGAGAATGATTATGAATGGTCGAATGATTTGGAGAACGTGTCGCAAATTGACAAGAAAGCATTTTCGAAATTAGGATGGAATGACCATCGTTCTCATGTTGTGATAAGTGAGAACGTTGATGAAGTAGTTTACTTGAAGAAGATTCCACAAAAGAATCGTTGAATTTATTGAAAGAAGTATATGGAAAGAACGATGCAAAAATAACAGAAGAAGACAATCTGATTCATGAAAAAGAGAAAACGAAGAATAGTGACAATGGGAAAGATGTTGAAAAATTATTGGAATTTGAGAAGTTAGAGAATGATAAATTGGAAGAAGAAGGGAAATGTGTAAATGATGAAAAAGAAGAAGATGAAGAAAATAAAGAAAGCAAAGATGACACCGATGATGAAAAGTATGAAAGTAAAGGAGATGACAATGAAGAAGGCCCGAATCAAGAAGATAAAATTCAAAAGCAAAGAGGAAATTTGATGTACGAGCAAGAATCTAAAAACATGGAAAAGGAGAATGAAGCCAAAGTGGAAAGCGATGAATTTCATCATGAAAATAAGAAAGTGAGCAAAGCTTATATAATTTTGAACAAACCAAATTTTCAAGAAATGTTTCCAGAAATGACGGACGAAAATGAATTTTGGAAAGCATACATGGAAATTGGATTGATTGAAAACCGTAAGTGTGAAGTTATGAAAAAATGCAAAGGTAGAATATATGACTCATGCTATGATACTGAAACAAGGCGGATGCTAGAACGCTTAGTTTATGGAAAATCCTATTGTAACGAAGAAGGACGATATGAAAGAGATAAAGCAAGAATCTGTGAACTTGTATTGAAGATCTCGACGATTGGTAAGAAGGTCGATGCAATGAAGAAAGTTTGGATGATATCTCTATTCCTACCGAAGCACGTGAAATACAAAGATTACAAGTACTGCTTAGAGTCACAAATCAAGTTTAAAAGGGGGTGTTGAAATATTAAACTTGATTTGTTAATTTCTAGAAGTTTCTTATTATTAAAGTTTCTAGAATCTTCTTGTATTTAATAGAATTTGGAGAGAGCTCTAAAATTGTATATTAGTTGCTAGAAATAAGAATTATATAAAAGTTATGTTTCTAGAGTTGTCTAAAGAGAAATTTCTAGAGTTGTCAAATGAGTCATGTTTCTAGGATATTCTATATCTAGAATGTTCTATTGAGTCATATAAATAGAGGAGCTCTCCTCTCATTTTGTAAGCAATCAATAAAGTAAGAAATAAATCATCAATAAAGAAAAGTTTTCTACAACAAAATAAAATAAAAACTCCCCTTTCTTATATTCTCTCCCTCTTTCTCCAAAATATTCAACATAGTTTGAGATATCATGTTTGAAACATGATTTTTTATAACTTCGAAACAACTTTAAGATATGACTTTTGAAATATGCATACGAGATATAGTTTGAGGTATAATTTTTGAACTTTGAAATAACTTTGAGATAAGTTTTTTGAAATACACACATTAAAAAAAATATAGTTTGATTTTTACAAAATATAAAGTAATATCTATTTTAAATATGATTTTAATACAGAATATAAATATAGTTTGAGATGTCAAAGTTTGAAATATAGTTTTTGGATAAGTTAATAGTGTAACATGATGTTTTTCCTACTAATGTATTTTAGGGCTGCACTTTTATTGGAATGCGGTAGGAGTAATGAAGTTCCAACCACTATTGAATTTCTGAGTCTTGTTTCAAATGCATATATATATATAATCTTAAGATTGTCTAACCTCATTTTTGAAACAAAATACTTGTATCTTGGGCCACTAAAATTTAATACCTTGTTATTCCTCCTAGTTTTAACCATACGAAGTTGTTGCACTTTAGAAAATATGTGAAGAACATAATGATCAATATATATATACACGAGCACAATGATACCTCAAACAGTGCATCACTCCTATAGCCATCCAATTCCCATCACTTCTCTCTCTTCCTACTAGCCATTTTATTTAATCCGGATTGTGTGGTGAAATCAGGGGGCATATGGGTGCTGCACTGTTTGAGCTATCATTAAACACTCCTTATATATGTGTGTATGTATGTGTATGTGTGTATATGCATGTGTGTGTATACATGCACCTTATGGCATATGCATTTGTTTAGAAGTTTAAGATCTCTATACTAATGGCTGGAATTGTGGCATAATAGATATTGTGTACTTCAACATTTTCATCACATGATTAATTAAAATATTATCAGACTTATTATATAGATAATGGTTTCTTTATGGATTATATAAGTGATCTAAAATAATTTGTACAAACTGTTGATATAGTAAATTTGAAAATGTGCTATACACTTTGTATAAGTTAACAAGAATATCGATATATTTGTTATGTTCACCATATTAATGAATATGTATATAACTAAGGGTTAAATCGCCCTAATGAGGAAACTTTCATGAGTTTGTCTGGGCTGGCAATGAATGACAAAAACCTTGAGATAGCCTTCAGTTTCATAAACAAGATGGTGAAGTTGGAATGTAGATTAGATTAAAAAGCTACAGACTAGCCCTGTTTGGTTTTTGCAAAAGATAGGTGACAAAGCTCATGAAATTGAAATCCATACCTAAGACATAGAATTATGCCAGAGGAAGATGAAATCTGAGCTCTATTAGGAGTTACTACAAAGTGTAAGAAGTATGATACAGTTTATCTCACAGAATGAGGATTTTGGTAAAGAGAGTAGGGGAGGAGAGTGTTAAGGTTTTGTAGGGTAATTCCGACTGCTGTGGCAAAAATTGATGTGGACAAAAAGGTGGGAAAAGAGGAGTGGGATAAGAAAGCGGTAAGGGATGGATTTGCAAGAGGAGATGGACGTTGGAATGGGGTTGGGAAGCTAGAGAAACGAAAACGGAGAATTGTGAGAAGTGTAGTGTGGGAGTTTGTAATAATTGTGGGGAGAAGTTGGTGTGCATTGATATTGATATTGATCCGGTTGAAACAGAGGAGTTTGCTAGGAAGTTGTCCAAGTTGGCTGGTACGCGGGTTCAATTCTTTTGTTCTCATTTTCTCTTTCCGTCTATGTCAAATTTATCTCAGCCATCAATTTTAATATGTTCTGATTACTTCAATGATATGGTGGGATCCACTCAGACATCAAAGCATATGATGTGTGACCGTAGTTTAATTGGACACATGACACAGTGGAATAGAGGACAGATGAATTGAGCTATTTGTGAGCGGGAGCGTAAGGTTGATTTTGTGAAATGCCTGAATAGCTTGAGTGGCGTGTGGGCGATTCGATGCTGTTGTGGATGGAACAAACGTTGTAATGTACAATCCGCAGAACAACATCAACATTTTCCAGGTTGGTGTATAGAGAATTTAATTTACTTTAAAACTGACGAAAGGCATTAATAAATTGCGTTCATCTGTTAGAATTCCATTCTAAATGTATTACAATAAACGAGTCCATCAAAAATATTTCCACTTGTTATTTTGCGTGCGATGAGGGTGAGGGGCAGCCCTGTTAATAAACCGAAAATATCGGATAAGCTGCAAAGAGCTGGTGCACTTTATGCTACTCCAGTTGGATCAAATGATGACTGGTAAATATTATGACTTGCCCCTAACTTATCTTGGTACCCTGTTACAGCTAGGACGAACTGTAGAACTCATTAATAATAGTTATACTAAACTATATATGTGCTATCTATGGTCTTTATTCTACGAATCATATATATCCCTGTAGTCCATGCCATATGTATAATATGCAGAAGTTACGTGTCTTTGAAGAAAATTAGCATGACCAAAGTAGCATGCTAACTCAGGGGCATTGGTACGGTAACCCTTTTATGTTTCAATCATGCACAGATAACTATATCTCCGTGAGTTTCTTTAGAGATGCAACATGGAGTTTGATCAGGACTTCCTTTGTATTTAGCCATGTGACCGTTACACAGCATTAAAATTGTAGGTGATCAATCACGCAACTATTCTATATTTATAAAATTTGAAACATGATAGTTCGCATTCGATTTTTATATAATTTTCAGAATTAAATTCTTAGTTCTTATGAAATCATGTATATTTTTCTCCAAATAAAGTATATTGAAAAACACATTACCACTTCACTATGATTGTTTTTCTCTTCTCATGCACTTATCCAAAATCTTCCACACATAAAATTACGGTTCGACTTTCAGTTTCCCACCCTTTCCATTTATGTTTTCCCTTTTGCTATTAATGATTTGTTCGACAATGCGTGCTTAAGCCATGTTTGCCATGGCCAATAACTCAAACAAATTTCATATCTCCAAAATAAGACTTGGATCTCTCTATGTTCAGTTTGATGCCCTATTAAAATAAAATAAAATCAAAGACTTCGACAATGTCATTCAAGTGAAGTAGAATATTGACCTCATTGCAAGTATTTTGAAGAGCTTTACTGAGATGAGCACAATAAGCTAATCACTTTTCTTTGATCCGCTTTACTGCACTTACATTTTACGTTGGTTTATATTGTGGATTTTCCTCTATACATTTTTCATGTGTACATTTATCTACTTTTTATGTTTGGGGTATTGCTTTTAAAAAAATTGACAATCTTAAGACATACCAACTCTTTGTTTTGAATCAAATGTTCGCACCAGGCCCGGCCTTGAGTGGTTGGAGGCCCAAGACAGTTTTTACTTAAAGTCCAATAAATCAATTCTAATGGGCCCCAAAAATAACAGATAGTATAACAAAATAAAGGCATAATCACGACTCAAACAACCCAAACTCGAGTTGCCTGCATTCCTTCACATAATTTATCCACTAAACCAAACATATTTTTAATTATTTTTCGCTAAAAGGTTATATATAGCAACTGCTCACATTTTGAGGCCCTCAAATTTTGGAGGCCCTAGGCCACCACCTTTGGGCCTAGTGCCAGGGCCGAGCCTAGTTCGCACAAACTGACTATGTATTTACTACAACTTACTAATGAATAGGTTGGTGCGGTTTATGAAAAAGTAAATATCTAAATTAAACTAAAATAAAACAAACTTAGTGTTTGTATTTGATGAGAATAAACATAACACCGTAGGCTTAATATCTGAATAGAAACTCCTATCCATCTATTATCTTACTATATATCTTAAAGTATGATCATACCCATGATTTTCTTGTTTTCTCTATATTTTTGAACTTAAATACTCAAAGAGTATGCTCTAAAGAAGGTCACAAGTTTAAGTCTCAAAAACCACACTGATATATAATATATTGTATAATATTTCATCTCAAGCACCAAGGTTTGAATTTGGATTCCGTTTAATATACTTCAGAATTGCTTGGTTCTTTTGAAATTATTTATTATGTCCTATTAAGTTTCTTCATACTTCTAAATTCAAAATCCAATCTCAATGCATACAATGTTGTAATATGTATCTACGTTAAATTAGTAAGTACAATCTTTGATTAAATTTCATTAGTTATATTCTAGTGAGTATTATCCTTCATAGTAAACGATATGGTAGGACATATTTTCTTGATATCGTTTTGGTATTACTCGATCTATATGTATATTTTCTATGGATTTTAAAGAAAGTATTTGCAAATGTGGTTTATAAATTGAGATTACGATTTATGAAGTATTTGATACCGCTTTCAGAATAATTTTTGTTGAATCCTAAAGTATGCATTGATATACAAAATGTACATGTATATATTATTATTGTATGATTTGAAATAAAACCTGGATATTTAGTTATAAGGTTTTCTTTGAAGGAAATTGGCTATAAAATGCATAATTGTAACAGCCTACAAATATTCAATAATTAATTAACTGAACTAAGATAAGTTTTGACAAATGGTATATGTGGTGAAAATGCTAAGCTGCTCTGTTTACTTAAATCGTATTCAAATATACTGAACTCACTTTTGTCGCTTGAAAATAATTCCGAATATGATTGTAGCATCAAATACGTAAAATATTTTTGTATAGTATTTATTTTCAAATACGTAAAATATGATTGTAGCGAGGGAGAACAGTAAAATATTTTCAAATACGTTTAACAGAGTGTGTGTGTGTTTTGAGTTGGGTTGGGGTTTTTTTTTTTGGGGGGGGTGGGGGGGGGGGGGAGGGGAGGAGGTGGGTTGTGTGTGTGGCGACAACAAAGATGCTTGTTCAATGCTTGTTATATGTGGAGGCTGAAGTGGTTTTTGTTGTGCAGCGATGGGGAACAATAAAACGCCTTTAAGGAGGTTGCATTTCCGCAAATGCTACTAAACCAAATAAGTGCAACAGTCAGGACATTTGCACATGGATTCAGTAGAGCAAGCATAATGCAATAAAGTCTTATAATTAGTACTAAACTGGTTTTAAGGAGGAAAGACCTAATAATTTTTTTTAAACAAGATTGGCTAACAAAGATTATATTAGTAATCTAATTTTTGTATAGTATTTATTTATTTGTTTTTTATTTCTGTTATATATGTGTGTGTACATACGCGTATGTATGTATGCATGCATGCATGCATGCATGTATGCATGCATGTATGTATGTATGTTTATTAGGTTTTTTAGATACAAGTAAGTGTTATATAGATGATAAAAATAGAGTAATGTTCCATAAATGTCACTACAAGGTTATTATATCATAAATCAAAATAGTGAGAATGAATAATCAATTAGAGATTTCGAAAAAAGAAAATCACTCGAAAGTGAGGGCCATAACAGCCTGAGATGTGACATTAGCAGGTTCGTCAATCCAATCGATACGAGAATGCCAGTTAGTGTGTTTTCGATCTGGGTCGATCCAAGAAGAAACGTACCACGAAGTGAAATAAATTATAGAGGAGGAGTTGTTATAATCATTGTTAACAATACGTTGGTTGTGTTCAATCCATAATCTCCAACATGTGATTGCGTAGATTAAGCCCAAAGTTTTCTTTATTTGTAGGGGAAAGTTTAATCTAAATTTATTCTAATAAGCATCGGGAGGGGTACTGCAGAGGCGGTAATTATGTTAAAAGCTTCTAAAACCTTACTGATAATATATTAAGATAAATGACCGTCAACGAACAGATGGGAAGTAGTCTCACGCATCGACTTACAGACGTAATATGAGCGCGGATTAATATTGAAGTTGATAATCGAATTGAGCTTTCTTATTGTGTTTAATTTGTCATGTAAAACAATCAGCATATGAAGTTTAACTTTGGTAGGAGCCATGATTCTCCAGATGAATTTTGAAATACCTATAATCATTTGTTTCAGAGAAAGTTAAGTCTTTGTACATCTATTTAGCGGTATAGATTCCTTTTTTATCCAAACACCATATTACATGGTCAGGATTTTCTCGGATATTGTCATATTAATTAATCTCAGGTATTGTGTAAGAAGCTTTTCAATCAAGTTTTGACTAAAAGAAATGTCTCATCTAAAAGGCAATGGAGCACTACAAACTTTTTTTAATAAGATCTATTTTATTGTGAGAGACTAGAAACAGGTCCGAAAACTTGTGTTTCAATGCAATGGAGGATATCCATGGCTCATTCCAGAAAGAGGTTCTGTCTTTAGAGTTAATGAAGAATTCAGTTTCAATTTTAAATATGTGATATAAGCTGGAAATATTTTTCTAGAAAAAAAACAGAATTTTTGGTTGTTATGAACGTTTAGGTTTTTATGTCCCTGTAATAATAGTGTGACGATCCACCTTTTTGGACGGTTTAAATCGACAATAAACCGCACATATCTACTTCGAACCATTCAAAAGGGAGGATTGCCAATGAGGTAAATAAGAAAGTAAGAGAAAAGAAAGAAAAACAAAACACAAAATCTCACAGTGTAATGACCAAATATAATACTCAAATGTTCATGAAGTTGTTTTATAATATACATTTGATTTTTCACAACAATCAGAGTACAATCAATGACATATCAATAATGATGCAACGGAAAATTACTAATAATATAATACACCAAACTTCATCTTCGTCCTCCAGAAATAGAATCTTCAACACTGAAATGCTCAGGCTGACCCGAGCGTAATGGAAAAATCAAAGCATTCAAGTCAGAACTAAAAGATTTTATGTAAGTTAAATCAACAATGAGTACATATGAGTGTAATGGCATCAGAAATGTTTACGGCATTTTACATCACCTATCCAGTGTATAACGCGCGTGCAATAACATAAGAGATGTTTTGGGATTTTCCATCTCCTAAGGATCCGTTAAACTATTTATATGTAGTAATATATGCTATATATATAGTGTCTATCAGTAAAGTATAAATATTAAAATAGCGTCAAGGTGTTACGCATATCCCCTTTAACACATTTTTATAAATGCCGTAGTCTATACAGTACTGTAAACTCCACCAAACTGAAGGGTTATCAGAGAGCACTCCATAGGTACGACACAAACCAAAATTGTAGTGGGCTTGATAAGGCATATGACAAGGCACGCAAGGCAATGCCCAAGGTAGGATTCTACCGTTTTACACGCCCGGACTGGTGGTAATGCATAGCAGCTACTACCGTGCACCTCGGAACACACTCCCATAATCAAATCGAAGGTCGTCACCAATCAATCACAAAGTAACAGATATGGTATCGAAGAAGCGTGTCCGATAGAAGGAGCGACCTCACTTGGCCTGGGATAGCTCCTGTTTTAGTCATATCAAGCTGACCCGGAGGTCAGGGCTGCATTCTTACCTCAAACCAGCAGCGTTCGCCAAACCATCCTACTTCGTTCTGGATTCTCCACGTGCACAGCTATTAAAGCGGTTTCGGAATTGGCAGAGAGTATGACAATATCCGACCCCAGGTCTCTTAAACAACCAAACACTTTTTTCACACCATGGTCATTTTATAAAACATTTTTAATAATAAATACAGAAAATAGTTTATACCTTCATATCAAGACATCTGTATACTTATTCCAAAAGTATAAATATATTCATAAATGTCGAGGAAGATTCTTTCAATGAATTTTGAAAATAATTTATAAATCTCTCTTAACCATTTATAAACTATTTATATGCTTTAAAACCATTTATAAAACCATTTATAAATTCCAAAACAGTTTACAACTCTTCACCTTTTCATAAACCACTACGCAAATTTCTCTAAAATGTTTCCAAATCCCTTTATAACTCCTTTATAAAACCCTTTATAAAAATCCTTTAAAACCTTTATAACTCCTTTATAAAACCATTTTAAAATCCTTTATAAAAATATTTTACAAAAATTATTTTATAAAATCCAATATTAATTTCTTACAAAACTTTTATAAATTCCTTACAAAACCTTTTACAAAATTCTAAAATCTTTTACAAGAATCTTTTATTTATTAAAGTTATTATAAAAGCCTATATTTATTATCTTAAATCAAAAATGTATTTATTATATTAAATAAAAATATATATGTTAAAACTAGATTAAATATTTTATTACATTAAATTTTAAACTATTTAAAAAATATATTTAGAAGTAAATAAAATTATAAGTTAAAATATCAAATTTACATTTAAAATCATATATTAACCTATAATTTGAATCTTTAAACATATAAAACAAATTATTTTTCAAATATAAATTTTTAAATAAAACCACTAAATTAAATGTAAAATTAAAATTTATAAATCAAACATCTTTCATTTAGAAAATAATTTAAAACTGACCAACGGTGTCCGTATATAATTTTCTACCATATGGTCAAGTGATAGGGTATGTATTATTTCAATCCAAAATAGTTAAATTTCCTATGTATATATCATTTCAACCTGTATCCCGTATCAATAATTTCCAAATCAGTAAAATCGCTCAGGTATGTATCATTTCAACCCATAACGATTTTGCCTAATCTATAAGATCCGAGACAGTGATTTTCCTAACAACAAACTAAGGGAACTTGCAGTGTGATAACACCATAACATCCAATCATCCAAAACGCCAACAAATAAACATCCATCACAATCGACATCCAAATCAGTCAATAAACCGCAACAATTAACCGGTTATCATTACCAGGTATTTATCTATCAATTTAATTTCAATACTAATTTAAATGGCAATATAATTCAAATTAAATTAAATGACAAATTAAATTACCAAAAATAGTCAATAAAATTCTTATTACTTCATAAATTTAATTCAACTTACATAAGAAGGTTTAGTATGGCGTGAGTGGGCTGGACCACTCACTTTTGATTTATCGTTGATTTAAAATCCAAATAAATTCCAAAATTTAAACAGTCTCCAAATCCAACCAAATAAGTTCCATGTTAACTGAAATTTCGAGACTAACCCAACACAAGAAACCGCATCCAAATCCGAGCTCGTATGAAAAAGTTATTATAGTTAAAATGTTTAAAATTTAAATAAAATATAATATAGGGCAATTTAGTAATTTCGTACCTCTCCAAACCCTAACCACGTTCAACGTATGTGACCCACTATTCACAGCCGCTAGCCTTTCTTCCAGTTTTCCATCACCTGGACGCCGCCATGCCTGATCCAACCTCACCAATAGCCGCGCCACATAATGCCGCCCCTAGTCCTAGCCGCGCGGCTTCTCCACTCGCCGGAATCGCCAACGGCCGCTCGTTAAAATGCCAATTTCTAGTGATTTTCTTCGACTATGACAAGAACCAACCGTATGGATGCACTTATCTTCATCTCCTCTACTAGCAGCAACTTCTCGATAGTCAAACGGTCGACGATCCACCGTTAAATCCCAAGCCCTAATATGAACGACCAAAATTACTTCAACCATTTCTGGCCAAACCGTGGTTCAATTTCAAAAACTAATAACAAATGAAGATTACGTTCATCAAGAGCTTTCCAATGATAAATAATTTAATATGGTTTGAGGAGTTCGGATTTTGAAGTTTGATTTGGAATTTGGGAATTTAGGGTTTTGATGTCTGATATTGGGAAGAAGGGATGGGGCAGGAAATACAATGTGTATAGAAATAAGATAAAAGACTGCTAGGGTTTCAGGAAAAATCTATTTATATAGACAAAGATGGATAAGAACGAATGGACAGATCGAATTGGGTAGAAACGATAACAATGACCCGAAAAGCCCATTTCGTTTCCGAGACGAAAGTAGGTCATCCAATATATCGAAATATAGGTTTTCGATAATTTAAACTCAATGAACTTGTTTCAAACCCTGATTCCATTGTATATAGAAGTTAGCTTTTTAAATCAAATTATATTAATTTAAATTCCATTAATTGAATTCTACACGTTTCGAGCTCACACGATCAAACGATAAGTCAGATCGCTACGAAACTTGAAATCCTACAATAATTCGCTGTTTCGGATCCGATGAAACTATTTTCGTCAAAATCCGAGACAGTGGCCAAAATGGCTAATTTTCATGTTAATTAAATAAATTATTATTAAATTGATTTAATCACTTTTAAATTCGAATTTAAAGGTTAATTTTTTTATCATTCTTAATAACTTAGAAATTTATAACCTTTTAAAATAAAATTTCCATATTAAATCCAAGATTTAAATATTGCACTACTTTCAGCGTTCAATTACAACTGTAATAAAACCTCAGTTAATTATTTTTTAATTCCAATCAAATTCTTTTATTTCGATTTACACTCTTATTATTGGATAAACTATTACCTTATGAATATAATTAACATTAGTTTACATTTTATTACATTCACATTCTACGGTTATCATCTTAACTCATATTAACTGCAATATTTAATTACATTAAATTTCATTGATTACCAAATTAATTTCAACGGATTAAATAATAAGGTGATAAATAAAACAATTGTCATATATTTGTAATCCAAACACATTTCTAAATTTTATTGTTTACAAACAAAAGCTAATAAATTTATGTACTAATTAATTGATTTCATGTTCCATAATAAACCTATTTCAATTAATAATAGATAACATTTAATTTATTCCTTATTTACAATTATAACTAAATTAACTTTACAGTTATTCTAATTGTTTGAAATTATATTAAAATAGTTATCAATAACATTCAAACAACATTATTAAATCATATTCTAATTATTTTGCTCATTAATAAATCATAAATTTTAATTTCTCACAATATTAAATTTCAAAATCTTATTTAATTTAATAGTTTTAATTATCAAAAATACGGATCGTCACACTCTTCCCCTCTCAAAACTTTTCATCCTCGAAAAGGAAGAAGAATGAACTAAGAAACTCGATATAACTTTATTTCAAATAGTTAATTCATAAACACTTTAAATTTACATCATTCAGTTTTAATATAACTTTGAAAATAACCACGTTTGCATAAAATTTTCTAAGTCTTAAATTTACGGAAAATTTCGGTAGAGTCTCCTTTACACGGATAGGTACGAAAAAATAATAATATCAATAACTACAGTATATATATATATATATATATCATATTTCAATAATAAACATCCCAAATCATGCGAAAAACAATAAAATATTGTTCCAAATCCTAAAATCCAAAAACGTACCTATTTGTCAGGCAAACAACTTTATTTATGAAAGTAGCTATTGCTTCCATAAATATGTATTTCACTTATAAAAATCCAAAAGATTTAAAATTATGTAAAAGAATAATATTTTAGTTGTTTCAAATCGATAGCACAAGCAACATACAATATATAAAAATCATATGCAAACAAAAAGAAGTACAACATCATATGCATCAAAGGAAACTATCAAACAATCCATAGCAACCAAACTCACGGTTTGTTTAGGTTCAAACACTTTTCATAGCACAAGAGTGATAAATAACTAACAAGTGCATCTTACACTCAACAGCCTTAGATTATTACTTAATAGATTATTCAAATAATCTCGAACAATTTGATGTATCATTTCCCAAACTTCCTATCCAAAACAACAAAGAATTAAGTATTATTTAAATTTGCATGACATATATAAATCTTTTATACGCAATGTCAATTCTAATCGCTTGCTTGAATACACATATTCCACTTTCGAACTAGTATTGTTAACCCTACCACACTAGTGCAGATTCTGATCCGATTTCTTGATTCGTAATTTCCGTTTTCCTTCCATAGCCGTAAAACATGATAGAAAACTTCAAATTCATATTAAAAATTTGTATAAATTGTTCGTCGTCAAGAATCGAGCGAAAAATCCTAATTCAAACTAGTGTGAATTACTACAAATCTTGTATTTAAATCTAAATCAGAACTATTATGTGAATAAAATGATTTTACGCACAATTTACATATTTTATTCTGTTGGTTTCTTTTCACATCATTATTTACTTTTCACTTGTTTTAATTCATTCATACAATAATGATCTTTTATTAATTTTTCTTCATTACCTACACAATTTATTTCCCATTCAATATTTGAAATCATCAATGTATCCATTGTTAAAGTATTATGTGCATTTTAGCGGTTTATTTCACATTTATTATTTAATTATATCCTTGATATCCTTTTTAATATTAATATTCATCAATGAATCATTTCGGTAATTTTCTTGAGATTATAATCATTTACTTAAAAGGTATTCACTTTTTTTAATTTAATTTAATTACTAGCATTTCAAAATACTAATTATGTTTAAAATATTTCTTGTACATCATAACCCCATTACTTAAGTTTTACTTTTATAAAATTATATTACATATTCATATAAACATTTCAACTTTTAAACATTTCCAGTAAGTTTTATAAATGTTTTTAAAATGTAACCGAGTATTATAAAAATTTATCATATTTATTTAGTTAGCAAAAATATTCAATAATTTACATCTTCTAAATTTCATTACCCTTCAAGTGACAAATCTCCAATTTTTTTTTACAATTTTATTAATCGCTTAGCTTCTAATTTCTTATTTTTTATTTCATTTTGAAAGTTTCCAACTATTAAAATTTCCCTTTATTTCTACAATTGAAAATCATTAATTTAATAGAAACTTAAGAATTAAATACCGGGTTCACTTCAAATCATTTTGAAATAATACACACACACATATATATTCATATCTTTTATATATATCAAATCATACTTAGATATTTTAAATCAAAATCTGTTTATCGAACCAAATTCGTAGCAAATCTATTAAGTAGCCTTTCCACTTTGAGACTCGAAAATGAATGTCGATGATGTGGCCGTCACCACCGAAATTATTTTCCAACGATAAAAGAGGGGAGTACAGAACTTATTTCCTTTTAGAATTCCTTTAAAATGTCTCTTTCAAATCTCATTGAATATATTTATATCCGAAAATACTTCCAAATAATACTAACATTATATTCCAAAATCTTTGAAAACCAATTTCAAAAACCCAGAACTTAAGTTCTCAAATTTTCAATTTATATTCACTTTATTTGTAAAATCCTATTTTGCAACCAATATTTATAAAATTTCACTTCCTAGCAAACAAACATATCACATACAACTACATTCATTTTTTAAAATTATTCATTTATATACAAAATATAATACAAGGAAAAGTTATTTCATTTACCTATATTTCAAAAGCAATATTGTGTCGGTCTACCCCAATTAAGTGTTTAGAAATCTCTACCGATGCCATAGCGTCGTACGTACCGACCAGAATTTATAAATACTAAACAGAATAAATTAACACAATATAAAAATATTTTTATAGCACTAACAAATACGCTCTCTCATATATATACACTTAGACTTCTGGGGTATTTTAACCCTATCTTTAATGAGTTAACCCCGAACAGGCTAAGGTATCTATAAACCAAAGCTCTGATACCAACTATGACGACCCACCTTTTTGGACTGTTTAAATCGATAATAAAACACATATGTCTAATTCAAACCATTCAAAAGAGAGGATTTTCGATGGGGTAAATAAGAAAATAAGAGAAAAGGAGGGAAAACAAAACACAGAATCTCACAGTGGAATGAAAAATATAATACTCAAATAAACAGTTCATGAAGTTGTTTTGTAATACACATTTGATTACACAATATTTTTACAATAATCAAAGTGCAATCAATGATATATATCAATAATGATGTAGCAAAAAATTACTAATAATATAATATACTAAACTCCGTCTTCGCCCTCTCGAAATAAAGTCTTTAACACTGAAATGCTCAGGCTGACTCGAGCATAATGAAATGACAAAATACTCGAGTCAGAACTAAAAGATCTTATGTAATTTAAATCAACAATAAGTAAATATGAATGTAATGGCTTCAGAGATATTTACGGGATTCTACATCTCCTATCTAGTGTGTAACGTGCGTGCAATAACTTAAGAGATGTTTCGGGATTTTCCATCTCCTAAGGATCTGTTAAACTGTCTATATGTAGTAATATACGCTATATATGTAGTGTCTATCAGTAAAGTATAAATATTAAAATAGCGTTAAGGCGTTACCCATATCCGCCTTAACACATTTTTATAAATGTCGTAGTCTATGCAATACTGTAACTCCACCAAACCGTTGGGCTATCAGGGAGCACTCTGTAGGTACGACACAAACCAAAACCATAGTAGGCTCGATAAGGCATATGACAAGGCACGCGAGGTAATGCCTAGGGTAGGTTTCAACCGTTTTGCAAGCCCGGACTGGTGGTAATGCATAGCACCTACTACGGCCCACCTCGAAATATACTCCCATAATCAAATCGATGGTGGCCACTAGTCAATCACCAAGTAACAGATATGGTATCGAAGGAGTATGCCCGATAGGAGGAGCAACCTCACTTGGCCTGGGATAGCTCCTGTTTTAGTCATTTCAAGCTGGCCCAGAGGTCTGGGCTGCATTCTTACCTCAAACCAGTAGCGTTTGTCAAACCATCCTCCTTCGTTCTGGATTCTCCACCATGAGCACAGCTATTAAAGTGGTTTCGGAATTGGCAGAGAGTATGACAATATCCGACCTCTGGTCTCTTTAACAAACAGACGCTTATTTCACACCGTGGTCATTTTATAAAAAAATTTCAATAGTAAATCCATAAAACAGTTTATACCATCTTATCAAGATATCCATATATTTATTCCAAAAGTATAAATATATTCATAAATGCCGAGGAACATTCTTTCAATCAATTTTGAAAATAATTTATAAATCTCTCTTAAACCATTTATAACTATTTATATGCTTTAAAACCATTTATAAAGCTATTTATAAATTCCAAAACAGTTTACATGTGACGATCCGACTTTTCGATCTTTGAAAAGTGTTAATACGTTCAATATATAGCATGCCAAGCAATCGGGAGCCGGAAAAACATAAAGTTAGGAAAAAGAAAGAAGGTAGAAAATAAAAGAAACTAAAAAAATGCAGAATCTCACAGCGGACTGAGTAATATATAATATTAATATCTCTTTACACAAATGAAACTATAATATACATACCTCAAATCAGAGTATATAAATCAATAAGTATCAGCCTGGACAGTTATGACCGTCTGTCCTCACAATTTCTTACAATTTCAAACAAACACTGCATTGGAATAAACAAGTACGAGAATACGTCCAACTCGTCTCCTGAGCTCCAAAGCCGTCCAATCTAAATATGTAATATGCTCGGTCTGACCTGAGCATTACTATAAAATAATAACACACGGATTAGTTTGGTAAACCAGCATGAGAAAAACACACCTAATTTGATTTCTAAAGTTATAAAACCTTTTCAAAATAAAGATATCGTAAGACCACGCCGCACATAAACGTGGTCGGGTTTTTACCTTACGATCACCAAACCATTTCTATAGAAAATCCAGTGATATTATATTAATATTTAAGGGTCAAAATAATAATAATCAAGTAGCTATGATGCTCATGCTATGTACACCACAATAATACTAGTAAAAAAAATTAAAAGTCGATAAGGCTCGTTCGCTAATTGTATAGGACTCCACGAAGGTGCCTTTGGTATTTCGAGAATGGTCTTTCTGCACAAGGATCAGAGTTATCCTTCCGAAGCATCATACCCGTCTAGTCAGGGTATTATAGGAAAAATATAACTGGTCTTGCTAAGACCGAGTGCATCGCTCTAGCATGCCAAAAACAACTGAAAGTACCAGTATTACAAGAAAAAGAGCCGATACACCCTATGGGTTTGCCAACCCTAATGGCCATGTTTCCTATCTTTGATTTTAGTCATTCCACTGATGAGGCTACATCTAACGTTCCAGCTTGCACACCTCTCCAAAAATAGATCACGAATTCCCTGGATTCCCACACCACAGTGGCCTTGGAATCGCATACAGATCGCCATATCTCAAAAAGATCTTGGAATCACACATGGATTCCCATACCCAACGGTCTCGGAACCACACATGGACTTCAATATCTCAATATAGCATGAAAACTCCTCCATAGAACCGTGTATAGTTTTGTTGTGGTAACGGTCCTGAGTCATCTCTTATGAGTACACTCCCACTTCCTGGGCGCTCCATAAACTAATCGTCGATTTTTGGAATTCTCAATACCGGTTCTTTAGGAAATAATCTGACAATACATAAGAACGGGAATCACCCCCTAATCGTTTAAGTGGAAGGATCTCCTTATCATTTATCCTAGAAGAACAACGAGCTTATACATATGGTATAGCACCACCGATAGTAACCGTACCATATAATTCCCATGTTTTCCCTAGATATTTCCAGAGTTAAAACCCTTCGGTGCTAAGTAGGAAATATTTTTCCCACCACCAAAATTAAGAAGGATTACATATTTGGGCCAAAATTTGAAAGTCGGTTATGTAGCTATCAAATAACAAACATTCGACCAAAGTTTTCGTTTCCGACTGAAATTACTAAGCCTCATTTAATTTGAATTTGATAAATTTGAATTCCTCATTTATAACTGGCATATACTTATTTCATCTAAATAAGTATATTCACAATCCTTTCTTTCAAAAATACTTGAAAACTCATTAAAATAGATATGGATGTACCATTCGATATCGACCATGGATTGCAGCTTGATGGCCGCGTCTCTATCCTAGAAAAACCAAACTTAACTTAAGCAATCTCTGCCTCCCGATTTCCACCATGCAATCAATCAAAGATCGCAGTTTTCATAATAGTTACATCGCTATCCTAGCGAAAACAGCTGTAACAACCCATAATTTTAATAAATAATTTTAATTCAATTTATTTGAAAACTTTGATTTTAAATCATTTGAAATTTGGAATTTTGGAAATTTCCAATGAATTATTGGATTTTGTTTATAATTATTTTTCCACATAAAATAAATAACGATTTTCTGAAAATTATATATTTTGGTCAACTTTGGTCAAACTTTGATTTTCACTTTAAATTTTTAAATTTGATTTTTAAATTTCCAATCTTTTTCTTTGAATCTGAATTCGATTCTGATATTTATTCCGCTTTTCGTTTCGTCAAATTCTGCTTTATACTTTTTAAATCTGATAAAATTCAGCGTTTTACACGCGATTATTTTCAGTAATTTTTGTTGTTGTTATTTTCTATTTTCTATTCTCTATTTTCTATTTTCTATTTGGTTTGGACTTTGATATTTTACTTGGATTTTTGGACTTGTTTGCAAGTGGGCTTGGCTAATGTGCTTAGAAATTCAAGCGACACAAGTTTATTTTTCTTTAATGTAAAGTGAGGCCTTTGCAATACCTTAGCCATTCAAAAACTTCCCATACCCTAGCCATACATAAGAAAAACTTCTCATCTCGTAAATTCACGTACAAAACTTATCAATTCATCACTTTTCTCAATTTCATTTCCTGAAAAAAATATTTACAATAAGTTTTCTCATGTCTTCCTCTTTCTCTTTTCTTTTGGTTTGTTTCTCCTTTACATGCTCGCCCACCACTATGCTCTCCTCTTGCCAACCATCTCACCACCATACAACCATCATCATCTCATCTCCACCACCCATGCCATGAACAAAGATCTAAAACCCATCATCCAATTGCCTTGCAAACCCTAGCCGAGCCCTCTACATAATCACCTTCCTCTTCACTAGCCTCGGCCACCACCAATTCCACCTTCTTTGCCTTGCTTTGCCATGACCACACCCACTCCTAGACGTGACTAGATCTGATCCAAGCCACAACAGCAAGTGATTACTATTGTGCAAGATTCTGATTGTTTAGCGGATTAGGTTCTCCTCGCAACCTTCGCTATCTCTACTCTTCCTCAATCTTTCAAAGAAGAATTTCCGCGGAGTGTTGTTGTTCTATGGAAAGAGAATAATGGAAGGGCCTGTCCAGATTGAAAAAACACCTCTTATTGCTTCAATTGCGTTCCCTTACTAGAAAGGGATTAAGCACTATCAAGGCAGGCGGCAGCCGTTTGGCGTTCCAGCCCAGTTCCAACAATGCACTTCTCGGATCGAGAAAGAGGAACTGCTTGGCGCTGCATATTAGAACACATGAAAGCTCGATTCGCATCATTATGCTCAATAAACGGAATGAGGGAAGCTCCAATAGAAAAATATTGGAAAGGAAAAATACTTCTAAAACGAATCTGTTCCCATGCAATAGAATCATCATCAGAATTGTATGATGCTATTCCATCTAGCTGGGGTTGGCTTTCTCTCACCAGGAAAGGGGAGACCAAATAAAGCAGATGAATGGGGGAGCAATATTAATACCTTGCACGGACACCATTCTGAAGTGGAGCAGCTAAATCTATTATCAATCGCTCCCATTTAATATACTGGCGCACCTCACAATAAGCAAGAACTACGCCAGGGACAGGCAACCCAGCTACGCGGACTAAGCGACCGTGGGAAAAAAAAAGAAATGCTCGTACACAAGCCATCCAAATTTTACTTTCTGGTGTCATAGAATAAGGGGACTCATCAATAAATGAGATTCCCACAGAGCGGTAACTAAAACTAGGAAGAGCTATTAGTTTGTCGGCGTCAAAGAGAATAAGTACTGACATGAAAGCAAGCCAAGCAACAAGACCATGGTTCCAGGGAGGATGAGAACGAAATATTTCAATAACAAGCAAGGCCAAGTGACCAAAAAGGCCTTGTCACGAGCTGGACTCGAACCTGCACTTCTGGGACCCAGCGAACTTTCATTCTTTCGCGACTTTGGTTACCCGGTTCACCTATAAGCTACATCCGATCCGGGGGTCGTTCTTTTTCCGTTCCGAAGGCGAATAAAAATTTGGGTAATTGCCTCGACGAAATTAATATACTAGTGGAGTCATATCTAAAAAAATCTGTCCATTCTTTTTTTTTGGATAGTAAGTCATTCTCATTCATCGTCATCGTTGCTTATTTATGCATTCTCCGTTTGATCCAACCATTCATTCTGATCTTTCTTCTGTTAGGTTCTTAGTAGCGTAACCTTTTCTTCTTTTACTTCACATAGCTTTTCGTCTCTTTGATAGTTAGAAGTTCTCCAAAAGTATGAAAAGCTGGAGGATTTTGTACCATCCATTCAAGTGTGGTTGAATTCTTCTCTTCAACAGCCCAAGGGCTTGGAGCACATTTAATGTTGTTTCCACTGCTTAAAGTGATTGTGACCCTTTGCCCCCCATTCTTCTAAAATCAGAAAGATCCTTTTCGAGTTTGAATTTGTTCATTTGGAATATGGGCTCTTCTATTTTCTACTTATTTTTTTATTCTTTATTTCATTTCAATTTTCTTTCCCTCTCTTACCTTTTTCTTTTTTCAAGACAATAGGTGCTTGCGATGGTACTGTTCCCTACCGAGACAACGGACACTCTCAACGGATCCTCCACGCGTTGGGCGTACCATACCTCTTCCGTGCGTATCACGTAGGAAGGAAGAGAGTTAAGGTCTTACCCTGCCAAGCCAATCTAGATGTCTTACGCGTAACACAAGCTAAGCCGCTTCCAGTGAAAGCAGTAGTGAGGTAGCTTAATAAACCTAGTAAACAGAAACTCTGTTATAGCCATTTCTGTACATTCAATGTACTCTACGGATAGAGAAATACATAGAGTTGAACATAGTAAAATAAGAAATTGAAAGATTTCGTTGAAATTGTTCGTTTGGAAATTTCCCGAAAAGCTAATTATAGGTTCTTCTTTCCATCAGAACAATAAGGCCGTTATGCTCATCACTAAACTTGTTGAAGAGATGAATGTCAAAAGCAGGCCCGATTACGCCTATTCCTAATCCTAAATATAAAAAATTTAATTCCACAATAAAGAAAAAGGAGAGAGAGGGATTCGAACCCTCGATAGTATCAAAACTATACCAGTTTTCAGGACCAGAGCTATTAACCACTCAGCCACCTCTCCCAGATGTAATCTTCATTTTATTCCTACGAATAGAACATGACCATATGAGATGATACACTAACTACCTGTATGTAGAAACCTCCCGGATTGAATCTATTCACACTATAGACTATCAATGACTGAGATACCAACTCAAGGACAAGAACATGGTTTAGGGAAGTTCTGTAAAATCAACAGGAAGGATTGCTCAAATATCTGTAAGCAAGGCTTATTTAGGTTGTGTTATAAATGCTCTGGCTAAACCTATTGATGGAAGAGGTGAAATTTCTGCTTCTGAATCTCGATTAATTGGATCTCTTGCTCCGGGTATTATTTCAAGACGCTCCGTATATGAGCCTCTTCAAACAGGACTTATTGCTATTGATGCTATGATCCCTATAGGACATGGCTTTTGCTTAGCTTGACCAAGAATTGCTTTTTAATCAGTAGTGAGATTGAGAAGGCATGGCTCTCTAGCCGGGCTTAAGCAAGTTCGAGTTCCTGGCAGTTTCAATGCTCGAGACCCCAGAATAACTTACTCTCTCAAGGCAACATCAAAGAAAGATCTTCTCACTGGGGAGATGAGATCCAGTAATAGTGAAAGTGTGCCGTGAGTGCCAGTTTCATCTTGCCTAAGTAGTCATTTGGAAAGATTGCAAGGTTGGGACAATGGGCAAAAAGTCGGTTGTCCCAGAATAGAGACGAGGAAGGGTTACTTAAACCAGGAACTCGAACTCGGCAAACGCAATTAGCCATCTCCTTTTTTTGATGTTACTCTTTGACTTAATTTGTGCGTGCTTAAAACAATTTTGTCTTAACGATTCTATCATTAAGACAATGGGCAAAAGTCCGGTTCCTTCGCGAACGAAGTTCAGAATCAACAAGGAAAAGCCACTTATTCTCCTCCTTTCTTTGACTACCTCTCTCATGGGTCAGGACTATCTTATCGTGGACTCGCTCTATCTCTTTCAAAAGATTGAAATAACCTACCATGAATGGCTTTCTGCAGAGTCAAACTTTGGTTCCCGCGCTTCCCGCTCTGGAGTCTGCTTTGGCGTCCTGTCTTCCGTTTAATGGATAGAGATGTGGGGTGAGATCTCGTATGATCTGATCAATAGGCCCGACATCTTGAGTGTTGCTGTCCCATTTCGACTAGCGAGCTAAAGGCTTCACGTAAGATCTGTATGATAAAAGAAGAGGTCGTCTCTTTTTCGTTCTACTTAGGTGGAGCAATCCGAACTCTCGACAGAATAGAAAAGAGGGCCGCAGGCGTGTAGACACCTCAACGAACTCATGTGGACACTCCTCAGCCCGAGGACTATGGTAGGTCACAAATTGGGAGAATTCGCGCCGACTCTGACTTTCGTGAGACATGCGAGAAACGATAATAAATCTCGTTGTTAATTTGGAAAAATAAAAGATACTTATCATTCATTGCTCATTTCGGTCAACTCTCCATTATCTTTCTTTGGCTAAGTGGTATGTACTCCCATGGCGCCCGTTTTTCCAATTATGAAGCATGGAATATTAATTGAAGGTCTTAGGCTTCATAGAAGGGAAGCTATGTGAGTAGCATAGAAAGGGGGTAGTCTAAGCGTAGTCCAAAAGGGCTCTCATATAAGATAACGAGAAGTACTACCGAGCGTAAAAGAGCTAACAGGCATGCGGCTAACTAGAATTCTTTTTTCAGGTACTATTTTTAAGGCTACATATAAGAAATAGACTTCCTCCCCTATAGTGCCCCAGAAGAAGAAGATTCAGAATAAACAGAGGCTAATCATGGAAAAAGGTTGACGTTCACCCCCTTTCTTGTTTGTGAGTAGGTGGGTGCTATTGAGATAAATAAAATAGGAACCAGATAAAATCGTATATCGAAACGACTCCTGGCATCACCGGAGGGATCATAACCACATTCGTGGGCCGACAGTTTTTCTGGATAGGTCGAACTATTGGAAGCAAATGGAAAAGGAAGACCGAGTGAGATCAAAGAAACTAGCGAACTCATCACTAAATAGATAAAAATAGGTGAAAATTCCAACATCACCAAAGTGGAATATTTGAGAAATTCAAATTGATAGTTTGGACTTGGTATACTAGGCTCCTTGTTATCTCTCTATATAAAATAGTTGTGGTCAATATACTTGGACCCCTATCCTTGGCCACCAGTTGCTTGCTCACTGCCCTGCTGCTAGCTTTCTGGCTACTGGACTACTTTCTTTGTTTAAAAGAAACTTGGTCGTCAACTCGTAATTCAAAGCGTGGTTCAACAGGCTTGTTGGTAACAAGATTCTCAAGTGGTCGAAGTAGGTTGAGTGGTTTCCCCAATTAATATACTGGCGCCTATATGCTCTCTCAAGTCTAATACGCCCCGCCCAATTAATCCCTCCCTTGTTAGTTGTCGCCTCCCGGAGCTACGCTACCTCCGGTCGAAGTATACTAGACCTCTAGAAAGAAGAGGTCGCCTCAGTAGCGAAGCACTTAAGATGAAGCGTCGGTAGCAAAGCTGACAACGCAACGCGTTAGCGAAGCGTCATTCTCATAACGAGGTGGTGCAATCGAAGTGAGGTTAGCGAAGTGCTATAGTAGCGCCGAAGCCTCAATCTCTCTTTTGACTCAATATATGTGGGCACCTGATATCTATGAGGGTTCACCCACCCCGGTGACATCATTCCTTTCTATTGTGCCTAGGCCTCCCAAAAGGTAACGGAGGCGTGCAAAGGTTTCCTCGGGCCGGACGGAGATTGGCCCTCGAGTGCAAAGGCATAAGGGAGCTTGACTGCAAGACCCACTCGTCGAGCAGGGACGAAAGTCGGCCTTAGTGATCCGACGGTGCCGAGTGGAAGGGCCGTCACTCAATGGATAAAAGTTACTCTAGGGATAACAGGCTGATCTTCCCCAAGAGTTCACATCGACGGGAAGGTTTGCACCTCGATGTAGGCTCTTCGCCATCTGAGGCTATAGTATGTTCCAAGGGTTGGGTTGTTGGCCCATTAAAGCAGTACGTGAGCTGGGTTCAGAACGTCGTGAGACAGTTCGGTCCATTTAGTTCACTAAAAAGAAAGTATACTGGCCATCATCTTCATACTCATCCTCTTTCGGTCCGAAATCGATTGCCGAGAGATTTTCTTGTTCATTATGTTCCTTATGTCGAAAGAAATTATCCTCCTCATCCAAGAAGACGAAAGTATCTTGATCGTGCCGGGTGATTTTCTTTCTGTAGCAGGCAAGCCTCTCGATAACAAAAGACTCAGTCAAGACAAGGCTCTAACTTAAGAATACACCTTAGCCTACTTCATGTATAGTAGTGCGCCCTTTCTCGCACACACCGCCCGCGGCGGAGACAGATAAGACAGATGCCAAATGACTCTGATCAAGCGCTTGAGAGGAACATGCCAGGCTAATTCCTAAATGGGATGCCAAGGTAGCGAAGCTGGTGGACTATCTGTTATGGAAGAGGTTCTTAACCTCCCGTACTGGACGTAACAACTACCTGGCTTAAAAGCTCCTGCCTTTCGATCGATACATAGTTGAGGAGGCCGAACGCTACAGGTGTGGGAGCGATCCTGGTCAGGGAAGGCTAAGACGAAAGCTAGGGGGGAAAGTGGGATTAGATACCCCAGTAGTCCTAGCCGTAAACGATGGATACTAGGCGCTGCGCGTATCGACCTGTGCAGTGCTGTAGCTAACGCGTTAAGTATCCCGCCTGGGGCATGGCATTCGATGCTTCCTGTACTGCTCCTGTCTAGCAAAGAGTCAAAGATCGTAGCGTGTCTACTATTGCTAGTGATTTAACCCCTTCCTCATTGCACATTTCAGGACTGCGGTACTAAATGAACCACACACTAGGCTGTTGGCGTACTTTCTTTGCCCTTGGGAGTAGTGGTTTAGAGCGGTTCCTGTTATTCCTCTACCAGGGGTGGGATCATGCCTAGTAGACGATAAAGAGAGGTGCTTGCGATACATAACCTGTTGTAGTAATATATCCCCTATTATTACCTATTATTCATATTCAATATGGCGAAGGCACAGTCTTCTTCTTCTTCTTCTTTTTAATAAAAACTCATTGGCCCCAAGCATGGGGGAATGCTAGACGTTTGGTAATTTCCCCTCCGACCAGAATAAAGGATCTCATTGAAGCGGCTAATCCCATGCATACCCTGTTCTCTCAACTTATGCTTAACACTTTCAAGTAAAGTTAGCTTTCTTTCTAGGCACAAAAATGGCTAGAAAGAAAGTCAAGTAATTAGGCGAACTAAATGCTCTTTGCCCAGCCCGGTTTGGAAAGTAATAAGCCCCTTTGACATCTCTTCATCTGCAAAGAATTCTCGCCGCGAAAACACAGAGACAAAGGGCTGATCTTTGAATAGGAAAAAGAATGGATCTGCAGGGTCCCAAATGAATTAGGACAGAAATAAAGCATTGGGTCGAACTCTTCTTTGGTGTCAAGGTAATAGCTATGAATAGCCATCGACTCCCAGGAAAGGGTATAAGAATAGGACCTATTATGGGACATACAATGCAATACAGACGTATTGGATTTCTCGCAAAGAGAACCAAGATAGATAGGTTTCGTGAGTCAATCTCCAGGGTACTTCGCTTCCGAGCAAAAGGTACAAGAAATTAAGGGATGTAAGCGATTAGCTTAGGACTCCAATAGGTCAAACCCCCAGAAAGGGCAAAGCAACTGCAATTAGATCAACTAAAACTTACAGGGTAGCGGGAAACCTACTCCAAGTAAACTGACTAGCCTACGCTAAAGAACCTCTTCACTTTGCTTTGTTCGAGTCACTTTGTCCCTCTAAACAAGGGAATTTGAAAGTGTGAAGAGTAAAGGTCAAGCTAGAAAGCCAGGTCCTTTCACCAATCCATCGAGTGTAATTCCTGCTATTGGGAGTTCTGCATTACATTAAAGTAGAAGCTAGCAAAGCAAGCCAGGGAAGCTAATTGCGACAGTTAAGCTCTTTCAAGTTTGTAATCTTTTGAAACCTGTTACAGATCCTGTTAGCAAGCCATTTTCTTCTAAGCCAGTTTCAGGCCAGGCCATTGCTTCTGGATAGGTACTTCTCGGTACTTCGGGATATACACTAGCGGGTGGACCGGTTGGCGTTATGCCACTTCTCCTTCCTCATATGGTGGTTCGATGGCTCTTCTCTACTAACCACAAAGATATCGGTACTCTCTATTTCATCTTTGCTGCCATTGCTGGAGTGATGGGCACATGCTTCTTCGGAGATCAAATATCTTTTTGGTTGCTCGGCTTGCGCAAACTATGTGCTCTTAGTAAACAAAACAGATAGAACAGAGAATGCTAGAGAATCTAGGGAGTTATTTGCCTTTCTTACCGGGAGTTGGTGCATATTCTGGGTTTGGCCATTGTCTTAATGATAGAATCGTTAAGACAAAAAAGATTGCAAGATTGAGTCACTCCAAAAAAGGAGACGGCGCTTCCGGTTCCGTGCGTGCTTCAACCTCTTCCATCAATAGGTATATTCATAATCATCATCATTTGGAAAGATTGCATAATACTACCGATAATATGTTATTGACGTGTGAGAATCTAACTATGTATAGCTATCTTTCAATGATAGACTCAATCTATTCTAATATTTCTGAATTCGACTATAGGATAATTATGAGAAAGGCGAAATCGAACTCGATTTCCTGCCAATGAGGAGCGATCAGGGTTTAATTGAAATTCTCCATATAGATCACTGCTAATGCAGTCTAGGCTCGATGGTTTCATGCTCACAAGAAGAGGAGAGGTGGTTCGGCTACCAGTCACCCAAGAAATGGGGCTAAGAATGTCTTCTAGAAGCACGGTGTACTATCTACTGTTCCTTCTTTCATGCTAATTTCTTCCAGTCTCCTCATCCCCAGTGGGTGGGTCATGAAGGATGGCAACCTCCACAAGGAGCCCCTTCTGTTCTTGGAGCAGCGCCCCCTTCCTGAAAATAAAGTACTCCTTTAACACACAAGTACGCTAGTACAAAAGTCAGTAAACAACCTGATCTGCTCTTTTTCCCGTTGTTAGCATACCGGAGTTTTTTTTATTATTTCTTTCTGCTATATCCTTAATAGTGAGTTGGTTACACCTACAACCTAAATGGAAACCGAGTGTTTCCTGATTCAAAAATGCCGAATCTCATCTCAATCATCATTGTCAGGGGGAACTGATTGTGTAATCGTTTTTGATTTAGTAGATTACGAGTTTATACTCATTTTGCAGCTATATGATTAGCAACTTTTCTTGCTTTCGCTTAGGGGGTTTAGGGCTTGGACTTGGTATCCCAGTATACTTAGGCCAATTAATATACTGGTAATTAAGATACTGGGGTCTGTAGACCAAAGAAGCTTCGCTACCTTCCTTTCCCCTAGTTTAGAAACGATAATAGACCGGCCTTCCCGCTTCACATCGGGGTTTATCAGGACCAATGTTACGGGCTTCTGGAATCCAATGGGATCTTCGTAAAGTTGATAGTTATGAGTGTTACAATAAATTTGATTGGGAATTCCAATGGAAAAAAGAAGGAGATTCACTCGGATTGGTATTTGTGAGAGAATCATCAAGTTTTTGCCAGACGCGCATGACGGGGCATTTATTGGATTCCAATATTGTCTTGATTCAATAATTTATTAAAATAAAAGTAAAAAAAAAAGAGGATCCGGTATAAAAAAGAAACATTATCTATATCTAGAAATAGACAAATCTAGTAGAAGAAATCAATTATAGAAACTAATACAAGCAGCCAGGTCTAGAGGGAAGTTATGAGCATTACGTTCATGCATTACTTCCATACCAAGGTTAGCACGATTGATGATATCATCCCAAGTGTTAATAACACGACCTTGACTATCAACCACAGATTGGTTGAAATTGAAACCATTTAGGTTGAAAGCCATAGTACTAATACGTAAAGCAGTGAACCAGATACCTACTACAGGCCAAGCAGCCAAGAAGAAATGGTGCTGCTAAATGGAAGGATCTTATCAACGTCCATGAATGAAAAATCATAGCCTTATAGAGAAGAAAAAAGCTTCCGAATTGAAAAAATTGGGTGTTGTAATAGTATCAGCTAAGTGCACGGGCTGGAGATAAGCGGACTCGAACCGCTGACATCCGCCACAGGGTAAACCACCGCCTCTCAGACCTCCCCGGCTGATTCTACCAAATAATAGGTTGCTCTCTTTAGCTCTTTCAACAAGTAGAGGCGGCCACCTTTCTTTTAGAGTCAGCCTAACTTCCGAATCACGAACTTCTAGAGTCAGGGAAGCACAGAAGCGCACTTTCTTTCAACTCGAGTTCGCAGCAGATCAACCTCATTCCTAGATAACGTCGGCCCCTGACTATCCGAAATTGTGGAGGGTGCTTGGTAATATTCCATTCCTTGAAAGCCAGTGGATACTAGAACCAGTGAAACGGTAGCTACTAAAGCGTAAACAGCTCGTTTTTCCTTCCCCGCCAGTATAGCATGATGAGCCCAAGTTACGGCAGCTCCGGATGAAGGGAGAATAGGGGTATTAAGAAAAGGGATTTCTCAAGGATCTAAAATCCCAATCCCTTTTGGGGGCCAAATACCTCCGATCTCTACCGTCAGTGCCAAAGAAGAATGAGAAGAAGCCCAAAAAAAAGCAAAAAGGAACATAACCTCCGAGACTATAAACAGAATAGAACCATATCGAGGCCTACTATGAATCTCATGGAGAGTTCGATCCTGGCTCAGGATGAACGCTAGCGGCATGCTTAACACATGCAAGTCGGACGGGAAGTGGTGTTTCCAACGGAGGACGGGTGAGTAACGCGTAAGAACCTACCCTTGGGAGGGGAACAACTGGAAACGGTTGCTAATACCCCGTAGGCTGAGGAGCAAAAGGAGAAATCCGCCCGAGGAGGGTCTCGCGTCTGATTAGATAATTGGTGAGGCCATACAACATTACTACAAAGTTAACTAACAACATTCAACCACACAACATTAAAGACATAGAACTTAATTAAACATAATAATGAATAGTGCTGGAACCTTCTAGGGGCCTTGCTAATTTCTTCCAGTCTCCTCATCCCCAGTGGGTGGGTCACGGAGGATGGCAACCTCATACGGCTTTCTAACAAAAATTTTCGGTCGCTCCGCTCTGTCGGATCGATGATAGTCTCAGAGATCTGTAACCCTTGACATTTTTTACAACACGGTTCCTGCTTCTGTTTTGAGTTGCGCATCTTTCTCCCCGGGTAACAAGAAAAATGCTGCGTGATCCAACTCCAAAGAACAAAAGCAGAATCAATGCAATGGTTAGTGCCAGGTAGCCCCGCTGCCAATACCAATAGTCGTTCACTACCTGACTCGCTGTCTAGCTCACAGAGAGGGCTTTCTTTAAACGAGGGGAAGGCTTTATAGGGAGGGCCGAACAAGAGCCTTTTTCTTTTTCTGGGGTTGCGGGTCCTGGTCATCGCTGCCCCCTGATGCTGTCTCGGGGAGTTGAGTTGGGGGCTTTGGCTTTCTCTTCTGGTTGCTTCTAGATCTGGTCTAAGGTTGGTTCTAAGGCTGGTCCTTCCCTTGAACAGGAGCTTCCGCTTAAGTAGCCGCTGGTGTCGAAGCTGAAACTGCAGGATCTGTTGTAGACGCAGGAGCTTGTCCTTATGTCAAAAGAAATTATCCTCCTCATCCGAGAAGACGAAAGTATCTTGATTGTGCCAGGTGATTTTCTTTCTGTAGCAGGCGAGCCTCTCAATAACAAAAGACTCAGTCAAGACAAGACTCTAACTTAAGAATACAACTTAGCCTACTTCATGTATACTAGCACGCCCTTTCTCGCGCAGACGAACCACTACCAGTAGTCCTTTTTCCAACAGATGGGGTTCAATAGTTGCTGATTTCTGTAACAGCTTGTTCTGTCATAGCTTCTTCAACTCAACCACCCCCAGGGTAGTAGGTAAGGTAGCAGGAATAGATCTACTAGGCACCCAGAGACGAGGAAGGGCGTAGAAAGCGACGAAATGCTTCGGGGAGTTGAAAATAAGCATAGATCCGGAGATTCCCGAATAGGTCAACCTTTCGAATTGCTGTTGAATCCATGGGCAGGCAAGAGACAACCTGGCGAACTGAAACATCCTAGTAGCCAGAGGAAAAGAAAGCAAAAGCGATTCCCGTAGCGGCGGCGAGCGAAATGGGAGCAGCCTAAACCGTGAAAATGGGGTTGTGGGAGAGCAATACAAGCGTCGTGCTGAAATTCGGATAGATCTTTCCCCGGAGTAGAACTTGAACCTAAAAGAATTCAAAGGGCCCATTCAGGAACAAGAAAATGACATCGTGATTTAAATCTCGACGAAACAATACATCAATGAGAGGTTAATTAAATAAGTTCAGTAAATTCTTTTTTTAGGGAAGGGGTAACTTTCTTTTTTTAATGGAAGAAAAAACCCCTTCATTAGAAAAAAAAGAATCTCATTAAAAAAAAGAGTGATAGGATTGGAATCGACACATTGATTCTTTATTTTTGCAATTTTTTTGAACCGTATGCATCCAAAGATGCACGTACGGTTCAAAAGGGATATAATTTTGTCCTAATCAACCGACTTTATCGAGAAAGATTACTTTTTTTAGGACAAGAAGTTGATAGCGAGATCTCAAATCAAGAAATTATTCCATCTTACGTACTCTCCCCTAGATCCGGGAATAGCGACATGAACTAAATGTCCTGCCCAAGCCAACTGTCTCACGATGTATTACCCGGGTTGGAACCACTTCTTACGGGTCAGTGAATTCTTTATGCCCAAAACCCTGATTCCAGTAGTCATTTATTTGGTACCTCCCAAGGAGCGGGAACTGCCATTCTAACCCTTCTTGGGGGATTCCATCCACAAATGCAAAGTTTATGGTTGACCGATATGGCTCATCACCATTTAGCTATTGCATTTCTTTTTCTTGTTGCTGGCCATATGTATAGAACGAACTTTGGAATTGGACATAGTATCAAAGATGGGAAAACCACGGAAAACACAACTTATTTGAATAACCCGGTGACCTACCAATTATAGAAGTAGGCATAGAATCTCTCTTGCCAAGACTCCGCCCAGTATATTAATTTGCAAGATAATCAGAGGTCGCTTACTCTATGCCCTGGTTCCATCCGTTGAATCTGCCCCTGCTCCCGCATCAAATCTTAGGCGGGCCCATAGGAATCAAAGAAATCAAGAGAAATATAGCAATTGACCACCCTAGACCGATGTATGAACTACTGGGGAGATCATAGCGGAGAAATCGAGACCTAATAAAAGAAGTAAACCAGAAGTGTCACGAAAGACTGGGATGGGAAACGAAACAGAATGTATCAGATTTTTCGCACGTACAACCATCAAACCAGAAACCAAAGAAGAGCGCCATATCTCTGAAATGCATCAACGGAGGACCTCATCGTGTAAATTTCCATAACCGATGTCCCTTCTTTAGTTTAATGCGACCCCTGAAAGTCTGAAGTCAGGTTTCACTACCACTTCTGCGGATACACCATCGATCTCGATACCCAGACCATAGTATTAGCTTATTCCAATGAACTCAGCTACGTGAACCTTTCTGCTCTTTCTGCCCTAGATCCACTGATATTTATCAGTCTTCCCCTGACCCTGAGCAATCGCACGTCCATGAACACAGGTCGAGCCATGCTAACCTAATGGCAGAGCCATATTAGCCTTAAGGCCGAACCCAAAGCTCACCTACTTTGCCTCTTTGACTTACTAATGCCTTTTTCCCTACCATCACTTCATTTCAGTCCATAGCCGTATCTCGTTTCAAGCCATGGCCGAGCATAGATGCTTCTAAACCATGTGGCCGAGCTAAGTCTTGATGATGGTCAAGCCATGTATGTTGTAGCCGAGCCCATTTGTATTGGTTAATCAATATTTGCTTCACTTTGATTCATATTTGTACATTGTTTTGATTTATAATTTTGTGTTGAATTATATATTTATGTATGTTTATAATTGTTGTTTACATGACTTGGATCTTGGCCCTCCATCTACTCGAATCTAATTCGTGCTTTGTCATGCTTTTCGGAGTTTGGTTGTGTGCCTTGAATTATTATCTCCAGCTTTAGAGGGCGAGTTATCACTTTCGACATTCGTACTTATATAGTTATGAAACAATGACATGTGAATTGTAGTAATTGATATGCTATGTTGATAGTAGTTCATACATGCCTATGATATGATATTTCATGATGTTATAACCTGCTTTTACTTCATCACCTGATATGATATGCTATACTGTTTACTTTATTTTCTGCTCTCACACTGCAAGTTCCCTGTTAGTATAAAATCACTATGGGTTGAAATAATACATACCCAAACGGACTTTAGAATAGGGAAAAATCGTTATGAGCTGAAATGGTAGGCTCAAGCGATTTTTATTTTATTTGACTTGGGATTGCAGGTTTGAAATGATAGAACCTAGAATTTTATAAATTACGGATTGAAATGATACATATTCGCATCACTTGACCTAGGTTAGAAAATATTATACAGACCCATGGTTAATTTTAAATAATATTTTTCTAAAAATTATTAAGTATTTGAATCTTTAAATATATGAAATTTAATTTTAAAATTTGATTTAATGATATTTAAATATAATGATATATTGGAATTTTATAAGTAAATAATTGGTTTAAAACTAAATTTAAGATTTTATCTATGATAAATACTTAAAATATTAAATTTGATTTAATATGGAATTTTGATTTTAACATAATAATAATAATAATAGATTTTAATTATGAAATAGATATGTTTTGTATAAATAAAACTATGATAAAAATTGAAATAGTATGTTTTAAACATGTGATAGCTGTATTCATAGCATTTTAAAATGATATGGTATTTTAGTTATGTTTTAAAATGCTATGTTACTTTAGTTATGTTTTAAAGGTGCTACTATTTCCAAATTGTAACATTTTCTAAAGTGCTATTATATAAGGGTAACATTTTAAAAGTGTTATAGCTTCTAACTTATTACATCTGTAAAGTGCTATAATAAGTGTATAGTTTTGAAAGTGTTATGGTTTATAAATTATTACATTTTTTAAGTGCTATAACTAATATATATGAATTTGGAAATATTACCAACGTTTGGAATGGATATTATTTTGGAAAAGTAATAGCATTTGATTTTAAATGGTTTTGGAATAGATATGTTTTGAAATAAATATCCATGGGTTATAATAACATTTGGTTGTTAAAGAGACCGGGATCGGAAGTTGTCATACTCTCTACCAACTCCGTAAACCATTTTAACAACTGTGTGCGCGGTGGAGATTCCATAATGAAAATAGGATGGTGGCGTCTTTTTATTAAGGTATATACGTGGACCCGACTCCCGTAAGTTTGCATAAGGTGGCTAAAATAGGAGCGATTCTTGGGCCAATGAGGTAGCTCCTCTGATCGGCCACACTTCTTCGTATGCCATTCCATTACTTTGTGATTGATTAGTGCACACCTTTGATTTGAGAGTGTGGATCGAGGTAGGCGGTAGCTGCGGCTATGTGGTACCACCAGCCCGGATGCGTAATTGGTATATCTACCATGGCATTGCCTCGTTGTGCTATGTCACATACCCTAGCATGCCTTCTACGATTTTGTTTTGTACCATACCTATTGAGTGCCCTCTGATGATGCCCAGTACACTGTATAGACTATGAGAATATAAAAAATGCGTTACGGGGGGTATGGGTAACGCCTTAACGCTATTTTTAAATATATTATACTTTACTTTAGATATTATTATAATAGCACATATTACTACATAGTAGATAGTTCAACGGATCCCTAAAGGATGGGCGGTCCCAAGCATCCTTTAAGTTACTTGTGCATTTCTATTACAGTTCACTTGAGTTGGTTTACATTGTACAAGTATGTATGTCCTGACTCGAGTGTTTTGTGTTTTTGCTTTACGCTTGGGTCAGCCTGAGTATCAGGTTTGTATTTCATCTTCTAGAGCTAGAGGATTTGCTGGAGTTTATCTATCTACTTAGTTGTCATCTATTTCTATTCTGTATTTCTATTCAGCTTATACTAGTGGACATTTATGTACTAGGATTTCTATTGTACTTATTTTCAGACTCTGGTATTTTGTACTTGTTCTGTGACTCTATTTATAGTAGCTTCAGGAACTACTATGGTTATTCTTATTTCCGCTGCGAGCTATTCTAGTTTATCCGTGTCTATGATTATGTGATTGGTTTTATTTGCTCCAAATTATATTACAATCTACTGTTTTGAATTATTCAAGTCCGACATGTGTGGTTTTATTGTCGATTTGAATGGTCCAAAATAGTGGGTCGTTACATTTGGTATCAAAGCTAGGTTTTAGGCAAATCTTAGCCTGCGGAGAAAAAACTCATTGGAGATTGGGTAGAAAATACCCTAGAATGAGTGAAATCAATCTTAGAATCATTTCTTTGTGAGAGAACGTATTTTAAAGTATAAAATGGTTTTCAAATGAATTTCAAAGGATTTTTAAAAGATTATTTTGATATAAACCTTTCTTGTTTTGAAAATCAATTTTCTAAACTTCTTCCCTTTCCTTATCCACGTTGTGAGTAATTTCTTTGTTTAGGATATTCATTCTAGTTGAATCTTATCTTATCTTATATAATCTTGTCTTTGTTTCTCAATTACCTTTGTCCTAAAATTCATTCTTGATTTTTTAGGATGAGTCGTATGAATGCTAAAGGTAAGGGTCGTGGTGTTGCCCCGGTTCCTGAGCCTACTGCACCCGTTAGGTTCACTACTCTCTGTAAGGAAACGCTGAGCTTGGTGGCACCAAATTTACCGGATCAGAGAGCATTATTTAGGCTCAGAAGTGGTTGAATGATTTGGAGAGGATTTTCTCCAGTCTTGAGATCACTGATGCTCAGCAGCGTTAGTTGGCAGCTTGGTGGTTGAAGGGAGCAGCCTTGGATTGATGGGAGTCTATTATAGCTCACATTGTGGAGGCTGATATTTCTTGGGAGAAGTTTAGGTATCACCTTCTGTTTGTTTTGAATTTGGTTCAGTTTTGTATTTTTGAAATCTGTCTTATATTTCTTTATCATGCTTTAGGGATGCTTTAGTTGTGAAGTGGATGCCCGAAGTAGGGAAGTCTCAGCTTTATCGCGAATTCATGGATCTTAAGTAGAGTGATATGTCATTTTTTGAGTATGAGAGGAAGTTCAATGAACTTTGTAAGTTTGGCTCTAATTTGATTGACACTCATCTCAAGAAAAATGAGAAGTTCATAGCTGGTGCTCGTCCGGAGTATTATGATTGTTTCATCGCTCATGTGCCTAGCCCTTTCACTAGTGTGATGGATATGACCATTAGACATGAGAATCCTACTTCTAGGGATCCTCCAGTTGCTTGTGCCACTTCATCTCAGTCTTTTTCTGGTAGTCCTAAGAAGAGAATGCCTAACTTTCATCAGCAGAAGAAGAATTGGAACAAGCCTCCTGGTTTAGGATCTTCTTCTTCCCAAAGGCAGACCATCGACCTATCTTTCATTACTTGCTTTAGGTGTAATTAGAAGGGACACTATGCTAATAGTTGTCCTACTTTAGTTGGTGCTGCTGTTCCTCCAGCTCAGTTGACTGGGCTTGATATCTGCCATATCTGTTTGCAGCTCGGCCATTTCAAGAATAATTATCTCACTCAACAGAAAGGCAAGCCTTCTGCTATCTTTGCTGTTACCTCTGTTAGTCCGTGAGATGATGGTTTTGATGACAACAACCTTAGAATAGATTATAAAATATAAATACTAACATTATAAGTTTAGATATATATGTATATGCAGGATTTAACCATGCAGGTACTAAGAATGAAGACTGTACAGTATAGAGATTCAAGATATCAAGATAGAAGACTCATGAGTATAAAGATTATCAAGACTTCAAGATTTCAAGATTTCAAGGATAAGTATTTTTTATTATTATTTGGAATTTTTGTTGAAACTCGTAGAAAAGCACTGGCATCTTAAAATCCAATTTATTCGTGGAATGGAATCCACTTCGAGCCCGTTAAGGGGATGGAACCCTAAGTAGGATGGAACCTATGAAAAATCTAGTGGAACATTGTTTTGTATCCGCTAACTTTTATTCAAAATGATTTTTCAAAATATATCCTGTTTTCAAAATGTTTTCAAAATTTTCCTTTTAAAAGATTCAAAACTCTCGATCCTGATTTTAAATAATTTTAGCCTAAAAAACATCTTTATTTTCAAAGTCAAATTACTCCTGATTTTAAACTATCTTTTTAAATAATATATTTAACTTTTAAATATTTATACTTAGATTTAAATATAAAATTATAGTCAAAATCTATATATATTATTCTTTATATTTACTTATGAATTTTAACTATAGTCAAGTATATTTATAAAGTTTAAAACAGTTTTTATATAAGATAATGGTTATTTTCAAAGAAAATCAAAAACACCAAAAAATCCTTTGGGATGTCGACATGCCTAGCATGACCATGTCGACATGGTGACAGTTTGATTCAAAAATTCAATTTTCAAAAGAAGTGTCTATTCGCCATAACTCTTCATGAATGGTCATGGTTGTTGTTCTTCTATAAATAGGGGTCAGTTTCAACGAATTTTTAATCATAATTTTCTGGTTTTCACTCCTCTTCTTCTTCCTTATTTCTTAATACATATTCTTATCATTACTCTGCCGAAATCAACATTGAATCATACTCGATTACTTCTAGTTTGATTCTCTATCACTACCTCTACAAGATTCTCAGTGCTATTCAGAGTTATAAACTTCTTTGTAATCTATTAAGCGAGAAAAGGTGTGATTGTAGCCTTGGAAATCAATCAAAAGGGAAAAGGATTGATTGTAGTCTTGGTAAATCAATTGGGTAAACTTGTGGCCCGGAAATCAAGTATCTCTACCCAGAAGATCGAAATTCTGGAGGGTGTACCTCATAGCCTTGAAACCTAGGGTGTAATTGTACAATTTCTTTTGAAAGGAAATCCGCACTTGTGTTGCGGGAGTGGATGTAGGGTAACTCCGAACCAGTATAAAATCCGGTATGTTCTTTCCTTTACTACTTTTATTTTATTTCTACATCTGTGATTGTTTCTATGATCATATGTGTGTCTGTATATTGCATACTTTTGTGTCTAAATTAACATAAATTAAAAAGATATAGTAATTCTTTACTAACAGTATTCACCCCCCTCTGGTGTAAATCTTAGCCTTAAGATCCGTAATCTGCATTTCTCACAATTGGTATCGGAGCAAGGTTTTCAAAGTTCATAATCTGATTTTTGAAAAGTTTTTAAAATGGCTATATTCGTTAATACTAATTTAGAAGTATTCAAATCATCATTATTTCATAAGTCTGCATATAATCAATATTCAAATTCAAGTTATCTACCAAAATTGTTTGATGTGCAGGAATCATGCTTTATGGGTGTTGAGGAGTCAATCCACAACGGACAAATTGTGCAGATCAGAAAGAACAAATGGATACTTGATAGTGGATGTTCTAGACACATGACTGGCAATCCAGATATACTGAATGATATAATATACAAAGACGGAGGATTGGTTAACTTCGGAGACAATTCAAAAGGATTTGTGATTGGCATCAGCAAAGTCGGTAATTCTGAAACTCCTACTATTACTAATGTTTTGCTAGTTAAGAATCTGAAACATAATCTGCTAAGTATAAGTCAACTATGTGATAAAGGTTATAAAATTAAATTTGAAAAAGATAAATGTCACATTGAAGATAATAATTCAGCCATTATATTTGAGGGAGTCAGGAAAAAGAATATATATATTCTTAGTATGAAAGTTTCAAATGATAACCTGTGTCTGTTGGCAAATACAAGTGACCCTTGGATTTGGCACAAGAAATTTGGACATTTGAATTTCAAACTCCTATCTAGACTGTTAAAACATGATCTAATAAGAAGTCTCCCTAAAATGAATTTTAAAGTAGATAGTTTATGTGATGCTTGTCAATTAGGAAAACTTAGAAAAAATTCTTTTAAGTTAAAAGATATGATTTCAACTTCAAAACCTCTTGAATTACTTCATCTTGATTTATTTGATCCATCTCAAATTTTATCAATAAATCATAGTAGATATGTCTTTGTAATTGTAGATGAATTCTAGATTTACATGGACAATATTTTTGAAACATAAAGTGATACTTTTGAATGTTTTAAGACATTCTCAAAAAGAATTCAAAATCATTTTTCTCTAAAAATTATAACTATTCGAAGTGATCACGGTGGTGAATTTGAAAATGAAAGGTTTGAGGAATTCTGCAATAAAAAGGGAATAACTCACAATTTTTCATTTCCGAGAACTCCACAACAAACGGAGTAGTATAACTTAAAAATAGGACGATTCAAGAGTGTGCGAGAACTATGCTTACAGATAGTAATTTACCAAAGAATTTTTGGGCAGAAGCAGTTGCTACCGTCTGTTATATTTTGAATAGAACTTTAATTAGACCTCTAACTGATAAGACATTTTATGAACTCCTTTATTCAAAGAAACCTCAGGTATCTTATTTCAGAATTTTTGGAAGTAAATGCTTTATTTTAAATACAAAAGATAATTTAGATAATTTGATCCTAAATCCGACAAAGGTATCTTTATCGGATATTCTAATAGAAGTAAAGCATACAGAGTGTTTAATTTTAAAACTAATACCATTGAAGAAACAATGCATGTTTCATTTAATGAAAATTTCAAATTTTTTGAAGATACAAATGATGAAGAGGATTTAATCACTCAAAATCAAGAACCTATTGAAACTAATAATGAAATTGATCATCCTAATAAAAGGATAAAACTTTCAAAAGATCACCCTATAGAAAATATACTGGGAGATATGCAATCTGTTGTTAAAACTAGATATCAATTAAGTCAAATGAGTAATGTAGCTTTTATATCAACTATTGAACCCAAAAATTCAATAGAAGCATCAACTGATGATTCATGGATTTTGGCTATGCAAGAAGAATTAAATCAATTTACTAGAAATGACGTTTGGGAACTTGTTCCTAGACCAGAAAATAAAACTATAATTAGAACTAAATGGGTTTATAAAAATAAAATGAATAAACAAGGAGAGGTAGTTAGAAATAAAGCTCGTTTAGTCGCTCAAGGTTATTGTCAAGAAGAAGGAATAGATTTCGATGAAACCTTTGCTCCCGTAGCAAGATTGGAAACCATTAGGATTCTACTTGCTTTCGCAAATCATAATAATTTCAAATTATTTCAAATGGATGTTAAAAGCACCTTTTTAAATGGATTTGTAAAAGAAGAAGTATATGTCGAACAACCACCACTTTTTGAAAGTGATAAATTACCAAATCATGTTTACAAACTTAAAAAAGCACTATATGGTCTAAAACAAGCTCCTAGAGCCTGGTATAATAGACTAAGATCTTATTTATTGCAATCTAATTTTGAAATTGGTAAAGTAGATAATACTCTTTTTATTAAAAGAAATAAAAATGATATTCAACTAGTACAAGTTTACGTAGATGATATCATTTTTGGTTCAACTAATCTTGAAATGAATAAAGAATTTTCTGAAATAATGAAAAATGAATTTGAGATGAGTCATATGGGTGAATTAAATTTCTTTTTAGGATTACAAATAAAACAATTAGATAATGGTATCTTTATTAGTCAAGAAAAATATGCTAAAGACCTAATTAGTAAATTTGGTTTGACCAATGCGAGTGGAAAACCCACTCCCATGGCAACCAATGAGTACCTTAGTAAAGAAGATCTCTCGAAAGATGTAGATCAAAAATTATATAGAGGAATGATTGGCTCATTACTCTATATTACTGCTAGTAGACCTGATATCATGCATAGTGTCTGTCTCTATGCCAGATATCAATCCCAACCTAAAGAGACTCACTTAAAAGCCGTGAAACGAATCATAAGATTTGTTAAACACACGTCTGATTATGGTTTATTCTCCCCTAAAATGATTCTTTTGACTTAATATCTTACTGTGATGCTGACTATGCTGGTTGTAGATCAGACCGAAAAAGTACAAGCGGGAATTGTCACTTTTTGGGGCATTCTCTGATTTCTTGGCTTGGTAAAAAGCAAAACACAGTTTCTTTATCAACAACTGAAGCAGAGTATATTTCTGCTTCTTTGACTTGTTCCCAAGTAATATATATGCAACAAACCTTAAAAGATTTTGGTTTAAATTTCTCAAAATGTCCAATTTATTGTGACAATACAAGTGCGATAAATTTATCCAAAAATACTACTCAACATGCTCGAACTAAACATATTGATATCAGACATCATTTTCTCAGAGATAATATAAGAAAGGAAGTAGTTACTCTCGATTATATCAATTCTGAAAATCAAATTGCTGATATCTTAACAAAACCTTTAAATGAATCAATATTTACTAAATTAAGAAGAGAATTAGGAATTTGTTCTATAACTGAAATATAAAATATAAATAAAAAGTATAATTAACAATTGGTATCAATATAAATCAAAGAGTTAAATTTTTAAAAAAGACCATGTCGACATCCCCTAGGTATACATGTCGACATATAACATTTTTGATTTTTTTTAAAAGTATTCCCACCAAAATTCAAAAATTTAGTTATATATTCTTCTCAATTTCGACTTTTCATTCATTCTCTCCATTTTCTCTTCATTCTCTCTTCTGAAATAAATAAAATCATGGCTTCATCCTCAAAATCAAACATAAAATCAACCTTCTCATTTCCCTCTCCTACTTCTGGTCCATTCCAATGCACTACTCTTGCTCGTGTAACGAAAATAGAGGAGTCTATGATTAATGTACTTCAGATGTTAACTGAAATTCAAGTAACTCAACTTCATATGGCAAAGTAACAGGAAAGGCATGGCAAGATTCTTAGGAATTTGCAAAAATTCCTAATGAACAACCAGACCCACCCTATCTTGATCGATGAAGACTCTTCACTCAATCAAGAACAAGAGGTCAGCGACGAAGAAGAAGAAGAACCCATGGTAGAAGCACACGAGGAGGATGATGACCAAGTAGTGTGTGTTGGAGAAGTGTGTTTCGAAAAAAATAGGAATCTTGTCGAACAACGTGGAAATTTCTGTTTCCACTATCCAAACTGTTCGATTCATAGATCTCCTATGTTCAGAAACACACATTAGTTTCTTCTCTTTCCTTCCATTGTTGTTTGTGTTTTTATGTTTTCCAAACGCAAATATAAATACAACCATATACGTAATAAATAACTCGTGTTCTTATATGTGTTTTTATTATAAGTATTATTGTGAATTCTTAGTTAGGATAGTTAATAGTTTAGGACTATGTTTTAGTATTAGACTTAAGTGTTGATTATTTATGATAACACTATCATTATAATCACATGTCATAGAGTAATAGTTTTAGGGGGAGTTATCTAGTTTAGATAAAGTTTTTGCTGATGACAAAGGTGGAGAAATATAAAATAGGATAGCTAGGTATAGATTAAGGGGGAGTTGTTAGTTTTAGGGGGACTTATTAGGATAGAAATAATATAGGTATAGATTAAGGGGGAGTTGTTAGTTTTAGGGGGAGTTATTAGGATAGAAATAATATTCCATAAACAAAGGTTGTCATCATCAAAAATGGGGAGATTGTTAGTCCATGAGATGATGGTTTTGATGACAACAACCTTAGAATAGATTATAGAATATAAATACTAACATTATAAGTTTAGATATATATGTATATGAAGGATTTAACCATGAAGGTACTAAGAATGAAGACTGTACAGTATAGAGATTCAAGATATCAAGATAAATATCAAGATAGAAGACTCACGAGTATCAAGATTATCAAGAGTTCAAGATTTCAAGGATAAGTATTTTTTATTATTATTAGGAATTTTTGTTAAAACTCGTAGAAAAGCACTGGCATCTTAAAATCCAATTTATTCGTGGAATGGAATCCACTTCGATCCTGTTAAGGGGATGGAACCCTAAGTAGGATGGAACCTACGAAAAATCTAGCGGAACATTGTTTTGTATCCGCTAACTTTTGTTCAAAATGATTTTTCAAAATTATATCCTGTTTTCAAAATGTTTTCAAAACTTTCCTTTTAAAAGATTCAAAACCCTCGATCCTGATTTTAAATATTTTAGCCTAAAAAACATCTTTATTTTCAAAGTCAAATTACTCCTGATTTTAAACTATCTTTTTAAATAATATATTTAACTTTTAAATATTTATACTTAGATTTAAATATAAAATTATAGTTAATATATATATATATATATATTATTCTTTATATTTACTTTTGAATTTTAACTATAGTCAAGTATATTTATAAAGTTTAAAATAGGTTTTATATAAGATAAAGGTTATTTTCAAAGAAAATCAAAAACACCAAAAAATCCTTTGGGATGTCGACATGCCTAGCACGACCATGTCGATATGGTGACAGTTTGATTCAAAAATTCAAATTTCAAAAGAAGTGTCTATTCGCCATAACTCTTCATGAATGGTCATGGCCGTTGTTCTTCTATAAATAGGGGTCAGTTTCAATGAATTTTTAATCATAATTTTCTGGTTTTCACTCCTCTTCTTCTTTCTCATTTCTTAATACATACTCTTATCATTACTCTGCCGAAATCAACATTGAATCATACTCGATTACTTCTAGTTTGATTATCTATCACTATCTCTACAAGATTCTCAGTGCTATTCATAGTTATAGACTTCTGTGTAATCTATTAAGCGAGAAAAAGTGTGATTGTAGCCTTGAAAATCAATCAAAAGGGAAAAAGTGTGATTGTAGCCTTGGTAAATCAATTGGGTAAATTTGTGGCCCGGAAATCAGGTACCTCTACCCAGAGGATCGAAATTCTGGAGGGTGTACCTTGTAGCCTTGAAACCAAGGGTGTAATTGTACAATTGCTTTTGAATGGAAATCCGTACTTGTGTTGCGGAACTGGATGTAGGGTAACTCCGAACCAGTATAAAATCCGGTGTGTTCTTTCCTTTACTACTATTATTTTATTTCTGCATCTGTGATTGTTTCTGTGATCATATCTGTGTCTGTATATTGCATACTTTTGTGTCTAAATTAACATAAATTAAAAAGATTTAGTAATTCTTTATTAACACTATTCACCCCCCCTCTAGTGTTAATCTTAGCCTTAAGATCCGTAATCCGCATTTCTCACAACCTCTACTTCTTCACCTACTCCACCACCTGCCCCTGCACCTACTCTTACTCCTAGTGATACCCAAGGTAATCTTCAGGGCACCTTTACTTTGTTTAAGTTTTCGGTTCGTATTTTATTTGATACTGGAGCTTCCCATAGTTTTATTTCTATGGATCTTTGTGATAAATTTGAGCATCTTCTTTTGCCCCAGTTTTCATCTGAACCTTTGTGTGTTTCAAATCCTATTAATGGTCCTCCGAATCTTAGTAGGATTTGTAATCGACTGAAACTCCTTTATTTTGATAACCGTTTCAGTGGTGATTTCTATGTTCTGGGTTTTGATGCTTTTGATCTATTGCTTGGAGGTAATTTGCTAAAGAGGCCTGAAGCCATTATCTTTTGTAAAACTCGAACTATTTCTCTTAAGGATGATTTTGGTAATTCTTTGGTGATTCAGTGTTGCATGCTTCAGGATTATGCCGATAGTTTATTTATTCTTTTGACTCCTCTCCGGATGATCTTGATTCTACTCCTGTGGTTAAACTATATCCCGATGTATTTGGTGAAGTCACTTCTTACCTCCTAAGAAGGAAATTGATTTCAGTATTGATCTTGTTCCTGGAGATCGACCTGTAGTTCTTCCTCCCAGAAGAATGGCACCCCATGAGAAGGTTGAATTGAGGAAGAAAATTGAGGATGTTGAATATGCGCTTATATGATTTTTTTTGATGATAATAAACATATATATATATATATATATTCATTTAAATGTATTTGTTAATGTACTATTTTATTTTTCATGGATTAAATAAATATTTGCTAAATAAAATAAATAACACTGAATTTGAATTCAAACGAATATTTTATTCAAATAAATATTTATTACAATTTTTGATAGTACAACTTCAAGCTCTCACTATAAATATACATTTTCTATTACAATACATTTCTGATTACATCACAATTCATTTTTACATTTTCACCTCACTACATATCACTCACACTCGTATTAATCTTCAACTTCATTCTAGTTTGAATCCAACATCTGAGCAATCTGCAAAAATATTCACTAACGCAGTAAAATTGAAAAAGAAATATTTTTTCAATATAAAATAAAATATGGATTTTGAAAATATTATTTGCCTTAGTTATTTGGGTTGTTCGTCATCATTTATATTTGAATTCATCACACACGAACAATGTGACATGCACAATGTATCACTGTACATGCCACAAGGCCGTGCACACCGAAATATACACTTGATCGATTTACAGGGACAAGTGAGCACAGGTCAAACCCAAATACAGGATTCAACTCAAGTGCAATAAAACAATGTCATTCAGCACAAGGTCAAATCCAAGCCGAATTCAACTCAGGCGAAAATTAGAAAAATAAACAAAATGCAAAGGTCAAGTCACTACTCAACTCAGTGCATCAACCAAAGTTAAGGCGACGTGAAGTCAGCAAACTACAAGTATAATGCTCATTGCACAGTAATGCAATGCCACTGCAAACAATGGTTCAAAACAACATATCAAACAACCAGACTTCAAGCAATGTATAGAAGCAACTACAAACTACTTACGACTACCAAGCATGCAACAGTTCCATATGCAAGCAACATTGAAAAGTAAGGAACCAACTACAAAAACTAATGTCAAAGTCGAACCCAGATAAAAATGAAGACTGCAACAAACATCAGCAGTAATGCACAAAGACAGAGCTACATCACTAGGCCGAAGCAGTGCAATGACTTAACAGTATCAATATCAAGATTCGTACCAAATCAAAACAATATCTCTGCACCAGTGATACACCAGATATACGAAGTGATGAAACAACAATGCAAACAAAACCAGATGAACAAGACACAACAATGAAGACTCAGGCAAATGTCCAGTCCAGCAACACGAACACACAGAGAAATGCACAAACATGATACAGGTGAAATGAAAACAAATGCACTGACTCAATGCAACACTGAAGCATACATGAAAACCAGGCTATAACCGTGAGACCAGACCAACACAGCAACCTAAAATCTATATGAAGTCAATGCAAACTCAACATCAATATTCAAGAAATCGAGACTGAACCAGACAGCAAGGATGTGAATGACAAGCAACCAAAACATATATGAATTGAAGAGGTCAGAGATAAATCTAAACATCCATACGGAAATCAAAAGACCAAGCAGATGTCAATGAAGCATGCAAACAGCAAAAATGATATACAGGTTAAACCAAAACAGTAATGTTCAGGAATGAACAAGATGAACAATTAACGAAGTCAGAGTGAAATAACCATAGGAATCAAGTCACAAAAATATACGAATGTGACAGAGTCAAATGTCAAAAATTAAAGCCGTGGTCATCACGGAATTGAATCCAAAACCGTGTCAACCAAGAAACGTGAAAGATCGAATTTGACAAAGTCAGATTAATCATCAATCATTCAAACATCATCAAGTGGCCGAGGAGAATTATTGAAAAATTCAAATGACTTTATACGAACGCAAGAATAGGATTTCGAAATCTATATAAACCCAGCATCATCACTGGCAAACGATCATCGAGTTCAAGCAAGCAAATCAGAAAAAGAAAAGAGATAAATCACATACCACTCAGACAACTCGATCGAAAATTAGGGGAACCGAGTGCTTAACCGAGAGATCATCGATTGACAAAGCAACAACGCTAAACCATTCATTCAATCGAGATATTGAAGTCGATAGCCCCAGTTTTCACAAACCCTAATTTATTTGCAAAGAGGAACGAGCAAGCCGGCATTTTCACAAACAAGGAGTTGGGCTGGCAATAAAAAGGAGAAAGGATTAATTTGTTTTGAGACGGCCTTTCTTTGTTGGGCCCTAATTTTAAAAGGCTTTAAAATCATATAAATTAGGGTTTAGTTATTGTTTTTTAAAGGATTTTTAAATTCTTTCTGTAAATCGTTTTAATTTTCTAGTCGTGTGACTAAGGGACAAGCTACGTGGCGTAGCTTGAGAATTCGCAACTCAGTGGCTGAGTTGTGGCAAGGTTTTGAGCGTAGAGTTAGATTAGTCAATAGCGGGTATAGCGAGTTTACGTGTGTAAGCGAGGGACTATCTAATTTCTAGTAGAAATCTTGGGGGCAGCACGTAGGCAGGGTTTTGCCGAAGCTGGGTAAATTCTGTGTCGTTCTATTTCTACATTTATTATTCTGCTATTATCTGTGCTGCTACTGTTTTGTGTTGAAATTATTTTATAAGCTTCCGCAATTAATTTTATAATTTATACTATCACCCTATTCACTCCCCTCTAGGGTGTAATCTATCCTACAAGTGGTATCAGAGCTAGGAACAAAAGCCGTTTTTGTTTTAAAAATTTGATTTTACAAAAACCAATTTTTATTTTAAGAAGTTGAATTTTTAAAATGGCTTCTTTTAATACTGCTTTTGCTGAGGGTCAATCCATAGTCAGACCACCAATGTTCAATGGTGAATATGCTTATTGGAAAAATAGGATGGAAATTTTTTTGAAAACCATTGACGCATGGGATATTGTTGAGACAGGTTATAGAATACCAACTATAACTGTAGATAATCAGGAAATGGAGAAACCAAAGGAACAATGGACAGAACTAGAAAATAAATTACAAAATACTAATGCCAAAGCTATGAATTCTATTATCTGTTCATTAGACCAATTTGAATTTAATCGTGTCTCACATTGTCTAACTGCGCAAGAAATATGGCACACACTAGAAGTGACTCACGAAGGAACATCTCAAGTCAAAGAATCTCGCCTTGCCATGCTAAGCAGCGAATACGAGAACTTTAAAATGGCAAAGGATGAAAATGTCAAAGAGATGTACGGATGACTTTCCAATATCGTATACAAATCAAAAGCTCTTGGAAAAACATGCACCGAATTGGAAATAGTCCGAAAAATCCTCAGAGTCCTTCCACGAAGCTTTGAAGCAAAAGCAACTGCCATTCAAGAATCAAAAGATTTAAAACAACTTAAAGTTGAAGAACTCATCGGAAATCTCACCACGTATGAGCTAGAAATGAAATTCAAGGAAGAGCGTGAAGAAGGTGACACTCGAAGAAAATCAATAGCTCTTAAAGGACAACTAAAAGTGATGACGATGACGATGATGATGGTGCAGAAGAACTAGAGCTATTAATAAGGAAATTCAAAAAATGGTATCAGAAACATGGAAATTCAGCTCGAATTCAAAAAGCAAAAAGCAGAATAGCCAAAGCACTAGACTACTCAGAAGAACAAAAGATTATTTGTTATAATTGCAACAAACCCGGCCATATCAAGCCCGATTGTCCACAAATTAAAATCATCCATGGAAAGAAACAGAAAAAGATTGCAGCCACTTGGGATGAAATAGACGAGAATGATCAAAGCACTGGCAGTGAAAGCGAAAAGGCAGAATTGTGTCTTTGAGGTGATACAACTGACAGTGACGATGACGAGCCAAGTGAGGTATCAAAACTTGCCCATTCTGAGTTGCTTATTTATTTCCATGAAGTAAATGGCTGTTATGAACGACTTAGGGAAAAATACGCCAAACTTGAATCTCAAAAGGATACTTTGATAGAATGCAATGAACAACTTGATCAATTAGTTAAGAACTATCAACGTAGGATCCTTAAGTGTGATAAGTGTCCAACATTCGAAGAGGAAATTAAAAAAATCAGAAATCAATATAAAATCACTTGAAAATGAAATTCTGATTTTAAAGGAGAATGAAAATACTAGGAGAGAGAATTCTAGTAAAAAGTGCACACAATTGTTAAACGAAAATGAATCTCTCAAATCACAAGTCCAACAACTGTCTACTACTTTAGATAAATTTTCCAAAAGTGAAAAAACGTTGAATATGCTATTAGGAAAGTAAACTGTTAATTCGGTTAGACAAGACTTGGATATAATAGTTCGAAAATTGATGAAAGCAATATTAATCAAGTTAATTCTATGTGCACATTTGTAGAAAATATGGACACAGTCACAATAATTGTTGGTATAGACCCAAACATGTGAAAACTATACCGATTTGGGTTCCAAAAGGCACAAATATAAAATCTCTCAAAGTTAAACAAATTTGGGTGCCGAAGGGAACAATTATAAATAGTTTTGGGTCTCCACAAAATTATTCTTCTAATTATTCTGCCACTAACAACCATCGACCTATAAAAAAAATAGGTCACATAAATCTTTTCCCGTGTAGGTGTGGTGGCGGGCTAAGGAACAACAACAGTGTTCTCTGGATTTTGGTTGTTCCAGAAACACAACGGGCGACAAAGCAAAGTTCCTTAGCCTAGTATAAAGGTGACAGAATCCAATGGACAACAACGAAAAATTATCGTAAAGGTAAAACAGGTAAAGTTATATTTATTTGAACGATATATTAAATGTGATAATCTGTACCGTATTCTGAATTAAATCAGCCAATAATGAGATGATGAAAAGATGATGATTTTGACTTTGACTTTTTCAAAATTGTTAGCCAATTACATTCTTATGAAATTCTCAGATTCTTTGAATTACTTCATATATATCAGTTTGGATTAAAAATAGTGTTTTTGTGTTGGACGATAATACATTTGGTGTAAAACAGCTAATTCTATATTCATGGTTTCTTTTATTTACACGACTTCAAGAAACTTCAAGAAACTGTTTGGAATGATAATGATTGCTCATAAATATAGTAGTTTATTCTACGGCTTCTAAGATTGACACTATGATATGTTTTTGATTATTAATACGGCTTCAATTCAAATCCCAAAACAATGTCATTTAAATTGCTGCTAAAATTAAGTTTGAAATTCTTGGTGCACACCTCATGGTTTGGTCAATAAAATTCAACGAGTGATAATTGAGTAATTCAGATGCAAATTACACTGGTAATCTAGTTGATAGAAAAAATTACTAGTGGAATGTGATTAATTGTTGAAACATTTAGTAACTGCATCATTCATTCAAAGGAAATATCTGCATATATTTTCAAGTCAAATAATTTTTCAAATAGCAGAAAAGTTTCTTATAAATCCCCCTCTAGAAAATCAATTTTGACCTTGCTTTTCAGATTGGTCATTTTTTAGAAAAATTGATTTATAACTATTTCTGAATTTGATTTTAAATGATTACATTGACTAATCTGACTCCCTAATGATTATCGAAAAGATGAATAATGATTGAAAAAGTGATGAGTGTTAATATTTATCATATATTATGACTCGAGACGGTATAATTAGTAAATTTCTTTAGAAATTTAAACAAGAGTTATAAAACTTTTTGTTGGTAAAAAATTCCATGACATCTCTATATCTATCATATTTCCATCGACCATCACTCATCAAAATTCCATGACATCTCTATATCTTTAAGCAGGAATCGTTCGTTTTTCATTTTCACATTTTAAAAAAAAAAGGATAATAAAATAAATAAATAAATACCAATGTATTCACTCTCATTTAAAAGTCCTCACGGTTATGCATGGGTGAATTACTTGGAATTTATTATGTGCTTCCATGCTCATTTAAAAGTCCTCACGGTTATGCATGTATGGAACGCATATCAAAAGTTGATTTTTAAAATAAACAAGTTGATTCTAATCCCATTTAAAAGTCCTCACGGTTATGCGTGGTTAGAAGATACTTGAATTTATTTTTTTTAAAATAAAATTGGAATACTACTAATCTCATTTAAAAGTCCTAACGGTTATGCATGGTTAGTAGATATTCAAATTCCTGATATAAATATACCACAAATAGACACAACTGTATGGTTTTATATGATGACATAATTCCCATCATTCTAAAAGTGGAATGTGCGCCTAACAAAATATTTATGATTTTTGTTTGATTTTTTATTGAAATTTAAAATTTATATTCAATTGAGTTTTTAATGTTGAAATAATATCGATCACTTTATCTCTATTTTCTCTAACACTATTATTCTTTTGCTGATAAAAAAAGGGGGATAGAAAAGTTAAGATTTTGTCAAATAAAATCAAGCAAAGGTCAAATAATTTTCCATTCGCATCTAGGCTCATTTGCATATTTTTATGCATATATGTAGGGGGAGCATTGTGTAGAGAGGAAGAATTTAAATAGGGGGAACAATTAGAGTATATCAATGATCAAATACATTTAATATATTCAAAATCTTAAATATATGTTTGTTATCATCAAAAGGGGGAGATTGTTGAATATGCGCTTATATGATTTTTTTTTGATAATAATAAACATATATATATATATATATTCATTTAAATGAATTTGTTAATGTACTATTTTATTTTTCATATATTAAATAAATATTTGCTGAATAAAATAAATAACACTGAATTTGAATTCAAACGAATATTTTATTCAAATAAATATTTATTACAATTTTTGATGGTACAACTTTAAGCTCTGACTATAAATATACATTTTCTATTACAATACATTTCTGATTACATCACAATTCATTTTTACATTTTCACCTCACTACATATCACTCACACTCGTATTAATCTTCAACTTCATTCTAGTTTGAATCCAGCATCTGAGCAATCTGCAAAAATATTCACTAACTCAGTAAAATTGAAAAAGAAATATTTTTTCAATATAAAATAAAATATGGATTTTGAAAATATTATTTGCCTCAGTTATTTGGGTTGTTCGTCATCATTTATAATTGAATTCATCACACACGAACAATGTGACATGCACAGTGTATCACTGTACATGCCACAAGGTCGTGCACACCGAAATATACACTTGATCGATTTACAGGGACAAGTGAGCACAGGTCAAACCCAAATACAGGATTCAACTCAAGTGCAATAAAACAACGTCATTCAGCACAAGGTCAAATCCAAGCCGGATTCAACTCAGGTAAAAATTAAAAAAATAAACAAAATGCAAAGGTCAAGTCACTACTCAACTCAGTGCATCAACTAAAGTTAAGGCGACGTGAAGTCAGCAAACTACAAGTACAATGCTCATTGCACAGTAATGCAATGCCACAACAAACAATGGTTCAAAACAACATATCAAACAACCAGACTTCAAGCAATGCACAGAAGCAACTACAAACTACTTACGACTACAAGCGTGAAACAGTTCCATATCCAAGCAACATTGAAAAGTAAGGAACCGACTACAAAAACTAATGTCAAAGTCGAACCCAAATAAAAATGAAGACTGCAACAAACATCAGCAGTAATGCACAAAGACAGAGCTACATCACTAGGCCGAAGCAGTGCAATGACTTAACAGTATCATTATCAAGATTCGTACCAAATCAAAACAATATCGCTGCACCAGTGATACACCAGATATACGAAGTGATGAACCAACAATGCAAACAAAACCAGATGAACAAGACACAACAATGAAGAATCAGGCAAATGTCCAGTCCAGCAACATGAACACACAGAGAAATGCACAAAAATGATACGGGTGAAATGAAAACAAATGCACTGACTCAATGCAACACTGAAGCATACCTGACAACCAGGCTATAACCGTGAGACCAGACCAACACAGCAACCTAAAATCTATATGAAGTCAATGCAAACTCAACATCAATATGCAAGAAATCGAGACCGAACCAGACAACAAGGATGTGAATGACAAGCAACCAAAACATATATGAATTGAAGAGGTCAGAGATAAATCTAAACATCCATACGAAAATCAAAAGACCAAGCAGATGTCAATGAAGCATGCAAACAGGAAAAATGATATACAGGTTAAACCAAAACAGTAATGTTCAGGAACGAACAAGATGAACAATTAACGAAGTCAGAGTGAAATAACCATGGGAATCAAGTCACAAAAATATACGAATGTGATAGAGTCAAATGTCAAAAATTAAAGCCGTGGTCATCACGGAATTGAAACCAAAACCGTGTCAACCAAGAAACGTGAAAGATACGAATTTGGCAAAGTCAGATTAATCATCAATCGTTCAAACATCATCACGTGGCCGAGGAGAATTATTAACAAATTCAAATGACTTTATACGAACGCAATAATAGGATTTCGAAACCTATATAAACCCAGCTTCATCACTGGCAAACGATCATCGAGTTCAAGCAAGCAAATCAGAAAAAGCAAAGAGATAAATCACATACCACTCAGACAACTCGATCGAAAATTGGGGGAACCGAGTGCTTAATAGAGAGATCATCGATTGACAAAGCAACAATGCTAAACCATTCATTCAATCGAGATATTGAAGTCGATAGCCCCAGTTTTCACAAACCCTAATTTATTTGCAAAGAGGAACGAGCAAGCCGGCATTTTCAAAAACAAGGAGTCGGGCTGGAAATAAAAAGGAGAAAGGATTAATTTGTTTTGAGCCGGCCTTTCTTTGTTGGGCCTTAATTTTAAAAAGCTTTAAAATCATATAAATTAGGGTTTAGTTATTGTTTTTTAAAGGGTTTTTAAATTCTTTCTTTAAACCATTTTAATTTTCTAGTCGTGTGACTAGGGGACAAGCTACGTGGCGTACCTTGAGAATTCGCAACTCAGTGGCTGAGTTGTGGCAAGGTTTTGAGCGTAGACTTAGATTAGTCAATAGCGGGTATAGAGAGTTTACGTGTGTAAGCGAGGGACAATCTAATTTCTAGTAGAAACCTTGGGGGCAGCACGTAGGCAGGGTTTTGTCGAAGCTGGGTAAATTCTGTATCGTTCTATTTCTGCATTTATTATTCAGCTATTATCTGTGCTGCTACTTTCTGTGTTGAAATTATTTTATAAGCTTCCGCAATTAATTTTATAATTTATACTATCACCCTATTCACCCCCCCTCTAGGGTGTAATCGATCCTACAGAGGACTTGTTCTCCAAAGGTCTGATCAGACCTAGCTATTCCGAATGAGGAGCAGCAGTGGTTTTCATTACTAAGTCCGATGGTTCTTTGAGGATGTGTATTGATTATAGGGAGCTGAACAAGCTCACTATGAGGAACTGATATCATATGCCTCGCATCAATGATATGTTTGATCAGCTCTATGGAGCTACTGTTTTTGTAACATCCCAAATTTTATCAATTTAAAATTAGTAATTAATTTGAATTTCTAAAATTTGATTTGGAATTAATTTGAAATTTTTCAAGACAAAAATAGAATTAGTATTGATTTATACATATATAAATGGATGTTAATTCAAATTTGAATTTGGATTTGAATTTAAAATTTAAATAAATGTCTTAATAAAATAATTTGGATTTAAAATAATATATAGGTAATTTATTTAATGTATAAATTAGTTTCAAAACATTTTCTTTTAAATTGTATATATTTAAATAAAAGAGAAATGCATTTATAAAAAAGAAAAAAAATACAATTTAAAAATATATATAAATATTTATGCATGCATAAGACAAGGGTTTAAATCTTAACCTATAATTTAACAAGTGTAATATATAAAATATGGAAATTAACAAGTGTCATCTTTGGTTTTTATTTTTGAAAATGAATATAAGATTGAAAACAAATTTATATAAACCATTTTAACTTCTTCTCTGCGTTTATTTTAACCTTTCAAACTTTAAAGAAATCAAAGCTAAAAATCTGTAAACAAATCTTAAACAACCAGCAGTCAACATTCAAGAAATATTTCAAAGTAAAGATTGTCTTCAACAACAACTTGAATCAAGCATCCCAGATTCAAAAAGCAAGATCAAACTCAGGATTTTAAAATCAAGAACAAAATCAACTTTCAAGTTCTCTGCTCAAATCAAATAGGTGAGTAAACCTTTTGAAATCTTAGAATTTGATCTGTTGTTTGAATCATGCTTGAAATAGAAATTGTAAAATACTTACATGCATGCAAAGATGTGTGTATGTATGTGCTAAGATGATTGTGCATGTCAGTATAGGCATAAATACCCTCTGTTCCAGGTTATAGGAATTCAAAATCCTATTCAAAATTCAATTGCTCTTTCTCTGATCCATATTAGACTTTAGGATCTAAAACAAAATAAGTTTGTTTTAACATGTTTCAAGTCTTAAAAATAAATATGAGCAAAAAATCAATTTAAGTTCTTTCGAAGATTTGAAAAATACAGGCAAACTCAAATATTTGAAAATTCAATAATCACAATTTCTGATTTCAAATATATCTATCGAAACATTTTTGAAAATGAGGATTTTTAAAATAAAAATCAGAATTTTAAATAAAGTTTTGATTGAGAAATTCCAAGTTGATTAGAAAATAAGTTTTAAAGCTTTGTTGGTGATCTAGACATTCAGGGTGGTTGGGGTTCTGTCTGGAGGTGGAAGACGTGGGAATCTCGACAAAAATGACAAATGGATTTATAATCCATTGTGGCGTCGAGACAGCGGTGATGTAGGGTTTCAACCTATGTTTTGGTCGAAGCCAGAATTTTGATTGTCGTGGCTTCGTCAGAGCATCGGAGTTGATCGCTCCGGTGGGGATAGTTGGGTGATGGGTCAGCGTGGCTTTGGACATGTTTACGTGATCTCTGATGGTCAGAGGCGATAGAACGAGGTGATTGTTGGTGGCTTGGTTTCATTTTAGTTTTGGGTAGTATAGCTCAATCTTGATTTCGCCGTCGCTCAAGGGTTCTGGGTGATCGTAAGGCTTAAGTGGATGATCGTAGACTTTTGGAAGGCGGCGAGGTTGGCTGGACTTCATCGGAGCTCCGGTGCATGTGCATAAACCTTTGGCGTGTGTCAGTAACTTAAGTTTGAGAAGAAAGGCTATGGACTTGAAGTTATCTTTGGGTAACCGCATTGCTGGCTTGAGATTTGGCTCGGGTAGTTTGGGGTGTGTATCTGGTTTTATAAAACTTAAACAAAAATTAAGGTTTTGAAAAGAAATACGGGTTAGTTTGGGGTTTGACTCGGGGGAGACTCGAAGCAAGTAATGTTTTAACTCGGGGAACACTCGAGTGAATCTTGGGTTTGATAAAAAAACAGTTTCTTGACTTTAAAATAAAATTCAAATTTTCAAGCATTTTTAATCTATGTTTTTAAATAATGGTTTTAATTTAAGTATTGGATTAATAGAAGTTTTAAGTAAGATATTTTTAAAAGTAATTAAGTTTAATTTATTTAATTTGTGACATTATCTATTAATTACATATTTTAAATAAATAATGTAATTAAAAGTAAATTAAGATGAAATCTTGATTTTTAATTCTTAATTAACCTTAATCTCTTATGTTAATGATGATTAATTATAAGGTTTATTAATTAAAGATTTTGATAATGATTAAATGATTAATCAAGATAAATGATTTATAATTAATTAAATAAGAATAATTAATTAAAGGTTAATTAATTATTAATTTGAGGATAATTAATTTATAATTAAGGATTAATTAATTAAGGTAATTAATTAAGAAATATTTAATTAGAAAGTAATTAAGATTAATTAATTAGTAACTATAGACTAATTAATTTATAATTAAGGACAATTAATCATTAATTAAGGATAATTAGTGGAAATAATTATGTGATTAATTAATTATAATCACACGATTAATTCATCTTAATTGTAGATGATTGAATGCTTTGTATTGATTGATAACTCTGATATGTGATTGTGATACCATGTGATATGAATTGCTTTGTGATGAGCTTTGATATCTGTGATTTTTTTCCGTGTGAATATGAAAAGCCATTGGACCGTAAAACGAAAGTTGAATTTCGATGCAATAGGGAATCAGATTTCGGTTGGTTATCCGAAACCCTCATCGAACCTTAAAGGTGAATCTTTGTGAATGATATATCCACGTGTTTTTAAATTAAGCGCTCACTATTCGGTTTAGCTTATAGAGGACTTTGTGTCATATAACCCATTCTGAATAGTGATACGACGAAATGGATAGCATTTGAAGACGGTGATAGACCGGGTGTCTTCGAGAACGATAGGATAACTTGTCGAATGACTCTGCACCGAATTGCTTCGGTACAGAGATCTCCATATGTGATGGGGAGTCCGACCGGGATTTTGGATGTCCGGATTGCAAGGGCTTCTATTGAAGTGCCTTCGGTTCCGTTTGAACCTAGAACAAACTTGTATGGTTGTATGTCTGACATTACACCTGGAGATATAAAGCTGATTTCTATCAAATACATTTCTGTTGGTGGTGGAGAATTTATTCTCTTGGCTTAACACCCTTCTTTGAGACGTACGAGCTCAGAGGTCACGTAGTTGATGGTTATTAGTGATATACTCCCAATTTGGTAGTGTGGCATGCTGAGTGCTGCTGATCATGTGTTGATCGAAGCATGGCTTTTGTGAAAAGCGTAGCTTTGTGGATGAGACTTCGTCGAACCTCATAACCCGGTAATGGTCGAAACAGGAATGTTGCGGCGAGGTTATTAGGGGTCACGCCCCTAGGATATGTCCATTTTCTTCAGGATAAGAGGTGGTATCATGGTATGGAGCCCTGATATTTAACTATGTGGTTGTTGTTATTTGTTGGTGAATCCCGGGATAAAGGTCGGTAATGACCGGGGATGGCATACTTGTAGGTGTTACCTAGTTACAGTGGTAACCCAGCCTTGTGTAGGCAGAGATCTGGTTTGGTTCTTAGGACGTCCCTCCAGAGGCGTTCCATTTGGTAAGGAAGTTCCTTAGCCTGACCATTGTTGGAAATCCAATCATTCAATACGAGCCTTGTACGGTTTTAGTTATAGAATCTACCATCTAATATGTTAGCTATAGTAGGCATACTATAATGGTACGTATGCTGGCTAAGATTGATATTATACTTTCGAAATATTTTCTATACTATGCACTAATAATAATATCAAGAAGTTTTCTCATATCAAGCATATTTGACTATCATAAGAAGAAATCTCCCCTAAGTGTGCGAATTCATTGTGTGTGCGTGCCGGGAGGCCTTATGGTAGTTTCATTTTCTAAAAGCATGAACGAGTTTCTTTTATAAATTGTTTTTGTACAAACAACTTTTTTGTTTACTCATACCAGTCCCATGACCCGGAGTTTATTGTTCCCTTCCTAAACTCTGGGTGCCTATAATTTCCACACGGGCAACCTAGAAGCAGGTTATCCGTGTTTTAAAGCTAGTTTGGATCTAGGAATCTCTTGAAGTCTTTTGGAAGCTATTGGATCTTGGAAAGCTTTTGGTTTGGAAACCTTTTGGAAGCTTTTTGGATCTGAAGGTGCTTAGTTGGGATTATCGCTCTTTTGTTTTGAAGACTTTCTTGAAGTTGTGATAACTTTTATCTTTTCCGCTGTGGTGTTGCCGTTTTGTTGTTGTATCATGTATATAAACTTTGATGATGGTGGTGAATTATTGTAATCAAATATTATGATGATGTTGTATCTGTGTTGTGATTAATGAAGTCATCTTTTGTTTTCGCTGTTTATTTTCATCTAATGTTGTTATAAGCTCCATCCGAATTGAAATTAAAGGTTTGAATCTCCGATAGTCGAATACAAGTGAGGTATTTGATGTCGACTTTTGAACACTGGATTTTGGGTCGTGACAAGTGGTATTAGAGCTAAAGGTTGAGTAATAACTTTAGCTGCGGAGTATAACACATTAGGTGGCGCATTAGAGATAGGGTGAAGTATACCCTAGAATGAGTATAACCCGAGAGACCGAAACCCTAAAATTTCTTGGTCTATTTCTTTTAACTGTTGATATTCCCTAAGATATCTCGTCTGTATACCTAAATCAGGCTTTCTTACTATTTACAGATAGTGAGAATAAGCGGACGAAGAGGACGAGGTAGGGGACGGGGAAATACCACTACAACCGGTCAAGTCCCTGCCACAGCAGCTATACCTCAACCTCATCCGAATCCGGCTGATATATATAGAAGTTTTTCCAGACTTGATAGAAAGCCGTTCACTGACAAGGAATCTATTATCGAAGCCCAAGCCTGGATCCGATCATGTGAAAGAATTTTTAGAGGATTGAAGTTAGAAGACGATCAAATGCGATTAATAGCTTCTTGGAAACTCCAAGAGGAAGCCTTAGTCTGGTGGGAGACAGTTACAGTGGATGAGCCGAAAGATGAGTTCACTTAGGGTCGATTTAAAGAGGTGTTTGGGCAACGATACTTGCCGTCTGCTGGTATCTCCAGAATGTACCAGAAGTTTATGGACTTGAAGCAGGGAAGTTTGTCATTTGAGGAGTATTTGAATAAGTTCAACAAATTATCTCGATTTGGTCCAGAGTTGGTAAACACAACGTTGAAGAAGAATGAAAGGTTTATACGAGGGATGAATAAGAAGTACCATGAAAAAATGACAGCCTACGTAAAAGAATCCTTTTCGGACTTGATCGATATGGGTTATCAATATGCTACCCTGGATATGCAAGAAGTTCTGAAGGAGAAAGGAAGGGCAAGCAATCCGAAATGGAGAAAAGGAAGTCCGAAGTGAAGAAACCATATCAAGGCAAGGAGAAGAAGAACTATCAGGAAAACTTGGCTAGAGATATTACTTGTGCAACTGTCAGGAGAAGGGCCATTATTCAAACTATTGTAAGAAGCCAAAGAAACAAGTAAAGGAAGATCAACCTATAAAGACAAGTCAAAGAACCAAGGTATGCTTTCGCTGTCACAAGCCAGGTCACAAAGCTAAACATTGCCCGAAAAAGTAGCAAGCAGAAGTAGCGAAAATGTACGCGATAAAAGATGCCCCCTCAACTTCAAAGGCGGATAAAGGAAAAGGATGTTTAGAAGGTAACCATATTATTTATGATAGAGTTGTCAGAGTTTTGTCCGACACGGGAGCCACGCATAGCTTTATCTCCCAATAAGCCGTAAATGAATTAAAAATTAAACCGGACTTTGTCGACGCGCCCATTTGCGTGAAAAATCCAATTGGTGGCCCTACGAATCTTTATGTACGATGTAGAGACGTTCCTATCTCGTATTCTGGTCATCGATTTCCTATCAGTCTCTTTGTCCACGACTTTGATGAATTTGAAATCTTACTCGCAATGGACCGGCTAACGAAATACGAAGACAAATTAGATTGTAACAATAGAACGATTTTAATCAGAACTAAATTTGGGAATTTTATCCAAATCTCTTGTGAGGATCCAAGTCCTAAGAGAGCTAAGCTGATGTATACTTTAGGATATCCCGAACCTAATCTGGAGTCCATACCTATTGTCTGGGAATTTCCAGATGTATTCGAAGAGGTTAAATCTTTACCCTCGCACAGAGAAATTGAATTCAGAATTTACTTAGTACCCAATGCTCGTCCTGTTGTCCATGCAAGTCGCTGGATGGCACCCAGGGAAAGGATAGAATTAGTCAAGCAAACCCGAGATTTGCTAGAGAAAGGATTAATACGTCCTAGTGTTTTCAAATGGGGTTCAGCTGTGGTGTTTGTGGATAAATCTCACAGATCATTGAGTTTGTGTGTAGACTACCGTGATCTCAATAAATTAACTCTAAAAAAAAATTCCCTTTGCCTAGAATCGACGATCTATTCGATCAACTGCACGACGCTCGATTCTTTTCAAAGATGGATCTAGCTCAAAGATTCCATCAGCTACGAATTGTTAAAGACTATATTCACTTAATTGCTTTCAGGGGTCCAGACACATTCTATGAATGGTTAGTCATGCCTTTCGGACTAACCAATGCTCCCTCATACTTCATAGATTAAATGACTCGTGTATTCCCAGAAGTATTGAAAAGTTTGTTCTTGTGTTTATCGATGATATTCTGATCTATTCCAAAATGGAAGAGGAACATGCCGAGCACTTAAGAATTGTTCTAGGGATATTGAGGAGGAACATTCTGTTCGCCAAATTTTCCAAGTGTCATTTTTGGGTCAAGGAGGTTAGATTTCTCGGTTACATTTTTGATGAAGAGGGAATCTCTGTAGATCCTAGCAAGGTTTCCGCTATTCTAGACTGGAAGCGACCCACAACTCCGAAAGAAGTTCGAAGTTTTCTGGGTTTAGTAGGATATTACCGAAAGTTTATTCAGGACCTTTTCAAGATAGCTAGTCTGTTGACTAAGCTAATGGTAAAGAATGTAAAATTTGATTGGACTTCGAAGTGTGATGAAGCTTTCCAGGAGTTAAAGAGGAGATTGACCACCACTCCTGTTCTCGCTATTATCAACGGGAATCAAGGCTTATCTTTTTATACAGACGCTTGTGGTGATGGTGTGGCTGCAGTGCTAATGCAAAATGCGAAAGTAATTGCCTACGCGAGTAGGCAATTACGTCCGCATGAGAAAAACTACCCAACCCATGATCTCGAACTCTTATCAGTTATTTTTTCTTTGAAAATCTCGCGTCACTATCTTCTGGGTAAGAATCTCCTTCAGTTTTTCTAAAAATTTAAAAGTTTAACTTAACTTCAGATATATACTTAATAAATCCTCCTTGCTTTAGGTAAAAAATTCGAATTATTCACTGACCATAAATCTCTAAATATTTCTTCACCCAGAAGGATTTAAATCTGAGGCAACAATGCTGGTTAGAATTTCTAGCGTCTTATGACCTGGATATTCTATATACGCCTGGAAAAGCCAATGCAGTTGCCGATAATTTGAGTAGAAAACATGCTATTCTTGCTCATCTTGTTGTTACTCCTACTCTCCTTGAAAAGATCGCCTGCAAACAAAAAGAAGACAAGTTTCTTCGAGATATTTATGGGAGAATCCTTCGAGGTGAAGATACCAGTTTTAAAACCAATCATAATAGAGTTATAAGACTGAAAGGCAGAATCTATGTTTCAGATATCCCGGATCTAAAGCAGAAAGTGTTGGACGAGTGTCACAAGTCTAAACTCAGTATCCATCCAGGAGTTTAATAAGATGTATCAAGATATCAAAAGAACTTTCTGGTGGAAGACAATGAAGAGGGATATATCTATATATGTGAGTCGTTGTGCGACTTGTCAACAAATTAAAAGTGATCAAAAGAAGATGGCGGGTTTACTCCAACCATTAGAGGTGCCTAAGTGGAAGTGGGATCAAGTATCTATGGATTTCATAGATGGGTTGCCACGCATTCGAAAAAGGAATGAAGCAATTTGGGTTATTGTGGACCATCTGACTAAGACTGTCCACTTTATACCAGTAATATCTACCCGAACAGCAGCAAGTTTGGCTGAATTGTATGTGAAAGAAATTGTTCGTCTCCACGGTATACCCAGCAGTATAGTGAGTGATCGTGACCCGATCTTCGATAGTAGATTTTGGGAGGCACTTCAAGCCACATTGGGAACCAAACTGAACTTCAGCACTGCTTATCACCCGCAGTCTGATGGGCAGACTGAAAGAATAAATCGAATCTTAGAAGTCCTCTTGCGTGCTTGTATTCTTGACTTTAGCGGTTCATGGGAGAATTATTTGCATCTGGTTGAATTCTCATGTAATAATAGCTATCAGGCCAGTATCGAAATGGCTCCTTTCGAACCTTTATATGGTCGTCCGTGTTGATCACCTGCATGTTGGATCGAGTTAGGTGATAGACTCGTCCTTGGACCAGATATGATAAAAGAACCACTGAGAAAGTTGATTTTATTCGAAAGAAATTGATAACAACTCAAAGTCGTCAGAAGAGTCATGCTGATCGTAGAAGAAGAGATTTAGAATTCCAGATTAGAGATTCTTTTTTCCTTAAAGTATCTCCAATGCGGGGTGTGTTGAGGTTTGGAAAGACTGGCAAGCTGACACGGCGTTATACTGGTCCTTTCCTATACTAAAAAGGATCGGTCCTTTGGCATATCGAGTGCAGCTACCCAGCTGGTTATCTAGTGTACATGATGTGTTTCACGTTTCACATCTTCGAAAATATGTGCACAATCTAGATTGTATTATTGAGGAGGCTACTCAGCAAGATTTGGAGATCACACCAAATTTAGCAGTAAAAAGAGAACCGATAAACATCATTGATCGAGATGAAAAGCAATTAAGGAATAAAGTTGTGAAACTGGTTAAAGTACAATGGAGTGGTGATCCAGATGACTGTACTTGGGAAACAAAGGATAGCATGCAAAAGTCCTATCCCAATTGCAGAGTGGACATTTCGGCTTAATCTGGTAAGCCATTCTCTTTTTCAGTATTTGTATATTCTTTGTTTGTCTCTCTCTTTCAAATTTCGAGGACGAAATTTTCTTAAGGGGGAAATTTGTAACATCCCAAATTTTATCAATTTAAAATTAGTAATTAATTTGAATTTCTGGAATTTAATTTGGAATTAATTTGAAAATTTTCAAGACAAATAGAATTAGTATTGATTTATACATATATAAATGGCTTATAATTTAAATTTGAATTTGAATTTGGATTTTAATTTAAAATTTAAATAAATGTCTTAGTAAAATAATTTTGATTTAAAATAATATATATAGGTAATTTATTTAATGTATAAATTAGTGTCAAAACATTTTCTTTTAAATTGTGTATATATTTAAATAAAAGAGAAATGTATTTAAAAAAAAGAAAAAAAATGTAATTTTAAAAATAATAATAAATATTTATGCATTGGTAAGACAAGTGTTGAAATCTTAACCTATAATTTAACAAGTGTAATCTATAAAATACGGAAATTAACAAGTGTCATCTTTTGTTTTTATTTTTGAAAATGAATAAGACAATGAAAACCAAGTTATATAAACCATTTTAACTTCTTCTCCTCATTTCTTTCAACTTTCAAAACTTTAAAGAAATCAGAAAACAAACCTGTATAAACTCTAAAAGTTCAAACCAGAAGCAAAGTTAACAAAAACAAATTCCAGAAACACAAAGATCTGATGGAAGCAAGGATTCAAAGCTAAAAATCTGTAAACAAATCTTAAACAACCAGCAGTCAATATTCAAGAAAGATTTCAAAGTAAGGATTGTCTTCAACAACAACTTGAATCAAGCATCCCAGATTCAAAGCAAAAAGATTTAAAGCAAGATCAAACTCAGGATTTTAAAATCAAGAACAAAATCAACTTCCAGGTTCTCTGCTTAAATCAAACAGGTGAGTATACCTTTTGAAATCTTAGAATTTGATCTATTGTTTGAATCATGCTTGAAATAGAAATTGTAAAATACTTACATGCATGCAAAGATGTGTATATGTATGTGCTAAGATGATTGTGGATGTCAGTATAGGAATAAATACCCTCTGTTCCAGGTTTTAGGAATTCCAAATCCTGTTCAAAATTCAATTGCTCTTTCTCTTATCCATATTAGACTTTAGGATCTAAACAAAATAAGTTTGTTTTAACATGTTCCAAGTCTTAAAAATAAATGTGAGCAAAAAATCAATTTAAGTTCTTTTGGAGATTTGAAAAATACAGGCAAACTCAGAATATTTAAAAATTCAATTTTCACAATTTTTGATTTCAAATATATCAATCGAAATGTTTTTGAAAATGAGCATTTTTAAAAGGAAAATCAGAATTTTAAATAAAGTTTTGATTGAGAAATTCCAAGTTGATCAGAAAATAAGTTTTAAGGCTTTGTTGGTGATCTAGGAATTCGGGTTAGTCGGGGTTCTGCCTGGAGATGGAGGAAGACTTGGGAATCTCGGCAAAAATGACAGATGGATTTATAATCCATCGTAGCGTCGAAACAGCGGTGATGTAGGGTTTCAACCAATGTTTTGGTTGAAGCCAGAAATTTGGTTGTCGCGGCTTCATCAGAGCATCGGAGTTGATCGTTCTAGTGGGGATAAATGCATGATTGGTCGGCGTGGCCCTGGACACGTTTACGTGACCTCTGATGGTCAGAGGCGATAGAACGAGGCGATTGTTGATGGCTCGGTTTCAATCCAGTTTTGGGTAGTACAGCTCAATCGTGATTTCGCAGACGTTCAAGGGTTTTGGGTGATCGTAAGGCTTAAGTGGATGATCATAGACTCGTGGGAGGCGGAGAGGTTGGCTGGAGTTCATCGGAGCTCCGGTGCATGTGCACAAACCTTTGGCGTGTGTCAGTAACTTAAGTTTGGGAAGAAAGGCTAAGGACTCGAAGTTAATTTCGGGTAATCGCATTGCTGGCTCAAGACTTGGCTCTGGCTGTTTGGGGTATGTATTGGGTTTTATAAAACTTAAACAAAAATTAAGGTTTTGAAAAGAAATACGGGTTAGTTTGGGATTTGACTCGGGGGAGACTCGAAGCAAGTAATTTTTTAACTCGGGGAACACTCGAGTGAGTCTCGGGTTTGATAAAAAAACAGTTTCTTGACTTTAAAACAAAATTCAAAATTTTAAGCATTTTTAATCTATGTTTTTAAATAATGGTTTTAATTTAAGTATTGGATTAATAAAAGTTTTAAGTAAGATATTTTTAAAAGTAATTAAGTTTAATTTAGTTAATTTGTGACATTATTTATTAATTAAACATTTTAAATAAATAATGTAATTAAAAGTAAATTAAGATGAAATGTTGATTTCTAATTCTTAATTAACCTTAATCTCTTATGTTAATGATGATTAATTATAAGGTATATTTATTAAAGATTTTGATAATGATTAAATTATTAATGAATTTAAATGATTTATAATTACTAAAATAATTAAAGAATAATTAATTAATTATTAATTTAAGGATAACTAATTTTTAATTAAGGATTAATTAATTAAGGTAATTAATTAAGAAATTTTTAATTAATGAAAGTTATTAATATTAATTAATTAGTAATTAAAGACTAATTAATTTATAATTAAGGATAATTAATCATTAATTAAGGATAATTAGTGGAAATAATTATGTGATTAACTAATTATAATCACACGATTAATTCATCTTAATTGTAGATGATTGATTATTATTGAATGCTTTGTATTGATTGATACCTCTAATATGTGATTGCGATACCATGTGATATGAATTGCTTTGTGCTGAGCTGTGATATCTGTAATTTGCTTCTGTGTGAATGTGAAAACCCATTAGCGCGTAAAACGGCAATTGAATTTCGATGCGACATGGATTCGGATTTCAGTTGGTTATCCGAAAACTGCATCGAACCTTAATGGTGAATCTATGTGAATGATAAATCCACATGTTTTTAAATTAAGTGCTCACTATTCAGTTTAGCTCGGAGAGGACTTTGTATCATATAACCCATTCTGAATAGTGATACGACGAAATGGATAGCATTTGAAGACGGTGATGAAGACCGTGTGTCTTTGAGAACGATAGGATAACCTGTCGAATAACTCTGCACTGAGTTGCTCTGGTATAGAGATCTCCATATGTGATGGGGAGTCCGATCGGGATTGTGGATGCCCAGATTGCAAGGGCTTCTTTGGAAGTGCCTTCGGTTCTGTTCGAACCCGGAACAACTTGTATGGTTGTATGTTTGACATTACACCTTGAGATATAAAGTTGATTTCTATCAAATACATTTCTGTTGGTGGCGGAGAATTTATTCTCTTAACTTAACACCCTTCTCTGAGACGTACGAGCTCAGAGGTTATGTAGTTGATTGTTATTAGTGATATACTTCCAATTTGGTAGTGTGGCATGCTGAGTGCTGCTGATCATGTGTTGACCGAAGCATGACTTTTGTGAAAAGCGTAGCTTTGTGGACGAGACTTCGTCGAACCTCACAACCCGATAATGGTCGAAACAGCAATGTTGCGGCAAGGTTATTAGAGGCCGCGCCCCTAGGGTATGTCCATTTTCTTCTGGATAAGAGGTGGTATCATGGTATGGAGCCCAGATATTTAACTGTGTGGTTGTTACTATTTGTTGGTGAATCCCGGGATAAAGGTCGGTAACGACCAGGGATGGCATACTTGTAGGTGTTACCTAGTTACAGGGGTAACCCAGCTTTGTGTTGGAAGATATCCGGTTTGGTTCTTAGAGGCGTCCCTCCAGAGGCATTCCATTTGGTAAGGAAGTTCCTTAGCTTGACCATTGTTGGAAATCCAATCATTCAATACGAGCCTTCTACGGTTTTAGTTGTAGAACCTACCATCTAATATGGTAGCTATAGTAAGCATACTATAATGGTACGTATGCGCTAAGATTGATAATTTACTTTCAAAATGTTTTCTACACTATGCGCTAATAATAATATCAAGAAGTTTTCTTGTATCAAGCATATTTGACTATCATAAGGAGAAATCTCCCCCAAGTGTGTGACTGCATTGTGTGTGTGTGCCGGAAGGCCTTATGATAGTTTCATTTTCCAAAAGCATGAATAGATTTCTTTTATAAATTGTTTTTGTACAAATAACTGTTTTTGTTTACTGATACCGGTCCCATGACTGACCCGGAGTTTATTGTTCCCTTCCTAAACTCTATGTGCCCATAATTTTCACATAGGCAGCCTAGAAGCAGGTTATCCATGTTTTGAAGCTAGTTTGAATCTAGGAATCTCTTGAAGTCTTTTGGCAGCTATCGGATCTTGGAAATCTTTTGGTTTGGAAATCTTTTGGAAGCTTTATGAATCTAAAGGTGCTTAGTTGGGATTCTCGCTCTCTTTCTTTCGAAGACTCTCTTGAAGTTGTGATAACTTTGTTATCTTTTCCGCTGTGGTGTTACCGTTTTGTTGTTGTGTCATGTACATAAACTTTGATGATAGTGGTGAATTATTGTAATCAAATATTATGATGATGTGGTATCTGTATTGTAATAATGAAATCATCTTTTGTTTCATTGTTTATTTTCATCTAATGTTGTTATAAGCTCCATCCAAACTGAAGTGCAACGTTTGAATCTCCGGTAGTCGAATACAAGTGAGGTATTTGATGTCGCCTTTTGAACGTTGGATTTCGGGTCGTGACAGTTTTCTCTCAGCTTGATCTTGCCGCAGGTTTTCACCAGCTTAGAGTTGCTGAGGAAAGTATTCCCAAGACTGATTTCCTTACGGAGAATGGTTTCTATGAATGGTTAGTTATGCCTTTTGTTTGACTAACGCTCCTGCTCTCTTTATCGATTTGATGAATCGTGTTTTTCGTGATGTGCTTAACAATTTTGTTCTAGTCTTTGTCGATGATATTCTTGTTTTCTCTAAGTCCGAGGAAGAGCATAAATCCCATTTTCTCTTTGTTTTAGGAACTCTTAGAAGTCATCAGTTGAAAGTAAAATTCTCAAAATGCCATTTCTGGAAGGATTAAATCCGATTTCTCAGGCATATTGTTTCTAGTAATGGAGTTTCTTTTGATCCAGTTAAGTTCGCCGTGATCAATGTAAGTCTTCCTTCTTTTATCTTTCTGTTATTTGATTATTCTATCTTTTTTGTGATCCTTATTTATCCCTATTCTGTTGCAAGATCGGGAAACTCCTAGGACTCCATCTGATATTCATAATTTTCTGGACCTTGTCGATTTTTATCGGAGATTCATTGAGAATTTTGCTCGTATTACTGCATCTCTCTCCTCTTTGACTCGTAAGAATACTACGATTGTATGGAATGATAAGTGTAAAGCTGCATTCAACGAGTTAAAGCGTAAGCTTACTTCCGCACCAGTGCTTACCATTCCAAATGGAAATAAGGGATTAACGGTATACACTGATGCTAGTCGTGAGGGTTTAGGAGCTTATCTGATGCAAGATGGGAAGGTTATTGCTTACGCCAGTCGTCAGTTGAAGACCCATGAAGCCAATTATGCATCTCATGATTTGGAATTTCTTGCTGTGGTTTTTGCTTTGAAGCTTTTGAGGCATCATCTTTTGGGTGCTAAGTTTGAGCTCTTTACTGATCATCAGTCTTTGAGGTATATCTTCATGCAGAAGGATTTGAATCAGCGGCAGGTTAGGTGGCTTGAGTTCCTTGCTTCTTATGATCTCGACTTTAGCTATACCCCTAGGAAAGCTAATGTTGTGGCCGATGCTTTGAGTAGGAAGAAGGCCAAGTTGTGTCGGCTGATTGTTTCTTCTTCTTCTTCTTCTTTTTTGGACCGTATCAGAGCTAAGCAGGATGAGGATGAGAGGCTTAGGCTTATGAAGGAGAGTGTTCATAGCAGAGTTGGTGGTAGTAGTTCTGATGGTAGTGGAGCTTAGATCGATGATAGAGGTGTTTTGAGGATTAATAATCAGATTTGTGTCCCGAATGTTGATGGATTGAGGCAAGAATTACTTCAGAAAAATCATCGATCCAGACTTTCTATTCATCCTGATGTGACAAAGATGTATCAGGATATGAAGAAGCTTTATTGGTGGAGAGGTATGAGGCGAGATATCTCTATCTTTGTTAGTAGGTGTACGACTTGTCAACAAGTCAAGGCAGATCATCAAAAGGCCCCTGGTTTCTGCAGCACCTTGGGTTTCCCAATTGGAAATGGGAACAGGTTTCTATGGATTTTATTGATGGTTTACCAAGGACTAGGAGAGGTAATGAGAGTATTTGGGTTATGTGGATAGATTGACCAAGTCAGCTCACCGGTCAAGTCTACCCGTTCTGCTTCTAGTTTGTCTGAGATTTATATGAGGAAAATTATTCACCTCCATGGTGTTTCTATCAGAATTGTTTGTGATCGAGATGCTATCTTTACTAGTCAGTTTTGGAAAGCTTTTTAGGAATCTTTGGGTACTCATCTGAATCTGAGCACTGCTTACCATCCGTAGAACGATGGTCAAATGGGAAGAATGAATCAAATTCTTGAGGATCTTCTTCGTGCTTGTGTTTTGGATTATGGAGGATCTTGGGAAGATCATCTCCATCTTGTTGAATTCACCTATAACAATATTTATCAGGTATATTTTTACTCTTCTATTTTTACTTTTATCTTAGTCTTTTATCTATCTCATTCCGTCTTTGAATTCAGGCTAGTATTGAAATGTCTCCATTTTCTGCTCTTTACGGAAGACCTTGTAGATCTCCATCTTGCTGTATTGATTCCGATAATCGTTTGGTTCTTGGTCCTGGTATGATTTTGGAGGCTTCTGAGAAGGTTGAGGAGATTAAGAGGAAGTTGAGGAGTGCTCAGGATAGGTAGAAGAAGTATGCTGATTGGCGTAGGAGGAGTTTGGAGTTTTCTTTTGGTAATCTGGTTTTCCTTAAGGTCTCTCCCTTAAGGAATGTGATTTAGTTTGGTCGGAGAGAGAAGCTCGCTCCTAGGTTTGTTGGTCCTTTTCGTTTCTCGGAGAGGATTGGTTCTTTAGCTTATCGTCTGGATTTGCCTAAGAAGTTTTCTGGAGTGCATAATGTATTCCATGTTTCGCATCTTCGTCGATATCTGCATGATCCATCTTTGATTGTCTAGGTTTTTGCTCTTGAGAGTTTGGATATTGAGCCTAATCTTACTGTCGAGAAGAAGCCACACTTTGTATTATCGATAGAGGTACGAAGCAGCTGAGAAGGAAATCTGGCAACCTGGTCAAAGTGCAGTGGAGTACGGATGATCGGGATTGTACTTGGGAGACGGAGGAGAGCATGCACGCTTCGAATCCGAAATTGTTCGTTTCAAGTACTATTTTCTATTCTATCTCATCTTTCCTTGTTCTGTGTCTCGTTCCTTTTCGAGGACGAAAAGTTTTGAGTGGGGGAGAGTGTAACAATCCATAATTTTAATAAATATTTTTAATTCAATTTATTTGAAAACTTTGGTTTTAAATCATTTAAAATTTGGAATTTTCCAATGAATTCTTGGATTTTGTTTATAATTATTTTTCCAAATAAAATAAAATAACGATTTTCTGAAAATTTTATATTTTGGTCAACTTTGGTCAAACTTTGACTTTCAGTTGAAAATTTTAAATTTGAATTTTAAATTTCCAATTTTTTCTTTGAATCTGAATTTGTTTCTAATATTTGTTCTGCTTTTCGTTTCGTCAAATTTTGTTTTATACTTTTTAAATCTGATAAAATTAAGTGTTTTACACGCGATTATTTTCAGTAATTTTTTTTATTTTTTATTTTCTTTTCTCTATTTTCTATTTGGTTTGGACTTTGAAATTTTACTTGGATTTTTGGACTTGTTTACAAGTGGGCTTGGCTAATGGGCTTAGAATTTCAAGAGGCACAAGTTTCTTTTTCTTTGAAGTGAAGTGAGGCCTTTCCAATACCTTAGCCGTTCAAAAACTTCCCAAACCCTAGTCATACATAGCAAAAACTTCTCATCTCCTAAATTCACGTACAAAACTTCTCAATTCATCTCTTTTCTGATTTTCATTTCCTGAACAAAATATTTACAGTAAGTTTTCTCATGTCTTCCTCTTTCTCTTTTCTTTTTCTCTTTTCTTTTAGTTTATTTCTCCTTTACATGCTTGGCCACCACCATGCTCTCCTCTTGCCGACCATCTCACCACCATACAACCATCACCATCTCATCTCCACCACCCATGTTGTGACCATAAATCCAAAACCCATCATCCAATTGCCTTGCAAACCCTAGCCGAGCCCTCTACATCATCACCTTCCTCTTCACTAGCTTCGGCCGTCACCAATTCCACCTCCTTTGCCTTGCTTTACCATGACCACACCCACTCCTAGCCGTGACTAGATCTGATCCAAGCCAGACCATGAACATAGTCCGAGCCATGTTAACCCAATGGTCGAGCCATATTTGCCTTAGGGCCAAACCCAAAGCTCACCTACTTTGCCTCTTTGACTTCCTAATGCCTTTTGCCCTACCATCACTTCATTTCAGTCCTTAGCCGTGCCTCATTTCAAGCCATGGCCAAGCATAGATGCTTCTAACCCATAGTGGCTGAGCCAGGTCTTGATGATGGTCAAGCCATGTGTGTTGTACCGAGCCCACTTGTATTGGTTAACCAATATTTGCTTAACTTTGATTCATATTTGTACATTGTTTTGATTTATAATCTTGTGTTGAATTATATGTTTATGTATGTTTATAATTGTTGTTTACAAGACTTGGATCTTGGCACTCCATCTACTCGAATCTAATTCGTGCTTTGTTGTGCAATTCAGAATTTGATTGTGTGTCTAGAATTTTTATCTCCAGCTTTAGAAGGTGAGTTATCACTCTCGACATTCGTACTTGTATAGTTGTGAAACAATGACATGTGAATTGTAGTAATTGATATGCTATGGTGATAGTAGTTCATACATGCCTGAGATATGATATTTCATGATGTTATAACCTGCTTTTATGTTTGTTACATCACCTGATATGATATGATATACCGTTTACTTTATTTTCTGCTCTCACACTACAAGTTCCCTATCAGTATAGAATCACTATGGATACATACCCAAACAGACTTTAGAATAGGAAAAAATCGTTATGAGCTGAAATGATAGGCTCAAGCGATTTTTATTTCATTTGACTTGGGATTGCGGGTTTGAAATGGTGGAACCCAGAATTTTATAAATTACGGATTGAAACCATACATATCCGTATCACTTGACCTGGGTTAGAAATATTATACAGACCCATGGTTAAGTTTTAAATAATAGTTTTTTAAAATTATTAAGTATTTGAATCTTTAAATATATGAAATTTTATTTTAAAATTTGATTTAATGATTTTTAAATATAATGATATATTGGAATTTTATAAGGTAATAATTGGTTTAAAACTAAATTTAAGATTTTATCTATGATAAATAACTTAAAAAATTAAATTTGATTTAACATGGAATTTTTTTTAACCTTATACTAATAATAGATTTTAATTATGAAATAGGTACGTTTTGTGTAAATAAAACTATGATAAAAATTGAAATAGTATGTTTTAAACACGTTAAAGTAGTATTCGTAGCATTTTAAAATGCTATGGTATTTTAGTTATGTTTTGAAATGCTATGTTACTTTAGATTATGTTTTAAAGGTGCTACTATTTCCAAATTGTAACATTTTCTAAAGTGATATTATATAAGGGTAACATTTTAAAAGTGTTATAGTTTCTAACTTATTACATCTTTAAAGTGCTATAATAAGTGTATAGTTTTGAAAGTGTTATGTTTTATAAATTATTACATTTTTTAAGTGCTATAACTAATATATGGATTCAGAAATATTACCAATTTTTGGAATGGATATTATTTTGGAAAAGTAATAGCATTTGATTTTAAATGGTTTGGGAATAGATATGTTTTGAAATAAATATCGATGGGTTATAATAACTTTTGGTTGTTAAAGAGACCGAGATCGGAAGTTGTCAGACTCTCTGCCAACTCTGAAAACCACTTTAACAACTGTGTACATAGTGAAGATTTCTGAATGAAGTAGGATGGTGGCGACGTTCTATTAAGATATATGTGTGGACCCGACTCCCGTGAGTTGGCATAAGGTGGCTAAAACCGGAGTGATTCTCGAGCCAATGAGGTAGCTCCTCTGATCGAAACACTTCTTCGTATGCCATTCAATTACGTTGTGATTGATTGGTGCGCACCTTTAATTTGGGAGTGTGGCTCGAGGTGGGCGGTAACTGCAGCTATGCGTTACCACTAGCCCGAATGCACAATTGGTATATCTACCCTGGCATTGCCTTGTTGTGCCATGTCACCTACCCTAGCGTGCTTTATACGATTTTGTTTGTACCATACCTATGGAGTGCCCTCTGACGATACCCAGTTTAGGGGAGATTAAGTTACTGTATAGACTATGGGAATATATAAAATGTGTTAAGGGGGATATGGGTAATGCCTTAACGCTATTTTCAAACATATTATACTTTACTTTAGACATTATTATAATAGTGTATATTACTACATAGTAGATAGTTTAATGGATCCTTAAAGGACGGACGGTCCCATGCATCCTTTAAGTTACTTGTGCATTTCTATTGCAGTTCACTTGAGTTGGTTTACATTGTATAAGTATGTCCTGACTCGAGTGTTTTGTGTTTTTGCTTTAAGCTTGGGTCAGCCTGAGTATCCACTTTGGATTTCACCTTCTGGAGCTAGAGGATTTGCTGGAGTTTATCTATCTAGTTCTTATCTATTTCTATTCAGTATTTCTATTCAGCCTATGTACTAGTGGAAATTTATGTGTTGGGATTTTTGTTGTATTTAATTTTAGACTCTTGTATTTTGTACTTGTTCTGTGAATCTGTTTATAGTAGCTTCATGAGCTACTATGGTTATTCTTATTTCCGCTGCGAGTTATTTTCATTTATCTTAGTCTATAATTCTATGATTGGTTTTATTTGCTCCATATTATATTACAATCTACTATTTTGAATTATTCAAGTCCGACATGTGTGGTTTTAATGTCGATTTGAATGGTCCAAAAGAGTGGGTCGTTTCAACATCCCAAACTGTAGGCAAGCTCTGCCCTTGAATTACACTATGAAAATATACCATTACTTCCCAAAAATTTCTTTATTTCATAAATATTTCCAAATCTATTTATAAAAATTCTTTATAAATTTCAAAGTTTAATTTAGAGAAATATTCTTTTACAAATTTTAAACCATTTGTAATCTCCCTTTACAAATTTCCAACCACCTTCACATTTATAAACTCCTTTAACCAATTCTTCACCTAAAGGATTTCTTTTATAAACAATTTATTACATAATTATAATAAATAAGATCTTAAACATCACAAAAATATCTTAACCATTTTCGATAATATAAAAATACGTTTAAAACATTTATTAATAATAAAATCATTTAACCTTTAACATTTTAAAATTTAATAAAATAAACTAAATCAACCTTTAAATAAAATTAATCAACTTTTTAATTGTGTTATTATTGAAATAATTTTCCAGTTCTAAATAACTAATAATAAAAAATAATTTTTTATCTTTAAACAAAATCAACTGGACGATTAATTTTTAAAAATTAACTTTACTAAATAATGATTTTTACAAAACATTTGTAAATAAAAATTTAAACAAAAAAATTGGTATAATAATTTTTAAATAAAATGTTTTACTTCAAATTATAAAATTTGAAGTTAAACATAAACCATAACCTTCCAAGTTCAAAAAGAGGCTTAACGATCACAATGGTACTTAACAAGCTACCATTTAATTTCAATTTAACTTTACAAGTTAAATTACATGCATTTACATAATAACATGCATATATGTAAGTCAATCCATATTTAGCAATTAATTGTTAACATATCAATTATTCAGTATAAATCAACTAGCACTTAAATAATGTCTAATTTAATCTAATAACAAAATTGGGATGGATTCTGCTAACCAAATGTCATTCACAATAAAACCTTTTTTTTTCATTTATTTTCTTCGGTGTTTATTTGGATGAATATATAACACACATATATTCCAATGCAATTTACGTTATAGTTAACAACATAATTCCAAAACAATCCATTTATCAATTTCACATATATATGATTAAATACTGGAAATAAGCTTAAATACAAAACATAAACAGTTTAATAGCAATTCGAGATGCTATATCGTGATCATAGATCTGGTCCAATCAATCTAATAGCATTTCAAGATACTATATCGTCATCCTAAATTAATTTCATAACCACCAATTTTCTACAATCCAAACAACATAATAAATTTAATTTGCTATAAAACATTTCTAATTAACCAAATGAGTGAGTTTAACTCACCTCAAGTTTTCAATTTTGCTAAACGTTCCGATTTTAAATTAAGTCGAACGACATTCGATTTAGCCTAAAATTTTAGCTAGCTCCAATCAAATCCAAATCGATTCCATAATGTAGTGCTCGTTGCCATGATTCCACCGCCGATTGTTTTGTCTCAATTATACCTCATATGTGAATCATGTGCATTTTATAAGATTTCAAAATTTTAAACGATATAATTTACAAATTCTTTTTTATATTAACCTTGGAAAAAACTGGCCGTTGATTTTGGATCGGCAATTCTAGGCCGCACTCTTTCCCTCATTCTTCCTCATTCACGAACACCATACAAACCCATATCCGCGTTTAATAATCGATCGTCATACCTCTAGCATACCACTCGAGTTCGATCAAAGGTCGCCACATCGTCGCCCATACCCTACTGCACCACCGCCCCAAGTGCTACCTGGTCCGGCCATCCCTACACCTCGATTTTCATGCACAAACGCACCGCCTTTAAGCAAGAATTGTCGCCAATCCGCTTCTCTGAATCCAATCATCACCGTTGAAATTATAGAGCTCGACGAGCTCTTTGATTTTCTAGTTGGATGTTTCTTGTAAATAATGATGGAATTCAAGATACGAGAGGAAGAAATTTCATGCAATTTTGGCCATTAATATGACAGGGGCGGCTTCGTTCTTAGGGTTAGGGTTTGAAGGGTTGAGTCCTTTATATAGGCAACATTTTTAAACAGTATTCACGCGAAATTTTGCCGAACTCCAAACGAAGCGTACCGCCTAGCGTTTATAATGTCTTACCCCTATTCCGAACACAATGGAATATATATCGGAGGCTAATTCCATCGTATGAAGAAGATGGCTTTTTGAATCCAATATTAAATATTAAAATTTTGATATTAATTTGAATGCTTCCAATCCCGTACGACCAAAAATAACTCCAAATGCTACCAAATTTGAAACGATAATAATACATTATTACGGATCTAGTGGAACTAGTTTCGTCGAATTTCTAGACTGTGCCTCAGATCGCTATTCTAATTCAAATAGAATTTAAATCCACATTAGAAATCGTTTTTATTCACATTAGATTCCATATCCAATTATTTAACCAATTCTGTTATTCAAATAACTATTATATTTGAAATTTAATCTATTTAACTTATAAATTCTACTTTTCACTATTTAAAATCAATTAAATATCCAAATTTAAATGACCGAAACATCCGGGTCATTACATTCCTCCCTCTTAAAAGAATTTTGTCCCCAAAATTGCTAAGCTACGAAAAATGCTCCAAACCCATTTCTTTTCAAAACCCATTTGGTTAAAATTCCGTTATTCCCATTTTCTAAGTCTTTTAGTCCTACCAAAATCCACTAATTCCTATTTGTTCATCAAATTCCATTATTTCAAGCTAAAATTTCAAATCAAATTTAGTTAACAAAAAATTTTCAAATTTTTTCTAGCATCCTAAATTCCTGAAGATTTTTGACAGAGTCTCCCCTATACGGAGAGCCTTTTACAATATCACAAATATGATAAATATAATATACATTGACCTACATAGTCGTAAACACAATATATATTAATATTTTATCTCATTTTCGCTTTTAATGCATAAATGTACCTTATATTAGCATTATTAAGCAAGTTCGCTTATTTATATACAATTATGCAACCAAAATCTATCCAAATAGTTCCCTATAGTGGTACTTACTCAAATAAAACTCATAAGTTCCATAAAAATGAAATTTAATAACATCAGATCCTTTCAACTCATGAATCACCTACATTTCATAAACAAAACATGTTATAACATATATATTTAGGATGCGTAAACAGCTACAAGGTTCAAACATTCGATTATTCATTTACCGTCGATTTACATATCATTTCATTCAATTTAGAATGATTCGCAAATAAATTTACTTGCATTCAATTCATATTTACATTCACTAGACCCAAATCCATTTTATTAAGCTTCGGAATCATTCCATGTAAATGGATTCTCGAACAATTTAGCTCAGGTTTACACACTTGCATTCATATTAGTTTCACTTCCAACTTATATTACTTCCTCTCCAATCACTTTCATTTAATTCACATAATTTTATTCACTTCATTTTATAGTGAACGACATTTCATTCCATGCTAATTTATTAATAAACCATTTCATAAAATTATTACTATGGTTTATTATAAACATTTCATATCACTACTTAAGTTCATATTTCATTCTTATCAATCAATATCCCAAATTGAATCCAATTCATTTACATTTAGTTTGAATTCTATTCCAACTCAATTTCAAATTTAATTCATTCAATTTCAATTCCCCATTCATTTTATTTCAATCAACAAGATTCAAAACACAATTAATTCACTTATACTTAAGTCGAATTCCATTTAAAACTCAAGTCTCATTCTTACTTAACTTAAGTTTCATTTCTGGAAATCATTTAATTTAACTCGACTTGAGTTCCATTCCATTTTATAATCCCAATTCGGATTTTTCATTTCCTTTAACCAAATATTTAAACATTTTCTTTTGAATTGGGTTCCACCTTTCCATTTGTCCCTTTTTATAAGTTATACAACTTATTATTCACAGTTCCATAAATTTTCACTTATGTTTTGTTCTCCTTCTATAATCATAACTTATAATTATATAACCATTTTACAATTCAAATTTTGTTTAACCTCATTTTGAGTCCAATTCAATTCGATATTATTTCAAGTCTAATCCAATTTTATTTAACTTTTTTTTAGTTAAGTTCAATCCATTTTAACTTACTCAAGTTAAATTTTAATTCCAGGATTAAAATTATCACTTTCACTTCTAATTTGCATCATTATTCATTTACAAGTTCAAAACTTATTTCTTGTTACTTTCACAGAACATTTAGATTGGAATTCCCAAATTCAATCACCCAGTTTTATTTCAAATCATTTTGAAATCATAAATATATATAGCCCATTAGTATATCAAACCATATTTTAGATTTTTCAAAACAAACTTGGTTTTATCAAAGTCAACTCTTTTTAGGATTGAACAAAATTAGTTTGCCAAACAAGCTTGGAGCAAAACAATCTTAGCCATTCATCACGGTAGCAATTCGTCACTTAGAAACTTGAAAATGAATACTGATGACGCGACTGTCATCACCAGAACTATTTTTCAGCGACTGAAGTGAGTTCAGTGCTTTCTTACTTCCAAAACCCATTTTATAATAATTTCTATTGTAACGTCCCGCCTTTTAGTATGCTTTAAATCGACGATAAACCATGCACGTCAGACTTATACCATTCAGAAGGGTGGATTGTTATTTGGTGAATAAGAAAATGAAGAGAAAGAGAAAACAAAATAGAATCTCACAGCGGAATGACAAAATATAATAATCAAATAACAGTTCATGAAGCTGTTTTACAAAAAATTTGATTATACTTATACAACACATAACAGAGTTATACATACCAGAGAATAATAAATAATGCAACGGAACAGTATGAATGTAGAGGAATAATATAATAAATAATAGTAATACAATCTTTGTCTTCGTCTTTCAGAAATAAAGTCTTCGAATCCTGAAATGCTCAGGCTCACCCGTGCGAATTGAAAAGACAAAACACTCGAGTCAGAACTAAAAGATCTTATGTGAGTTAAACCAATGGTAAATAATATGAGTGGAACGACGTTAGAGATGTTTAGAGGATTTGACATCTCCTATCCAGTGTCTACCGTGAGTGCGGTAACTTAAGAGATGCTAAGGATTCACATCTCTTAAGGATCCTTTAAACTATTTACTATGTAGTAATATTTCGCTATTATAATAATGTCTATAGTAAAATAAACTTACTTTTAAATAGCATTAAGGCTTTACATTTTCCACCTTAACACGTAATAGTCCCAGTAGTCCATCCAGTATCATGGTTCCCCTTGATCGAGAAGCCACCAGAGGATACCACACGGGCTACGGGAGAAAACCAAATTCGTACAAGGTGCGCTAAGGTAGGTGACTGTAACATCCCGCTTTTTCGCACACTTTAAATCGACATACGTGCCAATTCAAACCATACGGAAGGGCGGATTGTTATGGGGTAAATAAGAAAACACAGAGAAGAAAAAAAACTAAACAGAATCTCACAGCGGAAGGATAAAATATAATAATCAAATATACAGTTTATAAATCTGTTTACAAAACCATTTATATAATACATATCAGAGTTACACATACCAATAACAATGCAGCGGAACAGTGTGTAGTGCATTAGTATAAATAATAATAATATAAATCTTCGTCTTCGTCCTCCAGAGCTAAATCTTGAAATCCTGAAACGCTCGGACTGACCCGAGCGAATTTGAAAAGACAAAAACACTCGAGTCAGAACTAAAAGATCTTATGTGAGTTAAATTAACAGAAATAAATATGAGTGCAGTAACTCAAGAGATGCTCGGGATTTACATCTCCTAAGGATCCGTTAAACTATTTACTATGTAGTATATTGCGCTATTATAATAGTGTCTATTTGTAAAATAAACTTACTTTTTAATAGCGTTAAGGGGTTACCCATATAGCCCTTAACACAGAATATATTCCCATAGTCTATACAGTACCGTAATCTCCTCCGTACTGGGCGTCGTCAGAGGGCACTCCATAGGTATGGTACAAAACCAAAATCGTATAAGGCGCGCTAGGGTAGGTGACACGGCACAACTAGGCAATGCCAGGGTAGATATACCAATTGCTATCCGGGCTGGTGGTAACGCGTAGCCGCAGCTACCGCCCACCTCGAACTAACGCCCCCAAATCAAAGAAATCAATAGTGGCCACCGAATCAATCCAAAGTCAGAGTATAGTATCGAAGGAGTGCGTTCGATCAGAGGAATGACCTCATTGGCCCGAGAATCGCTCCTATTTTAGCCACCTTATGCCAACTCACGGGAGTTGGGTCCACGTATTTACCTTACAGGAAACGTCGCCACCAACCTACTTCATTCTGGAATCTCCACCGCGTACACGGTTAGTCAAAGTGGTTTTCGGTATCGACAGGGAGTATATCCATATCCGATCCCGGTCTCTTTGCCAACCAATCGTTATTATAACACCGCGGTCATTTAAAATAATTATACTTTAAAACCAGAATAAAATATCCATTTCAAAACCATATAAATATGATATCATTTCCTTTTAAAACCCGAATTAATACGATATCTTTTTTTCCAATATATATTCCTTCCAAAATCATAGGGTTTCCAAAGTAAAATATTTAGAAATCAACTCTTGAACATAATATTTCCAAATTATACTACCTTGAAAAACATAGCTTTAAAAAAAAATTCCACCTCTTAAATGGTTAAATATTAAACTGCTTTTATAAAACAAAATAGCTTCTTTAAATTTCATAAATCAATTTCAAATATCGATTTACACTTCCAAATACCATTTCACTTCTTATGTTTCAAGGCTTTAAATATTTCACCATTTCAAAAAAACAACTCATTTGACAAATCCATATGTATCAAATTCAATTACTTCTTATTTAGACTTGAAATGTTTGCTTAATGAATTCAATATAATTTAGGAAACCTCTAACTTCATATAACTGGATCATCTTTCAATTTATTATATATTCATTTAATCAACCTGATATTCATTAAAATCACTTTACACAAAATCAAGTTATAAAAATCATATCCTTTAAAATTTCTAATTTTTATTAAATTTCAATTTAACATAATATTCATCTTCCAAATCTATTTTCATTTAAGTCATAAAACTCCAGAAATTAAATTTAAATAAATGTTTAATCTTATTTGATCTTAAAATTAAACTTTATTTAAACTTCAAATCAAATTTATACAAAGCTTAAAAACCGGAAATTACTATATATATATAATAGCCTTTATCAATAACCAAATCAATATCTCATAAACCATATATATATATAAAACTTTACAAAACCATAGAAAAACATTTCCAAAAATAATTATATATATTTACCGCGGTGCCTGTATAAAATTTTCTATCCTATGGTCAAGTGATACAGATGTTTATCATTTCAATCCGCAATTTAAAATAAAAATTTTGCGGTTGTATATCATTTCAAACCACAATCCCGAATGAAATGAAAAATGCATGATAACTTGCAGTTTAATGATATAAAATAAAACATCCATTCATCATTCATCATCCATCATCCATGTCACAATCATCATCCAATAATAAATCAATATCAATATACATCTGATAATATATAACAGGTAATAACTGGCAGTTATATTCGAAAATGAATTTAACAACTATTAAACTAACAGTTTATATGCAAATAAATAACTATAACTGTCAATTTATACGCAGTAATAAAATTTATGAACAGTTAAATTAAATAAATGCGATTTAACAGAGATAAGGAATAAAACATGTCAAATAGTCATAAATAGATTTCTACTCATGTCTAAAATCAATTTAACAAACATAAGAAATTTTAGAAATTGTGAGTGGGTTAAAACACTCACCTTTTGAATTTAAATCGAATTTAAATCCGATTTAAACCCAAAAATTCGACGGTCTCCAAATCTGTCCAAACCAGCGTCAACAGATCCGAATTTTAATTACGATCCTAACAAAAAAAATCGCGCATAAAACGGATGTTGTATGTGGAAGTTATTAGATTTAAACGATTTGAAAACAAAATAAAATAAAAAAAACAAAACCTAATTATAATCCACGTCAGCCGCTCGCTCTCCTCCCTGTACACGCGCATCTTCATCTACAGATCGCGAACCAACAAGCCGCCTCCATCTCCAACTTCATCCAATTTTCGCCGCCACCTCGCTCACTATCGAGATGATCAGAGCACACCATTCGAATCCTCAGGTCGAGCCGCCCCCTTCCATCACCTTCGCTTCGCCTCCGGTTTGTCCCTTCAAGGCCGATGCCGCCGATCTACAACCAAAAACCACGGCGAATCTGACCATCGATATCACAAACGAATGATGCCAACGTGTGCTGCACTTCGCCCTCTCCCAAACGCCGCCCTCCGATCAACCTTTCGTCCTAAATCCACCGTTAGATCGAGCTTTTGGCAAATGAACGGCCTAGGTTCATTCTGAAATTATGGGAAAACGATAAATTGAATTGGAAAACGAACACCACCAGGAGATTACATATCTCGAGAACTATGACATATATTTTTCTGGAAAGCTTGAATTTTCATTTGAATTTTGAATTGAAGTAGATCTAGGTTTTTGCAACCATTGAGGAAGCGAAAGAGATGAAGAAAAATGAACGTACAGCCAAATGACAATAGAAAGGAGGCTAGGGTTTATCACAGCATATTTATAGACAAATAGAAGAAGGCTAGGTGGGCACGAATTACGAACGTGCTAAACGGTAGTTGGCCCAAAAAGCCCGTTCTGACCCCGGAACGAAATTTATTAAACCCATATATCCAAATAGGTATTTTAAAATATTATGAACGCGATGGAAAAAGTTTCACGTCCAAATTCGATCGTATGAAGAAGTTATTCCTAAAACAAAATTTCCAAATTGATTTCAAATTGATTTTAATTAAATCAATTTCAAGGCGTTTCGCATCCGTACGATCAAACGACAGGTCCGATCGATACGAAACTTGAAACACTACAATAATTCACCGATATGGATCCGATGAAACTGGTTTCGTCGAAATCCGAGTCCGTGACAAAAATGGCTATTTTTATATTAATTAAATAAATTAAAAATTAGTCAATTAAATCAAATTTCCCATTTCTTTTTGATAATTGACGATTCTTATTATTATAAATTTTTCAATCACCTATACTAATTTAAACAAAATTTAACTTATCGAAATTAAAATTTTAGAAATCCCCAAATTTCATTAATTTCACCAAATTATAAATTAAATTTCCAAAATTTTAATTAAATTTACTTTCCATTATTATTGTCAAATAGAAGAATTTATCATTGGATTCATATTTCAATATGTAAATATTTCCAATTTCATCTGAACTTATATTTACATAATTCCTAAATATTAAATTTCAAATATCACTTTAATTAACGTTAACGTAATAATTATTTATTATTTATTGCAGTTGATTATCAGTTACAATTAATATACTAAATAGATGGTAAATCTTGAATACTGGTTATCCTTAACGTTTTATTTCCCATTTAATTGCAACAACGCAATTTCAAAAATTTAACTCAATTAAATAGACAACTCTTTATATTCTAAATCAATTGCAATGGTTTAAAAGTTGCTAAATATTGATTTCAGTAATCCCTTTAATTCGATTCAAAATCAGCAATTACCTATTAAATGCCCCAAAATTCCTATTAAATAAATCTAACAAATCTTTATCATGAATTAGATGAATTAAATATTGCAATCAAACTATTGCGTTAATAATTTCCGTTTCACTTTAAAGTATCTAAATTAGCCAATTACAATACTTATTACCCAAATAACTTCAATTTCTTCCAAATAATATTTACATAATTAATTTAAATATTGAATCCATTTAATTGCAATAAATTCAATTGATTGCAAATCAATTCCAAATAAATTTGATTTCTATCCAGTTACAACTTAATATCAAATCAGTTTTCACTTTACTAACAAAGTCATTATTACTTAGAATTTCATTACATTTTATATTTTCACATTTTCATTTTGGTTTCATTTCTTTTCCCACATAGTTTATTAAAAATGGGATTTTCCTTGGTTACAACTTATTTGGATCCAACATTCTTCATTTACCAATTTATTCCACTTTAACTGTAACAGCCCAATTTTTTTTACAAGTATTTTTCACTTGTATTTTTTTTTTTTTTTTTTGAAAAAAAAAAAAAAAAACTTTGGGGTTTATTTAAAGTGATTAAAACAAAATATGAAAAAAAAATTAGGACTAACTAATAAGATCTCTGAAAAAATCAAGTTTTAATTAACAAAACATTTATAGCTTAGGTGGTTAAGACATCTGGGCTATTCACGACAGGTCACGCGTTCGAGTCTTAGCACGGTCAGAATTTCGAATTTTTTTTATGTATAAATGAACTGGGTAATCACGCGTTAAAAAGGGCGCCTAAATCTAGGGAATAAGTACCGTGTATATATATATATATATAAAATATGAAGAATGTAAACCAATTTAAATTTTAGTTAAGTATTATTTTTGAAGGATTTAGTGTATTTATAAACTGTTAAATATCGCGTTTAAAAGGACGCGTAAAATTTATGGTAAGTAATGTAATAAAACGTGTAAAATTTAAAACGTTATTTTATATATATATTTTTGATGTTTTGTATTACGTCAGTTTGACGTACTTTTAAAATCATATATAAACACCTTTATGGATTAAAACATCAGTTGGTGATTTTTAAGACGAACGTTACTTTTGGTTGTAACTGACAGTTTGGTTTTAAATAAAATGTGTATATACGTTTCCATTTCCAAAAGCTTTGAAAAATTCTTGCCGTCATTTAATTAAATCAAACTAAAAATAATAATATATCAATTCTCATATAATTGGAATGGTTCATATTTTGCCATTCCTCTGATCACGAAACCTTATCTGCCTAAATCTACAATCACGCATATATCATTTGAAAGAAAATCAATTTTGCCTTCCTTTGCGCGTGACACAAAATTTTATTCTTTTAACATTTTTGGCATTTGCCTCTTACCTTTTTGTTTCTTGAGCATGTCACTGTATTCATTTATTCACGCAACCTAAATGGACTAATATATTTGATTGCCTAAAAATCAACTCATGCATTCAAATTTAACCTTGCCTATCTTTTTCAAATTCTCACATTCCTATTTATATCTCTCTGTTTCCACTGCCTTTATTTTGCAAGATAAAATTTTTTTCGTTCCTATAATCACGCATATAAAGTAAAAAATCGTATTTAAATATCTTTATGGAGAAAAATATCAGTCAGTGATTTTAAGACGGACGTTATTTTGTTTTAAAGGACCGTTTGATTTCTTTTAATAAATGGTATACGTTCTTTGCCTAAAGCTTACATAAATATTCACCTTTTCATTTATGGGTATCAAACTAAAATCAAGATTTTAGCTAAAATAAAATGGATCACACGTGAGCAACATTAGTGCATTTGTATATATGTAACGTTCGCATTTTTGCTTATTCCTCTTACCCTCTGTTGTCATCAGCTTTACCAAACATCACGCTTGCCCTTCCTTTGATCAATATTCCCCTTAAGTAACGTACAAACTTTATAAATCAAACCATGTATCACGCAAGTCATTTATTTCCCATAATCCAAGCTGCCATTTTCTCTGCCTTTTTGTTTACAAATTTTCGAATACTGATCAAACTTTATACGTTGGAAAATTTTTTTTTATCCTTTTGCAAAACTGAAATGAGTTAATCACGCCACATCCCTTGATCACTGCCTTGCCGTTTCACAAATTCGTGTATAAATATGCCAGAGATCCACATCTCAAAAAAAAAAGAAAAAAAAACTCACCACTCTTCAAAGCATTGCAAATTTTCCTCTGGCAATTTCGTTCGAAGCATCAGGTAATTGTCTTATTGTTTTCTCTTTCTTTTCCTTCCAGTTTTTCCTTTCCTCAGTTTTTTTTTGTTCTCATTTGATATGCTCGGCCACTCCAACCCATCTACTTCACCCGATCTAGTTGACAAACTTTGGAAATTTATGAGTCATCACATCTGTAGAAATCTAATATGTGTGTGCAAAGAGATGGTGTAGTTGACCCAGATTTAATTTAATGCTAGCTTAAAGTTTACGCGTACTATCACTACGGAAAAATGGGTTATTCATTGTATATATCATATTAGTTTTGGGTCAAACAAAATAGAAAGTCAATAATGTTCATTGAAAAAAAAAAAAGAAAAAAAAAAGAAAAAAAGAAGAAGAAAGAAATATATATGTAAAACAGAGGAAGGAGAGGAAGGTAAGAGGGAGAGGAGAGATTTGAGGGTACCTGTACATGCGTGTATCAGTGAGAAGCTTTGCCTTTTTGCATATATTAGATAATTTACCTGTACTAAATGCATATCATATAGGAAGCAGTGCCTGCATATTTTTAACATAAATATAGTTCAGACCATATAGTGTGTGTGCAAGCATCTATTAAAAAAAGATCCATGCATTTAGTCGAAAGATTGGGCGAATTGTGCATGTGATATATATATTTATAAAAAAAAAAAAAAACACACACTGATTTCATTTGTAAATTAAATGCTTACAATTTATAAGCTTTCATTCCAAACAATATTTCAATTTGTACCGGACATTGATTTAATTCAATTTACTATTTAATATTATTAATTCATTAACTAAATTCACTACTTACCTTTGTTCTCTTATATGCAACTCTTAGCCTAATATAACAATTTACATCACTTCAATTTATTCGTCATTTTGTTTCAACTGTAAATACTTAGCCTTATATTCCCATGGTTTCATTTCCTTCTCAACATTTGCTTCATTATTAATTTTAAAATCTTTATTTCTTCTAAAGTAAATTTGCGTAAATCTTATTAAAATGACAAATTTAATTAACGAAAATGACAGGTCGTTACACATATAAAAAAAAAAAGAGAATATTTATAATTTAGAAATGATATAATAAAATTTTATAAAGGAAGTAACGTGCAGATCAAATAATGTACTATCCATGCATTAGTTTGTAGTATAGGCTGGGTGAAAACTTTTGCATGTGTACACGCAAATCTAGTAGGAAATAGGCAGTGTGTTTTTGCGTGAAGGGAAAAAATTAAGGGAGTGAAGTATTTGCATTTCTTTGGGTTACAGTGAGCGTACATTCTTAGTTGATATAGGCTTGGGCCGTGACCTTATGCATACTTCCAGTTGAAGTTTAGTAATGTGGTGGTTGTGCGTTTTGTTTAATTAAATAATAGAGTATATATATAAAAGGTAGAAAAAAAAAGATTTTATTATGGGCCGAGTTGTTCGTCAAGTAGGGTGGTGTAGTGGTCGAGCGTATCGTGCCAAATTTCTTTGACTCTATTCGTTCCAATTGTTTCAAATATTTGCGTTGACCATAAATTTTAAAAGTCACGTATTCGGTATTTGGATCTTGTTATAGATTTGAATCTAGGCGTGACATCCAGGGAAATTTGATCGCTACCCTCTGTGCGTTTCTTTTTTTTGGTGGATTTTTCATTTTCGCTTGAATCAAATTTTCTGCAGCTTTCAGGTGAGTATTTCTCACCAGACATACGTATTTATATTTTGGTAAATTATTGCAAGTGTATGTGTAAAATTGTATTTCACTATTATCTGTCTGTAATGTAATATAGAATGATGGACCCCATTTAAATTGACACCTCATCAGTATTATCTGTTATATTATTTCTGCAGTTATATTATTAATTGTTATTTACTGCTTAAATCACCACTGCAAGTTCCCTGTTAAAGTTGGATTGTTATGGGCTGAAATAATGATTATTGTTAAACTAGTCTGTTAACTGCTTAACTGATAACTTGGGATTGCGGATTTGAAATGATAGAACCCGGGGTTTTGTAAATTACGGGTTGAAATGATATAAATCCGTATCACTTGACCTAGGCTAGAGAACTATATACAGGCCCGTGGTTCTTATAATATTTTCTGAAATATTTAAAATTATTTTGGAAGTTAAATATTTGATTTAATATCTTTAAAGGATTTTTTTTATTTTTATTTTTGAATGAGTTATAAATGTTAATAAATAAATAAATATTTGAATAGAATTTTGGAATATAACTTATTTTGGAAATTCTGGATTTTGAAAAATAAGCCTTCAGTTAATAAATAAATAGATAAATAAGTTATATTTGGAAATATTTATTTAGTTAAACAAATCTGCTACAGCATTTTAAATGCTGTCTTTTTGAAATTGGACTAGTTTTACCCGTAACTTTAGGTAGCATTTCCTAAGTGCTACAGAATCTAGAATTGATTGTTTTAAAACTCATGGAATTTGATAAATTTTATTTTATGTTAAGTTTTGGAAAATCTTAAGATATGATATTTATAACTGGATTTTCCTTAATAAATTTAAGATGAATATTCTAGTATTAAGTGAATTTTGAAGATATTAAATGACTAACATTTGGAGTTTATTTATGGAATTTATGGGAATATTCAAGACTAAATAATAAAACATTGATTTGTTGAAAGAATAAAATCCAAACTTAGTTTTGAATAGGAAATACTCCAATTGGATATATATATATATAGGAATTGTAATGGATTTGGGGACATAAAGTGATATTTAAATTATGGTTTAAACTTTAAATAAAGAAATATATTTGTAAAGCTATATAAATTATCTTCTTTACAAAGTAACCATAAAGTTAAACCATTATTCTATATACCGTTGAATATCCAAACCATTTGTGTGTTGGGAGTTATGGTTTTAAAGTAAAAATTCCAAATATTATGTTTTGAAGATATAATTCAAATATTTGGCTTCCAGATATTATAAATTTTAAGCAGTATGGTTTTTGGAAAGAATTATATTTGAATATAACGATATCATATTGTTTTTGGGTTTTAAAATGATATCGTATTTATATTTTGAAATGGAAATGTTTATTCTGGTTTTAAAGTATAAAATGTTTTAAATGACCACGGGTTATAATAACGATGGGTTGGCAAAGAGACCGGGATCGGATATGGACATACTCTCTGTCGATACCGAAAACCACTTTGACCAACCGTGTACGCGGTGGAGATTCCAGAATGAAGTAGGTCGGTGGTGGCGTTTCCTGTAAGGTAAATACGTGGACCCGACTCCCGTGAGTTGGCATAAGGTGGCTAAAACAGGAGCAATTCCAGGCCAATGAGGTCATTCCTCTGATCGGACGCTCCTCTTCGATATTATACTATGTTTTTGGATTGATTCGGTGGCCACCTCTATATTTTGATTTTGGGGAGTTAGTCCGAGGTGGGCGGTAACTGCGGCTACGCGTTTCCATCAGCCTGGATAGCAATTGGTATATCTACCCTGGCATTGCCTAGTTGTGCCGTGTCATCTACCATACCGAGCCTTTACTACGAGTTTCTATTTGTGTCGTACCTATGGAGTATCCTCTGGTAGCTTCCCGATCAGGAGGTATTACGGTACTGTATAGACTATTGGCATTATTTGTGTTAAGGGGAATATTGGGTCACTCCTTAACGCTATTAAAAAGTAAGTTTATTTTATAAATAGACACTATTATAATAGCGCAATATACTACATAGTAAATAGTTTAACGGATCCTTAGAGGATGGGCGGTCCCAAGCATCCTTTAAGTTACTTGTTCTATATTACAGTACACTTGAATTAGCTTACATTATATAAGTATGTATGTCCTGACTCGAGTGTTATGTTTTATTTTACGCTCGAGTCAGCCTGAGTTGCAGTTTCAGTTTTTCTCTCCGGAGCTAGGTCATCCCGTAGATCATTCGTGCTGCCGGAAGCTTTTCAGTCCCTATCTTATCTGCAATCAAGACTTTGGAGGAATCTGTTTCTATTTATGTCTACAGCTGTATTGCAGATTCTAAACTATGTAAATTCTTTTTGGTTAAAAGTTTTATGGTGGCTTCATGAACCACTAAATATTTTATTTCCGCTGTGAGTTCTAATATCTGTGTATGTGATTCTGTGATTTTATTTACTGCATATTCCGAGTTCTGCCAAAATTATTCTACAACGCAGTACTTTGAACACTTCAAGTCCGACATGAGCGGATGCGAAGGGTTGAAAATATTGGGTCGTTACATTTGGTATCAGAGCTTTGGCTCTAGGCAAAACTTAGAATGTATGGTAAAATTGATTTACAGAATCACTTTCATTTGAGCTTGAATCTCTTCCTTTTCGAATTTTGGAACGTTCCCTGCGGTTCCGAAGTTCATTCGTGTCCCTCACTATTCATTTTTCCGATTCTGGAGTATCCCATAACTCCACTTCGGATGATCTTTATAGTAAATTGGCGGTTACGCCAATATTCTAATATAGGGGTGAAACTCCTTTACAACTAGCATTGGTTCACCGGAGATTTATATTTATCCTCAGTTTAGATGCTAGTATCTTTGGTTATTCTAAACTCTATCTCTTCAGATCGAATGTAGATTTACCCTAGAAAATCCACATCGATCTTATTCTTTAAGTCACGGTTGACCCGGTTAAGGTTGCCCGCGATTTATATAAACTTATCTGGTTCCTTATTCTGTTATTTAACCATCGGATCTTCTGATTCCAACTTATCTTTAAATCAAAATTCTCTTTAATTTGAGTCCTTCAAAATTTGAATCTCTATCTTTGTTTTGAAAAAAAAATTTATTCCTATATTTGGGAAAAATCTAATATTATATATATAAGTATAATTTTCAAAATTTAACTAGTTGTTTAGAGATAATAGTGTTTGATTTTATTTATGGTTTTGTAAACCATTGGTTTTGTCTTATATAAATAATTGAACTATAAAACATGGTTATAAATTTATTTAGAAACAAAAAATGAATTTAAAACAAGAATTTAAGAATTTAATTTCTGATAGTTTCAAACCTTGTGTTTAAAGTCTTAAAAGGATATATTATTTAAATTATTTTCGAATATAAATTTGTTTCCAAAGAATTTTAAAAGTTTTAAAAATTAGTGCTCTTCTCTTTGTCGCTGGAAAATAATTTCGGTGATGACTACAACATCATCGACATTCATTTTCGAGTATCAAAGTAAAGAGACCACGTTGTAGTTTTGTTTCAAAAATTTAATTGATTTGAATTTCTAAATATGACTTAATTTATAATATATATAGATATATGATTTAAATTGATTTGACATATCCTATATGTATGTATTTATTTATCTCTAAAGGGTTTGAAGTTAATTGGAAATTTAATTCATAAATTTATGTTAAAAGGTGATTCTAATGATAAAATAAAGTCAAATTTGGAATGAATATTTAAACTTGAATAATATAGTTGGAATTTTTACTTGTATAAATTACATGCCAATATAACTTACCTAAATCATTCATAAATTAACTATGTAATTGGATAATGTATAATATAAAAGGATTTTATAAATAAAATTTGAGTGGTTATAATAAATGTTATACACTTAAAGTTTCAGTTACAACAAGACAAATAGAGGTAAATAGAAATAAAATAATAATTGAATAATATACAATATCAAATGGTGTTAAAGGAAATTTAGAAATATATTGGAATAGTTATATTAAATATAATCTACTTTATATGTGCGATAGATATATTAAGCAGAATATATTTAATAATAATCTGGAATAAAGAAAATTAAATTTGTTGAATAAAAGATGATTATTATAAATGACTATACAAATTTTTGATTTTAGAAAATAATTGGATAATAAGATAATTAATTTGGAAATAGTTAAGATTGATTTAACTTCTGTAAAAATCAAATGAATTAAATCAATTATTGAATATTAATTAATTTAAATTGAAATTATATGGTTTAGAAATTGAGAAAATATTTGACATAGATGAGAAAAATATTGAGAAAAATAAATTTAATTTGGAATAAAGAAGAAACTAAATGGGGAATTTTGTTTATTTTGGGAAATGGTAAATTTACTTTAAAAAATTAAGTTAAATTACCATTTCAAATTTGGATTAAAATTAAACATTTTAAATTAGAATGTTATAATACCTTGTGAAAAATTTGGATAAAAAAAAAATATGAATGATTTTTTTTTTAAGTGTAGGGATATTATACAAGTAAATATGTAAATAAATAAATGTTAAAATTTTAAGTATAAATAGATGAAATCAAAGATTAATTTAAAATTGAATTTTATTGTTTAGATTAATGATTCTAATTTAAGTTTTAATTCAGTTTTCTTTCAGGTTGTTTCTATTCCCCTACCTTCTTCCTTTTCGAGGACGAAAAGTTCTGAGTGGGGGAGAGTGTAACAGCCCAATTTTTTTTACAAGTATTTTTCACTTGTATTTTTTTTTTTTTTTTTTAAAAAAAAAAAAAAAACTTTGGGGTTTATTTAAAGTGATTAAAACAAAATATGAAAAAAAAATTAGGACTAACTAATAAGATCTCTGAAAAAATCAAGTTTTAATTAAGAAAACATTTATAGCTTAGGTGGTTAAGACATCTGGGCTATTCACGACAGGTCACGAGTTCGAGTCTCAGCACGGTCAGAATTTCGAATTTTTTTTATGTATAAATGAACTGGGTAATCACGCGTTAAAAAGGGCGCGTAAATCTAGGGAATAAGTACCGTGTATATATATATATATATAAAATATGAAGAATGTAAACCAATTTAAATTTTAGTTAAGTATTATTTTTGAAGGATTTAGTGTATTTATAAACTGTTAAATATCGCGTTTAAAAGGACGCGTAAAATTTATGGTAAGTAATGTAATAAAACGTGTAAAATTTAAAACGTTATTTTATATATATATTTTTGATGTTTTGTATTACGTCAGTTTGACGTACTTTTAAAATCATATATAAACACCTTTATGGATTAAAACATCAGTTAGTGATTTTTAAGACGAACGTTACTTTTGGTTGTAACTGACAGTTTGGTTTTAAATAAAATGTGTATATACGTTTCCATTTCCAAAAGCTTTGAAAAATTCTTGCCGTCATTTAATTAAATCAAACTAAAAAAAATAATATATCAATTCTCATATAATTGGAACGGTTCATATTTTGCCATTCCTCTGATCACGAAACCTTATCTGCCTAAATCTACAATCACGCATATATCATTTGAAAGAAAATCAATTTTGCCTTCCTTTGCGCGTGACACAAAATTTTATTCTTTTAACATTTTTGGCATTTGCCTCTTACCTTTTTGTTTCTTGAGCATGTCACTGTATTCATTTATTCACGCAACCTAAATGGACTAATATATTTGATTGCCTAAAAATCAACTCATGCATTCAAATTTAACCTTGCCTATCTTTTCAAATTCTCACATTCCTATTTATATCTCTCTGTTTCCACTGCCTTTATTTTGCAAGATAAAATTTTTTTCGTTCCTATAATCACGCATATAAAGTAAAAAATCGTATTTAAATATCTTTATGGAGAAAAATATCAGTCAGTGATTTTAAGACGGACGTTATTTTGTTTTAAAGGACCGTTTGATTTCTTTTAATAAATGGTATACGTTCTTTACCTAAAGCTTACATAAATATTCACCTTTTCATTTATGGGTATCAAACTAAAATCAAGATTTTAGCTAAAATAAAATGGATCACACGTGAGCAACATTAGTGCATTTGTATATATGTAACGTTCGCAATTTTGCTTATTCCTCTTACCCTCTGTTGTCATCAGCTTTACCAAACATCACGCTTGCCCTTCCTTTGATCAATATTCCCCGTAAGTAACGTACAAACTTTATAAATCAAACCATGTATCACGCAAGTCATTTATTTCCCATAATCCAAGCTGCCATTTTCTCTGCCTTTTTGTTTACAAATTTTCGAATACTGATCAAACTTTATACGTTGGAAATTTTTTTTTTATCCTTTTGCAAAACTGAAATGAGTTAATCACGCCACATCCCTTGATCACTGCCTTGCCGTTTCACAAATTCGTGTATAAATATGCCAGAGATCCACATCTCAAAAAAAAAAGAAAAAAAAACTCACCACTCTTCAAAGCATTGCAAATTTTCCTCTGGCAATTTCGTTCGAAGCATCAGGTAATTGTCTTATTGTTTTCTCTTTCTTTTCCTTCCAGTTTTTCCTTTCCTCAGTTTTTTTTGTTCTCATTTGATATGCTCGGCCACTCCAACCCATCTACTTCACCCGATCTAGTTGACAAACTTTGGAAATTTATGAGTCATCACATCTGTAGAAATCTAATATGTGTGTGCAAAGAGATGGTGTAGTTGACCCAGATTTAATTTAATGCTAGCTTAAAGTTTACGCGTACTATCACTACGGAAAAATGGGTTATTCATTGTATATATCATACTTAGTTTTGGGTCAAACAAAATAGAAAGTCAATAATGTTCATTGAAAAAAAAAAAAGAAAAAAAAAAGAAAAAAAGAAGAAGAAAGAAATATATATGTAAAACAGAGGAAGGAGAGGAAGGTAAGAGGGAGAGGAGAGATTTGAGGGTACCTGTACATGCGTGTATCAGTGAGAAGCTTTGCCTTTTTGCATATATTAGATAATTTACCTGTACTAAATGCATATCATATAGGAAGCAGTGCCTGCATATTTTTAACATAAATATAGTTCAGACCATATAGTGTGTGTGCAAGCATCTATTAAAAAAAGATCCATGCATTTAGTCGAAAGATTGGGCGAATTGTGCATGTGATATATATATTTATAAACAAAATAAAAAAAAACACACACTGATTTCATTTGTAAATTAAATGCTTACAATTTATAAGCTTTCATTCCAAACAATATTCCAATTTGTACCGGACATTGATTTAATTCAATTTACTATTTAATATTATTAATTCATTAACTAAATTCACTACTTACCTTTGTTCTCTTATATGCAACTCTTAGCCTAATATAACAATTTACATCACTTCAATTTATTCGTCATTTTGTTTCAACTGTAAATACTTAGCCTTATATTCCCATGGTTTCATTTCCTTCTCAACATTTGCTTCATTATTAATTTTAAAATCTTTATTTCTTCTAAAGTAAATTTGCGTAAATCTTATTAAAATGACAAATTTAATTAACGAAAATGACAGGTCGTTACACATATAAAAAAAAAAAAGAGAATATTTATAATTTAGAAATGATATAATAAAATTTTATAAAGGAAGTAACGTGCAGATCAAATAATGTACTATCCATGCATTAGTTTGTAGTATAGGCTGGGTGAAAACTTTTGCATGTGTACACGCAAATCTAGTAGGAAATAGGCAGTGTGTTTTTGCGTGAAGGGAAAAAATTAAGGGAGTGAAGTATTTGCATTTCTTTGGGTTACAGTGAGCGTACATTCTTAGTTGATATAGGCTTGGGCCGTGACCTTATGCATACTTCCAGTTGAAGTTTAGTAATGTGGTGGTTGTGCGTTTTGTTTAATTAAATAATAGAGTATATATATAAAAGGTAGAAAAAAAAAAAAAAGATTTTATTTTGGGCCGAGTTGTTCGTCAAGTAGGGTGGTGTAGTGGTCGAGCGTATCGTGCCAAATTTCTTTGACTCTATTCGTTCCAATTGTTTCAAATATTTGCGTTGACCATAAATTTTAAAAGTCACGTATTCGGTATTTGGATCTTGTTATAGATTTGAATCTAGGCGTGACATCCAGGGAAATTTGATCGCTACCCTCTGTGCGTTTCTTTTTTTTGGTGGATTTTTCATTTTCGCTTGAATCAAATTTTCTGCAGCTTTCAGGTGAGTATTTCTCACCAGACATACGTATTTATATTTTGGTAAATTATTGCAAGTGTATGTGTAAAATTGTATTTCACTATTATCTGTCTGTAATGTAATATAGAATGATGGACCCCATTTAAATTGACACCTCATCAGTATTATCTGTTATATTATTTCTGCAGTTATATTATTAATTGTTATTTACTGCTTAAATCACCACTGCAAGTTCCCTGTTAAAGTTGGATTGTTATGGGCTGAAATAATGATTATTGTTAAACTAGTCTGTTAACTGCTTAACTGATAACTTGGGATTGCGGGTTTGAAATGATAGAACCCGGGGTTTTGTAAATTACGGGTTGAAATGATATAAATCCGTATCACTTGACCTAGGCTAGAGAACTATATACAGGCCCGTGGTTCTTATAATATTTTCTGAAATATTTAAAATTATTTTGGAAGTTAAATATTTGATTTAATATCTTTAAAGGATTTTTTTTATTTTTATTTTTGAATGAGTTATAAATGTTAATAAATAAATAAATATTTGAATAGAATTTTGGAATATAACTTATTTTGGAAATTCTGGATTTTGAAAAATAAGCCTTCAGTTAATAAATAAATAGATAAATAAGTTATATTTGGAAATATTTATTTAGTTAAACAAATCTGCTACATCATTTTAAATGCTGTCTTTTTGAAATTGGACTAGTTTTACCCGTAACTTTAGGTAGCATTTCCTAAGTGCTACAGAATCTAGAATTGATTGTTTTAAAACTCATGGAATTTGATAAATTTTATTTTATGTTAAGTTTTGGAAAATCTTAAGATATGATATTTATAACTGGATTTTCCTTAATAAATTTAAGATGAATATTCTAGTATTAAGTGAATTTTGAAGATATTAAATGACTAACATTTGGAGTTTATTTATGGAATTTATGGGAATATTCAAGACTAAATAATAAAACATTGATTTGTTGAAAGAATAAAATCCAAACTTAGTTTTGAATAGGAAATACTCCAATTGGATATATATATATATATAGGAATTGTAATGGATTTGGGGACATAAAGTGATATTTAAATTATGGTTTAAACTTTAAATAAAGAAATATATTTGTAAAGCTATATAAATTATCTTCTTTACAAAGTAACCATAAAGTTAAACCATTATTCTATATACCGTTGAATATCCAAACCATTTGTGTGTTGGGAGTTATGGTTTTAAAGTAAAAATTCCAAATATTATGTTTTGAAGATATAATTCAAATATTTGGCTTCCAGATATTATAAATTTTAAGCAGTATGGTTTTTGGAAAGAATTATATTTGAATATAACGATATCATATTGTTTTTGGGTTTTAAAATGATATCGTATTTATATTTTGAAATGGAAATGTTTATTCTGGTTTTAAAGTATAAAATGTTTTAAATGACCACGGGTTATAATAACGATGGGTTGGCAAAGAGACCGGGATCGGATATGGACATACTCTCTGTCGATACCGAAAACCACTTTGACCAACCGTGTACGCGGTGGAGATTCCAGAATGAAGTAGGTCGGTGGTGGCGTTTCCTGTAAGGTAAATACGTGGACCCGACTCCCGTGAGTTGGCATAAGGTGGCTAAAACAGGAGCAATTCCAGGCCAATGAGGTCATTCCTCTGATCGGACGCTCCTCTTCGATATTATACTATGTTTTTGGATTGATTCGGTGGCCACCTCTATATTTTGATTTTGGGGAGTTAGTCCGAGGTGGGCGGTAACTGCGGCTACGCGTTTCCATCAGCCTGGATAGCAATTGGTATATCTACCCTGGCATTGCCTAGTTGTGCCGTGTCATCTACCATACCGAGCCTTTACTACGAGTTTCTATTTGTGTCGTACCTATGGAGTATCCTCTGGTAGCTTCCCGATCAGGAGGTATTACGGTACTGTATAGACTATTGGCATTATTTGTGTTAAGGGGAATATTGGGTCACTCCTTAATGCTATTAAAAAGTAAGTTTATTTTATAAATAGACACTATTATAATAGCGCAATATACTACATAGTAAATAGTTTAACGGATCCTTAGAGGATGGGCGGTCCCAAGCATCCTTTAAGTTACTTGTTCTATATTACAGTACACTTGAATTAGCTTACATTATATAAGTATGTATGTCCTGACTCGAGTGTTATGTTTTATTTTACGCTCGGGTCAGCCTGAGTTGCAGTTTCAGTTTTTCTCTCCGGAGCTAGGTCATCCCGTAGATCATTCGTGCTGCCGGAAGCTTTTCAGTCCCTATCTTATCTGCAATCAAGACTTTGGAGGAATCTGTTTCTATTTATGTCTACAGCTGTATTGCAGATTCTAAACTATGTAAATTCTTTTTGGTTAAAAGTTTTATGGTGGCTTCATGAACCACTAAATATTTTATTTCCGCTGTGAGTTCTGATATCTGTGTATGTGATTCTGTGATTTTATTTACTGCATATTCCGAGTTCTGCCAAAATTATTCTACAACGCAGTACTTTGAACACTTCAAGTCCGACATGAGCGGATGCGAAGGGTTGAAAATATTGGGTCGTTACATTAACTGCAGTAATTTTGGGGATAAATTGAATTTGATTCCAGATTAACATTGACAACTAATAAAATAAGTAAAGTACAATAATTATAGTCATTAACTCTATTTCACACGTCTACATTCAGTTACTATTAGAAAATCTTATTGCATTGGTTTTATACAATCGCCATTTACTTTACATTTCATTACTATTTAATATATATTTATTCATCAATCAAATCCGATATTTACTTTCTATCCTTCTATTCGATAAATAACCTAGTATACATTTTACATATATTCATTTCATTTCATTCATTTATAGGCATTGCATTGAAATTTACTTATTAACTAATATCAACGTTATTATCATTAATTTAAATTGGATTCCCAATTTTATTTAATACCCTGAACAAATAACATATATATTAATCAAATCCCTACATTTGTATTTCTCATATTCCATAAAATCAAATCATAATATTTAAATGATTTTATTAAATTGGAATCTCATTCAAGTCGTAATCTATTAACTGGAACTAATATGATTCCTTAATTTATTCCCATTTACCGTTAACAATGTTTCATTGCATTAAAACCATTTAACATTTTCATAAATTTCTCATATTAAATTCCATATCCAGGTGAGAATCCTTTTCTACTTAATTCATTTGGATTTCATTCTAAATTAAATTAGAATCCTATCAAATTATCACATTTAAAATCATCGAATTTAACGGGTCGTTACACTCTCCCCCACTCAAAACTTTTCATCCCCAAAAAGGAAAAAGAAGGGAAAAGAAAGAATAAAAAAAACAGTACATCTTATTTCAAATATTAATTTATAAACAAAAATTTACTAAATTAATTTCCTTAAATGAAATATCCCCGTTTTATCATCATTATATCTTTATGTACTTAAATAAATAAAGTTTGGATAACATTTTCAAATAATCTCTAAGTGGTTTCAATCACTAACAATCAAATCAATCCAACAACCATCCATTTCAACAAACAGCATACCCAACAAATATAAACAACCATATAATCAACAATCAAATAGTTGCTCGGGTTCAAAGCTTGAAATGGTACGGAATGAAAAATAACTATCCAGTGCATCATTTACTCAACAGTCTTAGATGAGACGGAATAGATTATTTATTCATCCAACTACTTCAAATTTCCTTACCCGACCAAACCATAAATCAAACAATAACAATTCAACCAACAAATCAATTAACTCATTATAAATTTTTATTTTATACATTAGCTGTTTGATCTTTTCATTCATATAACAGTTTATCTTTTATTTTCTTAAACCCTTTTTCTTAAGTTTACAATTCATACCACATAAATTATCCTTTTATAATTTACATTTATATCTAACAACTTCAAATTTTTATTTCTCATTCAATGGTTGTTTCCTTATTTCTACTTATTACTTACCATTATCCATTTTTATTTATTCAGGTTATGTAAGTTTCTCATATTGTATTGCATTTAATGCACTTCTCACTTTCAATCATTTATTTAATGCTTACATTTCTATTATATTTAATTACAGTAACCCCTTTTAGTTACACCTAAATTATTAACCTTATAACCTTCATTCTTATAAATAAAGGATTTTATTAATTTATTACCTAGGGTTTACAGTCATTTATTTATATTACCTACTTTTTATTATATTAAACTAGTAGCATTTATATTTAAGTTAATAACCCTACACATCAATCCTTATTTATTAAAGAATTTCATTTTATTTTCTTAAGTTTAAAATCACCTGTTTATAATACTTGCCTTAAAATTTCAATTTATCACTTAAGTTTTAAAATATTAAAATTCTCATTTATAACAGCAATTCATTGAATAATTCATTATTTCCAAAATTTCTACTGGTATAATATTCTATTCTAATCTCTTATTTAACATTTCAACTTTTCATATTTGGTAAGTTATATATGTTAAGGAAAATGCAAAAGAATTTATACAAGTTTTATCTTTTTTTTTAATTAAATTAAATGTTAATCAATATTACTCTTTGTCTCATATGTTAAAAATTTCAAATTTCCCTTTATAACTTTGCATTAATTCTCTTACCTAAATTAGAGGTTTCAATTCATTAATTACTTACCTTTTATTTTACTAAAATAATTTAAACAATTGATTAATGGAAATTTAAGAATTAAATACCGGGTCAAATTTCAAATTATTTTAAAAATAATAGATAAATAATTTCTTACAACTTTTATATCTCTAATTATATTTAAAACAATTAAATTTTTAAATAATTTCAAAATAAATTTGCAGTAGAATTTACTACAGTGGCCTTTCCCCTTCGAAACTCGAAAATGAAAGTCGATGATGCGGCCGCCATCACCGAAATTATTTTCCAGCGAGAGAGAGGAAAGTACAAAATTTAATTTCTCCAAAATCTTATTTAAACAATTCTTCCGAATTATACCAAATATTTATATAAGAAAATACTTATAAACCAAATCATTATATTCCATAAATCCTTTGAAAGCAGATTTTCAAAATCCCGGACTTAAGTTCTAAAATCTCCAATTTGATTTATTATAATTTCAACTTACTTCAATTATTATAAATATTTTTATTACCTAACACCCAATCTATAGCAACCAAATATATATATCTTTATAAAATATTTTTATATATAGAAAATATAATAGGCAAAATTATTTCATTCACCTATATTAAAACAAATATTATGTCGGTCTGTCCTATTAGGTGTTTAGAAATCCCTATTGATGACATATAGTCCCATGCATCAACCAGAATTTATAAATACCAAACGGAACAGATTAACACAATATAAAACTTTTTTATAACACTAACAAATACGCTCTCTCATATATATACACTCAGCGACTCCCATAGGGTATTACTACCCTATTAGTAAAGAGTCAAACCCCACAAAGCTAAGATTTATCGCTAAACCAAAGCTCTGATACAAACTGTAACATCCCGCTTTTTCGCACACTTTAAATCGACACACGTGCCAATTCAAACCATACGGAAGGGCGGATTGTTATGGGGTAAATAAGAAAAAACAGAGAAGAAAAAAAACTAAACAGAATCTCACAGCGGAAGGATAAAATATAATAATCAAATATACAGTTTATAAATCTGTTTACAAAACCATTTATATAATACATATCAGAGTTACACATACCAATAACAATGCAGCGGAACAGTGTGTAGTGCATTAGTACAAATAATAATAATATAAATCTTCGTCTTCGTCCTCCAGAGCTAAATCTTGAAATCCTGAAACGCTCGGACTGACCCGAGCGAATTTGAAAAGACAAAAACACTCGAGTCAGAACTAAAAGATCTTATGTGAGTTAAATTAACAGAAATAAATGTGAGTGTAGTAACTCAAGAGATACTCGGGATTTACATCTCCTAAGGATCCGTTAAACTATTTACTATGTAGTATATTGCGCTATTATAATAGTGTCTATTTGTAAAATAAACTTACTTTTTAATAGCGTTAAGGGGTTACCCATATAGCCCTTAACACAGAATATATTCCCATAGTCTATACAGTACCGTAATCTCCCCCGTACTGGGCGTCGTCAGAGGGCACTCCATAGGTATGGTACAAAACCGAAATCGTATAAGGCGCGCTAGGGTAGGTGACACGGCACAACTAGGCAATGCCAGGGTAGATATACCAATTGCTATCCGGGCTGGTGGTAACGCGTAGCCGCAACTACCGCCCACCTCGAACTAACACCCCCAAATCAAAGAAATCAATAGTGGCCACCGAATCAATCCAAAGTCAGAGTATAGTATCGAAGGAGTGCGTTCGATCAGAGGAATGACCTCATTGGCCCGAGAATCGCTCCTGTTTTAGCCACCTTATGCCAACTCACGGGAGTTGGGTCCACGTATTTACCTTACAGAAAACATCGCCACTAACCTACTTCATTATGGAATCTCCACCGCGTACACGGTTAGTCAAAGTGGTTTTCGGTATCGACAGAGAGTATGTCCATATCCGATCTCGGTCTCTTTGCCAACCAATCGTTATTATAACACCGCGGTCATTTAAAATAATTATACTTTAAAACCAGAATAAAATATCCATTTCAAAACCATATAAATATGATATCATTTCCTTTTAAAGCCCGAATTAATACGATATCATTTTTTCCAATATATATTCCTTCCAAAATCATAGGTTTTCCAAAGTAAAACATTTAGAAATCAACTCTTGAACATAATATTTCCAAATTATACTACCTTGAAAAACATAGCTTTGAAAAAAATTTCCACCTCTTAAATGGTTAAATATTAAACTACTTTTATAAAACAAAATAGCTTCTTTAGATTTCACAAATCAATTTCAAATATCGATTTACACTTCCAAATACCTTTTCACTTCTTATGTTTCAAGGCTTTAAATATTTCACCATTTCAAAAAAACAACTCATTTGACAAATCCATATGTATCAAATTCAATTACTTCTTATTTAGACTTGAAATGTTTGCTTAATGAATTCAATATAATTTAAGAAAACCTCTAACTTCATATAACTGGATCATCTTTCAATTTATTATATATTCATTTAATCAACCTGATATTCATTAAAATCACTTTACACAAAATCAAGTTATAAAAATCATATCCTTTAAAATTTCTAATTTTTATTAAATTTCAATTTAACATAATATTCATCTTCCAAATCTATTCTCATTTAAGTCATAAAACTCCAGAAATTAAATTTAAATAAATGTTTAATCTTATTTGATCTTAAAATCAAACTTTATTTAAACTTCAAATCAAATTTATACAAAGCTTAAAACCGGAAATTACTATATATATATAATAGCCTTTATCAATAACAAAATCAATATCTCATAAACCATATATATATAACTTTACAAAACCATAGAAAAACATTTCCAAAAATAATTATATATATTTACCGCGGTGCTTGTATAAAATTTTCTATCCTATGGTCAAGTGATACGGATGTTTATCATTTCAATCCGCAATTTAAAATAAAAATTTTGCGGTTGTATATCATTTCAAACCATAATCCCGAATGAAATGAAAAATGCATGATAACTTGCAGTTTAATGATATAAAATAAAACATCCATTCATCATTCATCATCCATCATCCATGTCACAATCATCATCCAATAATAAATCAATATCAATATACATCTGATAATATATAATAGGTAATAACTGGCAGTTATATTCAAAAATGAATTTAACAACTATTAAACTAACAGTTTATATGCAAATAAATAACTATAACTGTCAATTTATACGCAGTAATAAAATTTATGAACAGTTAAATTAAATAAATGCGATTTAATAGAGATAAGGAATAAAACATGTCAAATAGTCATAAATAGATTTCTACTCATATCTAAAATCAATTTAACAAACATAAGAAATTTTAGAAATTGTGAGTGGGTTAAAACACTCACCTTTTGAATTTAAATCGAATTTAAATCCGATTTAAACCCAAAAATTCGACGGTATCCAAATCTGTCCATACCAGCGTTAACAGATCCGAATTTTAATTACGATCCTAACAAAAAAAATCGCGCATAAAACGGATGTTGTATGTGGAAGTTATTAGATTTAAACGATTTGAAAACAAAATTAAAAAAAAAAAAAAAACCTAATTATAATCCACGTCAGCCGCTCGCTCTCCTCCCTGTACACGCGCATCTTCATCTACAGATCGCGAACCAACAAGCCGCCTCCATCTCCAACTTCATCCAATTTTCGCCGCAACCTCGCCCACTATCGAGATGATCAGAGCACACTATTCGAATCCTCAGGTCGAGCCGCCCCCTTCCATCACCTTCGCTTCGCCTCCAGTTTGTCCCTTCAAGGCCGATGCCGCCGACCTACAACCCAAAACCATGGCGAATCTGACCATCGATATCACAAACGAATGATGCCAACGTGTACTGCACTTCGCCCTCTCCGAAACGCCGCCCTCCGATCAACCTTTCGTCCTAAATCCACCGTTAGATCGAGCTTTTGGCAAATGAACGGCCTAGGTTCATTCTGAAATTCTGGGAAAACGATAAATTGAATTGGAAAACGAACACCACCAGGAGATTACGTATCTCGAGAACTATGACATATATTTTTCTGGAAAGCTTGAATTTTCATTTGAATTTTGAATTGAAGTAGATCTAGGTTTTTGCAACCATTGAGGAAGCGAAAGAGATGAAGAAAAATGAACGTACAGCCAAATGACAATAGAAAGGAGGCTAGGGTTTATCACAGCATATTTATAGACAAATAGAAGAAGGCTAGGTGGGCACGAATTACGAACGTGCTAAACGGTAGTTGGCCCAAAAAGCCCGTTTTGACCCCGGAACGAAATTTATTAAACCCATGTATCCAAATAGGTATTTCAAAATATTATGAACGCGATGGAAAAAGTTTCACGTCCAAATTCGATCGTATGAAGAAGTTATGCCTAAAACAAAATTTCCAAATTGATTTCAAATTGATTTTAATTAAATCAATTTCAAGGCGTTTCGCATCCGTACGATCAAACGACAGGTCCGATCGATACGAAACTTGAAACCCTATAATAATTCACCGATACGGATCCGATGAAACTGGTTTCTTCGAAATCCGAGTCCGTGACAAAAATGGCTATTTTTATATTAATTAAATAAATTAAAAATTAGTCAATTAAATCAAATTTCCCATTTCTTTTTGATAATTGACGATTCTTATTATTATAAATTTTTCAATCACCTATACTAATTTAAAAAAAAAATTAACTTGTCGAAATTAAAATTTTAGAAATCCCCAAATTCATTAATTTCACCAAATTATAAATTAAATTTCCAAAATTTTAATTAAATTTACTTTCCATTATTATTGTCAAATAGAAGAATTTATCATTGGATTCATATTTCAATATGTAAATATTTCCAATTTCATCTGAACTTATATTTACATAATTCCTAAATATTAAATTTCAAATATCACTTTAATTAACGTTAACGTAATAATTATTTATTATTTATTGCAGTTGATTATCAGTTACAATTAATATACTAAATAGATGGTAAATCTTGAATACTGGTTATCCTTAACGTTTTATTTCCCATTTAATTGCAACAACGCAACTTCAAAAATTTAACTCAATTAAATAGACAACTTTTTATATTCTAAATCAATTGCAATGGTTTAAAAGTTGCTAAATATTGATTTTAGTAATCCCTTTAATTCGATTCAAAATCAGCAATTACCTATTAAATGCCCCAAAATTCCTATTAAATAAATCTAACAAGTCTTTATCATGAATTAGATGAATTAAATATTGCAATCAAACTATTGCGTTAATAATTTCCGTTTCACTTTAAAGTATCTAAATTAGCCAATTACAATACTTATTACCCAAATAACTTCAATTTCTTCCAAATAATATTTACATAATTAATTTAAATATTGAATCCATTTAATTGCAATAAATTCAATTGATTGCAAATCAATTCCAAATAAATTTGATTTCTATCCAGTTACAACTTAATATCAAATCTGTTTTCACTTTACTAACAAAGTCATTATTACTTAGAATTTCATTACATTTTATATTTACACATTTTCATTTTGGTTTCATTTCTTTTCCCACATAGTTTATTAAAAATGGGATTTTCCTTGGTTACAACTTATTTGGATCCAACATTCTTCATTTACCAATTTATTCCACTTTAACTGCAGTAATTTTGGGGATAAATTGAATTTGATTCCAGATTAACATTGACAACTAATAAAATAAGTAAAGTACAATAATTATAGTCATTAACTCTATTTCACACGTCTACATTCAGTTACTATTAGAAAATCTTATTGCATTGGTTTTATACAATCGCCATTTACTTTACATTTCATTACTATTTAATATATATTTATTCATCAATCAAATCCGATATTTACTTTCTATCCTTCTATTCGATAAATAACCCAGTATACATTTTACATATATTCATTTCATTTCATTCATTTATGGGCACTGCATTGAAATTTGCTTATTAACTAATATCAACGTTATTATCATTAATTTAAATTGGATTCTCAATTTTATTCAATACCCTGAACAAATAACATATATATTAATCAAATCCCTACATTTGTATTTCTCATATTCCATAAAATCAAATCATAATATTTAAATGATTTTATTAAATTGGAATCTCATTCAAGTCGTAATCTATTAACTGGAACTAATATGATTCCTTAATTTATTCCCATTTACCGTTAACAATCTTTCACTGCATTAAAACCATTTAACATTTTCATAAATTTCTCATATTAAATTCCATATCCAGGTGAGAATCCTTTTCTACTTAATTCATTTGGATTTCATTCTAAATTAAATTAGAAATCCTATAAAATTATCACATTTAAAATCATCGAATTTAATGGGTCGTTACAGTGACACGGAACAACTAGGCAATGCAAGGGTAGATATAACAATTACGCTTCCGGGCCGGTGGTAACGCGTAGCGCGCAGCTACCACCCACCTCAAACCACACCCCCAAATAAAAAAACTCAAAAGTGGCCACCGAATCAATCCAAAAGTCAAAGTATAATATCGAAGGGATGTGTCCGATCAAAGGAGGTACCTCATTAGCCCGTCAATCGCTCCTGTTTTAGCCAACTTATGCCAACTCACGGAAGTCTGGTCCACGTATATACCTCAAAGGAACGCCACCACCATCGTACTTCATTCTGGAATCTCTACCGTGTACACAATTGTTAAAGTGATTTTCGGAGTTGACAGAGGTATGACAACTTCTGATCCCGGTCTCTTTAACAACCAAACGTTATTATAACACCGCGGTCATTTCAAAATAATTTATACTTCAAAACCGGAATATAATATCCATTTCAAAACCATATAAATACAATATCATTTCCATTTCAAAAACCAAATCAATATGATATCATTTTTATAAAAACCCAATTCAATATAATTTCATTTTTATTCCAAATATATCCTTTTTCTAAAATCATAACACTTTCAAAGTCATAACACTTCGAAATCAAAACACTTAAAGTTTTACACTTTCAAATCCTAATACTTTGAAACTCACAACTTTGAAACATAACTTCACCACTTAAAAGGTTTAAATATTAGAATACTTTATATAATAAAATAGCTTCTTCAATTTCATAAATCAATTCCAAACAACTCGAATTTCTAAATTTTAAATTTTACCAAATCCCAAATCATAAATTTCAATACGATTCAGTTTCCAAATAAACTATTCTGAATTATATCGATTTCAAAATAGATTTGATCCATAGAATAACCATTTCAAATTTAATATATTTCAAATTTAAGTATTCAATAATTTCAAAACTAAGTTGGTAATTACGATTCAACAATTCAATTTTCTATTATTTAGTTTTGAAATATTTTACATAATAAATCCATTATCATTTAAATAAAACTCAAATTACAAATAACTAAATAATTCCTTCAATTTATTTATTCTTGAAATATTCATTTAATCCACCTTAAATCAAAATAAAGTTAAAAAATTCATACCTTATAAAATTTCAAATTTAATAAATTTCACATCAGGCTTATTTGAGTTTTATTCTTAAGTAATTTCAATTTCCAATAACTCTCAATTTATCTTCCAACCTTAATTTTATTTTAGTCATTATAAACACCATATAAAATAAAATTTAAATACTTAACCATATTATCCTCAATAAAATCAAACTTATTATTAGCTTATTCTATATTACAAAAAATTATACATAGCTTAAAAATCAAGGATAAAATAACGTTTATATAATATCTAAAACCAATATTTATCTAAAACCATATATTTCTCTAAAAAACCATAGAAATCATTTCAAAATATTTTTATATAACGACCATGACGTCTGTATATAATTTTCTATCCTATGACGGATATTTATCATTTCAACCCATAATTTAAAATATAAATACAGTAATATATCATTTCAAACCGCAATTCCGCACGAAATAAAAATCCATAACAACTTGCAGTTTGTAACGTATAAAAGACAACGTCCATTTATCCAATATCAATCATCAAACATTTATCACAATCATCATCCAATTCAATCGATAACAGCAATATAGAACAGAAAATAAATAACAGGCATTTAGTGGCAGTTTATATTCAATAATAAATTAAATAACTAATTTATCCAAATAAATTCAAATAAACTGAGATGATGATCAAAAATATTCCATACAGTCATAAGTAAATTTCTAATCACATCATAAATCGATTTAACAAATATAAGAAATTTTAGAAGTTGTAAGTGGGTTAAAACACTCACCTTTGAATTTAAATTGAATTTAAATCCAATTTAAACCCAAAATTCAAACAGTCTCCGAATCCGTCCAAACTAGTGCCAAAATGTCCAGAATTTTAAAACGATCCTTTCCACCCCACGTCACCGCTTCTTCCACAAGCTACAGGTCAAACCTAAACTCTCGTAAGCGAGTTGAAGCCGCCTCCACCTTTGGCTTCGATCGTGCCTCTTATATGCTGCGTCCCTCCTCGCGAGCGCCGCACCACCAAACCCCCCCAGGGCTACGTGACAACCTCTTAGCCGAACGTCATCATCGGTCGCGAGGTAAAACGCAGCCGTCGCCTTTAGGTTTGAAACTCTATCGAATTATTAGCGACAATTGGAATGCTGAAACGAAGAACTACCTACACCGATGTGCTTCCCTCGACCACCTCTACACAACGGTGTCTTAATTTGCCGATCTGACGAAGTCAATCACGACTCAACGAATGTCCAATAGTTAATTCGCAATTTTTCGATAGACAAAGATCCGGATCGAAAAACAGACAACATATTCAACTTGCGCTCGTTGAGAGCTTCAGAATGATATATAATTCAATATTATTTGAGGAGTTTGAATTTTTGGCTTTGAATTTGGTTTGAAATTGCATTTTGGGATTTAGGGTTCTGTCTGCCATTGAAAGAGGAGAAGCAAATAGAATTGTACGAATGAAAATGAGCAATAAGAAATAGCTAGGGTTTATAACAAGGTATATATAGGAAAAGCTAAAAAATAGAAAGAATGGGGCTGGATTGGTTTGAAGGTTGAACGATGCGACCCAAAAAGCCCATTTCGATTCTGTAACGAAAATGGTTAAACCCATATATCAAAATAAACGTTTTCAAATAATTTAAACCCAATGGAATAGGTTTCTAGTCCTAATTCCATTGCGAGAAGAAGTTATGCTAAAATCAAGTTATTTCAAATTGATTTCAATTGATTTCAATTAAATTGATTTCTAGGCGTTTCGAGTCCGTACGATCAAATGACAAGTCCGATCGCTAAGAAACTTGAAATCCTACAATAATTCAGCATTACTGATCCGATGAAACTGTTTTTGTCAAAATCCGAGTCAGTGGCCAAAATGGCTATTTTTACAACAATTAAATAAATTTATAATTGATTAATTAAATCAAATTTTCAATTTTAATTCTATAATTGACAAATTTTAACATTTTTAAATTTCTTAATCATTTAAACTAATTTAGACAAATTTAGATGTCAATTTAGAGTTGATTAATTTATCGAATTTCAGTGTTAACCTCAATTTCATTAAATTCAGAAATTATAAATTTAATTTCCCATCATTCCATTTAATTTACTTTTCATTCTATTATTCGATTCATTGTTGTCAAACTAACATTGGATTCATGATCTATTACATTAATATTCTCAAATTCCATCTTAATTTCAATTAACGTAATATTTTGATATGTAATTTCATTTAATTACAATTAATCCAATTATTATAGTTCAAATCCAAATAAATAGACAAATCTTTATTTCCATTCTTTCAATTCAACAAATTGTCCTATTATGAATACATTAACATTATTTCCAAATGTTACCTAAATTAACATTAACATAATATTTTATTTAGATTTATTGCAATTGATTATCAAAGTTTATTTAACACATTAAATAAATAAACAATCTATATTAGTTGTCACCTATTTGCTTTTAGTTGCATTTATAAGTTTGTCACTTACCAATACAGGTTATAATTCCATATATAATACTAATTTTATTCCATTACTATTTATGATACCCTTGCATTACATACTTCAATATTTCCATTCGTTTATCTTATATTGAATTCATAACCAAGTTGTAACATTTATTGTTTTCTCAATAAACATGGAAGTCCATTCAATTTGTTACTAATTTACTTACATTAACACTATTACACTTTATTTTGGTTATTATTTCGTTAAATAAATTACAAATTTTTTGTATCTTCTAATATTTATTCATAAATTTTTATGAAATTAACATCTTAATTATCAAAAATTACGGGTCGTAACACTCTCCCCCACTCAAAACTTTTCGTCCCCGAAAAGGGAAAAAGAAAGGAAAATAAAGAATTGAGTAAACAATGCATCTTATTCAAAAATATTAACTTTTACAAACAAATAAATTTACAAAATTAATTAATTTAAATAAGATATACCAATTTATAACCATTATATCATTTTATACTCAAACTAATAAAGTTTGAAAAATATTTTTCAAAATTTCTAAGTCCAAAATTTTACGAAAAATTTCGGCAGAGTCTTCTTTGTACGGAGAGGTTCGGGAGAAAATATATTATCAAATATAACAATATATATCACAATATTTCAAAATAATATATCCCAACAATGGGAAAAACAATATAATAGCGCTATAAAACCGAAATCCAAAAACGTATCTATTTATCAGGCAAACAAACGCTTAATTATGAAACCAAAAGCAGTAGCAATTGCTTCCATAACCTGCATTTCACTTATATAATCTAATAAGAGTTAATAATTATATAGAATGAAATATTAATTTTGTTTCAACCACCAACAAACCATCAATATAAACAACAATCACTTGCAACTAAGCGTACAACCATCACATAAAATCAACACAAATCAATTATCCATTCATATCAAACAAAAAAAATAGCTGTTTGGGTTCAAATACTTTAAATTATACCGAATGAAAAAAAATAAACTACTAAGTGCACAATTTACTCAACATTCTTTGATGGAACTAAATAGATTATTCATACATCCAAACAATTTTAAACTATCCTTGCCCAAACAACCATAAACCAAACAACAATAACCCCAAGCAAAAATTAAGTTCATTCTTATTAATTTCATTTCACACATTTATTGCTTCACTTTCTTTTCATTCAAATAATGATTTATCTTTTTAATTTACATTTTATTTCTTACAGTTTTCATTTATTCATTACTTAGTTTACTTAAGTTTCTAATTACTCATTTACACAACTTACCTTCTATCTCATTTCACACATTTATTGCTTCACTTCCTTTTCATTCAAATAATGATTTATCTTTTTAATTTACATTTTATTTCTTACAGTTTTCATTTATTCATTACTTAATTTACTTAAGTTTCTAATTACTTATTTACACAACTTACCTTCTATCTCACTTTATTATAGTAACACTTCAATCATAACTTAAGTTTATAACGGCTATAACACTAAATTTCTTATTTGTAAAATAATTCATTGAACACTTTCACTACATAAGTTTAATTGTATAATTTCCATTGCATTTTCTTTTGTAAACGTTACAACCTTTAACATTTTGGTAAGTTATATATATGTTAAAGAATGCAAATTGAAAAATTATACAAGTTTACCTCATTTCTTTTAAATTAATTTAATGTTCAATAATTATCTCTTGTGTTTTAAGCTACAGATTTCAACTTGCTAGTAATTTCATTCATAACCTTGCATTTAATCTCTTATTTTAATTAGAGGTTCCAATTATTAATTAGTTACATTCCATTTTCTTCAATAATTTAAACTATTAATTAACGGAACTTAAGAACTAAATACCGGGTTTAATTTCAAATCGTTTTAAAATAATAAATAAATGTATACACTCACAATTTATGTGTCCAATTATGTTTAAAATAATTTGAAATTTATATTTGTTTATAAAAATGAATCTGTAGTAAAACTACTACAGTGGCCTTTCCACTTAGAAACTCGAAAATGAATGTCGATAATGCGTGCACTCATCATCGAAATTATTTTCCAGCGACATATATGGGAGTACAAAAACTTATTTCTTTCCCAAAATTTCTTTAAAACAGTTCTTTCAAATCATATTGAAATATTTATAATAGAAAATACTTCTAATAATATTATTACTATATTCCAAAATCATTCGAAAGAATTTTTCAAAACCCCGGAACTTAAGTTCTAAAATTTTCAATTTCAGTTACTTTTATTTTAAATCTTATTTTCAACCAGTATTTATAAATTTCACTACCTAACAACCAATATATTACAACCAAATATATATCATTTATAAAAATTTATTTTATGTATAGAAAATATAATGGGCAAAATTATTTCATTCACCTATATTCAAAACAAATATTGTGTCTGTCTGTCCTATTAAGTGTTTAGAAATTCCTATTGATGTCATAGCGTCCTATGCACCAACCAGAATTTATAAATGCAAAATGGAACAACTTAACACAATATCAAAACCTTTTTATAACTCTAACAAATACGCTCTCTCATATATATACACTCAATGACTCATCATAGGGTATTACTACCCTATAAATAAAGAATCAGACCCCACAAAGCTAAGGTTTATCGCTAAACCAAAGCTCTGATACCAAATGTAGCTGCACCGTCCAAGTGCATAGGCAGACACACATGTCAGACTTAAACCATACAGAAGGGCGGATTGTTATTGGGTGAATAAGAAAAAGCAGAGAAAGAAAAAAAATAGAATCTCACAGCGGAATGACAAAATATAATAATCAAATAACAGTTCATGAAGCTGTTTTACAAAATATTTGATTATACTTATACAACACATATCAGAGTTACACATACCAGAGAATAATAAATAATGCAGCGGAACAGTATGAATGTAGTGGAATAATATAATAAATAATAGTAATACAAGCTTCATCTTCGTCCTTCAGAAATAAAGTATTCAAATCCTGAAATGCTCAAACTGACCCGAGTGAATTGAAAAGACAAAACACTCGAGTCAGAACTAAAAGATCTTATGTAAGTTAAATCAATGATAACTAATATGAGTGGAACGACGTCAGAGATGTTTACGGGATTTGACATCTCCTATCCAATGTCTAATGTAAGTGCAGTAACTTAAGAGATGCTCGAGATTCACATTTCCTAAGGATCCGTTAAACTATTTACTATGTAGTAATATTTCGCTGTTATAATAATGTCTATAGTAAAATAAACTTACTTTTAAATAGCGTTAAGGCTTTACATTTTCCACTTTATCACGTAATAGTCCCAATAGTCCATCCAGTGTCATGGTTCCCCTGATCAAGAAGCCACCAGAGGATACCACACGGGCTACGGGAGAAAACCAAACTCGTACAAGGCACGCTAGAGTAGGTGACACGACACAACTAGGCATTGCCACGGTAGATATACCAATTACGCTTCCAGGCCGATGGTAATGCGTAGCGCGCAGCTACCGCCCACCTCAATCCACACCACCAAATCAAAAAAATCAAAAGTGGCCATCGAATCAATACAAAAGTCAAAGTATAATATCGAAGGAATGTGTCCGATCAAAGGAGCTACCTCATTAGCCCGTCAATCGCTCATGTTTTAGCCACCTTATGCCAACTCACGGCAGTCGGGTCTACGTATATACCTCAAAGGAACGACGCCACCATCCTACTTCATTCTGGAATCTCCACCGCACACACGATTGTTAAAGTGGTTTTCGGAGTTGATAGAGAGTATGACAACTTCCGATTCTGGTCTCTTTAAAAACCAAACGTTATTATAACACCACGGTCATTTCAAAATAATTTATACTTCAAAACCAGAATATAATATCCATTTCAAAACCATATAAATACGATATCATTTCCATTTCAAAAACCAAATCAATGTGATATCATTTTTATAAAAACCCAAGTCAATATAATATCATTTTTATTCCAAATATATCCTTTTTCCAAAATCATAGCACTTTTAAAGTCATAACACTTCGAAATCAAAACACTTAAAGTATAACACTTTCAAATCCTAATACCTTGAAAGTCACAACTTTGAAACATAACTTCACCACTTAAATGGTTTAAATATTAGAACACTTTATATAATAAAATAGTTTCTTCAATTTCACAAATCAGTTCCAAACAACTCGAATTTCTAAATTTTAAATTTAACCAAATCCCAAATCGTAAATTTCAATACGATTCAGTTTCCAAATAAACTATTCCAAATTATATCGATTTCAAAACAGATATGATCCACTGAATAAACCATTTCAAATTCAATATATTTCAACTTTAAGTATTCAACAATTTCAAAACTAAGTTGGAAATTACGATTCAACAATTCAATTTTCTATTATTTAGTTTTGAAATATTTTACATAATAAATCCATTATCATTTAAATGAAACTCACATTACAAATAACTAAATATTTCCTCCAATTTATTTATTCTTGAAATATTCATTTAATTCACCATAAATAAAAATCAAGTTAAAAAAAATCATACCTTCTAAAATTTCAAATTTAATAAATTTCACATCAGGCTTATTTGATTTTAATTCTTAAGTAATTTCAATTTCCAATAAATCTCAATTTACCTTCCAACCTTAATTTTATTTAAATCATTATAAACTCCATATAAAATGAAATTTAAATACTTAACCATATTATCTTCAATAAAATCAAACTTATTATTAAGCTTATTCTATATGACAACAAATTACACATAGCTTAAAAATTAAGGATAAAATAACGTTGATATAATATCTAAAATCAATATTTATCTAAAACCATATATTTCTCTACAAAACCATAGAAATCATTTCAAAATATTTTTATATATAGACCATGGAATCTTAATATAATTTTATATCCTATAGTCAAGTGATACAGATATTTATCATTTCAACCCATAATTTAAAATATAAATACGGTTATATATCATTTCAAACCGCAATTCCGAATGAAATAAAAATCCATAACAACTTGATGTTTATAACAGTATAAAATACAACATCTACTCATCCAATGTTAATCATCAAACATTTATCACAATCATCATCCAATTCAATCAATAACAACACTATAGAACAGTGGCAGTTTATATTCAATAATAAATTAAATAACTAATTTATCCAATAAATTCAAATAAACTAAGATGATGATTCAAAATATGCCAAACAATCATAAGTAAATTTCTAATCACATCGTAAATCAATTTAACAAACATAAGAAATTTAGAAGTTGTGAGTGAGTTAAAGCACTCACATTTGAATTTAAATTGAATTTAAATCCAATTTAAACCCAAAATTCAAACAGTCTCTGGATCCGTCCAAACTAGCGCCAAAATGTCCAGAATTTTAATACGATCCTTTCCACACCACGTCACCGCTTCTTCCACAAGCTACAGGTCGAACCCAAACTCTCGTACACGAGTTGAAGCCGCCTCCACCTTTGGCTTCGATTGCGCCTCCTATACGTTGCGCCTCTCCTCGCGAGCGCCGCACCACCAGACCCCCCTTAGGCCTACACGACAACCTCTGAGTCGAACGTCATCATCGGTCGCGAGGTAAAACGCAGCCACCGCCTTTAGGTTTAAAACCCTATTGAATTATTAGCGACAATCTAACCGCTGAAACGAAGAACTACCTATACCGATGCGCTTCCCTCGACCACCTCTACACAACGGTGTCTTTGATTTGCCGATCTGAAGATGTCGATCATGACTCAACGGACGGCCGATAATTAATTTGCAATTTCTTGTCAGATAGAGACCCGAATCGAAAAACAGACAGCATATTCAACTTGCGCTCGCTGGGAGCTTCAGATTGATATATAATTTGATATTATTTGAGGAGTTTGAATTTTTGGCTTTGAATTTGATTTGAAATTGCATTTTGAGATTTAGGGTTCTGTCTGCCATTGAAAGAGGAGAAGCAAATAGGATTATACGTATAGAAATATGGAATAAGAAATAGGCTAGGGTTTATAACAAGGTATATATAGACAAAGCTGAAATATAGAAAGAATGGGCTGGATTGGTTTGAAGGTTGAACGATCGACCCAAAAAGCCCATTTCGATTCTGGAACGAAAATGGGTGAACCCATATATCAAAATATACGTTTTCAAATAATTTAAACCTAATGGAATAGGTTTCAAGTCCTAATTCCATCGTATGAAGAAGTTATGCTAAAATCAAGTTATTTCAAATTGATTTCAATTGATTTCAATTAAATTGATTTCTAGGCGTTTCGAGTCCGTACGATCAAATGACAAGTCCGATCACTACGAAACTTAAAATCCTATAATAATTCACCATTACGGATCCGATAAAACTAGTTTCATCGAAATCCAATTCAGTGGCCAAAATGGCTATTTTTACAATAATTAAATAATTTAATAATTAAATCAAATTTTCAATTTTAATTCTATAATTGACAAATTTTAACATATTTAAATTTCTTAATCATTTACACTAATTTAGACAAATTTAGATGTCACTCTAGAGTTGATTAATTTATCAATTTCAGTGTTAACCTCAATTTCATTAAATTCAGAAATTATAAATTTAATTTCCCATAATTCCATTTAATTTACTTTTCATCCTATCATTCGATTCATTGTTTTCAAATGGATTAAATTAACATTGAATTCATGATCTATTACATTAATATTCTCAAATTCCATCTTAATTTTAATTAACGTAATATTTAGATATTTAATTTCATTTAGTTGCAATTAATCCAATTATTATAGTTCAAATCCAAATAAATTGACAAATGTTTATTTCCATTCCTTCAATTCAACAAATCGTCCTATTATGAATACATTAACATTATTTTCAAATATTACCTAAATTAACATTAACATAATATTATTTAGGTTTATTGCAATTGATTACCATAGTTTATTTAACACATTAAATAAGTAAACAACTTATATTAATTGTCACCTATTTGCTTTTAATTGCATTTATACTTACCAACACAGGTTATAATTCCATATATAACACTAATTTTATTCCATTACTATTTATGATACCCTTGCATTACATACTTCAATATTTCCATTCGCTTATCATATATTGAATTCATAAAAAAGTTGTAACATTTATTTTTTTCTCAATAAACATGGAAGTCCATTCAATTTGTTACTAATTTACTTACATTAACACTATTACACTTTATTTTGGTTATTATTTCGTTAAATAAATTACAAATTTTTTGTAGCTTCCAATATTTATTCACAAATTTTTATTAAATTAACATCTTAATAATCAAAAATTACGGGTCGTAACATCAATTCAAAAATATCTCCAAAATAATACTCTATTATTCTTCACAAGCCACTTTGGAAAACATTTCCAAAATCTCATAGATTTAAAAATTCCTAAATACTTAGTTTAATTTCATTTAAAACATTTCCCAAAATTTCCAGGACTTAAATTTCCACATTCTGGTTTGAATCCACTTTTAGTTACAACTCATATGTATAATCATACTTGCACAATTCTATTTGGTTATATAAACCATTTCAATTTTTATACTCTTGTTTTGTTAATAATATTAACAACCAGACATTCCAATTATGCTAAAATTATTTCATGAAATTATTTCTTTTATATCAAAGTATAGTTTGGGTGAAACTAATTCATTTACCCTCTACAAAATAATACTGTATCGATTTATCTTGTCTAAGAGTTTAGAAACCTATATCGATACAGTTGTACTTCCCATACTAACCAAAATTCATAAATACTTAACCGATAAGTCAACACAATATAAAACATTTTATATTCACAAACGAATACGCATTCATATCTATTAATACACTCAAACTCGTTCTAGAGTACTTCTGACACTATCTCTAATGAGTAATTCTCACCAAAGCCTAGGTCTATCACCAACCTAAGCTCTGATACCACATGTGACAACCCGACTTTTCGACCCTCGAAAAGCGACATCTATACATTCACCATATAGCACGTCGAGCAATCGGTAGCCGAAAAGACAAATAGTTAGGGTAAAAGAAAGAAGACAGAAAATATAAGAAACTAAAAAAATACAGAATATCACAGTGGATTGAAGAATATATAATACCAGTATCTCTTTACACAAATGAAACTGCAATATACATACCTCAAATTAGAGTATATAAATCAATAAGTATCAGCCTGGACAGTCATTACAGCCTTTCCCCACAACTTCTGATAATTTCAAACAAATAATGTTGCGGAATCTTAGTCTCCAGCTCGTCTCCTAAGCTCTAAAGCCATCCAACCTAAATCTGTAATATGCTCGGTCTGACTCGAGCATTATTATAAAATAATAACCCACAGATCAGCTGGCAAGCCAGCGTGAGAAAAACAAACCCAATTTGATTTATAAAATTATAAAACCTTTTCAAAATAAAGATATCGTAAGACCACGCCACACATAAACACGGTTGATTTTTTACCTTAGGATCACCAAACCATTTCTATAGAAAATATAGTTATATTACAATCATGTCTAAGGGTCAAAATAATAATAATGAAGTATCTATGATGCTTGTGTTGTGTACACCACAACAATACTAGTATAAATTCAAAACCCGGTAAGGCTCATTCGCTAATTGTGTAGGATTCCAAGGAGGTGCCCTCAGTACTTCGAGAACGGTCCTTCTGCACAAGGATTAGAGTTATCCTTCCAAAGAATCATACCCGTCTAGCCGGGGTATTATAGGAAAAATATAACTGGTCTTGCTAAGACCGAGTGTATCGCTTCGGCATGCCAAAAACAACCGAAAGTATCAGTATGGCTAGAAAAAGGAGCCGATTACACCTTATGGGTTAGCCAACCCTACTGACCATGTCTCATATCTCTGGTTTTAGTCATTCCACGGATGAGGCTACATCCAGCGTTCAGCTTAAGCATCGCTCCAAAAATAGATCATGGAATCTCATATGGTTTCCCACATAATAGTGGCCTTGGAATCGCATATATTGTAACGACCCGGAATTTTTGACAGCATATTTAATGAATATTTAATCTAATTTAAATTAAATATAGGCTTGAAAATGTTTAAATTGATGAGATCTTGGATATTTAACAGTTATATGTTTTATAAAAGAAAATTTTGATCTGAAATTTTAAAATTAAATGCTTCAAAACCATTAAAACAAATCCGACTTATTCAATAAAATCAAATCAAAGATTCAATATTTTATTATTTGATAATTTATATGAATACAATTTTAGTTTTAAAAATAATAATGTTCAAAATAGACAAATATAGTAATATTAACATAAGCACGGCAATAATGCATAGGTATAAAACAATATAAATAATTATAAACATAAACATCCAAAACAAGTATGGATCATAATTATAAACATAAGTATAACCCATAATTATAACATAGTAAATATAACTAACAATATAAATATACGAATATAAGTTATAACTTGAACTATATAAGTACAAGTGTATGAACATGAGACCACTATAATATTAATATAAGTATAAATGAACAACATAAATTTTTAATAAGAATCATATTAAGTGCTGTGCAAACAAGAGTGTAAAGAAGTCAAATATAGGACATCTTTATGCATTGTCTATATACACATATACATTTGTACAGCAATTAAGTGTTTGTCCAGAGAAAATTTTTATAAACTAAAAATAAATGTAAACCAGTAATAAACATATTTGTGCTTTTGTACGGTTTATAGGTATAAGCAAACCAAGTTTTCACTTCAAAGATAATAAAAACGAAACCTGTATCTTACAAAGCATGCTTAGCCGAAAATAACATAAATATCTTTGTACAACACCTTTGTAAGTATCAGTCACCATTAATTATATGCTATCATAATTAAAAACATAAACATTAAATAGCATAACTTCTTGTTTAACAAGTACATGTAGCCGAAATCTCCTATATCATTTCATACTGCAGAATTTTACTTAGCCAGTAAAAAGAAAATGACAAACAAATGGAACTGTCCAGTTATCACCTGATATTCAGTAGCTTCAATATATATATATCCACCGATGTATCATCAGTTCATTTATACAAACTTAAACTAAAAGCAAACCTGAGACATTATGGCTTTGCAAATATAAATACAATTCAAAACAGAAAAACAAAGAAAGAGAAACAGAGAAAAGAAAAAGAAGGGTTTCAAGGAACTTCACCTATAGTGTTTACTTCAACACATCATTTCTGTTCAAAGTTTTGATTGGTGAGTAAACTTAATTTTTCCCAATCTAAAATTTGTATATTTATCTTACAAGATATGTGCTTTGATACTTGTTTGACTAGTTAAACTTGTGAACTCCCTGTTAACTGTAATATATGAAGTGTTCTTCAGGAATTTTGAAAATCTGAACAAAGAAGCCAAGAAATGTATAGTACTCATTCATATAATTGTTTGAACTTTGGAATTGTGCCAATTCAAGTTGTTATCCTAAACATAGGCCTGCAAGCATGTTTTAAGGTTTAACAGCATGTTATAATACTGTTTTTTTTTCAAGTTACAGGAAAAATAATTAAAGGATCAAAATATGAGTGTTTAAATTTGTTAATTCCATATCATATTTAGATTCTATATACATAATTATGATTTTTAACATAAAAATCCTGATTTTTAAGTAAAGATCAAAAGAGCAGTTTTAAAATGAATCAAAAATGGTTTTTTGTCAATTTTGGAAGAATGAGCTAATTTTAACTTCTGTAAATTAACAGGAAGCAAGTTTGTAAACCTTTTGATTCAAGAAAAATGTCAAATTATTTTTCGAATGCAAGGATTTTGGGTTTGAATCTAGAATAGGGTTTAAGCTCATATTTTTCAATGCTCTGTAAAAATTAGTTTGCGGCTCCAATAGGCAACCGAGTGAAGCGCGATTTTTGGTGGAGTTAGGGGGAGGTGTGATCGAGGTTCTGGTGAAGTTTCATCACCTCCGGTGATGGATGGTGGCCGCACGAATGATTTGACAGTGGGGGTTTGTTGTCAGGTTTGAGCATCAGGTCGTTTTTTTCGTTTTCAACTTGTAATTGGAATCTGAGTTTTGTTTTCGATGCTAGGATTGATTTGTGGTTTGTGGGGACTGTAGCGAGTCGCCGTAGGGGAGGCGAGCCACTGTGCACGTGCACGGTGGCGAAGTGGTGTTCGTTGGTCCGAGATTAGTCGCGTGCTCGTACTCGAGAAATTTGAGTATTGCCTCGATCGTGTCTTTGGGCCATTTGCTTATGTGTGTTATTGCAGTTTGACTCTTAACTGATGCTTATAAAAAAATATATAATAATACAAGTGAGAAGAAGAATATAAACTGGGGAGAAGAAAGAAAGGGGATGAGAGAGAGAGACACGGGAAAGGCAGGGGGAAAACTCGAGACCGTCACGAGTAGAAAGGGGAGTTGTCTCGGGTCCTTTACCAAGTGAACGTACAACATAATTTTGTTTAGCATTTTATAACCAAGTTTAGTAATTAGTTAGTTAGGTTAATATTAATCTATAGGTTTATTAAGGTAAGTATGTAAGACAGGTGATTAATAATAAGTAATTAGAATGTTAATCAATTTATACTTGAAAATTTAAATTGATGACTTTAAATTTGTTAATTAAAATAAATCATATGTTAAAGCAATTTAAATCTTAATAACGTTAGCTAATTACTTGAAGTTAATTAATGGAAATTAACTTAAGTGATTAATCAGGAATTATACTATTAAATTGATAATTAAAGTAATTTGTGATAATTAAATAATTAATTCATTTTAATAAGTAAGTTATTAATTAAGAATAACTAATTAACTGAGTAATTAAGTAACAGTTAATGAGTAGAAGTTAATTAATTAAATAAGTAATTAAAGATTAGTTGATTAATAAATTAATAATTAATGATAACTAATTAATTAATTATTCATTAATAAGTTAATTAATCAGTAATTAATTAAGCAGAATAAAAATAGTTTATTCTTAAGCAATCAATTTAGTAAAGTAAAACCAAACTGTTTGGTATGCATTGATAATTCCGTTTGATTGACTTTAATATCTGTTTGATGATATTTCTATGATATATTATGATATATTATGGATATCTGTGATAACTGTATATGATTTATCTGTAATGTTAATTCTTGATATTCAATTGAACTGTTAAGTTAAATAGACAACTTGGCCCTTAAAATGGCGTTTGGATTCCGATGAGACCGGGATCGGAAGAATCAACTTTTGATTCTCCGAAAACCACAACGATCCAAATTAAACGATAGGTCGTGATTTATCAAAGGGTGATCGAAATGGTGTTTTCAAAATGCAAGGGTTATCGTCGTTGACTCTGAGGGTGATTCCAAAATGAGTGTAACGAGATAATGCCTTCGGTTTCGTTCGAACCCGGAACGAACTTGTATGGATTGAATGCTTTCAACACATCGTCAGGCGGACGATGAGCATTCTAAGAATATGTTCAATAAAGGTAACCGCAGCCTCAAGCCTCATCAACGGGGAACGACTAAAACATGGGAGATGCAGCAAGGTTAGGTGGGTCATGACCAAGCAGGACAAGATTTTCCCCTGTCTAGATGTCCCTTTTTATTTCGGCTGTGTGAGCAGTTGTTGGCCACAACTGCGGGGTTATCTTGTTCGGGACTGTTCAGTAATGAATGGTTCTGGCCATGTGTTGTAGGGGGTCGGGAGTGATCCTCGGTACGGTGATCTAGGCCCCGTACTGTGACGGGCGGTACCCCAGTAGCCCTGCCATTGTTGGAAATCCATTTTCCCTACGAGACCCTACGGTTTTGATTTGTATTACCCACTTTTGTGGCTAGTAGCTGGAATTTAATAGATGTAACAATTTCGGTTATTTTCTATTTACTTGAAAACCCTAGACACTATTATAATATCACAGAATTTCCTATAAAATGTTTTGGTTAGCGTAAGGTAAAAACTTACCCGTATTTATTTGTGGGGAGTCTTACGTGATACCTTATTTTCAAATGATTTTCAAAGTTAAGCAATTTTAACCTGTTTACTCATACCAGACCCATGTCTGACCCGGAGTTTATATTTTTTTGTTTTCATAAACTCTTGGGTACTCAAATTTTTATGAGTAGCCAAGTGATAGGTATTTGGGAGTGTTGATTTTATGGAGGAGCTATTTTGGGAGAAGACCAGACGTATGTATCTATATATGTAGTTCCGCTGTGTAGTTAGTCTATGCTGTATTTTGGATGTATGTATGGACATGTATGTATATGACAGTCCTGTTATGTGATATTGTATGACTCTGATGTATGTATAACTATGTAATATTTACGTGATGTATTATATTTTGTTCCATTCCGCTGTGAGATTCTGATGTTGTTATTCTTTCTTTCTATTCTTTTCTATTTCTATCCCTTTCTTTCTTAATGATGAAACATCTTTCTGAGGTTGAGGAAGGCGGGTCGTCACAGTTGGTATCAGAGCGCTAGATAGAGCGAGTACCTAGGCTCTTGTGTTATATTTATCTTGAGAGTGCGTATTTGTATTTTCATATAATATCATATATAGTCTATCTAATTAGTCGAGTTACCTGTTCAGGTGACCGACATGAGTTCAGGAAGAAGAGGTAGAGTTAGGGCCAGTACTTCAACAGATAATGGATGGAGTCAAAATGTTAGTGAGGCTGTCAATCCAGTACCGTCTCAAGTTAGTTTTGCAGCCGTATGCAAGGATTTCAAACATCTTGGAGGTCAACCATTCAAAGGTTCGAAGTCAATAATTGATGTTCAAGACTGGCTACGCTCTTGCGAACGTATTTTCAAGAGCATGAGATTGTCTGATGAGCGTAAGAGACATATGGCATCGTGGCAGTTGCAAGGTGGTGCCGCAACATGGTGGGATTCAACTATTGCAAATATTTCTGAGGATGACATTTCTTGGGACAGATTCAAGGAGTTATTTGAAGAGAAGTTTGTGCCAACGGCAGGAAGAACCCAATTGTATCAGGATTTTCTGTATTTGAAGCAGGGTAGTATGTCTGTTTCGGAGTTTGAAACTAGATTCAATGAACTCTCTTGTTATGGACCAGGACTCATCGATACTCCTCTGAAAAAGAATGAGAAATTTGTGCAAGGGTTGAGGCCTGAATTCCATGGGAAATTGACAGTGCTTCTGAAGGGATCCTTTGTTGATTTGATTGATATGGCATTGAGATATGAAAGTTTGATGAGTAAGAAACCGGTGGCTCCAGTTGCAGCTTCAGGTGGAAATTTCACTAATCCGAATAAGAGAAAGTTTGATCCCAAATGGAGAAAGCCGAATAAGAAGAAACCTGGGAATAACAACGGACCCCTGAAGTGCTACATTTGTCAACAGGAGGGACATTTGGCAAATAAGTGCCCTAGGAAAGGATTCCAACAACAGCAACCGCATCAGAGTGGTTCAGGATCAGCTATGGTTCAGAAATCTTTATGCTTTAATTGTCATCAGCCAGGACACATGATCAAGAACTGTCCACTTCTGCAGAGAGCGCCTCAGAATAAAGTTTTTGCTTTGGAAGCCGCACCATCTTCTTCTACGGTGGGCAAAGGAGTATTAGAAGGTACTTTATTTTAGATGGAAAATATATTAGAGTTTTGTTTGATTCGGGTGCTTTCTTGAGTTTTATTTCTTTGGACTCTGTTGAAAGGTTTTCTCTTACCCCTAGTTCTGTAGACAGTCCTATCTTGGTATCCAATCCTATAGGAGGGGTGACCAAATTAGACACTATTTGTAAGGACTTGAAGATCTCTTATCTATCCCACAGTTTTTCTTGTGACCCGTATGTGTTAAATTTTAAGGGATTTGATCTTATTTTGGGTATGGATTGGCTGGATAAGTATAAAGCCGTTTTGAATTGTGATGAAAGAACAGTTTCGTTGGAAACTGATCTGGGTAGAATTGCCAGAGTGTCGTATGATAATTCTGGAATTCACTTGAGCAGTCTTCTGCATGGAATTGAGACATATGAAGAGAGTGTTGAAGTCATCGATGTGGTTCAAGATTTTCCTGATGTTTTTGAAGAAGTTAAGTGTCTGCCACCACATCGAGAAATAGAGTTCCGTATTGATTTGATTCCAGGAGCTGTGCCAGTGATTCAACCCAGTAGGAGAATGGCTCCTAGGGAAAGAGAAGAGTTGATTAAGCAGACTCAGGATCTTTTAGAGAAGGGATTAATTAGACCCAGTTTTTCTTGTTGGGGTTCAGCGGCGGTGTTTGTAACCAAATCGGATGGATCACTGAGGTTCTGTGTGGATTATGGAGAATTGAACAAAGTGACTATCCGTAATAAATATCGTCTTCCTCGCATCGATGATCTTTTTGACCAGTTGCATGGTGCTTCTATGTTTTCTCAATTGGATCTAGCTTCAGGTTTCCATCAGTTGAGGGTAGCTGAAGACAGTATTCCCTTGACTGCATTTAGGGGACCGAATTGTTTCTATGAGTGGTTGGTTATGCCGTTCGGATTAACCAACGCTCCTGCCTATTTCGTTGACCTCATGAATCGAGTCTTTAGGGATGTGCTGAATAAGTTTGTGTTGGTATTCATTGATGATATCTTGGTCTATTCCAAATCCGAAAAAGAGCATAGGGAGCATTTAAGGATTGTACTGGGGACTCTGAGGAAGCATGTGTTGAAGGCGAAGTTTTCGAAGTGCCATTTCTGGAAATCGAAAGTTAAATTTTTAGGGTACATTATTTCTGGGGAAGGCATTTCTGTAGACCCAGCGAAAGTTGAAACTATTGTGGAATGGAAACAGCCAGAGACACCGACGGAAGTTCGCAGTTTTCTAGGATTGGCTGGCTACTACAGGAAGTTTATCAGGGATTATTCCAAAATTTCTTCGCATCTGACTAAGCTGACCAGGAAAGGAGCAAAATTCAAATGGACACCTCAGTGTGAAGAAACTTTTCAGGAATTGAAGCTAAGGCTTACTAGTGCACCAGTACGTACTATTCCGGATGGGAAGAGCAAATTCGAGGTTTACACCGATGCTTGTATTGTTGGTTTAGGAGCAGTTTTGATGCAGAACGGAAGGGTTATTGCGTATGCTAGTCGGCAGTTGAAGCCTCATGAGAAAAACTATGCTATGCATGATCTTGAACTGCTAGCCATTGTTTTTGCTTTGAAAATTTGGAGACATTATCTTTTAGGAGAAAAATTCGAATTGTTCACGGATCACAAACCGTTGAAATATTTATTCTCTCAAAAAGACCTTAATCTGAGACAACAGCGGTTGGTTGAATTTCTTACATCTTATGATTTGGATTTTCTGTACACTCCGGGGAAAGCGAATATCGTAGCTGATGCTCTCAGTAGGAATGCGGTTTTATCTCTTCTGGAAGTGGTTCCATCTCTTATTGAAAGGATATCAAGCAAGCAAGAATCTGATAAGATGTTGAGGAGAATCATTAAAAGAGTCAGGAAAGGTCAGTGTCCTAGTTTCGAAATTGATGACCAAGGAACACTAAGGATCAACGGGAGAATCTGTGTTCCAAACGATAAGGAGTTGAGGCAGGAAGTGTTATCTGAAAGTCATTGTTCCAAACTGAATATTCATCCTGGAATTTTGAAGATGTACAAAGACATGAGGAGAGCTTTCTGGTGGCCGGATGTGAAGAAGGATGTTGCTAGATTTGTGAACAGTTGTGCCATTTGTCAACAAGTTAAAGGTGATCAACAGAAATCTGCCGGGTTATTGCAACCTTTGGAAATTCCGAATTGGAAATGGGAAATGATCTCGATGGATTTTATTGATGGTTTGCCTAGAACCAGGAAAGGGAATGACGGTATATGGGTTATTGTAGATCGTTTAACTAAGAGTGCCCATTTTATACCAGTTAAGGCAACCCGTACTGCAGTTTCTTTGGCAGAAATTTTCTTGAAGGAGATAGTTCAATCGCATGGTGTTCCAGTCAGCATAGTAAGTGACCGTGATCCTATTTTCACTAGCAAATTTTGGGAAGCTCTACAATCATCAATGGGAACAGATTTGAGATTGAGTACAGCCTATCATCCTCAAACAGACGGACAGACAGAGAGGATGAATCGTATTCTTGAGGATATGCTACGGGCTTGTGTTTTAGATTTTGGAGGATCTTGGGAGGACCATCTTCATCTAGTGGAATTTTCTTATAATAACAGTTATCAAGCAAGTATCAAGATGGCTCCTTATGAAGCTTTATACGGAAGACCGTGTAGATCCCTAGCTTGTTGGATTGAATCGAAGGATCGTCTTGTGCTCGGACCCGATCTTATTCGAGAAGCTTCTACGAAGGTTGAGCTTATCAAGAAAAGGATGAAAGCTGCTCAAGATCGTCAGAAGAAATATGCTGATAGAAGATGAAGACCATTGGAATTTGAGATCGAAGACTTGATTTTTGTTAAAGTTTCCCCAATTAAAGGTGCTATAAGATTCAGAAAGACGGGAAAACTTGCTCCGAGATACATTGGACCATTTCAGGTATTGGAAAGAATTGGAGCTGTAGCCTACAGGATTAAATTGCCAGAGCGGATGTCTGGGATTCACAATGTGTTTCATGTATCTCATTTGAGGAAATTTGTTCATGATCCCTCACTGGTTGTAGAACCGGTAATTCAAGAAGATTTGGAAGTTGAACCCAATTTAACTGTGGTCAGAAATCCAGTTCAGATTGTGGACCAAGACGAAAAGCAACTCAGGAACAAAGTGGTGAAACTCGTCAGGGTGCAATGGTGTGAGGATCCCAGAGATTGTACCTGGGAAACTCTCGATAGTTTTAGGAGTGCTTATCCGGATTTATGTTCGGATAACTAATGATGTTTGTTAGAATAGACTGTTTGTTTGTTTATGATATGTATGTTTGGATTGTTAATATATAAGCTTTTTGAATTAACTATTGTTTAAATTTCGGGGACGAAATTCTTTTAAGGGGGGAGGAATGTAACGACGCGGAATTTTTGACAGCATATTTAATGAATATTTAATCTAATTTAAATTAAATATAAGCTTGACAATGTTTAAATTGATGAGATCTTGGATATTTAACAGTTATATGTTTTATAAAAGAAAATTTTGATTTGAAAATTTTAAAATTAAATGCTTCAAAACCATTAAAACAAATCCGACTTATTCAATAAAATCAAATCAAAGATTCAATATTTTATTATTTGATAATTTATATGAATACAATTTTAGTTTTAAAAATAATAATGTTTAAAATAGACAAATATAGTAATACTAACATAAGCATGGCAATAATGCATAGGTATAAAACAATATAAATTATTATAAACATAAACATCCAAAACAAGTATGGATCATAATTATAAACATAAGTATAACCCATAATTATAACATAGTAAATATAACTAACAATATAAATATACGAATATAAGTTATAACTTGAACTATATAAGTACAAGTATATGAACATGAGACCACTATAATATTAATATAAGTATAAATGAACAACATAAATTTTTAATAAGAATCATATTAAGTGCTGTGCAAACAAGAGTGTAAAGAAGTCAAATATAGGACATCTTTATGCATTGTCTATATACACATATACATTTGTACAACAATTAAGTGTTTGTCCAGAGAAAAATTTTATAAACTAAAAATAAATGTAAACCAGTAATAAACATATTTGTGCTTTTGTACGGTTTATAGGTATAAGCAAACCAAGTTTTCACTTCAAAGATAATAAAAACAAAACCTGTATCTTACAAAGCATGCTTAGCCGAAAATAACATAAATATCTTTGTACAACACCTTAGTAAGTATCAGTCACCATTAATTATATGCTATCATAATTAAAAGCATAAACATTAAATAGCATAACTTCTTGTTTAACAAGTACATGTAGCCGAAATCTCCTATATCATTTCATACTGCAGAATTTTACTTAGCCAATAAAAAGAAAATGACAAACAAATGGAACTGTCCAATTATCACCTAATATTCAGTAGCTTTAATATATATATATCCACATATGTATCATCGGTTCATTTATACAAACTTAAACTAAAAGCAAACCTGAGACATTATGGCTTTGCAAATATAAATACAATTCAAAACAGAAAAACAAAGAAAGAGAAACAGAGAAAAGAAAAAGAAGGGTTTCAGGGAACTTCACCTGTAGTGTTTTCTTCAACACATCATTTCTGTTCAAAGTTTTGATTGGTGAGTAAACTTAATTTTTCCCAATCTAAAATTTGTATATTTATCTTACAAGATATGTGCTTTGATACTTGTTTGACTAGTTAAACTTGTGAACTCCCTGTTAACTGTAATACATGAAGTGTTCTTCAGGAATTTTGAAAATCTGAACAAAGAAGCCAAGAAATGTATAGTACTCATTCATATAATTGTTTGAACTTTGGAATTGTGATAATTCAAGTTGTTACCCTAAACATAGGCCTGCAAGCATGTTTTAAGGTTTAACAGCATGTTATAATACTGTTTTTTTTCAAGTTACAGGAAAAATAATTAAAAGGATCAAAATACGAGTGTTTAAATTTGTTAATTACATATCATATTTAGATTTTATATACATAATTATGATTTTTAACATAAAAATCTTGATTTTTAAGTAAAGATCAAAAGAGCAGTTTTAAAATGAATCAAAAATGGGTTTTTGTCAATTTTGGAGGAATGAGCTAATTTTAACTTCTGTAAATTAACAGGAAGCAAGTTTGTAAACCTTTTGATTCAAGAAAAATGTCAAATTATTTTTCGAATGCAAGGATTTTGGGTTTGAATCTAGAATAGGGTTTAAGCTCATATTTTTCAATGCTCTGTAAAAATTAGTTTGCGGCTCCAATAGGCAACCGAGTGAAGCGTGATTTTTGGTGGAGTTAGAGGGAGGTATGATCAAGGTTTTGGTGAAGTTTCATCACCTCCGGTGATGGATGGTGGTCGCACGAATGATTTGACAGTGGGGGTTTGTTGTAAGGTTTGAGCATCAGGTCGTTTTCTTCGTTTTCAACTTGTAATTGGAATCTGAGTTTTGTTTTCGATGCTAGGATTGATTTGTGGTTTGTGGGGACTATAGCGAGTCGCCGCAGGGGAGGCGAGCCACCGTGCACGTGCACGGTGGCGAAGTGGTGTTCGTTGGTCCGAGAATAGTCGCGTGCTCGTACTCGAGAAATTTGAGTGTTGCCTCGATCGTGTCTTCGGGCCATTTGCTTGTGCGTGTTACTGCAGTTTGACTCTTAACTGATGCTTATAAAAAAATATAATAATACAAGTGAGAAGAAGAATATAAACTGGGGAGAAGAAAGAAAGGGGATGAGAGAGAGACACGGGAAAGGCGGGGGAAAACTCGAGACTGTCACGAGTAGAAAGGGGAGTTGTCTCGGGTCCTTTACCAAGTGAACGTACAACATAATTTTGTTTAGCATTTTATAACTAAGTTTAGTAATTAGTTAGTTAGGTTAATATTAATCTATAGGTTTATTAAGGTAAGTGTGTAAGACAGGTGATTAATAATAAGTAATTAGAATGTTAATCAATTTATACTTGAAAATTTAAATTGATAACTTTAAATTTGTTAATTAAAATAAATCATATGTTAAAGCAATTTAAATCTTAATAACGTTAGCTAATTACTTGAAGTTAATTAATGGAAATTAAATTAAGTGATTAATCAGGAATTATACTATTAAATTGATAATTAAAGTAATTTGTGATAATTAAATAATTAATTCATTTTAATAAGTAAGTTATTAATTAAGAATCAACTAATTAACCGAGTAATTAAGTAACAGTTAATGAATAGAAGTTAATTAATTAAATAAGTAATTAAAGATTAGTTGATTAATAAATTAATAATTAACGATAACTAATTAATTAATTATTCATTAATAAGTTAATTAATCAGTAATTAATTAAGCAGAATAAAAATAGTTTATTCTTAAGCAATCAATTTAGTAAAGTAAAACCAAACTGTTTGGTATGCATTGATAATTCCGTTTGATTGACTTTAATATCTGTTTGATGATATTTCTGTGATATGTTGTGATATATTATGGATATCTGTGATAACTGTATATGATTTATCTGTTATGTTAATTCTTGATATTCAATTGAACTGTTAAGTTAAATAGACAACTTGGCCCTTAAAATGGCGTTTGGATTCCGATGAGACCGGGATCGGAAGAATCAACTTTTGATTCTCCGAAAACCACATCGATCCAAATTAAACGATAGGTCGTGACTTATCAAAGGGTGATCGAGATGGTGTTTTCAAAATGCAAGGGTTATCGTCGTTGACTCTGAGGGTGATTCCAAAATCAGTGTAACGAGGTAATGCCTTCGGTTTCGTTCGAACCCGGAGCAAACTTGTATGGATTGAATGCTTTCAACACATCGTCATGCGGACGATGAGCATTCTAAGAATATGTTCAATAAAGGTAATCGCAGCCTCAAGCCTCATCAACGGGGAATGGCTAAAACAGGGGAGATGCAGCAAGGTTATGTGGGTCATGCCCAAGCAGGACAAGATTTTCCCCTGTCTAGATGTCCCTTTTTATTTCGGCTGTGTGAGCAGTTGTTGGCCACAACTGCGGGGTTATCTTGTTCGGGACTGTTCAGTAAGGAATGGTTCCGGCCTTGTGTTGTAGGGGGTCGGGAGTGATCCTCGGTACGGTGATCTAGGCCCTGTACTGTGACGGGCGGTACCCCAGTAGCCCTGCCATTGTTGGAAATCCATTTTCCCTACGAGACCCTACGGTTGTATTACCCACTTTCGTGGCTAGTAGCTGGAACTTAATAGATGTAACAATTTCGGTTATTTTCTATTTACTTGAGAACCCTAGACACTATTATAATATCACAGAATTTCCTATAAAATGTTTTGGTTAGCGTAAGGTAAAAACTTACCTGTATTTATTTGTGGGGAGTCTTACGTGATACCTTATTTTCAAATGATTTTCAAAGTTAAGCAATTTTAACCTGTTTACTCATACCAGACCCATGTCTGACCCGGAGTTTATATTTTTTTGTTTTCATAAACTCTTGGGTACTCAAATTTTTATGAGTAGCCAAGTGATAGGTATTTGGGAGTGTTGATTTTCTGGAGGAGCTATTTTGGGAGAAGACCAGACGTATGTATCTATATATGTAGTTCCGCTGTGTAGTTAGTCTATGCTGTATTTTGGATGTATGTATGGACATGTATGTATATGACAGTCCTGTTATGTGATATTGTATGACTCTGATGTATGTATAACTATGTAATAGTTATGTGATGTATTATATTTTGTTCCATTCCGCTGTGAGATTCTGATGTTGTTATTCTTTCTTTCTATTCTTTTCTATTTCTATCCCTTTCTTTCTTAATGATGGAACGTCTTTCTGAGGTTGAGGAAGGCGGGTCGTCACATATAGATTTCCACATCTCAAATAAATCTTGGTATCACACACGGATTCTCATACCCAACGGTCACGGAACCACACATGGATTTAAACATCTCAATATAACATGAAAACTCATTCATAGAACCGTATATGGTTTTGGAGTGGTAATGGTTCCGAGTCATCTCTTACGAGTACACTCTCCCACTTCCCGGGCGCTCCATAAATCAATCGTCGATTTCCGGAATGCTCAATACTTGTTCTTTAGGAAAAGATCTGACCATACATTAGAACGGGGATCACCCCTTAACCTTTTAAGTGGATGGATCTCCTTATTGTTTGTCCTAGAAGCTATGTAGTTAAAGCGCTCGGCAGATTTAATGAGGTGGAGGTGCAAAAAGTCATAGCGTGGATACAGCGAAGATATAGTGGGATATAGCGGATGACTCTAAAATAGCATATAAAACTCGTACTTAATGTTTTAAAAAATATATAAATGGTAATTAAATGAAATATTAATATTCAATTGAATTTTAATTAATACATAACTAACTTTAAAAAAAACTTGTGTGAATATATTAAAAATAAACATAAAACTGTTATATAACATAATCAAATTTAGTAGGATATTGGAGTATTTTTATTTTTGAAAATGTTTTAAAAATTCATTTGAATAAATTAATTTCATAATTTTTATAATGTATAAATGTCATTTTTTAGTTCATTTCTTTTAAATAAGATATAGTGAAAATTGCAAAATATATCGGGAATAACACGATATAGCGGGGCTTAAAGCGGAAAGGCTGTATATGGGGCTATATGGAAAAATCGCATCGGTAGAAATCCGCTATGAGATATAGCAGGGTTATAGCGGGGAATTAACTGCACAACCTAAAAAAAGAACGAGTTTAAATGTATAGTATAGCATTACCGATGGTAACTGTACCATATAATTCTCGTGTTTCCCTTAGATATTTCCAAAGATAAAACCCTTCGGCGTTTAGTAGGAAATCGTTTTCGTACCACCAAAATTAAGAAGGATTGCATATTTGGGTAAATATTTAATAGTCGACTATTTAACTATCAAATTAACATACATTCAACCAAAGCTTACATTTTCTACTGAAATCATCAAGCCTCATTTAATTTGAATTTGATAAATTTGAATTCCTCATTTAAAACAGTATATACTTATTTCATCTGAATAAGTATATTCACAAATCGTTTCTTTCAAAAATACTTGAAAACTCATTAAAATAGATATGGAAGTACCATTCGGTATCGACCATAGATCCCAGCTCAATGTTGTATCTCTATCCTAGAAAAATCAAATTTAACTTATGTAATCGCTGCCTTCTGATTTCATCCATGTGATCAATCAAAGATCGTAGTTTGGACAATGGTTACGTTACTCTCCCATCAAAAACATCCAAACCGTAGGCAATCTCTGCCCTCAAATTACGCTATGAAAATATACCATTACTTCCCTCAAATTTCTCTATTTCATAAATATTTCCAAATCTATTTATAAAACTTCTTTATAAATTTCAAAGTTTAATTTAGAGAAATATTCTTTTACAAATTTTAAACATAAACTCCTTTAACCAATTCTTCACATAAATGATTTCTTTTATAAATAATTTATTACATAATTATAATAAATAAGATTTTAAACGTCACAAAAATTTCTTGACCATTTTTGATAATATAAAAATACTTTTAAAACATTATTAATAAAATCATTTAACCTTTAACATTTTAAAAATTAACAAAATAAACTAAATCAATCTTTAAATAAAATTAATCTACTTTTGAATTTTATTATTATCGAAATAATTTTCTAGTTCTAAATAATTAATAATAATAAATAATTTGTTATCTTTAAACAAAATCAATTAAACAATTAATTTTAAAACAAAATTAACTTTACTAAATAAATGATTTTTACAAAACATTTGTAAACAAAAATTTAAACAAAACAATTGGTACAATAATTATTAAATAAATTCTTTTACTTCAAGTTATAAAATTTGAAGTTAAACAGAAACCATAACGTTCCAAATTTAGAAAGACGCTTAACGATCACAATGGTACTTAACAGGCTACCATTTAATTTCAATTTAACTTTAAAAGTTAAATTACATGCATTTACATAATAACAAGCATATATGTAAGTCAATCCATGATTAAAAATCAATTCACACAATTATCCAATATAAATCAAATGCACTCAAATAATATCCAGTTTAATCTAATAACGGAATAGGGATGGATTCTGCAAATAAAAATGTCATTCATAATATAAAAAAATCATTAATTTTTCCATGGTGTTTATTTGGTGAATAGATAACACCAATATATTCCAATGCTAGTGCATGTGAATTCTAGATGATGTTGTGCTACATGATTAAATATAGATGTGAATCTCTGTGTATGTATATTTATATCTGTTCTATGCATGCTTGAATGTTTTGTCATCTCTGTTTTTCAACTATAGAGTTCAAACCAAGTTAAAAATTTAAACTCTACTTCCCTGATCCCTGATAGGCCATAGTCTTCAACCAAACAAGTGTGGTTAAACATAGATTATGGTCTAAAATTTATTTTAAGCTTGGTATTGAGGTATTGTCTTTGTAAATTTAGTTTTACAGTGAAAAAGATAAACATATGATAAATTCGAATATTATAAAATATCAATTCAATTATATGACGGGAATCAACTCTTCAAAGTAGGATTTTTGAAACTTAAATGGAGATTTTTAGTTGAGTATCCTAAGAGCAGTTCATAGTTGAACTGGAAATGAGTTTTAGCAAATTTCTAGCGATCGGAGATATGCTGGGTGTTGAGATTTTGCATGAAGCTAGTATGGCCGATGGCGAAGTTGGGAAAAATAGTGGCAAGTATTCCAGTTCATCGTGGCGTCAAGTATGGACTGATTTAGGGTTTAACACTCGAGTTTGGAGGTGGTCGGAAACAAGATGATTTCGCCACCCCTGGTTGATCGAGCTGCTCGAAATTCAAGGGAAGTGTAGTATGGGGGATCGACGAGGTGAGGCCGGAGTCGTAGCTTTTCTGATGGTCGGAATTTGTTTGGGCGAGGTGGTTTTGACGAGGATGGGAGTTCAAGTTTTCGAACTGGAAGCTCGATTTCACCATGGGTTTGTTAGTGTCGAATCGATCTTTGCTTTCGATTGTGGTGATGGTTCGTGACTCGTCGGGGGAAGCGAGGTTCGCCGGAGCATCGGTGAGGCGCTGTGCACGTGCACGGCCTCGTTATGGTGTCAGGAGTTTGGGCGTGAACGGCTTGAGTAGCTACTTGAGTAGATGAAAGGTTTGCTTCGGGTTGGAACCTGAGTGCATGAGCATGCTTTCCTGCTATTGAAGTTTAAACTTAAAACAAACAAAAAATATGAGGAAGAAAGAAGGACTCGGGAAAAGTGTGAAGAAACTCGAGTTTTAACACGAGTAAACCTGGGAATTTCTCTGGTTTTGGTTTTCAAACTTTCAGTCTAATAAAAGTAAAGTTTAAGCTAATCATTTCAACAAGTTGAAGTATTCATGACTTAATTAATGTCTGACAATTTAAGTAAAGAGTTTATTTTAAGTTTTAATTAGCTAAGTGAATACTTAAGAATGTTTTAAATCTTAATTAATATTCTAATTAAGTAGTGAATTTAAGATAAGTGTTAAATTTAATTAACATTAAAGCTTTTAAGTTAGTAACTAGTTTACTTAAAGTTATTAAGGAAGATTTTAATATGTAAGATAAATGATTCTAATTTAATTAATTTATATTGTAAGGTAATTAAGAATGTTAATTCATTGATAATGGTAATTAACTAAGTGAATTGAGATTTATAAATTTGTTATTAAAGATTGATTAACAAATGATTGAGTATTTAATTAATTTGAAATTAAGAATTTTAAATTAACTACATAAAGTTAATTAATATATGATTAGTAATTAAATTAAGTAATTTAATTGAGAATTAGGAATTGGTTAATTAAGTAATTAGTGATTAATAAATGGGTAATTAAGTTTTATTAATTAATAATTAAGGTTATTCGTTGATAATTAAAAGATTAATTTATTTGATATAACGTTTTGAAATAAATTAATTAATGATTTAATTAGTAGGATTAAGTGATTAATTCTCAAGTAATTAATTTAAATTGAATTAATTACAATAAGGATTAAAGATGCTTGCTTATGGATGATTGTATAAGTAGAATATCTGGATTTGTGATATCTATTTGGTGATATTCTATGATACTCTGTGATATGCTTTGGATATATCTGTGATGATTGTGTATGATTTATCTGTAATGAATGCTATGTGAATTCAAAGTGTTGAATTAAATTGTTTAAACTATTAAATAACTTGGCCTTTAAAACACGTTTGGATTTCGATGAGACCGGGATCGGGTATCAGTTATGATTATCCGAAAACCACATCGATCCAAGTTAAACGATAGGTCGTTGCATCTCAAGTAAAGATCGAGATGGTGTTTCAGAGTGCAAGGGTTATCGTCGTTAACTCTGAGGGTGATTCCAAAATGAGTGTAACGAGATAATGCCTTCGATTTCGTTCGAATCCGGATCGAACTTGTATGGATTGAATGCTTTCAGAACATCGTCAGGTGGACGATGAGCATTCTAAGAGATGTGTTCTCTAAAGGTAATCATAGCCTCAAGCCTCATCAACCGAGAATGGCTAAAACGGGGAGGGGGGGAAGGGGGGTTCAGCAAGGTTAAGTGGGTAGCACCCAAGTAGGTTGAGATATACCCCTGTCTAGATGTCCCTTTTTATTTCGGCCGTGTGGGAAGTTGTTGACCACAACTACTGGGTCGTCTTGTTCAGGACTGTCCAGTAAGGGATGGTTCCGGCCTTGTGTTGCAGGGGATTTAGAGTGGATCCTCAGTTCATTGATCTAGGCCACGTACTGTGACGGGCGGTACCCCAGTAGCCCTGCCATTGATGGAAACCCATTCTTCCTGCGTGCCCTTACCGTTTTGATCTTATAACCCACTTTGTGTCTAGTATGCTGGAATTTAATCATGTAACAATTTCATCTATTTCTTATTCACTTGAAAACCCTAGACCCTAATATAATATCACTGGATTTCCTATCAAATGATTTGGTTAGCGTAAGGTAAAAACTTACCCATGTTTATGTGTGGGAAGTCTTACGTGATACCCTTTGTTTCAAAAGATTTTTAAAGTTAAACAACTTTAACCTGTTTACTTACACCAGACCCATATCTGATCCGGAGTTTGTTTCTATTTTCCTAAACTCTTGGGTACTCAAATTTTTATGAGTAGTCAAGTGATCAGGGCTCGGATTGGTAAAGTCTGGAGGAGCTTGGAGCAGGAGTCCAGACGTATCTATCTATCTAGTTCGCTGTGTTAGTTGATGTATGTTGTATTTTGGGATGTATGTAATGGCAGATATATATATATATATATATATATATATATATGACTGTCTTGTTTGAATGATGTTTTGTAACTCTGATATATGTAAAACCATGTAATAGTTATATGATGTATTATATTTTGTTCCGTTTCCTTTGTGAGATTCTGATATTTGTTAGTTCTTTCTTCTATCTTTTCTATTTCTACCTATTTCTTTCTTAACAATGATACGTCTTTCTGTGGAATGAAAGGTGGGTCGCCACAATTTCTATTAAAATCTATTTGTAAAAACAATACATTATTAATATTGTTTGAAAATAACAAATTATCAATTTTAAATAATTTATAAGAGAAATTATCTATTTATTATAAATTACTTATCTTTCTAAATGAATTAATGCTTCATATATTAATTTGTATTTTTAACTCATATATACTATTCAAATCATATTTATCAAGCTATATTTAAAAATAAAACAAACCTTTTTGTTAATTAATTTCTATTTTAAACTTAAGCCAAAATAAATTTAAACAATTAACACTTCCTTAAGTATTTAAAAACCATATAGTTATTTATTAAATAGCTTTGAAAAGCTTAATATATCAAATTAAATCATAATTACCAAAAATATTTAGAATTAGAAAATATACTTTATTTATTAAATTTAAAACAAAGCTTATCTATTTACAATATATATAAATATATTACATTATAAAAAGAAAACAATTTATTAGCCTTTAAAAAGATAAAATCTACCAATTAAATATTTATTAAAAGAAGATTATTGAATCAATTCAAATCTATTAACAAAAATTACCATATCAATTTAATTTTTAACACAGATTATTAAATTGATACTGCCAAAAATTTCGGGATATCACATTCCTCCCCCTTAAAAGAATTTCTACCCCAAAATTTAAAACAAAGGTAATTTAATAATCTCATTAAATATTTTAATTTTAAAACACAAACATATATTATCATATGCTAACAACAATAGCAACCAATTCATCCAAGCAGACAAATTTAACTATCCAGATAAAATTCTGGATAGAATTTCCTAGAGTTTTCCAGGTATAAATATCGGAATACTCGCTCTACAGAATCCAAACAATCTATACTACTAAGCTACAGAGCTCTACTTATCTTAATCTACAACTGAATAGGATATCAGACTACAGACAAGTCTGACTCAACAACAAAACCCCAGAACTACTGGTTCCAAAATCGGAGATAGACCATACACGTACTCCCTCAGAGATACGTGAAATACATCGAATCCCAGTTATCCAAACTGGAAATTCAATTCTAAAGACCAAACACTTATCCTTACAAGAATACAGAAAAGATCCAATATATATCGAAGCTAGCTTCCCAGTCTTATCAAATCTTATAGCTCCTTTGATCGGAGAAAACTTATCCAAAATCAAATCCCCGACCCTTATCCACGGAACTTTTCGGATGATCCTGGGCTGCCTACATCCTTCCTGGTCAGCTCAACCTTCGCTGATGCCTTTTGAAACAAACTGGACCAAAAATAACCCAACAAAATGATCCTATCACGATCAACCAAAATCAAGAATACCAACTCTACTATCATCAGTAGAGAACTAACTTCTTCAATCCGGAAAAGTCCAAACAGGGGCACTTGCCAAACCTACCTTAGATCTTGAAAACTTCCACCGTAGAATAGCTACTACCTTGCTTTCGCTGCACAACTCTGATCTGGAGCAGATGAAAAAATGCTGATGATGAACACGATCACAGACTGGTCAACCCATTCTAGAAATATGGTTCAACAGATCCAAAAGTGAAAACTCAGAAGTTCCACCAAATCCCGAGCTGCTTCGCCAAACTCTCTTTAGGAGCCATCCTTCAACTAAGTTGAACCACCGGTACCACTCTCGGAATCCTAGTCGATACGAAAACTCAACCTCCAGATGCTAAGGCAAACTCTAATAACTTCCATACCCTTGAGATGCCTCGATCCAAGTGAAAGATCACCCAAGAGAACAGTCCACTATCGCAAGTCACTTTTGCAATCAACCCAGCCCAATTTCCAAAGAAACTGTTTTCTCTTTACCAATCAGAACATCTTATACTCATCTAACCAATCCATCGAAGAAATGGATCCACTCCGCTACTTCTAAACTCCACCTCTAGAAAACTGCTTAGCCAAAAGACCTTCTTGCTGGCACATAGAACATCATGAGCTGCACCGCCACAGATACCAAAGACTTCCTAATCCAAGGCTTTTCGAGAAACTCGGACCTCAAACCAAGCACAAACATCGTGCTGAACACAACCACTTCACCGAAGCAGACACACTTCCTTAAATTTGTTCCAAAGAAGCATCTTCGGAAACATCCATAGCCGTTGTGTCTCATCACACAGCTACCACTTCCTGAGGTATCAAGATACCATCACTCGCTTCTGTTCAGCCGACAGATCCAAACTCTACTCATCCAACTTCAAAGATAGACTCCGAACCTTAACAGGTTTCCTTCAGAGATTGATGAAATCCCTACACCACTGCAAAGCTTACTCGAAACGTTATTAGGTCTACAGTCTCGACAGATACACTTCAAATCTCAAACATTCAAACTCTAACCATTAGTAGTCGTGTTACACACGCCACTACCCTATGTACCTTTATAACTTATGTTGGAAAACCCGAAAAGGTAACCTAACAAATAGGTAGAAATATCTATATATATATTAAAAATACAAATACGCTCTCTCAAGAAGAAATCACTCCAAAGCCTAGGTATTCACTCAACCTAGCACTCTGATACCAGCTGTAACGGTCTAGGCTTTTCAACCATCAACAGTGGCCACTCTCCGCCATGGCTAACAGTGATACCTCGGGTTTGCCTTTACGGCCAGCCTCTCAACTCGCAACCAACCCCACAAGGTCTTATACTACCCCCGGGGACATGTAGGGGTAAGAATCTCCCAATCGCCACCTAACGCAAAGCGAGAACCCCCTATCATGTTGTAATGTAGAAAACCTGATCCCGGTCTCATCGAAATCCAAAACGCCATCTTTAGGTCCAAATTGTTCTAAAGTTAAAACAATTCAATTATCTATATACACATAGATAGATAATTCATAGTATCACAATAGATAATCAACTTTATCATTATAAACATATAATCCATATTATCATCACAAATAGATAATTCACATTATCATCATACTTCAACCAAAGCATCCATATCACACACATTACTTATCTCATCTGAGATCTCAAACCATTCAAGGCAATCAATATCATCCATCCCTACATAAGCAAGGATCTAATAATCACACCATATATAATTAATTTAAAATGAATTAAATTAGTTACTTGCATTTCTAATTAATTTATAGTGAATTAAATTAATTACTTTCATCATTATAAATCTTGCTTACATAACCATTAATTAATTAACCTTTAGTTAATCCTCTTAATTAATCACCCTTGATTAATTATTCTTTAATTACATTCAAGTAATTATCTTTAATTAATTTCACAAATTAATTACTCTTAACCAAATACAGTAATTATCCTTTAATTACTTCATTAATTAATTAACTATAATTAATTACATTAATCCTAAATTAATTACATTAATTAATTACTCTTAAATCACTTATCATTGATTAACTAATCTTAATTAATCAACCCTTAATTACATCATTAATTATAAAATTAATGATCCCTAATTATATTTTAATTAATTATCCTATTTAAATTAATTATAATAAGTAATTAATCTTTAATTAAACCACAATTATTAATCACTCTTGATTAATCATATTCAGTAATTAACTACCCTTAATTACTTCATTAAATAAATTAATTACTCCTTAATTAATTTCTTAATTAATCCCTTGATTAATTACAAAGTAATTTAATCCAAATTACTTCCATTTTTAAATCATCTTCAATTAATTACATCCACTAATTACCATTAAATACTTCACTAAGTAATTACACTTCGTTAATTACATTAAGTAATTACACTTATCAAATCATCCAGTGGTTATCTTAAATTAATTAAACTTAATTAATTAACTTAAATAAATCACATTAACTAAATTAATTACAAAGTAATTAATTCCTTAATTAATATCATTAAGTAATTATACTTAACCAATTTCACAAATGATTATCATTAATTAATTAATCCAATTAATTATTAAAATTAATCACATTAATTAATTATTAATAAATCTTAAGTTAATGACCTTCATTAACTATTATCAATTCTTTTAATTTTTTTCTTAAGAAATTAAACTTAGATTAATCATCATTAATGACAAATTAATTAATCTTAAATAACCAATTAATTAACCTTAAATTATTTAATTAATTAAGTTTTTAACTGTAATTTAATTAATCCTTAATTACTTGATTAATAATCTTCTAATCATTAATTAATATTTTAATTAATAATCCTTAATTACAAATTAATTATACTTTAAATAATTAATTAACTTAACCTTAATTAATTAATTTAAACCTTTAGCTGCTTATTTAATTAATCCAAATCATTAAATAATTAAATAAATAAATTATCCATTTTAATTGTCTTAACAATTTAGTGAATTACAAATCATTAAATCCCCATTTATTTAAAAGATAAAAACATTTTTATTATTAATGATCAAATTATCATTAACAAAGCATTTAAAAATAATGTACTTTAAATTTTGTTTCAAATTTCATTTTAAATTTAAGATTTAAAATGAATGCAAATTTAACTTAAACAAAGTTTAAAATAATTTAAAATCCTTTAATTTCACATGTTAAAGAAATATTTATTTTATAAAGAAGCTTAAAAGAATTTTAAACCAAATTTATTTTAAAATTCAAATCAATTTAAAATACACTTTAAACATTCAAAGTTGTTTAAAACAATTTAAATTTAAAACTTCCTTTTATTTCAAAACTAAGATTCAAACTAAATTTTATTCCAGATTAAACTTTGATTAAAAACTTTACTTACATTTTAAATCTTCATTTTTAAAATCCTAACCATTTAAACATTTTAAAGTAGTTAAAACAATTTAAATTTAAAAAGCTTCATTTTATTTTTATAATGAGATTTAAACTAAACTTGAATTCCAGATTTAAAACTTAGATTTAAAGCTTGTTTAAAACTTTGCTTTTCATTTAAACTTCAATTTTAAATTTCATTTTAAAATTTAAAACAGAATAGTATAGGTTTCTTTTAAAACCTGTAACATTATATAACCTGAGCTACTTAAAATTTGCTTCGAGTCCAATCCAAACTCCCTCGAGCAAACTACCCAACTACTTCAAGTCAACACATCAATTAACTCGAGTACAACCCAAACCAACTTCACCAGAACATCAGTGCACTGTGCAGATGCACGGTGACGTTGATCATCTCAGATCGTCAACGATGATCTTCCCACATCAACCATCACCCAAACACCCTCTCGCAATCATCAGATCCACCCTCCAGACTCGAAATCAAATTCGAGTGTCACATTCAAACCTGGAACAGACTGAACAACACATACCCAAACCTGGCAACGCCTCGATCATGACCCTCTGACCACCAGAAACTCTACAACTCCAGTCATGCCCTTGTAAATGACCAAACTTCCATCACCCAAAAACTTGAAGCACTCGATCCAATGTATAAATAGTGGTGATCGAATTTCCTAACCTAGTTAAAACTAGTGTTCCAGAAAAGATTCAACTGCTACTACCTCCTCACTGAATTGCATCCCCATCAGCCATTTTTCCCATCATCACTGATCACTCCTCCATCATTACCCAAAATCCCGACCTCTCCAAATCTTTGGATCAACAGAAAATCTCAGATTTCCATTTTCAGTTCAAACAAGAACTTCACCATCATTCCCAAACTAAAAACCTTAATTTTAGTTTTAAAATTCATGTTTTTAAATATTGTTTCAGATCCTAACCCTGAAACAATAAATTTCGATATTTAAATTTCACTTATTTTTAGTCTTGGTCAATTAATTTGGTTTCCAAAGTCATATTAATATTATTCTGACTTAATTAAAATTCTAAACTAAAGTTTGAAATGAAGCATATAAGTTTCGTTTGAATCTTAAGTCTATACAAAGGTTAAATTAAAAGATTTTGAATTTAAATCAAAACAGTAAAACTAGAACTAGAAACAAAGAAGTATTCTTATGGAAACAGCATGCATACCCAAACATTTATATGTATACGCAACATACTTCACAATACATATTCTTTTCAACAACATTAGCATGCAACCAAATTTTATACTTAAACTTTTAAAAATAAAGTTACTTGCAGATTTTGGAATGAAGACAGAGCCTCCAGATTTGTTTTGAAAAGCTTTTGAAAACTTTGAACTCTTTAAAAACTTGAGTGCTCAAATGCCTTATCAACCAGAAATGCTTGTTTGTTTTGGAATTCAGTTGCTTTGATTTGAATAATACAGTTGCTTTTGTTTGAAAATGTGTAGGTTTGCTTTAGAACTTAGATTTGCATGCAGAAACAATTTCCAGATTGCATTTTGAAATGAATTACAGGTTATAGATTCTAGATTTGCTTTGCTTGTTCGATTTGAGGATAATTACTAACTTAGTTCGAACATGATTTCTAGTTTGAGGAGTTGTTTTTTACAGATTTGTTTTGAGTTAATGTTTTCAGCACTGTTCTTTGCTTTAGATTTAGAAAAAGAATAAGAAAAGAATGGGAGAAAGGAACAAAGGCTGAAATGAAAAAATAAAAGAAAAACTAAATTAAATGACACTTGTCCTATATCATAATTAACTATCTGACACTTGTAAAATGATACTCAAGATAATAACACTTGTCTTTCTAAGTTAATTAGTATTTATTTTAAATGTTATTAAAGGTTAATGTAAGATTATACTTAATTAATTAGTTAATAAGGAGTTATTTATGTGTATAGATAACTTTAAAGAAATAAAACAATTATATTCATAAATAAAAATTTATACAAATATTTTTAAATCCATAACAATGTAAATATCTATTCTTTTCAATTTCAAAACTTTAAATTCAATTCAAATCAAATTTTAAAATCCAATTTTAAAATCAAGTTATATATACATATGTAACTACACAAATTCAATTTGAAAAACAATTCTATTTCTATTAAAATCTATTTGTAAAAACCGTACATTATTAATATTGTTTGAAAATAACAAAATTTCAATTTTAAATAATTTATAAGAGAAATTATCTCTTTATTATAAATTACTTATCTTTCTAAATGAATTAATGCTTCATATATTAATTTGTATTTTGAACTTATATATACTATTCAAATCATATTTATCAAGCTATATTTAAAAATAAAACAAACCTTTTTGTTAATTAATTTCTATTTTAAACTTAAGCGAAAATAAATTTAAACAATTAACATTTCCTTAAGTATTTAAAAACCATATAGTTATTTTTTAAATATCTTTGAAAAGCTTAATATATCAAATTAAATCATAATTACCAAAAATATTTAGAGTTAGAAAATATACTTTATTTATTAAATTTAAAACAAAGCTTATCTATTTACAATATATACAAATATATTTACATTATAAATAGAAAATAATTTATTAGCTCTTAAAAGATAAAATCTACTAATTAAATATTTATTAAAAGAAGATTATTAAATCAATTCAAATCGATTAACAAAAATTATCATGTCAATTTAATTTTTAACACAGATTATTAAATTGATATTGCCAAAAATTCTGGGATATTACACATGTACATATCTAAGGATGAATTACATATAAGTGCACCTCATGCTCACCTTTGCAAAAGCCTAAGTTATTATTAAATTGGATGCAACTCAAAGTTAAATTGCTAACTTTATGTCACCATGTTGTTTTTTTTCCTATTATTTGATTGTACAGATCTATTTTCAAGAGATGATTGTTGAAATTATATATTAGGGTGATTAATGGTATGATTTAAGAGTGGTGACATAGTAAATAAGAAGTTCAACCCAAACAGTCATGGATACATCGAAAATTATTTGAAGTTGTAATAGTTTCAGTAGTTTACATCATCATCGGAACTCAAATTTGATGTTCTATTCTGCCAAACAAATTAATACAACACGCACAAGAATGTATTTTGCAAATAAATCCTTGAATAAAAGTCATATGGACATATTTGCAAAAAATCAATTGATGTGGAAAGCATCAAATTTTAGGTACGGTTGATTTACACACCCTATTTTAAGTTTAATAGGACATTCTTCATCTTAATTTACGTTAGCTACGAACTAAGTTTTAATGTCAATAATGAAATCGTGAGCTAGTGGCTATATTTTTTGGTTGACTTTGTGAATAAAACAAATCAATCTCAATTAGATCTCTATTGTATCTTCCTAATTTTCAACTTCTTGGATTCAATTAGTTTCATGAGTGGATCTCCACATCTATGTATAAGGGTCTACATCCTTCTTTGCTTTATGTTGTAGTGAAATTAATCATGGTATCAAGTGAATTCGACTTTTTTCCTATTTTGAATACTTTATGTCAAGTTAAGGACTTAAGTCACAGGCAATGTTAACTTTTCCTCTTTCCTGCTTTACAGGTCTTGGCGGTTGGAAGCATGCTTTTTTAATGCACGAATCCAATTCCAATGTATGGCTGAGATCGAAGCTAACAGCGAAAGCTTTAGACAATGTCATGGTGGTAGTCGTGTACCCATCAGGTCAAAAAATTCCATTAATAATGAAACAATTAAATGATTAGCACCATAAAAATTCATGCAAATTAAGGGTTTTAACTAAGTCGTTAAGTTTATGAGATATTATATATGCAATTTAGTAGTGATGGAATTTCAAAAAATGAATTTGGTAAAACAAATAACATTTGTATAGCACAGTAGTTTATAAATTGTATTAGTAGATTAATAAAAGCATGAGTTCTTTGAAAGAAACAACTGATATAGTGATGAAATAAATTTAAGTCCATATATTTTATATTCAAGTTTATTTATTTAGCTTTTTTACATAATCTGAAATTTGACTTATTCAAATAAATTCAATTAATTAACACTTATTAATACTAAAGAACGATGGTTCAAATATGAATACCATTATTGTAACAACAAAATGATAGAATTATTTTTCTTATTCATATGTGGAGATATACAAATCGCATAAAACAATAATAACTATTATAATTTGTTATTTTTATATCTCGATAAATTTATCATACATTGTATTGCAAAATTCTACTTTTAACTTTATATTAGGACGAACCCATGCTACGCACACAGATTTAACATTATTTGACTTTTTTAGTTAGCTAAATATAAACAGTTTTTATTACAGAATCGCATTTATTTCAATATAATTATTTTCTTATAAACTTTTTTTTAATTATTATTTTTTGAAATACAATTTCTTTGTAAAAGTTAATACTTTGTTACATCATTGAATTCAAATCTTAATGGAGCTATATTATGGTCCAAAATGCAACCATTAACGTTGAAACCTTTGGGTATCGTAAAATCATAGAAAACTAAATAGCGTCATTTCCTCGTAAATAATTATCACTCTGTTAATGAAAAGGCATATATTTTTATCTAATGGTAAATTTTAACTTAAATACTAACTATTGCTAAGATTATTTCAATGTAACATAGCACATTGACTAAGGTAAAATTGGTGAACTGCTAAAACTTTAAATATTCTGAATATCATTCACATTTAGTTGTTATTTTTGCATAAATAGGTGTACATAAGAAATTATTATTAAGAAAATTTTATGTTATATAGTCTGACCGCATAAAAATGTCGACAACATAGATCGTGTAATGCTAAGGTGATGACTATCAAAAGGTTAAATATATGGAACTGTAAAAAATCTTAGGTATGCTTGTATTATAGGGTACTATAAAGGGCAATATTGTACGTAGGTGTATATTGGTTATTTCCATTTAAAAAATAGTTGTATCAAGGTTGTTATAAATAAATTTTTACTTCTTAGTTTTTAAAATTAGATGGAAGATTTCGTGTTGTCATATTATGAACATCATAAAATATTATACTGAATATTTCATTAATCAATACACAGTTTTAAAGTTTAAATATCAAGATTTATATAATCATAAAAAACTTTATACATTGACTGATAATATTAATAGCGAAAACTAGGCGGAGGTCCCTGATAAGTTTCAAAATACACAAAAGCCCCAGTAAAAAAAGTATGTAAGTTAGGTCCCTAAAATTAAATTGCTAAGTAATTGCATATAGTTATGCAATTATTCACTGAATAATTATAGACATTTATGCAATTATATCCAAAAGTTGCATAACTTTGTGCAATTTTTTCAGTGAATAATTGTGGAATTTTCCACAATTTTTTGAAAAAAAATCGGAAATTTTCAAAAAAAAATTGGTGAATATTTGCATAAATTTCTGCAGTTTTTTGAAATAGTTGCGAAAATTTCCATAATTTTTCCGTAAATAATTATGGAAATATCTGCAATTTTTAATATAATTGCATAAATGTCTGTAATTATTTACTGAATAATTGCATAAATGTATGACATTATTCGATAACTTAATTACAAGGACCTAATTTACAAACTTTTTTTACTGGGGTTTTTGTGTATTTTGAAACTTATTAGGAACCTGTGCCAAATTGTCCCTATTAAATATCCATAGAACAAATATAGAAATATACAGCTCAACTGATAAGCATAGGAAAAAGATGTTACTCGCCAATTTTTCCTATGTGGTTTTCATCAAGGTTGAATTAATTAGCTACTTTACATGCAACGACCCGTAATTTAACCACTTTAAGTATGAATATTTGATACATTTATAATAATTAAATAATGTTTTTATAACTTAAATAAATCTCTTTATGTAATAACTAATGATAGTAAAGTTTGGTTTGCAAAAATAAGTAGTTCAGAGAAAAATTGAAAACACGACCGAAAATCGGTTTTTGAATTTTCGACTTTTCATCGTCTAAAAGTTGTCGAAACATGTTGTGCATACTAGTGTATATAAGTACTCATGTACTAAATAAAAAATGCCTTTGCTAATTAAGTAGTTTGGATAAAACGTGTAAAAAAATATAATTAAGTTAATAAAGTGGAAGCTGTGCAGTTAAAGCACTTAGCGGTTCTATAGCGGTGGATGTGCAAAAAGTTACAGCAGGGATAAAGTGGCGGTATAGCAAAAAATAACAGAGATACAAAAAGCTTCATTAGGTTAAAGATTAAATTTTTAAAGTTAATTTATTCTCATTCTTACATCACTTGTGCAGAAAAAAGAAGTATTTCTTAATCTTATATAGCAAAACTGAAGAATATCATGGTTTATGTAGGCTAGATTTGGTGACTATAACTATTTTTAACTTAAATTAAGCACTTATGCCTTAAAGTTAGGTTTACCTAAGTTTATTGGTTTGTTTAAAAGAAAACTAATCTAATCAATCTTTTTATATTAATATTGCGAAAGCGGGTGCTAAAAAGCTTTGATTTAGTGGACGTGGTAGAAAATAGGGGCGCTTAAAGCAGACCTACTGTTTAATAGCACTAAATTGAAATAGTGTAGCAGCTGAAGAGCACTGTGCGCTATAGCAGTGATTTTGCTAGGCTTTGGCTGAAGTTTAACCGCATAGAGTGAAAGTGGACTTTTCTTTTATAATTAAAAATGGAAATAAACACAAAATCTAAGATAAAAAGTACACTAAAAAAGAGAAGTGATGGCTTTGGTGATAGGGGTGGGGTGTGTGTTTCATGATGGTGGAGGGAGAATTATCAACATTTTGTGTCGGGTACCGGCTTAGGGTTAGTTTGGTAATTTGCCATTTTGCATTTTATATAAAAACAACACCAATCTTTCCCTTTCCACTTTACTTCATTTCTTTTTTCCATTTCTTACTCGCTTCATCTCCACTCTCTTCAATTCTCTTCTTTTATTATTTTACAAAGAAAATGTTTTAAAAGCTGCACCTTTGTTGTAACAACCCGGAATTTTGTCACTTTGATTTATGAATATTTAATTTACTTTAAATATTCAATTAATTATTTTAATATTTAAATAATATTTTTTTAATTTATAACTAGTGATAGAAAATTCAATTTTGAATTTCATTCACATAAATAAGTAGTTTGATGAAAAACTAAAAATGTGAGCGAAACACGCTTTTCGGATTTTCATCTTTTTATCGAACGATAAGTTATAAAAAGTTGTATTGTCTTTGCATATACTTTAAAAAAACAACATTTAAATGTATGAACATTTTATTTTGAGATATAAGATTGTAAAAAAAACAATAATAATAGGAATTAATGAATATAAAATATATTTAAAATTTAAATATGAAATGTTGGATTTGAAATATAAAGATTCCTTAAATGTGTAAATTAAGTAAAGTACATGAATCATTCTGAAACCTAACATATTTTCTTATGGTTGGTACTTTGGTGGCTTGAGAAAAGATGAAAGTGTTGAAAATAAAGGGTATTTTGGACTTAGTTATCTCTATTTTATTTTTATTTTCTTTTATTTATTTAACCTTTCATATATATACACTCTTCTCATATTTCATATTTAATTTTCATCTAATAATCTCAACTTAATCTTTTCCCTTCTCTTTCTTTCTTAGTTTGGAAAAAAGCCTTTTGTTTAAAATTTGAAAATTTACTTGTGTAGCGGTATCAAGGTCGATTTCAAGGAAAAAGACTTGATTTTTTGCGTTACCAATAATTCGGGTAGGTGAGATATCCAATATTTGTTTAGTACTGTGATGAATAATAAATGTTGTGAATTTGTTAGTAATTTTGATATGATATGAAAAACATGTTTATGATATTGTTTAAAATCATCTTTTATGCGTTCTTTGCAGTGAAATGAAAAATATATGTTTACTATCAATGAAACATATACTGAGGTATGTAAACATAGAAACTAACACTTCTTCCTCCATTCATTATTTTCCGAAAAAAGAAAATAACACCTCCATCTACTTTAAAAAATCGATAACTCTAAACTTGGAAATTTTGCCAATGTGTTTAATTGTAGAGTTGTTAGGATTAGTATCTAGTTTTTCTTTAAAATAGTCGAGATTTGTCTGTCGAGTGGTGTGTGAGATATTGGTCAATTGTAGTACGTGCTCGAACAATGTTAGTCTTCATCAAGCATGAATTGACAAACCGAGGGTACACTCGTGTTTGTCTTGGTAAATCAAGATTTTAAAGGCAAGTCCTATGATTTTTGGTGGTCGGGAATGATCGCGGTGGCGAGATGGACTAATTTTGTTCAAAATCAAATTTCGATGATCTAGGGGGTAAAGGCGGAGCGGTGGTGCTGGAGGCGACCTTTAGTGGTGGCCGTGACATAGGCTATGGTTATATAAAGCATGGTGGTTAGAGTTGATTAGGAGAGCTCTATTTAGGGTTTGGAGTGCTGTTCTTTTTTGGGTTTTGAAGTGGTGGCAACGACTAAGGCCATCGAGTGGCATGAGGAGCGTTTGGGTAGCATGGTGTGGACCGACGGTTCAATTGGTGGCGGCAGCATTGTCTAATGGTCGACGTGGTGTCGCAGCGACATTTGTTTACTTGGAACGCTAATTGTATGGGTGATGGAGGGTCAGATTTTGATAGGGATGGTCGAAGGCAGGAGCGTAGGTGTTGATGAGTCGAGGTGGTGATAGTAAGTTTGGTGATGGATGTAGATATGAAATTGGCAAAGCAATGGTGGTGTGCACATGCACTTGATTTTGGCTCTAAGCATTCTGAAAATTGGAAATTTTGATTTAGGGATTTAAGTGATGGGAGAAAAAGATTTGGATGAGTGTTTCGGTATTAGGTTTAAGTGGAGTGGATGTTGAGTCGGGTTTGTTAGTTTCTGAGATGATGGTTTTGATGACAACAACCTTAGGACTTGTTATAAAATATAAATACTAATATTCTTGTTTAGATGTATTATATGTAGGTATTGAGAATGAAGACTGTATAGTGTAAAGATTGAAGAGTGAGTATAGAGATTCAAGACTGACAATTCAAGATTGAAGAGATCAAGACTGAAGACTAATGAGTATCAAGAGTTCAAGAGTTTAAGATATCAAGATAAGTAATAGAGTCTAGATTTATGCTAAAACTTCATAATAGCACTAAAATCTTTATTAGGATTTAATGTGGAATGGAATCCACCTTCTCACTTTAATAGTGGGATGGAACCCATGATCTCTTTAGTGGGATGGAACCCACGACCTTCTCTAGTGGAATGGAATCCACGGAATTTTCAAAATGATTTATTTTTTCAAAACTGTCATTTTAAAGTCATCTCAATCAATTTAAATATTTTAGCCTTAATTCAAAAACTATTTTTAATCATATAATTTCAAAATCATCTCTTGTTTTTTAAAACAATTATTTTAGCTTTAATATATTTTAAAGAAATCTACACTTAGTTTTTAATATTACTTTTATATTGTAGATTATATATTTTAAGATTACTTTCTAAAACTCTTTTATAAGTTTAAATTATATTCAAAATGGTTTACAAAGTTTAGAAATTCTTTTGACAAGTTTTAGAATAAAAATCATTTTAAAACAAAATATATTTTCGAAAGTAACATAGGCATGTCGGCATCCTTCATCCCCCCATGTCAACATGGTAGCCGTGGAATTTAAAATTCAAATTTTCAAAAGAAGTGTTTATTCGTCATAACCTTTCGCGAATGGACATGACTGTTGTACTCTTATAAATGCCAGTTGTTTTCAATGAATTTTGAGTTAGTTTTTCTTCATTTTTTCACTCCTTCTCCACTCAAATATTCTCTTATATTTCAAATGCTTTAACAAAACTCTGTCGAAATTCTAAGTGAATCAAACTCGATCATCTTTAGTTTGATTCTCTGCCACTCTCTCTCTCCACGATCTCAGTGCTATTCAGAGTTATAAGGTCATTTGTAATGATAGAACTTTATCGAGTCTCTCTATCAAAGTGTGATTGGAAACGGTGTGATTGTGGCTCGTAAATCAATTGGGTAGGATTGTAGCCCATAAATCAATTAGGCGATCTTATAGCTTAGTTAAATCAAGAGAGTTTGCCATGGACTCAGAGAGAACATGGTGTATCTCGTGGCCTCGAAATCGATGTTGCAATATTGACATTATGTTTGAAAAGAAATGTGCATAAGAAATTGTGTGGAACTGGATGTAGGGTAACTCCGTACTAGAATAAAGTTCCAGTGCGTTTCTTTCCTTTACTGCTTTTATTTATTATTTGCACCTGTGTCCGATTCTGTGATTGTCTCTGTGTTTTTGATTTGCATCTGTTTGTATTTAAATTAAAAATATTTCAAAAATTCCATAAGATCCATTAACCACTATTCATCTCTCCTCTAGTGTTAATCCAACCTTAAGATCCGTAATATGCATTTCCAACATTTAGTATCAGAGCACTGGGTTTTCAGTGTTTTCATAATCCGATTTTGAAAAGTTTTCAAATGGCTGCTAATACTGGTAATGTCAACACTTTCACTAGTTCATTTGTAGACTGTCAGTCTACTACCAGACCACCACTTTTTAATGGCAGTAACTATGCATATTGGACATGTAAGATGAAAACTTATTTACAATCAATAGGATTATACACTTGGAATATCACACAAACTAAGTATATTGAACCCACAACTGATTTTGCACAGTGGACTGCTGAACAAAAGACTATTGCACAAAACAATTCCAATGCCAGAATATTCTATTCTGTTCATTTGATAGGAATAAGTTTAATAGTGTGTCTATCTGTAAGTCTGCATATGAGATCTAGAAAACTTTACAAGTTACTCATGAAGGAACAAGCAAAGTTAAACAGACCAAAATATCTATCTTGACCAATCAGTTTCAATTATTCAAGATGAATCCAAATGAGTCCATTTCAGACATGTACAGTAGGTTTCAAGACATTATGCACTCATTAATTGCATTAGAAAAGAACTTTTTCGAAGAAGATCAAGTTGGAAAAATTCTGAATTCACTCACTCCAAAATGAGATTAGAAGACTCTAGCAATTGAAGAGGCTAATGATATAAGTACTCTAAAAATTAAAGAATTAATTGGGAATTTGATGTCCTTTGAAGTACAGATGCAAGGAAAAAGTGAAAGCAAGGCCTCAAAAAAGAAGTCAATAGCGTTAAATGCAACAACAGATGGTTTAGACTCAAATAGTGACGACAATGAAGAAATAGCCTTAAGGACAAGGAATTTTAGAAAGTTTCTGAAATACAGAAAGATGAACAATTACAAGATAAATGATCACAAGAATTTTGGAAATAATAATGAAACTCAAAACAATGGTAGATGCTACAATTGTGATGAGCCAGACCACTTAAAAAGAGATTGACCGCATCCGTATGAATAGAAATTTTCTCCAAGTAATGATTCGTCAAAGAAAAGAAGGAGAGCATATACTACTACACTGGACGATTCAAACTCATTCTCTAGTGATGTAGATCAAGAGATGGAGAATTCAAACATATGCTTTACACCTATTCACAAATCTGATGATCTCGGAAATATGGATATAAAAATAGGTACGCATTTAAATTATATTGATTAAAATTGCTTGTTTGATTGTTTTGAAATTGCTTGTTGTTTGAATTTAAAATTTTGATTTTCAAAATAATATTTTTTAATAATATTTTAATATTAAAGTATTAATATTAAAGTGTTAATATTTACTATTATTTCAAATAACATATAATTTATATTATAGGATATATATATATATATTAAATAAAATAAGAAAAATTAGTCACATGATTTAAGGGACCCATGTCGAGATGACCCTACTCCCAAGTCGACATCCCTCTAGAAATTTGAAAATCAAATTTGAATTCAAAACTTTGAATTTCCCTCCATCTCTTCAACAACTCCAAAGCTCTAAAAAGGTGTCTCTTGACCACAGAACATGGCTCTTAGATATCTATTTATTTTCTTAACTTTATCCTATTTTTCCCTTTCATTTCAAAATTCAAACTATCTTTCAAACTCTCAAGCTCTCTACTTTCTTCAAAAATAGCTTCCTCAAGCACTCCATCTACCATTAGACTATCCAAGACCACCAAAAAGTTCCTCTACAATGATCCGGAAGCTATAAAGGCTTATATAAGCTATGTAAACTAGGAAAGGTCCATATGGGAAAATTTGCTATTTTTAACGATTTTTCTTCCTCTGAAATCAATGTTCTTTTTGGAGAGAATCAAATTCTTAGCTTAATTGATGATTCTCAAAATGATTTTGTTTGTTATCCGAATCTTGACAAAATGTTTTATGCAAATTTGAATGGTGGGTTTTACGAAGGAAATGAAGGGGAAGTGTGGAGTAGCATTAAAGGAACGCGTATTTTTTCAAATAGTGAGATTTTGGTAACATTCTTGGTTGTAAGGATTTGGGAATGGATCTTTCAAATTGTCAAATTGATGAACATGATCATGAGACACTTCATCAAATTTTTGAGGAGATGATAACTTTACATTTATAAACCGAAATTTCCATCCTAAAGCTAGAATTGTAAACCTTCTTTTGCAACATACCATAACTCCAAGATCGGGAAATTTCAATCACCCAATTTTAAAAGTTTGTAAGGCTCTTTTTGCTACTTTTGGGCACTATGACATTAATTGGGCCTAAGTGATTTTAGATGAACTTCGTCCCAAAAAAATTTCTTTAGATAAAAACACTTTATCTCATGGGATTTATTTCACTCGAATTTTTAGCTATTTTGGTGTTGATTATAGGAGGGAGGAGTTCCTTTCTAGAGAAGTGTTTAACCATGCAAACATCTCTCTAATGAAAATTCCATTTGTGTTTCAACTATATGAAACACTTGCCGAAAAGGATGAGAGATTAGCTCATAAAGAGTTGGAAGAAGAGGAGGAGGTGGAGGAAAAAAAGGAAGGAAATGAAAATTGAAAAATAAGGAGAGAAGGAGGAAGAGACTTTATTGGAAAGCATCAAATACCCTATCACTCCTAATAATCCATCCAACAAAATGCTTCTCAAGAACCAAAAGATTATTGTAGAAAATCAACGGATCCTCAAAAGATCCGTTGGTAAAAAGTTAGATAAGATTTCCACCAAAATGAATAAGTTCTTTGGGAAAGTGAGTCGCAAGCTTGGATTATCATCATCTTCATCATCCTCTAACTAATACTAGTTTCATTTCATGTTGTATTAGTTTGTATCTCTCTTTAGTTAATGTTATGTATCATTTATGTAATGTTAACTAGATTTATCAATGAAAATTCTCTCTTTTTGTTTATTAGCTCTAAAATATCTCTGGAATGCTTGTTATTATATTATATAAGTTTATGTACATAGACTTGTATATAATATAAAGAAACAAACAAAATTGCCAAAATTAACAGGGGCATGTCGACATCCCCTAACCCCAATGTCGACATGTAATGAACAGAAAATGGTTTTGTTTTGAAATTGAAATTGACATAACTACCTTGTGTCTTTTCATTTCAAATGACTTTATAACTCTTTAAATACCCGTTTTTTCAAGAAAAATGCATAATTTCAATTCTCTTTATTTTCTATTGAATTTCTTCATATTTTATCAAGAAATGTCCTCTCCTATTCATTATCTATGCGAGATCTTGAAGAAACTCTCAAATCCTTCAAGAACATGCTCACTTTTATCCTCCGTAATCAATGTTACATAGAATTAAACCAAATGTAGATGATAAAAGAACAAGAAATGCATTTCGATGTCATTCGATGGATGATCGTAGCCCTCAACAACGAAGAACTTGAAGTGAATCTAGAAGGAACTCTGAACAAAGATAATGAAGAATGAGTTGCTATAAAGGTAGATCCTATCTTCGGTGAAGAAGGATGGGTTCAAGTTCCAAGAAATGTATGATTTGACATATGTGGTTTGATTTACTTTGACTTGGTTTGAATTGCTTGATTTTATTTGATTTGGTATGGTTTGGTTTGATTGAATATGGTGTAATATATGATTGAACATGGCTTGGTTTGATAAGAACATGATGTATAAATTAATTGATTATGTTTGAAATTATCATATCTCTCACATTTACCTTACTATATATTATTCATATTATTATCTGTCTCATTTATATTCTACTATACCATGTTATTATCCTATTCAATGCTATGGTATAAGCTTTAGAGGGAGCTATGTAGTTTAGAATTAGTTTTTGTTAATGACAAAGGGTGAGAATTATAAAATAGGTTAGTTAGGCTTAGATTAAGGAGGAGTTAGTAGATTAAGGGGGAGTTGTTGGAATATGGGGGAGTTAGAGAAGAATCAAAGTTTAGTGGAGTATATTTTATAAATATAGGTTGTCATCATCAAAAAAGGGAGATTGTTAGTTCTTGAGATGATGGTTTTGATGAAAACAACCTTAAGACTTGTTATAGGATATAAATATTAATATTCTTGTCTATATATATGTGTGTGTATGTATATGCAGGATATATATATATATATATATATATATATATATATAAATATGCAGATACCGAGAATGAAGACTGTATAGTATAAAGATTCGAGACTGAGTACTGAGATTCAAGATTGACAAATTCAAGATTGAAGAAATTAAGAATGAAGACTCATGAGTATCAAGAGTTCAAGATATCAAGAAAGTAATAGAGTCTAGATTTATGTCAAAAATTCATAATAGCACTAAAATCTTTATTCGGATTTTAATTGTGGAATGGAACCCACCATCTTGCTTTAGTAGTGGGATGGAACCAATGACCTCTTTAGTGGGATGGAACCCAGGACCTTCTCTAGTGGAATGGAATCCACAAAATTTTCAGAATAATTTATTTTTTCAAAACTATCTTTTTAAAGACATATCTATCAATTTAAATATTTTCGTATTTATTCAATAGCTATTTTTAATCATATCAATTTCAAAATTATCTCTTTTTTTTAAACTATTTCTTGATTTTAATATTTTAGCTTTAATATATTTTAAGGAAATCTATACTTAGTTTTTAATATTACTTTTATACTATAGATTATATATTTTAAGATTACTTTCTAAAATTCTTTTATAAGTTTAAATTATATTCAAAATGGTTTACAAATTTTAGAAGTTATTTCGATAAGTTTTAGAATAGAAATCATTTTAAAGAAAAATCTATTTCAAAAATAACATAGGCATGTTGACATCCCTCATTCCTCCATGTCGACATGGTAGCTGTAGAATTTAAAATTCAAGTTTTAAAAAGAAGTGTCTATTCGTCATAACCTTTCGCAAATGGACATGACCGTTGTTCTCATATAAATACTAGTTTTTTCAAAGAATTTTGAGTTAATTTTTCTCCACTCCTTCTTCTCCACTCAAATATTTCCTTATATTTCAAATGCTTTAACAGAACTCTGTCGAAATTCTAAGCGAATCAAACTCGATTATCTCTAGTTTTATTCTCTGCCACTCTCTCTCTCAAAGATCTTAGTCCTATTTTGAGTTATAGGATCGTTTATAGTCATAAAAGTGTATCGAGTCAATCTTTATCAAAGTGTGGTTGGAACCAGTGTGATTGTGGCCTGTAAATCAATTGGGTGTGACTGTAGCCCCTAAATCAATTAGGTGATCTTATAGCCTAATTAAATCAAGAGAGTTTGCCCTAGACTTGGAGACAGGAGGATGTATCTCGTGGCCTTGAAATTGAGGTTGTAATCTCGACATTATATTTGAAAAGAAATCGGCACAATAAATTGTGTGGGACTGGATGTAGGGTAACTCTAGCCAGTATAAAATTCTGGTGTGTTCTTTCCTTTAATGCTTTTATTTACTATTCGCATTTGTGTCTGATTCTGTGATTGCCTCTGTGTTTGTAAATTACATCTGTATGTATTTAATTTGAAAAGATTTCAAAAATTCCATAAAATCCATTAAACACTATTCACCCCCATCTAGTGTTAATCCAGCATTAAGACCCGTTATCCGCATTTCCAACAGGGTTTTTGGCCTAGGGAAGTTTGTGTAGTATAGTGGATTAGTAAATTAAAATATTTAATTTAAAAAGGCTAAATTTGAAAAATGAATAACTTAGTCATTTTGTATCTATTTAACCCATAGTTTCTTGCAATAGACTCTTATTGACAAGTACAAAACTTCAATAAAATTGGTTAATAATTCTAGTGAAGTATGATTTAAACTAATGATGGTAGAAAATAATTACATAGTTAGTTATATTTTATCGCTGAAATTCCATTAGCAGAATAGAAAAACGTTCTGCTATATTTTAAATTGAGTAGATTAATTCGTACATCTATTTACAGAATAAATCCCCGTTCGGCTATTTTATAAATTTGGACATTTATTTATATGCTAGTGACTTGGATAAATGATGTGTTATCTGCCGATTTGTTAATTATGGATTTTATTTACATATATGTTGCTTATGTAAACATTAGTGATAAGATTTGCAATGTTGAATTGAAAAAAGTGGTAGCTTGTTTAAGTGCTATTGTGATCCTTAAGCCTATTCCCAATTTTTGAAAGAAATTGAATTTAAATTTACCTTAGCTTTATAATATTTTAATGTAAAGTTTTTCTATATTTAAATGGTTAAGTTAATTACTATTTGAATAATAATAATATTTAAAGTTAACTAATTCTTTTAATTAATGATGTTAAAAATTAATTAGTACGGTTTTAAGGTAATTAATTATTTAATAACGATGTTTCAAAGTTAATTAACTATTTTATTAATGATATTTTTAAGTTAATTATTTATTTTATTAATGATAATTTAAAAGTTAATTAACTATTTTATTAACGATATTTTAAGTTAATTAATCATTTTATAATGATGTTTTAAAGTTAATTAAACATTTTAAGTTTATTTGATTAATTTAATAATGTGTTTTAAATAATAATATTCTATAAAAGGTGTTTACAGTTAATAAATTGGTTTATAGAAGAGAATTTTTAAATGAAGGATTTAATAACGGAGTTTAGAAATTGGAATGAGATATTGGAAATTGGAAGTTTTGATTTGTAAAACATTGATTTTTAATAAATAATATACATAGATTTTGAAATCCATGTACTTGACATTAAACTTTGAGGTAGAGAAACTTCTACCTATCTTGAAAGGCAAGAATGTCTTCGAGTAAAGGTTTAAGAGGTAACGATAATACCCTTACTTGACCAACTTCATTGTTATCCGAAGGATAGTCTAAGTATGAAATCGAAGACTTATGTTCGGTGTATAAGTATTATTCTCGTATACGAATGGGATCACCTATGAAAATCAAGTTTATAAAGTTAATAAATAAATCTTCTTAATTGTGATGGTATGGAAGTATTCTTTCCATACTTAACACCGAAAGATAAGTGGTTTGGATTTATACGAAACAATGTTTTGAATGATAATTGTTTTTGATCCATTTGATATGATTTTGAAATAGGAAATCTTTCTTAAATAGTTTGAGAACATATTTATACTAATGAGATAAGTATATAAATATTTTTGTAAACAGTTGAAATTATTTAATTAATGAAGATTAATAAAAAAGGGTTAGTGGATTTCATACGGAATTAAATCTTATTTGATTGTTTGTTCAATTAATAGTTAAATAACCGATTATCAAATCTTGACCAATTTTTAACTCTGGAAATATCTATGAGAAACACGAGAATTATATTGTACAGTTATCTTCTGTGATGCTACTGCATGTATAAACTCGTTATGTTCTTCCAAGGTAAATGATAAGAAAATCCACCTGCTTAAATGGTTAGGAGGTGATCTCCGCTCTTATATATATTATCTATTTATTTTTGAAAGAACCATAGTTGAGTTTATAGAAAACTATCGAATGTTCGTTTGAAGAGACCGAGATTGGATAAGTATGAATTATCCGAAAACCACTTCGAACCAGCTCAAGCGTTCTAATTGAAGACATCTTGAAGATGGAGTTGAAGATGGAGCTCTTTGAAGTGCAAGGGCCACTTGCTACTAATCTTGAGGGTGATTCCAAAAGGGATGTAGTAGAAGTAGTGCCTTTGGTTTGTTCATATCCTGAACAACTTATATGGACGAATGCTGGCATTGCGTTGTCGCCTGGAGGGCAGTGTTAGCATTCCAAGTAGGATTCCAATATAAAAGTTAAAACGTAGTCTCAAGCCTCACAATCGGGAATAACTAAAATAAGGGATATGCTTCAGGGCTATATAGGTCACATCCATTTGGGTATTTCCATCACCTCTCTACACTGATATTTATGGATTTAGTATGTGCATGTAAGCTCACAAGAAATGGTTGTAAAGCAACCGGGGTGATGAAATATTCGGTCTGATAAGGGGTGTATCGGTCCTGATTTCTAGAGGTCAATAGGTTAGACCTCGGTACATTTTCATAGAGGAGTACTTTGGCAGGCGGTATATGTGACGAACTCGCATTTTTTGACTCTTGAAAATCGATACTAATACATCCTTGGTATTCACATGTCGCAAATTCAAGTGCCGAAAAGGCAGATTGATTAAGGGTAAAAAGAAAATAGCGTAGAACAGAGTAGTGAAAATAATCTCACACGAATGAAATAATCATATATTATTAACTACAAAATCTTTTACAGCGGAAAATTTGAATACAATATCAAAGCCTAACCTAGAATCAGTTTGGATAGCTATAAATCCTTTGCACTTACAAATGTTGAAAAACAACAAAACAAATGCAGCGAAAAAATAGAATACGTCCATACGTGGATAAAGATCTTCAGCACTCCTTTGGAAACTTCAAGTGTCTTTAGCTAAACATGAAACTATTCAGATCTGACGTAAGTATTAAAAATACCTGGATCAGGATAGATAAACCAACGTGAGAAAAATCGAATTATAAATGTGTATGATAGGGTCATAGATCAAATTTATGTTAATCAAAACCTTTGTAAAGAATGTTATCTCATAAGATCACGCTGCATATAAACGCATACACATTTTTACCTTACGAAAACCAAAATACTTCCAAAACACGTTTGATATTGTCATTAATGACATTGGTTTGAGAACAATATTCAAATAAATATATAAACAAGGAACCAACAAGCGAACAATGTCAAATGGTGTATATGATACAAAAAGGGTGGCTGAAATGTTTGCAAAGCATTACAGCTATTTTGGAAATACAAGCAAAGCCGTAAAGCTCGTATTGGAATTGGATTTCCAACATGATAAGGAACCAGTGGCCATTTCCTCCAATGCAAAATCCATGCATAACAATCCTAGTCCCTGGTGACCATTCACTTTTCTCAAGCAAGTCATACTACGTTGTTACACTACTATGGACTAGTGCATTTCAGTGGCTTTACTCTTTCTCAGTCGATCCTCCAGTACCCGCCCATTTAAACTGTTAAGGGTCCAGACACTACTGGACTCCTCTATCCATAATAAACCGATGGCTCAAAATATGTCATGTAGACCATATAATTACCCATATCATCTCCCGGATGTGAGGCTCGTAAGGCTACGATCTGTTTTCCACAAATCCACACTTTACTTATCACAAAGCCACGCTTTACTTTTCACAAAAAAATTCCATTTAGAATGCCACATTGCATTTCTAACAACACACTACTAATTTTCACAAAAGTACAACCCCCATGAAACACCTCAAACCCCTTAATATACCCAAAAGGTTACATTAAAAGGCATGATGTGTTATAGGTGTAACTGAAACTAATAGAGACTAAGATTCAGAAGACAAAAATAGGTAAAAATAACGGAAACTAAAATAATAACTTGTTTAAAAAAAAGTTTCATAATTGCTTCATAAATCATATAAGTGAAATCCAAATACAACATACATGTCTCAAAGCCCAACATATCTCATGAAATAAAAACTTGTAATCTTAACAAAAATCAGAGTACAAATATCCCTCTTAAGTGCTAGTACAAAGAAAGAACCAAAAGCTAAAAACGTAGGGAAACACATAGTAGAATCTTCTCTAAGAAATCTCTGGCACTGCAATCTACTGCCCTCTCCCTTGATTGCCTGTGGGGAAAAAGAGGAAAACAGAGGAGTGGGTCAGACTAAAATTCTGGTGAATGATAGTAACTACTAGAATCTTTAAGCAAAGTAAAAGTAATAGTCTCTTCAATAGTTCTAGTGTATATAAAAGGAAATAAAGGAAATAGGAGAGATAAAGCTGGAAATAAATGCGAATTAACTTGTACTCAATTAATAAGATCAGTTAACCTTGATTGCTTGCACTTATCCTTGATTTCTACTTTGATTAGGATGAATTCCTAATCCTGTAATTAGGATGTAACCCTAAATCTACCCTTTTGATCGGCTTGCTACTCCATAGACCTTACTGCAGCCTAGATGCTATATAACTCCGTACACAACAGCGAATGGTATCTACGAAAGATGCACAAAGTACCCACTATGGACGCAGATGACATATATAGCTACCTACACAAAAGGCAATGGTGTCTACGAAAGACACACCCATACTAAGTGCTTGAAACTCATAGCAATTGTTGAGCACCAGAATGGAAGTCGCACGCGTAACTACCACCATGCCCATGCTACTTTTTGCTCCACCTATTGTGTCTTCTTATTACCTCAAACTCTGGCATAAGCATGCCCTTCATCTCACTTTAAACTATTGTGAGATCACCGTATGTCCATAGAAACCATAGGGGAGATGTTGTTGGTACTGGCCCATCATCCAAACAATATCTAGTTGTCCCCTTATCCAAATCCCCCGTGATTTAGACCTTTATTTGACCAATTACTACCATTCTTAGCATAAGCGCGTCGTCATCTCACTTCAGGCTAATGTGAAACAGCGTTTTGTTTAATAAGGAATGTTATATGGTACATATTCTATTTTCATCTTTGTTTATTATCTTAGATAAATTATTTAAATAAGCCTTTATTATCATCTTTACTTTCTACGCTTATTAATTTATCTTAAGTCATAAAATAAGCCTTATACTATTCTTTTTCTTATTATAACATAAGTTATAATCATGCTTATTATTTAACCCAAGGACTAAGTGTGAAAATAAGCTTCCTTCATCTTTTACCTTTTTTTAGTTATAGTTCTACGTTATAACTAAGCCAATTAATTAGTCCAATTCTAATCATAATTAGGCGTAATTTTAGTCAATTCCATTTATATTACAGTCCAATTCCATTATTTATTATAGTCTTTATAATTTACATCTTATTTTCTTCATTCAATATTCTTACTTATATAATCCATATTCGCATTTAATTTATTCTAACCCATATGCGATGAAAAGGAGGAGGAAGAAAATAGAAGCTTGCATAAAATCCAAAACGTAGAAAAAGATGTAAATAAGAAATAAATAACAGTAAATAAACTTAGATATTGTAAATAAACTGTAAATAAATAAAAAGCTATGTTTAACAATAATAAATTATAACTAATTGAAGGAGAATAACTAAAAGGGAATAGACTAAAATACAGATCTGAAACTGATAAAAAGGCTATTCCAAAATCGTAGTAAAACCACAACTATTAGAAACCCTATTATTTTAAATTACTTAAAGAAATCTTAAAATAATTACAATCACTCACCTCCGGTCCTAAGCTCTTTCTTTGGACTTCTCAGATCCACTTGGAGTTTTAAAATAATTTAATTTATAATGATTTTCTCATTGAAAAAATTATTCCGTTTAGGGTCCTTCCTAGAAAGGTGAACCCAATTGGAGAAAACCTAGAATGAGAAAAAGTATTAGGTCTAGATGTCTATTTATGGGGGTAGAAGTGGATCTCGGACCATTGGATTTGGAGATTGAATATGATGCAACCACGTTATATGCTGAATAGGAGCCATCAGATGCAAAAATAAATGGACTGGATTGGTCAGAAGAATGCAAAACAAATCATCAATAACTGCTGGAACGTTCAAACGAAGGAACAATCGTTCATAATTAGCAAAGGCGGGTCGATCGGGCAGTCAACCGCCTTGGTGCCCAGGTTGACCAGCCGGTCAACCTACCCTTCATTTATTTTTTTCTTTTCCTTCTCGATTTTCGTTTAATTTATTTCTCGTTCATATTAGCATGGTTTTTGACGTTCTATATATGGAAATTGACCATATAATTACCACGGACATAATGATGCAACTCCCATGGCTCAATCTTGATAATTTTACAAATTTATTTTATCATTTAATTGCCTAATGAATTGATTATTATGGGTTAAATTTCGGGCTTTACATTCTCCCCTCCTTAAGGATTTCGTCCCCGAAATCTTTAAGGATAAAAGAATGTACTAAATGTTTTCATCCAACTCTACAACCAACTACTCAATCATCAACCATTCATCCATTGTTAAGTTTTTCCTAATGTTACTTATGATACTTATGCAATTAGTGTAGTGTGGATGACCTTAACTAATGCAAAAGGTTAGGCGGTCCACTAATTCGGTTGACCTTCTTTTATGCAATCATGTATGTGTCATATATCCAAATGAATGTGAAAATTTCCTAATGATAACTGATAATTCTATATGCATGCTACAAACATCATCCAAATGCAACAACCATGTGAAAATCATCCATTTATAGCAACCATGGAAAATAGAATAAAATGCGCACACATGCATATGCATATGCCCTGGTGTTCTAGTTAGACCGATCCCTAAAGAATAATAGTGCCTAATGTATGTATATGCGTCCATTAGCATCCACTAGCAAACATTTGCAATCACTTGCATACATCATTCATAACATGTTCTATTAACATGTTTACATCAAATCCTATTGTCCGTAGGTTAAATATTAAGTTCTACCCTCTCAAAGGATAATAAAGAAAAGAACCTATTCAAAATTATACATGGAAATAGGAAATTATAAAAACTTATTATCAAAGGAATGTGAATACAAAATACGAATTTTCTCCCAATCAAACCAATCCTTGCCGAAGTCTTCTTAACTATTTTGAAACCAAGGTAATCCCTCTGTAGACCATATCCAACGTGAATGCGACTTGCACGGTCTTGTATAAAAAGCTTCGAGAGGTGACACTATAATGCTAGCTTGAGAACTACTATCTTATGTGAATCCCACTAAAGAAAGATGCTTTTCCCAAGTTCCTATAAATCAAGAATATCCATTCTCAACCATGCGTGCTACTCATTTCACTTTAATGTCTTCTTTAATCGACACACATGAATCAGCATTCCTAGGTTCTTACTAGTGTCTTATACACTTTATGGAAACTTTATTATTACTATCAAAGTTAATTACTGCTGTCTCCTTTTTAGCCTTACATCTTTTCCGTTACCCTAGGAAATGATTCATATCTACTTCATATATAGGAGTTTGGTTCAGTGTTTATTGTTCAACTTTTAAGGTTTCTAATTTCTTTTAAGGCATCAAATCCCAAAATCTTTGTCTTTAGAAGTGTTATTCTTATGTTTCTATTAAATTCAAAAATACTTGGTCACTTAACATTATTACCCAAACCTAAAGGGGAAAAACTACCAAATTTTTAAGTCTAAACCTTATTTCTCTTTCTCTATTAAAGAATTTTACAACTTTTCTATAAAAATTGGGTTTTTTTATTATGTTTTTCATTTCCAAAAACTTAGTTACTTTTTTACCAAACCATTTTCTTTTAAAATATCTTTAAACTGTTTTTATTTGTTTCAAAACATCTTCTTATTATACCTTACACTCTCATATCTTAACGTATTGGAAATACTTTCTCAAATGGGAAATTATTAACGCTAAATCTTCTATGAACCTTTTTTAAAGAGAATTCCATGTTTATGCGAAATTACAAGGAACTTACTTTATATTTTTCAAAATAGGCTATACAAAATATGGTGTTTTCATACCTTGCATATCTTTTTCGTGTATTCCTTGTAACTTGCACAAAACATTTTTATTGGTATCTTAGAAGATCATACCATTATTCTTTTCATTCCAGTAGATTAAAGTATGTTTAATTTATATTCTTCCATGATAAATATTTTTTAATATCTAACTTACACATTTTCCTTTTAGAAAAATTCATCTTCAAAATTATTTTGATATTTCCATAACAGCAAAAATACTTCCTTATTCTTAATAATAATTAGTGTATTTTACAAATCATTTTGTTTCTATGCTTAAAATTTACCTTTTAAAATACATTTTTATTTGGGTTAAAACGGATGTTCGTAAAACACCGTTACTACAACCCAAAAATATACTAATGTATGGATTTAATTAAATAAATACCAATAAACCTCATATACCTATGTAAAAATATTTCTCTCGGGAGTCACTTACTATAACAATAGTGTTATAGCCTAAGCTCCCCTTATTTTTCACAAAAAAAATTATTACAACAATAAAAGTTGTTATCTATGTTTTCGATACTTGATACACTCTAGGTATTTATATTTAAAATCTTTGTTTACTTACAAAGGAACTAGCGAGTTATATATATACTCCATAATTCTTCAAAAAGAATTCCAATTTTTCATTATATAAAAATCAACTTAAATTTATACCATTCTTCAAAAACCCCATGTTTATTTTCTGAAAGAAAATATTAACAATGAAAATTTTCAATTCCAACAATTACAATTTTTTCAAATTTTCAAATTTCAAAAATTTCATTTTATTGAGCTTAGCATAAAGTGGCTCTTCCTACTTACTACCCTCAGAGTACTTTTCCTAAACTATAGGCTTTTACTCCTATTCCACTTGTATAATCATATTTATTCTAAGGCATCACCGTGAAATCCACTTGTTTGAGACAATTATAATTTCTGCAATTATCTATACATGGACTTTCTTCTCTGCTTATCTACTGAATTTTATTGTACATCTCTAACCTTTGCCTACCTCTCTTTAGATTTCCATAATCACAATCCTAAATGTACAAAACCGTTTCTTAAATCCCTACCATGTGTAGACATTCTCTATGCCCAATAAACGCACTTCAAAAGTGATACTTCAAGAACTCTGCTCTTAACCAACAAACATGAAGCATATAAAGAACCTCCTTTAGATGAATAATGCTCCTCCATACTTTGAAAAAAACCAAAATGTCGACCACGAATACCACCACGAACTTTATTTTAGGACATCTCTAAAAAATGCTTCATCAAATATATAGAATAGGCCGGGACATTGGTTATCCCAAAAGTCATGACTAACCACTCAAAGAATCTGTTTGGTGTCCTAAATGTAGTCTTATCTATGCTGTCATCAATGACCCTAAGCTCATGGAGTCCAGTGGCTAAACAAGCTGGGAGAATACTAAAGAACCAAGTAACTGGCTGAAAAGATCATCTATCCTAGAGAGTGGATAATGGCTCTTCTTTATGAGCTTATTCAATTCTCTATAATCAATGCAAAGTCGAAGAGAACCACCTGCTTTGGTAGCGAAGACGACTAGCGCACCCTATTTCGATATATTTCTTCTTATGAACCCTTTATCCAAAGCTTACAGATCTGCTTGCTCAATCGCTTCCTTTCCCTAAGCGCCATATGCCCTATGGGTAATGCTACTGGCTAGCGAAATAAATCCTAAAGTCAATCTCTCTCTTAGGGGGTAGTCCCCTAACCTCCTCAAAGATGTTTGGGAAAATCTCTAAAGATATGAACCGAATCTAACTCTAATGATGATGAATCAAGGGAATAAAGTAAGCTCAACATAATCGACCCTTGTGGGTTGAGAGTCTTACCGATGCATGTCAAATTCCAAAATATAGGCGTAATAGTCAAATTATATGCCTAGGATATAAATTTTCAAACCCTTAAAAACCATAGACAAGAGTGACGATCCTCCTATGGGGTTTGAAACAAAGATGGGGTCTTCTAAGAAATGTCTAAGTACAAACAATCCATAAGAGAACTAGAGATAAAAGTGTGATGCCCCAGAATCGAATAGAGTCCGAACGGAAAAATCAAAAATAGAAATCAAACCTTCAACCGTGACTTTACTACCTTTATCCAGTCTATTGCTAGAAGGCACTACATCCAAAGCATTTATTAGTGCTATAGGTGTGTTTTCTCCCTGCCCCATTCTCTCAAGGCTAGCTCTACTTATGTGACTAGGCCGTCCACAACTAAAACACCTTCCCTTCGTCGTCTTATTCTTATAGTCCCTTGCGTAATGACCAACCAGTCCACAACTACTGCATTTCCTACTTTTCTTAATCCTCTTATGAAGTCCACCTACTTTCCTCTTGTCCTTATCCTTCTTGCCCTTCCACCATGGCTTCTTAGAGCTTCTAGGAACCTCCTTAAGCTCTTCTTCCAGTTGCAAGATATAGGTTGAACACTCTATCAGTCTCTAAACCTAACCGCCTAAATCTTTGCTCCAAATTCTCAAAACTAACCCATGTCTCCTTGGAATCCTCCGTGCCAGAAAACGTTCTGCCTCCTATACTAGCGAAGTCCTTGCATAGGTCAGAAAAGGGGGCTGATATGGGAGGATTAAAGGGATTTACACCTACTGGTGTTGTATTGGGCACTTGCCCTTGCACCTCTAGTACTATAGCTCTACGGAACTTGACAGCCATTCAATGCAAAGAAAAGAGAATTTAGGCTTGAAAGAATCGGAAGAAAATTGCACTGGACTTGGATGGGACTTTTATAAAAGCTCTTTTATACTTAAAAACTATTTCCAAGAGTTCTTTTCCGAAAAATACTTTTTAAAAGAAGTTATTTTGGAAAATACTTTTAATTTTAAAAATAAATTTTTAAGAATCCTGCAACCTTAGGCTTTGATGCCAAGTGAAACACCTCAAAGTCCTTAATATACCAAAAAGGACACATTAAAAGGAATGGTGCGTTGTAGGTGAAATTAAAACTAATAGAGACTAAGATTCACAAGACAAATAGGTAAAAATGGCGAAAACTATAATAATAACTTATTTAAAACAAAAGCTTCATAATGCTTCATAAACCAAATAAGTCAAAATCCAAATACAATTTACATGTCTCAAAAATAAAAATGTCTCATGAAATTAAAATAGTAGTCTCAACAAAAATCAGAGTATAAATATCCCTCTTAAGTGCCAGTAGAAAGAAAGAACCCAAAGTTGAAAAAGTAGGGAAATACATAGTAGAATCTTCTCCAAGAAACCTTCGAGCACTACAATCTACTGCCCTCTCCCTTGATTGTCTATGGGGAAAAGGGGAAAATATAGGAGTGGGTCAGACTAACAGTCAGGTGAGTGATAGTAACTACTAGAATCTTTAAGAAAAGTAAAAGTAATAGACACTTCAATAGTTCTTGTATGTATAAAAGGAAATAAAGGAAATATGAGAGATAAAGCTGGAAATAAATGAGAATTAACCAGTACTCAATTAATAAGATAGGTTAACATTGATTGTTTTCACTTGTCCTTGATTTCTGTTTTGATTAGGCTGAATTCCTAATCTTGTAATTAGGATGTAACCCTAATTCTACCCTTTTTGATCGGCCTGCTACTCCATAGACCTTACTGCAGACTAGATGTTATATAACTCCCTACACAACAGCCAATGATACCTACGAAAGATGCACAAAGTACCCACTATGGATCCGGACGACATATGTAGCTCACTCCACAGAAGGAAATGGTGCATACGAAAGACACCCATACTAAGCGCTAGGAACTCATAGCGATTACTGAGCACCAGAGTGGAAGTCGCACGCGTAACTGCCACCATGCATATGCTACCTTTTGCTCCACCTATTGGATATTCTTATTACCTCAAACTCCAGCATAAGCGTGCCCCTCATCTCACTTCAGACTATTGTGAGATCACTATGTCCATAGAAACTATAGGGGAGATGCTGTTGATACTGGTCCATCATCCAGACAATATCTAGTTGCACCCTTTATCCAAATCTCCCGTGATTTGGACTTTTATTTGACTAATTACTACCATTCTTAGCATAAGCGTGTCCTCATCTCACTTCATGCTAATGTGAGACAACATTTCGTCTAATAGCGAATGTTATATGGTATAGGTTCTACTTTCATTTTTGCTTATTAAATTAGATAAATTATTTAAATAAGCCTTTATTATCATCTTTACTTTCTACGCTTATTAATTTATCCCAAGTCTTAAAATAAGCCTCATTCTATTTTTTTCTTATTATAACCTACGTTATAATCATGCTTATTACTTAACCCAAGATCTAAGTGTGAAAATAAGCTTCTTTCATCTTTTACTTGTTTTTAGTTGTAATTCTACGTTATAACTAAGCCAATTAATTAGTCCAATTCTAATCGTAGTTAGGCATAATTTCAGCCCAATTCCATTTATATTACAGTCCAATTCTATTATTTACTACAGTCTTTATAATTTACATCTTATTTTCTTCATTCAATATTCTTACTTATATATTCCATATTCGCATTTAATTTATTATAATCTATATGTGAAGAAAAGGAGGAAGAAGAAAATAGATGCTTGCATAAAATCCAAAACGTAGAAAAAGATGTAAATAAGAAATAAATAACAATAAATAAACTTAAATACCGTAGATAAATAAAAAGCTATGCTTAACATTAATAAATTATAATTAATAGAAAGAGAATAACTAAAAGGGAATAGACTGAAAAATAGATGTAAAATTGATAAAAAGGCTATTCTAAAATCGTAGTAAAACTACAACTATTTTAAACCCTATTAGTTTAAATTACTTAAAGAAATCTTAAAATAATTACAACCACTCACCTTCGGTCCTAAGCGCTTCCTTTGGTCTTCCCAGATCCACTTGGAGTTGTAAAATAATTTAATTTATAATGATTTTCTCCATGGAAAAATTATTCCGTTTAGGGTCCTTCATAGAAAGGTGAACCCAATAAGAGAAAACTTGGAATGGGAAAAAGTGTTAGGTTTAGGAGTCTATTTATAGGGGTAGAGGTGGATCTTGGACCGTTGGATTTGGGGAACGGATAAGATGCAACCACGTCATAGGCAAAATAGGAGCCATCAGATGCAAAAATAGATGGACCGGATTAGTCAGAACAATGTAAAACATGTCATCAATAACCTCTGGAACGTTCAAATGAACGTTCGTTCGTAATTAGCAAAGGCAGGGCGACAGGGTGGTCGAATGCCTTGATGCCTAGGTCGACCGGTCGGTCGACCTGCCCTTTGTTTTTATTTTATTTTCTTTTCCTTCTCGATTTTTGTTTAATTTGTTTCTCATTCATATTAGCTCGGTTTTCGATGTTCTATATATGGAAATTGACCAGAAAATTACCATGGACACAATGGTGTAACTCCTATGGCTCAATCCTAATAATTTTGCAAAGTTATTTCATTATTTAATTACCTAATGAATTTATTATTATGGATTAAATTTCGGGCAGTTACATGAGTTTCATATGCTTCAGGGAAGGAGTATAAGAGGGGTTACATTCTTCACCACCAAATATATATGTATTTTTGTAAAAACCTATGGATGTGGTCTTAGAAATGCAATATTAGACACTCATCCATACAAGTTATTCAAGTGAAGGACAAACCGAAGGCACTTCTCCTGCTACATCCTGTTTAGGAATCACCTCTAGGATAAGTAGCGGGTAGTCCATGCAAATCAAAGAATTTCAAAATGAAGGTGTTATTACCACCGTATATATAACATGGGAATCATCTAAGAGACTAGTGGCAAGCAACCCTGTATTATGAAGATCTCCATCTTTAAAAATGATCATCTTTAACATGTCTTCACTTTCCCATGTGTATATTGGTTCGAAGTTGTTTTCGGATAGGAAACTCCCAAATCAAATCTCGATCTATCCAAACTAATCATCGATAAAAAGATGTTAGGTATGTAGGTGATTATTAAACATCATCCAATTTATAAATCTTTCAATCCAAATAAATATCTCTTCAGAGATATAAGCTTTAAACCATTTTTATTTCTTTCAGAATATATGGGATTATTAAGCCTCTTTTATCAAATCCTTGGATTAATTAAAACCACTTTTTAACTTTGGAAATACCAAGTCATTTCTTCTTTTACTTCGAAAAACATTACCAAAATCTCATTTTAATTCTTGTTTATCTTCGATAGAAAACTCCAAATATCTTCTCTTTTATCTTAGGAAATTGTGGCTTGAGTAAATCAATTTAACTATCCCCTCCATCGGTTCAGTCTGGGTAGCAAGGAATAGCAAGAAACTGGTTTTCCAAGCTCAAGCTTAGAGGCTATCTCTCTGTCACTAATAAGGCGATCAAATTATTTGATCGACTCTAACCTTTTTAAGAACATTTGAAAACTTGAATTATAAATGTATATGATGGCTTCATGGATCAGATTGATGCCAATCAAAACCTTTGAAAAGAAGCGTATTTCGTAAGATCGTGCCGCACATAAAAACGGACTAGTTTTTACCTTACGATAACCAAAATACTTTATACCAAAAATAATTTGATATTATCAATAATGACATTAGTTTGAAAACACTTTTTATATGAATATATAAAGAAGGTACCAATACCTAGACAATGTCAAACAGTGTATATGATACAAAAGGGATAGCTGAAATCTATGCAAAGCATTACAGCTATTTTGGAAATACAAGAAAAACCATAAAGCTCATATTGGAATTAGATTTCCAACATGATAGAGAACCAGTAGCCATTTCCTCCGATGCGAAGTCCATGCATAACAATTGTAACGACCCACAAATCAATCACTTTGTATTTGAATCTTTAAATCATATTTAAATATTTAAATAATGGATTTTAATAACCAAATAAACATATTTTAAATATTAATTAATGATATTAAAATCATTTTCAAATTTGGTTTACCAAAATAATTAGTTCAAATGAAAATAGAAAACGTGACCGAAAAAAGTTTTTTAAAATTTCGACTTTTCGATCTTGGAAAGTCGTCGAAAATGCTGTGCACATTTTTGTATCACTCATACACACGCATATGCACATACGTTATGTGATAAGATAATCAATGTGTTAAAGTTAATAATTAAGCTTAGTTTAAATATATAACTTGATTTGGCTTAAATTGCATAAGAATATATTAAATAACATTAGGAAACTAATTAAGCGCCCAAACCATAACCTAACAAGTACCTAAGACATGGTGAAGGAGGGAGGGGGAAGGGATGCGTGTGTGTACATGGTGAGGTGGAGGGGTATGGCAAGCATGCACATGATTTAATATATTTTAAATGTTGAAGTTAATCTTAATTAATATTCCAGTTCTTTACCTATAAATACCCACATTTCCACACATTCTCACTATACATCTTCATTTTCATATTCGCTTCTCTTTTCTTCATGTTCAAGAATATCCATGGCTTCTAAATTTGTTTCTAAAGTCAAAAACTAGTGAATAAACTACTAAAAATAAAGCTAAAACTCTATATATTCATATACAAACACCCCTCCACCAAAACAAAAGCATTTACACCTCAAAACCCTAAGGCCGAGCCCCATACCTAGGCTGAACCCAAACCCAGCCTATTAACGGCCCAAAGTCCAAGTTAAGGTGCAGTGAAGATAATTCATTATCATGCTAGGAATTAATTTACAAGTTAAGCAATTTTTCGATTAATGATGTTTTCAAAAATAATTTAATTGTTTAATTAATAATGATCAAAGTTAACTAATTAACTTATTAACGATGTGTTTAAAGTTAACTAATCTGGTTGATGATGTTTTGAAATTACTTAATCATTTTATCTAATGATGCTTAAGGTTAATTAATCTTTTGATAATGCTGGATTAAAGTTAAACGTTCAATTTACAATGATGTTTTCAAATTAATTAAACTTTTTAATTAATGACTTTTTAAAGTTAATAAATGTGTTTAACATTAATTAATCTTTCCTTAAATAAAATTTTAAATTAACGCTTTTAAATAATGACATTTAATTATTATTAAATTAATTACATTAATTATATTATTAATTAATCGAATCATTGATGTTTAAAGGTGATTTACCCTTTTAATTAAAGGTTATTGAAGTTAATTAACCAATTTAGATAACAAATTTTTAAAAGTTAATTAATCAATGTAACAAGGATGTTTTAAGTTGTTGAATTAATTTTAATGATGTTTCAAAGTTAGTAAACTCTTTAACGAAATGTTTGAAGCCAAGTACGAATTCGGGTTTTTAAAATAAAAGTGTTGTTGTTTATGGAAATGAATTAATTTCCGTAAAGCAATTCACTTGTATTAAAATGATTTATTTGTATAAATAGCACTAAACATCGAAGAAGTAGAATTTTCATTATTTCAAAAGTTAAGAATAACCATGGGACATGACTTTTGAGGTAACACTGCCTTGACTTGTCAGATATTATTATTAACCAAGAAATCGTACAAGTTTGAATTTGATGAGTAATAGTGAGTATACAAGACTTAATTTCCATATATGATCGTTTTATATCCTCGATAGTTGGTTTCTCAGCTTTCGGTTACTTCAGCTTCTTTATTATTGTCATTCTAGGATGATTTATTGCTTTGTGATCTTTGCTATCTTTTGTCGGTAAATGACTGAACCCAAAGCGTGAAAGGATGTCCAGCTATGTGGGGTTGCCCCATTAGGGTATTTTCACATCTCATCTAGATCATATTTGTTTGCGCATTTAAATGTGAAATATTAGGATTCACGATCAAGTTTGTCGAGGTCCGGCAGGTAAATTTTCGAGAATTGTCATGCAGTATATGAGCTTCTCATAAATATATTACTAGAGGTATACTTTAAAGGTGGTGCAGCTTCCTAGTCATTTGTTGGAGATTTTTATTTTCTATTTTGATTCTAACCTTCAAATTTATTTCCTTATTTTCATTAGGAAGAGTCAACCACTCATCCCGGAGATTAACTATTTATCTATTCTTTACGTTTGGATACTGATTTATGTGGGAGTAAACCCATTTCACGTTCAGCGACGTGGTCTCACATGTTTATGTTTAATTACATATGTATTGTTAAATAGTTTTACTCATACCAGACATATCATCTGACCCGAGTTTTCTTGTTTTCCCTAAACTCTCAGATGCTTATTTTATTTAAGTAGTCCAAGAGTAGTAGGTCCTGTTGGGCACTTTGAAGACATCATCCGGACAAGAGGCTTTCATCTACTTTGTTATCTATTTTTCTGTTCATCTAGTTTGTGTAAGTGTATTTTGTTTCATCATTTTTAAAGGCAGGATGTTATAACTACCTACGCCGATTTGTAATATTTTTGTGTAACTCTTATAATTCCCTATTAAGGAGTAACCTGATGTACTATTGACTGCTATATTTCATTTAACAGTTTCATTGTGACGTTTTCTATTTTGTTCTTTGTTTCATCGTACAATGATTCATGTTTCCAATGCTTGGGCAACAGCACACGAACACCAAGGATGTGTTAAGTGTCATTCATATAGATCAAAAAGGTGGGTCTTCATAGTTGGTATCAATGCTTCAGTTGAGCGGACATCTTAGCCTGATTGTGGTACAACTCATTAGAGATATTTTGTGTAGAGTCCTAGAATGAGTTAATCTTGAAAGTGCATTTCCTTTTCTCCTCTAAAAGTCTGGTTTTAGATCCTTTGTTGTTGTTTCCCTTTTATCATCTTTGACCCTATGTTTTTATTCTAATAATACCTATCACTTATCCAGTTATTGAAAATGAGTACAAGCGAAAGAAGTGGGAGGTGATTTGGAACCAGTATGGCGACAAATGGTAGAGCTCCTAGAAATGAGCTAGTTGTAAAGATGATAGATGAAGCAATGATGTAAGTTCATCTACCTTAGTACTTTGGGCCCTTGTGTAAAAATTGCATAGCTTCAGGTGGTAAGCCTTTACATGGTATTGAAGATATTTTGGGAGTTCAGATATAGCCCGCTCCTGTGAAAGGATATCAGGGATCTTCAGTTAGAAGATGCTAAAAAGAGATTGTTGGCATCGCGTTAGCTTTAGAAAAAAACAATGGATTGGTGGGATTTAGTCACGATGAATACACCAGATGAAGGTTTCTCTTAGGCCCAATTTAAGGAGGTTGTTGAAGCCTAGTTTATCCTAGAGGTGGAAATGACTCAGTTGTTCAGAATTTAGTGGATTTGAAACAAGGTGAGATGACAGTGGCATAGTATGAGCATAGATTCAATGTATTGTCCTGCTTTGGACAGGATTGATTGATATGACACTCAAAAATAATGAAATGTCTGTGAAAGGAATGCAACCTGAATTTCATCAGGAAATGACCAATCATCTCAATGGTACCTTTACTAAACTAACCAGTATGGCTTTGAGGTTTGAAGCTCTTGATATTGAACTAGGAGTTCAGAAGGGAGTAGTGCCAGCAGTCTATGCCCAACTTTATCAGTGATACCAGTTTCTAATAAGCCGTTTTTCAAGCGCAAAGGGAAGAAGAAGTGGTCGGGGAAAAACCTGAAGGGGGAGCTCCCTTCAGTACTGAAAAAGCAGATCAACTTCTCCAAGATTCTCTGTTATAAGTGCGATAAGATGGTACGCTTTGCAAATAGTTGCTCGTAATCTAATCTACTATTATGCTACAATTGCCACAAACATGGACATATGAAGAAGGTGTGCCCATTTTCGAAGAAGGAGGCTCAGGGGAAAGCTTTTACTATTGAAGAGATACCTTCTACTTCTATGAATCCGAAAGGAAAGCGGGTGTTGCAAGGTACATTATCCATTTCCGATATTCCTGTTAGATTATTATTCAACACCGGTGCATCCCATAGTTTCATTTGGGGATGGATTGGTTATCTAAGTTCAATGTTATCCTAGATTGTTGTAGAAGAATCGTTGTGATAAAAGATGCAGTGGACACTAGCATTGGTATCCGTTGCAGAAAGCCTAATAAGTTGATGAATAGTTTTCTTTATTCCTAGAACACCAAAGGAGGAGATAAAGAATATACCAATTTTTCAGGATATCAAGGATATTTTAAAGAAGTGCAAGATTTACCTCTTCACCGAGAAGTGGAGTTCTATATAGATTTGATTCCAAAAAGCAAACCTATTATACAACCTCCTAGAAGGTTGGCTCCAAAGGAAAAGAGAGGGTTAGATAAGAAGACATTTGATTTGTTGCAGAAGGGTTTGATCAGATGCAGCACATCGAGTTGGGCATCGCTTGTAGTTTTTATTACCAAGGCAGATGGTTCTCCTAGGTTATGTGTAGAATACCGAGAGTTGAATAAGAGGATTATCAGGAATAAGTATCCTTTACCTAGAACTGATGACATGTTTGACCAGCCCTACAGAGCTCGATTATTTTCTCAATTGGATTTTGCCATTGGTTTTCACTAATTAAGGGTAGTAGAAGAGAGTGTACACTTAATAGCTTTTCAAACCCTTGATAGTTTTTACGAGTGGTTAGTTATGCCGTTCGGATTAACTAATGCACCCGCTTATTTCGTGGATTTGATGAATAGAGTATTTATGGGATATTCTTAACAAGTTTGTTCTAGTCTTCATCGACGACTTTCTTGTTTACTCTAAAGCAGAGGAAGAGCACAAGTACCATCTTCATGTTGTTAAGTATTTTAAGAAGTCGTGTCTTAAAGGCAAAGTTTTCTATGTGCCATTTCTGAAAATCTGAAGTTAGATTTCTAGGGCATGTAATTTCTAAGAAGGTGTATCAGTGGATCTAGCTAAACTAGTTGCGGTTCATAATTAGAAGAAATCTGAAATTATGACTAAGGCCAGAAGTTTCTTGGGACTGGCTGGTATCTATAGAAGATTCATTAAAGATTTCTCAAAGATTGCTCATCTAAATTTATTTCTAAAGTCAAAAACTAATGAATACCTACTAAAAATCAAGCTAGAACTCCATATATTCATATACAAACACCTCTCCACAAAAAAAGCCATTTCCACCTCAAAACCCCAAGGCCGAGCCCCATATTGCCTAGGCCAAACCCAAACCCCTCCTCTTAAGGACCCAAAAGTCCAAGTTAAGGTGTAGTGAAGATAGTTCGTGAGTTCGGCAACTTGTTGTGGTGAGCCGGTTAAGTTAGAAGTGTTTTTGTGAGTAAAATTTCCACCTTTGAATCATAAAAGTTTGAACTATATTCATGCTCATATTTATAGTTATTGAACATTTATTGTATAGTTGTGATAATAGTTTGGTTGTTGGATTGGTTTGTTGCTTGAAAGTTAGTCGCTTTGGAAAGTTAGTAAGCGAATCAATAGTTATATAAAATATAGTTGTTAAACTAATTCCGTTGTTATTAAATGCTTGGTATATGTTGCATTATTGTAAATCACCATGTATATATGCTTATACCTTTGCTTTTTGATGGTTGGTTGTATCGAAAATGTCATATACTCGAATTCTGACTTGCCCGTATAGCGACATTCGCTATATCGGCACTTTTGAAATATCACCTTTTATCAAAATCGTTTGGTTTCTTTATCGTGCTTGGAATTATTTTACAAGTTAAGCAAGTTTTTGATAATGATATTTACAAAAATAATTAATCACTTCAATAACGATTATTTAATTTAATTAATTATTGAATTAATAAGGATTAAAGTTAATTAATTAACTTATTAACAATGTATTTGAAGTTAACTAATCACTTGGTTAATGAAGTTTTGAAATTAATTAATCATTTTATCCAATGATGTTTAAGGTTATTTAATCTTTCAGTAATGATGAATTAAAGTTAAATAATCAATTTAGAAATGATTTTTATAAATTAGTTAATCATTTTAATTAATGACTTTTAAAAGTTACTAAATCTATTTAATCTTAATTAGTCTTTCTTTAAATAAAGTTTTAAATTATATAACCATTTTTAAATAATGATATTTGATTATCAATAAATTACATTAATTAATTATATTATTAATTAATTGAATCAATGGTGTTTTAAAGGTGATTTACCCATTTTAATTAAAGGTTATTGAAGTTAATTAGTCTACTTAGTTAACAAAGTTTTGAAAGTTAATTAATCAATGTAATAAGGATGTTTTAAGTTTTTGATCCTTTTTAATGATGTTTCAAAGTTAGTAAACTCTTTAACAAAGTGTTTTAAGGCTAATACTTGCAATGCGAAGCCAAGTACGAATTCGGATTTTTAAAAGAAAAGTTTGAATTGTTTATGGAAACAAATTAATTTCCCCAAAGCGATTCACTTGTATAGAAATGATTTATTTGTATAACTAGCACTAAATATCAAAGAAGTAGACTTGTCACTATTTTGAAAGTTAAGAATATTCGTAGGACATGATTTGAGGTAACACTACTTTGACTTGTCGGTGTTATTGTTAACCAAGAAATAGTACAATTTTGAATTCGATGAGTGGTGGTGAGTATGCAAGACTTAATTTCCATACACGATCATTTTATATCTTTGATAGTTGGTTTCTCATCTATCGGTTACTTCGGCTTCTTTATTATCATCATTCTAAGATGATTTGTTACTCCATTGAGCTTTGCTTTCCCTTGTCGATAAATGAATGAACCTAAAGTGTGGAAGGACGTCTAGCTATGTGGAGTTTCTCCATTAGGGTATTTTCACATCTCATCTAGATTGGATTTGTTTGCGCATTTAGATGTGAAATATTCGGATTCTTGGTAAGGTTGAGTCGGTTCCAGCTAGTATGCTTTCGAGAAGTGCCACATAGTATATGAGCTTCTCAGAAGTATACTAAAGGTATACTTTTCTAGTATACTTCAAGGGTGTTACACCTTCCCAGACATTTGTTGGAGATTTTCCTTTTCTATTATGATTCGAATCTTCAAGTTCATTTCTTTATTTGCATCGGGAAGAGTCAACCATTCTTCGTGGAGTTTAATTATTCGTCAATTCTTTAGGCGTTAATGTTGATTTTTGTGGGAGTAACCTGTTCTATGTTCAGCAGTGTGGTCTCACATGTTTGTTTCTAATTGCATGCCTATGGTTTAAAAGTTTTACTCATACCAGACATATCCTCTGACCTGAGCCATTAGTTTTCCCTAAACTCTCAGGTACTTATTTTATTTGAGTATTTCGAGAGTATCAGGTCTTGTTGGGCTCTTTGAAGACGGTGTCCGAGTTAAAGGCTTTTATCTACTTAGTTATCTATTCCACAGTTTATCTAGTTTGTGTAAGTGTAGTTTTTTGGTCATTTGTAAAGGCAAGATGTTATAACTGGCTAAGATGATTTGTAGTACAATTGTGTAACTCTAATAGCTCCCTATTAAGAAGTAACCTTATGTACTATTGACTATTATGTTTTACTTAGCAGTTTATTGCAAGGTTTTCTATTTTGTTCTTTATTTCACCATACGATGGTTCATCTTTTCAATGCTTGGGCAATGGCACATGAACACCGAGGATGTGTAAAGTGTCGTTCCTAGGGGTCAGAAAGGTGCGTCGTCACAACAATCTTAGTGTCCAATGACTATTCACTTTTCTCAAGAAAGCTTCTGTGCTACATTGTTGCATTACTATGGAACAGTGTATTTCGGTGGCTTTGCTCTTTGTCAATCGAGCCTCCAATACCTTCCATTTAAACTGTTAAGGATCCAAACATTACTGGACTCCTCTCTCCGTAAGTAAAACTTATAGTCCAAAATATATTCTACAGACCACATAATTACTCCTATCATCTTCGAGATGTAAGGCTTATGAGGCTACACTCTATTTTCCACAAAGTCACGCTTTACTTTTCACAAAGCCACGCTTTAATTTTCATAGAACAAATTCCACTTAGAATGCCACATTGCCATTTCTAACAACATGCTATTGATTTCCACAAAAGCACAACCCTCGAGTTCATATGCCTCAGGGAAGGGTGTTAAGTATAAATGGGGTTACCTTCTACATCACCAAATAGATGTACATTTGTAAAAACCAACGTGCATGGTCTTAGAAATGCAACGTCAAATACTCTTCCATACAAGTTGTCCAGGAAAAAGTCAAACCGAAGGCACTTCTCCTAATATATCCTATTTAGGAATCATCCTTAGGATTAGTAGCGAGAAGTCCTTGTAAATCAAAGATTTTCATAATGAAGGAACTATTGCCACAATATATGTAATATGGGAATCACACTTGACATTAGTGGCAAGCTTCCCTGCATTATGACGATCTCCATCTTCAGAAATCATCATCTTTAACATGTCTTCACTTTTGAACGCGTATATTGGTTCAAAGTGGTTTTCGAATAGGAATAACCCAAATCCAATTTTGGTCTCTTTGAACCATTCATCGATAAAAAGATCTCAAATATGTATGTGATTATTAAACATCATCCAATACATAAATCTTTTCATTCAAATAAATATATCTTTAGAGATATAAGCTTTAAATCATTTTAATTTCTTTCCGTATATATGGGATTATTAAGCCTCTTTTATCAAATCCTTTGTTTAATTAAAACCCCTTTTTAACTTTGGAATATCGAATCGTTTCGTCTTTTACTTCGAAAAACATTTCAAAAATTTATTTTTAAATCTTGTTTATCTTTGGGAGAAAACTCCAAATCTTCTTTCTTTTATCTTAGTAAAATGTGGCCTAAGTAAATCAATTTAACTATCCCCTTTATCATGCCAATCTGGATAGGTAGGGAGAGTAGGAAACTAGTTTTCCAAACCCGGACTATCTCTTTGTCAACCATAAGGAGGTCAAGTTATTTGATTGACTCTATCCTTTTTAAGAATATTTGATTAACTTTTCAATTTGTGAATTTTTTTCAGAGCATACGAGCTTTCCTTCCGAAATCCTTTTTATAATACTTAAAAGAATTTAGAACAAATTAGAACAATTTATTATTAAATTTATACTAATTCATCTTTGAAACAATTAAACTTTAAAATACTTAATTATTCATTTGAAAAGGTTATCAAAGAATTGAGAAGAATAATTAAGTTAAAACCATAATTTTCAAGAGTTATCAAAACTGTCGCAAGAAGCGTTGGTAAATAGTTATCAAAATATCTTTAAATCCAAATTCACGTTTTCATCATTTTTTATGTCCAATTTTTAAATTAAAACTCTTTTAAAACGGGTTAACATATTTTTTAAAATTATTTTGTATTTTTAAAGATTAAAAGCTTCCATTTAAAAAGTGTTAAGCACAATTTTTCTCAAACTGCCAAAACGCGATTATTTTGAACATCTTTCAAATATTTCTAATGACAATCTTGATTTTTCTTTTTAATTTGAAAACTATAGTTATAAAAGTCTAAAAAATTCTTATTTAAAATAATTCTGACTTATATTCCACTACCATATTGATTTAACTTTTAGGGCGCGAAATTGCGAATTACCACTACGTAACAAGCTCATTTTGGTTGCTTTTCCAAAAAAATCCAAATTTTGTCAAAGCACTTTTAAAACTTTAGTATAGTATTTTAAACCATTTTAAACTCCTATATTACTATTTTACCTGATTTCAAAATCCATTTTCACTTTGTTTCAAGTATTATAATATAATATTATTATAATATACGATTTCCTACTTTTCTATTAAAATTCTTTTATATGATCCATATGATGTATCATTTTTCCTCTGTTAAAACCATTATTTTCCAAAATCAAACTATAGAAATATTTTATGAATAATTTAAAAATTGCTTCTTTCCCATTTTCTTTTATTCTAAAACCAAATTCTAACCTTTATAAATGATATTTTCTTGGTTTATAAATCCAAGAGGATTAATACTTCACATATACATATTATTTTCTTTTAATTAACCATGGCTATTTTAAGTAATCATTTATATTCCGTTGGATATCATTTTCTCATCATTAGTTATTTTTATCACAATCAAGTTATCAACCATTCAGAACCAAGTTATCAACTAATATTTATCCAGGTCTATAAATTAGCAAGTTAATCATGCGTATCATTTTTAAATTAATTTAAGATCTAAAAGAAACCAAAGTTAAGATGTGCTCTCACCATTATGTTTAACCATACTTCCTACCAACATTCATTTCAACAACACTTCATTACATACTCTTCAATAACCAAATCATTACCAAAACAACATTTCCTTCCTCCTAAACCATAAGGCCGTCACCACCCTCCACTACATGCTTATGGCCAACCTCCACCACCACCCTTCTTTGCACCAATGCCACCTCCACTACCCTAAAAACCATGACCAACCCATTCCCACCTCAAAATGCTCACAGCCATGCTAGGAATGGGCCATCAAACCTTCAAGCCTTCGACTCTAACTTAGTGTACAACCTTCCATTGACGATGCAAGATTTTTGGCCAAGTTTAAAAGTGTTTCGACTTTGTTTGATATAATTTCTAGAAAGTAAGAGAAGAGGAAGAGGAGAAGAAGAAGCCATTAGAGAATATGAAAGAAGAAGAAGAGAAAGAAGAGAAGAGAGTGTTTGTGAAGAAAATGGAAGGCTATGCATGTGTATTTATAGGAAAAGTAAAAAGTGGTAATTTACCAAATTAACCTCTTACCAAATTGCCAAAACACCCTTGGATATTATTTTTTAAACTTCAGATCCCCATTTTCAACACTTACACCACCACATAACATTGTCATTTTCTCCTTTCTTAACACTTAAGTAATGGCATAAAATGACATGATTTGATGTATGTTTTTTGTAAAAATATCTTCCTTGCTTACTTTACTAATTAAATTCCAGAATTTTCTAATCATGCTTAGTAAAAGTAAACTTGTTTAGTTATTTTGTCTTATATTCCGTGTTATATATATATATATATATATGTACACATACATGTTAATAAAGGTGCAACAATGTTGCGACGATTTCCGTTTGATAAAAAGTCTATTTTTTAACAAAATGTTTTCCGGTCACATTTTCAGTTTTTAATCAAACTATTTATTTACGTAAAAAAACATGAAAATAAATTTCTTATCAACTCTAAATAATTAAAACAAGTTTATTTGAGCTATAAAACCATTTTAAATAACATTGAAATCCAACTGTAAAAATACGACGCCGATCTAACAAAATACGACGAAATCTGTAAATTTTTATAAAACAAATTTATGTATTTATAAAACAATTATTATCATTATATAACATTTAAAATGGGTTATCAACATCTAAAACAATTACTTCAAGAAAAATTCATTTATTATCGAAAACCGATTTTTGTCACTTTTCCAACGAAAATCCAAAATATCTGTTTTTGTAAGCGAATTTCAGAAATTAGTTCACTACTATTATTTGTTATACAAAACATGATTATTTGTTTAAGATGATCCTATACTTGAATATTTAAAATTAATTAAATATTCTAAGCAAAGTGATAAAATTGTGGTTGTTGCATTCTTCCCCCTTAAAAGAACTTCGTCCTCGAAATTTCACCACAACCCAAAGCCCAAAAGAGTTTACCTAAAATATTATCTTTAAACTCAATATAGTATATATGGATCATCTATATGCAATATTTGATTCGATTTCCTATTCAATACACGACTTTACTTCCGAACTAGTATCAATCCTTTGATCCTCTAGTGAGGACTCTGTTCAGACGTCTTGATTAAAAACCCACATTTTCTTTACATAGCCCTCAATTATAATAAAAAAATTAAAGAACCCAACCACAAACCATCATCAATGTTTCCATCAAGAATCGAGTGATGAATCCTTATTTAGACTGGTGTAAACACCACAAAGTTCTATGCTTGAATCTTAGATTAGAATCGTGTGACGAAACGGTCTACATACGTCATATGTGCTTATTAACCTTTCAAAATAATTCACGAGATATTTCATTAAACTTTTACCTTTTATTTTTGTAAAGATATAATCACTTTAAATATTTATTTTCAAATATTTTTTCTTAATAGGAAACATTTTATTTCAAAAGATAAATATCTTTTCCATTATAATACATTTCTTTTACAAAAGTTTTCAAAATCTATTTGTAAATAATTTCTTTTCTATAAACATTTCATAATATTTGCTGAAAATCCACTTTCAAAACCATTCATTAAATTGATAAATTATATTCTTTCTAAAGAAACCATTTCGATACAAATGATAAATTATCTTTTATTTCTAAATTATAATAAAATTCTCTTATTATAATATATATTCCTTTTAACTTAAGAAAAATTATATGAATTAAGTAACTCCAAAATAATACCAAGGAACTGGGTAATACCAAAAGTGTCACATATCCTCTTAACCAGAAGGGTAACGCTTAAGAGAAGTATTTACCATTGAAACATATCTTTTGCCATTTTTAGTTATTTTTGAGCCACTCAAACTAGTTATTATAAGAGACTCCCTTTCTTTTCAAATTTCTTATTTGAAATAATACTATTGCTATTTCTTTTCAAAAATCCTTTAGAGATTACTTTATTTATAAAACTCATTTTATAAATCATTTTCATAAAATTGCCTTATATTAACTAACTTCCTTTTAATCACATTTAAATTTTCACAATTCCTTTACCAAAATACCAGAATTTAAATTCCCAAAATTTATATAACATACCTTCCATATCTATCTTTTACAAAATCATTTTATTAGTGTAAAATACATTTTTATAGAGCGTGCTCTTTTATTATTTTACGTAAATTTATTAACCTTAACCTAATATTATTCTCAAATACATTATAGTCAAATCTTGAAACTTAATTCATAAGGTGTTCGTTCAATCAACAAACGATAATAACTGCATATTTTCATTCCTTTAATCACAAACTAATACATTATAAATAACTATACCAATTTTCGAAAGTTATTTCTTTGCATAAAATATGATCTTAGGTAAAATTATATCATTTACCTAAAATTTTCAAAATCAACGTGTCAGTTTGCCTTGTTTAATTGTTTATGAATCCTTACTAATAACGGTGATTAGGCGCATCGACCAGAATCCATAAACTGCTTAACAGATAACTCTACACAAAAAAATTTATAGTCACTAACAAATACACGCTCATATATATACTCTCGACTTATTCTAGGGTGTCCTTACCCTATCTATAATGAGTTACTCATCCTAGGGTACTACTACCCCTATCTTTGATGAGACTTTACCCCTATCAGGCTTAGGTATTCGCTCAACCTAAGCTCTAATACCAAATGTGACGAACCCACCTTTTTCAACTCTTAAAAATCAACATTAATACATCTCCAATATTCATGTGCCACAAACTCAAGTGCCGAACGGTAGATTTATCAAGGGTAAAAAATAAATAACATAAAATAGAGTAGAGAACAAAATCTCACACGAATGGAATAATCATATATTATTAACTACAAAATCTTTTACAGCGGAAAATTTTAAGCAGAGTTTAACCTAGACTCAGCCTGGACAATCATAAATCCTTTGTCCTTACAAATGCTGAAAGCAACAAAACAAATGCAGCAGAATAAACAGAATATCCCCATACATTGATAGAGGTCTCTAGCTCTTCTCTGGAAATCCCAAGTATCTTTAGCTAAGCCTAAAACCACTCAGGTCTGATCTGGGTATTAAAAATTCTCGGATTCATATATTAAAAATTCTCGGATTCTCTAGAATTCCATGGCTTCTATATTTATTTCTAAAGTAAAAAACTAGTGAATACACTGCTAAAAATAAAGCTAAAACTCCATATATTCATATACAAACGCCCCTCCACCAAAACATAAGCCATTTACACCTTAAAATCCCAAGGCCAAGCCCTATGTTGCTCCGGTCGAACCCAAACCCAGCCCATTAAAGGCCCAAAAGTCAAATTAAGGTGTAGTGAAGATAGTTTGTGAGTTCGGCAACTTGTTGTGTTGATCCGGTTAAGTTAGAAGTATTTATGTGAGTAAAGCTTCCACCTTTGAATCATAAAAGGTTAAACTATATTCATTTTCATATTTGTAGCTATTGAATGTTTATTATATAGTTGTGGTAATGGTTCGGTTGTTGGATTGGTTTGTTGCCTGAAGTTAGTCGCTTTGGAAAGTTAGTAAGTGAATCAATAGTTATATAAAAATCTGGTAGTTAAATTAATTCCGTTGTTATTAAATGCTTGATATATATGGTATTACTGTAAATCACCATGTATATATGCTCATATCTTTGCTTTGTGATAGCTGGCTGTATTGAAAATTTCATATACTTGAATTCCAAACTGCCCGTATAGTGATACTCGCTAAATCGACACTTTCGGAAAATCACCTTTTATTGAAACCGTTTGGTTTCATTTCCATGCTATGAATTATTTTATGAGTTAAGAAAGTTTTTGATTAATGATATTCTCAAAAATAATTAATTATTTTAATACGATTATTTAATTTAACTAATTATTTAATTAACAAGGATTAAAGTTAACTAATTAACTTGTTAACGATGTGTTTAAAGTTAACTAATCTGGTTAATGATGTTTTGAAATTAATTAATCATTTTATCTAATGATGTTTAAGATCAATTAAAATTTTAATAATGATGGATTAAAGTTAAATGATCAATTTACAATGATGTTTTTAAATTAATTAAACTTTTTAATTAATGACATTTTAAAGTGAATAAATCTATTTAACCTTAATTAATCTTCCCTTAAATAAAACTTTAAATTAATTAATCACTTTTAAATAATGAAATTTAATTATTATTAAATTAATTAAATTAATTATATTACTAGTTAATTCAAACACTAAAGTTTTAAAGGTGATTTACCCTTTTAATTAAAGGTATTGAAGTTAATTAATCAACTTAGATAATAAATTTTTAAAAGTCAATTAATCACTGTAATAAGGATGTTTTAAGTTGTTGAATTCTTTTAAATAATGTTTCAAAGTTAATAAACTCTTTAACAAAATGTTTTGAAGCTAATACTTGTAATGTGATGCCAAGTACGAATTCGGGATTTTAAAATATAAGTGTTAATTGTTTATGGAAATAAATTAATTTTCGTACGGCGGTTCACTTGTATAGAAATGATTTATCTGTATCATTAGCTCTAAACATCGAGAAGTAGACTTATCGTTATTTCAAAAGTTAAGAGTAATCGTAGGACATGACTTCTGAGGTAAAACTGCCTTGACTTGCCCGATATTATTATTAACCACAGTACAAGTTTGAATTCGATGAGTGATGGTGAGTATACAAGACTTAATTTCCATATACGATCATTTTATATCCTCGATAGTTGGTTTCTCAGCCATCAGTTACTTCAACTTCTTATTATCGTCAATCGAAGACAATTGTTGCTTTGTTGAGCTTTTCTATCCTTTGTCGATAAATGACCGAACCCAAAGTGTGAAAGGATGTCCAGCTATATATGGTTGCTTCCATTAGGGTATTTTCACATCTCATCTTGATCAGATTCGTTTACATATTTAAATGTGAAATATTCTGATTCATGGTAAGGTTTTGTAGGGTCCGACTGGTAAATTTTCGAGAATTGTCATGGAGTTTATGAGCTTCTTAGAACTATATTACAAGAGGTATACTTTAAAGGTGGTGTACCTTCCTAGTCATTTGTTGAAGATTTTCCTTTTCAATTTTGATTCTAACCTTCAAATTTATTTCCTTATTTTCATCGGCAAGAGTCAATCAGTCTTCGTGGAGTATAATTATATCTATTCTTTACGTTTGAATGTTGATTTATGTAGGAGTAAACCTATTCCACATTCAACGACGTGGTCTGATGTGTTTGTGTTGAATTACATATCTTTTGTTTAATTTTTTTTACTCATACCAGACATATCGTCTGACCTAAGTTTTTTGTTTTCCCTAAACTCTCGGGTACTTATTTTATTTATGTAGTCTGAGAGTTGCAGGCTTGTTGGGCTCTTTGAAGACGACATCCGAGCAGGAGGCTTTTATCTATTTAATTATCTAGTCCGCTGTTATTTAGTTTGTGTAAGTGTATTTTGTTTCAGCATTTTTAAAGGAAGGATGCTATAACTACCTAAGCCGATTTGTAATACTTTTGTATAACTCTTATAACTCCCTGTTAAGGAGTAGCCTGATGTACTATTGACTGTTATGTTTTATTTAGAAGTTTCACTGTGAGATTTTCTATTCTATTCTTTATTTCACCCCATGAAGATTCATCTTTCCAATGCTTAGGAAACGCCTTTCAAACACCGAGGATGTGTTAAGTGTCGTTTCTATAGGTCGGAAAGGTGGGTCTTCACAATTGGTATCAGTGCTTTGGGTGAGCGAACACCTAAGATTGATTGGGGTACAACTCATTAGAGGTAGGGTGTGTAGAGCCCTAGAATGTATTAATCTTGAGAGAGCATTTCCTTTTCTCCCCTAAAAGTTTGGGTTTAGATCCTTTATTATAGTTTCCCTTTTATTATCTTCGACCTTATCTTTATATTCTAATAATACCTATCACTTTATCCAGTTATTGAAAATGAGTACAAAAGGAAGAAGAGGGAGGGGATCTGGAACCAACACAACTACAAATGGTAAGCCTTTTTATGGTATTAAAGATATTTTTGGAGTTCAAACATGGCTCCGCTCTTGTGAAAGGATATTCAGGGATCTTCGGCTAGAACATGCTAAAAAGATATTATTGGCATTGCATCAGCTTTAGAAACCAATAATGGTTAATGGTATTCAGTCACAATGAATACACCAGAAGAAGGTTTCTTTTGGGTGCAATTTAAGGAGGTTGTTGAAGCCAGTTTATCCTAGAGGTGGGCATGACTCAGTTGTTTAGAAATTTTATGGATTTGAAACAAGGTGAGATGACCATGGTATAGTATGAGAATATGTTTAATGTATTGTCCCGCTTTGGACAAGAATTGATTGATACACCACTCAAAAATAACGAATTGTTCGTAAGAGGAATGTGACCTGAATTTCATCAAGAAATGACCAATCATCTCAACGATACCTTTACTAATTTTATTAGTATGGCTTTGAGGTTTGAAGCTCTTGATATTAAACAAGGAGTTTAGAAGGGAGTAGTTCCTGAAGTCTATGCCCTACTTTTATAAGTGGTACCAGTTGCTAATAAGCTGTTTTTCAAGTGCAAAGGGAAGAAGAAGTGGTCGGGAAAAAACCTAAAGGGGAGCTCCCTCCAGTGCCAAAAAAGCAGATCGATTTCTCCAAGATTCTCTGTTATAAGTGCGATAAGATAGGACACTTTGCAAATAGTTGCCCAAAACTAATCTACCATTATGCTACAATTAGCACAAACATGGTTATATGAAGAAGGAGTGCCTATTCCGAAGAAGGGGGCTCAGGGGAAAGCTTTTACTATTGAAGGGATACCTTCTACTTCTACGGATCCAAAAGCAAAGCAGGTGTTGCAAGGTACCTTATCCATTTTCGATATTGTTATTAGAGTATTATTCAACAACTGTGCATCCCATAGTTTCATTTTAGTAGATCTTGTTGATAAGTTTAACCTCAAACCCATTCTTTTAGATAGTTCTCTTTATGTGTCGAACCCAATTAGGGGTGTAACCAATCTTGATACCATATGTTCGAATGTGCATATTTCTATCGAGATCGGACTTTTTTCTAACTTTTTCTCGAGTTCAAGGGTTTTGGGGTACTTTTGGGGATGGATTGGTTATCTAAGTTCAGTGTCATCCTAGATTGTAGTAGAAGAATTGTTGTGATAAAAGATGTAATAGGCAGTAGCATTGGTATCTATTGTAGAGAGCCTAATAAGTTGATGAATAGTTTTCTTTATTCCCTTGAAGTACCAAAGGAGGAGATAAAGAATATACCAATTGTTCGAGATCTCAAGAATATTTTTTGAAGAAGTGCAAGATTTACCTCCGCACCGAGAAGTTGAGTTATGTATAGATTTGATTCCAAAAACCAGACCTATTGTACAACCTCCTCAAAGGTTGGCTCCGAAGGAAATGAGAGAGTTGGAGAAGAATACATTTGATTTATTGTAGAAGGGTTTGATCAGATGCAGCACATCGAGTTGGGGATCGCCAGTCGTCGTTACCATGGCAGATGGTTTTCTTAGATTATGTGTAGATTACCAAGAGTTTAATAAGAGGACTATCAAGAATATGTATCGTTTACCTAGGATTGAAGACATGTTTGACTAGCCCCCAGAGCTCAGATATTTTATCAATTGGATCTTTCCACTGATTTCACTAATTAAGGGTAGCAGAGGAGAGTGCACTCTTAATATCTTTTTGAACCGTTACAGTTTTTACGAGCGGTTAGTCATGCCATTTGAATTGAATAAAGTGCCCAATTATTTCGTGGATTTGATGAATAGAGTATTTCGAGATTTTCTTAACAAGTTTGTTCTTGTAACAACCCGCATATTTTACGATTGAATATCTAAATATTTTATTTAAATATTTTATCGTTAGCCGGATTTTAGTCAGAAAAGTTACTTTTTTTGCATACGGTCGAATTAGGACTCGAAACCACTTCCATTAGGTCCAAAACACCGTTTGCGATCTCTTTGAGTATAAACTTTGATATGTTTGGAGTTAGTGGAATTTTTCCACTTTTTCACTTTGGGCTTTGGGTTTGGTTTAGCCCATTAGCCTAAACTATTAATTCTAGCTCAACCCCCTTCCCTTCATAACTTCACTTTCATTTCCTAACACTCAAGCTTCATCAAAAATGGAGGAAGGAATGAGAAATTAAAAATCTAAGCCCTAGTTCATTTGCAAATCCAACATCTAACTCCAAATTCAAAGAGAAGCCATTGATTCAAGCTTCTTGTGTAGAGATTCAAGTGTGGTTGATTTTTCCTTTGCTTTCAAGCTTCCCCTTCATTGATTTTATGGAAAGGTGAGATTTTTATCTCACATCTTTTTCTATAACTATCTTAGATTGTTAGGTACGAATTCCTAACACTTATTCATGTGCATTTTCCTTTGGTTTGGATTGAATTGGTGAAAATCCCAATTTTTAGTGTTTTGGGTTCAAATGTTTAAAAATCCAATCTTTGATGTTTGAACACATTTTTGGTGATGCATCGAGGAGCCAATACGACCGGGTAGCCGATGGGTGTAATCCCCTAGCGTTCGTGCTCGATCGGTTGCAATTTGAGAGAGTTTTTGCACTTCAAACCCCTAGATCGCTCGGCCTGCACATGGAGGATTCTCGGCCTGCATTTAGGTCGCACCCCTATAGTTCGCGCCATGCTTAGGTCGTTGCTCGGCCATGTTATATCAGGCAACTCCTTAGGTCGCGCCATGCTTGGTCGTCCCCCCTTAAATCGCTCGGCCTTGTTTACCCCTTAGGTCGTTAGGTCGCTCGGACAGTAGGTCGCTCGGCCTACTTCACCCCTTCGGTCGCACCATCCTTAGGCCGTTCGCCTCCTTAATGCCGCGAGTTCCATAAGTCCTCGACATTGATACGGTCGCGCCGTGCTTGGTCGTGCCATGTTATGTCGCTCGGCCCATTAAGTCGCGCATGCATATAGGTCGCAACCTCTTAGGTCGCAGCACATAGGTCGCTTGGTCCTACCGCTTAGGTCGTCCTGCTCTTCACTTAGGTCATTGCATCACTTAGGTCGCTCGGCCTGTGATGCCGTTAGCTCCTTAGGTCGCAACCAACATAGGTCGTTCCATGTTAGGTCGCGCTCTCGGCCATTAGGTCGTTCCAACCTTAGGTCGCTCGGTCATGATAAGTCGCACCTGCTTTAAGTCGCATGCGTTGAGCCACTGATTTCTTGTGTTGACTTATGTTAAGTCGTAAGTCGTGGCTGTTAAGTCGCAAGGGCATTTCCACTTTGATGGATTTATAATCGAATTCTTTGGATTTCATTCACGTCTTCGAATGTGAAATTTTGTGATTTATTGCTTCTACAATCATTTTTGTGAGTTGTCACCTTATTTCACTTATACGAGAAATCTAATTAAACGGGTTAGTAAATCAAATGGTATGAAACGCTTGCATTTACTTCGCCGGTTAATTCTTGGACTTGTTTGATTGAATCTCTTGTGACAATTTTCTAGTGGAAACTTACAATTTGTTCGTAAATATTTAAGTTAAGCTAGTGGTTATGGGACATGAAGCTAAGCTTATATATTTACTAGCTTACTGTCGTTGACACTTCTTGATGATCGATGATGATCATTTTTGTGATTTAGACTAGCAAATGTGCGATGTCTCTTTGTCTACGAGGGAGACTAAATCCCGTTTCTGTGGAGCTTCGGCCCAATTTGGTGGGGTAGCGACCCATGGTCTTCGGGCCATTTTGTGGAGCTTCGGCTCAAAATTAATGGCTAGCAACCATGGAATAGCGTTCCATTTATGATACACGTGTTGGTGAGTTTTCAAGCTCCCGTTTTGTGATAGGCCTCCCCCTTTTTGTGATTTCTTGATTTCCATTGATGATTTCTAGAATTTGTGTTTCACCAATTTTCATGATTTTCATTGATATGTTTTATCGATATTTGTGCATTGGTACATTTGTGTGTCATTAACTTTTTGTGAATAAAGATAATTGAGTATGACATTCCTTTTTATCTTTGAGAAGATTCTTGTGATATTGATTACTCTCTTGTTGATTTTCAATTACATACTTATCATAGTATGGCTTTATGGTTATCATATGTTATGTCATATCTCTTATTCTATATCATTTTATCTGATATTTATAGCTAGACTGATCCATTTATTATTTTCTTGTTAAATAATACTCGGGTCAGGCCGAGATGTTACAGATGCTTCTGCTTGACTTCACATCTGGGATTATCACCCTGACTTTTGGCTAACTACTTAGATTAGTAGTTTTGTTGTATACATTTGAGATATAGACTCATTGATGTATCCTCATTCTTTGGTCTAGCACTTGTAGCTATTCTTTTGTGATATTGTGAATCTTGTTTGACCACTACTCTGATGTACACTTTCATGTGTTATATATTCATATCTATTTCCGCCTTTTTGATATGGATGTCTGTGACTGATTTGTGTTATGTTTATTTCTATGCTTGTTTTCGACGATATTATAGCCACTGTGTAGTAGCTTTGAGTTTATATCAGTATGTCGGATTTTCTCCTGAAACCAGATGTATGTTTTACTATCCGACATATTGGTGCTCGCACAAAGCAATTACGCGGATGGTCGCTCCTCAACAGCCTTATTCTCCGCGCTAGTTGACGGCATTGCACCGTAGTGTCATTGGCTAGCGTGGCTATAGAGGTGGGGCGTCACAGCTTGGTATCGGAGCCAAACTTCGGAACAATGTAGAATAATTTAACAAGGATCATCGTCTTAAGTCCTTCTTAGGAGTCGTGCTTTAGGATTTAATTCGAATCTTCACACCGATTCATCCTATTTTCTTTATGATTATTTGTTTGTCTATCAAGATTGCTTGATATTCATTTGGTGAATAGCCTCATCCTTCTTCTTTCTTTCTTTCAAAAGGAAGAGAAATGGTTAGACATGGACGTCCCAGCGCCGGTCAATCTAGTGCTACTCCCCAGGATGGAGTACTTATGTCTACCCAGCAACTTCTTGATCCAGTAAGGAATGCTCAAGCAGCCGGATCTAATCCGGAGTCTACTCACCCTAAGTCTGGATTTGCACGTTTGTGCAATGATTATACCAATTTGGGTGGGAAGCCATTAAAAGGTTTTCAAACCATTATTGAAGTCCAGGCTTGGCTGAGAACGTGCGATCAAATCTTTTCTCGCATGAATCTTATTGATCTTCACCGTTCTCAGATGGCCTCTAGTATGCTCCAAGAAAGAGCATTAGATTGGTATAAGCTTTTGATTTCTGAAATAAATGAAGCGGATCTTACTTGGGAGAAATTACGGGAACGATTCGAATTAAAATTAATGCCAGAAGCTGAGAAGTTGACTTTGGCTCGCCGTTTCATTGACCTTGTTCAAGGTGAATCCTCTGTGGCAGACTATGTCGCATCTTTCGAGTCACTTTCTAAATACGGGGTCGAGTACATAAACACCCCATGGAAGAAGAACCAAAGATTCGTTTATGGCTTGAGTAAAAATCTCAAGAAGCCATCACTTCTAAAGTTAGAAGTTTCTTTTGATCAACTCGTTGATATCGCTCTTCGACATGAAGAGGCAGATAAAGAAAGTGATGTTGAAGTTATAGGTGCCAAACCAAACTTCAACAACAAGAAAAGGTCTAATAAGTTCAAAGGTCCTTATCCCAACAATAAGAAAGGGAAGCAAGCCTCTCCGACAACTAAGACTTCTACCTCAAGTGGTGGGCAATGCTACAACTGTGGTTCTAAGAACCATTATGCGAACAAGTGTTCAAAGCCTCGTGCTTGTCGCTATTGCAAAAGCCCGGACCATTATATATCTTCGTGTCCCAAACTTCAAAACGGGAAGGAGGGAAAGCCTAATGTTGCTCAAGCCCCTGTCAACACATCTCGTGGTCAAGGTATTTCTCATTCTATCCTTAATGGCATTATTTTATTTCGTGATCATCCTATTCGAGTTCTTTTTGATATGGGTGCGTGCCATTCTTTTATTTCAAAAGAACTTGTTGATACTTTTTCTTTGGATGTTTTGTGTTTAAAGTTCTTTGAGATTTGCGAATCTGGTTGGTGGATCCGCAACAATCAGTTTATTGTGTAAAGATGTCGAGATTATTTTGTGTGTTTTTTCTTTTCGAGTCGATTTGCATGTTATGCGCTACTTAGGCTTTGGAATGATTTTGGGAATGGATTAGGTTAACAGCTATGAAGCCCAAATCCTATGTCCTGAGCGGACTATTCATCTTTGACATCCTCAATCTGTTAAGCAGATTTCTATTGACCTTAAAGATTCGGATTCCAGCTTGGTTGCATCTTTATATTCTTTAAATCCTCATGATGACGATAATGATGATGAGGAAGATATTATTTCTCTTATTCACGTAGTTCGTGAATTTTTCGATATATTTGAGCCCATTTTAGGATTACCACCTAAGCGAGCAATTGAGTTCAGAATTAATCTCATCCCTGGTGTGACGACCCAGAATTTTTGAGCATTTGAAATTGGAATATTTAATTGATTTTAAATATTCAATAGAATAATTTTAATTTGAATTACGAATATCACAATTTATTTGATAATTTAATTATTGAATTAAATAAGTGAAGTTGAGAAAACTGTTGAATCTAGAGTTTTAAAGTCTGTTAAAAATAATTTGTAGGCTTATAGAATTTATATTGATAACACTGAAGATAGTAAGGGTGTTGAAATTAAATTTGGAAGTGTTTTGTTCAGTTTTGAAATTTTACTGTTTAAATCGAATTTAAAAATAGCCTTTCGAGGCGCAGTCTCAGAATTCGACGAAACCAGTTCCATTGGGTCCGTAATATTGAATTATTATCAGATTTCAAATTTCGTACAGATCGGAGTTAGTGTGTGAGTGCAAGATATATAAACGCGCTGAAAATTTAATTGATATTAATTGAAATAAAATATACTTATAAAAGAAAAAAAAAATCCAATCTAAAGTCAAATCTTCTACTATACGCCTCCTTCCCATCTATTTCAAAGCCGAACATTTTTAGTTAATAAAAAAAAACGTGAAGATGAAATCAATGGCCACCTCCTTTACCAGCTTCAAAATTCACGGAAAAAATAAAATAAACAAACTCACTCCTTCGTTCGACCCTATGTTCCATTCCCCTCCTTCAATGTCGAAATCGAAGCGCTGTAAAAAAAAAAAGAGGGCCGCTCGCACGCGCAGCGCAAGGGGGGGAAACACGAAGGAATCGACGAGGCGACATCAGTGCTAGTGGAGTAAATCGCGACAAGATCTTGGGTCATTCTCGAGCACGGCAACACTGCTAAGGGGTTCGATCGAAGTTAGGGCTGAAGGAAAGGTGATTGTGGGCAACTGGAGGCATTAGGAAGCAACGAGCGAAGTCACGTGTTGAAGTTCGAGGTCGATTGATTTGGGGTTTGGCACGACATCCTTCAGATCGAGCTAATGGAGGCTGTTTGCTTAGGTTTCTAGGAAAGAAGTTGCGTGGGTTTCAGAGGAGGCGATGGTGATTTTTGGTCGAAACTGGGTCACGTGCAGTCGAAGGTTGAAGTAATTGGAAGGTTCGTGTTCGAGCCTGAGGTCGCGAGCTTGGTGGGTGATGCGATGTTTTCTGGTGATAAACTCGGGGCTGTAGGCGCAAGGCTAAAGGTGGAACTTGAGATGGCCGACAATGAAGACATGTCGTCTAGCGTGGTGTTAGGGAGGTTGCGTGGCTACAGTCGCAAGATCGAGAAGGGAAGCATGACTGGATTTTTCGCAAACAAGGTCTAAAATAAGGAAAACCAAGGCAATATTGGATTGGATTGCAAACAAAGTTCAAAGGTGAGTTAATCTCACTCAGTTAATTTAAATTTAAATGATTTAATTTAAATAATTGTTTGAATGGTTGAATTGAGTGATGTGCTATAGTATGGGATATTTTGGAATTGGCATATTATATTGTGCTAACATCTGTGGATGCAGGGAAAAACAGGTTGGAGGGATCCAACTGGACCCCTCAACGTTTATATAAATTATTTAATATTCCCTATTGTGATTATTTTATATTCTGTGATGAATATTATTGATATTATTGATAATTGGAATATTGGATGTTATGGTCTACTTGAATATATTCCGGTGCACTAAGTTATCAACATACGAAGAATTGGATTTTGGAAATAAAATGAAGAGAATGTGTAAGTGAAACAATTATAGAAAATTTAAATAAATTAAGAATAAATTGGATAAGAATAATGGCAGTTTTAAATTCTAATAAATAAATTCTGTATATGGAAAGGAAAATTTGAATAAATAGAAAGTTAATGAATTTTAAATCTTCAGTGATATTAATTAAAAGAAGAAAACATTTATGTAAAATTTAAGGTTTAATTTATTGAAAAGAATAAGGAAGAAATTTGGAAAATCTGGAATTTGTATATTTCCGTTAAAGGATTTAAAGTCAAACGGAAGATAATAACAATAATAATAAAATCCATAATTAATGAATTTTGAAATGGACCGAGTAAGTAAAGAAATTTATTTCAAATAGAATAAATTGGAAATCAATTTGGGAAAATTGATTTAAGTGATTGAAATTGAGATTTTCTCTGGATAGCCAAGTGCATGTTTTTAAAAGTAATTTTTTTAAATATAAATTAAATGTTTTAAAGTTGTTTTTATTAAAGAAAGCAAGTTTGTAAAATCTATTATTTTTATTATTTAAAGTCTAAAGTAAGTATTTTCTTTAATCTATTATAGAAGTAATTATTAAGAAGTAATAGTATTTTGTTTTTAATAGTAGAAATCTAATTTTATATTTTATTAAGTAACCTTATTTTCAAATATTCATATAGTATGTATTTGCAACAAATTATCAAAGTAATTCTAACTTGAATGTTTTAAACTATGTTTTTAAAAATAAAGTGTTTTAAATTAATTTAAAGAAATCTAGTTTTGTGCTTGGTGATTCCAGTGGAAATGGAAATACTCGGAATTTATTCTGAGGAATGGAAGTTAGTTTGAAAACTATTCTCAAAAGGGGTTTGAAAAGTGAAATTGTATCTTGTGAAGATATTTTTGAGATAAACAAATAATTTGGAAATTATTTATTGTTAGATGGATGTTTGTGAATATTAATTGATAGTTAAATCACCGACTATCAATATTGGACAATGCGCTGATCGTTTCGAAGAGACCAGGATCGAGATTTATTTCTCGAAAACTACTTCGATCCGGTTTGTACGTTTGCGTGAAAACGATTTTGGATTCGAAGATGGAGCAGTGAAGTGCAAGGGCTAGTCGCTACTAATCATGGGGATATTTCCAAAATGGATGTAGTAGGAATAGTGCCTTCGGTTCCGTTCGAACCCGGGACGGACTTGTATGGATGAATGCTTGCGAAACATCGTTTGGTGGACGATAGGCATTCTAAGGGATATGTTCTAAAAAGGTAACGCTTAGCCTTAAGCCTCATCAAATGGGAATGACTGAAAATCAGGGGTTATGCAGCAAGGCTAGGTGGGTAGCACCTACGCAGGGTGAGGTCATTCCAGTCTAGATGTCCCTTATTATTTCGGCTTAGTGGGCGGTTGCTAATCCCAACCGCGGGGTGATCTCACTCGGGATTATCCAGTAAGGGGTAGTCCCGGTCTTGTGTTGCAGGAGAGCGGGCGTACTCCTCGGTACGGTGATCTAGGCCCCGTACTGTGACAGGTGATACCCCAGTGCCTAGTCATTAGTTGGAAATCCATTCTCCCTACGAACCTTGTACGAGTTTTGTTTGTATTACCCACTCTGTGGCTAGTAGCTGGAATTTAATGAATGAAACAATTTTGGCTATTTTATAAGTATTTGTATATAGACCCTATTATAATATCAGAGGATTTCTATAAAAATTGGTTTAGCTATCGTAAGGTAAAAACCCGACATGTTTATTTGTGGCGTGGTCTTACGAGATGCTTTTGTTTTCAAAGGATTTTTGAAACTTTAACAATCAATTAGGTGTGATTTTCTCACGCTGGTTTTCCAGACTGACTCGGGTGTTATTTAACTGTAATGCTCGGGTCAGACCGAGCATTATAGGATACAGGATATGATGCTGTGAAGCTCAGGGGACGAGCAGGATGACGATACGTACTCCCGTACTTATATATATATATATCCCGTTGCGTTGAGATTGTTGTGTACCCATTGTATGATATTGATGTTGAGCTGTGATTGATGTACTCTGATGATGTAATATATAAACAGAGATATTTGATGTTTGAGTAAAGATTATTTATTATCTATTATATTTTATTCCGCTGCGATGGTTAGATTCTGATGTTGATTTTCTGTTTTCCTCTTCTACCTCTTCTTCTTTAACCCAAATGGTTCGTATTTCTGTGCAACTTGAGTTGATTGTTGTAGAATAGTGTTGACTCAAGGGGTACGGATTTGCGGGCTGTTACAGTGGTATCAGAGCTTAGGTTGGAGATAACCTTGGCTCTGGTGGGAATTACTCATTTAAATTAGAGTCTGAAGTACTCTAGAACGAGTTTGAGCGTATTAATAAATATGATTGCGTATTTGTTAGTGAATATAAATCATTTTAATATTGTGTTGATTGGTTTATTGAGTGGCATATAAACCTTCGTCGACACAGTCTGCGCCACTGTATTGAAGGGATTTCTAAACACTTGAATAGAACAATTGACATGATATTGTTTTAAATATGGGCAAATGAAATAATTTTACCCAAAAATATATTTTGATATAAATAAAAGGTTTGAAAAATATTTAGCTAATATATGGTTGCTTGGATGTTAGAAATGATAATATTAAAGTATTGTCAATGTTAAGTGAAAATTTAACTAGAAATTGAAATATAACTAAATTTTAAGGGAATAAATTCATTATAGAATGAAATTTATAAATATGAATTGTAATTGTGAATTATAAATTGAAATATAATCAAATAAGAATGTGTATGAGCATAAGCTATGCAAATGAATTATAGATAAAATTGACTTAAGTAAGATTTGGAAATTTAAATCCTGGAGATTTTGGAAGTGTTTGTCGAAATGTTTTAGTGATAAATAATAGTATAATTGTTTTGGAGATATTTTTGTATGGAAATCTGTTTTAAATGAAAGTGATATAGCATTTAAATCACTTGGATCATTGGAAAATAATTCTGATGATGACGCCCGCATCATCAGTATTCATTTTCAAATTTCTAAGTGATGGATTGCTGCCAAATTGATTTGTTCAGGAAAGCTAGTTGTTTTTGAAAATTTCAAAAGAAATTTGTTGGTAATAAAACCAGGATTGGTTTAACTTTTGAGAAAAGTGATTTGAAATGTTGGAGATTTCAAGATAATTTGAAACAAAAGTCGGGTATTTGAAAATCCTGATGAGATAGGTTGTAAGCTTATAAATTGAGATGATTTGTAAATTGGGAAGAAATATAAGCTTTGAATAATGGAATGTAAGTTTTAAGTGAAAAGTTAGAATGCAATTAACTTGGATTTGGAGAATAAAAATTAACTGGATTGAAATTAATTGGATAGGCTGAAAATAATATACAGTTGTATTCGAATTAAGTTAAAATCGAATTGAGTTAAATAAATCCGAGTTAACTAAAATTGAATTGGGATGAGAATTCAATTGAATTAATGAATGGAATTAAATTCTTACCTGAATAAATGGAAAATAAATTGGATAAGGATTGGGATTGAAATAAATAAACCAGAATAACTTATAAAAGAATTAAAATGCATGAATAAAATATGCTTGAGTTATAATTAAACATAAGGCTTGAGTTAAAAGTAAAAGATGAATACATCCAAGCCTGGAATGAATGTGATTGTATAAAATAGTAAGTTATGACTTATAAATTGAAAAATGAGATAGAAAACCCAAAATAAATATTATTGATGAATTGGAGAATAAAATAAGAATCCAAACTTGAATTATAAAATAAATTTGAACTTAAGAAAATTAAATGAAGAGATTTTGGGGTTAAAATCAAGTTCTGGATTATAAGTTGGGGAAAGACTATTTAGATAATAAATTAGATAATGAAATATGAAATGAGAAACCAATGCAGTTAAATAAAAGCTGAACTGTGAGATAATAATGAAGATTGGAAATAAAACTCAAGTTATAAAATTAAATTCGACTTAAATTGTTGATGAAGTGAAAGTAATTGAGAATGAAGTTGAATTGTGAGTTCATGAACTTTGGGGGTAAATTGAAAATGGATAATGAATTCAGAACTTGAGTTATTAATTAAAATTTATTGTGAAGTGTTAACAAATTAAGTATAATTGAAATGTATCGAATAAAAATGTAAACGGATTAAAATAATAATGGTATGAATTGCAAATAAAATCCAAATAAGTGAAGATAAATTGGAAAATGGCCATGTAATAAATTGGATGAACTGAATCGTGAAAGTTAAATTTTATAATAACTAATCAAATGAAATTGTAAATTTTAAAATGAGATTTAACTGAAATAGAATTAAGTTGAATGGAAGAGAAAGATTTACTAGAAACGAAATGAGCTTAAGTATAAAATTTGGATAAATCAAAATATATTGACTTAAGCTGAATATAAGGGGGAGAGTTGAATTGAATTCAACTTAAAACCAAGTTTAATGATATTGGATTAAATTTGGATCAAGTAAAAATAAATTTGAATCGAAATATAATTCGGTGAGTAATAAATAATATTTAAGGAAATGAAAAATGGATTGAGTGGATAAACTAATTATATTGAATAAATAAATGGATGAAATAAATAAGAATCAAATGAAAGTGAACTTAAGTTTGAAGTGAAATAAATTAAGTAAATTAACTTAGGTTAAGGGTAATTAGAAGCTCGACTAAGAGTAAAAATTGGAAGACCATAAAATGAAGCTTAGTTTGAATTGATTCGGGAATGGTTGGTAATGTGCAAGCTTGGAATGGGTCGAGCTAAATAAATGTTCGTGAATGAATTGAAATAAAAAGGAAACTTAATTAGTAATGAAGATGAATCTAAGTTGTTAATGGTTTTGAATGAATTAGTTTGGTTATTAAAATGAGATGCAAGTGAATGGATTCAAATTTAAAATGTAATGAAAATGAGAATATATGGATTGTGAATAAATTAGAAATAGAATAGAAGTAAGTATAAATTGAGTTGAAATCCATTTAAATTGGTTATAAAACATAAATACTTATTTATTCACCTAAATCTTGTCGAATTGCATAAAATAAATTGTCATTGGATGCAAATAGAAGTAATTAAATTCTATGAATTGATAGAAGTAAAATAAATTGATTTGAGAGCAATTGAATTAAATATGAGTTCAGTTTGCTTAAAAATAAATTAAATGTAAGCGATTGAGTTTTAAAACCATTCAAATTGAATGAAAATGGATATGAATAAGTTGAAACAGTTGAATTAGCATGAAAAGTATATAAATTGCTTACGGAAAAATGTTTGGTGTGAATTTCTTTTAGAATTCATATGTTTTAACTGTTGCAAATAAGTGAAACGTTGTTGAACTTCATTTATATCGCATTTACATGTTTAAATTGAGTAAGTACAGGTACCTGGAAGCCGTGTGGCTGGATTTAGTTGTGCTAACGGCTAAATAAATTAGGTACTTGCTTAAAAATGATAAATAAGGTACGCCTAAGCAATACAAATAGGAAATATGAACTGTTTTTGGTTTTTCCGACCGTGTGGGTCGATGTATATATATTTATCTGTTTTGTCAAATTGCAAAAGCTCCTCCGTACAAAGGGGACTCTGTCAAAAAAATTCATAATTTTTGGGAGTTATAAATTTTTTGAAAATTTTGTTAACGAGAAAACGGTTTAAAACTGGAAAATTGAAATAAGTTAGTAAATGGAACTAATTAAAGTAATGACATGCATTAGTAATAAATGGCAAATAAAATTTATATATGCAGAGTTAAAGGTAAATTGAATTCATATGGAATGTGAAAATTAAATTGAATAGAAATAGATATGAACTTAAATGGTGAAGTGAAAATAAATGTAAGAAACATATAAAATGCTTATGTTAACTTAAGTAAGGAATGGTGAATTTCTTAATTAGAAAATGATAATATAAATATTCCAAGTTAATATTTGGATGAATAGATATTGGCATTTTGTGAAAAAGTTGATAAAATGTTTTGGGATATTGTGAATGGATATTAGTGCTAAGCAGGATATGCAGGTAATCTAAATGGAAAAGAGAATTGGTTTTTGATTTCAAGAAGATAAATTTGAAATGCTCGACAAAAAGGTATGTATTGAAATTTGGTGTGAAATTTGATTGGGGTTTTTGGATTGAGCCACTTGGCCTTTTGTTTTCCTTTTGGATTTGGAAGGCCGTAGAGCCATTTTGTAGTTGTACCGAGCTAGCAGCGCAAAGGAGACACTGGCAAAAAATTTCGAAAATTTAAGGAGTTAGAAAAATTTTGAGAAATCTTTTGATAATTCAAAATTTGGTTTTAAATTGAAACCTGAATGGTTAAACCAATAGTATACTTTGAAACTATGGAGAAGTTTGGAAGATTAATAAGAATAATAAGGAGTATTTTATAAGAAGATAGTTGGTGCGATGTTGAATTGTTAGAAATTGTTTGGTTTAGGGAAATAATAAACGGGTATTGGACCAATCTTCCTAATTAGTAATTTCGGGGACGAAATTCTTTTAAGCGGGGAGGAATGTGACGACCCAGAATTTTTGAGCATTTAAAATTGGAATATTTAATTGATTTTAAATATTTAATAGAATAATTTTAATTTGAATTACGAATATCACAATTTATTTGATAATTTAATTATTGAATTAAATAAGTGAAGTTGAGAAAACTGTTGAATCTAGAGTTTTAAAGTCTGTTAAAAATAATTTGAAGGCTTATAGAATTTATATTGATAACACTGAAGGTAGTAAGGGTGTTGGAATTAAATTTAGAAGTGTTTTGTTCAGTTTTGAAATTTTACTGTTTAAATCGAATTTAAAAATAGCCTTTCGAGGCGCAGTCTCAGAATTCGACGAAACCAGTTCCATTGGGTCCTTAATATTGAATTATTGTCAGATTTCAAATTTCGTACTGATCGGAGTTAGTGTGTGAGTGCAAGATATATAAACGCGCTGAAAATTTAATTGATATTAATCGAAATAAAATATACTTATAAAAGAAAAAAAATCCAATCTAAAGTCAAATCTTCTACTATACGCCTCCTTCCCATCTATTTCAAAGCCGAACATTTTTAGTTAATAAAAAAAAGGTGAAGATGAAATCAATGGCCACCTCCTTTACCAGCTTCAAAATTCACGGAAAAAATAAAATAAACAAACTCACTCCTTCATTCGACCCTATGTTCCATTGCCCTCCTTCAATGTCGAAATCGAAGCGCTGTAAAAAAAAAAAAAGGCCGCTCGCACGCGCAGCACAAGGGGGGAAACACGAAGGAATCGGCGAGGCGACATCAGTGCTAGTGGAGTAAATCGCGACAAGATCGTGGGTCATTCTCGAACACGGCAACACTGCTAAGGGGTTCGATCGAAGTTAGGGCTGAAGGAAAGGTGATTATGGGTAACTGGAGGCATTAGGAAGCAACGAGCGAAGTCACGTGTTGAAGTTCGAGGTCGATTGATTTGGGGTTTGGCACGACATCCATCAGATCGAGCTAACGGAGGTTGTTTGCTTGGGTTTCAGAGGAGGCGATGGTGATTTTTTGTCGAAACTGGGTCATGTGCAGTCGAAGGTTGAAGTAATTGGAAGGTTCGTGTTCGAGCCTGAGGTCGCGAGCTTAGTGGGTGATGCGATGTTTTCTGGAGATAAACTCGGGGCTGTAGGCGCAAGGTTAAAGGTGGAACTTGAGATGGCCGACAATGAAGACATGTCGTCTAGCGTGGTATTAGGGAGGTTGCGTGGCTGCAGTCGCAAGATCGAGAAGGGAAGCACGACTGGATTTTTCGCAAACAAGGTCTAAAATCAGGAAAACCAAGGCAATATTGGATTGGATTGCAAACAAAGTTCAAAGGTGAGTTAATCTCACTCAGTTAATTTAAATTTAAATGATTTAATTTAAATAATTGTTTGAATGGTTGAATTGAGTGATGTGCTATAGTATGGGATATTTTGGAATTGGCATATTATATTGTGCTAACATATGTGGATGCAGGGAAAAACAGGTTGGAGGGATCCAACTGGACCCCTCAACGTTTATATAAATTATTTAATATTCCCTGTTGTGATTGTTTTATATTCTGTGATGAATATTATTGATATTATTGATAATTGGAATATTGGATGTTATAGTTTACTTGAATATATTCCGGTGCACTAAGTTATCAACATACGAAGAATTGGATTTTGGAAATAAAATGAAGAGAATGTGTAAGTGAAACAATTATAGAAAATTCAAATAAATTAAGAATAAATTGGATAAGAATAATGGTAGTTTTAAATTCTAATAAATAAATTTTGTATATGGAAAGGAAAATTTGAATAAATAGAAAGTTAATGAATTTTAAATCTTCAGTGATATTAATTAAAAGAAGAAAACATTTATGTAAATTTAAGGTTTAATTTATTGAAAAGAAAAAGGAAGAAATTTGGAAAATCTGGAATTTGTAGATTTCCGTTAAAGGATTTAAAATCAAACGGAAGATAATAACAATAATAATAAAATCCATAATTAATGAATTTTGAAATGGACTGAGTAAGTAAAGAAATTTATTTCAAATAGAATAAATTGGAAATCAATTTTTTGAGATTTTCTCTGGATAGCCAAGTGCATGTTGTTAAAAGTAATTTTTTTTAATATAAATTAAATGTTTTAAAGTTGTTTTTATTAAAGAAAGCAAGTTTGTAAAATTTATTATTTTTATTATTTAAAGTCTAAAGTAAGTATTTTCTTTAATCTATTCTAGCAGTAATTATTAAGAAGTAACTTAGTATTTTGTTTTTAAAAGTAGAAATCTAATTTTATATTTTATTAAGTAACCTTATTTTCAAATATTCATATAGTATGTATTTGTAACAAATTATCAATGTAATTTTGACTTGAATGTTTTAAACTATGTTTTTAAAAATAAAGTGTTTTAAATTAATTTAAAGAAATCTAGTTTTGTGCTTGGTGATTCCAGTGGAAATAGAAATACTCGGAATTTATTCTGAGAAAAGGAAGTTAGTTTGAAAACTATTCTCAAAAGGGATTTGAAAAGTGAAATTGTATCTTGTGAAGATATTTTTGAGATAAACAAATAATTTGGAAATTATTTATTGTTAGATGGATGTTTGTGAATATTAATTTATAGTTAAATCACCGACTATCAATATTGGACAATGCGCTGATCCTTTCGAAGAGACCGGGATCGAGATTTATTTCTCGAAAACCACTTCGATCTGGTTTGTACGTTTGCGTGAAAACGATTTTGGATTCGAAGATGGAGCAGTGAAGTGCAAGGGCTAGTCCTACTAATCATGAGGATATTTCCAAAATGGATGTAGTAGGAATAGTGCCTTCGGTTCCGTTCGAACCCGGGACGGACTTGTATGGATGAATGCTTGCGAAACATCGTCAGGTGGACGATGGACATTCTAAGGGATATGTTCTAAAAAGGTAACGCTTATCCTCAAGCCTCATCAAATGGGGATGACTGAAAATCAGGGGTTATGCAGCAAGGCTAGGTGGGTAGCACCCAAGCAGGGTGAGGTCATTCCAGTCTAGATGTCCCTTATTATTTCGGCTTAGTGGGCGGTTGCTGATCCCAACCGCGGGGTGATCTCACTCGGGATTATCCAGTAAGGGGTAGTCCCGGCCTTGTGTTGCAGGGGAGCGGGCGTACTCCTCGGTACGGTGATCTAGGCCCCGTACCGTGACAGATGGTACCCCAGTGCCTAGTCATTAGTTGGAAATCCATTCTCCCTACGAACCTTGTACGGGTTTTGTTTGTATTACCCACTCTCTGGCTAGTAGCTGGAATTTAATGAATGTAACAATTTCGGCTATTTTATAAGTATTTGTATATAAACCCTAATATAATATCAGAGGATTTCTATAAAAATTGGTTTAGCCATCGTAAGGTAAAAACCCGACATGTTTAGTTGTGGCATGGTCTTACGAGATGCTTTTGTTTTCAAAGGATTTTTGAAACTTTAATAATCAATTGGGTGTGATTTTCTCACGCTGGTTTTCCAGACTGACTCAGGTGTTATTTAACTGTAATGCTCGGGTCAGACCGAGTATTATAGGATACAGGATATGATGTTGTGAAGCTCAGGGGACGAGCAGGATGACGATACGTACTCCCGTACTTATATATATATATATATATATATATATATATATATATCCCGTTGTGTTGAGATTGTTGTGTACCCATTGTATGATATTGAGGTTGAGCTATGATTGATGTACTCTGATGATGTAATATATAAACAGAGATATTTGATGTTTGAGTAAAGATTATTTATTATCTATTATATTTTATTCCACTGCGATGGTTAGATTCTGATGTTGATTTTCTATTTTCCTCTTCTACCTCTTCTTCTTTAACCCAAATGGTTCGTATTTCTGTGCAACTTGAGTTGATTGTTGTAGAATAGTGTTGACTCAAGGGGTACGGATTTGCTGGCTGTTACATCTGAAGCTCAACCTATCAGTCGTCCTCCTTATCGTATGTCCAATAAAGAAAATGATGAGATGCGCAAACAATTATCCGAATTGGAGACGAAGCAATTTATTCGCTCTAGTTCCTAGCCTTGGGGAGCTTCAGCTATTTTTGTGAAGAAATCCGATGGTACACTTAGGCTTTGCGTTGACTATCGCAAGCTTAATGATCTTACTATCAAGAATAAATATCATTTACCTCGGATTGATGATCTGTTCGATTAACTTAGTGGTGCTAGAGACTTTTCACAATTAGACTTAGCTACTGGTTTTCATCAGCTTCGTATTGCAGAGGATAGTATTCCTTTGACATCGTTTCGTACTCATTATGGATCTTATGAATGGCTTGTTATGCCATTTGGTTTAACGAATGCTCCTTATTTCGTTGACCTCATGAATAGAGTTTTCAAAGACTCCCTCGATCGGTTTGTTCTCATCTTTATTGATGATATTCTTGTGTATTCAAAAACGGAGGAGGAGCATGAAAAACATCTTCGGATTGTATTGGAAACTCATAGGAGCAATCAATTGAAAGCAAAATTTTCTAAATGCCACTTTTGGCAATCCCGTGTGAAGATTCTCGGTCATATTATTTCCGAATCCGGAATTTTCGTGGATCCTTCAAAGATTGAAGCGATTCAAAATTGGAAGAGACCGGAGAGTGTGACGGAGATCCGTAGTTTTCTTGGATTGGCAGGTTATTACCGCCGTTTCATAAAGGACTTTTCCAAAATTTCCATGCCCCTTACTAGTTTGACAAAGAAGGGAGTTAAATACATTTGGTCGGACAAATGTGAAGCTTCTTTTCAGAAATTAAAAGAATTCCTTTCTGATGCTCCTATTCTTGTTATCCCCGAGGGGAATCAAGATTTTATTGTTTATACCGATGCCAGTCGCGTTGATTTGGGTGTCGTTCTTATGCAAAGAGAACGTGTTATTGCTTATGCTTCTAGGCAGTTGAAGCCAGCCGAGACTAGATATGCCACTCATGATTAGAGCTTGCGGCTATTGTTTTCGCCCTTCGTATTTGGCGTCATTATCTTTTAGGAGAAAAATTTATTCTTTACACCGATCATAAATCTTTGAAGTATCTATTCTCTCAAAAGGAACTTAATTTGTGTCAACAACGTTGGCTCGAATTTCTTGCAGCTTATAATCTTGATATTCTTTATACTCCCGAAAAGGGAAATCGTGTTGCGGATGCATTTAGTCGTAAACAACAAGCGGTTGTTTCTATGATGATATCCGAATGGAATGATCTCGGAATTCTATCTACTTGTGAGATTCGAGATCGTGTTTTCGATTTATGTTCATCTCTTGTTTTATGTAGCTTTGAGGCTCATCCTTCTCTTTTAGACCGCATTATTGAAGCTCAAAAGCTAGATCCCGAATTGGCTCTTCTTGGCCAAAATTTTAGGGATAAAATTAATATTGAAGGTTTGAAAGACTGATATTGATTCTCGTGGCGGTATTCGAAAGTTTGGTAGACTTATCGTGCCAAATATTAGTAATCTTTGTAAAGACATTTTAGAAGATTCTCATCGTTCTAAATTTACCATTCATCCTGGTAATAGTAAAATGTACGCATATATGAAGAGACTTTATTATTTGGAGAGAATGAAATCTGATATTGCTAACTTTGTTAAATGTTGCATGACTTGCCAACTTGTCAAGGCCGAACATCAAAGGCCCGGTAGGTTATTGCAACCTTTAGAAATTCCAATGTGGAAGTGGGACAAAATTTCCATGGATTTTATAGACGGCCTTCCCCGTTCTTGTTCAGGTCATGATAGCTTATGGGTGATAGTCGATAGACTTACTAAATCCGCCCATTTTATTCCCGTTCGGTCCAATCGAACCGTACCACTTTTGGCCAAACTTTTTATTAAAGAAATTGTAAAATTGCATGGAGTTCCTTCTTTTATTATTAGTGATCGTCGTCCATTGTTTACTAGTGGATTTTGGAAGAGTCTTCAAAAAGCTTTGCGAACGAAGCTTAATTTTAGCACCGCTTATCACCCTCAGTCCGATGGACAAACCGAGCATGTGAATCAAACTCTTGAAGATCTTCTTCGTGCATGTGTTCTTAATTTTGGTGGAAGTTGGGAAGATCATATTTCTCTTGTTGAGTTTTCCTATAATAATAGCTCCCAATCTAGTATTGGTATGGCACCTTTCGAGGCACTCTATGGAAGGCCATGCCGATCTCCTTCTTGTTGGCTTGAGGCCGATGAGAGGCTGGTTTTAGGTCCAGATTTTATTCGTGATTCCACAGAGAAGATTGACCTTATTTGTCATAGGATGAAAGAAGCCTAGAGTAGACAAAAATCCTATGCCGGTAACCGGAGAAGGAAATTAGAATTTTCTATGGGAGATCTTGTGTTTATTCGTGTTTCACCTATGAAGGGTGTTGTACGTTTCAGTTGATCGGGAAAATTAGTGCCTCGATATATTGGTCCATTTCCCATCACCGAACGTATTGGTTCCATGGCTTATCGCCTTTTATTACCGGCTCAGTTTTCTGCTATTCATGACGTGTTTCACAATTCCCAATTACAGAAATGCCTTCGAGATTCCGATTCTATTCTTAAGCCTGGTGTTGTGGAAGAAATTGAAGTTTCGCCTAATTTAACTTATGAGCAACATCCTATTCGTATTATTGCTTTGGAGGTCAAGCACCTCGAAATAAAGATGTTCCGCTTGTTAAAGTTTAATGGTCCTCAAATCCTAAGGATTGCTCTTGGGAATCTAGAGAGTTCATCGAGCAAACACATCCGGACTTACCTTCCCGTACTCTTTGAGGTGAATTTCTTATTTCAAATTTCTTTTGAGTTGATATGCTTTCATGGTCGTTACCTTATATTTTCTTCTTAAATATTGCGAGGATGCAATTTCTTTAAGGAGGGGAGTCTGTAACAACCCGCATATTTTACGATTGAATATCTAAATATTTTATTTAAATATTTTATCGTTAGTCGGATTTAGTCCGAAAAGTTACTTTATTTTGCATACTGTCGAATTAGGACTCGGAACCACTTCCATTGGGTCCAAAACACCGTTTGCGATCTTTTTGAGTATAAACTTCGATATGTTTCGAGTTAGTGGAATTTTGCCACTTTTTAACTTTGGGCTTTGAGTTTGGTTTAGCCCATTAGTCTAAACTATTAATTCTAGCTCAACCCCCTTCCCTTCATAACTTCACTTTCATTTCCTAACACTCAAGCTTCATCAAAAATGGAGGAAGGAATGGAAAATTAAAACTCCAAGCCCTAGTTCATTTGCAAATCCAACATCTAACTCCAAATTCAAAGAGAAGCCAATGACTCAAGCTTCTTGTGCAGAGATTCAAGTGTGGTTGATTTTTCCTTTTCTTTCAAGCTTCTCCTTCATTGATTTTGTGAAAAGGTGAGATTTTTATCTCACATCTTTGTCTATAACTATCTTTGTTTGTTAGGTACGAATTCCTAACACTTATTCATGTGTATTTGCCTTTGGTTTGGATTGAATTGGTGAAAATCCCAATTTTTAGTGTTTTGGGTTCAAATCTTTAAAACTCCAATCTTTGATGTTTGAACACGTTTTTGGTGATGCATAGAGGAGCCAATACGACCGGGTAGCCGATGGGAGTAATCCCCTAGCGTTTGTGCTCGATCGGTTGCAATTTGAGGGAGTTTTTGCACTTCAAACCCCTAGGTCGCTCGGCCTGCACATGGAGGATTCTCGGCGTGCATTTAGGTCGCACCCCTATAGGTCGCGCCATGCTTAGGTCGTTGCTCGGCCATGTTATATCACGCAACTCCTTAGGTCACGCCATGCTAGGTTGTCCCCACTTAAGTCGCTCGGCCTTGTTTACCCCTTAGGTCATTAGGTCGCTCGTACAGTAGGTCGCTCGGCCTACTTCACCCCTTAGGTCGCACCATCGTTAGGCCATTCACCTCCTTGATGCCACGAGTTCCTTAAGTCGCTCGGCATTGATATGGTTGGTCGCGCAATGTTAAGTCGCTCGGCCCATTAAGTCGCGCGTGCACATAGGTCGCAACCTCTTAGGTCGCAGCACATAGGTCGCTCGGTGCTACCACTTAGGTCGGCCTGCTCTTCACTTAGGTCATTGCATCACGTTGGTCGCTCGGCCTGTGATGCCGTTAGCTCCTTAGGTCGCAACCAACATAGGTCGTTCCATGTTAGGTCGCGCTCTCGGCCAATAGGTCGTTCCAACCTTAGGTCGCTCCGTCATGATAAGTCGCACCTGCTTTAAGTCGCATGCGTTGAGCCACTGATTTCTTGTGTTGACTTATGTTAAGTCGTAAGTCGTGGCTGTTAAGTCTCAAGGGCATTTCCACTTTGATGGATTTATAATGGAATTCTTTGGATTTCATTCACGTCTTCGAATGTGAAATTTTGTGATTTATTGTTTCTACAATCATTTTTGTGAGTTGTCACCTTATTTCACTCGTACGAGAAATCTAATTAAACGGCTTAGTAAATCAAATGGTATGAAACGCTTGCATTTACTTCGCCGGTTAATTCTTGGACTTGTTTGATTGAATCTCTTGTGACAATTTTCTAGTGGAAACTTACAATTTGTTCGTAAATATTTAAGTTAAGCTAGTGGTTATGGGACATGAAGCTAAGCTTATATATTTACTAGCTTACTGTAATTGACACTTCTTGATGATCGTTGATGATCATTTTTGTGATTTAGACTAGCAAATGTGCGATGTCTCTTTGTCTACGAGGGAAACTAAACCCCGTATCTGTGGAGCTTCGGCCCAATTTGGTGAGGTAGCGACCCATGGTCTTCGGGCCGTTTTGTAGAGCTTCGGCTCAAAATTAATGGTTAGCAACCATGGAATAGCGTTCCATTTTGTGATACACGTGTTGGTGAGTTTTCATGCTCCCGTTTTGTGATAGGCCTCCCCCTTTTTGTGATTTCTGGATTTCCATTGATGATTTCTAGAATTTGTGTTTCACCAATTTTCGTGATTTTCATTGATATGTTTTATCAATATTTGTGCATTGGTGAATTTGTGTGTCATTAACTTTTTGTGAATAAAGATAATTGAGTATGACATTCCTTTTTATTTTTGAGAAGATTCTTGTGATATTGATTAATCTCTTGTTGATTTTCAATTACATTCTTATCACAGTATGGCTTTATGGTTATCATATGTTATGTCATATCTCTTATTCTATATCTTTTTATTTGATATTTATAGCTAGACTGATCCGTTTATTATTTTCTTGTTAAATAATACTCGGGTCAGACCGAGATGTTACAGGTGCTTCTGCTTGACTTCACATCTGGGATTATCACCCTGACTTTTGGCTAACTACTTAGATTAGTATTTTTGTTGTATACATTTGAGATATAGACTGATTGATGTATCCTCATTCTTTTGTCTAGCACTTGTAGCTATTCTTTTGTGATATTGTGGATCTTTTTTGACCACTACTCTGATGTACACTTTCATGTGTTATATATTCATATCTATTTCCTCCTTTGTGATATGATGTCTGTGACTGATTTGTGTTATGTTTATTTCTATGCTTGTTTCCGAAGATATTATAGCCAATGTGTAGTAGCTTTGAGTTTGTATCGGTATGTCTTATTTCCTCCTGAAACCAGATGCATGTTTTTCTATCTGACATATCGGTGCTCGCACAAAGCAATTACGCAGATGGTCGCTCCTCAACAGCCTTATTCTCCACTCTAGTTGACGGCATTGCACCATAGTGTCCTTGGCTAGCGTGGGTATAGAGGTGGGGCGCTACAGCTCTTGTCTTCATTGATGACATCCTTGTTTATTCTAAAGCGGAGGAAGAGCACAAGTGCCATCTTCAAGTTGTTCTGAGTACTTTAAGAAGTCATGTCTTAAAGGAAATTTTTTTTATGTGCCATTTCTAAAAATCCGAAGTTAGATTTCAAGGGCATGTAATTTCTAGAAAAGGTATATCGGTGGACCCAACTAAAGTAGTTATGGTTCATGATTAGAACAAACCTGAAATTGCGACTAAGGTCAGAAGTTTCTTGGGATTGGCTAGTTTCTATAGAAGGTTCGTTACAGATTTCTCGAAAAAATTTCTCATCTAACAAAGTTCGACGAAGAAAAATGCTAAGTTTGTGTAGATGCCTAAGTGCAATCAAGCAATGAATGAGTTAAAGGGAAAATGGACTTGCGCTTCTGTTTTAACTATGCTAGATTGGAGTGAAGGATTAACAGTTTACACAGATACTTGTTGCACTGGATTGAGAGCAGCTTTGATACATAATTGAAAAGTAATAGCATATGTGAGTCGATAGTTGAAACCTCGATAGAAGAATTATGCTATGCATGATTTGGAGCTGCTGGCAGTTGTCTTCGCATTGAAGGTATGGAAGAACTACCTTTTAGGTGCAAAGTTTGAGTTATATATGGATCGTAAGTCATTAAAGTATCTTTTTACCCAAAAGGACTTAAACTTAAGGCAACAAAGATGGTTGGAGTTTCTTACATCTCACAACCTAGAGATTCTTCATACCTCGGGGAAAGCAAACAATACTGCTGATGCATTGAGTAGGAATGTGGCGACGATTGCCAATTTGGAAGCTAAGCAAAAATTTATGGAGAGAATTGTATATTCCCAAGAAGAAGACCATATCTAGATCAGCTTGAGAAGAATGTTAAAGATGAAAATGTTTCTAGTTTTTGGATTGACTCCCAAGACGTTTTAAGAATGAATAGATGGGTTTGTATGCTAGATGTTAAAGGAATTAGACAAAATGTACTGAGAGAGTGCCATTGGTCAAAGCTATCTATCACCCAGAAGTGAATAAAATGTTTCAATTATGAAGAAGACCATTTGGTGGAATGGGATGAAGAGAGACATTTCGGTCTTTGTGAGTCGGTGTGCTAATTGTCAACAGGTCAAGAGTAACCAATAGAAGACTGCTGGGTTACTCCAACCATTGGAGATATCAAATTGGAAGTGGGAGCAAGTATCCATGGACTTTATTGATGGGTTTCCTATGAAAAGAAAATGTAATGAAGGCATCTGGATAATTATAGACCGATTAACAAAGAGCGCCCACTTTATTCCGTTGAAGTCATCAAGAATTGTAGCTTCTTTGGCAGGGATTTATTTAAGGGAGACCATTCGACTGCATGGAATTCTAGTAAGTATAGTTAGTGATCAAGACCCCATCTTCACCAGTCAATTTTGGAGAGCATTGCAAGTTACTTTAGGGACATATCTGAATTTGAGCATTGCCTATCACCCATAGATAGATGGACAAACCGAAAGGGTGAACCAAATTTTGGAGGATCTCGTAAGAGCATGCATTTTGGATTTTGAAGGTTCTTCGGAAGATCATCTACATTTGGTAGAGTTATCTTATAACTACAGTTACCAAGCTAGTACTGGCATGGCGCCTACGAGGATTTGTATAGACGGCTATGTAAATCACCTTCATGCTAGGTTAAGACTGGAGACCATTTAATTCTTGGACCAAAAATGATTCGAGAAGCAATAGAGAAAGTGGCTATGGTCAAGAAAAGGATGAAAGAAGCCCAGGATCAACAGAAAAGTTATGCCAATCTAAGGAGAAGGGACGTAGAATTTACGATCAGAGATTTGGTATTTGTGAAAGTTTCCCCGATTAAAGGAGTTGTGAGATTCAAAAAAATAAGAAAGCTAGAACCCTGATTCATTGGACCATTTAAATTTCTTGAGAGAATTGAATCATTGGCCTATAGATTTGATTTTCCTTAGAGATTGTCAGAAGTTCATAATTTTTTTCATGTATCTCATCTAACAAATCATATTCATGATCCATCTTTGATTGTTGAGACGTCTGTTTAGGAAAACTAAGAGATAGAACCAAACTTGACGGTAGTATGATATCCAGTTCATATTGCAGATCGAGATAAAGGGAGATTGAGAAAAAAGGTAGTAAAGCTTGTGAAGGTTCAATGGAGTGATGATCCCAATGATTGTACTTGGGCGACTGAGGATCATATTAGAGAAATTTACCTTGATGTAATGTCAGGTTAGTTGTTTGTTGTTTGAGTGCATTATGTATATTCTTTTATGGCATTGTTGCTTTGCACCGTTATAGGAAATTCTTGGTATAGTATATACCTTTGGATTGTCTTCTGCGTATTAATTTCGAGGAAGAAATTCTCCTAAGTGGGAAAGAGTGCAATGGCTCGTAAATTAATCGCTTTGCATTTAAATATTCAAATCATTTTTAAATATTTAAATAACGGATTTTAATAGCCTAATAAAATTAGTTATGATGTTAAAATCATTTTTAATTTTTGTTTACCAAAATAATTAGATGAAATAAAAATAGAAAATGTGACCGAAAAAGGTTTACTGGAATTTCGACTTTTCGACCTTGAAAAGTCGTCACGTTTTTGTATCACTCACATCCACGGGCACACAATTGCACACATGTCATGTGATAGGACAATCAATGTGTTAAAGTTAATAATCGAGCTTAGTTTAAATATGAAACTGACTTAAAATGCACAAAAGTATACTAAATAACATTAGAAAATTGATTAAGTACCCTAACCATAACCTAAACAAGATCCAAGGCGTGGTGAAGGGGAAGGAAAGGTGTGTGTGTATACTTGGTGATGTGGAGAGGGTATGGCAAGCATGTAAATAACAACATTTAATATATTTTTAAATGTTTAAGTTAATTTAAATTAATACTCCACTTCTTTGCCTATAAATACCCACCATATCCACACATTCTCACTTTTACATCTTCATTTTCATATTCACTTCTCTTATGTTTAAGAATATTCATGGCTTCTAAATTTTCTAAAGTCAAAAACTAATGAAACACTACTAAAAATAAAGCTAAAACTCCATATATTCATATAAAAACACCCCTCCACCAAAACAAAAGCTATTTCCACCTCAAAAACCCAAGGCCAAGCTCCATACCTAGGCTGAACCCAAACCCAGCCTATTAAGGGCTTAAAACTCCAAGTTAAGGTGCAATGAAGATAGTTCATGAGTTCGACAACTTGTTGTGGTGAGCCGGTTAAGTTAGAAGTGTTTTTGTGAGTAAAACTTCCACCTTTGAACCATAAAAGTTTGAATTATATTCATGCTCATATTTGTAGTTATTGAACATTTATTGTATAGTTGTGATAATGGTTTGGTTGTTGGATTGGTTTGTGGCTTGAAAGTTAGTCTCTTTAAAAGTTTGCAAGCGAATCAATAGTTATATAAAATTGTAGTAGTTAAACTAATTCCATTGTTATTTAATGATTGATATATTTATATGGAATTATTGTAAATCACCATGTATATATGCTCATATCTTTGCATTGTGATGGTTATTTATATTGAAAATGTCATATACTCGAATTCCGACCCGCCTGTGTGGCGATATTCGCTATATCGGCACTTTTGAAATATCCCCTTTTATCGAAATCGTTTGGTTTCTTAATCATGCTTGAAATTATTTTACAAGTTAAGCAAGTTTTTTTGAAAGGGAAAAATATTGCTTAAAATTATTAATTAATTATTTTAATAATGATTATTTAATCATTCATTGGATTTCCATTTTTATCAAAACAAACTCTAATGGTAGCAATTTTCCTACCCTTCTTGCATTTCGACGGCCCTTTTTGAACCACCTACCCTTCCTCCAAGCTTCCTCATGGCCAAAAATTGAAAGGACAAGCCTCATCTTTTTGCCTCCTATGTCCGATTCTCCTCTCCGCCCAAGATTAGATCTGGTTGCCACTTTTCTAGATCTGTTCCAGTCACTTCTGGTGATTCCGAGTTAAGTGATGGAGTCTCTGGTTTTGTTTCTTGCAATGGCAACTCTGATTCATCTCCATTGCTCCACCAGTCAGTGTTAGCTTCTACTTCCCCAACTGCGACTGATTATGTTGTTAAACCATCTATTCTTGTTAAAAACCCGTAACAAATCGTTAGCCTCTCTTTTGGATGATTTATCATCGTCGATCTCCGATTCCATGGCCAATGGCGCTCTGGCAAATGGTAAGCATCCCCTAATAACAATGTTAGCATCTAATATTCTGAGATGGTGTGAGGCCACTCCAAATGCGATAACTGAATCGTCTGGTGATAAAAAATAGTACCGAGTAGTGCACAATTTCACTGCGGTGTCAGTGATGTAGCTATTCCACTGGCAGCCTGCGATGTTAATATCAAGCTTGGTGCTGAAATTGTGAATGCGAATATAAATGTTGCAGTAGATGGTTTGAATATTGACCCAGGCATAGAAGTTATTTCTAACGAAGTTAGTTCTTTTGGGAAAGATGTCGATCTAATTTCCCGAACTAATTTGTTGAAGGCGGTTTCTACTAAAGAAAATATTAGTATGTTGAAGGAGTGTGGTCATGTTGGGCAGCTCGGTGAACATCTGTCCGGTATCGCTGTTCCCGCCTAGACTCAATGATCTTCTCTGTTCAAATCCCTACCCAAGAATGTTGGAATCTATACTCCTAGGTCATTCAAATCTGATGTGATAGATGATGTTTTCTTTGCGTCGGTTGAAGTTGTACAGGAGGATGTTAAAATTTGGTCTGATTATTTAGTTAGATTTTTTCTGAACAGTGCGGCTCCATACAAGCTTGTTCCTGACACTTGTAAACATATTTGGAAACTTAGCGATAGTCTTCAGGTACTACACTTCAATTCTATGTTTTATTTCAAATTTGGAAATATGCAAGATAAATTAAGAGCTCTAGATTCAAGCCCATTAGTAATTGATAGAAAACCATTTGTTGTCACACCATGGAGTCATGGAGTTAATAAAGAGAGAGAGCAAATCTTATCTATTCCAGTTTGGGTAACCTTCACGCACATCCCTTCTATACTGCAACCTTTGATAGGTATTAACTGGCCGACTAGTCTAATTGGTGATCTAAAATGTTTTGATTCCAATACTGAAGCTTGTAGGAGCCTTACGTATGCCAGATCGTTGATTGAGATTACCCCAACCCAAGCTTTGCTTTCAAAGCTTAAAGTAAGCCTAGATGAAGGAAATGAAGTGGAAGATGATGTTCACTATAAATGGAAACGTGCATGGTAATTGATAATGGAGCATGTCATTCTTTTGGTCATTTGTTGGATATGTGCACGGTCGTTCACTTGTCATCCCCCCGCCAAGGTTCCTCTTCCAAAACTGGTATTGAAATGGGTACCTAAATCTTGCGATCCCTCTCCTTTGGACTCTTTGCCAATGTTAAATCCTTCTGTAATTACTAAAGTGAAAGCTACTCCTATTAACACCGTGTTGGAAGATGATTCATCCTATGATGAAGGGGATATTTACTAGGATGAAGTTGAACAGGCATGGATTCACGCTGAAACATAAATGAGGCATAATCCTAAATTAAAACAATACTATTTGTATGTTGGTAAGGGTGGTGCGAGTAGGGCACTATATTAGCAGGTTGTGAGGGAAGGTCTTTCTTTATCTTATTTAGGATCTGAAGGTTACCATAATTTGTTATTTCTATTTTTGGATGCATCTTGGGACAGGAGTTATCTATGTTCTTCACTATCGAGGTCTTTTGATCCATCACTTGCATTTGTATTTTCTGATGTTATTGGCCTTGCCATCGATGGCGATGTCAGTTTGGAACGGGAGGATAAAATATCTAGTCATTAGCAGTCTAGTCTAGTCCCTTTATAGTTGTAGAGACGTTTTTAATTTCACACCTATTTTGTAGCTTAAGTGGTATGACCACTATAAAACCATATACAGTTGTTCTGTGCATGTGCAGAACACCTTTTCCTTATTTAAATACAATGGCACGAACCACAATAATGTCGGCTGGCTTTTCCAAAAAAAATAATGAATTTTTAATGAATTATTTACTTAATAGAGATTAAAGTTAACTAATTAACTTATTAACAATGTGTTTAAAATTAACTAATCACTTAGTTAATGATGTTATGAAATTAATTAATCATTTTTCTAATGATGTTTAAGGTTATTTAATCTTTTAATAATGATGGATTAAAGTTAAATAATCAATTTAGTAATGATGTTTTTAAACTAATTAATCTTTTTAATTAAGGACTTTTATAAGTTACTAAATCTGTTTAACCTTAATTAATTTTTCCTTAAATAAAATTTAAGTTAATTAACCAATTTAATAATGGTATTTAATTATCATTAAATTACTTTAATTAATTATATTATCAATTAATTGAATCATGAAGTTTTAAAGGCGACTTCCCATTTTAATTAGAGATTATTGAAGTTAATTAATCAACTTAGTTAACGAAGTTTTAAAAGTTAATTAATAAATGTAATAAGGATGTTTTAAGTTGTTGATCCTTTTTAATGATGTTTGAAAGTTATTAAACTCTTTGAAAGTGTTTTAAAGCTAATATTTGTAATGTGAAGTCAAGTATGAATTCGGATTTTTAAAAGAAAAGTATGAATTGTTTATGGAAATGAATTAATTTCCATAAAGTGATTCACTTGTATGGAAACGATTTATTCATATAATTAGCACTAAACATCGAAGAAGTAGACTTGTTGCTATTTCTAAGGTTAAGAATAGTTGTGGGACATGACTTTGAGGTAACACTATCTTGACTTGTCGGTATTATTATTGACCAAGAAATAGTACAAGTTTGAATTCGATGAGTGGTGGTGAGTATACAAGACTTAATTTTCATATACGGTCGTTCTATATCCTTGATAGTTTGTTTCTCGACTATCAATTACTTCAACTTCTTTATTATCATCATTCTAAGACAATATGTTGCTCCATTGAGCTTTGCTATCCTTTGTCGGTAAATGAACGAACCCAAAGTGCAAAAGGACGTCCAACTATATGGGTTTTCTCCATTAGGGTTTTTCACATCTCGTCTAGATCAGATTCATTTACGCATTTAGATGTGAAATATCCAGATTCACAGTAAGGTTGAGCGGGGGTCCGGCTGGTACGTTTTCAAGAAGTGTCACGGAGTATATGAGCTTATCAGAAGTGTACTAAAGGTATACTTTTCTAGTATACTTCAAGGGTGGTGCACCTTCCTAGTCATTTGTTAGAGATTTTCCTTAGCTTTTTTAATTCGAACCTTTAAATTCATTTCTTTATTTTCATCGGGAAGAGTCAACCACTCTTCGTGGAGTTTAATTATCTATCCATTATTTACGTTTGAATGTTGATTTATGTAGGAGTAACCCATTCCATGTTCTGCAGTGTGGCCTCACATGTTAGTGTTAATTGCATGCCTTATATTTAAAAGTTTTACTCATACAAGACATTGCACTGTATATCTAGTTTGTGCAAATGTATTTTTTTGGGCATTTGTAATAGCAAGATATTATGACTACCTAAGCCGATTTGCAATACTTTTGTGTAACTCTGATAGCTTCATGTTAAGAAGTAACCTGATGTACTATTGATTATTATGTTTTATTTAGCAGTTGCGTTGTGAGGTTTTCTATTCTGTTCTTTATTTCACCCCACGATGATTCATCTTTCCGATGCTTGGGCAACAACACATGAACACCGAGGATGTGTAAAGTGTCATTCCAAGGGGTCAAAAAGGTGGGTCGTCACAACAAACCTAGTCTTCGGTGACTGTTCACTTTTCTCAAGCAAGCCTTCATACTACATTGTTACACTACTATAGAACTGCGTATTTCGGTGGCTTTGCTCTTTGTCAATCGAGCCTCCAATATTTGCCCATTTAAACTATTGAGGGTCCATACACTACTGGACTCCTCTATCCATAATAAAACCAATAGCCCGAAATATGTTTTGTAGACAACATAATTACCCGTATCATCTTCGAGATGTAAGCCTCATGAGGCTACACTCTATTTTCCACAAAGTCATGCTTCAGATTTCTCAAATCCACGCTTTACTTTTCATAAAACAAATTCCACTTAGAATGCCACACTGCCATTTCTAACAACACACTATTGATTTCCACAAAACTACAAACCCCAAGTTCATATGCCTCAGGGAAGGGTGTAACTATAAGAGGGGTTACCTTCTACACCACCAAACAGATGTACGTTTGTAAAACCAACGTACACGGTCTTAGAAATGCAATGTCAAGTACTTGTCCATGCAAGTTGTCCAGGTGAAGGACAAACCGAAGGCACTTCTCCTACTATATCTTGTTTATGAATCACCCTTGGGATTAGTAGCGAGTAGTCCTTGCAAATCAAAGATTTTTAGAATAAAGGAACTACTACCACCATATAATATGGGAATCACCCTAGAGGTTAGTGGAAAGCATCCCTGCATTATGAAGATCTCCATTTGTAGAAATCATCATCTTTAACATGTCTTCACCATCGAACACATATATTGGTTCGAATGGGTTTTCGGATAGGAATCACCCAAATCCAATTCCAATCTCTCTAAACCATTCATCGATAAAAAGATCTCAAGTATGTAGGCGATTATTAAACATCATCCAATTTACAAATCTTTTTATCCAAATAAATATCTCTTCAAAGATATAGGCTTTAAACCATTTTTATTTCTTTCAGTGTATATGGGATTATTAAGCCTCTTATATCAAGTTCTTTGTTGAATTAAAACTCCTTTTTAACTTTGGAAATACCAAATCATTTCATCTTTCACTTTGGAAAACATTTCCAAAATCTCGTTTTTAAATATTGTTTTTCTTTGGGAGAGAACTCCAAATATCTTCTCTTTTATCATAGGAAAATATAGCCTGAGTAAATCCATTTAACTATCCCCTTCATCAGGCCAGTCTGGATAGGTAGTTTAACGACCTATAAAGTTCAATTGTTTTAACAATATATTTAACGGAAATTTTTGTTAAATTTTAAATAATTGAATTTGGAAATAAAAATTTGATATTTGGAATACGTCTACTTAAACATAGCAAATGGTAAATTTTCATCAATTAATACGAAAGTTTATTTTATTGTGTAATTTTATTTCAATTTAAATCAGTTAATAATTGATGATAATAAAATGTTTTCCAAACCTGAATATTTTTATATAATAAATTTGTAAATCATCTTCTGAGTGAGACGTCATATTTCGTTTCGTCGAATTTGAACTACTGTTGCTCCGTTTATCTTATTTTCGGCGTCTAGGATTATTTTCGGTACCCAAAACTGACTTTTGGTAATATGGTCATACCATTGATATCTATGTACCATTCTGTTCGTCTTGTCGTGCTAATCTCCGTAGTATATTCGTTTATGTGTTTCGAAGTAAGGAAAATGGCGGAATCTACGGAACGATTCCCGTATCGGTTCCGAAATTTTGGCTTTTAAATTTCTCGTGACCATTCATCGCTCACTGTATATAACCCTATAGCCATTGCCTTTAATTATTTCTGAAATCAATATTGGACTTTCTATATTACCTGTTTTAAATTGATTTTGTTGGTTCGTTTATATATCCGGTCTCTTCAATTTGTTCAAAAAAAGGTGAAAGGCTATGTTCGTTTGCCTATACATTTTCCTGATTTACAGACCTCCTCTCTTCCCTTTTCTTAAAATATTTGCATGCATGTAAGTAATATATTACCTCTTCCACACGTGAACACCAAGCCTAAACCCCATCCACGTGAAGAAGATTACCCGCCTCATGTCATGACCATCTCCACCCCGACTTGCCGAGCTACACATAATCGAACCACCTCCGCCTGATGAATAACACCCACTGCCTCCCTTCGCTTCCTCCTTTTGCCCCACCATCAGTACTGGCCACAACCTCCCCTTCCTCCGACCACATCTCCAAACTCTCCACTTCCTCCACCTGGCCGAGCTTCCCAGACCAGCCCTTGTCTTGCCGCCTCCCATAGCCTAAAGCCACCTAACCCCGCATGCTAGCCGAGATCAGCCACCCAAAAGCCCGATCTACTACGAACTCTCTCCGCCTAAATCGGTCCTCGATAGCCTTACAACCGAGCCCACCAATCAACGGTCTCATCTTCCTCACCAGCTCCAACCTATCTCTCAATAGAAGCTGCGACCACCCAACCTACAAGCCATAATCTTACGTCACCGCTTCACGGCTACAAACTCCTCCTTTATGCAGCCGAGTCCACTTCCTCCTCCAACCTCGCAGCCTACTTATAATTGGGTAACTTTTATTAAATATGAATTTGTAAATTATATATATATATATATAAACATAAGTATATATAAGTTGTTATATGTTATAGGGTATATATTTATGTTTATATGCAGTATTTTAAAATAATGATATCTATTGTTTAAATATAGTTTACAAAAGTATATATATGGGTGTCAGTCTTCATGTTTTTTATACCATATATATATATAGGGTCATATATGTAGTTTACATAAAATTTATATATGTCAGTTATATATGTTTTGACAGTGCAGTTTTATATATGTAGGTATGGTCCTCTGTTACATACTGATATATATATTTAGGCCTCTACATATATGTTTATATATATATATGTATGTATGTATTGATGTGTTTTATTATATACATATTAATATTTTGATCTTTAAATATAGACAGAGCTTTAAAATATAGTATACATATTTGGTTTACATTTTGGGTTGTAGTATTGATCGCCTATAGTGTATATATATATATATATATATATATAGTGAATAAATTTTATATTTTTACGTGTGTGTTTTCCAAAACCTTCTTGCATGTCAGTTCATAAAATTTATGTTTCACAGTTAGTTATATACAAAAGTATATATATGAGTTTATAAGATTTTGTTACAGTTAGTATATATATAAAGTTGGAGTTGTTAGAAACCTGTATATGTTTCAAGGTATATATGAATATGTTATGAAGTTGTATATCGGTTCTATATAATAGTTTGTATATATACAAGTATATCCTGTGATTTAAGTTTATATCAGAAGGTACAAATTTCAAAGTATATATATAAGATATATATTAGTTTGTTATGTTTTAATGTAAAGATTTATAATAGATTATTTTATATATAGGCTATTTACGTTTGTTTGTAAATAAATAAATATATATATATATATATTTCAAATTATATTATGTACATATGTTTGTTTTATATGTGTTTTTATTTAAAACAATGATTTTGAAATATATGTGTGTGTGTGTATTTGATTTAATATGTGTTTAAATTAATATTGATTTGATTATATATATTATGTTTCTATCTAAATGATTCAAATTTATTTCATCAATATCTTATCTATCAGCTTTGTCCGCCAATTTCGTGTTCAGCTTACGTCGCTTTAAGATCAGTTGTAGGATCGGTCGATAGTTTAGATCGTGACTCAAATCGTAGCTTGTCTTGTTATCTATTCTCTATTGCCTTGAAATATGAGCAATCACTCACGATTAACATTCTTATATTTATTAAATTTGATTTCAATTGAAACGACAATTGAAATACGCTGCTGTTAGTTGTTTAATTTCTATATATGACATGCTATTATCTGTATCTGTTCACCATTGACATCTGACACCATGATCTGTTATTTATTTTATCACTGATGATATATGCCTATTGCTGATTATTATGTTATTGTCATATATGTGCTCACTCTGCAAGTTTCCTGTTAGTATAGAATTTCCTATTGGTTGAAATGATACATACCCGAACGATCTTGTAGAATAGGGAAAAATCGTTATGGGTTGAAATGATAAACCCAAGTGATTTTCATTGACATTGAATGTGACGCCCCACCTCTATGCTCACAATAACAAAGGGTATTAAAAGAAATACTGTCTGTTATTACGAAGAATAAGGCTGGATAGGAGCGGCCATCCGTAGTTAGGCCTTACATTAGTATTGGTTATTTCGATAGGAGTAATATATATTTTTAATTTTTCATCTCTTATTTATTTACTCCCATCGACATACCCAATTCCAATATAAAACGAACTACGATGGTTCATAATGGTTTAGGACAATAAATATAATAATAACACAGATAATATAAATGCGGAACACAGATAAAACAGAAAGTCTCATATATATAATAACTGATGTCGGTTATAATACATGTGATACAATACATATGGTACAACTACAACTGTCGACTCTGGAAGTTACATATACAAGTACATTATCGTAAATAATATACACAAATATACAACATCCTATACTATGACACGACAACTCCAAAAGATATGCAAAGTCTTCATAGCTCAAACAGCAAGCCAAAGTAAGATATCAACAACCTGTAAATACTCGGTCTGACCCGAGTATTACATTCAAAAGAAAATAATACACGGGTCAGTCTAATTCAAACTCAGTTATTAGTGCACATAAGCAATAATAATTAAGTAACAAATAGACTACAGTCACAATATGTCTCGTCTATCTGATCCTTAAATAAAGAAATCGGATAACGATAAATATAACACGTAGCAGTGTTAAACAACAAATCAGCAAATCCAAATTATCAACGAAGATAAATTAAAAAGATTACCAAAGAAGATAATTTAGAAAACAACAGAATTGCCTAAACGGCAATTAACGACAAAATTCAATTATTAAATAAATAATTAGAAACTCATAATCTAAAAAAGATAATTAGATATCGACAAAATCATTAAATTACAAATCAAAATATGATTCAAAACATATTGAATTGAATAAACAAAACAGTCAAATAATTGAAATATCAATTAAAACGACAACTCGAGTAGGGCTGCAGTACACGCACGCGTGTACGGCCTCGCCGCTACGGCATATGTAATATGCAAAAGATCAATAAATCAAAACAAAATAGAATATCATAAAAGCCATACCGTGTGGCTGTAGTTCACGATTGCGTGCACTGCCTAGCCACTACAGTGATGATGTGCACAAAAGCTCAATACCGTGTGGCTGCAGTACACGCTTGCGTGCACTGCCTTGCCACTACAGTACAAGACGTCATCATAACTCCAACTATTGTCAGCAAATCAATACTGCAAAGGTCAAGTCACGTCTATCATGACTCAACACAACTGCAAATCAACTCAACTCGAATGACCAAGTGCACAAAGGCAGTGGTACAAATACACGAAAACAGCAGAATGATGGGGCAAGCACCAACGATATGACAACATAACATATAGCATTGCATATACAGGGATAACAACAAGGCACAAAGGCCAGCCAAGGATACATGTACAACGATCAACACTGTGAGCACTGTGGAATGCACGGGTGTGCAACAAGGAGAATGCACAGATGTGCCATAGGGAGTGTACACATGACAGTAATGACACGCAACAGACTAATGAAGTAAATTACCAAACACACGGAGGCAAAGCCCAAACACCTGAAGATTCAAACTCAAGAATAAATTTACCACGCACAGCAAGTGATAAATCCGAGTACACTTGAACTACATGCCTCAAAGAACAGGCAATAATGGAGGCAACAAGTGATGTACACCTGAATGCACAGTGGACAATGCAAGTGAACGCATCATGAATCAAGAAAGGCACCCGTAACAACTACATGAAACTAAATAGTGCAAACACAAATAGAAAATGTATATGAAAATGAAGCAGTTCAATATCACCACACATAACAGGTACCACATGCAGTGATATTCAAGTTGCAGGTTAAAGATATAGGGCCAGGTACAACATACAGTGATATTCAAGTTGCAGGTTAAAGATATAGGGGCCGAAGTGAATACAGAAAGGAAATGCAAAGTCACTCAAAGACAATTGCAATAACCAGCGACAATTCAAAGAAATGCCGAATTCATTGAATCAACACGAGTCCAAAATCATAAAACAACTGTCTCAAATCAAGACAATGCCACCCAAATCATTTTCGCAAAATCAAGTTTGCAAACCAAGTCCAAAAATAAGTGCAAATTTAACAATACATGCATACACACATACAAAGTTATGTATGAACACATATGAAGACACTTAAAAATAAGTAGGCAGTGAATTGCAAAATCAATACAGAGGGGATTCCAACCAATGGTTCAGAGCAATGCCCAAGACACAATGGAAACGAGTTCGAAATCTTATGGGCTGCTATTTCAAATCAAAACAGTATTCCAAAGTAAACAACCAAGATCAAGTGTGGACAGTACCATCTAACGAACATTCAAGGATGCAAGCATGTACATGATGGTCAGTGAAACCCAAATGCTAAATGAAACAAGTATAAGTGCAACATCAAGGGAAGCATAATTAAAACGGGCTGTAACAGTGAATCACCACCTAAATCAAACTATCAAAGACCAGTGGACAGTGACAGTATCAAGGTCACCAAAATCAAAGACATGGGCCAAAACCGTTACACAAAAATGCAAAGCCAAAGTCGAGTATGCTACAGAATAACCATGCCAAAGCTATGGAATAATAAATCAAAGTCAACTGATATCAAATGCAAGTGAAGTACAACTATGCAGTGTTCAATACTGAAACCACAAATGCACATACACCAGACATATACATGAATGATCAGTACGACCAAGTATGAAATACTCACACCAGCGAAAGTGGAAACAATCACATAAAAATCGAAAACATTATCAAGTCAGAGCCGAGTTTGACAGTGTCAAACATCGAAGTGAAAAACTTATAACACGTGGCACTTTAAGTTCATAGAGGACATGATCAAGACAGTGGCCAAGGTAATCAATCAAGACCGAGAACAACTGCAGTGGTAACACACGAGTGTTACCAAAAGTCAAGACCGAAGTCACAATAGGAATCAATGCTCAGTCACAAACACTCGACAAATTCAAGTAAAACACAGCAAAGAGGCTTAACAATCGAAGTGACCGAAGTCAACAAAAAATTGAATTCGTGACGGTCACGAGATATGAACAGCTCAAAATCAAAGCCGAGTTAACCAAATAACACGAAATTACATGAACTTGATAAAATCAGAGAAAGCATCAATAACGAAACCAAATCAAACGCAAAGCATATCACTAAGTCGAATTAGATGTGAGTAATAAAGATTACTCACTTGATTTGCCAAATCGAAGCAGCCGAAGTAAAGAGGACACCATCGATTGAACGTCGGCGTCTACGAATTTTATGCAAGCCCTAAATTTGAAAAGGAGAACGAACAAGATAGAAGCCGCCACCATTTTCTCTCGTATGTTTTTAATTAGGTTTTCGAATGAATTCAAAATGAAAGGGGGATTGGCCTATGCTAAAAGAAAAGAAGAGGGGAACCGGTTATTGCCATTTTCTACACAAAAAGGAAACGGGCCTAATGAATTATTTAAAGCCAGTAAACTCTTAAACAAAATTTTGAAAATAATTATAACCCGAATGAAAACTCTAAATAGCACTTAACAAACCAATCTAATCGTCATTTGACGATAATTAAATAATTGCGAAATCCCGGGTTGTTACAGACTCCCCTTCTTACAAAAATTGCGTCCCCATAATTTTCATAATTAAAGTCGTCAATAACAATTATTTTTCTAACACAAACTGGTTAAGCTGGAAAAATAAAGGTCGAGAATACAAACGACAAAGAAATATTTTAATCTCAATAAAAGAAATTCACAAATTCTCAACAAAATCTAATTATCAAATAGATAATCAGAATTCTCAATTCAACAAATATTCATATATCAAAAACGATAATCAAATCAACAAATATTCGATTATCAAAAATGATAATCAAATCAACAAATATTCGATTATCAAAAACGATAATCAAATCAACAAATATTCGATTATCATATACGATAATCAAATCTCAAATCAACAAATATTCGATTATCAAAAACGATAATCAAATCAACAAATATTCGATTATCAAAAACGATAATCAAATCTCAAGTCAACAAATATTCAATTATCAAAAACGATAATCAAATCTCAAGTCAACAAATATTCGATTATCAAAAACGATAATCAAATCACCAAATAACAAATATTCGATTATCAAAAACGATAATCAAATAACCAAATATTCGATTATCAAAAACGATAATCAATTCAACAAATATTCGATTATCAAAAACGATAATCAAATCAATAAATATTCGATTATCAAAAACGATAATCAAATCAATAAATATTCGATTATCAAAAACGATAATCAAATCAATAAATATTCGATTATCAAAAACGATAATCAAATCTCAAATCAACAAATATTCGATTATCAAAAACGATAATCAAATCAACAAATATTCGATTATCAAAAACGATAATCAAATCTCAAATCAACAAATATTCGATTATCAAAAACGATAATCAAATCAACAAATATTCGATTATCAAAAACGATAATCAAATCAACAAATATTCGACTATCAAAAACGATAATCAAAACAACAAATATTCAATTATCAAAAACGATAATCAAATCAACAAATATTCGATTATCAAAAACGATAATCAAATCAACAAACATCCGATTATCAAAAACGATAATCAGAACTCATATCAACAAATATCCATTTACCTGCAGATAATTGAAAACAACAAATATCTAGAAATCAATTAAGATAATCTAGAAAATCAACATAAAAGGTGGATCGATCCCAACAAATGGCGAGTTTTAGCTACGCCGCACGTACATCAACATATGGCCGAAGCCTACCAAGTACCCAACATAATTTTGCCGCCCAACAAATGACCCGAAGGTCCAACAAATGACCCGAAGGTCTGGTACTGGTATTGACCCGAAGGTCTAACAAATGACCCGGAGGTCCAACATAGTGGCTCGAAAGCACACGAAAATCATCAAATATTTCAATTAACGAGTCCGGAATTAACCAAAATAGCAAACGCACATGTCCCATACCACATTTTTTACTAAATCATTTAAATCTCTTCATCGTTTCCTTGAAAGTGCAAAATTGTGTATTCCAAAAATAACATTTCACATTCTCAAATGGACGAGTCCGGAATTAAGCGAATCGGTAAAAGAAAGGGGTCGTAGTCCTCGATTTTGCTGAAACGTTTAAGTCACTTTCTCATTCTTTTGAAAACGCAAACTGCAAAACTTCTGAAAACAAATTCATTTATTTTATAAAAGTAATAATTTACATTCTCAAACGAACAATTCCGGAATTAAGCGAATCAGTAAAAGAAAGGGTTCATAGTCCTCGATTTTGCTGAAACGTTTAAATCGCTTTCTCATTCTATTGAAAACGTAAGCTGAAAATTTTTGAAAACAATTTTTATTTTTAAAACGATTTGCAAATCCGTGATAAAACAGTAACATTAGTGACAATTTCGACAAGGAAATTGCACTTCTCAAAACACCGTAGAAACGGATCTCAAAATCAGCATTGCGGGATAACCGCTTGAAAATCCACTTTAAAATATGACGGATACTGAAGTCAATGCGACAGTAATTTTTCAACGTCAAAATCTCCTTAAAATAATTTGCATCTAATTATAACACCAGTGAATTTTCATTCATTAAAAATGTCAATAAAACACCATGCTTCAAAGATTTAGCATTGGTGTAAAAATCCCGTCATAAAAATAACGGCAACAAAATACGTTAAAACCAAACATCGGTTCAACATAAGAATAATGCAGTAACGTGCAACATAAATTTGCACGTGTACCACAAAATGAACAAAGAAATCATTCAAATATATCTTCAGCGAAGATAATTCAAAACAGCAAAAATCTAATCAAATATTATTAGCATCAAAGAAAACCAGCCAGAATTTCAACAAATCAAACCACTGGTTAAACAGCATAATGAAATTAAATTCATTTTCATATTTCGATTTTTAAATCAAAATAATTATCAACTGTACTGAGCGAAGCAGTCTCACTGTTTTCGCTGCGCACTCTGATAAACACAACACAATTCACTTTTATTTTTAAATACAGATATTTAAAAATTTCATCAAAATTTCAAAACTTTAGTTTTGACTCAAATCACAATAAAACATCGACTAATAGTTGTAACACATGTTCCATCTAAGTTATGTTTTATATTATGTCCATAAACCCCAAGCCCTGATACCAACTGTGACGCCCCACCTCTATGCTCACAATAACAAAGGGTATTAAAAGAAATACTGTCTGTTATTACGAAGAATAAGGCTGGATAGGAGCGGCCATCCGTAGTTAGGCCTTACACTAGTATTGGTTATTTCGATAGGAGTAATATATATTTTTAATTTTTCATCTCTTATTTATTTACTCCCATCGACATACCCGATTCCAATATAAAACGAACTACGATGGTTCATAATGGTTTAGGACAATAAATATAATAATAACACAGATAATATAAATGCGGAACATAGATAAAACAGAAAGTCTCATATATATAATAACTAATGTCAGTTAAAATACATGTGATACAATACATATGATACAACTACAACTGTCGACTCTGGAAGTTACATACACAAGTACATTATCGTAAATAATATACATGAATATACAACATCCTATACTATGATACGACAACTCCAAAAGATATGCAAAGTCTTCATAGCTCAAACAGCAACCCAAAGTAAGATATCAAGAACCTGTAAATACTCGGTCTGACCCGAGTATTACATTCAAAAGAAAATAATACACGGGTCAGTCTAATTCAAACTCAGTTATTAGTGCACATAAGCAATAATAATTAAGTAACAAATAGACTACAGTCATAATAAGTCTCGTCTATCCGATCCTTAAATAAAGAAATCGGATAACGATAAATATAACACGTAGCAGTGTTAAACAACAAATCAGCAAATCCAAATTATCAACGAAGATAAATTAAAAAGATTACCAAAGAAGATAATTTAGAAAACAACAGAATTACCTAAACGGCAGTTAACGGCAAAATTCAATTATTAAATAAATAATTAGAAACTCATAATTTAATTATCAAAAAGATAATTAGATATCGACAAAATCATTAAATTAAAACAAATCAAAATATGATTCAAAACATATTGAATTGAATAAACGAAACAGTCAAATAATTGAAATATCAATTAAAACGACAACTCGAGTAGGGCTGCAGTACACGCACGCGTGTACTGCCTCGCCGCTATGGCATATGTAATATGCAAAAGCTCAATAAATCAAAACAAAATAGAATATCATAAAAGCCATGCCGTGTGGCTGCAGTTCACGTTTGCATGCACTGCCTTGCCATTACAGTGATGATGTACATAAAAGCCCAATACCGTGTGGCTGCAGTACACGCTTGCGTGCACTGCCTTGCCACTACAGTACAAGACGTCATCATAAATCCAACTATTGTCAGCAAATCAATATTGCAGAGGTCAAGTCACGTCTATCATGACTCAACACAACTGCAAATCAACTCAACTCGAATGACCAAGTGCACAAAGGCAGTGGTACAAATACACGAAAACAACAGAATGATGGGGCAAGCACCAACGATATGACAACATAACATATAGCATTGCATATACAGGGATAGCAACAAGGCACAAAGGCCAGCCAAGGATACATGTACAACGATCAACACTGTGAGCACTGTGGAATGCACGGGTGTGCAACAAGGAGAATGCACAGATGTGCCATAGGGAGTGTACACATGACAGTAATGACACGCAACAGACTAATGAAGTAAATTACCAAACACACGGAGGCAAAGCCCAAACACCTGAAGATTCAAACTCAAGCATAAATTTACCATGCACAACAAGTGATAAATCCGAGTACACTTGAACTACATGCCTCAAAGAACAGGCAATAATGGAGGCAACAAGTGATGTACACCTGAATGCACAGTGGACAATGCAAGTGAACGCATCATGAATCAAGAAAGGCACCCGTAACAACTACATGAAACTGAATAGTGCAAACACAAATAGAAGATGTATATGAAAATGAAGCAGTTCAATATCACCACACATAACAGGTACCACATGCAGTGATATTCAAGCTGCAGGTTAAAGATATAGGGGCAGGTACCATATGCAGTGATATTCAAGCTGCAGGTTAAAGATATAGGGGCCGAAGTGAATACAGAAAGGAAATGCAAAGTCACTCAAAGACAATTGCAATAACCAGCGACAATTCAAAGAAATGCCGAAGTCAATGAATCAACATGAGTCAAAAATCATAAAACAGCTGTCTCAAATCAAGACAATGCCACCCAAATCATTTTCGCAAAATCAAGTTCGCAAACCAAGTCCAAAAATAACTGCAGTGCAAATTTAACAATACATGCATACACACATACAAAGGTATGTATGAACACATGTGAAGACACTTAAAAATAAGTAGGCAGTGAATTGCAAAATCAATATAGAGGGGATTCCAACCTATGGTTGAGAGCAATGCCCAAGACACGATCGAAACGAGTTCGAAATATCATGGGCTGTTGTTTCAAATCAAAACAGTTTTCCAAAGTAAACAACCAAGATCAAGTCTGGACAGTACCATCTAACGAACATTCAAGGATGCAAGCATGTACATGATGGTCAGTGAAACCCAAATGCTACATGAAACAAGTATAAGTGCAACATCAAGGGAAGCATAATTAAAACGGGCTGCAACAGTGAATCACCACCGAAATCAAACTATCAAAGACCAGTGGACAGTGACAGTGTCAAGGTCACCAAAATCAAAGACATGGGCCAAAACCGTTACACAAAAATGCAAAGCCAAAGTCGAGTATGCTACAGAATAACCATGCCAAAGCTATGGAATAATAAATCAAAGTCAAGCGATATCAAATGCAAGTGAAGTACAACTATGCAGTGTTCAATACTGAAACCACAAATGCACATACACCAGACATATACATGAATGATCAGTACGACCAAGTATGAAGTACTCACACCAGCGTAAGTGGAAACAATCACATAAAAATCGAAAACATTATCAAGTCAGAGCCGAGTTTGACAGTGTCAAACATCGAAGTGAAAAACTTATAACACGTGGCGCTTCAAGTTCATAGAGGACATGATCAAGACAGCGGCCAAGGTAATCAATCAAGACCGAGAACAACTGCAGTGGTAACACACGAGTGTTACCAAAAGTCAAGACCGAAGTCACAATAGGAATCAATGCTCAGTCACAAACACTCGACAAATTTAAGTAAAACACAGCAAAGAGGCTTAACAATCGAAGTGACCGAAGTCAACAAAAAATTGAATTCGTGATGGTCACGAGATATGAACAGCTCAAAATCAAAGTCGAGTTAACCAAATAACACGAAAATACACGAACTTGATAAAATCAGAGAAAGCATCAATAACGAAACCAAATCAAACGCAAAGCATATCACTAAGTTGAATTAGATGTGAGTAATAAAGATTACTCACTTGGTTTGCCAAATCGAAGCAGCCGAAGTAAAGAGGACACCATCGATTGAACGTAGGCGTCTACGAATTTTATGCAAGCCCTAAATTTGAAAAGGAGAACGAACGAGATAGAAGCCGCCACCATTTTCTCTCGTATGTTTTTGATTAGGTTTTCGAATGAATTCAAAATGAAAGGGGGATCGGCCTATGCTAAAAGAAAAGAAGAGGGGAACCGGTTATTGCCATTTTCTACACAAAAAGGAAACGGGCCTAATGAATTATTTAAAGCCCGTAAACTCTTAAACAAATTTTTGAAAATAATTATAACTCGAATCAAAACTCTAAATAGCACTTAACAAACCAATCTAATCGTCATTTGACGATAATTAAATAATTGCAAAATCCCGGGTTGTTACATTGAATCTGGGATTGCGTGTTGAAAAGATATGCACCCGTATATATATTAAATTGCGGATTGGAATGATAAATATTTGTATCACTTGACTATAGGATAGAGAATTATATGCAGACACCGTTGGTCTATATATAAATATTTTGAAAATGATTTCCATGGTTTTGAAAGGAAATATATGTGGTTTTATTTAATATTGATTTAAAGGTATTATATATATAAATATTATTTTTGTGAAGGCTTAGATTTTTATTTTTAAATTTATATGTTTGGAAATTTTAAATTTTTAAGTTAGTTTTTAAAGTATAATTTTTAGGATTTTATTTATAATTTTTACTATTTTTGAAATATATAAATTAAATTATGATATAAAATAAGTTTAATAATAAGATTTAATTTAATAAAGTTTGATTCAATTGATATATAATATGTTTTAGTATTTATTTAAATTTATATTTTAAAAATAGATTTTATAATAATTTGGATAAATTAAGGTTGGGAAGACAAAATTAATTTAATTTGAAATCGTATTCTTTTAAGAATTATATTAATTTAAAATCGATTTGAAACCTATTGAATTCAAGATTTAAAGATATGATTCTATAACTTGATTTGATTTAAGGTGATAAATTGAATATTTCAAGTTTAAATAAATTGAAGGAATATCTAGTTTATTTAAAAAGTAATTTAACGTTTATTTAAATGTTATTGGAATGACTAAGTAAATATTTCAAAATTAAATAATAGTAAGTGAATTTTATATATATATATATATATATATATATATGGATTGCCAAATTTAGTTTTGTAAATGTTTGAATATTTAAAACTTTGAAACCTATTAAAATCGAAATGGTTTATTTTTGAAATTCAAATCTATATTTGAAGTTGATATGAATGGTTTACTGAGATTTAAATTGAATTGGAAGATCTAAGATTGGATTTAAATAGGATTTTGGAATTCGAGTTAATTTGAATCAATTTGTGAAATTGGAGGAATCTATTTTATTTTATAAAGTATTTTATGAAAACTATTTTTATTTATATTATTTTTATATAAACTATTTTATTTATAATTATTTTAACATACTAATTATTTTAATTTATAAACTATTTAACTTAAAACTATTTTATATACTAATTATTTTAATATAAACTATTTAATTTATAGCTATTTTAGTATGTAAACTATTTTATTACATATACTATTTTTAATATCTAAACTGTGTAAGTGGGAAGTATTATGATTTTCAAGTTATGTTTTTAATGTGTTGTGATTTCCAAAGTGTTATGATTTCAAAGTGTTATAATTTCGAAAGAGTTATACTTTTGGAAAATGTTGTGATTTGGAAATATTTATATATTTGAAGTAAAAATCGATATCGTATTTATATGGTTTTGAAGCGGATATGATATTTTGGTTTTGAAGTATAAACTATTTTGAAATGGCCACGGTGTTATAATAACATTTGGTTGTTAAAGAGACCGGGATCGGTTATTATCGAACTCTCTACCAATACCGAAAACCACTTTAACACCGTGTACGCGGTGGAGATTCCAGAATGAAGTAGGATGGTCGCGACGTTCTATTGAGGTATATAAGTAGACCTGACTCCCATGAGTTAGCTCAAGGTGGCTAAAACAGGAGCAATTGACGGGCCAAGTGAGGCAGCTCCTCCGATCGGACACACTTCTTCGTTTAACATTCTATTACTTTGTGATTTATTAGGTGCACCTTCGGATTTTTGGAAGAGTGGATCGAGGTGGGAGGTAGCTGCCGCTATGCATTACCATCAGCCCGGAAGTGTAATTGGTATATCTACCCTGGCATTGCCTAGTTGTGCCATGTTACCTACCTTATCGAGACCACTACGAGTTTATTTTTACCATACCTATGGAGTGTCCTCTAACGACGCCCAGTACGGGGGAGATTATGGTACCGTATAGACTATGGGAGTATATAAAATGTGTTATGGGATATGGGTAACGCCCTAACGCTATTTTAATAAATTACTTTACTATAGACACATTACAATAGCCTACATTACTACATAGTAGATAGTTCCACGAATCCTTAGAGGATGGGTATCCCAAACATCCTTTAAGTTACTTGTATTTCAGTTGATATTTCACTTGAGTTGGATTCATTGATATAAGAATGTTGATCCTGACTCGATTGTTTTGTGTTTTTGCTTTACGCTCGTGTCAGACTTCATGTCACGGCATTCAAGACTCGCTTTTGAAGTTGGAGCTTCGATTGGAGATCCATCTATCTATCCATCTTTCAGTTATTCAGTTGACTTCGGTGATATATTCATATTTTGTTATTTGACCATTGTATCGAGACTTTTATGTATTCAATACTTCTGTTGTATCTTGTTTTAACTCTGACATATATATAGAAGCTTCATGAACTAATATTCTTTTGTTACCACTGCTTATTGTTATATTATTCTGTGTCTGTGATCCTGTGATTTATTTATTTACCGTATATGCTGAGTTTTGCCAAATATAATTTAACAATCTGGTATTTTGAGTAATTCAAGTCTGACATGTGCAGATGCGAATGGTTGAAAATATCGGGATGTTACAGGTAGAGAGAGCTGGAAACTGGTTTTCCAAACACAAGCCTAGAGACTATCTCTCTGTCACCCATAAAGTGGTCAAGTTATTTGACTAACTCTATCCTTTTTAAGAATATTTGATTAACTTTACACTTTATGAATGTTTTTCAGAGCATCCTCGCTTTCCTTTCGAAATTCTTTTTAGAATACTTAAAACAACTTAGAACAATTTAATATTAACTTTAAATTAATTCATCTTTATAACAATTCAACTTTAAAATACTTAATTATTTATTTGAAAAGGTTACCAAAGCATTGAGAAAGAATAATTAAGTTAAATCCATAATTATCAAGAGTTGCCAAAACTATCGCAAGAAGCGTCGGTAAATAGTTATACAAAATCTCTTTAAATACAAATTCACATTTCATCATTTTTAAGTGAAAATTTTAAACTTAAAACTCTTTTAAAATGGTTTAACATATTTCTGAAAATTATTTTATATTTTTAGAGATTAAAAGTTCCACTTAAAAAGAGTTAAGCATAATTTTTCTCAAACTGCCAAAATGTGATTATTTTAAAATCTTAATTAGGACATATTACAATTTTTACTAAATGAAATCTCGTTTTTTCTTTTTAATTTGAAAACTAAAGTTAAGAAAGACCCAAAAATCTAATTTAAGATAATTCCGACTTATATTCCACCCTACACATTGATTTAACTTTTATGGCACGAAATTGCGAACCATTGCTACATGACAAGCTCATTTTGGTTGATTTTTCGAAACTTTTCCAAATTTTTCCAAAACACTTTTAGAACTTTTATATAATATTTTAAACCATTTTAAACCCAAATTTTATTTGATTTTGAAATCCGTTTTCACTTTGTTTCAAGTATTATAATATTCGATTTCTTATTTTTGCATTAAAATTCTTTTATATGATCCATATGATATACCCTTTTTCATCTTTTAAATCCATTATTTTCCAAAGTCAAACTAGAGAAATTATTTTGCAAATAATTTCTAAAATTCTTCATTTGCATTTCCTTTTATTTCGAAACCGAATTTCGACCTTTATGAAATGATACTTTCTTGATTTATAAAACCAAGAGGCTTAGTATTTCACAGACGTATATTATTTTCTTTGAATTAACCATGGCTATTTTAAGTAATCCTTTCTATTCCACAGGATACATCATTATTTATAACAATTCTTTTTATCACAGCTAAGTTATCGACCAATATTTATCCAAGCCTATTAATTAACAAATTAATCATGTGTATCATTATTTAAAAGTAAATCAAGATTTAAATAAACAAGAGTTAAGATGTGTTCTCACCATTACTCAAAATATATTTCCTACCAACATTCATTTCAACAACACTTCACTACACACACTTGACTAAACAAATCATCACCAAAACAATCTTTCCTTCCTCCTAAACCATACAGCCATCACCACCTTCCACCCCATGCTTACAGCCAACCTCCTTCACCACCCTTCCTTGCGCGAACACCACCTCCACTACCCTAAAAACCTACGACCTAGCCCCTTCCCTCCTCAAAATGCTCATGGCCATGCTATGAATGGACCATCAAACCTTCGAGCCTTCGACTCAACTTAGTATATAACCTTCCATTGGCGATGCAAGATTTTTGGCTAAGTTTAAAAGTGTTTTGAATTCATTTGATATAATTTCTATAAATTTAGAAAGGAGGAGGAAGAGAAGAAAATGCCATTAGAGAATATGGAAGAAGAGTAGAGAAAGAAGAGAAGAGAGTATTTGCGAAGAAAATGGAGGGCTACGAATGTGTATTTATAGGAAAAGTAAAAGGTGGTAATTTACCAAATTAACTTCTCTTAAAATTGCCAAAACACCATTGGATATTTCTTTTAAACTTCACATCACCATTTTCAATGCTTACCATAACCACGTCACATTGTCCTTTGTCTCCCTTCTTAACATAAGTAATGACATAAAATGACATAATTTGATGTTTGCTTTTTGTAAAAAAATATCTTCCTTAGTTACTTTTACTAATTATATACTAGATTTCTCTAATCATGCTTAGTAAAAGTAAACTTGGTTAGTTATTTTGTTTTATATGCCAAGTTATATATATGTGTACATATACATGCTATCAAAGGTGCAACAACGTTGCAATGATTTTTGTTCGATAAAAAACCAATTTTTTTACAAAACGTTTTCTAGTCACGTTTCCAGTTTTTAATCAAACTATATATTTATATAAAAAATATGAAAATAAATTCTTATCATATCTAAATAATTAAAAAAATTATTTGAGCTACAAAACTATTTTAAATAATATTGAAATCCAATTGTAAAAATACGACGTCGGTCTGCCAAAATGCGACGAAGTTTGTATATTTTTATAAAACAAGTTTATATATTTATAAAACAATTATTATCATTATATAACATCTAAAATAGATTATTTAATTCTTAAAACAATTATTTTTAGAGAAACTCATTTTTATTGAAAACCGATTTTTGTTACTTTTCGGACGAAAATCCATAATATCTATTTTTGTAAACAAATTTCAAAAATTATTTCACCATATACAAAAATGATTGTTTATTTAAAATAATATTATATATGAATATTTAAAATTAATTAAATATTCCAACTCAAAATGATTAAATTACGGGTCGTTAGAGTACCCCAATAGCCTTGTCATTGTATGAAATCTATTTTCCAATAAGCGACGTATGGATTTAATTATGCTTAACTATGCTGGAATGTGAGATGCAAGCATTCCAGCTATATTCATAATTTATTTTAAACCTTAGACAATATAATAATATCATCGGATTACTTATAAAATTGTTTTGGTTATCATAAGTTAGATACTCATCCATGTTTATGTGTGGCATGGTCTTACGAGATAGCTTTACTTTGAAAGGTTTTATAAGATATAACAACCCTTATGGTTTGAATTTCTCACGCTGGTTTATCAGACTGATCCGGGTGTTATTTTCTTATAATATTTGAGTCAATCTCGAGTATTTTTTCATAATTAATTTGCATGCTTTAGAGCTTCAGGAGAGGAGTTGGATACCTTCAAGATGTATTTTTGTAGTTTATTTCTGCTATATTTCTTGTTTATATTTATCAGCATTTGTAAGGATGGGCTTTTATAACGTCCAAGCGGATGATGGGTTAGACTTTGATGTTGTTTGAATATTAAACTTTTTCTTTTGTAAAGATAGTTGGTATAATATATGTTACTCATCACGATGTAAGGTTCTTTTCTATCTTTTCTTTTCTTTTGACCTACTAACTTGTTTTTCTGGCACTGGATACTCAGCATGTGAATATCCTGGATGTATTAGTGTCGACTTCTGAGGATTAAAAGGTAGGTTGTCACATGTGGTATCAGAGCTGAAGGTTAAGCGAGAACATTGACCTTGTTGGGATAAGCTCATTAGAGATAGGCAAAATGACACCCTAGAATGAGTTGAATGTATTATATATACATACATACATATATATATATATATATGTGTGTGTGCCTATATTATATATATGCATGTATTTGTTAGTGCTATAATAATGTTTTATACTATTTTGAAACTAGTAAATGAAATAATTTTACTTAGGATTATATTTTATATATAAAAGAATAATTTCTGAAATTATTATATAGTTATTTTTCTTATGATTATTTTTTAGGAAATGATGATATTTATTTATCATCACTTTTGTATTTATGCTTGGCCAGTTTATAGGTATTTGTTATCTTCTTCAAATTAGTCACGACCATCTTATGAATCCAATTTCACGATATGACTATAAGGCGTTTGTTAATATGTCAGGCTTAACAAATTTATTTTGGTTAAAAGGATACCATAAAAAAGGAAGTCATTGTATAAGATAAATTTATAAATTTGGCTTATAAGGTGTGATCTATAAAGTAAAAAGAATTTTTGAGAATTCAAATTTTGAAAAAGATTTAAAATGTTTTATGGAAAAGATAGTAACGGTTTTACTTGGAAATCTTTTTAAGTATAAATTTTTTGGAGAGGAAATTTTAAATAAGGAGTATTTTCTTTAGTTTGGTTTTGGGAAATGAATCTCAATTTGTTCTATGATATAGTGTTCTAAATGATGATCAGATGTTTACTAAGGCGAATGTTGTAGTACTCTTAGTAAATTATCCCCTTTTTCATTGTACGATCAAAACAAGTTCAAATTCGAATGAACCCAAAGCAAGTTGGAAATTAATATTTTGTTAAAACTATTTATTTGGAAATATATACAGTGCTGTTTCAAAAAGGGAATTTTGACATAAAAGAAGTATTTTTGTGTTATCTTAAGTTAGATTTAATGAAAATGTTTTCATATATAGTTAATTTTTTCAAATCTCAAGCTCCAAGTACGAAAATGGTGTTTTATCATTGGTTGGCTGCAATAAAATAGGGAGTCGAACAATAAAACACACCTATAACCACTCACATGCCACCGCGAATATAATGGTTAAGTTTTTGGGTTGGTTAGTTTCCTTCTTTGTTTAGATTATGGAGAAATTTTCGGGTTAGGAGGGAGAATGTAACGATCTGGAATTTTATCACTTTGATTTTGAATATTTAATTTAATTCAAATATTTAATTAATTATTTTAATAATTAAATAACCTTCATTTTGTTTATAACTAATGATAGAATATTCATTTTTTAATTTTATTTACATAAATAGGTAGTTCGAAGGAGAATTGTAAAAATGCCTGAGACATGCTTTTTGGACTTTCAACTTTTTATCGAATGACAAGTTATAGAAAGTTGTAATATCTTCGCATATACTAAAAAAATATTTAAATGGTTGAAAATTTTATTTTGAAATATAAGAATGTAAAAAGAAAAAATATATAGTAAGAATTAATAAAGGTAAAATATATTTAAAATTTGAATATGAATGATGGATTTGAAATGTTCCTTAAGTGTGTAAATTAACTAAATTACATGAACCATTCTAAAAACCAACGTATTTTCTAATGGTTGGTACTTTAGTGGCTTGAGAAAAGTTGGAAAAGTTTAAAATTTGATTTAAGGGCATTTTGGACCTTAGCTATCTCTATTTTATTTTCATTTTCATTTATTAATTTAACCTTTCATATATACACTCTTCTCATTTTTCATATTTCATTTTCATCTTCATATTCTCAACTTCAACTTTTTCCACCTTCTCTTTCTTTCTTAGTTTGAAAAAAAAAGTCTTTTATTTCAAATTTGAAAATTTAGTTATGTTGTGGTGTCGAGGTTGATTTCAAGGAAAAAGACTTGATTTTTTCATTTTCAATAATTTGGGAAGGTGAGATACCAATCTTTGTTCAGTACTGAGATGAAATAATAAATTTTGTGAATTTGTTAGTCATTTTGATTTGATATGTAAAATATGTTTACTATATTGATTAAAATCATTTTTGTGTGTTCTTTGCTTTGAAATGAAAAAAATATGTTTACTGTTAAGGAAACATATACAGCAGTATATAAACACAGGAGCTAACACTTCTTCTTCCTTCATTCACTGTTCTATGGAAAAAGAAAATAACACCTCCTTCTTACTTTTAAAAATCAACAACCTTAGATCGTCAAAATTTAGCGAATGTGTTCAAATGTAGAGTTGTTAGGATTAGTATCTAGTTATTATTAACAATAGTCGGGGTTGTTCCGTCAAGTGGTATGTGAGATATTGGTCAATTACAGTAAGTGCTTGAACAATGATAGTTTTTCGTCAAGCACGAATCAATGAATGGAGGGTATAGTCATGTTTGTCTTAGTGAATCGAGAATTTTAAGGAAAGTCCCATGATTTTAGGTGGTCGGGAATAGTCGTGGTGGCAAGATGAACCGATTTTGTTCAAAATTGAAATTTCGACGATCTAGGGGTTTGGGGTGGAGCGACGGTAGGTGACGGCGGATACGCTGGTTGTAATCGCATAAAGTACGATGGTCGAAGTTCATGGGGAGAGCTCGATCTAAGGTTTGGAATGTTGTTCTTTTTTTGGGTTCGAGTTTTGGAGTCGTGGCGACGGCTGGGCCAAATGAGTGGCTCGTGGAGTGTCGATGTGGCATGGCATGGGTCGATGATTTAGATGGTAGTGGTGGCTTTGGTTGACGGTGGACGTGTCGTCGATAGTGAGAAGTTGTACGAGCGGCATTTGTTTACCTGGAATGCGGATTGGATGGGTCATGGAGCGTCAAATTTCGATGGGGATGGTCGGACGCAGGGCTGTAGGTGCTGATGAGTCGAGGCAATAATGGCGAGTTTGGTGCTGGACTTATCTTATATATCGTATATGGCAAGTTTATCTCAAATTTCGATCTTATATACTGTCTATTTATTTTTGAAAGAACCGAAGCTAAGTTTTGCCGGAAACTATCAAATGTTAATTTGAAGAGACCATGATCGAATGAGTATGAGTTATCCAAAAACTACTTTAAACTAGTTCAAGTGTTAGAATTGAAGGCATCTTGAAGATGATGGGGTTGAAGATGGAGCTCTTTGAAGTGCGAGGATTGCTTGCTACTAATCGCAAGGGTGATTCCAAAAGGGATGTAGTAGAAGTAGCGCCTTTGGTTTGTTCTAATTCTTAACAACTTGTATGGACGAACGCTGCAATTGCATTGTCGTTTGGAGGACAGTGTTAGCATTTCAAGTACAATTGCTATATAAAAGGTAAAATGTAACCTCAAGATTCACAATCGGGAATGATTAAAATAGAGAATATGCTTCAGGGTTATGTAGATCACACCGATTATGATATTTCCATCACCCTTCTAGATTGATATTTATGGATTTGCTATGTGCATGTAAGATCACAAGAAAGGATTCCAAAGCAATCAGGGTGTTGATATATCCGGTACTATCCATTACGGGATAGGTCGGTCCTGATTCGGAGGTGTCGATAGGTTCGACCTCGGTACATTTTTCTAGATGTGTACTCTGGCAGGCGGTGTCCCGGTAACGTTGGTATTGTATGGACCAATAAGCACCATACAGACCTAGTTGTGTCCAACTATGTTGGAGCATAAGATGCAAGCATTCCATCTATATTCATAATTTATTTTAAACCCTAGACATTATTATAATACCGTTGGATTTTTTGTAAAAATGCTTTGGTTATTGTAAGTTACGAAGCCGTCCTTGTTTTTTTATGGCATGGTCTTGTGAGATACCTTTATTTTAAAGGTTTTGTATGATATAACAATCCTTGGATTTGATTTTCTCACGTTGATTTACCAGACTGATCCAGGTGTTATTTTCTTATAATACTCGGGTCAGAGTATGTTTCCAGAATTAGTTTGGATGCTTTGAAGCTTCAGGAGACAAGCTGGATGCCTTCAAGATGTATTTTTATAGTTTATTTCCACTGTGTTTTTTTTGTGTTTATCAACATTTGTAAGGACGAACTATTATAATTGTTCAGGCTAATGATGGGCTGAACTCTGATGTTGTTTGAATATTAAAGTTTCTTTTTTGTAAAGATAATTGGTATATTATATTTACTCGTCGTGGTCTGAGATTTTGTTCTCTCTTTTCTTTTCTTTCACCCTAATAATTTGTCTTTTCAACTCGAATGCTCGATACATGAATATCGTAGATGTATTAACGTCAATTTCTGAGGATCGAAAAGGCGGGTTGTCACATTTTTCTCCTTAAATCATTAAACACATCTCTAAAACCATTTCTATTCCCATATATCACTTATTCACCAAAAACAAACCTAAGACCCCATTTTCTTTCCATAGTCGAGCCCTCATAGCCTAAGGTTGAGCCCACTTGACCTCCTATAAGTCATAGAAAGCAGGTTCAACAAAAGAAAGCTAGGTGCATGTGTCATTTGCAAGGTCGCGGTAGCATTAGGTGAAGTTCGTATTTGTTTAAGTGAGTAATGCTCTCCTAAAAGCAAGTTTAAATATTATTATTTGATTATTATAATTTAAGTTGGTTGCTTATGTTTATAAGTATATGTAATTGTTATTGGTTGGTTTGGTTTTAAGATGTGTGCTTGTGTATATAAATGTTTTGAATGTTGCTTGGTATCGTTGACATACTTGAGTTGGTTTCTATTCGACGTCGAGATCCCATATTTTATACTTCATTTTCCAAGAAATTTTTAAATGCTTTTAAAGGATTTTCCGAACTCATGTCTTGCTTTCAAACTTTTTATAAAAGGTTAGGATGTGGTTTGGATTTTATTACAATGGGGTGTACGATTATAAAGAAAAAGGTTATCCTTTTAAGTTCCAAACTTTATGTTTTAAATAAAGGATTTTTGGAAAAGGTTTAAATTACTAGTTTGAAATCAAAATCTAGAATTAAGTTTCAAAATAATGTTAATAATTTTTAAGGTCTTTTTTTTAAAAGAAGGGATTTATTTGTTGGTGCCATTAAGTAACGTAAAACAAATATGGAGAATAGTGTTAAAATATTGACACATTTAAGGAAAATAAGTCATCTTATAGTTAACACTAAAACCGATGAGTAAAACTTTCCTTTGTCTATGAGATTTAGAATCAAAGTAGTTTTTACTAAGGCAAGGCGAGGTGCAACCATTATCATGTATTACCTGAATTCGATTCAAGGCAAGGGTTAGAAAAGTTGAAATGTCGGAAACGTGATAAGTATAAGAGAGTTAATTTCCGTAAGTGGGTCATGATTAATTAAATATGTGAAATATATTTCATCATATACTTAGCATTAAATTTTGAGGCATGGAAGCCCGTTTACTATCTATGAGAGTTTAAGAATGTACGTCAAGGCAAGGGTAATTCGTTAACTTATTCGACTTCATCACTAATCAAGGTACAATACAAGGTAGAAATTGAAAAGTGGTGATAAGCGTATGATGTTTGATTTTTCATATGCAAACTATATACTTACCCAAGATAGTGGTTTGTCCACTATCGACAACATGACCTATTTTGACTTAGGAAGTATATAAAGCTTCGCAATTTCATACGATTTTGAGATCCCCTGGTAAGGAATCATTTATATGAAATGTAGTTTTATTTTAAGAAAGTTTATTCAAGATCATGGCATAGATTCCTATATTTGATTTGCATACTTCTAAAGGATCAAAAATTAAGTCAGATAGGAATTCATCGCTTTAGTTTGGAGACGTTGGTTTCGAATAGATATGGTTTATCAAAACCACTTCAAACTAACAAATGATTCATGATCTAAATCATGGTAAAATATGTTATGGAGTTGTACTACCATTCCTAAGGGTGATTCCAAAAGGGAAGGTAGTAAGGTTAATGTGTTAGTTCGATCCTGGAATAACTTGCATAGATGAATGCTGACAATGTATTGTTTCCTAAAGGGTAGTGTTAGCATTCCTAGATGGGTTTGCTAAAAATCGTAATCGCTAACTCAAGCCTCACCGCTGGAAATGAATAAAAAAAAATGTTATGCCGTAGGGCTATATCAGTCGCACCCATTAAGGTACGGTCATCGCTTGATCTAGATTGGTACTAATGGTTTTATGTATGCTTGTGGCTACGGAAATGGTTGTTGTTTGCAACTGAGGAGTTGATCATATTCGGTACGATCCAGGAAAGGGGAGATCAGTCATGATTCGTAGAGGTGCAGGGTTTGTAGCCTCGATACATTTTCTCTAGAGATGTACTGTATGGAAGGTAGTCCCTTACCTTGCCATTGTATAGAATTGATTTCCCGCTATGTGCTTTACGGACTTAGTTATGCTCAAATATGCTGCAATGTGAGATGCAAGCATTTCAGCAATGTTATTTATTTATTTTAAGCCCTAGACATTATTCTAGTATCATTGGATTTTCCAATAAAATGTTCTGGTTATCGTAAGGTAAAAAAATTTCTATGTTTATGCATGGTGAGGTCTTATGAGATACATCTATTTTTGAAGGGTTTTAATTATAAAAATTCACATGTTTTTTAGTTTACTCACACTTGACTCATGTTTGACCTGGAATGTCTCTCTCATTTCCTTAAACTCTTAGGAACTCTAAATTTTGAGTAGCCAAGTAGTCCATGTTGTTACGGATGCATTTTGGAGAAGCATGGAGTAGAAGGATTCACTATTACCTAGCTATCTATTTTATTTATATTTTGTGTATATAGTATGTATCAACATTGTAGGGGCAGGCACTTATAACTTTCCTTTACTAAGGTTAGTACCTGTTGTGGTTTTGATGTTTGAAGTGATTATATATAATATCTTATGTTCTATTATACGCGATTTGCTTGTGTTGTGAGATTCTGTGTTTCTTTCTTCTTGTCTTTTCTTTTATTTTACCCCATTAACCTATCTTTCAGACATCTAGATGATCGACACACGAATACCATAGATGTATTAAGTGTTGTCTTTCGGAGTAAGAAAGGCGGATCGTTACACATGGTATCAGAGCTTAGGTTGAGTGAACACCTAGGCCTTGGTTGGGATCAACTCATTAGAGATATGGTTAGTAATACTTAAAACTAGTTTAGTCCATGAGAGTGAGTATTTCTAATTTATATATATGTGTGTGTATGGGTTATTTTGATTAGCCTTGATATGTTTGATACCCATTTCCTAAAGATAATCTCGTCTGAATATTCTAAAATTATCTTTATTATATTCAAATAGTAAGAATGAGTAATAAAGGAAGATGAGGGAGAGAAGCTGGTAGTACTATGACCACCAATGGTTGACCTTCGAATGTTGGAAGGGTAAGAGTAGTCGAAGAGGCAGCACCTGTGTAACCCCGTGTAAACTTTGCAGCCTTATGCAAAGGCTATAATAATCTAGGTGGAAAGTCATTTAAGGGCTCCTAATCCATTATCGAATTCCAAGCTTGGCTTCATTCTTGTGAAAAGATCTTCAAGGGACAAGACATCCCAAATGGGCAAAAGCATTTCTTGGCATCCTGGTAATTAGTGCACGTTAATGAACATATATTTACATCCATATTTTATCTATTTTTATTTAAATAAGTGTCACATTTGGGCATTTTTAACATGTTTAAACCAAAATTCAATTATTTTCAAATCATCATATATTCATCTACATACATGGGTAAAATAGTCATTTTTGTGCATGTGTTAATTTGGATCTTTTTACTTGGACATTCTTTATAATTTTTATAGGAATTTGGATGCATATGGAAGAGGGTTTCATGAAGATATATGCATGCACAAGAGAATATAATAGAGGGATGCTGGAAATAATTCAATTACATGATCACGGAGGACCACACCTACCCACTTACCTAAATCTACAATTAGAAGCTAATAGACAACTAAGTGGAGGTTAAAGCTTCATGCATATTTAATGATGGATTAATTAGTGGCTAATGATTACTTGGTGGCCACACTTTCTAAATGGCATTTTGGGAAGCATCTTAAAAATTGAATTAGGGTTTATGCATGTATAAATAGCCCTCTTATGTACATGTAAAGGATCATCTACTCTCTTATTTTACTTAGGAAAATTAGCAAGCAAATTGTAAACAAAATGTTTCATGAAATAAAAATGGCTTTCTAGCCTCTTTCTCCTCTTTTGTACTTGTTTTTCTTTACTTTATGTTGATGTTTATTTCTATGCTTTCCTCATTTCATGTTTATAGCTTAGATTTACATTGTTGCAAGTAGTGTAGCTTTAATTTTTATGCAAGTAGTTAGTAGTTAATCTCTTTTTCTTTCTTTGCTTAGTTACAATTCTTTGCTTTTTAATGTTGAAATTTACAAATGTTGAGTTGATAACACAAATGAGTAGCTAAACCCTTTCAATTTAGGAGTAATGAAGCTCTCTAACTTTATGTAATTTCAACATTTCTATGATTTATGATATCTTTTATTAGTGCTTAATGAGAGTAGATTTTGATGTAAGTTTATACAGGTGGATTTAATAGTTTATGTTACATTTGCAAATGAGCTATTCTTATTCAACATAAACACAATTTACATCATCATTTGCTAATTGATTTTTTATTTTGAAATGAAAGTAAAAACAAATTTTGATGATCTATATTACTAATTACAATAGTAAATAGATCATACTTAAAATAGCTTTTGCTTTGACTTCATTTTCATCAGAATTTATAAGTGGTTTATTTGTTGTATTATAGTTTGATGGTTTAAGTTATATTAATTAATAACATAAATAAACCATACTTATGATAAATGCAACAATTATTTCACTTAACATCAAAAACAAAGATCAAAAATTATTTGTTTATTGATTTACAAAAAAACACGAGAGTGAATTTGCCTCTAAATTGTTCTCCAATCTCATAGTTTTTAATCTCATTTTAATTCTAGTTTTAGCTTCATTTTGTTTGTAGTTAACAATTTACCCTTCATTTGGTATAATGTGGTTGAATAGATTTTTAAAATCTGACAATTCCCAGCGGATCGATCCGTACTCGCCACGTACTAACTTTTGTACACCGTGCGCTTGTGGTAATTTTAGTTCAAAATTTTTCGACGGTTTTCTAATTGGATTTTGACACCGTTGCCAAATAAGTTTTTGGCGCCGTTGCCGAGAAGTAGTATTGATTTTAATTTTCTATTCTTCACATAATTTTCATTTGATTTTATGGTGTATTTGTTTTGTGTATTTGTATTTAAAAAAAATGTGTTTGTGTGTTTGTTGCTTGCATTTTGATTGTGTGTTTGTTGCTTTACATATTGCATTTGCATTTATATTTTTAGAAAAAGCACACACATATCAAAAAAAAAAAAATTATTTCATTTCGTTGACATTTCAATCTACATTTGCATATCTTTACATTTCCATTCTCGATTTATATTGCTTCCAATACAAAAACCCAAAATAATTAAAAAAAATTGACACTGTGCACATATTCCACTGCCAAGTTCTTCAACCAGATACATCTCCTCATCTCTGCAAAACATTCAACATCCACCTACTGCTTCTACTTGCCATTGCTGTCAGCAACGCTTCACACCCCTCTGCTCCACTACCACTAGCTCCTCACATCCTCACTGTTAAAACTGTGCACAACATCTCATTGTGCTTATTCACCATCCCAACTTCTCACTTCTCTGTGCAAATCACTGCATACACTTGCCACCAACCACAACTACAACCCATCCTCACTGCAAACCACATCAATATACTTCCTCAATGCCACATACCACTACCAAACCATACACTCCTCACTTTTCATCATCAACAGCACACAACCACTTCAAAAACCCACACTTCAGCCACCACATCAACCACATTCCTCTGCATATAACACATTCCAACATTCACCTGATCATCTGCTTCAGCCACTGAACTGTCAACTTCAATCACCACCCACAACCCCCTGCCTTCATTCATTTCATTATCTAACCATTCATCTGCCATAAGCATTTCACATCCAAACATAAATTGCCTTCTCAACCACTTCACCATCCAATCCCACAACAACTTCTCCACAAAACCACCATTACAATGTGCACCTCCCATCTTCTTCACCCCCTAAACCATCAACTGGCAAGCATACGACCATACAAATTCAAACATCACAGTGCACTAAAACTGTGCAACGTCAAACTCCATATTCACAGTGCACATTCACAACCTGCTGTTGGCCATCCCATAGCAACACGACCACCTACATTCAAACTATTGACAACTGCTGCACCCCGACTGCACCCACCTTCCCTACAGCAACAAATACTCACTTGCCTTCCACTGCCTTTACTCCTCAAGAAACAACTAACCATAACCGCAAGCTTACCCTGCAGCAATTCCATCGCCTCAAAACATCCTTCACTTGTTATACCATATCAACCAACCACTACACCACCCCATGCACTGATACAGCAAAACTGCACTTTCCAGCACAATCAAATTCCAAGAATCAACCTTCCTCCTCCAATAAAGCAACCACCACAGCAACCACATCTGAAAGTTCAAAATATCCCACTGCAACTTCAATTACCAAACAGCAACCAAAAGAAAAAAAGAAAAATAAACATACTCACATCATCATCGACTGGAAAAACCCAGTGCCGAACTTGTTGCCACCAGAGCAGTCTTCATCGAACTCTGCGAACCCAATTCCATCCCACCGAAACCACTGCAACCTTCAATTCGAACGCCTTGAACTCCACCTCACTCCCCAAGGATGAACCGCCTCGAACTTCAAAACATCGAACTGCCTTCAACTCAATCAACTTGCCAACTCAACCTCGAACAACACCCCATCAACACTGAGCAACCTCGAACCGAAGCTTGTGGGGTTTGAATTTGATTTTGCACATGAATTTGATTTTTTTTTTTTTTTTTTTTTTTTTTTTTTAATTTTACGAAAACGTAAATTTTATTTCGTTTCTTCAATCAGTTTTGGGGATTATCGGTTAAAAAAAAAAAGGAGAGAACAAAATAATTTATGCGGGCTTGTGGACTTGATCGCGTTTTGGACCGGTTAATGTGTATTTTTATTCGTTAAGTTTCTTTTAAACCAAACCTTTGTTTTAACTTTCAATTAAAAAAATAGTTTATTTTCTTTGTGTTGTTTTCTCTAAAAAAAAGAGAACTTTCTTGTTTAAGTTTGCTTGTGATTTTTTTAGGGTTTATGTTACTGTCATTTTTTTTTTAAAGACTTATCTTTCCTTTCCAAAAACAAACAAGAAGTATACATCTTGTTTTCAATAGTTTTAGTTCATTCTGTTTAAGTCCATTTTAATTTCAATTGTTGTAGTTTTATTTGGTTTGATTTTCATTTATTTTAGTTCTTTTATTTAAAAACAACTATACATACAGACATACATACACACACATAGTTTTCATTTCATGTTGCAAAAGCAGAATATCAAACAGAAGAAGTGATTTTCAAAAATAATTGCTTACCTGCTTGCTCTAAAAAAATTTGCTGCTTAAAAATAAATTGCTAATAATTCTGCACACTCTGGTATCGTGTCTTTTTCTCTTATTTTTATTTGAATTGCATTGTTGGTTGCTTGCATTTGCATTTACATATTAAAAAAATTCAAAAATCCAAAAACAAAAACAAACATCATTTTAGTTGCATTGTAAATTCATGTTTAATTTTTGTTTTGCATTCATTTCATCTTATTTTATTTTCTAAGCGATATACCCCAATTCGCATAAGGTGAGGGTTTTCATCACCCTTTTCTTAGCCCACAAATCGCATTTCATCGTAGAATTTGACTAATAATAAAGGTTAGACATTTGACTTCAGGGTGTCGAGAGCTCACCTATGGCTTAATTATATCTTCACAATTGTTTTTTTCAACATTTTTATTTCTTGGTATCTAGGCTACGGCAGAGTAATAACCATTTATAAATATTACGGTGATTCATAAATGTTATAATGGTTGTTCCCCTGAAGGTACTTAAACCTTCGGTTGCATTGCTACGGTGATTCGTGGAGCACCGATAACCCCTGCCCGTTACCTGGCTGAGAAATAACTTTTTTTGATTTAAGACAAAGTGTGATTATACAATTTTAGCTTAGGAGCTACTAAGGACTGAAAATTGTAATTAAGTCATTTGCATCATTTAGTTGCATTAGTTCATGCATATTTAAAAAAAAAATCCAAAATCCAAAAAAGAAATTGTAAATTTTACTTAATTTAGTTGTTAATCAGAAAAAATCTATTTTCCTTTCCTTTGAAAATTTTCAATCAAAAAAAATAATAATCTTTTGAAAAACAAAAAAAAATTCAAAATTCAAAAGCAAAAACAAAAAATCAAATGCCCATTTTCGAAAAAAATTCTTTTGGTAAATATTTAAAAATTTGAAAATTCAAAAGAAAATTCAAAAACAAAAACATATAAAAATTTGAAAAACCAAAAAATAAAACAAACAAACAAAAATCAAACTTTTCTTTTGAAAATAAATTTCACTTGGTAAATATTTTTTTCTTCCTTAAAAAAACAAAAATAATTTTTCACTTCATTTTCCAAATCTTATTTGATTCTCTAAACTCATTTCTAACTTCTTTCTCTTCCCGACTTTCGCTTGTGCATGAGTACTTAGACTCGTGACACAACAATAAATTGTTGGACTTGCGACTAAACAACTAATCGTTTAACTCGAACAAACGATCCTCCAGAAATGACGAACGAGAATGCCTCTGGAACTCTTATGGATAGAATCTTTCCCAATAGAGTTTCTATTCCATCTTGCATCACATTACCCGCCCCTACGGGTAACCATTTCGAAATTCACTCGGACCATATTGCCACGCTTTCGAAATTTGGCAATTTTGAACATGATGACCCGTACATTTTCTTGACTAAATTCAAACAAGTTTGCACAACCATTAAACTCCAACAACTTTCGGATGACGGAATCAAACTTCGGTTAATCCCATTCGCTCTTACATATTACGCTAAAAAATGGTTGTGCAGCTTACCGTCGAACTCGATTAGAACTTGGAAAGAATTCGTAAAAGCTTTCTTAAAAAAGTTCTACCCCTTGGAAAAAAACAAGTAGAATCCGAAACAAAATTGTAAATTTTCATCAATTCAAGGGAGAACCATTGGAAAAATATTTTGAAAGATTCAAAGAGCTTTTGATAAAATGTCCACACCATAACTTCGAAAAATGGACGATTTGCCAAATCTTATACGATGGATTAGAAAACAGCTCACGAATCATGTTCGAATCAATGTGCCAAGGCAACTTTCTTGCCTAACATCACGACGATGCTCGGCAATTTATGTAAAACCTCGATGAAAAATCTTCCCAACAGGAACGTTCGAACAGAAAATCAATTAATTCACGATCGAGCACGCACTCGATAGGATCTTCTTTTGCTTTGGAAGCTAAGATCTACGCAATGATTAAAAAATTTGATAACATTTTCTCATCGAATCAAAGGAACCAAGCTTCCCAACCAATGTGTTATAAATGCAATGATCCTAATGCCGATTAATGCCCTAATTCTATCGAACAAATCATTGCTTTCAATAAAGCCAAAACGACCTGTTTTCTCCAATGTACAATCCTAGTTAGAGAAATCATCCGGATTTTGCTTCGAATCAAAACAACCCCAACATGAATATGGTTCATCCCAATTTCAAGCATTCCCAAATAATGCTTCGAATCCTCCCTTTCAACCCAATCATTTTCAACCAAATTTTGTGGGTCCGTCTCATAATCAACTGCAACAATCAAATTTTCAATCAAAATCTGCTCATTCTCCCACGATAAACGTTTAAGTTCACTTGAGAAAACTCATGAAACATTGGCTAAAGCAACTACTCAAAGCCTTCAATCAAACAACAATTTGCAAAAATTATTGACCACGTATATGAAAAACACGAACCAATCAATTGCAAAACTTGAAATGCAAATGAGTCAATTAGCCGCGTCTGTAAGTGAACGCGAACGAGGCACATTTCCAAGCCAGCCTATTCCAAATCCCAGAAATCAAAACACAAATTCAAATCGATCCCATGTTTTTCAAGATAGCAACATCAACCAATTGAATGCTATCACAACTTTACGCTCTGGTAAACAAATCAATAATCAAGTCGTTAATCCAATCGATTTACCGTAAACCTCTCTCGACACTTCTAAAACAACAAACGAATCGGAACAGAACGTGGAGCCAAACGTTGAATCGAATGCCAATCAATATTCTTCTTCTACTCAAGTAAACCCGCCTACTGAGTATCGTGTCCCATTTTCACATCGTCCCCGACCAAAGAAACACTCGGACCAAATGGAAAGGATGTTGAGAATTTTTAAACAAGTGAAAGTAAACATCCCGCTTCTTGGAATTGTTTAGAAAGTCTCCACTTACACGAAATTTCTTAAGGACTTATGCACCAAAAGAGACACACTCAAGTGCCTAAAAAAGTCTTCTTAGCTGCCAGTTTGAGCGAAGTCTTGTCCCAATCCATGCCCGTCAAATACAAAGATCTTGGCTGTCCTACGATTTTGTATACAATTGGAGACAAGACAATTAACAAATGCTTGATAAACTTAGGTGTGAGTGTCAATTTAATTCCATATTCCATGTACGAACAATTAGGCTTAGGTGAGATCAAACCCACAAAGGTCACGCTTCAATTCTCCTATCGTTCCATTAAGAAACCTATGGGAGAAATCGAGGACGTTCTCATTCGAGTAGAGCAATTCATATTCCCCGTCGATTTTATCGTTCTCGAAACACAACCCATGACAAATCCCGTGAGTCAAATTCCATTGATTTTAGGCCGACCATTCTCAGCCACCTCAAATGCCTTAATCAATTGTCGTAATGGATCGATGAAAATCTCTTTTGGAAACATGAATTTAGATCTTAACATTTTCAATCTTGAAAGCCAACCGAATGAACCTTGCGACCAAACGTTGGAAGTTAGTGCTATGCATGAAAACTTCAAAAATGAGACGGTTGACCTTAACGCGAGGCCGAATACCAAAAAAACTATTTCATGAAATTCCCAACGAGATTGAATACACTCTTCCTTTTGAATCGTGTCCAGTTGAGTCTGAATCTCAACCCAATTCTTTAATTGAGCAACTCCCGAAGTTGGACCTCAAACTAGTTCCCGATCATCTTAAGTATGCATACTTAGGTGATAATGAAACATTTCCCATCATGATTTCTACGACTCTCTCTCCCAATCTAGAAACTTCTTTACTTTCAATCCTGTCCAAAAATAAGGAAGCAATTGGATGGTCGATCTTCGATATAAAGGGAACTAGTCCCGCTCTTGTTCAACATCACATCCATTTAATCGACGATGCCAAGCCTGTTCGTGATGCGCAACGAAGGCTTAATCTGATATGAAAGATGTGGTGCGTGATAAAGTTATTAAACTTCTCGACAACGGAATGATTTACCAATCTCTAATAGTTCATGGGTTAGCCCAATTCATGTTGTACCGAAAAAGTTTGGGCTGACCGTTGTCAAGAACGATTCAAACGAACTTATTCCAACTCGTAATCAAACGGGTTGGCGTGTTTGCATTGACTATCGAAAACTAAATGACGCAATACGTAAAGATCACTTCCCTCTTCCTTTCATTGACCAAATGCTCGAATATTTAGCTGGCCACGAATTCTACTGCTTCGTTGATGGTCATTCCGGCTATAACCAAATTCCAATTGCTTCCGAAGATCAAGAGAAAACAACTTTCATGTGTCCGTTTGGCACCTTTGGTTATCGATGTATGTCATTCGGACTTTGTAACGCTCCTGCTACTTTCCAACAATGCATGGTTGGCATTTTTTCCGACGTGATCGAACGCTTTCTAGAAGTTTTTATGGACGATTTCTCTATCTTTGGTGATTCTTTTTCCTAATATTTACATAGTCTCGAATTGGTTCTAAATCAATGTAAAGAAAAACATTTGACTTTGAATTAGAAAAAATGCCACTTTATGGTCAAACAAGGCATATCCTTGGATATACCATCTCAAATAAAGGCATTGAGGTAGATAAAGTGAAAATCGATGTAATTGCCAACCCACCCATTTCCAAATCTGTTAAGGACATTCGATCATTTCTAGGACACGTTGGCTTTTACCAACGCTTTGTAAAAGACTTTAGCAAAATTGCTCGTCCTTTGACGGCTCTCCTCGGAAAAGATGTTCCATTCGATTTCAACTTTAAGTATATCTCTTCTTTTGAACGTCTTAAAAAAGAACTCATTTCAGCTCCAATCATTTGCTTACCCAATCGGGATCTCCTATCTAAAATAAGATTTGATGCTTCGAACTTTGTAGTTGGTGCTGTCTTAGGGCAACGCATCAACAAAATCTTTCACGTTATGTACTACGCTAGCATGACTCTTAACGACGCTCAACTTAACTACACAAAAACAACAAAAAACTTCTAGCGGTAGTTTTACGCTCGAAAAATTCCGACAATATTTGATCGGGTTGCACATTACTGTGTACATGGACCATTCTATGCTTTGTTATCTCTTCGCTAAAAAGGATGCTAAATCCCATTTGATCCGTTGGATCCTTTTACTTCAAGAATTTAACCTTACAATCAAAGACAAAAAAGGATCCGATAATGTCATAGCCGATCACTTATCTCGTCTTCCAAACCCACCATCTTCTTTGCTAATCAATGAAAACTTCTTCGATGAACAACTTCTTTCAATTTCTATCGATCCATGGCACGCTTATATAGCGAACTACTTGATCTCTAAAGAAACTTCCTCATCTAGGTCCAAACATGACAAATACAAATTCATGTCCCAAGTGAAATATTTCTATTGAACGATCCCCATACTTATTCAAATATTACCCCAACCAAATCATCTAGCATTGCATTCCGAATAATGAGATCAGGAGTATTCTTTCATTTTGCCATGATCAAGCGTGAAGTGGACATTTCGGTCCTTGAAAAACTGTGGAAAAGGTGCTTCAGTGTGGTTTCTACTGACCTCTTTTCAAAGACTCGTTTGAATTTTGTAAAACTTGCAATCGATGTCAAATGCTTGGACGAATTTCTCGATGAGATATGATGCCTCTAAACCCCATTCTTACAATCGAAATCTTTGATGTTTGAGGTATCGACTTTATGGGACCTTTTCCGTATTCTTTTGGAAACTTGTATATTCTTGTCGCTGTCGATTATGTCTCAAAATGGGTCGAAGCCACTCCTTGCAAAACCGATGACCATAGAAGTGTTGTGAAATTTCTCAAAGAAAATATCTTTTCGAGGTTCGGCATACCTCACACAATAATCATTGATAATGAAACCCATTTTTGCAATCGATCTTTTGAAACATTAATGAAGAAATACTCGATAACCCGCAAGTTATCCACTCCATATCATCCTCAAACTTGTGGGCAAGTTGAAGTTTCAAATCGTCAAATAAAACAAATCTTGGAGAAAACTGTCAACAAAAATTTTAGAAATTGACCGATGCGCTTTGGGCTTATGTGTTGCTTTTAAAACTAACCTTTGGATGTCCCCATTTCCTTTAGTTTATGGTAAAGATTGCCATTTACCCATTGCAATCGAACTCAAAGCGTTGTGGGCAATAAAGGATTTAAATTTTGATCTTGAGAAAGCTGGTGAAAATCAAAAACTAAACTCAACGAACTAGTAGAACTTAGGAACGATGCGTATGAAAACAAGAAAATTTACAAAGAAAGAAAAAAATTCATGACAAGTCAATCCTAAGGAAAACGTTTTCGTCTAGCTAGATAGTTCTTTTATATGACTCAAGACTTCATTTATTCCCTCGGAAACTTAAATCAAGATGGACCAGACCATTTGTGGTACGAACTGTTTTTCCACATGGTGCTGTAGAAATAGAAAAGCCTAGGGATGGATCGATTTTCAAAGTCAACGATCATCGTTTGAAACCTTTCTTGAAATTGCCCAGTAACCAAGAGGAGGAGCTCATGATTCATCATGAGACAAGCTACATCTAGTAAGAATGTTAACCCTCTTTTGTAAATATGTACATATTTTTCCCCGCTACACTCATTATATCGTGCACTGATGTGGGTACACAGTAAAAAATTAAGTGTAAGGGAGTCTCATTTTCATCTTTTTTAAAAGTTTCATGGCATTTTTTTTATTTTCATTTTCTTTTAACTAAAAAAAATCTCTAAATTTCTAAATCTCAAAAACATTTTCTTTTTAGCACTTTGATTTATTTTTGAAGAAACACTATAGGATAATTATAAGTTTTGGTTAATAAATTGAAATTTTTGAAAATTTATTTGTCTTAAAAAATAAAAATGAAGTTTGATTACAAATAACAATGGTTTGACTAGTATATAGGAAGGTTCATATGTGTTAATTATGAAGTATATTCAAACTGAAAATCTTTTTTTTAAAAAGTGGTAAATTTAAAGTAAAAGATATAACATTTTTATCTTCCAAGTTAAATGGTGCTAAGATGATTTTGCAAAACTCTTTCTCTCCTCTAAAAAAACATACATTTGTATATATAAGTATATATTTTTAGCACCAAGAGTCATGTGTACACACTCATGTGTTCACTCGCCATGCTCTGTACCCTTCTCATGTAAGCCCAATGGATAATGCACGATCGGTATATCTAGCCTCAGTTTATCTGAGTTAGGTGTATGTGTATAAACATTCTCTTTAATAACGCCTACAGTCGATAAGTGCCCACACTTGTATGTTCACTTGCCACACTCTGTATTCCCCTCACATCAGTTTGCAAGGCAGTGCACGGATAATATATCTCGCCTCAGTTTACCTGAGTTAGGCATATGTAAATATTATTGATATTAATAAAATTTTCAAACAAGATAGAGTAAGCAATTGAAATCCAAGCACTATTTTAACTTGTTTGATTTGACTTGTTATTGGAAAGAAATGAAAATACCACTTTGATAAACTTTGATAATCAACCGAGGATCCATTTCATAATTACATCGTATCATTGACCGAAACGACGAGTTAAACTATAGCCCATTTGTTACGATAACTTTGTTTTTATTGGAAAGTTTGATGAGTAAATGACTTAAATTCCATGATAATGACCAAAACCTATATTTAGTTTATTTGTGTCGATTTAAAAGTAAATCCTTCATGGTAAATATTTTCAAATATTCGCATTCATCTCTTTGTAAATAAATCTTGCATTTTGTAAATATTTTCACTTTGCATTCGGACTTTGTGGGTAGTATCCGTTGAAAACCCTCACGAGACAACACTCGTCCTACTAGGGACACCCAGAGATTTAACAACTTGTTGCATACGCTCAATGCAACCGTTCTCTCTACGAAAACAGATTTATCTTAGTTTTTCTTTATTCGAGAATGAATAAAAAGATAAGTGCTGGGTTATTTGATGTGCATTGAAATATGCATATATTTACATTAATAATTTATCAATTTTTATTTAAATAAATGTCATATTTGGGCATTTTTAACATGTTTAATACCAAAATTCAATTATTTTCAAATCAACATATATTCATCTATATACAGGGGCAAAATAGTCATTTTTATGCATGTGTTAATTTGGATCTTTTTACTTGGATATTTTTCATAATTTTTATAGGAATTTGGATGCATATGGAAGAGGGTTTCATGAATATATATGCATGCACAAAAGAATACAATGGAGGGATGATGGAAATAATTCAATTACATGATCATGGAGGACCTCACCTACCCACTTACCTAAATCTACGATTAGAAGCTAATAGACAACTAGATGGAGGTTAAAGCTTCAAGCACATTTAATGATGGATTAATTAGTGGCTAATGATTACTTGATGGTCGCATTTCCTAAAGGGCACGTTGGGAAGCATCCTAAAGATTGAATTAGGATTTTATGCATGTATAAATAGCCCTCTTATGTACATGTAAAGGATCTTCTACTCTCTTATGTTACTTAGGAAAATTAGCAAGCAAATTGTAAACAAAATGTTTCATGAAATAAAAACGGCTTCCTAGCCTCTTTCTCTTCTTTTTCTATTTGTTTTTCTTTACCTTATATTGATGTTTATTTCTATGTTTTCTCTCATTTCATGTTTACAGCTTAGATTTACATTCATGCAAGTAGTGTAGCTTTATAGTTAGTAGTTAATCTCTTTTTCTTCCTTTTCTTAGTTTCATTTCTTTGATTTTTAATGTTGAAATTTACAAGTGTTAATTTGATAACACAAATGAGTAGCTAAACCCCTTCAATTTAAGGGTAATGAAACTCACTGACTTTATCTAATTTCAACATTTCTATGATTTATGATCTCTTTTATTTGTGGTTCATGAGAGTAGATTTTGACATAAGTTTATATAGGGTTTGATAGCTTATGTTGCATTTGCAAATAAGCTGTTCTTATTCAACATAAACACAATTTACATCACCATTTACTAATTGATTTTTTATTGTAAAATGAAAGTAAAAAAAATTGATGATCTATATTACTAATTACAATAGTAAATAGATCATACTTAAAATAGCTTTTCCTTTGGCTTCATTTTCATCAGAATTTATAAGTGGTTTATTTGTTGTATTACATTTTGATGGTTTATGTTATGTTAATCAATAACATAAATAAACCATACTTATGATAAATGCAACAATAATATTTTTTTTTCTTTCCTTTGAAAATTTTACTTAATTTAGTTTTTAATCCAAAAAAAAATCTTTTTTTCTTTCTTTGAAAATTTTCAATCAAAAAAAATGAGAAACTCTTTTCAAAAACAAAAGAAAAATTGAAAATTCAAAGAAATAATTCGAATTCCCATTTCCAAAAAAAAATCCTTTTGGTAAATATTTAAAAAAATTCAATGACTTTTCTTGGTCCTAGAGGATGATTTTTCTTGTTCAAGGTTTAAGGAGGTGTTTGAAGGCCAGTATATGCTGACTACAGGAAAGACCTACCTATATAGAAGATTTTTGGATCTTAAGCAACAATATTTGTCTGTAGCTGAATATGAAACCAAATTTAATGAGTTATTGTGATTTGGTCTGGGACTGATTGATATCCATCTTAACAAGAATGATATATTTGTAGTTGGGATGAGAGAAGAATTTCATGAGAAGATGACTACCCACTCAAAAGGATCTTTTGTGGACATAGTGGATAAGGCTTAGCATTGTGATGTTCATGAGAAGAAGAAGCTAACAATAGCACCAAGCAATAATAACAACAATCTAAACAACTGTAAGTTTAATCAGCAAGGAAAGACGCAGTCGATAGGGAAGCTAGGAGGAAGAGCATAGGAAAGCCATTACAAGGATTACATTTGCAATGTTTGTAAGCAGAAAGACCATATTGCAAGGTTCTATAAGAATACTAGAGTTTAGAAGCAGCAGGGAGGCCTTATTTCTCTAATGGTTCAAATGACACTGTTTTAATTGTCACCGACCAGTGCAAATGGTAAAGGATTGTTCACTGATGAAGAAAGGAGAGTAACCCAGGGTTTATGTGATCAAGGATGAACCATTAACCTCAACAAATGTTAAAGGGAAAGGATTTCTAGAAGTTACTTTATTTGTTAATGGTATTTTAGTTCGAGTACTGCTTGATACTGGAGATTCTCATAGGTTTTTTCTAAAGAATTGATAGATAAATTGCATATTTCCTTAAGAATTGAAGAAACCTCTATTTGTGTGTCTAACCCAATAGGTGGTGCAACTAATCTGTGCATGATTTGCGAAGATATACAAATTACTTTACCCACCCCTTTCCAATTGACATGTTTTTTCTCGATTTTAATGGGTTTAAAGTTATACTCGATTTGGATTGGTTATCAAAGAATAGAGCTATGCACGACTGCATCAAGCAAATGGTAGTATTGAAAACCATGTCTGGAAGGGAATTAGAAAGGATATTGTGTTGTAAACCTAGCAAACTAATGAGTAGTTTTCCCTACACATTAGATTCACCCCCAAAATGAATTTGGGTCGATGGTAATTGTCTAGGATTTTCAAGATGTTTTTAAAGAAGTTAACAGTCTACCTCGAGATCGGTAGATTGAGTTTCGAGTTAGCAGTCTACCTCCAATATTTTTCATATTTGTTTTATGTTACTTAATGGAACCAACAAATAAATCCCTTGTTTTAAAAACAAAGATCTTAAAAATTATTAACAAATTATTTTCAAAACTTAGTTCTAGATTTTGATTTCAAACTAGTAAGTTAAACCTTTTCCAAAAATCCTTTGTTTAAAACTTAAAGTTCGGAACTTAAAAGGATAACCTTTTTCCTTTATAATTGTACACCCCTTTGTAATAAATTTCAAACCACATCCTAACCTTTTTATAAAAAGTTTGAAAGCAAGACATGAGTTTAGAAAATCCTTTAAAACCATTTAAAAAGTTCTTGGAAAATGAAGTAGTAAACTAATTTAGATAAAAAATGGGATCTCGACGTCGAATAAAAACCAACTCAAGCATGTTAACGATACTAAGCAACATTCAACACATTTATATACACAAGCACACATCTTGAAACCAAACCAACCAATAACAATTACGTATACTTATAAACATAAGCAATCAACTTAAATTATTATAATCAAATAATAATTTTTTAAAGTTGTTTTTAGGTAAACTTTACTCACTTAAACAAACACGAACGTCACCTAATGCTATCGCGACCTTGCAAGCAACACATGGACCTAGCTTTCTTCTACTAAAGCTGCTTTTTATGACATATGGGAAGTCAAGTGGGCTCAATCTTAGGCCATGAGGGCTCGACCAATGAAATAAAATGGGATCTTGTGTTTGTATTTGGTGAATAAGTGATGTTGGGAAATAGAAACGGTTTTAGAGATGTGTTTAATGATTTAAAGGAGAAAAATGTGACATCCAGTTTTCCGATCCTCAGAAGTTGACATTAACACATCCACGGTATTCATGTATTTGACATTTAAGTGTCAAAAAGATAGATTATTAGGGTGAAAGAAAAGAAAAGATAGAACAAAACCTCACACCCTAATGAGTAACATATAATATACCAATTATCTTTACAAAAGAAAAACTTAAATATTCAAACAACTTCAGAGTTTAACCCATCATTATCCTAAACAGTTATAATAGTGTTCCCTTATAAATGCTGATAAATACAAAAAAGAAATAAAGTGGAAATAAACTATAAAAATACGTCATGAAGGCATCCGGCTTGTCACTTGAAGCTCCAATGCGCCCAAACTCGTTCTGGAAAAACAATCCGGCCTGACCTGAGTATTATAAGAAAATAATACCTGGATCAGTCTGGTAAACCAGCGTGAGAAAATTAAATCCAAGGATTGTTATATCTTGCAAAACCTTTTAAAGTAAAGGTATCTTATAAGACCATGCTATACATAAACAAGGACAGGTTTTTACCTTACGATAACCAAAGCATTTTTACAGAAAATCCACCGATATTATATTAATATCTAGGGATTAAAATAAAATTATGAATATATATGGAATGCTTGCATCTTAGATCCCTTCATAAGTGGACACAACTAAGTCCGTACGGCACTTATTGGTCCATACAATGACAAGGTTATGGGGGTACCGCCTGCTAGAGTACACCTTTAGAAAAATGTATCGAGGTCGAAGCTATCGACACCTCCGAATCAGGACTGACCCATCACGTACTAGATAGTACCGAATATATCAACACACCGGTTGCTTTGGAATCTTTTCTTGTGATCTTACATGCATATACCAAATCCATAAATAACAATCTAGAAGGTTGATGACAATACCATAATCGGGGTGACCCACATAGCCCTGAAGCATATTCCCTATTTTAGTCAAACTGGTTTTGAGGCTTGAGGCTACGTTTTACCTTTTATAGCAATCCCATTTGAAATGCTAACACTGCCTTCTAAGCGACAATGCAATTCTAGCATTCGTCTATACAAGTTGTTAAGAATCTGAACAAACCAAAGTCACTACTTCTACTATATCCCTTTTGGAATCACCCTTGGGATTAGTGGCAAGCAACCCTCGCACTTCATAGGGATCCATCTTTGACTACATCATCTTCAAGATGCCTTCAATTCTAACGCTTGAGCTAGTTTGAAGTTGGTTTCGGATAACTCATACTCATCCGATCCTAGTCTCTTCAAATTGACATTCGATGGTTTTCGGCAAAACTCAACTTCGGTTCTTTCAAAAATAAAAATAATAATATATAAGATTGGAATTTGAGATAAAGTTACCATAGAAGATATATAAGATAAGTCCAACACCAAACTCGCCATATTGCCTCGACTCGTCAACACCTATGGCCCTTCTTCCGACCATCCCCATCGAGATTTGACCCTGCATGACCCATCCAATTCACGTTCCAGGGAAACAAATGTCGCTCGTACAACTTCTCACCGTCGATGCCACATCTACCGTCAACAAAAGTCAGCACTACCATCTAACCACCGACCCATGCCATGCCACATAGACACTCCATGAGCCCAGCCTTCACCACGACTCCAAAATTAGAACCTAAAAAAAGAACAGCACTCCAAACCTAAGATCTCCCCACGAACTTCGACCATCGTACTTTATGCGAATACAGCTAGCATCTCCGCCAGCACCAAAGGTCGCCTCTAGCAGCATCGCTCTGCCCCAAACCCCCAAGATCATCGAAATTTCAATTTTGAACAAAATCAGATCATCTCGCCACCATGACTTTTCCGACCACTTAAAATCATGGGACTTGCCTTAAAATTCTCGATTCACTAAGACAAACACAACTATACCCTCCGTTCATCGAATCTTGCTTGACAAAAAACTATCGTTACTCAAGCATTTACTACAATCAACCAATATCTCACACACCACTTGACGGAACAATCCCGACTATTGTTAATAAAACTAGATACTAGCCCCAACAACTCTACAGTTAAATACATTGGCTAAATCTTGACAGTTTAAGGTTGTTGATTTTTAAAAGTAAGAAGGTGGTGTTATTTTCTTTTTTTACAGAATAGTGAATGGAGGAAGAAGAAGTGTTAGCTCTTGTGTTATATACCGTTGTATATGTTTCTTTAACTGTAAACATATTTTTTTTCATTTCAAAGCAAAGAACACACAAAAAGATGATTTTAAATAATATCATAAACATATTTTGCATATCAAATCAAAATTACTAACAAATTCACCACATTTATTATTTCATCAAAATACTGAACAAAGATTGGTATCTCACTTTCCTAAATTATTGAAAATGCAAAATCAAGTCTTTTTCCTTCAAATCAACCTCAACACTGCTACAAAACTAAATTTTATAATTTTAAATAAAAGCCTTTTTTTCAAACTAAGAAAGAAATAGAAGGTGGAAAATGTTAAAGTTGAGAATATGATGTTGAAAATGAAATATGAAAAATGATAAGAGTGCACATATGAAAGGTTAAATAAATAAAACAAAATGAAAATAAAATAGAGATAACTAAGGTCCAAAATGCCCTTAAATCAAATTTTCAACTTTTCCAACCTTTCTCAAGCTACCAAAAGTACCAACCATTAAAAAATACGTTGTGTTTTAGAATGGCTCGTGTACTTTAGTTAATTTACACACTTAAGGAATCTTTACATTTCAAATCCATCATTTATATTCAAATTTCAAATATATTTTACCTTTATTAATTCTTATTATTTTATTTTATTCTTTTTACATTCTTTATTTAAAAATAAAATGTTCAATCATTTAGATGTTTTTTAAGCATATTAAAAGATATTACAACTTTTTATAACTTGTCATTCGATAAAAAGCTAAAACACCCAAAAAGTGTGTTTCGATCACATTTTCAATTTTCCGTCGAACTATCTATTTAGGTAAAAAAAATTCAAAAATGAATATTCTATTATTAGTTATAAATTAAAATAAGGTTATTTAATTATTAAAATAATTAACTAAATATTTAAATTAAATTAAATATTCAAAATCAAAGTGACAAAATTCTGGGTCGTTCCATTCTTCTTCCTTAAAAGAATTTCGACCCTAAAATTTCATCATAATTTAAACAAAGAAGGAAAACCAACCAACCTAAAAACTTAACCATTTTATTCCCCATAACTATGTATGAAAACATTTTCATAAAACCTAACATTAGTTAACACAAAAATACTTCTTTTATATTAAAATTCTCTTTTTGAAACAATATTGTATATATTTCCAAATAGATAGTTTTAAGAAAATATTAATGTCCAACTTGCTTTAGGTACGTTCGAATTTGAACTCATTTTGATCGTACAATGACAAAGGAAATAATTTACTAAGCGTACTTCAACATTCACCTAAGTAAACATCCAATCATCACTTAAAAGACTATTCAGATCATCATAGAACAAATTGAGACTCATTCCCCTAAACCAAACTAAAGAAAATACTCCTTATTATAAATTTCTTCTCCAAAATATTTATACTTAAAAATATTTCCAAGTAAAACTATCACTACCTTTCTATGAAACATTTGAAATCTTTTTCAAAAACAACGGAATTTGAATTCTCAAAAATTCTCTTTATTTTATAGATCAAACCTTATAACCAAATTTATAGAATTACCTTATACAATGACTTCCTTTATTATGGTAATCCTTTTAACCAAAATAAAGTTGTTAAGCCTTCCATATTAACAAATACCTTATAGTCATATCATGAAACTGAATTCACAAGATGTTCGTGAATAATTTGAAGAAGACAACTAATACCCATAAACTGGCCAAGCGTAAATAATCAACAAGTGATAATAAATAAATATCATCATTTCCTAACAACCAATCACAACAAATATAACTATATAATGATTTTGAAAATTATTCTTTTATATGTAAAATATAATCTGTAACAACCATGATTTTCGATTACCGTCGAAATAAATATTTAAAATAGAAATTTTGAAAAATAGAAATTTTAAAAATAAATTTGCAGTGCAAAATTGTTGCAAAGTCAATTGGAAAAAATAGCTAAGCTATGTTGTATTCTCTTTTTGCCTTCACATGTGTGAAGGAGTGGTCCAATTCAAAAGCAAAATGCTGAACACTTTTGCTTGCTGTCAATAATATTTGTAAAGCAACTGGAACACTTTGCATTTGCTCTCACCATTATTTTATATGCTAGTGGAGTCCTTCTTCTGCAGTGCACGTTTTTACATCAAATGCTTCTATACAATTTCCAGCCCATACTTTATTGACTTGTGCACAAATCGAAAAAAAAGAAAGAGGTGCATCTTTCATTTTTTGCTCAATTCGTCTAGTAGCTCGGTGAGAAACTTTAAGGGCGGTTCCAATATTCTTGCTCCACTCCGTTCTCAGTTGCTTTCGATCTTAGTTGCTAGTGTTTTTGAGGCAATCTAAAGTGAGTTTTAAACTCATGTTTCTAATTTAAAATATTTCATGCTCGTGTACAAATTTTGCAAAGTATTGCCCGTGCCTTTCATTTATAACTTATTTCATTTCACGTTGGTACACAAGTTTTAGAATTCTTTCATGTGCATAAGTAGCAGCACACAAGAAAGTTGGTTTGTAAAGTTGCATTTCACAAGAAAGAAGTGAGTTTCAGGTCATTTTACTTTAGTTTATTTTGTGCAAAATTTAAAGTGTTAGAGAGCATGTCCATGCGTACTTTTCCGTGCGTGTATAGTTTGCACAGGATTCTTGTGCTAGGCATTTTCAATTCCAAAAATTTAATGTGTGCATGAAAATGTGTTTCAAGCTACAAACCACTTTCTTTTGCATTGTTATGTTCGTGCATCATTCATTTTTGCCTCTTTTTTGCGTGAAAAGAATTTGTCCAGTTTTTCTTTTCGTTTCTTTTTCGTGCACAAGTGAAGCATACAAATATTGGAGTCCAGGTTTTTAATCCATGCGTGCAAAAGTTTGTACCGGACATTTATTTAATTGCGTGCACATATAATTTTTTTCCAGGTTATATTTTCATGCATCACTTATTTGTGTCCAAGTGAGCAAGTGTACACACGTTGATGAGCATGAAAGGGTTTCTATTGCCCAGGCCTCTGTTTTATATAATAATTGCATGCATAGTGTAGTGTGGCCTTTTGTGAGTGTAAAAACTTTATCCAGGATAGTTGCAAATAGTAGTTCTGATCGTTTTACTGATTAGTGCGTGAAAACACTGTTAACTTCATATGCATGCACTCACATTTTATACCTGTTAACTTCATAGTGCGTTAAAAAAAATGCGCAAGCCAATTCTTTAAAAATTTTGTTGCGTTTGAGCACATGCAAGGATAGTGCAAATTTAGTGATGCATGTGTTCATTTTGGACAAAATGTTTAAAACTTCGCATGCATATCAGTGTGGGAGCGTGCGTGCTTAGTGTGGTGGGTCCAGGAGTTTTTCATCTCTAATCCATACGTGCATAGAAATAAGGTCTTGGTCATTGTTGCATTCACTAAATTTTGGTTCAAGTCCTCTAATCCATTCACGTGTGTACAAGTTGTAGTTCATATAGAGTGTGTCCAGGCTATCTTTTTGTTCGTTGTTACTTGCGTGCATTAGTTTTGGTCACATTTATTATTTGTGTGAATATTGAATCTAGTTTTACTTGTGTATGAAATTTTGTCCAGACCAAATAATTTTTGTGCAAATGGGCAGTGCAATATATTCGTTGAATATATAGTAATGTATTTCGATGTTAATTTGCTTGGAACCGGTGTTTGGTTTCAAAACGTATTTTGCTACCGTTATTTTTATAACGGATTTTTATCCTTTTTTTTTATAATTGAACTGTGTTGTTTTGATGAGATTTTTGACCAATAAAAATTACTATTATTTTGACTTCAGTAACTGTCAATTTAAAGTGAATTTTCAAGCGGCTATCCCGCAATGCTGATTTTGATATTCGTTTTTACGGTGTTTTGCGAAGCGCAATTTCCTTGTCGAAATTGCTATAGATGTTGCTGTTTTAATCACGTATTTTTAAAATTGTTTTAAAAAAATTGTTGTTTCCAAAAATTTCACAGTTTACGCTTTCAAAAGAATGAGGAATCAATTTAAATGCTTCAACAAAATCGAGGACTATGAACCCTCACTTTTACTGATTCGCTTAATTCCGGACTTGTACGTTTGAGAAGATAAAATGTTATTTATATAACATACACAATTTTGCACTTTTAAGGAAACGATGAAGAGATTTAAATGATTTAGCAAAAGTGCGAAGCATGGAACCATACTTTTACTATTTCGGTTAATTCCAGACTCGTTAATTGAATTATTTGTTGTTTGATGATTTTGATGATTTTGTTGGGCTTTCGAGCCACTCCGTTGGACATTCGGCTCATCTGATGGACCTTCGGGTCAATTACCAGTACTAGACCTTCCGGTCACTCTACGGACCTTCGGGTCATCTGATGGGCGCCAAAAATTATAGTACTTAGTAGGCTTCGGCCATATGAGATGCACGTGCGGCGTAGCTAAAACTTGCCATCTGCTGGGATCGATCCATTTTTTATGTTGATTTTCTAGTTATCTTATTTTGATTTCTAAATTCTACGTATTGCTGTTTTGAATTCAATTGTGAATTTGGAAGTTGATTTTGATGATGTTTAATGGGATTTCTTCCTGTAAACTATGCTGATTACAATGTTATATAGTCTCACCCGAGACTATAACTTTGTGTATAGTCTCATCCGAGATTTCAACTTTGTGTATAGTCTCATCCGAGATTATAACTTTGTGTATAGTCTCATCCGAGATTATAATTTTGTGTATAGTCTCATCTGAGATTATAAATTTGCGTATTGATGTTTTAAATTCAATTGGGAATTTAAAAGCTGATTTTGATGGAGTTTAAATTGAGATTTCTTCATTTGAACTATGTTGATTATTTATGTTGTATAATCTTATTCGAGATTATGACCATTTGTTTAAGTGTTGTTTATCATACACTTATTTCTGAAGTTTAAATTAGACTGATCCGTTTATTATTTTCTTTTAAATATTACTCGGGTCAGACCGAGTATTTCAGGATAATTGCTATCTCTGATTCAGTTGCTGCATCATCTTTTGGGATTTCACATCATCTTTTGTCTAGTCTTCGAGGTGTTACTTATGGTGTATTGACTCTCGTCTCATGTATGTTGGTGTCTTTGTATATGTATATTTGGTTCATGTGAACTATCGATTGACATAGCATGTATCCAGACTTGTCTTCCGCTATATATATATATATATATATATATCTGATATTTCTGTTCTGATATGATTATACTATCAGTGTTGTTATTATGAGTTGTTCTGAATTTTTCATAAGCCATTGTAGTTTCGTTTTATATTTGGATTGAATATATATATATATATATATATATATATATATCTTTGAGAGTAATTTACATAACTCCTATCATGTAATCAATACTCGTCTAAGGCATAACTTACGGATGGTCGCTTATAACAAGCCTTATTCTTCACAATAGCAGACGTTATTCCTTATAATAACCTTTGTTATTCTGAGCATAGAGGTGGGGCGTCACAGCTTGGTATCAGAGTTGAGATTCAGAACAAATTATAATAAACACAGAACAGAAGCAGAATGAAACATGCGTTACAACTTATCGAGGGTTTTATTCGTACCTTTCTAATCGATTCCTTCGTTGTTCTTAAACTTTTATCCTCTCTAACAAGTTGGAATATGTCTAGGAATTTATCTTATATTTCCGTAGTATTCCATTTGTTAAATTCCTTATCTATCTTGAGTCGTTTTAACTGCTCCTAAGGGTTTCAAATCCGGGAAGCTTAATGTTGCTAAAGCTTTTGGTGATTCTTCTAAGCCCAAAGGTATTACTCCTTCTGTTTTGGAAGGTTTTATTTTATTTCATTGTCATTCTATTAGAGTTCTTTTCGATACGGGTGCATCTCATTCATTCGTATCAAAGGAGCTAGTTGATGTTATTCCTTTGGATGTTAGTCTTTGCGACCCTTGAGGATTGTAAATCCTATTGGTGGATCCGCTACTCTTGGTTTGTTGTGTGTTGGTGTTGAGATTATTCTTTATGGTTTTTCCTTTCATGCAAATCTGCATGTTATGGATCATCTTGGTTTCGATATGATATTGGGTATGGATTGGCTCGTCCGTTATGAAGTTCAAATCCTATGTCCCAAAAGAACTTTATATCTCAAGCATCCCGATGATATCGAGCAGTTATCTATTATATTTCGAAGTATGGATCATACTTCGAATGCTATCATTTCTTCCTTCGAATCGGAGGCTATTATAGCTAAATATTCCAATTGTTTGAGATTTTTCTGTTGTCTTTGAGCCTATTTCGAGTTGCCGTCGAATATGGCAATTGAGTTCCGTATGGATCTTATCTCTGGTACTCATCCTGTCAGTCGTCCTCCTACGAGGATATCTGCTATGGAAAATGAGGAACTCAAGCAACAATTATCTGAATTGGAAGCCAAGCAATTTATTCGTTCTAGCTCATCTCCTTGGGGCACCGCCGTTGTCTTCGTTAAGAAGCCATATGGTACTCTTAGGCTTTGCATTGATTATCGCAAACTTAACGAGCTCACTATCAAAAATAGGTCTCCATTACCTAGGATCGACGACTTGTTCGATCAATTAAGTGGCGCTAAGCTCTTCTCCCAACTCGACATTACCACCGGTTTTCATCAGTTACGAGTTGCGGAAGATAGCATTCCACTTACCGCATTCCGTACTCGTTATGATTCTTATGAATGGCTTATCATGTCATTCGGTTTGTCCAGCTTATTTCATCCATTTTATGAATCGAGTATTCTACGAATATCTCGATGACTCCATTTGTGTATTTATTGATTTTGGATGAAAATAGTAATTTAAAATTTTGCAAAAACATTTCATAAGATTTATTTACAAGTATAATTGGATTTGTGTTTATCATATAAAAGATGATTTTTTGATTGTATTGCCCATTGAGTACTTTAAGAATTCTGGTCGATGCGCTTGATCAACATTATCGATAGGAATCTCTTAAACGCTTTGACGAGACAATTTGACACAATAAATTGACCTATAAAAAGTAAATTTTTCTAGAAAATGATTTCATAAAGATAATTGTAATTTTGGAAGTTTTAGCTTTTCAAAAGAAGATTATTTGAAAGAACTCTTTTCCAATACTCTTATCCTTGTGATTCCCGAAGGGAACCAAGACTTCATTATTTGTACCGATACTAGCCGTGTTGGTTTCGGAGCTGTTCTCATGCAAAAGGATATAGTAGTTGCCTATGCTTCTAGACAACTAAAGCCTAACGAGATTCATTATGCTACCCATGATTTGGATTAGCCGCCATAGTCTTTGCTCTAAAGATTTGGAGACATTATTTATTGGGCGAGCGTTTTGTTCTCTTCACTGATCACAAATCTCTGAAATATCTATTCACTCGGAAAGAACTTAATATGAGGCAACAACATTGGCTCAAATTTCTTGCTTCATATGATTTCGATATTCAGTATACCTCTGGTAAGGGTAATCGAGTTGCTGATGCGCTTAGTCGCAAGAAGCAAGTTGTTGTTTCCATGATGCTAGCAGAGTCGAATATTTTGGAAGCTTTATCTCTTTGTGATAATAGAAACTGTCCTTTAGTTTTTGATTCTCCCGTGCTTTTATTTAGCATGGAAGCTCGTCCCAGTTTGTTGGATCGTGTTGCCGATGCCCAAAAACAAGATCCAGATCTCTCTTATCTTATTCAGAGTGTAAATCGGAATCCCGAAGTGATAATCTAAAGGATTTCGATATTGATGTTCATGGTTGTATTCGGAAGAAGTGAAGGTTGATCGTGCCTAATGTTTCTAAACTTAGAAATGACATTCTTGATGACTGTCATCGTTTTAAGTATACTCTCCATCCAGGTAGTAGTATGATGTATGCTGATATGAAACGCTTATACTTTTGGGAAGGTATGAAGCGTGATTTTGTAAGTTATGTGAGTCGTTGCATGACTTGTCAACTTATCAAAGCAGAACACCAATGTCCTAGTGGTCTTTTGCAGCCTCTTGAGATTCCATTATGGAAATGGGATCGGAATTCTATGGACTTCATTGATGGTCTACCTCGTTCGAGGTCGGGCCATATTAGTGTTTGGGTGATTGTTGACCGATTGACCAAATCAGCCCATTTTATTCCTATCAAGTCCAATCGGACTGCTTCTTGTCTTTGGTGGTAGTTAGGAAGACCACATATCTCTTGTTGAATTTGCTTATAGCAATAGTTTCATTTAGTATTGGTATGGCTCCTTTCGAAGCCCTTTAGGGAAGGCCGTGTCGATCACCATCTTGTTGGTTGGATTTCGGGGAAAAGTTAGTTCTCGGCCCCGATTATATTCATGAATCTTCTGAGAAGATTGTTATTATTAGACAGAGAATGAAAGAGGCTCAGATTAGGCAGAAATCTTATGCCGATCATCGTAGGAAGCCTTTGGAGTTTTCTGTTGGCGATCTCGTATTCTTTCGTGTTTCTCCGATGAAGGGTGTGGTGTGTTTTAGTAGTTTCGAGAAATTGGCTCCTCGATATATTGGACCGTTTCCTATTACGGAACGCATTGGCCATGTTGCTCATCGTGTATCGCTACCTATCCAGTTTTTGGGAATTTATGACGTATTTCATGTATCCCAACATTCGTCGATGCCTTCGAGATTCAGATTCTATTATTGATCCTTATGTGTTGCAAGATCTTGAGATCTCACTCGACTTGTCTATCGTGCAAAATCCTATTCATGTGCTAGCTTCGAAGATTAAACGCCTTCGGAAATAAGAAGTCCCGCTTGTAAAAATTCAATGGTCTGCTAACCCCAAAGATTGCACTTAGGAAACCAAAGAATTCATCGAGCGTTCTTATCCGGGTTTTCGCTCCTCTTTGGGTGAGGGTGAGCATTCTTATTCATCTTTTCTATTTTAATCTTTGTTGTGATGAATAATTTGTGTTATAAACAACTTCTAGTATGAAAATTGCGGGGACGCAATTTTTATAAGGGGGAGTCTGTAACAACCGTGATTTTCGATTACCGTCGAAATAAATATTTCAAATCGAAATTTTAAAAAATTGAAATTTGAAAAATAAATTTGCAGTGCAAAATTGTTGCAAAGTCAATTGGAAAAAATAGCTAAGCTATGTTCTATTTTCTTTTTGCCTTCACATGTGTGAAGGAGTGGCCCAATTCAAAAGCAAAATGCTGAACACTTTTGCTTGCTGTCAATAATATTTGTAAAGCAACTGGAACACTTTGCATTTGCTCTCACCATTATTTTATATGCTAGTGGAGTCCTTCTTCTGCAGTGCACGTTTTTACATCAAATGCTTCTATACAATTTCCAGCCCATACTTTATTGACTTGTGCACAAATCGAAAAAAAAGAAAGAGGTGCATCTTTCATTTTTTGCTCAATTCGTCTAGTAGCTCGGTGAGAAACTTTAAGGGCGATTCCAATATTCTTGCTCCACTCCGTTCTCAGTTCCTTCCGATCTCAGTTGCTAGTGTTTTTGAGGCAATCTAAAGTGAGTTTTAAACTCACGTTTCTAATTTAAAATATTTCATGCTCGTGTACAAATTTTGCAAAGTATTGCCCGTGCCTTTCATTTATAACTTATTTCATTTCGCGTTGGTATACAAGTTTTAGAATTCTTTCATGTGCATAAGTAGCAGCACACAAGAAAGTTGGTTTGTAAAGTTGCATTTCACAAGAAAGAAGTGAGTTTCAGGTCATTTTACTTTAGTTTATTTTGTGCAACATTTGAAGTGTTAGAGAGCATGTCCATGCGTACTTTTCCGTGCGTGTATAGTTTGCACAGGATTCTTGTGCTAGGCATTTTCAATTCCAAAAATTTAGTGTGTGCATGAAAACGTGTTTTAAGCTACATACCACTTTCTTTTGCATTGTTATGTTCGTGCATCATTCATTTTTGCCTCTTCATTTGCGTGAAAAGAATTTGCCCAGTTTTTCTTTTTGTTTGCTGAACACTTTTGCTTGCTGTTAATAATATTTGTAAAGCAACTGGAACACTTTGCATTTGCTCTCACCATTATTTTATATGCTAGTGGAGTCCTTCTTCTGCAGTGCACGTTTTTACATCAAATGCTTCTATACAATTTCCAGCCCATACTTTATTGACTTGTGCACAAATCAAAAAAAAAAGAAAGAGGTGCGTCTTTCATTTTTTGCTCAATTCGTCTAGTAGCTCGGTGAGAAACTTTAAGGGCGGTTCCAATATTCTTGCTCCACTCCATTCTCAGTTGATTCCGATCTCACATGCTAGTGTTTTTGAGGCAATCTAAAGTGAGCTTTAAATTCACGTTTCTAATTTAAAATATTTCATGCTCGTGTACAAATTTTGCAAAGTATTGCCCGTGCCTTTCATTTATAACTTATTTCATTTCACGTTGATATACAAGTTTTAGAATTCTTTCATGTGTATAAGTAGCAGCACACAAGAAAGTTGGTTTGTAAAGTTGCATTTCACAAGCAACAAGTGAGTTTCAGGTCATTTTACTTTAGTTTATTTTGTGCAACATTTGAAGTGTTAGAGAGCATGTCCATGCGTACTTTTCCCTGCGTGTATAGTTTGCACAGGATTCTTGTGCAAGGCATTTTCAATTCCAAAAATTTAGTGCGTGCATGAAAACGTGTTTCAAGCTACAGACCACTTTCTTTTGCATTGTTATGTTCGTGCATCATTCATTTTTGCCTCTTCATTTGCGTGAAAAGAATTTGCCCAGTTTTTCTTTTTGTTTATTTTTCGTGCACAAAGTGAAGCATACAAAAATTTGAGTCCAGGTTTTTAATCCATGCGTGCAAAATTTTTTACTGGACATTTATTTAATTGTGTGCACATGTAATTGTTACCCAGGTCATATTTTCATGCATCACTTATTTGTGTCCAAGTGATCAAGTGTACGCACGTTGATGAGTATGGAAGGGTTTCTATTGCCCAGGCCTCTGTTTCATATAATAATTGCATGCATAGTGTAGTGTGGCCTTTCGTGAGTGTAAAAACTTTGTCCAGGACAGTTGCAAATAGTAGTTCTGATCATTTTACTGATTAGTGCGTGAAAACACTGTTAACTTCATATGCATGCACTCACGTATTATACCTGTTAACTTCATAGTGCGTGAAAAAAAATGCGCAAGCCAATTCTTTAAAAAAAAATTGCGTGTGAGCGCTGCAAGGATAGTGCAAATTTAGTGATGCATGTGTTCATTTTGGACAAAATGTTTAAAACTTCGCATGCATATCAGTGTGGGAGCGTGCGTGCTTAGTGTGGTGGTTCTAGGAGTTTTTCATTTTTAATCCATACGTGCATAGAAATATGGTCTTGGTCATTGTTGCATTCACTAAATTTTGGTTCAAGTCCTCTAATCCATTCGTGTGTGTACAAGTTGTAGTTCATGTAGAGTGTGTCCAGGCTATCTTTTTGTTCGTTGTTACTTGCGTGCATTACTTTTGCTTACATCTATTATTTGCATGCATATTGAATCTTTTTTTACTTCTGTACGAAATTTTGTCCAGACCAAATAATTTTCATGCAAATGGGAAGTGCAATATATTCGTTGAATATATAGTAGTGCGGTTCAATGTTAATTTGCTTGGAACCGGTGTTTGGTTTCAAACGTATTTTGTTGCTGTTATTTTCATAATGGATTTTTACCTGGTTTTTTCATAATCGAGCTGTGTTATTTTGATGAGATTTTTGACGAATTAAAATTACTGTTATTTTGACTTCAGTGCTGTCAATTTAAAGTGAATTTTCAAACGGCTATCCCAAAAACGTTGATTTTGATATCCGTTTTTACGTTGTTTTGTGAAGCGCAATTTCCTTATCGAAATTGCTATAGATGTTGCTATTTAAATCATGTATTTTTAAAATCGTTTAAAAAAAATTGTTGCTTCCAAAAATTTCGCAGTTTACGCTTTCAAAAGAATGAGGAATCGATTTAAACGCTTCAGCAAAATTGAGGACCATGAACCCTCACTTTTGATGATTCGCTTAATTCTAGACTTGTCCGTTTGACAACGTAAAATGTTATTTATATAAATTACACAATTTTGCACTTTCAAGGAAACGATGAAGAGATTTAAATGATTTAGCAAAAGTGCGGAGTATGGAACCATACTTTTACTATTTCGGTTAATTCCGGACTCGTTAGTTGAAATATTTGACGTTTGATGATTTTGATGATTTTTTTGGGCTTGTTGATACGCTATATTTTGATCAATGACAATGTGCTTCAACAAATAGGAAGAGATATGTGCAAAGCTAAAGGAAGGACTATGAAGATCATGGATATCATGAGTAATTATTATATATAGGTCTTAGTCTTAGTTTTATTGTTAAAATCTATCATCAAGAAGCTTGCACAAACACAAAAACACATTACACAACTTCATATTTTAGTTAAAGTGTTCACTGTGCATAAATTATTAGTTCAGTCGACTGAACAGGACATTTCAGTCGACTGCACCTGTTACACAAATACAACATGCATAGTTTCAGTCGATTGAAATTCTCTATTCAGTCGACTGAATTTGAACCCACGAATTTTTGATGAAGGGACACCTTCTTCTTCCCAAAAGTTGCAACCATTCTCCAATGGTAATGAATGCATCTCTTGCCTGAACCTTTTGCAAATAGATACACCTCTTATACACCTATAAATATATGTTTCTATCATTTGCAAATTATGAATTCTAATTGCTTTAATCTCTCTATTGTCTCAATCATATTTTCAGATTTCTTAAGTTTTTCAAAAGCAATCTCAAACCACTTCAATTGCTTGAATCTCTGATTTATCTTAATCACTCTTTTGATTCATATCAATCTATATTTCCTAAATCTTCATAAACACATTTCATATTCTTGAGGATAAGATTATAGAAAAGTTGTACTCAATTAGACTCATTAGTGTTATAAGAACACAACAAGTCAAAAAAATACTTTTTGTACCTAGTTGAAGTCCTCTTCGGTAGTTGAGGCAAGAAATTCCGTTCAGTAGTTCGGGTAAGTTGTAATTCTATTCCTTCGGGTTGAGTGAGGGTTGTTAGTTAGTAGAATTCCTAAGAGGAGCTTAGGGACTGGACGTAGGACAAGAAGTCCGAACCAGTATAAAGTCTTGGGGTCTACTTTACTTATTTCTTATTGCTATCTACCTAGAACATTTCACTATTCCATATTATACGGTCCTACTGCATATATTCTTTCAATTGGTATTAGAGCAAGGCCATCCTATAACCATAACACCGTTATTTGGCATATTGATAATATGGAAAATAACACAAGCACAAGCACAACAACTGCCTATAGCTCTAAATTTGTAGAAGGACAATCTACCGAAAGACCTCCTCTATTCAATGGACTAAACTATAATTATTGGGCTACAAGGATGAGGATTTGTATGCAAGCAACAAGTTTTGAAGCATGGAATGCAACTCAAGCAGAGTTCGTTGTACCCACAACTGATTACCCTACATGGACACAAACTCAAAAGAATGAAGCTAGTAAGCCAAAGCTATGAATATTCTATTTTGTGCTTAGGATAGAAATGAGTTCAATCGTGTTAGCATTTGTACTACTGTACATCAGATATGAGATACACTTAGAACCATACATGAAGGCACAAACAAAGTCAAACAAACAAAGATTTTCATGCTAAAGAACCAGTTCCAAAACTTTAGAATGCGGCAGAATGAATCCATCAATGACATGTACTCGAGATTTCAAGACATTCATCATGCCTTAATAGGATTAGGAGAAAAGTTTACGGATTTTGATATTGTATCTAAGGTCCTAAATTCACTCATTGATGAATGGGAGAGAAAAGTCTTAGCAATCGAGGAAGCAAACGATCTATCTACAATGAAACCAGAAGAATTAATTGAAAATCTTATGTCTTATGAAGTTAACATGCAAGCTAAGAAAGATCAAGCACAGGAAAGAAAAGCTGTAGGTTTTCACACAGAAAAGGAAGAATCGGAGTCTAAAGATGAGGATCTAGCATTTATTGCTAAAAATTTCAAGAAATTCTTAAAATATAGAAAAGGAAATAAAAACGGTTTCAAAAAGAATTTCTTAAACAAACCTTCATCCTAAAATATAGAATGCTTCAATTGTCACAAGAAAGGATACATGCACAAGGATTGTCCAGAACAAAAGAAGGAAAATCAGAAAAGCTTCAACAATAAAAACAAGAAAGATAAATTCAAAAAGAAGGCGTTTTATGTAACATGGGACAATTCTGATTCATCTTCATTTGAAAATGATAGTGATAGCGACAATGAACAAGCAAATGTGTGCTTCATGGCTCAAGAATCTAAGGTCCCACTCAAGAAAAGAAAATGGATTTTGCATAGTGGTTGCTCAAAACACATGACCGAAGAAAAAGAAATGCTTACAAATATTTCATACTTTGATGGTGGCTCTGTTACCTTCGGAGATAACTCAAAAGGTTTCATCATTGGCAAAGGAGATGTGTGCAACTACGGTATATCAAATTTACCCATTATTACAAATTTTTCTTTAGTTAAAAACTTAAGCATAAGTCAACTATGCGACAAAGGTTTTAAAATAACTTTTTCTGAAAAAAATGTTGTATTTTTGATCAAAATCAAATCTTATTTTTGAAGGAAAGAGAAATAGAAATATTTATGTTTTAAACATGAAAATTAATAATAACAAAGATATGTGTTTAATGGTCAAAGATAATGATCCTTGGTTATGGCACAAAAGATTTTGTCATATTAATTTTAAAACTATTCAAAAACTTTCAAAAATGAATTAGTCAAAGGCTTACCAAAAATAAATTTTAAAATAAATAATATTTGCAATGATTGTCAACTAGGAAAATGAACTAAATCATCTTTTAAATCTAAGAAAGTCATTTCAACTTTATAACCAGTAGATTTATTACATATGGATTTATTCGGACCAACACAGGTTCAATCTATTAACCATAATCGACATGTTTTTATAATAGTTGATGATTTCTCAAGATATACATGGACAATGTTTATGAAAAACAAAAGTGATACGTTTGAATATTTCAGAAATTTTGTTAAAGGAATCCAAAATATTAAGAATTTTAAAAGTAAAAAATATAAGGAGTGATTATGGAGGCGAATTTGAAAATGAATCATTTGAGTTATTTTATAAAAAGAAAGGAATAAATCATAATTTTTCATTTCCTAAAACTCCACAACAAATGGAGTTGTAGAAAGGAAAAATAGAACTCTTCAAGAATGCGCAAGAACGCTATTAAATGGAAGTACATTACCAAAGCATTTTTGGGCAGAAGATGTAGCAACTGCGTGTTATGTATTAAATCATATTTCCATACGACCTTTAACTAAAAACACGTCATTTGAACTTTTTAATGGAAGAAAACCTAATATTTCGTACTTAAAAATCTTTGGGTCAAAATTTTTTGTTCTCAACACAAAAGACCAACTTGGAAAATTTGATCCAAAAGCTTACCATGGTATTTTTGTAGGTTACTCAAAATGAAGTAAGGCATATCATGTTTTCAATAAACGAACAAATGTAATACAAGAAACTTTACATGTATCTTTTGATGAAAACTTTAATAAAAATACAATCATCAAAGATGATGAAGAAATTATATCCAACACAGAAAATATAAGTTTTGAAAATAATGAAAATATTAATCAAATCGATAATAATCAAATTAGATCTCCTCCTAGAATTCTACGAGATCATCCTACACCAAATATAATTGGAGAGATTGACTCACAAGTTCAAAAAAGAAGTCAACTAAACCAAATGGGACATGTTGCCTTTATTTCAACAATCGAACCTAAAAATCCTAAAGAAGCATCAACAGACGACTACTGGATTGTTACTATGCAAGAAGAATTAAAACAATTTGAACGTAACGATGTTTGGGAATTAGTTCCTCGTCCTAATAATCAGTTAGTCATAGGAACAAAATGGGTTTACAAAAATAAAGTAGATGAACAAGGAAATATGACTAGAAATAAAGCTAGACTAGTAACACAAGAATATAATCAAGAGGAAGGTATCGACTTTAAAGAAACATTTGCTCCAGTTGCAAGACTTGAAGCAATACGTATTTTATTAGCCTTTGCTTGTTTTCACTAGTTTAAACTTTATCAAATGGATGTTAAAAGTGCCTTTCTAAATGGTTTTATAAAAGAAAATGTATATGTAGAACAACCCCCTTTATTCACTCATGAAAAATATCCGGATCATGTATATAAATTAAAGAAAGCCTTATATGGTCTTAAACAAGCGCCTCGTGCTTGGTATGAGAGACTTAAGAGCTATCTACTAGATTCGGGATTTCAAATCGAAAAAATAGATCAAACATTATTCATTAAAAACACTACTAAAGACATTTTGATAATTCATATATATGTAGATGACATTATATTTGGTTCAACTAATGAAAATTGTGTAAAGAATTTTCAAATATAATGACTAAGGAGTTCGAAATGTCACACATAGGAGAATTATCTTATTTTCTCCGACTTCAAATTAAAAAATTAACGAATGGAATTTTCTTAAACCAAGAAAAATATTGTGCTAATCTAATTAAACGTTTTGGAATGGAGAACACTTCTGGTAAACCTACCCCTATGAGTACCATAACTCATCTCGATCGAGATGAAAATGGCAAAAGTGTTGACCAAAAGTTGTTTAGAAGCATGATAGGATCTTTACTTTACTTAACCGCTAGTAGACCAAACATAATGATGAGTGTATGTTTATGTGCACGTTTTCAAGCTAATCCAAAAGAATCACGGTTAAGAGCCGTAAAACGAATTATACGATATCGTAATAATACTAAGGACTTTGGTCTTTTCTATCCAAAAGATTGTCCATTCGAGTTAGTTTCATTTAGTGATGCTGATTTTGGTGGATCTCGAATAGATAAAAAAAGTACATGTGGTACGTGCCATTTCATTGGAAAATTACTTGTATCTTGGTTAAGTAAGAAACAAAATTGTGTCTCGCTTTTATCCTGTGAAGAGGAATATATATCTGCCACCTTAGCTAGTACTCAAGTCATATATATGCAACAAATACTTAAAGATTTTAATATAAATTTAACAAACTCTATAATATATTATGATAATACAAGTACAATAAATTTATCTAAAAATCCGGTAAATCACTCTCGTACAAAACATATTGATATTCGTCACCATTTTCTACGTGACAATATCGAAAATGGAATTATCAATTTAGAATATATTTCTACTGAAAATCAAATTGCTGATATATTTACTAAACCATTACTAGAAAACTCATTCATAAAATTACGATGAGAATTAGGAATAATATCTTTCAAAGATATTTAATAACAAGAATTATAATGGTAAGGAACCTAATACATGAGTAACATATCTCATACTTTAATTCACTTCATCTAAATGTCAGACATGAATTTAGTTTACGTAAGTATGGGTTTTTAATTTATGCATTTGAATTAGCTAATATTTCATACACTAAAAGATAACCATCCATTTCAAAGAAAATTATTAACCATTAATTCATTTTCTGGTTCTAAATCCTTAATGATTTTACACCACATTTTTTTTATAACTCTAAACCTATATATACATGTTAAATTTTTTTAAACAAAATACAAATTCTTTTTCAAAAAAGAAATCAATCTCTGTAGAAAAATGTCTTCCAACAAATCAAACTCTCCCATCATCATAACTTTTTCAACTGATAGCTCAGCTGATTCACCTCAACTTCCTACGCCAACACCAACACACGAGCCTGTTTATAAATGGGAAAATTATCAAACCGGATATACACCGGATTTCAAGAAGGCCAAATGTTCGCTATTTATTTCTCTCGATACGAAGAAAAAGATCGATGAAATTCATCATTATCAACAGCAGCAAATCGACCTTCAACGAGAATTGTATTTTGAACAGAAAGTAATGGCTAAACGCTTAAGCTTTCTTGAACAAGTTGGTTTGAAGTTTTGTAGCTCGAAGAAAAAGGATGTGAGTGAACCTTTACCACGACCAATTAATCCGTTTGATCCATCTTTGTCGTATCGTACATCAAACGATCCAATGAATCCTTGGGTCTTGACTCAAAGATCTCAATACAGTCCAAATTCATGGGACAAAAGCTATATGGCGAATGAAGGATATAAAACACCCAAGAAGAAGACTCCATCCCCCAAGACTATATCCCCGAAGATATTATGTTTTTGTGGTCAAAATAATGATATAGTATCATAATATTAATATATAATTGTAATTATTTCATTAAATAAATCATTTGCATTCAAAAAGTCAAGAAAAACCAAAAATGCAAAATTCAGTCGACTGAATAATTCTGCTCAGTCAACTAAAAATATTACAGAAACTTTCAGCCAACAGTCCAATCGACTGAAAAACTATGTTCAGTCGACTGAATTTTAGCCAGAAATATTTCGGCTTCCTTTTCAGTCGACCGAACAGAACATTTCAATCGACTGAACGCATTTTACCCAGTTTTTGTCCACCCTACTTAGCCATCTTTTACATTTTTACCTTTACTTTTCATCGTTTCCAAACTTCATCTACCCAATTCTAAGAAAACCCTAGCCCCTAAATTTCCACTTTCCTAAATTTCTTCCTCAAACTTTCAACAATTATGCCTCCTAAACGTTCTAGAGCTTCAACTTCATCCTCCTCCGAGCCAATTGATGCCCAAGTCGCTCAATAGCTTTACAATGGAGTTGCAGTCACACGGTGGAACAAGATGAAGAAATCAAGGATCTTCGAGCACTCTTTTGTTGATTTCCAAGGTGTTCAAACCTATAATGTTCAAGCTTTGACAGACCAAGCAAATTTGACATCGCTTCTAGACATTAATCGAAATGACCATGCCATCAACCATATTATGGTCAAATTATTCTATGCCAACCTCAACCTCGGACACCAAACTCCACGAAATCCAAGTGACAGTGTTTGGAGTATGATATGCGGGAAAGAGGTATGGTTTTCACTTGATCGCATTGCTTACATTCTAGGATCCCCAAACATTGGTATAAAGCTCGAGGAAATAGATTTCAATCCCTGTATTCGTGACAATATAATCATCAATTTTTAGAAGATGATATCAATAGCCGAGATATCAAATCCATTTCCTTAAGACCAAGAGCAAGGCTTATACACAAATCTCTTATGAGGACCATAACCCCACGCACCGCCTCCTATGAAATAGTGTATCCGAATAACTACCGGGCACTATATGCTATATGGGGAAATATTAAAGTCAATTGGGTGCAATTGATACTTGATGAATTTCTTTCATTCAACAATGGAAAAACGAGAACGATATATTTTGGTGAATACATAATGCGACTTCTCCTAGACGTTGATACGCCGCTACCAAATCCAGAAAATACGATGGTTCATCAAATCAACCATTGGACTGTAAGCCTAATGCAACTACCGGTAAGGCCTCCTCGTACCATGTCTCTAGCCGAATGGGAAGCACGTCAACAAGCACCTCACCAACCTCAACCTCAAGCACCATAATAAGAACCACTTGATAAAGATGATGAAATCCGTCTTGTTCAACTAGATTTTACTACAAATAAATCATTAGGAATTCTATCAAGGAATCAACAAATCCTTGATACTCATCTCAAAAAGGTTGATCACAAACTTGATAGGATTAAAGGGTTCTTCAACAAACTATGGGATGTCATTTCATGCACCAGCACCACTTCTGCTTCTACCTCTCGCGGCAAGCGCCCAGCTCCCACGTTCACGTGGACATCTTCCGAGGAGAACCCGAGCAGCAGCACTAGTGGTAACAGAGGTGGTCAAGGAGGAGGACTTTTTCGACAACCAACCGGTGGACCTGTTATTCGTGAACCAGAAGGAGGATGTGAAGGCTCTTATGATTGGGACAAAGATCCTTGATCATTTTGATGGTTTGATTTCCGGAACTTTTTATTAATCTTCAAACTTCTAAAAAGGCTTGTATAAATAGCCTTCTTTTATTCATGAGAATCTATGATTTGTATAATGTACTATATGGTTATGCATCAATGTGGTTACTTTGTTTAACAATTATATACTTCTACAAATTATTACTTCCTTTTTGTCGATGACAAAGGGAAGAAAAATCTATGTCACTAACTTTGTGTTGTAGGAAAGATAGTGCATATATTTAGGGCGAGGGAAGATAATAGGTATTGTCATCAATCAAAAAGGGAGAGAATGTTGATACGCTATATTTTGATCAATGACAATGTGATTCAACAAATAGGAAGAGATATGTGCAAAGCTAAAGGAAGGACTATGAAGATCATGGATATCATGAGTAATTATTATATATAGGTCTTAGTCTTAGTTTTATTGTTAAAATCTATCCTCAAGAAGCTTACACAAACACAAAAACACATTACACAACTTCATATTTTAGTTAAAGTGTTCACTGTGCATAAATTATCAGTTCAATCGACTGAACAAGACATTTCAGTCGACTAAATCTGTTACACAAATACAACATGCACGGTTTCATTCGACTGAAATTCTCTGTTCAGTCGACTGAATTTGAACCTGCGAATTTTTGATGAAGGGACACCTTCTTCTTCCCAAAAGTTGCAACCATTCTCCAATGGTAATGGATGCATCTCTTGCTTGAACCTTTTGCAAATAGATACACCTCTTCTATACCTATAAATATATTTTTCTATCATTTTCAAATTATGAATTCTAATTGCTTTAATCTCTCTATTGTCTCAATCATATTTTCAGATTTCTTAAGTTTTTCAAAAGCAATCTCAAACCACTTCAATTGCTTGAATCTCCGATTTATCTTAAATACTCTTTTGATTCATAGCAATCTATATTTCCTAAATCTTTATAAACACATTTCATATTCTTGAGGATAAGATTATAGGAAAGTTGTACTCAATTAGACTCATTAGTGTTATCAAGAACACAACAAGTCAAAAAATACTTTTTTTACCTAGTTGAAGTCCTCTTCGGTAGTTGAGGCAAGAAATCCCATTCAGTGGTTCGGGTAAGTTGTAAACCTATTCCTTCGGGTTAAGTGAGGGTTGTTAGTTAGTAAAATTTCTAAGAGGAGCTTAGGGACTGGACGTAGGACAAGAAGTCCGAACCAGTATAAAGTCTTGGTGTCTACTTTACTTGTTGCTTATTACTATCTACCTAGACCATTTCACTATTCCATATTATACGATCCCACCGCATAGATTCTTTCAGGGCTTTCGAGCCACTCTACTGGACTTTCGAGTCATCTGATGGACCTTCGGGTCAATTACCAGTACTAGACCTTCGGGTCACTCTACGGACCTTCGGGTCATCTGATGGGCACCAAAAATTATAGTACTTGGTAGGCTTCGGCCGTATGAGATGCACGTGCGGCGTAGCTGAAACTCGCCATCTGTTGGGGTCGATCCATCTTTTATGTTGATTTTCTAGTTATCTTATTTTGATTTCTAGATTCCGCGTATTGCTGTTTTGAATTCAATTGTGAATTTGGAAGTTGATTTTGATGATGTTTAATGGGATTTCTTCCTTTAAACTATGCTGATTACTATGTTGTATAGTCTCGCCCGAGACTATAACTTTGTGTATAGTCTCATCCGAGATTATAACTTTGTGTATAGTCTCATCCGAGATTATAACTTTGTGTACAGTCTCATCCAAGATTATAATTTTGTGTATAGTCTCATCCAAGATTATAAATTTGCGTATTGCTGTTTTGAATTCAATTGGGAATTTAAAAGCTGATTTTGATGGAGTTTAAATTGAGATTTCTTCATTTGAACTATGTTGATTATTTATGTTGTATAATCTTATTCGAGATTATGACCATTTGTTTAAGTGTTGTTTATCATACACTTATTTCTGAAGTTTAAATTAGACTGATCCGTTTATTATTTTCTTTTAAATATTACTCGGGTTAGACCGAGTATTTTAGGATAATTGCTATCTCTGATTCAGTTGCTGCTACAGCTTTTGGGATTTCACATCATCTTTTGTCTAGTCTTCGAGGTGTTACTTATGGTGTATTGACTCTCTCTCATGTATGTTGGTGTCTTTGTATATGTATATTTGGTTAATGTGAACTATCGATTGACGTAGCATGTATCCAGACTTGTCTTCCGCTATATATATATATATCTGATATTTCTATTCTGATATGATTATACTATCAGTGTTGTTGTTATTATGAGTTGTTTTGAAATTTTCATAAGCCACCGTAGTTTCGTTTTAGATTTGGATTGAATATATATATATATATCTTTGGGAGTAATTTACACAACTCCTATCGATGTAATCAATACTCGTCTAAGGCATAACTTACGGATGGTCGCTTCTAGCAAGCCTTATTCTTCACAATAGCAGACGTTATTTCTTATAATAACCTTTGTTATTGTGAGCATAGAGGTAGGGCGTCACATAATCCTAAGTAAAATTATTTCATTTACCAGTTTCAAAATAGTATAAAACATTTTTATAACACTAACAGATACATTCTCTTACATATATAATACATTCTCTTATATATATAATACACTCAACTCATTGTAGGGTGTCATTTAGCTATCACCAATGAGCTTATCCCACCAAGGCCAATGTTCTCGCTTAACCTTCAGTTCTGATACCACATATGACAACCTGCCTTTTGATCCTCAGAAGTCGACATAAATACATCCACGATATTCATGTGCCAAGCATCTAGTCTCGGGAAGATAGATTGGTTGGTCGAAAGAAAAGAAAAGGTAGAAGAGAACCTCACATCGTGATGAGTAACATATAATATACCAATTATCTTTATAAAAGAAAAGGTTTAATAATCAAACAACATCAAAGTTTAACCCATCATCTGCTTGGTCATTATAAAAGCCTATCCTTATAAATGCTGAATTGCTGATAAATACAAACAAGAAATATAGTGGAAATAAACTACAAAAATATGTCTTGAATGTATCCAACTCAGCTCTTGAAGCTCTAAAGCATGCAAATTAATTCTGGAAAAATACTTGGGCCTGAGTCGAGTATTATAAGAAAATAATTTAGATCAGTTTGGTAAACCAGCGTGAGAAATTATAATCATTAAGGTGGTTACATCTTATAAAATGTTTCAAAATAAAGCTATCTCGTAAGACCATGCTGCACATAAACATGGATGGGTTTCTACCTTATGATAACCAAAACAATTTTATAGAAAATCCGATGATATTATCGTAATGTCTATGGTTTAAAATAAATTATGGATCTAGTTGAAATTCTTGCATCTCATGTTCTATCATAGTTGGGCACAACTAAATCAATACGTCACTTATTGGAGAATGGATTACATACAATGACAAGGTTATTGGGGTACTGTAACGACCCGTAATTTAATCACTTTGAGTTGGAATATTTAATTAATTTCAAATAATCAAATATAAGGTTATTTTAAATAAATAATTGTTCTTTGTATAATAAATAATAATGGTGAAATAATTTTTGAAATTCGTTTAAAAAATAGATATTTTGGATTTTCGTCGGAAAAGTGACAAAAATCAATTTTCGATAAAAAATGAGTTTCTCTTGAAATAATTGTTTTAATCATTACATAATCCATTTTAAATTCTATATAATTACAATAAATGATTTATTGTTGTTTTATAAATATATAAACCTATTTTACAAAACTATACAAACTTCGTCACATTTTGGCAGACCGACGTCCGTATTTTTACAATTGGATTTCAATATTATTTAAAATAGTTTTATAGCTCAAATAAACTTTTTTTAATTATTTAGAGATGATAAGAAATTTATTTTCATAATTAAAAAATAGTTTGATTAAAACTGGAAACGTGATCGAAAAACGTTCTGTAAAAAAAACGGCTTTTTATCGAACAAAAATCATCGTAACATTGTTGCACCTTTATTAACATGTACATGTACATACATATATATATATATATATATATATATATATGTTGGCATATAAAACAAAATAACTAAACTAGATTACTTTTACTAAGCATGATTTGAAAATTCATAATTGGTAAAAATAACTAAAGAAATATTTTTTACAAAAAGCAAACATCAAATCATGTCATTACATGTCATTACTTAAGTATTAAGAAGACAAAGAACAATATGACGTGGTTATGGAAAGCATTGAAAATGGTGATGTGAAGTTTAAAAGTAATATCCAATAGTGTTTTGGTAATTTAGAGAGAGGTCGATTTGTTAATTACCACCTTTTACTTTTCCTATAAATACACATGCATAACCCTCCATTTTCTTCGCAAATACTCTCTTCTCTTCTTTCTCTACTCTTCTTCCATGGTCGCTAATGGATTCTTCTTCTCTTCCTCCTCCTTTCTAAATTTCTAGAAATTATATCGAACGAAGTCGAAACAGTTTTAAACTTGGCTAAATATCTTGCATCATCCATGGAAGGTTGTATGCTAAGTTAGAGTCAAAGGCTCGAAGGTTTGATGGCCCATTCCTAACATGTCCATGAGCATTTTGAGGAGGGAAGGGCTATTCCATGGGTTTTTAGGGTAGTGGAGGTAGTGTTTGCGCAAGGAAGGGTGGTGGAGAAGGTTGGTCATGAGCATGGGGTGGAAGGTGGTGATGGTCGTATGGTTTAGGAGGAAGGAAAGGTTATTTTGGTAATGATTGGTTAGTCAAGGGTATATAGTGAAGTGTGGTTGAAATTAATGTTGGTAGAAAATATGGTTTGAATAATGTTGAGTATACATCTTAACTTTTGTTTCTTTATATCTTAAATTACTTTTAAATAATGATACACATGATTAATTTGTCAATTAATAGGCTTGGATAAATATTGGTTGATAACTTGGTTGTGATTGGCTGATAACTTAGTTGCGATAAAAGGAATTGTTATAACTAATGATGTGAAAATCATATCCAACGGAATAGAAAGGATTACATAAAATAGCCATGGTTAGTTCAAAGAAAATAATATGTTCACGTGAAGTATTAAGCCTCTTGGTATTAAAAATCAAGAAAATATCATTACATAAAGGTTGGAATTTGTTTTCGAAATAAAAAGAAATGGGAAAAAAGATGTTTTGAAATTATTTGTAAAATAATTATTATAGTTGGTTTTGGAAAATAGTGGTTTTAAAAGATGAAAAATGGTATATCATATGGATCATATAAAAGAATTTTAATGGAAAAATAGAAAACCGAACATTATAATACTTAAAACAAAGTGAAAGCGGATTTAAAAATCAAGTAAAATATGTGTTTAAAATACTATATAAAAGTTTGAAAGTGTTTGGGCAAAGTTTGGAAAAGTTTTGGAAAATCAAGCCGAATGAGCTTGTCGTGTGGCGACGGTTCGTAATGTCGTGTCATAAAAGTTAAATCAATGTGTAGGGTGGAATATAAGTGGGAATTATTTTAAGTAAGAATTTTCTAGACTCATATAACTATAGTTTTCAAATCAAAAAGAAAAATCGAGATTTCTTTTAGCAAAATTTGTAATATGTCCAAATTAAGATTTAAAATAGTCGCGTTTTGGCAGTTTGAGAAAAATTATGCTCAACTCTTTTTAAGTGGAAATTTTTGATATTTAAAAATAAAAAATAAATTTCAAAATATGTTAAACAATTTTAAAAGAGTTTTGAGTTTAAAAATTGGACATAAAAATGATGAAATGTGAATTTGGATTTAATGAGATTTTGAATAACTATTTACCAAGCTTCTTGCGATAGTTTTGGTAACTCTTGAAAATTATGGTTTTAACTTAATCATTCTTTCTCAATTCTTTGATAACCTTTTAAAATTAATAATTAAGTATTTTAAAGTTGAATTATTTTAAATATGAATTAATTAAAGTTAATATTAAACTGTTCTAAATTGTTCTAAGTATTCTAGAAAGAATTTCGAAACGAAACCGAGAATGCTCTAAAAACATTCACAAAGTGGAAAATTAATCAAATATTCTTAAAAGGATAAAGTCATTTAAATAACTTGACCACCATATTGGTGATAGAAAGATAGTCTCTAGGCTTGGGTTTGGAAAACTAGTTTCCTGCTCTCCCTGCCTATCCAAACGGACCTGATGAAGGGGATAGTTAAATTGATTTACTTAGGCCACATTTTCCTAAGATAAAAGAGATGAGATTTGGAGTTGTCTCCTAAAGACAAACAAGATTTTAAAACGATATTTTCGAAAAAAATTCCGAAGTAAAAGATGAACTGATTTGGTATTTCCAAAGTTAAAAGGGGCTTTAATTAAACAATGGATTTGATAAAAGAGGATTAATAATCCCATATATATTGAAAGAAATAAAAATGGTTTAAAGCATATATCTCTAAAGAGATATTAATTTGGATGAAAAGATTTATAAATTGTATGATGTTTAATAATCACCTACATACTGGAGATCATTTTCGATGAATGGTTCAGGGACATCGGAATTGGATTTGAGTGATTCCTATTCGAAAACCACATCGAACCAATATACTCGTTCAAAAGTGAAGACATTTTTTATTTTTGAAGACGGGGATCTTCATAATGATGGGATCACTGTCGCTAACCTCTAGGGTGATTCCCTATTACATATATGGTAGCAATAGTGCCTTCATTCTGAAAATATTTGATTTGCAAGGACTACTCACTACTATTCCTAGGGGTGATTCCTAAACAAGATATAGTAGAAGAAGTGCCTTCGGTTTGTCCTTCACTTGGGAAACTTGTATGGACGAGTATTTGACATTGCATTTCTAAGACAATGTACATTGGTTTTTACAAACGTACACATGTTTGGTGGTGTAGAAGGCAACCTCTCTTATACTTAACACCATTCCCTGAGGCATATGAACTCAGGGGTTGTACTTTTGTGGAAATCAATAATGTGTTATTAGAAATGACAATGATGCATTCTAAGTTGAATTTGTTTTATGAAAAGTAAAGTGTGACTTTATGAAAAGTAAAGCGTGACTTTATGGAAAATAGAGCGTAGCCTCATGACCCTCTCCCGAAGATGATACGGGATGTTATGGGTCTGCAGAACATATTTTGAGCTATCGGTCTTATTATGGATAGTGGAGTCCAGTAGTGTCTGGACCCTCAATAGTTTAAATCGGCAGGTATTGGAGGCTCGATTGACAAAGGGCAAAGCCACTGAAATACGTTGTAATAGTAGTGTAACAATGTAGTATGGAGACTTGCTTGAGAAAAGTGAATAGTCACTGGAGACTAGGATTGTTGTGACGACCCACCTTTCTGACCCCTAGGAACGACACTTTACACGTCCTCGATGTTCTTGTATCGTTGCCCAAGCATTGAAAAGATAAATCATCGTGGGATGAAATAAAGAACAGAATAGAAAGCCTCACAACGAAACTGCTAAATAAAACATAACATTCAATATTACATCAGGTTACTTCTTAACTAGGAGAAATCAGAGTTACACAAAAGCATTACAAATCGGCTTAGGTATTTGTAACATCTTACCTTTACAAATGCCCAAAAAAATACGTTTACACAAACTAGATAAATAGCTGAATAGAATACTTAGTAGATAAATACCTCCTACTCGGACGCTGTCTTCAAAGAGCCCAACTAGTCCTGCTACTCTTGAGCTGCCCAAATAAAATGAGTACTCAAGAGTTTAGGGAAAACTAACAGCTCGGGTCAGACGATATGTCTTGTATGAGTAAAACTTTTAAATAGTAGGTATGCAATTAAACACAAACATTTGAGACTACGCCGCTAAACATGGAACGGGTTACTCCCACATAAATCAACATCCAAACGTAAAGAATGAATAAATAATTATACTCCATGAAGAGTGGTTGACTCTTCCCAATGCAAATAAGGAAATGAATTTGAAGGTTCGAATTAAAACATAAAGGAAAATCTACAACAAATGACTAGGAAGGTGCACCACCCTTGAAGTATATTAGAAAGGGATACCTCTAGTATACTTCTGAGAAGCTCATATGCTTTGTGACACTTCTCGAAAACATACCAACTGGACCTTGCTCAACCTTACCGAGAATCCTAATATTTCACATCTAAATGCGCAAACGAATTTGATCTAGATGAGATGTGAATATACCCAAACGGAGACACCCCACATAGCTGGATGTCGTATCGCACTTTGGGTTCATTCATTTACCGACAAAGGATAGTAAAGCTCAATGGAGCAATAAATCGTCTTAGAATAATGATAATAAAGAAGCTGAAGTAATCGATTGCCGAGAAACCAACTGTCAGGGATATAAAATGATCGTATATGGGAATTAAGTATTGTCTCACTACCACACATCGAATTCAAACTTGTACCATTTCTTGCTTAACAATAATACCGACAAGTCAAGGTAGTGTTACCTCAAAGTCATGTCCCACGATTATTCTTAACTTTCAAAATAGCAACAAGTCTACTTCTTCGATGTTTAGTTCTAATTATACAAATAAATCGTTTCCATACAAGTGAACCGATTTATGGAAATTATTTCCATAAAAAGTTCAAACTGTTCTTTTGAAAACCCGAATTCATACTTTGCTTCACATTACAAGTATAAGCTTTAGAACACTCTGTTAAAGAGTTTACAAACTTTGAAACATCATTAAAATGGATCAACAACTTAAAACATCCTTATTACATTAATTGATTAACTTTTAAAACTTTGTTAACTAAGTTGATTATTTAACTTTAATAACCTTCAATTAAAATGAGTAAATCACCTTTAAACAACATTGATTCAATTAATTAACAATGTAATTAATTAAAGTAATTTAATGATAATTAAATATCATTATTTAAAAGTGGTTAATTAATTTAAAATTTTATTTAAGGAAAGATTAATTAAGGTCAAATAGATTTAGTAACTTTCAAAAGTCATTACCTAAAAGATTAATTAATTTAAAAACATCATTACTAAATTAATTATTTAACTTTAATCCATCATTATTAAAAGATTAAATAACCATAAACATCATTAGATAAAATGATTAATTAATTTCAAAACATCATTAACCAAGTGATTAGTTAATTTTAAACACATTGTTAATAAGTTAATTAGTTAACTTTAATCCTTATTAATTAAATAATTAATAAAATTAAATAATCATTATTAAAATAATTAATTATTTTTGTAAATATCATTATCAAAAACTTTCTTAACTTGTAAAATAATTCCAAGCACGATAAAGAAACCAAACAATTTCGATAAAAGGTGATATTTCAAAAGTGCCGATATAGCAAATATCACTATACAGGCAGGTCGGAATTCGAGTATATGACATTTTCAGTACAACCAACCATCACAAAGCAAAGGTATGAGCATATGTACATGGTGATTTACAATAATGACACATATATCAAGCATTTAATAACAATAGAATTAGTTTAACTACTATATTTTCATATAACTATTGATTCGCTTGCTAACTTTTCAAAGTGACTAACTTTCAAGCGACTTGCAATGCTCCCTGAAATCGACTAGTGAAGATGGGGTCTCGAACACTGACTATACTTATTCGAGTTCCATGCAGTCGAATGGTCTCCCTTAAATAAATCCCTACCAAAGAAGCTACAATTATTGACGACTTCACCGGAATAGTGCGTGCTCTTTGTTAATCGATCTACAATTACCCAATTTCCTTCATTACCTCTTCTTGTTCGGGGTGGCCCATCTATAAAATGCATGGTTACTTGCTCCCACTTCCAATTTGATATCTCCAATTATTGGAGTAACCCAACAGTCTTCTGTTGGTTACTCTTGACCTGTTGACAATTAGCACACCGACTCACGAAGACCAAAATGTCTCTCTTCATCCCATTCCACCAAATGGTCTTCTTCATACTCTAAAACATTTTAGTCACTCCTGGGTGGATAGATAGCTTTGACCGATGGCACTCTCTAAGTACATTTTGTCTAATTACATTAACATCTGGCATACAAACCCATCCATTTATTCTTAAAACGTCTTGGGAGTCAATCACAAAAATAGAAATAATTCCATCTTAAACATTCTTCTTAAGACGAGCTAGAATAGGGTCTTCTTCTTGGAAATATGCAATTCTCTCCATAAGTTTTAAGTTAACTTTCAAATTTGCAATTGTAGCCACATTCCTACTCAACGCATCTGCAGCGGTGTTTGCTTTCACTAAGGTATGAAGAATCTCTTGGTCATAAGATGCAAGAAATTCCAACCATCTTTGCTGCCTTAAGTTCAAGTCCTTTTGGGTAAAAATATACTTTAATAACTTATGATCTATATATAACCCAAACTTTGCACCCAAAAGATAGTTCCTCCTCACCTTCAATGCGAAGACAACTGCCAACAGCTCCAAATCGTGCATATTGTAATTCTTCTCATGGGGTTTCAACTGTCAACTCACATACGCTATTACTTTTCCATTCTGTGTCAAAGCTTCTCTCAATCCAGTGCTACAAGTACCTATGTAAACTGTTAATACTTCACTCCAATGCCTAATAGTTAAATTAGAAGCGCTAGTCAATTTCTCCTTTAACTCATTGAATGCTTGATCGCACTTGGCGTCTACACAAACTTAGAATCTTTCTTCGTTAACTTTGTTAAATGAGAAGAAATCTTTGAGAAATCTTTAAAGAACCTTCTATAGAAACAAGCCAATCCAAGAAACTTATGACCTTAGTCGCAATTTCAGGTTTCTTCTAATCATGATCCACAACTACTTTAGCTAAGTCCATTGATATACCTTCTTCAAAAATTACATTCCCTAGAAATCTAACTTCAGATTTTTAGAGCACGTAAATTTTTTTCCTTTAAGACATGAATTCTTAAAGCACTTAGAACAACATGAGATGGTACTTGTTCTCTTCCTCCGCTTTAGAATAAACAAGGATCTTATCAATGACGACTAGAACAAACTAGTTAAGAAAATCCCGAAATACTCCATTCATGAAATCCACAAAATAAGCGAGTGCGCTAGCCAATCCAAACAGCATGACTAACCACTCATAAAAACTATTAGGGTTCGAAGAGCTATTAAGGGTACACTCTCCTCTGCTACCCTTAGTTAGTGAAAACCTGTGGCAAGATCCAATTGAAGAAATATCCGAATTCTATGGGGCTGGTCAAACATATCAACCTAGGTAAAGGATACTTATTCTTGATAGTCCTTTTATTCAACTTTCGGTAATTAACACATAATTTAAGAGAACCATTTGCCTTAGTGATGAAAAGTGATGAAAATTACTGGTGATCCCCAACTCAATGTGTTGCGCCTGATCAAACCTTCAACAATAAATCAAATGTCTTCTTCTCTAACTCTCTTGTTTCTTTTAGAGCCAACCTTCAAGGAGGTTGCACAATAGGTTTGGTTTTTGGAATTAAATCTACACAGAACTCCATTTCTCGATGAGGAGGTAAATCTTTCACTTCTTCAAAAATATCCTTGAGATCCCAAACAATTGTTATATTCTTCATCTCCTCCATTGGTACTTCAATGGAATAAAGAAAACTATTCATCAACTTATTAGGCTCTCTACAATAGATATCAATGCTACTGCCTACTGCATCTTTTATCACAATAATTCTTCTACCATAATCTATGATGACTTTGAACTTAGATAACCAATCCATCCCCAAAAATACCCCAAAACCCATGAACTCGAGAACAAGTCAGAAAAGAAAGGCCGATCTCGATAGAAATATGCAAATTCAAACATATGGTATTAAGTTGGTCGAACCTCCAATTGGGTTCGACACATTAAGAGAATTATCTAAAAGAATGAGTTTGAGGTTAAACTTATCAACAAGATCTGCTGAAATGAAACTATGGGATGCACCGGTGCCGAATATTACTCTAACAAGAATATCTAAAATGGATAATGTACCTTGCAACACCATCTTTCCTTTTGGATCCTAGAAAAAGGTATCTCCTCAATAGTAAAAGCTTTCCCATGAGCCCCCTTCTTTGGAAATGGGCACTCCTTCTTCATATGTCCATGTTTGTGACAATTATAGCATAATGGTAGATTAGTTTCTGGGCAACCATTTGCAAAATGTCCCATCTTATCGCACTTATAACAGAGATTCTTGGAGAAGTCGATCTGCTTTTTCTGCACTAGAGGGAGATCCCCATCCATTCCCAACCACTTCTTCCCTTTGCGCTTGAAAAATGGATTATTAGCAACTGGTATCACTGATAAAAGTTGGGCATATACTGCTGGCACTACTCCCTTCTGAACTCCTTCTTTAATATCAAAAGCTTCAAACCTCAAAGCTATACTAATCAAATTAGTAAAGGCACTGTTGAGATGATTAGTCATTTCTTGATGAAATTCAGGTCACATTCCTTTCACGAACATTACATTATTTTTGAGTGGCATATCAATCAATCCTGGTCCAAAGCGGGACAATACATTGAACCTATGCTCATACTACGCCACTATCATCTTACCTTGTTTCAAATCCATAAAACTTCTGAACAACTGAGTCATTCCCACCGCTAGGATATAATGGGTTCAACAACCTCCTTAAATTACACCCAAGAGAAACCTTCTTCTGGTGTATTCATTGTGACTGAATCCCACCAATCCATTGTTGTTTTCTAAAGCTGACGCGACGCCAACAATCTCTTTTTAGCATTTTCTAACTAAAGATCCCGGAATATCCTTTCATAAGAGCGGCGCCATGTCTAGACTCCCAAAATATCTTCAATACGATAAAAAGGCTTACCACCTAAAGCTATGCAATTCTTGCACAAGGTCGTAAAGTTCTAAGGTGGCTGAACTTGCATCGCTATTTCATCTATCAGCTCTACAACTAGCTCATTTCTAGGAGCTCTACCATTTGTAGCGGTGTTGGTTCTAGATCCCATCCCTTTTCTTCCTCTTGTAATCATTTTCAATAAGTGGATAAGTGATAGGTATTATTAGAACACAAAGATAGGGGCGAAGATGATAAAAGAGAAACTACAATAAAGGAACTAAAACCAGCCTTTTAGGGTAGAAATGAAAATTCTCTCTCAAAATTAACTCATTCTAGGGCTCTACACAACCTATCTCTATTGAGTTGTACCCCAATCAGGCTAAAGTGATTGCTCAACCGAAGTTGTGATACCAATTGTAAAGACCCATCTTTCTGACCTATAGGAATGACACTTAACACATCCTCGGTGTTCGTGTGCCATTGCCCAAGCATTGACAAGATGAATTGTCGTGGGGTGGAATAAAGAATAAAATAGAAAACCATACAATGAAACTACTAAATAAAACATTACAGTCAATAGTACATCAGGTTATTCCTTAACAGGGAGTTATAAGAGTTACACAAAAGTATTACAAATTGGCTTAGGTAGTTATAACATCCTACCTTTAAAATGCCAAAACAAAATACACTTACACAGACTAGATAAACTACGGAACAAAAAACTATGTAGATAAAAGCCTCTTGCTCGGATGACATCTTCAAAGAGCCGGACAAGACCTGCTACTCTCAGATTACTTAAATAAAATAAGTACCTGAGATTTAGGGAAAACAAACAACTTAAGTCGGACGATACATCTGGTATGAGTAAAACTTTTTAATAATAAAGATGTACTTAAACACAAACATGTGAGATCACGTCACTCAACGTGAAATGGGTTTACTCCCGCATAAATCAACATCCAAACGTAAAGAATCGATAAATAATTAAACTCCACGAAGAGTGGTTGACTCTTCCCAATGAAAGTAAGGAAATAAATTTGAAGGTTAGAATCAAATTAGAAAAGGAAAATCTCCAACAAATGACAAGGATGGTGCATCACCTTTAAAGTATACCTCTAGTAATATATTTTTGAGAGCTCATATTGAAACATCGTAACGTCCCGATTCTTCGTCTTTCGAAAATTCAACATCGATACTCACTTTATCGACTGCCGAGAAATCGAATGACGGAAAACCGAACACTTAGGGTTTTAAGAAAAAGAAAAGAAAAAGAAGAGAGAAGAAGATAGAAAAGATAGAGAGGGAAAGAAAATAGAAAATTTTAAAATAGAAGAAAAAGAGAATAGAACAGAATAGAAAACAACAGAACAATATCAGAATCTCACAATTCGCAGCGGAACAACATATAATAGATAAATGAATAATCTTTAAACAAAGAACTATATCAGTTATTACATTACATTACATCATTACATCATATCATCAGAGTGTACAACATCATACAACAACAAACAGTGCAGCGGAAAAAGAAATACTATATACTAGTAATACGCCATGCCATCCAGCTTGCCTCCAGCAACTCCAGAATATCCAGAATATCCTGATAAACCTAACTCTTGACTGCCCGTGTGAAAATTGGTGGGCACCCAGAGTTTAGGAAAGAAAACAATAAACTCCGAGTCAGTCATGTGACTGGTGTGAGAACTCAAAACAGTTTATTTATCTTTAAAAATCAAAAATAGAGGGATATTTTTATTTCAATTCGCAATGCTTTTAAAAATGAGACTACCATAAGGCCTTCCGCACACAAACACAATGCAAACGCAGAATCGGAGGAGATTTCTCCTTATGATAGTCAAAGATGCTTGATACGCATTAAAAGAACATTTGATATTATTACTAGTGTATAGTGTAGGAAAAATTCATTTCGAAAGTAGAATATAAATCTTAGCCAACATACGACCATTATCGTATGCCTACTATAGCTACCATCCAAACAGTGGGGCGCCATCATAAGTGAATGATAGGTTCTACAACTAATACCGTACAAGTCACGTATTGTTTCTTTGGGTTTCCAACGAATGATCAGGCCAAGGAACTTCCCATTGCCACATGAGAATGCCTCTGGATGGACATCCCCGAGAACCAAACCGGATCTCTACCAACACAAGGCCGGGTTACCCCTAACTGAGTAACAACTGACCGAATATGCCATCCCCCGGTCCTTTGGGACCTTTCACCGAGCGCTCGCAATCAATTCACACAATCATAACAAAGTGTTTTCAACATGAGTAAGTATCTGGGCTCCATACCATAATACCACCCTTTTCCAGAAGGAAATGCACACATCCTAAAGTGCGCTACCCCTCATAACCTTGCCGCATCTTTCCTGTTTTGACCATTCACGGGGTGTGAGGCTCGACGAAGTCACGTCCACAAAAACATACTTTATACAAAAGCCATGCTTTGGGTCAACAAATGATCATACAAATGATCACCAGGATAGACGATCAAATAAACGATCCTATCACAAATAATCAACACAATGATCATTTACAGCAACACTCAGCATGTCACATTACCAAATTGGGAATATATCGCTGATAACTTCAACTATATAACCTCTGAGCTCGTACGTCTTAGAGAAGGGTGTTAAGCTAAAAGAATAAATTCTCCGCCACCAACAGAAATATATTTGAAAGATATCGGCTTTACATCTCAATTTGTAATGTCAGACACACAATCCATACAAGTCTGTTCCGGGCTCGAACAGAACCGAAGGCACTTACAAAGAAGTCCTTGCAATCCGGATATTCACAATCCTGATCGGATTCACCATCACATATGGAGAACTCAATACCGTAGCTACTCGGTGCAGAGTCAATCGACAGGTCATCCTATCGCTCTCGCAAATACCGGGTCTTCAACACCGATCTTCAATGCTATTCATAACGACGTATCACATATTCGGAATGGGTTATACGACCCCATGGTCCTTTCCTGGTTAACCTGAGTAGTGAGCGCTTATTCAAAAATAAGTGTGGTATTCAAATTCAAACAAATCACATCAAATACCCATTCAAAGGGAAATATTGATAGTCGGTTACTGAACTATCAATGAATATGCACACATCACTAGATTCCAAATAATTTTCCAAATTATTTATTTTCCAAAATATCTTTACAAGATATATAATTTTCACACTTCAAAAAAAAAATCAATATTTATTTTTTAAACAAATTCCACTTTCCTTTATAAATTCCTTAGTGAATTTATAATCCAAAATATCTATGAATATTCGATTTCAATTATTCATTTCAATTTATCTTTAAAAAGATAAATTCTCAAAATATTCACTTTATATTGGAAAACATTTCCATGCTTACTTATTCATAAGTAATTCACAAATTTTATTTATTTTCAACTCTTAGAAAATATTCAATATACTTAAATCGAGATTAAGTATATATTTCATTCTTTAAGGAAATCATTCTCTTAAACATATTTATTTGGGCCAAAACGAATGTTGCGTAAAACATCGTTACGACAACCCAAAATCACTAGTATAGGGATTCGAAATTAAAATAGATATATAAATCCCAATACTATACAAAACATTTCCTTTCGGAAATCATTTACTATAACAACAGTGTTATAGTCCACCATTTCCTTTTATTTCTCGAAAACGTCTATTTCAACAATCAATGTTGAAATCTATGGTTTCGAATCTCAACACAATTTAAAACACCGTTAGATTGTTTTAATTCAATTTAAAATATCACATTCAAAACAATTTTCTTTAACATATTATTCACTATTCAAAAACGTGAATATACTACGTTAACAATTTCATCCTTTTATTCATTTTATTTTAAAAGATTATTCACTGTCTAAAAACGTGAATATAACTCCATAAATAAATCATAACAATTTACTTATCAAAATAAGTCGTTTGTGAATTTATAAAACAACGTTTATAAATTCTATTTCTATTTATTTTATAACAACTTCCTTTTATAAATTCCTTTATTAATCTATTCGATTTATAACTCAATTATAAACAAAAGGTTCATATTATAAGTTAAATGCTTATAAAACGATTATTTTACAAAATCGTTCTTTTAAACTTCATAATTATAAATCTTATAACTTATAAGATTCAATTATTGATCCAAATATATTCTTTAATAATTTCACAAAATTTATAAATCTTACTATTTATAAATTTCATTTATAACTTCACCATTTATAATTTTATAAATTCCATTCACTTATGCAATCCATTTTCACTTCATTCAAACACTTATAAAAACTCGTTTTATAATGTCAATATTTCAATTTATAAATATCCATTTATAAGTCTCTTAATATAAATCAATTTATATTATTATTTTAAAACACCTTTAATCTCCTTTATAATTTCACCATTTTTGATTTATAAAATAATTAAATTTTATAAATCCTATATTTAAACTTTTCACAATAAATTCTAAAATCCCGATTAAACTATTTTATAAAATCAATAGCATCATATTCTCAAAAATCAGTTTTTAACTATTTTTCTCAAAAATCAAAATTTTTATAACTTTAAAAATTATAACGTTTATTTATTTAAAATGGATAAATTCCCAAAAATATTTTATAACATATACTTTCAAAAATCACTTTAAAAACATTTTAAAATTCCAAAACTTGGTCCAATGATGCTACATACCAAATAGTCAATCACGACTACAACGATATCATATATCGATATGATAATCCATCAAATATCAAAATATCTGAAATCAAATAAATACTGTTGAGGAATCCAGTTGGATCCCTCCAACCTGTTTTCCTGCATCCACAAACATTAGCACAATACCAATTCCGTTCCAGTACGGAATTATCGTGGTATATGGGATTTAAAATATTATCCGCTTAATAGACGGCGCAATAGGGTCTCATCCGCTATACAAATGCGGGAAATCAATAACTCCAATATATACATATGCCAATATATATATATTGCTATCATATATAATACCAATTTCACTGTTTATGAAATATTCGCGGTATATGTTTTTAATAAATAACATCCGCTTACTAACGGCGTATAATGTCTATTTTAACAATCAATAGATATCAATCATCATTCAAACATGCATTCAAATATTTTAAATCTAACTATTTAAAATAAAATCGAAACTGATTCGATTGAGTGAGAAGTTCTCACCTTGATTTTAATTTCGTTTTAGTGATTTATTTCGAATAAAATTAAACGGACGTTTAATTTTACCCAAAATTCTCACTAACTCCAAACGACTCCAATCCAATTTCATCACGTAGTGCTCGTCCATACGATTCCAACGCAACTGGTTTTGCGCGTTTTCGACCTCGTATGAAAAAGATATGAATATTTGAAGTTACACGGATTTATACTTATATAAATTTACAACTAATTAAATTAAATTTAAACCTAAACCATTCATGGCCACTAGATTTCAAATCCCCCCATCTGGACCGTAGGACGCAACCCCCCCTCCATCTTCTTCGTGCGCACGGCTACAGGCTATAGCCGAACCCACCATTTCAATTTAGGGTTTAAATTCGCACCCCTCAAACGACGACTAAACTCGATCACACCACCGCCATTTGAACCGCCTCGCTCCACTCTACCAGCGCCCCAAGTGCCTTGAAGTCTGGTCCTACCTCTAGCACGAAAATCGAGGCCGACCGTATGGCCTTTGACTGCAAATTGCCGTCTATCCACAACTCCATTCCCAATCTCCACCGTTGGATATGTAGAGCACACTAGCCTCTACGTTTTCCTAGTTGACAATATCTCGAATTGATGAGTGGATTGAAAGATATTTGGGGAAGAGCAATGGTGATTTTCGGCCGTGGGTTGAGGGGGGTGGCGGCTGATAGAATTAGGGTTTTGATTTTTTTTTTTATTATGAAGGGTAGGGGCTATTTATAAGGAAATTCTCAAACACTATTCAATCCGGAAATTCCGAACTCCGATTTACGCGCCGTAACCAGCGTTTCTAGGGTTTACCCCGCGTTCCGGACACAATGGAACAGGTTTCGAAAGCTAATTCGGACATCTGTGCGAGTTATGGCAATAAACGTTCAATTTAAATCAAACCGATTTAAGCGATTTTCTAGGCGTTTTAATTTGTACCGGACAAACGGTAAATCCGATTGATTTGAAATTTGAAACCTTACAATAATATCACATTACGGATCCGATGAAACTGGTTTCGTCGAAATCCGAGACTTTTTGAAAAATGGCTATTTTAACTCGCTAAATTAAAATTAAAAATAATTCGATGCGTTTCGAGCTGCCACGATCAAACGATAACTCCGATTGACACGAAAATTGAAATCCGGTAATAACTAACTATTACGGATCCAATGGAACTGGTTTCGTTCAATTCTGAGACTGTTCAAAAATTGACTATTTTCACTAGTCGATTTAATATTAAAATATTCAATTTTCACAAATTAACTTTTAATTCGATTTTAAAAGTTCTAAAATATCGTTCTAACTTCAATATGATAAAATAAAATTTTACAAATCATTTTCAATCATATTTAACTCAATTTTCAATTATTTCATAATTTAACATATTAAATTATCGATTTAATTATTCAATTAAATCCAATAATTCAAAATAAAATTTATTCGACTTATAAATTCACTTATTAATATTTAAAATTAATTAAATATTCAAACTTTTAATAAATTAAAATTCTGGGTCGTTACAATCTTCCCCCCTTAAAAGAATTTCGTCCTCGAAATTATTAAGTAAGAAAAGTTACAGAATCTATTAATTTTCCAAAATCCATAGTTAAACTTCTTACAATAACTTACTATGTTTTCAAATCATACTTAGTTATCTTTTCAAAAACAATTACTATTGTTTAACTTTCAATTCCAAATCAAAGTTAAAGTTTTCAAAAAATTTCAATTTTCTCATATTTTTTCTAACGCCTCAAATTTCCGGAAAAATTCGCCATAGTCTCCTTTGCGCGGCTCGATCCGAAAAAAAATGACAGTATATATATCACAAATATACATCTCATCAAGTAATGAGGCTTCCCGAAGGGAAAAAAGTATAAAAGTACGGTATGTAATCCGAGATATGTACCTTATATTTTATTAGCAAGCATATACGGCTAATATAGCGCGAAAGCGAGCTCCAAATGCGAAGCAAACGCGATCCGCACCTACTAATCACTCAACAAACAACATGAGCACATGTATATAGACAATAGTATCGACATACAACATATAGTAACATAATAACTATATATTTTAACATAGCAAATGCAGTAAAAGCAACAAATGCAAACATCAACCAACTATCATCCAACTAACATTCATAACCAATAAATATTCATTCATATTCTCATTAATATTCAATGAAATGGGTTTTTCAATTTAAATCACATTTGATTCATTCACAGTGGATGTTTACTAACATTTATTTTCAATTAGTTTATATTCACTAATTCATATTCAAGTTGGTTCACTTCCAAATCAAATTCAATTCTGTTTAAGATTCACTTAACTTCCAATTGAATTCCAATTACTTTAGCTTTCAATTTCATTAAATCTTAATGAATTATATACAATCATCTAACAACCATATAACAACCAATGTATATTAATTTCAACCAAATTCCTTTGCTTATATTCATTTAATTTGGTTTAATTAATTGATTTTCATTCAACTTTCAATAACATTAGATTTTAATGAATTACACTTACATTCATTATTTCATATCAACTTAATTTACATTCAATTGATTAACATTTAATCCATTCATTCAATTCAATTACAAAAGTTGAATTTCATTTACATAACTCAAGTTCACATTTATCACTTAACTTTAATTGTTTTACTTTGTTTTACTTAAGTTATATTCCATTTAACTTTAAATTCATTTTTATTTACAATTCATATTCATAAATATATTCATATAGTCTCACTTCTCATATATATAAGTTTATTTCACAATTGTAAATTACTTTAATTATAATTTAACTCTTATAATTCTTTTGCTTATACAATTTATTCTTCAATTTCGATTATTCAAACAACTTATTCAACAACTTATATACACTTTAATAATTCTGAAAAATTATTCCTTTATATATAAAAATATAATCAAGGTAAAATTATTTCATTTACCCAATTTAAAATCAATATTGTGCCGAATTGTTCTATTCAAGTGTTAAGAGATCCCTATCAACAACGTTAATTACTCGTATTAAATAGAATCCATATACCACTCAACAAACCAATCATCACAATATAAAACAATTTTATATTCACTAACAAATACGCTCTCATAGCTATTATTACACTCAACTCATTCTAGAGTACTACTGACTCTATCTCTAATGAGTAATACCCAACAGAACCATGGTTGTCGCTTAACCATAAGCTCTGATACCAAATGTAACGTCCCGATTCTTCGTCTTTCGAAAATTCAACATCGATACTCACTTTATCGACTGCCGAGAAATCGAATGACGGAAAACCGAACACTTAGGGTTTTAAGAAAAAGAAAAGAAAAAGAAGAGAGAAGAAGATAGAAAAGATAGAGAGGGAAATAAAATAGAAAATTTTAAAATAGAAGAAAAAGAGAATAGAACGGAATAGAAAACAACAGAACAACATCAGAATCTCACAATTCGCAGCGGAACAACATATAATAGATAAATGAATAATCTTTAAACAAAGAACTATATCATTTATTACATTACATTACATCATTACATCATATCATCAGAGTGTACAACATCATACAACAACAAACAGTGCAGCGGAAAAAGAAATACTATATACTAGTAATACGCCATGCCATCCAGCTTGCCTCCAGCAACTCCAGAATATCCAGAATATCCTGATAAACCTAACTCTTGACTGCCCGTGTGAAAATTGGTGGGCACCCAGAGTTTAGGAAGGAAAACAATAAACTCCGAGTCAGTCATGTGACTGGTGTGAGAACTCAAAACAGTTTATTTATCTTTAAAAATAAAAAATAGAGGAATATTTTTATTTCAATTCGCAATGCTTTTACAAATGAGACTACCATAAGGCCTCCCGCACACACACACAATGCAAACGCAGAATCGGAGGAGATTTCTCCTTATGATAGTCAAAGATGCTTGATACGCATTAAAAGAACATTTGATATTATTACTAGTGTATAGTGTAGGAAAAATTCATTTCGAAAGTAGAATATAAATCTTAGCCAACATACGACCATTATCGTATGCCTACTATAGCTACCATCCAAACAGTGGGGCGCCACCATAAGTGAATGATAGGTTCTACAACTAATACCGTACAAGTCACGTATTGTTTCTTTGGGTTTCCAACGAATGATCAGGCCAAGGAACTTCCCATTGCCACATGAAAATGCCTCTGGATGGACATCCCCGAGAACCAAACCGGATCTCTACCAACACAAGGCCGGGTTACCCCTAACTGAGTAACAACTGACCGAATATGCCATCCCCTGGTCCTTTGGGACCTTTCACCGAGCGCTCGCAATCAATTCACACAATCATAACAAAGTGTTTTCAACATGAGTAAGTATCTGGGCTCCATACCATGATACCACCCTTTTCCAGAAGGAAATGCACACATCCTAAAGGGCGCTACCCCTCATAACCTTGCCGCATCTTTCCTGTTTTGACCATTCACGGGGTGTGAGGCTCGACGAAGTCACGTCCACAAAAACATACTTTATACAAAAGCCATGCTTTGGGTCAACAAATGATCATAGAAATGATCACCAGGGTAGACGATCAAATAAACGATCCTATCACAAATAATCAACACAATGATCATTTACAGCAACACTCAGCATGTCAATTACCAAATTGGGAATATATCGCTGATAACTTCAACTATATAACCTCTGAGCTCGTACGTCTCAGAGAAGGGTGTTAAGCTAAAAGAATAAATTCTCCGCCACCAACAGAAATATATTTGAAAAAAATCGGCTTTACATCTCAATTTGTAATGTCAGACACACAATCCATACAAGTCTGTTCCGGGCTCGAACAGAACCGAAGGCACTTACAAAGAAGTCCTTGCAATCCGGATATTCACAATCCTGATCGAATTCACCATCACATATGGAGAACTCAATACCGTAGCTACTCGGTGCAGAGTCAATCGACAGGTAATCCTATCGCTCTCGCAAATACCGGGTCTTCAACACCGATCTTCAATGCTATTCATAACGACGTATCACATATTCGGAATGGGTTATACGACCCCATGGTCCTTTCCCGGTTAACCCGAATAGTGAGCGCTTATTCAAAAATAAGTGTGGCATTCAAATTCAAACAAATCACATCAAATACCCATTCAAAGGGAAATATTGATAGTCGGTTATTGAACTATCAATGAATATGCACACATCACCAGATTCCAAATAATTTTCCAAATTATTTATTTTCCAAAATATCTTTACAAGATATATAATTTTCACACTTCAAAAAAAAAATCAATTTTATTTTTTAAACAAATTCCACTTTCCTTTATAAATTCAAATTTATAATCCAAAATATCTATGAATATTCGATTTCAATTATTCATTTCAATTTATCTTTAAAAAGATAAATTCTCAAAATATTCACTTTATATTGGAAAACATTTCCATACTTACTTATTCATAAGTAATTCACAAATTTTATTTATTTTCAACTCTTAGAAAATATTCAATATACTTAAATCGAGATTAAGTATATATTTCATTCTTTAAGGAAATCATTCTCTTAAACATATTTATTTGGGCCAAAACGAATGTTGCGTAAAACATCGTTACGACAACCCAAAATTACTAGTATAGGGATTCGAAATTAAAATAGATATATAAATCCCAATACTATACAAAACATTTCCTTTCGGAAATCATTTACTATAACAACAGTGTTATAGTCCACCATTTCCTTTTATTTCTCGAAAACGTCTATTTCAACAATCAATGTTGAAATCTATGGTTTCGAATCTCAACACAATTTAAAACATCGTTAGATCGTTTTAATTCAATTTAAAATATCACATTCAAAATAATTTTCTTTAACATATTATTCACTATTCAAAAACGTGAATATACTACGTTAACAATTTCATCCTTTTATTCATTTTATTTTAAAAGATTATTCACTGTCTAAAAACGTGAATATAACTCCATAAATAAATCATAACAATTTACTTATCAAAATAAGTCGTTTGTGAATTTATAAAACAACGTTTATAAATTCCATTTCTATTTATTTTATAACAACTTCCTTTTATAAATTCCTTTATTAATCTATTCGATTTATAACTCAATTATAAACAAAAGGTTCATATTATAAGTTAAATGCTTATAAAACGATTATTTTACAAAATCGTTCTTTTAAACTTCATAATTATAAATCTTATAACTTATAAGATTCAATTATTGATCCAAATATATTCTTTAATAATTTCACAAAATTTATAAATCTTACTATTTATAAATTTCATTTATAACTTCACCATTTATAATTTTATAAATTCCATTCACTTATGCAATCCATTTTCACTTCATTCAAACACTTATAAAATCTCGTTTTATAATGTCAATATTTCAATTTATAAATATCCATTTATAAGTCTCTTAATATAAATCAATTTATATTATTATTTTAAAACACCTTTAATCTCCTTTATAATTTCACCATTTTTGATTTATAAAATAATTAAATTTTATAAATCCTATATTTAAACTTTTCACAATAAATTCTAAAATCCCGATTAAACTATTTTATAAAATCAATAGCATCATATTCTCAAAAATCAGTTTTTAACTATTTTTCTCAAAAATCAAAATTTTTATAACTTTAAAAATTATAACGTTTATTTATTTAAAATGGATAAATTCCCAAAAATATTTTATAACATATACTTTCAAAAATCACTTTAAAAACATTTTAAAATTCCAAAACTTGGTCCAATGATGCTACATACCAAATAGTCAATCACGACTACAACGATATCATATATCGATATGATAATCCATCAAATATCAAAATATCTGAAATCAAATAAATACTGTTGAGGAATCCAGTTGGATCCCTCCAACCTGTTTTCCTGCATCCACAAACATTAGCACAATACCAATTTCGCTCCAGTACGAAATTATCGCGGTATATGGGATTTAAAATATTATCTGCTTAATAACGGCGCAATAGGGTCTCATCCGCTAAACAAATAAATGCGGGAAATCAACAACTTCAATATATACATATGCCAATATTTATATATATTGCTACTATATATAATACCAATTTCACTGTTTATGAAATATTCGCGGTATATGTTTTTAATAAATAACATCCGCTTACTAACGACGTATAATGTCTATTTTAACAATCAATAGATATCAATCATCATTCAAACATGCATTCAAATATTTTAAATCTAACTATTTAAAATAATATCGAAACTGATTCGATTGAGTAAGAAGTTCTCACCTTGATTTTAATTTCGTTTTAGTGATTTATTTCGAATAAAATTAAACGGACGTTTAATTTTACCCAAAATTCTCACTAACTCCAAACGACTCCAATCTAATTTCATCGCGTAGTGCTCGTCCATACGATTCCAACGCAACTGGTTTTGCGCGTTTTCGACCTCGTATGAAAAAGATATGAATATTTGAAGTTACACGGATTTATACTTATATAAATTTACAACTAATTAAATTAAATTTAAACCTAAACCATTCATGGCCACTAGATTTCAAATCCCCCCATCTGGACCGTAGGACGCAACCCCCCCTCCATCTTCTTCGTGCGCACGGCTACAGGCTATAGCCGAACCCACCATTTCAATTTAGGGTTTAAATTCGCACCCCTCAAACGACGACTAAACTCGATCACACCACCGCCATTTGAACCGCCTCGCTCCACTCTACCAGCGCCCCAAGTGCCTTGAAGTCCGGTCCTACCTCTAGCACGAAAATCGAGGCCGACCGTATGGCCTTTGACTGCAAATTGCCGTCTATCCACAACTCCATTCCCAATCTCCACCGTTGGATATGTAGAGCACACTAGCCTCTACGTTTTCCTAGTTGACAACATCTCGAATTGATGAGTGGATTGAAAGATATTTGGGGAAGAGCAATGGTGATTTTCGGCCGTGGGTTGAGGGGGGTGGCGGCTGATAGAATTAGGGTTTTGATTTTTTTTTTTTTATTATGAAGGGTAGGGGCTATTTATAAGGAAATTCTCAAACACTATTCAATCCGGAAATTCCGAACTCCGATTTACGCGCCGTAACCAGCGTTTCTAGGGTTTAACCCGCGTTCCGGACACAATGGAACAGGTTTCGAAAGCTAATTCGGACATCTGTGCGAGTTATGGCAATAAACGTTCAATTTAAATCAAACCGATTTAAGCAATTTTCTAGGCGTTTTAATTTGTACCGGACAAACGGTAAATCCGATTGATTTGAAATTTGAAACCTTACAATAATATCACATTACGGATCCGATGAAACTGGTTTCGTCGAAATCCGAGACTTTTTGAAAAATGGCTATTTTAACTCGCTAAATTAAAATTAAAAATAATTCGATGCGTTTCGAGCTGCCACGATCAAACGATAACTCCGATTGACACGAAAATTGAAATCCGGTAATAACTAACTATTACGGATCCAATGGAACTGGTTTCGTTCAATTCTGAGACTGTTCAAAAATTGACTATTTTCACTAGTCGATTTAATATTAAAATATTCAATTTTCACAAATTAACTTTTAATTCGATTTTAAAAGTTCTAAAATATCGTTCTAACTTCAATATGATAAAATAAAATTTTACAAATCATTTTCAATCATATTTAACTCAATTTTCAATTATTTCATAATTTAACATATTAAATTATCGATTTAATTATTCAATTAAATCCAATAATTCAAAATAAAATTTATTCGACTTATAAATTCACTTATTAATATTTAAAATTAATTAAATATTCAAACTTTTAATAAATTAAAATTCTGGGTCGTTACAAACATCCTGCTTCCGGAGGCTCAAAACTAACTGCTATGGATGCTGGAGTCATCCATAGGTGTTATTTCTGAGCGATAAAAATTGGAATCTTGGAACTATTGACAACACAAAAAACACAAGAATATGAAAAAAATTAAACATCAATAAAACCGAATTTCACATTTCTTATGAATTTCAATTTAAGATTTAATTACATAATCCCATACGTTACCATGTTCAGATCACATATACATGTACAAAATACGATAAGAGTGTCATATGAAGATGTTTCCTTATGATAATCAGAGAATTGTAAACATATAATCTATGAAAATTCTCGAAAATTTACCAGCCAGACCCCACCAAACCTTACCGTGAATCCGAATATTTCACATTTAAATGCGCAAACAAATCTGATCTAGATGAGATGTGAAAATAGCTTAATGTGAGCAACCCCACATAATAGACATCCTTTCACACTTTGGGTTCAGTCATTTACCGACAAAGGATAGCAAAGAGCAATAAAGCAATAAATCATCTTAGAATGATGACAATAAAGAAGCTGAAGTAATCGATAGTTGAGAGACCAACTATCGAGGATATAAAACGATCATATATGAAAATTAATTCTTGTATACTCACCACCACTCATGGAATTCAAACTTGTATTATTTCTTGGTTAATAATAATATCGGACAAGTCAAGGTAGTGTTTACCTCAAAAGTCACGTCGCACAATTATTCTTAACTTTTGAAATAACGACAAGCCTACTCCTTTGATCTTTAATGCTAATTATACAAATAAATCACTTCAACATAAGTGAATCGCTTTACGGAAATAATTCATTTCCATAAACAATTAACACATTTATTTTAAAAACTTGAATTCGTACTTGGTTTCACATTAGAAGTATTAGCTTTAAAACATTTTATTAAAGAGTTTACTAACTTTGAAACGTCATTAAGAATAATTCAACAACGTAAAACATCCTTATTACACTGATTAATTAACTTTTAAAAATTTGTTATTTGAGTTGACTAATTAACTTCTATAACCTTTAACTAAAATGGTAAATCGCCTTTAAAACATCAGTGATTTAATTTATTAATTAATAATATAATCAATTTAATAATAATTAAATGTCATTATTTAAAAGTGATTAATTAATTTAAAAAAATTAAGGAAAGATTAATTAAGGTTAAATAGATTTATTAACTTTAAAAGTTTAATTAATTTAAAAATATCATTGTAAATTGATCACTTAACTTTAATCCATCATTATTAAAAGACCAATTAACCATAAACATCAATAGATAAAATGATTAATTAATTTCAAAACATCATTAACCAGTTAGTAAACTTTAAACACATCGTCAATAAGTTAATTAGTTAACTTTAATCCTTATTAATTAATTAATTAATCATTACTAAAATAATTAATTATTTTTGAAAATATCATTAATTGGAAACTTGCTTAACTGATAAAATAATTCCTAGCATGATAATGAAACCAAACGATTTCGATAAAAGGTGATTTTCCGAAAGTGTTGATATAGCAACTATTTCTATATAGGCAGTTCGGAATTCAAGTATATGACATTTTCAATACAACCAACCATCACAAAGCAAAGGTGTAAGCATATATACATGGTGATTTACAATAATACCACATATATCAAGCATTTAGTAACAACGGAATTAGTTTGACTACTAGATTTTCATATAACTATTGATTCGCTTATTAACTTTCCAAAGCGACTTACTTTCCAAAGCGACAAACCAATCCAACAACCAAACCATTATCACAACTACATAATAAATGTTCAATAACTACAAATATGAACATGAATATAGTTTAAACTTTTACAGTTCAAGGTGGAAGCTTTACTCACAAAAACACTTCTAACTTAACCGGATCACCACAACAAGTTGCCGAACTCACGAACCATCTTCACTACACCTTAACTAGGACTTTTGGGCCCTTAGTGGGGTGGGTTTGGGTTTGGCCTAGGTAATATGGGGCTTGGCCTTGGGGTTTTGAGGTGTAAATGGTTTTTGTTTTGGTGGAGGGGTGTTTGTATATGAATATATGGAGTTTTAGCTTTATTTTTAGTAGTGTTCACTAGTTTTTGACTTTAGAAATAAATTTAGAAGCTATGGATATTCTTGAACATGATGAGAAGAGAAGTGAATATGAAAATGAAGATGTAAAGTGAGAGTGTATGGAGATGGTGGGTATTTACAGGTAAAGAACTGGAATATTAATTAACTTAAACATTTAAATATATTAAACGTTGTCATGTGCATGCTTGCCATACTCCTCCACCTCAGCATGTACACACAAACCCCCCTCTCTCCCCTTCCATGTCTTAGGTACTTGTTTAGGTCATGGTTTGGGTACTTAGTTAATTTCCAAATGTTTTTTAATATATTCTTACCCATTTTAAGCCAAATCAAGTTTTATATTTAAACTACGCTTGATTATTAACTTTAACACATTGATTATCTTATCATCTAACATATGTTCATGTGTGTGCATGTGTATATTAGTGATACAAAAATGTGCACAACGTTTTCAACAACTTTCCGACGTCGAGAAGTCGAAATTTCGAAAAACGTTTTCGGTCACGTTTTCCATTTGTAATTGAACTAATTATTTTAGTAAACAAAATTTGAAAATGATTTTAATATCACTAATCAATATTAAAAATATGTATATTTGTTTATTAAATTTTATTATTTAAAAATGATTTAAATATTCAAATATAAAGCGATTGATTTACGGGTCGTTATAATTGTTATGCATGGACTTCGGATCGAAGGAAATGTCCACTAGTTCCCTATCATGTTGGAAATCCAATTCCAATACGCGCTTTATGGTTTTGCTTGTATTCCCATAATAGCTGTAATGCTTTGCAAGCATTTCAGCTACCCCTTTTGTATCATACACACCATTTGACATTATCGGAGTATTGGTACCTTCTTTATATATTCATTTAAAAAGTGTTTTCAAACCAATGTCATGAATAATAATATCAAATTTGTTTTGGTATAAAGTATTTTGGTTATCATAAGGTAAAAAATAGTCCATGTTTATGTGAGGCATGTTCTTACGAAATACGCTTCTTTTCAAAGGTTTTGATTGGCATCAATCTGATATATGTTGTCATATACATTTATAATTCGAGTTTCCTTATGCTGGTTTATCAACCTAATCCGAGAATTTTTAATACTTGGATTAAACCCGAGTGATTTTAGGTTTGACTAAAGATGCTTGGAGTTTCTAGAGAAGAGCTAGAGATCTCCATCAACGTATAGATGTATTCTTTCTATTCCGCTGCATTTTTTTGTTGCTTTCAGCATTTGTAAGGACAAAGGATTTATATTATCCAGGCTGTATCTAGGTTAAACCCTGTTTATATTTTTCTGCTGTAAAAGATTTTATGGTTAATAATATATGATTATTCCATTCGTGTGAGATTTTGTTCTCTACTTTGTTCTATGTTATTTATATTTTACCCTTGATTAATCTGCCTTTTCAGCACTTGAATTTGCGGCACGTGAATACCAAGGATGTATTGGAGTCGGTTTTTAAGAGTCGAAAAACGTGGGTTCGTCAAATTTGGTATTAGAGCTTAGGTTAAGCGAACACCTAAGCCTGATAGGGGTAAAGTCTCATCAGAGATAAGGTTAGTAATACCCTAGGATGAGTAACTCATTAGAGATAGGGTAAGGGACACCCTAGAATGAGTTGACAGTATATATAAAAATATATGAGCGTGTATTTTTTAGTGACTATAAATTATTTTGTGTTGATTTTCTGTCGAGCAGTTATGAATTCCGGTCAATACGCCTAACCACCGTTATCGATAAGGATTCCTAAACACTAAAACAAGGAAAACTGGCATATTGATTTTGAAAATTTTGGGTAATTAAATAATTTTACCTAAGATCATACTTTATGCAAAGAAATAACTTTTGAAAATTAGTAGAGTTATTTATAATGTATTTTTTATTATTAAGGGAATGATAATATCCAATTATTATCGTTTATTGACTGAACGAACACCTTATGAATTAAGTTTCACGATTTGACTATAAGGTATTTGATAATAATATTAGGTTAAGGTTAACAAATTTATGTAAAATAATAAATGAGCATGTTCTATAAAAATGTATTTTACACTAATAAAATGATTTTGTAAAAGATAGATATAGATGGTATGTTATATAAATTTTGAGAATTAAAATTCTGGTATTTTGGGAAAGGAATTGTGAAAATTTGAATGTGATTAAAAGGAAGTTAGTTAATATAAGATAATTTTATGAAAGGGATTTGTAAAATGGATTTTATAAACAAAGTAATCTCTAAAGGATTTTTGAAAAGAAATAGCAACAGTACTATTTCAAATAAGAAATTTGAAAAGAAAGGAAGTCATATATAATAACTAGTTCGAGTCGCTCGAAAATAACTAAAAATGGGCAAGAGTTATGTTTTAATGATAAACACTTCTCTTAATTGTTACCCTTCTGGTTAAGGATATGTGACACTATTAGTAGTACCTAGTTCCTTGATATTATGTTGGAGTTACTCAGTCTATATAATTTTTCTTAAGTTAAAGGAATATATATTATAATAAGAGAAGTTTATTACAATTTTAGAAATAAAAGATAATTTATCTTTTGAATTGAAATTACTTCTTTAAAAAGAAGATAATTTATCAACTTAATGAATGGTTTTGAAAGTGGATTTTCAGAAAATATTATGAAATGTTTATAGAAAGGAAATTGTTTACAAATAGATTTTGAAAGCATTTGTAAAAGAAATGTATTATAATGTTTATTATAATGGAATAGATATTTATCTTTTGAAATAAAATGTTTTCCTTTCATAAAAAATATTTGAAAATAAATATTTAAAGTGATTATATCTTTATAAAAATAAAAGGTAAAAGTTTTATGTAATATCTCATGAAATTTTTTGAAAGGTTAATAAGCATGTATGACATACGTAAACCGTTTTGTCACACGATTCTGATCTAAGATTCAAGTATGGAACTTTCAGGTGCTTACACCAGTCCAAATAAGGATTTATCACATAATTGTCAATGGAGAACATTGATGAGGGTTTATGTAACATCCCGGTATTTCATGGCATTCACATCCACACATGTCGAACTTTAATTGCTCAAAATATCAGATTGTTAATATATATTTGGCAAAACTCAGTATATAAGGTAAATAAATCAATCACAAAATCACAAACACCGAGTAATATAACAATAAGCAGTGGAAACAAATGAATTATAGTTCATGAAGCTACTATATGTATAAAAGAGTAAAAAAAATATACAACAGAAGTCTCGAATACATAGAAGTCTTAATACAATAGTCAAATAACAAAATCTGAATATATCACTGGAGTCGACTGAATAACTAAACGCTGAATAGACATAGATGGTTCTCCAAGCGAAGCTCCAACTTCAAAGGTGAGTCTCAAATGTTGTGACACTCAGTCTGACCCGAGGATAAAAAAACACAAAATACTCGAGTCAGAATTAACATTCTTATATCAATAAATACAACTCAAGTGAAATATCAACTGAAATACAAGTAACTCAAAGGATGTTTGGGTTACCCATCCTCTAAGGATCCATGGAACTATCCACTTTGTAATACAATAAGCTATTATGATATGTCTATAGTAAAGTAAAAGTATTAAAATAGCATTAAGGCGTTACCCATATCCTACTTAACACATTTTATATAATGCCGTAGTCTATACAGTACTGTAAACTCCACCAAACCGGGGGCTATCAGTGAGCACCCCATAGGTACGGCACAAAACAAACTCGTAGTGGTCTCGATATGGTAGGTGACATGGCACAACTAGGCAATGCCAGGGTAGATATACCAATTACACTTTCGGGATGTTGGTAACACATAGCCGCAGCTACCACCCAACTCGTCCAATACTCCCATAAAAATCCGAAGGTGCACCCAATCAATCACAAAGTAATAGAATGGTATCGAAGAAGTGTATACCTCATATAGAATCGTCGCCAACCATCCTACTTTATTCTAGAATCTCCACCGCGTACACAGTTGTTAAAGTGGTTTTCGAAATTGGCAGAGACTATGACAATCCGATCCCGGTCTCTTTAACAAACAAACGATAGTATCACTCCATGATCATTTCATTTCAAATAATTCATATTTCATATCAAAATAACATATCATTTCAAAACCAGATCAAGACGAGATCATTACTCACTTAAAATATATCCACTTCAGAAAATCATAACACTTTCCAAAATTATAACTCTTTCGAATCATAAACTTTGAAATTATAACACTTTGGAAAAATCATAACACTTTGAAAACATAATTCTTTGAAATCATAACACTTTGAAATCATAGTTCTTCCCACTTAAATAGTTTAGATACAAAAAATAGTTTATATAATAAAATAATTTATACCACAAAATAATTAGTATATTAAAATAGTTGTAAATTAAATAGTTCATATTAAATTAATTAGTATATAATAATAGTTTTATATTAAAATAGTTTATATTAAAATAATTTATTATATATGAAAATAGTTTTATATTGTAATAGTCTATATATTAAAAAAATATAAAATAATAAATAAATAAATATATATATATATTAAAATACTTTACATAATAAAAATAATTCCCTCATAGTTCACAAATCGATTCGAATCAACTCGTATTCTAAAATTCAGCTTAATTAAATCTTAATTCACAAATATCAATTTAATTCAGCATCTCAAAACCATTAATTTATATAGATTTCAATATATATATTTGAACTACAAATCAAACCATTTCGATTTCAATAGGTTTCAAAGCTTTAAATATTCAAACATTTATAATAACTCATTTTGATAAATTAATTTATATTTCAATTTCAACTTTACCATTATTTAATATTGAAATATTCACATAGTTAATCCAATATCATTTAAATAAAGCCTTTAATTTCAATTTAAATAAACTAAATATCCCCTTTAGTTTATTTAGTTGAAATATTCATTTAATCACTTTAAATCAAAATCAAGTTATAAAATCATATCTTAAAATCTCAAATTTAATAAGGCTCAAATCGATGCTAATTAAATATAATTCTTAAACAAATACAATTTCAAATCAATTTCAAACTATCTTCCCAACCTTAATTTATTAAAATTATTATAAAATCTATTTTTAAAAATATAAATTTTAAATAAATACTTAAAACATATTATATACTAATTAAATTAAATTTTATTAAATTAAATCTTATTATTAAATCTATTTTATATTAAAACTTATTTTATACATTTTTTAAAATAGTAAAATTATAAGTAAAATCTAAAAAATTATAATTTCAAACTAACTTATAAATTTAAAATTTCCAAACATATAATTTTAAAAATCTAAAATTTAGACCTTTATAAAATAACATATATATATATATATAATATCTTAAAAATCAATATTATTAAAATCATAGATTTCCTTTCAAAATCTTGGAAATCAATTTCAAAATATATATAGACCAACGGTGTTTATATAAAATTTTCTATCCTATGATCAAGTAATATGGATATTTATCATTTCATACCTTAAACTTGATAAAAATTCACTCACACATTTTTAAACCTGTATATAAATTTACTTTTAAATTTTTAAAATAACTTTTAAAACCTGGTATCATACAACCAACCCGAGCCCACAACAACGTTTCCTCGATCGAACACTCGAGCAAACCTTCATCTTTCCTGAGCTTATCCTCTTCCCTCCCCACTAATAAAAACATATCAGACACGACGATCACCTGTGTAGAGTGCACACCATCACGATCACCTCCGACCAACTTCGCTGACTTTAGCAAGTCATTGATGACCCATATGATCACTTCGACCACCTAGCTCCGCCAATCATAAACAATTTCTAGTTCAAAGTCAAAAAATAGTTTCGGGCAAAAGAATTTGTTCTCTGCTTTCAAAACCAAATCCGGATCAGCAAATTTTCAACCCTTATCTAGTTATATGTTGTTGTTTGTATGCCTGTGATGACGACGACTTGAAATTAGTTTATATGAATGACAATGTGTTGCATGTGGATATATATAAAGTTATATGTGTATATGCAGGTCGTGTATATGTATATATCATCTCTGTTATATATGACAGGTTCTTAAACCTGTTTCAAAAATTCACATCACCCAAACGAATAAATATTTGGCTTTGATATCTAAATATAAAATGGTTGTAAGAGTATAACCTCATTTTAAAAAATGATTTGGAGATTTTTTATCAAGTAAATTTAAATATATACAGATACATATCATTTCAACTCGCAATCCCAATATTCAATCCAACGAAAATCGCTTGGGTTTATCATTTCAACCCATAACGGTTTTCTCCTATTCTACAAGATTGTTCGGGTATGTATCATTTCAACCCATATGGAATTCTATGCTAACAGGGAACTTGCAGAGTGAGAACACATATGATGATAATATAACATATCAGCAACAAGCATATATCATTAGTGATAAATAAAATAAAATATAAACAACATGATATGGTATCATATATCACAGGTGAACAATTACAGATAATAGCATATCATATATATAACAATTAAATAACTAGCAACATCATATTTCAATTGTCGTTTCAAATGAAATCAAATTTAATAAATATAAGAATGTTAATCATGAGTGATTGCTCACCTTTCGAGACTAGAGATGAACGAGAATGAGATGAGTTACGAATCCAAGCACAAATTCCAAAGCAAAGTAAGATTGGCACCAATTCGACCAACATAGCTGATAACAGCAATCGATGAAAACAAATCAAATCAGTTTTGATACAAACTGAAAATATATACATTATTGTTATATTATATATATATTTCTATTTTAATTTAAGACAAATATTAAAATATTAAAATAATATCAAAATATCAAAATTATTATTCTTAAAACCCAAGTATTAAGAACCAAAGATATATATACTTAAAAACCATTACCTAAAACAAAATCTTAAACACATCTTTACTACTAGTAATGAAAACTCCATGAACTGATTTGCATGATGTCTTTTTGAAATCCCCAAAATGCCCTTTTATTTCTTTTCTTTCGCATGCTGTTCATATCGGATCGTCTTCTTTCGCATCTGCTTCTCACCACATTTTACTCTTCTCACTTCGTCCTTCCCCAAACTAAAAAACCTAAAAAGTCTCGCACTATCCTCCCCTAGAATAAATAAACCTAAAAAGCCAGATACGTTGCTCTACATCCACATCCAACTCGACTCACGATCCATTATCTTCCCCAAATGCCTTCTCCCAGGACTGACCTATGATTACTTTCGTTTGGCTCCAAATTCGCCATCTTCTCCACGGCCAGTCTACTCCCATAAGCTATCATTACTCCAATACTTCTCTAATTTTTGTACGGTTATCGGCTGAATCGCCATCTTCTCCACGATTGGACGGTTATCGGCTGAATCACCATCTTCTCCACGGTCAGTCTACTCCGATAAGCCAGCATTACTTCAATACTTCTCCAATTTTTGTACGGTTATCGGCTGAATCGCCATCTTCTCCACGGTCAGTCTACTCCCATAAGCTAGCATTACTTCAATACTTCTCCAATTTTTGTATGGTTATCGGCTGAACTTACATTGTTTTTTATCGTTTATTACTCATTCTTACTTTGATGTAGAATCCGTTTAGACTTTTCAGCCTCCTTTTATTATAGTAGATCATTATACTGATTTTGGAATTTTATTTCAGTATCCGTTGGAATGTAATTTCAGCCGCATTTGTACGGCTGCTTTCTCATATTCAAGCTAAACTAATTAAATATGCAATATATTTAGTTGATTGTTATATTAGGTGCATTTTACTATTTTATTTGTTGGTCCAACTCGATCATATGTTGTGTTAATTGTGATTTTGCATCGACTGTTTCTACTTATGTATTGTATGTAAGCTAATAAATAATTTTGTGCATTTTATTTCATTAGCCTTTACAATCTGATTTTGCATCAAGTGTTTCTACTTATATTAGATCATATGTTGTGTTAATTGTCATTTTTCATTGACTGTTGCTACTACTTCAAAATGCATATTTGTAATTGGTGTCTCGTTTATATTTATATAATTAGTTTCATCTTAACATAATTTATATTTTAATCAATTAATTATACATCTAACGTCATAGTAATTTTTTCTTAATTTATCTTTAAAAAGGCATAAAAGGCATTACCAGTATTAACGAGTCTTAAGGCATGTACACATACTATATTATGTATGTACATTTTTTCTTCAATTTCAAGATTTCAGTCAATAAATAAGAATAATAGATTTATGTGTTTCTATCTAAATGCATATGGGTGGACCGTACACGTTCATCTATTATCTTGATGTAAATGTAATTTTCATTTTTTTCTTGGGATTTATTGTTATGTTAGGAAAATTACTGTAAGAAATATAACTGTAGGGCATGAATTTTAACTGTATACGTATAATAAATATAGAACCCATGGCTAAGATTACTAAAGTTGGAATATATTTATTTTTTAGTTCATCATACTTTTGGATAAAATACAGTTGATAAAATAACTATATATAGTTATATATCCACAACAATATGAACTGTGTAAATTATTTTGTCATTGTGTTTCTGTCTTCTATAGACGTAGGTTTGAGGAGAAGAAAATAATTTCTATGCAAGGATTTTATCGTAGCATTCTATGTGAGGTAATTACTAACAATTATGTTTTCTAATTAATAAGCGTATTTATTTTGGAAACAATTTCTTAATATTTGTATTTTCCTAAACATGTCTCTCAGTTAATAAGTCATTAATTTGTTTACATTAAATGTGTTATGATTTATGTGGTCATGGTCAATTGCACTTTACATTAAGTTATATCATGTTAATGTAACAAGTTATTCAATGGTATATTTTTGTTTTATGTTTTTTTAACAGAATGGAGAAAAATAATTAGTAACAGAATAAGCAGGCTTGATGATTGACATAGAAAAGGTACAATGCGTTAAATGGTTTGTATTTACGTTGTGTTTGACGCTTTGGTTCAAAAACCAATGTTAAATTTGTCGAATTGGCACAAGGCATTGTTGGAAAAGTGACTGTATACGAATTATTCCTCAAAAGTTCTGTAAAATTATATGATTTTGACAAATATATTTATTTCTCTTTAATTATTTAGTATAAATAAAATATTTAATCTATGCAATGCTAGACCATGGTAGCGTAAGTGTTAACTCTGTTAACTTTTTGTCAAAAAGTTCAAGCTGGAGAACGAATAAACTCCAACTGTTAGTACATTGTTCTATTTTATTTTTCATGTTACATTATCAAGTTGTTTTAAATTAATTATGCTAAATATGCAGTTATTATTTATAGTCTATGAAATGATCTATTCATCGTATTCATATTGATGTGTTGATCAATTTTTACATGTATGACTTTCTAAAACCAGCTGTATTGTTGTTATTGTTCTGTTGGCAGCAAATCCGTGAATATTTCCCAATAAATATTGTATACAACTATTCTGATTCCAAAGAAACACTTTATATTTAGGGTGCAAAGGGCTTATCTTCTCCCTTACTATATTCTTTACTACTTCAGCTTGATGAATCACTGTCTTGGTACTCAAGTGAAAGATCTTGGGTGCTAAGCTCAATGGGCCTCGCCTTTGGCATGGCTCACATCTTCCAACTTTATGTTTCTTATGAATAATTTTGTTGTTCTATCATCTCTTACAGTATGCGACAGTATGCTACGTGATTTGAGGTCCTACATTATAGCCATCTCTGTAAATATCTGTAGTATAAATGCTCTCTTTATGTAAATCTTCAAACCCTGTCTGTGCATGCATATGTCGTAAACTTAAGGAAATGCAAATCATATATAGCAAAAATAATTTGTAGCTTCCAACAAAAGCTGTGCAATTTAAGTTGAACAAAAGTAATTTGAAAAGATTGCATATTTTTCTGCGTACTCATTCTGTTGTTATTTTGATCTGAACTAACTAGTACTGATGCAGTACTTTTTCATGAGCATAAACTCTATTTAAGTGTATTAGTAATGCAATAATTAACATAAATTTGAGATCTGTATCTTTCAATTTTATTGAGTACAAGCTGATTTACTATTCTTCTTCTCTTGGTAGTGGGTTCTGTGAAATTTTAACATATGCCAATTGAATATTAGCACCAAACGATTTTTGTTACCATAAATTTCTTTTTCCTTCCGTGGCAGCTCTCATGATCTTACATGTTGCTCTTAGCATCTTGATGCCTGCATTTTAGAGGAAAACTAAGGTAAACAATTTACTTTCCTATTTATTAACATATATTGTAACAGTTTTGACATTTATTATTCTTTTTAATTGTACAGTCTTTACTTGGTACAACTGTCTCCATATACTAATGACAGTCTTGTTAGCTGGACTTCGAATATTTTTAGTACTATAACGAGCAAACTGGGTATAAAATGAACTTTCTTTCAATTGTCAATGCGTTTTCAGTTTTCATAAATCATGATTTAGTTTGCAAAATATAGATCTAATTTTGAAGATGTGCAAATATGAGTTTGAATTTAGTCTTCTTCGCCATATTCCTAGGAGTCAAGTCTATATTGTGAACCTATGACTTAGGAAAGACATATTCTTGGAGTCAAGTCTGTATTGTAAACCTATATAAAGTAAGAAAGACAATACAAATGCATATTAATAAGAAACTAAAATTTATGCTAACCACAATTTTTTTTGCACAGTTTCCATTTTCACCATATCCCATATGATGAATTTTGCATACAAATGCATAATGACTAGAATATATGATTTTAAACATTTTCATACTTTCTAATTCCCTACAATTCTAGACTGATGAACTCTAACTGTTGAAATTGACTGTTGTTGATCAGTATCTTTACTACTAATAATAAGAATTCAAAGAACCGGGCATCAACCGCATCTTTTTGAATTACCGATTATACCCTTCGCCCATTATTCATTTTTAATCCCGTATGATGCTTCTTCACGAAACAAAAAACCTAACTCTCAGACCTTCATCGCTGCAAAATGACGTAATTGGATTTTATCTCCTTCGTAGACACAAACTACATTAGCCCACTCCGATATCCGATCGAACGTTCTAACCTACGATTATTGACTGATTATCAACCAATTCAAGATCTAGCAAATCCAGATCTACCATCTCAAATTGCGATTATCAAGCGTCTCCAACTCGCCTCCAGATCTTCTGATTATCAACTGAATGATTTTTGATCTACCACCAACCAAGGTTAGATCTATTTAGGACAATGCTGAAAATCTTCGTAAAAAGTACACACTGGTCCCTTTTTTGCTGCTAAAATATGGCGTTCTGCATTTTTTGTTATTACTTACTAATATGGCGATGGTAATTGTGCAATCTCATGACCATGTTTTTTCCGGATTATACCTCACCCCTCATCATATGATGATCCAATCACTAACTTGTATACCTAAAACAATTATCATGATTTTGAATTCTTATGATAGTAATTTAACTGCCAATTTTTCTTATAGCCTACTTTACACTATTTATTATGAAATTTAACAGAGGACACTTCCACTATAAATATATGTTGTTTATGATGTAATTTGTTTATCAGTTGGGACAATGATATATATTATATATTGCAGTAGTATTGCTTTGTTACCTGGTATAATATAAAGGAAAACAAAAGTTCAGATAAACATCATTCACAACATAATATTATCCCATCTTTTTCCATGGACTTTTATTCATGTACTTACTATAACGTGAGCACGTATTCTTATATGCTTATATAACAGCCACTTAAATCTTTCTTTAAATACTGCAATAAACAAGTACTAATGTCTGTTTGTGTGTCTACTGCAAACGAAAATTATTTTATCTATATTGAGTAGTGGTGTATAACTGAAATAAAATGATTACTATGATTTTCTTCTTTTATGTGAAATTACATAACTCTTAATATGTATACGTTTAAGATGCATGAAGTATTGTCATTTTCAAAAACCTTTTAGTCATCTTGCTACTCTTAACTTATATTTCATTGTCACTTGGATGTCATCTTATTTTCCTACTATTAGCACAACAAAACAATGTTATCCTACAATTGGATAAATGATACACGTATATGTTCTTAAAAAAATATTTCTTCAAAGAAGTCACAAATATCTTTGTATATGTAGTTAGGCCTCCTATATGAAGTAACCAAAAAAGAAAGAAAGAACAATGAACATACTAATAATGATATATATATATATATATATATATATATATATATATATATATATATATATGGGTTGATGATGTTCCCACCTCAATTTATCATTGTTTTCGGAATTAATACCACCACAAATTATCAACTTAAATGCAACTTGCCATTGCAACCGAATTTGCAATGACAATGTAAGATGACATTTGAAGTGTATTAAACTTCAACTGATTATTTCCATACATATTTTGGCCTATTGACCTGCAGTAAGGGCTACAACTACTGTTGAAAGCTCATCTGATAATGAAAACTCTGCATTTTTCTATAGTGGAACAGATACAGATTCTGACTCAAGTCCAAAACTACAATGGGAAATGGTAAATAAGTCAAAATAGCAGCCAAGCTGCACGAGTAAAGTAACTTAGTTCCTTTTTTAGTTTGTGCTCGACATAAACCCGTATATAAACAAGGAGGTAGACACTAATGCGGTGGATGCCATTGCCATGACTGCATGGAGGTAACAAATAGTCGTGGTAAAATTTTCAATTATTTGCCATAGTGGGTTTATTGTGGCTGTTTCTATTCAAAATCAAAGAGGAAGAACATAAAGAACAAACAAGGAAAGAAAAAGAAGTTTTTTGGTAGAGGAGCAGATGAAGCACCTGCCATATCTTTAAAGAGGATTGGAGGTGAGAAATTGATAAAGACACAACATTTTTTTCATAATCTTTATTTTGTTTAACTGACCTAAACAATTCATCGACCACGGTGCAGAGAGCAGATGCCATTTATGTCCCACAAAAAACTGGAAAAGAAATTTGGTCTGTCTCCTATTATTGTTGCGTCTTCCCTTCTAGAAGGTGGTGGAATATTGAATAGTGCTTCACCGGCATCTTTACTAAAAGAAGCTATTTATGTAATTGGCTGTGGTTATGAAGACAAAACCGAATGGGGTAAAGAGGTCAGTTTACTTATTTAGTATTTTATTTTATATTTTTATTGAATATGAATATACTTCATAAATACATAAAATAATTGTCTAACCAAACCTTTCATGAATCCTAAGGTTGGATGGATCTACGGTTCAGTTGTTGAAGATATCATAATTGGTTTCAAAATGCACCACCTTAGATGGAGATCAATACACTGTATTCCTTCAAGGCCCTCTTTTAAAGGATCTGCTCCACTTATTCTTTCAAATCCTTGACATCAAGTTATTCGATGGGCTTTGGGTTCTGTTGAAATATTGCTGTCACAACGTTGCCCTCTTAAGTATGGTTATGCTGGTGGATTGAATGGCTGGAAAGGTTGTTATATATCAATTCAGTGGCTTATCCTTTGACATCTATTCCTCTTCATGCTTACTGTACTTTGCCCCCTGTTTGCCTGCTTACTGGAAAGTTCATTACTCTAGAGGTAACTACCATTCATAACACATTTTAACTAACAATATAAATAACATGGCTGTATAAAATAAAATAAAATCTATGTAAATGTAGCAAGAACATCTAACATTTTTTTCGTGAAATGCAGTTAAGCAATGTGGCAAGTTTATGGTTTATGTCGCTCTTCATATGCGTAACAATCATTATCGTTCATAGTTTGGATAAGTTATCCAGGCGGTGGTGGCTATTGTTTCAATGGAGATTCTTCTTCTTATCCGGTGATGGCTTGGTACCTTCTCAACCAATGACATAAAATTGCAACTCCTCCTTTTCAAAGGCAAACTTTTTTTCAGTTTGTTTTTTTACTTAATTCATATGGATTAGGAATTTTTTCCATTGAGTCGTATAAAATTCTCTAACTTGATCGAACCGTGGTAATAATATTATTCAACAATTCCATATGATTTGTTTCCTATGGAACATATTGTTTCATACTTATACAAAGTTTCCGTTACTGCACATCTCTATACTGGCGATGGAGGTACACAACAGAATGGAAACATACCTTTGAGAATGGAAGCATCAATTTGAGAATGGAAGCATTAATTTGAATACAAGGCATGAATGCACACTTCCTTTTTGGAAGTTCAGGTACAAAACTTTTGGTGCTGTTGCAGGCCATTAATATAGATATGTATATTTATTCAATGGCAAATGCAATATAGTTTGATATCTGTATTCAAATGCATGATTTTCAGTATTTATATGCATACACGTATAATCGAATCTGAAATTTGTACCCCATGCATTTAAATTAACTACCTTCTGTTTAGTGCTGTCAGATTTATATAGATCAGTAAGTCAATTCTTGATTAATAAACGAAATATTGGACTACTTTGCAGGCTGATCGGAATAGAACAATTGTTCATATCATTGCTCAGGATGGGAAGCCAGTTAGCGTTGACACTGTATGTCTCTTATACACACTAATTACTGTTATTATTGTTCTCTCTTTTATTCTGTCAAATATTGTTCTTCCACTGCAGCCTCTTTTCACAATCACACCCAGCTAAACATAAACATTTTCAGGATAGAATAGGCAGTTCTATGTAACGACCAATAAATTTTCAATAAATAATTGGTTAATTTAATTGGACCTTTGTAGTTTAATTTAGAATGAAATAAAATTTTATAATTTACAATGAAATTGAATGTTAGAAATTTTATGTGGAAAATTGTAAATAGAAAAAAATTTACAATGTAAAATGAAGTTGCAATTAAATGAAATAATGTACAATGTTGCACTTAGTTATAGAATATAGAATAGGTAAAAATTAATGAATGTATTAAATTGGTAAAGGTCAAAATTTATTGCATTAAATAAATAAGGAATTTAATTTCATTAAAGTTAATTAAATATTATCTTAATGTAAAATTTAGAAAAATTTTGAAATTAATGCTAACTCCATTCAGAATATGACAATTTGTGAAATATTTGGCTGGTAAGGATATATTATAAGTTACCTGTTTAATTTGTTGATGGAATTTGAATTTGAAATAACTGTTAATAAAATAAATAAAAATTACATTAATGTGAGAAGTAATACAATGTTTAAAGGTTGTTAAACTAAATTGTATTTGGAAATAAAGTTCATTTAAATGTTAAGTAATTATAATGTTGTTTTTGATAATAAACGTTACTTTAATGATTATTAATATAGTAACGGAAGTGGAAATGAAAATTTAATAGAAACAATGCGAAATTAAATTTAATGATTTATGAACTTGCATAAAATTCCAATTATAGAAAATAATCTAAAATGTATGTTTGACTATAAATTGTACACAAGTAAATAAATGGATTGAGAAATTTAAAGGAAAGTATTAAATTGATTAATGTAATAAAACATTGTTAACAGTAATTGGAATAACTTAAGGAATTACGTTAGTGCAAGTTAATAATTTATAAACTTGAATGAACATTCCAATTTAATAAAATAATGCAAATGTTTAGTATAAATGGAATATAATAAGAACAATTGCAATTATTGTATTAATGAGCGAAATAATATAATAGATATACTTCTGCATACGAACGCCGTTTCACGCGCGATTTTTTTATTAGGATCGTAATAAAATTCCAGACTTGATGACGCTAGTTTGGACGAATTCTGAGACGGTCAAATTTTTGGGTTTAAATTCAATTTAAATTCAAAAGGTGAGTGTTCTAATCCACTCACAACTTCTAAAATTTCTTATGTTTTTTAAATTAATTTTGATGAGGTTTAAAATTTATCTATGATTGTTTGGGCATATAGTTAATCATCATCTTAGTTAAATTGCATTTATTTAAATTAAATTGTTATTTAATTTTATTATTGCATATAAATTGCCAGTTAAATTTATTTATTATTGCATATAAACTGCCAGTTAAACAATTATTAATTTATTATTGAATATAAACAGTTCGTTGATACCTGTTATATTTTTTATGCTCTATATTGATGTATTATTTGAATTTGGATGATGATTGTGATAAATGGTTGATGGTTGATTATTGGATGAATGGATGTTGTACTTATATTGTTATAAACTGCAAGTTATTATGCATTTTCATTTCATTCGGGATTGCGGATTGAAATGATATATAACCGTAATTTTTATTTTAAATTATGGATTGAAATGATAAATATCTGTATTACTTGACCATAGGATAGAAAATTTTATACAGGCACCGTGATGTGTGTGTATATATATATATATATATATTTGAAATGATTTTCTATGTTTGGAAAGAATATGGTTTAATGAAGATTGATTTTTAATATTTTTAAATATTATTTTTATATATAGTTAAACGCTTGAATTTAAGCTATGTATAAATTTGTTTAAAGAATAAAAGAAGTTCAAAAATAAAATTTAAATTTTATTTAGATATAATACGGTTAAGTATTTATTTAAATTTATTGATGGAGTTTATAATGTCTTAAATAAAATAAATGTTGGAAGATAAATATGAATTTGCTTTGAATTAAGGTATTTAAGAATTATCCTCGAATAAAATTTATTTGAAATTTAAATTAATTTGGGGTTTTAAAAGGTAGATCTTTATAACTTGATTTTAGTTTAGAGGACTTAAATGAATATCAAATCGATTTAAATGAATACTATCAAGTTAATTAAATTGAGAGAACATCCAGTTGTTTGAAGTTTAAAGTTTTTACTTAAATGATGTCTGATTTATTATGTAAACATTTCAAATCTAAATAATAAAAATTGAATTTGATATATATGGAATTATCAAAAGAATTAGTTTTGAAATGGTGGAATATTTAAAGCTTTGAAATATATGGAAAATTAAAATGGTTTATTTGGAGGTTCAAATCAGTATTTGGAGTCTATTTGGGAAATTAAAGAAATTATATTTATTTTATATAGTATTTTTAATATTTAAACTATTTAGGTATTAAGAGTTATGATACAAAGCTATGGGTTTCAAAGTATATAGATTTAAAAATGCCATGATTTTGGAAGAGGATATATTTGCAATAAAATGATATCATATGGATTTGGGTTTTAAAATAGAAATGATATCGTATTTATAAGTTTTTGAAATGAATATTTTATTCTGGTTTTAAAGTATAAATTATTTTGAAATAACCGCGGTGTTATAATAACGATTGGTTGTTGAAGAGACCGGGATCGGAAATTTTCATACTCTCTGCCAACTTCGAAAACCACTTTAACAACCGTGTACGCGGTGGAGATTGCAGAATGAAGTAGGATGGTGGCGGCGTTTTCCTTTGATGTAAATACGTGAACCCAACTCCCGAGAGTTGGCATAAGGTGGCTAAAACAGGAGCGATTGACCGGTTAATTGAGGTAGCACCTTTGATCGGACACATCCCATCGATATTATACTTTGACTTTTGGATTTTTCGGTGGCCACTTTTGATTTCTTTGATTTGGGGGTGTGGCTCGAGGTGGGCGGTAGCTGCGGCTATGCGTTACCACCGACCCGGAAGCGTAATTGGTATATCTACCCTGGCATTGCCTAGTTGTGCCGTGTCACCTACCCTATCGCGCATTGTACGAGTTTGGTTTTCTCCCGTAGCCCGTGGAGTATTTAGGGTAGTCTCTCGATCTGGAGATGCGCTGATACTGGATGGACTACTGGGACTATTATGTGTTAAGGGCTATATGAGTAACCCCTTAATGCTAAGAAAAAAGTAAGTTTATTTTACAATTAGACTCTATTATAATAGCGAAATATACTACATAGTAAATAGTTTAACGGATCCTTAAGAGATGTAAATCCCGAGCATCTCTTGAGTTACTGCACTTATATTTATTTCTGTTAATTTAACATACATAAGATCTTTTAGTTCCGACTTGAGTGTTTTGTCTTTTCAATTCGCTCGGGTCAGTCCGAGCGTTTTAGGATTTCGAAGACCTTAGCTCTGGAGGACGAGGATGGAGATTTATTATTATTATTATTATTATTATTATTATTATTTATAATATGGTTCCACTACATACCGTATTCCGCTGCATTGGTACTTATTGGTATGTGAACTCTGATATTTATTGTATAAAGAAGAATCTAATGTTTTGTAATCAATTTTATGAACTGTATATTGATTATTATACTTTATCCTTCCGCTGTGAGATTCTGTTTTGTTTTTCTCTTTCTTGTTTTTCTGATTTACCCCATGACAATCCTCCCTTTCGTATGATTTGAATTGGCACATGTGTCGATTTAAAGCGTGTAGAAAGGCGGGACATTACATTCTACCTTTGAAGAATAAGGCACAATGCCAGCTTTTATGTTTATGTTTATGTTTTTTTAGTACTGAAGAAGTGATCGGTGCCCATATTAATTGAAGGTAAATTCCAGATCTGAACCAGGTGGTTGGTGTACTATTGATGCTTATATTTATATTAAAAAAAAATCATACATGTAAATTTTAGCGACTTCATTTTTACTCTGCCGACATAATCAATGTATTTTGACTGTAATACTATTTTTATTTTGTGATTTTGTCAAATGTGAAGCACTGTGTTGGTGCTAGGAAAAATATACATTGAATGATGTTTAGGCCAAGAGCATCTCAAATGTTTCTTCATTCAATTTGTATATTCAAGCAATTTGAATGTAACACTAAAGTTAATATATCCAGTTTAAGGATTAATATTCTAAATTGCATGTGAACTCATTAATGATTTGAATTCATTCGCTTATTGTAAAACTGTTTAATATCAAATGTTTGTTTCGTCTTTGAAAAAAACCTCTAATATTGAAGATCGAGGATATTAAAAGCTATGCTTTATCAGTGCTAAATGTGTTGAAAATTCATCAGATATAATTCATTCAATTATGTATAATTTAACCCAGACTAAATTATAACCCAGTACACGTCAATTTCATTTTTTAAATAAAATGCTTCAACAGTAAAAGTTTCCACAGAATTTCAGTTCTATAATTAAAAAACTGCTAAAAACGCCGCCTTCAGAATACGACTACATTGTTAATGAAACAAATGAAGTCACAAACGGACGTGTGGGCCCTACCATCAATAAAAAAAACTTAATAATATAAAATCATTGCAAAATGCAATACTTGCTCCTGCTAAAAAAATCAATAAAACCAACACTACAATAAAATATCAAACAAATTAAAAAAATTAAATATAAAATATCGAGTCGCCTTCTAGACCCAGTGATCCATAAGCAAGCCATACCATTTTAAATTTAGCCGGCTAGGATTATTTGTTAGTCATCATGACTTAGACCTTTGAGTCATGTTCAGTTTAGTCACGTCTTTTTGGTTGCATTTTCACAATAATTGTCTTTTTGACAATAAATTTTCATATTGATCAGCATACATCGTAATAGTAACTTCATAACTTTTAACCAAATAATAAAGTCTGTTTATATGTGTAACAACCTGGGGTTTTGCACCGATTAATTATCGTCATTAGATGATTAAATTTTGCTAGCTAAGTGCCGTTGGGCGTTTTAATCGGTTGAAATTCTTTTAAAATTTGTTAAAAGGATTATGCGGGCTTTAAATGAAATTTGTCCCACGATTTCTTTTGTTTTTGGTACCGTGTTATATTGGAACAAATACTCGGTGCCTCTTTGATTTTCCTCGTAAACCCTAATCTAAATGAACGAAAGAAAAAAAAGGCGGCTTCATTTAGTTGCTCATTCATTCCTCAAGAATTAGGGCTTGTATAAAATCGAAGATGCCGACTTCTGTAGCTCGATCGAAGGACGATTTTGTTGCTTGCTTTTTCGATCTTTGTTTCGTGCTATGGGAAACAAGGTGAGTGACCCTCACATCTAATTCAATACTATGTTTCGCGTTCGATTTGGTTTCGTCGTTGATGATTTCTGACTTGATTTTGTCTTGGTTCGATATCTTGTACCTTGGTTATTTTGTTTCTCTGACATTTTTAATTTGATTGCCAAGGCGTCGGCTTTGTTTCCGTTGTCTTCGGCTTTGACTTTGATTTGTTTTTCCATAGCTTCGGCATGGTTATTCTGTAGCATACTCGACTTTGACTTTGCATTTTTTGGTAATGGGTTCGGCCCTTATGTCTTTGATTTTGATGACCTCGGCACTGTCACTATCCGCTGGTCATTGATAGTTTGGTTTGGGTGGTGATTCACTATCGCAACCTGTTTTAATTGTGCTTCGCTTGATGTTGCACTTCCTTAAATCCAGTTTTGTAGTTGCACCATTGTTGTTGCACTGTTGCACTTGTTGCCATTTATGTAGTGCAGTAGTTTGCACTGTGCATATATGTATGATTGCATCTGAATTAAATTTTTGATGCAGTCTTCATGCACTTCGTTTCTTTGTAGTCTCTGGTATCATTACTTGAGACAGTTTGCATACTTGTTTCACGTAGCATTTGGGTTTCACTGACCACTCATGTACACCTCACATCTGATTCAATACTATTTTCGACAGTCGATTCTATTCGATGCTGATGATTTCTATGGCTTTATAAATTTCGTATATTTATGATTTCTTGATTGACGCCGCGTTGATTTTGTTTAAGTTTCTGCTTAGATAAAAACTGTTAATTTTGTTTGTGGCCACCAGGATTTCGATTCCTGTTATCATCGGCCACTTTGAGTTTGTTAAAATGCTTTGACGATGTTTTCTGGTCATCATGGTTTTGTGAATTTGCTGATTCTTGGTTGACTTCGGTCACTATGATTTTTTTGACATTTGAACTTGCTCGATTGTAGCCTTAGTTGCCACGGTTCTGACTTGATGCTGCTATGTATTTTCTATTCACTTATGCATCCTTCTGTGATGCATTGATGTGTTGCTATACTCGAGCTTGCCTGTGTTTTCTATGCACTACATTAGCTTGTGTACTTGACCATGTGCAATATTGACTTGATTTGTCTATGTACCAATTGTGTACTTTCTTCTGTGCACTTGTGTACTTCTGTTGTAGCGTACCAAGCCGCTGCTTTGTTTTATGATTCTTGCACATATTTGCACTGTGTGCTTGATTTTGTTTTGCTGCATGTACAGGCCTATGTTGCTTGTGTGATGTACTTGTTTAAGTTTCTCCTTGCTACCTTGTGTTGTGTGCATGAAAAAATTGTGTGCACGTGTGAGCGCACCATTTTGTTGTTTGATGACCTTGGTCTCGACTTTTGGTGTTGTGATTGCCTTTCTGTTTTCACTTGCTCTGGACTTATTTGGGCACTATGTACTTGTGTGTCCAGACCTGGGTGTGCAGTCTTGTATATATTTGAGTCATGGTAGCCGTGACTTGAACTGTTAGCCTTTGGGGTGTAATTTCTGATTCATCGTTGACTTTGTTGATTTTTGGATTAGCTTGTGGCCTGTGCATTCTTGCCATGCCGTATTGCCATTCCTTTGGTGCAGTTTCATTTTATTTGCAGTTGTGTTGAGTCATGACAGCCGTGACTTGACCTCTGTAGTTTCGACTTGCTGTTAATAAATGGAGTTGTGATGACATCATATGCTGTAGTGGCGAGACAGTGCACGCAAGCGTGTACTGCAGCCACACAGTATTGATTTTATTGATATGTCTTTTACATTTTGATTCATTGGGCTTTTGTGTAATTCATCACTGTAGTGGCGAGGCAGTGCACGCGAGCGTGTACTGCAGCCAAACAGAATTGACGTTTTAATTGATATTTTGATTGCTTGAATTGTTTTGTGTGTCCAATTCAATATTTTGAAATTGTATTTTGATTTGGTTTGATTTGATCATTTTGTTGTTATCTAATTATCTATTTGATAATCAGATCATGAGCTTCTAAATATTTATTTAATAATTAGATTTTGTTGTTAATTTCCGTTTAGGAAATTCTGTTGTTTTCTAAATTATCTTCATTGATAATCCTTTCATTTATCTTCATTGATAATTTGAATTTGCTGATTTACTGTTTAACACTATTACGTGTTATATTTACCGTTATCCGGTTTACTTATTAAGGAATTGGATAGATGAGATATTTGTAACTATCGTCTATTTGATTATGTAATTATTATTGCTTCCGTGCATTAATAACTGAGTTTGAATTAGACCGACCCGCGTATTATTTTCTTTTGAATTTAATACTCGGGTCAGACCGAGTTATTTCAGGTTGTAGATACCTTTCTTTGGGTTGCTGCTAGAGCTATGAAGTCTCTTTATATCATTTGGAGTAGTCGTTGTCATAGTATAGGATGATGTGTATTCATGTATATTAATTATATTAATGTACTTGTATATGTAACATCCTGTGTCGATAGATGTAGTTGTATCATACATATTGTATCACATGTATTGTAACTGACTTCAGTTTTATATATATATATATATATATATATATATATATATATATATATGAGACTTTTTATTATCTGTGTTCCGCATTTAGCTTCTCCGTGTTAGTATTATATATATTGTCCTAAACTATTATGAACCATCGTAGTTCGTTCTATACTAGAATTAGATATGTCGATGGGAGTAAATAAATAAGATATGTGAAAAAAAGAAAAAGAAAATATACCACTCATATCGAGATAACCAATACTAGTGTAAGGCCTAACTGCGTATGGCCGCTCTTATCCAGCCTTATTCTTCATAATAACAGACAATATTTTCTTTTAATTCTCTTTGTTATTGCGAGCATAGAGGTGGGGCGTCACGGTTGATATCAAAGCGAGGGGTTTATGGATATAATATATATAATTTAACTTAGATGGAACATGTGTACAACTATTTGTTGATGTTTTATTTGTGCCTTGAGTCAAAACTAAAGTTTTGAAATTATGATGGAATTTTTAAATATCTTTATTTAAAAATAAAAGTGAAACTGTGTTTTGATGATTGAGTAATTTGTGTTCTGTTTATCAGAGTGCGCAGCGGAAACAGTGAGCTGTCTTCCTGTGTACATCTGATAACCCTTTTGATTTAAAAAGAAAAATATGAAAATGAAATGAATTTCATCGTGTTGTTACATAGATGTGTTTATTTTGTTTCCTTTGAAAATTTCGAATCCGATTTGAGGATCTGAAGCGACTGCAGTTATATGATTTTGTTAAGCTTTCCGCTGTTTTGAATTATCTTCATTGAAGATATATTCGAGTGATTTCTTTGTTCATTTTGCAGTAAGCTTGCAAATATGAGTTGCACGTTACTGCATTAATTTTACGTTGAACCGGTGTTTGGTTTTAAACGTATTTAGTTGCCGTTATTTTTATAACGGGATTTTTACACCGGTGCTAAATTTTTGAAGCACAGTGTTTTGTTGACATTTTTGATGAATGAAAATTCTCTGGTATTATATTTTAATGAGAATTATTTTGATGAGATTTTGAGGTATAAAAATTTCTGTCACTTTGACTTCGGTAACCGTCAAATTTTAAAGTGGATTTTCAAGCGGTTATCCCACAATGCTGATTTTGAGATCCGTTTTTACGGTATTTTGAGAAGTGCAATTTCCTTATCGAATTTGCTACAGATGTTGCTGTTTTAATCACGTGTTTTAAAAATTGTTTTAAAATAAAATTGTTTTCTAAAATTTCTACAGTTTGCGCTTTAAAAAGAACGAGGAAGTGATTTAAATGCTTCAACAAAATTAAGGACTATGAACCCTCACTTTTACTGATTTGCTTAATTCCGGACTTGTCCGTTTGAGAACATAAAATGTTATTAATTTAAAATACACGATTTTGCACTTTCAAGGAAACGATGAAGAGAATTAAACGATTTAGTAAAACTCGTGGTATGGGACATGTGCTTTTGCTATTTCGATTAATTCCAGAGTCGTCAATTGAAATATTTGTTATTTGATGATCCTGATGATTTGTTGGGCTTTCAGGCCACTTTGCTGGACCTTCGGGTCATTTTTTAGGCTTTCGGGCCACTCTGCTGGACCTTCGAGTCATCTGATGGACCTTCGGGTCAAATACCAGTACTAGATCTTCGGGTCACTCTGCGGACCTTCAGGTCATCTGATGGGCGCCAAAAATTTATAGTACTTGATAGGCTTCAGTCATTTGTTGATGCACGTGCGGCGTAGCTAAAACTCGCTGTCTGATGGGATCGATCCAACCTTTTATGTTGATTTTCTAGTCATCTTAGTTGATTTCTAGATATTTGTTGTTTCCAATTATCTGCAGGTAACTGGATATTTGTTGTTTCTGATTATCGTTTTTGATAATTGGATATCTGTTGTTTCTGATTATCGTTTTTGATAATTAGATATTTGTTGATTTGAGATTTCTGATTATCATTTTTGATAATTGGATATTTTTTATTTCTGGTTATCGTTTTTGATAATTAGATATTTGTTGATTTGAGATTTCTGATTATCGTTTTTAATAATTAGATATTTTGGATTTGAGATTTCTAATTATCGTTTTTGATAATTAGATATTTGTTGTTTCTGATTATCGTTTTTGATAATTAGATATTTGTTGTTTCTGATTATCGTTTTTGATAATTAGATATTTCTTGATTTGAGATTTCTGATTATCGTTTTGATAATTAGATATTTGTTGATTTGAGATTTCTGATTATCGTTTTTGATAATTAGATATTTGTTGATTTGTGATTTCTGATTATCGTTTTTGATAATTAGATCTTTGTTGATTTGAGATTTCTTATTAACGTTTTTGATAATTAGATATTTGTTGATTTGTGATTTCTGATTATCGTTTTTGATAATTAGATATTTGTTGTTTCTGAATATCGTTTTTGATAATTAGATATTTGTTGATTTGAGATTTCTGATTATCGTTTTTGATAATTAGATATTTTTTGTTTTTGATTATCGTTTTTGATAATTAGATATTTGTTGATTTGAGATTTCTGATTATCGTTTTGATAATTAGATATTTGTTGATTTGAGATTTCTGATTATCGTTTTTGATAATTAGATATTTGTTGATTTGTGATTTCTGATTATCGTTTTGATAATTAGATCTTTGTTGATTTGAGATTTCTGATTATCGTTTTTGATAATTAGATATTTGTTGATTTGAGATTTTCTGATTATCTATTTAATGATTGGATTTTGTTGAGAATTTGTGAATTTCTTTTATGAAATTAAAAGATTTCTTTGGCGTTTGTATTTTGACCTTTATTTTTCTAGCGTAACCTATTTATGTTAGAAAAGTAATTGTTATTGACAACTTTAATTATGAAAATTGCAGGGACACAATTTTTATAAGGAGGGGAGTCTGTAACAACCTGGGGTTTTGCACCGATTAATTATCGTCATCAGACGATTAAATTTTGCTAGCTAAGTGCTGTTGGGCGTTTTAATCGGTTGAAATTCTTTTAAAATTTGTTAAAAGGATTATGCGGGATTTAAATGAAATTTTGGCCCACGATTTCTTTTGTTTTTGGTACCGTGTTATATTGGAATAAATACTCGGTTCCTCTTTGATTTTCGTCGCAAACCCTAATCCAAACGAACGAAAGAAAAATAAAATGGCGGCTTCATTTAGTTGCTCGTTCGTTCCTCAAGAATTAGGGCTTGTATAAAATCAAAGATGCCGACTTTTGTAGCACGATCGAAGGACGATTTCGTTGCTTGCTCTGTCGATCTTTGTTTCGTGCTATAGGAAATAAGGTGAGTGACCCTCACATCTAATTCAATACTATGCTTTGCGTTCGATTTGGTTTCATCGTTGATGATTTCTGACTTGATTTTGTCTTGGTTCGATATCTTGTAACTTGGGTATTTTGTTTCTCTGACATTTTTAATTTGATTGCCAAGGCGTCAACTTTGTTTTCGTTGTCTTCGGCTTTGACTTTGATTTGTTGTTCCATAGCTTCGGCATGGTTATTCTGTAGCATACTCGACTTTGACTTTGCATTTTTTTGTAATGGGTTCGGCTCTTATGTCTTTAATTTTGATGACCTCGGCACTGTCACTGTCCACTGGTCATTGACAGTTTGATTTGGGTGGTGATTCACTGTCGCAACCTGTTTTAATTGTGCTTCCCTTGATGTTGCACTTGCTTAATCCAGTTTTGTAGTTGCACCATTGTTGTTGTACTGTTGCACTTGTTGCCATTTATGTAGTGCAGTAGTTTGCACTGTGCATATATGTATGATTGCATCTGAATTATGTTTTTGATGTAGTCTTCATGCACTTGGTTTCATTGTAGTCTCTGGTATCATTACTCGTGACAGTTTGCATACTTGTTTCACGTAGCATTTGGGTTTCACTGACCACTCATGTACACCTCACACCTGATTCAATACTATTTTCGGTAGTCGATTCTGTTCGATGCTAATGATTTCTCTGACTTTATAAATTTCGTATATTTATGATTTCTTGATTGACACAGCGTTGATTTTGTTTGAGTTTCGGCTTAGATAAAATTGTTAATTTCGTTTGTGGCAACCAGGATTTCGATTTCAGTTATCATCGGCCACTTTAAGTTTGTTAAAATGCTTTGACGATGTTTTCTGGTCATCATGGTTTTGTGGATTTGCTGATTCTTGGTTGACTTCGGTCTCTATGATTTTGTTGACATTTAAACTTGCTCGATTGTAGCCTTAGTTGCCACGGTTCTGACTTGATGCTTCTATGTATTTTTTATTCACTTATGCATCCTTCTGTGATGCATTGACGTGTTGCCATACTCGAGCTTGCCTGTATTTTCTATGCACTACATTAGCTTGTGTACTTGACCATGTGCAATATTGACTTGATTTGGCTATGTACCAGTTGTGTACTTTCTTCTGTGCACTTGTGTACTTCTGTTGTAGTGTACCCAGCCGCTGCTTTGTTTTATGATTCTTGCTCATATTTGCACTGTGTGCTTGATTTTGTTTTGCTGCATGTACAGGCCTATGTTGCTTGTGTGATGTACTTGTTTAAGTTTCTCCTTGCTACCTTATGTTATGTGCATGAACCGATTTTGTGCGCGTGTGAGCGCGCCATTTTGTTGTTTGATGACCTTGGTCTCGACTTTTGGTGTTGTGATTGCCTTTCTGTTTTCACTTGCTCTGGACTTATTTGGGCACTATGTACTTGTGTGTCTAGACCTGAGTGTGCAGTCTTGTATATGTTTTAGTCATGGTAGCCGTGACTTGAACTTTTAGCCTTTGGGGTGTAATTTCTGATTCATCGGTGACTTTGTTGATTTTTGGATTAGCTTGTGGCCTGTGCATTCTTACCATGCCGTATTTCCATTCCTTTGGTGCAGTTTCATTTTGTTTGCAGTTGTGTTGAGTCATGAAAGTCGTGACTTGAACTCTGCAGTTTCGACTTGCTGTTAATATTTGGAGTTGTAATGACATCATATACTGTAGTGGCGAGGCAGTGCACGCGAGCGTGTACTGCAGCCACACAGTATTGATTTTATTGATATTTCTTTTGCATTTTGGTTTATTAGGATTTTGTGTAATTCATCACTGTAGTGGCGAGGCAGTGCACGCGAGCGCGAACTGCAGCCAAACAGAATTAGCGTTTTAATTGATATTTCAATTGCTTGAATTTTTTGCGTGTCCAATTCAATATTATGAAATTGTATTTTGATTTGGTTTGATTTGATCAGTTTGTTGTTGTCTAATTATCTATTTGATAATTAGATTATGAGCTTCTAACTATTTATTTAATAATTAAATTTTGTTATTAATTGCCGTTTAGGCAATTCTGTTGTTTTCTAAATTATCTTCATTGATAATCCTTTCATTTATCTTCGTTGATAATTTGAATTTGCTAATTTACTGTTTAACACTATTACGTGTTATATTTACCGTTATCCGATTTACTTATTAGAGGATTGGATAGATGAGATATTTCTGACCGTCGTCTATTTGATTATTTAATTATTATTGCTTCCGTGCATTAATAACTGAGTTTGAATTAGTCCGACCCGCGTATTATTTTCTTTTGAATTTAATACTCGGGTCAGACCGAGTTATTTCAGGCTGTAGATACCTTGCTTTGGGTTGCTACTAGAGTTATGAAGTCTCTTTATTTCATTTGGAGTAGTCGTTGTCATAGTATAGGATGATGTGTATTCATGTATAGTAATTATATTAATGTACTTGTATATGTAACATCCTGTGTCGATAGATGTAGTTGCATCATATGTATTGTATCACGTGTATTATAACCGACTTCAGTTATATATATATATATATATATATATATATATATATATGAGACTTTTTATTATCTATGTTCCACATTTAGTTTATCTGTGTTAGTATTATATATATTGTCCTAAACTATTATGAACCAACGTAGTTCGTTTTATACTGGAATTGGGTATGTCGATGGGAGTAAATAAATAAGAGATGAGAAAAAAAGAGAGAAGAAAATATACCACTCCTATTGAGATAACCAATACTAGTGTAAGGCCTAACTACGGATGGCCGCTCCCATCCAGCCTTATTCTTCATAATAACAGACAGTATTTTCTTTTAATACTCTTTGTTATTATGTGCATAGAGGTGGGGCGTCACAATATGCCACCAACACCAGGTCTATTAAGATAGAGAGTACTTTTAACCAAATAGAAATGCAGCAATCATCCGAGTCCATACCAACAAATATATAGTAATCATCAAGTATGTTATAATGAAGTGAAGGAAACAATTTTCTCAATGGAAATGATAATACAGATCAATAAGTTCCAAAATAACAAGATGAATGATGGAGCTTGAGAAAGAATTTAGGTGCACCCTTAAAAGAATAGAACTAAGAAAAGTGAGTGAAACATTAATTCCAGCAAAAAAAATTAGGGCAAGAAAGAAAAAATAATTGACATTTGAACCAATAGTAATAATCATAATAACCATCAAATAAGGTATAATAAAGGGAATAACACATGTTATTTGAAAATGATAGAATAAATGTTAAGACATATAAAGTGACTGAATGCAAGTCTGTATGAATGTGCATATATACTCCACCTCATACAGCTATGTTGTTGAATTAATGCATGACATTGTGATTAGATCAGGCACATCTGAGCGTGCATATACACTCGTATGTATAAAACTGTTTTGAAAGCAAATGACATATATATATATATATTTAAAATCAGACAGAATATATTATACATACTAATACATATAAAACATTGTATAAATTATTATCAAAACTGTTTCAAACATACAACATAGCTTCAGTATATATGAGTTACAGGCAAAGACCTTATATATAATCTAACTTTATAAACCAAATATTATAAACACTTATATAGTATAATACTGTCAAACATATAACCTATACAATAGAGTCGCTAACAATAAGTATATATAATACACATATAAAGCATATACTTGTTAAACATATATCATATATGCTATTGTCGTGCTTATATAAATTTGTATAAAATCAAACATATTCTATATCTTATATAAACATACATTTTCTTTTTCAAACTATATATACATATACAGTATATGTATGCAGACCTTTATATGTGACATATATATAAAATCAACTATTTATAGACTAATATATAATTTACATACCTTTAAACATATTGAATAACAATACTATACACATATAAACTGACACATATTAAAATAACTACAAATATATATATATACTCATATAACTTATACATATATAAACTGACACATATTAAAATAACCGAATATATATATATATATATATATATATATATACTCATATAACTTATACATACATACATACATATATATATATATATATACAAACAGTATAAAAATATAGCACACTTACATATATGCAACAAAGGAAGGGGCGATGGTTGCCGCAAGCACTGGGAGGAAGAGGCACGGTGGAGGGAGGCTTCGGGTTTGCGGCTTCCATCCATGCATGGGAGAGAAAGGGCTACGCTCGGCTAAGCATAGGAGGAGGAGGAAGGGGAAGCAATTGAGATGGGAGAGAGAAAAGGAGGCTAGGGTTTTGGGCTTAAGGGGTTTGCATGCCAAGAGGGAGGTGGTGGCCATGTATAGGCCGGCTTTGGTGAGTGTTGAGGCAGGCTAGCGAACTAGCGTGAGATGAAGGGTTAACATTCTGTGCTTCTCAAGTAGGGAGAGGGTGGAGAGGCCGAGCTTTGGTGGATGGAAGTTGATGGATAGGCGCTGGAAAGTGAAGGGGACTGGTTTCGAAGGTTGCCATGGTGGAGGTGCCAAGGTGCGCTTTGGGTTGCGCGTAGGGGATGGATTGAGATGGAAAGCATGCAGGAAGGAGAGAAGGAGGGAGGGTGGAAGCTAGGTGAAGGCAATATATACGAAAGCAGAAATTCTTTTTTAAAAAAAAAGGTAGAACGAAGAAGACAGAGTGGAGGGACAGAAGTCATATGAACGAACGAGAAATATTAAAATGAACCAACGTATAATTGATACAACTAGAATATGAAACATCGTGTTCATTGAATTTTAGAAACATTGATTACTAATGGTTGTTGAGTTTATACGTGGAAAATCAAAAGGTCGTAGGAAACCCAAGGATAAAAATGTTAGGTACCGATAAGACAAATCATATCACGGTTTCACTCCTGCCGGACACCGAAACACACATATGAATATAATACGAAGATCAGCACGACGAGACGATCGAAACAGTACACATATATCAACGATATGACGAAACTATCAAAAGTCGATATTCGGTACCGAAAATGCTGCTAAAATGCCGAAAATAAGATAAACGGAGCAATAAATGTCCAAATTTGACGAAATAAAATATGACGTCCCACTTCAAAGATGTTTTAAAAATTAATTATATGAAAATATTCAGGTTTGAGAAATATTTTATTATCTTCAAATATTAAATGAGTTGAACTTATATAAAATTACACAATAAAATAAACTTCCATATTATCCGATGAAAATTTACCATTTGCTATGTTTAAGTGGACGTATTCTAAATATTAAATTTTTATTTCCAAATTTTTTTTTAAATTTCACAAAAATTCAGTTAATTACGTTATTAAAATTATTAAAATTTATGGGTCGTTACACTCTCCCCACTCAAAATTTTCCGTCTTCCAAAAGGAAGGAGGTAGGAGAATGGAAACAACCATAAAGAAAAATAGATTAAAATACAAAATAAACAGTTAGTTCAAAACCAAATGAATTTCAATTTAAATTAATTTATATCCAACAATTTGGTTTATTCTATTTTATTAAATCAATAATAGTCATTCATATATATTTTGTTGATTTTCAATTCAAGCTATTCTAATTCAATTTGATTTGTTTTCAGTTTATATTAATATTTGTTAAAAAATTCTTTCAAACCAAAATTTATTTTATTTATCTCATTTATTTAATCCATTTGATTTACTTAAGTTAATTCCACTTATAATTCAATCTTAACTATTCCTAAATTCATATTTATTTATTTATTATCTTATTGTTCAATTTATCTCAATTAACATTTTTAGAATCATAAATTAAATATATAAACATTTATTGTAATCGTAATTTATTCAAATTAATTAATTCTTTTTCACAATTATTACTCAACTTATTCCACTTAATATGTCTTATCACATAGATTTAGTGTATTGACACTTATTACAACCACTCAAATTAATTTGTAAATTCCTTTAATATCATTATATTGTATACTCATTCAATTACATATTCAACTTCTGAATAATTTAGGTAAGTTATATATGTTGGAATACAATTTAGTATTATACAAATAAATTTCCCAATTCAATTATTTCAAGTTTAATTATTTCTTCAAAAATTTTGGCTTCATTTTATAATTGAAATCATCCCTTAACATAAAATTTAAGAGTTAAATTTCTGATTCACTTCAAAATATTTAGAGATAAATGTATACATATATATATTATATATGAAACCAAATTTATAAACAAATTCCTATATATATTATACATCAACTCATACTTAAGAAAATCAAATCAAATCATTCTCCGAAACAAAAGTGTAATAAAGCTACTAAGTGGTATCTCCACTCTGAAACTCGAAAATGAATGTCGATGATGCTGCAGTCATCACCGAAATCATTTCCCAGTGATAAAAGAGGAGAGTATTAATTTAAAACATTTAAATTCTTTGGAAACAATTTATATTCGAAAATGCTTTTAAATAATATACTCTAAAATTAAAAAAAACAAATTTAATAAATACCGAAAAATTAAATTCTCAATTTCTTAATTTAAATTCATTTTAATTCCAAATCAATTTATAAACCATCTTTTACAATTTCATTTATTTTATTTATATCATGTGACAATAGTCAATGGTTTTCAAAATAATAAATGAAAATCAAATATTATCATTTCTAACAACCAATTTAATTAACTATTTAATTTCAAAAAAATTTATACTTATATATATATATATAATATAATCATACAAAAATTATCTCATTTACAAATATTGAAAATAATATTGTGTCAGTTTGCTCTCTTAAATTATTTTGGTATTCCTATTGATAGCGTTGATCAGACGAATCGATCGAAACCCCAAATCAATCTAACAACTCAAACAACACACTATAATATATTTTATATTAATTACAGATTCATTCCCTCACTCGATGATTCCATAATGGATTTCAAAACAAGGATAGAGATCAAAAAAGAGGGACCTTAATTGAAGTAAATCTAATAAGAAGATAAGCCCAATACGAAGATAAGATGATTAAATTTCAAAACAAGAAGACGGATAGACTAAAATAAATCGCGGGTGACCTTAACCGGGTCAACCGCGTAAGAAATGCGGATTATGGATCTTAAGGCTGGAATAATACTAGAGGGGTGAATAGTGATTTATGGATTTTCTAAATCTTTTTGAAACTTATGTAATTTAATCACCAATAAATGCAATTCACATACACAGATATAATCACAGAATCAGACACAAATGTAAATACTAAATAAAAGCAGTAAAGGAAAGAACACACTAGGATTTTATATTGGTTCGGAGTTACCCTACATGCAGTCCTGCAAAATTGTACGAATTTCATTTCAAAATAATCTCACAGATTACACCCTCGGTTTCAAGGCAATGAGGTACACCCTCCTATATTCGAGTCCAAGGCGAACTCTCTTGATTAACCAGGCTACAAGATCACCTAATCGATTTCCGAGACAACGATCGCACCCAATTGATTTCAAGGATCAACCGCACCTTTTACTCAATAGTTTGATTTACAGATGATCCTGTAACTCTGAATAGCACTGAGATCTTATAGAGAGAGTGGCAGAGAATCAGACAAGCGATAATAAAGTTTGATTAACTTGGTATTTCGGCAGAATATAGTTTTGGATTCTTTAGAATAACTGAGGAAGATGAAGAGGAGAGAAAATAATTGAAAATCTGATTAAAAATTCGTTTAGAACTACTGATTTTTATAGAAGGTCAACAGCCATATCTATTCACGAAAGGATACGACGAGTAGACACTTCTATTGAAAATTTGAATTTTGTATTTAACGGGCACCATGTCGACATGGGGGGGGGGGGGGGGAGGGGTTGAAAGATGTCGATATGCTCTGGGCAAAATTGGTGATTTTTATTCTCTTACTAAAATTGGTTTCTATAATTTGTTAAAACAATTTCCAAACTTCGTAAATATATTTGAATATAGTTTAAACATATAAAATTAATTTTTAATATATTATCTTAATTTATAAAGTGATTTAAAATCTGAGTATATAAATAATTTAAAGCTAAATATTTAGAACAAGAGATGGTTTAAAAACAAGGACAATTTTGAAATCAAAATATAAAAAATGATAAAAATTGTTTTGAGGCTAAAATATTTAAAACAAGAGAGATGTACTTTTGAAAAGAAGGTTCTGAAAACATTTAAAATAAGAGATATATTTTAAATAGCGTTTTCATAAAATTAGTGGATATCAAAATAGGACCACAATATGTTCCACTAGATACTATCGTGGGTTCCATCCAACTAAGGTTCCATCTCTTTAACAGGCTCGAAGTGGATTCCATCCCACGAATAAATTTTCAATAAAGATGTAAGTTCTTTCAAGAAGTTTTAACATGATTCTAGACTCAATACTTATATTATACTATTGAAACCTTGAAATTCTTGATATCTTGATACTCATGAGTCTTCAATCTTGATATCTTCAGTCTTGAACCTTTACACTATACAGTCTTCATTCTTGGTACCTACATGGTTATGTCTTGCATATACATATATATCTAAACTATAATGCTAGTATTTATATTTTATAACAAGTCCTAAGGTTGTTGTCATCAAAACTATCATCTCAAGGACTAACAATCTCCTCGTTTTTGATGATGACAACATATGTTTATAAATATAATTCACCTTCACTATAACTCCTCCTTAATCTAAGCCTAACTACTCTATTTTATATTTCTCCCCTTTTGTCATCAACAAAAATCATCCTAAAACCATAAAACTGTAAAAACTCCCCCTTGAACTAATACTAGAACAAAGTATAGTAAATGGAATGTGAAAGACATTAACATAGTTATATTATAATTATTCGATATATAAATATGTACAAGTATATCTCAGACAATACAATCAACACACACATTAAATTCAATCAATTCAAACAAAACAATATGATCAAACAAATCAATCAAGTCAAACAAGTCAAACAAGTCAAACTAGTCAATCAAGTCAAACAAGTCAAACAAGTCAGTCAAAACATACCAAACAAATAAAAAACTAATAATCCTAAACTATAAGACAATACTACAAACTCCCCTAAATAAAATACACTCGTTATGTATACATGTATGCAATATGTAGTTTGTAATGCAGTATGAAATGTATGACATATGCAATGTAGCATGAGATGATATGCAGAATGAAGTGCAACTTGTGATGCAAATGATTATGATATTTCATGCATTGTAATTTATGATGTAATATGAAATGAAATGTGATATGAAATAGAATGCATAATGATACGTAATATGAAATAAAATGATAACGAAGTAAAAATAATAATATGCAGAATGATATGATAATATATATACTGCGGCAAGAGATATTCAGATTATAAGATAAACATGAGTGATAAATAATATATAATCAACAAGAATGTGTATATATATATAGTGTATGTATACATATATCAAACTATTATAAATCACTTCAACCAAACAAAGGTAATACACACAAACTACTAGACTTAGGGTATGGAAACTAATGAATGAGACTGAAAGAGTAGTAAAGACAAGAGTTCAAAGGTAATAAATGATATTAAAACTATAACATATTCATGAAAGGTAGTAATCAAAATCAATATCAAAATCAAATTGCTAAGAAATGTGGATTTAAACTACTTATAAAAATTAATACCCTCCTTGTTTAAAAAAATTTAAAATTAATGTTTTCTTTTTTTAAGAATCCAAACTTCCATGTTTATAAAATACTTAACTTACTAGTTAAAACTTGTATATTAAATTACTATTGGTTAGAAACATGTTTAAACACCTTTAGAAAAAATACCATAATGAAATATTCAATAAAATAACAAAGATTGAAAAACTAAAATAAACATGTTTTATATTAAGGCCTCTATCATTTTAAAATTTTAATTAATTACTAAAAATATCTAATCATTAATTTTAAAACATTCTACTATAAGTTAGAAAATAACTTCTAAAAGAATAGAGAAAAATACTTCATTTAAATGTTATTTTTACATAGTTTAAAGTTTCAAATAGAAGAGACAACATTTACAGAATGCTGAAAAAGTTTTTGCAGTAAAAAATATTCAAAACATTATAAATAGAAACTGCAGCATTTACCAAATGCTGTGAAAAGTTTCTAAAATACTACAGTGTTTCAAAGCACAGAAATGCTGTAAAAATGAATTTGCGGCACTTAAGAAACGTTCCAGAAGAAAAGATAGCATTTCAGATGTACTATCTATTGTTCTGGGCCTGATTTTAACATGATTTTGCATTAGTTTTACGACTAGATATTGACATGTAAATAATTAATTTTTTTTACCCAATTTTTATAGTATTTAATATAATTAAAGTACTTAAAAAAATAAAAAATAATGAGAAAATATGTGTAAAGACACTTGGCATTATGCATGTAAAAATGCTTTTATTAAAGAAAAAGTATAATGACATGTGCCATTTTGCGTGTATGTCACTATCTATTTATATGAAAAATGTCATGTGATGTGGCAGAATCTTATTAATTGAAGAAATATATAAATAGACCCCTATTCTAACATTCTAAATTCCTTCCATTAATTTCTTAAAAATATATAATAGTATCTTAAAAGAAATAGAGTACGAGAAGTAAAAATAATATTAGAAAAGTTGAAATCACGAATGATGGTATGCTTTTCTACTTAGTATAGTTGTAATTAATTAGTTGTGATATTTTATTTGAAAGGAAACACATTTTAAAGGACAAAAAAAAAATTAAACTGGTATATCGATATGTATATTATGGTGTGCCGATATATGGACAAAAATATCAGAACTTATAAAAGAGATAAATTTCTATACCTAACTAAATACAACAATAAAGATGAAATAATAGTAAAGCGTACCATATTTTGTACTCCTCCATCTTTTTGACTCTGTTGTTCTTCCATTGTCGTGAATCATACATTTATATCTTTCAGAATTTGATGACGAAATCTGCTTTATTGCGTCAGGCTTGTTTTTTTGATCATCGTAGTATATTCATTGCTGAATTTGAAGATCGTATGAGAAAGATACGGATGATTTAGTAGATTGACCAACTTGGCGCCAAAACTTTGAATTTTGAATGAATGGATACTTCAACCACTATAAATAGGCCCAACAGTCACCACTTTTCATAAAAGTCTCTCTTCTTCTTCTTCTTTCCGTTTTTCTATTTACTATCAATCTTCTAGAAGGCATATCTCCTTCGTTTCTTAACGGAATTGGATGAAACTAGTGGAAAATCGAAAAGGAAGGCAAGGGATACGATCCAGTAATGGTTATTGATGAAGTTGGAAAGTATTGTGGTGCAACAGGCCGAACAGTAAGAGAAAGAAGGAAATCTCGTACACAGTTTTCAGTTTTGAATAGCCAACTTCAAACTGTCATATCTCACTCAATTTTAATTGGAATTTGATGATCCACCCACCAAAACGACCATGAGAACAAGTACTACAATTTGAAAAAGGTGTTGGGACAAAATACTCAAATCTCTGGGTGCGATGTGAAAAATACCATTGACAGTTTTTCTTTCTTTTTCTTTTTGTTCACCAAAATTTCATTTGACCATAACTTTGTCATTTCTTGATGGATTCGCACTAAACCAGTAACATTGTGAAATAGATGGAGAGAGGTACAGTATCAAATCAAGTTGTAGATGAGAATCAAAAGTTTTGTATTGATCTGGTACCCATTTACTTGTCGATTGCCATTATATATCCATTTGTTCTTCTTGATCGATGAATGATTATCTGATATCTTTTAACCAACAGTCATTAGACATACTCTTCTCCTGCAAAACAACATAACCTTTTAAAGAATCAAGTGACTATTCAAAATAAGTAAATATAATTTTAAACAACAGTATCATGATGATTTTGTGACATATTCATATGAAAATAGTGTTAATAATTTTATAACAAAAAATGCTATCTTTCATATGAAAAGGAACAGTCTTTGGGTGCAATGGGTGTGGTTATATCGAATTAAGAATGGAAACTTTTGGTCAATGAATGTTTCACAACGATCAAGTTGGATATGGAGGAAAATTCTTAGCATGCGAAGTTCTTTCCTCCCATTTATCAAATTCAACTTGTCCCCAGCTAGCCTGGTGAGCTTTTGGAAGGACCCTTGGGTGGGGGATGGTATGATATTAAACAATATGCTGGGAATCTATGAAAGAAGGAAATCCCTGATAGGTGATAATGCTTGTGTAGTTGACTACATTGTGAATGGGAAGCTCCACACTCCTTCTTCAAGTAATCAGGCAGTCAACTCGTTATGGAGGAGTTTGCATGATCTTATTGTGACTTTCAAACATAAGACAGAAATATGCTGGAAAGGTAGACCTCATAGTATTGGAAGGGTGTATGATCTTCTCCATCAAAATGATGCTCTACCATTTTTTCCTTGGGCTAAGGGAGGTTGGGCATCTCATTCACCGGCTAATGAGAACTTGATGTTTTGGCAAATTGTTAACAAAGCAATACTAATTAAGGATAAATTGGTGGCTGCTGGAATGGATATTGAACATCTATGCCTATTCTGTAATGTGTCCCCAGAATCCGCTGACCACCTTTTTTTTAATTGCGATTACTTATCTGGTATGATCATTACCCTGATGAATATAGTAGGATTTACGGGTTTTGATGCAACTCTACTACTAAATGGAATAGGCTGAAGAAGGCAACGAGGTGGAGACATAACATAAGAGATATTATCTTCTTTGTTCTAAAGATTTACTTCAGATCGATCTAGATTGAACGGAATACAAGGTGTTTCAGAAGTGACGTCACTTCGGTGCAACAATTTTGGTACAAGCTTATGTTGAAAATTGCATCTGGGATTGGATTTTCAAGGCATGGTTTCTCTTTTCATAACCATGATTTCTGGAATTGACTTCGCTTACGTATGTTGGGTCAAGTTGTGTGCATTTGTTTGCCTGTGCATTCATTTGCGCATGTGGTTCCTTCTTGTTTTCTCGCTTGCCTGTATTTGTGTTTTTTCTTGTTTTTCTCTACATAGTTGGGCCTTAGTGTGTGTTGTGTCTTGTTTCCTTTCTTAGTTTGCCTGTTGTATTTCGCGACTTTAGCGTGTTATTTTCGTGATGTTCATCTTTTTTCAATAAACTCTGTTAGGGGACTAGCCAACCCCGCTTGCCTTTCAAAAAAAATGCCATCTTAAAATTTTTTAAAAATCAGATTACGAAATTTTGAAAACCTTGCTCTGATACCAAATGTGAGAAATATGGATTACGGATCTTAAGGCTGGAATAACATTAAAGGGGGTTTGAATAGTGTTTTATGGATTTTCTAAATCTTTTTGAAACTTATGTAATTTAATCACCAACAAATGCAATTCACAGACACGTATATAATCATAGAATCAGACGCAGATGCAAATACTAAATAAAAGCTGTAAAGGAAAGAACACACCAGAATTTTATAATGGTTTGGAGTTACCTTACATCCAATCCCGCACAATGATACGGGTTTCTTTTCAAAATAATCTCCCAGATTACACCCTCGGTTTCAAAGCTACAAGTTACACCCTCCTATATTTGAGTCTGGGGCAAACTCTCTTGATTTAACTTGGCAACAAGATCACCTAATCGATTTCCAGGGCAACGGTCATGCCCAATCGATTTCAAGGCTCAACCGCACCTTTTACTCAACAGTTTGGTTTACAAGTGATCCTATAACTCTGAATAGCACTAAGATTTTATGGAGAAAGTGGCAGAGAATCAAATAAGAGATAATAAAGTTTGATTCACTTCGTATATTGGCAGAGTATAGTTTTAGATTCTTTAGAATAAATGAGAAAGATGAAGAGGAGAGAAAATAATTGAAAATCTGATTAAAATTTTTTTTAGAACTACTGGTATTTATAGAAGATCAACAACCATATCTATTCGTGAAAGGATACGACGAATAGACTCTTCTTTTGAAAATTTGAATTTTGAATTTAACAAGCACCATGTTGACATGGGGGGTTGAAGGATGTCGACATGCTCTAGGCAAAATTGATGATTTTGATTTTCTTATTAAAATTGGTTTCTCTAATTTGTTAAAACAATTTCTAAACTTTGTAAATATATTTGAATATAGTTTAAACATATAAAAGTAATCTTTAATATATAATATTAATTTATAAAGTGATTTAAAATCTGAGTATATAAATAATTTAAAGCTAAATATTTAAAACAAGAGATGGTTTAAAAACGAGGACAATTTTAAAATCAAAATATAAAAAATGATAAAAATAGTTTTAAGGCTATAATATTTAAAGCAAATGAGATGTCTTTTTGAAGGTTTTGAAAACATTTAAAATAAGAGATATATATTAAAAGCATTTTCATAAAATTAGTGGATATCAAAATAGGACCACTATAAGTTCCACTAGATATTATCGTGGGATCCATCCCACTAGGTTCCATCCCTTTAACAGGCTCGAAGTGGATTCCATTCCACGAATAAATTTCGAATAAAGATGTAAGTGCTTTCAAGAAGTTTTAACATAATTCCAGACTCAATACTTATCGTGTACTACTGAAATCCTGAACTTTTGATATCTTCAGTCTTGAATCTTTATATTGTACAGTCTTCATTCTTGGTAGCTACATGGTTATACCCTGCATATACATATATATCAAAACTATAATGTTAGTATTTATATTTTATAACAAGTCCTAAGGTTGTTGTCATCATAACCATCATCTCAAGAACTAACAAACTGTGGCTTCAGAAATAAGATCGATGCAAAATTCTATGGAAAATCGGCATCAGATAACAAGAGATAGAATTCGTACATAGCAAGAGATGGCAGTATCTAAACCGAGGATATAGAAATCTTCGGTGAATCGATGCCTGTTGTAAAGGAGTTCCATCCCTTTACAAATCATACAGTGGAGCTATGGGGTGCTCCAAAATCAAGAAGAATAAGAACAGGAAGAAACGACAATGGATTTTAGAACGAAGGGGAAAGTTTCAAAATTCAAAGAAAATCTGAATCAAAGAGGAAGAGATTCAAGCTCGAACGAAGGTGATTCTGTAATTAAATTTACTATATATGTTAAATTATGCCTAAAACTAGAGCTTTGATACCAACTGTAACATCCCGGTATTTTGTTCCATTCACATCCACACATGTTGGACTTAAATTGCTTAAAATATCAGATTATTAATTTATATTTGGAAAAACTCGGCATATACAGTAAATAAATCAATCACAGACACAGAGTAATATAACAATATGCAGCGGAAACAAATGAATAGTAGTTCATGAAGCTACTATATATATAACAGAGTGAAAACAAGATACAACAGAAGTCTTGAACACATAGAAGTCTCAATATAATAGCCAAATACAAAATCTGAATATATCACTGGAGGCAACTGAATAACTGAAAGCTGAATAGATATAGATGGATCTCCAAGCGAAGCTCCAATTCCAAATGTGAGTATCAAATGCTGTGACGCTTAGTTTGAACACAAAACACTCAAGTCAGGATTAACATTCTTATATCAATAAATCTAACTCGTGAAATATCAACTGAAATACAAGTAACTCAAAGAATGTTTGGGATACTTATCCTCTAAGGATCCGTGGAACTATCTCATATGTAGTACAATACGCTATTATAATATGTTTATAGTAAAATAAAAGTATTAAAATAGAGTTAAGGCGTTACTCATATCCCCTTAACACATTTTATATAATGTCATAGTCTATACAGTATTGTAAACTCCATCAAACCGGTGGGCTATCAGGGAGCACTCCATAGGTATGACACAAAACAAACTCATAGTCATCTTGATATGGTAGGTGACACGGCACAACTAGGAAATGCCGGGGTAGATATACCAATTAAACTCCCGGACTATTGGTAACACATAGCCGCAGCTACCTCCCAACTCGTCCAACACTCCCATAAAAATTCAAGAGTGCACCCAATCAATCACAAAGTGTGTCCGATCGAAAGAGCTACCTCACTTGGCCTGTCAATTGCTCATGTTTTAGCCACCTTAAACTAACTCACGGGAGTTAGGTCCACGTATATACCTCATACAGAATCGTCGCCAACCGTCCTACTTCATTCTGGAATCTCCACCGCGTACAAGTTGTTAAAGTGGTCTTCAAAATTGGCAGAGAGTATGACAATCTGATCCCGGTCTCTTTAACAACCAAACGTTATTATAACACCGTGGTCATTTCATTTCAAATAACTCATATTTCATATCAAAATAACATATCATTTCAAAACCAAATCAATACGAGATCATTACTTACTTAAAATATGTCCATTTCAAAAATCGCAACACTTTCCAAAATTGTAACTCTTTTCGAATCATAAACTTTAAAATTATAAGACTTTGGAAAAATCATAACACTTTGAAATCATAATTCTTTGAAATCATAACACTTTGAAATCATAATTCTTCCCACTTAAATAGTTTAGATATAGAAAATAGTTTATGTAGTAAAATAATTTATATAATAAAATAATTAGTATATTAAAAAAATTGTAAATTAAATAGTTCATATTAAATTAATTAGTATATAATAGTAGTTCTATATTAAAATAGTTTATATTAAAATAATTTATATATATTAAAATAGTTTTATATTATAATAGTATATATATTAAAAAAATTATAAAGTAAATATATATATACACACACACACACTTTGCATAATAAAAATAGTTCCCTCAAAGTTCACAAATCGATTCGAATCGACTAGAATTCTAAAATTCAGTTTAACTATATCTTAATTCACAAATATCAGTTTAATTCAACATCTCCATAAACCATTAATTTATATTGATTCCAATACAAAGATTTGAACTACAAAAAAAACCATTTTGATTTCAATAGGTTTCAAAGCTTTAAATATTCAAACATTTATAATAACTCAATTTGATAAATTCATTTATATTTCGAATTCAAATTTACCATTATTTAATATTGAAATATTCACTTAGTCAATCCAATATCATTTAAATAAAATCATAATTTACAATTTAAATAAACTAAATATTCCCTTCAATTTATTTACTTGAAATATTCATTTAATCACTTTAAATCAAAATCAAGTTATAAAATCATATCGTTAAATCTCAAATTCAATAAATCTCAAATCGATTTTAATTAAATATAGTTCTTAAACAAATACAATTTGAAATCAATTTCAAACTATCTTCCTAACCTTAATTTGTCAAAGATTTTTACAAAATCTTTTTTTAAAATATAAATTTTAAATAAACACTTAAAACATATTATATACTAATTAAATTAAATTTTATTAAATTAAATCTTATTATTAAATATATTTTATACTAAAACTTATTTTATATATTTTTAAAAAATAGTAAAATTATAAGTAAAATCTTAAAATTTATAATTTCAAACTAACTTACAAATTTAAAATTTCCAAACATATAATTTTAAAAATCTAAAATTTAAACCTTTGTAAAAAATAACATATATATATATAATATCTTAAAAATCAATATTTATTTAAATCGTATATTTTCTTTCAAAACCTTGGAAATTATTTTCAAAATATATATAGACCAACGGTGTGTATATAAAATTTTCTATCCTATGGTCAACTGATATGGATATGTAATATTTTAATCTGCAATTTAAATATGTACGGATATATATGTCATTTCAACCCGCAATCCCAAAATTCAATTCAATGAAAATTGCTTGGGTTTATCATTTCAACCCATAACGATTTTATTCTATTCTACAAGTTCGTTCGGGTATGTATCATTTCTACCATATGGAATTCTATGCTAACAGGGAACTTGCACAATGAGAACATATATGATGATAATATAACATATCAACAACAAGCATATATCATTAGTGATAAATTAAATAAAATATAAACAACAGGATATGGTGTCATATGTCATTGGTGAACAATTACAGGTAATAGCATATCATGTATATAGCAATTAAATATCTAGCAATAGCATATTTCAATTGTCGTTTCAAATGAAATCAAATTTAATAAATATAAGAATGTTAATCATGAGTGATTGCTCACCTTTCGAGGCTAGAGATGAACGAGAGTGAGATGATTAACGAATCTAAGCACAAATTCAAAAGCAAAGTAAGATTGCCACGTGTTCGACGAACAGAGCTGATAATAGGAACCGATGAAAACAAATCAAATCAGTTTTGATATAAAATGAAAATATATACATTACTATTATATTATATATATTTTAATATTTTATTTTAAGACAAATATTAAACTAATACATAATTTTCAAAATCATTATTCTTAAAACTCAAGTATTAAGAATCAAAGATATATATTATACTTAAAACCATTACCCAAAACCAAATCTTAAACACATATATATAAAACTGTTTTGAAACCAAAGGATATATATATTTAAAATTCGACAGAATATATTATACAAACTAATATATATAAAACAGTGTATATATTATTATCAAAACTATTTCAAACATACCACATAGCTTTAGTATATATGAGTTACAGGCAAAGACCTTATATATATACAAACTAACTTTATAAACCAAATATTATAAACACGTATATAGTATAACACTGTCAAACATATAACCTATAGAGTAGCTAATAGTAAGTGTATATAACAAATATATAAAGCATATACTTGTTAAACATATATCCTATATGCTACTATCGTGCTTATATAAATTTGCATAAAATCAAACATATTTTATATCATATATAAACATACATTTACTTTTTCAAATTATATATATTTACAATATATGTATGCAGACCTTCATATATGACACATATATAAAATCAATTATTTACAAACCAATATATAATTTACATACCTTTAAACATATTGAATAACAATATTATGCATATATAAACTGACACATATTAAAATAACTGTATATATATATACTCATATAACTTATACGTATATATATATACAAACGGTATAAAAATACAGCACACTTACATATATGCAACAGAGGAAGTGGTGATGGCTGCGCAAGCACTGAGAGGAAGAGGCACGATGGAGGGCAGCTTCGGATTTGCGGCTGCCATTCATGCATGAGAGAGGAAGGGCTATGATCGGTCGATCATAGGAAGAGGAAGAAGGGGAAGCAATTGAGATGGGAGAGAGAGTGGGAGGCTCGAATTTTGGGCTTCAGGGCTTCGCGTGCCAGGAGGAAGGTGGCGGCCATGTACAGGCCGACTTCGGCGAGTGTTTAGGCAGGCTAGCGAACTCGCGTGAGGTGAAGGCTTGGCCATGCTAGGCTTCTCGAGTAGGGAGAGGGTGGAGAGGGGAAGCTTTGGTGGATGGAAGGTGATGGGCAGGCGCAGGAAAGTGAAGGGGATCAGTTTCGAAGGTTGCCTAGGTGGAGGTGCCAGGGTGCGCTCTCGGTTGCAGTAGAGGATGGGTTGAGATAGAAAGCATGCTGGAAGGAGAGAAGGAGGAAGGGTGGAAGCTATGTGAAGGCAATATACACGAAAGTAGAAATTCTTTAAAAAAAAAGGTAGAACGTGGAAGGCAGAGTGGAGAGACAGAAGTCATATGAATGAACTAGAAATGTTAAAATGAACAAAATTATAATTAATACAACTAGAATATGAAAAATCATGTTGGTTGAATTTCAAAAATATTGATTGCTAACGGATGTTGAGTTATACGGTGGAAAATTAAAAGGTCATAGGAAACCAAAAGATAAAAAATTTGGATACCGACATAACAAATCGTAACACGGTTTCGCCGCGTAGCGGACACCAAAACACACATATGAATATACTGCGTAGATCAGCACGACGAGTTGATCAAAACGGTACATAGATATCCACGATACGACCAAACTATCAAAGTCGATATTTGGTACCAAAAATGCCGCTAAAATGTCGAAAATAAAATAAATTTAGCAATAGCATTCCAAATTTGACGAAACGAAATATGACATCTCACTCAGAAGATGATTTACAATTTAATTTTATGAAAATATTATCGTTTGATAAATATTTTATTATCATCAAATATTAACTAATTTGAATGTAAATAAAATTACACAATAAAATAAATTTCCATATTATCCGATGAAAATTTACCAATTGCTATGTTTAAGTGGATGTATTTTAAATATTAAATTTTTATTTCCAAATATCATTATTTAAAATTTCACAAAATTCAGTTAATTACATTATTAAAATTTACGGGTCGTTACAGTTTATGGTCGGGTGCTTGCATTTTCTATCATAATTAAGAGCTATGAAAGGAAAACGTAGGTTTTTAATTAAGACCCTGAACGGAGTCCGCACTAGAGGATCGAAGGATTGATACTAGTACGGAAGTAAAGTCATGATTTGAATAGAAAATCGAATTAGATATTGCATATGGATGATCCGTATATACCATATTGAGTTTAAAGATAATATTTTAGAAAAACTCTTATGGGTTTTGGGTTGTGGTGAAATTACAGGGACGAAATTCTTTTAAGGGGGAAGAATGCAACGACCCGTAATTTTATCGCTTTGATTAGGAATATTTAATTAATTTTAGATATTCAAATATAGGATCATTTTAAACAAATAATCATGTTTTGTATAGTAAATAATAGTGGTGAACTAATTTCTGAAATTCGTTACAAAAATAGATATTTTGGATTTTCGTCGGAAAAGTGACAAAAATCGGTTTTTGATAAAAAACGAGTTTTGTTTGAGATAATTGTTTTAAATGTTAATAATCCATTTTAAATGTTATATAATTATAATAATCTTGTTATAATAGTTTTATAAATATGTAAACTTGTTTTATAAAAATATACAAACTTCGTCGTATTTTGGTAGATCGACGTCGTATTTTTACAATTGGATTTTAATATCATTCAAAATGGTTTTATAGCTCAAATAAACTTTTTTTAATTGTTAAGAGACGGTAAGAAATCTATTTCCATATTTTTTAAATAAATAAATAGTTTGATTAACAATCAAAAATATGATCAGAAAACGTGTTGTAATGTTTGCACCAAAATTGGTCATAAACCCCAAATATCGTGAAAGCACCAGTGTACGAACACAGATCAGCAGCATGTGATCACAAATCACCGATCTAAGTAATGTTGAGAATAAAAAATGAAGAATAATAAACTTAAAAATGGAAAGGAATAGACGGAGACACAAAATTTATAGTGGTTTGGCTATCTCCGACCTACGTCCACTTCAAAAGTTAATCTTTTATTAATTTTGTCCGCTGGTTACAACTGATTATAGCGGATTACAATGGTAAATTTCAAGTACAACAATGAACATGGGATGTAAGAATGCTTTCGGTAGAGTCTGGACGTCGGAGTGCCAAAAGATTTTTTTTCTATAGGCTCTTGGGTGCTATTTATAGGCATAGGATGCAAATATCTCGCTCAGATCTCGGGAGACCTCTTCAGACACGTGAGTGGGCCCACGCGGTCAATCCCAGGTGATTTCGTCTCGATCCATGATCGATACAAACGAATTTCGTATCGATCAAGATTTAACCCAATCAAGTCGAAACTTGACATGAACATTCTTTAGGTTGTACGTATGTTCCTATGAAAATTTCATAGCATGTGGACCTGTAGATTGTGAGTTATGATCGATGCAAACTTGGGTTTTATATATGCTGTCATGTTCGAATCAATACTTTTCGTATCCATCTGTTGTATTGCTCTTTGGGCACGTCCTTACAAGTCGACATGGCGCTAACTCCTCGGATCGATCCACTTTTCATGCCGAGTGACCGAGTCTTATTCGTATGTATGCGCCTTATTCGTATCGATCATCTTTTCTTCATTCGTATCGATCGTATTTGGTCCTTTTCGTATCGATCACATTGTTTTATTAGTATCGATCAATTTCCATATTATATTCATATGAAATCGAGTGCTTGGTGTTGTTCGCATTGATGGGAAATGTCTATTTTATATCGATCTATGGTTGATCGATAAGAAGTATGTATCATGTGTGATCGATATGAATTAGACACTTGTATTGCATTCGATGGATGCGAAATGGGCAATAGCCAATTGATTCGAGGTGGTCCTGCCTTATGATGGATACTAATAAGACCGTCTTCGATGGATGCAAACATGGCAGTTGCATGGCAATGGATACGAATAGACGGCTGCTTGACGGATATGAATAACAGACTATGCCAAGGCTTGATGGATACGGAGTAGCGCTTTGGATGGATATGAATAGATGGACACTAGTACGTTGATTTTCTTAGCTTGCATCGATCATATCTTGAGCATAGGAACTCCGATTGACTTGAAATTTGAAATGTTGGCTTTCACATTGTGTCATATCAATTCTAGCTTGATCTAGACTTGGACAAAATTTACCGATATCCATAGTAGACTTGTGTATTAACGATCTTCAAGACGAACCATCCTTGGTTTCCAGTCAAGTTTTTGGTGTCACGGCGTTGCCAAAAGGCGGGATAACAGTAAAAAAATTGACTTTTTATCAAACGGAAATCGTCACAACATTGTTGCATCTTTGTTAACATGTATATGTAAAAAAATACATAACATAGAATATAAGACAAAGTAACTAAACAAGTTTACTTTTACTAAGCATGATTAGAAAAATCTATAATTTAATTAGTAAAAGTAAGCAAGGAAGATATTTTTTATGAAAAACAAATATCAAATCATGCCATTTCATCTCATTACTTAAGTTTTAATAAAGGAGACAAAAGACAATGTGCCATGGTGATTTATGTTTTAAAAATGGTGATGTGAAGTTTAAAAGAAATATGCAAGGGTGTTTTGGCAATTTAATGAGAGGTTAATTTGGTAAATTTCCACTTTTTACTTTTCCTATAAATACACATGCATAGCCTTCCATTTTCTTCGCAAATACTCTCTTCTCTTCTTTATATTCTTCTTCTTCCATGTTCTCTAATGGCGTTTTCTTCTCTTCCTCCTCCTCTCTTACTTTCCAAAAATTATATCAAAAAAAGTGAAAACACTTTTAAACTTGGCCAAAAATCTTGCATCATCGAGGGAAAGTTGTATACTAAGTTAGAGTCGAAGGCTCAAAGGTTTGATGTCCCATTCATAGCATGGTCGTGAGCATTTTGAGGAGGGAATACGCTGGGTCATGGGGTTTTAGGGTAGTGGAGATGGTGTGTTGGCACAAACAAGGATGGTGGAGGAGGTTAGCCATGAGCATATGGTGGAAGGTGGTGATGGCCTTATGGTTTAGGAGGAAGGAAATGTTATTTTGGTAATGATTTGGTTGGTGAAGGGTGTGTAATGAAGTGTTGTTGAAATGAATGCTGGTAGGAAGTATGGTTTGAATAATGGTGAGAATTTGGTTTCTTTAAATCGTAAATTAACTTTAAATAATGATACACATGATTAACTTGTTAATTAATAGGCTTGGACAAATATTTGGATAAATATTGGTTGATAACTTGGTCGTTATTGGTTGATAACTTGATTGTGATAAAAAGAACTAATGATGAGAAAATCATATCCAACAGAATATAAATGATTACTTAAAATATCCATGGTTAATTCAAAGAAAATAATATGCGTATGTGAAGTATTAATCATCTTGGATTTATAAATCAACAAAGTATCATTTTATAAAGGTAGGAATTTGGTTTCGAAATAAAAGAAAATGGGAAAGAAGCAGTTTTAAAATTATTTATAAAATAATTTATATAGTTTGATTTTGGAAAATAATGGGTTTAATAGATGAAAAATGATATATCATATGGATCATATAAAAGAATTTTAACAGAAAAATAGGAAATCGTATATTATAATAATATAATATTATAATACTTGAAACAAAGTGAAAATGGAAGTCAAGTAAAATAGTAATATATGATTTCAAAACGGTTTAAAATATTATACTAAAGTTTTAAAAGTGCTTTGACAAAGTTTGGAATTTCTTTGTAAAACAACCAAAATGAGCATGTCATGTAGTGGCGGTTCGCAATTTCGCCCCCTAAAAGTTAAATCAATATGTTATGTGGAATATAAGTTGTCATTATTTGAAATAAGAATTTTCTAGACTCTTATAACAATAGTTTTCAAATTAAAAAAATCGAGATTTCATTTAGTAAAATTTGAAATATGTTCAAATTAACATTTCAAAATAATCGTTTTTTGGCAGTTTGAGAAAAATTATGCTTAACTCTTTTTAAATGGAATTTTTTAATCTTTAAAAATAAAAATAATTTTCAAAAATATAAAACATTTTAAAATAATGTAAGTTTAAAAATTTGGCATAAAAAATGATGAAATGTGAATTTGGATTTAAAGATATTTTGAATAATTAATTACCGACGCTTCTTGCGATTGTTTTGGCAACTCTTGAAAATTATGGTTTTAACTTAATTATTCTTTCTCAATCCTTTGATAACCTTTTCAATTGAATAATTAAGTATTTTAAAGTTGAATTGTTTTAAATATGAATTAATTTAAAGTTAATATTAAATTGTTCTAAATTGTTTTTAAATATTCTAAAAAGAATTTCAAAAGGAAAGCTCGAATGCTTTGAAAAACGTTCACAAAGTGAAAAGTTAAGCAAGTATTTTTAAAAAGGATAGAGTCAATCAAATAACTTGATCGCCTTATGGGTGACAGAGAGATAGTCTCTAGGTTTGGGTTTGGAAAGCCAGCTTCCTGCTCTCCCTACCTATCCAGACTGGCCCGATAAAGGAGAAGAGATTTGGAGTTTTCTCCCAATGATAAACAAGATATAAAAACAAGATCCGAGAAATATTTTTCTAAAGTAAAAGACAAAATGATTTGGTATTTTCAAAGTTAAAAAGGGGTTTTAATTAAACAAAGGATTTGATAAAAGTGGCTTAATAATCCCATATATACTGAAAGAAATAAAAATGGTTTAAAGCTTATATCTCTGAAGAGATATTTATTTAGATGAAAAGATTTACAAATTGGATGATGTTTAATATCACATACAAACTTGAGATCTTTTTATCGATGAATGGTTCAGGGAGATTGAAATTGGAATTGGACGATTCCTATCTGAAAACCACTACGAACCAATATACGCGTCCGAAAGTGAAGACATGTTAAAGAAGATTATTTCTGAAGACGGAGATCTTCATAATGCAGGGATGCTTGGCACTAACCTCTAGGGTGATTCTCATATTACATATACGGTGATAGTAGTTCCTTCATTCTGAAAATCTTTGATTTGCAAGGACTTCTGCTACTAATCCTAAGGGTGATTCCTAAATAGGATATAGTAGGGGAAGGGCCTACAGTTTGTTTTCACCCAAACAACTTGTATAGACGAGTATTTTACATTGCATTTCTAAGACCATGTACATTGGCTTTTACAAATGTACATCTTTTTGATGGTGTAGAAGGTAACCGCTCTTATTCTTAACACCCTTCCCTGAGGTATATGAACTCAGGGGTTGTACTTTTGTGGAAAAGTATTATATGGTAATTAGGCTAATCCACATTTAGGCCCATTTCAGGATTGGAACCTAAGGGGACTGATGGGACCGTTCCAAGTTATTTCCATCTTCCCTAAGCTGTTCCAAGCTTCCATTAACCTTAATCTCTTTCAAAAATCATCTCTTTTCATTACAAATCTTAGTCAAATCATCATTAGAAGGGTAACTAGCTAAGGCGATTGTAGGTCTATCACTTTGGTGCTTTGGATTCACCTTTCTTCGATGTTCATCTTGAATTTAAGGGGGAAGATTGTATTTTGGATATTTGGTGAGTAGTTTTTGGCCTCTTACCATCCTATGCATGTTTAGATAGTTAAAATTGGTTTTATCTAAACATGATTTTAATCCTAAAACATTTTCTAATTTTAATCCCAAAACATTTTCTAATTTTTATCACATTTTTGTACCTATTTATGGAAAAAATTAAAATGATTCAAAATGGTTTTTAAATGGTTTTACAACCGCTTTTGATCATATTGACATACTAGTGTGAAAGTTCGATTTAAACTTGGATTTATAGGATAATCGTGTTTTGATGAATTGCATGTATGTAACGATGTATTAGTGTGTTGTTAGAAATGGCAATGTGGGATTCTAAGCGGAATTTGTTTTATGAGAAGTAAAGAATGGATTTGTGAAAAGTAAAGTGCGACTTTGTGAAAAAAAGAGCGTAGCCTTATGAACCTCACATCCCGAAGATGATATGGGTAATTATGTAGTCTGCAGACATATTTTAGGCTATCAGTTTTATTATGGATGGAGGAGTCAGTATGTCTGGATCCTCAACAACTTATATGGGCAGGTATTGGAGTCTCGATTGACAAAGAACAGAGCCACTAAAATACGATGTTCTATACTACTATAATAATGTAGTACGAAGGCTTGTTTTAGAAAAGGGAATGGTCACCGGTGACTAGGGTTGTTGTGACGACCCACCTTTATGTCCCCTAGAAACGACACTTTACACATCCTCGATGTTCATGTGCCATTGCCCAAGCATTAGAAATATGAATCATCGTGGGTTGAAATAAAGAACATAATAGAAAACCTCACAACGCAACTACTAAATAAAACATAACAATCAATAGTACATCAGGGTACTTCTTAACAAGGAGCTATTAGAGTTGCACAAAAGTACTACAAATCAACTTAGGCAGCTATAATATATTGCCTTTACAAATGCCCCAAAAAAACACTTATACAAACTAGATAAACAATGGAATAGATAACTAGGTAGATAATAGCCTCCTACTCGAACATTATCTTCAAGGAGCCTAACAAGACCTGCTACTCTCGAACTACTCAAATAAAATGTGTACCCGAGAGTTAAGGGAAAACTAACAGCTTGGGTCAGACAATATGTCTTGTATGAGTAAAACTTTTAAACAATAGGTGTGCAATTAAAAACAAGCATGTGAGACCACGCTGCTGAACATGGAACGGGTTAGTCCCACGTAACTCAACATCTAAACGTAAAGAATGGATAAATATTTAAACTCCACAAAGAGTGGTTGACTCTTCCCGATGCAAATAGGGAAATGAATTTGAAGGTTCGAACCAAAACAGAAAAGGAAAATCTCCAACAATTGACTAGGAAGGTGTACCATCCTTGAAGTGCTACTAGAATAGTATAACTCTAGTATACTTCCGAGAAGCTCATATACTACATGACACTTCTCGAAAACAAACCAACTGGACCCCGCTCAACTTTACCAAAAATTTGAGTATTTCACATCTAAATGCGCAAACGAATCTGACCTACATGAGATGTGAAAATACCCTAAAATGAAGAAACCCACATAGATGAACGTCCTTCCGCACTTTGGGTTCATTCATTTATCGCAAAGCTCAATGGAACAACAAACCATCTTAGAATGATGATAATAAAAAAGCTGAAGTAGCTGAGAAACCAACTATCAAGGATATAAAACTATCATATATAGAAATTAAGTCTTGTATACTCATCACCACTCATCGAATTCAAACTGGTACTATTTCTTAGTTAACAATAATACCGAAAAGTCAAGATAGTGTTACCTTAAAGTAATAACCCACGATTATTCTTAACTTTCGAAATAGGAAAAGTCTATTTCTTCGATGTTTATTGCTAGTTATACAAATAAATCGTTTCCATACAAGTGAATCGCTTTACGAAAATTAATTCATTTCCATAAACAATTCAAACTTTTCTTTAAAAAACCCGTATTCGTACTTGGCTTCACATTACAAGTATTAGCTTTAAAACACTTTGTTAAAGAGTTTACTAACTTTGAAACATCATTAAAAAGGATCAACAACTTAAAATATCCATATTACATTGATTAATTAACTTTTAAAATTTTGTTAACTAATTTGATTAAATAACTTCGATAACCTTTAATTAAAATAAGCAAATCACCTTTAAAACATCATTGATTCAATTAATTAATAATATAATTAATTAAAGTAATTTAATGATAATTAAATATCATTATTTAAAAGTGGTCAACTAATCTAAAATTTTATTTAAGGATAGATTAATTAGGGTAAAACAGATTTAATAACTTCTAAAAGTCATTAATTAAAAAGATTACTTGATTTAAAAACATCATTACTAAATTGATTGTTTAACTTTAATTCATCACTTTAAAAGATTAAATAACCTTAAACATCATTATAGAAAATGATTAATTAATTTCGAAACATCATTAACCAGGTGATTAGTTAATTTTAAACACATTGTTAATAAGTTAATTAGTTAACTTTAATCCTTATTAATTAAATAATTAATTTAATTAAATAACTGTTATTAAAATAATTAATTATTTATGTAAATATCATTATCAAAAACTTGCATAACTTTTAAAATAATTCCAAGATCGATAAAGAAATTAACATTTTCGATAAAAGGTGATATTTCAAAAGTGCCGATATAGCGAATAACGCTATACGGGCAGGTCGGAATTCGAGTATATGACATTTACAATACAACCAACCATCACAAAGCAAAGGTATGAGCATATATATGTGGTGATTTATAATAATGCCACATAAATCAAGCATTTAGTAACAACGGAATTAGTTTAACTACATATTTTCATATAACTGTTGATTCGCTTACTGACTTTTCAAAGCGACTAACTTTTAAGCAACAAACCAATCCAATAAACATACCATTATCACAATAATACAATAAATGTTCAATAGCTACAAATATGAGCATGAATATAGTTCAAACCTTTATGGTTCAAATGTGGAAATTTTACTCACAAAAATACTTCTAACTTAACCGGCTCACCGCAACAAGTTGTCAAACTCACGAACTATCTTCACTACACCTTAACTTGGATTTTTGAGCCCTTATTAGGATGGATTTGGGTTCGACGAGCGAAATATGGGCTCTTCCTTGGGGTTTTGAGGTGGAAATGGCTTTTGTTTTGGTGGAGAGGTGTTTTATATGAATATATGGAGTTTTAGTAGTGTATTCATTAGTTTTTGACTTTAGGAATAAATTTAGAAGCCATGGATATTCTTGAACATAAGAGAAGTGAATATGAAAATGAAGATGTAAAGTGAGAATGTGTGGAGATGGTGGATATTTATAGGTAAAGAAGTGGTGTATTAATAGAAATTAACTCAAACATTTAAAATATATTAAATGTTGTTACATGCATGCTTGCCATACCCCCTCCACCTCACCAAGTACACATGCACACACCTCTCCTCCCCCTTCACCATGCCATGGGTACTTGTTTAGATTATATTTAGGGTACTTAATTAATTTTCTAACATTATTTAATATATTTTTGTGCATTTTAATTCAAATCAAGTTTTATATTTGAAGTATGCTTGATTATTAACTTTAACAAATTGATTGTCTTATCACATGGCATACGTGCATGTGTGCGCCCGTGTATAGGAGTGATTCAAAAATGTGATCACTTTTCAAGGCCGAAAAGTCAAAATTTCGAAAAAAGTTTTTCGGTCACATTTTCTATTTTTATTTGAACTAATTATTTTGGTAAACAAAACTGGAAAAAGATTTTAATATCATAATTAATGTTTAAAATATGTTTATTAGGTTAATAAAATCCATTATTTAAATATTTAATAATGAATTAAATTTCTAATACAAAGCGATTAATTTGTGGGTCGTTACACTCTTCCCCTCTTAGGAGAATTTCATCTCGAAATTAATACACAAAACACAATCCAAAGGTATATATTATACCAGGGAATTCCTATAACAGTGCAAAGAAACTATGCCATAAAAGAACATAAATAATGCATTCAAACAACAAACAACTAATCTTACAATACATTAGGTTAAGTTTCTCTAATATGATCATCAGTCTCCTAAGTACAATCATGGGGATCATCACTCCATTGAACCTTCACAAGCTTCACCACCTTTTTCCACAATCTCCTTTCATCTCGATCTGCAATATGAACTGGATATCAGACTACCATCAAGTTTGGTTCTATCTCTTAGTCTTCTTGAACAGACGTCCTAACAACCAAAGATGGATCATGAACATGGTTTCTTAGATGAGATACATGAAAGAAATTATGAACTTTTGACAATCTCTCAGGAAAATCAACTCTAGACCAATGACCCAATTCTCTCAAGGATTCTAAATGGTCCAATGAATTGAGTTCTAGCCTTCTTATTTTTTTGAATTTCACAACTCCTTTGATTAGGGAAGCTTTCACAAATACCAAATCCTCGACCGTAAATTCTAAATCCCTTCTCCTTTGGTCGGCATAACTTTTCTGTTGATCCTGGGATTCTTTCATCCTTTTCTCGACCATAGCCACTTTCTCTATTGCTTCTCGAATCATTTTTGGTCTAAGAATCAAACAGTCTCCAGACTCAACCCAACATGAAGGTGATTTACATGGCCGTTCATACAAAGCTTCATAGGCGCCATGCCAATACTAGCTTGGCAACTGTTGTTATAAGAGAACTCTACCAAATGTAGATGATCTTCCAAAGAACCTCCAAAATCCAAAATGCATGCTCTTAAGAGATCCTCCAATATCTAGTTCACCCTTTCGGTTTGTCCATCTATCTACGGGTGATAGGAAATGCCCAAATTTAATTATGTCCCTAAAAAAACTTGCAATGCTCCCCAAAATCCACCGGTGAAGATGGGGTCTCGATCACTGACTATACTTACTGGAACTCCATGTAGTCGAATGGTCTCCCTCAAATAAATCGCTGCCAAAAATGCTACAATTCTTGATGACTTCACCGGAATAAAGTGGATGCTTTTTGTTAATCGATCTACAATTACCAGATGCCTTAATTACCTCTTCTTTTTCTAGGAAACCCATCAACATAGTCCATGGATACTTGCTTCCACTTCCAATTTGATATCTCTGACTGTTGGAGTAACCCAGTAGTTTTCTATTGGTCACTCTTGAGCTGTTGACAATTAGCACACCGACTCACGGAGACTGAAATGTCTCTCTTCAACCCATTCCACCAAATGGTTTTCTTCATATTTTGAAATATTTTAGTCACTCCTGGGTGGATAGATAGCTTTGACCGATGGTACTCTCGCAGTATATTTTGTCTAGTTCCACTAACATCTGGCACACAAACCCGTATACTCATTCTTAAAATGTCTCGGGAGTTAATCCGAAAACTAGAAACAATTCCATCTTTAACATTCTTCTTAAGCCGAGCTATAATAAGTTCTTCTTCTTGAAAATATGAAATTCTCTCCATAAGTGTTGGCTTAACTTCTACATTTTCAATCATTTCCACATTCCTAGTCAACGCATCTGTAGTGATGTTCGCTTTCCCTGAGGTATAAAGAATCTCTAGGTCATAAGTTGCAAGAAACTCTAGCCATTTTTGCTACCTTAAGTTCAAGTCCTTTTGGGCTAAAAAGATACTTTAATGACTTATGATCCATATATAACTCAAACTTTGCACCTGAAAAATAGTTCCTCTGCACCTTTAATGCGAAGATAACTGCCAATAGCTCTAAATCATGAATAGCATAATTCTTCCCATGGGGTTTCAACTGTCGACACGCGTATGCTATTACTTTTCCATTCTGTATCAAAGCTGCTCTCAATCCAGTGCTATAAGTATTTGTGTAAACTGTTAATACTTCACTCCCATCTAGAATAGTTAAAACACAAGTGCTAGTCAATTTCTTTTTTAACTCGTTGAATGCTTTATCGCACTTGGGCGTCTAAACAAACTTAGCATCTTTCTTCATCCGCTTTGTTAGTTGAGAAGTAATCTTTGAGAAATCCTTAATGAACCTTATATAGAAACCAACCAATCCCAAGAAACTTCTGACCTTAGTCGCAATTTTAGGTTTCTTCTAATCATGAACCGCAACTACTTTAGCTAGGACCACTAATATACCTTCTTCAGAATTACATACCCTAAAAATTTAACTTCGGATTGTTAGAAATGGCACATAAAATTTTTTTCCTTTAAGACATGACTTCTTAAAGTACTTAGAACAACATGAAGATGGTACTTGTATAATGTAGTTATAAGGTGTTGTTTGTATTTGCAGGTAAATAACTTGTAGGTAAACTAAAGTCTATGGAAATTAAACCGAACCATTTAGATCAAAAGCATGTTATCTGATGGACATGCACATTATTCATGATAACTTCTTGTGATGTTACAATTTAACTGAACCATTTAATGAAAACAAAAATAAAATATAAATACAGTAACCTTGAATTGATAACGAAATAATCAAATTAAAAAAAAAATAGTGTTTTTCTTCTGGAGACATCTCAATGCAATTAACCATAGTTTTTCCTTCTGGAGACATCCACATATTATCATTTGTCCAGTTTAACAAATGAGTGCAAATACCATAAATGCAATGAATTGAAAAGTTATTAATAATTTTTTGTGTGTATTACTCTGAAATGTCGTGCAAGGCAAAGAAATAATATCTAACACATTTTTTTGAAGTGTCTTTAAATGATAAATTTTCCAAATCTTCAGAGGAATATGCTCCAAAGAAAAACAACTGAGCATGATTAACATCTTGTCAATAGTAATATAAACATTGATACTTAATCCCAATAATTACCAAGTATCATTTTTTATTTATTATTTATATAGATATACAACTGGCTACACTTAAAAAACTCAATAATTTTACAAATTAAATATATTTTAAGTTAAGACTGAAGCAACTAGCATCTAGACTTTGTTCATTATGATAACTAATTATTTAAATTTGTATGATTGCATTGTAAATCGAGTTTTCGGTATTATTCCTAAATAAGAGATTTTCGTAATACAGAGATATTGTAAGTTTGTATGGTTCAAAATTCAATAAGAGCTGTTCGTTTTTTTGTTTGTTTTTAAGTTTAATTTTCAAATATATGAATATGATGATGATTTATCTTTATGTCTATATTCATAGGTCTATATTTGACCTATCATTATTGGCAATGGTCAGCAAATCCAAGTTCAAAGTTTTAAAAGATTTGTTTTGTAGATCTTTGAATAATTGCTTCTAATTAAATTAATAGAATTGCATTAATTTATTACATATTTTACTAAATTTTATGCTATCACTACTTGCTACTTAGATTCTAGAGTACACAGTCAATTAGTTAAAATCCAAAAACCCAACTTTTAGAAAGCTAATCCATCCAACCATTTATTTTATATCGAGTCTTAAGTTACATACAACAGTAATAATCAATTAGTCCTGCTAGGCATCAAATATATCTAATACATCCAATGTCAATAATGTCAATGACTCAATCCAGTATATTCCTATAAATATTACTAACCCCTAAGCACCAAATACCTTAACCTATACAAGTAAAACTTTTAATTTTTACAAGATAAAGACCACATACTCCAAATCAGCAGCAGTTGAATAAGCATAAATGGAATGGAACATGTACTAATAATAATAATTTCATATCAAAAAGTTAAAATAAAAAATAAATTTATCTCAAATAAGAATGTTTATAGTATGATCAAGATAAATTAGATAAAGGTATCTACAACCCAAGAGAAAGAAAGAAAGAAAGGAAAAGGAAAGGAAAACCAAAAGCCAATCCAAAATTGGGATATTTGTAGAAACATTTGACGTTGTAACTGAATAATCCAATATTTATAATCAGAAGCAACAAATGCAAGAAAAGTACATGGCAGAGAGTATCAAATTTGCATCTACAAGGGGATTTCGTCGAAAGCAACAATAGTGAGCGCAGTTTGGTGTAGAGCAGTAGGTTAGGGTTTGTAAGAGGGTTTCATCGATGATAGCAACAATGGTGAGCGCGATGGAGTTCAGCTCTGTCGATGGCAAGGTAGCTCAAAAAAAGATGGGGTTAGGGTTTACTTTTAGGAAATTTTGGCGGTCAAATTTTTAATAAAATGAGCAGCCATAGAAACATAGGGAGGGAAGTTGTGATTTTATTGAGTAGGAAAGTAACTTAAGGAGACAACTGAAAAAACAATTCTATAAATAGATATTTACAAGGGGCACAAGTTAACAGTAGTTATAGATGTATATTACAACTGCTACAAAAATAAATGTTGTTAAAAGTACCTATTTTACAACTGCTAAAATAAATAGTTGTTACATAATACTTATTACACTTATTACATTGTGTTGGTTGTAAGTGAAAGGTTGTAATATGGTTGTTTTATTATAGTGTAATTATCCTCTAAATGTCTTATCTTTCCATTTAGATTTTATTAAACAGGTATATTGAAAGTTTCTTTTAATTCAACGTTATTAAAAGATGACTTTTAACTTAACATTTTTACCTAACACCCTATAGTCAAATTGTGAAAATTAATTCACAAGGGGTTCATTTTAATGTACTTACAATTATTAAAACAACAAATGCCCATAAACTTGTTCAGCATAAATTAAAAATCAACAAACAATAATCAATGCTCCTAAACTAGTTTAGCATGACTAAACAAACAATAATGAAAAAAATAAATATTATCATTTTCAAACAAAAAAACACAACACGAATAACTATACAAATTTGAAAATTATTCCTTTATATATGTAAAATATATACGGCTAGGTAAAATATTTCATTTACTAATTTTCAAAAAACAATATCGTGTCTGTTTGTCTTGTTCATGTATTTAGGAATCCCTATCGACCCTGTGGCATCTCACGTCTCAACTAGAATTTATAAACAACTCAATAGACCAATTAACACAATACATTTTTATAGTAATAACAAATACACTCTCGTATATATAATACTCTTAAACTAATTCTAGGTTGTCACTTACCATATCTCTAATGAGCCATACCCTACCCAAGCCATGGTTCTCACTTAACCTTCAGCTTTGATACCAGTTGTAACGACCCGCCTTTTCGACCTTCGAAAGTTAACACCAAACACATCCGCGGTATTCCAATGCCGATCATCCAACGTTGGAAAGGTCGATTGTTAGGGCAAAATAAAAAGAACAAACAAGGGAAACAGAATCTCACAGCAAAAGCGACCACATATATATTATAATAAAAAGAGTATAAATTATCTCTCCAAGATACAAAGTACATCAGAGTTGAAAACAAACCATATCAGCTGTCCCGACCTTACTGTCCCAACCTTATAATTGCTAATAGGTATATATAACAATACAATGAAAATAAAAATAGTACCGTAGGTGAACATTCAGCTCTAATCCATGAGTTCCATGCCCTACCAATGACAACCTATAAGAATGCTCGTTCTGACCTGAGCATTATAATAAAATAATACCCGGGTTAGTATGGAAAAACCAACATGAAAAGCTCAAGTAACATGATGAACATGTGATAATTATGTGAGACCATGCCATTAAACACGAAATGGTTTTTACCTTATAATAGCTACTTCCCCACATGAATGAATGGAGAAAATTAAAACAATCCCAAACTTGGAAAGATGGGTGTATGCTGTAGGATTGATTTCACCCTAGGGGGTGAATAGGGTGATACTATTAATTATAAAAATTTAATGCGGATCTATATAATCACGACACAGATATAGCAGAGTAATAGCAGTACAGATAATAGCAAGAGAATAAAAGCAGAAAATAGAACACACAGATTTATCTAGCTTCGGAAAAACCCCGCCTACATGCTGCCCCTAAGGTTTCTACTAGAATTAAATAGTCAGACATTTACACATGTAAACTCGCGACACCCGCTATCGAATAACATAACTCTACACTAAACACCCTACCACAACTCAGCCACCAAGTTGCGAATTCTCGAACTACACCACTGTAGTTCATCCTCTAGTCACATGACTAGAAATTACAAAAATTTAAAAGAGAAAAAAATACAAATCTAAAAACTTTAAAATAAAAACCCTAATTTTAAAAATAAATGCCCAAAACACCAGTTATAATAACCGGCCCACAAAATATAAGTCCCCTTTTCTTTTTATTATTCGGCTGGTATCTTTCTTCGTGAAAATGGTTGCTTTGCTCGTTCGTTCTGAAATTATAAACTAGGGCTTTGGGAATTAGAAGAAGCTGACTTGAATGTTGGTCGACTATAGTGGATGTTGCTTTTTTTTGCTTCGACAGTCGACTCTCTATCTTCGATTTACTTTCGGCTACTTCAATTAGTCGAGATTGTACGATTCTTTGAATCAGTATGTTTGTCCCCTTTTCGATTTATAATGTACTCGACTTGATTCGAGTTCTGAATTGATGTTTTCTCTCAGATTATTGCTTGAACTCTAATGATTTCAAATGCCCATGATGATATGGGTTATATAGGATTCCAATTCCTATAATTTCATTCGCATTAATTTATTTGAATTCGTCACTTGCTATGCTTTAGCCATCGATCTTCATTTGGATGCTTGTGATGATTTCTTGTGATGACTCGGAATTTGAAAGCAATATCAATTTAATAATCTAAATTAAAAATTAAATTGATTGATAATCTTTGTAATAAGATTTGAACTAATTTAATAATCCAATTAAAATAAATATTTAGTTGATAAGATTTTATCTTTTTAAATCTAATAAGTTGTTATCTATTTATAATGTATATATGTATACATTAGAAATAGAAATTGTTTTAATCTAATTAATAAATCCTATTTTCTATAAATATATTTACTAAAATTGGGTTTAAATAGTTAAGATAAAAATTAAATTTGTTTAAATTGGTTTATTTGATAATAGTTTTTTTAAAAAGTATGTAATAAATAAATAAATATGGTTTTAAATACATAATATAAATATTGAAATGATTTAAAATATGTTTAACTCAAGTTTAAAATTTAAATAAATAGCAATAAGGTTATTTTGATTTTCTTTTAAATATAGTTGGATAATGTAACGTTTCGGATTTTTCGTTGTCGAAAAACCGAATAGTTATGGGTTTAAGAAAAGAATTTAAGAAAAGAAAGAGAGAGAAGAAGAGAGAAAATAGAGAAAGAAAACAGAATTTTAAAATAGAAGAAAAAGAGAATAGAGAACATAGAACAGAACAAGACGGAACAGAAAACAACAGAACAATAACAGAATCTCACAATTCGCAGCGGAACAACATATAATAATAAATGAATAATCTTTAAACCAAGAACTATATCAGTTATTACATTTTATCACATTACATTACATCATATCATCAGAGTGTACAACAACAACAACAAACAGTGCAGCGGAAAAAGAAATACTATATAAACTAGTAATACGCCATGCCATCCAGCTTGCCTCCAGCAACTCAAGAATATCCAGAATATCCTGATAAACCTAACTCTTGACTGCCCGTGTGGAAATTGGTGGGCACCCAGAGTTTAGGAAGGAAAACAATAAACTCCAAGTCAGTCATGTGACTGGTGTGAGAACTCAAAACAGTTTATTTAACTTTAAAATCAAAATAGAGGAATATTTTTAAATTCAATTCGCAATGCTTTTAAAAATGAGACTACCATAAGGCCTCCCGCACACACACACATGCAAACGCAGAATCGGAGGAGATTTCTCCTTATGATAGTCAAAGATGCTTGATACGCATTTAAAATAACATTTGATATTATTACTAGTGCATAGTGTAGAAAAAATTCATTTCGAAAGTAAAGATATAAATCTTAGCCAACATAGACATTTCGAACTATGCCTACTATAGCTACCATCCAAACAGTGGTGACCACCATAAGTGAATGATAGGTTCTACAACTAATACCGTACAAGTTTCGTATTGGGAATTGGATTTCCAACAAATGGTCAGGCCAAGGAACTTCCCATTGCCACATGAGAATGCCTCTGGAAAGACATCCCCGAGAACCAAACCGGAACTCTGCCAACACAAGGCCGGGTTACCCCTAACTGGGTAACTACTGACACGAGCACGCCATTCCCCGATCGTAAACGACCTTTCTCACGGGATCCCGAAAACCAACAACTACAAAGTAATAAATTCGTAGTAACCACATAGGTTAAATATCTGGGCTCCATACCATGATACCACCTCTATCCAGAAGGAAATGTACATACCCTAAAGGGTGCTACCCCTCATAACCTTGCCGCATCTTTCCTGTTTTGACCATTTCCGGGGTGTGAGGCTCGACGAAGTCATGTCCACAAAAACATACTTTATACAAAAGCCATGCTTTGGGTCAACAAATGATCAACACAATGATCACCAAGATAGACGATCAAATAAACGATCCTATCACAATAATCAACACAATGATCATTTCAGCAACACTCAGCATGTCACATTACCAAATTGGGAATATATCGCTGATAACTTCAACTATATAACCTCTGAGCTCGTACGTCTCAGAGAAGGGTGTTAAACTAAGAGAATAAATTCTCCGCCACCACAGAAATATATTTGAAAGAAATCGGCTTTACATCTCAACTTGTAATGTCAGACACACAATCCATACAAGTCTGTTCCGGGCTCGAACAAAACCGAAGGCACTTTCAAAGAAGTCCTTGCAATCCGGGTATTCACAATCCCGATCGAATTTCCCATCACTTAGGAGATCTCAATACCAGGAGCTACCCAGTGCAGAGACAATCGATAGGTCATCCTATCGCTCTCGCAAATACCGGTCTTCAACACCGATCTTCAAATGCAATTCACAACGACGTATCACATATTCGGAATGGGTTATACGACCCCATGGTCCTTTCCCGGTTAACCCGAATAGTGAGCGCTTATTCAAAAATAAGTGTAGCATTCACATTCAAACAAATCACATCAATTACCCATTCAAAGGGAAATATTGATAGTCGGTTATTGAACTATCAATAGATATGCACACATCACCTGTTTCCAAATAATTTTCCAAATTATTTATTTCACAAAATATCTTTACAAGATATATAATTTCACATTTCAAAAATAAATCAATATTTATTTTTAAACAAATTCTCCTTTTCATTCATAAATTCCATAGTGAATTTATAATCCAAAATATCTATGAATATTTGATTCCAATTATTTATTTCAATATTCCTTTTCAATTTATCTTCAAAAAGATAAATTCTCAAAATATTCGCTTTATATTGGAAAACATTTCCATACTTATTTATTCATAAGTAATTCACAAATTTTATTTATTTTCAACACTTAGAAAATATTCAATATACTTAAATCAAAATTAAGTACATATTTCATTCTTTAAGGAAATCATTCTCTTAAACATATTTATTTGGGCCCAAAACGAATGTTGCGTAGAACATCGTTACGACAACCCAAAATCACTAGTATAGGGATTCTAAATTAAAATAGATATATAAATCCCAATACTATACAAAAACATTTCCTTTCGGAAATCATTTAATATAACAACAGTGTTATAGTCCACCATTTCCTTTTATTTCTCGAAAGCATCTATTTCAACAATAAATGTTGAAATCTATGGTTTCGAATCTCAACATCTTTTAAAACATCTTTAGATCGTTTTAATTCTATTTCAAACATCATATCCAAAATAATTTCTTTAACAAAATATTCACTATTCAAAAACGTGAATACACTTGTTAATAAATTTCATCACTTCTATTCATTTTATTTTAAAGAATTATTCACTGTCTAAAACATGAATATAATTCCATAAATAAATTACAACAATTCCTTATCAAAAAAAAAGTCGTTGCAGATTTATAAAACAACGTTTATAAATCCTATTTCTATTTATTTTATATCAACTCCTTTTTATAAATTCCTTTATTAACCTATCTTAATTCATATCACAATGATATATTAAAAATTCATATTATAAGTCAAATACTTATAATTTATTTATTTACAAAATCATTCCTTTAAACTTCATAATTTTTTTTTTAAATCTTATAACTTATAAGATTCATTCATTTATCCAAACCCCTTTCTTTAAATAACTTTACAAATTTTATAAACCTACTGTTTATAAAATTCTATTTATAACTTCACTGTTATAATTCTATAAATTTCATTCATTTATGAAATTCATTTTCACTTCATTCAAACACTTATAAAAACTCGTTTTAAAATGTCCATATTTCAATTTATAAATATCCATTTATAAATCTCTTAATATAAATCAATTTATATTATTCTTTTTAAACGTCTTTAAATTCCTTTAAAAACTTCTTCCTTTTGATTCATAAAATAATTAAATTTTATAAATCCTATATTTCAACTTTTCATAATAAATTCAAAAATTCCGATTTAACTATTTTATAAAATCATTAGCATCATATTCTCAAAAATCAGTTTTTAACTATATTTCTCAAAAATCATAATTTTTATAACTTTAAAAATTATAACGTTTATTTATTTAAAATAGATCAAATTCCAAACATATAGTATATTTTCAAAAATCACTTTATAAATCATTTTAAAATCCCAAAATCTGGGTCCAATGATGCTACACACCAAATAGTCAATCACGACTACAACAATATCATATATCGATATGATAATCCATCAAATATCAAAATATCTGAAATCAAATAAAAACTGTTGAGGAATCCAGTTGGATCCCTCCAACCTGTTTTCCTGCATCCAAAAACATTAGCACAATACCAATTTCGCTCCAGTACGAAATTATCGCGGTATATGTTCTTATTAAATATTATCCGCTTAATAACGGCGTAATAGGGTCTCATCCGCTAAACAAAAAAATGCGGGAAATCAACAACTGCAATATATACATGTGCCAATATATATATATTGATATTATTTATAATACCAATTTCACTGTTTATGAAATATTCGCGGTATATGTTTTTAATAAATAACATCCGCTTACTAACGGCGTATAATGTCTATTTAACAATCAATAGATATCAATCAACATTCAAACATGCATTCAAATATTTTAAATCTAACTATTTAAAATAAAATCGAAACTGATTCGATTGAGTGAGAAATTCTCACCTTGATTTTAAATTCCGTTTTAGCGATTTATTTCGAATAAAATTAAACGCGCGTTTAATTTTACCCAAAATTCTCACTAACTCCAAACGACTCCAAACCAACTCCATCGCGTAGTGCTTGTCCATACGATTCCAACGCAACTGGTTTCGCGCGTTTTCGACCTCGTATGAAAAAGTTATTGATTTTTGAAGTTTACTCGAATTTTATACACATAAATTACAACAACTTTAATTAATTTTAAACTACAACCATTTTCAGCCATAGGATCTCACCCAAACTCATCTGGGCCGCTCCTTTCTTCTTCCCTCCCTCACGTTCATCTACAGGGAACATGAATTTGAGGCCGAACCCATTACAAGAATTAGGGTTTCAATTTGCATCCACATCACTCGACGAAACTCGATCAAACTACCGCCACGCGAAAGCTCTCGACCCAAGCTATGCTCGGCCTGAAGCTCGGCACACTCGGCCCCCACATCTGCATAGAAACGCGTGCGCAAGGCAGCACGGTCGGCCCCCTTTTTCTCCCTCCACACGACACCAAACACGATCTCCACCGTTGAACTTGTAGATCTTGATGTCCTCTTCAATTCTCTAGTTGAAACCTAAGGCTAATTGTCGATGGATGAGGAGATAATCGAGGTGGAAGTTGGGTGTTTTCTGGCCATTCATTGGGGGGAGGCGGCTGCAGATGTAAATTAGGGTTAGGGTTTCTTTTTTTTTTTTCTTTTTTTTTGATTTATGAGCCTATTTATAGAAGAAAATCGAACACTATTCATCCGGAAATTCCGAACTCTGATTTACGCGCCGAAACTGACATTCCTAGAGTTTATCCCGCGTTCCGGACACAATGGAACAGGTTTCGGAAGCTAATTCGGACATCTGTGCGAGTTATGGCTATAAACGCTCAATTTGAATTAAACCGATTTAAGTCGATTTCTAGGCGTTTTAATTTGTATCGGACAAACGGTAAATCCAATTGACTTGAAATTTGAAACCTTACAATAATATCACATTACGGATCCGATGAAACTGGTTTCGTCGAAATCCGAGACTTTTTTGAAAAATGGCTATTTTCACTCGTCAAATTTAAATTAAAAATAAATCGATGCGTTTCGAGCTGCCACGATCAAACGATAACTCCGATTGACACGAAAATTGAAATCCGGTAATAACTAACTATTACGGATCCAATGGAACTGGTTTCGTTCAATTCCGAGACTGTTCAAAAATTGACTATTTTACAGTCGATTATTAAATATTAAAATATTCAATTTTCACAAATAAACTTTTAATTCGATTTTAAAAGTTATAAAATATCTTTCTAACTTCAATATGATAAAATAAAATTTTACAAATCATTTTCAATCATATTTAACCCAATTTTCAATTATTTCCATAATTTAACGTATTAAATTATCGATTTAATAATCCAATTAAATCCAATAATTCAAATAAAAATTTATTCGACTTATAAATTCACTTATTAATATTTAAAATTAATTAAATATTCATTTTTTTAATTTCTAAAAATTCTGGGTCGTTACAGAAAAAATAAATAATTTATTAATAAGAAGGCAATTTCTTTTATAAATTATTTATAGTTATCAAATGTTTTTATTTCAAAAAATATAATAATACATTGTTTTAACAAATAATTTTTTGATAAAAATAATTGTTTTTAAAAATTTAAATTGTGTAGTTATATTTAAATAAACTTGATTTCAAAATTTAATTTGAAATTGAATATAAAGCTTTGAATCTAAAGTATAAATGTTTTTAATTTGTTTTGATTTTGAAATATTTGTATAAACTTTATTTTATAAATCAAATTGGATTTACTCATTTTAAAATTTATTTACATGTTAACTAATTTATTAAACATAGGTTTACATTCATCTTATAATAACATACTAAATAAATACTAATTAACATTTAACTATAAATACTAATTACTCTTAAGGGATAAGTGTAAGAATATTAAGACACATATAACACATGTTAGTAAATAAACTAAGGAAATTGACAAATGTAAAATTTTAAACAAGTGTCATTTAATTTGGTTTTCTTTTATTTATTTATTTTAATAAAGTTTAATTTCAGCTTATATAAACAAATCTCCTTCTTCATTTCTTTCTTTTTTCTAAATCAAAAGCCAAACATAAATCTTCAAACCAAAATGCAACACAAATCTGAAAAGAAAAATAAACACTTCCCTTGAAACCTGAAATTTCCTCAAATCCAATCTGAAACAAAAGCCTCAGTTCAAACCTGCACATTGTAAATCATTATCCCTGTACAATTGCAAAGAAAATCTATCACCATTTTAAAATCTGAAGCCTTCATAAAAACAACCGACATATTTTTCAAGTAGCACCTGCATCATTTCAATCTGGAGGCAAGCATGCATGCAACTGTATTGTGAATCTGGAGCAAATGCAAAGCATGATCTAAAGTTTCAAAATTTAAGAAACCAACAACTCAGATTCATCTAGGGAATTCAAATTTAAAGTTTTCCAGTTTTAAAAAGCACCAGTCTTTTTCAAAATTCACTACTCTGCCCATCAAGATTAAGGTGAGTAATTTCATAATATAAATGGTTTAAGGTATAATTATGTTGCATGTTTTATCACTGAAACAAAATATGTTTGAGAATGCAATTATAAGTTTATCTCTGGATATTTATATGGATGTGTGAATGTGTATGAAGTGTTTCTGTTCGATCTCTGTTACCATTTTCAAGTTCAAGATTTGATTCAAAAATTTACATTCTCCTAAATCCATTGGGTTAGCACTTAGCTTTTGAATAAAATTGTTGTTATGTCATAGAAGAGTTTTAAAGATTTGTTAAGTTAAATTTAAATTGAAAGTTTCACTCGGAATATAAAACATCAGTGGATGTTAAATTATGTGTAAATCCAAACTGAATAATTTATAAATTCAGTATTAAGGATTAAATACTAAAATCAAAACTCGATTTTTAGAATAAAAATCAGCATTTTTAGTTAAGAAGTTTGAGTACAGTTCTGTGTTGAACTGTAGAAGGGAATTTTGGAGTTTTTGGGTGATCTAGGCAAATTTCTATGTCGGGGTTCTTCTAGTAGGTGGAGAAGCAGTCATTGATGATTGGAAAATTAATGGTTGTTGATGCAAATCAACATGGGGACTGTGGTGGTGATTTTCTTCCTGAAGCCCTAGTTTAAGTTAAGTAATTTTTTTGGGTCAGTATTACCTGTAGAAGTGATCGAGTTGATTGAGATTCTGAGGGATGATAGTAGGTTGGTTGATGAACATGTGGTCGGAGTCGTTGCCATTCCGGTGGTCAGAAGGTGGAGGATGAGCGTGTTATAGGTTTGGGGGTGAAACTTGTTTCTGCTGTTCAAGATTTTAAGCAAGGCAACTCGAATTCGATTTTGTGTTTTGGAAGGAAAATCTGAGGGTGCTGGTTGATTGTGGGTTGGTTGTCGATGTCAGGAAGTCACTGGAGGTGGGTGATGGTGGCTGGAGGCACGGTGCACATGCACCGTGCAAAATTTTTGAGTTTTGATGAAACTGGATGTTGCAGTGAATTGAACTCGAAGTACTACTCGAGTGTTTGCTATGTTTGCCCGAAGAAGTGGGTTTGATGACTCGAAGCATTATTAAGTTGGCTCGGGTAATTTGTAATATTACAGTTTTCTATAAAAAAAACTGTCTGAAGATTTTAAATTTAAATCAAATTTAAAATGAATAAGCTGTAATGGTAAGATTTAAATAAGTTTAAATCTGTAGACTATATTATAGTTTAAAAGAGTTTGAAATCTTATAAGTTTTTAAAAATTTGAAAGTGGATTTCAGTTTTAAAAAAATAAAAAAATATAAAACCTGACAGTTTTTCTGGAAATTTAATTTCATTTTGAATCTGAAAGTTAATTTAAAACTAGCAGTTTGAATTTAAATTTAAGTTCAGTTTTCTTAAGATCTTTGAATCTTCAAGTTTTAAAAAAAATGAATTTGTAGTTTTAAATAAAGAGTTTTAAAATCAAGGTGTAAAGCAAGAGTTCAATTCAAGTTTAAATTCAAATGATTTAAATAAGGAATGGGTTCAAATGTATTGAATTTAAAATCTGGATATTTGAATAAGTTTTAAAATTTGAATATTTCCAAACAAGTTAAATTTGAATTGTTGCTAGAGGTAAATTTGTTTTCAAACAAATATTTGAACTTGATTCTTTTTGAATAAATTCTTTATAAAGTTTTATAAAAGGAAGTTAAGTGATTTGTTAACTTGAATTTGAAATTTAAATGGTAATGCACTTTAAACTAAATTTCAAATGAAATTAAGCAAATTAGTTAAAGACTTATCTTATATAAGTTTTAAATGAAAGTAATAAATGTTATTTACATTTATTTTAAAAAGAATATAAATGGAATTTAAATTGGTTAATGCTTAAATAAATATCATTTTGAATTTTAGATTCAAAATGGAATTTGAATTTAAATCTAAAATGCAATGTTCTAAGTACACTTTAATATTAATAATTTTTTTAATAAGGAATGGGTTATCTTAGAAATTATTAAGGTGTTAAAATAATTAAATAAAAAAGATAATTAAGGAGTGACTTATTTATTTATTTTATAATTAATAATTTGGATTAATTTAAATTAGAGATAAATTAAGAAGTAATTAAAGAAAAGTAATTAAAGAATTAATAATAGTTAATGATGTTTATTAACTAAGGATTATTTAGTAATTAATTAATATGATTAATTTTTAATTAGATTTAATTAATTAATGATGATAAATTGTGAAGATTTATTTAAGTTAATTACTAAATGAAAGTAATTAAGACATTAATTACTTAATGTAATTATTGGGGTTTATTGAGATTGGTTTTAATTAATTAATTAAGTTTAATTAAATTTAAACATTGGATTTAATAATAATTACCTTATGAAATTAATGAAGTAGAATTACTCAGTGAAGTAATTAAAGATAATTACTGGATGTAATTGGTGAATGATGTTGGGGTTGTGAATTGGATTAAATTATTTTGTATAATTAATCAAGGGATTAATTCAGGAATTAATTAAGGAATAATTAATTGGATGAAGTGATTAAGGGCGGTTAATTAATCAAAGGTGATTAATAATTATGGGATAAGTGAGATTAATTACTGAAAGTAATGAATTTAATTTAGTAATTAATTAAATATAATTAAGGATCATTAATTATAGTTAATTAATTAATGAAGTAATTAAGATTGATTAATTAATATTAATTAATCAATAATAAGTGATTAAGTGTAATTGATTAAGGTTTAATGTAATTAATTATAGTTAATTAATTAATGAAGTAATTAAAGGTTAATTACTGTATTAGGTTTAGAGTAATTAATTTTGTGAAATCAATTAAAGTATAATTAATCAGGATTGATTAATTAAGATGATAAATTAGAGGTTAGTTAATTAATTAATTTGTAATTAATTAATGGTGATGTAAGCAAGATTTATATTATGTAAGTAATTAATTTAATTCACTTTAAATTAATTAATGATGAAGTAATTAATTTAATTCATTTTAAATTAATTATAGATGGTATGATTTTAGATCATTGCTTATGAATGGATGATATAGTTGCCTTGAATGGTTTGAATCTCAGCTATGAGATTAATAATGATGAGTGATATGGATGCATTGGTTGCATTGTGATAATGATATGGATTATCTTTTGATAATTATAATGTGGATTATCTATGGTTATGATAATGATAATTATCTGTTGTGAATCTGTGAATTATCTATCTGTGTGTATATAGATAATGTTATTGAATTGTTTTAAACTCTAAAACAACTTGGACCTAAAAGATACGCTTTGGATTTCGATGAGACCGGGATCGGGTTTCCATATTTGGATATCCGAAAACCACATCGATCCAAATTAACGATAGGTCGTGAATCTTATGTGAAGAGTAAAGACTCGAGGTGTAAGGACTATTAGTCAGTATAACTCTGGGGGTGATTCCGTGATGAGTTTGGTAGAAATAGTACTTACAGGCTCAAGATAGAGATTCAGAGTGCAAGGTTTATCGTCGTTAACTCTGAGGGTGATTCCAAAATGAGTGTAACGAGATAATGCCTTCGGTTTCTTTCGAACCCGAAACGAACTTGTATGGATTGAATGCTTTCAGCACATCGTCAGGTGGACGATGAGCATTCTAAGAGATGTGTTCTCTAAAGGTAATCGTAGCCTCAAGCCTCATCAACCGGGATGGCTAAAACAGGGGAGGTGCAGCAAGGCTTCGTGGGTAGCTCCTACTGGAGAGCAAGATTTTCCCCTGTCTAGAAGTCCCTTTTTATTTGGCTGTATGGGCGGTTGGAATTGCGCACCAACTGCGGAGTTGTCTTGTTCGGAACTGTTCAGTAAGGAATGGTTCCGGCCTTGTGTTGCAGGGGAGCGGGCGCACTCCTTGGTACGTTGATCTAGGCCACGTACTGTGACGGGCGGTACCCCAGTAGCCCAGCCATTGTATGGAATCCAAAATCCAATAAGTGCCAACGGTTTTGATTGTATTACCCACTTTTATGGCTAGTAGCTGGAATTTAATCATGTAACAATTTCGGCTATTTCATATTTACTTGAAAACCCTAGACCTATTATAATATCACTGGATTTCCTATCAAATGTTTTGGTTAGTGTAAGGTAAAAACTTTTCCATGTTTATGTGTAGGAAGTCTTACGTGATACCTTTCTTTTCAAAAGGTTTTTGAAAGTTAAGCAACTTTAACCTGTTACTCACACCAGACCCATGTCTGACCCGGAGTTTATCTTTTGTTTTTCATAAACTCATGGGTACTCAAATTTTTACGAGTAGCCAAGGAATTCGGTTAGCTTGGATGAATTATGGAGGAGCAATGGAGCAGGAGGCTTCTGCGTTAGATATATAAAATTCCGCTGTGTTTGTTATCTCTATTTGTCTTTGAATGGTAATGTGTTGTAACAACTAGACATGTGTTTATAACCGTCTAGTATGTGTTGTATTATCCGTGTACTCTGATAGTGGTTGTAAACTATGTAATATTTTATGTTATTAATATAATTTATTCGTTCCGCTGTTTAGATTCTGATGTGTTGTTTCTTCTTTCTTCTCTTTCTTTCTCTTTTCTATCCCTTTCTTTCTTATTAGCGATGTGACTTCTTGGTGTTTGGAAGTTGGGTCGTTACAGTGGTATCATAGCATTAGGTTGAATGAATACCTAGGCTCTGTAGTGGTGTTTATCTTGAGAGAGCGTATTTGTAATATTATATATATTATATATATTTATCTATTTCTACCTGTCATTTGGATTACCTATTCAGGTTTTCCATTATAGATTATAAAGGTAGATAAGGTAGTGGTGTGTGTAACACGATTACTACCATTGATTGGAGTCTGATGTTTGAAATTGGAAGTGTTGTCGAGACTGTAGACCTAATACCGTCTCGAGTAAGCTTTGTTGTGATAAAGATTTCATTGATCTCTGAAGGTAACCTGTTATGGTTCGGAGTCATCTTTGAAGTGCAGAGTTTGGTGAATTGAGTTTGGATATGTCATTTGGGCAGAAGCATGTGATGGTATTTTAATATCTCAGGAAGTTTTGGCTTTGATGTCAACAGTGCAGCTTGGAGTGTTCTATGAGCGAAGAGAGGTCTTAGCCGAGTAGTTCTTCTGAAAGTGGAATTCAGAAGCAGCAGAGTGAATTCATTTCTTCAATGGATTGACTAGACCAGTGTAAGCTGTTCTGTTTGGTAAGGAGAGGATAGTTTTCTTTGCAAATTTATCTGGGTTGATCGCAAAAGTGACTTACGATTGTTTGAGTGTTCTCTTGGATTGTTGAAGATTTTCTGGATGTCTTCTGGGAAGACAGAGGTTAGTCAGCATCTGGAGATTGAGTTTTCTGATTGACTGGTATTTCAGGAGTGGAACTTGAGGTTCTGTTTAGTTGGAGAATGATTCCTAGATATGGTATTTGATGAAGCAACTCAGTTTTGGGGGAATTTTTTAGTTTTCTTTATGGATCTGTAGAACCATATTTCTAGAAGGTGATGTCCAGTTTGTGCTCGTGTTCATCATCAACATTTTCTTATCTACTTCGGATCAAAATTGTGCAGCGGAAGCAGTTTGAAAGTGTTTTTGATTGTCTTTTTCCGGATTAGAGGAGTTTGTAGTCTTCTGCTGGTTATGGAGTAGAGTTGTGTTTTTGGTTTTGATTGATCTTGAGGAGATCATTGTGTTGGGTTGTTTTTGGTTCTGATTGTTTCTAGAGGAATCAGCGAGGGTTAAGCTAATCAGTTTGGATGTTGGCAGCCGGAATTTATCTGAAGACTTTTGAGGGTAAGGGACGGAGAAATTTGGAATTTGAAGTTGGAGACTTCGTTGTTGTTGGAGTTTTCTTTGATTCAGGAGCTATAAGTCCTGGTAAGTCTGGAAAGCTGACTCAGAGCTGTTTGGGTCTTTTCTTTGTTTTGGTTGGATCAGTGTTTGGTTTTCAAGATTGAATTGCCTGTTTGAATATCAAGGATTCGATGAGTTTCACGTATTTCTGAGGGAGTACGTGAATGGTATATCTCTGGTTTTGGAACCGGCTGTTCAGGAGGTTTGGTTGTTGAGTCAGACTCATCTGTAGTCTGATATGTTGTCTAGTTCTGTAGATCTAGATGAGTAGGAGCTCTGTAGCTTAATAGTATTGATTGTTTGGAATCTAAAGCGAGTATTCCGATATTTATACCGGGGAAACTCGTGAAAGTTCTATCCAGAATTTTTCTGGATAATTAGATTTGTTTAGTTGGGTGAATTGGTTGCTATGGTTGTTAGCATATCATTGGTATATGCTTGTGTTTTAAAATTAAATCTTAAAATAGATTATTAAATTACCTTTGTTAAAAATTTCGGGGACGAAATTCTTTTAAGGGGGGAGGAATGTGATGACCCGGAATTTGAAAGCAATATCAATTTAATAATCTGAATTAAAAATTAAATTGATTGATAATATTTGTAATAAGATTTGAACTAATTTAATAATCCAACTAAAATAAATATTTAATTGATAAGATTTTATCTTTTTAAATCTAATAAGTTGTTATCTATTTATAATGTATATAGAATATTTGTACATTGGAAATAGATATTGTTTTAATCTAATTAATAAATCCTGTTTTCTATAAATATATTTAGTAAAATTGGGTTTAAATAGTTAAGATAAAAATTAAATTTGTTTAAATTGGTTTATTTGATAATAGTTTTTTTTAAAAGTATCTAATAAATAAATAAATATGGTTTTAAATACATAAGATAAATATTGAAATGATTTAAAATTTGTTAACTCAAGTTTAAAATTTAAATAAATAGCAATAAGGTTATTTTGATTTTCTTTTAAATATAGTTGGATAAAATAAATAATTTATTAATAAGAAGGCAATTTCTTTTATAAATTACTTGTAGTTATCAAATGTTTTTATTTAAAAAAATATAATAATACATTGTTTTAACAAATAAATTTTTAATAAAAATAATCGTTTTTCAAAATTTAAATGTGTAGTTATATTTGAATAAACGTGATTTCAAAATTTAATTTGAACTTGAATTCAAAGCTTCGAAATCTAAAGTATAAATGTTTTTAATTTGTTTTGATTTTGAAATATTTGTATAAACTTTATTTTATAAATTAAATTGGATTTATTCATTTTAAAATTTATCTAATGTTAACTAATTTATTAAACATAGGTTTACATTCATCTTATAATAACATACTAAATAAATACTAATTAACTTTTAACTATAAATACTAATTACTCTTGAGGGACAAGTATAAGAATATTAAGACACATATAACACATGTTAGTAAATAAACCAAGGAAATTGACAAATGTAAAATTTTAAACAAGTGTCATTTAATTTGGTTTTCTTTTATTTATTTATTTTAATAAAGTTTAATTTCAGCTTATATAAACAAATCTCCTTCTTCATTTCTTTCTTTTTTCTAAATCAAAAGCCAAACATAAATCTTCAAACCAAAATGCAAAACAAATCTGAAAAGAAAAATAAACACTTCCCTTGAAACCTGAAATTTCCTCAAATCCAATCTGAAACAAAAGCCTCAGTTCAAACCTGCACATTGTAAATCATTATCCCTGTACAATTGCAAAGTAAATCTGTCACTATTTTAAAATCTGAAGCCTGCATCAAAACAGCCGGCGTATTTTTCAAGTAGCATCTGCATCATTTCAATCTGGAGGCAAGCATGCGTGCAACTGTATTGTGAAATCTGGAGCAAATTCAAAGCAGGATCTAAAGTTTCAAAATTTAAGAAACCAGCAACTCAGATTCATTTAGGGAATTCAAATTTAAAGTTTTCTAGTTTTAAAAAGCACCAGTCTGTTTCAAAATTCACTGCTCTGCCCATCAAGATTAAGGTGAGTAACTTCATAATATAAATGGTTTAAGGTATAATTATGTTTTATGTTTTATCACTGAAACAAAATATGTTTGAGAATGCAATTATAAGTTTATCTCTGGATATTTATATGGATGTGTGGATGTGTATGAAGTGTTTCTGTTCAATCTCTGTTACCAGTTTCAAGTTCAAGATTTGATTCAAAAATTTACATTCTCCTAAATCCATTGGGTTAGTACTTAGCTTTTGAATAAAATTGTTGTTATGTCATAGAAGAGTTTTAAAGATTTGTTAAGTTAAATTTAAATTGAAAGTTTCACTGGGAATATAAAACATCAGTGGATGTTAAATTATGTGTAAATCCAAACCGAATAATTTATAAATTCAGTATTAAGAATTAAATACTAAAATCGAAACTCGATTTTTAGAATAAAAATCCGCATTTTTAGTTAAGAAGTTTGAGTACTGTTCTGTGTTGAACTGTAGAAGGGAATTTTGGAGTTTTTAGGTGATCTAGGCAAATTTATGTGTCGGGGTTCTTCTGGTAGGTGGAGGAACAGTCATTGATGATTGGAAAAATAATGGTTGTTGATGCAAATCAACATGGGGACTGTGGTGGTGATTTTCTTCCTGAAGCCCTAGTTTAAGTTAAGTGATTTGTTTTGATCGGTATTACCTGTAGAAGTGATCGAGTTGATTGAGATTCTGGGGGATGATAGTAGGTTGGTTGATGAACATGTGGCCGGAGTCGTTGCCATTCCGGTGGTCAGAAGGTGGAGGATGAGGCGTGTTACCGGTTTGGGGGTGAAACCTGTTTCTGCTGTTCCAGGTTTTGAGCAAGGCAACTCGTATTCGATTTTGTGTTTTGGAAGGAGAATCTGAGGGTGGTGGTTGATTGTGGGTTGGTTGTCGATGTCAGGAAGTCATCGGAGGTGGGCGATGGTGGTTGGAGGCACGGTGCACGCGCACCGTGCAAATTTTTTGAGTTTTGATGAAACTGGGTGTTGCAGTGAATTGAACTCGAAGTAATACTCGAGTGTTTGCTGTGTTTGCCCGAAGAAGTGGGTCTGATGACTCGAAGCATTATTAGGTTGGCTCGGGTAGTTTGTAATATTACAGTTTTCTGTAAAAAAAACTGTCTGAAGGTTTTAAATTTAAATCAAATTTAAAATGAATAAGCTGTAATGGTAAGATTTAAATAAGTTTAAATCTGTAGAATGTATAATAGTTTCAAAGAGTTTGAAATCGTATAAGTTCTTAAAAATTTGAAAGTGGATTTCAGTTTTAAAATAAATAAATAAAATATAAAACCTGACAGTTTTTTTGGAAATTTAATTTCAATTTGAATCTAAAAGTTAATTTAAAACTAAAAGTTCGAATTTAAATTTAAGTTGAGTTTTCTTAAGATCTTTGAATCTTCTAGTTTAAAAAAAATGAATTTGTAGTTTTAAATAAAGAGTTTTAAAATCAAGGTGTAAAGCAAGAGTTCAATTCAAGTTTAAATTCAAATGATTTAAATAAGGAATAGGTTCAAATGTATTGAATTTAAAATATGGACATTTGAATAAGTTTTAAAATTTGAATGTTTCCAAACAAGTTAAATTTGAATTGTTGCTAGAGGTAAAAAAATTTCAAACAAATATTTGAACTTGATTCTTTTTTTATAAATTCTTTATAAAAGTTTATAAAAGGATGTTAAGCGATTTGTTAACTTGAATTTGAAATTTAAATGGTAATGTACTTTAAACTAAATTTCAAATGAAATTAAGCAAATTAGTTAAAGACTTATCTTATATAAGTTTTAAATGAAAGTAATAAATGTTATTTACATTTATTTTAAAAAGAATATAAATGGAATTTAAATTGGTTAATGCTTAAATAAATATCATTTTGAATTTTAGATTCAAAATGGAATTTGAATTTAAATTTAAATGGGTTATCTTAGAAATTATTAAGGTGTTAAAATAATTAAGTAAAAAGGATAATTAAGGAGTGACTTATTTATTTATTTTATAATTAATAATTTGGATTAATTTAAATTAGAGATAAATTAAGAAGTAATTAAAGAAAAGTAATTAAAGAATTAATCATAGTTAATGATGGTCATTAAATAAGGATTATTTAGTAAATAATTAATATGGTTAATTTTTAATTAGATTTAATTAATTAATGATGATAAATTGTGAAAATTTATTTAAGTTAATTACTAAATGAAAGTAATTAAGACATTAATTACTTAATGTAATTAATGGGGTTTATTCAGATTTGTTTAAATTAATTAATTAAGTTTAATTAATTTTATACATTAGATTTAATAATAATTACCTTATGTAATTAATGAAGTAGAATTACTCAGTGAAGTAATCGAAGATAATTACTGGATGTAATTGGTGGATGATTTTGGGATTGTGAATTGGATTAAATTATTTTGTATAATTAATCAAGGGATTAATTCAGGAATTAATTAAGGAATAATTAATTGGATGAAGTGATTAAGGGCAGTTAATTAATCAAAGGTGATTAATAATTATGGGATAAGTGAGATTAATTACTGAAAGTAATGAATTTGATTTAGTAATTAATTAAATGTAATTAAGGATCATTAATTATAGTTAATTAATTAATGAAGTAATTAAGATTGATTAATTAATATTAGTTAATCAATAATAAGTGATTAAGTGTAATTAATTAATTGTAATTAATTAACGTTTAATGCAATTAATTATAGTTAATTAATTAATGAAGTAATTAAGGGTTAAATACTGTATTAGGTTTAGAGTAATTAATTTTGTGAAATTAATTAAAGTATAATTAATCAGGATTGATTAATTAAGATGATAAATTAGAGGTTAGTTAATTAATTAATTTATAATTAATTAATGGTGATGTAAGCAAGATTTATATTGTGTTAGTAATTAATTTATTTCACTTTAAATTAATTAATGATGATGTAATTAATTTAATTCATTTTAAATTAATTATAGATGATATGATTATAGATCATTGCTTATGAATGGATGATATAGTTGCCTTGAATGGTTTGAATCTCAGCTATAAGATTGATAATGATGAGTGGTATGGATGCATTGGTTTCATTGTGATAATGATATGGATTATCTTTTCATAATGATAGTGTGGATTATCTATGGTTATGATAATGATAATTATCTGTTGTGAATCTGTGAATTATTTATTTGTGTGTATATAGATAATGTTATTGAATTGTTTTAAACTCTAAAACAACTTGGACCTAAAAGACACGCTTTGGATTTCGATGAGACCGGGATCGGTTTCCATATTTGGATATTCGAAAACCACATCGATCCAAATTAACGATAGGTCGTGAATCTTATGTGAAGAGTGAAGACTCGAGGTGAAAGGACTATTAGTCAGTATAACTCTGGGGGTGATTCCGTGATGAGTTTGACGGAAATAGTACTTACAGGCTCGAGATAGAGATTCAGAGTGCAAGGGTTATCGTCGTTAACTCTGAGGGTGATTCCAAAATGAGTGTAACGAGATAATGCCTTCGGTTTCGTTCAAACCCGGAATGAACTTGTATGGATTGAAATGCTTTCAGCACATCGTCAGGTGGACGATGAGCATTCTAAGAGATGTGTTCTCTAAAGGTAATCGTAGCCTCAAGCCTCATCAACCGGGAATGGCTAAAACAGGGGAGGTGCAGCAAGGCTTCGTGGGTAGCTCCCACTGGAGAGCAAGATTTTCCCCTATCTAGAAGTCCCTTTTTATTCGGCTGTGTGGGCGGTTGGAATTGCGCACCAACTGCGGGGTTGTCTTGTTCGGAACTGTTCAGTAAGGAATGGACCCGGCCTTGTGTTGCAGGGGAGCGGGCATACTCCTCGGTACGTGATACCTTTCTTTTCAATTGGTAAAAACTTTTCCATATTTCTATGTGGGAAGTCTTACGTGATACCTTTCTTTTCAAAAGGTTTTTGAAAGTTAAGCAACTTTAACTTGTTACTCACACCAGACCCATGTCTGACCCGGAGTTTATATTTTGTTTTTCATAAACTCTTAGGTTCGCAAATTTTTACGAGAGGTTAACTTGGACGAATTATGGAGGAGCAATGGAGCAGGAGGCTTCTGCGTTAGATATATAAAATTCTGTTGTGTTTGGTATCTCTGTTTGCCATTGAATGGTAATGTGTTGTAATAACTAGATATGTGTTTATAACTGTCTAGTATGTGTTGTATTATCTGTGTACTCTGATAGTGGTTGTAAACTATGTAATATTTTATGTTATTAATATAATTTATTCGTTCCGCTGTTTAGATTCTGATGTGTTGTTTCTTCTTTCTTCTCTTTCTTTCTCTTTTCTATCCCTTTCTTTCTTATTAGCGATGCGACTTCTTGGTGTTTGGAAGTTGGATCGTTACATTTCTGACCTTTCTAATTTGTATATTTTCATTGCTTGTTTACTTGATAATCACGGCTTTGAATTTTGTTCAACTCCTTGGCCACCACGACTCTAACTTTCGTATTGTGATAATCTGGTCTTTGGATTTTGATTACATTCTTGTTGTCTTCGGCTTGATACTGTGATAATGTTTGACTTTGGCACTGACTTGTTCAATTTGAAATTCCTGATGCAAGCTGCTACCTTTTTCTGGCTTCTCTGTCTTTGTTCAAAACTGTTGTGTCTTGGTTATAACTCTTACATGCTCTGTAGTATTTTCAACCTGATGCTATTGTCTCTGGTTTCACTCATTTATGTTATGTTCACCACTGTTTGTCTGTGCATATATATCATTGTACTTGAGTTACTTGTTGTGGTCTTCATATATGCCATTTGAAGTGATCTACTTCCATATGGTCTGGTATTGTCTGATTGCACATATATATGTGCACACATATGTATAAATGAAGTTTATGTTGCTGTCTGTATATCAACTTGTAAATATTGAAGTTGTTGAGCTTCTTGTCTCACTTGATCTGGTTTGATTGCTTTTGAGTTTCTGAATTACATTCACTATATATATATATATACACACGTACTTACACACATACATACATACATACATACATACATACACACACATATATATATATATATGCAAACTGTATTGTGCTAGCATTCTAACTGTTTGGTGCACCACTTCTTATGTGCATGTTACATATTCACCGGGTTGTGTTCATTGTGTAGACTGGTTTTGATTTCCTGGTGCAGTCTTGTTTCATATAGCATTTGAGGTGTGCATTCATTATTTTACTGCATCTCAAAGTCTGGTTTGATTTTTCATTCATGCTATGTTGACTGGTTCAAATTTGTGGTCTTTGTGTCACAACCGTTGACAAGTACATCATTATTTTGGTTGAGATTGTGTTGTAGTCTGAATTGGTATTCATATGCTTGCTTTTGACTGTGCAGTATGACCTTGGTTGATATTGTTGCCTTTGATCATATCATACATGTTGCTAGGTCTTCACTTCAGTTGAAATTGAAGTCTTTTTGTTGCACGCTCATGTTCATCTTGTGCGTTGTATATTTCAATTACATTCTGGTCATTGCATTTTGGTTTCTCTAATAATTCTGGGTTCAAGTGTACATTTGAATTTTTGGTCGAGGCTTGTTTGAGTCATTAAAAAAACTTGACCCATTGATTTGTATTGCATGCACCTGAGTTAAATCTAGCTTATAGCTCAGGTTTGAATTTGTTCTAATATCGTGACTTAATATTTATTTCACTTGAGTTGAACCCGACTTTTGATTTGGGTTTGACCTTTGTGCTCACGTGTCCCTGCAAATTTATCTAGTGTATATTGGTGTGCACAGCCTTGTATCATGTACAGTGATACACCGTGCATGTCACAAGCTGTTCGTGTATAATGAATTCAAAAACGAATATGATGACGAACAACCCAAATAACTAAGGAAAATAATAATTTCAAAATACACATTTTATTTTACACTGCAAAAATATTTCTTTTTCAATTTTACTACGCCAGTGTGTATTATGCAGATAACTAGATGCTGGATTCAATCTAGAAAAGATTTGAAGATAAAATACGAGTGAATGAGTGATATGTAGTAAGGTGCTAATGTAAATGGTAAATTGTAATGTAATCAAAATTGTATTGTAATCAAAGATTGTATATATACAGTGAGAGCTCAAATTTATATTATTCAAAAATTGTAATAAACATTTATTTGAATAAAAATTTATTTGAATTTAAATTCTGTGTTATTTATTTTATTCAACAAATATTTATTTAATTATGTGAAAAATGAAGTAGTACAATGACATATACATTTAAATGAATTGTATATATGTTTATTTTCAGCAAACAAAATTCCTATACTGGCATATTCAACAATCTCCCCCTTTTGATGATAACAAAAATATAATTTAGATTTAAATGTCTTAAATGTGTTTGGCAATTGATGAACTCTATTTGCTTCCCCTATTTAAATGCTCCCTCTCTACACAAAGTTCCCCCTTCATATATGCATGAAAAAATAAAAACATGCAAATGAATCTAGATGCAAATAAAAAAAGAAAACCTTAACTTATCTCTCCCCCTTTTGTTATCAGCAAAAGAGTAATAGTCTTAGAAAAATAGAGATAAAGTGATAGACATTCATACAATATTAACACCAATCTAGTATAAATATTAAATTTCAATAAATAAATCAAACAAAAATCATAAATACTCTTTTTAGTGCATATTCCACTTTGGAATGATAGGGATGATGTCGATATACAAAACCATATAGTTGTGTCTATGTGACGACCCGCCCTTCTACTACTAGAAAGACGTATCATCACTAAGAAAGAAAGGGATAAGAAAATAGAAAAGAAAGAAGAAGAAAGAACAACAACATCAGAATCTCACAGCGGAACGGAACAAAATATAATATATCACTTAAATAATACATAGTTTGTACATATATCAGAGTTATACAATATCAATACATATGACAATCATACATACATCACATACTAGACAGTTATAAACACCTGTCTAGTTAATACAACTCAATACAATACAACTCAAACAACATGACTCAGAGATACCAACACAGCGGAACTATATATATATATATATATATATATATATATATATATATCTACAACGTAGAAGCCTCCTGCTCCATTGCTCCTCCAGAATTCGTCAAATCTAACCTGAATCCCTTGACTACCCGTAAAAATTTGGGTACCCGAGAGTTTATGAAAAACAAAAATAAACTCCAGGTCAGACATGGGTCTGGTATGAGTAAACGGTTTAAGGTTGTTTAACTTTGAAAAACATTTGAAAATAAAGGTATCACGTAAGACTCCCCACAAATAAATACGGGTAAGTTTTTACCTTACGCTAACCAAAACATTTTATAGGAAATCCAGTGATATTATAATAGTGTCTAGGGTTTTCAAGTAAATAGAAAATAGCCGAAATTGTTACATTCATTAAATTCCAGCTACTAGCCACAAAAGTGGGTAATACAAATCAAAACCGTAGGGTCTCGTAGGGAAAATGGATTTCCAACAATGGCAGGGCTACTGGGGTACCGCCCGTCACAGTACGGGGCCTAGATCACCGTACCGAGGATTACTCCCTTCATCCCCTGCAACAAAGGCCGGAACCATTCCTTACCGAACAGTCCCGAACAAGATAAACCCCGCGGTCGTAGCTAGCAACCGCCCACTAAGCCGAAATATAAAAAGGGACATCTAGACATGGGAAATATCTTGTCCTGCTTGGGCATGACCCACCTAACCTTGCTGCACCTCCCCTGTTTTAGCCATTCCCGGTTGATGAGGCTTGAGGCTGCGATTACCTTTATAGAACATATCACTTAGAATGCTCATCGTCCGCCTGACGATGTGCTGAAAGCATTCAATCCATACAAGTTCGTTCCGGGTTCGAACGAAACCGAAGGCATTATATCGTTACACTCATTTTGGAATCACCCTCAGAGTTAACGACGATAACCCTTGCATCCTGACACACCATCCCGATCTCCAAATGATAAGTCACGACCTATCGTTTAATTTGGATCGATGTGGTTTTCGGAGAATCAAAATTGATTCTTCCGATCCCGGTCTCATCGAAATCCAAACGCCATTTTAAGGGCCAAGTTGTCTATTTAACTTAACAGTTCAATTTAATATCAAGAATTAACATAACAGATATAATAGATGGATCATACACAGTTATCACAGATATCCATAATATATCACAACACATCACAGAAAAATCATCCAACAGATATTAAAGTCAATCAAACACAATCATCAATGCATACCATACAGTTTGGATTTACTTAACTAAATTACATGCTTAAGAATATCTATATTTTATTCTACTTAATTAATTACTGATTAATTAACCTATCAATGATCAATTAATTACTCAATGAATCATTAATAAATCAATTTATTAATTATTCAATCTTTAATTAATTAATTAATTACTAAACTTTTATTCATTAACTGATACTTAATTACTCGGTTAGTTAGTTGATTCTTTGTTAATTACTTATTTAATTATCACAAATTATTTTAATTAATCATTTATTATCAATTTATAAATCAAAAATCCTTAATTGATCACTTAATTAGTTATTTGCCTTTTATTCATTTACTTTAAGTAATTAATCATATTTTCTTAACTTAAACCGATTAACTATCTTTACAACTTGCTTTAATAAACTTTTAAATCACATATTAACTTAACACTAACTAACTTTACTTATAATATTAACTTTGTTATTCAAAGCACTTAAATTAATTAGGCAGGTCTCAAAGAAAACCCCAGGCAATCCCACGTTTCCTTCGAGAAACACACGGGCCTCCTTCCTATTCCTTGCGTCTCTCTTTCCCACTATCTTCTTCTCCCCAGTTCTGTTCCTCTTCTCGTTTTTTTTTTAGTTTAAGTAAAATTAAAACTGTAGTTGCCTCACACACTCACGCACGCACGCGGTCCTAACTCGAGCCATCCCACCATTAAACCCGAGAACCTATTCGAGTATTCACTCGATACGAAGTCATCACAACTACACCGACACACTCACGCCACCGTGCATGTGCATGGTGGTGCGCTTGGCCTACGGCGCCACGCGACAGCCCTCGTTCATCACAAATTATCCATCCAAACGAAAACGAAACCCAAATCTTCAATCTACAGGCCGAAACAAAAATTGACCTGAATGCTCAAACCTGACAACAAACCCCACTGTCAAAACCCTTCGTGCGGCCACCACCCATCACCGTAGGCGATGAAACTCCACCAGTACGTCGCTCATAACCTCCTCTAACTCCACCAAAAATCGCAACCCACTCGGTTGCCTATTGAAGCCGAAATCAAATTTTTACAGAGCTTCGAAAAATATGGGTTTAAACCCTATTTGTGATTCAAACTCAAAATACTTACATTCGAAAAATAATTTAACATTTTTCTCGAATCAAAAGGTTTACAAACTTGCTTCCTGTAAATTTACAGAGATTAAAATTAGCTAAATCTCCTAAAATTGACAAAAACTCATTTTTGATTCATTTTAAAACTGCTCTATTTCTCTTTGCTTAAAAATCAAGATTTTTATGTTAAAAACCATAATTATGTATATGAAAGCTAAATATGTTATTGAATTTACAAATTTAAACACTTGAATTTTAAACTTTGATTTTCTTTTTAACCTGTAGTTTGAAATACAGAGTTAATATCATACTGTTAAACTTTAAACATGTTTTGCAGGCTTTGTTTTCATATAAACAAACTTGAATTAGCTCACTACCAAATTCAAGTGGCTATATAAATATGTTTTTGTAAATTTATTTACTTTATTTTATAAAAACTTGAAGTAATCAAAACAACCATGTAAGCTTCCAGTACAAACAAACATACACAGAACAATATGTTAAACTATATCAACACATATCATTAAGAAGAAAATATGCAGGCTAAGTTGAAATTAGTTTGTTTACTCACCAAAAATAATTTGAACAGAAGATATGTTGAAAAAAAACACTGCAGATGAAGCTTTCCTGAAACCCTTCTTTGTTTCTTTTTCTCTGTTTCTCTTTTCTTTGTTTGTTTTTTTCAGTTCTTCTTTTAGTTTAAGTTTTGTTTGCAAAGCCAATAGATGTTCCTCAGGTTTATGTTTAAGTTTAGGCTTGTATAAAATGAACTGATAATAGAAAGGTGTGTATATATAAATGCTTGAACACAAACAGGTGATAACTGGCCAGCCACAATGTTTGACCAAACAAGAAATTGGTATTAAATTCTACTGCAATTATGAAATGATATTGATCTCGGCTGTATGTACTTGTTTAAACAAGATGTTAGGCTAGTTAATGCTTATGCTTTTAATCATGATAGCAAGTAATTAATGTTTACTGTCTGTTGCAAATTTTGTACAAAGATATTTATGTTTCGGCCAAACATATTTTGCGAGATACAGGTTTTGTTTTATGTTGAAGTGAAACTTATGTTTCCTGATGCATATACACAGCACATAAACTTTAATTCTCTTTTCTTGATACTTGAATAAACAGTAAACAGTATGTGTAAAATACTGTTAAACCTTAAAACTATATTATAACCCCTTTGATTTTGATAACAACTTCGAATTGACTTATGTGTGTTAGCAATTAATATTTTAAGCTCTTTATATACATAGATGTCTTATATCTTCACATCTTATCTTGCCTGTATATTTTTTCAGCTGCAACATATTTTATTTACTTGTCTGATATACTTTAGTCCTTGTTATTTGAATGCTACTTATTTTTATTTTTTTTTACTTTACTTTACTTTGCTTTTCAAAGTTACATACTCATTATAAAATTGCTTTAATGTCTTCTAGTTGAAATAATTTATAGGTACATATTTATAGTTATAATTATAATTCATATTTATCCATAAGCTTACTTTATTTAGATTATAAAAATTGTTAGAAACAGTCCTTAATCTTATATTTATATATATATATATATATATTTAAAGTTTAATCTTTCCAATATTTGATTTATAAGGTATTTGCACTAATGTATTTATATTTAATATTAATGTGAAAAGAAATGTATTATTATACTTATTATTATTAACTACTTTTATTTCTTTTGATATTAAATGTCATTAATATATAATTTTTTAATGTAATAAAATAAAACAGATATAATTTTGAATATTGTTAAAAGAGTCTATTTATAATTTGAAATTATAAATTCCTTTATAACATATATACAACCAATAATATCCAACATCCTATTTATTTCGAAATGAAAAATCTTGTATTTTATTTAAATTTGATCAAAAACTTACTGTAATAATAGGGTCAAAATTCCGGGATGTCACATTCCTCCCCCCTTAAAAGAATTTCGTCCTCGAAATTTAAACAACAGTTAATTCAAAAAGCTGTTATGCCAATCATTCAAACATAAATATCATTTATATATTAACAACAAACAAACAGTCTATCCTCACAAACAATACTAGCTATCCGAACACGAATTCGGATAAGCTTTTCTAAAATTATCGAGAGTTTGTCTCTCGATGTTCAATAATCCAAACTGGATTCCTGTCCACAATTAAATTCGACTCAACTTCCAATTTCCTGAATTACTGATTGAACAACCAATGATGAATCATAAACAAATTTCCTGAGATATATGGCATACACAATAAATTCCGGATATCCATTCTGTCAATTTAATTCTGAAATCTACAATATTAACTCTTTCCAAATTTTATTGACCTCTTTTCAGAATTTCAATTCTTATTAAATCAAGCCCATACGATGTACATATATCATTCGTACGCAGTATCAAATCCGATCGCTCGCTCGATCACACAATTTCACTTCCGAACTAGTATTGTCCACCCGACTTCCTAGTACGGACTCAGATCTGGTTTCTCGATCAGACCTGTCATTCTCCTTGCACAGTCACAACTATGATAGAGAATTTCCAGAATCAATCAAAATCCAAATCCATGGTTCGTCGTCGAAAATCGAGTGAAAAATCCTAACTCGGATCGATATATAATTATCTCGAAATTCTGTGCTCGAGTCTGGATCAAATTGTTATGCGAATAAAATAATATACGTACATCCTACGTATTTATATCCATTAATTTTCAATCACATCAATTTTCTTTTATTCACATTATTCTGATTTCTATCCACTTGGAATAAGCTTCTTAATATCAATTTCCTTAAGAATTTCACTACTCATTTCTTAAGTTCAACATAAACATTATATATACTCTTATATTATTACCCTACCACTATAGCCTTTATATCTTCATATTTTCAATTTGAATTTCTAATTCCATGTGAATCCAAATTTTCTTCAACTCTGAATATTTAATTTTTTTTATTGACTATCTTATTATTTGTAACTGATTCTTATCATTATGTTAAATTAGTTTCATCCACTAGTTTATTTCAATCTCCAACTTGAAATTGTTTTGTTGCTAAAATTTTTAAATCTAAATTTTTTTTTCAAAATTTTGAAAAATTATGGCAGAATCTCCATTACATATTTTCATAAGCACATATGTAAGGTTCCAATCCTTATCACGATCAATTCCAATAAATTTCAAATCATTTTCTTTAGTTTAAAGGGATTTACACTTACTTGCTTATATATATAATCCATTTAAGCCAAACAATTCCTTATTTATTGCAAATGATTTCAAAATCATTCTATTTTGCTTCCAATAATTCATAGAATTTATCTAATTCTCATTTACTTCAAACAACCCAATTCCATATGCAATTCAACAATATTATTGTGAATAAACAATCACTTAAGCTTTATAGCAAATCTTAAATTGATTCCAACTCAATTTACAATCGAGTCCACCACAATTAATTTATTCACAATCCTTTCATTGCATTTTCTTTTATTTTTAACAAGTTTGTTCCAAACCATTTTATTAAACTCGACAACCAATATTTTAAACAATCATCTCACAATTTACTTAAGTCATTTATTTCCTTCAAACTGTTCCACCTAACAATTTAGGTTTATTCTATTTCACCAATTTCCATTCAAATCTTTGATTTGATTTTCCTTTAATCAAAGCCCAACTATTTACTGATTAGTTTATCTTTTATCCATTCTTAAATTTATATTAACATTATCAATTCATTATTGAATTTATTCATAATAAGGTTATTCAATTTATACTTGAATTAGATTTGTTTACAACTCACACTATTTCTATTTAAATCCAATTCACTACTTACTTTGGTTTTACATTTACTTATTTATTTAAGAATTTTATTTCATTCAAATTTTATCTATAACTCGACCGAGTTTATTTAAATTCAATTTTATTTTAACTCAGCTTCATTTAAATTTAGCTATTTACCATTCCTTAAATTTATTTCTCAATATATGAGCTCAAAACTTATTTGTCTACTTAACAGCTTATATTGCTCATTTGAGTCATTTTACTTATAATCACACTTCAGATAATATATATATAGCACTTACTGTCTTAAGGTATAAATTCCCACCTCATGATTACAATCATTTTACCTTCAAATTTTATATGCAATTAAGTTCATTTTGAACTTCAATTCCATTCAGCTTATCTCAGGTTAAACTCAAGCATATTTCTTATTTTATTTACTTAAGTTAAATTTTAATACCTGAATCAAAATTCCCGATTTTTTTCTTACTAATATCAACTTTACTTTATAAGTTCAACAGTTAATTCATTTAGACTTTTCACATTACTTAAATAGAATTTCTTAGAATTCAAATGCCCGGTTTTCATTTCCAAAACCTTTTGAAAGGATAACTACACTTACCCACTTGGTGACAAATCAAATTTTCAAATTCCAAACACTTGTTTTCACCAAACCAAATTTTCCCTTTTGAAAATTTTAAAACAACTTGTATACCTAACAAGCCCAAATAATATCATAACCAATTATCCTGGTAGCAATCCATCACCTTAGAAACTCGAAAATGAATACTGATGATGTGGCCACCATCATCAGGATTATTTTCCAGCGACTGAAGTGAGTTCAGTGCTTCCTTACTTTCACAAATTTTCCCAAAATAATTTCCATTCTATAGTATTTTCCAAAACAATATTCCATTATTACCCTCAAATCTTTGGAAAACATTTCAAACATTCCTAAGATTTTAAATTCCAAATTCCTTTGTTGAAATTTCATTAAAACATCTTCCAAATTTCCGGGACTTAAATTCTAGTTTAATCAGATTTCAGTTATATTTCTTTTGTATTAAAGATCATACTTAGATAATTTTATTTGTTTATAGACCACTCAAATTTAAATTATTATTTGGTTGTAGTATTAAAAACCAAACATCCAAATATATAATCATTTCAGAAAAATACTTCTTTTATATCAAAATATAACTTTTGGGTAAAATTATTTCATTTACCCTACTTTTAAAAACAATATTGTGTCGAATTGCTCTATTTAAGTGTTTAGAAACCCCTTCGATACAGTTTTCGAGGCTGTGCCGACGAAAGTTCATATACCACTCAATAAATCAATCAACGCAATATAAAACCATTTTATATCCATTAACAAATACGCGCTCATATCTATTAATACACTCAAACTCATTTTTAGAGTACTGCTGACTCTATTATATGAGTAACCACTACCAGAGCTAAGGTTATCACCAACCTATGCTCTGATACCAACTGTGACGACCCGCCCTTCTACTACTAGAAAGACGTATCATCATTAAGAAAGAAAGGGATAAGAAAATAGAAAAGAAAGAAGAAGAAAGAACAACAACATCAGAATCTCACAGCGGAACGGAACAAAATATAATATATCACTTAAATAATACATAGTTTGTACATATATCAGAGTTATACAATATCAATACATATGACAATCATACATACATCACATACTAGACAGTTATAAACACCTGTCTAGTTAATACAACTCAATACAATACAACACAAACAACATGACTCAGAGATACCAACACAGCGGAACTATATATATATCTACAACGTAGAAGCCTCCTGCTCCATTGCTCCTCCAGAATTCGTCAAATCTAACCTGAATCCCTTGACTACCCGTAAAAATTTGGGTACCCGAGAGTTTATGAAAAACAAAAATAAACTCCGGGTCAGACATGGGTTTGGTATGAGTAAACGGTTTAAGGTTGTTTAACTTTGAAAAACATTTGAAAATAAAGGTATCACGTAAGACTCCCCACAAATAAATACGGGTAAGTTTTTACCTTACGCTAACCAAAACATTTTATAGGAAATCCAGTGATATTATAATAGTGTCTAGGGTTTTCAAGTAAAGAGAAAATAGCCGAAATTGTTACATTCATTAAATTCCAGCTACTAGCCACAAAAGTGGGTAATACAAATCAAAACCGTAGGGTCTCGTAGGGAAAATGGATTTCCAACAATGGCAGGGCTACTGGGGTACCGCCCGTCACAGTACGGGGCCTAGATCACCGTACCGAGGATTACTCCCTTCATCCCCTACAACACAAGGCCGGTACCATTCCTTACTGAACAGTCCCGAACAAGATAAACCCCGCGGTTGTAGCTAGCAACCGCCCACTAAGCCAAAATATAAAAAGGGACATCTAGACAGGGGAAATATCTTGTCCTGCTTGGGCATGACCCACCTAACCTTGCTGCACCTCCCCTGTTTTAGCCATTCCCGGTTGATGAGGCTTGAGGCTGCGATTACCTTTATAGAACATATCACTTAGAATGCTCATCGTCCGCCTGACGATGTGCTGAAAGCATTCAATCCATACAAGTTCGTTCCGGGTTTGAACGAAACCGAAGGCATTATATCGTTACACTCATTTTGGAATCACCCTCAGAGTTAACGACGATAACCCTTGCATTCTGACACACCATCCCGATCTCCAAATGATAAGTCACGACCTATCGTTTAATTTGGATCGATGTGGTTTTCGGAGAATCAAAATTGATTCTTCCGATCCCGGTCTCATCGAAATCCAAACGCCATTTTAAGGGCCAAGTTGTCTATTTAACTTAACAGTTCAATTTAATATCAAGAATTAACATAACAGATATAATAGATGGATCATACACAGTTATCACAGATATCCATGATATATCACAACACATCACAGAAAAATCATCCAACAGATATTAAAGTCAATCAAACACAATCATCAATGCATACCATAATGTTTGGATTTACTTAACTAAATTACATGCTTAAGAATATCTATATTTTATTCTGCTTAATTAATTACTAATTAATTAACCTATCAATGATCAATTAATTACTCAATGAATCATTAATAAATCAATTTATTAATTATTCAATCTTTAATTAATTAATTAATTACTAAACTTTTATTCGTTAACTGATACTTAATTACTCAGTTAGTTAGTTGATTCTTTGTTAATTGCTTATTTAATTATCACAAATTATTTTAATTAATCATTTATTATCAATTTATAAATCAAAAATCCTTAATTGATCACTTAATTAGTTATTTGCCTTTTATTCATTTACTTTAAGTAATTAATCATATTTTCTTAACTTAAACTGATTAACTATCTTTACAACTTGCTTTAATAAACTTTTAAATCACATATTAACTTAACACTAACTAACTTTACGTATAATATTAACTTTGTTATTCAAAGCACTTAAATTAATTAGGCAGGTCTCAAAGAAAACCCCAGGCAATCCCACGTTTCCTTCGAGAAACACACGGGCCTCCTCCCTGTTCCTTGCGTCTCTCTTTCCCACTATCTTCTTCTCCCCAGTTCTGTTCCTCTTTTCGTTTTTTTTTAGTTTAAGTAAAATTAAAACTGCAGTTGCCTCACACACTCACGCACGCACGCGGTCCTAACTCGAGCCATCCCACCATTAAACCCGAGAACCTATTCGAGTATTCACTCGATACGAAGTCATCACAACTTCACCGACACACTCACGCCACCGTGCACGTGCACGGTGGTGCGCTTGGCCTATGGCGCCACGCGACAGCCCTCGTTCATCACAAATTATCCATCCAAACGAAAACGAAACCCAAATCTTCAATCTACAGGCCGAAACACAAATTGACCTGAATGCTCAAACCTGACAACAAACCCCACTGTCAAAACCCTTCATGCGGCCACCACCCATCACAGTAGGCGATGAAACTCCACCCGTACGTCGCTTATAACCTCCTCTAACTCCACCAAAAATCGCAACCCACTCGGTTGCCTATTGAAGCCGAAATCAAATTTTTACAGAGCTTCGAAAAATATGGGTTTAAACCCTATTTGTGATTCAAACTCAAAATACTTACATTCGAAAAATAATTTAACATTTTTCTCGAATCAAAAGGTTTACAAACTTGCTTCCTGTAAATTTACAGAGATTAAAATTAGCTAAATCTCCTAAAATTGACAAAAACTCATTTTTGATTCATTTTAAAACTGCACTATTTCTCTTTGCTTAAAAATCAAGATTTTTATGTTAAAAATCATAATTATGTATATGAAAACTAAATATGTTATTGAATTTACAAATTTAAACACTTGAATTTTAAACTTGATTTTCTTTTTAACCTGTAGTTTGAAATACAGAGTTAATATCATACTCTTAAACTTTAAACATGTTTTGCAGGCTTTGTTTTCATATAAACAAACTTGAATTAGCTCACTACCAAATTCAAGTGGCTATATAAATATGTTTTTGTAAATTTATTTACTTTATTTTGTAAAAAATTGAAGTAATCAAAACAACCATGTAAGCTTCCAGCACAAACAAACATACACAGAACAATATGTTAAACTATATCAACACATATCATTAAGAAGAAAATATGCAAGCTAAGTTGAAATTAGTTTGTTTACTCACCAAAAATAATTTGAACAGAAGATATGTTGAAAAAAAACACTGCAGATGAAGCTTTCCTGAAACCCTTCTTTGTTTCTTTTTCTCTGTTTCTCTTTTCTTTGTTTGTTTTTTTCAGTTCTTCTTTTAGTTTAAGTTTTGTTTGCAAAGCCAATAGATGTTCCTCAGGTTTATGTTTAAGTTTAGGCTTGTATAAAATGAACTGATAATAGAAAGGTGTGTATATATAAATGCTTGAACACAAACAGGTGATAACTGGCCAGCCACAATGTTTGACCAAACAAGAAATTGGTATTAAATTCTACTGCAATTATGAAATGATATTGATCTCGGCTGTATGTACTTGTTTAAACAAGATGTTAGGCTAGTTAATGCTTATGCTTTTAATCATGATAGCAAGTAATTAATGTTTACTGTCTGTTGCAAATTTTGTACAAAGATATTTATGTTTCGGCCAAACATATTTTGCGAGATACAGGTTTTGTTTTATGTTGAAGTGAAACTTATGTTTCCTGATGCATATACACAGCACATAAACTTTAATTCTCTTTTCTTGATACTTGAATAAACAGTAAACAGTATGTGTAAAATACTGTTAAACCTTAAAACTATATTGTAACCCCTTTGATTTTGATAACAACTTCGAATTGACTTATGTGTGTTAGCAATTAATATTTTAAGCTCTTTATATACATAGATGTATTATATCTTCACATCTTATCTTGCCTGTATATTTTTTCAGCTGCAACATATTTTATTTACTTGTCTGATATACTTTAGTCCTTGTTATTTGAATGCTACTTATTTATTTATTTTTTACTTTGCTTTGCTTTGCTTTTCAAAGTTACATACTCATTATAAAATTGCTTTAATGTCTTCTAGTTGAAATAATTTATAGGTACATATTTATAGTTATAATTATAATTCATATTTATCCATAAGCTTACTTTATTTAGATTATAAAAATTGTTTGAAACAGTCCTTAATCTTATTTTATATATATATATATATATATATATATATATATATATTTAAAGTTCAATCTTTCCAATATTTGATTTATAAGGTATTTGCACTAATGTATTTATATTTAATATTAATGTGAAAAGAAATGTATTATTATACTTATTATTATTAACTACTTTTATTTCTTTTGATATTAAATGTCATTAATATATAATTTTTTAATGTAATAAAATAAAACAGATATAATTTTGAATATTGTTAAAAGAGTCTATTTATAATTTGAAATTATAAATTCCTTTATAACATATATACAACCAATAATATCCAACATCCTATTTATTTCAAAATGAAAAATCTTGTATTTTATTTAAATTTGATCAAAAACTTACTGTAATAATAGGGTCAAAATTCCGGGATGTCACAGTCTATTTGTGGTATATTTATACCAAGAATTAGAATATCTACTAACCATCCATAACCGTTAGGACTTTTAAATGAGATTAGTAGTATTCCCAAATTTTTTTATAAAAAAATGAATTCAAGTATCTTTTAACTACGCATAACCGTAAGGACTTTTAAATGGGATTAGAATCAACTTGTCCATTTAATAACCAATTTGGTATATGTTACATACATACATAACCGTGAGGACTTTTAAATGAGCATGAAAGCACAATCAAAAATTCCAAGCAATTCACTCATGCAAAACCATGAGAAATTTTAAATGAGAGTGAATACTTTGGATGTTTTTTTTATTGCTAAAAATATAATAAAATGAAAGCGCATAATTTTCCGTTTAAAATACCACATATTGACATACTATATTGGATTTTGATGAGTGATGGTCGTTTAGAAATATGATAGAAATAGAGATGGTCATGGAATTTTTACCAACAAAAAGTTTTTATAACTCTTGTTTAAATTTCTAAAGGAAATTACTAATTATACTGTCTCAAGTTATAATATATGATTAATATCAACACTCATCACTTTTTCAATCACTATTTATCTTTTCGATAATTAGTAGGGAGTCAGATTAGTCAATGTAGTCATTTAAAATCAAATCCAAAAATAATTATAAAATCAAATTTACAAAAATGAATAATCTGACATAATGTAACGACCCGCGATTTTCGATTTCGAAAATTCCATATAGTTAAGGAAAAAAGAAGAAAGGGATAGAAGAAAAAGAAGAACAGAAACACCAACATCTCAAATTCGCAGCGGATAAAATATAATAACAAATAATAACAGTTGTACAAAGGAAAATTGTACTTGTCAAATTACACTTTAATACATCAGAGTTACAACATATATACAAATACTGGACAGATACAATCAACATGTCTCAGATATACAACAATATATCACAGCGGAAACATTCCATACGTTCATGCCATCCAGCTCGTCTCTTGAGCTCTAGAACGTCCTTACCTGAAAATCTGTAATACTCGTTCTGCCCGAGCATTACATCAAAGTAACACCCAGGTCAGGCTGGAAACCAGCGTGAGTAAACCCAAGCTATAACTTAAGTGAATTACCAGGGTAACTCATACCTTTTACGAGTTATTACTTAATAGTCAAACATTTATCCCACACGACAGTTCACAGGTTAAATGTCCATGTTACTTAATATATTCCATTCTAGCCTGTTTACTTCTAACTAAACTATAAAGGATTACTGTAAATTACTAATCGAAGTGGTTTCGGGTATTTGCTGATACTCGACTCCGATCTCTTCAAGTTTAGTATTATCTTTAATCACAGTTTAAATAGGTACTAACCAATTATAATTCTAGGTATCATAGTCACACAGCAAATCAAATATCGATAGACAATTCACAATATCATAGTTTAACTCATCAAAGCGTCTCACAATACATCACAATTCCATATCAAAGTTATCACATAATCCAAGTCACCTAATAACACCCAATCATCCATAAGCAAGATTGATTAATTCATAATTAATTTTATTAATCTCCAATCAGATTAATTACCCTCTAAAATTTCTTGGATTACCTAAATCCTGCTTACCTAACATTAATTAATTACAACCCAATTTAATTACAATTAATTAATTACTTTATAATCACTTATTATTGATTAATTACCCTTAATTAATCAATCCTTAATTACTTCATTAATTATATTAATGATCCCTTGATTACCTCTTAATTAATTATTAATCCTATTTAATAATTAATCTTTATTCATTAATCAGCCTTGATTAATCACAACTAGTAATTAATTATCTCTAATTAATTACATCACTTAATTCTTTAAATAACTTAATTAATTAATTCTTAAATTAATTACACTAAGTAGTTAATTCTTAATTACTTTCACTAAGTAATTATCCTTCTTTATTAATTACAATAAGTAATTAAACCCAAAACTACTTTCAATCTTCAATTAATTACATCCTGTAATTACCATCACTAATTACTTCACTAAGTAATTATACATTAAGTAATTATTGTAACGACCTTGACTCGACCTTCGAGAATCGGCATCGAATACGACACTCATATTCAAATGCCGCAGATCCAAACGTCGAATCTGGTTCGCCGGAGTTTATAACACATTGAGTATCACAACAAAGCAGAAGAAAAAGAAGATCAATATATATATATAATATTGATACAATGACAGGTACAATATCTGGTATAATATGATACAATAGAATGATATAGTAGATATCAATATTATCGGAGATACAAGACCCAGCGGAAAGAATATCCTCAATAGAATGCATCTCCAAATCCAATGCTCCAATCTAAATCTAGCTCGATCGCCCCATCACGTTTCACAAAGATAAGAAAGTGCAGTCGTGATCCAAAGACTGGACTAACTCCAGATAATCTACTAAACCTGATTATCTAAAAAACCCAACTCTAGACTATCCGTATGGAAAAATTGTGGGCACCCAGAGTTTAGGAAGGGGACAATAAACTCCAGGTCAGTCATGGGATTGGTATAGGAAAAAAACAGTTTATCTTTTAAAACAAACAACAAAAGAGTTTAAAATAAATCCGCAATGCTTTTTGGAAAATGAAACTACCATAAGGCCTCCCGCCACACACACAATGCAAACACAGAATTGGAGGAGATTTCTCCTTATGATAGTCAAATATACTTGATACGAAAAAACTTCTTTGATATTATTATTAGTGCATAGTGCAGAAAACCTTTCAAAAGTATAATATTAAACCTAGTCAGCATAGACATTCCGAACTATGCCTACTATAGCTACCATCTAAACAGTGGTGACCACCATAAGTAAATGGCAGGTTCTATAACTAAAACCGTACAAGGCACGCATTGAAGATTGGATTTCCAATAAATGGTCAGGCTAAGGAACTTCCTACTGCTACATGGATACGCCTCTGGCGGGACGTCCCGAGAACCTACCAGGATCTCTGCCAACACAAGGCCATGTTACCTCTGTAACTAGGTAACTACTACTCGAGCATGCCATCCCCCGATCCTTTGGGACCTTTATCTGAGGCGCCTCTTAACCATAAAGCAATCACAAAGCAGTAGATTTGCAGTAACCACATGAGTTAAGTATCTAGGCTCCATACCATGATACCACCCTTTTCCAGAAGGACATGACATACCCTAAAGGGAGCGACCCTCATAACCTTGCCGCATCTTTCCTGTTTCGACCATTTCCGGGGTGTGAGGTCCGATAGGTGTCGTCCATAAAGCTACGCTTCACACGAAAGCCATGCTTTGATCACAAATGATCATCAACACACAACATCACTTAGCATGCCACACTACCAAATTAGGAGTATATCACCGATAACCTTCAACTACATAACCTCTGAACTCGTACGTCTCAGAGAAGGGTGTTAAGCTAAGAGAATGAATTCTCTACCACCAAAAGATATGTATTTGAAAGAAATCTGTTTTATATATCAAAGTGTATTGTTAGACATACAACCATACAAGTCTGTTCCGGGTACGAATAGAACCGAAGGCACTTCCGAAGAAGCCCTTGCAATCCGGTTATTCACAATCCCGATCGGACTTCCCATCACTTAGGGAATCTCTATACCTGCGCGAATCGGTGCAAAGACAATCGACGGGTTATCCTTTCGTTCTCGAAAATACCCAGTCTTTATCGCTGGTCTTCAAATGCTATCCATGACGACGTATCATTATTCGAAATGGGTTATATGACATAAAATCCTTTCCCGGCTAAACCGAATAATGAGCGTAATATCTAAAAACATATGAATAATGGGATTTCTGTTAAGTCACAACTAATTATCCAAAAAAATTCTTTCAAATGGTTTAAACAAATTACCATTTTAAATCTTTTTTAAATAAAAAGATTTATTTCACAAAGTTTACCAATCTTTCACAAAGATTTATTTACGGCCATTCAAAACAATTCCATTTCAAATTGGATTAACTCATCCAATCTTTAAATCAAAGATTTAATTCATAACTTTCAAACCAATTCCAATTCAAGTCTTGTATATGGAAGATATACCATTTAAAATCCTCTTTGTTTTCAAAACAAGATTTAACCATCTTCACAAAGGTTAATTCATAGTTTTTCCAAACTATTTACAATTTCATTTCAAACTTGAAATCTTTCGATACAAATTGGAAATCCCTTCTTTTTATGAAAGTTATTATTATTTGGAACAAATAGTTTTCGTTTTGGGAAAAACTGATTACAATTTACATAAAATAAAGCCGTTCAAGTATAAAACTTGGATTTGAATTTAAATTTCCAAAACCATACATTTTAAATGGTTAAAAACCCATATAAACACCTTTACAACTTGTATAATCTTTTTAGACCATAATTTCCAAATCAATGAATTCAATTTCAAATATTGAATTCAAATTTAAATCAAATTATTTAAATTTCAAGTTTATTTAAGTTATTTAAAATAACTTTTATTTTTGAAACTCATTTTCAAAAGCTTTCAATTCCAATTCCAAAACTAATTTGGATTCAAGACTTCAATCTTTGAAATTGTTGAAGATCTGTGACTTAGCCGGTTTCCTCGTGCAATCCATATTTATGTGTGTATGGTATAGTCTAGGGGTTTCACACAATAGTGCGACATCATCAATCATCACAGATTCAATCATATCAATCTTGATAAGCGGTATAATCTATAACGCTTATCTTCATTCACGGATAAAGTAAATTTATCAATCACAAAGATTTACCATTACGATTCGATGTGGGTTTCGGATAACCAACCGAAATCCGACTCCCTGTCGCATCGAAATTTAAATGCCATTTTACGGGCGAAAAGGGTTTTCGCATACACATAGAAACAAATCACAAATCACAGTTCAGCACAAAGCAATTCACATTACTTAGCATCATAATCACATATCAGAAATATCAATCTAGTACACAATATTTGACAATCAACTTAAATTAATCAAATTAAACTCAATTAATTACAATGAGCAATTAATTTCTTAATTACTTTCATAAAGTAATTATACTCACACAATTTCATAAATGATTGTCATTAATTAATTAATCTAATAAATTGTTAAAATTAATCACATTAATTAATTATTTAAATAATCTTAGTTAATAACCTTCATTAACTAATAACAATTCTTTAATTACTTTGCTAAGGAAATTACTTACATTAATCATCATTCATTAAAATTGATTAACCATTAATAACTCATTAATTAATCGTAATTATTTAATTAATTAAGTGTTAATTTTAACCTAATTAGTTCTTAATTACAAATTAATTAATTCCTAATCATTAATTAACTTAAACCTTAATCAATAAATTTAAATCTTATATTTACTAATTAAATTGATACAAAACATTAATTATCCATTCTAATTAACTTAATAATTTATGAATTACAAATCAATAAGTTTCATTATCTTTAAGAAAGCTTATTCTTATTAATGATTTCCTTTATCGCTCACAAATATGTTTGAAAACATCCATTTCAAATTTACTGCTTAAATTTCATTTTAATTTCAAGTTTTAAAATGAATACCAATTTATCTTATATAAAGTTAAAAACTAATTTTAAAAACCCTTAAATTTCCATGTTTAAGTAATAATTTCATTATGAAAGAAATTTGAAGAGTTTAAATCAAAATCCTTTTTAAATTCACATATTAAAAGAATACTTTTTCATTTAAATTTATTTAAACATTTATAGTTATATAACTTTATTTAATTTCAAAATCTAGAATTCAAATTTAGATTTAAGATCCAAATTTCAAATTTAATTTGACTTTGTTTAAATTCTTTCTTTACAATTCAAAATACATTTTAAATTCAAGTTCTTTTTATATACACTTAGTTACTTAACACTTTTAAGTTATTAAACAATTTAATTTAAAATCTTTATTCATTCGCAACTAAGTTTTCAGACTAACCTTGAATTCATATTAAACTTTTGATTTAAATCTTGGTTCAGACCTTGATTTATAAATTTTGAATTCAATTCTTAAATTTAGGAAAACTGGATGGGTATGAAAACCTGAAACAACAATTTTCCCGAGCCACTACCACTTGCTTCGAGTCAAAACGAAAATCCTTTGAGTAAACACTCGAGTCACTCGAAACAATCACCAATAAAACCCTGCTTGCACCAACTACACAATTCCAGCTCACCAGAACTAGTGCACGGTGCATGTCGCTGCCATCACCTTCGATTGGCGCTGCATCGTCGAGCAAGTCGACGATCACCCCCAGACCCATTTCCGACCACCTGAACTTCGTCATCACCTCGAAAACAAAATTAAGCTAAAACCGAAACCTAGAAACAAAAGCAGTTGAAACTCCTCCAAACCTGGAACGCCTCCATCCTCGCAACCCCGACCACTAGAATGCCTCAAACTCCGGCCATCTATTTGTCGTCGCTTCCTCTACCATCACCCCAAATCCCATCGCACTCGATCAACTGCCAATGTCGAACGAACAATACATCAACCCTCGACAAAAACTAGGTTACCAGACTTCAAATTACAATCCCCACCTCCACACTGAAATACACGAACATCTGGTGATTTTCCCATCAACACTGATCGCTCCTCCACCTCCAGGAGGAAGCTCGACCTCTCCTATCAACGAGATCAACCGTGTCGACCAAAAATACACGATTCAAACAAACCCAACCCGCTCTTCATTCCTTAATCTAAAAATTATGATTTTAACTTTAAAAATCATGTTTGAGTACAAGAATTCAGTTGACACACCTGAACTCGTAAATTGAAATGTTTTTAGTTTGACTAATTTAAGGTGTTACTCAGATGTCTTGATTTCCAGAGGTATTTACAAGTTGTTTTAACTCTAATAAACTTTCAAAACTTAGCCTATAATCAAACAAACAACCTTTGTTTATATTATTAGTTCTATCAGTTATTAAAGCAAAGGATGAGAATTTGTTTGCAAATCAGGTCTGGAAGAAACAAGAACAGAGGTAACTCAATTTGTACAGGCAGGCATATATTTAAACATCAACATACATACGCAGGAAACCACAATATACACATTTTCCAGATATATACTTACAACTAATCCAGTTCTTAAAATAAAAAAATAAAAAAAAGAATGTTACTCACCATGGTTTCCTAAATGAACAGAGCCATCCACTTTGAAACAGGCTGTGAAATGTTAGCTGGAACTTCTTTTAGATCTTCTTGTTTGAATTGATTTAGTTGCTGTTAATTATTGTTATAAGGTTGAATTTTGTTTAAGTTGTAGATGGTATTACTTAAGATTCTTGGCTTTTGCTTGACGAAACTGAAATGAAGGTTTGATATATATAAAAGAAAGCTTACAGCATAATATGTTTGTACAGGGTAATTATATTGTCTTTGTACAATACAAGATGATTTCTTTTTGTACAATATACCAGAGATTTTTCTTATGTGTTCTTTGACTAAACAGATTTTATTTCTTCTCTTTGGTGGCTGAGATGATATTGCATTAATTATCATTGTCTTATTTCCCAGGCCTATATACTTATCCTTTATATATCCTTGTTCAAACTTGAATATATAATATTATCTTCTTTTGCAAGCCTTCATAGATATTTACATTTTATTTTGTTCATACTTATATATATATTTTTTTTTGTTGTCTTGTTTCACTTTATCATTCACATCAAATTTGGTTTGTTTACATACTTGAGTATATATTTCTTTCTTTTGTCATATTACTTTTCATTCTAGATGAAGTTCTATATTCAATATGTTGTTAGATTTTAGCTAATGTGTTGACTTTATATTTTACATACATGAGTGTATTTCTAACTTAAATATTTATTATCTTGTATGTCTACATATATATATATTTATTTTTATTATTTTTGTAGTATATTTTGTTTGTACGAAGACATATTATTTAAATTTGAGGTATTCAGATATACCCCAAAATTCAATTCTCAATCAACTTATAAAGCACATATTTTTAGTTGAATTTGGAGAAACTCAAATCAATTTACCAATTAATTTCACAATGTTTATTCAAAAATTAAATTAATTATCAATTTAAACTTAGTAAAAATCCGGGATCGTTACAATTATACTTAACCCATTATCCAATGATTATTTTAAATTAATTAACCTAATTAATTAACTTAAACTAATCACATTAATATAATTAATTACACTGTGTAATTAATTCCTCTAATTACTTTCATTAAGTAATTATACTTAAACAATTTCACAAATGATTATCTTTAATTAAGTAATATAATTAATTATTAAAAATTAATTACATTAGTTAATTACTTAATAATCCCTAGTTAATGATCTTCATTAACTATTAACAATTCTATAATTACTTATCTTAAGTAATTGAACTTAGATTAATCATTATTAATTACAAATTAATTAATCTTTAATGACCAATTAATCTCTAATTATTTAATTAATTAAGTGCTTAACTATAACTTAATTAATCTTTAATTACTTGATTGATTAATTTCTAATCATTAATTAATAATCTAATTTATCTAATTAATAGTTCTTAATTACAAATTAATTATTCCTTAATTAATTAACCTTAAACTTTAGTTAATTAAGTTAAACCCTTAATTACTTAATTAATTAATCCAAAGCATTAATCAATTAGATTAATTAATTATTCTTTAATTATCTTAATAAATTAATGAATTAAAAATCATTAAGTCTTTATTAACTTTAAGATAAAAACATTATTCTTATTTATGATTTAATTATCATTCACAAATACATTGAAAACATTTTACTTTCAAATTTGCTTTTAAATTCCATTTCAAATTAAGATTCAAATTAAATACAAATTAGATTTTAACAAAATTTAAAAATAATTTAAAAACCCTCTTAATCAAATGTTAAAGAACACTTATCTTTATAAAAGAAATTTATATAAGAGTTTAAAACCAAATCATTTAAATTCAAATCATTTTATAAAATATACTTTAACATTTAAAGTTGTAAAACATTTAAATTTTCTTAAACTTTATTTATTTTAAAACTAGGATACAAATTCAATTTGAATCCATACTTTAAAATTTTATTCAAAACTTTTTCTAAAACTTGCTTTACATTTATAAATTCATTTTATTATTTAAAATTCTGTCAGTTTTAAAACCTAAAACAACCAAGTGACCTGAGCCCAACCTCAAAGGCTTCGAGTCAAACACTACAAGACTTTGAGTAATCACTCAAACTACACGAGACAAAACCCGACGAACAACTACTTCCCGAACCCACTTCAACTACCTGATACTTCATGCACACGTGCACCTACATCGGCGAACCACGCCACTCCGACCAACCTTGATGACCCTCACAAGGCGACGTTCAAACCCACACATTATTTCGACCCTCAGATCATCAGTACAAACTCGAAATCAAATTTGAGTATACAAACCCAAGTCTGGAACTAAAAAGTAAAACCTTGAACATCATCGAACTCAATCCTCCAATCACCAGAGCGTCATCATTTCCGGCCGTGACTTCGACAACCACCATGCTATCATCTCCCTAAGCTCTGTTGAACTCGATCATCCAGGGTTACCATGATGAACAAAAACCCCGACCTAGTCAAAACTAGGTTTACAGACAAAAATCAATCACCGCCGCCGCCATAGTGAAATGCACCCTCATCAGACATTTTTCCCCACATCTCCAATCAATCCACTATCACCAGAGCAAACCACAACTTTCCAGATCAATCGGATCACCAGTGACCACCCAAAACCCAATATCAGATCAAACCCAAAATGCTCATACAAACCCAAACTATAAATTATGGCTTCACTTCCAAAAATCATGATTTAGAGTACGGTTTCAGATTATAAGCCTGAAACAATAAATTTGTATTTTTGAAATTTCACTTATTCTAAGTTTTGCTCTGCTCTTATTCGTTTTCCAGAGTAATTCAAATCCAATTTGACTTAATTTAATTTTTGAACTTTGATTTATGACGAGACAACAATTTTAATTTAAATCCTAGGTCCTAATGGCAATCAGATCAAGAGAAAATGATTTTTGATCAAAACTTGAGCTTGAATTAGAAACAGATAGGTCTCAGGTAAAAACAGTCTTGCACACTCATTCCTACATTCAGACATATATGCAGAACTACCTATAGATATTCACATGCAACCATCTTTTATTTCAGAAATTAACATGCAACCAGAATCATTCAAATACTTCAACTTTCCTTTAAAAAAATGTTACGCACGAGATAAAATAAACTGATCCTCCCTTTTTGAAACATTTTTGCAAACTTTAAACTGGAATATGCTTTTGCTTTTAAAACTTGAGTTGCCGAAGTAAGATACTTCTTTGATTTGAAAACTGGATGTTTAACTTGCTAGCTGAAGTGATCCTGAGATCCTGCCTTGATTTTAATTTTGTTTGCTTGATAATTTGTCACATGCTTTTACTTGAGAAGATTTGAATTTAAAACAGAGATGAATTTTGGCTTACAGGCTTTTGAAAATTTGTTACAAGGTTTGAGTTTGGAAATGTTTTCTTTTTAGGTTTTGATTCTAGATAATTTTCTGATTTGAAAAGTGTAGATTACAGATTTGTTTATAGAAAGGGTTTTGAGTTTTCTTCTTAGCTTTAGAAAAAAATGGAAAGAAAAAAATGAAGAGGAAAAAGCATATATAGGCAGAAAATGTGGTTTATTTAAAAAGAAAAATCAAAATAATATGACACTTGTTAAAATCTAATGAACATTTGTCATTATATTAGTTTATTTACCAACACTCACTAATACCACATAATGTATTAACATTTGTTATTTAAGAGATTTTATTTAGTTTAAATGTAAATAAAAAGCTTTATACTTAATTTATTAATTTATAAATACTTATATATATATATATTACTTTAAAAAGATAAAACTAATTATATATATAAATAAAAACTTATAATCAAAATTTTAAATCTAAAACATTTTAAGATATCTATCTTTTGAAATTCAATTTTAAATTCAAATTCAAATTAAATTTGAAAATCCAAATTAAAGTCTATTTATAAATATACATATATAACAATATATTAACTTGAAAATAACAATTTCAATTTCTAAAAAAAATCTATTTATATTTATATGTAAAAAGACAATATATTATTATTATTTAAAGTAACAATTTACCAATTTTAAATAATTTATAAAAAAGATTATAAATTATTTCTATTACTTAAATGAATTAATGTTTCATATGTTAATTGTATCTTAAACTTTTATATATATTTTCAAGCAATATTTAAGAAGAAAATAAAACAAATCTTTTACATTAATCTTATTTAAATTTAAACTAAAGCTAAGATATATTTTAAACAATTAAACATTTACTTTAAATATTTTAAAAATATATAATTAATTTTTAAATAGCTTTGAAAAGTTTTATATTAAATTAAATCAAATTTCCAATTACCAAATGTTTAAAATTCGGGTTATCACATTCCTCCCCCCTTTGAATCTTTTAGTCCTTGGAAAAGGACAAAATCATAATTTATTCCATACTTAATATCAGAAAAATTATTCTTCGATAACTTTTTACTATAAACTCTTTTTATTAAGAATTTTTAAAACTCTTTTAAAATCTATATAATATTACCAAAATAGTTTTATAAAAAAATATTTTTTCTATAACTTGATGTTTCAACAAGTCCATCCTCATTCTCATAGAAATTCGGTCATACATTGATCAGGCGTAGGACTGAAAATCTATAAGTACTTAGCAGACCCATTTTCTACACCCAATGAAAATACTTGGAAAATAATTTTACTGAAAATATAGAAAACATTTTTGAAAATAGAGGAAATATCTTTGTTGAGAATGCTCTGGAAATCATCATTCCCATCCATGGTCGCAGTTAACCCGATGGTTACGTTGCAATCCCGGCAAAATCCATAGATAACTATAGGCACTCCACGCCCCTCGATTATGCCATGGAACCCACTACAGATCGCAGCTGCAACCGGGGTTACGTTGCTGTCACAGCAAAAACCCATATAACTGTAGGCCTCAGCGCCCTCAAAATTCGCTGCCAAAAGAATGAAACTTCTCCACTCCACTCGACCATAAATCTCAATCTACCGATGTTTCGTTGCCTTCCTGGCAAAATCAAGCGTAGAACATTGACACTCACCTCCAAACAATTTTTGCTATGGTCCATAGTAGATCGCAGCGACATCGAGTTACACTATCGTCACAGCATAACCCAAATGCCCCTGTTGGCATCAGCGCCCTCGACTTTCGCTACCCAATAATCCTCAGGAACTAGTTTGTCTGAACTCCTCATAGGATCAACTTTAGAGCCTCCTCCTTTGAGGCTCAAGGAAGTACCAACCTTTGGTACTCATGAGAAGTTCATTCCAAGAGAGTGTCTTTTTATCCAGAGCCATTTTCAAAACACTTTATATTATACACATATAGTATCTTCCAAATTATACACCTAGTATGAATCCCATATAAATCTTTTTTTTCTCAAAATCGATTATCCCAAAATCGATAATTCTCAAATTAGGCTTTCCAAATTCCAATATTGATTTTACCCAAAAATCAAAAGCCTTTCCAAAATCCATAGGTTCCAGAAACGTTTCCTCAACATTCTCATAAGATCCTTTATATATATATATATATATATATATAGATATATATAACCTTGAAAAATCTTTGGATCATTTCAAACTTGTATAAAACGCCTTTTATACTTCAAATATTCACAAAACCCTTTTCTTCTGGCTATAGATTCAACAAAAGGAGTTTATCACATATATAACAAAGATACATAACTTTGTTTATGCCAAATCAAATATTCAAATTTGATTACTCTATAAAGTCACTTACCAAATTACTTACTTTCGTAGAGTAAATTTCTACCATATAAATATCCAATTTCCACTTATTCCATCATATATTTCACAAAATATACTTTTCCATCAAAATAATTTTACAGTTTTTATCCACAAATTTCAATATCAATTTCATTCAAACCGTACGATGTACATATATCATCCATTCGCTATATCAATTTGATCGCTCACTCGATCACATAATTTTACATTCGAACTAGTATTGTCCACCCGACTTTCTAGTGCAGACTTAGATCTAGTTTCTTGATCAGATACAATTATTCTCCTTGCATATCCATAACTATGATAGAGAATATCCAGAACCAATCAACAATCCATATCCAGGTTCGGCCTCGAAAATCGAGTAAAAAAAACCCAATTCGGATCGATATAACTATCTCGAAATTATGTGCTCGAATCTGGATCAGATCACCATGCGGATAGAATAATATACGTAAATCCTACATATTTATCTTTATTGATTATTAACCAAATTAACTCTCTTTTCCATTCACATTCACTTATGATTTCTATACACTTATTCACAATTGCTTCAATCCCATTTGGATTATCACCTCAATTCTTATCTCAGTTGGATATTTAATCATAAACAGTTTGCAATTTTAACTACTTAAATTTTGAAAATAGCTTGAAGAATCAAAAAATAGATAAGTAGTTGAAAAACAGTTATTAGTTTGTAAAATAGCTGTAAAATAGTTAAGTAATTGTAAAATAGTTGGAAAATAGTCAAATAGTTATAGAAATTTTAAATAATGGCAGAGATCTTCCTTCCTCCCCCCATTCCAGGCCATCCAACCCATTCCCCTGTCCCGATCTTGCCTGACCCTGATCCCCCTCCGGTGCAACAGACTTCCGCCTTTCACCCCGTTTTGCCAGCTGTTTCTGCCTCCCTTACTTCTTCTGATCCATCCAATTTAGTTCAGTCTTCCCCCCCATTCTGTAACACTAGTCAACAGGCATGGACTTCTCTTTTCAAGAACAAACCACGCAATGCAGGGAAGTACATGCCTGTTAACTTTATCAATGAATATGATGGTAATGCTCTGGTTCTTCCTGATGCAGTTTAAGAAGCAGGGCAATGTATTTGGCAAGATTATTTAGTAGGCTTCTTGCTTGATAAACCCCTTTCTTTTACTGCAGTAGTACAACACCTCAAACGTGTGTGGCGTTTGAAAGGAAATATTAAAGTCAAGTCTGATAGTGTTGTCTTCTTGTTCCTGTTTTCTAGTGAGGATGATCGGAGCAGGATCATCAAGGATGACCGATAATCATGAAGAACAAATTGTTTATTATTAAACAATGGGACCCCACAGTAAGAAATGTGTGTGGCTCAGTCACATCAGTTCCAATATGGATACACATCTACAACATCCCTCTAGCAGCGTGGTCCCCGCTTGGCATCAACTGGCTTGCAGGAAGAACTGGGAGTGTTAAATGTTTAGATGAAAGTACGGAGAAAATGGAAGGGCTAACCTATGCTAAAGCCTTGGTGGAAGTGACTCCTATCTCTGACCTAGTGGACAACTTTCAAGTACTGTGTAAAGATGGAACAAGACAAACTGTTTTTGTGGAATATCAGTGGAGACCACTTGCATGTACTTCCTGTAAGGTGTTTGGGCACGACATTTTAAGTTGCAAAAATTGTGTTGTGATTGATGAAGATCCAAATAGTAATAAAAATACTTTACCAAAACAAGATCCAAAAAAAGACTCACTTGTGAAAGAACAAAATGACAAAGTTGCCCATAATTTTTCTTTCAGGGTTTGGAAGAAAGTTGAGCATGGAAACAAAAGGAAGAATGAGTTAATTAAGACCAAGGAGAATTCAGGGAGAGGCAATATTGGGAATGACAGAGACTATATATCGAGAAAAGAAGGAATTGAATCAGTTAATAGAAAGGACAATATGGACGAACAAGTTGAGGAAGGGGAAGTTGTTGAGGTGATGGAAATGAACTTAGGAAATAAATTTCAAGTGTTGCAAAAAGTAAATGACGAAAATGTAATTCAATGTGAGGTAGGAGGAAGTGAGAAAAGAAAGGTTGATCAGTTAAAAAGTTCTACTGATAGTACCGTAAGGATGTATTAGTAGCTGATGGAAGAATGCAAGCTTGCATTGACATGAACTATGATAATCAGTGTAATGAAGCTGATTTAGTTGCAAACTTTCAACTAGCTGATAAGTATGGCAAGCTAGTTCAGGAGTTGGTTGAAAATGGAAAGTCAAAACAGAATGTATTGATAAAAGGAAAACAAAAAGGAAAGATTGTTCCTGAAACAATAAGACATGCAAATAAAAATGGTAACAATGTCAATTTGGATGGTATAACTGTGCCTTCATTACTCCTCATTGAGAATAATCAAAACCCTCTTGATATTGCTTCCTGTTCCCACAGTAAGCCCCTTCCTCAAGTTCAAGCGACAGTTACACATGCACACAATGTCTGTGTGCATGCTTCAGTTGAATCCATATCCCCTTGCAATCTTCCCAAACTCCCTTATTCTCATATTACTCCCTCCCCCCCGGTTATTTAATCCATCATGATCTCCCTCAGCTTGTTCTCCCTAACTCTCCAATCCCTCTGAATAATAACCACAACACTGTCAGGAAAAAAAAGGATAAACATTTGTCTGATTTTGATAAAGGCAACCTTGTTGACTATGGTGAAACTTTACTTGAAAAGGAAAAAACCCCAAACTCAGGCCTTCGAAGGTTTACGAGATTACAAAACCCACTACCATAAGTTTTCCCATGTTACACAATTTTGGGTTTTGGAACATAAGAGGTGCACATTTGGATATCAAACTTGTGCAAGCAAAACACATTATATCTGAGAATAAATTAGGCATTTTTGGCATTCTTGAGACCAAACTTAACCATGAACTTACCCACAGAGCTGCAAATCTTATCAATCCTCTTTGGAGTTTTCATCATAATTTAGATGAGGCCCCATATGGTAGAATCTTGGTGCTTTCTGACCCTAACATTTACACCCTCATCCCAATATTATCCCATAAGCAATTCATCCATTTTCAAGCCTTACATCATCCAACCTCTACTTCTTTCTACCTGACCTTTATTTATGGAGATAACCACTCAGCTGCAAGGCAGGAAATGCTGAACTATATACCTCATCTTAGGCAGGAATCTCACCCCTGGTTTGTGTTGGGTGACTTTAACTGCATGCTTTCTGCTGATGATCGCTGTGGTGGCAAACCTCTTTCAATCTCTGACATTGCCCCTCTCAACCTTGCTATCACTGCCTCTAATTTACATGAAGCTGCCTTTATTGGTCCAAAATATACTTGGAATAACAAAAGTCGATCTGGTGTGAGAACGATGAGTAGATTGGACTTGACTTTTCTCAACACTAAGGCCTTAACTCAATACCCCAACTCTCTTAATCATATCCTCCCCCCTCTACTCTCTGATCATTCTCCTGTTTATTTAGCCCCTGAGTGCGATGCCATTAAAAGAAACTCAAGTTTTAAATTTTTTAATTCCTGGATCAATGATCCAGAATTTATGCCTTTAGTTACTAAAGTTTGGAAATGCCCTCAAAGTGGTAATAAAATGTCTATTTTGCAGCGTAAACTGAAGGCCACCAAGGATGCGCTAAAGACATGGGCCAAGAACAAGTATGGTGATGGTAACAAGTACTCTTCTGTCCTGTAGAGAGAGCTATCTACTATTCAACTGAGGATGCTTGATGACCCAGGTAATATCATTTTTTCAGAGTAGGAACATGTGTTAACTCAGCGTCTATCTGATGCCCTGGTTGCTGAGCAAAGTATGAAGAAGCAAAAGTTGAGGAAGGAGTGGGATTTGTATGGTGATAGGAATACTGAGTTGTATCACACCTCCCTTAAAATTAAAAAGGCCAAAAGAAACATCTTCCAAATTCAGAGTGAAGATGGGATCATTTTAAACAAGCCTGATGACATTGACAAAGCTTTCATTAACCACTACACTGACCTGTTTTCCCCTATTGAAACGTGGTCCCCTTTTACTCATAAGCTCTTGTCAACCCCAATGCCAGTTTTGTCTGCTAATGATGTCCTGGTTTTATCTTCTCCTGTGACTAATGAAGAAATACGTAATGCTATGTTTGGCATGAAGAGAGATTCATGTGGAGGCCCTGATGGCTTTAATGCTGTCTTCTTTACTCACTGTTGGGATATTGTTGCTGTTGACTTTTTAGCTGCCATGCTTAATTTCTTTTCACATAATAAATTGCCTTTCCCCATCAATGCAACCAATTTGTGTTTAGTGCCAAAAGTTAAACATGCTGTAACTCTGCATGCTTTTCGTCCGATTGCTTGTTGTAACATTACATACAAATGCATTTCTAAAGTCATTGCTACTAGGCTTAGGCATGTGCTTCCAACTATAATATCTGAGAATCAAGCAACTTTTTTGAACAATAGAAGCATCCTTGATAATGTTCTAGTCACTCATGAACTACTTAATGGGTATGGTCGTACCCATGTATCTCCTAGAGCTATGATGAAGCTAGACATTAGAAGAGCTTATGATACTGTGTGTTGGGAAGCTTTGACTGGTATTATGAGTTTAATGGGTTTTCCCTGTCATTTTGTTAGTTAGATATATACTTGCATATCCACAGTTTCTTTCTCTTTGTGTTACAATGGGGGCACTGTTGGTTATTTCAGAAGTAATAAGGGTATAAGGCAGGGAGATCCAATGCCTTCCTACTTGTTCATTATTGTCATGAAATTTTTTACACAATTAATTAACAAGCAAGTCAGACTAAATAAATTTGAGTTGCATCCCAAATGCAGGAATCCTAACATAATCTCCCAGCACTTTGCTGATGATGTGATTCTTTTCATGAAGCCTACTGCCTCAACTATAAACTGTATAAAGGGCATCCTTACCACTTTTGAGAATAGCACTGGTCTTCAGGTCAATAGCAGTAAGTCATACCTCTTGGTGGCTGGACTTAATGATATTGACAAGCAGTCCATTTATCAAGAAAGTAAATTACCCAACCTACCTGATGGTACCATGCACTCGGGCATTCCCTTGTCCTCTTGGAAAATTGGTTCCACTGCTTGTTTACCACTTTTTGAAATAATTACTGGGGCTATGAACAGGTGGGCTAGCAATAAGTTATCTCAGGCTGGTAGATCCACCATTATTAAATCTATTATTCAAGCCATGACTGTTTATTGGAGCAGATGTTTTATATTGCCCTCTGCTCTATTATTGAGAATCAGGAAGGCTATGAATCACTTTCTATGGACTGGAGATATGTATTCAACCAAAATTATTCCCATTGCTTATGCCAATTTGGAAAAACCACAAAAATATGGTGGGTTGGGTTTCAAGTGCTTGCCTACTTGGAATCAATCTGCCTTTTCTAAGCACTTTGATAATCTGATCAATGTCATACCTAACCTATGGGTCAAGTGGACTAGGAAATATCACCTTGGCAATAAACATTTCTGGCAAATGGTTCCTTCTCCACTGTGTGGCTGGGTTTGGAGATCTATCCTTAATATTAGAAGCATTTTACTTCCCCATGTTCAGCTGTTAATCCAAGCATCTATAGCATTCACTATTTCAATATAATTCATCACAGAATATCCACAAAGCATAACAGAGAATAAATAAACAATATATATATATAATGAGGGACCCAGTTGGATCCCTCCAACCTTTTTTTTTCCTGCATCCACAAACGTCAGCGCAATATAATATTCCCATTTCAAAATATCATACTATATCTCATCAATTCATTCAACCATTCAAACAATTGTTTAAATTTAGTCATTTTAAATTTAATTATAAACTGAGTGAGATTTACTCACCATTGCTTTTGTTTGCAACCCAATCCATCACGCCTTGCGTTTCACAGTTTTAGACCTTAAACATCATTATATGATTTATTAATATTCGAACAATTTGAATAATTAATCGCCAATTAATAAATTTTAGTTCAATTAATATTATAACAAGACGAACCATTCAATTTCCATTTAATCAAGAATTTAAATTGAACTAATACTTCAATTCTAAACTAGTAATTTAATTTTTTTGTTTAAACTGATAATTTTTCCCCTTTAAAACTTACTGTTATAAATTTTCTTGCGTAAACATACATATATTTATAAATTAATATTAAATTGACAAAATGAAGTGAAAATATAAACCCTACTGTTATTATTTGTCTGAATATATGTTGAAACACCATTGCTTTACTGTAAAAGTTTATATGAATAAAAATTGAAAATAATTCAGTAAATATACCTCACTAAATTGCTGAAGAACAGCCTGCCCTTTCCCTTATCAACACTCTCGACTACCCAAGTCTACAAATTTGAAGTTCGAACCCATCGACAGCGAGATGAGACGAGCTCCTGACAACCAAACTCTTCGGTGAAGGGTTGCAAAACTGAACCGTGCCGACCACTCACCCCAATCGCGATGAAACGCGCATCTACCCACGCGTGCGACCCTCCACCGCGCTCAACGTCGCTCCAACCCCCCTCCATCCACATGCTCGAGTTCGCGAGACACCCTAGCACTGCCGCACGTCTCAAATCGATACGCCTTGCTTCCACGCGCGCGAATTCGCACTGCCAAACCCTAGGTCGACGCCACCACTCGCGCTTTCCCCTCCATCACGCTCGCGACCACCCCCTTTGCCCAGCGCCACTTGCTTCGAAACTCATGAAGTCGCGATGTCGAATAAGGGAAAGGCGTATGAACAAGGTATTTGAAAAGGGGGATCTCGCGTTCGGCTCAATGGGATTTCATTTTTTTTTTTTCTAAAGCCTGGTAACGAATTGAAGATAAATGGCTTCGGCTAAGAATTAAATTTCAAGAATTCAAAGGAGATAAGCGAGCTCGGCAATCACCTCTGAAAGTAAATACGGACGAAAATAAAAGAGATAAAGCGTACTCGAGAAGGCAAATGAAGCGTGCTTGATACGGTTCGTAAACAGTGCTTTGAAAAGCTCTGATGTGCTAAGACTTAGACCAATTACTTTATTAAATTCGTTTCAAATTTCAGCGTGTTGATAAATCATACGCTCACATCACGCCTCCAGATGCTACGAAAATTGAAATCCGACAATAATACAACATTATGGATCCAACAGAACTGGTTTCATCGAATTCCGAGACTGTGCCTCAGAAGGCTATTTTTAAATTCAATTTAAACGATATAAATTTTAAAATTGAACAACCCACTGTTTATTTCAAATTTTACAACTTCTATTATCCTCAGTAATATGAATATAAATTTTATAAACCTTCAAATTATTTTTAACAAGCTTAAAATCTCAGGTTTCAAGTTTTATCCAATTCAAATTATTTAATACAACAATCTAATTGCCAAATAAATTATGATATTCGTAATTTAAGCCGATAACTAATTTTTAAATATTTAAAATCAATTAAATATTCTGATTTTAAATGCTTGAAAATTACGGGTCGTCACAACTGCGTTGATCAGTGTTATTACTGCTAAGGTTAGGGAGAAGTCCTCTCATCATACTGCTTATGACACCATGGATTAGGGAGAGGATGTTTAGTTCTTGTGTTCTTGCTTGTGTGTCTTTTTGTTTTCTTTCTTTTTTCCATGTTGCTTCACTGTGTGCTTTGGGTGTTGTTTTGCCCTGCTTTGTTTCTTTTGGTGTTTGTGTGTTTAATAAATATGGCTAAGGACCATGCAACCCTCCTTGCCTTTCAAATTTTTTTAAATAATTGCAAAAGAGTTGTAAAATAGTAATTAGTTTATAAAACAGTTGCAAAATAGTTAAATAATTCCAAAAGTAGTTATAAAATAAGTATAAGTTAGTTTCGGGTTTAATAAGAAAGGTTGTATATATAATAAATAGCTTGGAAAAAAAATAGATTTGTACTAAAACAATTTATTTTGAAAATAGTCCAGAGTCAAACTGTTCAATTCCCAACCTCCATTTCCAGTCAATTCAATTTAAATTTCCACTTCCATTTAAATTGATCAATTCCAATTTAAATTGATCCCAATTCCAATCAATTGCTAATTTTCAATTAACTTTCAATTTCAATTTGAACCAATTTCAATTTTCAATTCATTTCAACTCCAGTTTGAATTTAATCCCAATTCATGTTGAACTATCCTTGATTCTTCCCAAATTCAAATCAAATTCCATTTGAATTTAAAACTATTCAACTTTAATAAAAAAATCCGAATTATTTAAATCAAATTTCAATTTGAACTAATTTCAAATTCAATCTCACTTTAAATCATCTCAAATTATATAAATTCGAGTTAAATTTCAAATGTTGGTTTAACCTCTTAAACCAAATTAACTTTTATTAAAGTCTTTAAACAATTTAATTCTGAGCCTAAATTTTAAAATTCCATTTTAAATTATCTTTACTTAATTCATTACAAAGTTCAAGTAAGAGTTCAAAACAATTTTAATTTATAAATTCAATTCTTAACATTCAAATCTTCGGTTCAAAGTAATTCCATATCCTTAATTTCAAATTAAAGTTAATTTTCCCTTTTATCTCAATAATGGATATATTACCACACTTCATTTCTTCATTCATTTAAACAAATCCAATTCACAGTTTAAAGATTAATAACAATAGGATGATATCATCCAATTTATTTTAGAATATCCGTCCATTTTAAATTTTCAAATCTCAAACCCATTTTGAGATCACATAAACTCCCAATACAAATCTACCATTTAACTTCCTAAATTAAATCTTAATTTCATTTCCAAATCAGGTTGATCATTCAAACTTATTTAACTTCTTTTAAGTTAAATTCAATTTAATCCCGTCAATCCTACTCAAAATTTGAATTCTCCATTTCAAATTTCAAATTCTTATCATTTAAAAGTTCAAAAACTTATTTTACCTTGGGTTTTTACATCACACTTTAGGGAAAATCAAAACTCTTTACTTCAGAGTTTATTCCAAATTATTGGTAATATTATATATTCACACATATATACATATTTACTTCTTGGCCCACCAAGCCAAATCTCAAAATTCAAACCACCTTTGGTTTTAATTCAGCACAGATTTCTTTAAAGTTTTCAAACAACTTATTATTTTAAAATAAGATCACGTTCAAAACTAGTCTGAATAATATTATTTATTTTTTTCTTTCAACATTTTAAAACAATTCAAATGTTTCTAGACTTTAGGTTTTAAAACTTTACAATTTAAAACCTGCTTCAATCTATAAGTTATACTCATCTTAAAAGTTTACTTCATTTGGCTTACTTTTTAACAAATATATCATTATTAAATACGATAACTATTTATGATAATGCCCAAGATTATCATATCTGGATGCCAATTCATTTTTATCTTATTCTTACTTCTTCAAATTTAGGATCCAGTTTGGATCTATTTCAAACTTATCTTCATTTAATTTCAGTTTGGTTGTATTACTATCACCACTTAACTCTTATTATCATTTAATTCCAATAATCAACAACCAACTTCTTTATATATATCAAAAATAAACTTATACAAAAATCATTTCTAAAACCATTTAAAATCTTTATATAAGAAAACAACAAGTACGCTCTCATATATATATATATATAGATATACACTCAATTAATTCTAGGGTACCATTGACCATATCCTTAATGAGTATCCCCCACCAGATCCAAGTTTCTCGCTTAACCTCGCTCTGATACCAAATGTAACAACATGGGATTTTCGATTTCGAAAATTCAAAATAGTTAGGGAAAAAAAGAGATAGAAGAAAAAGAAGAACATAATCACCAACATCTCAAATTCGCAGTGGATAAAATATAATAACAAATAATAACAGTTATACAAAGGAAAACTGTACTTGTCAAATTATACTTTAATACATCAGAGTTACAACATATATACAAACACTGGACAGATACAATCAACATGTTTCAGATATACAACAATAGATCACAGCGGAAACACTCCATACGATCCTGCCATCCAGCTCGTCTCCTGAGGTCTAGAACGTCCTTACCTGAAAATCTGTAATACTCGTTCTGCCCGAGCATTACATCAAAGTAACACTCGAGTCAAGCTGGAAACCAGCGTGAGTAAACCCAAAAAAAAATGAAATACCAAGCTATAACTTAAGTGAATTACCAGGATAACTCGTACCTTTACGAATCATTACTTAATCGTCAAACATTTATCCCACACAATAGTTCACAGGTTAAATGTCCATGTTACTTAATCTATTCCATTCCAACCTGTTTACTTCTAACCAAACTATACAGGATTACTGTAAATTACTAACCGAAGTGGTTTCGGGTGTTTGCTGATACCCGATTCCGGTCTCTTCAAGTTCCATATTATCTTTAATCACGGTTTAAATGAAAACTAACCAATTATAATTCTAGGTATCATAGTCACACAGCAAATCAAATATCGATAGACAATTCATAATATCACAGTTCAACTCATCAAAGCATTTCACAATACATCACAATTCCATATCAAAGTTATCACATAATCCAAGTCACCTAATAACACCCAATCATCCATAAGCAAGATTGATTAATTCATAATTAATTTTATTAATCTCCAATCAGATTAATTACCCTCTTAAATTTCTTGGATTACCTAAATCCTGCTTACCTAACATTAATTAATTACAACCCAATTTAATTACAATTAATTAATTACTTTATAATCACTTATTATTGATTAGTTACCCTTAATTAATCAATCCTTAATTACTTCATTAATTATATTAATGATCCCTTAAGTACCTCTTAATTAATTATTAATCCTATTTAATAATTAATCTTTACTCATTAATCAACCTTGATTAATCACAATTAGTAATAAATTATCCTTAATTAATTACATCACCTAATTCTTTAAATAACTTAATTAATTAATTCTTAAAGTAATTACACTAAGTAATTACCCTTCTTTATTAACTACGCTAAGTAACCAAACCCAAAACTACTTTCAATCTTCAATTAATTACATCCTGTAATTACCATCACTAATTACTTCACTAAGTAATTATACATTAAGTAATTATACTTAACCCATCATCTAATAATTATTTTAAATTAATTAACCTAATTAATTAACTTAAACTAATCACATTAATATAATTAATTACACTGACTAGTTAATTCCTCTAATTACTATCATTAAGTAATTATACTCAAACAATTTCACAAATAATTATCTTTAATTAATTAATATAATTAATTATTAAAAATTAATCACATTAATTAATTACTTAATAATTCCTAGTTAATAATCTTCATTAACTATTACCAATTCTATAATTACTTCTCTTAAGTAATTAAACTTAGATTAATCATTATTAATTGCAAATTAATTTATCTTTAATAACCAATTATTCTCTAATTATTTAATTAATTAAGTGCTTAACTGTAACTTAATTAATCTTTAATTATTTGATTAATTAATTTCTAATCATTAATTAATAATCTAATCTTATCTAATTAATGATTCTTAATTACAAATTAATTATTCCTTAATTAATTAATCTTAAACTTCAATTAATTTAAACCCTTTATTACTTAATTAATTAATCCAAATCATTAATTAATTAAGTTAATTAATTATTCTTTAATTACCTTAATAATTTAATGAATCACAAATCATTAAGTTTTTATTAACTTTAAGATAAAAACATTATTCTTATTTATGATTTAATTATCATTCACAAATACATTGAAAACATTTTACTTTCAAATTTGCTTTTAAATTCCATTTCAAATTAAGATTCAAATTAAATACGAATTAGATTTTAACAAAATTTAAAAACAATTTAAAAACCCTCTCAATCAAATGTTAAAGAACACTTATCTTTATAAAAGAAATTTATACAAGAGTTTAAAACCAAATCATTTAAATTCAAATCTTTTATAAAATATCTTTAACATTTAAAGTTGTTAAAACATTTAAATTTTCTTAAATTTTATTTATTTTAAAATTATGATACAAATTCAATTTGAATCCATACTTTAAAATTTGATTCAAAACTTTGTTTAAAACTTGCTTTGCGTTTTTAAATTCATTTTATAATTTAAAACTCTGTCAGGTTTAAAACCCGCGACCAATTGACCCGAGCCCAACCTCAAAGGCTTCGAGTCAAACACCACAAGACTTCGAGTAATCCCTCAAACTACACGAGACAAAACCCGAGAAACAACTACTTCCCAAACCCACTTCAACTACCTGATACTTCATGCACACATGCATCTACACCGGCGAACCACGCCACTCCGACCATCCTTGATGACCCTCACAAGACGACGTTCAAACCCGCACATTATTTCGACCCTCAGATCATCAGTACAAACTCAAAATCAAATTTGAGTATACAAACCCAAGTCTGGAACTTAAAAGTAAACCTTGAACATCATCGAACTCAATCCTCCGATCACCGGAGTGTCATCATTTCCGGCCATGACTTCGACAACCACCATGCTATCATCTCCCTGAGTTCTGTTGAAATCGATCGACCACAGTTGCCGTAATGAACAGAAACCCCTACCTAGTCAAAACTAGGTTTACAGACAAAAATCAATCACCGCCGCGGCCTCGTCAGACATTTTTCCCCACATTTCTGATCACTCCACTATCACCAAAGAGAACCACAACCTTCCAGATCAACCGGATCACCACTGACCACCCAAAACCCAATATCAGATCAAACCCAAAATGCTCATACAAACCCAAACTATAAATTATGGTTTAACTTCCAAAAATCATGATTTAGAGTACGGTTTCAAATTATAAGCCTGAAACAATAAATTTGTATGTTTGAAATTTCACTTATTCTAAGTTTTTCTCTATGCTTATTCGTTTTCTAGAGTAATTCAAATCCAATTTAACTTAATTTAATTTTTAAACTTTGATTTATGATGAGACAACAATTTTAATTTAAATCCTAGATCCTAATAGCAATCAGATCAAGAGAAAATGATTTTTGATCAAAACTTGAGCTTGCACTGGAAACAGATATGTCTTTGGTGAAAACAGTCTTGCACACACATTCCTACATTCATACATATTTGCAGAACTACCTATAGATATTCACATGCGACCATCTTTCATTCCAGAACTTAACATGCAACAAGAATTATTCAAATACTTAAAATTTCCATTAAAAAAATGTTACTCACCAGATACAATGAACAGGGCCTCCCTTTTTGAAACAGTTTTGAAAACTTTAAACTGGAATATGCTTTTGCTTTTAAAACTTAAGTTGCTAAAGTAAGATACTTCATCGATTTGAAAACTGGATGTTTAACTTGCTAGCTGAAGTGATCCTGAGATATGGCCTTGATTTTAGTTTTGCTTGCTTGATAATTTGTCACACGCTTTTACTTGAGAAGATTTGAATTTAAAACAGAGATGAATTTTGGCTTACTGGCTTTTGAAAATTTGTTACAGGGTTTGAGTTTGGAAATGTTTTTTTTCAGGTTTTGATTCTAGATAATTTTCTGATTTGAAAAGTATATATTACATATTTGTTTAGAGAAAGGGTTTTGAGTTTTCTTCTTAGCTTTAGAAGAAAATGGAAATAAAAAAAATGAAGAGGAGAAAGCATATATAGGCTGAAAATGTGATTTATTTAAAAAGAAAAATCAAAATAATATGACACTTGTTAAAATCTAACTAACATTTGTCATTATATTAGTTTATTTACTAACACTTGTCACTAACACCACATAATGTATTAACATTTGTTATCTAAGAGATTTTATTTAGTTTAAATGTAAATAAAAAGCTTTATACTTAATTTATTAATTTATAAATACTTACATATATATATACATGTATATATATATATATTACTTTAAAGAAGACAAAACTAGTTATATATATAAATAAAAGCTTATAATCAAAATTTTATATCTAAAACATTTTAAGACGTCTATCTTTTGAAATTCAATTTTAAATTCAAGTTCAAATTAAATTTGAAAATCCAAATTAAAGTCTATTTATAAATATACATATATAACAATACATTAACTGGAAAATAACAATTCCAATTTCTACAAAAACTCTATTTATATTTATATATAAAAAGACAATATATTATTATTTAAAATAAAAATTTACCAATTTTAAATAATTTATAAAAAAGATTATAATTTATTTCTATTACTTAAATGAATTAATGTTTCATATGTTAATTGTATCTTAAACTTTTATATATATTTTCAAGCAATATTTAAAAAGAAAATAAAACAAATCTTTTATGTTAATCTTATTTAAATTTAAACTAAAGCTAAGATATATTTTAAATAATTAAACATTTACTTTAAATATTTTAAAACTATATAATTAATTTTTAAATAGCTTTGAAAAGTTTTATATTAAATCAAGTCAAATTTCCAATTACTAGATGTTCAAAATCTGGGTTATCACACACAAGGTCAACAAAAATGATTTTCTGGAAGGGGTTTTATAAAAGAAAGATGTCTGCTAATTGAAAACTATTTGAAATGAAAAAATGTGCAGATATTTTCTTTGAAAATGATGCGGCCACTGAATTTCTCAACGTAAATCGCATTCCTCCATTAATTTTCTATCAACTAGATTACCAGTGTAATTTGCATCTGAATTTCTTGTTGGCTTAAAACTATTATTAGATGAATGTCATAAACCAGACCATGAAGTGTGCAACAAAATACCTTAAAATCATTTTTTATAGCATTCTTGTGAATTGAAACCGTGCAAGTAACAAAACGGTGAACATAATGACCAAATATATCCAAGAGTATATTGAGCAATCATCAACTAATAATAAATGAAATAGTTCAAGAAGGATACGATGATTGGTCACATTTTCTGCACAAAAAGGAATCAAAAATAAGAACAAGTCAAATAAGAACATATCAAATAAGAATAAGTCAGAGTCAAAATCATCATTTATTTTATTATCACATAACTGGCTGAATTAAATCAGATTACGTTGAGATTATCACGTTAAATATATCGCTCGTGATGGATGTACCTTTACCTATTTTAGTTTTATAATAATATTTCATTGTTGCCCATTGTGATTCTGCTACCTTTGTACTAGGCTAAGGAACTTTGATTTGTCTCCCGTTGTTTTCCTTAAATAATAAGAATCTAGGGAACAATGTTGTTGTTCCTTAACCTGCCACTATAGCTACACGAGAAAAGATTTTGTGACCTATTTGTTTTTATATTTCCATGGTTGTTAGTGGCAAATAATTTTGAAAAAATATTTTTCCAGACCTAAAACTATTTATATTTGTTCCCTTCGGCACCCGGATTTGTTTGACTTTAAGGGATTTTATCTTTGTGCCTTTTGGAACTCAAATTGGAATGGTTTTCAAGTGTTTGGGTATCACACTTTTCCTTTTAACAATGTTATTAGTTATTTGTTCATATTTTGACAATTTTGCAAATCCAAATACTTTCGTTTTGTTCTTGAAGAGTTGATTTTCTAAGCGTATATTAAATGATTTATCTCTAGTGAAAATTTTTCGAGTAACCAACTCAAGTTTATTAACTTTGGATTTTAAAAGTATATTTTCATTTATTTGCTTCGAACAACAACTAATGGTACTTTCTCTCTTTTCAAAAAATTTCATTTTCAAGTCCATATTTTCATTTTTAAGCTCTCTAATTTTATTATCAATTTCAAGCATCTCAGTTTCAAAGAGTTGGATTTTTTAAATTTAATCTTTTCAAAATCCTTGATTTTTTCTATCTCGTTTTCAAACTCGTGATTTAATTGAATAATTTCATATTTGCTCAAAATCACGTTTTCTTTTGCAAGGGTTTTGAAACTTTCGTTGATCTTATTTAATTTCTTTTCAAAAATCGCACATTTAGAAATTTCTGACTTCTTAAAGCTATCCAACTCTTTTTGCAAAATATTATTTTTACTAATCAACTCAGTTTTGTTTTTCTCTCGAATTAAAATTTCGTTTTCTAACTTTTGAAAGTTTTCATGAAAATGGGCAAATTCTTTTTCACAATTCAAAAACCTTTTGCAATTAGAATTTTTATTTTCTTAATATTTTTAAACTCATTTTCCAAATCATTATTTTTCATATGTAGTTTAGCTTGTTCCCTTTCCAACTAATTATTTCTCAACCCAATAGATTTATTATTTTTAATTAATTTTTGGCTCAAGAGAACTAAATCATTGATTGGAAAATCACTTATCTCATCGGAAATTGAATCTTCGTCACTACTGCATTTTGCCAATCCTGTTAAGCATGTTTCTTTAACCTAGTCGATTTGGAGGATTTCTCGTTGATGTTGACTTTCGCACCATATATTGCACCAAAAATATTCTGGATTTCCTGTGCATTTTCACAATGAGAGATAAAGTTCAAATTATCATGATTGATATGATATTGTAATATATGCGTAGGAAGAGAATTAATCGAAGTAATTTTCTCAACTATTATATCACACCCGTTTCAATAATATCCCAACATTTAAAATTAACAGATTTGAATAAAATTTCAGTTCTAGTTTCCAATTCAAAAAATCCATTCCATCAAAAAAAGGAGGAATAACATTGGATCGACCCTTAGTAAAAGCATTAGTAAAAGAAGCCATTTAAAAATTCAAATTTGTGAAACAAAGATTGGTCTTTGAAAATTCAAAATTTTAAAAACAAAAATGGCTTTTGTTCCTAGCTTTATACCACTTGTACGATCGATTTCGCCCTAGAGGGGGGTTGAATAGGGTGACACTATTAATCATAAAAATTTAATGCAAAATTATAAAATCGCAACATAGGTATAGCAGAGTAAAAACAGCACAGATAATAGCAGGATAACAAAAGCTGAAAATAGAACACAATGAATCTAGCTTCGGAAAAACCATGCCTACGTGCTGCCTCCAAGGTCTCAACTAGAAATTAAGTAGTCAGACGCTTACACACATAAACTCGCAACACCCATTATCGACTAACCTAACTATACACTCAAAACTCTACCACAACTCATCCACTAAGTTGCGAATTCTCGAACTATACCATCGTAGTTCGTCTCCAAGTCACAAGACTAGTAATTACAAAAGTTTAAAAGAGAAAAACACAAATTTAAAAACTAATTAAAATCAAAAACCTAATTTTAAAAATAAAAGCCCAAAACACTAATTATAATAACCGGTCCACAAAAATAAGTCCCCTTTTCTTCTTATTATTCGGTCGGTATCTTTCTTCGTGAAAATAGTTGCTTTGCTCGTTCGTTCTGAAATTATAAACTAGGGTTTGGAAATTTGAAGAAGCCGACTTAAGTGTTAGTCGACTACAGTGGATATTTCTTTGTTTTTCTTAGATAGTCGACTCACTATCTCTGATTTGCTTTTGGCTACTTCAAATATTGAGATTGTACGATGCTTTGAATCTGTATGTTTGTCCCCTTTTCAATTTATATTGTACTCTACTTGATTTAAGTTCTGAATTGATGTTTTCTCTCTGATTCTTGCTTGAACTCGAATGATTTCAAATACCCATGATTATAAGGGTTATATAGGATTCGAATTCCTATAATTTCATTCGTATTAATTTATTTGAATTCGTCACTTGCTATGCTTCGGCCATTGTTCTTCGTTCGGATGCTTGTGATGATTTCTGACCTTTTCAATTTGTATATTTTCGTTGCTTATTTACTTGATAATCATGGCTTTGACTTTTGTTTGACTCCTTGGCCACCACGGCTCTGATTTTTGTATTGTGATAATATGGACTTTGGATTTTGATTCTGTTCTTGTTGATTTCGAATTGATATTGTGATGATGTTTGACTTCGGCACTGATTTGTTCAATTTGAAATTCCTGATGCAAACTGTTACCTTTTTCCGGCTTCTCTGTCTTTGTTCAAAACTACCGTTTCTTTGTTATAACAATTACATGCTCTTTAGTATTTTTAACCTGATCCTATTGTCTCTAGTTTCGCTCGTTTATGTTTTGTTCACCACCGCTTATCTGTGCATATATATCTTGTTGTACTTGAGTTACTTGTTATGGTCTTCATATATGCCATTTGAAGTGATCTATTTCCATATGGTTTGATATTGTCTGATTACATGTATTTATGTGGACACATATGTATATATGAAGTCTGAAGATATTTATGTTGCTATCTACATATCAACTTGTAAATATTGAAGTTGTTGAGCTTCTTGTCTCACTTGATCTGGTTTGATTGCTTTTGAGTTTCTGAATTGCATTCATATATATATATATATATATATATATATATGCAAACTGTATTATGCTAGCATTCTAACTGTTTGGTGCACCGCTTCTTATGTGCATGTTGCATATTCACTTGGTTGTGTTCATTGTGTTGCCTGGTTTTGGTTTCTTGGTGCAGTCTTGTTTCATATGGCATTTGAGGTGTGCATTCACTGTTTTACTACATCTTGAACTCTGGTATGATTTTTGCATTCATGTTAGGTTGACTGGTTCAAATTTGTGGTCTTTGTGTCACAATTGTTGACAAGTACATCATTGTTTTGGTCGAGATTGTGTTGTAGTCTGAATTTGTATTCATATGCTTGCTTTTGACTATGCAATCTAACCTTGGTTGATATTGTTACCTTTGATCATATCCTACATGTTACCAGGTCTTCATTTCAGTTGAAATTGAAATCTTTTTGTTTCATGCTCATGTTCATCTTATGCTCTAGTCCTTTGATTCATTTGATTATTATGTGCATATATATATATATATATATATATATATATATATATATGTGTGTGTGTGTGTGTGTGTGTCTTTGAGCCTGGGCAGTTTGCATACAGTCTTTGTTCTTGTTTGTTGCCTGGTCGACATGTACATTGATGACACCACTGACCTTTGTTCTTGTGCATAGCATATTGAGCTGGTGGATGCTTTGTTGTTGGCTTGCATTTTGAACTGCTGTTGCAATGCATGTAGACTATAGTTTGGTTGGATATTGAACTACTTCATCTGGTGGTAGCTACAAGTATATGTATACATGTTGTCATATCAGCATTAATTCGTTTCTAAATCCTTGCACTCTAGTGAGCATTGTATATTTCACTTACAATCGAGTCATTGCATTTTGGTTTCTCTGAGAATTTTTGGTTAAAGTTTACATTTGAATTTTTGGTCGAGGCTTGTTCGAGTCATTGAAAAAACTGACCATTGATTTGTATTGCATTCACCTGAGTTGAGTCCATCTTATAGCTTGGGTTTGACGTTGTGTTGATATCATGACTTAATATTTAGTTCATTTGAGTTGAACACGGCTTTTGATTTAGGTTTGACCTTGTGCTCACCTGTCCTTGCACTTTTGCCTAGTGTATATTGGTGCGCTCAGCCTTATGGCATGTACAGTGATACACCGTGCCTTTCACAAGCTGTTCGTGTATGATGAATTCAAAAGTGAATATGATGACGAACAACCCAAATAACTGAGGTAAATAATAATTTCAAAATACACATCTTATTTTACACAGCAAATATATTTCTTTTTCAATTTCACTACGTCAGTGTGTATTTTGCAGATAACTCAAATGTTGGATTCAATCTGGAATAGAGTTGAAGATAAAATACGAGTAAATGAGTGATATGTAGTGAGATGCTAATGTAAATGATAAATTGTGACGTAATCAAAATTGTATTGTTATCAAATATTGTTTATACAGTGAGAGCTCAAAATTGTATTATTCAAAAATTGTAATAAATATTTGTTTGAATAAAAAAATCTGTTTGAACTTAAATTCTGTGTTATTTATTTTATTTAGAAAATATTTATTAAATTAAGTGCAAAATAAAGTACAATAACAAATACATTTAAATGAATATATATATATATGTTTATCATCATCAAACAAAAATCATATATACTAGCATATTCAACACACCAGATCAAACTTCAAAAATGAACAAAAATAATTAAACATCAAGAAGAGCTCCGATCACATCTCAATGTAATTAAGAAAACAATTCAAAGGTTTGAAACAATAATAAGGAAAAGAAATTTTCCAACAATGACTAGGAGAGTGTATTCCCTTTACTGAAATTATACCTCTAGAAATAAGTTTGAGAGCGTTATACACTTTGTGACTCCTCTTGGGAACTCCAAGCTGGAACCTACCAACCTTACCAAGTATCCAAGTATTCACTTCTCCACGCACAAACTATCGAAACCAATCTAGAGTAGATGTGATAATACCCTAATGGGAGCAATCCCACAAAGCTTGGCCCTCACTCACTCTTTTGTTTTAGTCATTTCCAACAAAGAATAGAAATACACAAATGAGAAACAAATCATCTTAAATTGATGATACTCAAACGAAAAAGCTGAGTGGATAGTCAATAAATCAACTATAAGGAATAACTAAAATGATTGTATATGTAAATTAAGTCTCATATTCTTAACACTACTCATTGGTTTTCAAAATCATACTATTTCTAAGTTAAAAATGAAGCTGGGAAAGTTTAGGTATACAAAATATGCAATAAGTTTTAGTCCTCTGTCTTTTTTGGGTCACTTCCTTAATCATTGGTTCAAATATATTACCACTTCAATTCTGACATAAAAATGTTTTCATTTTTAGGTATATTGAGTGTTTTTTCGATCCATACTATGTAACGACCCGGAATTTCGATCTCGAGTATTCCAAATAGTTAGGAAAAGAAGAAAGGAGATAGAAGAAAAGAAGAACAGAAACACCAACATCTCATAACCGCAGCGAATAAAATATAATAACAGTTATACAAAGAAAAACTGTACTCATCAAATTACACTTTCACTCATCAGAGTTTCATATATAAACATAGACACTGGACAGATATAATCATGACTTAGATACTACAATACATCACAGAGGAAACCCTCCATATGCTCTTGCCAGGCAGCTCGCGTCCTGAGCTTCAGAACATCCTTACCTGAAAAGCTGTAATACTCGGTCTGACCCGAGCATTACATCAAAGTAACACCCGGGTCAGGCTGGAAACCAACGTGAGTAAACCCATCTAACAAGGAATACAACAACATAAAACTTACATAAAACCCGGGGTAACTCGAATCAATTTACAAATTCACAATTTGTTATAGACATCACTTATTTCACACAACAATTTCTAAGTACCAAAACTTAGGTTAAATGGTCCAATTCAGTTAAATCGTTCCATACCAGCCTATTGATTTCACATATCAATCTATAGAGAATCGAAGTGGTTTTGGATATTAACTAATACCTGACTCTGGTCTCTTCGAATTCAATGTCATCTTAACCCAAATTATTCAAATGATTAAATTTAAATACTGGACGTCATTTTTACACAGCAATTCATCATAGATATCCACAACATCTCTGTTCAACCCAAGATATCATATTACAGAGACATTCATTTCATAAAGCATCACAATCACATATTATGGATAACAAATAATCCAAGGTATTCAAATATCATTCAATCATTCATAAGCATGATAAATTAGCTATACCATTCTAATTAATTTAAATAGATTAAATTAATAACTTCCATCATCTTTAAATCCTGCTTACTCAACATTAATTACAAATCAATTGATTAATCATCCTCTAATTTCCCATCTTAATTAACCATTCTTGATTAATTATTCTCTAACTACATTGAGTAATTAGCCTTTAATTAATTACACAAATTAATTATTCTTAACCATTTACAATAATTAACTTTTTAATTACTTTCATTAATTAAATTAATTAATGATTCTCTAATTACTTCTTTAATTAAATATTTTTTAAAATTGATTCATTTAATAATTAATCTTTAGTTAATCACATCATTAATCAACCCTGACTAATCACATTCGGTAATTAACTATCCTTAATTATTTACCTTAAATATCTCTTAAAAATTAATTAAATCTTTAATTAATTACAGTAACTAATTAATCCTTAATTACTTCCAAAAAGTAATTAACCTTCAATTACTTTTATCCAGTAATTATCCCATTTGTTATTTATCCTCAATTTAATTAACCTTGATCGTTAATTAATTTAACTTTTACTTGCTAACAAAATTTATTTACTCTCCACCGATTAATCCTTTAATTACTTAGATTAATTAATTATCATTTAAGTAAATATAATTATATTTTAATTATTTCCATCAAGTAAATATCCCATAATTACTTAATTTAATTTCTTAATACTTAATCACTTCCATTAGTTAATTATCTTTAACTAACCATATTCATTCTATTAACCTTTAATTACTTATTTCATCAAAAAAAAATTCTTTGTTTTGTATTCAAAAATTTTGAAATCATTTAAGTTTAAAATTTGGATAAGTTAAAAAAAAATGGAAACAATATTATTTCCGAGCAAAACACAGCAGTACTCGAGTCAGCTTCGCTACAACCCACGCGAAACTCGAAGTAACAAAGCAACGGAACTATCACTTCACATCTACCCGAGATGAACACGAGGGAAAAGCTCAAAATCTTCGGTTCAGGCGTCTTCTTCCCAAAACTCAAAAACAACAGATACGTGCCATGGCCACCGTGCACGTGCACGGCCGGAAATATCGCTGCCGTTCAACTTTCCGGCCTTCGACAACTCAGCCTCGATCTCGAAAAATTCTCCAATGAAGCAGATCAGCAAGCACGAAAGCAAATACAAAAACGAACTATCGCACCAAAACAGGAAGACACACGAGATCATAAAAACCCCCGGTTGCCGACCAACCACTCCATCTGAACCCAAACTGAGATAACATCACACGCCTCTCAAGCCACCAAAGCCATCTCCCCTCAAGCCATCGATCCCGGTGTGCCTCAGTCCCGCACAAACTCCATCAACATCGACAACACAACCGAGCTCAAAAACCCTACTTCGACCAAATTCGATCATCACCGCCAATAGAAAAATCCAACAATATTTTTCCATCAACCTACCATCCTCCAGCCTCCTCCGTGCTAAAGCTCGAACCTCCAATCATCACCGACCAACGGCAATAGACCAAAACCCCAAAAATGATGAATTTACAAATTTACGGCACACACCCTACTAAAAATCACGAAATTTATTTTAAAATTTATGATTTGATTATGCGATTCTGGCATTATAATCTAAAGATGAAATCGAAGATACTGATTTTCACCTATATGTTGATCTTTTTACTGTAGTCTTACATTTACAGTCAATTTGATAAATAAAATTTCTTTAAACTATTTTTAGAACAAAATAAAACTATCATTAACATTTTCTTTTTATTAAACAAAGTCTAATGTTGATTATTTAGGGAAGTAGGAGATATTTTGATAATTGAGATTGAACCTTTTTACTGGTAACAGAGCACAATGTTAAATATACAGATAATCATCCATATAAACAAGCATTTTCATACATATGTCCAAACAAAATAATCATGCAAACCATATCTCAACTCTTTCACTTATGATCATCACATGCAAGACTTATAAACTTTTTTTTTAAATAAAGTTTACTCACCTAGCAATGAACAGAGACAGAGACCGCTACTGGCTGATGGTATCTAGGCTTGATTGATTTCTTTTGCTTGTTGAATATTTCTTTTTAATTTTACTGTTGATTCCAGGTTGCTTGTTGATTAATCTCCTGTCTGATTGTGTTTGAAATTTTTTGCATTGATGTTGAACCTGCCTTTGCCTTCATTTTCTTGTTTCAAATTCCCAGATTTTCCATATTTTATTTTTCTTTGATCTTTTTGTTTTTTTTTCCAGATTTTCTCTCTTTGATCTATTTAGTTTTAGTTGAAATGAAGAAAAGAATTTGAGCTGGTGAGTAAAAACAAATCTCTTTTCCAAAAAAATTTAACTTTTAATTTACAAAGAGAAAGACAAATAAAGCACTTGTCCACTTATGTGCTAATTTGCTTACACATATACAATTATTTTTTTACACATGTTGAAACCATGCCTTCATATGTGTACAAGTGTTTAAACTTAAATTATTTAAGTTCATATATATATATATGTAATACGTTTCAATGTATTTAATGTTTGTCTTTTATAAATAAGATTTTAAATTTATATATATATATATATATATATATATATATATAAAAATGCAAATTTATGTAAATATTCGTTTATAAATAACTTATGTTTTGGATCAATTAATTTAAACCAAATTATACTTAAGACATACTTCCTTTTTAAATTTCAAATTCAAATTCAATCCTTTAAATTCCATTAAAAATCCAATTCAAGATCAATTCAAAATAAATACATATATTTAAACAAGCCTAAATTCAATTTGAAATAAATAATTTTTTTAACTTTATTTATCTTAAAATAACACATAAATATTATTGGTTTGAAATTAACAATTTTGCCAAATTTAAATAATTTACTTATATAAACAATCATTATTACTTATTTTTAAAAGAATAATTTGTCAATTTTAAGTGATTATATTAAGATATGATCAAATAAATATTTATCCAAACATAAATATTTACGATTAGATTCATTTGTTAAATTTACAAGTCAGTATTTCTATTAATTAACCCAATTCTTATCAATTACAGATGCCCAGAAATCCGGGTTATCACATTCCTTCCCCCTTTGAATCTTTTCATCCTCGAAAAGGAACGAAGCCAGAATTTTATTAAAATGATAATTATCAGAAAATTTACTCTTTAACAAATTTTTCTATAAACTCTTTTTATTAAGAAATTTTAAAACACTTTTTAAATATATATATGTATATATTACCAAAATAGTTTTATAAAAATACTTTTATAGCTTGATGTCTCAACCTGTCCATCCTTGTTCTTGCAGAAATTCGGTCATACGTTGATCAGGCGTACGACTGAAAATCTATAAGTACTTAGCAGACCTGTTTTCAACACCCAGTGAAATACTTGGAAAATAATTTTATTGAAAATATAGAAAATATTTTGAAATAGAGGAAATATCTTTGGTGAGAATGCTCTGGAAAATCACCCCCATCCATGGTCGCAGTTAACCCGATGGTTACGTTGCCATCCCGCAAAATCCATAGAAAACTATAGGCCTCCGCACCCCTCGATTACACCATGGAACATGCTACAGATTGCAGCTACAACTGGGGTTACGTTGCCATCACAGCAAAAACCCATATAACTGTAGGCCCCAGCGCCCTCGAATTTCGATGCCAAAAGAATGAAACTTCTCCACTCCACTTGACCATAGATCGTAGCCTACTGATTTTACATTGCCTTCCCGGCAAATTCAAGCGTAGATTGTTGACACTCACCTCCACACGATTTCCGCTATGGTCCACACAGTAGATCGCAGCGACATCGAGTTACACTGTCGTCATAGCACAACCCAAATGCCTCTGTAGGAATCGGCGCCCTCGACTTTCGCTATCCTATAATCCTCAGGAACTAGTTTGTCCAGACTCCTCACAGGATCAACTTTAGAACCTCCCTCTTAGAGGCTCAATGCAGTACCAACCTATGGTACTCCAAAGAACTTCATCCCAAGGGAGCGCCTTTTTCTCCAGAGCCATTTTCAAAACACTTTATACTATACACATATAGCATCTTCCAAATCATACACCTAGTATGAATCTCTTATACATCTCCTTTCTTAAATAGATTATCCCAAAATCGATAATTCTCAATCTAGGCTTTCCACATTCCAAAATTGATTTTACCCAAAATCAAAAAGCCTTTTCAGATCCAAAGGTTCCCAAAACCTTTCCCAAAATCCTCATAAGATCCTTTATATATATATATATATATATATAATTTTTAAAACTTTGGATCTTTTCAAACTTGTATAAAACTCCTTTTATACTTCAAACACTTTCAAAAATCTTTTCCTTCCGGCAATAGGTTCAACAAGGGGAGATTTATCTTACATAAAATATATATATATATATATATAACTTTGTTTATCAAATATTCAAATTTGATTAGTCTATAAAGTCACTTACCAAATTACTTACTTCCATAAAGTAAATTTTTACCATAGAATTCTCCAATTTCGATTTTTACTTTATCATATATTTCACAAAATATACCTTTCATTTCAAAAACCATTTCACATTTCTTATCCACAAATTCCCAGTATCAATTTCATTCAAATCCGTACGATGTACCCATATCATCCGTACGCTATACCAATCTGATCGCTCACTCGATCACATATTTTCAATTCCGAACTAGTATCGTCCACCCAACTTCCTAGTGCGGACTCAGATCTGGTTTCTTGATCAGAAACAGTTATTCCCCTTGCATAGCCATAAATATGATAGAGAATACCAGAACCAGTCAACAATCCATATCCAGGTTCGCCGTCGAAAATCGAGTGAAAAATCCCAACTCGGATCGATATATTATCTCGAAATTCTGTGCTCGAATCCGGATCAAATCACTATGCGAGCAGAATAATATACGTACATCCTACGTATTTATCTTCATTGATTATTAACCAAATCAATTCTCCTTTCTATTCACAATCACTTACGATTCTTATACCCTAATTCACAATTGCTTCAATCCCACATGGGTTATCACCTTAATTCTTATCTCAAATGGATATTTAATCATAAACAGTTTGAACTCTGTTCAGCTTAGATTTAGAAAATAGCTTAAAAAGTTTAAAATAGTTAAGTAGTTGAAAAATAATTATTAGTTTGTAAAATTATAAAATAGTTAAGTAGCTGCAAAATAGTTAAAATATAGTGATGGTTATAAAATGATTAGATAAGGAAAAATAGTTTTAAAATAGTAAGCAGTTATAAAGTAGTTGAAAAATAGCAATTAGTTTATAAAACAGCTGTAAAATAGTTAAATGGTTACAAAAATATTTATAGAATAAGTATAAGATAGTTTGGGGTTTTAAAAAAAGGATTGTATATATAAATAGCTTGGAAAAATAGATTTGTAGTAAAATAATTTATTTTGAAAATAGTCCAGAGTCCAACTGTTCAATTCCCAACCTCCATTTCCAATCAATTCAATTTAAATTTCCACTTCCATTTAAATTGACTCAGTTCCAATTTAAATAACTTCAATTTCCATTGAAATTGGTTTAACCCCAATTCAAGTTGAATTAATCTTAATTTCTTTCCAAATTCAAATCAAATTCCAGTTGAATTTCAAACCTATTCAACTTTTAATCACAATTTCAATTAATTCAAATAAATTTCAAATTGAACAATTTCAATTCATATCAACTCCAGTTTGAATTAATCCAAATTCACATTTGAATTTGAACTCATTCAACTTCAATTCCATTTCAAATCAATCCAATTCAAATTTTCCATTTGAATTTTATACTTATCCATCTTCAATTTCAAACTAAATTCAATTTGAACTAATGAAATTTAAATCTAAATTTTAACCCATCTCGAATTATATAAATTCGAGTTAAATTCTCAATGGTTGATTCAAACCCTTCAATCAAATTAACCTTTATTTTTACATCAACAACCCAATTCTTTAAACAAATTAATTTTGAATCAAATTCTCAAAATTCCATTTTAAATTATCTTTACTTAACTTTTTCCAAAGTTCAAATAAGAGTTCAAAACAATTTTATCCTTAAAATTTAATTTATTACTCAATTTTATCTTCCATTTTGAAACCATTTCTTAAACAAGTTTAATTTACAAATTCAATTATTCAAATTTTCAGTTCAAAGTAATTCCTTATCCTTAATTTCAAATTAAAGTTAGATTTCCCTTTTATCTCAATAATGGATATACTACCATACTTCATTTCTCATTCATTTAAACAAATTCGATTTGCAATTTAAAGAAATTTAATAACAAAAGAATTATATCATCCAATTTTATTTTAAAACATCCATTTTCAATCTCCAGGTCTCAAATCCTTTTTGAGATCATACAAACTCTCTATTCAAATTAATCTTTTAACTTCCCAAGTTAAACCCAATTTCATCTTGAAATTTCCAATTCTGGTTGCTTGTTAACTTATTTAACTTTCCCAAAGTTAAATTCAATTTACTAAGTCCGGTTAAATTCACACAATTTGAATTCCCATTCAAATTTTAAACTTCAGATTAATATCCTTCCCACTTAAGTTTAAAACCTACTTCACTTTGGGTTTCACATCATATCCCAAGGAAAATTCAAAACTCAACCTTAGAGTTTACTTCCTATACATGCTTGGTTACTTTTAAATTTTAAACCACCTTTGGTTTTAAATTCAAACAAACTCCTTTAAAATTTCAAATAACCCTTGTTTGAAATAGGACCCTTTCATTCGAATATATTAAATAACATCTCTTATTTTAAAATAAGATCATATTCAAAATAGTTTGAATAAAATTATTTCCTTTAACATTTTGAAACCAATTCAAATGTTTAATTTCGAATTCAGAACATCACAATTTGAAACCCACTTTAATTTACATCCTTTCTAATTCACAAGTTATTCTCATCAAATGGTTACTTCCTTAAATCATTTTATTGTTTATTTGAAAACAATCATCCCATTATTAAGCACAATAACCATTCTATTTTCTGGTTTGAAACCAATTCTAATTCATCTTATTTTGAAACTCTTTCCCAACTTCAAGATTTTAATTTTAGTTTGAATCAATTTCAAACTTGTCTTTAATTTAATTACAATTTGGCTGTATTTCTATCACCACTTAATTTAATTCCAAAAATTTAACAACCAATTACCATAATATTTATTAGAAAGAAATATTGCTTTATATATCAAAATATATTCTTATATAAAATCACTTAAAATCTTTATATAAGAAAATAACAAGTACGCTCTTATACACACACACACACACACACACACATTCTAGGGTACCATTGATCCTATCCTTAATGAGTAATCCCACCAGAGCTAAGGTTCTCGCTTAAACTGGCTCTGATACGAAATGTAACGACCCGAAATTTCGATCCCGAATATTCCAGATATTTAGGAAAAGAAGAAAGGAGAAGAACAGAAACACCAACATCTCACAATCGCAGCGAATAAAATATAATATCAAATAATAACAGCTATACAAAGAAAAACTGTACTCATCAAATTACACTTTCATTCATCAGAGTTTCATAAATAAACATAGACACTGGACAGATATAATCATGACTCAGATACTACAATATATCACAGCGGAAACCCTCCAGACGCTCCTGCCATGCAACTCGCCTCCTGAGCTCCAGAACATCCTTACCTGAAAAGCTGTAATACTCGGCCTGACCCGACCATTACATTAAAGTAACACCCGGGTCAGGCTGGAAACCAGCGTGAGTAAACCCATCTAACAAGGAATACAACAGCATAAAACTTACATAAAACCCGGGGTAACTCGAATCAATTTACAAATTCACAGTTTTCTATAGACATCACTTATTTCACACAACAATTTCTAAGTACCAAAACTTAGATTAAATGGTCCAATTCACTTAAATCATTCCATACCTGTTTCGGATATTAACTAATACCCGACTCCGGTCTCTTCGAATCCAATGTCATCTTAACCCAAGTTATTCAAAGAATTAAATTTAAATATTGGACGTCACTTTTACACAACAATTCATCATAGATATCCATAATATCTCTCTTCAACCCAAGATATCATATTACAAAAACTTTCATTTCATAAAGCATCACAATCACATATTATGGATAACAAATAATCCAAGGTATTCAAATATCATTCAATCATTCATAAGCAAGATAAATTAGCCATACCATTCTAATTAATTTAAATAGATTAAATTAGTTACTTCCATCATCTTTAAATCCTGCTTACTCAACATTAATTACAAATCAATTAATTAATCATCCTCTAATTTCCGATCTTAATTAACCATTCTTGATTAATTCTTCTCTAATTACATTGAGTAATTAGCCTTTACTTAATTACATAGATTTATTATTCTTAACCATTTGCAGTAATTAACTTTTAATTACTTTCATTAATTAAATTAATTAATGATCTCTAGTTACTTCTTTAATTAAATATTTTTTCAAATTGATTCATTTAATAATTAATCTTTAATTAGTCACATCATTAATAAACCCTGACTAATCACATTCGGTAATTAACTATCCTTAATTATTTACCTTAAATATCTCTTAAAAATTAATTAAATCTTTAATAAATTACACTAAGTAATTAATCCTTAATTACTTCCAAAATGTAATTAACCTACAATTACTTTCATCCAGTAATTATCCCATTTGTTAATTATGCTCAATTTAATTAACCTTGATCGTTAATTAATTCAACTTTTACTTGCTAATAAAATTTATTTACTCTCCACCGGTTAACCCTTTAATTAAAATTATCATTTAAGTAAATTTAATTATCTTTTAATTATTTCCATCAAGTAAATATCCCATAATTACTTAATACTTAATCACTACCATTAGTTAATTATCTTTAACTTACTATATTCATTCTATTAACCTTTAATTACTTATTTCATCAAAAAAAAATGCTTTATTTTATTTTCAAAATTTTGAAATCATTTGTAATGCCCTACTCCTAGACCCACTCTAGCAAAGAGTATTACGGGGTAATACCGTCTGCTAAAACAGAGAATGGAGTATAATGGAAGCGACCATGTGTAATCAAGCTATAACTATCTACTGAATACGTCGAAATATGGTATCTATTTTTTTTAAGTGGTTCGACATATCCAATAAATATTTATAACAAAATTACAATGGCTAAAGATCTATCAGAACAAACATAATAACTAAATGATAAAATCATTACAGAACAGAATAACATAACAGACACAGAGTCTCAGAACAATACATAGTCAATACAGATCCAAATATATCATAAGTGGGTACAAGCCTCTGCTCACACATGTGAGTCAAAAATATGTACATATAAGTCTGAATAACAAAGTAGCATAAAGCGGACAATAAGAAAGCTATCTAACAGCATAGCGGATAAGTCATGAGCGGAAGCACAGAGCAAGCTAAGTCCAGAGACCTAACCTGAAACAACTCAGTCTGACCCGAGCATAAAACACTCGGGTCAGGATAGCTAAATAATCAGTTAGATAAACTGAGATATAATAATGCGGTAACATAGAGGATAAGGTACTTCTCCATAGAGAAGAGCAATGTAAACCACATAATATAATAGATGATCAAATAATCATCAACCAATAATAAACTCTCCAAAGAGATAATCAACACTCAAGTGTTGAGTAAACAATAATGCCTCATATCATCGGCGTAGCAAAAGCTATAAATAGTTGCCCATAAGCGATAACACATAATATGGAATCTAACCATAAATCAATGCCAAAGCAAAGATATATCGCCAAAGGCAAAGAGAACATACCCCAAAAGACAATACAACATAGTAAAACACATATCACTCGAGCGGTGACGAAGGACCAACTCCAAAAGTGACATAGAAATCATCAGAAAAATGCACGTGCACGACCAGAGTCATTATCGCCAAGTACTGTAGTTTTGTGGTACCACACGCCCAGGGGTAAAACGCGCGATTGGTGACACCACGAGGGTAAAAGCCCAAAGGCATGCACCAATAATACTGCTGACATGAGAAGAATGTCCATAGACCGCCAAAAGGCAAATGACCCAGAGGTCCAGTACTGGTCGCCAACAGGAAAATGTGTCGTAAACATTTAGAAAGGAACCCAAAAAGGGTTAACGCAATGTCCCATACTACTGGTTTGCCCTAATCGGTTTACTTACCTTCTGCCAACTCCACACTCAAAATAGTAAACAAAAGTTTATCTCATATCATCGATAAACTGCGCCAAAAGGCAAAACGATCAATCGGAATGGTCGGGGATTAACCGGAAAGGAAATACGCTCAGTTCCATAGGCCGTGGTTCTTCCCAACCATTTCTCTACTTCGCTTGAAGTGCACAAAAGTGAGTGTGGAATTTTATTCTGGAAAATAGTTGCAGAAAATGGATTTTTATTTGGATTGAAATCGCTTTTAAAATGTCCTTTTAAAAATTCTCCTATTATGGAGTAATTAATTTAATAATTAAAGTAATACTAAATAATAGTTTCGAAAGCCATTTCGAGTGAAAAAACCTTTTAATACATTTTTATGAAGTCCGTGCGTGAATTCCAGAAAAAAATCTCAAGAAATCGATAAATCCAGAAAAAACCTCAAAAAACAATATTTTAAGTGTTGGAAAAATAGGCCAAATATTACTGCGAACCCATGTTTGGAAAAATATTCGGACTAGCAAACTGAATCCAAATGACATTAAAATTTGCAGGAATGTAGTTCGACATTACTACTTCAAGTTGCGAAAAGAATTGCTCGATTCTGACTTGAAACGAAGGCGCAACGACGTTACAAAGTCGGACTCAGAAACATGAAATGCACTGTTTTGCACAGCGATCTGGGTTCAACTTTGATAGGAAATTCGAAGGGTCTATTAACTCAGATGATGACCAAACTTTCCAGATATGGAGTTCGTAACTCCATCCTTCCAACGAGACCAAAAGTGTCGAATTCCGATAAAGGACGTAGCCATGGCGGAGTCACGAAGTTGCAACCCTGAACAGAAACAGGGTAATAAAACACAGCTGAAGGAATATTTGCTCAGGCCCAAACGGGCTTTAAGCTTGAAACAGCAGCCCTAGCCCATTCGGGCTAGGTAATTAAATTCTGTTCCATTAAAAAGAATGCAAATGGAATTATCGAAATCATCAAAATATCATCAAAAATCCGGAGATTACACATTATACTAATTTCACTTCTACTGTAAAGAATTCATAATTTAATATAACAAACTTCAAAATAAAAAAAACACTTATTGAAGGAAAGTTGTTCTACTACGTGTAAGGTTTTCAACAATATGAAGTTTATCAAAATCGGACTTAGTATGAATGAGATATGATGATTACGATTCTCAGATTTGTAAATTCATTGTCGCTGTCATTTATTCTGAAGACAGCGACAAATAAATGAGGTCTCGACTCTCGTAACCTTAGAATTTTGCAAAACACAAAACATGAAAGTTGTAAATTAGTTTCTAAGCTTTTCAGAAAGTCCAAAATCATTCAATACTGACTAGCGGCTCAAAAGTTATGACCAATATAGTTTCAGTTTCATCCACAGAGCTAATATGTGTATCGCTCTTGGGAAGATAGTAGAAAAATTCAATTTTTGAAATAGTTAGCCTTAAAATTACAGAAAACTTACTGAACAAAAATTATAGCTTATGTTTTATGCTTTCCGTAACATACGAAATTATCTAATTCGGATCAAAAACTAGAGAGATACAGGCAAAACAATATCAGATTGAAACTTAGAATAACCTGTTAAAGACAGAATTGGTCTTCTGTCTTCGAATGCATTTCAGGTCATCTAAATGGAAAAATATCAAAATATAACCTGAAAAGAAAGTGTTCCTTATTGAATCTAGTTTGCAGCACAGAAAACCTGACCAAAAACAGATGAGAAACATGTAACTTATGGCCAATGCAATTCGCCGGCTTGAGATTGTTGTTGCTGTCAATTTACTCTCGGGATAGCAACAAACAAACACGATTTTGATCTAATACATAGAAAAATTTCGAAAAAATCTGTAGATGAAACTTGTAGCACTATGTCTTAGCTTTCCAGAACATTGAAAATTATTGAATTCGGCTGAGAAATGAAGAAGTTATGTCTGATTTCATTTCAGCTACAATTCCAAAACGAAAATTACAGAAATGATCATTAAATTTTTTTTTTTTTTTGGCAAACCTCTCATTAGCATCAAGTAAAAAGGGATATTACTAGCAATTTTACCTCAACCAATGCAAGAAAAATTTGCACAAACACTTGGTGTGCACTCCATAAGCTAGAGAGAGGAGATCAAGAGGCTTCATAACAAAAATAAACCAAAAACCATGTATAAAAAATTAATTTCAGAAATTAGAATGAAGATTAGAGAGTGATTAGAGAATGATTGCTTTACCTTTTAGCTTATATTAACCTAGATTAGCTATGTGGAGAGGAAAAATGGATCTTCTACAAATGGAGGCCATTAATTAGGTTTTTAGAAGGTGTTTAGGGTTTGAGGAAATTATGAAGAGGAGGGTTATGGTTTAGGGTGGGTTTAAGATAATATATAGAGGTGGGTAATGGGTTTTGCTTCACTAATTGACCTAATAAGAGAAGTGGCATCCTAATGTTCACTAAAACTATTTAATGCTTCATTAGCCAACTAAAACCCACCATTATAAAACCACCCGTTTTTTTTCAAATAACTTTATTTTAAAGAAATTAGCCTATCCAAAAAAAATCCATTTTTAGCTCCATTTAAATTAAAATCATAATTTTAATTTATTATTCGGTAATTGCAATCCCGGGTTATTAAGACTCCCCCTTAAGAAAATTGTGTCCCCGCAATTCCTTAAATATGGAAGTCATCTATAACCTCTAATCCACTGAAGAAACAACAGAAGATAAATATAGATGCTCACCCGTACCCAAAGATGAAAGAAAACCAGGATAAGTACGCTCGATAAATTCTCTGTTCTCCCAAGTGCAGTCCTTAGGATTGGGTGACCATTGAATTTTCACAAGCGGAACCTCTTTGTTTCGAAGAAGTCTGACCAACAAATCAAGCACGCGGAGTGGTTGCTGCTTCCAAGATAGATCGGGTGAGATCTCCAAATCTGGCACGATATGCGGCTCGATAATAGAATCAGGATCGCGCACACACTTGCGATGCTGAGAGACATGGAACATATCATGTATTCCAGAGAAATGAGCAGGTAGAGCCACACGATAAGCAACAGGGCCTTCTGTGATAGGAAATGGTCCGACATAGGGAGGAGCTAATTTCCTTGTAGAACTGAAATTCACAACCCCCTTCATATGAGATAACCGAATATAGACAGGATCGCCAATGGAGAACTCAAGAGGCTTCCTATGGTTGTCCGCGTAGGATTTCTGGCGGTCCTTCACCTCTTTCATTCTCTGACGGGTAAGTATCACCTCAGAAGATTCCCGAACTGAATCTGGACCAAGAATGAGTTTCTCGTCAGATTCTAACCAACACGAAGGAGAGCGACATGGCCTTCCGTAAAGAGCTTCGAAAGGGGCCATGCCAATACTGGACTGATAGCTGTTGTTGTCGGAGAACTCCACAAGTGGTAAGTGGTCCTTCCAACTACCCTCGAAATCAAGAATACAACAGCGAAGAAGATCCTCCAATACATGATTCACCCTTTCAGTCTAACCATCCGTCTGAGGGTGATAAGCAGTAGAAAAGTTCATCTTTTATGCCCAAAGCTGACACTTCCAGAAGTGGCTAGTGAACAAAGCTTCTCGATCACAAACGATAGAGTTAGGAATGCCATGAAGTCGGACGACTTATTTCACATAGAGCTTGGCCAACCGAGGTGCAGTCCGAGTGGACTTAATCGGAATAAAATGAGCCAATTTGGTCAAGCGATCAACAATAACCCAGATAGAAGCATGGCATGACCTCGATCGAGGTAGACCATCGATGAAATCCATAGATTCCTGATCCCATTTCCATAATGAAATCTCAAGAGGCTGAAGAAGACCGGATGGACGCTGATGCTCGGCCTTGATCTGTTGACAAGTCATGCAACTGCTCACATAACTTGCAACATCTCTCTTCAAACCTTCCCAATAATATAACCGACACATATCGGCATACATCTTACTTGAACCGGGATGAATGGTGTACTTAGTGCGATGACACTCGTCTAGAATGTCACGCCTAAGCGATAAATCAGATGGTACTAATATACGGTTCTTCCTGCAAAGACACCGATAAGAATCAATAGAATAATTCAGCAAAGCCTCATTATTGGATCCCGACTCAAGAAGATGGATAAGATGCAACAAATCTGGATCCTGCCGCTGAGCATGGGAAATGCGATCTAGTAAAATAGGTCGAGCTTCCAAACTGGACAATAAGACTAGAGAATCAGAAGACGGAGCTCGATCTCGAATATCGCACACAGAAAGAGTCTTAAGAATATCCCACTCGGCTATCATCATAGAAACTACTGCCGAGTGTTTGCGACTGAGTGCATCAGCCACACGATTACCCTTGCCAGGGGTGTACTGAATGTCTAATTCATATGAGGCGAGAAACTCAAGCCATCACTGCTGCCTCATATTGAGATCCTTATGGCTGAATAGATACTTCAGTGACTTGTGATCAGTGTACAGAATGAAACGTTCGCCCAATAGATAATGATGCCACGTCTTCAAGGCAAAGACGATGGCCGCTAACTCAAGATCATGAGTAGGATAGCGAACCTCATTTGGACGCAGTTGCCTAGAAGCGTAAGTAGCTACCCGATCCTTCTGCATAAGCACGGCACTGAGCTCGCTTCCACAAGCATCGGTGTAGACAACAAGATCACGGTTTCCCTCTGCAACCACTAGAATAGGAGCACGAGTGAGAAGTTTCTTCAGTCACTGAAAGGAAGCTTGACACTTATCTGACCAGAGAAAGCGAACACCCTTACGAGTCAGGCTCGTAAGCGGAAGAACAACACGAGAGAAATTCCTGATGAAACGACGGTAATAACCTGCGAGACCAAGGAAGCTACGAATCTCATGCACATTCTTAGGCTGCTTCCAGTTCTGAATGGCTTCGATCTTGGAAGGATCGACAGATATGCCCTCAGAAGATACCACATGGCTTAAGAACTTAACCTTGCTCTCCCAAAAATGACACTTGGAGAACTTGGCCTTAAGTTGATGCCAACGAAGTGTGTCCAAGATGATCCTCAAATGATGAGTATGCTCTGCCTCGGATTTAGAATAAATAAGAATATCGTCGATGAAAACCAGAACAAACTTATCGAGATATTCTCGGAATACTCGATTCATCAAATTGACGAAGAATGCTGGTGCATTCGTCAAGCCGAATGGCATGACCAACCACTCAAAGGAACGATAACAAGTGCGGAAAGCAGTAAGCGGAACGCTATCTTCCACGACTCGGAGCTGATGAAATCCGATGACGAGGTCGAGCGGGGAAAAGACCTTTGCACCGTTTAACTGATCGAACATATTATCAATCCGTGGCAATGGATAACGATTTCTGATGGTCACCTTATTAAGCTTGCGATAGTCGATGCAAAGCCTAAGGGAGCCATCGTAATAAAGACCACTGCAGTACCCCATGGCAAAGAACTGGACCGAATAAACTGCTTCACCTCGAGCTCAATCAACTGCTTCTTGAGTTCCTCATTCTCTTTAGTAGACATCCTCGTGGGAGGACGACTAACTGGATGAGTGCCTAGAATGAGATCGATGCGGAACTCAATAGCCCGCTTCGGCGGGAGGCTCGATACTGGTTCGAAGATATCGAGGAAATCCTGAACAACTGGAATAACGAGATATGTCCATATCATCATCACGTGAATCAATAGCAAATAGAGTAGCTTCAGAAATTTCAACATCTCGAAGAACAAGAGCTAATGGAGCGGACGAGTCAGGATGACGAAGGAATAATACCCGCTCCGAACAAATAATCTTGGCGTCGTACTGAACAAGCCAATCCATCCGAGAATCATATCAAAACCCAAATGAGACATAACGTGCAGATTCACATGAAAAGAAAAACAACATAGATCGATGTCAACATTCTCACATAAAAGCTGAGGGTCGTGGATCCACCAACCGGATTCACAATCCTCAGAGAGGTAATCATACAAGAAACATCCAGAGACAAAATATCAACTAGTTCCTTTGATACGAATGAGTGAGAATCACCCGTATCAAAGAGAACTCTAATTGATCTACCATGAAACAGAATAGAGCCTTCAAGAACGGAAGGATGCGTACCTCGAGGCTGAGCAGAATCGGTAGAAGCCTTGGCAGCATTAAGCTTGTCGGGCTTGGCACTAGCAGGAGCAACTGGACAAGTAGTAATGCGGTGACCCTCCCTTTTGCAATAGTGGCAAAAGAGGGGTTTGGGACACTCCCTAATCATGTGATCCGGAGAATTCCAGTTGAAATAATTCCTCACAGGATGTGTTCCACAGGGCGGAGACTGAGTCTGAGGCTGAGTGTGAGCCTAAAGCTAAGCGGTAGTGTTGCCAGTCTTCTTCTTCTTCTTAAAGAACTTCGACTTCTGAAAAGGGCCATGCTTCTGGTTGGAGTTCTTGGAGCCTCCACCATCATCACTATCCTTCTCAATCTCGACTGACTCAAGATGAAGTGCCGCGTCTACAAGCTCGTCAAATGGAAGCTTGAGCTGAAGCATGAGCTGCTTCTTCAGATACTTCTTCAGACCTTCCACAAACTTGAGGTTCTTCTTGTGCGGTGTGCTGATGAACTCGAGGCCATACTTGGACAGGGCCTCAAAAGAAGAAACATAGTCTGAAATGGAGAACTTCCCTTGCTTAAGATCAATAAAGCGGTGAGCAAGGGAGTTCTTCTCAGACTCTGGGACGAACTTGAGCAAAAAGCGCTCATGGAAATGATCCTAAGTAAGTGTGGTCTCATCAGTCTCAGAGATAAGGAGCTTGTACCAATCCAAGGCACGGCTCCGAAGCTGACTGGAAACAACAAGAACGCGGTCATGGTCTGGGATAGCCATGCGAGTAAAAACAGGCTCGCATACACGAATCCAAGCCTGGACCTCTAGAATAGTCTCGGAGCCACTGAACGGCTTCCTTCCGAGATGAGTAAAATCACTGCAGAGACGCGCAAAGGCTGACTTTCGCGAAACGTGAGTAACTGCAGCTGGTGACTGAGTATGAGACTGAGAATTTCGAACCAGCTCCATGATCTGGTCGGTGGTCATATACACGCCCTCCGGTTGAGAGTTGCTGGGCTGCTCAAATGTACCGGTCTGACGTGTGGTTCTCCCCCTTCCAGACATACTGAAAGTTAAAAGAAGATAGAGTTATGCATGATTTAATGATAGATAATTCATTAAGGAATACTACGGAATATAAACGAATCCCTACATATATTCCTAACTTATCTATCAAAAGACACAAGGAAGAGATTTGTTTAATTTGGACCATATCAATATGTATTGTACTACGTGTCTGTCCTGTGTTTATTATGCTTAGTCCTGAACCTGGCTCTGATACCAACTGTAACGTCCCACTCCTAGACCCACTCTAGCAAAGAGTATTACGGGGTAATACCGTCTGCTAAAGCGGAGAATGGAGTATAATGGAAGCGACCATGTGTAATCAAGTTATAACTATCTACTAAATACGTCGAAATGTGGTATCTATTTTTTTTCAGGTGGTTCGACATATCCAATAAATATTTATAACGAAATTACAATGGCTAAAGATCTATCAGAACAAACATAATAACTAAATGATAAAATCATCACAGAACAGAATAACATAACAGACACAGAGTCTCAGAACAGTACATAGTCAATACAGATCCAAATATATCATAAGTGGGTACAAGCCTCTGCTCACACATGTGAGTCAAAAATATGTACAGATAAGTCTGAATAAAAAAGTAGCATAAAGCGGACAATAAGAAATCTATCTAGCAGCATAGCAGATAAGTCTTAAGCGGAAGCACAGAGCAAGTTAAGTCCAGAGACCTAACCTGAAACAACTCGGTCTGACCCGAGCTTAAAGCATTCGGGTCAGGCTAGCTAAATAATCAATTAGATAAACTGAGATATAATAATGCGGTAACATAGAGGATAAGGTACTTCTCCATAGAGAAGAGTGATGTAAACCACATAATATAATAGACGATCACATAATCATCAACCAATAATAAACTCTCCAAAGAGATAATCAACACTCAAGTGTTGAGTAAACAGTAATGCCTCATATCATCGACGTAGCAAAAGCTATAAATAGTTGCCCATAAGCGATAATACATAATATGGAATCTAACCATAAATCAACGCCAAAGCAAAGATATATCGCCAAAGGCAAAGGGAACATACCCCAAAAGACAAGACAACATAGTAAAACACATATCACTCAAGCGGCGACGAAGGACCAACTCCAAAAATGACATAGAAATCATCAGAAAAATGCACATGCACGACCAGAGTCGTTATCGCCAAGTACTGTAGTTTTGTGGTACAATACGTCCAGGGGCAAAACGTGCGATTGATGACACCCCAGGGGGTAAATGCCCAAAGGCACGCACTAATAAAACTGCTCACATGAGCAGAATGTCCAGAGACCGCAAAAAGGCAAATGACCCAGAGGTCCAGTACTGGCCGCCAACAGGAAAATGTGTCGGAAACATCTAGAAAGGAACCAGAAAAGGGTTAACACAACGTCCCATACTACCGGTTCGCCCTAATCAGTTCACTTACCTTCTGCCAACTCCACACTCAAAACAGTAAACAAAAGTTTATCTCATATCATCGATAAACTACGCCAAAAGGCAAAACGATCAATCGAAATGGTCGGGGATTAACCGGAAAGGAAATACGCTCAGTTCCATAGGCCGGGTTTTTCCCAACCGTTTCTCCATTTTGTTTGAAGTGCACAAAAGTGAGTGTGGAATTTTATTCTAGAAAATAGTTGCGGAAAACGGATTTTTATTTGGATTGAAATCGCTTTTAAAACGTCCTTTTAAAAATTCTCCTATTATGGAGTAATTAATTTAATAATTAAAGAAATACTATATAATAATTTCGAAAGCCATTTCAAGTGAAAAATCCTTTTAAGAAATTTTTATGAAGTCCATGCGCGAAGTCCAGAAATCTCAAGAAATCGATAAATCCAAAAAAAAAAACCTCAAAAAAAATATATTCTAAGTGTCGGAAAAATAGGCCAAATATTGCTGCGAACCCATGTTCGAAAAAATATTCGGACTAGCAAACTGAATCCAAATGTCATGTAAATTTTCAGGAATGTAGTCCGACATTCCTACTTCAAGTTGCAAAAAGAATTGCTCGATTCCGACTTGAAACGAAGGCGCAACGACGTTCCAAAGTCGGACTCAGAAACATGAAATGTACTGTTTTGCACAGCGATCTGGATTCAATTTTGACAGGAAATTCGAAGGGTCTAATGAACTTAGAAGATGACCAAACTTTCCAGATATGAAGTTCGTAAACTTTCCAGATATGGAGTTTGTAACTCCATCTTTCCAACGAGACCAAAAATAGCGAATTCCGATAAAGGATGTTGCCATGGCGGAGTCACGAAGTTGCAACCCTGAACAGAAACAGGGTAATAAAACACAACTGAAGGAATATTTGCTCCGGCCCAAACGGGCTTTAACCCTGGAACAGCAGCCCCAGCCCATTCGGGTTAGGTAATTAAATTCTTTTCCATTAAAAAGAACGCAAATGGAATTATCGAAATCGTCAGAATATCATCAAAATCCTGAGATTACACATTATACTAATTTCACTTCTACTGTAAAGAATTCATATTTTAATATAACAAACTTCAAAATAAAAAAATACTTATTGAAGGAAAGTTGTTCTACTAAGTGTAACCTTTTAAACAATACGAAGTTCATCAAAATGGGACATAGTATGAATGAGATATGACGATTACAATTCTCAGATTTGTAAATTCACTGTCGGTGTCGTTTATTCTCAAGACAACGCCAAATAAATGAGGTTTCGACTCTCTTAACCTCAGAATTTTGCAAAACACAAAACATAAAAGTTGTAAATTAGTTTCTAAGATTTTCAGGAAGTCCAAAATCATTCAATACTGACTAGCGGCTCAAAAGTTATGACCAAAATAGTTTCAGTTTCATCCACAGAGCTAATACGTGTATCGCTCTCGGGAAGATAGTAGAAAAATAAATTTTTGACATAGTTATCCTCAAAATTACAGAAAACTTACTAAAAAAAATTTTAGCATATGTTTTAAGCTTTTCGTAACATCCGAAATTATCTAGTTCCGGTCAAAAACGAGAGAGATAGAGGCAAAACAATATCAGATTGAAACTTAGGATAAACTGTTAAAGACAGAATTGGTCTTCTGTCTTCGAACGCATTTCAGGTCATCAAAATGGTAAAATATCAAAATATAAGCTGAAGAGAAAGTGTTTCTTATTGAATCTAGTTTGCAGCACAGAAAACCTGACTAAAAATGGATGAGAAACGTGTAACTTATGGCTAATACAATTCGCTGGCCTGAGATTATTGTTGCTGTAAATTTACTCTCGGGATAGCAACCAACAAGCACGATTTTGATCTAATACGTAGCAAAATTTCGGAAAAATCTGTACATGAAATTTGTAGCTCTATGTCTAAGCTTTCCTGAACTTTGAAAATTATTGAATTCGGCTGAGAAATGGAGAAGTTATGCCTGATTTCGCTTCAGCTATAATTCCAAAACGAAAATTACAGAAATGATCTTTAATTTTTTTTTTTGGCAAACCTCTCATTAGCGTCAAGCAAAAAGGGATTTAGCTAGAAATTTTATCTCAACCAATGCAAGAAAAATATGCACAAACACTTGGTGTGCACTCCACAAGCTAGAGAGAGGAGATCAAGAGGCTTCATAACAAAAATAAACCAAAAACCATGTATAAAAAATTAATTTCAGAAATTAGAATGAAGATTAGAGAGTGATTAGAGAAGGATTGCTTTACCTTTTAGCTTGTATTAACCTAGATTAGCTATGTGGAGAGGAAAAATGGATCTTCTACCAAATGGATGCCATTAATTAGGTTTTTAGGAGGTGTTTTGGGTTTGAGGAAATTATGAAGAGGAGGGTTAGGGTTTAGGGTGGGTTTAAAATAATATATAGAGGTGGGTAATGGGTTTGGTTTCACTAATTGACCCAATAAGAGAAATGGCATCCTAATGTTCACTAAAACTATTTAATGCTTCATTAGCCAACTAAAACCCACCATTATTAAACCACTCATTTTTTTTTCATATAACTTTATTGTAAAGAAATTAGTCTATCCAAAAAAATCCAATTTTAGCTCCATTTAAATTAAATCATAATTTTAATTTATTATTCGGTAATTGTAATCCCGGGTTGTTACATCATTTAAGTTTAAAATTTGGATAAGTTTAAAAAAAACTGGGAACAATATTGTTTTCGAGCAAAACACAGCAGTACTTGAGTCAGATTCGCTACAACCCACACGAAACTCGAAGTAACAAAGCAACGCAACTATCACTCCACATCTACCTCGAGATGAACACGAGGGAAAAACTCAAAATCTTCAGTTCAGGCGTCTTCTTCCCACAACTCAAAAACAACAGATACGTGCCATGGCCACCGTGCATGTGCACGGCCGGAAATATCGCCATCGTTCAACTTTCTGGCCTTCGACAACTCAGCCTCGATCTCAGAAAACTCTCCAACGAAGCAGATCAGCAAACACGAAAGCAAATACAAAAACGACCTATCGCACCAAAATAGGAAGACGCACGAGATCAGAAAAACCCTCGGTTGCCGACCAACCACTCCATCTGAACCCAAACTGAGATAACATCATATGCCTCTCAAGCCACCGAAGCCATCTCCCCTCAAGCGATCGATCCCGGTGTGCCTCTGTCGCCACACGAACCTCATCAACATCGACAACACAACCGAGCTCAAAAACCCTACTTCGACCAAATTCAATCATCACCGCTGATGCAACGCACCATACTAACTTGGTTGCTTTAGGTAACTTGGATGCCTTAGGTCGCTTGCGACCTGACGAGATAGAGGACATAGATAGCACAGTGAAAGGCGGTGAAGAGCACCAACAGCTTATTCATAGGTCGTTGGAATGACCTAACAAGCTAAATCAGTGGGATAAGTAGCTGAAATGACCTAGCGAGTTAAAGCAAACCTCATATCACCCAGGTTCCTTAGGTCGCTCAAGCAGGCTAACGACCTATGATAAGTCGCGAGAGACCTAGCGAGTTAGCTCACTCAATATGCCATGCTTTTCTTATGATGATCAAGGCTGCGTAAAGCTTAGGTCGCAAGGTTGCTTATGTCGCTCAGATGTTAGGTCGGATGAAGAAGATCCAGTGCTGAGAAGTCCTAGGTCGTATGCCGCTTGTCTATACTGAGTCGCATGATGTTGTAGTATGTTAACTCGTGTATTGTGTTTATGTTGTACATACTTGTTAACTCACGTTGTGTTGTAAGTCGCGACCAGTAGGTCGTAGGTCGTTTGTGCTGTATAGGTCGTGAATCGCTGTTTGTTTTAGGTCATTGATGTTAGGTCGTGCATGTGTCCTGCGTGAGTTGTAAACTGCCTATAAATATGGGAGTAGTGTCATTTGTAAACTTGGTTGATATTGAATGAAACTTTGTTTGAGTGCTTTGTGCCTCTTTGAAATTGGAAGTTGAGCGTTGTCTCCCTTCTCTATTTTCGGTTATTCGAGTGCGCTCGAATCAACGGATTTAAAGTCGATTCACGGAATCTCGTGCGTGAGATCAACGTAGAAGAGTCATAGATCTTTTAACACGGTATCGTGCACGATCAACGTGTTGGAGATAGCTAGAATTCGGTATCTCTCGAGATCAACGAATTTGGGCGTTCAGTATTTTTTCAATTCCATCGATTTATCTTGTTTCATCTAATCGTTTCATCGATTAGTTTGACACGAAATCCACATTTCATCGTCATTCGTTATATCCGCTGTGTCAGTTTGGTATCAGAGCTAGACTTAGCCAAACATAGCTAAGCCGAATCTTTGGAGCCAAGGAGAAGATTTAGAAGAGTCAAGGCCGAGAGCTAGTTGAAGTTGAAGCCGAGCTTGTTCAGGTTTGTGGGAGATTTGTTCAAGCCGAGAGTGGAAGTTTTGATCCGAGCTAAGTTGATCAAGGCCGAAAGTCAGTTTAGTTGAAGAAGTTAAAGGCGAGTTTGTTGAAGATTGTTGTTAAAGATAATCATGTCACCGAGAAGAGCTAATCGTCATCAAAATGTTGAAGCGTTGTATAGAAGAGAAGAAGCTAAGCAAATGGAACAACGCATCAATGAAAAGTTTGATGAAGGAATTGGGAAGTTAGAGAAATTGATGATTGATATGAATCAAGGTCAAAGGAGAAGGTTGCCAGTCTCAAACCATGGAGGAAACAGAATTTCGCCATCGGTTACGGAAGCGAGGAGGGTGTCGCCGCAATCTTATCGAGAAAGAAGAGAATCATCAGTTTCATTGAGACGAGAACACCATGAGTACAGAAATGAAGAGAGAAGAACTCCACGTGAGTTTGGAGATGAGCCATATCGTGATGCTGAAAGACATAGTAGAAGAGATATGCGTGATCATAGAGGTGTTGATGGTCGAGATCGATATCGAAGTACATTTGATTTTGATGAAGATGGTGATAGATATAGTGTTCATTATCGAGATCGAGACCAAGTACGAAATCACTATCGGGAGGTAGAAGATGATCGTAAATGGGAGTCGGGGATGAAAACAGAAATTCCAGAATTCAAAGGAGGAATGATTGCTGAATAATTTTTGGATTGGTTATCAAGTGTTGAGGAAATTTTTGACTTCAAGGAAGTTCCTGAGCATCGTAGAGTTAAGTTGGTTGCTACTTGTTTGAGAGGTAGAGCTATGGCATGGTGGCAGCAAAATAAAATTACACGGGAAAGAATGGGAAAGTCAAAGATTGAGTCATAGGAGAAGATGAAGAAATTGATGAAGGTTACTTTCTTGCCTTATAATTATCAATTTCTTATGTATCAGCGATTGCAGAACTTGAGACAGGGAACGAAGTCGGTGAATGATTATGCAGATGAATTTTATCAACTTATTGCCAGAAACGATATCATGGAGATGGAAGAGCAATTGACAGCAAGATTTGTTGGAGGATTGAGAATGCAGATACAGGATATGGTGAATATGTTTGACCCGAGATCTGTTGCAGAAGCACACCAGAGGGCGTTAGCTTGGGAGAAGCAAGGCAGAAGAGGAGGTGGTATGTTTACAAATTCTAATAATCAAGTGAAAGGGCCTAGTAGCAATACGAATGTTTCCAAGGCTGTTAGTAAACCAGTTGTTAATGAAGCTGCTAAGGCCAAAGTCAACAATAATTTCAAGTGCTATAATTGTCAGGAGTTTGGTGACAAGAGCAATGAAAGCCTAGGTAACAAGTGATGGTTGCTGAGGTTGAGGATGAGGATGCTGAAGTAGAATGTTCTGATTCACCACAAGTTGAGGAGGAAGTAGAATTAGTGTCAGGAGACGAAAGATGTAATTTGATGATGAGAAGATCTTGTTTTACACCCAAGCAAGAGGATGAATCTAGGTGGTTGAGGAGCAATATTTTCCAGTCAACATGCACTATTGGGAAGGGTTTGCAAGTTTGTTATTGATGTGGGAAGTTGTGACAATATCATTTCTACAGAGGTTGTAAAGAAGTTGGAATTAAAGACTGAGAAGCATCCTAAACCTTACAAGTTAGCTTGGTTGAGGAAAGGTGGAGAAGTGAAGGTTAGTAGAAGAGCTTGTGTAACTTTTTCAATTGGGAAGAAATACAAAGATGAAATTTGGTGTGATGTGGTTGATAAGGATGTATGTCATCTGTTGTTGGGAAGACCGTGGCAATATGATAGAGCTGTACAACATGATGGTCGTACCAACAGCTACAGTTTCATGTTCGAGGGCACTAAAATCACTTTGGTTCCTAAGAAACGACAACAAGAAGAAAGCAATTTGGAGGAGATTAAAGAATTGAAGACTTTGTTATCTTTGAAGGAGTTTGTCAAAGAAGTGGAGGACGAGCCTGAAGTGTTTTTGTTGATCGGACGTGAAAGTAGTGAGGAGGTTGAAATTCCAGAGGAAGTCAAACCAGTATTGGAAGAATTTGAAGATGTATTTCCTGAAGAATTGCCAAAGGAGTTACCACCGTTGAGGGACATACAACACTAAATAGATCTTGTTCCGGGAGCAGTGTTACCACATAGACCACATTACAGAATGAGTCCAAAGGAACACGAGGAGTTGAGAAGGTAGGTGGAAGAGTTGCTTGAACAAGGGCACGTACAAGAAAGTTTAAGTCCTTGTGCAGTACCAGCATTGTTAGTACCGAAGAAGGATGGAACTTGGAGAATGTGTACTGATAGTCGGGTACTGAACAAGATTAATGTGAGGTATAGATTTCCAATGCCTAGATTGGATGATTTGTTAGACCAGTTGAATGGAGCTGCAATATTTTCCAAGATTGATCAGAAGAGCGGATATCATCAAATTCGAATTCGTCCAGGGGATGAATGGAAGACAGCATTCAAGACTAGAGAAGGGTTGTATGAATGGCTGGTTATGCCGTTTGGTCTTTCGAATGCACCTAGTATGTTTATGCGGGTGATGAATAAGATCTTTAGACCATTTATTGGGAAGTTCGTGGTGGTGTATTTTGATGATATACTGATATACAGTGGAAGCCCAGAAGAACACTTGCATCATTTGAGAGAAGTGTTGATGATACTTCGATAAGAGCAATCCTATGCTGAAACAAAGAAGTGCATGTTCATGCCACATAGTGTTTTGTTTTTGGGGTATGTATTATCCAAGGAAGGTATGCAGGTGGACCAAAGTAAATTTGAAGCAATCAGAAATTGGCCACAACCCAGGACCATAACTGAAGTGAGAAGTTTTCATGGGCTAGCATCATTCTATCGAAGATTTATTCCACATTTCAGTAGCGTGATGGCACCAGTTACTGATTGTATGAAGGGGAAGCAATTTTCATGGACAGAGGAAGCAGGATTTGCTTTTGAGCGGATCAAGAAACTTTTGACGTCAGCATCAATTCTAGTATTACCAGACTTTCAGTTGTTGTTTGAGCTACATACTGACGCATCTAAGGTTGGAATTGGAGGGGTGTTAAGTCAGAGGGGCCGTCCTATTGCTTATTTTAGTGAGAAGTTTTCGGGAGCCAAGATGAGATATAATACCTATGATGTAGTATTTTATGCTGTTGTGCAAGCCGTGAAGCATTGGAGACACTATTTGTTCCATAAAGAATTTGTTCTATATACTGATCATGAAGAGTTGAAACATTTGCAAGGGCAGGACAAGATTGCAGCTAGGCATGCCTCGTGGATTGCATACTTACAACAGTTTACATTTGTTGTGAAACACAAATCGGGAGTTACAAACCGTGTGGCAGAAGCATTGTGTAGAAGGAATCATTTGTTGACGACAATGAAGGTTCAAGTGACGAGGTTTGAGGCACTTCCAGAGTTGTTTGTTGATGATTCTTACTTCGCTAAGGTTGTAGATAAAGTCGAGAAGGGAAAGACGGATGAGTACGTGTTAGTAGATGGTTTTCTTTTCAAGGGAAATCAATTATGTATACCAGATTGCAGTTCACGAATGAAGATCATCAAAGAATTGCATGAGGAAGGACATGTGGGAAGAGATCATACTTTGCAGTTGATTTCTCAATCTTATTTTTGGTCATTCATGAGGAAAGAAGTTGAAAGATTTGTGGAGAGATGTCACATATGTCAAGTTTCCAAAGGGATAGCTACGAACGTTGGACTGTATATGCCATTACCCGTGCCTACTAGACCATGGGTTGATATTAGCATGGACTTTGTGTTGGGTTTGCCAAGAACTCAGCGAGGGAATGATTCTATATATGTTGTGGTGGACAGATTTTCGAAAATGACACATTACCTAGCTTGTAAAAAGACCGTCGATGTAGTCCGTGTTGCTCAATTATTCTTTAAAGAGGTTTATCGACTACATGGGCTACCTGAAACCATTCTGTCAGACCGGGATACTCGATTTCTAAGCCATTTTTGGTTGAGTTTGTGGAAGATGGTTGGAACGAAGCTGAATTTTTGTAGTGCCTATCATCCACAAACAGATGGGCAAACAGAGGTGGTGAATAGATCATTGAGAAACTTGCTGAGATGTCTTGTAAAAGATAATTTGAAGAGCTGGGATATGAAGTTATGTCAAGCGGAATTTGCACATAATCACGCTATTAATCGAAGTACTGGATTCAGTCCATTTCAAGTAGTATATTCAGCAATTCCGAAGGGACCGTTGGATTTGTCGATAGTTCCATCTCAGAAAGGAGTTGTTAAACAAGTTTGTGATTTTGTGAATGAGCTGCAGGAGTGTCACAAAACTGTTCATGAACGATTGCTTGCATCAAATGAGAAGTATAAACAAATGGCGGATAAGAAGCGAAGGAGTGTAGACTTCGAAGAAGGTGATTTGATTTATGCAGTGTTGACGAAAGATCGCTTTCCAGTTGGAACTTACAACAAGTTGAAGGCTCGAAAGATTGGCCCAGTAAAAATCGTGAAGAAGATCAATGATAATGCATATCAGTTGAGGTTGTCGGAGCATATTCACACTGTAGACGTTTTTAACGTTAAATACTTGATTCTGTATCATGGGGATGGGCTTGTTGTAGAAGAGGAAGGTGCGAATCGAGGTCGAATTCTTTTCAACCCGGGGAGGACGATGCAGCGCACCATACTAACTTGGTTGCTTTAGGTAACTTGGATGCCTTAGGTCGCTTGCGACCTAACGAGATAGAGGACATAGATAGCACAGTGGAAGGCAATGAAGAGCACCAATAGCTTATTCATAGGTCATTGGAAAGACCTAACAAGCTAAATCAGTAGGATAAGTCGCACGACCTAGCGAGTTAAAGCAAACCTCATATCACCCAGGTTCCTTAGGTCGCTCAAGCAGGCTAACGACCTATGATAAGTCGCGAGTGACCTAGCGAGTTAGCTCACTCAGTATGCCGTGCTTTTCTTATGATGATCAAGGTCGCGTAAAGCTTAGGTCGCAAGGTTGCTTATGTCGCTCAGATGTTAGGTCGTGTGAAGAAGATCCAGTGCTGAGAAGTCCTAGGTCGTATGCCGCTTGTCTATACTGAGTCGCACGATGTTGTAGTGTGCTAACTCGTGTATTGTGTTTGTGTTTACATATTTGTTAACTCGCGTTGTGTTGTAAGTCGCGACCAGTAGGTCTTGGGTCGTTTGTGCTATATAGGTCGTGAGTCGTTGTTTGTTTTAGGTCGTTGTTGTTAGGTCGTGCATGTGTCGTGCGTGAGTTGTAAACTGCCTATAAATATGGGAGTTGTGTCATTTGTAAACTTGGTTGATTTTGAATGAAACTTTGTTTGAGTGCTTTGTGCCTCTTTGAAATTGGAAGTTGAGCGTTGTCTCCTTTCTCCATTTTCAGTTATTCGAGTGCGCTCGAATCAACGGATTTGAAGCCGATTCACGGAATCTCGTGCGCGAGATCAACGTAGAAGAGTCGTAGATCTTTTAACATGGTATCGTGCACGATCAACGTGTTGGAGATAGCTAGAATTCGGTATCTCTCGAGATCAACGAATTTGGGCGTTCAGTATTTTTTCAATTCTATCGATTTATCTTGTTTCATCTAATCGTTTCATCGATTAGTTTGACACGAAATCCACATTTCGTCGTCATCCGTTATATCCGCTGCATCAACCGCCAATAGAAACATCCAACAATATTTTTCCAACAATCTACCATCCTCCAGCCTCCTCCGTGCCAAAGCTCGAACCTCCAATCATCGCCGACCAACGGCAATAGACCAAAACCCCAAAAATGATGAATTTACAAATTCACGACACACACCCTACTAAAAATCATGAAATTTATTTTAAAATTCATGATTTCACGCGATTCTGGCAATATAATCTAAAGATGAAATCGAAGATACTGATTTTCACCTATATGTTGATTTTTTACTGTAATCTTACATTTACAGTTAATTTGATACTTTAAACTATTTTTAGAACAAAATCAAACTATCATTACCATTTTCTTTTTATTAAACAAAGTCTAATGTTGATTATTTAGGGAAGTAGGAGATATTTTGATAATTGATATTGAACCTGTTTACTGTAACAGAGCACAAAGTTAAATATACAGATATTCATCCATATACACAAGCATTTTCATACGTATGTCCAGACAAAATAATCATGCAAACCATATCTCAACTCTTTCACATATGATCATCACATGCAAGACTTATAAACTGTTTTTTTTTACATAAAGTTAACTCACCTAGCAATGAACAGAGACAGAGAATGCTACTGGCTGATGGTATCCAGGCTTGATTGATTTCTTTTGCTTGTTGAATTTTTCTTTTTAATTTTACTGTTGATTCCAGGTTGCTTGTTGATTAATCTCCTGTCTGATTGTATTTGAAAATTTTTGCATTGATGTTGAACTTGCCTTTGCCTTCATTTTCTTGTTTCAGATTTCCAGATTTTCCAGATTTTATTTTTCTTTGATCTTTCTGTTTTTTCTACAGATTTTATCTCTTTGATCTATTTAGTTGTAGTTTAAATGAAGAAAAGAATTTGAGCTGGAGAGTAAAAAAAAAAAATCTCTTTTCCAAAATTTTTTTAGTTTTAGTTTACAAAGAGAAAGACAAATAAAGCCACTTGTCCACTTATGTGCTAATTTTCTTACACATATACAATTTTTTTTTACAAATGTTGAAACCATGCCTTCATATGCGTACAAGTGTTTAAACTTAAATTAATTGTAGTTCATATATATTTATGTAATACATTTCAATGTATTTAGTGTTTGACTTTTATAAAAAAGCTTTTAAATTTATATATATATATATATATGTGTGTGTGTGTGTGTGTGTGTGTGTGTGTGTGTGAATTTATGTAAATATTCATTTATAAATAACTTATGTTTTGAACCAATTAATTTAAACCAAAATATACTTAAGATATACTTCCTTTTTAAATTTCAAATTCAAATTCAATCCTTTAAATTCCATTAAAAATCCGATTCAAGATCAATTCAAACTAAATACATATATTTAAACAAGCCTAAATTCAGTTTGAAACAAACTCTATTTATCTTAAAATAACACGTAAATATTATTGGTTTGAAATTAACAATTTTTCCTAATTTAAATAATTTACTTGTATAAACAATCATTATTACTTATTTTTAAAAGAATAATTTGTCGTTTTAAGTGATTATATTAAGATATGATCGAATAAATATTTATCCAAACATAAACATTTACGATAAGATTCATTTATTAAATTTACAATTCAGTATTTCTATTAATTAACCCAATTATTATCAATTACAGATGCCAAGAAATCCGGGTTATCACATACTACCTAGATTTTCTCTAATTACCTTTGGTGAAAAAAGCATTTCCTTCTTAGTAGCAAAACTGTTTGGTTCAGATTTTAACTACACATATGAACAGTTTGTATAGATGCAGTGATTGATCAAAATTATATCATGTAATCAATTTTAGAGTTCACAATTTTCTTAAGATTATGGTTGTACAATTTTAGAGATGGGTATGCATACAAATGACAATAGTATTTGTTTATGTGGATATTTAGATTTATAAGCTATTCATATATTAAAATTATAGTTTTTCCTACTTCATAGTAATTTTACTTTTTGAGTCTTCAATATTTGTATGTTTATGAATCCAGTAGTACGCGGATCGTTTTTTGAACTTAAAACCCCCTTTTTACAAGTTTTGTTTCCCTTAATTATACATATATCATATTGTGGCGCACCAATGTTAATAAAGGACTTGAACTACAAAGTTTTATTTTCACAAAGAAAACTTATGAGATATTTGTTTTTAGGAAATAGTACCAAAAACCATTGTTTACACATATAACCTACAAACTTACAAGATCTCTGTATTATGGAGATCTCTTATTTGGGAATAGTACCAAAAACCTTGATTTATATATAGAACCACACGAATTTAAATAATTAGTTATCATAGTGAACAAAGTATGGATGTTAGTTGCTTCAGTCTTAACTTAAAATATTTTTAATTTGTAAAATTATTGAGTTTTTAAGTGTAGCCAGTTGTAGGCCTACATAAATTAAAAATTAAAAATGATACTTGGTAATTATTGGGATTAAGTATCAATGTTTATATTACTATTGACAAGATGTTAACCATGCTCAGCTATATTTCTTTGGAGAATATTCCTCTGAAGATTTGGAAAATTATCATTTAAAGACACTTTAGAAAAAAAAAAGGTGCCAGATATTATTTCTTTTCCTTACACAACATTTCAGAGCAATACGTACAAAAGCTTATTAACAACTTTTCAATTCATTTCTTTTTATGGTATTTGTGCTCATTTGTTAAACTAGACAAATGATAATATGTGGACGTCTCCAGAAGGAAAAAACTACGGTTAATTTCATTGAGATGTCTCTAGAAGGAAAAAACTATATATTTGTTTTATTGATTATTTCGTTATCAGCTCAAGCTTATTGTATTTAGATTTTATTTCAGGTTTATTTTTGCATTTCATTAAATGATTCAGTTAAATTGTAACATCATAAGAAGTTGTCGTGAATAATGTGCATGTCCAACGGATAACAAGCTTTTGATCTAAATAGTTTGGTTAAACTTCTATAGACTTTAGTTTACCTACGAGTTATTTACCTGCAAAGACAAATAAACCTTATAACTACATTATACACATTGCTATGACTATACTGATGATTCTGGTAATTGATGTAATGGAATTTTATCTATCTATTTAGATAATGAAGTTGAGCATAACGTCTTTCCATTAGCTCCGAACATCAGAGGTATTTTATTAAGATGGACAAAGCGTAGGCCAACCTACTAAGGTTTTGTTATTTTGATTATTATTTTCATAGTTATGAGTATGTAAGAATGAGTATTAATACAATTATTATTTCGTAGAATGATAATATAAGCAAGACGTTCGAAATTTTGTATGCCATGCATGCTGAAAGTAAAGGAAATCCGAAAAAATTTATATGCCCCTACGGTAAATGTAAGAATCTAATTTGGAAAACGTCAAGGAATGTTGTGTCACACTTGATTTGTTTTGGAATTGACCCAACTTATTATGCATGGATTTTTCATGGAAGAAAACATCCTTCACAAAATAAAAGTGATGAACTAATAGATACATATAAAATATCTTTGGATACACAAATTTGTGATGAGGAGATAGAAGCTAATGTTAATTAAATAATGGAGAATGCTGAAATTTCTTTGTACTATGGCTGTGCAGGCCACACAAAGTTGTCTCATACAATACTTATTTACAAGCACAAAGCACAAAATGGTATATCTGACACAACATTTATAGAACTTCTTAAATTTCTCAAGGATATGCAGCCTAAAGAAAACAGCTTCCTAATTCGACATATGCAACAAAGAAGTTGCTTTAACCATTTAGTTTAGGCTATAAGAAGATACGTACATGTGTAAATGATTGTTGTTTATTAGGAAAAGAGCTTGCACATAGTGATTTTTGTCCTAAATGCGGTAAGTCTGGTTGGAAAAAAACAAGACTAATAAGGATGGGAAGTAAGCCAAAATACCTATGAAGGTTTTGAGATACTTCTCACTGATACCAAGATTGAAAAGAATGTTTACAGCACCAGAAACATAAAAACAGCTAAGATGACATAGCAGCCATAAGAGTGAAGATGGTAAATTGCGTCACCCTATAGATTCTTCTTAATGGGATACGATTGATATAAGGTATCTGTCTTTTGCTTTCGATCCCTGAAATTTAAGGCTTAGCCTTGCATCTGATAGCTTTAATCCTTTTGGTGATTGGGATTGTACATATAGGTGTTGGCTGGTGTTTCTTGTTGGTCACAACTTTACTTGATGGCTTTGTATGCACAAAGATAATATGATGTTATCTTTGTTAATTTTTAGGCCACGACAATCAAGGAATGATATTAATGTATATCAACCACTTATTAAAAGTTTGAAAAAATTATGGGATAAAAGGCTGAAGGTGTATGATGCTTATACTTAAAGTGAATTTAGATTAAATGCTATTCTGATGTGGACAATCAATAATTTTCCAGCTTATGGAAATTTAGTTGGCTGCACTGTAAAGGTTAAGAGATCATGTCATGTTTATGGCATCAGTACCTGCTCGGTATAGTTACCATTTAGTAAGAAGTGTGCATACATGGGTCAAGACGATTCTTGAACCTAACCACAAATATCGTCAAAAGAAAAACTTATTTGGCTGAACCATAGAGAATAGACAAAGGCCTTAAATACAAATTAGTATTAAAATATTTGACGATGTTCAAGATATTAGTAATGATTGGGGAAAAAATCAAAAGAAGAAGAGAAAGATGAAAGGAAAAGGACAAATAAGATGAAAAAAGGATGTAATATGTGGAAAAGGAGGTCCATTTTCTTCGCTTGCCTTATTGGAAGGCAAAATTTTAGTAGGAACAAATTGCTTTTCATTTTCTATTCATATTTAAGTACTTTATTATTACTTAGTCATATGTGTTTTGTCAATTTCTTAGGCACTCCCTTTACAGCATAATCTAGATGTGATGCATGTTCAAAAAAGTATTGGTGAAAGTATTCTTGGTACATTTCTTGATAACAAAGGAAAATCGAAAGATGGCCTCAAATCACGACAAGATCTAGAAGCGACGGTCATTAGAAAAAAGTTTCATCCCATAGACATTGAAAATAAAGTATTGCTCCCAACCACGCCATGCACCTTAACTAATCAAAAAAGTATATCTTTTACAGGAGAATGAAGAATTTGAAAGTGCTTGATGGATATAGCTCAAATATTGGGAATTGTTTTGCAAAACAAGACAAGATTTCAAGTCTTAAGTTCCATGATTATCATGTTTTGATGCAACAATTTTGTCTATAGCATTAAGAGGATCTACCTATAAGGATAAGAAATGCACTACTAAGACTATGCTCATTTTATAATGACATATGCCAAAGAGTGCTTGATAGGGATAAAGTAGAATTAATTGAGTATTAGGTTGCATTAACACTATGCGATCTAGAGAGGTTCTTCCCCTTTCCTTTTTTGATACCATGATTCACCTGACAATACATGTAGAAAGGGAAGCAAGAATTTGTGGGACTATCCAATATTGGTCGATGTATCCATTTGAGAGGTTAGATTTATTATGGGTACTTAAAGTGGTTAATAGTATATGCAGTTATGAAAGCAAATTGTTTATGCATTTTTCTTATAGGTATATGAAAATATTAAAGGGGTATGTTAAAAATCAAAAATGGCCTGAAGGGTGCATTGCAAGCGCTATTCTACCGAAGAATGCATGAAATATTGCTCTGGATAAATTAAAGATGAATTATAGATCGGAGAGAGGAAAAATCGAAATGAAGTGGTGCAAAGTGATTTTATACTCCAAGCATGTCCTATTTCCAAAGGAAAACCTATGACAGCGGCGAGGATGTGATTAGTGCTACTCATCGATACGTCTTGTTTAATATGGAAGAAGTAGAGCCGTATATAGAGTAAGTATAAGTTCAACTCAACTATGATATATAAAATAAATTAGATCTTTAATTACATTTATGTATGAAGAATGCACAAAGAGGAGTTGAAATGTTTGCATCGTCATCCTTTGCGGGATGATTTGGAACTTTCAAAGTTGCATTCAAAGAAATTTAGTTATTGGTTTGAAAAAAAATATTGAAAGTTATATTTAAAAAAAACTATTAACAGTGAAAGGGTTGCATCATCATAAATATTTATTTAATATATTATACTTGTCCAGGTTAAAGATGATAGACATGTACCCGATGTTAGCAACGTGATAAAATGTCTTCATACAAACCCCGTTCGCAAATTTCCTATTTTGGCTATATTATTAATGGTCGACATTTTCATACAAAAGATTTCAAGAAGGCTACACTAAATAGTGGTGTTCCCATTGAGGCAAGTACTATTTTTGTATATGGGTCCATTGAGAAGGTGATGTATTATGGGGTCTGGCATGAGATTTTCTTGTTGGATTATCATCAATTTCAAGTTGCCTTGTTTAAGTGTGATTAGGAAAATAGCTATCATGGAGTTAAGGTTGAAGATGGATTTACATTAGTCAATTTACATCGGTTCCAAAATCAATTTGCAAGCAACCCTTTCATCTTAGCAATACAAGTCGTACAAGTCTTCTTCAAGAGAAAGTAGTTCTTCAAATTGGTATGTTGTGTTGAGAGCACCCTCTAAAGGGTTTTATGATTTGGAAAAATATGACGAGGATGAAGACTCAACCAGTAAACCACTAGATGAGTCACTACTTGATGATATAGACGTAGATAATGGGGATAAATTTTACATAAGGAAGGATTGTGACGGTATTTTTGTATGATATAAGCATACTTATTAATTTATTATTTTATATTGTGTAGTTATATAGTTAAAATATAATGTAAAATACTAATCTTTTTGTATGTTTTAGCCTTAAATGTCAGAGTTTGTACGTTTACATTTAAAAAATAATATGTGTCACATGGATTCAATGATTTTCTTAGACTGATGTCTTAACATGTATTGAAGTAATTTATTTCATATCGTATATGGTTTTTATATGTCTATTTTATTTTGTACATGTTTGTTACAAAGTAGTTCAATATTTAGTGTAATGTTCTAATTTTTTGTAAAAAAATTTTATAGGTTGATCACTTAGTAGAAGAAGAGTAAACTTGTGATATCAATGGGGAAGAGAGTGCAACAGGATGGAGAGGTATTCAAAATATCTTATTTTATGTCTATTTTATTTTGCATCGATAGGAAGTTGATTTTGCGGTATAACTATTACGTATGATTTGTTTAGGTTGGTTTTCTAGTCTGATGGTTTCTTGAGTGTTGATTTGGCAATATAATTTTAGTTTAACATTAATTCTATTATTTGCATCATGATACACCCATTCAACGTCATTCTACATTAGTTTTGCACCAGTCTAGCTTCTGGTCTGCATTTGTTCGGTTGTCTTCATCTCACTTCTTCACATTTTCTTGAGGTACACATAATCTTTGCATTAATTCACCACAACTGCACCTATTTGACTTATGTATTTCACTTGATTGGCATAAGTAAATATCAATACGTTGTTAAGTAAAAAAACATTAATATTAGGTACTTGTTACTAGTTTATTTGCCGATTTTGTGAAACACACCATGTTAAGAGCATGTGGATATATTCGCTACTTATCATATATCACTTAAATTAAACAAGCTTACATTGGTACATTGTACATATATACAACTTTTATGCAAAACTAAAGACTTATGTAAAAGCTAAAAATAATTGTATAACATGAGTCTCTAAAATCTGAATTTACTTTAAAAATTTCTCTCTGAGAACTTTATTTTTGTGCTTCCCCGTTTTATCTTGTTATATATTGTTTTCTTGTTATTAGCTCTCTAAAGGTAAGGAGAATGGTCTGTTAAACTGAATATAATCCAACAACAGTTTTGATCCAAATTCCTTTAACAATTCCAAAGAATAATTAGTTAAAATATTCTTCGCTTTCGTTGTTCTTATTCTTCTTCCTCTATTTCTTCTCTCAATATTTCAAAAACAGGTCCATTTTTTTATTAAAAAGTGATAATATATGTATGCCACTCCATTTGACTACGCTCATTTCTCTAATTTTTTCATTTATTTATAATTTAATGCTGGTTGTTATGCACTAAAACTATTTCTAAAAAACTACTTCATACTGAATGATTTTTGAAAACTTTTTAAAAAGGTGAAGCATGATCAGCTTTTGTAACGACCCGTAATTTTCGATGTTTAAAATTTGTGAATTTATTAAGATTTTAGTAATTAAATCTAGAATAAATAAAAATTTGTAACTCGCTAAATGAATTTTTAACGGGAATGAAATGTAAGAATGTTGATACAAGTTAATAAATAACAAATTTAGTGCAATCCCAATTAATTGAAACAATTGTGAGTTTTAATTGATTGTAATTAGTAAATTGGGAAATAGATTCAAAGTTATATTGATCGATAAAATAATACGTAATAAATTATAATTTGATAGGATCAATGCTAGAAAGTAATTATAAAAGTTTTTGTTTGATAATATAGTAAGAATGGGAATAAAGATTTTTAATTTAAATTTAATAAATTGGATTAAGTGAAATTAAATGAAGTTTAATATTTAAATATTACGTAAATAGGAATTGAGATGAAATTGGGAAAAATTAAAGTACCAAGATATAACGAAATGTTAATTATATTCTTATTGTAATGAAAGACTTGGATAACAAGGTTTGAACTATAATAAATGGACTTTTTGAATTTTAAATCTTAATTTCTGAATTTAGTGAAATTGAAATCCAACACTGAAATTTACGGGTTTATCAACTTTTTAATCTGACATCTAAATGTATTTAAATTATTGAAATTGTTCAAGAAATCAAAAATGATAAGAATTGTCAATTATAGAATTAAAATTGAAAATTTGATTTAATTAATTAATTATTAATTTAATTGATTAATGTAAAATAGCCATTTCGGCCAATGACTCTGATTTCAACAAAACCAGATTCATCGGATCCGTAACGGTGAATTATTTTAGGATTTCAAGTTTCATAAAAATCGGGCTTGTCATTCGATCGTACGAGCTTGAAACGCCTTGAAATCAATTGAAATCAATTTGGAATAAACTGATTTTTGCATAACTTCTCCGCACAATAGAATTAGGACTTGAAACCTGTTCCATCGCGTTTAAAATATTTTAAAACATCTATTTTGATAGGTGGGTTAACCATTTTCGTTTCGGAGTCGAATCGGGTTTTTGGGTCGTGTATCGTTCAATTAATCTGGTCCGTTCTTTATGTTTCAGCCCTACCTATATATCCTGTTATAAACCCTAGCAGTCCTCAATTTCTATATGTACAGAAACTTCTGTTACTCCTCTTCCTCAATGGCTGAAAACCCTAAATATTCCAATTCAATTTCAATTCAAATTTCAACCTCAAAAATTCAAACTCCTCAAACATATCAAATTATATATCGATCTGAAGCTCTCAACAAGCACATCTCGGATCTATAATTATTTTTCCAAATTGAACTACGGTTCATCAGAAATTAAAGAACAAATAACGGCCATTCATCGTGTCGTAATCAACTTCGCCTGATCGTCAATTGGAGGTTACCGTTGCGTGGAGATTGACGAACGCAACTCATCGTTGCAATTTGTTTGGTCATTGGACAGTCAAATATTCGTCGAAAATTCATTAGAGTTTTGAGGGTAATAGGTGACGGCTGCTCGTTTTCGTGCTTGGAGGATGGAAGTCGTTCGACTTGGGGTCGTCGGTGGGTCTGAGGACGTGCGGCGTGGCGGCGAAGCGATTTGAAGGTGGCCTTGTGCGATGAGGACGGTGCTGTTTCAAATGATGGCTAGGGTTCCTATGCATTGTGGAAGCTGCTGACGTGTTGGAGAACGAGTGGGGACTTTTTTCTATTTTATTTTTATTAGATTTAAATTCAATTGTTCTAATACCCATAACTTTCGCATACGAGGTAAGTTTCATGCACGGTTTCTTGCATAGGGATCGTATTGGAATTTCGGACATTTTGACTTTAGTTTGGACAAATTCTGAGACTGTTCAAATTTTGGGTTTAAATTTGATTTAAATTCAATTTAAATTCAAAAGATGAGTGTTTTAACCCACCCACAACTTCTAAAATTTCTTATGTTTGTTAAAATGATTTATGATGTGATTAGAATTTTATTTATGACTGTTTGGCATATTTTGAATCATCATCTCAGTTTATTTGAATTTATTTGAATAAAATAGTTATTTAATTTATTATTTAATATAAACTGCCAGTAAATGCCTGTTATTTATTATCTATTCTATATTGATGTTATTGATTGAATTGGATGATGATCGGGATAAATATTTGATGATTGTTATTGGGTGAATGGATGTTGTATTTTATACTGTTATAAAATGCAAGTTGTCATGGATTTTATTTCATTCAGGATTGCGGTTTGAAATGATATATAAACGTATTTATATTTTAAATTACGGATTGAAATGATAAACATCCGTATCACTTGACCATAGGATAGAAAATTTTATACAGACACTATGGTCTATATATAAAAATATTTTGAAACGATTTCCATGGTTTTGTAAAGAAATGTATGGTTTTATATAAATTTTGATTTTTGATGTTATATGATTGTTATTTTATTCTAAATTTTAAGCTATGTATAAATTGTTTTAATATAGAATAAGCTTAATAATAAGTTTGATTTTATTGAGGATAATATGGTTAAGTATCTGTTTAAATTATTTGTATATAGAGTTTATAATGACTTAAATAAAATTAAGGTTGGAAGATAAATATGAAATTGATTTGAATCAAATTATTTAAGAATTATACTCGAATAAATTTGATTTGAAATTTAAATAAAATTGAGATTTTAAAGGGTATGATTTTTATAACTTGATTATGGTTTAGAGTGATTTAAATGAATATCAAGTTGATTTAAATGAATATATCAAGTAAAATAAATTGAAGAATATCCAGTTATTTGAAGTTTAAAAGTTTTACTTAAATGATATTAGATTTATTGACTAAACATTTCAAATCTAAATAATAGCAATGGAATTAGATATATATGGAATTATCGAAGAATTAGTTTTGAAATGGTGGAATATTTAAAGCTTTGAAATATACGGAAATTAAAACGATTTATTTGGGGGTTCAAATCTGTATTCGGAATTGATTTGTGAAATTGAAGAAGCTATTTTATTTATAAAGTAATTTAATATTTAAGCCATTTAAGTGGTGTAGTTATGTTTCAAGGTTATGAGTTTCAAAGTATTATGATTTGGGTCTTTATAAAAATGATATCATATTGATTTGGGTTTTAAAATGGAAATGATATCGTATTTATATGGTTTTGAAATGGATATTATATTTTGGTTTTGAAGTATAAACTATTTTGAAAGGACCACGGTGTTATAATAACGTTTGGTTGTTAAAGAGACCGGGATCGGAAGTTGTCATACTCTCTGCCAACTTCGAAAACCACTTTAACAACCGTGTATACGGTGGAGATTCGAGAATGAAGTAGGATGGTGGCGGTGTTTCCTTTGAGGTAAATACATGGACCCAACTCCCATGAGTTGGCATAAGGTGGCTAAAACAGGAGCAATCAACGGGCTAATGAGGTCGCTCATCTGATCGGACACACTCCTTCGCTGTTATATTCTGACTTTGAGATTGATTCCGTGGCCATTTTTGATTTTTGATTTTGGGGTTGTGGCTCGAGGTGGGCGGTAGTAGCTACTACGCGTTACCACCGGCCCAAAAGTGTAATTGGTATATCTACCCCGGCATTGCCTAGTTGTGTCGTGTCACCTACCCTAGCGAGCCTTGTACGAGTTTGATTTGTGTCGTACCTACGGAGTATCCTCTGGTAGCCTCCCAATCAAAAGGTATTACGGTAGTGTATAGACTATTGGCACTATTATGTGTTAAGAGCTATATTGGTAATCCATTAACGCTATTTAAAAGTAAGTTTATTTTACTATTAGACACTATTATAATAGCGAAATATTACTACAGTAAATAGTTTAACAGATCCTTAGGAGATGTGAATCCCGAGCATCTCTTGAGTTACTGTACTCATGTTGACACTGGATAGGAGATGTCAAATCCCGTAAACATGTCTGACGCAGTTCCACTCATATTTTTTTACCGTTGATTTAATTTACATAAGATCTTTTAGTTCTAACTCGAGTGTTTTGTCTTTTTAATTCGCTCGGGTCAGTCTGAGCATTTCAGGATTTGAAGACTATATTTTGGAGGATGAAGACGAAGATATTATTATTATATACTATATTGTTCCACTGAATCACCCTGTTCCACTGCATTATTATTTCTTATTCTATGGTGTGTGTAACTCTGATATGTATTGTATAAGTAAAATCAAATGTTTTGTAAACAGCTTCATGAACTGTTTATTTGATTATTATACTTTATCATTCCCCTGCAAGATTCTATTTTGTTTTTTCTTTCTCTGTTTCTCTTATTTACCCCATAACAATCTTCCTTCTGTATAGTTAGAGATGGCATGTGTGTCTGCTTAAGCATACAAAAAGGCATTCCATTACATCTGGTATCAGAGCTTTGGTTTAGAGATAAACCTTAGCTTTGTGGGGTCTGATCCTTTATTAATAGGGTAGTGATACCCTATGATGAGTCGCTGAGTGTATATATATATATGAGAGAGCATATTTGTTAGTGTTATAAAAGGTTTTAATATTGTGTTAATTTGTTCTGTTTTGTATTTATAAATTATAGTTGGTGCGTAGGACGCTATGACATCAATAGGGATTTCTAAACAATTAGTAGGACAAATCGAGACAATATTTGTTTTGAATATAGGTGAATGAAATAATTTTGCCTGTTATATTTTATCTATATAAAATAAAATTTTTATAAAGATTATATTTGGTTGTAATATATTGGTTGTTAGGTAGTGAAATTTATAGATATTGTTTGAAAATAAATTTGAAAATAAAATTAATGAAAATTAAAAATGTAGAATCCAAGTTCCGGGGTTTTTTGAAAATTTCTTTCGAATGACTTTTGGAATATAATAATAATATTATTAGAAGTATTTTCTGATATGAATATTTCAATATAATTTGAAAGAATTATTTTAAAGAAACTTTGGAAAGGAATAAGTTCTGTACTCCCCTCTTTGTTGCTGCAAAATAATTTCAGTGATGAGTGCACGGATCATAAAAGACTTTTCTAAAATTTTCGTGCCTCTTACTAGCTTGACAAAGAAGGGAGTTAAATACATTTGGTCAAACAAATGTGACGCTTCTTTTCAGAAATTAAAAGAACTCCTTTCCGATGCTCCTATCCTTGTGATTCCCGAGGGGAACCAAGATTTTATTGTTTATACCGATGCTAGTCGCGTTGGTTTGGGTGCCGTTCTTATGCAAAGAGAACGTTTTATTGCTTATGCTTCTAGACAATTGAAGCCAGCCGAGACTAGATATGCCACTCATGATTTAGAACTCGCGGCTATTGTTTTTTCCCTTCGCATTTGGCGTCATTATCTTTTGGGAGAAAAATTTATTCTTTATACTGATCATAAATCCTTGAAGTATCTATTTTCTCAAAAGGAACTTAATTTGCATCAACAACGTTGGCTCGAATTTCTTGCAGCTTATGATCTTGATATTCTTTATACCCCCGGAAAGGGAAATCGTGTTGCCGATGCACTTAGTCGTAAGCAACAAGCGGTTGTTTCTATGATGATATTCGAATGGAATGATCTCCGAATCCTATCCACTTGTGAGATTCGAGATCGTGTTTCCGGTTTATGTTCATCTCTTTCCTTATGTAGCCTTGAGGCTCATCCTTCTCTTTTGGACCGCATTCTTGAAGCTCAAAAGCTAGATCCCGAATTGGCTCTTCTTGGCCGAAATTTTAGGGATAAAATTGATATTGAAGGTTTGAAATACTTTAATATTGATTCTCGTGGCGGTATTCGAAAATTTGGTAGACTAATCATGCCAAATATCAGTGGTCTTCGTAAAGACATTTTAGAAGATTCTCATCGTTCTAAATTTACCATTCATCCCGGTAGTAGTAAAATGTATGCGGATATGAAGCGACTTTATTATTGAGAGGGAATGAAATCTGATATTGCTAACTTTGTTAAGTGTTGCATGACTTGCCAACTCATTAAGGCCGAACACCAAAGGCCCGGTGGGTTATTGCAACCTTTAGAAATTCCAATTTGGAAGTGGGATCAAATTTCCATGGATTTTATAGACGGCCTTCCACGTTCTCGTACGGGTCATGATAGCTTATGGGTGATAGTCGATAGACTTACTAAATCCGCCCATTTGATTCCCGTTCGGTCCAATCGAACCGTTCCACTTTTGGCCAAACTTTTTATCAAAGAAGTTGTTAAATTGCATGGAGTCCCTACTTCTATTGTTAGTGATTGTGATCCATTGTTTACTAGTGGATTTTGGAAGATTCTTCAAAAAACTTTAGGAACGAAGCTTAATTTTAGCACCGCTTATCATCCCCAGTCCGATGGACAAACTGAGCGTGTGAATCAAACTCTTGAAAATCTTCTTCGTGCATGTGTTCTTGATTTTGGTGTAAGTTGGGAAGATCATATTTCTCTTGTTGAGTTTTCCTATAATAATAGCTTTCAATCTAGTATTGGTATGGCACCTTTTGAGGCATTCTATGGCAGGCCATGCCGATCTCCTTCTTGTTGGCTTGAGGCCGGTGAGAAGCTGGTTTTAGGTCTAGATATTATTCATGATTCCATAGAAAAGATTGATCTTATTCGTCATAGGATTAAAGAAGCCCAGAGTAGACAAAAATCCTGTGCCTATAACCGGAGAAGAAAATTAGAATTTTCTGTGGGAGATCATGCGTTTATTCGTGTTTCACCTATGAAGGGTGTTGTACGTTTCAGTCGATCGGGAAAAATTAGCTCCTCGATATATTGGGCCATTTCCTATCACCAAACGTATTGGTTCTGTGGCTTATCGCCTTTTATTACCGGCTCGATTTTCTGCTATTCATGACGTGTTTCACGTTTCTCAATTGCAGAAGTGCCTTCGAGATGCCGATTCTGTTCTTGAGCCCGGTGTTGTGGAAGAAATTGAAGTTTCACCTAATTTAACTTATGAGCAACATCTTATTCATATTATTGCTTTGGAGGTCAAGCGCCTTCGAAATGAAGATGTGTAACAACCCGCATATTTATCGATTGTATATTTAAATATTTTATTCAAATATTTTATTTAAATATTTCATCGTTCGTCGGATTTTAGTCCGAAAACCTACTTTTAGCAAACAGTCGAATTGGGACTCAAAACCACTTCCATTGAGTTCAAAATGTCGTTTGCAACCTTTTTTAGTATAAGCTTCGATATGTTTGGAGTAAGTTGATTTTTGCTACTTTTTCACTTAGGGCTTTGGTTTTGGGCTGAACCCTTTAATCACTTACTAACTCAGTCCCAACCCCTTCTCCTCTTCATAACTTCATTCCTCATTTCCTAATACTCAAGCTTTTATAATAATGGAGAGTGGAAGAGGAAATTAAAATTCCAAGCCCTAGCTTTCTTTGCAAATCCAACTTCTAGCTCCAAATTCAAGATAACCCATTGGTAAGCCTTCTCTTCATCTTCCCCAACTCATTCTCTCTTTGATTTCAAAAAATTCCTAAACCTAATTTGGGAAATATTTCTCTTTTAAGCTTAGAATCAAGCTTCTTGAGTTGGGATTGAAGTGTGGTTGATCTTCCTTTGCTTTCAAGCTTCTTCTTCATTAATTTGGGTTCAAAGGTGAGATTTTTATCTCACATCTTTGTCTATAATTATCTTCTATTGTTAGGTATGAATTCCTAACACTTATTCTTGTGCAATTGATTTTGGTTTGGTTTGATTTGGTGTATATTCCAATTTTTGGTGTTTTGAAATCAAAATCTATGAAAATCCTTTTATGGATATTTGGACATTGATATTGGAGGCGTATCGGAGAGCCATTAAGGCTGGGTTGTCGCTCGACGTAAATCCTTAGTCGTCGTTTGCTCGTCTGAATCGCTTCCGATATTCGTTTGGCCATTTTTGGCCTAGGTTCAGGGAATGCCCTAAACCCAGGTTTCAGACGTCTGAAACGTTGTATTCAGACGTCTGAATATTATACTGGGAATTTTTATTCCTCAGTATTCAGTCGTCTGAATCTATATTTCAGACGTCTGAATTGGATCGTTTGGAACCAGAAAGGAAATAGGCTAAAAAGTGCCTATTTCAGACGTCTGAATTCAAGGATTCAGACGTTTGAATTCTATTCTGGAAAACTTTTGGTTTTCCAGATTCAGACATCTGAATCCTTGATTTCAGACGTCTGAATCTGCAGTCCTTTGCCTATTTGCTTATTTGCTTGAGAATTCCAACTTTAATCGATTTATGTTGATTCCGATTTGTTGATTATCATTTATTATGGACTTGATGACTTTTATATCGGGATTTTTGGGAATATCCATTTCGATGGATTCGGTATCGATTTCTTTGGATTTTATTCACGTCTTCGAATGTGAATTTTGATGATTGATTGTTTCTACAATCATTTCTATGATTTGTCACTTTAAAAATATAAATGTTTCCTATACTAGTAGTAAATATCAAAATTCTTTCTTCAAATGATTTCAACACTATTTTATAACAAAGCTCGCTTTCTCAAACCGATTTCCAATCTATTAGTATATACAAACCTTTACCTCACTCGTATGAGAAATCTAATTAAACGACTTAGTAAAACAAGTGGTATGAAACGCTTGCGTTTACTTTGTTGGTTAATTCTTGGACTTGTTCGATTGAATCTCTTGTGACAATTTTCTAGTGGAGATCTACAATTTGTTCGCAAATATTTAAGTTAATCTAGTGGTTATGGGACATGATGCTAAACTCATATATTTACTAGTTTATTGTATTTGACACTTCTTATGATCGATGATGATCATTTTATGGTTTAGACTAGCAGTGTGCGATGTCTCTTTGTCCGTATGGAGGACTGTACCTCATTTTATTGAGCTTCGTCCCATTTTATAGAGCTTAGTCTCATTTATCGCATGGGTCGTATCTTTCTAGATACGTCGATGTTTATTTACACATGGGTCGTATCTATTTAGGTGCGTCGATGTTCGTCTATGCATGGGGCGTGTCTTTCTAGGTGCATCGATGTTCGACTTTGCATGGGGTGTATCTTTCTAGGTGCACCGATGTTAGACATTTCATGGGGTGTATCTTTCTAGGTGCGTTGATGTTCGTCTATGCATGAGGCGTGTCTTTCTAGGTGCGTCGATGTTCGACTTTGCATGGGGTGTATGATTCTAGGTGCACCGATGTTAGACATTTCATGGGGTGTATCTTTCTAGGTGCATCGATGTTTATTTATGCATGGGGCGTATCTTTCTAGGTGCGTCGATGCTAGAGCATGAGGCGTATCTTTCTAGGTGCGTCGATGTTCGACTGTGCATGGGGCATGTCTTTCTAGGTGCGTCGATGTCCAGTTTATGGGATTGGCCATCCTTTTATTGTGATTTCTGGATTTCTATTTGATGATTTCCGGAATTTATGTTTCACCAACTTTTACGATTGACATTGATATGTATGTCATTTTTTGTGGCTTGGTGAATTAAATAAAGAATATGACATTCTTTTTGATGTAATGAGATTCTTGAGATATTGTATGACTTTTGTGGATTTTCTAATGTATACTTGTCGTAGTATGACATTTTTGGTTATCATATGTCCTTTTATTATATCTCTTATTATATCTCATTTTATCTGATAATTATAGCCAGACTGATCCGTTTATTATTTTCTTCTTAAATAATACTCGGGTCAGACTGAGATTTTACAGGTGCTTCTGCTTGACTCCTTATCGGACCATCATCTAATCTTTTGGCTAACTATTCTAGTTTAGTAGTTTTTGGTTGTATGCATTTGAGATTTAGACTCCTTGATGTATACGTATTCTTTTGTCTAGCACTTGTATCTATTCTTTTTGATATTATGGATCTTGTTTGACCACTACTCTGATGTACACTTTCATGTGTTATATTCATATCTATTTCCGCCTTTGTGATATGAATTATCTGTGACTGATTTGTGATATGTGTATTTCTATATTTGTTTCCGATGATTATATAGCCTCTGTGTAGTAGCTTTGAGTTTGTGTCGGTATGTCGGATTTCCTCTTGAGATGAAATGCATGTTATATTTTATCTGGCATATCGGTGCTTGCACAAAGCCATTGCATGGATGGTCACTCCTCAACAGCCTTATTCTCCGCGCTAGTTGACGGCGTTACCCTGTAGTGTCCTTGGCTAGCGTGGGTATAGAGGTGGGGCGTCACAAGATGTTACGCTTGTTAAAGTCCAATGGTCCTCAAATCCTAAGGATTGCTCTTGCGAATCTAGAGAGTTCATCGAGCGAACACATCCGGACTTACTTTCTTGTGCTCTTTGAGGTGAATTTCTTATTTCAAATTTCTTTTGTGTTGATATGCTTTCATGGTTGTTACCTTATATTTTCTTCTTAAATATTGCGAGGACGCAATTTCTTTAAGGAGGGGAGTCTGTAACAACCCGCTTATTTTGCGATTTAATATTTAAATATTTTATTCTAATATTTTATCGTTAGTCGGATTTTTAGTCCGAAAAAGTTACTTTTTACACACGGTCGAATTAGGACTCATAACCCCTTCCATTGAGTCCAAAACACCGTTTGCGATCTTTTTGAGTATAAACTTTGATATGTTTGGAGTTAGTGGAATTTTGTCACTTTTTCACTTTGGGGTTTGGGTTTGGTTTAGCCCATTAGCCTAAGCTATTTACTCTAGCTCAACCCCTTTCCCTTTATAAATTCACTTTCATTTCCTAACACTAAATCTTCATCAAAAATGGAGGAAGGAATGAGAAATTAAAACTCCAAGCTCAAGTCCATTTGCAAATTCAACCTCCAACTCCAAATTCAAGAAGAAGCCATTGATTCTTCCTTTGCTTTCAAGCTTTCTCTTCATAGATTTTGTGTAAAGGTGAGATTTTTATCTCACATCTTTGTCTATAACTATCTTTGATTGTTGGGTATGAATTCCTAACACTTTTTAATATGCATTTGCTTTTGGTTTGGATTGAATTGGTGAAAATTCCAATTTTTATTGTTTTGGTTTCAAATCTTTAAAGTTCCAATCTTTGATGTTTGAACACGATTTTGGTGATGCATCGAGGAGCCAATACAACCGGGTAGCCGATAGGCGTAATCCCCTAGCGTTCGTGCTCGATCGGTTGCAATTTGAGTGAGTTTTAGAAGTTCAAACCCTTAGGTCGCTCTGCCTGCACATGAGGCATTTTCGGCCTGCAGTTAGCTCGGTCGGCAGTTTGGTCACGCTTAGGTCGCTCGGCCTTCTCATATTCATTAGGTCATTAGGTCGCGACCATGCTAGGTCGTTCCACCTTAGGTCGTTGCTCGACCTTGTTTTTCCCTTTAAGGTGTTAGGTCGCTCGGCTTTTTCCCCTTGGGCCTTAACTCCCTAGGTCGCTCGGCCCTCTCCAGTTAAGTCGCTCACCCATTTCCTTTGACCGTTAGCTCCTTAAGTCGCTCAGCTGTTAGGTCATGGATGCTAGGTCGTCCCCCTTTAGGTCGCTTGGCCTATTATGCCGCTTGCAACGCTTAGGTCGCGTACCCCTTAGGTCGCACAACCTAAGCCGTTTCTTCCTTAGGTCGCGTACCCCTTAGGTCGCACTACCTAGGCCGCAACTCTTAGGTCGTTTCACTACTGAGTCGCGCCATGTTAGGTCGCGCCATGCCTTAGATCGCGCCATATTGTTGCTCTGTTAAGTCGTGTGCTATTTCTTGAGCCGCTGATTTCTTCTGTTGACTTATGTTAAGTCGTAAGTCGTGACTTTTAGGTCGCAAGGGTATTTCCACTTTGATGGATTTGTAATCGAATTCTTTGGATTTCATTCACGTATTCGAATGTGAATTTTTATGATTTAATGTTTTTACAATCATTTTTGTGATTTGTCACTTTATCTCACTCGTACGAGAAATCTAATTAAACGGCTTCGTAAAAAAAGTGGTATGAAACGCTTGCATTTACTTCGTCGGTTAATTATTGGACTTGTTCGACTGAATCTCTTGTGACAATTTTCTAATGGAAATATACAATTTGTTCGTGAATATTTGAGTTAAGCTAGTGGTTATGGGACATGAAGCTAAGCTTTTATATTTACTAGCTTACTGTAATTGACACTTCTTGATGATCGTTGATGATCATTTTTGTGATTTAGACTAGCAAATGTGCGATGTCTCTTTGTCTACGAGGGAGACTAAACCCGTTTCTGTGGAGCTTCGGCTCAATTTGGTGGGGTAGCGACCCATGGTCTTCGGGCCGTTTTGTGGAGCTTCGGCTCAAAATTAATGGTTAACAACCATGGAATAGCATTCCATTTTGAGATACACGTGTTGGTGAGTTTTTATGCTCCCGTTTTGTGACAGGCCTCCCCCCGTTTTGTGATTTCTGGATTTTCATTGATGATTTCTAGAATTTGTGTTTCACTAATTTTCGTGATTTACATTTATAAGTTTTATCAATATTTGTGCATTGGTGAATTTTGTGTGTCATTAACTTTTGTGAATGGCATTGATATTATTGTCAATACCTATAGTTTTGGTGAACAATAATATAGAGTATGACATTCCTTTTGATCTTTGAGTAGATTCTCGTGATATTGATTAATCTCTTGTTGATTTTCAATTACATACTTATCACAGTATGACTTTATGGTTATCATATATTTATGTCATATCTCTTATTCTATATCATTTTATCTGATATTTATAGCTAGACTGATCCATTTATTATTTTCTTATTAAATAATACTCGGCTCAGACCGAGATGTTACAGGTGTTTCTGCTTGACTTCACTTCTAGGATTATCACCATGACTTTGGCTAACTACTTAGATTAGTAGTTTTTGTTGTATACCCTTGAGATATAGACTCCTTGATGTATACATATTCTTTTGTCTAGGACTTATAGTTGTTCTTTTGTGATATTGTGGATCTTATTTGACCACTTTCATGTGTAATGTTCATATCTATTTCCGCCTTTGTGATATGGATGTCTGTGACTGATTTGTGTTATGTTTATTTCTATATTTGTTTTCGAAGAATATATATAGCCACTGTGTGGTAGCTTTGAGTTTGTATCTGAATGTCGGATTTCCTCCTGAAACCAAATGCATGTTGTACCATCTGACATATCGGTGCTCGCACAAAGCAATTACACGGATGGTCGCTCCTCAACAGCCTTATTCTTTGTGCTAGTTGACGGCATTACTCCGCAGTGTCCTTGGCTAGCGTTGGTATAGAGGTGGGGCATCACAAACTCACTTTAGGGGAAAAAACGTATTAGTCGCTTATATGCCATAGGAAGGTTGCAACTTTGAAGAAGCGGTACTAGTTATTCTCAAAACTATTTTCATCAAACATTTTAAATTTTATTTTATAACATTCATAAAATCCTTTTATATTTTAAGCCTAACTTTTAAATTAAATATCTATAATAAAAGTTTCAAATCTTAAATTTTAAAATTAGTCCAAGGCGCAAAATAAATATGAGCCTTACAATGGGCCAACATTTTGGAATTCCTCCACCCATTAGGCTAAGCAGGAGCCAAGAAGGGGAGAATACTTATCATTCAAATCCCAGCCTGACACTCTTATTCTAGACGCTCATTAGATAGAATAATTTATTAGTAGTCCCTAAGTGCTAATTAGCATATTTGCGTAGATCAATTAGGCTCCAATAACATTATTAGATCTGCCTCATTTGGCTGTGGTTGAAATTTGGTAAATTCAAAAAAAATCCCAACATGGATCTTAGTGTATCCTTATATAAACTATTAGTTAGCATTAGATCCACTCTGCATTTTAATTATAAACTATATTTATATTTTGGTGGATATATAAATATATATATATATATATAATATTACAGATTAAGATAACATCAATAAACATATGTATAAATACACAGAAATACATACATATATTGGATTTATATTGTAAAGGCCCACAAATCCGTACCCATTAAATCGACCATAATTTACATTAGTTCGACTCAAATTGAACGGAAAATACGGATCTTTAGGGTGAAGAAGAAAGAAAGAAGAAGAAATAGAAAAAACAACATTATAGAATCTCATAGTCGCAGCGGAACTAAATATAATATATAACAACGGATTTTAACACAAAAGAATCTATAACAGTTTTACATTTACAACCATCAGAGCACATCAATCAATGCATCAATCTGGATAGCTATAGTAACCTGTCCTCACACAGCGGAAATACAAGTACGTGATATACATCAGAAATACTTCAGCTCATCTCCGGAGCTCCATAGAATCCTAACCTGAATATGTAATACTTGGTCTGACCCGAGCATTAAAATAAAATAACACTGTGAGTCAGTCTGGAAAACCAGCATGAGAAAACACGCTTAATTTGAATTATTAACTTTTTTTCAAAATCCTTTGAAAAAAAGGTATCTCGTAAGACCACATCACAAATAAACACGACGAGTTTTTACCCTACGATAACCAAAACAGTTTATATCAAAATCATCTGATATTAAATAGTGTCTACACAAGATAAATAGAGATAGCTGAAATGCTTACACATCACGTTTCAGCATAGTTGGGCATAATCAAAACCGTATGGCACTTATTGGAAAATAGATACCATCAAATGACTGGGCCACTAGGGTACCGTCCACCACAATACACCTCTAGAACAATGTACCGAGGACCACGCAGGGATCCCTTGCTACACAAGACCAGCCTACCCCTAATCTGGATAGACCGAATATGTTATCACAACGGGTGTTCCCACCCTTACCATCGAGCGCTCCTTCCATGCACAACCAGTTCCATAATAGATAGGTCTTCCGAGGACATCTAGAAAGGTGATAACATACCCTATTTGGGTGTGACCCACTTAGCCTTACTGCATCTTCCATGTTTCAGTCATTCTCGGTTGATGAGGCTTGAGGCTAAGCGTTACCTTTCAAGGAACGATTTCTCTTAGAGTGCTCATCATCCTCCAATGACGATGTTATGATAGCGTTCGTCCATACAAGTTGTGATGGGTCTGGACAAACCGAATCACCGTCTTCAACATCTTCACGGTATTCATTTGTTATGTTCAACCGGATCGAAGTGGTTTTCGGATAATTAAATCCGATCCTGGTCTCTTCGAAACGATTAAAGAAATTGGATAACATTGATAGTTGGTTACTTAACTATCAAATAACATCCAAAAGCAACACCAGACCTTATTTAATAAATTTTTAAAACGTTTATTTCAAATAGGGGTGGGAATTTAACCGAGTTAACCGACCTAACCGACTTAACCGACCTTAACCGAGCTGCTTTAACGGAAAAAATCGGTTAATCGAACTTTCAGTTAATCGACATATGTTAACCGACAAAAATGGGTTCGGTTAACGGTTAACTATATTGCATATTTCGGTTAACCGTTAGCCGAAAGTTTTTTTTAACTATTCAATACTCACTATCCAGCATCCACGACCCGGCCCACCTAGTGTCTGTAACTCTAACCTAACAGTGCCTTCCTACTAGCTACAAAAAATCACTTATCTCTTTCCAACAAAGAAACCTAGATCTACAAATTAAAATTTTCGCAAATTTGTGCATGGCTATATCTTCCATTAGAATCAACATATTTGCAGTGTCGCTGCCTTTGCCTTGATTCTTCGCTGTCTGGCTCGAGCTATGGTGAATGACAGCAAGTATAGGAAGAATGTGAGTTTGGTTTATTATGTGTAGTTTTGGTTTTTATCTTGTTAATAGTTTCAAACGTGCTAAATTCATACATTCAGTATAATCCTAGGGTATTTATGTGTATTTTTAGAAGATTCACTTAACAAGTTAAAACTGCTTTTGTATAGTTATGATTATCGTCCAGTTTCTTTGCTTAATGCAATTTTTTTAGTTCGTATTCCTTTTTAATGTTTATATGCATACTAATCCTTTGTAATGTTTATATGCATATGTGTTATGTATTTAATTTGTTATGATCAAAACCTACAGTACAACCGATTTTTAATGCCCAACCATTTCTACCTTAACTATGATTTTAAGCTACTGCCAATCTTTCGTATTGGTTGATTTTGAAAAGCTAGATATACATGAATGCAAACGAATTTTCTTATTACTATTGAACTGAACGATCAGAAACCATTTATGTTGTGAATGCATATTAAAGATGCATGCCTTAATGTTTTAAGACTTCTAACATACACATGACTTCAATAGACTAGAAACCTATATTTAACCATTTGTATCATAATGTTATTATTATTGAAATGAAATGATGGCTGCGTCTAAAGTTCATTGACTTTACACTTTGTCTTATTATTCTTTTAATGTCTTGCCTAAAAATTCTGAAGTTTGTAACTGTGAGAAGCACAAACTATGGTTCTTGTTATAGCTGTTATAGCACTTCCAAGTACATTTTATTTAGTCATATGCTCCAACAATTATGGCCTATAATTTGACAGAATCACATAGATTCCTTACAGTTTAATCTTAACACAAAAACGTTCAAGTACACTTTCTAACAGCAGGACCATACAAAGGGAACGAACGATAATATTGGATATACTGATTTAGATACTTGTTGTGGTGCACTTGCTATTTCCAGTCCATGTATTAATATGAAAACGGACGACGAGGTTGTACAGTTCCCTTAGAGCAACTCCACCGGCCAATATTTATCATTTGCAATTTAGGATTTACACCTCAACAATGGCATTCAACATTATTTACACCCCAAAAACTATCTAACCGAGCAGTCTACAACACTATGTATATTACTTAGTAACTCAATTTATCAACATGCTCATGATTTTTCAATATGTTCATTTCCTTAGTTGTAATTCTTTTATGTTAGAACTAGCCCACTTCATTTCTTATCTTTATTTACATGAGAAATGTCTCTACAGTGGTGACCGTTAGAAGACTGATGCAGTTTGGATTTGAAAAACGCTCGATGCCCACAGTTTTAGTTTATCACTAATGTGTTGTTTACTTCACTTGCTCTATACTTGTATTTGATAGGAAAATGAACTAATGTGTAACTAGTTTATTTTTATATTTTGATACTTGTGTTGGTCTCTGTGTTGAATGAACATGTGCAGTTTTCAGTGTGTTGATCGTGTTGGATGTAAATGTGTGTCCATTGGTATTTGCCAGGCAAGCGATCTATTTGTAAATATGTTGAATTTTTGTAGTGTTTCATGTTTGTAATACCTAGACTTGGAACTGTTTATCTGATTTGAACTAGTGAGCTACGTAATATGTGTATCAGTTAATGTTTCATGCTTTGTAAATTCTAGAAACAATGATCAGGTAACTGTGCATTGAACGATTAACTGATTATTCAGTTAACCAATTAAAATCAAATGGTTAACCAATTAAAATAACGGTTAACCACAGTTTAAAATTATCGGTTCGGTCGGTATACCTGACCAATATTAACTGATCATCAGTTAACCGAACCGCCTGTGACTTTCGGTTATCCATGGAAATTAACCGATCGGGTCGATTTACCGACCGTGTCCACCCTTAATTTCAAACATCTTCACCAAGATATATATATATATATATATTCAATCTCTTTAATATTCTTTGTTTGAAAACAATTTCAACACTTGTATCCATAACATGATATTTTATCATTTTCAATACTTAGAAATATTTTCCAACTTTCATTTTATAACACTTAGAAAATATTTCTATTCCAAATCACTTTCCACTAAAAGTATTTCCAAAACCTTCCTTCCAATACTTAGGAAAATATTTATACGTAAAATCTCCAAAGTTATTTTAAAATTTAACTTGGAAATATTTCATAACTTATCCCAGAATTCTTTGAAATTTTAATGAATTCTTCCTACTATTTCCACACCGATTTTACTTATTTATAATCCAAACTATCCATTTATATTTCCTTTAAATGAATTCAAAATCCTTCCAAAGTTACCGCATCAAGACATTGAAATTTTCCTTAAGCCTCTAACATTCCATTTTAAAGATTTCTCTTATAAATCTCGTCCTTTAATTAAAACCTGTTTCCACATCTCGAGAGAGCTTTATAAATAAATTTTCAATCATTTCAAACTATATGTATATGTATATATAATGAGCATTTTTATAGAATAGTAATTTATGGTTTTTTTAAATATGTTTAAGTTATTATTTAAGATATTGAAAACTCTTTTATAACATCAATAACTCATTTTTAAATGAACTAATAAGTTCCAAAGCTGAATTTAAAAGTTAGAATTTATTAAATAAATACTTAACATTTTAAAATCTACTTACCGATAATCCCTACTAGTTTAAAATTCCATAGCTTTTGATTAATAAAATCTTCCTTTTAAAACAAACTTACTTCTTAAAATTTCAAATATATTTTAAAAATATCAATAACGAATTTAATTTTATAACTTCCTCTCGATTCCACGACATATCGATTTATTGTCGATTCCCTAACCATTCTCACTTTAAAAAACAGAATCTTCTATTTTTCTCATCCCTATTTTACATATTCTCCCAATTTTCATCTGATATCGAATTCCTTTATTTATAAACATCATTTCTAAATTGCATAATCCCTTTGTTTCACCTGTCCAAAACACAAATCTTATTTACTAAATTTCATTATATAAATTAATTTCTTATAAATTCCCTTTATACTTCCAATCTATTTTGAATATTGATTTTAACTCCTTTTTATATTTTCAGAATATCATTTATAAATTCTGCTATATAATTCATTTTTTTTATATGTCCATTCAATAATTCACAACGGTTAAGTATAACCAAAAGATCAACTATATTTTTTTTCCTAATTCAATTTCTTTAAAATAACTCCAATTCCCACATATATTTTTATATCAAATTCCTTTTAATTCCATAAATTTTAAAAACATATTTATAGTATTTAAACTACCAAAATTCAGGCCAGGCCATAATAGCATCCAAAAATTTCAATCACTATAATAATCTATAATAGATTATTCTACACAAAACATATATCACTATATATGGAATATAAACAATATATTTGAGGAATCTAGTTGGATTCCTCGAACCAGTTTCCTTACATCCACAGATGTAAATACAATATAAAATAATACCAATCCCACTTCGAGGAGGATATCGCGGTATATAGGATCATCCGCTATTATGTGGGGCTCATGGGGTCTCATCCGCTATAGTGTGCGAGAATATCACTCCAAATACTAATATATATATATATATACACACACACACACACACACACTAGTATATATATAATATATCATTCATTAGATAATTATTAAGTCAACCAGGCATTCAAAAATTAATTTTAACTATTTTTAAAATTAATCTGATAATCCAAATCAGTGATAATTTTTCTCACCTTGATTTTAGAGTTGCTAATCGTTCCAATTTCCTTCCATCTGTAGTGTTTTGTAATTCTTGAACCTCGTATGAATAAGTTATTGAATAAAGTAGCTATCCCAAATTTAAACCCTTAATTAAGAAAACTACATTCTCAATTTTAATTTAATTTATAGAACTATACCCTTCCATCGTTCATTTCCAAGCAAGCTATAGGACTATTGTGTCATCTCGCTCCCGCAACCCAACCGAGAACCCCTAGCTCAGCCGCTGCTCCCCAAGCTTCACCGTGCCTCCCGCATCAAACCAAACATCGCTGGATACTGTCACTGCATCACCCCAACACGTGTTCACCACCTTCAAATTACGTCCCCCTACACTCCTCCTCCAATCGATTAATAACCTCCATGACCACGCCATTAGACCCACCAACCCAAACTATCTTCCAATACCCCTGAATCGAAACTCGAAGCCTCGATGAACCCACAACTCCAACCGACCACACGACCATACCACCATGCCACGATCTACCAGAAGCTCTCGCGACAGAATCATCGCCTCCACTCACGTGTGCACGAGGACCAAAGAACGAAGGAAGAGTTTTCGACCTTGCTCATTTTTTTTAAATGATTTGATCTCGTTCCCCATTTTTTTCTTAAATCTCCTGATTTGAATTCGAAAATGAACTAATGGGAGGAAAAGAAGGGAAGAACACGACTTAACGTGAAGGAGGGGTTTTGGTATGATGTGTGTTGGCTAAGAATTTACTTTGATTTGACCACATATATTTTTTATTTTATAATTCAATTATCTTACATTAAACATCATGAAAATTTGAACCCTTTAGAGGCATGCCGTCAGGCGTTTGTAATGCTACACCCCTATTTCGAATGCAATGGAAATGGTTTCGAGTCCTAATTCGATCATATGGAGAAGATAGCTTTTAGGACCCGATTATTATATTGAATTTTCGATATAAATTTCAACGCATTTTTACCCCGTACGATCAAATGATAACTCCAAACACCACGAAATTTGAAACCCGAAAATAATACACTATTACGGATCTAATGGAACTGGTTTCGTCAATTCCGAGACTGTTCCCCGGATCGCTATTTTTAAATGTTAATTTGAACATCTATTTTTGAAATTGAACAGATCACTTTCAAATTCCTTTTTAAAACTTTTATTATCTTTATTACTATTAATATAAATTTTACAAGCCTCTAAATTATTTTTATCAAGTTTAAAATTCAAGATTCAATAATTTAACCAAATTCCAATTATTAAATTCAAAAATTAAATTATCCAATAAATCGTTATGTTTGAAATTCAAGTAAAATATTGACATTAAAATTAGTCTATAATTCAAATTCAATATTTAAAGCCATTTAAGTTTTCAAAGTCGAACAATGAGAAATCCAGGTCGTTACATTTCTCCCTCCTTAAACTAATTTCGTCCTCGAAATTGCTAAGGCAGGAAAATGCTCCAAACCCACTAACTTATGAAAACCCACAATGAAAATTCGATATTCACTTTCTAGTCTTTTTCCTATCCAAAACAATTAGTTCTCCATCTTAAACCAAAATCCTTTATTTCGATTATAAATTCGAAATCGATTTCTGTTAACAAAAAAAAATTCCAAAATTTTCAAAAATTTTCTAACACCCTAAATTTTCAAAAAATTTTGGCAGAGTCTCCCTTATACGGAGAGGCTTTTGCAATATAGCAAGAAAAATAAATATATATACATTGACCCACATGGTCGAAAAACAAAATATATAACAAAATTTTATATTTTCGCAGTATTTAATCCGAAACTGTACCTTATTTTAACATTTTTAAGCTAGCGGCTTATTTTATTTTGCAATTTACGCAATCAAAGTTAAGCAAAACAGCTCCAAGTACCTGTACTTACTCAATTTAAACACGTAAGTACCAAATATATGAAATTCCATGACATTTCATTTATTTAACTAGTATAAACACGTATGTTTCATAAACTGGCATGCTAAACATATATCATAAGCAATTTATATGTTTCGGATACTAATTTAATTGCTTTCAATCAATCCATATAATATTTCATCCAATCTGAAATGATTTACAATTCAACTCACATTTATACTAAACAAATTTATATTCATTCCAAATCGATTAAAAATCAATTTATTCACTTTCCATTGATTCGTAGAATTTAATTTATTTACATTTACATCACTCGACCAATTTTTCTATGCAAATTCAACGATATTCGCTTAATAAAATATTCACTTTAGTTTGTAGCTATTTTAAATTGATTCCAACTTAATTTATATTCAATTCTATTCAATTTCAAATTTATTCTCGGCCAATTCATTTTGCATTCCATTCAATTCACTTTTACTATACTCATATCCAATTAATTTAGCTCGGCAACATTCCATGTCGTTATTAAATAACCATTTCACAAATTAATTTAAGTCAAGCTTCCATTTAAAATATTTATTTAAGTTAATTTATTTACTTCATTCATTTCAACTCCATAACTTAAGTTTATTTCATTTCAACTAACTTCCATCCTGTTTACTAATTAATTAATTAGTTCATTCATTTAATCCACTTCAAATTCAATTCCATATTCAAATTCATTTTTAAATTCATTTAAATGATATCAAGGCCATATTCAATTTATTTATACTCAAATTGAATCTATTTATAAATTAATCCATTTTTATTTCAATCCAATTCCATTTATTCATCCACATTTCAAAATATATTTAATTCGCTTACATTTTATCGAATTTCAATTTATACTTAAGTTCCACATTCGATTATTGATTTTTATTCAAAAATCACTTCAACCAATTTACTTAAGTTCAAATTTATTTTATAATTCAAGTTTGAGTTTTTATTTCGTTTCCACAATATCAAACACTTTTTATTTTGGCTTATACATTCCTATTTTCAATTTTATAAGTCACGCGACTTATTTTTCTCCTATTCCCATCAATTCTATACTCGAGTATATTCCTATTTTATTTTTAACTCGAGACTATACATTTATTTATAGCCTAAATATATTTTTATTTAATTCATTTTAATTTTATAAGTTGTTTAAGTTTATTTATTTCATTTAAAATAACCTATAACTCAATTTAATTTTATTTCAACTCAATCTAAATTCAACCCAATTTTTATTCGACTAAGCTTAAGTTAAATTTCAACTCGTTCAATTTTATTTAACCCATTTAAGTTAAAAACCCATTTATTACAATCACTTTATTTATTGATTTCATTTACTTTTCTTAAGCTAAATTCAAATTTTCTTTTTCCAATTTAATCTATTTAACTTTCATGAGTCAAATTCAATTCATTTTATTTATTTCAATTTGCTTTGCTTAACTTTAGTTTTTTATCTATCTTAACTTTACTCGAGTTAAAATTTATTTCCAGAACACAAATTCTATGTTTTTCTATTCTTATTTATAATCATTCTCAATTTATAAGTTTATAACTTATTTCCTAATGACCTCTAAACTATTTAAATAAGAATTCCAGAATTCAAACACCCGGCATTTATTCCAAATAATTTTGGAATCTCAATATCCCAAATCACACTTTTCAAATTTTTAACCAACTTTGGTTTTATCTAAACAAAATCCCTTCGGAATTTCCAAAAAAAATTAGTTTTCCCAACAACCCTGAACAAATCAATTACGGCAGCAATCCATCACTTAGAAACTCGAAAATGAATACTTGTGATGTTGTGCAGTAATCACCAGGATTATTTTTCAGTGACTGAAGTGAGTTCAGTGCTATATCACTTTCAAAATAAATTTAAAACTATTTTTCTTCAAGAATCCTTTCAAAGAAGTAGGGCTATTTCATTTTCACTGTTCGCGCCAAAGTTGGTCACAAACACCCAATATCGTGAAATGTAACGTTACGAATTTTGCCCGCTCGAAAATCGACATCCATACTTCAAATCGTATTCGGATGCCGTAGATTCGACCGTTCAAAACCGATTCGCCGGAGCTTATAACAACATTAAGTAAATAACACAGCGGAATAAAAGAATAATACATTGATATACAACACTGATACAACAGAGTGATACAATGAATATCAATATACATCAGAGATACAATAAAATAGCAGTGGAAAAAAAATAGATAACACTAGCAGCGGAACAAATAACTCTAAGATAGCCTTCAACGAAGAATTCCAAATCTGAACTCCATCTCCAAGAACCAATCCAGCAATAGCTCGAACTCCCCATAACAATGCACCAAGCTAAGCAAGACTGGTGCGAACCAAAGACTGAACTAACTCCACATAATCCACTATATCTAACTATCTTAAAAACCCAACTCTAGACTGCTCGTGTACAAAATAATAAGCATCCAGAGTTTAGGAAAGGAACAATAAACTCCGGATCAGTCATGGGACTGGTGTGAGCAACGAAAACAGTTTATCTTTAAAAACAATCAACAAGAGAATTTTAAAGTAAATTCGCAATGCTTTTTGAAAATGAAACTACCATAAGACCTCCCGCCACACACACAATGCAAACGCAGACTTGGAGGAGATTTCTTCTTATGATAGTCAAGCATGCTTAATACGTAGAAAATTTCTTTGATATTATTATTATAAGTGCGCGGTGCAGAAAATCATTTCGAAAGTAGAATATTAATCTTAGCCAGCATAGGTACCATTATATTATGCGCGCTATAGCTACCATATTAGATGGCAGGTTCTACAACTAATACCATACAGGGTTTCGTATTGAAGATTGGATTTCCAACAAATGGTCAGGCCAAGGAACTTCCCATTGCCACATGGAAACGCCTCTGGAAGGACGTCCCGAGAACCTAACCGGATCTCTGCCAACACAAGGCCGGGTTACCCCTAACTGGGTAACAACTGACATGAGTATGCCATCCCCCGGTCCTTTAGGACCTTTAACCGAGCGCTCGATAACCAACATCACACCATAATAAATAGAGTGTTTTCCACATGAGTAAGTATCTGGTCTCCATACCATGATACCACCCTTTTCCAGAAGGAAATGAACATACCCTAAAGGGGCGCTACCCCCTAATAACCTTGCCGCATCTTTCCTGTTTTGACCATTCCGGGGTGTGAGGCTCGACGAGGTCACGTCCACAAAACTACGCTTTGGTACAAAGCCATGCTTTGGGTCAACAAATGATCAAAGTAATGATCACAAAGATAAATGATCAAACAAATGATCATATCACAAATGATCAAACAATGATCATTTCACAGCAACACTTAGCATGTCACATGACCAAATTGGGAATATATCGCTGATAACCTTCAACTACATAACCTCTGAGCTCGTACGTCTCAGAGAAGGGTATTAAGCTAAAAGAATAAATTCTCCGCCACCAACAGAAATGTATTTGAAAGAAATCTGCTTTATATCTCAAAATGTAATGTCCGACACACAATCCATACAAGTCTGTTCCGGGCTCGAACAGAACCGAAGGCACTTCCAAAGAAGCCCTTGCAATCCGGGTATTCACAATCCCGATCGGATTTCCCATCACTCAGGGAATCTCTATACCGGGAGCTACCCAGTGCAGAGACAATCGATAGGTTATCCTATCGTTCTTGCAAACACCCGGTCTTCACCACCGTTCTTCAAATGCTATCCATATACGTCGAATCACATATTCGGAATGGGTTATACGACCCAAAGGTCTTTTCCCGGCTAAACCGAATAGTGAGCGAAATATTTAAAACATATGGATATAGGATTTCAATTAAGTCACAACTTAATAATTCAAAACTTTCTTTTCAAATGGTTTAATCCAATTACCATTTCAAATCTTTTAAACAAAAGATTTATTTCACAAAGATCAATTCATAGATTTTCAAAACAATTTCATTTCTATAGGATTAACCCATTAAATCTTTAAATCAAAGATTTAACTTATAGTTTCAAACCGTTTCCAAAACTTGGAAGTCATTTTCATTTTCAAACTTGAAATTCTTTTTAACACAAATTGGACGTTCATTTCTTATGTGAAAGCTTTTATTATGTGAAAACAAACAGTTTTCGTTTCAGAAAAATCCAATTAATTTACACGAGTTAAAGTTCTCAATTTATGTTCATATTCCCAAACTAATACTTTTTAAAATGGTTTAACCCATATAACTGGTATAACATCTTTAATCCCTAGTTTCAAATTACAGAATTAAATTTCAAATCTTGTATTTAAGTTTAAATCAATTTTGTTTAAACTTCAAACCTAATCAAGTTATTCAAAATAATTTCATCTTTGAAAAAGCTTTTCATTTTAAACCCAATCTTATTTTCAAACCATTTGAATTTAAAAATTCAAATTCAAAACTATTTTCAAAAATCTGTGACTCAATCGATTTCCTCGTGAAATCCATATTTGTGTGTGTATAGGTGTGGTCCAGGGTTTAACACAATAGTGCAACATCATTCAATCATCACAGATTAAAACACAGAAATATAGTTGATAAGCGATATAAACTATAACGCTCATCTTTATTTACAGATAACAGATCACAGATATATAAATTACAGATAAATAAGTCACACGGCTCAAAACAAAGCATCACATATCAGGGGTATCAAACAAACCAATTATTCAGCCAAGTCCAAACATTCACAAGCGAACTTATTAATCAAGTAATTAATTTAAATCGGATGTATCAATTGTTAATCCGGGTTAATTATCATAATCTAATTACAAATTATTTGAAATAAATTCCCTTTCACAATTTATTAGTTAACCCTTAATTATTAACTATCGTTCTTAATTAATGAATCAATTAATCTTTAATTATTAAGTTAATCTTAATTAATCACATTATTAATTAATCCTTTAAATTTATTAACAAATAATTTACTCAAATTTCAAATCACCATTTAATTGATTACATTCATTAATTATCTATTAATTACTTCTCTAAGTAATTTTATTTTCAAAATTATTAAGTGATTATTCTGAATTAATTAACTAAAGTACTTATCTTGAACAAATTCAATTAACTCAATTAATGATACTGAATAATTAATTCCACAATTACTGTCATTAAGTAATTTTACTTAATAGTTCCACAATTGATTATGATTAAATTAATCAATCTAATTTATTGTCAAAATTTATCACATTAATTAATTATTCAAAATAAAATCTTAGTTATTGATTTCATTAACTATTAAATTTCTTTAATCGCCTTTTTAAAGAATATTTCTTCTATTAATCATTTTTTTTAAATTAATTAACTATTAGGAACTCATTCGTTAATGAATTTTAAATCATAAATCTTCATTTTTTTTCTTTTTTTTTCTTTAAATTTACATAGTAAAATAACAATTGATTACTAAAGAAATTTTAAAGAGTTAAAAATCTATTTTCTCTTTAGTTGTAACATATTAAAATTTTCTTTAAACACTTAAGTTACAAATTTTAAATTGATTTCAAAATCTGGAAATCTGGTTTAAAATTATTTCAAGTTCTAAACTTTTAATTTTAACTTGTTTAAGTTTTTATTTTCAAATTCAATTCTATTTTAAATTCCAATTTCTCTACTACCTTTAATTGCTTTAATTTATTAAAACAAATGGAATGTAAAACTTTATTTATCTTTAAACTAAATTTCAATTCAACTTGACTCATATTTACATTTTGATTTAAACTCAGTTTTTAAACCTTGCTTGATAAATTTGAATTTGGTTTTAAAATTTCAAAAACAGAAAACAGCTCAGACATCAAAGCCTGGAACAAAACTCTGACCCGAGTCTCTATGAATTTACTTCGAGTAAATGACTCGAACCACTCGAGTACGACGCGAGAAAATTCTCGTTCTTCCCGGGCAAACAAACACTCAGGCACAAATGCTCGCGCACGTGCACAAACGCTGTGACCAACTCCAGTCAACGCTGCAGCCTCCCCCAAGTCGACGACCACCCCACCCAATGCCCCGACCACCCAAAACTCCTCCATTCCCTCTGAATCAAAATCGAGAGTTCGAGCCACAAACCTGGAAATTTAGAAAGCAAACAACGCTCGAACCTGTCAACAACCCATTCTCGCCGCCTCGGCCACTGGAGAATCACCACCACCGGCCACGACTTCATCTATCCCTTCGCTACCATCCCCCAAAATCCGGTAGCACTCGATCAACCATAGAACATGTGGCGGTCGATGCATCACTCACAATAAAAATTAGGGTTACAAAAAGAAGCTGCTCGCCGTTGTCACAACCGTAGTCGAGAGCGCCTCCGACCATTTTTCCCAACCTCTCCATACTCCCTTCCATCTCCACGCGAAACCCCATTGCAAACTTCGATGCCAATCTCCGGCAATTGACAAGAATGTTGATTTCGATCAACATAGAATATCACAGCCATTACTCGATTAAAAATCGTGATTTAAATTTTAAAATTCATATCTTGTTACAGGGATTTAAGGTATGTTCCTGAAATTATAAATTATCACATTCGAGTTTTTCATAAAATTCAAATTTTTACTGATAAATTTTGATTTCCAGAGACATATTTATATTATGTTGACTTGAATAAACCTCCAGCTAAATCTTGTAGTTAATTAAACAATTTTCATTTGATTTTTGAGTTTAAGCAGAGAGTGAATAAAAAAAAATTGAATTCCTTTTGCAGAATAAACCCTGGAAGCTAAATACAGAGAGTACTCTGTTAATTCACCTGCATTACATGTCATACATTCATATGTGCTAAATAGAATTAAATTTATATTCACACATTTCATACTTACTCAAGATGAATATTCAACAGATATATATATATATATATATATATGCTTAATCATTTTAAGAGTGAGGTTACTCACCTGATTTGTTGAAGGCAGAGAATAGGACTGCAAAGCCTGAAACTAGAAAACTTGATCCTGACTTGCTTTTTTTTTTTAAATTTTGTTTTTTTGATCTAAACTTGTTGTTGCTTTGCTGAGGATCAAGTCAGGTTGAAGATTGTTGCAATTGTTTGATTTTGAAGTCTTTAAATTGGTTTATCATTTCCAGGTTGAAGCTTGAAATTTTCTTATTTTTCTAGTGCAAAGCTTCAGGTTTTGTTTCAGATTGAAGACAGTTTTGATTTTCTTTTTACTGGCTTTGCTATGTTATGATGAACGAACATAAAAAAGATTAGAAGCAAGTTTGTACAGGGATATCTTAGCTTGTACAACATGTTTATCTTTTTATTAATAGGGTGGCTGAGATAAGAAACAAGGTGGCTAGCATTTAATGCCAAGTGCTTTACTTTTTCAAGCCTATGCTTTGTTTATTTGTAATACTTGGTGGCTGCATTAATTTGTTTGTACCATTTTTTTTTATCTCAGTTGTACAAGATATGAAGATATTTCCCTTATGCTTTGTCTATTTAGCTTGGCTGAGATGATGTAGTATTGGGCTAGAGATGAAAGCATTTATTACTTTGTTTATTTCCTTGCATTCTTTTCTTAACTTACATTTGTATTGTTAACACTTTATATTTTATTTGCTTTACTAGTTTTTTTTTTTTTTACTCCTATATGTACATAACATAACATGCTTGCTTGTCTCGGCTGTACAAATATGTAAAGGTATGGTTTGGATTATTTTTGTATTTGTTTTAAAGGCATATTTTATTTACAACGTTGTTTCTTATTTTGTTTAGTTTACTTTGTATTGCAAATAATCTTCTATTTTAATTATGTTTGTATGCATACATTTGTTTGTAATTTATTTTGTTTTTAAATTCACAAATCATAGCTTTCTTTAAAAATATACATATATATAAATAAATCTGAAATAACCATTTCTATTCATAAAAATCCATTTGTAAAAATACTATACTATTAATATTGTTTAAATACAACTCATTATTTAATTAAAACAATTTATAAAAGAAACTATCTTTATTTTAATAAATAACATATTTTTATTTGAAATTGGAAATGCTCGAATCAATTTATCATTTAATTTTCACAATTTTAAATCAAAAATAAATTTAATTATCAATTTAAAATAATTTAAAACTCGGGATCGTTACATGAAAGCACCCGTTTATGAACACAAATCAGCAACAATCAATATAGAACTCAGATCTAAGCAATAACAATCATAATAATTCACAAATAACAATCACAAACACAGGATTTATAGTGGTTCAGCGATCTTGCCTAAGTCCACTCTGAAGCTTATGTCTTTATTGATTTACTTGATGATTCCAATCCATTACAGCAGATTACAATTGATGATAGCTTTCAAATCTGATTACAACAGCGATAATGAAGTATGGAATTGAATCCGGCAGAGTCTGGACGTTGAATCGCAAAAAGATCCCCTTTTCTGAAGGCTTCAGGGTGCTATTTATAGGCGTAGGAGGCCCAGATCTTGCTCAAACTTCGGGAGACTTTTTCTGGCACGTGAGTGGGTCCACGCGACCGACCCCACCAAGTCTCGACTCAATCTGAGATCGATTCGAACTCCATTCGAATCGATCAAAAAATGACCCAATCGAGCTGAAACTTGGTAGGAACAATCTTTACCTTGCATGAAAGCTACTGTGAAAATTTCGTGGCATTTGGACTAGTGGTTCATGAGATATAATCGATACGAATTGGAGTGTTTCGGTTGGCTGTTTGGTTCGAACCCATCACTTCGAACCGATACGTTCGAATCGATCTTCTCACGTGGTTCTTTGGTGAGGTGGCGCACACTCTTCGCAACAGTCCGGTTCTTGTGCCGAGTTGACTACTTCGCATCCACGAATTTCGCCTCCTTATCTTTAATAATCCAACACTTTACCACTGCACCAAGCTATCTTTCAATGTCTGGTTCGAACCGAGATAGGCGGCTTAGCTCGCATCGGTAGCATCGTATCCATTCAATGGATGCGATTGTGATGGATACGAACTAACGCTGCCTGATGGATTCGAATGAAGGCTTCGTTCATCGATTCGAACTAGGCATTGGTTGAACGATACGAAATTCATGGATACGAGGATATGGCCGTCCCGGTCGATATGAAGCAAACTATATTGATGGATACGAACTTGTTGAGGTGTTGCCGACTTCATCGATTCGAAACCGATCGATTCGAACTGATCGACATCGTGTTACTGATCGATTCGAACTCGATCGATTCGAAGCATATGTAAACCGATGGATTCAAATCAAGACAAACAGTGATGGATACGAATCCTATGGATTCGAAATGAGCATCTCCTCGACTTTTTGATGGATTCGTACAACATACTTTGGCTAACTTGCATCGATCATATCTCGTTCATATGAACTCCATTTAACCTGAAATTTGGAACACTGGCTCTCATGGCTTTGCCTGTCATGTCCTATCAATTGTAGCCTGATCCGGGCTTGGACAAAATTCATCGATATCCATGGTGAAGCAAAGTACAACCAATCTTTGAGATGAACTGTCTTTGGTTTTCGACCGATCTTTTGGTATCATGGCTTCGCCATAAAGCGGGATAACATTTGCCCCCCAAAACATGCATTGCGGTAGAAAGATGTGTTTTGTAACGCCTTGAGTTGGATGTTCATATCCTGTTGATGTCCTACAAAGGAATTTACAGTTTTATGTGACCTCAAATGACGACCGTTCGGGATCGAGATATTTGACATGAAATATGACCGTTCATGGTCAAGCGCCTAACTTCAAACGATGATCGTTCGGGATCGAGCCATTTGAGGTGAAATGCGACCGTGCGCGGTCAAGTGGCGGACCTCAAATGACGACCGTTCGTGATCGAGCCATTTGAGGTGAGGTGAGGTAAGTTGTGCCGTTCGGGGCGAGTTGTGCCGTTCGAGGTGAGTTGTGCCGTTTGAGGCGAATTGTGCCGTTCGAGGCGCGTTGCGACCGTTCTAGGCGAGTTGTGACCGTTCAAGGTCGGGTGCCGTTCGAGGCGAATTGTGACCGTTCGCGGTCGTGTGCCGTTTGAGGCGAATTTATGACCGTTTGAGGTCGGGTGCCGTTCGAGGCGAATGAGTGTGCCAGGGGGGGACTTAATATTATCGATACCAGGCTCACGTTCGAGTGGGTCCCTGGATCGTTTGTCGGATTTAATGTTTGGGGGAGTTTCCGAATCAAGGACTTTGGTAGTTCATTGCCATGCAAGAGGTGCTCGTGGACCGTTCGCGATCCAACGGGCATGCAAATAAACTCTTTCATAGAATTGTAAATATCAAAGCAATAATTATACGAATCTCACAACAGAAATGTCCAAACAAGCAGAGTCTAAATGTTCAAATCAAAATCAAAGCAAAAAGCGAGATGAAGATGTCAAAGCGTAAACTCTTACTATGACGCGGTTAGTAGTCACTCAGAGCATGCATATGGATCGTGCGTGATCGCTTACATGTGTAAATGATTTAACCGTGTAAGTAAGAGGTTTACAACTTGTTCATTGTTATTTCAATCGATCAATGGATAATCAAACGGCACCCCGATTCAGGGTCGCCTCTAGCTGATGTAGATGGTGGTCGTTCTGGCTCCACTGTTGGGGTTCGCCTCCTCACATACTGAAGGAGCATACCGTTCCTGATATGCCCTTCCACCTCATCCTTCAGATGCCTACAATCATTGGTGTTATGACCGTTCAATTCATGAAATACACGAAACTTATCTGATTTTCTTTCGTCAGAAGTCGGATCCCTTCGCATCGGTCTACGATACAGAACCTGCTCTCTGGTATCCTGATAAATTCGTTCCAGACTCTCATTCAGCTCAGAGTAAGTGGTGCATCGCGGTTCCCTCCATTGCCGCTTTGACCTGTCCCCGTCATTCTCAGTCTTTCTTTTACCTCTACTAGTTTTCGCACCTTTCTCAGGGGGATTTCCTCCTTTGATCGCATAAATATCAATTCCTTCTCCTTCTTCTCTTTCGGCGTTTGGGTCCTCTAATCGTAAAAACTTTTCTGCCTCATCGTAGAATTCCCCTAGATCCACAGGCGGATCTTTACTTAATGAATTTTTGAACTCTGTGCCGTCGGCTACTCCGGACACAGCTGCCATCACCACCATAGATGGATCTGCTCGATCCACCGAAGCAGCTGCTGCATTGAATCGCGTTAGATAACTCCTCAAAGTCTCTCCGGCTTTCTGCTTTAGGGTTGCCAAAGTCATCACATTCTTAGGTCTCGCAATGTGAACCCTGAATTGCCTCATAAATCTCTCAGTTAAATCATTCCATGTTCCGATGGATCCACTCTCTAGTTGCCTGAACCATAACGCTGCAATATCCTCCAAGTACAATGGAAAGCACCGGGACATAACCTCCTTTGATGCCCCCAGCACTTCCATATGCCTCATATACTTCGTCAGATGAACTGTGGGGTCTGTTCTCCCGTTATACATGTCCAACGATGGTAACTTGAAATCCGATGGGTTCCTAGCTCGTTTAATTGCTGGAGTTAAAGGACTCCTATTAACATCCTCCAAGTCTTTGTTTACCAAACCACCTCTCATAGCTCTTCTAACCATCTCTGCCAATCTGTCATTGTCTCTGAGATGCAATCTTCGTTCATCATCTTCAACCTGCCTCCCGAGTACACGAGGGAACTCTGGGATCTGCCCCCTTGACAGGGCGTTCACTCCTTTGCTACTCCCAGGTCGCGCAGATGCTCCTCTCTCTCTCTCTCTCTCTCTCTCTCTCTGAGACTGGATCAACATTCTCCATGTGCGTGCCCCCTAGTTCAGGTGCTACGCTGGACGGTCCTGCTCCGTTTTGAACTCTGTCTGCTTCTCTATTCTGTGCTCCAAGTTGTCCTATCTGTTGAAATAAACTCTGGATCAACTCCTCTTGTTTCGTCATCATTTTCTCCAACTCATCCCTAGTGATGAAGATCGACGCTTGATTCGCTCCTGAAGAAGCCTCTTGACTTCCTTGGTGTTCACTTCTCTCTGGCCTTTGTTTCTTACTTGTTTGTCTCGTCATGGTTCTTAGATCTAAATTCTTAAGTCTTCAAATTCAAATTATCCTGAATCAGCTTTTCTCGGTGAAAGCAACAAAATGTTCGCGCCAAAGTTGGTCACAAACACCCAATATCGTGAAAGCACCCGTTTATGAACACAAATCAACAACAATCAATATAGAACTCAGATCTAAGCAATAACAATCACAATAATTCACAAATAACAATCGCAAACACAGGATTTATAGTGGTTCGGCGATCTTGCCTACGTCCACTCTGAAGCTTATGTCTTTATTGATTCACTTGATGATTCCAATCGATTACAGCGGATTACAATTGATGATAGCTTTCAAATCTGATTACACAGCGATAATGAAGTATGGAATTGAATCCGGCACAGTCTGGATGTTGAATCGCAAAAAGATCCCCTTTTCTAAAGGCTTCAGGGTGCTATTTATAGGCGTAGGAAGACCAGATCTTGCTCAAACTTCGGGAGACTTTTTCTGGCATGTGAGTGGGCCCACGTGACTGACCTCACCAAGTTTCGACTCGATCTGAGATTTATTCGAACTCCATTAGAATCGATCAAAAAATGACCCAATCGAGCTGAAACTTGGAAGGAACAATCTTTACCTTGCATGGAAGCTACTATGAAAATTTCGTGGCATTTGGACTAGTAGTTCATGAGATATGATCGATACGAATTGGAGTGTTTTGGTTGGCTGTTTGGTTCGAACCCATCGGTTCGAACCGATATGTTCGAATCGATCTTCTCACGTGGTTCTTTGGTGAGGTGGCATGCACTCTTCGCATCGGTCCGGTTCTTGTGCCGAGTTGACTACTTCGCATCCACGAATGTCGCCTCCTTATCTTCAATAATCCAACACTTTACCACTGCACCAAGCTATCTTTCAATGTCTGGTTCGAACCGAGATAGCAGCTTAGCTCGCATCGGTAGCATCATATCCATTCAATGGATACGATTGTGATGGATACGAACTAACGCTGCCTGATGGATTCGAATGAAGGCTTCATTCATCGATTCGAACTAGGCATTGGTCGAACGATATGAAATTCATGGATACGAGGATTTGGCCGTCCCGGTCGATACGAAGAACACTATATTGATGGATACGAACTTGCTGAGGTGATGCCGACTTCATCGATTCGAAACCGATCGATTCGAACTGATCGATATTGCGTTACTGATCGATTTGAACTCGATCGATTCGAAGCATATGTAAACCGATGGATTCGAATCAAGACAAACAGCGATGGATACGAATCCTATGGATTCGAAATGAGAATCTCCTCAACTTTTTGATGGATTCGAACAGCATACTTTGGCTAACTTGCATCGATCATATCTCGTTCATACGAACTCCAATTAACCTGAAATTTGAAACACTGGCTCTCATGGCTTTGCCTGTCATGTCCTATCAATTGTAGCCTGATCCGGGCTCGGAAAAAATTCATCGATATCCATGGTGAAGCAAAGTACAATCAATCTTTGAGATGAACTGTTTTTGGTTTTCGACCGATCTTTTGGTATCACGGCTTTGCCAAAAAGCGGGATAACATTCACAGTACTTCATAAAATATTTTTCCCACCTTTGGAATTCCAAAATTTTCTCAAATCTCTTTTGAAACATTTCTCAAAGTTTTTGGGGTTTAAACTTCTAATTCTGGTTTAATCCTATTTTTTAAAATTTAAAATTCACTTGTATAATTCATACTAATACAATTTTCAAATTTTTGGTTTTTTTATAAACCAATTTTCAAGTTTTTATAATCTTGTTTTGATTATAATATTATTATCCAAATATATCATAACAATTTATGAAAAATATAATTTGGATAAAATTATTTCATTTATCCGCTTCAAAACCATACTGTATCAATTTATCGTGTTCAAGTGTTAAGAAACTTCTATCGATTTTAGTGGCATTCGTCTATTCGAATGGAATTTATATACCACTCAACAGATAGATCAACACAATATAAAACCATTTTATATTCACTAACAAATACGCGCTCATATCTATTATTACACTCAAACTCATTCTAGAGTACTACAGACTCTATCTTTAATGAGTAATTTCCGTTAGAGCCAAGGTTCTCGCTTAACCTTCAGCTCTGATACCAAGTAAAAGGCCCGCAAATCCATACCCCTTAAATTGACTATAATTCACATCAGTTCGATTCAAATTTAACAGAAAATACGAATCTTTAGGGTGAAGAAGAAAAATAGAGGAAGAAATAGAAAAAAACAACAACATAGAACCTTACAATCGCAGCGAAACAAAATATAATATATAAAACACATATTTTTGCACAAAAGAATCTGTAACAGTTTTATATTTACAATCATCAGAGCACATTAATCAATACATCAATCTGAACAGTTATAGTAACTTGTCCTCACACAGTGGAATAACAAGTACGTGATATACGTTAGAAATCCTCCAGCTCATCTCCGGAGCTCCATTGCATCCTTACCTGAATCTGTAATACTCGGTCTGACTTGAGCATTATAATAAAATAACACCTGAGTCAGTCTGAAAAACCAGTGTGAGAAAGCACGCTCGATTTGAATTATAAACTTTATTTTCAAAATCCTTTGAAAACAACGATATATCGTAAGACCACATCACAAATAAACATGACGGGTTATTACCTTACAATAACCAAACAGTTTATATCAAAATCATATGATATTATAATAGTGTCTACATAAGATAAATAGAAAGTAGCTGAAATGCTTGCATCTCACGTTTTAGCACAGTTGGGCACAATCAAAACCGTACGGCGCTTATTGTAGGATTTAGATTAACCCTAGAGGGGGGGTGAATAGGGTTATAGCAAATTTTCTTGATTTAAACACAGAGATAAACTGCAAAAATAAATATGCTGAAAAGTAAATCACACACAAAATTTACCCAGCTTCGGCAACCCCTGCCTACTACTGCATTCACAGATTTCTATTAGAATTAAACAGTATCACGCTTACAAACACTCTACTAGACTCGCAGACATTTGCTCCCGCTCAACAAACACTCTACTAGACTCGCACACCCTGCTCGCAAACATTTGCTCCCGCTCACAAACACTCTACTAGACTCGCACACCCTGCTCCGCCTATAGAGTTTCGCTTACTCGCAAACTTTGCTTCCCGCCTATAGAGCTTCGCTTACTCGCAAACTCTGCTCCCGCCTATAGAGCTTTGCAAACTCGCACACCCTGCTCACTGAACTAATTCTAACTAGACAATCTGACACTACCTAAACCCTAGGTGGTGATTTACAAAGTTTTGATTCGAAAAATAAAAACGATAATTAAAAGACACATAAATAAATAACCCTAAACTCTAAAAATAACCCTAATTAAAAATAACCCTAATTAAACTAAAGCCTTTTAAGACCGGCCCCTTCTTTTAATTCTATAACCCGTTCCCTTCTTTTGCTTGGCCCGTTCCTTTTTGTCTCGTTCAAATGGCGGCTCTGCAAATTAGGGCTTCGTTCCTCTTTGAGATAGTTGGCGGCTCTGTTCGATCTTAGGGCTTTGTTCTCTTCAATCCAAACTAGGGTTTTGAAGCTGCGCCTTTTCATGTGCCTCGTTCTCGTTCGTTCGCTCTTGGCCGCTTCTGTTTGATCGAGTTCTCCGTTGATTCGGTATGTAATTTTATCCCTTTTTCTTTACTGGTTGATGCTTGAACTCGATGATTGATTGTCGATGATGATTAGGGCATTTATAGGGTTTGTTACCCTATTTTCTCGTTCGCATAAATATATTTGAATTTGTCTTCGGCCGTTTGATTTCACTTTGATGATTGAGATTTTCCTTGACTGATTCACATGCGTATATATTTGAAACTGCTCCGTCGACTTGGTTTGTAATTCTCGGTTTTGAATTTTGAGATGCTTGACTATCTCCGTGAATCTCTCTGTTGACCCGATTGCAATATGCTTTGAATTCGAGACATTTGTTTACCATGTGCTTTGAGATGATTGACTTGGTTTTAAAATTCTCTTTCGTGATGAATTTCTCGGCTTTGACTTCTGATACCCTGACCATTTCATACTTGTATATTTGCAATGCTCGGCTTGAATTTATTCTCGGCCTTCATGTGCCCTTGATTTTTTTTTTTTCATGCTATTCACTGGATTAGACACGTGACCTTTCATATCTTGTTCTTGTGCATTTTGTTGTTGTGTTTGTCTGCATCTTGTGGTTGCCACTGTGTATTATGGTTCGTGTATTCATTTAAATGTTCATGTTGCATATATGCGTCTACTCTGGTTGCTGTGAATTTTCTCCAGTGGCATTGTACTCTCTTGAGTCTGATTACTCCTATTCTTGTTTATCTGGTTTTGGTCGTTGCATTTGCTGGCTTGTACTGTCCACTGCCCTGATCTTGTTTGTTCGATCACTTTGCTGTTCCATGGTCTATTTGGTGTTTTGTTTATTTGAGACTTCTTAGCTATGTTGCATTCACGCTGGTTTAGTCTTGCACTTGCTTGAGTTTCACCGAACTTGATATCCTGGTGTATCATTGCACTTTAGTTGCTCTGGTGTCTGGTTTGGTTGCATTTCATGATTCATCTTGTAGTTGCATTTACTAGTGGTCTTCATTGAGCTTTGGCATTTGGGTCATGTTGGCTGTGTAGTTTGTTGCTTCATGTCTGTTTCTTTGTTGCTGTTGCATACATGAGTTTGATACTGTTGGTCGACTATCTCCTTGAGTTGCATTCACTTGCATTTATATTGACACTGGTTACTGTCTGCATTCACTACATTTTGTACATGCATTTGCCTTTGAGTTGTTTTGTCTTCACTTGCATTGCTGTACACTTTTGTGCTTTGAGTCAGTTTCATTGTTGCTGTGTTATCATCATGTTGCTGTGCAGTAGCTTCACTGTTGCATTGAGTTGTTGTTTCTGGCCTGTGCACATTGTTGCATGCATTGAGTATTTAGTCTTTGTGGTCTGCACTTGGTTTCTTCACTGTGAACGTCGACTTTATTGTTGTTCGCTGCATATGGCTTCTCTGGTCGGTTTTACATGAACTTTACTTGGCATTTTGTATGTTTCATTTTACTTGACTTATGTTCATGTCGGCACTGGCTTTGATGTTGTATATGAGATGCATTCATTACTGCAATACTTGTTGCACTTTAGTTGACTTGTGACCTGCCCTGTGTTGAATCCAGTTTCAAAACTCGGGTTTGACCTTGTGCTCGTGTCGTGATTTTAAATATATTGCACGTGAGTTGAACCCGGCTTTGCATTTGGGTTTGACCTGTGCTCACATGTCCCTGTAGCATTATCAAGTGTATATCGGTGTGCACGGCCTTGTGGCATATACAGTGATACACTGTGTATGTCACAAGTTGTTCGTGTATGACGAATTCAAATATGAATGATGACTAAAAACCCAAATAACTGAGGCAAATCATATTTTCAAAAATTATCTTTCATTTTATATTGAAAAAATATTTCTTTTTCAATTTTACTACGTTAGTTTATATTTTTGCAGATTGCTCAGATGCTGGATTCAAACTGGAATGCAGTTGAAAATAAATACGAGTGTGAGTGATATGTAGTGAGGTGCTGATGTAAATGTGAAATGTGATGTAAATGTAATCAAAGTTGTATAGTTATAGTGAGAGTTTGAAATTGTACTATTCAAAAATGTAATAAATATTTATTTGAATAAAATATCTGATTGAATTCAAATTCTGTGTAATTTATTTTATTCAACAAATATTTATTTAAACTGTGAAAAATAGAATAGTATATTAACAAATACATTTAAATGAATGTATATATGTTTATTATCATCAAACAAAAATCATATAAGCGCAAAGCGCATATTCAACAATCTCCCCCTTTTGATGATAACAAACATATATTTAAGATTTTGAATGTATTAAATGTATTTGATCGTTCAATTTGCTCCCCCTATTTGAATGCTCCCTCTTTACACAATACTCCCCCTACATATATGCATACAAATAAAAATATGTAACTGAGCCTATATGCAAATTGAAAATTATTTGACCTTTGCTTGATTCTATTTGACAAAATCTTAACTTTTCTCTCCCCCTTTTGTTATCAGCAAAAGAATAACAGTGTTATAAAAATAGGGATGAAGTGACAGACATGAACCAAACATTTAACTCAATTGAATATAAATATCAAATTTCAATAAAACTCAAACAAAAATCATAATTACCCTTGTTAGGCGCATATTCCACTTTCAGAAGTGATAGGGATAAAATCATCAAAAATTCATATAGTTATGTCTATTTGTGGTATATTTATTTCAGGAAATTTGAATATCTACTAACCATGCATAACCGTTAGGACTTTTAAATGAGATTAGTAGTATTCCAATTTAATTTAAAAATATGAAATCAAGTATCTTCTAACCACGCATGACCGTGAGGACTTTTAAATGGAATTAGAATCAACTTGTCTATTTAAATCAATTAATTTTGATATGCGTTCCATACATGCATAACCGTGAGGACTTTTAAATGAGCATGGAAGCACATAATCAAAAATCCAAGTAATTCACCCATGCATAACCGTGAGGACTTTTAAATGAGAGTGAATACTTTGGATATTTATTTTTATTGCTAAATATAATAAATTGAAACACAAATAATTTCTTTCACAAATTTAAAGATATTGAAGAACGAATGATTTCCTTTGTAAACTACCACAAATTTACATATTATGTGTAATTTTGATAAGTGATGGTCGATAGAAAGATGGTAGAAATAGGAATGATAATGGAACTTTTACCCAACAAAAAGTTTTTATAACTCTTGTTATGAAATTCTAAAGAAATTTTCTAATTATACTTTCTCGAGTTATAATATATGATAAATATCAACACTCATCTCTTTTTCAATCACTATTCATCTTTTCGATAATCAAAGGGAGTCAGATTAGTCAGAATTTGTCATTTAAAATCAAATTCAAAAATTATAAAAATCAATTTTTCAAAAATGACTAATCTGTAAATATGGTCAAACATGATTTTCTCGAGGGGGTTTTATAAGAAAATTTTCTGCTATCTGAAAATTATTTCAAGTGAAAAATATGCAGATATTTTCTTTGAAAAAAACGATGCAGCAAATGAATGTTTCAAAAATTAATCACGTTCCACTAGTAATTTTTCTATCAACTATATTACCAGTGTAATCTACATCTGAATTTAAATTTCACTCAATATTCACTCGTTGGATGTCAAAGACCAGATTTGTGAAATTTCAACAAACTATCTCAGAATGAAATTTGAAATGAAGCCATGTTAACACTCAAACAAATATCATAGTGTTAATTTCAGAAACCATGGGATGAACAACTATCAACAGTCATTAAAACTTCATTATTATTTCAAAACAATTTCTTGAAGTTTCAACAATTTCATAAAGTTTCAATAATTTCAAAAAAAATCCTTTTTAACAGCTTTCACATGAAATTTTAAATCGTGCAAATTTACAAGCAGTGACCAAAATATATCTACGTGTAGCATGAGTAATCAAATACCATCATTTGACCAAACAAATTTATATGGATTAGTTCAAAGTTGAAAATCTGATTGGTCATCAAATAAGCACAAATCAATGTCATAAATAAGAACAAGTCTAAAAATCATATTAGTTAAATCCGTATCAGTCAACCATCATAATTACTCCAAGTAATTCTATTTAAAGGTGATTGGTCAATATTTTGAAAAAGTCATAGAATCAAAATCATCATCTTTTGTTCATCTCAATATTGGCTGATTTTAATTTAGAGTATGATGCAGATAATCACATTTAATATATCGTTAAAAATAATTTTACCTATTTTACCTTTACGATAATTTTTCATTGTTATCCATTGTGATTCTGTCACCTTTATACTAGGCTAAGGAACTTTGCTTTGTCGCCCGTTGTGTTTCTGGAACAGCCAAAATCCAGAGAACACTGTTGTTGTTCCTTAGCCTGCCACCACACCTACACGATGAAATATTTATGTGACCTATTTGTTTTTATAGGTCCATGATTGTTAGTGGCAGAATATGAAACATATGTTTGTGGAGACCCAAAACTATTTATATATGTTCCTTTTGGCACCCAAATTTGTTTGACTTTCAAAGATTTTATATTTGTGCCTTTTGGAACCCAAATTGGTATGGTTTTCACGTGTTTGGGTCTATACCAACAATTATTTTGATTATGTCCGAATTTTCTACAAATCGTGCACATTAAATTGACTTGATTAAATTTTGTGTTCCTATGATGTCCAATTATTTCAGATCGAGCAAAGACACTTTTACCTTTATCATCATCTTGTGATTTCCCAAAACCTAGTCCTTTTCTATTGTTAGCAAAAATTTGATTTCCCAATAACATTTTGAATGATTTTTCTCCTTTTGAAAAGTTATTCAGGGATTTCTCAAGATTTTGGACTTTGGTCTTTAATGTTGAGTTTTCAGTGACAAGTGAGGTGCATCGATTTATAAAATCCTTTTTCCTAGTGTCAATGTTTTCCTTAAGATTCAAGTTTTCTTTTTCAAGACTCTCAAGGTTATTCCTAATTTTTGATACTTCTGAATCTAAAATCTTACATTTATACATTCTAGGTTTTGAATATTTTCAAGTTCAGTTTTTAACCTAAAATTTTCACGAGCAAATTCTCTCCTATCAGATTTCAGTTTTTCAATTTTAGATTCAAGACTATCAACTGTTTTAGTAAGATCTAAGCACATAAAAACAAGATCTCTATAGGAATACTCACCTGCCTCACTAGATTCGTCGGAGCTTGCTTCTGAATTTGATTTTGCCGTAAGACACAAGTTAGCCTCCTCTGAGCTGCTATCTGAAACTTCCTCTCCTTCTTCATCATCCCAAGTTGCTGCAAAGGCCTTCTTTTTCTTTTTCTTTCCTTTGTTGTTTTTGAGGAGTGGGCATTTTGGTTTGATGTGGCCAGGCTTGTTGCAGTTATAACACGTCAGTTCATCATCGGAATTTTCAGAATCTTTTGGCCTATTACGACTTGTTTTCTTCTTGCGTGGCTTGAATCTCGACCATTTTCTAAGATTATTGACAGACATTGCAAGCTCTTCAATTGGATCTTCTTCATCTTCATCGCTTTCTTCTTTGTTCTTTAAGGCAATCGTCTTCTTCTTTGGTTCGGAGTTGTTGCGTTCTTCCTTTGCTTTTAGCTCAAGCTCATATGTCATCAAGTTGCCAATCAACTCCTCCATGCTTAGTTTGCTCAAATCTTTTGATTCTTGGATTGCCGTGACTTTTGCCCCAAAGTTCATCGGTAAGACTCGTAGTATCTTCCGTACAAGCTCTACCTCAGTGAATACCTTCCCAAGCGCTCTAGCGTTGTATACCAAGGTTGAAAAACGTCCAAACATGTCTTTTATGCTCTCGCCTTTGTCCATCACAAAGTTTTCGTATTCGTTGCTGAATAGGGCTAAACGAGACTCCTTGACTTGAGAAGTTCTTCATGTGTCACCTCCAAAGTATACCAAATTTCCTATGCTGTTGTACAATGAGAAATTCTATTAAATTCGTTTTTATCAAGAGCGCATATCAAAGCATTCATGGCTTTAGCATTTGTCGTTTACAATCTCTTATCGTTAGCATCCCACCTATCCTTAGGTTTAGGAATCTCAGTATCACCAACGATTATAGTGGGAGGTTTATAGCCAGTTTCAATAATATCCCAAACATCATAATCAACAGAACTAAGATAGATACCCATCCTAACTTTCCAATAAGCATAATCGTTCCCGTTAAACATGGGTGGCCTAGCAATAGATTGCCCCTCAGAAAAAACATTATTTTGTAGACTCATGACTCTAGAGTTAAATAAAAAATATACCGGGCTCTGATACCACTTGTAGGATCTAGATTAACCCTAGAGGGGGGGTGAATAGGGTTATAGCAAATTTTATTGATTTAAACACAGAGATAAACTGCGAAAATAAATATGCTAAAAAGTAAATCACACACAAAATTTACCCAGCTTCGGCAACCCCTGCCTACTGCTGCATTCACAGATTTCTATTAGAATTAAACAGTATCACGCTCACAAACACTCTACTAGACTCGCAGACATTTGCTCCCGCTCACAAACACTCTACTAGACTCGCACACCCTGCTCGCAAACATTTGCTCCCGCTCACAAACACTCTACTAGACTCGCACACCCTGCTCCGCCTATAGAGTTTCGCTTACTCGCAAACTTTGCTTCCCGCCTATAGAGCTTCGCTTACTCGCAAACTCTGCTCCCGCCTATAGAGCTTTGCAAACTAGCACACCCTGCTCACTGAACTAATTCTAACTAGACAATCTGACACTACCTAAACCCTAGGTGGTGGTTTACAAAGTTTTGATTCGAAAAATAAAAACGATAATTAAAAGACACATAAATAAGTAACCCTAAACTCTAAAAATAACCCTAATTAAAAATAACCCTAATTAAACTAAAGCCTTTTAAGACCGGCCCCTTCTTTTAATTCTATAACCCGTTCCCTTCTTTTGCTGGCCCGTTCCTTTTTGTCTCGTTCAAATGGCGGCTCTGCAAATTAGGGCTTCGTTCCTCTTTGAGATAGTTGGCGGCTCTGTTCGATCTTAGGGCTTTGTTCTCTTCGATCCAAACTAGGGTTTTGAAGCTGCGCCTTTTCGTGTGCCTCGTTCTCGTTCGTTCGCTCTTGGCCGCTTCTGTTTGATCGAGTTCTCCGTTGATTCGGTATGTAATTTTATCCCTTTTTCTTTACTGGTTGATGCTTGAACTCGATGATTGATTGTCGATGATGATTAGGGCATTTATAGGGTTCGTTACCCTATTTTCTCGTTTGCATAAATATATTTGAATTTGTCTTCGGCCGTTTGATTTCACTTTGATGATTGAGATTTTCCTTGACTGATTCACATGCGTATATATTTGAAACTGCTCCGTCGACTTGGTTTGTAATTCTCGGTTTTGAATTTTGAGATGCTTGACTATCTCCGTGAATCTCTCTGTTGACCCGATTGCAATATGCTTTGAATTCGAGACATTTGTTTACCATGTGCTTTGAGATGATTGACTTGGTTTTAAAATTCTCTTTCGTGATGAATTTCTCGGCTTTGACTTCTGATACCCTGACCATTTCATACTTGTATATTTGCAATGCTCGGCTTGAATTTATTCTCGGCCTTCATGTGCCCTTGATTTTTATTTTCATGCTATTCACTAGATTAGACACGTGACCTTTCATATCTTGTTCTTGTGCATTTTGTTGTTGTGTTTGTCTGCATCTTGTGGTTGCAACTGTGTATTCTGGTTCGTGTATTCATTTAAATGTTCATGTTGCATATATGCGTCTACTCTGGTTGCTGTGAATTTTCTCCAGTGGCATTGTACTCTCTTGAATCTGATTACTCCTGTGTCTTGTTTATCTGGTTTTGGTCGTTGCATTTGCTGGCTTGTATTGTCCACTGCCCTGATCTTGTTTGTTCGATCACTTTGCCGTTCCATGGTCTATTTGGTGTTTTGTTTATTTGAGACTTCTTAGCTATGTTGCATTCACGCTGGTTTAGTCTTGCACTTGCTTGAGTTTCACTGAACTTGATATCCTGGTGTATCATTGCACTTTAGTTGCTCTGGTGTCTGGTTTGGTTGCATTTCATGATTCATCTTATAGTTGCATTTACTAGTGGTCTTCATTGAGCTTTGGCATTTGGGTCATGTTGGTTGTGTAGTTTGTTGCTTCATGTCTGTTTCTTTGTTGTTGTTGCATACATGAGTTTGATACTGTTGGTCGACTATCTCCTTGAGTTGCATTCACTTGCATTTATATTGACACTGGTTTACTGTCTGCATTCACTACATTTTGTACATGCATTTGCCTTTGAGTTGTTTTGTCTTCACTTGCATTGTTGTACACTTTTATTCTTTGAGTCAGTTTCATTGTTTTAGTTTCATTGTTGCTGTGTTATCATCATGTTGCTGTGCAGCAGCTTCACTATTACATTGAGTTGTTGTTTCTGGCCTGTGCACATTGTTGCATGCATTGAGTATTTAGTCTTTGTGGTCTGCACTTGGTTTCTTCACTGTGAATGTCGACTTTATTGTTGTTTGCTGCATATGGCTTCTCTGGTCGGTTTTACATGAACTTTACTTGGCATTTTGTATGTTTCATTTTACTTGACTTCTGTTCATGTCGGCACTGGCTTTGATGTTGTATATGAGATGCATTCATTACTGCAATACTTGTTGCACTTTAGTTGACTTGTGACCTGCCTTGTGTTGAATCCAGTTTCAAAACTCGGGTTTGACCTTGTGCTCGTGTCGTGATTTTAAATATATTGCACGTGAGTTAAACCCGGCTTTGCATTTGGGTTTGACCTGTGCTCACCTGTCCCTGTAGCATTATCAAGTGTATATCGGTGTGCACGGCCTTGTGGCATATACAGTGATACACTGTGTATGTCACAAGTTGTTCGTTTATGACGAATTCAAATATGAATGATGACTAACAACCCAAATAACTGAGGCAAATCATATTTTCAAAAATTATCTTTCATTTTATATTGCAAAAATATTTCTTTTTCAATTTTACTGCGTTAGTTTATATTTTTGCAGATTGCTCAGATGCTGGATTCAAACTGGAATGCAGTTGAAAATAAATACGAGTGTGAGTGATATGTAGTGAGGTGCTGATGTAAATGTGAAATGTGATGTAATTGTAATCAAAGTTGTATAGTTATAGTGAGAGTTTGAAATTGTACTATTCAAAAATGTAATAAATATTTATTTGAATAAAATATCTGTTTGAATTCAAATTCTGTGTAATTTATTTTATTCAACAAATATTTATTTAAACTGTGAAAAATAGAATAGTATATTAACAAATACATTTAAATGAATGTATATATGTTTATTATCATCAAACAAAAATCATATAAGCGCAAAGCGCATATTCAACACTTATTGGAGAATGGATTCCATCGAATGAATGCGCCACTGGGGTATCGCCCACAACAGTACACCTTTAGAACAATGTACAAAGGACCACGCTGGGATCCCTTGCTACACAAGACCGATCTACCCCTAACCTGGATAGACCGAATATGTTATCACCCCGAGTCTTCCCACCCTTACCATCGAGCGCTCCTTCCATGCACAACCAGTTCCATAATAAATAGGTTTTTCGGGGACATCTAGAAAGGTGATAACATACCCTACTTGGGTGCGACTCACTTAGCCTTGTTGCATCTCCCATGTTTTAGTCAATCCCGGTTGATGAGGCTCGAGGCTAAGCGTTGCCTTTCAAGGAACGATTTCTCTTAGAATGTCTATCGTCCTCCAATGATGATGTTCTTATAGCATTCGTCCATACAAGTTGTCCTATGTTTGGACAAACAGAATCACTGTCTTCATTATCTTCACAATATTCATCCATTAAGTTCAAACTGGATTGAAGTGGTTTTCGGATAATTAAATCTGATCCCAGTCTCTTCGACCCGATTAACGAAATTGGCCAACATTGATGGTTGGTTATTTAATTATTAAATAAGATCCAAAAGCAACACTGGGCCTTATTTAATAAATTTTCAAAATATTTATTTCAAACATCTTCACCAAGATATATATATATATATATATATATATATATATATATATATATATATATATATATATTCAATCTCTTCAATATTCTATATTTGAAAACAATTTCGACACTTGTATCCATAAGAGGATATTTTACCATTTTCAATACTTAAAAATATTTTCCAACTTTCATTTTATAACACTTAAAATATATTTCTATTCCAAATCATTTTCCACTAAAAATATTTCAAAAACCTTCCTTTCAATGCTTAGGAAAATACTTAAACGAAAAATCTCCAAAATCATTTTAATATTTAACTTGGAAATATTTCATGACATGTCTCATAAGTTTTCAGAATTTTAATAAATTCTTTCTACTATTTCCAGACCGATTTTACTTATTTGTAATCCCAACCAACCATTTATATCTCCTTTAAATAAATACAAAATCCTTCCGAAGTTACCGCATCTAGACATTGAAAATTTCCTTAAGTCTCTAACATTCCATTTTTAAGATTTCTCTTATAAAATCTCGTCCTTTAATTAAAACCTGTTTCCACATCTCGAGAGAACTTTATAAATAAATTTTCAATTATTTCAAATTATATGTGTATATATATAATGAGCATTTTTAAAGAATAGCAATTTATGTTTTTTTTTTAAATATGTTTAAGTTACTATTTAAGATATTGAAAACTCTTTTATAACATTAATAACTCATTTTTAGATGAAAAAATAATTTCTAAAGCTGAATTTAAAATTTAGAATTTATTAAATAAATACTTAACATTTGATAATCTACTTACCGAAATATTCCAATCCTAACTAGTTTAAAATTCCATAATTTTTAAATTATAAAATTTTCCTTTTAAAACAAACTTACTTCTTAAGATTTCAAATATATTTTAAAAGTCTCAATAACCAATTTAATTTTATAACTTCCTCTCGATTTCACAACATATCGATTTATTGTCGATTCACTAACCGTTCTCACTTTCAAAAATAGAATCTGCTATTTTTCTCAACTCTGTTTTACATATTCTCCCAATTTTCATCTAATATCGAGTTCCTTTAATTACAAACATCGTTTTTAAATTTCATAATCTCTTTGTTTTACCTATTCATAACACAAATCTTATTTATTAAATTTCATTATATAAATTCATTTCTTACAAATTCCCTTTATACTTCCAATCTATTTTCAATATTGATTTTAGCTCCTTTTTATATTTCTAGAATATCATTTATAAATTCTCTTATATAATTCATTTTTTAAAGAAAATCTCCATTCAATAATTCACAATAGTTAAGTATAACCAAAAAATCAACTATATATGTTTTCCTAATTCAAATTCTTTAAAATAACTGCAATTCCCATATATATCTTTATGTCAAATTCCTTTTAATTCCATAAATTTTAAAAATATGTTTATAGTATTTAAACTACCAAAATTCAGGCTAGTGCCACAATAGCATCCAAAAATTTCAATCACTACAGTAATCTAGATTATTTTACACAAATCAAATATCACTATATATGGAATATAAATAATATATTTAAGGAATCCAGTTGGATCCCTCCAATCTGTTTCACTGCATCCATGGATGTTAATACAGCATAGAACAATTCCAAACCGACTTCGAGGGGAATATTGCGGTATATACGGTCATCCGCTATTATGCGGGACGCATAACGTCTCGTCCGCTATAATGTACGAGAATATCACTCCAAATACTAATATATATATATATATAATACATCATTCATTAGATAATTATTAAGTCAACCAGGCATTCAAAAACTATTTTTAACTATTTTTAAATTAATCTGATAATCCAAATGAGTGAGAATTTTTCTCACCTTGATTTTAGAGTTGTTAATCATTCCAATTTCATTCCATTTGTAGTGTTTTGTAATTCTTGAACCTCGTATGAATAAGTTATTAAATAAATTTGCTATGCCAAATTTAAATCCTTAACTAAGTAAACTAATTTTTCAATTTAATTTTATTTATAGAATTATACCCTTCCATCGTTCGTTTCCAGGCAAGCTACAGGGCTATCGCGCCATCTCGCTCCCGTAACCCAGCCGAGAACCCCTAGCCTAGTCGCTGCTCCCCAAGCTTCACCGTGCCTCCTACGTCGAACCGAACACTGCTCAATACTACCACTATATCAGTCCGACTCGCATTCGCCAACTTCATATGTCATCCCACAACACTCCTCCTCCAGCCTATTAATGACCTCCACGACCATACCATTAGACCCACCAACCCAAACTATCTTCCAGCACCCCTGAATCGAAACTCGAAGCCTCGATGAACTCATGAATCCAATCGGGCACATGACCATACCACCATGCCGCACCACGACCTACTTGAAGCTCTCGTGATAGAACTGTCGCCTCCACTCAGGCGTGCACGAGGACCAGAGAATGAAAGAAGAGTTTTCGACCTCGCTCGTTCGTTTTTTGAATGATTCGATCTCATTCCCCTTTTTTTCCTTAAATCTCCTTATTTGGATTTGAAAATGAACTGATGGGAAGAAAAAAGGAAACGACATGACTTAACGTGAAGGAGGGGTTTTGGTACGATGTTTGTCGGCTAAGAATTTACTTTGATTTGACCATATATATTTTTTATTTTATAATTCAATTATCTTACATTACACATCACGAAAAACCCCTATAGAGGCATGCCATCAGGCGTTTATAATGTTATACCCCTATTTCGAATGCAATGGAAAAAGTTTCGACTCCTAATTCGATCGTATGGAGAAGATAGCTTTTTGAACCCAATTATTATAATGAATTTTCGATATAAATTTCAGCGCATTTCTATCCCATATGATCAAACGGTTACTTCAAACACCATGAAATTTGAAATTCGATAATAATACACTATTAGAAATCCAATGGAACTAGTTTCGTCGAATTACGAGACGGTGCCCTGGATCGCTATTTTTAAATGTTAATTTGAACAACTATTTTTAAAATTGAACAGATCACTTTTAAATTCAATTTTAAAATTTTTATTGTCTTTATTATTATTAATATAAATTTTACAAGCCTCTAAATTATTTTTATTGAGCTTAAAACTCAAGATTCAATAATTTAACCAAATTCCAACTATCAAATTCAAAAATTAAATTATCCAATAAATCATTATGTTTGAAATTCAAGTAAAATATTGACTTTAAAATCAGTCTATAATTCAAATTCAATGTTTAAAGCCATTTAATTTTTCAAAATCGAACGACAAAATATCCAGGTTGTTACATATATTTTTGTGTGCGAGCATGTGTGTGTATATGTATTATGATTTCATATACATATCAAGGAAATATAATACATACGTTTAAATTTACTAACATATACGTATATGATTTGTATACATATATTATTGGAACCATATGTATATAGTATATACGTAATATTGCCATATATGCATAAACCATAAAACTTACCTATAAATATATAATATAATATAGTTTGAAATTATTTCTATGCTTGTATGTATCTAAATTATAAATTCATTTAATTGATTAAGTAAGGGGATAATATTTAAATCAAAATTCAACATTTGAAATTATCTAAATTTCAAATAAATTTTATAAAGTTAAAATATTTTATATTGAATTAAAAATAAATGTTACTCTTTCAAAAAGTTATGTAGATTTAAAATCAAGATGTTAAATATAGTTATTTAATATTATTACTTATTCAAAATCATTAAATTCACAAAATAATCATAATTATTTATTTTGGCCAAATTTTATAAATGAATATATAAAATTGTATTTTATTTAAAAACATACACATACAAAAATATATGTATATATAATCAAGTAATTTGTATACATAGTAACATATATTACAATATTCTCAACAAAGATTAAAAAATGTTTTTTATTTTAAAAATGACCAAAAGCATATATAAATGATATGTATTTCTTATACATTATGTATACATGACATTTAATGTATCTATAAATTCATCTAAATATATATATATATATATATATATATATATATTTAAGCTGAAAACATATATTGATGAATATATAAAATAATTTATTCACGTGTAAATAATTTATAGAAGGTAAACATATGTCAAATGTTTGTAAAAATTCTGAATTATTGATTTGTAGTTTAATGTATGATATTTCACATTTTAAATTCATATAAACTAAAAAAAATTGATAACAAGAGTGATAACTTATTCAAAGCAGAGCACTTGTTATGACGCCTTAGCGGATCGAATCTATGACCTCTTAAAGCTTTGTTTAAAGCAGCATACCTCTAACAACTTGAGCTAAAGGTTCTTAACAATTCATGTAAACTATTTTAAAATAATTAAACAAAACATGTATATGCTATTTACATTAAAAGTTAGCACAAACACCCAGAGATTAACAATAGAGAAGAAAATGAAGAAAATAACTAGAAAATGAGGAAAACAACAACACACACAAAATTATAGTGGTTCGGCTAATCAATGGCCTACTACGGGTTGCAAAATTATGGATCTTAAGGCTAATTAAACAATAAAGAGGGGTGACTAGTATTTTCTAATTTTTATGAATATTTTTAAAATTCTTTCAAGATTATTATTAATCAACACAGAATGAACAATCATGGATGAAAACACAAATAAGTATAAATGCTGTAAAGTAAAAAGTAGAGAATTAGAGAGATCGCACAAGGAATTTTTATACTGGTTCGGAGCTGCCCTACATCTAGTCCCGTATAATTGCTTTTATAGATTTCACTTTAAATGTGTAACAACCCAAAATGTAGCTCATAATAATTAATTATTTAATTAAATAAATAATAAAATAACTTTGTAAAATTTTCAGAATTGAGCCATGAGAGTTATACCATTATGTTCGTGGTAATTTTCTAGTCAATTTCCATCGTCAGAAACCAGGCTAATTTGAACAAGATAGGAATTAAACAAAATAAGCAGAAAAAAAGAATAAGAAATATATATATATATATATATATATATATATGGCAGGCCGGCCGACCGGTCGACCTGGGAACCATGTGGTCGACCGCCCGGTCGACCCGCCTGCTGTTTTGGGGGCAAACAAACAATCGTTCGTTCGTTCGAATGATGGTATGATTTTTTAACAGACTATGACGTATTTTGCATTCTTCAAACCAATACGGTCCCTCCATTCTTGCATTTGATGGTTGCTATTCAGCCTATGACATGTTTGCATCGTATTCAATTCCCAAATCCAATAATCTAAGATCCACTTCTACCCCTATAAATTGACCCCTAGAACTAACAATTGTTCGATTGTTCGAATGATGGAACGATTTTTTTAATCGACTATGACGTGTTTTGCATTCTTCAAACCAATCTGTTCCCCCCATTCTTGCATCCGGTGACTGCTATTCAGCCTATGACGTGGTTACATCCTATTCAATCTCCAAATCCATTGGTCTGAGATCCACTTCTACCCCTATAAATAGATCCCTAGACCTAATATTTTTCTCATTCTAGATTTGTTCCAATTGGGTTTACTTTCTAGGAAGGACCCTAAACGGAATAATTTTCCCAAGAAGAAAATCATTATAAATTAAATTATTTTACAACTCTAAGTGGATCCGGGAAGACCAAAGGAAGAGCTTAGGACCGAAGGAGAGTAATTGTAATTATTTTAAGATTTCTTTTAGTAATTTAAAAAAATAGGGTTTCCAATAGTTATAGTTTTACTACGATTTTGGAATAGCATTTTTATCAGTTTTAGATCTATTTTCCATTCTATTCCTTTTTAGTTATTCTTTTTCAGCTAATTATAGTTACTGTTAAGCATAGTTTTTTATTTATTTGCAGTTTATTTACAGTATTTAAGTTTATTTACTGTTATTTATTTCTTATTTATATTTTTTTCTACGTTTTGGATTTTATGCAAGCGTCTATTCTCTTCTTCCTTCTTTTCTTCACGTATGGAGTAGAATAAATTAAATGCGGATATGGATTATATAAGTGAGAATATTGGATGAAGAAAATAAGATGTGATTTATAAAGACTATAATAAATAATGGAATTGGACTGAAATAAATAATGGAATTGGACTGTAATATAAATGAAATTAGACTGAAATTATACCTAATTATGATTAGAATTGGAGAAATTAATTAGCTTAGTTATAACTTAGAATTATAACCAAAAAGAGTAAAAGATGAAAGAAGCTTATTTTGCACTTAGACCTTGGGTTAAGTAATAAGCATGATTATAACGTTGGTTACAATAAGAAATAGAATAGAGTGAGGCTTATTTTAAGACTTAGGATGAATTAATAAGCGTAGAAAGTATAGATGATAATAAAGGCTTATTTAAATACTTTATCGAAGTTAATAAGAAAAAGTGCAAGTAGGACCTATACCAAATAGCATTCCCCTGTATTTTTTTATGGACATGGTATTTCACATAACCCTAAAGTGAGATGAGGGGCACACTTATGCTAATAGTGTTTGTAATTGGTCAATAAGTAGATGTTCAAATCATGAGGGATTTGGACGAGGGCGCTATTAAATATTGTTTGGATGAAGAGCAGAATACTATCTAGGGAGCTATATATGTCGTCTAGTCCATTGTAACCTTCTGTGTAGTATCTAATCCACGGTAACCTTCTGTGTTGGAAGTTATATAGCGTCTAGTCCACAGTAAATTAACGTCTTTTGTATAGAGACCTATCTTATAAATTGAGCAATATTTAGTCGTACTTATTTCCAGTTTATCTCTTTCCTATTTCATTTGTTATCCATATTTATGCTAGAACTGTTGTAGAGTCTATTACTTTTATCTTGCTTCAAGACTCTAGTAATTACTATCATTCACCAGACTTTTAATCTAACCCACTCCTTTATTTTTCTCTTTTCCCCCCATAGGCAATCAAAGGTGAAATCAGTAGATTGCTATTGCTTGGAGTTTTCTTGGAGAATATTTGTACTATGTATTTCTTTTATTTTCAGCTTTTATTCTTTCTATGTACTAGCTTATTATGAGGGATATTATGTACTCTGATTTTGAGACTATGGGTTTTTATTTCATAAGACATGGTGGGTCTTGAGGTATGGGTGTTTATTTGTTATTTGACTTAATTATGAAGCAATTATGAAGTTTTACTTTAAATAAGTTATTATTATTTTAGCTTTCGCTATTTTTACCTATTCTTGTCTTATGAATCTTAGTCTCTATTAGTTTTAATTATACCTACAACACACCATGCCTTTTAATGTGTCCTTTTGGGTATATTAAGGGGTGTGAGGTGTTTCACTTGGTATTAGAGCCTAAGGTTACATGATTCCTAAAATTTATTTTAAGAATAAAGTATTTTCCAAAATAACTTGTTTTAAAAGCACCTTTCAAAAAAGAACTCTTAAAAATAGTTCTTAAGTATAAAAGAGTTTTAATGAAAATCCCCTCAAAGTCCAGTTCAACCTTCTTCAATTCTGTTGAGCCTAAGTTTCCTTTTCTTTGCATAGTATGGTTGAGTGGTTCCATAGAGCTGCGATACGAGAGATGAAAGGGCAAGAGCCTAATACAACACCGGTAGTGGAAATCCCTTTAATCCACCTATACTAGCCGATTTTTCTAAGATATGCAAGGACTTCACTAGCATAGGGGGCGGAACATTTTATGGCATGAAGGATTTCAAGGAGACACAAACTAGGTTAAAAGATATGGAGCAAAAGTTTAGGCGGTTAGGCTTGGAGGACCGACGGAGAATTCAACCTACTAATTGGAAGCTGAAGGAAGAACTTAAGGAGGTTCCTACAAGCTCTAAGAAATAGTGGCGGAAGGAAAAAACGATAATAGGAAAGAAAGGGGCCTCATAACCGAATCAAAAAAAATGGAAAAACTAAGCGTTGTAGAATGAATGGTCATTACGCAAAAGACTGGAAGAATGCAAGAATGGAGGGAAGGTGTTTCAATTGTGGACTGCTTGGTCACTTTAGTAAAGTATGTCCCCAGAAAGTGGGGAATGCAGCAAGCGCTGTAGCACAGATTCAGACTTTGGATATAGCATCTTCCAATAGCAAACCAAATCAAGGTAGGAAAGTTTGATTTCTATTTTTGATTTTTTTCCCATTTGGACTCTATTCGATTCTAGAGCATCATACCCTTTTCATCTATAGTTCTTTAGTAGATTGTTTGCACTTAGATATTTCTTTAGTAGACCCCATTGTTATTTCAAACCCCATAGGAGGATCGGCACACTTGACTATGGTTTGTAAGGGTTTGAAATTTTTTATCTTAGGCGTAGAATTTGACTGCGACACCTATATATTGGATTTTTGAGAGTATGGGATGATTTCGGAAATGGATTGGCTATCCACATATGGAGCTATATTAGACTGCGAGAGGAAAGTTGTTAGATTAGAGACTTGTAGTGGTTGGGCTCTCAAGGTATCTTGCGCCCCCTAAAGGTTCAATCATGTTGAGTTTTCTCTATTCCCTCAATTCATCTTCATCAGAGTTGCATTCGGTTCCTGTCGTTAGAGATTTTGCAAACGTCTTTGAGGAGGTTAGGGGACTACCCCCTAAGAGGGAGATTGACTTTAGGATTTATTTGACTGAGCATGCTAAGCCAGTATTGTTACCTATGAGGCACATGGCACCTAAGGAGAGGAAAGCATTGAGCAAGTAGATCCGCGAGCTTTTGGAGAAGGGTTTCATAAGAAGAAGCATATCGGAGTGGAGAGCGACATTCGACTTCACCACTAAGGTGGATGGTTCCCTCCGACTTTACGAGGACAATAGAGAGTTAAGTAAGATCCCAAAGAAGAACCAATATACACTCCCTGGGATAATAGATGATCTTTTTGACAAGTTTGTTGGCTCTTCGGTGTTCTCCCAATTTGATTTAGCCACTGGATTTCATCATCTTAGGGTTGCTAATGACAGCTTTAATAAGACTACATTTAGGACACCCAACGAACTCTTTGAGTGGTTGGTTATGCCTTTTGGACTAACCAATGTCCTAGCCTATTTTGTAAATTTAATGAGCCATGTTTCTAGGGATCTCCTAAGTAAGTTTGCGGTGATATTCGTGGGCAATATTTTGGTGTATCCAAGAACTATGGAGGAGCATGTTATCATCTTAAGGAGGTTCTTCGTACAGTTGAAGATAGAACTCTTGAAGTGACACTTTAGGCATAAGGAAGTGTATTTTTTGGGCATAGAAAAGGTCTACACATGGTAGGATTGATTGTGTACACTTAGGATTCAGATTTTGGAAATCCAAGGAAAGGTAGGCTAAGGTTAGAGATGTACAATAAAATTCAGTAGATAAAAAAGCCCATGTGTAGATAATTCAGAAATTATAATTGTCTCAGACAGGTGGATTTGACGGTAATGCCTTAGAATGAATATGAGTATATAAGAGAATTATGAGTAAAAGCCTTTAGTTTAGAAGAAATATTCCGAGGATAGTAAGTAGGAAAGTCCACTTTATATATATGACCTAACAAAATAAAATTATTAGAATTAAAAAAATTGTAAATATTTTGAAAGTAAATGCTAGGTTTTTGGAAATATGGTAAGAAATTTAAATGTGTTTTTATATGATGAAAATTTCATTACATGAAATTCTTTTTGAAAAAAAATTATAGAGCATATGTAACTCACTAGTTTCTTTTTAAGTAAACAAAGATCTTAAATATAAAAACATAGAGTTTATTAAGTATAGAAAAACATATGTTACAACATTTATTATTATAATAGACGTTTTCGTGAAAAATAAAAGTGGATAGACTATAACCCCATTGTTATAGTAAGTAACTCCTAAGAGAAATGATTTTATATAGTATATAAGATTTATTAGTATTTATCAAATACATACATTAGTACTTTTGGGTTGTAGTAATAGTTTTTTACGCAACATCTCTTTTAAACCCAAATAAAAATGTATTTTTAAAGATAATTTCTAAGAATAGAAATTAAAGTGATTTATGAATATACTTATTTTCTTAAATAAGTATAAGAAAATGTTTTCTGGTTATGGTTACATTAAAACAATTTTGAAGATGAGTTTTTCTAAAAAGAAAATTTGTAAGTTAGATATTAGAAAATATTTATCATGGAAGAATATAAATTTAACATACTTTAATCTATTGGAATGAAAAGAGTAATGGTGTAATTCTCTATGAAATCAATAAAAATGTTTTATGTAAGTCACAAGAAATACATGAAAGAGATGTACAAGATATGGGAAGCACCATATTTTGTATGGCCTATTTCGAAAATATATAATAAATTCCTTACAACTTCACAAAAACATGAAGTCCTTTTCAAAAGGTTCAAAAAATATTTTAGCGTTAGTAACTTCTCATAAGAGAAAGTAGTTACTACACATTCAGATATAAGATTGTTAGGTGTAATAAGAAGTTGTTTTTTTTTTTTTTTTGCAAGGCAAGCCGGTTTTATAGTGGACCGTCCACTTTTTATTACGAACATAATAAAAATTTGAAGTACAGGAGTAAGGTAAAGAGACCTTAACTACTATGTGAAACAAAACAAAAAATACTCCTCCGAAGAGGAAGCATCGCCATCATCAACAGAGACCGAGGAAGACACCATAGACACATTCCCCACAAGACCAGAATAGGGGCGGAAAAGGGCAGCAAGACAAGGATCATAAGCCACAGATGCAGGAGAGTAAATAAAGGAACGATCCCAAAGAGAATCAGCTAGCAACGTAGAATTCAAACTCGCAAAATGACCGTCCACGTCAAGGACTAAGGAATCGTCAGAAGGAATGTAATAAAGGCACCTAAGGTCAAGAATATCATCAGACACGAATCTAAAGTAGGAATTAGCTGTGGGGTTAAATCTCATATCGGAAAGGTGATCAACCCAACACATCTCAGCCGCATCCCAAACAACGGAAGGTCTAGGAGGAACTGGATCAGGTGCGGCAACAGGTATCCCTGAATCAAAAACAGCGACCAAAATAGCTGAAGAGGATGCAGGCCCAGCATCAGGAGCTACAGGCGGCACGGAGACAAAGTTTGGAGCAGCCGGGGAGGGACAATAGTAGAGACAGCAACCTTTGGAACCCATTTCCTAAGCGGGGCGCGAGGCAGAGGAATCTTAGGAGCAGCAGCGGAGGAGTCAGAATGCGAACAGGCTATAGCTAGGTGGCCAAAAGAATGACAAGAAGTACAAATATCCGGAATCCAACCATAGCGAACACGAACCTCCACAACATGCCCAACAGCTAGTTGAACAGGAATAGAAGTAGGGAGAGGCTTATCAGGGGAAATCTCAATCAGAGCCTTAGCATATACCAATTTTTCACGAGCCACGGTATTCGAATCAAAACATTTTAGTTTTCCTACGTTACAAGCTAGCCAGTTCAACCCAAGTAATGGTTGAAGAGCAGAGGGGATTTGCGAAAAATAAACCCAAACAGGGATAGAAAAAACTTGCTCTCGAGCACTAGCCACGGTGGGGGACCAAGGAGTAATAATAAAGGGTTGCCCATCAAAAAAGGAAGGCTCAGCCTCAAGGACAAGTCGTCGTTCGTCAGGGGATGAAAATTTAAGGAAATACATGCTTTCAACCAACTTGACACGCAAGCCACCACGTAGCTTCCAGGTCTTACGACAAACAGAAGTCGCATCACGCAAGCGATGGTTAGGATCTAGGAAGAAGCCAACAAGGTAATCCGACCAAAAGTCCATACCAGCCTGCATCACATTAGGGGGAGGGATCATCACTCCATCCTGTTCAATTATTTCAAAATCAATCGGAATGTAGTCTCCTGCATTACGGGGAAGAGAGGAGAATAGCGAGGACCAGGATTTGAAGCCGGGAAGGGCAGAGGTAGCAGGGATATGGCTAGAAGAAGCGAGCTGCACAGTTTCATGGGACATACCACCAGGAACAGGCCTATTCAAACAGACTGAACTCTTGTTACAACAGTCATTTACACAGGCATTAACGCAAGCACCAATCGCGCATTGATCTGCAACAGAAGTTTCAGCAGAAGCTAATCGCAACTCACGTCCAAGAATAGTGTCCTTCAAACCAATACCAATAGGGTCATCAGGGACATCACCTGAGACGTTTACATGTAATTCTGTTTCGGATTTCCCAAAGTCACTATTCATTTTGCCAGAAATACCCAACTCAGTTCGAACAGAAAAACACGCATTGAGAGCAGATGGGGCCTCACCTATCGCATACGCATCGTGTGAAGAAGGTACATTACCTGAGACCGCAAGAGGCAACACTGTCGTACCCAAATGACCTTCAAAAAAGCGATCTGCTGGAGCTAGAGGAGATGATTGTGGTGCAGGCAAAGGTGGGAATTCATCGTTAGAATGGAGATGTGGCAAAACCTGTTGCGTCGAATTAGGCTTGACGCCGAAAACTTTTCCAGATCTAGTAGAAGACCGAGACGGAGAAGGACCGGAAGGGAGGGGGAGATGGAATATAGACATAAGAGGAGGGAGAAGATGGGGGGAAAAGGAAGGACGCGCAGCAGGTCAGAGGGTGGAAAGGTAAAGCAAACGGAAGGGGAAAGAGATGCAGGCCGCCATGGTGAATAAGAAGCTGTTTTGAAAACACATAAAGGATATTTTAAAGATATTTTAAAAGAAAATGGTTTGGTGAAAAAGTAAATAAGTTTTTAAAATGAAAAACATAATAAAAGTAAAATTTGAAAATTCAAATTTTTATAGGAAACTATAGAAGTCATTAAAAGAAAGAGAGATATAAGTTTTAGACTTAAAAATTTAGGAGTTTTTCCCTCTAGGTTTGGGAAGTAATATTAAGTGACCATTTTTTTTGAAATTAATAGAAACTGAAAATATAACACTTTTAAAGACAAAGATTTTGGGATTTGATGTTTTAAATTTTTTAGAAACCTTAGTTTTTAAAACAAGGTGATAAATACCAAACCAAACTCGTAAATGTAGAGTAGATAAGAATCATTTCCTAGGAGTAATGGAAAAGGAGTAAGGAGATAGCAGTAATTACTTTTGGAAGTAATAATGGAAGTTTTTGTAAAGTGTATAGGACATTAGTAAGAACCTAGGAATGTTGATTCATGAAGAACAGTAAAAGCAAATAAGGAGGATAGTAAGACAAGCATGGTTGAGAATGAGAATTCTTGATTTTGGAAGAACTTGAGAAAAGCATCTTTCTTTAGTGGAATTCATATGGTAGTAGTTTCCATGCTAGCATTGGAATGACACCTTTTGAAGCTCTTTTCGGAAGGCCATGTAAGGCGTCTTCATGTTAGTTGGAGTCTACGAAAAGGTTGCTTCCTGGTTCCGACAAGGTTAGAGAGATTTCGGAGAAAAATAATTTGATTAGGAGAAAATTCGAATCTCATATCCATGTCTCTTTGATAATAGGTTTTAGACTTTCCTTTTTCCATCTTTAGTTTTAAATAGGTTCTTTCCTCTACTATCCTTTGGGAGGGTAGAACTTTGGATCTAACATATGGATGGTAGGATTTGATGCAAACATGTTAATAGAACATATTATGAATGATGTATGCTAGTGATTGCAAGTGTTTGCTAGTGGATGCTAATGGACGCATATAGGTACACTACGCACTATTATTCTTTAGGAACCGGCCTATTTAGGACACTAGAGAATATGCATATGGATGTGTGTGCATTTTTACTTTATTTCCATGGTCGCCAAAAATGGATGTTTATCACATGATTGATGCATTTGCACGATGGTTGTAGCATGCATATAGAACTATCAGCCATCATTAGGAAATTTTTGCATTCATTTGGATACATGGCATGGGCATGATTGCATAAAAGGAGGATCAACTGAATCAGTGGACCTCCTAATCTTTTGCATTAGTTAGGAACATTTACACTATATTAAATTGCATAAGTATCATAAATTTGATTAGAAAACATAAGGACAATGCATGAATGGTTGATGATTGAGTAGTTGGTTGTAGAACTTGGATGAAAACATTTAGTCATGTTTTATCCTCAGAGATTTCGGGGATGAAATCCTTTAAGGAGTGGAGAATGTAACAACCCAAAATGTAGCCCATAATAATTAATCCATTAATTAATTAAATAATAAAATAACTTTGTGAAATTATCAAAATTAAGCCATGAGAGTTGCACCATTGTGTCCGTGGTAATTTTTTGGTCAATTTCCATATACATAACGTCAAAAACCAAGCTAATATGAACAAGATAGGAGTTAAACAAAATAAGCATAAATAAAAGAAGAAGAAGAACAATAAATAAATATATATATAAGGCAGGTCGACCAGCTGGTCGACACACCTGCTTGTTTGGAGGCGAACGAACAATCGTTCGATTGTTCGAATGATGGCACGATTTTTTTAATCGACAATGACGTGTTTTGCATTCTTCAAACCAATCCGGTCCCTCCATTCTTGCATCCGGTGACTGCTATTCAGCCTATGACGTGGTTGCATCCTATTCAATCTCCAAATCCATTGGTCTGAGATCCACTTCTACCCCTATAAATAGATCCCTAGACCTAATATTTTTCTCATTCTAGATTTACTCCAATTGGGTTTACTTTCTAGGAAGGACCCTAAACGGAATAATTTTCCCAAGGAGAATATCATTCTAAATTAAATTATTTTACAACTCCAAGTGGATCCGGGAAGACCAAAGGAAGAGCTTAGGAGCAGAGGTGGGTGATTGTAATTATTTTAAAATTTCTTTAAGTAATCTAAAATAATAGGGTTTCCAATAGTTGTAGGTTTGCTACGATTTTGGAATAGTTTTTATATCAGTTTTAGATCTATTTTCCTGTCTATTTCTTTTTAGTTATTATTTTTCAGTTAATTATAATTACTATTAAGCATAGTATTTTATTTATTTATAGTTTATTTGTAGTATTTAAGTTTATTTATTGTTATTTATTTCTTATTTACATCTTTTTCTACGTTTTAGATTTTATGCAAGAGTCTATCCTCTTCTTCCTCCTTTCCTTCACTTATGGATCAGAATAAATTAAATGCGGATATAGATTATATAAGTGAGAATATTGAATGAAGAAAATAAGATGTAAATTGTAAGGATTGTAATAAATAATGGAATTGGACTGAAATAAATAATGGAATTGGACTGAAATAAATAATGGAATTAGACTATAATATAAATGGAATTGGACTTATTTATACCTAATTATGATTAGAATTGGACTAACTAATTTACTTATAACTTAGAATTATAACTAAAAAGAGTAAAAGATGAAAGAAGCTTATTTCACACTTAGGCCTTGGGTTAAGTAACAAGCATGATTATAACATAGGTTATAATATGAAAAAGAATAGAATGAAGCTTATTTTAAGACTTAGGATAAATTAATAAGCGTAGAAAATAGAGATGAGAATAAAGGATTATTTAAATAATTTATCTAATTTAATAAGCGAAAGTGTAAGTAGGACCTGTACCAAATAGCATTTCCCTACATTTTTTATGGACACGGTGTTTCACATAAACGTGAAGTGAGATGAGGGACACACTTATGATAATAGTGGTAGTAATTGGTCGATAAGTAGATATTCAAATAACGGGGGATTTGGATGTGGGGCGCTATTAAATATTGTTTGGATGAAGAGCAGAATACTATGTAGGGAGTCATATATGTTGTCTAGTCCACAATAACCTTCTATATAGGGAGTTATGTAGTATCCAACCCATAGTAAATTAATGTCTTCTGTGTAGGGAGCTATATATGTCGTCTAGTCCACAGTAACCTTCTTTGTTAGGAGTTATATAGATCTAGTCCACTGTAATTAATGCCTTCTATGTGGGGAGCTATATATGTCATCTAGTCCACAGTAACCTTTTTTGGGAGTTATATAGATCTAGTCCACGGTTAATTAATGCCTTGTATGTAGAGAGCTATATTTGTCATCTAGTCCACAGTAACCTTCTATGTAGGGAGTTATATAACATCTAGTCTATGGTGAATTAATGCCTTCTATATAGGGAGCTATGTATGTCGTCTAGTCCACAGTAACCTTTTGTGTAGGGAGTTATATAGCATCTAGTCCACAGTAAATTAATGCCTTCTGTATGGGGAGGTATATATGTTGTCTAGTCCACAGTGAGTGTTTTGTGTATCTTTCGTAGTTACCATTAGCATTCTATGTAGGGATTTATATAGCATCTAGTCCGCAGAAAGGTACTATAGAGTAGCAGGTTGATCAAAAGAATAGGATTAGGGTTACAGCCTAATTACAAGATTTGGCATTCAGCCTAATCAAAGCAGCAATTAAGGACAAGCGCAAACAATCAAAGTTAACCTATCTTATAAATTGAGAAATATTTAGTCGTACTTATTTCCCGTTTATCTCTTTCCTATTTCCTTTGTTATTTTTATTTATGCTAGAACTATTGTAGAGCTATTACTTTTATCTTGCTTAAAGACTCTAGTAATTACTATCATTCACCAGACCTTTAGTCTGACCCACTCCTCTATTTTTCCCTTTCCCCCCATAGGCAATCAAGGGAGAAGTCGGTAGACTGCTGTTGCTTGGAGTTTTCTTGGAGGATATTTCTACTATATATATTTTTTTAGCTTTTGTTTTTTCTATGTACTAGCTTATTATGAGGGATATTATGTACTTTGATTTTGAGATTGAGTTTTTACTTCATAAGACATGGTGGGTTTTGAGGTGTGGATGTTATATTTGGTATTTGATTTATTTATCAAGCAATTATGAAGTTTTACTTTAAATAAGTTATTATTATTTTTATTTCCATTGTTTTTAGCTATTCTTGTCTTGTGAATCTTAATCTCTATTAGTTTCAATTATACCTACAACGCAACATGCCTTTTAATGTATCCATTTGGGTATATCAAGAGGTGTGGGGTGTTTCAAAATGCCAATCTTTCAATGGGCAGAAGGCAAACCCAATACAATCCCGATACCAGGGCTACAAGACACACGCTTCAGATTTTTTGAGCTCTGGGCACATTCACTTGATTTAGACGAGACACAAGTACACCCACTTGGATTTTCGGGACACCAAGCACACCCACTTGATTTAAACAGGACACAAACACACCCACTTAAACATAATTAGTGTTTAATGGTTTTTCCAAAGATAATTTCTTGATTTTTGGTTACAATGAATCCTATAGCCCCTTGGACAACATTTGATCTTTGATTGAGAGAGAGAGATGATTGAAATCAAAAAGTAAATAGTAGACAATCAATATAATGAAAATTAAATTGATTTGGTTTGAATTTGAGACGATTTGAACATATTTTAAATAGAAATTTTGGCAGAGTAAGTGGAAGAAGATAATAAGAAAGCAGCTAATGATAATTCGTTTGAAAACACCCCATATATAGATAATAAACAGACATGTCCATTCGCGAAGAGTAAAGATGAATAGACACTTCGTTTTACATTTAAATTTCAAATTTTCGGCATATATGTCAACATACATATAGGGTATATGCCAACATATCCATGTGTACTTTGAAATCTCCTTTATTTGAAATATTTTTTGAAAATGATAAGCTTCGTAAATTATTTTGATACTTTGCAAAATAGTTTAAACATAGTTTATAAACATTTCAAACTTGAAAAGGCTTTTACAAAATATTTTTAAATATGTTTTAAAAATAGACTTTATTTTAAATTTAAAGGATAAAAAATAAGAAATAAAGGCCAAAAATTGCTACAGTGGACTTTAATAATATTCTATGACTTTATATACTATATCGTAGTCTTGAGATCTTCATATCTTGATCTTTATAGTCACGAGTCTTTATGTTCATTTCTTGAGTCTTTATACTATACAGTCTTTGATTCATACCAATATGATATCCTACACTATACACTAACTTGACAAATTAGTACCCATATTTTATATGAATGTATTTTGTTACCAAGGTGGTTATCATCAAAATCAATAACTAAGATATTAATACCTACGTCCACTTAAACTTTGTTGAGGTTTTTAATGGGTTTTGATAGAACTATTCTCAGAGATCGATAACAATCCGTGCTTGTGGATAGGTACTGATCCATGAATCTTCCTTCTTGATCTCCAATTAACTCATGCGCATGCTCATCTTTCTCATGCCTTCATATTTGTTGCTTTGTTTGCATTGCTAGAGGTTCAGACTTGAGTGAATGCCTTTGTTTGGAATAGAGCGATAGTGTTTGACTTATTGTTGGTCGTGTGGTTGATACAGACTCGTGAGCCATCCTACACAGCATGAGCTTGATCACAAATACCTTAGCTTGGTAGTGCATGAGGCGAATGACATCTTGTGAAGCTTTCAAGGGTCGGTACCAATCCTTGACCAAAGTTTGGTATTAATCCAAGTCTTTTGTTAGATCTTTGGCTTTGAACTTGGTGCTTATAGGTTGGAAAGTACGGACTATTGTTTGGATGTTCTTGGCTACTTTAGCTTTCGTTCCTCGGTTTTGATTGGTATCTTAATTTGGCAATTGTTGGCATGGAGTCTTGCTGGGTGATTTCTCAGTTCGACCAACTTGATGATCCCGAAAATGGCTTGGTCACAAGGCTGGATAACATTTTCCCCCAAAGTACATCTCATTTTAGCAAGATGTACTTTGAAATGAGACAAGTTGAGGGTTCTGCACTGTTGGTTTCTCACTTTGTTTTGAAAATATATCATCTTTCCCTTTACACCATTTTAGTGAAGTGTAGCACCTTTTGGAAAACATTGCAATACTTCATTTGCCGAAACCTGTAAGATTCCTACAGTATAAAGTTAAAGCATGTTTTTCAAGTTTTGTATTCTAAATTATGAAAGCATACAATGATTTTCTTTTTTGGATTCTATAGGTTCGAGCTCGTTCTCTTGGAATTCCAATGTCTAATGACATGCATATATATGCACATATATTCAAGCCTTCATTCCATCATCATTCATCATCATGATTATTATATATATATATATTACTTTTTTATGGGATTCGGTACCGATCCCTACCTTCGAGAACTTAAGCTATTTTCTTGCCTAAGTTTCTGGGTCAAGAGTTATATAACCACCGAACCACTCCTTGTTCTTTTCCATTTTAATTTGTTTCGAGCTTTGAGACTTTTTTCATCCAAGCTTTCAAGTTACCATTTCCAAAGTTTCATGACAACGAACTAATGCCTCAAGTCATAACATCTAGTCATCATCGCCACCAGAGCCTCCATGTTTCTAGTCCTTGAGCATTGATTTCTTGATCGACTCAAGCCCCAGATCCAAGCATAGCTAAAGCCAAGCAATTCGAATAGCTTTAGGTGAATAGTGTGGCTTTTAGGAGCGATCTCCTTGGTTTAAGCTCGGACCAAACTTGAGAAGTGATGGAGAATCCATAGCCATCCCTTCAGGCATTGGCACTCAAATCCAAATTCAGAAAATTTCAAGTTGTCAAAATTAGGTTAATTGAGCATTTGAGGGAAACTGGGTAATTTACATTGCTTGAGTCAAGTCATACTTGCGATGAGCTAGTGTTCCAGAAAGTAACTTTGAACTTGCATTGTAGATTTGGCTAAATATTCTTAAGTGCTCTCATGGAGTTCTATAGCAAGCTTAGTTTAACCACGGTTGATGATTTGTTATCCATTGAGACGGTCCTTGATGATGGTCACTTGGGTTGTTAAATTAGCACTCAAAAGAACTATTTATCGATTTCCTTTTAAATAATATATCTGAATTACACGATGTTAGATGCAAATACTGTAGACTTTAAGAGCAATATGATTTTTTCTTATTGATGTATGAGACTCGAGCAATCAGCACATTGATGTCCATTGGGTTTGGAACATTGACATTATAGAGCTTTTTTCAAGCATAAAGATTATAGCTTTTAATGTATCTAATATCATTTATGTGTGAAGCTGTATTAGTGAAGGATCATAGATGTTTTAAGCATCTGTCCACTATGGTAGTAGGTTCATCACCATCAAGATATATGGGATTCGACATAGAATCTAGTTCCACCATGGTTCCCACGGCGAGACATACTCCTCAGTCTACCAGTCATCAAGCAGCACAACCTATACAAATATTTCCTTTTGTTCTAATTAAAGGGTCTATGGTTGAAGCAGGCCCTGATGTGGACATGGGGGAAACCATCATTTTAGATGTCCACAAGGTTCTCTAGCATCGAAAGTTGATTAGACATCTCTTAGAAGAGTATGTGAGAGGTATGGCATCCCATACATGGACGTATTGGTTCCTCCATGCCAGTAACGGACGCATCTCCTAAAAGTAGGATACATGGCCTGTAATCGATATATGCATATGGCCAGCCATGTCCCATTGTTTAGTAATTTCATCATGTTGATGTTGCAGTATATAAAGCTTGTTCCTACTCAGCTACATCCAAACAGTTACACTTCCTTGAATAGCATATATATAGTTTTCTCCTGCCACTTGAACCATAAACCAAGTGCTCGGAAGATTCAATATTTGTAGAGTTTCAAGCATTAAAGAGGATCTCCTTCGCTTATATATCTAGATCTTCCATGGGTTGTCGAATTATAACGAGTTTTTGGAATAGATTGAGTTATTTTAAAGATGAATTCTTTTCTTACGCTGCCTACTAGGTTTTTCATAGAGGTGGTTGTTCAGACATAAGCCTTACCTTTATCCATTTTTATGTTGACAATATAACTTCAGTTACTCATATGATTGTTCCTTTTTCTTGCAGATAGCTCGAGAAGGCCTAGCAACGCAACCTTGGAGAGCACTCTTGTGTCTCTCTATCAAGTCCCACTCGAGGAAAGGGATACAGGGCACTTCCCACTGATGAGAATTTTAGAGCTTATAATCTTTTGGAAGGGGATCATAGCATTGTCCACATTAAAGTGTCGGTGATTAAGATTATGATGTTTCTTCATTCGGAGGATAGTGACAAAAAACAAGAAGTGCCCCCAGTTTCGAGTCATGTTGTAGAGATCGGAGAAATATGTGAGCATGCTGAGGAAGGAAGAGGTAGTGGAGGAGATAAGGATGATTCTGATATTGGTTGTGAGTCCTTCGATGATGAAGGTGGTGGTGACCAAGATTTTCTTTTAAAAAGACAATTGAAAATAAAGATCATCCCAATGTGGACTCCAACACAACCTCCATCGGCTATTATAACAAAGGAAACTCCTATTATGCCAACTGAAGACATTTATTGGAACCTCGATTTGATTTCAGATGAGTTTCGTTCTTACGGCCTGGGTAACATCAATATGGGGGATATTGGATCCCCTGTCCGTCTATCAGATAAAGTGCCAACCACACGCAAGGAAAATCACCCCTGTTGGCAAACTCCAAGTCCACGGTCCATGGAGGGACACTAGGACACATACACACACCCACACAACACTACACTCTACATAGCTCACACCATGTTTCTATCTTATTTGACTTAGCTCGTTTGCATTTCATTTGCAGGTTCAGTGGAGCATAGAGGCATGTATAGTACCATCAAAAGCCAAGGAAGCAACCAAAGGAAGCACAGGTCATCCAATCATCCTCATGGTTCTTCTTACGATTCTAATCAAAGGAGGTGGTCCAGTCGAGACCATAGAAGTCAAGAAAGAGGCTACACATCTCATGAGTCAGCTCTATGAAGCAAGGGTCGGCCACCCTTCCCTATGGTTTGGATCCATACTCAACAAAACCTAATTATGTTCCGTCTATCGATGCACCAAATGCTTTTTCTTTGACGTAGTGGACAATATTCTCTCATGTGGCATGTTGCTCTGAGAAACAATCAAGTCGAGCCACTTATGATATTCTCCATTCAAGGCCCGACAAGGGATTGGTTCGAGCATAGGAAGAAATTGTTTCTGATCCTCATATAGATACCTTAAACTGCACTATTTCGAAAATATTTTTTGATGACATCATGTTCGTCTCTGACCTAAAGGACATCCCTCCACACATCAGAACTGATAACGTGGATGATGTATATGACCAATATTTTAAATAGAGGTGGATAACTGAAGTCATTTCTAAAGGCACCTACGAAATAAAGGCGAAACTCGATGGAGTGAAGTTAGAAAAAGAGCAGGACAAGCGTATCATCTCCATCCTTGACCAAAAGGCTGAAAAGCTTAATGCATCATTGGCTAAGGCCAAGAAAAAGGTGGGAAATCTGACCAAGTTATCCGAGAAAGAGCGACAGAATCAATCGGAAACACATTGAGGCTGCTCACTACAAGATTTATAATCTGTCTTTAGAAAATAAGCATCTTAAGAAATAAGTAGAGGACTTAAATAAACTTCTTGAGGTTGAGAATAAAGAGAAGAACGATGCTCCTATCCAAGCCAAGGGCTACTGCGAAGAGTTATTGGAGAGAGATAGTGTAGAGGCTCGCTCAAAAGACATCGAGAGACATGTCGAGCTGTAGAGAAGCAGGTTAAGGACAAGCTTGAGCTCATGCTTATCCATTATAATGCAAACATCATCAGGTTTGGCAACTTGAAATAGCTTGATAAAGGGTATCCCAAAGCTTTGGCCTTGGAATGGGAGGATATTGTAAATCAAGAATGAGAGTTCTTTGGTGGGGCTGAGGTCGATGAGGAACAACTGAAACTCGACCTTTTAAATGAAAAGGACCTAGAGGCACTTAGGATTGGGAACATATCCTACACCATGAGCTATCGGGTGTCAAAAAGACCAAGGTGAGGGCTTCAGGCCTACTCTCCATGACTCCACAGTGAAAGTTACTTCCCATGTTACCTCTGAGTCATTATCCATTGAAAATATTACTTCTCTTCCTGGCTCTACTGCTATTTCTACAATTGGGATGGTTTATGAAGTTACAATGTTTTCGGCATCCTTGGCAAGGGATCAACACAACCCTGATGAACCCTTTCTTTCAAAGTTATTCATTTTATCTAGTATTCTTAAAGGAGGTTCTGGTGGAACTTTGGCTCACATTGAATTTGTATCTCCTAGAGGTATATCAGTAACCTTGCCCATGTTTGAGATGGCCTATATGACACCAGTCGATGTCACTAATCTTTGTTTTTATGTTTCCCAAGTTTCAGGTCAGCCTTTAATGGTCCCTTTTCCCAGAAAGAGCTTATTAGCAGGGACACAAGCTACGATTATAGAACTCGTAATTGTATTTGCTTCCCAAAAGCTCCCATATATTCCGACCAGCAAGACTCTGGGCCTTGGGGATGAATGATTCATCCTTGAAAGAGGAGGTGATAGGAGACATTCACGGGGCGTGGGAGGAAGAGGAAGTCATTATAATTAGAGCTTTCGATCCTTCTTTAGGGTGTACCATAGAGATGCTCCGAACTTAAGTCTTGTTAACTAAGGAGATCAAAAAGGAGAAAGATGTCAATATACCTCCTCTCATGTCTATCGTATTGCCTGGACAGTCTATCTTTATGCCCTTTAAGACTTCGGCGAGCGATCTTTCAAACGGTAATAAAGGAAAAACAGGAGTCGAAAGAAGCATGATGAGTCCGGAATGCCCTCCTCTAAGGAGATGAACTTCACCAACATATCATCCACATAGACCTCCATTAACCATCCAATCTAATCTCTGAACATAGAATTTACCAGTGTTTGGTAGGTGGCTCCGGCATTCTTTAGACAAAACGATATGATAAAGCTAATATGTTCCTGATCTGGGATCTGCATTGGAATTTGATTATAACTAGAGTAAGCATCCATGAATGACAGCAATTCATGGGGGACGGTTGAATGTAACATTTGGTTGATTTTTAGTAATGGGAAATTGTCCTTCGGGCATGATTTATTTAGAATAATCGATGTACGTCCTTCATTTTACCATTGGACTTCTTAACTAAGACCGAAGTGGATATCCACTCCTGGTATAAAGCGTCGCAAATGAAGCCATCATCTTTTAGCATGTATACTTCTTCTTTTAACACGGCAGATCGCTCCGAACCCAAACTATGCAGCTTCTATTTCATTGGGATACACCTAGGGTTCACATTCAAATGCATAGCACGCTATCTCCAGCGATATTTCGTACATGTCAGAATATGTCCAAAAAACACATCTAGGTTTGCTCGGAGAAAACTCGTCAACTCCTTCCTCATCCTCATGCCAAGTTAAGAGCCAATTTTTAGGACTTATGTAGGATCATCGTGACTGACTGTGATGTAGATCATCAGCTCGGTAGGGTCCGCCCTCGCATCCTCTGGCTCCTTCCTCGAATCCATATCTTCGTGAAATCTACTATGCTGACCAAGGTAGGGCTTAGGCGGTGCTTCCTATGCGTCTATTGTCTTGACGCAGAGAGTCTTCTCTATGTCCTTTCCTTTCTCACGTCGCTTTGCTTCTTTTAGCTCTATGACGTAGCATTCATATCTGATACTCTGGTCTCCTTAAATGATGTCTGCCCTGTTCTCCATAAGAAATTGCATTGTGAATCACCATGGGGCAAGGGCCACCCGAAAGCTGGCTAGGGCCGGTCGGGCGAAGAAAGCGTTATAAGCAAAAAAGAAATATCCATCGCCATAAAGGTCAAAACGTGTACTCTTTTGCAATCACCTTCATCTAGAACCATCGGTAAATCTACAAAACCCACAGGTTGTGTCATCACTCTGTTAAATCCCTTAATTCGAGATTTGCATGGCTTCAGATCTTGGCCATCCATCAGCATCTGATCATATATTAAAAAGTGTTCACAAAAATATCACAATCAACCAACATCTTCCTCACAGTCGCTGGCCAAATCGTGGTCAATATCACCAAGGGATCTAGCGTAGGTGTTTCAACCCCGTCAACATTCCTGTTTCTAAACACGGTATCATCAGTCATTGTCTGAGCTACTTTTTCGGAGCTCCATCTTCGACAACAAAGCAGCTTTCATGCACAACATACTTCAAAGCACTTGCATGCCACTCCATCTCATTCTAACTCTTCACAATCGGATGAGGTCCACCAGAGATCATGTTAATAACCAATATTTTCTCAAGCCACCTAGGCTCGTCATCATTAGGCCCAGCTTAACCCCTTTAAAGTAGTTTCTCCTAGGGTTGAGCGTTCTCTTGCCCACCAACTTGTAGGGCTTTCACATATTGCTGAAGAGTTTTATTTTGAATCAGATCCTCAATCACATCTCTCAAATGTCTACATTCATTCATATTATGACTATGGGTCTCATGGTAGTAGAAAACTTTCCAAAGCTTTTCTCTCTCTCAGTCGACTCCTTGGGACCCGACTTCTTATACAGTTCAGTACCCCACGTCACAAGGTATATATTTTATAACATCCCATAAAATTAACTATAAACAAATAAATTGGATAAATTAATTTAAATAAAATAGAGGTAAAAATGAAAATTTGTATAACTCATAATTTGACCATGGAATTTATGTGGTTACATTCACGGTAATTTTCTAATCAATTTTGATATATAATATGTTCAAAACGAAGCTCAAATGGAAAAGTTACGAATGTTCGAATTTTCAGGTTTAAATTTATTTAATTAGAATTCAAATTCAAATATAATTAATTCCTAAATTTGAAATTCAAAAGTTAATATTAATTATACTTGGGGTTAAGCAAACGTTAAAGTTAATATAGAGGTTCAATTATGATTAAGGAATTAAATAGAAATAAGTCAACGCCAACCAAAACATTTAAAAAATAAAGGACCACTCGACCCCTAACCTACAACCGGTCGACCAATGAAGCTTGGTGGCAGCTAGGTCCGTGCAATAGTTAATGTTTAGATTTTTTTATTTTAAACCGACTTAAATACGACAGTTTCGGTGCATTCCAACACCTATAAATAAGAGTCTATTCCCTTTACTTTTATTCACGTAATATATTGGAAACATTAGCGAAGGTATGTCAGTTCGTACCTTCGTAGATTCAGAAAACTCCATTAGGGTTTAGATAATAAATCCTATATATCTATTTTTGTTTGATGTTTATATTCTAAAGTCCTTCCCCTCCAAACCTTTAATTTTCTAAATCTGACAATTATACAAATATCTTATTGCATATACCAAAAGAAGAGATCTGAAAGAGATTATATTAGGCGTGTCAAATCCAAGAAAGAGGCAAAGCTAAGGATCTACTATGAGTGTAGATCTTAATTTTTCTATTTCGGTAATTGAATGGTGTGGTTTGAATTTGATATATGCCTTAGGGATTTTTGGATTAGAAAACATAAAATAAAAAATCCCTAAAATTCCTTAAAGTAAAATGTTAATTCTTAGGATGGAATCTTAATTGTTTAGTATTGAAATAATGGAGTTCAAGTAGAATTCGCAATTTATATGTTTTACTTTATATTCCACTTCTTATTCTTTTTCTTTGGATCTAATTAAAGGATCTTATTAAGAAATGATTTGTAAGGCATAAATTTTTATTCAAGTTTGCATTGCCTATTTTTATAAATTGAATAGAAATTCCCTTGTCTAATTTCATGTAAAAGAAGTTGAATAGTGCGTAAAATTAATTAAATTGTAAGTTTCTATTATTGATTTATTCTATCATTTTAGTATAAAATAAGTTGAATTTGGATTCTATATACAAGTTTATTGATTTGATTATTGGAATATTGGATTTACGGTATATTTATTATGGAAATGAGACTTGTATAATTCTGGAAGATTTGACATTTAAAATGTTAGTTTATGGTGTAATCTCGGGACACCTAGAAACCAATAAATATGTGTGTGTATGTGCGCGCGCGCGCGTGTGTGTTTAAAAATAGCATAGATAACATACAATTATAATGTATTAATAATGTAGTTAATTAGGTTAATAATTATCATTTAAATCCCCCTTGAGAAACTAATTAATTGTAGTGGAAAAATAAGTAGGATTTTTTATAAGGCCTAAATAATTAATATGGTGAGATGTGTGATAATATACCTGGAGAGTGTTATAAAATATGACTAAGTTAGAGGTCAATCAAAAGCATATAAAATCTACCCAGATAATCTGGCTACCAGTAGTGTGACTTTGGGGTTGATGTACGACATTAGTTATAACAAATAACTGCAGATGACATGAGGTTAGTCCCAATTATGTAGGGTAAATCTGCCAGCTAATTTGGTTACCAGTTCCTATGAATAGTCAACTAATGGGAGACGTCTCCATGGGATACGAGTCATAATATGAAGGACCTTCTTAAAGGATTATACGTATTAAGTGGTTGTTTGAGGGCCTGCCTCTTTCACTTATAGAAGTATTAAATGGTCTGGTTGGGTTTAGGCACACTTGAGGATATCTCCAAAAGGTCTGCTTCAATGAAAGTATAATGTGTCCAAAGAGATTTTCGTGCAATGTCAGCTAGATAAATATTTGTAAGGAGTTCACTTGGGAATAAGTATTAAATGATGGGGACCTACCTCAGTCGAGGTCTTAATTGGTCAGAGCTTGCTTATTTTCCATTGAAAGGTATTAAATGGTTTATGTGCTATCTCTTGCATTGGCAGACATTAATAACAATGGTTATGGGGTATGAAATAGGATAATACGAAGGAACTACATTGGGGATTGATGTTATTAAGCGTTTGTTTGAGGGCCCGCCTCTTACTCTTCTATGAAGTATTAATGGTTTTGAATATAATTTAAATGCGAAAGACATATTCTTATTTAAATTATACTGCCCAAGTACTGCTATAGAAAGGTTTGAAATTTCTACTCACCTGACATTGTTGTTCTGACTCCCTCCTCATTACAACACAAGTTAGGGAAGGAGATGATGGTCAAGATGGAGACGAAGATGAGAGGAGGTTATAAAAGTAGTCTATTTATCTATTTAGGCTATTTTCTGATGTACCCATTTGAAGATGACAATGTGTTTTTGAACATGATTATGTAACATTATTGTTGACATTATGTTATGGTTTTATGGCATTTGGAATTATAAATGAAATAGGTATTGTTTATGCTACTATATTTTATCTTTTCACTGTGAGTTCTGAATAAATAGATAAATAGCTTTGTATTGTTCTTTTTACCAAACAATAACTAGCTTTGGAATGGGTCAAAGTTTCAATGGGTTGTTTTTGGGTCAGGATTTAAGCCTATTTCGGGGCAGTTGTTACATATTCTCAACCAAATTGTTCAATGTTGTATAGCTTTGATATTTCGAGCGTCTCTTGAAATCAGGCTTTCTACCTCCATCACCCTGATTTTTCTCTTTTGGTTGCTACCTTTATTTCCCACATTAACAGCTACATTTTTGAAGTTTTCACCAGATTGCTTTACATCCACATTACTTTAAATTACTTCAATCGATCGGCCACTATCAACCTTTTCGACGGTCGAACTTGCCTCCTCCAAGCACAAGAATTGAGTCGCATTCCTAAAGAAAATATCCGTCGTTGGTGGAGGTTTCATCTTATACCACCTTCCAAAATCTGTATTGGGATGTATCCCCCTAATCAAAGCTATTAATACAATATCCTCTTGCGCATTGCTTACTTCTGTCACCATTGTATTGGACCTGCTCAAAAAATCATTCAACGCTTCTCCTATTCCTTGGAAGAGGTTCGGTAATGACATCACATCTTTGGGATGTGTTGTGTGAAAATGGAATTTCTTAACAAACTTCCTTGTCGGCTGATCAAAAGATGATATGGACCTCAACAGAAGCCGAGTGAGCCACATAGTCACTACCTCTTCAAGAAAAATCAAAAAACATCTACATCTCATAGCATCCGTCACCCTTATCATGTCCATATGCCATTTATATTTCCAAAAATACTGCCTTGGATCTATCATCCTATTATACGACGACATCATTGGCATTGCGAACCTCTAGGGTTATTCCATACGCAGTATCTATTTGGTTGATGGTTCCTACTCTGGAAGATCCCCATCCATGGTTACTTCTTTGCTGGCTCTCACTCACTAGTTTCTTTACCATCTCTATTAAAACCTCTGGCTTTATAGGATCCATTGGATGGCGGTAATCATGGGTCGCCCCGAGTATTTTGCCTGGCAAACAGTCTTGGTAAATAATGTGATATCTAGGTTCTCCTGACTATGGGGGAACTGTTCGTCCAGTAGTCCTACTGTTTCGGTTTCTTTGTAGTGGATCAACAACGGCCGTGTGAACTCCAACATTCTGGCCATCAGCAACATGACCAACATTACCACCAACATCATCTTCCAAGACATCAACACATTATTGATCAACTAGAGGATATAGTGTAATGACCTACCTTTTCGATACCCAAATGTCGACACCAATACATCTACGATAATTTTGTGCCAAACATCTAGGTGTCAAAAAGATATATTGTTAGGGTAAAATAAAAATAAAAATAAATAGAACAAGAAAGAAAGAACATAATATCATAATCTCATAATGGAATGATAGCATAAAACATCAAAAGAAAGTACAAAACTATTACTCTGAGATACACAGCATTTCATAATTACAATTCTAAATACTTTCATTAGCCTGGATAGTTATAACAATCTATCCTCATAAATAATGAGATATGCATAATAGTAATGCATCAAAAATAAGAATGATGCGGTAGGTGAAATATCTAGCTTGTCTCCTCAAGCTCCAATGAACATCAACGAAAATCTGCATTTCTCAGACTACTCGAAAGAGCACACGGGGAATTTAGGGAAAAAATGACACGTTAGAAATAAGTATGGAATGAGAAACTCAAGAAATATGTGACCAGCATATAACGGTTCTTTTGAGACAACACGGAATGTCATAATGGTTATCCCTTCAAAAGAACCACTTGTCTAATAAGTGCATAAGGTGATATAATAGGTAATGTCTAGGGTGAAAATATATAAATCAAAAAATAGTTATGATGCTTATATTGATCACACCATAACAACATTGAAGTGCAATCAAAACCTCTAAGGTATGTTCGCATATGGATTTTCCACAGAAATTTCTTTCGTCAAGTTGAATCTGACTCCATGCATAATGGTCAGAAAACACCTTTCAAGCATTGTATATATCTAGATAAAATATGCCATAAGGTAAACACAATTAGCCCATGCCTTAATGAGCGAACCCCATCCACATGGAACCAAGTATAATCAACTCTCAAGCACAATATATCGATAAGTACACTCTAGATTTGGTGTTGACATCCCAATCACTGGTTAGCAAAACCCCATGCTATGCAGCCTACTTGTCTTTAGCTATTTTCAATGTCGAGGTCATTCGGCATCTCTCACACGAGTCTTCATCACTCGAACAGAACATGAATCCCCAAATGGATTCCATCACTTCGAACAGATTATGGATCACTACATGGATTCAAGCATTTTGAACATATCTCGAATCTTCACATAATCCCTGCATAAGTCGTCTAACGATGATAATGCTGACCCCTCCCTTAGACTTAACGTTAGAATAGATGGTTCAACTTTATAGCATTCTAGTTCACAACCACTTCCAAAACATAGAGCCCGTATATCGGTTTTGAAGTGGTTCTAGATAAGTAAACACTTAACCATCCCACTCTCTTCAAAACCATTTCGATGAATTTCCAATCAAGTTCGATAGTCAACTAATAAACTATCAATTTCGATAGTCGACTAACCAACTATCAAGTTCGAAATAGATGATCGTATATGGAAACCAAGTCTCATATACTTATCACATTTTCAAACTTTTAGTGCTAAATACACGACTAAATACTTTCCATAAATAGGTAAACGGACAAAGCACGATCAAGTCACACAAAGCACGATTAAGTCACATAAGCTAGTTTTAATCCCTTTTTTATTTAATTATTACTTTATATTAATTGTGACGACCCGACTTTCTGACCTCAGAAATCCGGTTCATCTAAAAGAAAGAAAGGGATAAGAAAATAGAAAAGATAGAGAAGAAAGAACAACAACATCAGAATCTCACAGCAGAATGAAACAAAATATAATAGATCACATAACTATTATACAATTTTACATATATCAGAGTTAACACATCACATACTAGACAGTTATAAACATCTGCCTAGTTAATACAACACAACTCAAACAAATGACCCAAAGATACCAACACAGCGGAACTGTATATATATATATATATATATATATATATATATATATATATATCTACAACGTTGAAGCCTCCTGCTCCATTGCTCCTCCAGAATTCATCAAAGCTAACCTGAATCCCTTGGCTACCCGTAAAAATTTGGGTACCCGAGAGTTTATGAAAAACAAAAATAAACTCCGGGTCAGACATGGGTCCGGTATGAGTAACAGGTTAAAGTTGCTTAACTTTGAAAATCATTTGAAAACAAAAGGTATCACGTAAGACTCTCCACAAACAAACATGGGTAAGTTTTAACCTTACGCTAACCAAAATAGTTGATAGGAAATTCAGTGATATTATAATAGGTCTAGGGTTTTCAAGTAAATAGAAAATAGCCGAAATTGTTACATTCATTAAATTCCAGCTACTAGCCACCAAAGTGGGTAATACAATCAAAACCGTTTGCACTTATTGGATTTTGGATTCCATACAATGGCAGGGCTACCGGGGTACGGCCTGTCACAGTACGTGGCCTAGATCAACGTACCGAGGATCACTTCCGACCCCCTGCAACACAAGGCCGGAACCATTCCTTACCGAACAGTCCCGAACAAGACAACCCCGATAGTTGGAGCTCACAACTGTCCACACAGCCGAATAAAAAGGAACATCTAGACAGGGGGAAATCTTGTCCTGCTCGGGCATGACCCACCTAACCTTGCTGCACCTCCCATGTTTTAGCCATTCCCGGTTGATGAGGCTTGAGGCTAAGATTACCTTTAGAGAACACATTTCTTAGAATTCTCATCGCCCACCTGACGATGGTTTGTAAGCATTCAATCCATACAAGTTCGTTGTGGGTTCGAACGAAACCGAAGGCATTATCTCGTTACACTCATTTTGGAATCACCCTCAGAGTTAACGACGATAACCCTTGCATTCTGAATCTTCATCTTCACTTCAGATTCACGACCTATCGTTAATTTGGAATCGATGTGGTTTTCGGACTTCCAAATATGAAAAACCCGATCCCGGTCTCATCGAAATCCAAACGTGTCTTTTAAGGCCAAGTTGTTTTTAAAGTTTAAAACAATTCAATTCAATTATCCATTTACACATAGATAGATAATTCACAATATCATAATAGATAGTCAACATCAACATAAACAGATAATCAATATTATCACTACAAACAGATAATGCATATTATCATCATAATAGATAATTCATATTATCATCATATTTAAATCAAAGCATCCATATCACATAGCATCAATTTCTCATATCTGAGATCTTAAATCATTCAAGGTAAATGATATCATCCATTCATACATAAACAATCATATCAGCTATAATTAATTTAAAATGAATTAAATTAATTACTTGCATCTCTAATTAATTTAAAGTAAATTAAATTAATTACTTCACCATTTTAAATCTTGCTTATATAATTATTCATCAATTTATCAATCAGTTAATAAATCATTCACTAATTATTCGTTTCAATTAATCATACTTGATTAATTAACATTTAATTATATTCGAGTAATCAACCTTTAATTATTTTCACAAATTAATTATCTTATCCAAATATAGAAATTAACCTTAAATTACAAACATTACATTACTTCTTAATTACACTAATTAATTACCCTTTAATTACTTATTATTGATTAATTAATCTAAATTTATCATCCCATCATTAATTATATCAATTAATGATTTCTAATTTCATTTTAATTAATTCCCTATTTAAATTAATTACCTTAAGTAATTAATCTTCAATTAAACCACATCTATTAATCACCTCTGATTAATACCATTCAGTAATTAACTATTTTTAATTACTCATCAAATAAATAAATTACTCCTTAATTAATTTTCTCTAATTAATCCCCTGATTAATTATACAAAGTAATTATATTCCAATTACTTTCATTATTAAATCACCCTCAGTTAATTACATCCAGTAATTATCATTAATTACTTCCCTAAGTAATTATGCTCCATTGATTACATTAAGTAATTACACAAATCCAATCATCAAATGATTTTTTTTTAAATTAACTAAATTAATTAACTTAAATCTATTATCAAAATTAATTACAGCAAGTAATTAATCTCTAACTACTTCTATCAAGTAATAACAATTTACAATTGATTATCTAAATTAATTAATCTAATTAATCATTGTAGTAATCACATTTATTAATCATTGAATAATTCTTAGTAAATGACTTTTATTAACTATTAAAAATTCGTTAATTACTTTTCTAAAGTGATTTAGCTAAGATTTATTCATTTTTAATTACAAATCAATTTCATCTTTAATAACTTATTAATAAATCATAATTATTAAATTAGTTAAAATTTCCTATTTGATTAATGATTCTTAATTATTTATAAATTATTTTAAATCTTAATTAACTAGTTTTAAATTCTTAATTACTAAATTAAACAATACACATCACTAATTTAATTAGTTAATTATTCATTTTAATTAATTTAATAATTACAAGTCATAAATCTTCATTTATTCATCTTAATTAAACACCTTTGATTTCAAACTTCACTTACAATTTTAAACTTTACTTTTAAAATTCAACTTCTTAAACCCATTTAAAGTAGTTAACAAATTTAAATTTTAAAAAACTTACTTATTTTAAAACTGAGATTCAAATTTACTTAAACCAAATTTGAACTTGAACTTAAACTCTTTTTAAAACTTACTTTCCATTTACAACTAGCTTTTAACTTTTATTTTAAAAAAACAAACTGGAAACAGGTTTGCTGTAAAACCTGATGCAAGCTAGACAACCCGAGATACCCCCAGATGACTTCGAGTCCAATGCCTTGGTTACCCGATAAAAATACTATCTACTTCGAGTTCAACACAATAAAACTCGAGACCCAAAAAAAAAACTTTATTCTATTTTAACTGAGATTCAAACTTCATTGAAATCCAAACTTATCTTTGATTAAATACCTATTTTCAGTATCTATATCTCATTTTTAAACCAAGGTTTAAAGAAATTTAAACTTTGCTTTATACTTTATTTTTAAAGAAAACAGAACACCTGCTTCTTGAAAAAGACTGAAACCAGAAGTTACCCCGAGGCTACATACCTATGCTTCGAGTCAAGTTCGAACACGCTTCGAGTTCGCGTGAAGTTTTCCCCGAGTCAATCCCTTAACGACTCGAGTACCCCCTACTCCTGAAAACACAGCACCCATTCATGAACATTGTGCATATGCACGGTGGTTCCCACCACCGTTGATCGCCTACGGTGATCGCACCCTGTCAGAGAACAACTCAGCAACCACCACAACCCTCAATCGAACTTCCACTCTCAAAAATCAAAAAAAGGAGACCTCGACCAAACCTGAAAATTCAAAAACATCACCCACTGGAATCTGTCATCGCCTCACCTTCGATCCTCCGGCCACTGTAAATTCTGCAACTCCGGTTACGACCTTATCCACGACCAAACTTTCATCCATCGAAACCCCGTTGCACTCGATCCATCCAATCAACCGTGGTATTCGATTCTTTAAACACAGAAGAACTTAGGGTTCCAAACGAAAATCGCCTGCCGCGATTTCACTGATGAACTTCCCACCACCGCTATATTTTTCCGAGCATCTACACTCACCCCTCCATCACCAGACAAGATCCCAAACTCTACCAACCCAAGGATCACCAGAGATCACTCAAACAAATAAATTCCCACAAACCCGAACTGCTCTCGAACCATAAATCGAAAAATTAAAATTTTTGCTTTAAAAATCATGTTTTTGTTTTAGCTTTTGATTCATATGCTTGAATCCATGATTTATGAAAATTAAATTTTAACTTACTTAAAGTTCTTACTGTTGTTAATTTGTTCCAGAGGCTATTCACACTATTTTAACTTACATAAATTTTTAAACTAAAATTAGTGCTATAACAAACATTTTTGGTTTAAGACTCAAGTTCTACAAAGATTTGATCATGAGAGATTTATTCAGGATTAGATTTAGAACCTGGGTAAATAAAACATAACAGAGCACATATATTTAACAACATGCACACATCCACAATTACACAAGAATTTTCCAATATATATACACAAATACAAACTTATATTAGGCATTGATCAAGCAACCATATTTGTACTTGAGTTTTTTTTTAAAAACAAAAATTGTTACTCATCTTGCTTTGAGAATGCACAGAGCATTGTTCTTTAAAACTGGAAAAACATGCCTTTTGTTTTGATTTCCTGCTAACATCTTGCTTTAGATTATAGAAGTAGTTTACGTTTGTAAAAATGAAAATTTACTTATGTTTTTATGGTTTGCTAAGTTTTGAAAGATAATGAACAGAGAGTATTGCATATAAATATAAGCCAGACAAGCTTGTACAGGAAGATGTAGTTTGTTCAGATTATATTTTTTTTTTTTTAAGTCAGAGATATTTTCTTCAATGTAGGCTGAAATGATCATTAGCAAAAATTCGAATTGACTCAATAGTTGGCTGATATGATAAAACGTTAAATGCAAATGTACTTTATGTTACACCCTTTTCTTATTAGTGTATGTTGATATTACACTTTGCAGCTTATCTAATCTTCTTATAAGATTCTTGCATGTTTTATTCTAGCCTTGTATAATAGGTTGCAGGCAACAAATATTACAATGTCAGGTTTGTATATATTTTTTTTAATATACCTGCATATTCACTTTTGTCTTGTATATAGATATTTTGATGTTGGTAGATTTTCTTTTGCCTAGTCTTCCCTATTTAGTTCACAGATTACAAACATTTCACTTACAGGTTATACATTATCATTTTTCACATGACTAGCTTGCCTTATATCCTATGTACATATATACTTTGTTTTATTTCTACCCATTTATTACACATGTTTTACTTTCCATGTTCATTTTTATACTTCATGTACAAATATAAAGTTGTTTTGATCATTGTTATAAATTTTAACTTAAGTATTTAGTTCTATTGCTTATTTTATTTTCTCTTTTATTTTTTTAAACTTAACTATCAATACTTAATTTACTTACTATCTATTTTTACACTTATAATGATTTCATGGCTTCTCATGTTCATGTATTTAAATAAATTTTGAAATAGCAATTTCTATCCATATTAAAGATCCGTTTGTAAAAATATTACATTATTAATATTGTTCAAATATAACCCATTATTAATTTAAAAATAATTTCCAAAAGAAATTATCTCTTTATTAATCAATTGCTTATTTTATCAAGCTATTTAAAAAGAACAAACAAACATTTTTATCTAAATTTAAACTTAAGCTAAAATCAATTTCAAACAATTAAGTTTCTATCTTGAGTATTAAAATCATATGGTTATTTATTTAATAGCTTAATATCAAATTACATCCATTAAATCCAATTTTTAATTTATCGAAAATATTAGAATAAGAAAACATGCCTATATATATTAAATTTAAAACAAAGATTATCTTTTTATAATATATACAGAAATGTATACATTACAGATATAAAACAATTTATTAGCCTCTAGATAGATGATCAGTTTAAATATTTATTTTAAAGAAGCTTATTACAATTTAATTCAAAGTTATTATTAACAATATATTCAAATTAATTAAATTTTGACATAAATTATTAAATTGTTATTGTCAAAATTTCCGGGATATCACATTAATTAAAACCTCTTTTATTAGTAAAACTTCTTTTATCTAATAAAACTTCGTTTATCAATTTCTACTATTCAATTGTACTCTTTTGGTATTGCAGAAAGTATTCATATACTTATCCTAAATGATATAAGTATATTCATTAATCTTTAACAAGATTTCTTACTTTAAACCTTACCTTTTCTATCTTTTTCCAAATATACCATACTTGTTATTACCTTTGGAATATCCATTTAAAAGGTCTAATTACATTCACAAATCAATTTCAAATGGTTTAAGACTAATGTTACTTAAACATTCCACTACAAATCCAAAACCATTTCACTTATGCTTATCTTTAAAACATTCTCTTTAAAGATCTATCTACATTCATAACTATAATAAAAAAAGAGTTAAAGACAAATGTGGTTAACACATTGTTACAACAAACTCAAAACCATTCCATACTTGTCATTATCTTTAAAAACATTATTTTAAAGATCTAAGTTAATCTTTGGTTAAGTTCGGTATTTGACGAGTCAGCTACTTACTTAAAAATGATCGCTTATAGAAACCATAGTTCATATACTTAATTCATTTCCGACATTCCAACTTATACCATCTCAAGTTCAAGAGTGAAGCCAGGTAAGTTACAGCACTGGTTTTATAAAAGTCTTGCCTAGACACTTCATTCTTGACTCTCATAAATAAATAAGTTTATCTCGTCGGCTTTTAGTGTTAAATATAGTATTAATGACTTCCATAAACGAGTAAGAAATCAACATGATTAACACGTTTTCAACCTTTCCAACTTAATTATTCCTTAATCAAAAGGGAAACCGATAGGTTACGGCACTATTGCTTTTATCACTACTCGAACATCAATCTTAACACTCACAAATAGATAAACCTACTTCGTCGGCTTTTGATGTAAGCATAGTTAACTACTTTTTAAAAAATTATACATACATGCATACATATATATATATAAATATAAATATAAATACTTAAAAATATTTACAAATAGGTTTTGAATATTTAAGTAAAATATTACTTAAAAATAATTAATTTATAATTTGATGAAAATAAATAAAACATGTTTTATAATTTGAAACCCCTTTACTTCCAAAATTCATAAATAAACATTAAAAATATATTTAAAATTCAAAAAAACTTTATAATACAATAAAATATGTTATAAAACATCCCTAAAAAGATTAGGAAAAATACCAAAATTAAATATCATTTTTAAATACTTAAGTCCATAAGCAACTTACTACAATATTTATAAATGTTGTCAAAAGTCCTTGTTACAGAACAACATAACATAGCACGATCTTTGCAACTAGTTTCAACCTCTTAAACAAATGTATTAAGACTTTAAATTTTATAGTAATATTGCCCTTAGGGTACTTAGAAATAATGGGAATAAATTCTAAAGAATATTCCCCAATTTATTTAAAAATATTCTCGAAAACAAGGTATTTGCTTAAATGTACTTATAACCATCTTTTTACTCCAAATTGGCCATTTTGTTTGACCAGTTCCATAATCTTTTAAACGCCAATTTTTTTCTAGTAATAAGTACACTGGTAATACTAACTAAAAATGAAAATAAACCCCTAAGGATATTTTTCGAATCAATTAAAAAATTCCTAAAAATGGACATTTTAAGGTGCTCATATTGCGACCTTCTTCTCGCTATAACTTTTTACAACTTTGTTTCATAAGTAAATGAATGATTTAAAATTCCATAATTTTCTAGTAATAATTAAACTTATAGTACTTACAAAAAATGCAAAGAAGTCCCTAGGATGTCTCTCAAAGTTGACTTTGAAAATCGCCAAACACAAGGCATTTTCAAAGTGCATCCATAACAAACTTTTCGCTTCTAACTTTCACAATTTGGTTTTGCAATTTATGTAACTTTCCAAACCAATTATTTACTTTTCCATACCTAAAATATGTGTGCATAAAAACAAAACTAAATTATCTCAATTTAAGATCATAAATCTTCTATTTACATAAGTTAAAGTTAAGCGATATCAAAGTGCAGTTATAGGGACTATTCTCGCTGCAAACACTTTCAAACATACTTCAATTCAACATATGAGCGAACCAACCATGTAAACACAAAGTCTAGGCCAGGCCGCATGTTGTAGAAGGTAAATGCAAGTGATTTTATATAATATAAAGTTTTTAACAGCTTTCAAAAGCAAGAGGGTCCATAAACTTTACTTAGTTAATGTTACTTTAACTTTATATTTGCCCACGCGCGTGCACACACACACACACAATATATACAAATAAGGCAGCGAGATAACTCATTTAGATCGATTACAAACACTGCTCAAACACTCAAAAAGCAAAAACCACATTTTACCATCACCAAACTCTTAAAGCCACCGCTTTTTGCTCCAAAACGACAAAGCAAGTCCTTTCCCTCGTTCCTAATGCTCATGGCCCATCATGAATCCCCTAAGCTCTTCACTTTTCTTCCACTTTGAGTTTAAATATAAGTTTTCTAAGGTGTTGGTGAAAGTTTGATGGAGTTTGGAGAAGATTTGAAATAATTAGAGAAAGATTGGTGAAGATAGAAATGGACTAGTGCTAATAACTTTTCAATTTTGTTCATTTTAATATTTTCAAGCTTTGCAATGTTATGAAGTGATTATCCATGCCTTATCCTTCACTTTACATGGCCAAGACCCCCTCCACTGTGTCTTGCATGCTCCTTTTATTTTACACCTTATTTTTCCTTAGTAAATTACTCTTTTACCCTTGCACATAATATTTTCTATGACATCACCCATGGAATCATCAAATACTTTATTTTTCATAAACAACAAAACATTTCTATTTCATATTAATGTTTTCCTAAGTGTACGTAAAAATAGTTTACACAACTTCTGATGAGTAAAAAGTTATTTATTGATAAAACAATTTTCGCACATTATAGATTTTTCTTCAAAGTAACTATTTTTGTAAACATTTTTCCAAAAAAAGTTTACCATCATTACTTATACATAAAAAAGGGATTAACAAGATTATTAAATCAATTTAATAACATTTAATCCAAGGTTAAAATATTTAAATACAAAGTGTATAAAATTCCAGGTCGTTACATAGAGGGTCTGGTACCGATCCTCGCTTGCGGTTTGATACCAATCCTTAAATCTCCACTTCGAACAGCATCCAATTTCTCTTTCGAAGTACCTATCTCCTTGCTTTTCATATTTTTCCATGTCGATGTTTTTCAGCACATGAAGAAGAATTGTTTCCGATTCACAAGGTGATAAATCTCTCCTGCTCCTTTTACAACTACATGTTAACTAGTTCAGTAAGTCAAGAATCTCCTTTAATCCTCTATAATTCGTACTGACTCTCTTGCACCTTGTCATTCTTCTACTTTATCATGTGATGCATCTCAACCTAGATTATCATATCCGAGGGATTCTGAATTTCAACAGTTACGTGTTGAGAAACTTCTTCAACGTGCTGAGAATTGGCGTTCTCAACATCAGCAACAGGTTTGGAAGTACCATATGTCTCCTTTTATTGGGCCATAACTTCAAATGATCTTGTGATAGATTCTGCGAAAATCAGAATAACCATGGATTACAGCAACAGAACTGACGAATCTACCTTGTGGATTTAAATAACCCAAAAGTAGAAAATAAATCCTAATGGCCTAAGATCGATACGCTCTCAATGAAAACGCCAAAATGTTTACGCTAAAAGTTGGCACAAATACCCAAAGATTAATAGTAGAGAATAAAATGAAGAAAATAACTTGAAAATAAGGAAATCAACAACACATAGCAATTATAGTGGTTCGACTAATCAAAGGCCTACATCCACTTGAACTTTGCTGAAGTCTTGATGGGTTTTTACATAACTATTCTTAAGGATTGGTGATGATCCATGGAACTATAATGAGAATACAATAAATTATTAGCATCTTGAAAAGACTTCCTAAACAATGCCTCACCTCCTCTATTTATAGCTACGGGTCACTAGAAGGATCTCACCTACAATCTAGCCTATATTTTCCATGTCCAGGAGAGGCTAAATGAAGAGATTGTGGCCATGTAATGAATAATCAGGGATCAATATTGATCCAAGCTTGAGGATCGATACCGATCCATGAATCTACCTTCTGGATCTCCATTTAACTCATATGGGTGATCGTCTTGCTCGTACCTTTGTCTTTGTTGCTTTGTTTGTATTACTAGAGGTTTGAACTTAAGCGAACGTCTTGGTTCGGGGATAGAGCGGTAGCATTTGACTTATGTGTTGGTCATGGTGGTTGATACGGACTCACAAGCCATCCTACATAGCATGAGCTTGATCACAAATACCTTAGCTTGGTAGTGCATGAAACAAATGAGCATCTTATGAAGCTTTCAGGAATTGATATTGATCCTTGATCAGGGATCGGTACCGATCCAAGTTTTTTGCTAGAGCTTTAGCATTGAATTTGGTGCTCAAAGGTTAGAGGGGTGAAGACCTTTGTTTGGATGTTCTTGGCTACTTTTAGCTTTTGCTCCTTGGCTTTTATTGGTATCTGAATTTAGCAATTGTTGGTATGGATTCCTGCTGGGTGATTCTTCAGTTCGACCAACCTGATGCATCTGAAATGGCCTGCTTACAAGGCTAGTTAAATATGCATATAGCAATTTATGAATACACACACACAAGTACTAGGGTATGATTGTATATAGATATATAAAACTAAATTTACCTTAAGATCTTGCATCTTATTACACCTCGATCTTATTCAATCTCTTATGATCTTCAATCTCTCATCCGAACTTGCAAATGAACGAACGCCACCACCTTTATGATGTTGTATTTGGATGTAGAGGGGCAAGCGGGTTCATCCTTGAGAGGTAGAGCGGAAGGGTTGCAAAAGAGTGGAGGTAATGAATACAATAGGAGAGTATTTTTGGAGAGAGCCAATACCAAAATATCTCTCCCTTTTCCTTGGTCTCCAAGACCAATTCAAACTCTATATTGCCCTCTCTTTGAAAATATAATTGGCCTTTTATGATAGCATGGCAAGGTCAACATTTTTTAAATTATTCAATTATTTGTATATTTAAAACCCATTTCAAATATATATCGGTACCATATATTGATATGTGCACATATAACGCTTATATATACACTTACTAATGGCAACTAGAAAATTTCTATAAGCTACCTATTACTCAAGACACCCCCAAACAATAAAAGCACTAACAATTAATATTTCAATTAAGTTAATTAATTATTAACATATTATGAGCTAATTAAATTTTATGATATTTCGAACATTCGTAGATGTTGTTATGTGACCCACAAATGTGGATTTAGTTAGCGATAAATATTGAACAACTAAAATATTAACATTCATACATCATCTTAGCCGATGGATTCATCACTTACATATCTTTTCAGTGAATTCTAGATCAACTTATGTTATATCGATGATATAATGTACACATATTCTCTTCGTCAAGACTATATTACTTCAGGGTATGTAGAGTTTGACATTAATCAAAAATTCAATAATATTTATATTTAACTATTTAGTCCATCTACGAATTCCTTGGTTTAATAATAGCACGTTCTACTTTGATCAAAGATTTTGACTTTGAGTTGACCATGATACTAAATTCTTAAAACCAAGTAGATAAATTCCCTATTGAATAGTGTTTCACTTCCTAAGCTTCAAATAGACTCAATTATAGTCGCTCGATGGTCGCCATGCCATGATTTAACTATAATTAAAGTGGAGTATTAACGTTGAAGTCCCATGGTATTCTCAAGTCGAGAGAACTATATAACATCATCACATTAAGATTTCTTGTTTACAATCAACAGAAAACTCTCTATTGAGTCATTCTATAGTTATTCGATAACTAACAACTTGCAAGTGTGGATTTAGTTAGCGATAAATATTCAATAATTCAAATATTAACATTTACACTTCACCTTAGCTGATGATGTGATAATTTTGCTGCATTCATCACTTATAGATATTTTCGACGAATTTTAGATCAACTTAAGCTATACCATTAAGTGACAATATAATATGCACATGTTCTCTTCGTCAAGACTATATCACTTTAGAATATGTGGAGTTTGATATTGGTCAAAAATCCAATAATATTCATATTTAACTATTTAGTCCATCTACAGATTCCTTGGTTTATTAATAGCATTTATTATTAAACATTCTACTTTGGCCAAAGATTTTGACTTTGAGTTGACTACAGTTGACCATGATACTAAATTCTTACAACTGAGTAGATAAATTCTCTATTGAATAGTGTTTCACTTCCTATGCTTCAAATCAGACTCGATTATAGTCGCTCAATGGTCGTCATGCCATGATTTAACTATAATAAAACTGGAGTATTCACGTTGAAATTTCACATTATTCTCAAATCCAGAGAATTGTATAACATCATTACATTGAGATTTCTTGTTTACAATCAACGAAAAACTCTCGATCGAGTCAATCTATTGTTATTCGATAACTATAGGTATGTAACCCCTTAATTCTCGTAGCAATCATGAGTAATACATTGTCCAACATTTGAAGAGCATTACGCACCATGTCCCAATGGATGTATCGATATCCTTTCTCGAAACATTTTGACCATGAATATTTAAAACAAAATGTTATTCTTATTTATGATTAATTATTCATGTTTGCAACTATTTCAACTACAATCATATAGCATTTTATTTAAGAATTTTCTTACTTGTATACTTTAAACTAATAAATATTATATATCACAATATAATATGGTATATAAAAGAAAACAAATACCAAAATAACTTTCATTACGAATAAGATTGATTACTATATAAAAAGGTTACCTAATTGCCCTTAGGGCATACCACTAATTATCTCAAAGAGAAGTGATGTGAGCTGAATGAATCAATGGGTTGACTATGATCTTGTGGAGCCAGTCGGGTTTTGGATTGTGGGGTTTAGGAGTATGACCACATGTATCCGGTTGTATTTTGGTTTTTTTTTATCTACTTATTTATTTGCTTGTATTTTGATGTATTTTTATATTTTGACATTTTAAGTCAATATATGGGTATAGTATGTACTATTTTCCCTTACAACGTACCCTATTTAGCTTAGGGGTTATAAGGTTTCGGTGAGGCATATTATTGAAGTATATGATTGGTTTTAGCAATAATAGTACCAACTTTCAAGAAATACTATTAATATATATTTAATTATATATTAGCATGTATATTAATAAGTTTAATAAATATGACATCCTATAATTGAAAAGGGGGAAAACATGGAGGTGGAAAAAAATTAGGGCTTTTTGATTGAAGGTGACTAGTGGTGATGGAGGCGGCGGCAATGAACAACAGTGGTTGAAATGAACTATGAAAATGAATGTGTAATGATAGTTTAATTTAGTATTTTTGAACTGTGAAATGGATGCTGTTTTTGTTCGTCTAGTGTGATTTATCCGATGCCAGTTTAATTTAGCATTCTGTTTATTTGACTCAGTTTAATATAACATTTTATTCTTTCTAATGCTAGTTTAATATAGCATTCGTTGCCCTTCATACTAATATTAAAACAAGTGTTCTTCGGAAATCAATTTCGGATTTTTTTCCTTCAACTAATTCCCACATTAAAAAATGTGTGTATTGTGTGTATAGTATTCGGAATTGTTTAATTATTATAAAATTTGTCATATGTACACATACGTCAATTGTATTCAGGTCTGAATGTAAGTTACTATATGGAAATTATAAGCACTCTTCTCTTTTGCAAGGCACACATCTAAGTTGGAGGTTATAAGGTTTTGATGAGTCATATAATGAAAATATATTATTGATTTTTAGTAATAAGAGTATCGATTTTCAAATACACACATGTAATAAAACAAAGGGGTTTTTAGGCTCAAGGAATTGAAGAAAAATTTAGTCTCAGGGACAACAAGTTTGTTTTTTAGGCTGAAGGACACTTTCTAGTGTAAATCACAGAATGATAGTTGTAACTATCATTTTCTGTTTATACTAGAAAGTGTCATTCAGACTAAAACGCAAACTTGTTGTCCCTGAGACTGAATTTTTTTGCAACTTCTTCCTTGTGTCTATTTTCCTGTAAAACAAAAATAAACTTGAATAATTATGCAAGTAGCTACAATAACTAAAGTACTAAAATCTAGTGTATAACACATTAATTAAGCGAAATAACTTAAGATTTACCATGTTCACGTAATTTCGTTTTAATACTCCAAGTACAAAAATTTCGACAAAATCTCATTTTTACAGAGATCATTTCGACAAACTACAAAATGAATATATGAATGCTAGATCATAACATGATTGGAATTATTACAAAATAATGACTGTAACTATTAAACATAATGGCTCAACATACACATGATCAGTATCTAATTTGGAAAATAATTTTGAAATATTGTGAGCAGTTTCTATTATTTAAACAACAAACATAACTAGTACAGACTAAACTGCTAACGAAAATTAATTCCACACCTATAAATTAAAGTTTTTCAAAATCAGTAGAAATTAAGGTAGTGTTTGGTTTAAAAACGAATTTTGCGTTATCGGTTTTTCATATGTATCTCAAATATGAAAAGAATGGTTGGACGACGGAGCGGATGAGAGAAAGATGGATGGAAGGACGAAGGAGATAGAAGGATGACGGAAGAATGAATTATTTCACATGCTTGTGTTATTTCACAAACACAGAAAATAAAAATAAAAAAATTCTATTTTAGATGTTAATTTTATTTTCAAAAATGATCGTTTTCGACAATATACATGTGTTATGCGCATTTTTGTATGCACGAAAATCCAAAACTAAAAATAACAAACCAAACACTACCTTTCACTTTTGATTTGTTGAGGAAGGTTAAAAAAGAATTAATGAATAGAGCTTGTTGCCACCAATATTTCATTGGATATTAGCATTTAACTACATAAATCATATAAAGTTTTTATTTCCTTTCCATGAAATTTTTTTATTTTCCTTTTAAATATTAAGAATTTTTTTAGAGCTACAAGCAGTTTTACAACTTCAATATTTTAGAATGTACGACGTCAAATATAACTTACCATGTACCTGTATTTTCAAAAACAAAACTGAAGGCGTAGCTTCCATGACAAATTATAGTCATTCACAAACTACACATGACGAAAATCAACCAACAAGATCCACACAAAATCACTGTGATAAAATTTTCCCAGTTTCATTCATGTAAGATACAAAAACACGTTAAAAAAAAGGTTCAGCTCATAAAGTTTCCAATAACATAGCTCTAATTTTAGCTCTCAAATCACTAGGGACTTCAGTTGCATTATTATCAGATGACTTGACTGAAGCAGCAGTAGTTGCATCGCATAGCTCGCCTTCTTCAATGTCTTCCTTCTCTGAAGGAGATCGATGCTTTCTCCTATGCTTATGTGACCTGTCTTGGTCTTCATCTTCGGATAAATCATGCTTACTATGCTTCCTTCTGTGTCTCGAACTCTTCTCATACTTATCTTCATCTTCCGACTCGCTGTACTTCCTATGACTTCTACGTCGATGACGTGATTCCCTATGATTATCTTCATCTTCTGAATCTGAATCGCTGTGTTTCCTATGACTTCTATGACGGTGACGACGATGATTTTTACTGTGTTTGTCTTCATCTTCACTGTAAGGGTTATGCTTATGGCGTCTATGTCTATGACGATGCTTAGATTCCTTATCTTCAGAACGTAGTTTCTTCGTGGAATGCTTGTCGGACTCCTCTTCTTCATCTTCAATGTTCTTTTTTCTGTAGTTTCTTTCTTTAGCAGAAGCCTCATCGAATTCTTCCAGTTTTGGCTCAGCAGCATTTAACTCTTCATGTTTCGATTCATTAACAGGAGCATGGTTAGTCTCTTCTAGTTTGGATTCTGAAGGAACAAGTTGGGCGCCACTTTTTATCATGGCAGCAAACAACTTAGCACGTTTAAGCCTCTCGGCTTTGATCTTTTGTTCCTTTGTCATTGTAGCTTCTGACAAGTTAGCTCCGTTTGAGTTGACTTCGCTGGTTTTTTCTTTATTCAAAGAGAGATTTTTAGAATCAGAATCGTTTGTGGATGTACTTGGAAATGGGCTCTGGCCTCTTGTAGCTGCAAGTACTATCATTGCAGCCTCATCAGCTGTAACTCCAGACTGTTGAACTGGCTTTGATGGCTGGTCGACAATTTCCCTTCTTGTGTTGTTACCAAGTAACATTGTAAATTTTTCCTTTTTGTGGGGATTGAACGGCAGATCGTCCACCAGTTCATCAGGCACTGTTTCATCCCTACCTATTTCCTCTGATTTTCTCTTGGTATTTGAATCTGAACATTTTGACTGCAATACAAAGATATTTATTAACTATTAGCAACATTATATTTACTTTAAGGAAAGTTTGGCGTATATCCTTGTGATTGTAAAAAATTAGTCATACATCCCTTCCAATTTTCTTTTATAAATTAAATCCTTATTTATTAAAAAAAATGAAATTCAAGGGGGTATTTGGGTAATTTTGCTAATCTTAACAAGTACTCTTAGGGTATATGTCTGTTAACTCATAATTGTTGCAATATACATTGTGGCGGCCACTTTTAAATTTGAAAACGGAAGAAGTAAAAAAGAAAGAAATTCAAAAAAGAGGGATGTTGAAAAAACAAATAATTTTCTAAAAAAAGGATGTGTCCCTAGTTCCAGTTTATATTTTATATACAAATAAACGTATATAACATTGGAGAGGGAGAGAGCGGAGTATAACTTGAAGCTTAGAACCTAGATTGAGTGCACATATGGAAACAGATATGGAGATTGAAACGGGGAACACACACACACACACTAAATACAATATCTTCCACAAAATAGCACAAATGTGTGCGAGTGTTCTGAACATTGTTTGTACCGTATAAGCAATTTTTCTAAACAACACGGGCGCACGCACAATAAGAATGCTTAAAAGGGTACCTCAAGAGCTTCTTCACGAACCTTGAGATAATATGCGTGATACTGGTTGGTAGCTAGAAGAAATGGAAATCTTCCTATTGTTTTATCTTGTTCAATGAGTTTTGCTTCAAATTTCCTGCCATTTTTCTGAATAAACTCAACAGCTTTATCTATATTTCTTTTTAAGAATGTTGGAGGTTCTAATATCACTGGCTTAGCATCAGTTTTTTTACCAACTTTTGCAGTGGTACCGTCCTTTTTCCTACCAGTAGAGGACGGAGCTATTAAGTGACTTTTTTTGGGCACCACACTTTTTTCTTTAGAAGAAGTAACAACTGCTTGCGGCACGGTTGGCTCTTTCCCAAAAGATGGTTCTTCCTTCCCCCTTTTTTTAGGCTCGTCTTTCGAATCATTATCGTTAACATTTTCATCATCTTCGCCAGTTCCATACATGGATCCAAGTAACGATAATGCTCCACCATTGTCAGAGTTCTTCTTTTCCAGTGTAATGTCATGTTTTAAAAGTTGGGGATGTTTGACAAGAAAGCGAAAGTATGGATGGAGTTGATTATCAGGCATCAAGAAACCAAAAGTTGGGTTACCGCCCTGTTTAACTCTCAAGACAATCTCTGATTGCCCTCCATGCTCACTGACAAATATAGCAGTTCGTGCCATTATTTGATGTAATTTTTCTGTGCAAGGCTGCAAAAAAAAGTGAAAAATATGAGACATGAAGATGGATAGTAAATGTATAAAATATTAGAGAATGAATATAAGTTCCTGATCCCTTCTGCTTGGTGTTTTAGGTACTAACGGTACATGTAAATTTTATTTTTTTTACTTTTTCGCAAAAGTTTTAAGTTTTAACAGTTTCCACTGAGATATTTTAAGAATCCTCAATGGCAATTGCTTATCTACACATCTTGGCGTTGCAATGACATAAAAAATAACCTGCATCTAGATGATAGACCCCTCTATGGAGGAAAGGGACAATGAAATATTAAGATTTGGTTATATATGTTGTAGCATAACAATCCAATCCTCCAATAGAAAGGAAAAAAACATGCATACCTTGGTTGGTTTGCATTTACCTAAAACATCAAGCAAATTGGAAAAGGCAATGAAAGAAATGTGAATATTTTTCATAAATACAATATTTATGTTAACACCATATTTATAATGTGCTCATTGAATTATTTTTATTTTATTATTTTTATTTTTGCTGTTTCTATAATACTTTTACCAATCTAAATATCTAATCCCACCTGCCGAATCCTTGTGTCATGACACATCACAAAGAAATATGGGTGCCAAATATGGCAACCTTTTGTAGTAACTTCTCCTCTGCCGCAAGCATCTGAAACTTTAAATGTAAGTATAGAAGAACAAACAAGCCTTGGATTAGCTATTATGTTTCACTATATAAGTGTTAATATAGATCTCAATTGTGATTTATAGAGTTATCTAAATCATGGTAACATATGTATACTGTTTACACTTACCAAGTTGTTAAGTAGATCTTTGGGAACGGAAAAAGGTGGACTGAAAACAGAGTCATTTGATTCCGAAATTTTTTGATCAGATGAATCCTCATTGTTGCGATAAGAAAAACCTATGGCTTGATAAGAGCTAGAACTCTTTGGTTCCGATCTTTCAGCGTCCCCTGTATTAGAAAAAGAAAAAGAATATCGATTCAGGCATCAAAACATAGCATTACTAGGTTTAGACAAGTTTTCTATCAGCAAATTAAACAAACAAGATACACCAGTATTTCTTACTTGACATCGACAGAGAAATTTCACGAAAGTGAGCACCCTTCCTGCATACTAAGAAATTCAAGTCTAATATACAACCCTGATACCTCGGCATTGTGAACTATTTTGAAACTTTAGTGAAGTTTTAGAACACAATTGTCTTTACTAATAATCATGCACATTGCTAGGATACAAGATTACTAAAAAAATCTTCAGTTTCTTCCTTTGATGCTGACTGATTGCAAAATCACTAATACTAAATAAATTCTTCTATATCACAAGCAATGATTGTAATTTGCAGATGAGACAGTATAATAACATAACAGACACAAATTATATCATATGTAAATTCAAAAGGATTAGTATGCAGACGGCGCAGTTTATGTTTCTGACATTACATGTAACATGATTTTGTATTATTTCTTTGTTTTACTTGCTAATATCGTGATACATATGTATTCTTTAAAATTTTCATCCTTAAGAATAAAAACATTATTATATCAAACATTTAAGGAGTGATGTTCAAACATTTTTTGAACTATTATTCCAAACTTTTTTAGAAAGATAAACTGGAGGATACCAGCAAATATAGTACATATAAACAAGTTGTTATGTTGTTACTACAGAGTGGTATATATCCTTGATTACAATAAAACTATCATGCGGGCATGAATGATTTTACAAAAACTGGAGGCTTGCCAGTAAATATAGTACATATAAACAAACTGCTATGTTGTTACTACGGAGTCGTATATATCCTTGATTACAATAGTACTATCATGTGGGCATGGATGATTTTACAACCTCCTTTTATCGATAACAAGTTTAAACCAGTTAGATAATGGTAGTTTAAGAATTTAAACCAAACTTATCATAGTAAATCACCTATACTAGTTTTAATCATATACATCTTGTATTTGAAAATTCTATAGTTAACAGTATATTTCTTATAAAAAACCATGATTATCAATATTTTATCCTTACTGATATGTTATAAATATATAGCTATGACTTCTATTCTATTCTACCAAAAATCTCGATCTTTGTCATTTCATCTTCTTTTTCTCATTTCATCTTCTTTCCTATTAATCATTACAATGCTTGCTTTCTATATATTACAAAATTTACCATTAATTTCAACTATCCATTCAATTCTACTTCTAATCATGATTTCACTGAATTTAAAATTTCGGATAAAAAATTTAAAATTAAACCATGACTATCGATTTTTTATTGTTGGTTTATATATGCCATACATGCATGTATTTTTATTGATTTGAAAGATCGGAAAATCTCAAAATTATAATGACAATATATCTGTATCACTCAATGCCTTGATCATATGTTTCAAAAGAATATTAAATTTATAAATGTAGACTTTAAAAAAGAACATTAAATGTACAATTAAAGAATATTTAAATATCTACTTGAGCTTTTATTCTAAAGATATTGTTATTTTTTCATTAGATCGAATATGAAATAAATTAGAAACATTATTAAGATGGAATATATTCATGTCAAGAAAGCATAAGGAGTTTATTAGTAAAATATTATATGATATTTGCAATGTGAATGTTGGATTTATTGCAATGTTTTGTAGAATCCCTAGATAAAAGCCCATTTCACAGCTACTTAATACATCTATTAAAGTAGTTTTGGGTATTAACTTTTTAAGTATTTTTGACTGAATAAAAATTAGTAAAGGTGCTTGGATATAATTTAACTTTTAAGTTAAAATTAATTAGTTTTGATGGCCAATTAGCATGACTTACAAAAAATGAATATAAACTGCATCAAAAGAATGAGAAAGATGATAAAATATTGAAGGGCACACACGGTTTGCAATTTATTGGAAACAAATCACTTCTCAATTTCTTCCATAATTTAGAAGCTACGCGTAATTGCATCTCAAATTTTAACTTGTAAACAACTTACGGCTTATGTTTCCAAACACTTAAGCACAAAGAAGCAGCTAATATGTTATTTAGATTTTTTGTACGGAGTTTCCAAACATGCTCTAGGAAGTGTAAAAACTCAAAACAGCCAATGTTTTAAATGTGCAAAAACAAATCCAATATATCCAATTTATCCCACTTATCCGATCTCCTGCCAACGTCTGGATAGTTATATCCAACATTTAGTCTTATATCTAGTAGAACAAAATTCCATTAACGAAACAAGATGCCCACAAGATGCCCACCGATAAGAAATGTTAAGTTCAAATTACCCCTAAGTAAGAGAAACCAAATAAACGAAATTTGATACCCTCTTTGTCACTTCAGTAGTTCAAGTCGGCCAACAGCATCTAAACAAATATACTGAATAATCATCTGTGAAGCACGAAAATTGTGATTCTTAACCTTTTAAAATCTTACGTGTGAAAGTAATTTCAGATGAATCAAATCTTATCAAAACTTGCTTCAAAAAACGAATTGAAAATACAAACGTGAAACAGACCTCTCTCATAATCTTCATTTTCTGGAAGACCTTCATCTTCATCCAACGGCAGATCTAAGAATCTTTCACGATCCAGCTCCGCCTGATCAATTCCAGCAGTATCCTCAGTGTATTTTTGATTCTTATTAACGGGTCGAGGAGGAATTCGATCTAGAAGATGACGTGCATCATACCGATCGATCAAACACGAATCGTCGCCGCTGAATGGCACAAGCGCTTCACGTGAGTTCACAAACGAGGCGTTCGCGTCATCGTCGAATAAAAGTGCGTGACGACCATGGATAATTATCGAAGACATGATAACGTTGGTGTGGATGGATTTGAATGAAATCGACTTTTGGGATGAAATACTTTGATTGAAATGGATTTAGGTTGAAACCCTAAGCAGGAATGCAGTATTACACGAAGCATTGGAATGGCTCCTTAGCCAATTTATTTAAAGACAACGCCAAATTCTATTTAGATCTTTAAATTGACTTTTTTTTCTTAAAAATGACATTATACATATACACACATACATATATATACACACACATATTTATATACATATTGCGTAAACTGATTGAAGGAAAACCACTGATTTATAATAAAATTAATGTCCATGACTTGGCCATCATCTCATTTTCGTTAGACGAAGCATTGAAATAGCCAATTAATTTAAAGACAACGCGTAGATGGCAAATTCTATTTAGATCTTTAAATTGACTTTTTTTTTCTTAAATATGACACATACATTTATATGTGTGTGTGCGCGCGCGTATATAAACACACACACATATCTATATTATAAAGCAAAACCTTGGGTCAAAAGGTCAAAGTGAAGCCTTTTGTGAACCAACCAAAATGTCCATGTTTGCAATTTTCTGCCCTCTTTCTACTAAATGACATTTCAGTCAATTTACTGTCTCACGTCTCCATGTTTCCTAGAAAACAGATCCACCTTCATCCTAATTTCTTAACGCTTTCACCTTCGTAAACAAAAAAAGCTTAAAAAACCCTCCCTTATCCAATGGCGGAATATTGTACACAGCTTCCACCAATGGCCAGCTATATTTCTGAAGGTAAGATCTCAAGCTTTCTATCTATTTTGATAATTTGATTTCGTCCGATTTTAGAAAGTACAAATCTTCTTCTCCGCCAAACTTTATTTAGATCAAGGGCTTGCCAATGAAGGTAGGGTATGACTTGAATGCGATTTAATTTCTTATTTTCTTACAAAGTTTATAATTTTTTGTGCAAATTACTAACGAATTTTTGATCTCAAGCCCCCAAATTTCAAGGATCTGAGTTAATCTGGCATCCCTTATCCAATGGCGGAATATTGTTCACAGCTTCCACCAATGGCCAGCTATATTTTTGAAGGTAAGATCTCAAGATTTCTATCTATTTTGATAATTTGATTTCGTCCGATTTTCTGCTCCCTCTCTACTTTTACTTCACTCTGCAGGTTCGACCTTATTTGACTTCTTAGAAAGCACAAATCTTCTTCTCTGCCAAACTTTATTTAGATCAAGAGCTTGCCAATGAACGTAGGGTATGACTTAAATGCGATTTAGTTTCTTATTTTCTTACAAAGTTTATCATTTTTTGTGCAAATTACTAAAGAATTTTCATTCTCAAGCCCCCAAATTTCAGGGCTCCGAGTTAATCTGGCATGTCTGGCAATGGAGAATTAGGCTTCATGACTTGGTTATAGGTTTTTCTTTTTAGAGTAATCATGCTTTTTTTCATCACGAGATTTATAACTTATGGTACCAAAATATAAATATAACTTTTTTGTCATTTCCACTAAATGATTAGTAATTTGCATGAATAAAATCAATTATTATTCATGATACAATATTTTCATGTGACATCACTGCTGCTTCCATTACAGTCTTTACTGCTACCCTAGAAAGGTTCGGTTTCAAGCATGGTTTGTAGTTGCTATCAGTTAGGCATGTTAGGAAGGAGAAGCAATAGTAGAAGTATATCAGTATTATCCTTTTTGATTAAAGTTTAACAGGATGCTGGCTTTTGAAACTAATATTTTTAGGCTCTTACAGCTATACTGTACTTTTTTGAAAAAAAGCTATACCGTACTTGAGTTGGACTTCTAAATGAATTTGGTACAATGCTTTATTAACTTATAAGATGGCGGGTATGTGCATGTGTACTGGTTCACGAAATCATTCCTTTCACATTGCACTTATCTTATATATAAAGCAATTCTTATTTTATTTATGATGTTAACATTTGATTTATTTTATTGGAAGAATAAATTTTGGTCAATGGCTATTGTGCTTTTGATATAGCGTACTTGATTTGAAAATTCTGTCTCCCGTAAAGCAAAAACATGATTTCATATAAACAATTGAAATACAAAAATATATTGCTATTTATAGAATCATGCCTTCATACATTGCTACTCACAGTTTATGACTTTGAAAGAAACTATTAATGATGAAATTTTATGATTTTATGCCCATATATTTTCTTATGTTCCTATGAGTTTGTGAACTGATTTTGTTTTCAATTTCTTTTGACATAACTATCTTGCTTTTAGTTCGAGCATAAAGATGGATATAGGGTGTTTGATTATTGAAAACTATTAATAATATTAAGGTATTAATTGGATTAATTATGGTATTGAATGCGCATATTAGGTTATGAAATATTTATCTTTTTTACTTCTTTGAAAACTGAATTCGCTAACTGTTGAACATGCAGATAACATTTAATCTCAAGTCTAAAGCCACATCAATTTTAATCGTAGTACTTTTAGTTTTTGAGATTTTTTTGAAGCACTTCCTAATTTATTGCAGTAGTAGCAACTTATATAAGCATGTGACTTATATGTTTAGGCATGATAAGGGTGCATTGTGGTTTATATGCCAACTGAAGGAAAATCAATGTAAATACCTCGAAGCATTCATCTCTAACTGCAAAAACTGAAGCTAGCAAGCACAACAATTGAAGATAAGTAGCTATGACTGGACATGGATGTGGATAGGCCATAAGAAGAAAACTGAAGAGAGCTTGATGGGATGAACTGAAGCCCTGAGCTAAACTGGCGAGTATTTGGGTAGAGTTTGTCTTATGCGCCGTCGCTAAAGCTGTGGTTTTACAACAAAGTCAGAAACTGAACCCATGACATTTGATTGAAGAAACCGAGGATATGGAACTGGATTTAACCATGGAGCAGAAGAAGGTAGTATCCACTGAGCAGTGAGCAGTCCAATTACACGCAACCATCAAGCTAAAGTAAGCAATATATACTGAAGAGAAATGAAGGTTTAAAAATGAATGATTGGGCAATACAATTTGTAGCCGCAGTGATTTTCATGAAGTCATGCATAATATCTTCGTATTTTTTTTTTTATTTTGAGATTGTGTGTTAATGAGGAAGCTAATAAAAGAATATTTTGCATTTGCTCTTTTCTTCTTCTCTGGATGTTATGAATATGATGTAACATTGTATTGGTAGTGAGAGGTATTTTAAATATCAGTTTGAGTGCTCATTTGTATACATCATGAGAGAATTCCTTTTAACATTCATCTTATTACTACCCATCACCATCTCAATTATATTTGTTGTGTGCATGGTACGTTTATGCTGAAATAAGATATGTTATCTCTATATTCACAATTTTTTGCATACCCCACTCTATAGCCTAAAGCCGGCCCTTACGGCCCACTAAAGTAATATTAAAAAAATAGGAGTGTCGTGTCAGTTATTAGCATGTTCCCATGGTTTCTGTTATTATAGCCGTTGGCCAATGATGCGCATAATATAACTAACCACTAGCGCACTTTCACTTTAAAAAAAATGAGTACAACAAATAGCGGTACAATCTAAATCTGACAGTAGTAAACTGTTATACGAGTACAAAATGTACTACAATTATTATCTATTTGTAAACATATTGTTCTCACGTTTTATAATGTTTGCTTTCTGTTTCCACGTATGCTTTCTATTTTTATGATGTCTACAAGTTGACTAAACTGACCTCTTCTACTTTCAGATGCTGTCATATGCTGTTCAATTTTTTGTTTGTGACCTACTAAACTTAAAACTAACCACCGTTCATATTTTTTGTTCTTAAATCATTTACTTATATGTCCAACTATGCAATGTAATGTTGAACAATTTAGGATAATATAAGACTAATCACTCCAAGGCACGAAATAATCGTTGTCTTTCAAGAATGTTTTCCCCTTCTTTATCACAGCGGGTTGTGGGAAATCTTTCTTTCATGATACAATGGAGATTTATCTGTGTAAGTTGTGATTACTTGCTCAGATCAGCAGAAACACGCAGAAGTTAATAATACTATCGATTTTAGATTTAGAGAAAAAGATAAGTATTTTTCTACGTTGATGGAATGCACTATTACATAGGGAGTGAGATGTCTATTGGTCTACAGGTGCCTATTCGGACGGTCGTCAATAAAACATACCGTTTTGGATGGGGCGCTGCCCCGCACCTGCCCGGGGCGCTGCCCCCGGATCCCTGCGACCTGACTGGGCAGGTCGAATCCTGTAGTAGGGGCGTTGCCCCCGCACCCCCACCTTGGGGGCTTGCCACCCCCTGGACCCTCCCTCCGTAGGGGATCTTATTTGAAAAAACATTCAACATGTAATATTTCTGATTTTAATAATCAAGCATACTGTTAACATAAGATCATTGGAACTGACTGCTATATGCATTATCACTACGTTTTAAAGATAAAATGATCTAGACTCATCCATATGTACGTATGTGTGTCTGTGTGTATATATATCACCACCATAACTGTAGCACACACAATTTTCACACTTCCTTCTTGGCACACGTCCAACGGACGTGCCACCATACTCGTATATATGTATGTATGTATGTATGTATGTATGTATGTATGTATGTATGTATGTATCGTAAACTGGTTGAAGGAAAACTACCGATTTATAATAAAATTTATGTGGATGACTTGTCCATCCTCCCATTTTCATTCTTCCGCTCTTTTTTTCTATTTTGAAAAGCTTCATCAATATCGTAGAATTCTATGGTTTAGATTGTAATCCGCTCATGATCAAATAAGAGGTTTTACGTTCAAAAATGTCTAACTTCATACGATTGAACGATGAACCCGTCATCTTATCGAGCCATCACGTTCGATGTTATTTGAGTCATTCTACCATATGCAAGTATCTATATTTGGATGTTAAATTAATGAGATGCGTAAATTATGTAATTTTCCAATCAGCAGACCATCATTCTAACCCACTCCTTATAATAACTCATAGGTTAGGTTTAGAAGAACCAGATGCTGGAGCAAGACGGGAACTAGAGATGGTGAAGTCTTCTTTTTCATGCTCGACGCTGACAAGGCAATTGAATATCTAAGGAATGATATTCTCTGGTATCAGCCTTAGTCGTTATATTTCTTAATTGCCGTAAGTTTATATTAATCGATCTCTGATATGCTTGTGTGTTACAAGTTACCAAAACCAATGATCCGTACCTTAATGGACTTGGATTTTGATTTAGTCGAAATTCGGATCCATTAAGGTACAGGTTGTAACATAATCACATAGGAAACATAGCCTGGCTCAATAACGCTCTCTCTCGAGCTAGCAGAGATCTCCATCTCTAAGTCAACATACTCAAAGAACATATAATAAAAGAGATGACAAAGAGAATGTCAGACATAAAGTATGATGAAAAGGAAATAACACTAATTTACAGATTACCAATACGTTGTTGTTATAAATTATACCAAATGGTAATATACATGGCGATGAAACCATACCTCAATGTGCATTAATAATTTAGCATATTTCTAATATATTGCTACGCAATATGATAAGTCTATTATGTACTAACCATCATGGCACTGACCATGACTTAACCAACATACATTAGGAGTGGGCCTCGGGTCTTCAAATAAGGCTAATACCAACTAAATACAATCACCAATGTAAGACGAATGTTATGATGCTTCAATGCATCATCCACCACCTACAACTGTATCGAACTCAAATCGATATACACGTGTCTAATCTCTATCATTTGTTTAACAAGAGGACTTAGGACAAGTAGCTCGAGGTCGATCACTTTTTGCTACATAATAGCCCGAGGTCTATCGCCTTTACCGTCGAGATAGAATGTATTATATCTTTGAATCGATGTCCCCAAATAAACACAACTGAAACAACCATGTCTCGTTATACAAATGATCTAGAATATGAAATCTCAAAGTCATGGCTAAGGGATACTAACTTATGTTTTGTACACAATATCAATGGAATCGTATATTACAATTCCTTAGTCTTGATGTCTTAAAGCCGCCGAACAACTCTATAAAAGACACCATATGAATTGAACCATGTCTCAAACTACTATCGCATTCTATATCTCGTCTGACGTCAACCGTCACATTTCACGTGAGAAGGGTATCATCAATGAACTCATCATCCTGCTCTATAGTCACTTTGGACCTTACGAGCATCACGCGGATACTCGAAATGAATTCGAGATCCAAAACACCAAAATCCAAAACAATAAAACTTTTTGTCCTCAAGATAGCATTTCAAACGACTAAATATGTTATTCAAAAGTATGACCCTTATTTTAGGTGTATGATCCCAAATTTCAAATGTTTCAAAATAAAAAATATATACTAAAATATTATGAGATGAATTTTCTTGAATTTCAAATATCCGAGTTAGAATTTAAGTCTGAATGCATGTTTCAGGCCAAACTTGAACCTAGTTGCGAAATTTCCGCCAAACTTGAACCTAGTTGAGAAATTTCCCTTGGTGGTTCTTCCTACCTTTTCTTTGCTCGCCTCTCTCTTTCCCGTCTTCAACTTACGGCTCCACATCACTAAGACAGTTAACAATATTTTCGTGTGACACAAATTTGCGCCCTTGATGTAAGTCGTTCGACCGAATGGGTGCAACTTCACACTCAACAAATGCTTGCAATTAACTGATTTCACAACATTTCAAGTTCAACTACTCAATTTGCCATTCCAGCTTTGTATTTTATTCATAATGCAATTACAAATGTTCTGAATCATCTCTTAACCATTTTATAAATTCTTAAACCAACGGTCATTCCACAATCCGAAATCAAATACAATAAGGTTCATATCAAATTATTTTATAGATGTGTCATATAATTACTGTTTTGAACATTCATCAAAATAAGATTCTCATCTATAATACTTGGTTCAAATTCATTGCTCCAGCCCTAACCAGCATCGGGCATTCAACACGATTTTTTGCAAATAAATGATCATACATCATAAAGTATAATTCTCAGTCGTCCAGTATAAAGAAAATCCAAACTTCAATGACACCTTCATTGAAGATCCCCTTCCATTTATGAAATCTGCCTCTAAACTCCTCCAAAATGTTATCTTGAAGAGAATTTGTGGATAATTCTTCAATTTGAATTTAAATATTTTATTTTGTAATTTGTAGAGATGAAATGGAAAGGTTATGGTGATGTTAGCTTTGAAACCATTGTTTTCTTTTCTTAGAAGAAAATGAAGAAAAATAAGAGGTTGAATGAAATGAATGAAGTTTCTTTTCAAAATTAATTAGGGCAATTCCGACCAAATGACCATTTTATGCATATTTTCTCTTTTCTTCTTATTTTACCATTCTTATCATATTTTAACAGAATTTATATGTATTTCATGCATAAGTGATGTTCCAAACACAGTGGAATGAGTCTCGAATCCAAATTCATTCATATTTAAAAATCCTCGTTTCAAGTCACTAGTTCGTTTTATTTATTTAATTCGATTAAATTATTAATTACATTTAATTACTACGTTAAAAGTTATAGATTATTGCAGGCTAGGTTATGATTTTCACTTTTTATAGATGACTAAATAAAGGAAAAGCATTATCGAGAGACCTTTAGGCACTGGCCGCCCGTTTGAGGGTGTCCCATTAAAGTTGTTCGAAAATAGAGATAATTGGTAGAAGCCTTCGCCCAATATAATATCACGCAAGTCAATTCGGCATATCCATTCAGCGTAATGGGGCAAACAAATCTCCTCCCAACTACTTCACATGGGTACTCCCTTATATGAAATGTGGACCATTTCTTCCCCTTCATCGCTACTTTATTTGCTTTCTTAACGCATGTTAGATGGAATCAATGTAACTCGCCCCTAATGACAACAACTTTCTGGCCATTTTATTCATAACTTTCCACAGATGGGCATCTCGGATCCCTCCCCATTCTTCATATGGGCAATGTACAAGCTCACCAGCTGTCCTGAGGGCTGGTGCTACTATCTGCAAAGATACATGACCTAGATGGTAATCTTTACCCTACCGAGCAATATGGCTGGCTATTACGACTGCCTTTTCTTCTTACCTCCCACCATAACCCTAACCTCCATGTATAGGGGATCAAAGTTCCAAGCATACCTTTCCTTCTTTTCCTGAATTTTAACATAACTCTGCACTTTGTCTTGGTTCTAATCAAGTATGGCTTTGTCGCACTATTTTCGATGGATAAGGGGAAGGACCAATCCCTATTCTTTGGTCAGATCGATGCTACTTTCAAGCTAGAGAACAATCAAAAGTATGTGATACTATTTTGAAAAATGTTAACCTACGTCAAGTCAGCTACTAAGGCCTGACTAAACTAGGATAAAGGAGAAAGTGAGGAGGTCAAAATCAAAGTGGAGGAGGGAGGCTGCAACCACGGTGGCTACAAAGGAGGGGGATAGTGATTCAACATTTTTAAAGGGTGGCATGGAGATAGTTGAGGCCAACCTAAGTCAAGCCACAGAGACTAGTTTGTTAGCCAATGGTCAAATTATTGAGGGAAAGTAGCCGGTTACGACCCATGCTTATTTGACGATGTTGAAAAGGAAAACAAGGCACCACTACTAGTCAAAAGGGGATATGGACGGGTGTTCGAGTTAGTGAATGTAATATCTCATGGTCCTCTAATTATACTAGCATACCTGAGACCCCAAAAGAGCAGCGTACCAGGACGAAGACTAGTGCTTGAATACCCCGAAAGCATGGGCTTTATCTAAGAAGTCCTTCTCCCTGTCCGCCAACCAACCCTTAGCCATACTCCTCAGCATGCGCCCTTCTGAAGGGGAGTTAGTGATGATATCAACACTAAGTCATTTTTCCCACTAGTTAGGAAGAGGCGGCTGACCCATCTTAAGGTAGATAAAATTTTCCTTTTATCAGATTTATTTGTCTATAGTTATCTTGCTCGCACCCCATTTATTTATCACACTTTCCTATCATGAATCTTATGTAACGATTCGCCTTTTCGAACCATGAATGTCACATTAATACATCTATGGTATTCATGTGCTAAACATTTAAGTGTTGAAAAAACAAAAAGTCAGGGTAAATGAAAATGAAAAAGAAATAGAACAAGAAAAAAGAACATAATATCAAACTCTCGCATGCAGAACGATAATATATAATATCTCAAAAGGTCTTTATAAAACGGAAAACTTTGATATACATACATCAATCAGAGCAAACTGATATATCATCAACTTGGACAGTTATGACTACCTGTTCTCACAAATTCTGAACAAATCAAGTAATACAGCAGAAAATAAAGTACGGTAGGAAATCATCCAACTTCTCTCTAAGAGCTCCAATAAACCACAACTAAATCTGAAAACATGGCAAGCTCGAGCATTAAGAAAATAACATTAGGATCAGTCTGGAAACCAACGTGAGAAACTCAAATCATATAAATTTATTATATCTTGAAACCCTTCAAAATAAGGGTATCTTGTAAGACTACACTACCAATAAACACGGATTGGTTTTTATTTTACAACAACCAAACTAATTCTATTATAAAATCTAGTGATAATATAATAATGTATAAGCTGTGAAATAAATATTAACCATAGAAAAATGGTTACATTGATTACATTCCAGCATAATAGGGGTACGACCAAATCTGATAAGGAGCATTCGCATAATGGACTTTTTATGGAGATCTCTTTGGGGAAGCCAAATCCGAACTCCATGCACAAGGATTATAAAACACCTTCCAAACACCGTATATCTCTAGATAAAGTATACCAAAGATAAACATAAAGGCCCAAGTCGGAACATAAACATGAACCACATGGAACCAAATACCATCAACTCCCGGCACCAACATACCTATAAGCATGCTCTAGATCTAGAGTTGATAATATCCTATCGGGGTCAGTCAAACCACAGATTGTGCAACCTACTCTATCTTTAGCCATTTCCGCTGTCGAGGTTATGTTCGGCATTTTTCACATGAGTCTTCCCTCACTCGAACAGAACTCGGAATCACACATGGATTTCTTAACCGATCTTGAAATCACATATAGATCCCATACCTCAATATATCACAGAATCACACATGGATTCCCACATCCTAAATAGATCACGAACAACTACATGTGTTCAAGCATCTTAAATAGATCTCAAATCTCTACATATATTCCAACATCTCATACATATCCACTTCCAAGAGATAAAGCATGTATCTCACCCTTGAAGTGATTTTCGATAAGTAGAACACTTAACTATCCCCTTCTCTTCAAGACTGAGCTAATGAATTTGGTCATTCAATAATAATGAGAAAAATCACATATGGGAAACTAAGTCCCGCATACTATCCCTAAATAAGTAACACACAAAGCACAATCGAAACACATAAGCAAGATCAAATCATATAAACTTCTAATCCCTTTTCTAATAAATATTCCTTTATTAATTAAAACATCTTTTATTAGTAAAAGTCATTTTACTAATAAACTCTTTATAAATGAAACTCTATATATTAGTTAGACTTCATTGTTTAACTAAAACAACACTATTCATTTCGACACATTTCGATATTCTCAAAAGTATTCATATACTTATCTCAACCGTATAAGTATATTCACAAATCCATTTCAAAAGGGCTTAAGACAAATGTTACTTAAACACTGTCACTACAAACCCAAAACCATTTCACTTATGATATTAAAGCATTCTTTTCAAAGATTTATTTATGTTCGTAAGTATCATCAAAATGGGTTAAAGGTATATGTTATTAGCACATTGCCATAATAAAGCCAAAACCAATTCATACTTGTTATTCTCTTTAAAATTCCATTATTAAAGATTTAAGTACTTTCAAAACTCATTTAACAATATTTTAACACTTTAAAATGTTGTCCAAGGGTTAAAAACAAATGTTACTAAAATATTGTTTACAACAACCCCAAAATCATTCACTATTTCATTATTAAAACTTCATTTTAAAGATCCAATCACTTTAAAAAAGTATGGTTAAATGGGTTAAAACACATGTTGCACAAATATCATTACTATAAATCCAAAATCGCTTTTGTACTTGCCATTTACTTTGAAACATCCATTTAAAGCTCTAGCTACTTCTCCACTTATTAAACAAGTAGTAATATGCTTTTTTAATTAATGTATAAAACAATCTATTATAACATAAGTGTTATAATCTCAATTTATATCCTTGTACAAATACTAAACTTCCATACTAAAATACCTTTAAAAAAGTTACATACACATACACATATACTAATTAATTTGTAAAACTAAGATATTTAATAAAATACTATAAACTTTTTGTAAAATATTATGATATAAAATCCATTTATTTATAAAATCTTTAACAATTTCTAAAACCGTATATATATACACTTTTAAAATATCTATACATATTTTAAAACATTATTTAAAACACCACTTTAAAACCTGTTTTATAATATAAAACCATCACTTAATAAATCCATAAATGATTATAAATAATATTTAAACATTGATATTGCTCGATAATAAGTATGCTTACTGTACTTATTATAAATGCAAAGAAGCCTTAGGATGTTTTCCAAAGTTAACTTTAAAATTGTCAGCGATTTCAATGTGCATTCATAATGACTATTTCGCTTCTAACATTCTCAACTTCCCATTCTCATTTCCACAAATGTACAAACCAATTCCTTTATGTTAAACACACCAAAATGTGTATAGTCAAACATGTACATATATATTTCCATAATATATCACAATTTATCCAATTTAACATATGCCAAATGTCATGGATTTCAAAGCATGTTTATAATGACTATTTATTTCAAACATTTATAACATACTATCACTTTTCATAAAGCAATATCAAACATGTAAAAAAAAAGTAGTCAGTGCCATGATACATGTTATAGATGATCAAAAGAGAGATTATACTCCATTATAATGTTGTCATTTGTTTTATAAAACAAGGCGGGATCCAAAAATAATAACTTGCATTGTTCATTATAAAGTTTATATTTTTATATAACAACAATTATATACACAATAATATCCAATCAACCAGGTGAGTAAAACTTAACCAAGTTCTAGCCAATGCTTACACATTTTTGAGTAGTAAAAAATCGAACGCATTTTGACTACATGAGCTTCTAACTCAGCGAATCCAACTCCAATGCGTATATAATCCTGATATGAGCGCAACGTTGAAAATGGCGCCTCGATCGGACCTTGTATAAACAAAATGCAAATTTTATAAGTTATCAAACTATAAAATATAATTAATTAAACTAATCAAATTAATTAAATTATGTATTAATCCTTCCATTCATCCTCTTCTCTCCCACGTGCACCTGATACTCCTTAACCCAAACACAATGTGCACATTTCCCACTGATATGGTGACCCGCTTGCCAAAAAGACAAACCAACCTCGTTGATCAACTTCTCATCCCACGCCCAACCCATCGGCACAAATTTCAACACCTCCGACTGCCTCCCTTAATTTCTGCCAGTGGGCCCTAAATTGCTACCTAGATGTCATGCTTCGACTCCCTTTGTCAAAGACTGCCTCGCTTATGCTAAACGACTCCATTCGTCGTCACAAATTCATCGACCACTTCGCTTCGACCTCCAGTGCCACCAATGCGATCACCACTTCAGGCCAATCAATGATAATTGAATTGTTGCTTTCATCGTCGATGGCCGCACTGCCCATCGAGCACCCCAATCCCCTTATCTTCACGTAACCAACTCCTCGGTACCCTCTGATTCCTCAGTTAACGCTCTAAACTCCGATTAGCCTCAACCCTAAGCACGGCTGGACCAAGTTGAGCATGATAACCTATCACTGTGAAAAAAACAAAGTATGCCATGTCAAAACCTTCGACCACACGAAGCTAATGAATCATACTGACACCTGATTTTGTTAGCTCTAGTACGAGATTTAATTGAATGAAGTTTAAAATTTTATGGCGGCTACTGACTTGAGCACGAAGAGAGGAATGAGAAAATGGGTTAAGGGAGAGAGTGTTTATAAGAAAATAAATAGTATATTTTATTCTCTTAAATTAAACGTTGTGCATTTCGAGCATGCAAAATCACACAGCATGTTCAATCGTCACAAAACACGTCAGTGTAAAAGAATTCATTATTCTAGATCCAATGGCACTAGTTTAATTAAAATCCGAGATATTGCCTTGGAATGATAATTTCAGAGGTTAATTAAGATAAATTATTTTAAAAAAATTTAAATCGCTTAAATTATAAATTAAAAATTTATAATAACCATATGCTATTTAAACTAAATTATAATAAGCTTTTGAAATCATTTTTTTATTCACATTAAATCCAAGATTCAATAAGTTAAATAAACGCGAATGATGCTGTAGTCATTACCGGAATTATTTTCCAACGATAGAAGTGGGTTTAATACATCCAAACCATGCCTTTCGGACTTTACCAAAATCATTTCCAAAATGGTATCAAATACTTTGTAAATATTATTTAGCACCATGGTATCAAATACATAAACTAATTCACAAATATTTACTTTTGAATAATACTAGTATTATTTCCAAAACCTTAGAAAACCAATTTCTAAAACACCGACGTTTAAGTCCTCTAATTCTCAGTTAAATCCTTTTTTTATGAACTATACTTATAAACCATAATTATATAAGTCACTTTCTTATATAAAAATATTACGCAAGTGTTTATTTCAAAATATCTTTTTTCCGTTAATATTATAATAACCAACTTTCATTAAATTCAAAATTTTAACTCAACATTATCACTGAACACCTTATCGTCAAACTGTAAAACTTAATTCACAAGGTGTTCATTTTAATGTTCCACAAGTTACTATATACCTAACCCATGCAGTGAAAAGATAGAACTGCTCATAAACTAGTCAAGCACACAAATCAAACAATAAATGATAATAATTGGACAATATTATTTCCTAACAAACAAACGCATCATTAATAACTATCCTAATTTATGAAAATTATCCTTATATATGTGTGTGTGTGTGTATGATATAATGCTAGGTAAAATTATTTCATTTCCCAATTTTAGAAACAATACTGTATCAGTTTGTCTTGTCCAAGTGTTTAGAGATCCTTGTCAAAAACGCTAGCAAAACGTATAGATCAGAATCCATAAGTCACTCTACAAACCAATCAACACAATACAAAACATTTTTATAACAATAACAAATACACACTCTCGTATATATACACTTGACTCAAAATAAGGAATTCCATTACCTTATCTCTCAATAAGTTATACCCACCAAAGCCAAGGTTCTCGCATTACCTTCAACTTAGATGTCAAGTGTAATGATCCACCTTTTCGACCTCCAAAAGTTGACACTGATACATCCATAGTACTCACATGTCGAGCAATCGAGTGCTTGAAAGACAGAAAGTTAAGATAAATAAAAAGCATAATAAGAAAGAAGAACGCAATATCAGAATCTCACATGTGGGACGGTAATTTATAATATTTGAAAAACTCTTGTATACATACATCAATCAGTGTAAACTAGCCTATCGTCAACTTGGACAGTTATAACTGCCTATCCTTACAAATGCCGACAGATACAAATCAAGTAATATAGTAGAAAGTAAAATATGGTAAGAAATCATCCAGGTTCTTTCCAAGAGCTCCAATGAACAACAACTAAATCCAAAAACATACTCGAGATGACGCGAGCATTAAAAAAATAACACCCAGATCAGTCTGGTAAACCAGCTTGTAAATTACATAGATTTATACTATGTTGAAACCCTTCAAAATAAGGGTATCTCGTAAGACCATGATGTCAATAAACATGGACACCTTGTGAATTAAGTTTCACAATTTAATTACAAGGCGTCAGTGTTAATGTTGGTAAAACCTGATTTAATACAGGATGTGTATTAAAAGGAAAGTTAGAATATTAGAAATGATTTTATAAAACAGATTTAAAAGAATGGGTCTTTAGAATTAAAAAAATTTAAGTAGGAAACTTAAGTACTTAAATCCTAGTGCTTTTGAAAAATGATTTTCAAGGTTTTGAAAAGAACTAATAGTATTATTTGGAAGTATTTTTGTTAAGGAAAGAGAAACTTTTGGGTATGTGAGTAAGAATATTTTCTATGGATTGGTTCAAGTAACAAGTTTCAATTTGTTTTTTCAGGATCTGAATAATTTTCTAAGTGATGGTAGGTTGTTTGCTTAGGTGAACGTTGTAGTGCACTTAGTAAATTATTCTCTTTTCATTGTATGATCGAAATAAGTTCAAATCCAAACGAACCCAAAGCAAGTTAGTAACAAATATTTGTTGGTAATATGTAAAGTGTTATTTTAAAAAGGAAGTTTCGGAATAAAAGAAGTATTTTTAAGTTCGAGTGGCCAAAAATAACAAATGAGAAAGAGATGTGTTCGGATGGTAAACACTTCACTTTAATGTTACCCTTCTGGGTAAGGAATGTACTATACTTGTAACTCCCCACCCTGAGGACCCCCTTAGTAAAGAGAATTAACGAGTAATTCTGTCTACTAAAGTGGAGAATAGGGCTGGTTAAGGGCGACCATCTATAATTTTGTCTTAAATTTCTACTGAATCGTCGATAAATGCAATATGATTTTTTTCTATCTCAAGTGGATCGACATACCCAGTAAATGCTTAATTCAAAACTATAAGTGGCTAACAGATCTATAAGAACAAAATACAATAATTAAATGAAAAGCACATCGCAGAACAGTAATCAATATCATACATATACATATACACTGATACATGTTTAGTACAATACAGTATGAATACAATAAATGTGGTACTCAACCACACCATATACATCGAATCAAATATAACTACATCAGAGTATGCGAAAGAACAGAAACTACTCAAGAGAAAGAAGAGCTGATATCCAACATCAACTTCAAGCTAAGTCCAATAGATGATACCTGAAACAACTCGGTCTGACCCAAGTAAAAATACACGGGTCTGGCTAGCTAAAATCATCAGTTAAACAGAATAACGATAAGGATAAGTAGGTCAAAGCTATGGTATCATTTTTCTTAAAGGATGTCATGCCCTCAACAGGGTTTCAACATCATAATAAAGGACAACATCTCTTCTTGGCAAGTAGAAGAGATAATGATGATAAAGTCATACTTAAGTGACATAACTGACACTTAAGCAAATGGAGCACAGCGAGCAAAGTTTTAAAGATAAGACTCAATAAACATCGCTTTCGCCTCATATCATCGGTGGTATAAAAGAATATGGAAATGACTTCATCATTCAACTATCTTCTTAGAAGTGGTCGTCAATATAACAATACATCAAAGGTACACATCCTTCATACATAGAATAAAACGCATATGGATGTGCCTCATCTCATTGGCGCCTCCCAATCATTCAACAAAATATAAAACCCAATTATAAAAGAAGCATCGTACTTATTCATACCTCATCTCATTGGTATGAATATAGATACATTTCAAATCCATCACTAGAACTCATCATAAAAGATTCTTCATAATAGTTTACACCTCATCTCACTGGTGTAAATACATAAATACATCTCAACTCCATCTTAACATCAAGTAGTCTATAAAATCATCAAATCATCAATCCATAATGCAAATAACCCAATCAAAGAGTAACATCATAAATGATTTCTCCATATATGTATACATCTCATCAGGCACTAGGTTATCAATGTAATAATCATCTAAAGACGGTGAAGTCTAAAACATCAAAACCCAAATAAATCCCGGATTAGCCAAATCCTCGATTGCATACCGAAGCAATGCTACGCGCGCCACATCGTGACTAGTACTACTATTTGGTACCATAAACATCGTGACGATTGGAGTTAAATAACATCGTGAACATCATGAATGACTATAGTCTATAACATCATAATGACTCCCAGTCACAAAGACCCGAGTTAATAACATCGTGATGATCAGAGTAGCGACTACATCGTGATGACTCCAATCGAGTACTCATGGTCTGTAGTACTAGTAAAAATCGTGAATGTGTCTCAACTTTTCGGATATGAACCCAATAGGTGTTAACGAATGCCCCATACCATACGTCCGCACCTGACATTTTACTAGCCGTTAGTTGGTACCATACTAGTAAAACATCATAAACAGCAGGAAAATATACTCAACCTCATCTCATTGGCGAGTAAATAAAATACCCTGCTCGTCTCATCTCATTGACGAGTACTAGTGGCATCATGGCTTGTCTCATCTCATTGACAAGTAAAAATTATCATAATACATCTCAACATCGTAAAATCATCATAAAGAAGCTTATCTCATCTCATTGGCAAGTAAAAATAACATCTAGGTGGTTATTTATAACCATAATTCCAATTAGGAATTTCTAACTCTTAATTCAACTCATTTCATCGGCAATTAAGAAACACATCTTAAAATGTCCTTCATCGAATATACTCCTAAACTGGAGTTCTCGGACCATATAATCTACCCAAAATTTAATAACATCTTAAATCATCTCAAACAGTTCATCGAAAAAGTTTCGATTGTATAAGTCCAATATTAAGCGATAAAGCAAATCCATGTGTCCCATACCACATGTTTTACTTTACCGTTTAATTGTCTTTCTTATACGTCCAAAATTCATAAAAATAAGTAATTTTATTTATAAAATAATTTTATTAGAGAAAACAGAAATTTAAAATGATTTTTCGAAAACAATTATTAAAACCAATATTTGAATTTTTTTATTATAGGAAATAAATCTATCCTTATTTAGAAAATAATTTTAAAAAATACTATGTAATAGTAATTTGAAATGTCCACGTATTTCAAAAATGGTTTAGTGAAAATCATTCTCGAAAGCAATGGAAACTAAGAGGGATATCTCAAAACCGATAATTTGAATTTAATACGAATTCAATTCAAATTTAACACAAAATCAATTCAAATTCCATTTGAATTTCAAATTCCATTTGAATTTCAAATTCTCCAAATATAGATAGCCTACTGATAGGCATCATAGCTCTCAAAATATCTCAAAAACATAATCAAAACCGAAGAGAATGGAGCAAAAACGAGCTAATACAATTCTAAGGTCAACGATTGTTGTTGCTGTCATTTTGCTCTCAAGACATCAACATACAACTATAATTTCGACCAAGCAAACTTCAAAATTCCAAAAAACACAATGAATGAAACTTGTAGGACATGACCTAAGCTCTCTAGAACATCCAAAATTATCAAATTCGGATAAGAAATGAAGAAGTTAAAGCCAATTTCGTTTCAGTTTCACACAAAGAGCAAATAATAGTTTTGCTCTCGGGATAGCAGTAAAAAAATTCGATTTTGACATAGCTAACCTTAAAATTATAAAAGAACTCAATCAAAGTTGTAGTACATGAATTATGCTTTTTGTAACATTAAAAATTAACAAATTCTAATCAAAAACGAGAAAGATATAGCTCAAACAATATCAATTCAAGCTTAGAAAATTCTGTCAAAGACGTAACTATACTTCTGCTTTCAAATCTGTTTTAGGTCAATCAAATAGTAAAATATTGAAATGCAACCTGAAGAGAAATTATTCCCTATTGAATGTAGTTTCCACAAAAGAATATTTCACCTAAATCGGATAAAAAATGAGTAACTTATGGCTAAAACACTTCTCTGACCTATGATTGTTGCTGCTGTCAATTTGCTCTCGGGACAGCAACAAACAAGCACCATTTTGATCAAGAAAACATCAAAATTTTAGAAAACTTGAAACATGAAACTTGTAGATCTATGTCTGCGATTTCCATATCATCCAAGATTATTGGATTTGGTTAAGAAATAGAAGAGTTATGGCAAAAAAAAAAGTGGCTAAAAGAAATCAGGAAACAAAGAGAATAAGAACCATAAAGAATAACATATACAATAAATAATTTTGCGAATTTTCTCGTAGAAAATTTTCTCATACCTAATTTTTAGCTAACACTTCGTGAGCTTGTACTCACCTCAGTGATTTAGCAAAGATTTTGATAGCAAGCAGCGAACTTTGGAGGAGAATTAGAGCTTCAAAGACCTATAAAAGCTAAAACAAAGACATGCACATCAAAAGAAATTGGTTAGAGGCAATTCATACCTAATTCTAAGATTTTTGATGAAATCCTTCGGTATTGATGGAGATTACCTTCTCTAATCTCTCTATTTGCTTGATTTAATTCTTGAATTTGCAGAGATTTTGAGTGAAAATTGATCTATAAGAAGGAAGCCATTGATTTTCTCTTTTTTTATATGTTTTGTATACGGATGTTTTGAGAAGGAAGAAGAAATCAATGTACTATTTATTTCCTCTTACCAAAACTTTCTAGACAATGGGTCTTGCGTCATCCTTACCCAAATAGCCTAAGACTTAAATGCTTAGTGAAAATATAAAGCTATGTTCATATTTATCCTATTTTAACATTATATATATATATCTCCTTTTACATTTTAAAGTCAAATAAAAATCTATACAACATATGTATGTAACTAAAATTTTTATTATATAAAAAACAAAATTTATTTCGATAATAAAAAGTTAATTTTTATAAAACCCTATCTTTGACAATATTTTACAAATTACACCATTTTAGTGTAAAAACACCATTTTTAATGCAATAACTTAAACAAAAATTTCTTTCGTGTCAAATAAATTGCAATAAATCATTCTAACACTTTTTAATCATCAAAATATTTTTTCCAAACAATATTTCATCTTTTATTTTAATAAAATACATAATTTCTTCAAATTTCCTCTTTTTAAATCAATAAAAGGTTAATATTGACAATGGTTTTCAATATTGTTGTATTTACCCAAATAAAGTTGCACTTTGATTATTTTCTACTCAAATTCTCAAAATAAAGTTTTAAAAATTTATTTTCATTACTTTAGATTTATTTCGACAATTTAACATTGAAATACATCACCTAATTAACTTATTAGCTCCAAACTAATAAATACCAATATTTCAATTTGTTTAAACCGAATACTTATCCAATTCATTTTTAAAAACAATATTAAATTATAATTTGTATTATAATTTAATATTAACGGCAATCTTCAAAATCTGGGTTGTTACAGACTCCCGCTCTTAGCAAAATTGCGTCCAGGCAATTTTTAGAAGAAAATGGCTGTAAATAATACATAAATTTCATTAATCGAACAAAAGCTAGACATGCATGAGACGAAATTCCTCATCTCCTGTTAAGATGAAGGCAAAGAAAAAGGAAATTGCTTGGTTATTCTACAAATTTCCTCGAACATCTATATAGGGATAACCGGATTCTAGAAATATTCCAAGCAACAACTCAATATTTTGAAGGCACCTCACCTTCGAATAAGAATGCAAAGGTAAAATAATACCTTGCAAAATCCACTAAAAGAGAAAGATCCTCAAAAAATTCTTTTGAATTAAGTTGAGATTTAGCACAACTTTAATCCAAAATCAAGTCATCAAAGAAATCATCAACCCACTTTTCCGCATTTCACAACGGAAAAATCAAATCGATAAAAGAATGAACATCAAGAAGGATAGAAAAACTCAAAAGAAGCTAGTTTCTTCAAGAGCCATCAACCTTAATGAAAGCAATAATGCGAATCATTCGAGTATTGCACTAAGGCAATAGAAACACAAAGAATCAAGTTACCCTAGAAAGATGAGTACGAACATAATTTGTTTTATAGTTTAAGGATTCATTACTTAGAAAAATAAAATATCAACTTTTTTCTTTACTAGAAGAATTATTAAACTTTTAACATAGCTTCTCAATTAGAAGTAATTTTAATCCTATATTTAAAGATAAATTTCCAAAAACAATTCTTGTAAGTCTAACCCAAAATAAAGTTTGAAATCTTATTCCAAATTTTCTTCAACACTACACAAGTCATTCAAATAAAGCTTTAGGCTCCAATCTTTAAGGTATAAAATTTCCACTTCAATCTTATTAACTTTATTATCATGTCTGATTGTCTCATCCTAGCGTTTAGGAAATTCCTATCGATAACGTTGATCAAGCGCATCGACCAGAATTCTAAAACACTCGATGGACCACCCAACATGAAAGAAAATCATTTTTTCAACATCTTTTAAATTTTAAATCTCAATTTTCAACATTTGAAAATTTTCAGACTCTTTACTATATTACCTAAGTAATATAAAACTCAAATTAAAAGTCCAAATTTCTTTGCTTACCTCAGAATTAATTTTCAAAATTTTTTGTAAATCCATAATAATTTTCCTCAAAATAAATTAAGGGTTTAAAGTCTCTTTACTCTTTTTATTAAACCACTTAAATAGTTTAAAAACAATCTTCAAATCCGCTTATAACTCTTCTCTAAAAACATCCAATATATATAATATAGATTCTAAAATCTCAAAATATACTTTCAATAAAGTATAGCTCAAGAATATTCTCACATATTCTCATCTTTATAATTTCAAAGTAAATAAATAAATAAATGGCATTGCCTCGCCATTGAATCTCTAATATATAGATATATCCATTGGCTGCAGAGTCGATCAAACGACCAAAACTGCCTCGCCACTCTGATACTCATCTCTAAAATCCATGGCTGCAATTACCACTCAAAAATAAATTTAATATATAATCTCAAAATATTATTTTCAAAATATCAATTTATATATATATGTATATATCAAAGCTCAAATTTCTCTGTAAAACTCATATTTATATAGGTTCAAAACTCAAACCAAAGAGCATTAAGAGAATACATCAAGATATTCCTAGAATACTCGATTCTCAAAATCATCAAGAGGAGATAGAGTGTTCGTCAATCTTACGATGTCACGAGCCACTCCCAAAAATCATCAATATACATGATAAGCAGGATATTCTTCTCGAAGGAGAAGAAGCACACAATCCACGAATCGCTACTTAAGCGAAGTAATGCTATAAAGGATAAAATTGATTGAGTATCTGAAAAGAACACTAAAAAGAAGCTGAATGATAAACTCAATCAAACTCAAACAATCTAGAAACCCACTCATTCCTCAGTGGATATCCTCATGGAAGAATAACCGATGAGCTAAGAGCCAGGAATAAAGTTACCTCAACACTTGATTGCCCGATTGGACGTCAAATCCAAACGGACGCACAAAACTCAAGAAAGTCACCATGACTGGAATTAGAGATATATCATCAACATATCGATACTCAAGAGTGAATATAGAAACTTCGGAATCATAATTAACATTCCAAAGTGATAGAAATAATAAACCAATCAAATAGGATGCCTAAATAAATATAAGATCCTATAGCAACAAAAGGATCGGACTTAACATCAAATAAGTCAATCCATTTCAAATCAGATACATCTCAAGATAATGAGTAGTAAACAAATACTCACTAAAGCAGCAACAAATAGAGAACTCGGAATGCTCACAACAAGCCAATCGTTGTGGATCCCTTCAATAGGATTCACAACTCTCAAAGGAATGCAACAAGAATGCTCAAAGAAATCAATCAGCTCCATCGATACGAACTCATTTGTATCGATAAAAATAAGAATAGAATAATCCCAAATAAGATTTTATATAAGATAATATGACATCAAACTCTATTATGGAATACTATGGAATACAATATATCTATATTCCTAGGCATATTCCATCTCAACAATCCTAAAACTCGAAAAAGAATCAAGGCTCGATTCAAAAACAAGCTTGAATAAAGGACAATGATTCACCCTTATTATACTTCGATGTATCATGATATACGTACTGTTCTGTGTTTATTCTACTATGTTCTAAGCACAGCTCTGATACCAAGTTGTAACGCCTCACCCGAGACACACCTTAGTAAAGAGAATTAATGAGTAATCATGTCTACTAAAGTGGAGAATAGGGCTGGTTAAGGGCGACCATCTATAATTTTGTCTTAAACATCTACTAAGTACGTCAATAAATGCAATATGATTTTTTTTCTATCTCAAGTGGATCAACATACCCAATAAATGCTTAATTCAAAATTATAGGTGGCTAACGGATCTATCAGAACAAAATACAATAATTAAATGAAAAGCACATCGCAGAACAGTAATCAATATCATATATATATATATACATATACACTGATACATGTTTAGTACAATACAATATGAATACAATAAAGGTGGTACTCAACCACACCATATACATCAAATCAAATATACATCAGAGTATGCAAAAGAACAGAAACTACTCAAGAGAAAGAAGAGCTGATATCCAACATTAACTTCAAGCAAAGTCCAATAGATGATACCTGAAACAACTCGGTCTGACCCGAGTGAAAACACACGGGTCAGGCTAGCTAAAATCATCAGTTAAATAGAATAGTCGATAAGGATAAGTAGGTCAAAGCTATGGTATCCTTTTTCTTAAAGGATGCCATGCCCTAAACAAGGTTTCAACATCATAAGAAAGGACAACATCTCTTCTTGGCAAGTAGAAGAGATAATGATGATAAAGTCATACTTAAGTGACATAACTAACGCTTAAGCAAATGGAACATCAGCGAGCAAAGTTTTAAAGATAAGACTCAATAAACATTGCTTTCACCTTATATCATCGGCAGTATAAAAGAATATAGATAATGACTTCAAATGATTCAACTATCTTTTTAGAAGTGGTCGTCAATATAACAATACATCAAAGGTACATATCCTTCATACATAGAATAAAACGCATATGGATGTGCCTCATCCCATTGGCACCTCCCAAGGATCATTCACAATGACTATAGTCTATAACATCAAAATAACATCATAATGACTCCTAGTCACAAAGACCCAAGTCACATAATGAATGACTATAGTCTATAACATCTTAATGACTCCCAGTCACAAAGACCCGAGTTAATAACATCATGATGATCGAAGTAGCAACTACATCGTGATGACTCCAATCGAGTACTCGTGGTCTGTAGTACTAGTGAACAACGTGAATGTGTCTCAACTTCTCAGATATGAACCCAATAGGTGCTAACGTATGTCCCATACCATACGTTCGCACCTAATGGTTTACTAGCCGTTAGTTGGTACCACACTAGCAAAACATCATAAAAATCAGGAAAATATACTCAGACTCATCTCATTGAAGAGTATATACAATACCATGCTCGTCTCATCTCATTGACGAGTACAAGTGGCATCGTGACTTGCCTTATCTCATCGACAAGTAAAAATTATCATAATACATCTCAACATGTAACATCATCATAAAGAAGCTTACCTCATCTTATCGGCAAGTAAAAACAACATGGTTATTTATAACCATAATTCTAATTAGGAATTTCTAGCTCTTAATTCACCTCATTTCATCGACGATTAAGAAATACATCTTAAAATGGTCCATCATTGAATATACTCCAAAATTGGAGTTCTCGGACCATATAATCTACCCAAAATTTAATAACATCTTAAATCATCTCAAACAATTCATCGAAAGAGTCTCGATCATATAAGTCCAATATTAAGCGACAACGCAAATCCATCTGTCCTATACCACATGTTTTACTTTACCATTTAGTTGTCTTTCTTATACGTCCAAAATTCATAAAAATAAGTAATTTTATTAGAGAAAATAGAAATTTAAAATGATTTTTCAAAAACAATTATTAAAACCAATATTTGAAATTTCTTTATTATAGGAAATAAATCTATCTTTATTTAGAAAAATAATTTAAAAAAATACTATATAATAATTATTTGAAATGTTCATGTATTTCAAAAATGGTTTAGTGAAAACCGTTCTTGAAAGCAATGAAAACTCAGAGGGATATCTCAAAACCGATAACTTGAATTCAATACGAATTCAGTTCAAATTTAGTTTAAAAACAATTCAAATTCCATTTAAATTTGAGTTTTAAATTCTCCAAATATAGCTAGACTACTGATAGGCATCATAGCTCCTAAAATATCTCTAAAACATCATCAAAACCGAAGAGAATGAGAGCAAAAATGAGCTAATACAATTCTAAGGTCAACGATTGTTGTTGCTGTCATTTTTGCTCTCAGGACAGCAACATATAACCATAATTTCAACCAGGCAAACTTCAAAATTTCAGAAAATACAATGAATTAAACTTGTAGCACATGACCTAAGTTTCCATAACATCCAAAAGTATCAAATTCGGATAAGAAACGAAGAAGTTAAAGCAAATTTCGTTTCAGTTTCAAACACAGAAGAAATGATAGTTTTGCTCTCGGGATAGCAGTAAAAAATTCGATTTTGACATATCTAACCTCAAAATCACAAAAAACTCAATGAATGAAAGTTGTAGTGCATGAATTATGTTTTTCGGAACATTAAAAATTATCGAATTCCAATAAAAAACGAGAAAGATACAGCTCAAACAATATCAGATTCAAGCTCAGAAAATTCTGTCAAAGACATAACTATACTTTTGCTTTCAAATCTGTTTCAGGTCAATCAAATAGTAAAATATTGAAATGCAACCTGTAGAGAAATTATTCCCTATTGAATGTAATTTCCAAAAAGAATTTTTTTAAACTAAATTGGATAAGAAACGAGTAACTTATAGCTAAAACACTTCTCTGACCTGTGATTGTTGCTGCTGTCAATTTGCTCTCAGGACAGCAACAAACAAGCACGATTTTGATCAAGAAAACATCTAAATTTTAGAAAACTCAAAACGAAACTTGTAGATCTATGTCTGAGATTTCCATAACATCTAAGATTATTGGATTTGGTTAAAAAATGAAAGAATTATGGCCAAAACAATGTGACTAATAGAAATAAGGAAACAAGGAGAATAAGAACCAGAAAGAATAACATATACAGTAAACAATTTTGCAAATTTTCTCGTAGAAACTTTAATTTTTATCTAACAATTCATGAGCTTGTACCCACCTCAGCGATTTAGCAAAGATTTTGATAGCAAGCAGTGAACTTTGGAGGAGAATTGGAGCTTCAAAGAATATAAAAGCTAAAAAAAGACATGCACATCAAAAGAAATTGGTTAAAGACAATTCATACCTAATTCTAAGATTTTGATGAAGTCTTTGGGTATTGGTGGAGATTACCTTCTCTAATCTCTCTATTTGGTTGATTTACTTCTTGAATTTGCAAAGATTTTGAGTGAAAATTGATTTATAAGAAGGAAGCCATTGATTTTTTTTATATGTTCTGTAAATGGATTTTTTGAGAAGGAAGAAGAAATCAACGTACTGTTAATTTCCTCTTATAGAAATTTCTACATAATGGATTTTGGTTCTATATCCTTACCCTATTAGCCTAAGACTTAAATGCTTAGTGAAAATATAAAGCTATGTTCATATTTATCCTATTTTAACATTATATATATCTCCTTTTACATTTTAAAGTCAAATAAAAATCTATACAACATATGTATGTAACTAAAATTTTTATTATATAAAAAACAAAATTTATTTCGATAATAAAAAGTTAATTTTATAAATAAAACCCTATCTTTGACAATATTTTACAAATTACACCATTTTAGTGTAAAAACACCATTTTTAATGCAATAACTTAAACAAAAATTTCTTTCGCGTCAAATAAATTGCAATAAATCATTCTAACACTTTTTAATCATCAAAATATTTTTTCCAAACAATATTTCATCTTTTATTTTAATAAAATAAATAATTTCTTCAAATTTCCTCTTTTTAAAATCAATAAAAGGTTAATATTGACAATGGTTTTCAATATTGTTGTATTTACCCAAATAAAGTTCACTTTGATTATTTTCTACTCAAATTCTCAAAATAAAGTTTTTAAAAATTTATTTTCATTACTTTAGATTTATTCAACAATTTAACATTGAAATACATCACCTAATTAACTTATTAGCTCGAAACTAATAAATACCCAATATTTCAATTTGTTTAAACCAAATACTTATTCAATTCATTTTTAAAAATAATGTTTAATTATAATTTGCATTATAATTTAATATTAACGGTAATTTCCAAAATCCCAGGTTGTTACAATACTGTTGGGTAGTACCCACTTCTTTTGTATCATTTTGGGTTACTCGAGCTATATGTATATGAATAAAACATAAGTGTTCTTTCAAAAGATTCTTGAAATAAAATTCGGCTACTTGGCTCCTAAGTTTTTAGGATGTATAAGTGTCTTGATTTAAAATTGTAAATAAATGAAGTTTTAAAGTTGGATTAATTTAATAAGAAGGTTTAATAAACTTGGTTTTATTAAACAGCATCTTTTGGATTTTAACACTTAGGGGGCTAAATAGTATTTAATGTTATTGGACCGGCTAATAAACATCTTTAACTTAGAGGTGTCGAAGAAAAAGTAGAATCTAGGATGGAGTTTGGATAGCTACATTACTCTTATTTAATTTATAACTAATGATAAGAAATTCATTTTTAAATTATGTTTAAATAAATGGCATTTCAATGCAAAATTAAATGTGACTAAAACACGCTTTTCGGATTTTCAGCCTTTTATCGAACGACGAGTTATTGAAAATTATAATACCCTTTGTAGCACCCCTCTACTTAAAGGCCCAAAAATAAAGGCCAAGGATGCTATAGTCATCCATAGTTTTAATCCTCGGCGACCAAATACGACAATATTAGATTCATTGATATATAGAAACACATGAATATGGAAAAAAATTTAAAACATCAAACCAATTCCATATTCCAATTCAAAATATTTGAAATTCATTACATAATCCCACAACCATTAACCACATTCAGAGAAAATATATCTATTACAACATACGCCAAGAGCAACATATGAAGATACTCCATTGGATGATCAGAGTATAAACATGCAATATAACAACTTTACCATTACAAACAACCAGCGAAATCAAATAAAAGAGATCTCTAGATAGCTATCATGGCTTCTACGCGTCTCTGGAAGCTTATTCGTCTAAAGAGGTACCTGAAAACCTCAATTCTCAAACTACTCAAAATCAATTGAGTACCCGAGAGTTTAAGGGGAAAACATAAAGTTCGAGTCAGACATAAAGTCTGGAATGAATAATAATCAACCATCTCAAACCATTTGGATATCTAGCGAGACCATACCGCTTAGCGGGACGGTTTTTCCCCTCACTAGTATCCTAAAACATTTATAGAACCATATTCTATGTTCCTACATCCACAATAGTTAAAACAATTCAAAATAATATTATATGGTAGAATGATATGCAAAATAAATGATCAATTCTAGATTACTCATCCCCATTCATTTTGACTATCTCAGTTATAGTTTCCAGGATTACTATTAACCTAAAGTTTTCATGGGCTGACTAATAACCGATAAAATGATTAAGAACTCCTTGTCCAATTACATAGTTTTCATGGGATTACTATAAACGTATTGGTGACTCCAATATCTTTACACTTATCTAGTTTACACTTATCCTAGTTTTCATGAGTTGACTAGGAACCTATTGGTAACTCTAATATCTTTTTTTTATCCTAGTTTTTATGGGTTGAATAGGAACCAATTGACACCTATCAAAATCTTAATCCGGATATAGTTTTCATGGGTTCACTATAAACCTATTGGCCTCTGCCAACATCAAATGATAGTTTTCATGGGCTAACTATGAAACTATCTTTCTGACAACTTCCTTTATACATAGTTTTCATGGGCTAACTATGAACCTATTGGCCCCTGCCAATAAATTTTCCTACACGCTGTTTTCATGGGCTTACTGAGAAATTATTAGCCCCTGCCAATATCTTGTCCTTCAATAGTTCAGCATCTTATATTCCGAGCTTCCCGACCTCTTGGATGCAATTCTACTCATTCAAGAGTTAATTTAATTTATATTCACTACTGGGTCAACCTAGCTGGTTATTCTGCTCTTTCCCAAAATACAGTTATGGGCCCATTACAATGTGAATATATATACATATATGCATAAGCATACATAATAACTTGGTTAATCCCTTTAACCTTTTAATTAAAGAAACATTCTTTAAAAACTCCTTTTCAAAACACTTTATTTATTTAAGCCATGGTTTTCTTTCAAAAATGAGATTGGGTTATTTGCTTTGAAGACTAAGGCCGTCGAAACCTTCAAAACCTTGCTTTCGACTTCATTGGATAACCTCCTTTGAAAGCGTCTCTTTTTAAAACATTAGGCACGTACCTTTCGAAACACTTTAAAACTTCTCTTTCGAAACCTATCGAACATATTAAAGTATTGCTTAATAACACTTAGAAGCTTAGCTTCGAAACCATTGAAAATACCCCTTTCGAAAACATTGGAAATATCCCTTTCAAAACCTTTGAAAGTTCCCCTTTCGAAACCATTAGGTTTATACTTAGAGTACTATTTGGGTCAAAGTGAATATAAACGAAAGTATCTCTTTCGTAACCTTTCTTTATCAAATAAAAATATTGGGGAAACATGGTGGCGTTAGCACCATTCCGCGTCCGATCATTTAAACAAAATATTGAAGGATAGCGTCGAAACCCCTTTCGTAGCCATTGCCTTCGAAACACTTGGACCCTTTCAAAAGCATTTAGAAAGTGGCTTAAAACATCTTTCAAACAAGCACTACCTTTCGAATGCATGATGTTGAAAACGACAGCATGGCCTCGACTAGGTCGGAATCCCTTCCTTCGAAAACATTACATTATAAGTAAAGAAACCCATTCAAAAGCTTACTCTTTAAAACATAAGTTGATGGCAACCCTTGCAAAAGCATTTAGAAAACCTCTTTCGAAAACATAGGTTTTGACTCCTTCGAAGGCTTTATTTAACACAATTGTAGGGCTTCTCTTTTAAAACAAACAAAAAGGTATCGACCCCATCGGAAGCCATGCTTTTGACACCCAGTCTTCCACCTTTCTCCAATCCACTACGTACCATTCGAGTGATACCTTATGTTTTGGTTTAGACTTAGTGGGTTTCGACTTGATTGAAGGCGGTAGCTCTGAGTTGAAAGGTACTTCTAAAGAAGGCAGAACCAACTTTTCTGGGTAAACTTAATTTTATGCTAATTAAAGCAAACTTTCTAACCAACCTACCACGTGTAAACATAAGATTGGTTTCCTTAACTTTTCAAATTCTTTACTAAAATAAACACCGCTAATTCAGATCTAAACCATGGTTAGGTTAGCAAATAAGCCCTTCCATTAAGCAAAACCAATATTGCAAAGAAGTCCCTCTTCTAAAATAATTTAATTAGCATAGAAAATTACTTAGGAAAAATCCCTAAAATTTCCAGAAATTCACTTTAATTATATTATCTAACATGTCAAAGCTTATGACCCAAATTCTCGATATAATTTCTGAAATAAATTTATAAACCCAATTAACCATATTTTTCTTTGAAAATTCGTAGTAATCTTTCCATGGCTTGGAAAATTATCACAATTGAAACCCAACTCCAAAATCATGTTCAACACAACATAAATTTTTTCCATGGCAATTAGACATCAATATAAATTGGTTTTACCCTAAAACCGTATATAATCTTATTTAAACATTCTTGTTTAAATCAAACAAATTGAAATTCAAGCATATCATCATCCAAATCATCATAAAAACGAAATTTAATTTTAAATTTGAAAACATATACAAAATAGTGATGGGATTATTATTCACCTTGATTAAGATAAGAAGATTGGACTGAGATTAATTTCCCCTAAGCTGGAGTCCCTAGCTTTAATTTGATTTCTCTTCTCTTTGATTATGGTCGGCTCCTCTTTACGCTTTATGTTTTTATTTTCAAAGGACGGGAATGGGAATGAAAATGGTAAGGAACGAGAATATATAAGGGTAAGGGTTATGCGTGGCAAATTCCCAATATACCCTTATGTAGATTAATTTAACCTAAAAATCATTCTTAAGTCCATTTAATTATTTAATTGAGCTCGGCCTTAATTATATTTATTCAAATGTCAACCCCCTTATCACTTAACATTTACATTATTTTATTTAATTTATCTAATTAAATCTCTTGAATAATGTTATCAAAAATTAGGGGTGTTACAGGCTCACCTCCTTAAAGAATTTCATCCTCGAAATTCAGCTAAGGACTAAATTCTAAACATAACAATCATGTAATGACTCCTAACAACCTACTAGTCTACATGACTAGGAATTATCTATATAAATCTAATATAGATATACCCTTAAAACAGATCAGGATAAGTACCCCGAATCTTGTCCTCTGTCTCCCACGTATAGTCCTTCTCGTTGTCGCTTCATTGAACTTTCACCGACTTGACTGTCTTGTTCATCAATCTTTTATCATCTCTCGCTACAACCCGAACTGGTTGTCTAACAAAAGTCAAATTAGGCTCTATTACCAAATCTTCCAGCCCTATCATGCACATACTTGCAAAGATGAGACATATGAAATACATTATGGACACCTGCCATACCTCTCGACAACTCTATTCTGTATGCGAGCTTTCCAATCCTTTTTATAATCTGGAATGAACCAATATATCTCGGTTGTAGTTTGCCTAACTTTTCGAACCGTATTACACCCTTCATCGGTGATACCTTAATGAAAACCCTGTCCCCAACTGAGAACTCTAGGTCCTTTCAGCTCTTATCTTCATAACTCTTCTGTTTGGATTGAGCTTCATTCATCCTTTCTCGGATCAACTCAATCTTCTCTGATGCCTCTCTAACCACATCTGGACCTAAAACCAATCTGTCTCAATTCTCGGACCAACATGCTGGTGATTTGCATGGCCTTCCATACAAAACTTCAAAAGGCGCCATTCCTATACCAGTCTAGTAACTATTGTTATAGGAAAACTCAATCAAATACAGGTGATCCTCCCAAGATCCACCAAAGTCTAATACAAAAGCTCTGAACAAATCCTCGAATTCCTTATTGACTCTCTCTGTTTTCCCATCCATTTGAGGGTGAAATGCAGTACTCATCTTGAGCTTAGTGCCTAACATATCCTATAGACTCTTCCAGAATTCACTAGTGAATAAAGCATCTGTGTCACCGACTATGTTACTAGGAACTCCATGTAGTCTAATTATATTCTTTATGAACAACTTAGCTAAGACTGATGCCATCCTGGTTGACTTTACTGGAATGAAATAGGCACTTTTGGTCAACCTTTCCACTATAACCCGTATACTTTCATTTCCTTTGTTTGACCTTGGCAACTCGTCTATAAAATCAATGGATATCGGATCCCATTTCCAAACTGGAATCTCTAAAGGCTGAAGCAACCCACTCGGCTTCTGATGTTCGGCTTTCACTTGTTTACAGTTTGCACGCTGCATAACCCACAAGCCAACATCCCTCTTCATACCTTCCCAATAGAAGCTCCTATTCATATCTTGATACATCTTGGTCCCTCTAGGATGTAGATCGATGACTTTTCCAAGAACTTTCCTTAAGTTCTCAATATCTGAAACACGTAATTGTCCCCTCTTTCTCAACCATCCTCTCTGGTCAAGATAAAAATCTCTCAAATCATCGATCTCAATTCCAACCTTAAGCCTTCTGATCTTCTCAGCTAATAATGGATCCCCATTCTGCTTAGAAGCTATTCTCTCGATCAACACTAGTCGAATTTCTAAATAGAACAACATGGCAGCACTCTGACTAGAACTAGCAGTCGAACTTAACCGCACACCACAATTGGCCAAAGCTTCTAGATCCTTCCATTCTGCCAACATAGCCAACACCACAATCTGGTGTCTTCTGCTAAGAGCATCCACAATTTTATTGCCATTTCCTAGTGTATACTCTATACCAAAATCATAAGCAGCCAAAAGCTCCAGCCACCTCTATTGTCTCATATTCAACTCCTTCTAAGAGAATAAGTACCTAAAAGATCTATGATTAGTGTAAAGCTCAAAACTCTTCCCTAAAAGATAATGTCTCTAAATCTTCAAGGCAAAGATCACCGTATCCAACTCCAAATCATGCGTAGAATATCTCATGCGGTCTAAGCTGTCATAAAGCGTAGGCAATCACTTTAACCTTCTGCATCAACACCGCTCCCGATCCAGTCCCAAATGCATTAGTATACACCACTAAACTTTGGTTTTCGTCTGGAACTACAAACACTGGTGCATTGGTCAACAAATGCTTTAACTTAAGGAATTCTTCCTCACATTTGTTGAACCAAACAAACTTCACCTCTTCCTGGTAAGCTTAGTTAAAGCTATGCAGTTAATGCCCCGCTATTTCCCCTCAATAACCCTGCTATATCCCATAGTGGATTTCTGTCGCCGTGATTTTTCCATATAGCCCCAAATATAGCCTTTCCGCTTTAAGCACCGCTATTTCTGCAATATCCAATTATTCCAGCTATATTACGCTATTTCCACTATATCTTCTTTAAAAGAAATGAATTGAAAAATGATATCTATACATTATAAAAATTATGAAATTAATATTTTCATTTAATTTTTAATATATTTTGAAAAATGAAAATACTTTAATATTTTACTTAATTTATTTATGTTATATAATAGTTTTACATTTATTTACGATATATACGCACATGTTTTTATTTAAAATTATTTATATCTTAATTATAATTCAATTGAATGTTAATTTTCATTTAATTACCATTTATATATTTGTAAAACCAATATATACGAGTTATATATGCTATTTTAGAGTCATCCATTATATCCTGCTACATCATCGTTGTATCCCCGCTATGGTTTTTTTGCACCTCCGCCGCATTGAATCTGCTGAGCACTTTAACTGCACAGAGTCAAAGGTGCCACTAACCGTAAGAAATCCTTAATAAATCTCCGATAATAGCCAACAAGTCTAAGAAAACTTTTGATCTCAGTCACCGTCTTTGGTCTCTTCTAATTATTAAGAGCTTCGATCTTATCTGGATCGGCTGACAAGTCCTTCTTTGAAACCACACCAAGAAACTTAACCTCTTTCTTCCAAAAATGACACTCGGAAAACTTCGCCTTTAGTTGATTCTGCTTCAGCGTCTCTAGCACAACCCTAAGCTGATCTTTATGCTCTCTTTCATCCTTAGAGTATACCAAAATGTCATCTATAAACACCAACATAAATCTATCCAAATATTCTTGGAAGACTCGGTTCATCAAATCCACGAAGAAAGCAGGTGCATTCATAAACCCATATGGCATTACTAACCAAACATACGAACCATACCTAGTCCGAAACGCTATCAAAGGAATATTGTCCTACTAGTTGAAATATATCGCCAAATCAAACTAGGAAAACACTTTGGCTTCACACAACCGATCGAATAGATCATCACTTCTTGGCAAAGGATACTTATTCTTGGTCGTCCTTTCATTCAATTTATGATAGTCAATACACATCCTCAACGACCCATATGGTTTCTTTAAGAATACCACGACCACTCTCCAAAGCAAACTGCTTGGTCAAATAAAATTCCTTCCTTCAAGATCCACTAGCTGCACCTTCAATTCCTTCACCTCAGTCGGTGCCATCCTACTAGGTGGTCTACTTACAAGTTCAGCTCCTGGCACAAGATCTATCTGAAACTCAACAGCTCGTTTCGATGGTTATCCTATGACTGGCTCAAAGACATCTACAAACTCTTTTGCTACTTGAGCCCGACTTAACTCTTCTCTCACTTTCATTGCACTTAACAAAGCACAACTACTCCGGTCAAAATTCTCTACTGAGAATATAATTCGGTTATGACTATCATGGTGTCTTAGTGATATCTCCCCATCTTGCAAAATATCCTAGCCTCATACCTTCTCAACCATTCTATACCCAAAATGATTCTGAAGTCTGCGAAATCAAAAATATATAGACTGCATGCAAACTTATGACCTAACAAATCAAGTTCTAATTGGTCCCATCTCATCCCAGAGTTGCATACTATCCTATTGGATTAACAACCCTTAAGGAAGTAACAAGATTTGTGGCTTTTAAGCATAACCTATCAACCAAATACTGGGATAAATGAATGTGATGCACCAGTATCAAATAGTATCCTAACTGGTATACTCTGAATCAAAAACGTACCTTCCATCATAGTCTTTCCTTTTTCAGCTGTAGTTGGCTTAGCTGATAATCCAACAGCAAAGATCTTTCGTTTTTCCACACGGACTGGCTCTGAACACTAGTTCTTATAATGCCCAACTTGACCACAGTTAAAACACCTCACATTCTTCTTGTCTGCAGCCTTCTTTCCCTTGCCTGACCGACACTCATTTGCATAATGACCCTTCTTATCACACTTGTAGCAAAATAAATCAGCCTTTGCCTTCTTGCAACATCTCTTTTCTGGGCTCCCTTCTTCTTTAAGAACTTTCTCTTCTTTCCCTGAGAATCTTGGGTTTCAACTGGCTTCTCTCTAGCATAAACCGCAAGCATCTCCTCATGGTGAATTGCCATCTCCACAACCACATTAGAAGGATCACAAATATGTGTTATGGTTGCCCTAGAAGCTCAGGTCTCAATCCTCAAATGAATCTCTCATTCTTTCTAATGTCAGTGTCAATAGTAGCATATCCATAACGAGACTGCTCATCAAATTTAATGGCATAGTCGATAACCGACATCTCTCCCTAAACTATATCCATCAACTTTCTCATCAATGCTGACTTTGCAACCTAGGATAAAAACCACTGTTCAAATGTCCTTCTGGACTTAGTCCATGTCAGCTCTTCCTCCGGACACCGGTAGTAACATTGTTCCACCAATGAAGTGCTGACTTGCAGCTACCTAGAGGCCAACCTTCTCTTTTGCTCATCATCTAAACCTTGATCAACAAAGATACACTCATAATGCAATAGCCAATTCCCTACCTCAATAGCATCCTCCGTTCCCAAATGGCTTTCAACCCAGACCAGTGTAGTCTCTGCTCAACTTAGCATAGTTATTCCCAACTAAAGCCATGAGATTAGCTCCTCCAACATTCCCAACAACTCCAACAGCAGCTCCTTCTTGCATCATATTTATGAAGAACTGATACATCGCCTCTATATCTACAGGTGGATTTCCAACACCCACATTGGCTTCAGCATTTTGGTTAACGTTAGTTTGTAGACCTTGGTTTCTCCTGGTATTAGGTCGAGCATCTCGTTAGTTGTAGTGCTTCCTCCACTGAGATTTCCTCTTCCATTTCCTGCTTCCATATCTTCTTTCTCGTAAATCTGCATACAAGCCTTAGTAAGATACAAAAGAACGATCTAAGAGAGAGGGGAGTACGTGTATATATATATATATATATATATATATATCAAATACAAGTACGTTACTATAGCATTGTCCCAAACCCCGATCATATTTCGGATTCATTGGATTATGTTCCAAAATAAACTTTTAGGATTATTTTCTTTTAACGTTTCATAAACCTATGCTCTCATATCAACTTGTAACATCCCCCTACTTGAAGGCCCAAAACTAACGGCAATAGATGCTACATTCATCAATAGTTATTAATCCTCAGCAACCAAATACGACAATGTTAGATACGTTGATACATAGAAACACATGAATATAGAAAAAAATTAACATATCAAACAAATTCCATATTCCAATTCAAAATATTTGAAATTCATTACATAATTCTACAATTGTTAACCATGTTTGGAGAAAATATATTTATTACAACATACGCCAAGTGCGACATATGAAGATGCCCCCTTAGACGATCAAAGTATAAATATGCAATATAACAACTTCGCCGTTACAAACAATACAGTGGAATCAAATAAAAGAGAATTCTAGATAGCTATCATGCCCCCTGCACATCTCTTGAAGCTTATTCGTCTAAAGAGGTACCGGAAAACCTCAACTCTCAAACTACTCAAAATCAATTGAGTACCCAAGAGTTTAAGGGGAAAACATAAACTTCAAGTTAGACATAAAGTCTGGTATGAATAATAATATACCATCTCAAATCATTTGGATATCTAATTATACCATGCTGCTTAGTGGAACGGGTTTTTCACTCATTAGTATCCTAAAACATTTATAGAACCATATACCGTGCTCCTGCATCCACAATGGTCAAAACAATTCAAAACAATATTATATGATCAGATGATATGCAAAATAAATGAATCAATTCTAGATTACCCATCCCCATTGTAATGGACTGCAAATCCATACCCCTTTGAGTCGACCATTCTCCATCAGACCAACTCAAAGTAGACGGAATGCAAACCATTAGGGTAAAAGAAGAAGGAGGTAGAAGAAGAAATAGAAAACAACATCAGAATCTCACAAACTCAGCGGAACAATATATAATAGATTATGACAGATTTTTATACAAAAGCATCTGTAACTGTTTATACATTACATAATCAGAGTACAACATAAACCAACAACACTATTCAGAACAGATCTAATAACTTGACCTCCTAAGTCTGAATATACAACTTATACTGCGCAGCGAAATATACATCAAGTACGTGTGATACGTCTCGCCATCTAGCACATCCCCTGAGCTCCATAGCAGTCCATCCAGAATCTGTACTCTATAATATTGGGTCTGACCCGAGCATTATAGTAAAATAACATCGAAGTCAGTCTGGAAAACCAGCGTAAGAAAACACACTCAATTTGATTATTAAAGTTTCCAAATTCCTTTGAAATCAAAGGTATCTCGTAAGACCGCGCCACAAATAAACATGTCGGGTTTTTACCATACGGTAACCAAAACATTTTTATCAAATCCATCTGATATTATAATACTGTCTATAGAAAGTAAAATGAATCTAATAGAAATGCTTGCATCTCATGTTTCAGCAATAGTAGGCACAATCAAAACCGTACAGGCGCTTATTGGAATTGGATTCTATACAATGGCAGGGCTACTGGGGTACCGCCCGTCATAGTACCTGGTCTAGATCAGCGTACCAAGGATCCCTCTTGATCCCCTGCAACACAAAATCGGAGCTACCCCTTACCGGATAGTCCGAATAATATCACCCTATGGTTGGGATCAGCAACCTCCCACATAGCCAAATAAAGGGACATCTAGATAGGGATGTGTAACAACCCGCATATTTTACGATTGTATATTTAAATATTTTATTTAAATATAGCGTCATTAGTCAGATTTAAGTCCGAAAAGATACTTTTTGCAAACGGCCAAATTAGGACTCGAGACCAATTCCATTGAGCCCAAAATGGCGTTTGTAACCTTTTTGAGTATAAACTTTGATATGTTTGGAGCTAGCTAAAAATTTGACCTTTGCACTTTGGACTTTGAGTTTGGTTACCTAAACTATTAACTCTAGCTCAACCCCACTTCTCTTCATTCACTTTCATTTCCTAATACCTTCAAGCTTTCATAAAAATGGAGGAAGTGAAAAATAATTAGAATTCCTAAGCCCTAGTTCCATTGCAAATCCAAGTTCTAACTCCAAATTCAAAGTGAAGCTATCGGTAGGCATCCCCTTCTTCTTCTCCAACTCATTCTACCTTCAATTTCAGAAATTCCTAAAGTCTAACTTAGGAAATGTTTTTCTTTTGGGCTTAGATTTAAGCTTCTTGGGTTGGAATTGAGGAGTGATTGTTCTTGCCTTGCTCTATAGCTTCTTCTTCCTTGTTTTTGTGCAAAAGGTGAGATTTTTATCTCACATCTATGTCTATAACTATCTTTGATTGTTGGGTATGAATTCCTAACACTTATTCATGTGAATTTGCTTTTGCGTTGGATTGAATTGGTGAATATTCCAATTTTTGGTGTTTTAAAGTCAAATCTTTAAAAATCCTAACTTTGATGTTTATACATGTTTTTGGTGATGCATTGAAGAGCCTATAGGGCCGGGTTGCTGACTAGCGTAAATCCCTAGCACTGTTGCTCATTCAATTGCAATTTGGGAGAGTTTGTTCTCCATTGAATAGGCTGAAAAAAATAGCCCAGCACCTAGTCAATCGACTGACCAATTGCAATCAGTCGATTGGCTGTAGCCAATGATGGCTTCGGGGGCAGTTTACAAAGACAGGGAGTCTCTGTTTCCTACAATCAGTCGACTGGCCACTGTAATCAGTCGATTGACTGCATGAAATGAAATTTCCAAGTTTTTGGTTCAGTCGACTGGCCATTTGCAGTCAGTCGACTGACCTGCTTCTATTTGCCTATTTAGCCTATTTTGTTGCTGATTTCCAATTTTTATCGATTCGTGGTTTTTCGATTTGTTGTTATAATCTATTATCTACCTTGATGACTACTACTTTAGAATTTTTGAGTATATCCATTTTGATGGGTTTGGAATCGATCTTTTTGGAATTAATTCACGTCTTCGAACGTGGAATTTTGGTGATTGATTGTTCTACAATCAACTTTGTGATTTGTCACTTTAAAAATACAAAGGTTTCTACGCTAGTAGTAAATATTCAAACTCTATCACAATTTCAACTCTATTTTCAAGCTTGTTTATAAAACCTTTTTCCAATCTATTAGTATGTACAAACCTTTACCTCACTCGTACGAGAAATCTAATTAAACGGCTTAGTAAAACAAGTGGTATGAAACGCTCGCGTTTACTTCGTCGGTTAATTCTTGGACTTTTTCGATTGAATATCTTGTGACAATTTTCGAGTGGAGACTTACAGTTTGATTGTAAATATATAAGTTAAGCCAGTGGTTATGGGATGTAACGACCCGTTAAATTAATAATATTAAATGAGTTAAATTAATATAATTTCTAACCTGATTTAGAAAAAAAAAGGCTTTAAGATTTATTTGAGAAAATGTAGCAATTTGTTATAGTAATTGGAATTTAATGTAACAATTTAATTTTTATGACAATAGTTTTGGATAATGTAATTGTCACACTTTGTTAAAAGTTAATGTTAAGAAACCAATAAATGTTGAATTAGTGAATATTAATAAAATATTTACTAGAATGGGATTCATTTAATATTAAAATAAATAGTAGGATTGTTTCATTTGGTGACCGTTGAATAAACCAATGCAATAAGTGTAGATAAATTTTTTTATGAATATTGTTCGATAATGAATGTACTTAAAAACGGTAATAAACTTAATATAAGAAAACAAAGGCAAATTGTGTATTAATTAATGAATTCATGAATCAGTGTATGGACTTAGTGTAACTATACGTAAATGTACGCAATAAGGTTGTGAAATACCAATGATTTGGATTTCCAATTTATATTAAACATAATGTTGGTAGAAATTGGAATTCACTGTTGTGTGAAATATATGAGAAATCAGGTCAAATGTAAATTATACCGTAGATGATATACTCTTTTAAACAGTAGGATTTTTAAATAAATAAACGTTTCACTTAGGTTTCAATTGGATAACTTATGTAGTTTAATGGAGAATCAATTGCAATTAATTGCCATAAATTAGTGATGATAGGGTAGTTTGATTTGGCCTTTAAGAAGCAAAGAAAAAGAAAGCCAAGATTTATGAATTCATTTGCAATGTGAAATGCAAATCTTGTGGATTGTTTTTTTTTTACAAATGGAATTAATATTTAACCATTACGTTAGTGGAGTCTGATAAGTTAAGGTAGATAATCAATGGTAATTTACCTAATTCAAAGGATATATTAATATAAATATGGGTAAAATGAGGTTAGACCAAGGATATAATATTAATTGATTTTTAAGGCTTAATTAATACGTGAAATAGACAAGATTCTACATTCAAACATTTATACAAAGCTAAGTTGTAAATAGAAGTACCAATGTAATATAATGTAAATAGATGGGAATCAACATTTATTTATTTATTTAATGGAATTTAATTTCTATAGTATGATAATCGCAATTAAATGAAATTGAAATAGCTAATTTATACGTTAGTTGAAATTTAGCTGGAATATGAGGATTTTTAATGAAAAAGTGAAATCAAATGGAAATAAGGTTTCAATTATACATTGGAATTTATATTCACCATAAAAGGTTAATTGAAAACCAAAGGAGTTAATAAAGGAATCAAGCTTTATCTATTAATTTGGATTTAAGATATGGTAAATTGGATTTATTGCAATAATTAATTCTATAAGATGAGGTTAATACTTATTCTATTTATAATTAGACCAAATTGTTGATATAGATGTTTTGAAAGCAGAATCTATAAGTCAATTTGAGTATCAAATTCAATAATTGCGCTTATTGCATAAATAAAGGGAATTTAACGTTAAATATTACGTTACTGAAATTTAAAATGAACTTTAAGAATAATATTGTGAATCATGAACCAAAGTATGTGGCATCCCTATTTGGATAAAGAATGAGTATATAAAAGTTAAAATTTAATATACGGGGTTTTGAGCATTTAATTTTATAATTCTTAAATATAGGAAAGTGCAGAAATTAACACTGCAAATTGATATACTTATAATTTTAATTCACATCCAAGCTTGTTAAATCATTTGAAATTGATTAAATTATATAAGTAATAAAATTTGGACAATTTTAGAATATAATATAAAATTTGGATTTTTGTAATTTATTTTGATTTATTTAATGAATATAAAAATAGCCTTTTTTTGTCACGGACTCGGATTTCGATGAAACCAGTTTCATCGGATCCGTATCGGTGAATTATTATAGGGTTTCAAGTTTCGTATCGATCGGACTTGTCGTTTGAACGTACGGGCGTGAAACGCCTTGAAATCAAATTTAATTAAAATCAATTTGAATCAATTTGGAATTTTTGTTTTCAGCATAACTTCTTCATACGATCAAATTTGGACGTGAAACTTTTTCCATCGCGTTCAGAATATTTTAAATTACCTATTTGGATATATAGATTTAATAAATTCGGTTCCGGAGGCATAGCGGGCTTTTTGGGCCATAGTTTGTTCCGCACGTTCATTCTACGGTCTATCTACTCTATCTCTAACCCCTCTATATAAACCTAGCTACAAGCCCTAGCCTCCACCTAATTTCTTTTCATCTGAGCGTATACTTTCTTCAAGCTCCTCTTCTTCTTCAATGGGTGCTAACCCTAGATCCAGTCAGTTCAAAAAAAAAAAAAAATCAAAAAAAAAAAAAAAAAATCGGATCTGCAGCAGCTTCTGGTCGCGCTTCGGGTTTCAGGGGAGAAAACCCTAAAGCAACTTCGGGTCAGGAAGAAAATGACTCGGGTCGCTCCGGGTCGTTTTGGCGAAAACTCCAAGCAAGCACCGGGGAATTGAGGCGGCGCACCGAAGTCGAACCCGAAGTCGACCCAGGACCAGAATTTTTCCATTTTTCAAATTTACATAACTTTTGCATACAAGCTCGGATTCACGCGTGGTTTGTTTTGCTGGGATCGTATCGGAATTTCTGACGTTTTGACGCTAGTTTGGATGGATTTGGAGACCGTCAAAATTTTGAGTTTAAATTGAATTTAAATTCGATTTAAATTCCAAAGGTGAGTGTTTTAACCCACTCACAACTACTAGAAGCTTTTATGTTTGTTAAATTAATTTTAGAAATGAATAGAAATTTATTTATGAGTATTTGGCATGTTTATTTCACTCATATTTGTTGAAATGCATTTACCAAATTTAACTGTTAATTTAATTCATTTATTGCGTATAAATTTACAGTTAAAATTTATTTGTTTGTATATGAACTGCTAGTTAACAGTTATATAATTTATTTCTGAATATAGACCGTAGATTAATAGCTGTTAAATTTAATTTGAATAAAATTGCCAGTATTACCTGTTATGTAGTACCAAAAATAATATTGTTATTGACTGATATTGATTGATGATTGCGATTTGGATGATGGATGATGTTGATGAATGGATGTTTATTGGATATCATTAAATTGCAAATTATCATGCATATTTCATTTCATTCGGGATTGTGGTTTGAAATGATATATAACCGCAAATTTTTATATCTTTTAAATTGCGGATTGAAATGATAAATATCCGTATCACTTGACCATAGGATAGAAAATTATATACAGGCACCGCGGTATATATATAACTATTTAAATGTGATTTCTATGGTTTGGATGGAATATGGTTTATAATAATCTTAAATTTTATATTGTATAAATATTTTTCTTCCATATATATATACATATGAAGTTGAAAATTTTGAAATTAAAAGGTGTATAAAAATCTTTATTAAAAATGGAAGAAAATTAAGAAAATGGAGTTTAATAATTTATATCATATGTTTAAATGTTAAGTTTGGATATTTTAAGATATGATATTTATAATTGGATTGTTCCCAAAATAAATTGAAATGAATATTCTAGTATAATTTGAATTGGGAAAAATATATATATTTTATTACTAGAAATTGAAGTCTTATTATTTATGGATTTTATATGAATATTCAAGAGTAATTAATAGAACAATTGATTTGTTGAAAGCATAAAATCCAACTTTAGTTTGAAATATTGATACTCAAAATGGATATATGTATATATAAATAAATTGAAGTGGTTTTGGAACTTGAGAGAGATAATATAAATTTTGGTTTAGACTTTAATAAAGAAATGTATTTGTAAAGCCATGAGAACTATTTTCTTTACAAAGTAACATTTAAGTTAAACCATTTAATTCATATACCGTTGAATGTCCAAACCATTCAAGTTTTTTTTTATAGAAGTTATGGTTTTAAATTATGATTTTCAAAATACTATGCTTTGAAATTATTTGATTTTCAGACGATATGAAGTTAAAGCATTTTGATTTTGGAAAAGAATTATATTTGGGATAAGTGATAAAATATGGTTTTGGGTTTTGAAATGATATCGTATTCATGGTTATGAAATGGAATGTTTATTCGGATTTTTAAAGTATAACCTATTTTTAAATGACCGCGGTGTTATAATAACGATGGGTTGGCAAAGAGACCGGGATCGGATATCTGACATACTCTCTGTCGATACCGAAAACCACTTTGACTAACCGTGTATGCGGTGGAGATTCCAGAATGAAGTAGGTGGTGGCGACGTTTCCTGTAAGGTAAATACGTGGACCCGACTCCCGTGAGTTGGCATAAGGTGGCTAAAACAGGAGCGATTCTCAGGCCAATGAGGTCATTCCTCTGATCGGACCCTCCTCTTCGATATTATACTTTGATTTTGGATTGATTCAGTGGCCACTTCTATATTTTGATTTTGGGGAGTTAGTCCGAGGTGGGCGATAACTGCGGCTACGCGTTTCCACCAGCCTGGATAGCAATTGGTATATCTACCCTGGCATTGCCTAGTTGTGCCGTGTCACCTACCATACCGAGCCTTTACTACGAGTTTCTATTTGTGTCGTACCTATGGAGTATCCTCTGGTAGCTTCCCGATCAGGAGGTATTACGGTACTGTATAGACTATTGGCATTATTTGTGTTAAGGGCTATATGGGTAACCCCTTAACGCTATTTAAAAGTAAGTTTATTTTATAAATAGACACTATTATAATAGCGCAATATACTACATAGTAAATAGTTTAACGGATCCTTAGGAGATGTAAATCCCGAACATCTCTTGAGTTACTGTACTCATATTTATTTCTGTTAATTTAACTCACATAAGATCTTTTAGTCTGACTCGAGTGTTTTTGCCTTTTCAAATTCGCTCGGGTCAGTCCGAGCGTTTCAGGATCGAAGACTTTAGCTTTGAAGGACGAAGACGAAGGAGTCGTATTATTATTATCTATAGTATTGCACCACACTCTAAATTTCCGCTGCATTGATTGTATTGGTATGTGTAACTCTGATATTCATTGTATAAGTAAAATAAATATTTTGTAAACAGTTATCATGAACTGTATATTGATTATTATATTTTATCCTTCCGTTGTGAGATTCTATTTTGTTTTATTTCTTCTCTGTTTTTCTTATTTACCCCATAACAATCCGCCCTTGCGTCTGCTTTGAATTGGCACGTGTGTCGGTTTAAAGTGTGCGAAAAGGCGGGATGTTACAATTGGTATCAGAGCTTTGGTTTAGCGATAAACCTTGGTTTTGTGGGGTTTGACTCTTTGTTAATAGGGTAGTAATACCCTATGGGAGTCGCTGATTGTATATATATGAGAGAGCGTATTTGTTAGTGTTAATAAAGATTTTGATATTGTGTTAATCTGTTCCGCTTTGTATTTATAAATTCTGGTTGATGCATGGGACGTTATGACATTAATAGGGATTTCTAAACACTTAATAGGACAGACCGACATAATATTTGTTTTTAATATAGGTGAATGAAATAATTTTGCCTATTATATTTTCTGTATATAAAAATATTTTTATAAAAATATATATATATATATATATTTGGTTGCTATAGATTGGGTGTTAGGAAATAAAAATATTTATAACAATTGAAGCTAAGTTGAAATTATAATAAATAAATTTGAGATTTTAGAACTTAAGTCCGGGATTTTTGAAAATCTTCTTTCAAAGGATTTGTGAAATATAATGATTTGGTTTATAGGTAATTTCTTATATAAATGTTTAGTATAATTCGGAAGAATTGTTTTAAAAGAGGATTTTGGAGAAAATAAATTTTGTACTTTCCTCTCTGTCGCTAGAAAATAATTTCGGTGATGGCGGCCGCATCATCGACTTTCATTTTCGAGTTTCGTAGGGGAAAGGCCACTGTAGTAAATTCTACTGCAGATTTATTTTGAAATTATCTAAAATTTTAAATTGTTTTAAATATAAATTGAGATATAAGTTGTAAGAACTCATTTATCTATTATTTTTAAAATAAAATTGAAATTTGACCCGGTATTTAATTCTAAAATTTTCCACTAATTAATGGTTTAAATTATTTTTAGGGAAATATAAAGTAAGTAATAAATGGATTGAAACCTCTAATTTAAGTAAGAAAATTAATACTAGGTATAAAGGAAGTTAAAATTTTAACTGATAAATAATGGTAAAGATTTATTGAAAATCAACGAATTAAAAGGGTTGAGATTAAACTTGTATAAGTTCTTTTGCTTTTTCTTTAACATAAATAACTTACCAAGTATAAAAAGTTGAAATGTGAATTAAGAGTGGAATAGAATATTATGCAAGTAGAATTTTTGGAAATAATGAAGTATTCAATAAATTACTGTTATAAATAAGAATTTAATGGTATTAACTTAAGTGATGATTGGAATTTTACTAAAATTAAAGGTTGTATTATTAATAGGTGATTTTAACCTTAAGAAAGTAAAAATGAAATTCCTTAATTTATAAAGTTTGATTGTAGGGTTATTAACTTAAGTACACCTTAATTTCCCCCTATTCTAATATAATAGAAAGTAAGTAATATATAAATGACTGTAAACCCTAAGTAATTAATTAATAAAATTCCTTATTTTTAAGAATGAAGGTTAAAGGGTTAATAATTTAAGTGTAATTAAAAAGGGTTACTGTAATTAAATATAATAGAAAGTGGGTAATTAAATTGTTACTACTATTAAATATAATAGAAACTTCAACATTAAATAAATGAATGAAATTAAAGGTAAGTTGAAATTGTAATTTATAAAACAAATATATATTAATTTAAGGAATTGAGAAGAAACTTGTAAATTTTCACTTACATTCTTAAAACATACATAACTTACCATATAATAAAAGTTGCAATGTTAGTAAGAAAATGTAAGGGGAAATCTTACAAGTGAAGCTTGAGGTAATAAAGGTATTCAATAAATTTGCTGTTATTAATGAGAATTAATTGTATAAACTTAAGTTAAATTGGAAATTTTACTATATAAGTAAAGGTAAGTAGTATAAATAGATGATATAAACTTTAGTCAATAAATTGGAATGCAAATATAATGAATTTTGTAATAAATGGAAAACGAAAATTGTAAGAAATAAAGAAATCCCTCCATAAATGAAAGAAAGAAAATCAAACCACTGAAGCATGAAATAAATGTATAATAAGTTAATTTGGTTGTTGGTTTGAATTGTATTGTTTGATTTATGATTGTGGGGTAAGGAACTTGAAGTTGTTGGATGAATAAATAATCTATCTTTGTTCCATCTAAGACTGTTGAGTAAAGGATGCACTTGATAGTTAATTTCATTTCATACAAATTTCAAGTTTGAACCCAAACAACTATTTGTTTGATGGATTAAATGATTGCTTTGTGTGTGTATGTATGTTGTTTGTAAGGTTGATGGTTGTTGAATTGTTTGGTTGATTAATGATTGAATCCACTTGAATAGTTCACTTTAAAATAAATATTTAACCTTTTAGATTTTATAAGTGAAATGCAGGCTATGGAAGCCACTGCTACTGCTCTGGTTCCCTAATAATAAGCGTATTGCCCGACAAATAGGTACGTTTTTGGATTGTTTAAAGCGCTATTTTATAATTTTGCCCGTGTTGGGATAATATTTTGATAATATATGTAATATATTTGTATATTTTGATATTATATTTTCTCCAGAGTCTCTCCGTACAAAGGAGACTCTGCCAAAAATTTTCGTAAATTTTGGACTTAGAATTTTGTTGAATATTTTCCAAACTTTAATGATTTAAGTATAAAAGGTTATAATGACTATAAAACGGGCATATCTCATTTAAGGAAATTAATTTAGTAAATTATTGTTTATAAGTTAATATTTGAAATAAGATGTAATGTTTTATTCTTCCTTCTCCCTTCTTTTTCCTTTTCAGGGACGAAAAGTTTTGAGTGGGGGAGATTGTAACGACCCGTTAAATTAATAATATTAAATGAGTTAAATTAATATAATTTCTAACCTGATTTAGAAAAAAAAAGGCTTTAATATTTATTTGAGAAAATGTAGCAATTTGTTATAGTAATTGGAATTTAATGTAACAATTTAATTTTTATGACAATAGTTTTGGATAATGTAATTGTCACACTTTGTTAAAAGTTAATGTTAAGAAACCAATAAATGTTGAATTAGTGAATATTAATAAAATATTTACTAGAATGGGATTCATTTAATATTAAAATAAATAGTAGGATTGTTTCATTTGGTGACCGTTGAATAAACCAATGCAATAAGTGTAGATAAATTTTTTTATGAATATTGTTCGATAATGAATGTACTTAAAAACGGTAATAAACTTAATATAAGAAAACAAAGGCAAATTGTGTATTAATTAATGAATTCATGAATCAGTGTATGGACTTAGTGTAACTATACGTAAATGTACGCAATAAGGTTGTGAAATACCAATGATTTGGATTTCCAATTTATATTAAACATAATGTTGGTAGAAATTGGAATTCACTGTTGTGTGAAATATATGAGAAATCAGGTCAAATGTAAATTATACCGTAGATGATATACTCTTTTAAACAGTAGGATTTTTAAATAAATAAACGTTTCACTTAGGTTTCAATTGGATAACTTATGTAGTTTAATGGAGAATCAATTGCAATTAATTGCCATAAATTAGTGATGATAGGGTAGTTTGATTTGGCCTTTAAGAAGCAAAGAAAAAGAAAGCCAAGATTTATGAATTCATTTGCAATGTGAAATGCAAATCTTGTGGATTGTTTTTTTTTACAAATGGAATTAATATTTAACCATTACGTTAGTGGAGTCTGATAAGTTAAGGTAGATAATCAATGGTAATTTACCTAATTCAAAGGATATATTAATATAAATATGGGTAAAATGAGGTTAGACCAAGGATATAATATTAATTGATTTTTAAGGCTTAATTAATACGTGAAATAGACAAGATTCTACATTCAAACATTTATACAAAGCTAAGTTGTAAATAGAAGTACCAATGTAATATAATGTAAATAGACGGGAATCAACATTTATTTATTTATTTAATGGAATTTAATTTCTATAGTATGATAATCGCAATTAAATGAAATTGAAATAGCTAATTTATACGTTAGTTGAAATTTAGCTGGAATATGAGGATTTTTAATGAAATAGTGAAATCAAATGGAAATAAGGTTTCAATTATACATTGGAATTTATATTCACCATAAAAGGTTAATTGAAAACCAAAGGAGTTAATAAAGGAATCAAGCTTTATCTACTAATTTGGATTTAAGATATGGTAAATTGGATTTATTGCAATAATTAATTCTATAAGATGAGGTTAATACTTATTCTATTTATAATTAGACCAAATTGTTGATATAGATTTTTTGAAAGCAGAATCTATAAGTCAATTTGAGTATCAAATTCAATAATTGCGCTTACTGCATAAATAAAGGGAATTTAACGTTAAATATTACGTTACTGAAATTTAAAATGAACTTTAAGAATAATATTGTGAATCATGAACCAAAGTATATGGCATCCCTATTTGGATAAAGAATGAGTATATAAAAGTTAAAATTTAATATACGGGGTTTTGAGCATTTAATTTTATAATTCTTAAATATAGGAAAGTGCAGAAATTAACACTGCAAATTGATACACTTATAATTTTAACTCACATCCAAGCTTGTTAAATCATTTGAAATTGATTAAATTATATAAGTAATAAAATTTGGACAATTTTAGAATATAATATAAAATTTGGATTTTTGTAATTTATTTTGATTTATTTAATGAATATAAAAATAGCCTTTTTTTGTCACGGACTCGGATTTCGATGAAACCAGTTTCATCGGATCCGTATCGTTGAATTATTATAGGGTTTCAAGTTTCGTATCGATCGGACTTGTCGTTTGATCGTACGGGCGTGAAACGCCTTGAAATCAAATTTAATTAAAATCAATTTGAATCAATTTGGAAATTTTGTTTTCAGCATAACTTCTTCATACGATCAAATTTGGACGTGAAACTTTTTCCATCGCGTTCAGAATATTTTAAATTACCTATTTGGATATATAGATTTAATAAATTCGGTTCCAGAGGCATAGCGGGCTTTTTGGGCCATAGTTTGTTCCGCACGTTCATTCTACGGTCTATCTACTCTATCTCTAACCCCTCTATATAAACCTAGCTACAAGCCCTAGCCTCCACCTAATTTCTTTTCATCTGAGCGTATACTTTCTTCAAGCTCCTCTTCTTCTTCAATGGGTGCTAACCATAGATCCAGTCAGTTCAAAAAAAAAAAAATCAAAAAAAAAAAAAAAAAAAATCGGATCTGCAGCAGCTTCTGGTCGCGCTTCGGGTTTCAGGGGAGAAAACCCTAAAGCAACTTCGGGTCAGGAAGAAAATGACTCGGGTTGCTTCGGGTCATTTTGGCGAAAACTCCAAGCAAGCACCGGGGAATTGAGGCGGCGCACCGAAGTCGAATCCGAAGTCGACCCAGGACCAGAATTTTTCCATTTTTCAAATTTCCATAACTTTTGCATACGAGCTCGGATTCACGCGCGGTTTGTTTTGCTGGATCGTATCGGAATTTCTGACGTTTTGACGCTGGTTTGGATGGATTTGGAGACCGTCAAAATTTTGAGTTTAAATTGAATTTAAATTCGATTTAAATTCCAAAGGTGAGTGTTTTAACCCACTCACAACTACTAGAAGCTTTTATGTTTGTTAAATTAATTTTAGAAATGAATAGAAATTTATTTATGAGTATTTGGCATGTTTATTTCACTCATATTTGTTGAAATGCATTTACCAAATTTAACTGTTAATTTAATTCATTTATTGCGTATAAATTTACAGTTAAAATTTATTTGTTTGTATATGAACTGCTAGTTAACAGTTATATAATTTATTTCTGAATATATACTGTAGATTAATAGCTGTTAAATTTAATTTGAATAAAATTGCCAGTATTACCTGTTATGTAGTACCAAAAATAATATTGTTATTGACTGATATTGATTGATGATTGCGATTTGGATGATGGATGATGTTGATGAATGGATGTTTATTGGATATCATTAAATTGCAAATTATCATGCATATTTCATTTCATTCGGGATTGTGGTTTGAAATGATATATAACCGCAAATTTTTATATCTTTTAAATTGCGGATTGAAATGATAAATATCCGTATCACTTGACCATAGGATAGAAAATTATATACAGGCACCGCGGTATATATATAACTATTTAAATGTGATTTCTATGGTTTGGATGGAATACGGTTTATAATAATCTTAAATTTTATATTGTATAAATATTTTTCTTCCATATATATATACATATGAAGTTGAAAATTTTGAAATTAAAAGGTGTATAAAAATCTTTATTAAAAATGGAAGAAAATTAAGAAAATGGAGTTTAATAATTTATATCATATGTTTAAATGTTAAGTTTGGAAATTTTAAGATATGATATTTATAATTGGATTGTTCCCAAAATAAATTGAAATGAATATTCTAGTATAATTTGAATTGGGAAAAATATATATATTTTATTACTAGAAATTGAAGTCTTATTATTTATGGATTTTAATATGAATATTCAAGACTAATTAATAGAACAATTGATTTGTTGAAAGCATAAAATCCAACTTTAGTTTGAAATATTGATACTCAAAATGGATATATGTATATATAAATAAATTGAAGTGGTTTTGGAACTTGAGAGAGATAATATAAATTTTGGTTTAGACTTTAATAAAGAAATGTATTTGTAAAGCCATGAGAACTATTTTCTTTACAAAGTAACATTTAAGTTAAACCATTTAATTCATATACCGTTGAATGTCCAAACCATTCAAGTTTTTTTTATAGAAGTTATGGTTTTAAATTATGATTTTCAAAATACTATGCTTTGAAATTATTTAATTTTCAGACGATATGAAGTTAAAGCATTTTGATTTTGGAAAAGAATTATATTTGGGATAAGTGATAAAATATGGTTTTGGATTTTGAAATGATATCGTATTCATGGTTATGAAATGGAATGTTTATTCGGATTTTTAAAGTATAACCTATTTTTAAATGACCGCGGTGTTATAATAACGATGGGTTGGCAAAGAGACCGGGATCGGATATCTGACATACTCTCTGTCGATACCGAAAACCACTTTGACTAACCGTGTACGCGGTGGAGATTCCAGAATGAAGTAGGTGGTGGCGACGTTTCCTGTAAGGTAAATACGTGGACCCGACTCCCGTGAGTTGGCATAAGGTGGCTAAAACAGGAGCGATTCTCAGGCCAATGAGGTCATTCCTCTGATCGGACCCTCCTCTTCGATATTATACTTTGATTTTGGATTGATTCAGTGGCCACTTCTATATTTTGATTTTGGGGAGTTAGTTCGAGGTGGGCGGTAACTGCGGCTACGCGTTTCCACCAGCCTGGATAGCAATTGGTATATCTACCCTGGCATTGCCTAGTTGTGCCGTGTCACCTACCATACCGAGCCTTTACTACGAGTTTCTATTTGTGTCGTACCTATGGAGTATCCTCTGGTAGCTTCCCGATCAGGAGGTATTACGGTACTGTATAGACTATTGGCATTATTTGTGTTAAGGGCTATATGGGTAACCCCTTAACGCTATTTAAAAGTAAGTTTATTTTATAAATAGACACTATTATAATAGCGCAATATACTACATAGTAAATAGTTTAACGGATCCTTAGGAGATGTAAATCCCGAACATCTCTTGAGTTACTGTACTCATATTTATTTCTGTTAATTTAACTCACATAAGATCTTTTAGTCTGACTCGAGTGTTTTTGTCTTTTCAAATTCGCTCGGGTCAGTCCGAGCGTTTCAGGATCGAAGACTTTAGCTTTGAAGGACGAAGACGAAGGAGTCGTATTATTATTATCTATAGTATTGCACCACACTCTAAATTTCCGCTGCATTGATTGTATTGGTATGTGTAACTCTGATATTCATTGTATAAGTAAAATAAATATTTTGTAAACAGTTATCATGAACTGTATATTGATTATTATATTTTATCCTTCCGCCGTGAGATTCTATTTTGTTTTATTTCTTCTCTGTTTTTCTTATTTACCCCATAACAATCCGCCCTTGCGTATGCTTTGAATTGGCACGTGTGTCGGTTTAAAGTGTGCGAAAAGGCGGGATGTTACATGGGACATGAAGCTAAACTCATCTATTTACTAGCTTAGTGTAATTGACACTTCTTGATGATCGATAATGGTCATTTTGTGATTTAGACTAGCAATGTGCGATGTCTCTTTGTCTGCGAGGGAGACTAAACCTCGTTTCTGTGGAGCTTCGGCACAAAATTGGTGGGGTAGAGACCCATGGTCTTCGGACCGTTTTGTGGAGCTTCGGCTCAAAATGAATGGTTAGCAACCATGGAATAGCGTTCTATTTTGTGATACACGTGTTGGTGAGTTGTCATGCTCCCGTTTTGTGATACGCCTCCCCCATTTTGTGATTTCTGGATTTCTATTGATGATTTCTAGAATTTGTGTTTCACCAATTTTTGTGATTACATTGATAGGTTCTATCAATATTTGTGCATTGGTGAATTTGTGTTTCAACAACTTTTACAATTGGCATTGTGATGTTTGCCGATATTTGTGACTTGGTGAATAAAAATAAAGAGTATGACATTCTTTTTTGATCTTTGAGAATATTCTTATGATATTGATTAATCTCTTGTTGATTTTCAATTACATACTTATCACAGTATGGCTTTATGGTTATCATACATTTTTGTCATATCTCTTATCCTATCATTTTATCTGATATTTATAGCTAGACTGATCCGTTTATTATTTTCTTATCAAATAATACTCAGGTCAGGCCGAGGTGTTACAGGTGCTTCCGCTTGACTCCTCATCATGGAGTATTATCTGACTTTTTCCTAACTACTTTAGATTGGTAGTTTATGTTGTTATACATTCGAGATGGAGACTCCTTAATGTATACATATTCTTTTATCTTGCACTTGTATCATTCTCTTGTGATATTGGGGATCTTTTTGGCCACTACTCTGATGTACGCTTTTAAGTGTTATATATTCATATCTATTTCCGCCTTTGTGATATGGATATCTGTGACTGATTTATGTTATATTTATTTCTATATTTGTTTCCAAAGATATCATAGCCTCTGTGTAGTAGCTTTGAGTTTGTATCCGCATGTCAGATTTTCTCTTGAAATGAAATGCATGTTTTACTATCTGACATATCGGTGCTTGCACAAAGCAATTACATGGGTGGTCGCTCCTCAACAGCCTTATTCTTCGTGCTAGTTGACGGCATTACTCCGTAGTGTCCTTGGCTAGCGTGAGTATAGAGGTAGGGCGTCACAGCTTGGTATCGGAGCTAAAATTCGAGACAATGTAGAATAATTTAACAAGGATCATCGTCCTAAGTCCATCTTAGGAGTCGTGCCTTAGGATTTATTTCGAGTCATTAGGCCCGTTCTATCCTATTTTCTTTGTGATGCTTTGTTTTATCAATCATTATTGTTTGATATTCATTCTGAGAATAACTTTTTCTTCTTCTTCCTTTCTTTCTTAAATAAGACAAATGGTTAGACCAGGCCGTCCTAGCGCCGGTCAATCTAGTGCTACTCCCCAGGACGAATGATTTATGCTTGCACAACAACTTCTTGATCTTGTAAAGAACGCACAACCCGTCAGACCCATTCCAGAGCCTACCCACCCAAAATCCGGGTTTGCATGCCTGTGCAATGATTACACAAATTTGGATGGAAAGCCGTTTAGGGGTTCCGAGGGCGTTATCGAAGTCTAAGCTTGGCTTATAACATGCGATCGCATCTTTTCTCGCATGAATCTTATTGATCTTCATCGAGTCCAAGTGGCCTCTAGCATGCTCCAAGAAAGAGCATTAGATTGGTATGGCTTCTTATTTCTAAAATTATTGAAACGGATCTTACTTGGGAGGAATTCCAGGAAAATCAAAGTTTGTGTCGGAAGCTGAAAAGGTGAATTTGGCCCGTCGTTTTATTGACCATGTTCAAGGTGAATCTTCTATGACAGAATATGTCACATCTTTCGAATCTCTTTCTAAATACGGGGTTGAGTATATTAACACCCCATTGAAGAAGAATCAAAGATTTGTCTATGGCTTGAGTAAAAATATCAAGAAGCCATTACTTCTGAAATTGGAAGTTTCTTTCGATCAACTTATTGATATCGCTCTTCGACTTGAAGAGGCAGATAAGGAGAGTGATGTTGAAGTTGTTAGTGCCAAACCAAACTTCAACAACAACAAGAAAATGCCTATTAAATTCAATGGTCCAAATCCCAACAAGAAAGGGAAGCAAGCAGCTTCAGTAGAAAAGACTTCTACCTCTAGTGGTGGGCAATGCTACAATTGTGATTCTATGGACCATTATGCAAATAAGTGTTCAAAGCCCCTTGCTTGTCGCTATTGTAAAAATTCGGGTCATTATATATCCGCATGTCCCAAACTTCAAAGTAGGAAGGAGGGAAAGCTATATGTTGTACAGCCCCTAGTAACACTTCTCGTGGTCAAGGTATTTCTCATTCTATCTTCGATGGCATTATTATGTTTCGTGATCAACCTATTCCAGTTCTTTTTGATACGGGTGCATCCCATTCTTTTATATCAAAAGAACTTATTGATACTTTTTCTTTAAGTGTTGTTGCTTTAATGACTTCTTTGAGAGTCGCGAATCCGGTCGGTGGATCCGCAACAATTAGTTTGCTTTGTAAAGATGTCGAGATTATTTTGTGTGATATTTTCTTTCCGAGCCGATTTACACGTCATGCGATACTTGGGCTTCGGAATAATTTTGGGAATGGATTGGCTTAACCGTTATGGATCTCAAATCCTATGTCCTGAGCGGACTATTCATCTTCGGCATCCTCTATCTGTTAAGCAAATTTCTATTGTTTTTAAAGATTCGGATTCCAACTTCACAGCATCTTTATATTCTTTAAATCCACATGATGACGATATAATGATGAGGAAGATGTCATTTCTCTTATTCACGTTGTTCGTGAATTTTTTGATATATTTGAGCCTGTTTTAGGATTACCACCTAAGCAAGCAATTGAGTTCAGAATTAATCTAATTCCTGGAGCTCTACCTATCACTCGTCCTCCTTATCGTATGTCGAACAAAGAAAATGAGGAGATGCGCAAACAATTATCCGAATTGGAGATGAAGCAATTTATTCGTCCTAGTTCCTCTCCTTGGGGAGCTTCTGCTATTTTTGTGAAGAAATCCGATGGTACACTTAGGCTTTGCGTTGACTACCGCAAGCTTAATGATCTTACTATCAAGAATAAGTATCCTTTACCTCGGATTGATGATTTATTCGACCAACTTAGTGGTGCTAGAGTCTTTTCACGATTAGACTTAGCAACCGGTTTTCATTAGCTTCGTATTTCAGAGGACAACATTCCTTTGACATCATTCCGTACTCGTTATGGATCGTATGAATGGCTTGTTATTCCATTTGGTTTAATGAATGCTCCGGCTTATTTCGTTGACCTTATGGATCGAGTTTTCAAAGACTTCCTCGATCGGTTTGTTCTCATCTTTATAGATGATATTCTTTTGTATTCTAAAATCGAGGAAAAGCATGAAAAGCATCTTCGGATTGTGTTGGAAACTCTTAGGAGCAATCAATTGAAAGCAAAATTTTCTAAATGCCACTTTTGGCAATCTCGTGTGAAGTTTCTCAGTCATATTATTTCTGAATCCAGAATTTCCGTGGACCCTTCAAAGATTGAAGCGACTCAAAATTGGAAGCGACCGGAGAGTGTGATAGAGATTCGTAGCTTTCTTGGATTGGCAGGTTATTACCGTCGGTTCATAAAGGGCTTTTCTAAAATTGCTGCGCCTCTTACAAGTTTGACAAAGAAGGGAGTTAAATACATTTGGTCGGACAAATGTGAAGCTTCATTTCAGAAATTAAAAGAACTCCTTTCCGATGCTCCTATTCTTGTGATTCTCGAAGGGAACCAAGATTTTATTGTTTATACCGATGCTAGTCGCGTTGGTTTGGGTGCAGTTCTTGTGCAAAGAGAACGTGTTATTGCTTATGCTTCTAAGCAATTGAAGCCAGCCGAGACTAGATATGCCACTCATGATTTAGAGCTCGCGGCTATTGTTTTCGCCCTTCGAATTTGGCGTCATTATCGTTTGGGAGAAAAATTTGTTCTCTATACCGATCATAAATCTTTGAAGTATTTATTTTCTCAAAAGGAACTTAATTTGCATCAACAACGTTGGCTCGAGTACCTTACAACTTATGATCTTGATATTCTTTATACTCCTAGAAAGGGAAATCGTGTTGCCGACGCTGTTAGTCGAAAGCAACAAGCGGTTGTTTCCATGATGATATCCGAATGGAATGATCTCGAGACTTTATCCACTTGTGAGATTCGAGATCGTGAATCCGATTTATGTTCATCTCTTGTTTTATGTAGCCTTGAGGCTCATCCTTCTGTTTTAGACCGCATTCTTGAAGCTCAAAAGCCAGATCCCGAATTGGCTCTTCTTAGCCAAATTTGTAGGGATAAAATTGATATTGAAGGTTTGAAAGACTTTGATATTGATTCTCGTGGCGGTATTTGAAAATTTGGTAGACTTATCGTGCCATATATTAGTGATCTTCATAAAGATATTTTAGAAGATTCTCATCGTTCTAAATTTACCATTCATCCCGGTAGTAGTAAAATGTACGCGGATATGTAGCGACTTTATTGTTGGAATGGAATGAAATCTGATATTGCTAACTTTGTTAAGCATTGCATGACTTTCCAACTTGTTAAGGCCGAGCATCAAAGGCCCGGTGGGTTATTGCAACCTTTAGACATTCTAATTTGAAAGTGGGATCAAATTTCCATGGATTTTATTGACGGACTTCCCCGTTCTCATTCGGGTCATGATAGCCTATGGGTGATAGTTGATAGACTTACAAAATCCGTCCATTTTATTCCCGTTTGGTCCAATCGGACCGTACTTCTTTTGGCTAAACTCTTTATTAAAGTGGTTGTTAAATTGCATGGAGTTCCTACTTTTATTGTTAGCGATCGTGATCCATTGTTTACTAGTGGATTTTGGAAGAGTCTTCAAAAAGCTTTGGGAACAAAGCTTAATTTTAGCACCGCTTATCATCTACAGTCCGATGGACAAACCGGGCGTGTGAATTAAACTTTTGAAGATCTTCTTCGTGCGTGTGTTCTTGATTTTGGTGGGAGTTGGAAAGATCATATTTCTCTTGTTGAGTTTTCCTATAATAATAGCTTCCAATCTAGTATTGGCATGGCACCTTTTGAGGCACTCTATGGAAGGCCACGCCGATCTCCTTCTTGTTGGCTTGAGGCCGGTGAGAAGCTGGTTTAAGTCCATATTTTATTCGTGATTCCACAGAAAAGATTGACCTTATTTATCATAGGATGAAAGAAGCTCAAAGTAGACAAAAATCCTATGCCGGTAACCGAAGAAGGAAATTAGAATTTTCTGTGGGAGATTTTGTGTTTATTCGTGTTTCACCTATGAAGGGTGTTATGTGTTTCAGTCGATCGGGAAAATTAGCACCTCGATATATTGGTCCATTTCCCATCACCGAACGTATTGGTTCCGTGGCTTATCGCCTTTTATTACTGGCTCATTTTTCTGCTATTCATGACGTGTTTCACATCTCTCAATTACGAAAATGCCTTCGAGATTCCGATTCTATTCTTGAGCCCGGTGTTGTTGAAGGAATTGAAGTTTCGCCTAATTTGACTTATGAGCAACATCCTATTCGCATCATTGCTACAGAGGTTAAACACCTTCGAAATAAATATGTCCCTCTTGTGAAGGTTCAATGGTCCTCAAATGCTAAGGATTGTTCTTGGGAATCTAGAGAATTCATCGAGCGAACACATCCGGACTTACTTTCCCGTGCTCTTTGATGTGAACTTCTTATTTCAAATTTCTTTTGTGTTGATATGCTTTTATGGTTGTTACTTTTTATTTTCTTCTTAAATATTGCGAGGACGCAATTTCTTTAAGGAGGGGAGTCTGTAACAACTCGCATATTTTACGATTGTATATTTAAACATTTTATTTAAATATAGCGTCGTTAGTCGGATTTAAGTCCGAAAAGCTACTTTTTGCAAACAACCGAATTAGGACTCGAGACCACTTCCATTGAGTCCAAAATGGTGTTTACAACCTTTTTGAGTATAAACTTTGATATGTTTGGAGCTAGCTAAAAATTTGACCTTTGCACTTTGGACTTTGGGTTTAGGTTACCTAAACTATTAACTCTCGCTCAATCCCACTTCTCTTCATTCACTTTCATTTCCTAATACCTTTAAGCTTTCATAAAAATGGGGGAAGAGAAAAAGAATTAGAATTCCTAAGCCCTAGTTCCATTGCAAATCCAAGTTCTAACTCCAAATTCAAAGTGAAGCTATCGGTAAGCATCCCCTTCTTCTTCTCCAACTCATTCTACCTTCAATTTCAGAAATTCCTAAAGTCTAACTTAGGAAATGTTTTTCTTTTGGGCTTAGATTCAAGCTTCTTGGGTTAGAATTGAGGAGTGATTGTTCTTGCCTTGCTCTATAGCTTCTTCTTCCTTGTTTTTGTGCAAAAGGTGAGATTTTTATCTCACATCTGTGTCTATAACTATCTTTTGTTGGGTATGAATTCCTAACACTTATTCATGTGCATTTGATTTTGCTTTGGATTGAATTGGTGAATATTCCAATTTTTGGTGTTTTGAAATCAAATCTTCAAAAATCCTAACTTTGATGTTTAAACATGTTTTTGGTGATGCATTGAAGAGCCTATAGGGCCGGGTTGCTGATTGGCGTAAACCCTAGCACCGTTGCTCATTCGATTGCAATTTGGGAGAGTTTGCTCTTCATTGAATAGGCTGAAAAAACAGCTCAGCACCCAGTCAGTCGACTGACCAATTGCAATCAGCCGACTGGCTGTAGCCAATGATGGCTCTGGGGGCTGTTTACAGAGACATGGAGTCTTTGTTTCCTGCAATCAGTCGACTGGTCACTGTAATCAGTCGATTGACTGTAGGAAATGAAATTTCCAAGTTTCTGGTTCAGTCGAATGGCCATTTGCAGTCAGTTGACTGACCTGCTTCTATTTGCCTATTTAGCCTATTTTGTTGCTGATTTTTTATTGATTCGTGGTTTTCCGATTTGTTGTTATCATCTATTATCGACCATGATGACTCCTACTTTGGAATTTTTGAGTATATCCATTTTGCTGGGTTTGGGATCGATCTCTTTGGAATTAATTCACGTCTTCGAACGTGGAATTTTGGTGATTGATTGTTCTACAATCAACTTTGTGATTTTTCACTTTAAAAACACAAAGGTTTCTATGCTAGTAAATATTCAAACTCTATCACAATTTCAACTCTATTTTCAATATCAAGCTTGTTTATAAAACCGTATTCTAATCTATTAGTATGTACAAACCTTTATCTCACTCGTACGAGAAATCTAATTAAATGGCCTAGTAAAACAAGTGGTATGAAACGCTCGTGTTTACTTCGTCGGTTAATTCTTGGACTTGTTCGATTGAATCTCTTGTGACAATTTTCGAGTGGAGACTTACAGTTTGATTGTAAATATTTAAGTTAAGTCAGTGGTTATGAGATATGAAGCTAAACTCATCCATTTACTAGCTTAGTGTAATTGACACTTCTTGATGATCGATGATGGTCAATTTATGATTTAGACTAGTAATGTGCGATGTCTCTTTGTCTGCAAGGGAGACTAAACCCCGTTTCTATGGAGCTTTGGCTCAAAATTGGTGGGGTAGCGACCCATGGTCTTCGGACCGTTTTGTGGAGCTTCGGCTCAAAATGAATGGTTAGCAACCATGGAATAGCGTTCTATTTTGTGATACATGAGTTGGTGAGTTTTCATGCTCCCGTTTTGTGATAGGCCTCCCCCTTTTTGTGATTTCTGGATTTCTATTGATGATTTTTAGAATTTGTGTTTCACCAGCTGTGATTACATTGATAGGTTCTATCAATATTTGTGCATTGGTGTATTTGCGTTTCAACAATTTTTACAATTGGCATTGTGATGTTTGCCGATATTTTTGACTTGGTGAATAAAAACAAAGAGTATGACATTCTTTTTTGATATTTGAGAAGATTCTTGTGATATTCATTAATCTCTGGTTGATTTTCAATTACATACTTATCACAGTATTGCTTTATGGTTATCATACGTTTTTATCATATCTCTTATCCTATATCATTTTATCTGATATTTATAGCTAGACTGATCCGTTTATTATTTTCTTATCAAACAATACTCGGGTTAGACTAAGGTGTTACAGGTGCTTCTGCTTGACTCCTCATCTGGAGTATTATCTGACTTTTGCCTAAATCTTTAGATTAGTAGTTTATGTTGTTATACATTCGAGATGGAGACTCCTTAATGTATACTTATTCTTTTGTCTTGCACTTGTATCCATTCTCTTGTGATATTGTGGATCTTTTTGACCACTACTCTGACGTACACTTTTAAGTCTTATATATTCATATCTATTTCCACCTTTGTGATATGGATATCTGTGACTGATTTGTGTTATGTTTATTTCTACATTTGTTTCCGAAGATATCATATCCTCTGTGTAGTAGCTTTGAGTTTGTATCGGCATGTCGGATTTCCTCTTGAAATGAAATGCATGTTTTACTATATGACATATCGGTGCTCGCACAAAGCAATTACATGGGTGGTCGCTCCTCAATAGCCTTATTCTTCGTGCTAGTTGACGGCATTACTCCGTAGTGTCCTTGGCTAGCGTGAGTATAAAGGTGGGGCGTCACAGGATGACCTTACCCTAATTGGTTGCTAGCCATTTAGCCTTACTGCACCTACCCTGTTTTAGACATTCTCGGTTGATGAGGCTCGAGGCTATGCATTACCTTTTTAGCACACATTCGCTTAGAATGCTCATCGTCCCCCTGATGATGATCTGATAGCATTCGTCCATACAAGTCCGTTGCAGGTCCGAACGGAACCGAAGGCACTACTCCTACTGCATCCATTTTAGAATCACCCTCATGATTATTAGCTATTAGCCCTTGCACTTCACTTCTCCATCTTCGACTCCAAGCTCTTGTCTTCCTCATGAAAAAGTTCAAACGGATTGAAGTGGTTTCCCGAAAATCAATCACAAACCCGGTCTCTTCGAAATGATCAGCGCATAGGCCAATATTGATAGTTGGTTATTTAACTATCATAAAACATCCACAAACAACCATTAGGCCTTAATAATTTCCCAAATAATTTATTTCAAAATATCTTCGCAAGATATGTTTCTACACTTCAACCCTTTGAAAATAGTTTTCAAATCACTTTTTCTCTCGCGGAATAAATTTCCACCCAATTATTTTATTTCCACTGAAAAACACCAAGTTTTAATACTTTTGATTTTTAAATAATTTAAATCACTTTATCCAAAAATATATATACTTTAAAACACTAAAATAAAAACCACTTAAAACACTTTATTAAAATACCAGTTAAACCTTTTAAAATAATTTACTTATAGAATTAACTTAATCAATCTTTACTTTTTAAATTTTTAAAACCACTAAATAATAATTTCTTTCTAAAACGTTCTTTTAAAACCACTTTAAACCTCTAACTTATACTTAGAAATCTTTCTTTGAAAATATACTTGGCTTTTAAGGGAAATACACTTTCCATTTAAATACAGCCATCTAATCATTTAATAATCCTGCTCGATTTATTCCGGTTTAATTTGTCTTAATCCCATAAATTTTCTTTCCACACTTTTTAAAATTAAAACCACTTTTTATTTTTTTTAAAAAATTACCATCTCTTTATAAATTCCCACTGTGAATTTATACTTTCAAATTTATCCACTTATAAATATTCCACTTTATTTATAAACCCGGTTCATAAATTCCATAGTCTCATCCTCCTTTTAAATCACAGTTTCAAACACTTAATCAATTTTCAAATCAATTTCCAAAACCAACTCCATTTTAAAATAAATTCCTTTGCTTATCCAAATTTATTTCAAAACCATTTATCCCATATTCACCCCTATTTATGATTTAAATTCTTATTTAAATTGGAAATACCAATTTCATACTTTATTTCAAAATTCTCCTTTTATTTTCCCAAACTCATTCAAATCTTGAATTTTAAAAATATATTTCTTCGTACTTACAAAACAATATTGCTTAAGTCCTTATTTTAAATAAAAAATCCTTTTTCCCATTTATTCAAAATCCCTATTTTTCCCATCCTTGAATTTATTATATAGGATTTAAAATCAAACCTTTATCCCTTTCCCAAATTCATTCCTTTAATTTATTTGAATTTACTATAATTATTTTACTTAAAAATTTCCCTTTTTATTTCCTTTAAAAATACAAACTATATATATATCATTTTCCTCAAATATCAATATATATTCAACCAAGCCATAGCGTTTAATAATTTCAATTCCCAATATAATCAATATAATCCATTATAGATTATCATATAAATCACATTACTGAATATAAAATAAATTCAACATTTTAAGGAATCTATTTGGATCCCTCCAACCTATTTCCCTGCATCCACAGATAGTAGCACAATAATTTAAAATACCAATCCCGCTTCAAGGTGGGATATCGTGGTATAAAGGGTCATCCGCTATTATGCGGGGCGCATAGGGTCTCATCCGCTATATAACGCGGGAATCAATCACTTTAATACACACACACACACACACACACACTATTATATAAAATATCACATCCAATAAATTCAATCATTCAACCAATAATTTAAATTTGACTATTTAAATTTAAATGGTAATCCAAATGAGTGAGATTAACTCACCTTTGATTTTAATTTGCAGTCCAATCCAAACCGGCTTGTTTTCTTCACGATTTCAGACCTTCTACAATCATTATATAATTTTATTAACACTTGGAATAATTGAACAATTAATTATCATTTAATAGATTTACTTACTAAAATTTTAATTTAAACTAATAATTTTCCTTCCGAAACCTTTAGTAACTAAAATAAATTAAATAAATTAATAAAACAAATTAATCACAAAATCCATTATATTTTAAAATAAACCAGTAACATTTAAAATGTAGATATTTATTATTACTATTTTTTTTGAAACTGCCTATATATATACATATCAAAATATTCTGTATAGGTTTCAAAAACAAATTTTTTTATATAAACTTTCAAACATTTAAAATTCCTATTTTTTTTCTTCTTTCCGTAGCCTTATCTATAAATATATTTCTGTTTATCTACCTAGTTATTACTTTTAAACTAAGACAGAATTTTATATCTTACTGTAAATATCAAAATAGTAATTTCCCATTATTGTAAAAACTTCCCATGCTTCTGTTTTATTTTTTTATTTATTTTCTTTCTTTCCCAATATACATATATATAAAATAAAATAAAACAAAATAAAATAAAAACAAGACTACTATACCTTACTGCCTCCAAACTCTCGTGTTCGAGGTCGACTCGAAGATCCCCAAAATCCAAAATGCAAAAACCTAGCCTCTCCAACACCCACGAACTCGCGGCCATCGATTCCTCCATACGCACGCAATCGCCGACTCCTAGCTCCATCACTCGAGTGCGCTTCCCCTCTTATTCGCGAGTGTCGACATTGAGCTGAGAGGGAGGCGGAACGCGACTCAATCCTCCAACCAAAAGCGAGTGAGACCCTGAACGATGGCTCCCCTTTCGATTCACTCGATCGCGTCAACATTTCTTTTTGAACGATCGATTGTTGGATTGAAAAAGAAGCAGCCATCGTTTTCGTTCGAGCAAACTCGATTTAAATTTTGATTTTACCCTTTTTTATATTTTTATTTTAATTCGTTTTGGCTGAAGGAGATAAGCCTCTTCATTCTTCTATTTATTAATAGAGGAGACGCGTGCGATATGTGTGGCGTGTGTTTCAGGGTTAAAGTGCCACGTGATGATGCTATGTTGCTGATATGAGGGGAAAAGTTTTGATGTGAAAGGGTTTTGACTGGACAGTATATTATTTTTAAATTTAAAATTAAATCGATTTCAATTTGAAGCTAATTTTTTTTACATCCTATAGAGGCGTGCCACTAGGCGTTTATAAGGTTGTACCCCTATTCCAAACGCAAAGGAAAAGGTTTCGTGTCCTAATTCGATCGTATAGAGAAGATAACTTTCATTACCTTCAATATTATCAATATAGATTTTACAAGCCTTCAAATTACTGGCTTAAAACCGTAGATTCAATATTTTACCAAATTTTCAATTATTAAATTTAATAATTTAATTATCCAATAAATGGAGATATTTGAAATTTAGGTTAAAATTAACCTTTTATATATTTAAAATTAATTAAGTATTCCAATTTCAAATATCCACAAATTCTGGGCCGTCACATTCCCCTCTCTTAAAAGAATTTCGTCCCCAAAATTACTAGTAAAGAAGAATGGTCCACACCCCATTTATTTTCCCAAAACCAAACAGTTTTCAAACAACTTCTCAAAACATTTTTTTTTTTGCTTTTATTAAAGATACACTATTTCTCTTACTAACTTTTCCAAACTAATCCATAGTACCCAATCAATACTATTTTCTCAATCATTCATATTAAATTTAAACCCAAATTTTAATTATCAAAATTTTCTCAAAATTTCACCAGCGTCTCCTTTGTGCGGGTAGATCGGTACAACTATAAAATTGCCTCTATGGGCCTCTAAATTTCAAAAGAAAATAAAATGCCAAGTGGCTAGATCATAAAATCTTCAATTTTCATACGAAAAATTAAACACATACCATTTTGTTAGGCCCTGAAATTTTATCTTATGAAATCAAATCATCAATTTCCTTTTGCCTTTAAAATACCTGTATATCCTACTTAGCAATAACATCCAATCACAGAATCCAAAATCGTTTGATTCATTTCTTTACAAAACATTCAATAGCTATTTCATTCAAGCCTGTACGATGTGCCTATATCATCGTATGCAATATCAAATCTGATCGCTCACTCAATCACACAATTTCACTTCCGAACTAGTATCTTCCACCCGACTTCCTAGTGTGGACTCAAATCTGGTTTCTTGATCAGAAATCGTCATTCTCCTTTCATAGTCCTAAACTATGATATATAATTTCAGAACCAATCAAAAATCCATATCCAGGGTTCGCCGTCGAAAAATCGAGTGAAAAATCCCAACTTGGATCGATATAACTATCTCGAAATTCTATGTTCGAATCTGGATCAAATCGCTATGCGAATAAAATAATATACGTACATCCTACGTATTTATTCCAATTGATTATCAGTTATATCAGTTTTCTTTTATTCACATTTATTTTGATTGCTATTCACTTATCCATACTTATCATTTCACACACTTTTATTAAATCTTCATTCAAATATTAACTTAGAATATTTTTCCAATATCAAATTTTACTTTAAGGATTTCACCATTTCCTCTTAAGTTCAATATAATTGTTTTATATAATTGCTATATTTATTTTCACTTCAGCACTTAGTCCTTTATATCCTCTTTTATTCAAATTAAATTCCAATTCCATATGAATTCAACTTGCTTCAATTTATTAATTAATATCAAATCTCAATAGTTTTAATTTCGAAACTTTCATTATTGTTAGTCCATTTCGGATAATTCTTTAACTTTACTTAACCCAATTCAAATTGAATTTCAAATATTTAGATTAAATTCCATTTACTTACAATTTAAATTAGTTTGTTTCATTCCCAACTTAGTAAATCTTATTTCAATGGCCACTTTACTTAGTCTTCTTATATTTTTCTTTAAATTCACCTTATTTTCCTTGATTCAGTTACACTTCAATTTATTTAAAATTTGTTTTTAACTTCTATAAGTTTCCCAACTTATTAAATCTTTCCATTTTCTAATTTCTTTTAGTTTACTTCATTTAATTAGCTTATATTCCAATTTATTTCATTTTCTTACTTATTTCAAATTTTTAACTCTTCTTCAAGTTAAAATTTTCTATTCTAGAAAATTCAAATTTTACTAGTTATCAAACCCATTTATATTTCCATAAACATCTTAAATAAGATACCAGAGTCTTTTAAACAATTACTCAAAATTTCAAATCATTTTTGAAATATATATACCCAACCAAATTATTCCTTTGCACAAAATCAAACCCAATTTTGCAATAAATACTAATTCAAAATATTCAGGCAGCAATTCCTCCCTTGGAAACTCGAAAATGAACATCGATGATGCTGTAGTCATCACCGAAGTTATTTTTCAGTGACCGAAGAGAATTCAGTGCTTTTATCCCTTCAAAAACATTTCTAATATTTTTAAATTCAAAATCTCACCAGTTTTCAAATCCAATTCAAAAATACTTCTCAAATAATATCACCATTATTCCTCCAAAACCTTTGAAAATCATTTTCAAACTCAAAGGAGTTTAATTCCCAGAACTTCGAATTCCAGATCATTTCAATTCATATTCAAATATTACCCTAGAATTTTTATTTCATTTTTAATTATAAATTACATTTATAATTCACATTTACAAATCCCATTTTGTTATATAAATTTATTCCTTAACCTTAGGTTATAATTTTAATCCCTAGTTTAATTTCCACACAACAATGATAATAATTTAATATTATCACTTCCTAACAACCAATCATCCATATTGTAACGGCCCTGGATTTCGGCCCGGTTATTTTAATGAATGTTTAATCTAATTAATATAAAATGTGAATTGATCATATTAAAATGAATATGATTTTGGAATTTTTGCTATTTATTTATATAAATTGTATTCTGAAAAGAGATTGATTTGGGGATTTAAAATAAAATCTTCTAGGAATATTTAAAATAAATTTATCTTGTGTATTTAAGGAAATTATTTTTCTTGTTACAAATATATAATGCAATATATAGAAAATAATGTTCAATATAAAATCTAAGCTTGTTAATATAAAATATAAAATAAAAATAGATGATAATGTTCAATATACAATGTTTATGTTAATATAAGTCAAAATTAAATATAAATAAGTAAGTAAACACATCAATCTAAGTTTAATATTAATAGTCAAATATAAAATACAAATCAAAATGTAAATATAAATCGAAACATGAAATAAGTAGTAAATATTTGCAATATCATTTTAACTTTGCAAGACCATAGAAAAATATATAATATAATAAGTATAAAATGTAACTAAATTATATTGTACATATTTAAATATTGTTAACTAAAGCACAAATACAAATAAAAATGGGTAAGTAAATTTATGAAATGTAACTTAAATGATTGATAGTTAAAGTACAAATAAGAAATAAAAAAAATGTAACTACAAGCAAATATAAAAGTACAAGATACATAACAAACTTTAAGAGCAAAGCATATGATAAAATGAAAAAAAAGGAATGACATAAATAACAAAACAAATATTTTATATAAGACCACAGTAAGGTAGAATCTGGCAATTTTATTTACATAGACATATATGTACTTTGAAGTTTAAACTGGGAAGGGTAAGACAAATATTCATATATAAACAAATCTTCATATACACAAGAAAAGGAACCTGACAACATATGTATGTTACAGTTCAAGCTAGAAAAGCAATAAAGCACATATTTATTAATAAGTAGCTTTTTATTCAAGCCATAAGTTAACTGCAAAGTGAACAAGTTTATACAAATATCCAGTTGTACAGATAGACATAATAAGTATGTATATAGTCATTCAAGCTGGGAAATAATAAAAAAGTAAAGTAACAACCATGTGTACATAAGACAATAAGTGTTTTACCAATAGCTTCATTCACAAGCCAAATTTTGACGTGAAAATATATGTCTGCCTACAATATTATGTACAGCTAAAACATAATAAGTATGCAAACATATTATGAAACAAAACATGTACTTGATAATATCTCAGCCAAACTTTTTGTCAAGTCAAGAATATTTACAAATCTAAAAAAAAAAAGAATCAGAAACAACATCTGATCAAAGTCAAATGCAGGGAACAATAGTACCAGCTACCATCTTCCTTAAACACTGTCATCTTGTATTTAAGTGATACATCTATTTTAATTCGTGGAGTAGGAACTGGAGAAAAAGCATAGAAGGTTAGCCAACAAAGCTCAAATTTAAAATCAAATGCAGAAAAACAATATAATGTAAAATTCAAGACAATTCAACTGCTGATTCAAGGAAGAAATCAATTATATCAGGGTGTGCCTTCTGTTTAAAAGAATTGGAGGTGAGTAAACTAAATTTAAAAAAAAATGTTTAAGCCAATTTAAATAGTGCAAATTTATCTGATGAATTGATTGTATATGCTTCAGTTTGTATGTGTTAAGATGCATTGTTTTCCTGTAAATTGGTACAGGGTTCATATTTGAATCATTAACTTAAGATATCCTTATTTGATCATGGATAAATTTTGATTTCCTTAGCAAACAAGATGTAAACTTAACTAGGATTTCTAAAGGGGCAATTACAAATCACCTCATAGAGTACTTCACTGTCTTATAGAGATACAGGTAGATTAAGTGATCATTGAAAAAAATTCGAATGTAGCAGAATGTGGATTCAAGATTGTATATTGAATATATACTGCAAATCAAAGTTTTTACAACAAGAATTAAGATTTATAGATTGATATTTAAGTAGCAGTTTGTAAATAGACCAAAATTTGTATTTTGCAAATTCCTAGTTACAGATTCAATTTAAATTGTTGAAATTTGTTATGGAGGTAGTTCGAATATTCAAGATGATGGAAAAAATACTGGATAATTTTTCAAGTTTCAGAATTTGTCGAACGAAGGCAAGTTAGGGCGTATGTTCATGTTTTTAGTTTTAACTGCAGTTTGACGACTTTCTTTTTATTCACGCGATCGATCGTTACGTGGATTGGAGGAATGGGAGAGTGACGAGCGGTAGTGGTGTGGTTGAAGTACGAGTGTCTCCAGTAACTTAGGCGGCGGTGGCGGGGCAAGTTAGTGGTCAGTCAAGCTTACAATTTCTTTGAGCTGGAGGTTATTTTTTTCGATTCGATAGTTTAGGGTCAAATTGAATTGAGTTTTCGAATATTGGGAGGATTTGTGTCTTGCAGGGGTGTTGGGTGGTCGCCGAAGTTAGGCCGCGCCGCCGTGCACGTGCACGGCAGCGGTGTCGGCATCAGTGCCGTGAGGAGTAGTTTTGACTCGGATCGCGCTCGTGAAAAATTGGGATCTGCTTCGAGTTTTATCGAGAGCGAGATGGGTGGCCTGTTGCTTTTCATCATTTGTTTAATTGAAGTTTAAACTTTTAGACATTTTACTGTTAAAAAAATAAAACAACAACAAAGAGGAAGACAAAAATCAGTAGAAGAAAATGAAAAAGGAAGAGAGGGACACAAGTAACTGAATTTTTCGTGCGGGGTTTACTCGTGTTCATGCGTGTTTAAATTTTCCAGTAGTAACTAAAATATGTATACAAGGAGAGAGAAGCAAGGAGCAACCCGGGGAAAAGAAGTGAAATCACGAACCGTTACTCGAGCAATCTGAGGTGTTCTCTCGGTATTTATATAACAGGATTAAGCTTATGTAACATTTTACTAATGATGGTAGACAATTCGTATTAATAAAATTAAATGTAGCACAAGCATGTTTAACATTTAAGTTTCCAAATTAATACTAAGTTATTTGAATTTATTAAAGAAGATCTAAAATGTAGAATAAATAATATGTAGCAAATTAATTATGTTGTAAGTAAAGTAAAAATGTTAACTAATGTGTAATCGTAATTAACTAAATAATCCAAAAATAAAATAAAATAAATAGTTGATTTGGTAAGTAAGAGTTAAGAAAATTTATTAAGTAATAATTAAATAAGAAAATTACGAAATGGTCAAATAGATGTTTCAAACAGATTGATAAATAAATTAAATGATTAATCAAAGTTAAATATCTGGGTTAAGAAGTAATTAAGCTGAATAGTGTGAAATACAATAAGTTATTAATAAGTAATTAAGAAATTGATAAATTGTGATCAATTAAACAGAGTTAAGTGATTAACTCTCAAGTAATTAATTCTACATTGAATTAATTACAAATAAGATTTAAAGGTGACTGATTATGGACCGTTGTGATTGAATACCTGATTGTGATATTTATGAGATGATATTATATTTTACTCTGTGATATGCTGTGTTATGTCTATGATGCTTGTATATGTTTTATCTGTGATAACTGCTATGATAATTCGATTGTTGAATTTAAATTGTCTTAACTGTTAAGTTAATTAGACAACTTGGCCCTTAAAATGGCGTTTGGATCCGATGAGACCAGGATCGAAAGAATCAATTTTGATTCTCCGAAAACCACATCGATCCAATTTAAACGTTAGGTCGTGAATCATGAAATGAAGATCGAGATGGTGTTTCAGAGTGCAAGGGTTGTCGTCGTTGACTCTGAGGGTGATTCCAAAATGAGTGTGAAGAGATAATGCCTTCGGTTTCGTTCGAACCCGGAACGAACTTGTATGGATTAAATGCTTTCAGCACATCGTCAGGCGGACGATGAGCATTCTAAGAAATATGTTGTATAAAGGTAATCGCAGACTCAAGCCTCATCAATCGGGAATGGCTAAAACAGGGGAGATGCAGCAAGGTTAGGTGGGTCATGCCCAAGCAGGACAATATATTTCCCCTGTCTATATGTCCCTTTTATATTTTTCGGCTTAGTGTGTGGTTGGTCGCGCCAACCACGGGGTTTATCTTGTTCGGGACTGTTCAGTAAGGAATGGTTCCGGCCTTGTGTTGCAGGGGATGAAGGGAGTAATCCTCGGTACGGTGATCTAGGCCCCGTACTGTGACGGGCGGTACCCCAGTAGCCCTGCCATTGTTGGAAATCCATTTTCCCTACGAGACCCTACGGTTTTGATTAGTATTACCCACTTTTGTGGCTAGTAGCTGGAATTTAATCATGTAACAATTTCGGCTATTTTCTATTTACTTGAAAACCTTAGACACTATTATAATATCACTGGATTTCCTATGAAATGTTTTGGTTAACGTAAGGTAAAAACTTACCCGTATTTATTTGTGGGGAGTCTTACGTGATACCTTTATTTTCAAATGTTTTTCAAAGTTAAGCAACTTTAAACCGTTTACTCATACCAGACCCATGTCTGACCCGGAGTTTATTTTTGTTTTTCATAAACTCTTGGGTACCCAAATTTTTACGGGTAGCCAAGGGATTCAGGTTAGATTTGACGAATTATGGAGGAGCAATGGAGCAGGAGGCTTCTACGTTGTAGATATATGTATATATAGGGTGTTCCGCTGTGTTGATATCTCTGAGCTGATTATCTGTATTGTATATTGACTTGTGTTAACTAGACAGGTGTTTATAACTGTCTAGTATGTGATGTATGATATGTATAGCTCTGATATATGTAAAATTATGTAATATTTATGTGATATATTATATTTTGTTTCGTTCCGCTATGAGATTCTGATGTTGTTGTTCTTTCTTTCTCTTCTTTTCTATTTTCTATCCCTTTCTTTCTAATTGATGATACGTCTTTCTGGTAGTAGAAGGGCGGGTCGTCACATTTGGTATCAGAGCGAGGTTGGTGATAACCTTGGCTCTGGTAGAAATTACTCATAGAATAGAGTTTGTAGAACTCTAAAATGAGTTTGAGAGTATTAATAGATATGAGCGCGTACTTGTTAGTGGATATAAAATTGTTTTTATATTGTGTTGATTTATCTGTTGAGTGTTTATGGATTCTGGTCGATGTGTGGGACGCGATTTCATCGATAGGGATTCCTAAACTCTTAAACAAGATTGACCGACACAGTATTGTTTTTAAGGTAGGGTAAATGAAATAATTTTACCCAAAATTATATTTTGATATAAAGAAATATTTTTCTGAAATAATTATATATACTTGGATATTTGATTGTTAATAGTACAATCAAATAAATTTTAAATGTGAGTGGTTTATAACCAAATGAAATTATTTAAGAATGATTCTAATCAAAAGGGAATATAACTAAAATTTGATTAAACCAGAATTTAAGTCCTGGAAATTTGAAAGGTGTTTAAAAGAATTAAAAAAAAAGAATTGGGAATTTAAAAATCTTGGCAATGTTTGAAATGTTTTTCCAAAAATTTAGAGGCAATGATGGAGTATTGTTTTGGAAAATATGGTTGAATGAAAATTTGTTTGGAAAGAATTTGAGGAAGTAGGGAAGCACTGAACTCACTTCAGTCGCTGGAAAATAATCCTGATGGTGCTGGCCACATCATCAGTATTCATTTTCGAGTTTCTAAAGTGATGGATTGCTACCAGGATAATTGGACATGATATTTGGAGTTGTTGGGTATACAAGTTGTTTTAAAAATTTCAAGAGAAAATTTGTTTTGGTGAAAACAAGTGTTTGGAAGTTGAAAATTTGATTTGGTATACCAAGTGAGTATGTGTAGCATCATTTCAAAATGGTTTTGGAAATGAAAATCGGGCAATTGAATTCTGAGAAATTCTATTTAATAATGTGAAAGGTTTAAATAAATTAACTGTTGAACTTATAAAGTTAAGTTGATATTAATCAGATGAAATTGGGAATCTCAATCCAGAAGATTAAAAGTTTAATTTAAGGAAATAAAAGTGAAGAAAATGTACTTGAGTTTAACCTGAGGTAAGCTAAATGAAATTGAAGTTCAAAATGAACTTAATTAGATATAAAAATTTGAAGGTAAAATGATTGTAAATGGGGAAATGAAAATTTATACCTTAAGACAGTAAGAGCTATATATATATTAGTCTGAAATTGTGGTTATAAGATGAAATGACCCAAATGAGTGATACAAACTTTTAAGAAAACAAATAAGCTTTGAACTCATACAGTGAGAAATAAATTTAAAAGAATGGTAAGTAGGTGAATTAAACTGAAGTTGAGTTGAAATGAAACTGAATTTAAATGAATTCAGTCGAATTATAAATAATATTGAGTGGAATAAAGTTCTTATGTAAATAAGTAAATGTAAACCAAAGTAAGTATTGAGTTGGATTTTAATAGGAATGGTGTGAGTTGTAAACAAATCTAATTCAAGTATAAATTGGATCACCTTATTATGAATAAATTGAATAACTTTATTATGAATAAATTCAATAATGAATTGTTAATGTAAATTAAAAATTTAAAATAGGATAAAAGAATAAACTAGTTAGTAAATAATTGGGATTTGATTAAAGGAAAATTGAATCAAAGATTTGAATGGAAATTGGTGAAATAGAATAAATCTAAGTTGTTAGGTGAAACAGTTTGAAGTAAAAAATGACTTAAGTAAATTGTGAAATGATTATTTAAAACATTGGTGGTCGAGTTTAATAAAATGGATTGGAAATCAAACTTTTGTAATGAAAGAAAATGCAATGATAGGATTGTGAATAATTTAATTGGGATGGAATCAAGTGTAAATTGAATTGGAATCAATTTAAAATTTGTTATAAAGCTTAGGTGATCATCTATTCACAATAATATTGTTGAATTGCATATGGAAGTGGGTTGTTTGAAGTAAATGAGAATTAGATAAATTCTATGAATTATTGGAAGCAAAATAGGATGATTTTGAATATGAGTTTGTATTGCTTAAATGGATTATATAAGCAAGTAAGTTGTAAATTCCTTTTAATTAAAAGGGAATGGTTTGAGAATTGATTGAAGTTAATTGTGTTGAGGTTGGAACCTTACACATGTTCTTATAGAAATATGTAATGGAGAATATGTCAAAGCTTTTCAGAATTTGAAAACTATATAAAAAAAAAATTTAGCAACAAAACAATTTCAAATTGAAAATTTAAAGTAAACTAATGGATGAAACTAATTTAAAAATAATAATATGAATCAGTTATAAATGGAGATAGTCAGTAAAAGTTCAATATTCAGAGTTAAGAAAATTGAATTCATATGGAATTGGTAATTCAGATTTAAATAATAAGATATAATGGCTAAAGTGCCAGAGTAATAATATAAGAGTATATATTATGTTTATAATAAACTTAATGGTGGAATTCTTAAGTAAAATTGATACTGAGAAAATTGTTCCAAGTGGATAGAATCAGAATAATGTGAATAAAAGAAAATTGATATAGTTGATAACCAATGGATATAAATACGTAGGATGAACGTATATTAATTTATTCGCATAACAATTTGATCCAGATTCGAGCATAGAATTTCGAGATGGATATATCGATCCGAGTTAGGATTTTTCACTCGATTTTCGACGACGAACCATGGATTTGGATTTGGATTGATTCTGGGGATTCTCTATCATAGTTGTGACTATGCAAGGAGAATGACAGTTGTAACGACTCGAATTTTGCCCGCTCGAAAATCGACATCCATACTTCAAATCGTATTCGAATGCCATAGATTCGACCGTTCAAATCCGATTCGCTGGAGCTTATAACAATCATTAAGTAAACAACACAGCGGAATAAAAGAATAATACATTGATATACAGCTTTGATACAATATCTGATACAACAGATGATCCAATAGATATCAATATACATCAGAGATATGATACAATAAAATAGCAACGGAAAAGAAAATAGATAACATCTAGCAGCTTAACAATATAACTCTGAGATAGTCTTCAAAAGAGAACTCCGAGAACTGCAACTCCATCTCCAAGAACTAATCCAGCAATAGCTCGAACTCCTCATAACGATGCACAAATATAAGCAAGACTGGTGTGATCCAAAGACTGAACTAACTCCAGATAATCCACTGAACCTAGTTATCTGAAAAACCCAACTCTAGACTGCTCGTGTAGAAAATAATGAGCACCCAGAGTTTAGGAAAGAAACAATAAACTCCGGATCAGTCGTGGGACTGGTGTGAGCAACAAAAACAGTTTATCTTTTAAAACATTCAAAGAAATATTTTTAAAGTCAATTCGCAATGCTTTTTGAAATGAGACTACCATAAGACCTCCTGCCACACATACAATGCAAACGCAGACTTGGAGGAGATTTCTTCTTATGTTAGTCAAAGATGCTTGATACGCATTAAAAAGAAACATTTTATATTATTACTAGTGCATAGTGTAGGATAAATCGTTTCGAAAGTAGAATATAAATCTTAGCCAGCATAGGTACCATTATATTATGCCTGCTATAGCTACCATATTAGATGGCAGGTTCTACAACTAATACTGTACAAGGCTCGTATTGTTTCTTTGGATTTCCAACGAATGATCAGGCCAAGGAACTTCCCATTGCCACATGAGAATGCCTCTGGATGGACATCACCGAGAACCAAACCGGATCTCTACCAACACAAGGCCGGGTTACCCCTAACTGAGTAACAACTGACCGAATATGCCATCCCCCGGTCCTTTGGGACCTTTCAACCGAGCGCTCGCAATCAATTCACACAATCATAAAGTGTTTTCAACATGAGTAAGTATCCGGGCTCCATACCATGATACCACCCTTTTCCAGAAGGAAATGCACACATCCTAAAGGGCGCTACCCCTCATAACCTTGCCGCATCTTTCCTGTTTTGACCATTCCGGGGTGTGAGGCTTGACGAAGTCACGTCCACAAAAACATACTTTATACAAAAGCCATGCTTTGGGTCAACAAATGATCATAGAAATGATCACCAGGATAGACGATCAAATAAATGATCCTATCACAAATAATCAACATAATGATCATTTCACAGCAACACTCAGCATGTCACATTACCAAATTGGGAATATATCGCTGATAACCATCAACTACATAACCTCTGAGCTCGTACGTCTCATAGAAGGGTGTTAAGCTAAGAGAATAAATTCTCCGCCACCAACAGAAATATATTTGAAAGAAATCAGCTTTATATCTCAATTTGTAATGTCAGACATACAATCCATACAAGTCTGTTCTGGGTTCGAACAGAACCGAAGGCACTTACAAAGAAGTCCTTGCAATCCGGATATTCACAATCCCGATCGGATTTCCCATCACTTAGGGAGTTTCTATACCGGCGCGACTCGGTGCAGAAACAATCGATAGGTCATCCTATCGCTTTCGCAAATACCCGGTCTTCAACACCGGTCTTCAAATGCTATCCATAACGACGTATCACATATTCGGAATGGGTTATACGACACAAAGGTCCTTTCCCGGCTAAACCGAATAGTGAGCACGATATTTCAAAAACAAATGGATAATGGGATTTCAATTAAGTCACAACTTATTACCCAAAACTTTTCTTCAAATGGCTTAACTCATTACCATTTTCAATCTTTAAACAAAAAGATTCATTTTCACAACCTTTAACGGTTTTAAACAATTTTCACATTTTAATCTTTTAAATAAAAGATTCATTCACAGATTTTCCAAATCAATTTTCATTTCAATTTGATTAACTCGTTAAATCTTTAAATCAAAGATTTAACTTATAACCTTCAAAATAATTTCATTTCAATTTGATTTAAACAAATCATCAATTTAAATCTGTCAAAAATAAACAGATTTAATTCATAGCTTTCAAAAAGAATTCATTCATAACTTAGGAAAATCATTTCTCTATTCAATCTTGAAATTCCCCTAATTAACTGGAATCTCGGTTCTTATCTAAAAGTGTTTATCGTTTGAAAACAACAGTTTTCATTTTGGAAATCTGATTCATTTATACGAGTTGAAATCCTTGGGTTAAATTCAAATTCCCAAAAAACAATACTTAAAAGTGGTTTAATCCCTATATAACCAATATAACATCTTTAATCCCTAATTTCAAATCATAGAATTCAATTTCAAGTATTGAATTCAAATTTAAATCAAATTATTTAAATTCCAAAACTTAATCAAGTAATTTAAAAATAATAAATTTTATTTTGAAATTTCATTCTAAAAGCTTTTCACATTTATTCTGATTCCATTTCCAAAACATTTGAATTTAAAAATTCAAACTTAACTATTTCAAAAATCTACGACTTAATCGATTTCCTCGTGAAATCCATATTTGTGTGTGTATGGTGTGGTCCAGGGTTTAACACAATAGTGCAACATCATTCAATCATCACAGATTTAAAACGCAGAAATATAGTTGATAAGCGATATAATTATAACGCTTATCTTACCGATCACAGATATATATATCCATGTAAATAAATGGATAAATCATACACAGATCAGATAGGTCAGTAAAATCAAGGCATCACATATCGGGGATATTAACAATTCAACATCCAATAAAATCCAAACATCCATAAGTAGGATCAATTTAATCATCTGATAAATTTAAATCAGATTAATTTTCTATGAATAATTCTTTTCACATTTATCATCAAATAAATGTCATGTAAATGATCCTCATTAACTATTCATAATCATTTAATTACTATTCTTAAGTAATTAAACTCAATTTAATTATTGTTAATTATCATTTAATTAACCTTTAAAATCATATATTTAATCACTGATTATTTAATTAATTAAGTTCTAAACTGTAACTTAATAAATCTTAATTACTTGATTTAAATAAACTTAATCATTTGTTTAAAAGAAAACTCTTTATTAAATTAATGAATCTTATTTTCAAATTAATTTACCTTAATTAATTTAACTCAAACCTTAATTTCTTGATTAAATAAATTAATCAATTATTCACTTGAACTAATTTAATGAGTGCATATCATTTTATCTTCACTAGTTCAAATTTAAAACATTTTCTAACTAATGTTTTAATTATTATCACAAAGCAAATTTAAACAAATTAAATATTAAAACTTCTTTGATTTCTGAATTAGGATTCAAATTATCTTTAAGATAAACATCATTTTAGTAATGATTTAATTATCATACACAAACACATTTGAAAACAATTTATTACCTTACAAACTTACATGTAAATAGGTTTCATACTTATTTTATATTAATTTCTTATTTAAATTAATAACTAAAAGCTTAACATTTTAAAGTATTAACTAAAATAACTAAACTTGTATCTCATTTTAACTCAACCTGTTAAACCTAGCCTTTCTATAAATTCGAGAAGTACATCCAGTAATTCACGAAAAAGCCCGAGCCTCTTCCCTGTCTTGACGCAACCCTTTTCCCCCTGATCCTATCTTCCCTTCTCTTTTTTTTAACCGTTAAATAACAATGGGAAAAACACTACAAGAACCCAGGTCTACTCGAAGCAGACCTTCAACATTTTCGAACAACACCCGAGAACATCACGAGTCCAGCCTATCTTCCACTGATACCAATTCAGGTCGTGCACATGCACATCGCTGCTCCGGCGATCTGGCGAACCTTGCTACCCCTAACAAGTCACAAATCAACACGAAAATCGATCTCAAAATTCAAATTGGCGCAATCAAATTCTGGGAGGAATCGAGCTTCCAGATCAAAACTCGAACATCCCTCTTCATCTAAAACCGCCTCGACCAAGCGAAACCAACCGCCAGAAAATCCCCAACTCCGGCCTTACCTCGCACACCCCTTACGCTACCCCTCCCCTGAGTTTCGTACAGCTCGATGCACTAGGGGAGGCGTGGTGAGCCAAGTTCGAACGCCAAGAAAACTAGGTTTAAAGACTAAATTTGATCGCCACCGTCACCTCCGGAGTCGTGACCACCTCCAATTATTTTTTCTACCACCGTGGTAAGCTCCTCTACCTCCTCGACCAACCTCGACTACCCCAGTTCACCACGACGCCGGAATTAGCCAAAAACCCACTTGCCGATCATCTACGAATTCCTCATCAATCACACAATGAAAAATTACCATTTTCGATTTAAAAATCCTATCATCTCCTGCCGATTCAGGCTATATAAGTAAATCTCGAATTTGTTTCATTCGAACTTATGGAAAATTAAATTTTGATCAGTGAAATCAAGTTTATACCCACTGTATATTTTGTTGTAGATAAAACTATTTTTTTTTTATAGTAACTGATACTTAAACACACTCATTAGCCTTTGAAACTAAGGCCCAATATTGATTTAGTGATATGAGATTGAAGTTTTCTTGTTTGCTTTTAAACTGTAACTCAGTTATGCAAAAGAACCCATGGGAACAGAGAAGATAAAAGACAGATCATTATCACTCAATATATTCACCAATACATGATTGTTATTCTCAAGTTTAACAATACTTAGATAAAAAGAAAACATTATTTACTCACTGTTTTAGGTTTTAACAGAGAACAGAGGTGTATATATAAACCTATACAGACATGCATCAATTATCCCAGGCAATCACATAATTACTTCCATGGAAACCACATTATTTTGATTATCTATCACAACATCAAGTCATATTAACAATTTAAAGGTTAAAACAAAAGTTTACTCACAGGTTCAAGAAGATGACAGAGCCCCTCTGTTGAAAAACTGCAGATTTGATTTTTTTCTTCAAAAAGTTTTTTTTTTATTGAACTGGAATGATATTTTGAGTTGCTTTTAATTTCCAAGTTATTGGATTTTGTTGTTGAGTTGCCTTTGCACTTGAGTTTGCTTCTTAAATTTACTGCTTGCTTTGATTTGCTTTGCTTTTGATTCCCAGTTTTAAGAAAATATGCACAGGCTTTTATGCTCAGATTTTTTTCTTTTTGCATATGAGGCTGATGCATACTATATATTGTACTAGATGTATGTCATTAATTTATTGCTAGAGGTGTAATGTATTAATTGCTTTATACATGCTAAGAAGATGGCATTACATGCCTGTTCTGTTTGATTTACAGCCTATGCTAGGATGTGCTGTATTTTATTATGTTGTAGATATTTTATACTTTGTTTATTTGTAATACTTGGTGGCTGCAGACATTGCTTTGTTTTGTATTTATTATTATTTTCTTTGTTCTATTCTTGCCTAATTTCTTACTTCTTGTTTCGGCTGATAATACTTGCTTTATATTTGTACTTTATTTTATCACTTTGTCTTCTTTTTGTTTAGTATAATAGGCATGGCTGGTATGTTGTTTGATACATATGTATATATTGTTTGTTGTCTTCATTTTACTTATGTATTGAATTCTAATTTAACTTCAACATTTATTTCTAACCATAAATTTATTTGAAACATTTATTGCTAATACTTATGTATTTGTTTGTTATTTTGTTTACAAATAATACCTGTTGTCTTGTTTGTTTGGTTCCATACTTAACTTTTATTTATCTCTATTTATAACTCAAATATTTATTTTACTTCTATTTTTAGTTTAAATATTTATCATAAATTTTACTTTAAAAATTATTGTTTTACATTTCTCTTTGTACACATATATTTTATATAACTCAAATTATCATCATTTATAAATTTTTAAATCAATTTATTTATTTATTTTTATACTTGTGTCCAAAGTATATTATTTATTTTTTCAAAAATCATTTATTTAAGAATTTATTTAAAATCCAATATATACATATATATTCACCTATATACAAATTTTCAAACCCATATGACTTAATATATTTTCTATTTGAATCGGGGAAACTCGCTTCCATTTATAATTAATTTTATAAATTTTTATTCAAAATTTCATTTAATTATCAATTTAAATTCATAAAAATCCGGGGTCGTTACAACAGTTCTGATCAAGAGACCAGTTCTGTGTCCGTACTAGGAAGTCGGGTGGACGATACTAGTTCGGAAGTGAAATTGTGTGATCGAGCGAACGATCGGATTTGATATTGCGTACGGATAGTATATGTACATCGTACGGGCTTGATTAAATAGATATTGAATTCTGTAAACAAGTCAATAAAATTGGGAAAGAGTTAATATTGTAGATTTCAGAATTTAATTTCCAGAATGGATGTCTGAATTTATTGTGTATTCCTTATATCTCAGGAAATTTGTTCATGATTCATCATTAATTGATAAATCAGTAATTCAGGAAATTGGGAGTTGAGTCGAATTTAATTGTGGTCAGGAATCCAGTTTGGATTATTGATCATCGAGAGACAAACCCTCGATAATTTTAGGAAAGTTTATCCGAATTCATGTTCGGATAGCTAGTATTGTTTGTTAGGATAGACTGTTTGTTTGTTGTTAATATATAAATGATATTTATGTTTGAATGATTGGCATAACAACATTTTGAATTAACTGTTGTTTAAATTTCGAGGACGAAATTCTTTTAAGGGGGAAGGAATGTAACGACCCTGGATTTCGGCCCGGTTATTTTAATGAATGTTTAATCTAATTAATATAAAATGTGAATTGATCATATTAAAATGAATATGATTTTGGAATTTTTGCTATTTATTTATATAAATTGTATTCTGAAAAGAGATTGATTTGGGGATTTAAAATAAAATCTTCTAGGAATATTTAAAATAAATTTATCTTGTGTATTTAAGGAAATTATTTTTCTTGTTACAAATATATAAATGCAATATATAGAAAATAATGTTCAATATAAAATCTAAGCTTGTTAATATAAAATATAAAATACAAATAGATGATAATGTTCAATATACAATGTTTATGTTAATATAAGTCAAAATTAAATATAAATAAGTAAGTAAACACATCAATCTAAGTTTAATATTAATAGTCAAATATAAAATACAAATCAAAATGTAAATATAAATCGAAACATGAAATAAGTAGTAAATATTTGCAATATCATTTTAACTTTGCAAGACCATAGAAAAATATATAATATAATAAGTATAAAATGTAACTAAATTATATTGTACATATTTAAATATTGTTAACTAAAGCACAAATACAAATAAAAATGGGTAAGTAAATTTATGAAATGTAACTTAAATGATTGATAGTTAAAGTACAAATAAGAAATAAAAAAAAGATGTAACTACAAGCAAATATAAAAGTACAAGATACATAATAAACTTTAAGAGCAAAGCATATGATAAAATGAAAAAAAAGGAATGACATAAATAACAAAACAAATATTTTATATAAGACCACAGTAAGGTAGAATCTGGCAATTTTATTTACATAGACATATATGTACTTTGAAGTTTAAACTGGGAAGGGTAAGACAAATATTCATACATAAACAAATCTTCATATACACAAGGAAAGGAACCTGACAACATATGTATGTTACAGTTCAAGCTAGAAAAGTAATAAAGCACATATTTATTAATAAGTAGCTTTTTATTCAAGCCATAAGTTAACTGCAAAGTGAACAAGTTTATACAAATATCCAGTTGTACAGATAGACATAATAAGTATGTATATAGTCATTCAAGCTGGGAAATAATAAAAAAATAAAGTAACAACCATGTGTACATAAGACAATAAGTGATTTACCAATAGCTTCATTCACAAGCCAAATTTTGACCTGAAAATATATGTCTGCCTACAATATTATGTACAGCTAAAACATAATAAGTATGCAAACATATTATGAAACAAAACATGTACTTGATAATATCTCAGCCAAACTTTTTGTCAAGTCAAGAATATTTACAAATCTAAAAAAAAAAAGAATCAGAAACACCATCTGATCAAAGTCAAATGCAGGGAACAATAGTACCAGCTACGATCTTCCTTAAACACTGTCATCTTGTATTTAAGTGATACATCTGTTTTAATTCGTGGAGTAGGAACTGGAGAAAAAGCATAAAAGGTTAGCCAACAAAGCTCAAATTTAAAATCAAATACAGAAAAACAATATAAAGTAAAATTCAAGACAATTCAACTGCTGATTCAAGGAAGAAATCAATTATATCAGGGTGTGCCTTCTGTTTAAAAGAATTGGAGGTGAGTAAACTAAATTTTTAAAAAAAAAAGTTTAAGCCAATTTAAATAGTGCAAATTTATCTGATGAATTGATTGTATATGCTTCAGTTTGTATGTGTTAAGATGCATTGTGTTTCCTGTAAATTGGTACAGGGTTCATATTTGAATCGTTAACTTAATATATCCTTATTTGATCATGGATAAATTTTTATTTCCTTAGCAAACAAGATGTAAAATTAACTAGGATTTCTAAAGGGGCAATTACAAATCACCTCGTCAAGTACTTCACTGTCTTATAGAGATACAGGTAGATTAAGTGATCATTGAAAAAAATTCGAATGTAGCAGAATGTGGATTCAAGATTGTATACTGAATATATACTGCAAATCAAAGTTTTTACAACAAGAATTAAGATTTATAGATTGATATTTAAGTAGCAGTTTGTAAATAGACCAAAATTTGTATTTTGCAAATTCCTAGTTACAGATTCAATTTAAATTGTTGAAATTTGTTATGGAGGTAGTTCGAATATTCAAGATGATGGAAAAAATACTGGATAATTTTTCAAGTTTCAGAATTTGTCGAACGAAGGCAAGTTAGGGCTTATGTTCATGTTTTTAGTTTTAACTGCAGTTTGACGACTTTCTTTTTATTCACGCGATCGAGCGTTACGTGGATTGGAGGAATGGGAGAGTGACGAGTGGTAGTGGTGTGGTTGAAGTACGAGTGTCTCCAGTAGCTTAGGCGGCGGTGGCGGGGCAAGTTAGTGGTCAGTCAAGCTTACAATTTCTTTGAGCTGGAGGTTATTTTTTTCGATTCGATAGTTTAGGGTCGAATTGAATTGATTTTTCGAATATTGGGAGGATTTGTGTCTTGCAGGGGTGTTGGGTGGTCGCCGAAGTTAGGCCGCGCCACCGTGCACGTGCACGGCAGCGGTGTCGGCATCAGTGCTGTGAGGAGGAGTTTTGACTCGGGTCGCGCTCGTGAAAAATTGGGATCTGCTTCGAGTTTTATCGAGAGCGAGATGGGTGGCCTGTTGCTTTTCATCATTTGTTTAATTGAAATTTAAACTTTTAGACATTTTACTGTTAAAAAAAAAACAACAACAAAGAGGAAGACAAAAATCTATACTATTATATTATTAGTGAGTTGGATTTAAGCTCATACAAGCCTCCTTGGGTTTTCTGTCAGTTGAAAGGTCGCATTATATATTTTTCCCCTCTCCTTACTCTTCGCTTCCTCCTCCATCCGTCAGATCCAAAACAAAACGAGTAGGGTTACCGGCTGCTCTCTACTTCATCATAATTCCATCAGCTAAAAATTCATTTCCTCCGCCAAAAATTGAAAAGATACGGTTCCAGCGATTCTTTCTCACCGTTTCTCCCCTACCATCTCTCCGCTTCGTCCTTTTCCCCTCATCCTCTGGAAAAATCAACAATCCTCTTTTTTTATTATAATACTGAAAGTTTCTTACTTAACCCTTTCTCTTCATTCAATCGATTCACCTATCCTAAACAAAAACTCCAACAAATCCTCTAAAAAAACGATTCCTTCCATTTGATTAGTTGCTGCTGTGATATAGTTCGCGATTTGGAACATCGATGTCTTCTTGCAATTCCATTGGCTTAGAAAAACTATGCACAATCAACCTCTTTCCCGTCGGTGGTCGAGAAAGTCCATACTTAGGGATTTGATTTTCAGATTTTTCATGGTTTCTACCAGTTTCGGTAAGTTTTTTGGGAAAACCCAATTTTTTTCGTTTATTTATTCACGTTCTACAGTCTGGAACAAAATAATTAATCAATTTTTTCTTTTTGTTAAAATAATTTATCTATAAGCTCTAGCTACGGCAGTGGATCAACTGTGGAAGGACATGGCATCAACGTTTGGAGGCATGCTATGATTATATACACCATGGTATTGGAATAATTTGTTATATGTTAATTTATCAACTAGGAAATAGTAGTTGATTATGAAAAGATTTTATAATATTGGTATAAGGATTTTTTTCCCTTTACTCACATATCATGAGGCTAAGTCACAGGTGCATGTTATTGTCTTGAATTATATAGTTGAATGTTTGATCCTTTATTATTTGATGCATCTTTGCTTTACACTATTTCAAATAAGATATTTATTTGTTCTGAATTCTTTTACAACATAAGCATCCAATTGAACTATGTACATTCATCTCGATTTAGGAAAACTTTATTATTAGTATTCATCAAATTTGAGTTAAAATTATTAGGCTTTAGTCAATTAAACATAACCATCCAATTAGATCAAGTTCTCAAAGTATTATCTTATCTCCACTGCAGAACATTGTGAAACTTAGTAATAGGTTACACTATCAGTAATAAATTTTGAAGAGAGATCAATGACTATAGTTCTGTAATATTTACAAGTTGGTCTATTAGCTATGTCATTCTCAGTCTCGGCTTGGATGAATTTTGTGCATTTGATATAATACCTTCCATGAAGCTAGACTTGTGCATTGGGGTATTTAATACAGGTGCACAAATGTACTTTTTATGGCAGAATGTCGATATTGGAAATGATATTCACATCACAAAGAAATTGACGTGGACATTATCTGATTTTTTTCCAGGATCTTGCTAATGGAGAAGAGCTTTCTTTGTATGCGACTACTCCAAATAATTCAAAATCAGTTTAGGTGAATCTTGAACTGCGAATTTATAGCCAGTTATCTTTTCTTAATTTTCACAATTCATTACATGTTTATCTTTGTTTAATTTTAGTATGCATTATCAACAACCAAGTTGTTTTCAAAATATTTTTTGAACTAAAATATCAGCTAAACACTTTATTTCCTATGTAGACATTCTGTGGACTTCTATTTTATTTCATGAATACTATAAATGTTGATTGTTACAGGATATATATTATAAACCTAGAGTTATCGAACATATAACATTATTCTTCTTGCCACATTTTCAAGCTTCAAAATTTTATGGATCGAACTACAACACTGTTGATGCTAACTATTATAAAATTATTTATGAAGAGGAAGGGAATATTAAACTTGATGGCAATACTTCAAACAACTGAAAACAAGTCTACTTCAGTCCTGTAATTTTTTCTGCAACTTTTCTTGCATCAACTGTTACTATATTATATATATGGAACAATGTAATAATTTATATTTGCATATAGTTCAGTAATAAAATTATATAAAATCAAATATTACAAAAATATCCACACACGTGATTTGTATTGATATGTATATATGTAATATGTTTACTGACCCCAGTTAATATGTATCTCTTATTTATCGACCCCATTTAATATTATGAGCGTGACTTCTTTATGCTTGGTAGAAAAATGGTGAAAAAATCAGTTTAATTTTATAAGATTAACATTTGTAAAGGAAAATGAATTTTTTGGTAAATTTTCTTCAACGTATCATGTTACATGTTTGCAGTTTTTTTGTGAAGGCAATTTTATGCAATTAAAATTTTCCATAGCTTGGCCTTCGTAATTTTATTTGATGTAGATGATACATGTAGCGATGATGCGATAGGATAATTGACATGGCTCCCTGAAAATTGAGTCTATTTGCCATTGGTACTAGGTAATCTTTTTATATAAAGTGTGGGGAAATTATAGGTGAAAGTTACATGATTATACTTTAACTTATGAGTTCAATTTTTGTTTGTTAGTACTTAATTGCTTGAATATGAAAATGATGATTTGTAGTCCACAAAGATTATAGATATCATATTCTTTGATATTTTGTGACATAAACTCTTTTATTATTATTATTATTGACTGAGAGGTGAAAAAATTAACTTGCAGACGAAATCGTTAAAAAGTGGCGCTTTATACCCTAACATCCACGGATATGCTAGGTTAGTTTCAGAACAATTCATTTATTATACCATGAGAAACAACCTATGAATGATTGTGAAAATTATATATTGTATGTATGACAAATTAGAGTTGTTGTTAAGAAGTATTTATGTTTAGACTGGAAAGTGGTTCGTTATGGAGAAGAGTGATTCCACGAGAACAAGAAAGTTCTAGCATATATTGAATCATACATAATTCCACAACAAGAAAGTTTTTCCTTTAGAGTCTAGCATGCTGAAATTAATATGGATGAACATAAAAAATAGTTATTTGTGTGCAAGGGAATTTATGTGGTCTGTGTGGAAGAGAAAAGTTTAGTTATGTTGTCATTATGCAATTTGTGGTGTTTTGTGTTATACATTATCATGTTTCAATTATTATCTCTTAAGGTTCCTTTACTCGACCTTCTCTACAACTTGACAACAGATAAAGTTTTAGTTTGAGTCTAAGATATGTTTACTCTTTAACAGTTCGAATTCTTTTATATAAGGAAAAACAAAAGCTATAGGCATCATGCATTGCGTAAATGATGCATATGATGAAGGCAAATATGTTGTCTAGGCTATCGGTATGGTTTCTTTATCTTGATCAGTAACTACTCCAATTTTTTATTCACTCTCTTTACTACAAAAGTGATTCCACCTACTTTTACCTAATAATAATTCTTTTTTCTTGAAAATTGATTATTTTTCTTAAAATTAGTTTTCTTTTCATTTGTACATACATAACCCTTATCTATGATACAATGGATACCGATTAAATTTAAAATGAGTGAAAAAGGAGCTATTTTTTTAATACAGTGTGGTCATCATATAAGGAGAGCACTCATAATTGATTAAGATAAAATCAAAATCTGTAAAGCTAGTACAACTATTAGGGTCATTACAATGATGATCGCCAAAATATGATAAGAAAAGTACAATCATATAATAAGATTACAATTATACAACTATGAATGAACTGCACTAATATACGGTATTACGAGCTGCTATAGCTGCATGAAAGAGGGAGAGAAGTAGCTGTTACGCGCCAGGGACTGAGAGATGAATTTACTGATGCATTTGGGAAAATTGTTGTTACTGTGGAATGAAATAAGAGTGGTGCAAGTGTCTGTCTAATCTCTATAGCTAATTCTTAGAGTTGAAACCAAAATGCTGGTTCTATAGTGCAAGGGGCCTGGCCAGGATGAGATGTTGAAGCAACAAGTCATGTCCCAGAGTTTTAGTTGCAATGAAATATTGGATGGGCTATGCCAAGATTGTTGCGATGATAGACATGAAGGGGTTGAAAAGGGTAAAGCATACGATGATGTTGCACTATGCAAGAAGAGCTAAAACTGCAGGAAGCTCTTTTGTGTGTGCTGAAGCGAATATATGTCGGCCTGCAAGTGACGATATGATGCACTAAAGAGATGTAGTGAGCATGTTGTGGGGTGGGAAATGACGTGTCAAGCTTGAGAATCTATTGTAGTATTGTGATGTAGCGGCGAGGCATATATGCAACAATCAGTTGAATAACCTGCAAGTGTCCAAGGGACCGTGACCAGATGAAGAGGCCATCTGAAATGATCGTGGCCTATAAGGCTGAGAGTGTCAGAGCACTGATAAAAGTGCTTTGCACACCTGCAAAATAACATGTTTGTAGCGCTGTATTGATAGCACTGGAGGATAATTTGGTTATACCTATTGTGTGTTTTAATGACACAATGGCTATAAGTGTGTTTAAAGTGGAAATCTCACAATTTGTTTGGAGATCTTATGTGTATGCTTGTGTGCGTGAATAAAAATAAGCTTTGCATATAGGAATTAGAAAAGGATGGCCTAGATGTTAGACAAAGCTCTGTTGTGGAGTGGCTAGAAACATGTACACGTCCATATATAAAAGGTATTAATATCCACAAATATATTTATACTATGAGTATTTGCATACAAGGGGACTATTTTATGTATGATTTAATGAGATTTGTTGAATTATAATGGTTTGGAGTGAATCTGATGTTTACAACATTAGTTTGTATGGTTATGTTTTTGTTCGAGATTTTAACTTTTAATACTATTTTGTTTCTAATGCAGATAGCTGAGTTGAAACTTAACAGGGATTCAGAATGATGAACACCTCCAAAAGTATATTTAATACAGATAGTAGATTTTGTATTCTGCTTTATAATAACGATGACCATCTCCATGAGTATTTTCAAGCATTTTGAATTGTTTGAGCCTGTAATTGCGAAGGATCAAACCATAAGATGAGCAAGCAACTTTGGATTGCTTTTTTTTTTCTAATTATGTTGTTGAAAGACTTTTATGGAAAAGCACTTGATTACTGAATGAATAATATTATGTAGATTTTTTACAGTAGAGTTTGCTATCCTTTAAATTCCAAGGTGCTAGCGCCTAACATATGTTTGCCGCTAAGGTAGTTGCTATCTTTTGAAAGACGTATATGGAAAAGCACTTGATTAATGCATGGAATATGTATTATAATAATAATGCATGGTGTATTAATTTGAACTTGAGTATACAATCTTGGGGAAAATTAAATTTGAATTAGACTGAACTGAGTAAAGATTCCATTTTGCATTTGATTTTCATGATGAAATATTCAATTGTTAAATAACCTTCAACCTTCAAACCCATAAATGTTTTTGCAGATCTTTCTTTGACAAAAATATTATTTTGTTCTTCTTTGTACTCAAAGAAGTATTTTCCATCCAAATTTTTTTCCCGTATTGCCTCAAATTGGATGTGAAAATCAAGAGAGCTTTACTCCATATACGTCTATGTGAAAATCAAGAGAGCCTCAACTTGGATGTGAACTGAGGTTCTGCCAATATATTAAAGGTATTTGTTGTGCATGAATACGTTCTATTTTCAAAACACTTCATTAGAAATTTAAATTGCTTACACGTAATATTTCCCTGCACAAAAGTTCAAAAATATTTTTAATTATTAGATTTCACATTAAGTTGTACACATATGCAATTAGCAAAAAAACACACATACCTCCATGTTTTACATCAAAGTATTCATAGTTGCAACCTAGACTACCGGTGATTTTAAATTGTGTTGTATTTACATAGTAGGTGGCAACTGCAACACTATATTCTATTGTTTACTGGTAATTGTTTAATTATAGATTCGTTTGCTGATTGCTACTCTAATATAATAGAGTTTAATTCCACTTTATGAATAATTAACAATTAGGTAGAATTTATCATATTTAGTTTTCTTATGTTCGTTCGATTGATGTTCCTTTCTGAATTCTCACCCAGGCAAACATCTTAGTATTTTAATAGAACGTAATTTCAAGAAAAGTAGGGAAAAAATTCTGTTTGGATGTCATATTAAAGTAACATCCACATACATCAAAAAACTTGCTTCCACGAAAGTATGTCACATAACCGTGTGCGTAGCACGGGTTCACACTCGTCAGTAGAAGAAAATGAAGAAAGGAAGAGAGGGACGCAAGTAACTGAATTTTTCGTGCGGGGTTTACTCGTGTTCATGCGAGTTTAAATTTTCCAGTAGTAACTAAAATATATATACAAGGAGAGAGAAGCAGGGAGCAACCCGGGGAAAAGAAGTGAAATCACGAACCGTTACTCGAGCAATCTGAGGTGTTCTCTCGGTATTTATATAACAGGATTAAGCTTATGTGACATTTTACTAATGATGGTAGACAATTCGTATTAATAAAATTAAATGTAGCACAAGCATGTTTAACATTTAAGTTTCCAAATTAATACTAAGTTATTTGAATTTATTAAAGAAGATTTAAAATGTAGGATAAATAATATGTAGCAAATTAATTATGTTGTAAGTAAAGTAAAAATGTTAACTAATGTGTAATCGTAATTAACTAAATAATCCAAAAATAAAATAAAATAAATAGTTGATTTGGTAAGTAAGAGTTAAGAAAATTTATTAAGTAATAATTAAATAAGAAAATTACTAAATGGTCAAATAGATGTTTCAAACAGATTGATAAATAAATTAAATGATTAATCAAAGTTAAATATCTGGGTTAAGAAGTAATTAAGCTGAATAGTGTGAAATACAATAAGTTATTAATTAAGTAATTAAGAAATTGATAAATTGTGATCAATTAAACAGAGTTAAGTGATTAACTCTCAAGTAATTAATTCTACATTGAATTAATTACAAATAAGATTTAAAGGTGACTGATTATGGACCGTTGTGATTGAATACCTGATTGTGATATTTATGAGATGATATTATATGTTACTCTGTGATATGCTGTGTTATATCTATGATGCTTGTATATGTTTTATCTGTGATAACTGCTATGATAATTCGATTGTTGAATTTAAATTGTCTTAACTGTTAAGTTATTTAGACAACTTGGCCCTTAAAATGGCGTTTGGATCCATTGAGACCGGGATCGGAAGAATCAATTTTGATTCTCCGAAAACCACATCGATCCAATTTAAACGTTAGGTCGTGAATCCTGAAATGAAGATCGAGATGGTGTTTCAAAATGCAAGGGTTATCGTCGTTGACTCTGAGGGTGATTCCAAAATGAGTGTGACGAGATAATGCCTTCGGTTTCGTTCGAACCCGGAACGAACTTGTATGGATTAAATGCTTTCAGCACATCATCAGGCGGACGATGAGCATTCTAAGAAATATGTTCTATAAAGGTAATCGCAGCCTCAAGACTCATCAACCGGGAATGGCTAAAACAGGGGAGATGCAGCAAGGTTAGGTGGGTCATGCCCAAGCAGGACAAGATATTTCCCCTGTCTAGATGTCCCTTTTATATTTTTCGGCTTAGTATGTGGTTGGTCACGCCAACCACGGGGTTTATCTTGTTCGGGACTGTTCAGTAAGGAATGGTTCCGGCCTTGTGTTGCAGGGGATGAAGGGAGTAATCCTCGGTACGGTGATCTAGGCCCCGTACTGTGACGGGCGGTACCCCAGTAGCCCTGCCATTGTTGGAAATCCATTTTCCCTACGAGACCCTACGGTTTTGATTTGTATTACCCACTTTTGTGGCTAGTAGCTGGAATTTAATCATGTAACAATTTCGGCTATTTTCTATTTACTTGAAAACCCTAGACACTATTATAATATCACTGGATTTCCTATGAAATGTTTTGGTTAGCGTAAGGTAAAAACTTACCCGTATTTATTTATGGGGAGTCTTACGTGATACCTTTATTTTCAAATGTTTTTCAAAGTTAAGCAACTTTAAACCGTTTACTCATACCAGACCCATGTCTGACCCGGAGTTTATTTTTGTTTTTCATAAACTCTTGGGTACCCAAATTTTTACGGGTAGCCAAGGGATTCAGATTAGATTTGACGAATTCTGGAGGAGCAATGGAGCAGGAGGCTTCTGCGTTGTAGATATATGTATATATAGGGTGTTCCGCTGTGTTGATATCTCTGAGCCGATTATCTGTATTGTATATTGACTTGTGTTAACTAGAGAGGTGTTTATAACTGTCTAGTATGTGATGTATGATATGTATAGCTCTGATATATGTAAAATTATGTAATATTTATGTGATATAATATATTTTGTTCCGTTCCGCTGTGAGATTCTGATGTTGTTGTTCTTTCTTTCTCTTCTTTTCTATTTTCTATCCCTTTCTTTCTAATTGATGATACGTCTTTCTGGTAGTAGAAGGGCGAGTCTACACACATATATAACTATAATAATTTACGGAAAATTATTTCTTTTATAAGAAAAAATAGTTTGGGTAAAATTATTTCATTTACCCTATTTTAAAACAATACCGTGTCGGTTTTATCTTGTTTAGGAGTTTAGAGACCCCTATCAATGACATGGCGTCCCATATCGACCAGAATCCATAAGCACTCAACCGATAAGTCAACACAATATAAAAACAATTTTTATATTCACTAACAAATACACTCTCATATCTATTAATATACTCAAACTCATTCTAGAGTACTATTGACTCTATCCTAATGAGTAATCCCCACCAGAACCAAGGTTCTCGCTTAACCTTCAGCTCTGATACCACTGTAACAGGCCGCGCCGATGGCGACCGGTAGGCATTTCAACCATCCCTGCCCCACCGTGGCATACAGTGATACCTCGAATTTGCTTTTATGGCCAGCCTCTCGACTCGCAACTAACCCTCACAGGGATATATAGGGGTAAGAGTCTCCTGCTCGCCACCAAACACGAAGCGAGAACCCCTATCATGCTATAATGAAGCAAACCCGATCCCGGTCTCTTCAAAATGATCTACGCATTGGTCAATATTGATAGTTGGTTATTTAACTACCATATAACATCCACAAACAACCATCAAGCCTTAATAATTTTCTAAATTATCCATTTCAAAATATTTTCGCAAGATATTTTTCTACATTTAAACACTTTGAAAATATTTTTCAAATCACTTTTTCTCTCGTGGAATAAATTTCCACCCACTTGTTTTATTTCCACTAAAAATCACCAAGTCTTAATACTTTAGAGTTTCAAATAATTTAAATCACTTGATCCAAAAATATATATACTTTAAAACACTTAAAATTTAAACCACTTAAAACACTTTATTAAAATACTAGTTAAACCTTTTAAAATAATTTATTTATAGAATTAACGTAATAAATATTTACTTTTAAAAATTTTAAAACCACTAAATAATAATTTTCTAAAACATTCTTTTAAAACCACTTTAAAACCTTTAACTTATACTTGAAAATCTTTCTTTGAAAATATACTTGGCTTTTCAGGGAAATACACTTTCCACTTAAATACAACCATCTAATCATTTATAAATCATGCTCGATTTATTCCAGTTTAATTTACATCCCAATCCCGTATTTCTTTCCACACTTTTTAAAAATAAAACCACCTTTCATTTTTAAAACAAATTACCATCTCTTTATAAATTCCCACCGTGAATTTATAATTTCAAATTTATCCACTGATAAATATTCCACTTTATTTATAAACCTACTTTATAAATTCCATAGTCTCATTCTCCTTTTAAATCACAGTTTCAAACACTTAATCAATTTTCAAATCGATTTCCAAAACCAACTCCATTTTAAAATAAGTTCCTTTACTTATCCAAATTTATTTCAAAACCATTTATCCATATTCACACCTTATTTATGATTTAAATTCTTATTTAAATCGAAAATACCAATTTCATACTTTATTTCAAAATTATCCTTTTATTTTTCCAAACTCATTCAAATCTTGAGTTTTAAAAACATTTTTCTTCGTACTTACAAAACAATATTGCTTAAGTCCTTATTTTAAATAAAAATCCTTTTTCCCATTTATTCAAAATCCCTATTTTTCCCATCCTTGAATTTATTATATAGGATTAAAAATCAAACCTTTATCCTTTTTCCAAATTCATTCCTTTAATTTGTTTGAATTTACTATAATTATTTTACTTAAAAATTTCCCTTTTTATTTCCTTTAAAAATCCAAACTTTATATATATATATATATCATTTTCCTCAAATACCAAAATACATTCAACCAAGCCATAGCATTCAAAAATTTCAATTCCCAATATAATCAATATAATCCATCAGGATTATCACATTAATCACATTACTGAATATAAAATAAATTCAATATTTTGAGGAATCCAGTTGGATCCCTCCAACCTATTTCCCTGCATCCATAGATGTTAGCACAATGATTTAAAATACCAATCCTGCTTCAAGGTGGGATATCACGGTATAAAGGGCATCCGCTATTATACGAGGGGCATTGGGTCTCATCCGCTATATAATGCGGGAATCAATCACATATATATATATATATATATATATATATATATATATATAAAAAATATCACATCCAGTAAATTCAATCATTCAACCAATAATTTAAATTTAACTATTTAAGTTTAAATGGTAATTCAAATGAGTGAGATTAACTCACCTTTGATTTTATTTTGCAGTCCAATCGAAACCGGCTTGTTTTCTTCACGACTTCAGACCTTGTATAATCATTATATAATTTTATTAACACTTGGAATAATTGAATGATTAATTATCATCTAATAGATTTACTTAACTAACGTTTTAATTTAAACTAATAATTTTCCTTCCAAAATCTTTTAGTAACTAAAATAAATTAAATAAATTAATAAAACAAATTAATCATAAAATCCATTATATTTTAAAATAAACTAGTAACATTTAAAATGTGGATATTTATTATTACTGTTTTTTTGGAAACTGCCTATATATATACTTATATTCTGTATAGGTTTTAAAAACTAATTTTTTTATACAAACTTTCAAACATTTAAAATTCCTATTTTTTTCTTCATTCCATGGCCTTATCTATAAATATATTTCTGTTCATCTACCTATTTATTACTTTTAAACTAAGACAGAAATTTTATATCTTACTGTAAATATCAAAATAGTAATTTCCCCTTACCGTAAAAACTTCCCATCTTTTTCTATTTTAAAAACTTTTTATTTATTTTCTATCTTTCCCAATCTGCATATATATAAAATAAAATTAAAAAAACAAGACTGCTATACCTTACTGCCTTCAAACTCTCATGTTCGAGGTCGACTCGAAGATCCCCAAAATCCAAAATGCAAAAACCCTAGTTTCTCCAACGCCCACGAATTCGCGGCCATTGCTTCCTCTATACGCGTGCAGTCGCCGACGCCTAGCTCCATCACTCGAGCGCGCTTCCCCTCTTATTCGCGAGTTACGACATCAAGCTGAGAGGGAGGCGGAACGCGACTCTATCCTCCAACCAAAAGCAAACCTAGAATGACGGCTCCCCTTTCGGTTCACTCGATCGCATCAACATTTCTTTTTAAACGATCGATTGTTAGATTGAAAAAGAAGCGGCCATCATTTTCGTTCGAGCAAACTCGATTTAAATTTTGATTTCACCCTTTTCTATATTTTTATTTTATTTCGTTTCGGCTGAAGGAGATAAGCCTTTTTGTTCTTTTATTTATTAATAGAGGAGACGCATGTGATATGGTGTGGCGTGTGTTTAGGGTTAGAGTGCCACGTGATGATGCTATGTATGCTGATATGAGGGGAAAAGTTTTGACGTGAAAGGGTTTTGACTGGACAATATTTTATTTTTAAATTTAAAATTAAATCGACTTCAATTCGAAGCTAAAATTTTCTACATCCTATCGAGATATGCGGCTAGGCGTTTGTAAGGTTATACCCCTATTTCGGACACAAAGGAAAAGATTCCGAGTCATAATTTTATAACATGTTTTTGGGATTTGTTGAGAATCATTTTTCCAAATATAATAAAATAAATATTATTCGGAATGCTTAATTTTTGGTCAACTTTGGTCAAAGTTTGGCTTTCAGTTGAAAATTTTAAATTTGAATTTTAAATTTTTATTCTTCTTTGAAGCTGGATTTGAATCTAATATTCTCTCTGCTTTTTGTTTCATTAAATTCTGATTTATACTTTTTAAATCTACAACCCTTGCTATAGCCGACCTCTTCCATGTCTTCACCACCAAGTTGATCAGCCACCATCTCCTTTAGCCAAACCCTCACCATCACTGTCTCCTTAGGCCATGAACTACCATAGGCCGAACCACCAAACCACTAACCAAAAACCCCAGCCGACCCATGCTTCTCCTCATTCCCTTCCTATTTGCCTCGGCCACCACCTCCTCCCTGCCTTGCCGTGACCATTCCCATTCTCTAGCCATGCCTAGTTGCCTTCATCACCATCATAGCTGTACTTATGCACCAGTAGCCAAGCCTAAACCATCATGGCCGAACCCAAATGTCACTTCCCCTTGTCCTTTTGCCTTCCATGACTTGCTATTTCTTGTATGCACCTATGGCCGAGCCTACCTAGCCACAAACCAAGCCTAGCCGTCCCCTTCATCAAGTGGTTGAGCAAATGACCATGGACGAGCCCAAAACACATGTGGCCAAGCCAAATTCCTATGTGGCCGAGCCCACTTGTATTGTTCCTAGCCTATTTTTCTTTGTCTTTTATTTTATTCTTTCATATATAAATATTTACTTATATATATATATATATATATTTTATTTTGTTTGCTTCTAAGATTTGGATTTGGGTTCTACTTCCACTCAAGTTTGATTTATGCTTTGTCGTGCTTTTCGAAGTTGTCTTATTGTTTGAATTGTCATCTTTAGCCAAAGAAGCTGAGTCCATCACTCTCGACTACGTACTTATATTCCAGTGAACTGATGACGTCTGAAACTGTATAGATATGGATATGATGTTAGTCATTTCATATATGCCTGTGATATGATTTTATATGATGTTATCACCTTATGTTATACCTATTTTATCAACAGACATGATATGCTATGTTATTCCGTTCATTTTATATATGTTTCTCACACTGCAAGTTCCCTCACTATGGGTTGAAATGATACATACCCGAACAGACTTTAGAATAGGAAAAATCGTTATGAGCTAAAATGACAGGCTCAAGCGATTTTTAGTTGACTTGGTATTACCGGTTTGAAATGATAAAACTTGGAATTTTATACATTACGGATTGAAATGATACATATCCTTATCACTTGACCTAGGTTAGAAAATATTATACAGACCCGTGGTTAGTTTAAAATAGTTTTCTAAAAATTATTAAGTATTTTGAAAATTTTAAAATATGTAAAATTTTAACTTAAATTTTTTTTAAGGGATTTAAATAATATATATATATATATATTGGTTTCTATAAGTTAAAATTTCATAAGTTAATAAATGGTTTTAAATTATAGTTTAAGATTTTATCTATGATATATAAATTTTATCTAACTTAATAATTTAATTTGATGGAATTTTTAAACCTAACCTACTAATATAAATATTTTATTTATGAAATGGATATTTAAATAGATAAATAATAGTTTCTTTATTATAAAAAAATTTGAATTTAGGTTAAAATGTACTTTTAACCTCATATAAGAAAATACAGTTTTAATTGGATATTTTGTAGTAAATTTTATTTAACTAAAATCATATTTTAATTAATTCCCAAATGAATAATTTTGTATAATAAAATAGAATTTATATAATAACTATGAGAAAAATTAAAGATATGATATTTTAATGCGTTATAGTAGAATTTGTAGCATTTCTAAAAAGCTATGCTACTTTAGGTTATGATTTTAAAATGCTACTATTTCTTAAGATGTAACATGTTCGAAATGCTACTATATAAGGGTCACAATTACAAAATGCTATGTTTTTTTTAAAAAATCACATTTTTAAAAATGTTATAACTGAGTATATAATTTGAAATGTTACAAACTTTGGAAAAATGAATATTATTTGGAAGAATAATGATATTGGATTTAAATGGTTTGAAATGGATATGTTTTGATTTGAAATGTAAACCATTTGAATTAGATAACCATGGATTATAATCACGGTTGGTTGTTAAGGAGACCGGGATCGGATGTTGTCATACTTTCTACCAATATCGAAAACACTTTAACAACCGTGTACGTGGTGGAGATTCCAGAATGAAGTAGGATGGTGGAGGCGATCCTATATGAGGTATATACTTGGACCCGACTCCCGTGAGTTGGCATAAGCTGGCTAAAGCAGGAGCAATCGACGGGCCAAGTGAGGTATCTCCTCCGATTGGACACACTCCTTCATATGCCATTCTATTACTTTGTGGTTGATTTGGTGCGCACCTTTGATTTGATTTGGGAGTGTGGCTCAAAGTGGGCGGTAGTGGCTGATATGCGTTACCACCAGCCCAAAAGTGCAATTGGTATACCTACCCTGGTATTGCCTAGTTGTGCCGTGTCATCTACCCCAGTGCGTGTTATACGAGTTTGATTTATGTTGTACCTATGGTGTATCCTCTGATAGCCTCCTGATCTAGAGGTATTATGGTACTGTATAACTATTGGCACCATAAAATGTGTTAAAGTGGAAAATATAAAGCCTTAACGCTATTTTGATAGTTTATTTTGCTTTAGACATCATTATAATAGCGTATAGTACTACATAGTAGATAGTTTAATGGATCCTTAAAGGATGGGCGATCCCAAGCATCTTTTAAGTTACTTGTGCATTTCTATTACATTTCACTTGAGTTGATTTACATTTTATAAGTATGTATGTCCTGACTCGAGTGTTTTATGTTTTACGTTATGCTCGGGTCAGCCTGAGTATCACAGCTTTGATTCATCTTTTGGAGCTAGAGTTTTGCTGGAGATTTATCTTTCTATCTATCTTGTTATATATCTATTTCTATTTCAGTTATTTCATTTCAGCCTTTACTTATGTATTAGTGGACTTATGTATTTGGATTTCCTATTGTATTTGCTTTTAGACTCTAGTAATATTTATTTGTTTTGAGACTATATTTGTAGTAGCTTCATGAACTACTATGGTTATTTTATTTCCGCTGTGAGTTATACCGATATTCTATGTCTATGTTTCTGTAATTGGTTTTATTTGCTCCAAATATATTAAAAATTTGTTGTTTTGAATTATTCAAGTCTGACATGTGTGGTTTATTGTCGATTTGAATGGTCTAAAATAGTGGGCGGTTACATTTGGTATCAATGCTTTGGTTTTTGGCAAACTTAAGCCTGAGGAGCAATAACTCATTAGAGATAGGGTAGAAATACCCTAGAATGAGTGAAATCAATCTTAGAACCATTTCTTTGTGAGAGAACGTATTTTTAAGTGTAAAATGATTTTTCAAATGATTTTAAAAGATTATTTTGGGTATAAATTTTTCTTGTTTTAAAATCTAATTTTTCCTAGACTTCCTTCCTTCCTTATCCACCTTGTTAAATAAATGCTTTGATTAGGATTCCCATTCTAGTTGAATCTTGTTTTGTATCTCCTTTACCTTTGTTCTAAAATTCATTCTTGATTTTTCAGAATGGATCATAGGAATGCCAGAAGTCGAGGTCGTGGTGTTTCCCCCATTCCTGAGCCTGTTGCACTCTTTAGGTTTACGACTCTCTGTATGGAATTCACTCAGCTTAGTGGTACCAAGTTTACTGGATCAAAGAGCATCATAGAGGCTCAGCAGTGGTTGATGGGTTTGGAGAGGATTTTCTCCAGTCTTGAGATCACTGATGCTTAAAAGCATCAGTTGGCAGCTTGGTAGTTGAAGGAGGCAGCCCTGGATTGGTGGGAGTCTGTTACGACTCACACTATCGAGACTGATATTTCTTGGAAGCAGTTTAGGTATCATCTTGTGTTGGTTCTTGGGTTTGGTTCAGTTTTCTTTCTTTGGAATCTTTCTTATGTTTCGTTATCGTGCTTTAGGGATGCTTTTATGGCTAAGTGGATGCCCGAAGCAGGAAAGTCTCAGCTATACAGGGAGTTTATGGATCTTAAGCAGGGAGACATGTCGTATTCTGAGTATGAGCGGAAGTTCAATGAACTTTCCAACTTTGGTCCTAGCTTGATTTACACCCTTCTTAAGAAGAATGAGAAGTTTATAGCCGGAGCTCGCCCAGAGTATTATGGTCGTCTCATTTATCTTGTGCATAGCCCCTTCACTGGATTGATGGATATTGCCATTAGATATGAGAATCATACTTCTAAGGATCCTTTTGTTGCTCGTGCTCCTTCATCTCAGCCTTCCTCTGGGAACCCTAAGATGAGAAGCCTAACTTTCATCAGTAGAAGAAGAATTGGAATACGACTCCAGGTTTGGGATCTTCTTCTTCTCAGAGGTGCCACTATGCCCATCGACCTATCTTCCACCACTTGTTTCAAGTGTGATAAGACGGGACACTATGCCAATAGTTCCCCTACTTTGGTTGGTGCTTCCGTTCCTCCAGCTCAGTTGACTAGGTGTGATCTCTGTCATATTTTCTTGCAGCCTGGCCACTTCAAGAAGGATTTTCCTACTCAGCAGAAGGGTAAGCCATCTGGTATCTTTGCTGTTACCTCTGCCACTCCACCTGCTCCACCTGCTACCCAAGATACTCTTCAGGGCACCTTTTCTCTGTTTCATTTTCCTGTTCGTATTTTATTTGATACTGAAGCTTCCTATAGTTTTATTTCTGTGGATCTTTGTGATAAGTTTAAGCATCTCCTTTCTCCTAAGTTTGCCGATGAAACTGTGTGTTAAAAATCTCATTGGTGGTCATGCAAACCTAGTAGGATTTGTAGAAGGGTGAAACTCTTCTATTCCAGTTATCGTTTTTCTGATGATTTCTATGTTCTAGGTTTTGATGCTTTTGATATATTGCTTGGAGGAGATTGGCTAAAGAATCATGAAGCCGTTATCTCTTCTAAAACCCAAACTGTTTCTCTTGTGGTTGATAAGGTAATCCTTTGGTGATTCAGTGTCGTATGCCTTAGGAGTATGCTGACAGCTTTATTTATTCTCTTGATTCTTCTCCTAGCGATCTTGATTCAACTCCCGTGGTTAAACTCTACACCGATGTCTTTGGCGAAGTCACTTCTTTACCTCCTAAGCGGAAAATTGAATTTCATATTGATCTTATTCTTGGAGCTCGACCTGTAGTTCTTCCTCTCAAAAGAATGGCACACGGTGAGAAGGTTGAGTTGAGGAAGCAAATTGAGGACTTGTTCTCCAAGGGTTTGATCAAACCTAGCCATTCCGAGTGGGGATCAGCGGTGGTTTTCATCACTAAGTCAGATGCTTCTTTAAGGATGTGTGTTGATTATAGGGAGTTGAACAAACTCACTATGAAAAATAGATATCCTATGCCTCGTATCAACGATATGTTTGATCAGCTCTATGGAGCTACTGTTTTCTCTCAACTTGATCTTGCCACATGTTTCCACCTGCTCAGAGTTGCCGAGGAAAGTATTCCCAAGGCTGCTTTCCTTACTGAGAATGGTATCATGAATGGATAGTTATGCCTTTTGGTTTGACTAATGCCCCAGCTTTCTTTGTTGATTTGATGAATCGTGTTTTTCGTGATGTTCTTAACAAATTTGTTCTAGTCTTCGTCGATGACATTTTTTCTTCTCTAATTCAAGGGAAGAACACGAGTCGCATTTGAATTTTGTTTTGGATACTCTTAGGAATCATAAGTTGAACTAAATTCTTGAAATGCCATTTCTAGAAGGATGAAGTACGATTTCTCGGGCATATTGTTTCTGGTAATGGAGTTTCTTTTGATCCAATTAAGATCACTGGGATCAATGTAAGTCTTTCTCTCTTCTATCATTGTAATTTTATCATTCTATCTTTCTTGTAGTCCTTATTTCTCCCTATTCTGTTGTAGGATTGGGAAATTTCAAGGACTCCATCTGATATCCGTAGTTTTTTGGGCCTTGCCGGTTATTATCGGAGATTCATTGAGAATTTTGCTCGGATTGCTGCACTTCTAACTGCTCTGACTCGTAAGAATGCTAAGTTTAATTGGAATGATAAGTGTGAAGCTGCATTCAATGAGTTAAAGTGCAAGCTTACTTCCGCACCAGTTCTTACCTTTCCAAATGGAAACGACGGATTAACGGCATACACTGATGCTAGTCGTGAGGGTTTGGGAGCTGTTCTAATATAGGATGGGAAGGTCATTGCTTATGCCAGTCGCCAGTTGAAGACCCATGAAGCCAATTATGTAGCCCATGATTTGGAATTTCTTTCCATGGTTTTTGCTTTAAACCTTTAGTGGCATCATCTTTCGGGAATTAAGTTTGAACTCTTTACGGATCATCATTCTTTGAGGTATATCTTCACCCAGAAGGATTTGAATCAGAGGCAGGTTAGGTGGCTTGAGTTCCTTGCTTCTTATGACCTCGACATCAACTATTCCCCTGGGAAAGCTAATGTTGTGGCTGATGCTTTGAGTCGGAAGAAGGCGATGTTGTGTCAGCTTGTTGTTTCTTCTTCTCCTCTTTCAGATCATATTATTGCTAAGCAGGATGAGGATATGATTATTAGGTTGATTAAGGAGAATGTTCATAATAGGGTTGGTGGTAGTAGTTAGGGTGGTAGTGGAGCTTAGATCGATGATGAGGGATTTTTAGGATTAATAATCGAATTTGTGTCCCGAATGTCAATGGTTTGAGGCAAGAGTTACTTCGGGAAAATTATCGATTCAGACTTGCCATTCATCTAGGTGTGATGAAGATGTAGCAGGATATGAAGAATCTTATTGGTGGAGGGGTATGAAGCGTGATGTCTCCATCTTTGTTAGTAGGTGCGCGACTTATCCACAAGTCAAGGCCGATCATTAGAAGTCCCCTAGTTTATTGTAGCCTCTTGAGATTCCCAATTGGAAATGGAAACAAATTTATATGAATTTTATTGATGGATTACAGAGGACTAAGAAGGGTAATGAGAGTATTTGGGTTATTGTGGATAGATTGACCAATTCAGCTCATTTCATTCCAGTCAAGTCTACCCGTTCTGCTTCTAGTTTGGCTGAGATTTATATGAGAGAGATTGTTCGTCTTTATGGTGTTCCTGTCAGTATTGTTTGTGATAAAGTTTCCATCTTTACCGGCTAGTTTTGGAGAGCTTTTCAGGAATCTTTGGGTACTCACCTGAATCTGAGCACTGCTTACCATCCGCAGACCGACGGTCAAACGGAAAGGGTGAATCAGATTCTAGAGGATCTTCTTCGTGCCCGTGTCCTTGATTATGGAGGATCTTGGGAAGATCATCTCCATCTCGTTGAATTCATCTATAACAACAGTTATTGGGTATAATCTCAATCTTCTATATTAATTTTGTCTTAATCCTTTATCTATCTCATTTCATCTTCGAGTCTAGGCTAGTATTACAATGTCTCCGTTTTCTGCTCTTTACGGACGACCTTGCAGATCTCCATCTTGTTGGATTGAATCCGGTAACCATTTGGTTCTTGGTCCTGATATGATTTTGGAGGCTTCTGAGAGAGTTGAGGAGATTAAGAGGAAGATGAGAAGTTCTCAGGATAGGCAAAAGAAGTATGATGTTCGATGTAGGAGGAGTTTTGAGTTTTCTTTTGGTGATCAGGTTTTCCTTAAAGTCTCTCCTTTGAGGAATGTGATTCAGTTTGGTCGGAGAGGGAAGGTTTCTCCTAGGTTCGTTGGTCATTTCCACATCTTGGAGAGGGTTGGTTCTTTAGCTTATCTCCTGGATTTGCCTGAGAAGTTGTCCGGAGTACATAATGTATTCCATGTTTCGCATCTTCATCGGTATCTTCATGATCCATCTTTGATTGTTCAGCCTTCTGCTCTCGAGAGTTGGGTATCGATCCAAACCTTGCTGTCGAGAGGAAGCCATTTCGTATTATCGATAGAGGTACGAAGCAGTTGAGAAGGAAATCGGTCAACCTGGTTAAAGTGCGGTGGAGTATTGATGATTGGGATTGTACTTGGAAAATGGAGGAAAGCATGCGTGCTTCAAATCTGGAATTGTTTGTTTCAGGTACTAATCGTTATTCTATCTTAACTTCTTCTGTTTTCCCTGTCTCGTTCCTTTTCGAGGACGAAAAGTTTTGAGTTGGGAGAGTGTAACAACCTGTAATTTTAGTAAATATTTTAAATAAAATTTATTTGAAAACTTTGATTTTAAGTCATTTAAAAATTGAAAGATCTGAATTTCATAATATATTTTTGGGATTTGTTGAGAATTATTTTTCCAAATATAATAAAATAAATATTTGTCTGGATGTTTAATTATGTGACAACTTTGGTCAAAGTTTGACTTTTGGTTGAAAATTTTAGATTTGAATTTTAAATTTTTATTCTCTTTCTTTGAAGCTGGATTTGATTATAATATTCTCTCTGCTTTTTGTTTCGTTAAATTCTGATTTATACTTTTTAAATTTGCAAAGTTTCAGCATTTTACGTGCAATTATTTTTCGTATTTTATTTTTCTATTTTTGATTTGGGTTGTGGGCTTGATTTAATTCATGATCTGGTTTGGTTTGTTTGATGGGCTTCGCTAATGGGCTAATAGTCCTACTAGACATGTCTTTGTCTATTCATTTTGTAAAGCCATCTCTTCAAAAGTTTGCACGTACAAAAACTTTTAATTCCTTCTTCTTTCTAATTTCTTTCCGCTGCACAAATTTTTACAGTAAATCTTTCTCTCCTCTTCCAATTTTCCTATTTTTATTTCTTCCTTCCTCTTCCTTATTTCGGCCACAACCCTTGCCATAGCCGACCTCCTCCTTGTCTTCACCACTAAGTTGATCAGCCACCATTTCCTCTAGCGGAACCCTCACCGTCACCATCTCCTTAGGCCATGACCTACCATAGGCCGAACCATCAACCCCTAGCCAAAAAACCTAGACGACCCATGCTTCTCCTCCTTCCCTTCCTATTTGCCTCGACCACCACCTTCTCCTTGCCTTGCCGTGACCAATACCCTTCCCTAGCCGTGCCTAGTTGCCTTCATCACCATCATAGCCGTACCTATGCATCAAGTAGCCATGCCCAAACCATCATGGCCGAACCAAATGCCACTTCCCCTTATCCTTTTGTCTTCCATGCCTTGCCATCTCTTGTATGCACCTATGGCCGAGCCTACCTAGCCACAAACCTAGCCTAGCCATGCACTTCATCAAGTGGTTGAGCCAAATGACCATGGCCGAGCCCAAAACACATGTGGCCGAGCCCACTTATGTTGTTGCTAGCCTATTTTTCTTTGTCTTTTATTTTATTCTTTCATATATAAATATTTACTTATATATATATATATATTATTTTGTTTGCTTCTAAGATTTGGATTTGGGTTCTACTTCCACTCAAGTTTGATTTGTGCTTTGTCGTGCTTTTTGGAGTTGTCTTGTTGTTTGAATTGTCATCTCTAGCCAAAGAAGGTGAGTCCATCCCTCTTGACTACGTACTTATATTCTAGTGAACTGATGACATGTGAAACTGTATAGATATGCATATGATGTTAGTCATCTCATATATGCCTGTGATATGATTTTATATGACGTTATCACCTTATGTTATACCTGTTTTATCACCTGACATGATATGCTATGTTATTCTGTTCATTTTATATTCTGTTTCTCACACCGCAAGTTCTCTCACTATGTGTTGAAATGATGCATACCCGAACAGACTTTAAAATAGGGAAAAATTGTTATGAGCTGAAATGATAGGCTTAAGTAATTTTTATTTGACTTAGGATTGTGGGTTTGAAATGATAAAACCCGAAATTTTATACATTATGGATTGAAGTGATACATATCCGTATCACTTGACCTAGGTTAGAAAATATTGTACAGACCCGTGGTTGGTTTTAAATAGTTTTCTGAAAATTATTAAGTATTTTGAAAATTTTAAAATATGTAAAATTTTAACTTAATTTTTTAAGGGATTTAAACAACACACACACACACACACACATATATATTAGTTTCTATAAGTTAAAATTTTATAAATTAAAATTTTATAAATTAAAACTTTATAAGCTAATAAATATTTTTAAATTATAATTTAAAATTTTATCTATGACATATAAATTTTATCTAACTTAATTTAATTTGATGGAAATTTTAAATCTAACCTAGTAATATAAATATTTTGTTTATGAAATGGATATTTAAATAAATAAATAATAGTTTCTTTATTATAAAAAATTGAATTTAGGTTAAAATGTACTTTTAACCTCATATAATAAAATACAGTTTTAATTGGATATTTTTGTAATATATTTTATTTAACTAAAATCATAGTTTAATTAATTTCCAAATGAATAATTTTGTGTAATAAAATAGATATATAATAACAATGATAAAAATTAAAGTTATGATGTTTTAAATATGTTATAGTAGAAGTTGTAACATTTCTAAAATGCTATGCTACTTTAGGTTATGTTTTTAAAATGCTACTATTTCTTAAGATGTAACATGTTCGAAATGCTATTTTATAAGGGACACGATTTCAAAGTGCTATGGTTTTTAAAAATATCACATTTTTCAATATGTTATAACCAAGTGTATAATTTGAAATGTTACAAACTTTGAAAAATGAATATTATTTGAAAGAATAATGATATTGGATTTAAATGATTTGAAATAGATATGTTTTGATTTGAAATGTAAACCATTTGAATTACGTAACCATGGGTTATATTGACGGTTGGTTGTCAAAGAGACCGGGATCGGATATTGTCATACTCTCTACCAATACCAAAAACCACTTTAACAACCGTGTATGTGGTGGAGATTCCAGAATGAAGTGGATGGTGGCGACGATCCTATATGTGGTATATATGTGGGCACGACTCCCATGAGTTGGTATAAGGTGGCTAAAACAAGAGCAACCGACGGGCCAAGTGAGGTAGCTCCTCCGATCGAACACACTCCTTCGTATGCCATTCGATTACTTTATGATTGATTTGGTGCGCACTTTTGATTTGATTTAGGAATATGGCTCGAGGTGGGTGGTAGTGGCTGCTATGCGTTACCACTAGCCCGGTAGTGCAATTGGTATATCTACCCTAGCATTGCCTAGTTGTGCCATGTCACCTACCCCAACGTGCCTTATACAAGTTTGATTTGTGTCATACCTATGGAGTATCCTCTGGTAGCCTCCCGATCTGGAGGTATTACGATACTGTATAGACTATTGGCACTATAAAATGTGTTAAGGTGGAAAATGTAAAGCCTTAACGCTATTTTGATAGTTTATTTTACTTTAGACATTTTTGTAATAGCGTATACTACTACATAGTAGATAGTTTAACGGATCCTTAAAGGATGGGCGATCCCAAGCATCCTTTAAATTACTTGTACATTTCTATTACAGTCCACTTGAGTTGATTTACATTTTATAAGTATGTATGTCCTGACTCGAGTGCATTGTGTTTTACTTTACGCTCGGGTCAGCCTGAGTATCACGGCTTTGGATTCATCTTTTGAAGCTAGAGATTTGCTGGAGATTTATCTGTCTAGTTATATATCTATTTCTATTTCTATTTCTATTTCAATTATTTCATTTCAGCCTTTGCTTATGTGTTAGTGGACTTATGTATTTGGATTTCCTATTGTATTTGCTTTCAGACTCTAGCATTATGTATTTGTTTTTAGATTATGTTTTTAGTAGCTTCGTGAACTACTATGGTTGTTTTATTTCTGCTGCGAGTTATTCTGATATTCTGTGTCTGTGATTGGTTTTATTTGCTTCAAATATATTAACAATCTGTTGTTTTGAATTATTCAAGTCCGACATCTGTGGTTTTATTGTCGATTTGAATGGTCCAAAATAGTGGGCTGTTACATGATGGCGTTAGCACCATCCCCTCCGAAAGCTTTTGATCATTTAAACAAAACATTGAAGGATAGCATCGAAACCCCTTTCAAAGCCATTGCCTTCAAAATGCTTGGACCCTTTCGAAAGCATTTAGGAAGTGGCTTAAAACATCTTTAGAATAAGCACTACCTTTCGAATGCATTAATAACTTCAATACACTCGATAGGTTAAAAGCGGCAGCATGGCTTCAACTAGGTCGGAACCCCTTCCTTCGAAAACATTATGTTATAAATAAAGAAACCCATTCGAAAGCTTACTATTTAAAACATAAGTTGATGGCAACCCTTTCGAAAGCATTTAGAAAACCTCTCTCGAAAATATAGGCTTCGCCTACTTTGAAGGCTTTAATTAAAACAAAGGCATGCGCTTCTCTTTTAAAACAATCAAAAAGGTATCGAACCCATCGAAAGCCATGCTTTCGACACCTAGCCTTCCACCTTTCTTCAATCTACGTACCATTTGAGTGATACATTGTGTATTGGTTTCAACTTGATTGAAGGCGATGATAGAGTTAGGGGCATGCCCTAGGGGAAATTATGTAATTTGTTACATATATCTAACTTGTTGACCAATCTTGTTTGAAATAAAAGATATTTTCTTCCTATTATATACCTGATATATTGTGATTATATTGATTAATTAACTTAATTAAAAGTATATTCAATAGAAAAATCATAAATGGTATATATTATGATAGTAGTTACAAAGTGTTGTAACCATGAGCAATTTATCACAATGAAACAAATATACCATTTTAAATGTTCCTAGTCAAGGTGCATTGAGACTGGATATCGATGTATCGATTGAGACTGGAGTACGTAACGCTCCTCAAATATTGGGCAGTGTATTACTTATGATTATTGGAGGCACCTAGAGGTTACGTACTAATAGTTATTGGATAACTATGGAACGGCTCACTCGATACTTTTCTATTGGTTAATATAACTAAGGTCAAACAAAATACATCGATGTGACTGATTTACACAGTTCTCTTAACTTGAGAATACCGTGGACCTTCAATATGAAAGCTCCTCTTTGATTATAGCCAAATCATGACATGGCGTCTATCGAGTGACTATAGTTGGGTCGAGTGGAAGTGTTGGAAGTGAAGCACTATTCAAGAGAGGATTCTTCTCCTTAGTTATATGCGGTTAGTATCACAGTCAACTCAAGTCAACTCAAAGTCAAAGTCACTGGTCAGTGCATTTCGGTTAATAATAATAATTGCTATTATTGAACCAATGACTTTGTACTTGGACTATAAATTTGAATATGTATGAGGTTGTAATTTTGACCATGATCAAATTCTATAAGTCCAAAGTGATATAGTTTTGACGAAGAGAATTGGTGTAAAAAATGACACAACCGGGTAATGCTTACTAAACTAAAACTGAATTTTACCGAAAATGAATAAGCGGTATATTTGACCATAATGTCACACCACATGCTAAGTGACATATGAATATTAACATTTGAATAGTTCGATGTAAATCGCAGACCAAATTTACACCCAAGAGTTACATAGCCGAAATAATGAATTCCCTTAAGACCGAATGATTTAATTAGTTTATAATTATTATAAATTAATTAAATTAATTACTATTTATGAAAAATTTATTATAAAATTTGAATATGATTTGAGAAATAAATAATGTTATATATATTTATAACAGTTATAAGTATATTGATCGATCAATATCGACAAGCGATTAAATTAGATTTAATTGCATAGTATTTTACCTTGGTCTTAGATGGGTTTAAGGACCATCATTAGGGCTGTAAAATTTTGGTTTTGGGAAGGTCTAGGGGTGGCTAAAACATTGGGAATTGGCTTGGAGATAATGGGTTCAGATTAAGTGAGAGTGGGTAAAAAGTTTTTCCGCATTTCTCTCTAATACAACCTTATATATATGTATCTCTAAAAATAATCACTAACCTTTTTTTGGCCGCCATTACCTTCTACATTGTTGGTTAAAACATAGCTCTCAATCCACTCTAAAATTCTCAATTCTATTTCAAATTATAATAATACTATTCCATTAATTAGAGGTCGGCGATTCCAGACTTGCATTATTAAATTGTTAATTTTAATTCATATTACAATAATTAAATTATATTCTATGATCCTATAATTAGCAATTTCATACTTTTTAAATATATTGCTACTATATGTTTAGTTAGGTGAGATTTTGTAAGTAGATGCAGTTGTCACAAATCATTTTGGTTATATGCATAATTGTTTGCTATACTATATGATTTATGTATATACAAATGCTGTTTACTATACAAAATCAAATTTTGTATTAATAATTTTTTTATTTATATTCAATAGTAAATTCATATATATATATATTTTAGTGTATATTTCTCTCTCATAATAGCATATATGCATATATGAGATATATACACACACATGATTTAAATTTTTTAGTACACATATTTATCTATAATATGAATTTACAAATTCGAAAATTAATTATCATATATATATATTCATATTTTTAAATCAACATTTATTGAATTTCTAAATTTTTTATTATATATAAAACAATTATTACAATAAAAATTCAATTTTATATTTATAAAAATATTATATCATTTTAGGAAGATATAGAAAAAAATTAGGAATTTTTCAATAAAGTTTATTGTTTTTAATAATTAATATTATTTTGAAAAACTGTTTATGATTTATTAAAAATAATAATTTAATTGAAAAATTCTTCAAATTTTTTGTAACCTTTCATTCATGATCCTAGAATTTTGGAAATTCTAAAATTTGAATTTTAATAATATGTTATTTTATATTAAATAATTATTGCAGAAATTAATGTATTTGTTTTAAAAATAATAATATTTCAACTTTGAAAAATCTCGAAATTTTTTCTAAGCTCTACTTTATGATCATAGATTTTCAAAAATTTTAAAATTTGAATTTTCATCAATAGATTATTTTATGTTAATTATTTATGGATGAAAACTTTATTTTATTTATAATATATACAAATTAACATATTAAAATTATTATGTTTGCAAAAATATATTAGTTTTGAATTATAAATAATTTTTAATAATTGTTCTCTCTCTTTCTAGATATATATATATATATTTATCTGTATATAAAGGTTTTATGTTCATATATCATATAAAATATATTTATACATACATGTGTGTGTGTTTTGTAACACATACACATGCACATATTTAGACAACATACATGACATACAAAATGAGCTAATATGTCTTTTGCGATATAAATCCCAACATCTATATATGGGCATATCATACCTTTCACGGATTATTATGTTACTCATGCACTCACACATATATGTTTATGATATATTTATGTATAAACTAAATCAAATAAAATTAATTTCATATCCTAATATATTTAAATTTAAATAAAATAAATGATTTTATTTAAATGAAATTTAGAAATGTCCTAATTCAGTTAAACTTCATAGGCCCAATAAAGATCCAATAGGGCAAAATTTTTGAAATTCACCCATAACTTCTGCTGCGGGCTAGTCCAGTTCCAACAATGGTACTGGAGCCCAATAGCCATGCGGTCTAAATTAGTCGTGTTAGGACTAACTAATTAACCTTTCCCACTTAATGCGGTGTCTAGAAAGGTAATGTCTAGGATTAGAATTAGGTAATCAAGTATCTTGTCCTACCTGGTTACCGGCCTAGCTCGCAAGGTAAAGTGAGCCCAAAGGTTGCTCCTAATAGAAAAGGCCAAACTTAATTGGGCCTTGGGCTAATTTCCAAAATTGTTTTGAGAATTAATGTTAAATATTTTAAATTTAATAGTTAAATTTAAAATAAAATATGTTTATTATAAAAATTATAACACTACATAAGTTTTCAAAATGTTTGAAAGGATAATGATATTTTCAAAATGTTTGAAAATATTTGTATAATAATTTCAAAATTTTAACTTATTAATAAGACTGATAAAATAAATTAATTAAATATGTTAATTAGTTATTGCATATATGCATGTATTATATATGTTGATATATGTTAAGTTATTTGAAAATGTTTAAGATAACATAAGTATACATGTGTGTATACAAGATAAATTTTGAAATTAATAAATTTTAATAAAAATTGTTTGAATAAATCAATTAATAACTAAATAAAATACACACACGCACACACACATATATATGATATATGTATGTTACACTATAAAGTTATAACATACACTATAAATGTTATAGTAGATATGTCCAATATAAAAGTTATATCTGAATACTAATTTAAAATTAATTAAAGAGTCAAGTGATTAAAATTAATTAGATAAGATTTAATTAATGATATATTATACGTAAGACTATCATATAAGTAATATGAAATATAAAAGTTATATAACAATAAAACTTATATAATATGTGTATAAACTAAATGTGGAACATTAAAGAAACCCAAATAAACCTGAGAAATAAATACATATGTAAATTTACATATATCATGATTTCTGATGTGTCCGACACTTGAATCGCTAGGGTATTTCATAAGAAATATATTATTCTATAAGTCGATATCACTCAATATATACATTGAAGATTATAAATCTTCAATATAATGTTGTCATCTACCATATATACATTAAAAAATTACTTACATACTCCTTAGTTGTTGAGCAAACTCAAGCTAGGGATGTTATGCGTGGTATTATTAATATATTGAACATATGAGGTAAGATAACTATATGTATTTGTTGAGCAAACTCAAGGTACATATACTATACTTAGGCCATCACGATATGGTAGGAATGAATGAATAATCTCTTTCGATTTGTTAAGAAAACTCAAGGTCGACATAAGATTAGAACAAAGAAAAATGGGTTAAGAGTTGTATGTGATCAATCGACAAGGAGTTATCCATCATTTGTGGGCTATGATTTGTTGAGAAAACTCAAGGTCAGAATACCAAAACAAACAAGTCCTAACACCCACTAGTGAAGTTGCAAGACTTCTATGTTTCATCTTAAGGTTTGAAAAAACATAAAAGACTATTGGGAGCCTTATTAGAAAAATGAAATGGTAACATTTAACCTTACTAATATTGTAGTAACATATGCTACATAATGTTATAATTATCCACAATGATAGATTGGTGCATTTAATATGATTGATAAAACGTTTGTCAATTAACATATATCCCCAGCATCCATCGCTCGTTCGATCGCTTCCGGTTTGATTTTTGCCCTCTTTGGGCTAGGCTGATTTTTGCCTAGTAGAAAAATCCAAAAGTCTGGTTGAATAATCCAAACGTCTAGTAGGGGTCCCTAGAAAAAGAAAAAAAATAACAAATGCAGAAAAAATGGCCGAGACTAAATCCAGACGTCTGATTAAACCCAGTCGGATGTCTGATCCTATGCAATTTCGCCTATTTTGGCTGTTTTAGAGTGGATTTTCAATTTTTATCGATATTTGTTGATCCGGTTAGTTGTCGGTTATTATCGACTTTGATGACTTCATTTATGTATTTTTGGGATATCCATTTGATGGATTTGATATCGATTTTTATGATCTTAATTCGCGTCGTCGAATGTAGATTTTGGTGATAGATTGTTTTTACAATCATTGCTGTGATTTGTCACTTTAAATTACAAAGGTTTTTATACTAGTAGTAAATACTAAAAACTCTTTCACAAAAACAATTTCAACACTATTTTTAATACAAAGCTTGTTTTTATAACCGTTTTCTAATCTATTAGTACATGCAAACCTTTAACTCATTCGTATGAGAAATCTAATTAAACGACTTAGCAAAACAAGTGGCATGAAACGCTTGCGTTTACTTCGTCGGTTAATTCTTAGACTTATTCGATTGAAATCTCGTGACAGTTTTCGAGTGGAAATCTACAATCTGTTCATAAATATTTAAGTTAAGCCAGTGGTTATGGGACATGAAGTTAAACTCATTTATTTACCAGTTTAGTGCAATTTACACTTATCGATCAATGATGATCATTTTGTGATTTAGACTAGCAATGTGCGATGTCTCTTTGTTTGTGTGGGGGACTAAACCCCGTTTGCGGAGCTTGGGTTCAAATTGGTGGGATAGCGACCCATGGTCTTTGGGCCGTTGTGGAGCCTTGGCTCAAATTTGATGGTTAGAGACCATGGAATAGTGTTCCGTTTGTGATGCACGTATTGGCAAGCTTTCATGCTCCCGTTTGTGATAGGCCTTTCTCCCCTTTTTGTTTTCTGGATTTCTAACTATTGATTTCTGTAATTTTTGTGTTTCATCTATTTTTTGTAATTTGTATTGATAAGCTTTGTCAATATTTGAGGTATAGCGAATAAGCAAAAGAATATGACATTCTTTTTGGTGTTTTTGAGAAAATTTGAGATATTGTATGATGTTTGCTGTTATCATATATTTTCTATCATATCTCTTATCCTATCTCATTTTATATAATATTTATAACTAGACCGATCCATTTGTTATTTTTCTTCTTAAATAATACTTGGGTGCTTCCACTTGACTTCTTAGCAGGGATTAGCTTCTGACTTTTGGCTTGCTACTTTAGCTTAGTATTTATTTTTGTTTTTATACATTCGAGATAGAGACTCCTTGATGTATACATATTCTTTTGTCTTGCACTTGTACCTATTCTTTTGGGATGTAGTGGATCTTGTATGACCACTACTTTGATGTACACTTCTATGTGATATATTCATACTGTTTTCGCCTTAGTGATATGAATATCTGTGACTAATTTGTGTTATGATTATTTTATATTTGTCTCTGAAGATCACATAGCCACTGTGTAGTAATTTTGAGTTTGTAATTGATATGTCAGATTTCCTCTTGAAACGAAACGCGTGTAATATTATCTCACGTATTGGCACTTGCACAAAGCAATTACATAGATGGTCGCTCCTCAACAGCCTTATTCTTCATGCTTGTCAATGGAATTACTCTGTAGTGTTCTTGGCTAGTGTAAGTATAGAGGTAGGGCGTCACAGCTTGGTATCAGAGCCAAACTTCAAAACAAGGGAGAATAATCTAGTAAGGATCATTGTCCTAAGTCTCTCTTAGGAATTGTGCCTTAGAATTTAATTCGAGTCATAGGACCCGTTCGATCCTATTTTCTTTTATGATGCTTTGTCTTATCAATCAAGCTTATTTGAATTCATTTTGAGAATAACATTTTTCATCTTTGTTCTTTCTTTCTTTCTTTCTTAAAGAAGAAGAGATGGTTAGACCTGACAGTCCTAGCGCTGGTCAATCTAGTGGTCCTTCTCTAGATGATGTATTTATGTATGCGCAACAACTTTTGGATCTTGTAAAGAATCAAAGGTTTATCTGTGCTTTGAATAAGAACCCTAAAAAGGTTTTACCTATGAAATTAGAAGTGCCTTTCGACCAGCTTGTATATACCACTCTTCGACTTGAAGAGGCCAATAAAGGAAGTGAAGGTTATATTGGGGTTGCCAAGAAGAGGCATATTAAGTTCAAAAGCACTAATCCCAATAATAAAGTGAAGCAAGAAACTTCGGTAGCAAAGATCCCAATCCCTAATCGTAGAGAATGCTATAATTGTAGTTCTAAGGACCACTATGTAAATAGGTGTCCAAGGCCTATTTCTTATCGCCATTGCAAAAGTTCGGGCTATTGTATATCTTCATGTCCCATAATTCAAAGTAAGAAAGAGGGAAAGCTGAATGTTGTGCAAGCCCCTAGTAACACTTCTCTTTGTCAAGGTATTTCTCATTTAGTCCTCGATGACATTATTTTGTTTCATGATTATACTATTTGAATTCTTTTTGATATGGGTGCATCTCATTCTTTTATATCAAAAGAACTTGTTGGTACTTTTTCTTTAAATATTATGGGCTTGATGACTTCATTGAGAATTGCGAATCCGGTTGGTGAATCCGTAACACTCGGTTTACTTTGTAAAAATGTCAAGATTATTTTATTTGACTATGCTTTCCGAGAAGATTTGCATGTTATGTGCTACTTAGGTTTCAGAATTGATTTTGGGAAAGGATTGGCTTAATCGTTATGAAGCCCATATCCTATATCCCGAGAGGACTATCCATCTTCGACATCCTTAATCTGTTAAGAAGATTTATATTATTCTTAAAGATTCAGATTCCAATTTGGTGGCATCATTTTATTCTTTAAATCTACATGATGAGGAAGATGTTATTTCTCTCATTTAAGTAATTCGTGAATTTCCCAACATCTTTGAGGCTGTCTTAGGATTATCACCTAAGCGATCAATTGAGTGGTGCTAAGGTCTTTTCAGCTTGACCTTGCCGTTGGTTTTCATCGGCTACGAGTTGCGGAGGATAAATTCTACTTACCGCATTCGAAACTTGTTATGATTCTTATGAGTGGCTTGTTATGTCATTCGGATTGACGAATGCTCTAGCTTATTTCATCCATCTTATGAATCGAGTATTCTGCGAATATCTTGATGAGTCCATCCTTGTATTCATTGATTATCGGTGAAAAAAACAATTTAAATTTGCATATCTTTCTAGTAAAATATATTTATAAGTATAATTGAATTTTTTTCTTAAAACGAGCAAAGAATATTCGTAAAATTTTTAAGAGACATGTTTATCATATAGAAGATGATTTTATGTTGTATTGCCCATTAAGTGCTTTAAGAATTCTAGTCGATGCGCCTGATCAACGTTATCGATAGGAGTCTCCTAAACGCTATGATGAGACAGTCAGACACAGTAAATGGACTTGTAATAAGTAAATCTTTCTAAAAGATGATTACATAAAATTAGTTATAATTTCGAATGTCTTAGCTTTTCATGAAAGAGGATCATGAAATAAATGATTTAGCATAGAAGCCGCTTTTCAGAAATTAAAAGAACTCCTTTTCAATGCTCCTATTCTTATGATTATAAAAGGGAATCAAGACTTCACTATTTATACTGATGCCAGTCGTATTGGTTTGGGTGCCGTTCTCATGCAAAAGGGAACACGTTATCGCTTAAGCTTCTAGAAAATTAGAGCCTACCAAGACTAGATATGCTGCTCATGATCTAGTGCTCATGGCCATTGTTTTCGCCCTTAGAATTTGGCGTCATTATCTTTTGGGAGAGAAATTTATCCTCTACACCAACCATAAATCTTTGAAGCATTTATATTCTCAAAAGGAGCTTAATTTGCATCAACAACGTTGTCTCAAATTCCTCGCATCTTATGATCTTGATATTCTCTATACTCCCGGAAAGGGAAATCGTGTTGCTGATGCCCTTAGTCGTAAGCAACAAGCAGTTGATTCCATGATGATATCCAAATAGAATGATCTCAAGACTTTTTCCACTTGGTGAGATTCAAGATCGTGAATCCGGTTCATGTTAATCTCTTATTTTCTGTAGCCTTAAGGCTCACCCTTCTCTTTTGGACCGCATCCTTGAAGCTGAAAAGCAAGATCCGGAATTGGCTCTTCTTAGCCAAAGTTGTAGGGATTAAAATAAGGTAGATGGTTTAAAAGACTTTGATATTGATGCTCACGAAGGCATTCGAAAATTTGATAGACTTATTGTGCCAAATATTAGTGATATTCGAAACGACATTTTAGAAGATTCCGTCGCTCTAAATTTGCTATTCATCCCGGTAGTAGTAAAATGTATGCGGACATGAAACAACTTTATTATTGGGATGGAATGAAATCTGATATTGCTAACTTCATTAAGCGTTACATGACTTGCCAACTCGTTAAGCCCGAGCATCAAAGGCCCGGTGGGTTATCGTAGCCTTTAGACATTCTCATTTGGAAGTGGGTTCAAATTTCCATCGACTTTACTGACGGTCTTCCCCGTTCTCATTCGGATCATGATAGTTTATGGGTGATTGTAGATAGACTTACAAAATCCACCCATTTTATTCCCGTTCGGTCTGATCGGACCGTACCTCTTTTAGCCAAACTCTATGTTAAAGAAATTGTTAAATTACATGGAGTTCCTACTTTTATTATTAGCGATCATGATCCATTATTTACCAGTGGATTTTCAAAAAGCTATGGGAACGAAGCTTAATTTTAGCATTGCTTATCATCCTCAGTCCGATGGACAAACAGAGCGTGTGAATCAAACTCTTAAAGATCTCCTTCATGCATATGTTCTTGATTTTGGTGGAAGTTGGGAAGATCATATTTCTCTTGTTGAGTTTTCTTATAATAATAGCTTCCAATCTAGTATTGGTATGACACCTTTCGAGGCACTCTACGGAAGGCCATGCCAATCTCCTTCATATTAGCTTGAAGCCGACGAGAGGCTGATTTTAGGTCCAGATTTTATTTGTGATGCCACAGAAAAGATTGACCTTATTCGTCATAGGATGAAAGAAGCTCGAAGTAGACAAAAATCCTATGTCGATAACCGAAGAAGGAATATGGAATTTTTTGTGGGAGATTTGGTATTCATTCTTGTTTCACCTATGAAGGGTGTTGTGCATTTCAGTCGATCAAAAAAATTTGCATCTCGATATATTGGCCTCTTCCCATTACAGAACACATTGGTTTCGTGGCTTATTGCCTTTTATTACCGGCTCAATTTTCTGCTATTCATGACGTATTCCACGTCTCTCAACTACGAAAATGCCTTAGAGACTCTGATTCTATTCTTGAGCCCGATGTTATTGAAAAATTAAGGTTTCACCTAATTTGACTTATGAGCAACATCTTACTCACATCATTGCTACGAAGGTTAAATGTCTTCGTAATAAAGATGTCCCGTTTGTGAAAATTCAATGGTCCTCAAATCTTAAGGATTGTTCTTGGGAATCCAGAGAATTCATCGAGCGAACACATCTGGACTTACTCTCCCATGTTCCCTAAGATGAACTTCTTACTTCAAATTTTTATTTTGTGTTGTTATGCCTTAGAGTGGTTGTTATCTTTATTTTCTTCTTAAGAATTGCGAGGACGCAATTTCTTTAAGGAAGGGAGTCCGTAACAACCCGCAATTTTATGATTTTATATTTAAATATTTTATTTAAATATAGCATCGTTAGTTGGAATAAATTCCAAAATGTGACTTTTTGTAAACAATCGAATTTGGACTTGAGACCACTTCCATTGATTTTAAAATGATGTTTACAACTTGTTTGAGTACAAACATCGACATGTTTGAAGTTGATTAAGATTTTGGTATTTTGTTTGGGCTTTGGGTTGTGTTCTAGCCCACTAACTCAACAAAAGAACCCAAAATCTTCAACCTAATAACCCCACTCCACTCCTCCTCATTCATTCATTCCACTCATAATTTCCTAACACTCAAGGTAAAAGAAAATGGGGGAAAGAGAGGAGATTGGAAATTCCTATGCCCTAGTTCTCTTAGGAAATTCAAGTTTCAAATTTAAAGAGAAGGTTAGGTAAGCATCCTCTTCATCTTCTCCATTTCTATCTCTCTTCAAATTTTCAGAAATTCCTATAACCTAATTTAGGAAATTCATTTCTTTTGATAATAGATTGAAGATTCTAGAGTGTTGAAGAGAAATCAACCTTAACTTGTTTTAGAGCTTCTCATTTTATATTTGGGTTTAAGGTGAGTTCTTGAACTCACATCTATGTCTATAGCTCTCATTGTTGTTTAGGTATGAATACCCAACATCTATTTCATGTTCAATTGCTTTTGATTTGAATTGGTTTGGTGAATTTTCCAATTTGGGTATTTTGAAATCAAAATCTTTAAAGATCCTACCTTGGGTGTTTGGACATGTTTTTGGTTGTGCATCAAAGAGCCTATAGGGTTGGGTTGTCGATTGGCATAAATCCCTAGCACCCATCGCTCGTTCAATCGCTTTCGGTTTGAATTTTGCCCTCTTTGGGATGGGCTGATTTTTTCCTAGTAGAAAAATCCAGATGTCTGGTAGGGTCCTTGGAAAAAGAAAAAAAATAACAAATGCAGAAAAAAATGGCTGAGACAAAATCCAGAGGTCTGGTTAAACCCAACCAGACGTCTGGTCCTTTGCAATTTTGCCTATTTTGGCTGCTTTTGAGTGGTTTTCCAATTTTTATCGATTCTTGTTGATCCGGTTAGTTGTTGTCAATTATTATCGACTTTGATGACTTCATTTATAAATTTTTGGGAATACCCATTTGATGGATTTGATATCGATTTTTATGATCTTAATTCACGTCGTCGAATGTGGATTTTGGTGATAGATTGTTTTTACAATCATTTCTGTTATTTGTCACTTTAAAATACAAAGGTTTTTATACTAATAGTATATACTAAAAACTCTTTCACGAAAATGATTTCAACACTATTTTAATACAAAGCTTGTTTTTAATACCATTTTCTAATCTATTAGTATATACAAGCCTTTACCTCATTCATACAAGAAATCTAATTAAACGACATAACAAAAAAAGTGGTATGAAACGCTTGCGTTCACTTCATCGGTTAATTCTTGGACTTATTCGATTGAAATTTCATGAAAATTTTCATGTGGAAATCTACAATCTTTCATAAATATTTAAGTTAAGCAAGTGGTTACGGGACATGAAACTAAACTCATTTATTTACTAGCTTAGTGTAATTTACACTTACCGATCAATAATGATCATTTTATGATTTTGACTAGCGATGTGCTATGTCTCTTTGTTTGTGTGGGGGAATAAACCCCGTTTGTAGAGCTTCCGTTAAAATTAGCGGAGTAGCGACCCATGGTCTTCAGGCCGTTTGTGGAGCCTCGGCTCAAATTTGATGGTTAGCGACCATGGAATAGCGTCCGTTTGTGATACACGTGTTGGCGAGTTTTCATGCTCTCGTTTGTGAAAGGCCTTTCCCCCTATATGTTTTCTGAATTTCTAATTATTGATTTCTGGAATTTTTGTGTTTCACCTATTTTTGTGATTTGTATCGATAAGCTTTATCAATATTTGAGGTATGGTGAGCAAGCAAAAGAATATGACATTCTTTTGGTGATTTTGAGAAAATTTGAGATATTGCATGATGTTTGTTGTTATCATATATTTTTTGTCATATATCTTATACTATCTCATTTTATGTGATATTTAAGACATTTTGTATAGAGAATACTGACACGAAACATCAAATGTAATCCAAAAGACGGAGTCCAAAAATCCACTAGATACATGGATCGCTGGCGATCCATGCACCATGGATTACTAGTGATCCATAAGATCATATTAGACTGGCATAAAAGTTAAGGAAAGAATGAAGGAGAGTATCCCAAGCAATTGCATCGTCAGTGACCCAGAAACTATGGATTGCTAGCGGCCCATCACCTATGGATCACTAGCGATCCATCAGATTAGCTCGAATGGTTATGAAATTTTCAGTGCCTTTATATTTCCAAATGCAAGCTTTTGGTGAAGCAGCCTAGCCCTATAGCTCTCCAACCCCTATAAATACGATCCTACCTGCAATATAAATGAGATCTTGTGGACTAGCTGCTGGAACTTTGCAGAGATTATTCCTCACTCTTCTCCACCCATACAATAGTCATATATGGGTTCACTGTAATTTTCCAGTGAACTCTTGTACTTATGACATGATCTAACCAAGAAGATTCAATCATATTGTAATATGATTCAACCTGTAACAACAGTCAAGTAGTAGAAAGTTATAAAGTGGATGTAGGCCTCATTAACAGTCGAACCACGACAAAGTCTTCTTGTCTTTTTACTATTTCTGCTTTTTTACATTTATTCTCTATATTATTGCTCTATAAGAATAAGGCTGGTGCTTTCACACTCAATTTAGGGTGTTGGTCCGTTTTTGGGGTTAATATTTTGGTGCTTTCACTATGAGTAAAACTCGGGGAAAGATCTAGCTATCCACTTTGGATCAGTAGGTTCAGAAGTTAGATCCTTAATCTCTATTCAAAAGATCCGCTGATAAGAACCAATGGCTCCGAGAAGAAAGAGAACTACTTCTAGAAGATCCATAGAGGCAGTAATTTTCAGAGAAGAGATGAATCATCAGCAGACCGAAGTAAATGGCTCCAACGTAGGAGTTCGAAAAATGGATCAAAATGGAACAACCTACCACTAGGAAAGACTTCAACCATAAGGCGAGTCAATACTTGAGATTGGAAGAGGCGCAAGAGTTAGAAAGGAAATCTACTAGCTTACAACCGATGAACATTAGGCAGAATGACATGGCGATCAACCATGACATAAATATCTTCGGGACTGCCGATGGAAGTGCAGGAAAAGAGTGAAACTAGAAAAGGAAAAATCAGAATTCCAACAAACGAAATGGTAAAATAAGTGGTTAAAGGCTTTAGTTCTGAGGATTACTCCCCGCTCAATGATACTTCAGAAAACATCCATCTTGTAACACAGGGAACATATGTATACAAGAAATCCCTAAAAGGAAGCAATTGAACAACAAAGTGTTTCGGGAAGTACTGCCACTTCCATGAAATGTACGACCACAACACTAACGAGTGTCGTCAATTTGATTGAGAAGCTGATCCGAGAAAACAAGCTTCAGCAATATGGGAGAAAATTGTAAAATTCTGACCAACCCACAGCTCCCCAAGCTCCTAGGGATCAAGGAAACCAAGCTGGAACCATTGAAGAGGGATCTAGACTAACTGAACAAAGACTCATCATAGGAACAATATCTAGAGGACCTCGTCTCGCATAAAAGAGTTAGGAAGAAATGGAGCAGTATGTGGGCTCATTGAAGCACACTTCAAAGATGATGCCTTGCAATCAAAGATGGAATCCCCACTAAGCAACAGAGAACCCTAAACGACATCATAGTATCTAGAAATTAGGACACCGAGGGAGTAGAAGCTCTAGCTCTCGATCCCATCGTCATGATAGTAGGAATCAGACCCGCTGTGGTTCGACGAGTATTGGTAGACTACGGAACTTCTATGAATATCCTTTTCAAACGTACCTTTATCAGATAAAGATCATCATGAAAGATGTTTTCGCATGCCAAAAAAAAATTCAAGGATTCACTGGCAAACCCAAACAACCTGTAGGAATGATTACCTTGCCTGTGGAACTTGGGGAAAGCAACCGAAGAGTCACCCTCATCAAACAATAGCGATCATAGATGAAACTTCCGCATACAATGCCTTTTTGGGATGACCCACACTGGCAAATTTCAGAATTGTTTAGCCGAGTAGTGCCCTTACCATGAAATTCCCAATGGAGAACGAAGTTGGGGTGATCAAAGGAGATCAAAATGCCGCCAAAGAATGTTATATTGTAGCGAATCTAAAAGAACGGAAAATGGGAAGAATGTGGGGAAAACTCTCCACATTTGCGAACCCACTGAACCGCCACTACAGAGCCGCCTCTGGTTTAGGGACCGTAGCCGATTTGACAAGAATTTAGAGCCTAGAAAGAAGAGTTCAGAAGATCAGGTAGCACCGAAAGAATTGATGGTGTCTGTCCCAATTGGCATGGATGACCCAATGCGGGTCTTAAAAATTGGATCGCAGTTTGTAAACAAGATGTGATTGGAACTCCTAAATTTCTTCACCCCAACTTGGATGTGTTCGCTTGGAACATTCAGATACATGTGGCGTATCACCATAAATTGAATATCATGCACTCAACATTGACTTTAAATACACACTGGTAAAGCAGAAGAGGCTCAGCCTAGGTCCCTATAGTCTAAGGCATTGAGAGAAGAAGTAGACAAGCTGATGGCCAATAGTTTTATCCATGATGCGACCTACCTTGAATGGGTATGTAACCCAGTTTTTGTTCAAGAAGTCCAATAAGAAATGGCGAACTTGTGTCAACTACTTGGAAAGCCTGCTCCAAAGATAGTTTTCTCTGCTCAGAATTGACCAGCTTGTGGACGGGACGGCTGGACATGAACTGTTATCATTTGTGGATGCATTATCAGGATACAACTAGATCCTGATGCACAGACCTGATTAGGAAAACACCAGTTTCATCACTGATCTAGGATTATACTGCTACTAGGTAATGCCAATCGGTTTAAAGAATGCCAGGGAAACCTACCAAATATTAGTAAATGCCATGTTCAAGCGTCAGATTGAAAAACCCATGAAAGCCTATGTGGATGACATGTTGGTTAAATTGCAAATAGCTGCCAGTCACTTGGATAATCTCGTTGAAATGTTTGAAATACTTTGAAAATATGGGATGAAGCTCAATCCACTCAAATGTTACTTCAGGGTAGCCTTTGAAAAGTTCTTGAGATTCATAGTGAGCTCCAAAGGCATTGAAGAAAACCTATAGAAAATTACTGAACTATGAGAAGTCAAAGCCCCAATGGACATGAATGAGCTAGAAAACCCGAATGGGAAAGTCACAGTGCTAAAATGGTTTATCTCAAAAGCCACCGATAAATGTATACCATTCTTTGATGCACTAAAGAATGGAAAGAAGAATTTCGAATGGAATAAGGCTTGTCAAACGCCATTTAAAGAGTTTCCGTGACATATGGAAACCCCGCTAATCCTATCGAAGCTAGTATACAAAGATGACTTGTTCATCTACTTAGTAGTCTCACCTCATGCAATAAGTGCTGCTCTTGTACGTGAAGAAGTTAGGATCTTGTAACCCGTGTATTACATTAGTAAACGTTTTATTGGAGCCAAGAAAAATTATTCGAAATTGGAAAAGCTATCGTATTGTCTCTTGATCGCATCTAGGAAGTTATGACCATATTTCCAGGCACACACAATCAAAGTATTGACCGATCAACCCTAAAAGTATATTGTACCGCCTCGAGACTTTCGGTTGTCTTATCATATTGGAATACTGAATTGAGTCAATATGAATCACTTACTATCCTAGAAGGCCAATCAACGGGCAAGCATTAGTAGATTTCATCGCCGAATTTACCATACGAGATAATGAAGAGGAAATAACACTGATAGTGGAAACATGATAGAATCTCTTCGTCGATGGAGCATCTAATAACTTCTGCTCAGAGGCAGGGGTAGTGCTTAAGACTCCCAAAGGACGAGCCATCTGCTAAACCTTATGATTAGAATTCCCAGTGACAAATAATGAAGCAGAATGTAAGGCATTGATAGCTGGGCTAAAAATCGTGAAAGAGTTGGAGATAAGAATACATACACATCTATAGAAATTCTCAGTTAGTCGTCTATCAGGTGAAATGTGAATACCAAGCTTGAGGGTAGAACCTCGTCCCGTATATATCTAAAGTGTAAGATTTACTAAACAACATTAAACATTACACTAAACTCTCATCTCAAGGGAGAAGAACACGAAAGCTGATTACTTGGCTATACTGGCCAGTTCAGGGGAAGCTCAATCATTGAGGCTAGTCCTGGTTGAAACCCAAACCACTCCAAGCATAAGCGAATGTATATGTGAATTTTCGAGAACACCATTGAACCAGGAACGTGGATGACGCCAATGAAAGACTACTTGCTTATGGGATCTCTTTCCGAGGATAGGAATAAATGGAAAAAGCTTCTCCGAAAGGCACCGCAATTCATGATACAGGATGGGATACTTTACCGAAGGGAGTTCTCGACTCCTATGCTCAGATGTGTGACTGATGATGAAGATCAAAGGAACTTGAGAGAAGTTCACGAAGGCGACTCGAAGGCCATACCACAAGATCAAAAGAACTCCTTCAACAAAGCTAATGTTGATGGCCAGCCCATGGCCGTTTGCAATATACGAAATTGATCTTATTGGAATATTGCCAATAGCTAAAGGAGGGGCTAAACATGATATAGTTGTCATTGACTATTTCACCAAATATGTCGAAGCAAAACTGCTCGCCACTATTACCACAAAGAAAGTCATTAACTTTGTTACGAAAAACATTATTTGTAGGTTTGGTGTGCCACAAAAAATCATCACTGTTAACAAGACCCAATTCGAAAGTGCCGAGTTCAAAGACTTTTGCAAACACTTCCAAATTAAGAAGAGTTTTTCGATGGTTGCTCATCTGCAAGAAAACGGGTAAGTGGAAGTAATAGATCATCAAGTCCACCATCATAAATCGACTATCTAAAGCTAAGGAGAATTAGGTTGATGAACTTCCACTCGCATTATGGGCTTACAAAACAACACACAAAGTAGCAACCGAGCATACCATATTCTCCCTGGCTATGGTTTAGAAGTAATGATCATCATTGAACTAGAAGTCCCCTCTCATCAAGGCAGAATTTCAATCAAAGGCAAAATGAGCAACTGCTACTTGAGTCGCTTGATATGATCGACGAGAATAAAGAATAAACCGAATTAAGGACCATTGCTCACCAAAAAAGGGTCGCATAGTACTTCAAACCCAAAGTTCACAACCGAACCTTTAAAGTGGGAGACCTTGTCTTTAAATGAGTCTATGCTATACCGAGAACAATTTGACCAAATTGGGAAGAGCCGTATGTGATCAGTCAAAATCTTGGGGATGGAACATTCAAACTAACAACCTTTGATGGAATCTAAATTCCCCGTGCATGGAACAACAATCGCTGTGATGTTACTTTATCTGAGACAATCCCTCTTATTGTTAGCAAATACACCATCCAGGAATACCGAAGGCATTGTAAATAAGCAAAACTTGCCCAAATTTTCTTAATAAAATTTCTTTGCTTTCTGAACCAATAAAACGATGTTCATAAAAGTAAGATGCTATGTTGATAGGGTCAAATCAGCTCATAACCATCCAATCGCTGCTTGAGATAGTGGACCCATGTTTAAGTATGCCCCACTTACCTGTCGAGTCGACAGAAACAAATCAGCTCAAATCGTTGGATCAGCGTAACCCAATCCCTACCTTCTAAGAACCGATGTTGCTTCAATGACCTTGGGAAGGCACATTCTTTAAGCCACGTATCATGTCTTGGATTGTGGAATCACATCCAGGCAAGCACAATCTTAAAAGCCGCGCACTCCCATAAGCCGTGCGTTACCTTTTGAGCCATGGAATCATACTCTCGAAGCATGAACTCCTCATGTTGCCCGAAGAATGGTAACATTGAGGAGTCCCAAACCATTTTAGATCGACGGGTCATATCAATCCTAAAAGCCGTGCACTCCAATAAGCCACATTTGCCTTTTGAGCTGTGAAATCACGCTTCCGAAGCATGAACTCCTCACATTGCCTGAAGATTAGTAACATCTAAGAGTCCCAAATCGTTCCGGATCGATGGGTCATATCGATCCTAAAAGCCGCAAATTCGCACAGGTCGTATCGATCACAAAAGCCACGCATCCCATAAGCCACACACAATCTCAAAAACCACGCATTTCATAAGCTGTGCATACTTTTAAGTATCGCTATTTCCCCAGCAATACTGGGAAACTCATCCATTGCAGGAATAGCAAAAAATAATGTGCTCCCACTATCAGGAGTAATGGGTATGAACCTGGCAATGTCAAATGGCCACAAATCAATGAAAAACAAGTCCGGTTACAAACATCCAAAAAAATGTCACTCCGATCAACCGGCCATTCGTCAAATGTTCGAAGTAACTAGCCCCATGAATTAGTAGCGCATACACCGAGACTCAAAGAAAATACAAAAAAATAAAGACCAAGCACTTCACAGTTCTGATACTCCAAACAAAGAATCTTTGCAGTAACTATAGGACTAGATAAAATAAAATGGCAGTAAATAAAGTTGGCACAAGAGCATGAAAAGTAGATATGCGAATAGATAAAGTTACAATCAAAATATCAATATTGTATTACTTATAGCATTTTCTATACAAAGTCAAAAATGTAGGGGCTGTACCCACATAATATCAGCTAACAAAAAGGAAAATATAGATGCTATAACAATCAAAGTAGTAAATGCAGACTCTGCACTTGAACAAAACATGTATCAAACAAAAAATGTCCCAAAAACTGGCTCCACTGCTATATGGACCTGTCAATGCCTCTTTCCACCATTCCCCTTCCCACCTTTAGTTGGAAGTTTCTGCTTCCCTTAAGAATCCTGACCAGGGGTAGTGTCACAGCCTGTGATATCAAATATCTTGTCGGCACCGAAATCTCCTACCTACTCTCCCACCTTCTTGGAAGACTCTCTTTTGGCCTTACGCTTTCGGGATTTGTGGGAGATCCTCGAAGATTTTATCACTTCAACCTTTTCCTTCTTACTGGCAACCAGTTGCTGTTCAGATTTGTGTAGTTGGCTAGATTGATTGTCCTGCTCTCAAGCTTTAGCAGCCATGAAGACCATGCAATGCAATAATCTTCTCGGATTACGGCCTTGGCTACGAACCAAATGCAGGCGCAGCAATATGAGCAGTTACAAAGATAAGGGTTGAGGCAGTTGATATAGCGACAAGCCCAAGCATCAAGGAAACTGATGGGTCAGTAGGTAAAGAGGGTGTACCTCTAGGATCAAAAATGAAAGCATTAAGTTTGTCTTGGTCTTGCGGCATGGGCTAAAAATTGTCAAATTCGAGGAAAAACAAGAAGGTCACCTACATCAAAGGAAAGCCCAAGAATGTCAATCTCGTATTCCCTACCTTCTCCTTCTTTTGATGGTTGCACGATCTTCGAGGAAGTGTCAATGCCACTTGAAGTTTCAGAGGCATCTATTGGAGAACAGATGACAAAACAGCACAGGAAGAACTTGCTAACTAATCGCAAGACTGTCCTGATGGTATGCCAGGCCTAGAAAAGAAAGGCTCCAGCTATGTCTTGGCAGTTGCAGTCATAACAACATTGACAGCCTCCTATCCATATCAGTTCGAAGGACCTCTTAACCCTCTATCAGTGCTTTCTTCGACTCCTTATTGAGGTAGGCATCCTCCAACTGTTGCTCAGTATAGACATCCCCATTTTCTGGAAATGGTTCAAGATTTCTTCCCAATCCACGACAAGAGTACGTAGAGATTCGAGGCCCAAATAATCGAGGCTCCCTTGATGCAGCAAAGAATTAACATAGAAATTTAAGATGGCGTCGTCCATCTTCTCCATCTTTTCCTCGAAAGTGTCCTGCAGCTCTAGGTATTCCACTATTACGGCGGCTTTCTCAATTTCAACTCGAGTTTTCTTGGCGCCAAGCCACGCAACTCTTTCTTAGAGCTAGGCGATCGTCTGGGCTTGATTGAAAAGGATCTTGTCATGGGATTCCATAATTCCGACATATTTAACGATTTTTTTATTATGCCCTTCAATAATTTTGCCATGATCGGTAATAGTCTTTTTTTGGTCTTTAATAATCATGTCATGAGCTTCGAGCTCCTCTTTCAACTTAACTTCGTCCGCGTAGGCCTTCTTAATTTCATCTCGAAACACGATATCTATTTTTGCATGGGCCTCTTTCTGCTTCTTCAACAAGCTGTCACCATTCTTACTCTCCCAAAGTATTGCGTCCCTCTCCCATATTAGTTGCTCAATTTTGGCGTCATGTTCCGCCGACGCCCTCTCAAAATTTCTTAAACGAGAGAAAATATCTCAACTCATCGGCGCTTGAGGCACGATTGAATGTCTGCATAAACAGGATGTAAAGACAAGTCAAGATTGCATATCCACTAGGATGAATTTGGAATGGAGAAATTCCCAAGTTCAGAAGAGTTTCTTTCAAGAAGTCATTAAAGGGGACACTGCTCCATTTAAGCACATATATCGATGGTAAGCAGTGTATCCTGAAGGCAGCATATAGGAAAACTCATTCTTCTTTAGAAGGCGCACATCGTCCTTTGGAGTGCCATGTTGTAAACAAATGTTATGTAGAACCTTAGGGGAGATTACGGAGGAAGCTCTCCGTGGGGGGCTGAGTAGAATTATGAAATTCTAAGGAGTCCAGTCTATAATCAGGCCAACCAAAACCAGTTGGCCGTATTCGTCTTGCAAAACTGAAAAGAAAGGCGTAACTGACGACGACTAAAGTTCTAAAAGTGTTGGACTTATTCCATTGGACTTTGGGAAAGAGGATAGGTGCTTCATTCTATACAACAAAACTTGCATCCAACATGGCCAGGTAATTGTATCTTTAACTAAAAATTCCCCTACAACTCTTGAATTCCGAAGGAGCATCGATTTACACTAACACATTGTTTTTTAAGTATAGACTGGGGCAAGTGCGGTGTGTTATCGATGTAGGGTTGAGCTTGGTGTACTAAACACTACAAACGCTATTTCCTGTCTAGATAGTTTGCTCGTAGTGAAGAATGAAAAGGGCTTCTCGTATCATTTATCCAAATTATTTCTCATACACTTACCATTATATATCAACGATCGATAACGGATCCGTTATCCGAAGCAATCCGAAAAGCTCTTCCTATTTTAGGTACACCGAGTATGCAATAAAAGAACCAATGTAAACTCTCTAGAAGGCGATAACAATATAAGCTGTATGCGAGATGCTATCTTAAGCCATTATTCCCCTCTGGAAGGACTAAAACCAATTTGCCAGACGTCGTGTTAGATTAACAATATAACTTAATGCAAGTCAATTCTGATTCTTTGACGAAGATCGCAAAACATGTCAAGCACCAGGGTAAATCCTGAGCATCGTTCTATGAAGAACTCAAGACTCAATTTACTATCTTCTTCCACAAAATTGCAATCAACTTGAATTTTACATGACAATCATCACAAATACAACCTCTTCACTAAATTGCTAAATGAATGCCAAATTTCAATCCACCCACCTCGAGTGAAAAATCAAAGGGCAAGAACGATTGAAGTTTGCGACAGCAGCGATCCAAGGAAAGCAGGTCGATGGCGATCCAAATCGGTGGAGTCTCAGGTGATGATGGCTAGCCTAAGGCAATGGTGAACTCCAAAATGGTCAAGGGCAAGAAGCTTCGGTGATGGATGGTCGACGACGGCGATAGAATGAATGGATTTAGGATTTAGTCAAATTTGGGTTGAGTTGTAAGGAAAATAGCTTAAGTCACAATAAAAATTAAGACGGGATAAAGGTTCGACTCGATTGAGTTAAATAGGGAGACTGAACAAAAAATATGCTAAGTTTTCGAGTCTCTAGCAATCCAAGGACTATGGATCGCTAGTGATCCATCACACGGGAACCAATCTTCCCTAAATTTGCCCGTCACAATCCATGTGTTATTTGTAAGTATCATGACAGTTATAGGATCAAAATTGTTTTGGTATAACAAGCAATGATGACCGACATCAAAGTTATGCAAACAACCAAAGCCAAATTTGTATGATGGCCTCAACACAACTTAATGAACCTCGCTAAACAGAAACTCAAGAGCAGTTACTTCCAAAGCACGCCATGTTTCCAACGAAGACATACTCTTAAGGACAAATGTTATCTAGGTCTTTAACCTAGCAGAATTCAAAGAAAGTCGGAACAGCTTCGTCGAGTCAGAACAACTCAAGGGCCAACTAAAAGGGCTAGAAGGATCAACCAAGAAAAGTGAGAGGAAAAGAAGGAAAAGGTATGCTAAGGTGATGGGTCGCTAGCGATCCATCTTCTATGAATTTGTATATGAACTTCAAAAAGTATTAGTTGGTGAACTTAATCTTTATTTGTATTCCCATTTCAAGAATAACGTTATATTTGGTTTATTTAATGCATCAGGTTTCCAAAATTATTACTTTCCACTTTTAGAAAAATTTAAAGCTATCAAAAAATAAATTTAGGCTTTCAAAATGTTTAAAAATTTATTACAGAATATGTGAAATTTAATTTGAACTTTTTCTTGAAAGTAAATGAGATTAATTAGACTCCTAGTAGATTATATATAATTAACATAATTGAATACTACAAGCAATTGTAAATTAATTTGAAACTTTATATGTTTGTTGATTGTTGATATTAATGATGACTTCACACTAAGATTCAACATGAGTTGAATATTATTACATCTATAATATTCAATTAAGAATTCTCATATTGATGGTAATTAATTCATTTAAATTGCATTAAAGAGAATTGATTCAATAATCAACCTATAATCGATTCTCTTACAATATGGAATGAAATAAAATATTAAATTCATATTGTAATTAATTTTATAATTATTTTGTATTAAGATTTAAATTTGTAGTTATCCTTATCTTAATTTACTTACATTCTCTCCACTTCATACGAAGTTAAATATCCATGCATTCTGATGATATTTGTTCTAACATTTATATATATTGGAATCATCTAAATACTAAAATATTTTTGAAAAATAAGGTCATCATTAGTTTTAATAATTTTTATAGATTTAAAAATCTATTATGCTAGAGATGCTTCTTTTTTAAAATTCAAAATGTCAAGAATGATGATCCTTCATATTTTGAAACTATTAGAAAATATATTTAGTTTAAAAAATTTATGAAGCTGTAAGAAAAATATGTAACTTAGTTAATTTGAAAATTTTGACAATATTATTTTTTTGACTTTAGTTGAAAGCTGATAATATAATATAACATGGTGACATGATTAGAATTAAACATTAAAATATTAGGGACAAATGTGAATCTCGCTAGGTCTATTTTCTTAACGAGTTGAATACTAAAACATGGTTGTAACTGATTTACACTAGAAATTTGCATACAAAAAGTTCATTAACTTGTCTTTCAATATTTAACTTCAAGCAATGTACGTGCATACATATAATGCACAATAAAATAAATTTTCTCACATGTTTATTCATATACATCTAATGACTGTGTACATACTATTAAAGTTTAATAAGTAAACTAAATTCAAATAGTTAAGATCATATCAAATAATACTTCCCATGCAACATATAAAAGGAATTAATAAATATTTCAACTAAATAATTGTGATCAATGGCATTTGATATAAATTTAAGCTAATTAAGGAATTAACAACAATTGATCCCTTTATTGAAATTATATTTAATGAATAAAATCAGTTACATACTAGTTCTCTTTAGTTCCAATCAACTAGAGAATTGGTTGGTAATCAATTATCTAACCTTGATTAATTCTTTTTAACAACAACATTTCAAAAACGTTGTAAGTTCCAACTCTATGTGAGAACATGCAATGCAATTATATTATAACTTTAACAAATGCTTTTTAATTATTAGAAATGACAAAGTAGAAACATACCATTACAAATATAGCTCTTTCATTTCATAGTTATGGCAAAAGAATAAATAAATGAGAAAAATATATTTATATATAACTTTTCCTATAAACGAACAAAATATTTCATTCCTTTCACACTTTTAGCAACGTTATATTGTATGTATTTTTGTACGACTGAAAAAAGCATCAAATATTCGACACATAACAAAACATGTTGATAATCATTATCTTACATGCATAATATATGAATTGGGTTGACATCTCTTTGTACCAAAATATAATACGAGCATTAGTATCGATGTTGAGTTAGTGCTGATGGCAAAAGCCATGCCAAATGTTTGAACCAAGAGATGATATTCGGACCATGATATTATGTGATGAATAAAAATAAACGAAAGCTAATTCCTTGAAAAAAGTCAAGGTGATGAATTATTAAACAAGAATCGAATAAAATGAAATTACTTTGACCGTAGAGTTTGGTATTAGGCTATGTCAATTTGTTGCAGGAGAGGTTTACAAATGATTCCATTCAGCTAACTAGTTAGAAGATTTTACACGAATGTAATGAAGATTAGTAATGAACATAAGTGATATTGAAGTTTTAACTTTTCCATTGATGGAAAATAGCATAATTTATCTTTGAGTAACCCAAAAAATCCTTATATTTTGGTTCATAGTAAAATGGAATTAACTTTGGGCATTTATTACATTTTATAAATCATTATGTTACTACGTAAAATTCCTATATCAAGTATTTTTTGCTTCCGTCCATATCTAGGTTCCTAGTTTATAAATACAAATGATAATTTATTAAATATTAATTTGCTTTATTGACTATGTTTCTTTACACCACTTGATCTGAATTTTATTTTTAGTAAAATGTCATGTAAAGTATTTTTATGTATCCACAAGTAATTTTTTTAATAGTCATTTTTAATTTACTTTGAGTTACACTTATTATCATATATTATTTTAGATATTATACTTGCATGAATATTTTAAGTAAAAAGAAAAATTACCTGACTATACAAAATATTTGATAACATAATGTACATATTACATGCGTGTAACATCCTAGAGAAATATAAATTACTTATATTCAATTGTTAATAAAAAACTAGAGTTATAATGATGCATTGTTAAAAGAATTTATAGGATTTTTCCGTAATTTTAAATTTGGAAAATATTAAAATTTTTATTTGACATATATTTCGACAAACGATGGTATTTTTGAAATTTTATAGAATAAGATAATTATGTATGTTATTGTTGCTTTAAGATCGTGTTGAATTGTTGTGCATGATTGTATTTTTATTTTTATCGTTCATGGTTCGTACGCGAACAAAATTCTATATAGCGAAGTACCATAAAATAATTTTTAAACGAAACCCCTCACAAAGCTCTCTCATTTTATTCGCTTTCCCTCTTTCTCTTTTTATTTTATTTGCCTGTAACCTAGAAACTCTAGCTACCACATACAGTTAACTGAATCTGGAGTTGTGGTTAACAAAATAAAAAAACCGTCGGATCTTTTGGGATCATACGAGTGAGAGCATAGAACCAATGTGTTGTTTGTTGAGTACAATCCAGGTTGATAGTGATCAACAGTGGCTAGCCATAGCTATGGTTAGACTTCAGTAGCGATTGCGTGCCTGTTGTGCGAAATGAAGAGTATGGTTGCATTTCACTTGGCTAGGCGCACTTGTCGACGTCAACGAATCTAGCATCGGGGGATAGGCTTGAAGTGCGACATTCATTGTTGCACTTAAGGGCTGCCAGGTCAGTTTTCGTTAGAGGTGATTGAACTCTAATTTTTAGTGGTGGGGGCGTTAAGCTTGCAATGTGTGTTGCGTTGGTGAAGACAGTGTTGAATTTCATTGAGGGATGAGCGAGAGAGAGAGAGAGAGAGAGAGAGAGAGAGAGAGAGAGAGAGTGGAGATGCATGCCAAATTGGGTATGCACTATTTCATGTATAGGAGAGTGATTAGTGTTTGGGAAGAAGGATAATTGTAAGGGTAATTAATTAAGTTATTATTTAATTAATTAATTTAATTAGTTCCAAATTTTATAAAATCAATACCTTCTCCATATGAGGTCGAATTTGGACGCAGTCTTTTGCATTGGACTCGTATCGACGTTATTTACACAATGGAGTGGAATTCATCAAATTTGGAGCTAGTCGAATTTGGGGAAAAAATCGAATTCCACTTGATTTTTGATCGAATCGAAACACGTAAGTGTCAACTGGAATTTGGTGAGTTAACTCACCTCTAAATAAAATATATGATATATGTGTTGCTATAGATTATTGTTGAATGCTTGGATGGTAGTTTATATATTGTTGTTTGATTGTTTGTTTGGATTTGATTTTCACTTGCAAGCATATGACATAAAAAACCATTGTTTGTAGGGAAACAAAACAAGAGGAAGTCGAAATGTACACATAGCGAATATGTCGCTACGACACACTTCAAAATACATATACATATGTGTGAATTACAGGGTACTTTTGCCGAGAGATCCTAAGGGTTTCTTGTCAATATTGATTGACTTATATTCTTATGTTGCTTATATTGATGTTTGATTAAAATATTTGTGACATGATGTTTGATTTGTGTACCTGTCGTTATAGTGGTTATCGCTATAGTGCGACTTATGAAATATCATCTCCTTAAATCGCCGTGTGTGCTGAACTTATGCTTGTACAAAATAAATGTTTGGTAGTGTTTTCATACTTTGAAAGTTGTTTATACTATATTTTCAAGTCTTTTTTTGAGAATTTTGATATAAAGGATAAGTGTTGTTTTAAATATATAAAAGATTATCAATTTGATTAATTATCTTTCAGGATAATTAATGTTGTTTTTAGATTTATAAAAATATAATAAATTTGGTTAATTATCATTTGGGATAATTAATTTTGTTATAAATTCATAAGAAGATCGCAAATTTGATTAATTTGGGATAATTATTGTTATTTTAAATTTATAAAAAGATTGTAAATTTGATTAGTTATCTTTTGGGATAATTAATATTATTTTAAATTCATAAAAATATTATAAATTTAATTAGTCTTCTTTCAGAATAAATAACGTGGTTTTCAATTTATAAAAGAGTTAATTAACTTTTGGGATAATTAACATTGTTCTAAATTTATAAAGATATTTTAAATTAATTTATTATCTTTCGAATAATAAATTTTGTTTTAAAGTTATAAATGATACTTTATAAATAAGAAAATCTTTAAAAAGGAATATTTAAAAATAAAGCTAAGTGTAAATTGTTTTGGGTTTATAGTAAAACGTTGTTTTAATGACATTTTTTTTACCCTTCTTTTTAATACACTTAGAAATATAATTAGCTTTTTAAAAATAAAATTTTTAAAGAGTGTTTTTAAAGTGTATTTACAAATATTTGTGATGTGACAATCAATCATAAGTGCGAGTCAAATATGTTAAGAGACTTAATTTTCATATACGACAATTCTTCTATTCCCAATAGTTGATTTATTGACTATCGATTCTGCTATCTTCCTTATGTTCGCAATCTAAGACAATTTATTGTTTGTTGAGGAAACTCTTGCTATACTTAAAGTAAAGAATGTTGTCATGATAAGGTATAAAACAACACTGCCCTTACTTGTTCGGTTTCACTGTTTTCCCCGAGGTAGTACTAGTTTGAGATTGACATTTGTTGCTCATTTGTGCATTGATATCCTTTGTCGGAAATGACTAAAACCAAAGAACAAGTGGACGTCAAGCTATGTAGGATTGCTCCCATTAGGGTATCTTCACATCTACATTAGATTGGATCCGGATGCATGTGCACCGCGATGTGAAATACTCAGATTCTCGGTAAGGTTAGCAGTGCTTGGCTAGTACAATTTTCGAGAGCCATCATAGTTCTCAAATATATCTTCTAGAGGTATACTTTTGGTAAGGGGCACATCCTCCTAGTCATTATTGGAAATTTTCCTTCTTCATGTTTTTGATTCAAATCTTTGAATTATTTTCTCAATTACATCGAGAAGTGCCTAGAGCTCTTCTCAATGTTTAGTTATTTATGTCCATTCTTTAAGTTTGGATTTTGATCTTGTTTATGCTCATTCTTTCAAGTTTGGATTTTGTTCTAATTTGTTTCCATTCTTTCATTTGTGGAAGTTGTTTATAACGACCCATAAATTAATCGATTTGTATTAGAATATTTAAATAATTTTTAAATATTTAAAAGATATGGATTTTAATAATAAATTATACATGTTTTAAATATTAATTAATGATATTAAAATTATTTTCAAATTTTGTTTACCAAAATAAATAGTTCAAATAAAAATAGAAAATGTAACCATACAATGTTTTTCGAAAATTCAACTTTTTGGCATCAAAAGTCGTCGAAAACATTATGCACATTTTTATATCACTCACATACACATGCATACACGTGCACATATGTCATGTGATAGGTTAATGATAGTGTTAAATTAAATAAACCATGTTTGGGATAAAATAAAACATGATTTGACTTAAAAATATAAAATAATACTTAAGTAACCTAAGGAAGTACTTAACCATAACCTAAACTAGCTAGATTAGTACATAAGGCATGGTGAGAGGGGGAATGGTGGGTGCATGTGCACCTATGATGATGGAGAGGCATGGCCTCCATGTTTTATGACAACATTTAGTATATTTAATGTTTTAATTAAATTTAATTAATACCCCATCCTTTGCCTATAAATACCACTACACATACTTTGTTCTCACTTTACATATTCATTTCCATCTTCATTTCTTATTCCTTCATGAACACGAACATATTCATGGCTTCTAAGAGAGATTTCAAAATCAAAAACTAGTGAACATACTACCAAATATCAATTTAAACTCCATATATACACATACAAAACTCTTCTACCAAAACAAAGGCCACCTCCACCTCATCACTCTTAGGCCGAGCCCAATATAGCCAAAGCTGAGCCTAATTTGCTTTAGCTGAGCCATATTGTACCCTACAGGTCCATACAAGTGCATAAATCCAAGTTAAGGGAGTTTGCTTAGCGTTTAGACAAGCTCGGTAAAACTTAGTAATCGTTTTGGTGAGTAAAGCTTCCACCTTTGAACCATAAAGTTTACACTATGTTCATGCTTATATTTGTAGCTATTAAATGCTTATTATATAATTATAATAATGATTTATTGATGGTTTGGTTTGTTGCTTGAAAGATAGTCACTTTGGAAAGTTAGTAAGCGAATCATTGTTATATGGAAATCCAGTAGTAAACATAACGTCGTTGTTATTAAATGCTTGACATATGTTATGTTATTGTAAATCATCATGTATGTATGCTCATTCCTTTGTTATGAGATGCATAGTCATGTTGTAAATGTCATATGCTTGAATTTCGAACTGCCCGTATAGCGATAGCCGCTATATTGGCACTTTCAGAAAATCACCTTTTATCGAAACCGTTTGGTTTCATTATCATGAATGGAATTATTTAACAAGCTAAGGAAGTTTTTGATTAGTGATGTTTTCAAAAATTATTAATTAATTTAATAATGATTAATTAATTTAATTAACTATTTAATCAATTACATAAATCAATAAGGATTAAGATCAACTAATTAACTTATTAATGAGGTGTTTTAAATTTAACAAATTACTTAGTTAATGATGCTTTAATTTTAATCAATCGTTTTGTTTAATTTTGTTTAATGATATGAAGGCTAATTAATCTTTAGACAATGATGGATTAAGATTAATTGATTTATTAATTAATGATATTTTAAAATTAAGTAACCTTTTTTAATTAATGACTTTTAGAGGTTAACAAATCTATTTAACCTAATTAATATTTCCTCAAATAAATTTTTTAAATTAATTAATTAATTATTTTTAATAATGATATTTAATTATTATTAATTTAATTTAATTATATTGTTAATTAATTGAATCAATGATGTTTTAAAGGTGATTTGCCCTTTTTAATTAAATGTTGTTGAAGTTAATTAACCAATTTACTTAACAAAGTTGTAAAGTTAACTAGTCACTGTAATATGGATGTTTTAGTTGTTAAATCTTTTTTATAATGATATTTCAAAGTTAGTAAGCCCATTAACAAAGTGCTTAAAGCTAATACTTGTAACGTGAAGTCAAGTACGAATTCAGAATTTTAAAAGAAAAGGTTTGATCCATTTATGGAAGTAAATTAATTTCCATAAAGCGATTCACTTATATGGAAACGATTTATTGTATAATTAGCACAAAACACTAAAGAAGTACTCTTGTCGCTACTTTCATGAGACATGACTTTGAGGTAACACTACCTTGACTTGTCCGGTTTTATTGTTAACCAAGAAATAGTACAAGTTTGAATTCGATGAGTGGTGATAAGCATACAATACTTAATTTCAATGTACGATCATTTTATATCCTCGTTAGTCAGTTTCTCAGCTATTAGTTGCTTCAGCTTCCTTATTATCGTCAGTCTAAGATGATTCATTGCTCTGTTGAGCGTTGATATCATTTGTCATAAATGACTAAATCCAAAGCTTAATAGGAAGCCAAGCTATGTTGGATTTTTCCCATCAGGATACTTTCACATCTCATCTAGATTGGATTTGGTAGCGCTATTAACGGTAAAATATTTGGATACTCGTAAGGTTTGGTTGGGTCTGGCTTGGTATTATTCGAGAAGTGTCACAAAGTAAATGAGCTTCTCAAAAGAATATTAGTAAAGGTATACTTCAAGGGTGGTGCACCTTCCTAGTTATTTGTTGGAGATTTTCTTTTTCTCCTTTAATTTGAACCTTCAAATTTATCTCCTTATTTACACCGGAAATAGTCAACCACTCTTTGGGATATTTAATTATTTATCCATTCTTTACATTTGTATATTAATCTATGTGAGAGTAAACCTATTCTGTGTCCAACGATGTGGTCTTACATGTTTATGTTTAATTACCTACCTTTGTTTAGAGTTTTACTCATACCATATTGTTTGACCAGAGTTGTTTGTTTCTAGAGAACTCTGGGGCATTCATTTTATTTGAGTAGTCCAAGAGTAGCAGGTCTTTGTTGGGCTCTTTTGAAGACAGCGTCCTAGCAGGAGGCTTTTTCATCCTTTTAAGTTATATATTCCGCTATATAATCTAGTTCGTGTAAATTTATTTTGTCTCAACATTTGTTAAGGCAGGATGTTATAACTGCCTAAGCTGATTTGTAATACTTTCATGTAACTCTGATAACTCCCTGTTAAGGAGTAACCTAATGTACTATTTACTGTTATCTTTTATTCAGCAGTTTCATTGTGAGGTTTTCTATTCTACTCTTTATTTTACCCCATGATGATTCATCTTTTTGATGCTTGGGCACCAACACACAAACACTATGGATGTGTTAAGTGTCGTTCCTAGGGGTTAGAAAAGTTAGTCGTCGTAGTTGGCATCAGAGCCTCGGTTGAGCGAATACCTTAGCCTAATTATGGTACAACTCATTAGAGATAGGGCGAGTAGAGCCCTAGAATGTGTTAATCCTATGAGAGCTTTTCCTTTTCTTCCGTGAAATTATGGTTTTAGATCCTTTGTTGCAAGTTTCCCTTTTATCATCTTTGACCCTGTTTTTGTATTCTAATGATACTTGTCACTTTTCCAGGTTATTGAAAAAGTACAAGAGGAAGAAGAGGGAAGGGATCTAGAACTAGCACGACTACAAATGGGAGAGCTCCTAGAATTATGGCACTTGTAGAGCTGGTAGTAGAAGCAGTGACGCAAGTTTAGCCGCCTTAGAACTTTGCGACCTTGTGCAAGAATCATACCGCTTTAAGTTGTAAGCCCTTTTATGGAACTAAAGATATTTTAGGAGTCCAGACATGGCTTCCTCTTGTAAAAGGATATTCCAAGATCTTTAGTTGGAAGATGCTAGAAAGAGATTGTTGGCCTCTCGTTAGCTTAAAAAAGCAGCAATGGATGGGTGGGATTCACTCACCATAAATACACCAAAAGAAGGTTTCTCTTGGGCACAGTTTAAGAAAGGTTTTGAAGCTCAATTTATCATAGAGGCCGAAAGGACTCAGTTGTTCAAAAGTTTCATGGATTTGAAACAGGGTGAGATGACAGTGGCGCATTATGAGCATAGGTTCAATGCATTGTCGCGCTTTGGACTAGGATGATTGAGATGCCACTTAAAGAATGAGATGTTCGTAAAAGGAATGCGGCCACAGTTCCACCGAGAAATGACCAATCATCTCAACGGTATCTTTACCAATCTGATTAGTATGGCTTTGAGGTTCGAAGCTCTTGAATTGAGCAAGGAGTTTAGAAAGGAGTAGTGGCGACAGTCAATGCCCAACCTTTATTAGTGATACTTGTTGTTAGTAAGCCGTTTTTCAAGCATAAAGGAAAGAAGAAGTTGTCGGGAAAGAAGCCTAGAGGTGGAGCTCTGACTTAGCTCAATCAGTTAGACTTGACCTAGCTTCTTTGTTATAAGTGCCATAAAATGGGCCACTTTGCAAATAATTGCCCGAAGACTAACTACCGGTATGCTACAATTGCTACCAACATGGACATATGAAGAACCAGTGCCCTTTTTGAAAGTGGGGATCATAAGGACAAGCTTTTCCTATTATGGAAATACCATCTACTTCTATAGACCCAAAAGGAAAGCCAGTGTTGAAAGGTACACTATGCATTTCTGATATTTCTGTTAGAGTGTTATTTGACACCAGTGCATCCCATAGTTTTATCTCATATGACAAAAGAAACTAGATGAATCTTAAATATATTATTCTCCATAATTCTCTTTTTGTGTTGAAACCAATTGGGGATCCGACCAATCTTGACACCATATGTTTGAATATGCTTATTTCTTATCTAGATCGATCTTTTTTTGCTGAATTGTTTGTTCTCGGGTTCATGGATTTTGGAGGATTATTAGGAATGGACCGATTATCTAAGTTTAAAGCTATCTTGGACCGTGTTAGAAGGGTGATCATAATAAAAGATGTAAGAGGTAGAAGCTTTGATAAATGTTTTGGAGAGCCTAGGGAGCTGATGAGCAGTTTTCTCAATTTCCTCGAAGTATCCAAAGAGGAGATACGAGATTTACAATTTTTTAGGACTTCAAGGATATTTTTGAAGAAGTGCAAGGTTTACCTCCTTATCGAGAAGTAGAGTTCCGCATTGATTCAATAATTGGAACCAAAACTATTGTACAACCTCCTCGAAGGTTGGCTCCAAAGGAAAGAAGAGAGTTAGAGAAGTAGACGTTTGATTTGTTGTAGAAAGGTTTCATCAAACGCAGCACATCGAGTTAGGGATCTCCATTAGTTTTGGTTACCAAGGATGAAGGTTCTTTTAGGTTATGTGTAGATTACCAAGAGTTAAATAAGAGGACTATCAAGAATAAGTATCATTTACCTAGGATTGATGACATGTTTGACCAGCTCCACAGAGCTCAGATATTTTCTCAACTTGATCTTACCATAGGTTTCACCAATTAAGGGTAGTAGAGGAGAGTGTACCCTTAACAACTTTTCGTACCACTAATATTTTTATGAGTGGTTAGTCATGCCCTTTGGATTTATTAATGCACCAGCTTATTTTGTAGACTTGATGAATAGAGTGTTTGGGACTTTCTCAACAAGTTTGTCACAGTCTTCATTGATGACATCCTTGTTTATTCTAAAATGGAGGAAGAACATAAGTACCATCTTCAAGTTATTCTTAGTACTTTAAGAAGTCATGTTTGAAATGCAAAGTTTTCTAAGTGCCATTTCTGAAAATTTGAAGTTAGATTTCTAGGGCACCTAGTTTCGGGAGAGGGCATATCAATGGACCCAGCTAAAGTAGTTGCTGTCCAAGATTGGAAGAAACCTGAAAATACGATGGAGGTCAGGAGTTTCTTGGGATTGGCAAGTTTCTATAGAAGGTTCATAAAAGATTCCTCGAAGATTGCTTCTCATCTAACAATATTGACAAAAAAAGATTCTAAGGTTGTTTGGACACCCAAGTGCGATCAAGAATTCAATGTATTGAAGGAGAAATTGACAAGTGCTCCCATTTTAACCACTCCAGATGGGAGTGAAGGATTAACAGTTTACATTGATGCTTGTAGGAATAGTTTGGGTTTGATGAAGAATGGTAAAGTAATAACGTATGCAAGTCGACAATTGAAACCTCATGAGAAGAATTGTGCTACGCACTATTTGGAGCTATTGTTGGTTGTCTTCGCATTGAAGGTGTAGAGGCACTATCTTTTGGGTGCAAAATTTGAGTTATATACAGATCACAAGTCATTAAAGTATCTATTTACCCGAAAAGATTTGAACTTGAGGCAGCAAAAATGGCTGCAGTTTCTCACGTCTTATGGCCTAGAGGTTCTTTATACCCCAGGGAAAGCTAACGCAGTTGCAGATGCATTGAGTAGGGGTGTGGCAATGATTGCAAATTGGGAAGTTAAGCTAGGCTAATAGAGATAATTGCATATTTCCAAGAAGCATACCCTAATCTAGCTCGGCTAAAGAAGGATATTGAAGATGTAATTATTTCTAGTTTTCAGATTAACTCTTGAGGCATTTTAAGAATGGATAGACGGATTTGTATTCCAGATGTTAATGGAATTAAACAGGATGTGCTGAGAGAGTGCCATCGGTCAAAGTTATCTATCCACCTAGGAGTAACTGAGATGTTTCAAAATATGAAGAAGACCTTCTGGTAGAAAGGAACGATGAGACATATTTTGATTTTCGTGGGCCGGTGTGCAAATTATCAACAGGTCATGAGTGACCAGCAAAAGACTGCTGGGTTACTCCAACCATTAGAGATACCAAATTGGAAGTGGGGGCAAGTATCCACTGACTTTATCGATGGTTGATGTAACGACCTGTAATTTTAACACTTTGAAAATAGGATATATAATTATTTTAAATATTCAAATGTAGACTTTTAAAACTTAAATAATCAAGTTTTATATGATAAATAAGAATGGTAAACTTATTTTGATATTGCATAAAGATTTGGATTCCCATTGTAAAATTGACAAAAGTCGAATTTCGATAAAGTATGATAAATATTCAAGAAATTTGTTTAAAGGATAAACAATTCCTTTTAAATATGTATATAATCTATACAAAACACAATTTATAATAATAGTAATTTAATTTATAATGGTTCGATAAATATATAAAACTTGTTTTATAAAATCGACAAATTTCGTCGCATATCGATAAATCGATGTCGTATTTTTATAAGAAGATTTGGATATTGTTTTATATTATTTTATAAGTCAAATATACTTGTTTTAATTATTTAAATATAATAATAGATTTATTTTGAAGTTTGGTTTATATGAATAAATAGTTTAACGAAAACGTCAAAATGTGACAGGAAAACGTTTTGTCGAAAATCAACGTTTTGTTCAAAATAAGTTGCTGCAATGTTATCGCACCTTTGTTAACATGTTTTAACAAATATATTACACATTTTAATAACTAAACATGTTTAATTTTACTAAATATGATTAGAAAACTTCTAGAAGTCATTAGTAAAAGTAAGTAAAAATTAACAAAGTTAAACGTCATATTACATCAAATCAAAATCCAACAAAATAATTACTTCTCTTTACTTATTCTTTAAGTGAATAAGACATAAAGTAAGAAGTGAAAGGATGACGTTAAGTATTGAAAGAGTTGATGTTGCTTTAGGTTGTAATAAAGATAGTTTGGTAATTTGGTAAATTTACCACTTCTTTCTTTTTTTGTAAATACCCATCTCCTTCTTCACTTTCATTCACGTTTCTTCTTATTTTTTTATCAATCTTCTTTACTTTCTTTCTTTTCTCTTTATTGGCTTCCAAGCCATAGGTAAAAACTAGAAAGAAATAATGTCAAAATATTTACAAAATCTTCAAAAGAAATCAATGTTCATTCTCTTCAAATCAAACTCCTCTTTTCTTCATATTTTACCTCTTCTTCTCTCGGCCATGACTTCTTCAAAACAGAACCACAATGAAAAATCCTTTTCGTCAAATCACATATTTTTTTAGTGGCTATAAATTTCATGTTGATCACTTTGTCTCGTTTTAAACTTAACTATGTCAAAAATTCATTTCTTTCCAGTGCATTCTCTGGCCCAGTTTTTAAGCCAGAGAATAGGCCATTTTGTTTTGATCATAACTTGATCATAATAGATCCAAATTAGAAATTTTTTTGAACCATATAAAATTCCAACTGTTACAACTTTTATGTTAATCACTTTTTATAGTTTTGAGTTTTCTATATGTGAAACTCAATTCTTTGAAGTACATTTTCGGGCTTTATATTTGTGAATCCGAGACTCGCTCTATTTGTTTTGACCATATCTTCTTCAAAACTAATCAAAATTAAGCGATTCTTTTTTTTAAATTCAAGAGAAAATAATTTGCAACAACTTTTCAGTTAATGACTTTTCAGTTAACAAGTTTTTAAAATTTTGAGAGTAAGAGAGTCAAAAACAAGAAAGAAGATAACCTATTTTTCGGGTCTAATTTTGAGAATTCAAGGTCAAAGCTCTACCACTTCTTCTCTATACTTTCAGCCTACCTCCACTTCCATCCTTGGTCGAGTACTTTGATGGAAGGGAAAGTTCTCTACTAACGTTTAAGTGGAGTAGGAAGTAGTAAGTGAAGCGTGGGTTAGTTTGAATGTTAGTAGGAAGTTAATCGCTATGGTTTTTGGTGAGAAATTCTATTTAATATCTATATTTATATATACATGTTTGATAATGTGTTATGATTGCTATGGATACTTATATATGCTTTGATAATCAAGTATGATTGTTTGGTATGATTTTTAAATTGTTTTACCAAGTCATGTTAATATACGTTGATAAGCACAAAGGAAATCACTTCCCTTTTGAAAGTGAAATGGTATATATGGAATGCTTAAACCTTTTGGAAATAGTTTTAAAATGAGTTATAAATGTTTTATAAACATTTAAATATGTTTAAAAAAATAAAGAAAGAAAATCAGGATTTCATCTTATATATTTGAAATATATCCAAAACTTCTCTAAAAACTTCACGGTTTTGCAGTTCGGAATCCAAAAAGGGATTTTTTATAATGACATTTTAAATGAAATAAATTTGATAAATCTATTGAAATAATTTAAAAGCGATTTGAAATGGAAAATATGAATTTTCAAATATTAAAAACTTGTTTAAATCAAAAAAGCTTACATAGCACATTCCACAGCACTTTTATGCTCGAATTCTATGACCTTTTGAACATAGTTTTAAACTTAATAATTCTTTTCTATATATTTTGTGAATAATTTTAAAAGAATATTTAAGTAATTTAAAGATGATTTGGAAGTTTTAATAAGAGTTTGAATAAATGGTAAGAGGAATTGTTTACACCACTTAAACAAAATGTAAAGAATATTGAATGTATTAACAAACTGAGTTTGCGGAAATGACTAGTACATTTGTCCCGCCTATGAGATCTCGAAAGATAAAAGAAAGTGTTCAACTATGGTTAGGAATGGAGCAATCAGTGTCCTGAACTTACCTGGCATATGTTTTCTCTTTTTAGGCGAGGGGTGGAATAGATCGAAAGGAATGCCCGGATGCTCTAAAAGATCATATTTAAGTTTTTCCAAAATAAAAGAATTCTTTGAATGTTATTTACTCACTTAAAATTTTTTATTTGATGATTAGCACGAAGGAACCAAGATCGGATTTGGATGATTCCCATCCGAAGAACTGGGATCGGATTTGGGTGGTTCCTATCCGAAAACCCCTTCAAACTAATTTTTGAATAAAAAATATTGAAGACAAAGATATTCCTGATGTAGGATTACTTGCGATTAGTCCTTGGAGGTGAAATTTACCATATCTAAATTGGCAGTAGTGCTCTGTTATGAAAATCTTCGATTTGCAAGAATATGATTTGAAGTTAAAAAGAAAATCTTTGATTAAGATTTAATAAATGATTTGGGAATATTTTACCCAATATAAAAGTTATAACTTGATGAAAGAAATCTTTGATTTAGATTTAATGAATAATTAGGAATTATTCCAGGATTAAAAGAGGTTTAAATAAATCAAATGATTTAATAAATGAGGCGTATTGATTCCATTTACTCTTGAAGAAAAAATGGAATAAATTGAAGAGAATATATTAAGAAAAATATTTGATTTAAAGAAAATTAAGATAATATCCAAAGCAAAAGAATGAATTACATAGAATTATTCTAAGACAAAAGAAAGTGATTTCGAAATCATCCGATTTGAAATTGAAGTGACAAGAGACTTCACAAATCCTGTATACTCATATTCACTTTTTATCGATAACTAGATTTCGAAGGAACCTTGGGTTGGACTTGGGCAATTCCTATCCGAAAACCACTTCGAACCAATATACGTGTTCAAAAAATGAAGATGTTTGAAGGAGGAGATATTGAAATGAATAATAACGAAGGAATACTTGTTGATTAACTGGGGATAAACTCCCGATTCACTATATTGTAGCAGTGGTCTCTTTGTTAAGAAAAACCTCAAAACCACAAGGGCTTCTTGCCTAGTAATGGCCAAGGAAAGTGCCTTCGGTTTCATTCAGTCCTACAATGAAGTTGCATGGAAGAATTTCTGACCTTGCATTCTAAATCACAATGAGTGATCTATATAAAAGTATATCAGTCGGTGGCAGAGCAGACACCTTCTCTTTGCTTAACACCCTTTCTTTAGACATACGAGCTTATGAAGTTATACGTTTATAGAAATCAGTTGTGTGAATGTGGAATGACAACGGGGCATTCAAAGTGAATAAGATGTGCTATGTGAAAAGGTAATCGTAGCCTCAAGCCTCATCAACCGGAAATGACTTTAATGGGGTTAGATGCAGTAAGGCTATGTGGGTCATTCCTAACTAGAATATGGTTATCCCCTTCTAGATATATTTCTTCCCGCTGTGACGCTCGAGATATAAATTAATGTGGTTTGTATGCCAGAGCATGCTCGGTTAAAGGTCGACCGGGGGATGATATATTCGGTACTATCTAGTTACATAGATAGGCTGTTCTTATATTGGTAGAGGATCCTTTGTGATGGTCCTCAGTAGATTCCTCTAGAGATGTACTGCCGGAAGGTAGTCCCTTCACCTGGTCATTTGTATGGAAAACCATTCTCTAATAAGAACCTTCAGTCTTGATTGTAAACCTATTATGCTGGAATTTAATCAATATAACAATTTCGACTAGGATTAATAAGTTTATTTGCAAATGTTTTCAAAGAGATGTCATTAGAAATAATATCAAATGTTTTGATATAAAAGTGTTTCGATTATCATAAGATAAAAAACCGTCCGTGTTTATGTGTGGGTGTGGTTTTGTGAGATAATCTTTCTTTTCAAAGGATTTTATTCAAAGGCTAATATATGACACTGTCATTTATTATTGAGTTTTCTCACGCTGGTTTATCAAGCCTGATCCTGGTACTTTCAATACTCGGGTCAGGTTCGAGTATTTTTTTGGTTTATTCGAAGACGTTTGAAGTTTCCAGAGGAGAGCTTGAGAAATTCATTTACGTATGGATATATTCTATTATCTGCTGAGATTTGTTAGTTTTAGTTTGATGTTGTCAGCAATTGTAGGGACAGATATTTAAAACTGGCTAAAGCTGAATTTAAGTTAGACTCTGATACATGTAATGTAAAAGTTTTCTAGTGTAAAGATATTTGTTTAATATATTATTCTATTCGTTTGAGATTCTTGTAACGACCCGAAAATTTCGATCCCGAAAATTCCAGATAGTTAAGAAAAGAAAAAAAGAGATAGAAGAAAAAGAAGAAAACAAAAACACCAACATCTCACATTCGCAGCGGATAAAATATAATATCAAATAATATTCTTTACACAAAGAAAGCTGTATTAGTCAATTTCATTTTAATACATCAGAGATACAATATATACACAAATACTGGACAGTTTAAAACAATATGTCCTAGATATACAACAATATATTACAGCGGAAACACTCCATACGTTCCTGCCATCCACCTTGCCTCCCGAGCTCCAGAACGTCCTTACCTAGAAATCTGTAATACTTGGTCTGACCCGAGCATTACATCAAAGTAACACCCGGGTCAGGTTGGAAACCAGCATGAGTAAACCCATCTAACATGGAATACAAAAGCATACAACTTATATAAACCCGAGGTAACTTGCATCAATTTACAAGTTCACAAGTTGTTATAGACATCACTTATTTCACACAACAATTTCGAAGTACCAAAAACTTAGATTAAATAGCCCAATTCACTTAAATCATTCCATTTTAGCCTATTGATTTCACATATCAACTCATAAAGAATTGAAGTGGTTTCGGGTATTTACTAACACCCCACTCCGGTCTCTTCGAATCCAATGTCATCTTAACCCAAGTTATTCAAGTGAATACAATTCAACTTTAAATACGAGATGTCACTTTTTACACAGCAAATCATGATCAATAGATAATCCACATTATCACTGTCCACCTAAAAATCATATCACAAAACATTTCATATTAGGGATATCAACCAATTCAAGCACCTATCATCATTCAACCATTCATAAGCAAGATTGATTACTTCCATTAGTTACACTAGTTAATGATCCTCTAATTACTTCATTAGTTAATTATTCTTAAATTTCATTTAATATTTAACCTTTAACTTAATCAACCTTGATTAATCACAATCAGAAATTAACTTTCCTTAATTATTTCATCAATTAATCAACTCCTAGATTAATTATATTAATAAATCCTTTAATTACACTAAGTAATTATCACTTAATTTCTTCCACCAAATAACTACCTTTAATTACTTCCCATCTAATTTCCTTTTAATTAATTACATTCAGTAATTATCCATTAATTACTTCACTAAGTAATTACACCTCATAATTACCTTAAGTAATTATACTTAACCCAACATCAAATAATTACCTTTAATAAATTAAACTTAATTAATTAACTAAAATTAACCATATTTAACTTAATTAATTACACCGAGTAATCAATTCCTTTAATTACTTCATTAAGTAATTATTCATAATAATTCTTTTATATTAAGTAATTAACCTCTTAATTACTAATTACTTAATTATTTGTTAATTGATCAACCTTCCCCATTCACATTAATTACATTATCCTTAATTAATTACTCAAATTTATTATCTTATAACCCCTTCATTGATCAATTATCCCTTAACTAATCATACTCATTATTTAACCATTCCTTGATTAGTTTCCTTAATCAATCAATCCCTAATTAATTACACTAATTAATTAATCCTTAATTACTTCCATTAAGTAATTAATTATTCACTAATTACATCTTAATTACGTTATTAATTAATCACTAATTATTAATTAGTTACCTCTAGTTATCTAATTAATAATTCTTAATTACAAACTAATTAACCTCTAATTACTTAATTCATTAACCTTTAATTACTTAATTAATTAATTCTAGATTATCAATTACTTAATCCCTAATTAATTAAAATCTTTAATTATAAAATTATTAACCCTTAATCATTAATTAATTGAATTAATTAATTACTCTTACTCCTGATTACTTCATTTAATTAATTAGTCATTAATTATCAATTCTTGATTAACTTTGAAGATAAATCTTTATCTTTATTTCTGGCTCACTTGTCATAATTTAAATACATTTTAAATCATTTCACTTTTTAAAATTAAACCTTTAAATTTAAACTTAAGATTAAAATAACTTTCAATCTAACTTAACAAATTTTAAATAAACAAATAACAAATCTTCCAAATCAAATGTTTTAAGAAAACATTTATTTTACAAATTAGTTTTAAATTTGGATTCAATTTAAATTTAAAAACTTATTTTATAAACTTTTAAAAACTGCATTTTCTCCTGCTCCAGGTTCTACCCTAGTTTAGCTCGAGTCCATACTCGAGTTTCTTCCTCTAGCAAAAGCTTTGCTAAATTTAAACCTTATATTTGGTTTAAATTATAAGGTCTGGGCCAAACTTCTCTCGCTTGAACAACTCAAGATTACACTCGAGCAAACGACCCTCAAACCCGAGCTTCAACCCGTGTAAACTCTTTTGTTCCCAAATCATCACTGTGCACAGATACACTGACACAAAGTGCAACCATTCCGATCATCGGCGACGATTTAGACCTCATCACCACCTCCGACAATTCTTCGATCATCACTTCTTTCGATCCAAAACACCTTGATTCCATTAAGAACCTAAAATCAAAATCGAGATCCTTCGATCGAACTGGAACCTGAACTCTGATTAAAAATCTACCTCGTCCTCACTGCTTTGACTAACTTAAATCACTAGCCTCTGTGTACAGCTCCGCCGCATACCCACGTATACATTTCCCAACTTTCGATGAATCTCGAAGGCCCAGAGACGATGCAGCGATCAAGTATTTCGGCTTCGACTAAAACTAGGTTTTAAACCTAGTTCCTCGCCACGATGCCGCCTTAGTGGTTAATAGATCCACCAGACATTTTTACCAAACTCGCCTGACTTCCCTCTACCACCCGTAGTGACCCAAATTACCCACAATACACAAATCACCGAAAAATGGATGAAACACCATGAGCGTTCAACCCAAAAATTCTATACATCCCCCATCTTAAAAATCACTATATTACTCTTAAAATTCATCAATTTCTTAAACAAATCCAATTCTAAAATCAAAGCATGTAAATTTGAAGATCATAATTCTGATATTTATTTGTTTCTCACTGAAATATTAAATTTCTGAAATATTCGTTAAACATTTTACCTAAATCAAAATTTTAAAAATGATGTTGCTCACATATAAACAATCTTTACTCAGAAATCAAGGCCTAAAAATCAATTAAGAGAATGATTTGAGTTATTGAATCAGGATTCAACCTGTACTGTTTAATATAGAGGCATACTATCATGATCCAGACTTGAACACTGATTCTAACCACATATATACATAAAATCATTTCTTTAACATCATATATACATAAAATTATTTTGAATTTTTCTTTCAACTACAGTTTGGATTTGGAATTGCTTAACTTCAGGTTTTAAAATTGTAATGGGTGTTTGTTTGATGATTTTCTGGTTTGAATATTGTTAATAGGTTTTGATTTTCTTCAGATCAGTTTGAAAAATGAGAAAATGGCCTGGCTATCTTTTCTTCAAATTCAAATGGGAAAAACTTTGCCACTTGTTATGATAAGTTTACAAGTGTTTATTTCCTATATCAAGGTTTTACAGATGTCCTTTAAACACACACACATATATAACCTTTAAAAATCTTTGGATCACTCCAAACTTGTATAAATTCCCTTTTATACTTCAAACATTTTCAAAAATCTTTTCGTTCCGGCAATAGATTCAACAAAGGGAGATTTATCTTATATAAAAAAGATATATAACTTTGTTTATTCTAAATAAAATATTGAAATTTGATTACTTTATAAAGTCACTTACCATATTACTTACTCCCATAAAGTAAGTTTCCCAATTTCCATTTTATTTCATTATATATTTCACAAAATATACCTTTCATTTCAAAAACCATTTCACATTTCTTATTCACAAATTCCCAGTATCAATTTCATTCAAACCCGTATGATGTACACTTATCATCCGTAAGCTATACCAATCTGATCGCTCACTCGATCACACAATTTCACTTCCGAACTAGTATCGTCCACCCAACTTTCTAGTACGGACTCAGATCTGGTTTCTTGATCAAAAACTATCATTCTCCTTACATAGCCATAACTATGATAGAGAATACCTAGAACTAATCAACAATCCATATGCAGGTTCGTCGTCGAAAATCAAGCGAAAAATCCCAATTCGGTTCGATATAACTATCCCGAAATTCTGTGCTCGAATCTGGATCAAATCACTATGCGAATAGAATAGTATACGTACATCTTACGTATTTAACTTCATTGATTATTAGCCAAATCAATTTCTCTTTTCTATTCACATTCACTTGGATTTTCATTCACTTGCTCTCAATTGCTAAGATCCTCATTTGGATTATCACCTTAAATTTTTATCTCAAATGGATATTTAATCATAAATAGTTTGAACTCTGTCCAGCTTAAATTTAGAAAATAGCTTGAAGAATTTAAAAATAGATAAGTAGTTGAAAAATAATTATTAGTTTGTAAAATAGCTGTAAAATAGTTAAGTAATTGTAAAATAGTTGGAAAATAGTCAAATAGTTATAGAAATAATTGCAAAATAGTTGTAAAATAGAAATTAGTTATAAAGTAGTTGAAAAACATTAATTAGTTTATAAAACAGTTGAAAAATTGTTAAATAGTTCCAAAAATAATTGTAAAAAAAAAATAAGATAGTATTAGGTTTAAAAAGATAAGTTATATAGTAAATAGTTTGAAAAGAATGGATTTATATTACAATAATTTATTTCGAAAATAGTCCAGAGTCAAACTGTTCAATTCCCACTCCAATCCCATCAATTCAATTTAAATTTCCATTTCTATTTAAATTGATTTAATTCCAATTTGAACTAATTCAATTCAAATTTCAAAGTTAAACCATCCCGATTATTTGAATTCGAGTTAAATTTTGAAGTCAAACCTTTGAAGTTTATCTTAAACATTCAAATCTTAAGTCCAAAATGATTCCATTTTATCTAATAATGGATATATTACCATACCCCATTTCTTCATTCACTTAAACAAATCTAATTTCAGATTATTAATAACAACATGATGGTATCATCATAATTATATTAAAACATTCATCCATTTCCAATTTCTATATCTCAAACCCATTTTGAGATCACACAAACTCCCAATTCAAATCAACCATTTAACCTCCCAAGTTAAATTTCAGTTTCATCTTGAAATTTCCAATTCAAGTTGCTTGTTAAATTATTTAACTTAATCTAGTCAACCTTACCCACTTTGAATTCCCCTTTCAAATTTTAAACTTCACATTAATAATCTTCCCACTTATAAGTTCAAAAACTTATACTTTGGGTATCACATCTCATTTCAAATAAAAATTTAAAACTTAACATTTAGAGTTTATTCCAACATCTTTAATATTATGTATATTCCTCATATATACATATTATTTCCTTTACACACCAAGTTATCCTTAAATTTTAAACCACCTTTGGTTTTTAATTCAAAACAAATTTCTTTAAATTTGTAAACGACTCTTGTTTGGAATAGGACCCTTTCATTCAAATACATTAAATAATATTATTTATTATTTCTTTATCATGTTGAAACCATTTTCAAATTCTGGACCCAGATTTAAAACTTCACAATTTAAAACCAACTTCAATTTACAAGTCATACTTAACTAAATGTTTTACTTCCATAAAACATTTTATTTTTCTTACTCATTAATACACATTTTATTATTAAACACAACAGTTATTTATGATAATAGCCAAGTTTATCATATTTGGAAACCAATTAATTATTATCTTATTCTGAAACTCTACCCCAAATTCAAGATTTAAATTTCAGTTTGAATCCATTTCAAACTTATCTTTATTTAATTTCAATTTGATTGTATTTTCACTACCACTTAATTTAATTCCAATAATTTAACAACCAAATTGCCTTAATATATATTAGAAAGAATTATTGCTTTATATATCAAAATTTATTCTTATATAAAATCATTTAAATTCTTTATATAAGAAAATAGCAAGTACGCTCTCATATATATATATACACACTCAACTCATTTTAGGGTATTACTTACCTTTTCCTTAATGAGTAGTTCCACTAGAGCCAAGGTTCTCGCTTAACCTTCAGCTCCGATACCAAATGTAACGACACGAAAATTTCGATCCCGAAAATTCCAGATAGTTAGGAAAAGAAGAAAAGAGATAAAAGAAAAAGAAGAAAACAGAAACACCAACATCTCACATTCGCAACGGATAAAATATAATATCAATAATATTCTTTACACAAAGAAAGTTGTATCAGTCAATTTCATTTTAATATATCAGAGATACAACATTTACACAAACACTGGACAATTTAAAATAATATGTCCTAGATATACAACAATATATTACAGCGGAAACACTCCATACGTTTCTGCCATCAAGCTCGCCTCTTGAGTTCTAGAACGTCCTTAACTGAAAATCTATAATACTCCGTCCGACCCGAGCATTACATCAAAGTAACACCCGGGTCAGGCTGGAAACCAACATGAGTAAACCCATCTAACATGGAATACAAAAGCATACAACTTATATAAACCCGGGGTAACTTGCGTCAATTTACAACTTCACAAGTTGTTATGGACATCAATTATTTCACACAACAATTTCTAAGTACCAAAAAATTAGATTAAATAGTCCAATTCACTTAAATCATTCCTTTCAGCCTATTGATTCCACATATCAACTTATAAAGAATCGAAGTGATTTCGCGTATTTACTAACACCCCACTCCGGTCTCTTCGAATCCAATGTCATCTTAACCCAAGTAATTCAAGTGAATACAATTCAACTTTAAATACAAGATGTCACTTTTTACACAACAAATCATGATCAATAGATAATCCACATTATCACTGTCTAACCAAAAATCATATCACAAAACATTTCATATTAGAGATATCAACCAATTCAAAGCACCTATCATCATTCAATCATTCATAAGCAAGATTGATCACTTCCATTAATTACATTAATTAATGATCCTTTAATTACTTCATTAGTTAATTATTCTTAAACTTCATTTAATAATTAACCTTAACTTAATCAACCTTGATTAATCACAATCAGAAATTAACTTTCCTTAATTATTTCATCAATGAATCAACTCCTTGATTAATTATATTAATAAATCCTTTAATTATACTGAGTAATTATCACTTAATTTCTTCCATCAAATAATTATCCTTTAATTACTTCCCATCAAGTAATTTCCTTTTAGTTAATTACATTCAGTAATTATCCATTAATTACTTCACTAAGTAATTACACCTCATTAATTACCTTAAGTAATTATATTTAACCCAACATCAAATGATTACCTTTAATGATTAATTTTAATTAATTAATTAACTAAAATTACCCATATTTAACTTAATTAATTACACCGGGTAATCAATTCCTTTAATTACTTCATTAAGTAATTATTCATAATAATTCTTTTATATTAAGTAATTAATCTCTTAATTACTTATTACTTAATTATTTCTTAATTGATCAACCTTCCCCGTTCACATTAATTACATTATCCTTAGTTAATCACTCAAATTTATTATCTTATAACCCCTTCATTGATCAATTATCCCTTAATTAATTATACCCATTATTTAACCAATCCTTGATTAGTTTCCTTAATCAATCAATCCCTAATTAATTACACTAAGTAATTAATCCTTAATTACTTCCATTAAGTACTTAATTAGTCACTAATTACATCTTAATTACTTTATTAATTAATCACTAATTTTTAATTAATTATCCCTGATTATCTAATTAATAATTCTTAATTACAAACTAATTAAACTCTAGTTACTTAATTCATTAACCTTTAGTTACTTAATTAATTAATTCTAAATTATCAATTAATTAATCCCTAATTAATTAAAATCTTTAATTATAAATTTATTAACCCTTAGTCTTTAATTAATTGAATTAATTAATTACTATTAATTTCTCTTAATTACTTCATTTAATTAATTAGTCATTAATTATCAATTCTTGATTAACTTTAAAGATAAATCTTTATCTTTATTTATGACTCACTTGTCATAATTTAAATACATTTTAAATCATTCCACTTTTTAAAATTAACCTTCAAATTTAAACTTAAGATTAAAATAACTTTCGATCTAACTTAAAAAAATTTAAGTAAGCAAATAACAAATCTTCCAAATCAAATGTTTTAAGAAGACATTTATTTTACAAATTAGTTTTAAAAATTAGATTCAATTTAAATTTAAAAACTTGTTTTATAAAACTTCTAAAAACTGAATTTTCTCCTGTTTCAGGTTCTACCCTAGTTTAGCTCGAGTCCATACTCGAGTTTCTTCCTTTAGCAAAAGCTTTGCTAAATTTAAAACTTATATTTGGTTTGAATTATAAGGTCTGGGCCAAACTTCTCTCACTCGAACAACTCAAGATTAAACTCGAGCAAACGAACCTCGAACCCGAGCTTCAACCCATGTAAACACTTTCGTTCCCAAATCATCACTGTGCACAGATACACTGACACGAAGTGCACCCCTTCCGATCATCGGCGACGATCCATACCTCATTACCACCTCCAACAATTCTTCGATCATCACTTCTTTCGATCCAAAACACCTTGATTCCATTAAGAACCCAAAATCAAAATCGAGATCCTTCGATCGAACTGGAACCTGAACTCTGATTAAAAATCTACCTCGTCCTCACTGCTCCGACCAACTGAAATCACTAGCCTCTGTTTACAGCTCCGCCGTATACCCACGTATACATTTCCCAGCCTTCGATGAATCCCGAAGGCCCAGGGACGATGTAGCGATCAAGTATTTCAGCTGCGAATTAAACTAGGTTTTAAACATAGTTCCTCGCCGCGACGTCGCCTTGTTGGTTAATTAATCCACCGGACATTTTTACCAAACTCGCCTAACTTCCCTCTACCACCAGTAGTGACCCAGATCACCCATAATATACATATCACTAGAAAATGGACGAAACACCATGAGCATTCAACTCAAAAATTCTCGACATCCCCCATCCTAAAAATCATCATATTACTCTTAAAATTCATCAATTTCTTAAACGAACCCGATTGCAAAATCAAAGCATGTAAATTTGAAGATCACAATTCTGATATTTATTTGTTTCTCACTGAAATATTTAATTTCTGAAATATTCGTTAAACATTTTACCTAAATCAAAATTTTAAAAATGATGTTGCTCACATATAAACAATCTTTACTCAGAAATAAAGGCCTAAAAATCAATTAAGAGAAAGATTTGAGTTATTGAATCAGGATTCAACCTGTAATGTTTAAAACAAAGGCATACTATCCTGATCTAGACTTGAACACTGATTCTAACCCACATATATACATAAAATCATTTCTTTAACATCATGAACACAAGCTTCATATCATATTCAAGGATTCACCATATTCCAAATCAAGAAATTTTCAGCTTTAAGGGTTTTACTCACCTATAATTTGAAGACAGGGATGCAGCTTGAGACCTGGAAACTGGAATTCGCTTTTGATTATTGAAATTGGTGTTTAATTCGATCTGTAGCTTGGTGTTTGATCCTACATGATATTTGAAATGACCTTTGCTTTGAATTTGTTCTTGAGTTTATTTTGAATTTTTCTTTCAACTGCAGTTTGGATTTGGAATTGCTTAACTTCAGGTTTTAAAATTGTAATGGGTGTTTGTTTGATGTTTTTCTGGTTTGAATATTGTTAATAGGTTTTGATTTTCTTTAGATCAGTTTGAAAAATGAGAAAATGGCCTGGCTATCTTTTCTTCAAATTCAAATGGGAAAAACTTTGCCACTTGTTGTGATAAGCTTACAAGTGTTTATTTCCTATATCAAGGTTTTACAGATGTCATTTGCTAAATAAATGTGTTTAAGTCCTTGTTTAAATAAATTTTTATAACTTTGTTTTTAAACACTCACTTAAATTTCATTAAAATTTTAAACTTAACCCCTTCCATTTAATTAATTTATGAATCATGTTTTCTTAAAGGTTTATACACATACTAAGAAAACTATTATGTTTACAAATGTATATTAAATCTTTTATCAAATTCTATTCAAATATGGACCATTTTGTTCTTATATTTTTATAATTAGTTATATTTATAACTTAATTCATATGTATTTTTTTTAAAAGAACATTAATTCTTTTATAAATCTTATTTAATCACAAAAGATACGTGTATAAATATAAACTAACTTTGTATTTATTCTTATTTTTTTATCTAGATCAATGTCTTCAAATTATTTTACATATATATATATATATATATATATATAAACATATATACTTGTATATGTATATACTTAAAATTTCAATATTATAAAGTTTACACATATCTATAAATATATTTATTAATTTACTATAAGATATATTATTTTCGGATATTTATATTTCAACATTTATCATAGTTTCAAATACATCCTGATATCCTTTATTACTAGAATTTGAACTTTTCACTGAATAAAACCAACTTATTATCCAATTATTAGATGCCTTGACAGTTTCCTAGAACAAGAAGAAGTAATGAAGGCATATGGGTAATTGTAGATCGATTAACGAAGAGCGTCCACTTTGTTTTGGTGAAGTCTACCAGATCTGAGCTTCTTTGGCAGGGATTTATTTAAGGGAGATCATTTGACCGCATGGATTTCCAGTAAGTATAGTCAGTGATCGGGACCCTACTTCACCAGCCGATTTTGGGTAGCATTGCAAGCCGCTTTAGGGACAGAGTTGAATTTGGGCATAGCCTGTCACCCACAGACAGATGGACAAACCGAAAGGGTGAAATAGATTTTGGAGGATCTCTTGAGAGCTTGTATTTTGGATTTTGAAGGTCCTTGGGAAGATAATCTACATTTGGTAGAGTTCTCTTATAACAATAGTCACCAAGCTAGCATTTGCATGGCACCGTACGAGGCTTTTTATGGATGACCATGTAAGTTACCTTCATGTTGGTTAAAGACCGTTTAGTTCTCGGACCAAAAATGATTTGAGAAGCATCAGAGAAAGTGGATATGATCAAGGAAAGGATGAAAAGGTACTAGGATTGATAGAAAAGTTTTGCCGATCAGTGGAGAAGGGACTTGGAGTTTGCAGTCGGGGATTTGGTATTTGTGAAAGTTTCCCCGATGAAAGGTGTTATAAGATTCAAAAGGGTAGGAAAGCTAGCACCTGGATTCTTAGGACAAGACCAATATAGCCAAGGCTGATCCCAATTTTGCCATTGGCCGAGCCATATTGCACCCTACAAGCCCACACAAGTGCATAAATCCAATTTAAGAGAGATTGCTTAGCATTTAGACAAGCTCGGTAAAAGTTAGTAATTGTTTTAGTGAGTAAAGCTTCCACCTTTGAACCATAAAGTTCAAACTATGTTTATGCTCATATTTGTAGCTACTAAATGCTTATTATATAATTGTAATAATGGTTTGGTTTTTTGATTGAAAGTTAATCAGCTTTGGAAAGTTAGTAAGCGAATCATTGGTTATATGGAAATCTAGTAGTAAAACTATTGCTATTGTAATTAAATGCTTGACATATGTTTTGTTATTGTAAATCATTATATATGTATGCTCATTCCTTTGGCATGTGATGCATAGTCGTGTTGAAAATATAACATGCTTGAATTCCGAACCGCCCATATAGCGATAGTGCTATATCGACACTTTCGGGAAATCAACTTTTATCGAAACTGTTTATTTTCATTATCGTGCTTGGAATTATTTTACAAGTTAAGAAAGTTTTTGATTAATTATGTTTTTTAGAAATAATTATTTATTTTAATAATGATTATTTAATTTAATTAATTATCCAACTAATTATTTAAATTAATAAGGATTAAGGTCAACTAATTTACTTATTAATGAGGTGTTTTAAATTTAACTAATTACTTAGTTAATGATGTTTTAATTTAATCAATCATTTTATTCAATGATGGTTAAGCTAATTAATCTTTGGGAAATGATGGATTAAGATTAATTAATTAATTAATTAATGATACTTTAAAATCAATTAACCTTTTTTAGTTAATGACTTTTAAAGGTTAAAAAATCTGCTTAACCTTATTAATCTTTCCTTAAATAAAGTTTTAAATTAATTAATCACTTTTAAATAAAGATATTAAATTATTAGTAAATTAATTTAATTAATTATATTATTAATAGGATCAACGATGTTTTAAAGGTGATTTGCCATTTTAATTAAAGGTTATTGAAGTTAATTAACCAACTTAGTTAACAAAATTTTAAAGTTAACTAATTAATGTAATAAGGATGTTTAAGTTGTTAAATCTTTTTTATAATGATGTTTCCAAGTTAGTAAACCTTTTAAAAAGTGTTTAAAGCTAATACATGTAACGTGAAGCCAAGTACGAATTCGATTTTTTAAAAGAAAAAATTTGACCCGTTTGTGAAAATGAATTAATTTCCATAAAGTGATTAACTTATATGGAAATGATTTATTTGTATAATTAGTTCTAAACATCGAAGAAGTAGACTTATTGCTATTTTGAAAATTAAGAAAATTATGAGATAGGATTTTGAGGTAACACTATCTTGACTTCTTCGGTATTATTGTTAACCAAGAAATAATACTAGTTTGAATTCGATGAGTGGTAATAAGTATACAAGACTTAATTCCCACATATGATCGTTTTATATTCTCGATAGTTAGTTTCTCGACTATCGGTTACTTTATCTTCTTTATTATCATCATTCTAAGAGGATTCATTGCTCCGTTGAGAATTGATATCCTTTGTCGGAAATGACTAAATCCAAAGCAAAGGAAGACAAGCTATGTGAGGTTGCTCCCATCAGGCTACTTTTACATTTCATTTAGATTGGATTCGGTAGTGCTATCAGATGTGAATTATTTAGATACTTGGCAAGGTCTGGCTTGGTATTGTTGAGAAGTGTCACAGAGTAAATGAGCTTCTCAAAAGTATATTACTATAGGTATACTTCAAGGGTGGTGCACCTTCCTAGTCATTTGTTAGAGATTTTACTTTTCTCCTTTGATTTGAACCTTCAAAAATATCTCCTTTTTACATAGGAAAGAGTAAACCATTCTTTCGGGTGTTTAATTATTTATTCATTCTTTACATTTGGATGATGATTTATGTGAGAGTAAACTCATTCCGCGTTTAGTGGCGTGCCCTCACATTTTTGTGTTTAATTATCTACTTTGCTTAAAGTTTTACGCACACATGACATATCATCTAACGTGAGTTGTTTGTTTCCATAGAACTCTCGAGAACTCATTTTATTTGAGTAGTCGAGAGAAGCTAGTCTTTGTTGGGTTCTTTCGAAGATGGCGTCTTAGTAGGAGGCGCTTTCATCTTCTTAAGTTATCTATTCCGTTGTATTATCTAGTTCTTGTAATTGTATTTTGTTTCAGCATTTGTTAAGGCATGATGTTATAACTACCTAAGCTGATTTGTAGTACTTTGTGTAACTTTGATAACTCCCTGTTAAGGAGTCACCTGGTGTACGATTTACTGTTTTGTTTTATTTAGCAGTTTTGTTGTGAGGTTTCCTATTTTATTCTTTATTTCACCCCACGATGTTTCATCTTTCCAATGTTTGGGCAACGGCACACGAACACCATAGATGTGTTAAGTGTCGTTCCTAGGGGCAGAAAGTAGGTCATCACATTATTCTCTTAAGGTAAAACCTATTTTGCATTTAGCGGCATGGTCTTACAAAATTATTAAATGTTTATCTTATTACTTGAGTTTTCTCACATTGGTTTTCCAATCTAATCCGAGTGTAACTTTTTTATAATGCTTGGGTCAGACCAAGTTTTTCCAGGTTGTCGTTAGTGGGACATGGAATTTATGGAGTAGAGCTGGATGTTCACCTACCAAAGTATTTCAATTTCTACTATATTATTTATACCCATCAGCAACAATAAGGTCAGGAAGTTATAACTTCCCATGTTGATAAGGTTTATTTTAACTCTGATATACCATCTACCTTAGAGTGACTGTTTACTATCTTTGTTATATTATATGTTATCATTCCGCTATGAGATTTTATTTCCCCTTGTTATTTTTTTATTTTACCCTAACAATCTGCCTTTCCGACACTTAGACGCTGGACATTCTAATCTTGTGGATGTATTAATTGCCGACTTTCAAAGGTCGAAAGGTAGGTCATTACAATATCAGTGTCATGTCGTATTACGTTATCGGTATTAGAAATAAAATATTTCAAATTTACTATAATATTTTCTCTAATTAAATTATTTTGTGTAATGTCAAAAATTGTAATAATGCAAATGTTAGAATGTGATTTCTTTGAAACTAATTTTAACATTATTTCAGTTTGAATACAATTTCTCTATTTCAAGTATAGAATACTATTACCAATTCAATTTACATATATATATATATATATATATATATATTTAAATTTATACGCTAAACATCTAATCAAATTATGTTGACTACAATTGCTTATATTTGAAAACTAATAAGCAGACATGCTTAGTAGTATAAAATTTATCATGTTATGAATAACTGATTATTGATGTTCTATCAAAAAAATTATTGGCAGTTTTCAAAAAAAAGCTAATCAAAATAACTACAATCCATAAACATATATTTTTAAATTCATATAAGTTGAAATCTCAAAAAATGCACTGCCAAACTATATCGTGAATCCCGTGTGCATAGACGAGTTAGCCCATATGTGTATGTCTATGTATATATTATTTTAATTCAAATTTATAAATAGAGTTTCATGTAAAATCATATTACAGATCTACTGTTGATTGCATTGCTAATTCAAAACGAGATTTCAAATTATTGATTTTAAATTGTAAAACATACAAGATTTTGAATATTATATACATATATACATATACATATATATCTCGAGTTTTGGATTTAAATATAGTTTATTATTATTTATATATGCGTATATGTATATATACATACATATATTCTCAAAATATATATAAGGACTTTTATGTAAAAATTTAGATCTAATATTGATTTTCTTCCTAAGTCAAAACAAGATTTTAAATTATTAGCTTTAAATTGTAAAGCGTACAAGATTACAAGTGTTATATATATATATATATATTATGTATGTGTAGGTTTGAATTTACATACAATTTTTTATTATTTATATGTGCGTATGTGTACATATATTATTATTTCAATTCAAAGTTCGTAAAAAGAATTTGTGTAAGAATTAAAAATCCAATGCTGAACTCTCTTAAGTCAACATTAGATTTCAAATTGCTAATTTTAAATTTCAAAACATGTAAAATAGCTAAAATAAATTTTAATATGTGTATGAATAATTATTATTTTATATAATAATAACAACTCATGGGAAACAAACGCACATGTATAGGGTGAATGTGTCAATTGGAGGTATAAATCCAACACCTATAAGTGTACACATTAACCACGTGCAATGTTTATATCTTACACTTACACTATACGCATATGAGTGTATATGATACACTCGTTATAATAATTAATTAATTAAATTTAAAATCCTTCGTTATAATAATCAATTAATTAAATTTAAAATCCTTATAAACAAATAAAATAAAATAAAATTTTATTGTACACTATAGTAGAATTGTAATGACCTGGCATTTCGAACCATTCAAATCGACAATCATCCATACATGTCGGACTTGAATTGCTCAAAACCACAGATTGTTATGGAAAAACTTAGCATATATAGTAAATAAATAAATCATAAACATAGATTATTATAAAATAAGCAGCAGAATAGATAAATAGCAGCTCATGAAGCTACTATATAAAATCAAAGTCTGAAACAAATACAATAGAAAATCTCAAGTACATAGAAGTCACTAATACAAAAGTAACCGACAAGTTTGAACATAAATAACTGGAAATAACTGAAAGTTGAATAGATAGAAATGGATCCCCAAGCAAAGCTCCAAGCTCCAAAGGAGAGTCTCAATGCTGTGACACTCAGTCTGGCCCAAGTATAAAGCAAAACACAAAGCACTCGAGTCAGGGTTAACATTCTTATACCAGTAAATCAACTCAAGTGAAATACAAAATAACTTAAAGGATGTTTGGGAGTCCCATCCTCTAAGGATCCGTTAAGCTATATACATACATAGTACAATATGCTACATAGATAATGTCTATAGTAAAGTAAACTATTAAAATAGCGTAAGGCATTACCCATATCTTCCTTAACACATTTTTTATATATATTCCCGTAGTCTACACAGTACCGAAATTCCCTGATAAAATGGAGGGCTATCAGAGGGAACTCCATAGGTACGGTACAAACCAAACTCGTAGATGGCGTGATAAGGCATATGACAAGGCATACGAGGAAATGCCCAAGGTAGGATACTACCGTTTTGCGGATCCAAACTGGTGGTAAAGCGTAGTAGCTACTGCTGCCCACCTTGAGACACACTCTTAAATCAAAGGTGCATCCAATCAAATCACGCAGTAGTTGAATGGTATCGAAGAAATGTGCCCGATCAGAGAAGCGACCTCACTTGGCTCAGCATGGCTCCGGTTTTACCCACATCAAGCTGACTCGCCGGAGTCAGGGCTACGTTAATACCTCATATATAATCGTCACCAAACCATCCTACTTTATTCTGGAATCTCCACCATGTGCATAGTTGTTAAAGTAGTTTTTGGAATTGGTAGAGAGTATGACAATATCCGATCCTGACCTCTTTAACAACCAAATTCTTATTTCACACCGTGATTATTTTCATTTCAAATGGTTCACAATTCATATCAAAATGTCATATTCTTTTCGAAATCATATTACTTTCAAAATCATATTCACTTAAAGTCATTTTCATTTCCAAAAACCATAACTACAAAATAGTCTTAACCATTATACAAAATATTCGCGTTTGAATCCATTAAATCTAAATCATAACAGTTCCAACTAAATATTTTAAATATTGAAACAGTTATAAATTAGAAATAGTATATATATATATATATATTTAAAATAGGTTATAGAGTAAAATAGTTTATACATTAAAAATAGTATTTATAATATATATATATATATATATATATATATACCAAAAATAGTTTCAAGTTAGAAATTGTTCTTTCAATTTCACAAATCAAATTAAATCAACCAATCTCAGCTCAACGACATCAATTAAAAGGTTAAAGGTTTAATTCAAATTCTTATTAAAACCATTTCATCGATTTCAAATTTGCTTGCATTTCAACAGGTTTCAAACTTTAAATATTCAAACAATTTACAATAACCCAAATTGACAAATTTCATTCATATTTCATAATTTAATTTTTTGATATAATTTAAATTTGAAAAATATTCACTTAATCATTTAAATAAATTCTCAGATTACAAATTTGAATCAAAATTAAATATTAAATTTCAATTTTATTTAAAATATTCATTTCCTCACTTTTAGTTAAACATATAAATAAAATATCAAATTACAAATTTAAACCAAAATTAAATATTCAAATTCAATTTCAAATATTCATTGAATCCTCTTTAACAAAAGCAAGTCATCAAGTTATAGAAACACTTCTTTAAATCTCAAAAATCAAATCAACTTTATTTAAATTCAATTCAAAACAAATTTTATTATAAATCAATGTTCCAAATCAACTTTATTTAAATTCAATTCCAAACAAATTTAAGTATAAACCAATTCTTATTCATATTCAATCTTAACATATTCAATTACAAATCAATTCTTATTTAATTTATCTTTCTAACTTCCATTTACTTAAAGTTAAGAAATATTAATATAAATTTAAATAAATATTTAACGTATTACATATTATTAGCTAAATTAAATTCTTAATAAATTTTATTATTTATTATTAAATTAAATCTTATTACTATTAAATCTATTTCAAAATCTTACTTTATATATTTTAAAAATAATAAAGTTATAAGTAAAATTTAATATTTTTCATTTTAAAACTTAACTTATAATTTTAAAATATCCAAAACATAAAATTTTAAAAATCTAACTTTTACACATACATTAAAATTTAAAATCTCTATATTATATATAAAAAAATATTTACTAAAACCCATATATTTCTTTTCAAACTTTAGAATCATTTACAAAAATGGACAAACAGTTTCCTATATAATTTTCTATCATATGGTCAAATGAAACAAATATTTACCATTTCAATCCACAATTTAAGTTTAATATTTACGGGAATATATCATTTCAACCCGCAATCCCAAAATTTAAAAATCAATAAAATCGCTTGGGTTTATCGTTTCAACCCATAACGATTTTTCCTAATTTATAAAATCATTCGGGCATGTAGCATTTCAACCCATAGGGATTTTTCTAAAACTAAGGAAACTTACAGAATGAGAACAACAGAATAATATTATAAAATGACATACATATTAATAGCAGGCATATATCATCATTAACAATTTAAATATAATATATACAATAGGTTAAGGTGTCATGCGTCATATGTGAACAATTGCAGGTAATGGCATATCATATTTAATAATTAAATAACTAGAAATTCAAATTTTACAACATATTTCAGTCGTCATTTCATGTGAATTAAATTGACTAAATATAAGAATGTTAATCGTGAGTGATCGCTCACCTTTCGAGGCTAGAGAACAGCGAAAATGAACACAATTCCTATATAGATACGGACATGGATAAACATGGTTCGACACCCGAAATAGCGGTAAAGCTAGAAACTACTCCTGCACCAATTCTTAGACGGCGGCGAGATAAAAGAAAAGCACGATGAAATAGATTCGATGAAAATCAATTATATAAGTGAACTTATATCTATAAGCTATATATATAAATATTAAAATCATTATTTGATTTAAAACACATACAGGAAATAGAGCTATAGGATGCTCCAATATCAAGAAGAACGTGAACAGGAATGGATTTTAGAACAAAGGAAAAGTTTTAAAATTCAAAAGAAATCCAAATCCAGGAGGATCCTAATGAAGAAATTCTGGCTCGAACGAATATGATAATTCGTTTTTACTCATTTTAGTGTATTACTACCCAATCTCTAATGATTTTTTTACTCCATATGCTAAGTTTTACTAAACCAGAGCACTGATACCACTTGTAACGACCTGGCATTTCGAACTATTCAAATCGACAATCATCCGCATATGTTGGACATGAATTGCTTAAAACAATAGATTATTAATATATTTGACAAAACTTAGCATGTACATTAAATAAATCAATCACAGAATCACAGACATAGAGTATTATAATAATAAGCAACGGAATAGATAAATAGTAGTTCATGAAGCTTCTATATAAAATCAGAATCTGAAACAAATATAACAGAAAATACCAAGTATATACAAGTCACTAATACAAAAGTAACTGACATGTATAAACATAAATATCTGGAAATAACTGAAAGCTGAACAGGTAGAAATGGATCCCCAAGCAAAGCTCTAAGGTCCAAAGGTGAGTCTCAAATGCTATGACACTCAGTGTGACCCAAGTATAAAGAAAAACACAAAACACTCAAGTCAGGATTAACATTCTTATATCAGTTAATCAACTCAAGTGAAATACAAAATAACTTAAAGGATTTTTGGGAATTCGTCCTCTAACGATCCGTTAAACTATCTACATACGTAGTACAGTATGCTATATAGATAATGTCTATAGTAAAGTAAACTATTAAAATAGCGTTAAGGCTTTACCCATATTTGCCTTAACACAATTTTATATATATTCTCGTAGTCTATACAGTGTCGTAAATCCTCCGTAAAGTGGAGGGCAATCAGAGGGCACTCCATAGGAATGGTAAAAACCAAACTCATAGAGGGCGCGATAAGGCATGTGACAAGGCACGCGAGGCAATGCCTAGGGTATAATACTATTGTTTTGCAGATCCAGACCGGTGATAACCCGTAGCAGCTACTACCGCCCACCTCGAGACACATTTCCAAATTGAAGGAGCACCCAATCAAATCACATAGTAATAGAATGGTATCGAAGAAATGTGCCCTATCGGAGGAGCGACCTCACTTGGCCCGGCATGGCTCCTGTTTAAGCCACATCAAGCTGACTCACGGGAGTCAGGGCTACATTAATATCTCATACAGAATCGTCACCAAACCATCCTACTTTGTTCTGGAATCTCCACCATGTGCACAGTCGGTAAAGTGGTTTTTGGTATTAGTAGAGAGTATGACAATATCTGATACCGATCTCTTTAACAAACAAAAGCTTTTTTCACACCGTGGTCATTTTCATTTCAAATAGTTCATACTTCATATTAAAATATCATATTCATTTCAAAATCATATCACTTTCAAAATCATATTCACTTTAAATCATTTTCATTTCCAAAAACAATAACTACAAAATAGTCTAAACCATTAACCAATTGTCATATTATGAAAATGGCGACGACGTCTTTAGCTTCTTGTTGTCTATCGAATTTTTCTCTATCGAATAACAATCCTAAATTGCATTCGTCTTCTTCAGTTTATTTTTTCGATCGAGATCACTTTCATCGTTCTTATGCCCAAGCTAATAAAGAGGGATTATCTACGACCCCTTATTCTTGGAATAATCATCGACTTAAAAATTGGGTTTTTAAGAAAGGTAATAATATCTGCTTTAGATGTAGGGATCGAGGTCACTTTGCGATCCACTGTGGAGACCCCATTAGATGTTTTGCTTGTGGTAAGACTGGTCACAAGAAGTTTTCTTGTTCGATGAAATCTGAACTTGCGAGCTCTGGATCTCAAAAAATCGATCTCATTTGTTTTTCTAATGGAAATGTTCGTCTTGAAAAGAATTTCTGTTCGGTGAAATCGAAGTCTACCAATTCGAGGCCGCAACTTATTGATCATGGATTTTAATGTACCTTAAAGTGTATGTTTCTCAAAAGAATTTTATTAGATAATCTATGGCAACAGAGAACATAGGGGATTTGTTACGACCCAAAATTCTGCGTTCAAAAGTCGACATTAAATACCTCACTTGTATTCGATTACCGAAGATTCAAATGTCAAATTTCAGTTCAGATGGAGCTTATAACAACATCAGATTTATATAAAACAGCGGAAAAGAATGAATATCATGCATACATCACAGATACAACAACATAATATCCATTACTACATCAGTGTATTTTTAATACATACACCACAATTCAAATAAACATCATAATAATACAACAATGATCATATATCCAAAAGGTCTTCAAAAGAATGAAGTGGTAATGAACGCCCAAAAACTAAACACCTGAGATCCCAAAAAGCTTCTAGAATATCTCCAAGATAAGAGCTCCAAAGTACTGCTAACTCTAGAACACGGAAATCTGCTACTAGGCAGCCCGTGTAGAAATTTTGGGCACCCAGAGTTTAGGAAAGAAATAATAAACTCCAGGTCAGTCATGGGACTGGTATGAGTAAACAAAAATAGTTGCTTTTAAAGAAACTAGATTTATAAAAGAATTTCAGTATGCTTTTTAAAAATGAAACTACCATAAGACCTCCCGCCACACACACAATGCAATCGCAAAATTTGAGGAGATTTCTTCTTATGATAGTAAAACATGCTTGGTACGGGAAAAATTCTTTGATATTATTACTAGTGCATAGTGTAGAAATCATTTCGAAAGTATAATATAAATCTTAGCCAGCATAGACATTCCGAACTATGCCTACTATAGCTACCATGTTTTGTGGCAGGTTACCGCCACGCTGCATAGCAGGTTATACAACTAAAACCGTACAGGGCTCGTATTGTTTCTTTAGATTTCCATCAATGGTCAGGCTAAGGAACTTCCTGGGCCACATGGGTACGTTTGATGAGAAATAAAAAGGAATATCGAAAATTCGCATGGCTGAAGCTAAAGCAGCTACTTTCGAAGTAGCAACGACTGGAGTGGGAGAGTCAGAGTCGAAAAGAGGATTCCCACCTCTGGAGGGACGACTCGAGAACCTAACCGGATCTCTGCCAACACAAGGCCGGGTTACCTTTGTACTTGGTAACTACTGACACGAGTATGCCATTCCCCGGTTGTAACCAACCTTTATCCAGGTGCCAAAAAAATCACAAAGTAATATATATATATATATATATATTTGCGATATCCACATAAGTTAAGTATCTGGGCTCCATACCATGATACCACTTCTATTCGAAAGAAAATGCCCATACCCTAAGGGGCGCTACCCCAATAACCTTGCTGCATCTTTCCTGTTTCGACCATTACTGGGCTGTGAGGTTCGACGAAGTCTCGTCCACAAAGCTACGCTTTCAAAAAGCCATGCTTTGATCAAAAAATGATCAGCAGCACTCACCATGCCACATTACCAAGTTAGGAATATATTACTGATAACCTTCAATTACATAACCTTTGAGCTCATACGTCTCAGAGAAGGGTGTTATGCTAAGAGAATAAATTCTCCGCCACCAACAGAAATGTATTTGAAAGAAATCTGCTTTATACCTCAAATGTAATGTCATACATACAATACATACAAGTCTGTTCTGGGTTCGAACAGAACTGAAGGAACTTCCGAAGAAGTTCTTGCAATCCGGGTGTCCATAATCCCGTTCGGACTCCCCATCACATATGGAGAACTCTATACCGGAGCAACTCAGTGCAGAGTCATTCGACAGGTTATCCTATCGTTCTCGAAGACGTCCGATCTTCACCACCGTCTTCAAATTCTCATCCATTTCGTCGTATCACTTATTCGGAATGGGTTGTATGACACAAAGGTCCTCTCCCGGCTAAACCGAATAGTGGGCGTCAAATTTAAAAACATGTGGATATGCCGTCCACAAAAATTCACAGGTTCGATGTGGGTTTCAGATAACTAACTGAAATCCGATTCCCTGTCGCATCGAAGTTTAAATGCCGTTTTACGACTAATAGGGTTTTTACATCAATACAGAACAAATCACAATTATAGGACAGTACATAGCAATCTACATCACATAGTATCGCAACCACAACAGAAATAACAATTCAGTACCGAGCAATTAGTTTAAATCAATTGTGAGTGCGATTTAATAGATTAACCGCATAATTATATTTTTATTGATTGATTTAAATCAATGATTAATTAAATCTCAATCGTTAATTAAATTTTATTTGTTTTTATTAAGTAAATTATTAATTTCAAAGTAATTTACAAATCATAAATTGTTAAATCATTACTTAATTATGGTGAATATTGTTTAAGTTAATAATTTGGACACTTAATTAACTTCTCAATATTATATTAGGTTAATTTTTTTTAAACTTTCAAAACTGGAAATGTTGATTCTTGTGGCCAACCTGATTCTATCTCGAGTCACACTCGAGCAAAAATGCTCTTTACTTTGTTTTTTTTTGGCAAATCGACCTGGATATATAAATTTCCCGACTTAAATTTGTTTAAGTGCTAAACGACCTAATGTGTAGCCAATATACTCGAGCCAAGCTTCGAGTCAACTCCCCTAAAATCCCAAGTGAAACTTTGGGTCAAAATTCACCTCATCCAAAAACAAACTACTGACACGACGAGCCCGCGTGCACGCTGCACACCATCTCAATCATCACTGGTCGAGGCTACGACCATGATCAGGTCGGCAACAACCTCCCCAACCCATCGAGCCACCCTGAAGCGCGAATCATCGCCACAGGCGAAATCGAATATCGCGACCCATGCCTCATCGAAACCCATCACCAGAAAACCGCTTCACCCAACCTCCTCTGAACGTCTGAGGCTACAAAAATTTGACCCAAGCTCCATCATCGTGCGACGCTGCAATTGGCACCGGAGGTACGAAGTCCGATGGTCTACAAGAAGAGCAGCGATCACGTTTCCAGACTCGACTCAGTTTAACCCTTAAACCCTAACTTTGATTCATTCTACCAATTCGTGCATTAGAAAAATTATTCAACAATTTTTCTGGAACCATACATGTTTAACCCAGCTTCAAGCAAAACCTTAGCATCTAATACTTGTTTGATCATTAGAAATTGATCAAAATGCCAATTTCGTTCAACTGTGAACTACACATTAAATACTCGTTTAAAAATCATCATTTACATCTTAAAAATCCTATTTTTGATTAAGGATTCACGTTATATGATTGAAGTAACAAATCATTATATTCGTAATTTTCCAAATTTGAATCTTACTCTGTAAACACACAATTTTGTTTACTGTATAAACTTAACCCATTTGAAACTATTTTTAAATTACAGTTTATACTTAAATACACATATTTATTTTTGTAGTCAAGGCCTAACAATGATCGAGTGATAAGGTATTGGGTTTTTGAACAAGGCTGATGCTCTGAAACAAAAAGACAGAGATGGTGTCAGACATTCACACCTACTAATATTCATATACAAGGAAGATTTATGTATACATGTACATAATAAAGCAATTTCAAATCTTCAGATTTACAAAAAACAAATAAATATACTTAAAATCTCTTTTTAAGTTGTTTACTCACTTGAAATATGGATGAACAGAGATGCTTCTGTTTAAAAAAAATAGCTTGATCCTCCTTTTTCTTTCTTTTCCTTCAATAATTTGTTTTCAAACTTGAATATAAAGTGATGTTCTTCTATTTCTTTTTATTTTCTGATCTTTGCTATTTTTTTCTTTCTTTCTTTGTTTGAACGAACTGGAGGCAATATTCATGTATATAAAGGAGATGTTCAGGTTCAAGTGAAGTACTGAAACAAGACTTTTTTATTTTTTATTTGTACTTTTGTAATTATTTGTATACCTTTAAATCAAAGATTTTTCTTCTTCTTTTTATATTCGAATGACTTGTTTATGGGCTGAGTTTGAAAGCATTTAATGCTCATGTTCCCACCCTTGTTTATATACAATCTTACTTTAATTCTTGCAAGTACTAAGTCTTGTTTTGTTTTGCAGACTTTTATAATCTAACGTTTTGTTTGGTTACTTTGCTAAATGAAAGAAAATTGTTTTAGTTATTGTTTTTTTTGTCTACATATTTGAATGTACATTCTTCTTTTCTTTTGTCTGATTACTTTGTTTTGTTGCTGAATACACTCTTTACTTCATTGTTTTCCTTGTTTATATTTTTGTTTACAACCTTTTAGTATTCCTATGTCTTTTCATAACTATATGATTTGTTACAACATACATTCCAAATTTTATTTCTATTCAAAGTTTTAACTAACAACATTTTAATTTGTACATATTTTATTTTATTGATCAATACAAATTTTTGTTTGTTATGTATTTCATTTATTTATCATTTATTTAAAAACTTAAACCATCAAATATTTATTTATATCCATAGAACTTTATAATATTAATAATATTTTATTTCTCTCGAAATTTCTCAAATTAAATTTAAAAATTCAAACATACCGAATTTGAAATTCAAAATTTTGGGATGTTAAAATATCCCCTCAAGAAAATTTCGTCCTCAAAATTTGAAAGAGAGCGAAAAGCAACAAAGAATATACGAATTCAGAAAAAATAAGGAAATGGATTATCAGTTTAAGCCGAAATATCCACTCTGCAATTGGGATATGATTTCTGCATATTATCTTCGATTTCCCAAGTAGAGTCCATTGGATCACCACTACACTGAACTTTGACCGGTTTCACAACTTTATTTCTCAATCGCTTCTCATCACGATCCACAATTTTTATCGGCTCTCTTTTAACTGCCAAGTTAAGAGTGATCTCTAGATCCTGCTGAGCAGCTTCTTCAATAATACTATCTGGATCGTGCACATACTTCCAAAGATTAGAAATTTGGAACACATCATGTATGCCAGACAACCAGCTGGGTAACTACACTCGATATGCCAGAGGACCAATCCTTTCCAAAATAGGAAAAAGACCAATATAACGCAGTGCTAGCTTTCCAGTTTTCCCGAACCTCAATATACCCCGCATCAGAGACACTTTCAAAAACATAGAATCTCCAACTTGAAATTCCAAATCTCTTATTTGGCGGTCATAATAGCTCTTCTGACAACTTTGAGTAGTTATTAATTTCTTTCGAATAAAATCAACCTTCTCCGTGGCTTCTTTATTCATATCTGGTCCAAGGACAAGTCTATCACCTGATTCGATCCAGCATGCAGGTGATCTAACAACCGTATAAAGCTTCAAAAGGAGCCATTTCTATACTGGCCTGATAGCTGTTGTTGTATGAGAACTCGACCAGATGCAAATGGTCCTTCCAAGAACCGCCAAAGTCGAGAATGCAAGCATGCAAAAGGACTTCTAGAATTCGGTTGATCCTCTCAGTCTGCCCATCAGATTGTGGGTGATAAGCAGTACTGAAACTTACTTTTGTTCCCATAGCGGCTTGGAATGCCTCCCAAAATCTACTAGTGAAGATCGGGTCACGATCACTCACTATACTGCTGGGAATACCATGGGGATGAACAATTTCCTTTATATATATATGCCTGCTAAGCTTGCTGCAGTCCGAGTGGATTTCATTGGAATAAAGGTAGCAGTTTTGGTTAGACGGTCCACTATAACCCAAATTGCTTCATTTCCCTTCTTGGTTCGTGGCAATCCGTCAATGAAATCCATCGATACCTGATCCCATTTCCATTTTGGCACTTCCAAAGGCTGAAGTAAACCGGCCACTTTCTTTTGATCGCTTTTGATTTGTTGACAAGTAGCATAACGACTCACATATATGGATATGTCTCTTTTCATTATCTTCCACCAGAAAGTTCTTTTAATGTCTCTATACATTTTATTAGTTCCTAGATGGATGCAAAGCTTAGATTTATGACATTCATCTAAAACTTCGCATTTCAGCTTTTGAATGTCAGGGACACAAATTCTGCCTTTCATCCTTATAACTCCTCTATTATCCATCTCAAAACTAGTGTCCTACCCTTGGCAAATCCTTTTATAAATTCCCCGAAGAAACTCATCTTCATATTGCTTGCTCGCGATCCTCTCGAGGAGAGTAGGAGTGATAACAAGATATAAAAGAACAGCATGTCTCCTACTTAAAGCATCGGCAACTACATTGGCTTTTCTAGGCATATATTGAATATCTATGTCATAATATGCCAGAAATTCCAACCAACGTTGTTGTCGTAGATTCAGATGTTTCTGGGTAAACAGGTATTTCAAGGATTTATGGTCGGTGAATAATTCAAAATTTTCACCTAAAACAAAGAGAGTTTATTAAGTATATTTATTAAGTTAATTTCGTAAATTGTTAAGAAAGCTGAAAAGATTCTTACCCAGTGGATAGTGTCGTCAGATTTTTAAAGAGAAAACAACAGCCAAAAGCTCCAAATTATGTGTTGGGTAGTTTCTCTCGTGCGGACGTAATTGTCTACTCGCGTAGGCAACTACCTTTCCATCCTGCATTAATACTGCACCTACCCCATCACCACAAGCATTAGTATAGACAGATAAGCCTTGGTTCCCATTAATGATAGCGAGAATAGGAGTAGTAGTTAATCTTCTTTTCAATTCCTGGAAAGCTTCATCACATTTTAGAGTCCAATTGAATTTAGCATTCTTCATTGTGAGCTTAGTCAATGGACTGGCCAACTTAGAAAAATCCTGTACAAACTTTCTATAATATCCCACTAAACCCAGAAAATTTTGAACATCTCTAGGAGTAGTGGGTCGCTTCCAGTCCAGAATTGCAGAAATCTTGCTTGGATCAACAGAAATTCCTTCTTCATTAACAATATGACCAAGAAATCTGACTTCTTTGACCCAAAAGTGACACTTAGTAAATTTAGCGAATAAGATATTCCTCCTCAATATCTCCAAAAAAATTCTGAAATGTTCAGCATGCTCCTCTTCGGTTTTGGAGTAAATCAAAATATCATCTATAAATACAAGGACAAATTTGTTCAATACTTCACGAAACACTAGGGTCATTAAATCAACGAAGTACACGAGAGCGTTGGTCAGTCCGAAGGGCATGACTAACCACTCGTAGAACATGTTAGGACCCCTAAAAGCAGTTAAATGTACACAATCTTCGACTATTCACAGCTGATGGAATCCTTGAGCTAAATCCATCTTAGAAAAAAATCGAGCGCCATGAAGTTGATCGAATAGATCGTCAATTCTAGGTAAAGGGAATTTGTTCTTGAGAGTTTGTTTATTGAGATCGCGGTAATCTACACACAATCTCAAAGATCCGTCCGATTTAGCCACAAATACGACAGGTGAACCCCATTCGGAAACACTAGGGCGAATCAATCCTTTCTTGAGCAAATCTCGAGTTTGATTGACTAATTCTATTCTTTCTCTAGGTGCCATCCTACGACTTGTGTGAACGACAGGACGTGCATTGGGTACTAAGTCAATTCAGAATTTTATTTCTCTGTGTGGAGGTAAGGATTTTACTTCTTCAAATACGTCGGAAAATTCCCGAACAACAAGTATAGACTGCAAACTGGGTTCAAGAATCCCAAAGTATACATCAATCTATCTCTCTTTGGACTCGGATCCTCACAAGAGACTTCAATAAAATTTCCAAGGTTGGTTTTGACTAAAACTATCCGATTATTACAATCCAATTTAGCTTCATATCTTGATAACCAGTTCGTTCCGAGTAAGATTTCAAATTCATTAAATTCGAGGATATGAAGGTTGATAGGAAATTGATAACAAGCATATGAAATAAGAACTTTCTTACAATACAAACAAAAATTTGCGGGACCTCCACCTGGTTTTTTCACGCAAATAGGGTCGTCAACAAATTCAGTTTTAAGTTCTAATTCACTTACTGTTTGTTGGGAGATAAAGCTATATGAAGCTCTCGTGTCAAATAAAACTCTAACAGCTTTATCATAAATAGTAAGGTTACCTTCTTGAACACCTTTTCCTTTATCTTCTTTCGAAGTTGAAGGGTCTTCCTTTATCGCATAAACATTTTCCACATGTACTTGCTTCATTACCGGGCAATTTTTTATAACATGTCCAGGCTTGTGACAATTATAGAATTCTTTAGCTCCTTGATCATTCCTCACAGGTTGTTCCTTCTTAACTTACTTCTTCGGGTTTTTGCAGCTGTTTGAATAATGGCCCTTCTCATGGCAATTGTAATAAGTATATTTCTAGCCGAATTTCCTTGACTGCTCTTCTTATCCTTGTCTTGCTGTGGCGTCTTGCCCCCAAACTTCCTTTTTTCCAATTTTGATTACTTGAATTTCCTCCTTCCCTTGGAATCTCCTGCATATCCAGTGTGGCATACCTATATCCCATATCAATAAGATCAGAAAAAGATTCTTTGACGTGTGCTGTCATCCTTTCGTGATACTTCTTGTTCATTCCACGGATGAACCTTCCATTTTTCTTAAGAGGCGTGTTTAACAACTCTGGACCGAAACGGGATAGTTCGTTGAACTTATTTAAGTACTCCTCAAATGACAAACTTTCTTGCTTTAAATCCAAAAATTCTTGATACATTCTGGAAATTCCTGCCGACGGCATATAGCGCTTTTCAAACACCTCCTTAAATCGATTCCAAGTAAACTCTTCTTCTGGTTCATCCATAATGACTGTTTCCCACCAGTCTAAGGCTTCTTCTTGGAGTTGCCAAGAAGCTATGAGTCACTTCTACTCATCTTGCAACTTTAGCCCTTTAAAAATTTTCTCACACGATCTTACCCATGCTTGAGCCTCAACAATTGACTCCTAGCCGGTGAATGGTTTGCCACCAAGCTTTGAGAAATTCTTATATAAATTAGCCAAATTCGGCTGATTCTGAGTAGGTATTGCTGCTTCTGCCGCTGGAGGAATTTGATTAGGTGCTGCATTCCCTTGACCCCTAACTCTTCCTCTTCGTCCGCTCATTCTTACTATCTGTAATTAGTAAGAAAATTGATTTAGATGTACGGACGAAATATCTTAAGAAATATCAGCAGTAAAAAGAAATAAACCAAGAAATTTGGAGTTTCGGTCTTAATTATACTCATTCTAGGGTATACTTCACCCTATCTCTAATGAGTCATCTAATGTGTTATACTCCGTAGCTAAAGTTCTTACCCAACCTTCAGCTCTGATACCAATTTGTCACGACCCAAAATTCAGCGTTCAAAAGTCGACATCAAATACCTCACTTGTATTCGATTGCCGGAGATTCAAACGTCAAATTTCAGTTCGGATGGAGCTTATAACAACATCATATGAATATAAAATAGCGGAATAGAATGAATATCATGCATACATCACAGATACAACAATATAATATCCATTACTACATCAGAGTATTTTTAATACATACACCACAATTCCAAATAATCATATTAATACAACAGTGATCATATATCCAAAAAGTCTTCAAAAGAATGAAGTGGTAATAAACGCCCCAAAAACTAAACACCTGAGATCCCAAAAAGATTCTAGAATATCTCCAAGATAAGAGCAACAAAGTACTGCTAACTCTAGAACACAGAAACATGCTACTAGGCTGCCCATGTAGAAATTTTAGGCACCCAGAGTTTAGGAAAGAAACAATAAACTCCAGGTCAGTCGTGGGACTGGTATGACTAAAAAAAAACAGTTGTTTTTAAAGAAACTAGATTTACAAAAGAATTTCGATATGCTTTTGAAAAATGAAACTACCATAAGACCTTCCGCCACACACACAATGCAATCGCAGAATTGGAGGAGATTTCTTTTTATGATAGTCAACATGCTTGGTACGGGAAAAATTCTTTGATATTATTACTAGTGCATAGTGTAGAAATCATTTCAAAGTATAATATAAATCTTAGCCAGCATAGACATTCCGAACTATGCCTACTATAGCTACCATGTTTTGTAGCAGGTTACCGCCACGCTGCATTGCAGGTTATACAACTAAAACCTTACAGGGCTCGTATTGTTTCTTTAGATTTCCATCAAATGGTCAGGCTAAGGAACTTCCTGGGCCACGTGGGTACGCCTCTGGAGGGACGACCCGAGAACCTAACCGGATCTCTGCCAACACAAGGCCGGGTTACCTCTGTACTAGGTAACTACTAACACGAGTATGCCATTCCTCGGTTGTAACCAACCTTTATCCGGGGCCCCAACAACAATCACAAAGTAATATATATATATATATATATATATATATATATATATATTTGTGATATCCACATAAGTTAAGTATCTGGGCTCCATACCATGATACCACTTCTACCCAGAAGGAAATGCTCATACCCTAAGGGGCGCTACCCCTAATAACCTTGTTGCATCTTTCCTGTTTCAACTATTGCCGGGTTGTGAGGTTCGACGAAGTCTCGTCCACAAAGCTACGCTTTCACAAAGCCATGCTTTGATCAACAAATGATCAGCAACACTCAGCATGTCACATTACCAAGTTGGGAATATATTACTGATAACCTTCAACTACATAACCTCTGAGCTCGTACGTCCCAGAGAAGGGTGTTAAGCTAACAGAATAAATTCTCCGCCACCAGCAGAAATGTATTTGAAAGAAATCTGCTTTATATCTCAAATGTAATGCCAGACATACAATCCATACAAGTCTGTTCTGGGTTCGTACACAACCGAAGGCACTTTCGAAGAAGTTCTTGCAATCCGAGCGTCCATAATCCCGATCGGACTCCCCATCACATATGGAGAACTCTATACCGGAGCAACTCAGTGCAGAGTCATTCGATGGGTTATCCTATCGTTCTCTAAGACGTTCGGTCTTCACCACCGTCTTCAAATGCTCATCCATTTCGTTGTATCACTTATTCAGAATGGGTTATATGAGACAAAGGTCCTCTCCCGGCTAAACCGAATAGTGAGCGTCAATTTTAAAAACATTTGGATATGTCTTTTAAAAATTCACAGGTTCGATGTGGGTTTCGGATAACTGAAATCCGATTCCCTATCGCATCTAAGTTTAAATGCCATTTTACGGCTAACAGGGTTTTCACATCAATACAGAACAAATCACAATTATAGGAAAGTAGATAGCAATCTACATCATATAGTATCGCAGTCACAACAGAAATAACAATTCAGTACCGAACAATTATTTTAAATCAATGTGAGTTTGATTTAATAGATTAACCGTATAATTATATTTTTATTGATTGATTTAAATCAATGATTAATTAAATCTCAATCGTTAATTAAATTTTATTTGTTTTTATTAAGTTAGTTATTAATTTCAAAGTAATTTACGAATCATAAATTGTTAAATCATTACTTAATTATTGTGAATAAGTTTGTTTAAGTTAACAATTTGAACACTTAATTAACTTCTCAATATTATATTAAGTTAAAAAAATTTTAAACTTTCAAAACTGGAAATGTTGATTCTGGTGGCCAACCCGAGGCTATCTCGAGTCACACCCGAGCAAAAATGCTCTTACTTCGGTTTTTTTGGCAAATCGACCTGGGTATAAAAATTTCCCAACTTAAATTTATTTAAGTGCCAAACGACCTGATGTGTAGCCAAATTACTCGAGCCAAGCATCGAGTCAACTCCCCAAAATCCCGAGTGAAACTTTGGGTCTAAACTTCACCTCATCCAAAAACAAACTACTGACACAAACGAGCCTGCGCGCATGCTGCACACCATCTCGATCATCACCGGTCGAGGCTACAACCATGATCAAGTCGGCAACAACCTCCTCAACCCATCGAGCCACCCTGAAGCGCGAACCATCGCCACAGGTGAAATCGAATATCGCTACCCATGCCTCATCAAAACCCATCACCAGAAAACACCTTCACCCTACCTCCTCTGACCGTCTGAGGCTTCAAAAATTTGACCCAAGCTCCAACACCATCCGACGCCGCAATTGGCACCGGAGGTACGAAGTCCTATGCTCTACAGGCGGAGCAGCGATCACATTTCCAGACTCGACTCAGTTTAACCCTTAAAACCAAACTTTGATTCAATCTACCAATCCGTGCATTAGAAAAATTATTCAACAATTTTTATAGAATCATACATGTTTAACCCAGCTTTAAGCAAAAACTTAGCATCTAAAACTTGTTCGATCATTATAAATTGATCAAAATTCCAATTTCGTTCAACTGTGAACTGCACATTAAATACTCGCTTAAAAATCATCATTTACATCTTAAAAATCCTATTTTTGATTAAGGATTCATGTTATATGATTGAAGTAACAAATCATTATATTTGAAATTTTCCAAATTTGAATCTTACTCTGTAAACACACAATTTTGTTTACTGTATAAACTTAACCTATTTGAAACTATTTTTAAATTATAGTTTATACTTAAATACACATATTTACTTTTGAAGTCAAGGCCTAACAATGATCGAGTGATAAGTTATTGGGTTTTTGAACAAGGTTGATGCTCTGAAACAAAAAGACAGAGATGGTTTCAAACATTCACACCTACTAATATTCATATACAGAGAAGATTTATGTATACATGTACATAATAAAGCAATTTCAAATCTTCAGATTTACAAACAACAAATAAATATACTTAACATCTCTTTTTAAGTTGTTTACTCACTTGAAATATGGATGAACAGAGATGCTTCTGTTTTAAAAAAATAGTTTGATCCTCCTTTTTTCTTTCTTTTCCTTCAGCAAATTGTTTTCAAACTTGAATATAAAGTGATGTTCTACTATTTCTTTTCATTTTCTGATCTTTGCTATTTTTTTCTTTCTTTCTTTGTTTGAACGAACTGGAGGCAATATTCATGTATATAAAGGAGATGTTCAGGTTCAAGTGAAGTACTGAAACAAGACTTTTTTTTCTTTTTTATTTGTACTTTTGTAATTATTTGTATACCTTTAAATCAAAGATTTTTCTTCTTTTTATATTCGAATGACTTGTTTATGGGCTGAGTTTGAAAGCATTTAATGCTCATGTTCCTACCCTTGTTTACATACAATCTTACTTTAATTCTTGCAAGTAATAAGTCTTGTTTTGTTTGGCAGACTTTTATAATCTAATGTTTTGTTTGGTTACGTTGCTAAGTGAAAGAAAATTGTTTTAGTTATTGTTTTTTTCTTCTACATATTTGAATGTACATTCTTCTTTTCTTTTGTCTGATTACTTTGTTTCGTTGCTGAATACACTCTTTACTTCATTGTTTTCCTTGTTTATATTTTTGTTTACAACCTTTTATGTATATCTATGTCTTTTCATAACTATATGATTTTGTTACAACATACATTCCAAATTTTATTTCTTTTCAAAGTTTTAACTAATAACATTTTAATTTGTACATATTTTATTTTATTGATTAATACAAATTTTTATTTTGTTATATATTTCATTTATTTATCTTTTATTTAAAAACTTAAATCATCAAATATTTATTTATATCCATATAACTTTATAATATAAATATTAATAATATTTTATTTCTCTTGAAATTTCTCTAATTAAATTTAAAAAGTTCAAACAATTTACCGAATTTGAAATTCAAAATTTTGGGATGTTACAGGATTCAACTTTTAGAGGAAATGTTCTCTCATTTTAACCTGGTTAATTCTTCGAACACCGGTAAGGATATAGAGATAGACTTGGAGACCTAGAAGATTATTGTGCCAAATTAGATAAGTCGACTATCAAATCAGATTTTTGTGATGAGACATCCGATGATTTCTTGGACAATGGAAATCTGAATTGTGACTTATTGGTTTACACTAACAAAGATGAGATCATCGACTTTGGTCCAATGCTAATGGATTGTTCTGTTATCCAATATTCTAAGGATCTTAATGCTTATGTTGCTTTTAGAAAGAGAAGTCCTATTTTGGATGTTATAGTTAAGAGTAATGTTGATGATATAACTAGTGGCTTCACTCACGTTAAAGGCAAAAGGTCTAAATCTCAGGATATCTTTGAGTTAAAAACAAGTTATAATTTTAATTGTCTGGCAGATGAAGACACAGAAGTTTTTGAAATAGGAGTGGAATATGCTAATGATTCAATGGAGGTTACCGACTCTACTTAGGATGGTGATTTAGTTAGTAACAATGTCTTAAAATCGAAAATCGAAAATAATGAAATGCAGTATAACTCTGATACTTCTGATAATCTTAAGACGGTGGATGATCTTTTTGGGCTTTATTTGAAAAATGGAATTTCTGTAATCATTGAAGACGAGGCAAACTTTCAACAGGGAGAGGCTTTTGATGGATTATTATCATCGATATCAGCAGTTAATATGGATGAGATCAAGGATTATGAAATATATAAGACTTGGAATATTGCTTAGAGCTTGTATCTAATGCTATGCACTATGATATCATTATTTCAAATACACAAATCGATGAAGTTAAGAGCTTTAATAGGATTAATCTAATAGTGGAATCTATTGATGATGGTTTAGATTTTAGAACTGTTAAGAAATTGAAACGTTGTGATGATGAAGATCATCATTATTCAGATATTCATGAAAATGTTAATGTTTTGGGCGATTCTGTTGGATTAAGATCGAAAGAGAAATCTTCTGATAACTTAAATGTAGAGGCAAAGTATCATATGGGAGAGATTTTTGATGAAGTATGGTCTTTGACACCTATAGTTAATCTAGAAGATATTAAGGAGATAGATATTATTTTGAAAATGGACTACAGTTTTGAGTTTGCTAATGTTGCTGTGCATTATGTGTCCAATATCACTGATACACAAATGAGCTTGGATAGGATAAATGTTGATAATGGTACCGGTGTACAGGATGTCAATAGTTCTAATTATCCAGTTAATATTGAGTTAATGCACATGGTGGAGATGGGCTTATTGGATGAAGAAGATCATATAAATAAGGAGTCGATAGTTTATTTTCATATAAATAATTATGATATCCAAAATATAGAGTATGTGGTGGATGATTCTATTACTTTAGAAGATAATATGGATATAGCTTGCTCAAATGTTGGAATGAATTCAAGTGATTTTTTAGGGGAAGTAGATCAAAACATAAAAATTTCTTTGAGTCATGTGGCAGGGAAATTTATTGCATCTTCGAGTTCATCTTTAGAAAGATTGATAGTAAAGGCTTTATATTTTGTGCTAGACAAAAGAATGGAGTGCAGCAGTAGATATTTTTCTAAGCCAAAGAAAGGAAGGAGTAAAAAGTCTATAGTTTCTAGTGGATCTATCCATCGAATGCTAGGATTCGCAGCAGTCAGTCACAGTCTATGGGTGAGTTACCTGATTCGAGTGCCATAAGTGGCGCTACGGTTCCAGGCTCAGGTATGAGTTCTATTTTGGGTAGTACGTACTATACTTATGCATTAGGTAGTTTATCATCTGATGAGTTTAGTCAGTTAGCCTGTGATACATCTTTTATTTTCTCTGATAATGGGATTGATCGGAAATACATTAGACGGAAGGAACTAGAGAGGGCTGGTACAGTGGGTTTATGAGGATCATTAGTTGGAATACTAGAGTTCTGAATGATTTGAATAAGTGTGATAAGGTTAGAGCGTTCTTTAAAGGCTATTTGATTGACATTGCATTACTTCAGGAAACTAAACTTTGCTGTCCTGATGTTCGTTTCTTTAGAAAATTAGGTAGGTATCATTTTATAAAATGGGTTTTTTTACCTTCTGTGGGTACTTCAGGGGGATTAATGATAGGGTGGCGTGATAATTATTTCAAATTACTTCAATGTATTACTAAGGAACATTCTCTTCATATCATTTTTATTAATCTTTCAGATAATTCTTTTTTAAACATTTCTAACGTCTATGGGCCTTATTTTTTTTTTTTGAGAGAAATGTGTGATCCTCTAATAAAAGAGGAGAGCACACATGGAACACTATATATATAACAAAAATAAGGAGCTGCCAACATGCCTGACAGGTAGCCAAACTATAAAAAAGAAAAAGAAAAAGAAAAAGAAAAAGATACCCCTCAAATGAGCTCCGGCAAAGCCACCGCCCATTACACTCTAATACCAAGCTCCGGCAAAGCCACCGCCCAATATTAGAGTGTTAGGGGTATCTAAAAAAAACAATCTCTCAAGAGATAAGATCCAAAAAGAGGAACTCCAACAGTAGGACCAAATGAAGAGCTCCACAAAGAAGACCACAAGAAACCGAAGAGAAAAGCCAAATGCAATCCAAATCCCAGAGAAGAGCTATCCTGAAAACCTGAATAAAGCTGAATACTCTCCTGCAAATCAGATAAAAGAAAAACCAGCAACCAACCTGAACCAAACCTGGAACAAAACTAGGAATACAATTTAGAATGAATCACATATATGTATATAAATAGAATTTATATACATATATGTGAGAGAGAGACAAAAAATGGAAACTAAGAACCTATAATAGAAAGAGAATTATGATTCATCCAATAAACATGATTAAAATCAGAATAAGGAATAACGTGAGAAGTATTAGAAACAGAATTATTGATGCTAAGAGAGAATATGAAAATATTGTTTCTAACCTTGTTAAGATAATCTTTAAAGCACTTATTTTTGGCTAATTTATATTTGGGATTAGATATCCAATTTAAGCAAAAATTTGAGATTAAAATAATCAAATTATTATTATGATGATAGTTATTATTAAAGATTCTTTGATTTCTTTCAAACCAAATGAACCAACAAGAAGTAGTGAATAAAGAATCAAGCAAGTATCTGGAGTCCTTATTAAACATAAATCTAAAAGAGTTCCAATAGAAGAAACAATCAGAAACTCTAGAACTAATAACAAACTCAAAAATATTAAGGGTCTTAATAAGAATAAAATGAGTATCCATGCATTCAAAATAAATATGATTAATATCTTCAGGAAATAAATTGCAGAATAAACATTTATTATCAATACTAATATTTTTCTTTTTTAAAAATTCAGTAGTGTTTAACTTACCATGAATAATGAGCCACATATGAATCTTAGATTTACGAGGGGCATTTGACTTCCAAATAAAATTAAAACAATTGACAGAAACCCCGGAGAAGTTGATAAATTTGTAAAAGGAATTACAAGAGTATTTCTTTCTCTTATCCCATTCCCAACAAATAATGTCATTATTATTGTCAATGTTATAGAGATTAAGTTTAGCATAAAGCAAGAAAAGCTGCCTAAGGGTATGGCCAACTAAAATACAATTAAAATTGAAAATCCAAGGAGGGTCTCTCTCAGAGTTGAAAACATCAGAAATAAATGCAAATTTAAAGTTACAAATATCATATAAATCCATGAATTCATACTTGAGAGGAGTAGAAGAAATCCAGCAATCATGCCAAAAAGATGTATTATTACCAGAATGAACAATAATATTAATACCTAATTTGAAAATATCACTACATTTTAAAATAGATTTCCAAAAATGAGAAATATAACTAGAAATAGAAGGACTAATATGATAGAGATTATAACTACCATTGTAATAATATTTAGATATAATCTCCTTCCAAATGGCATTATCACTAGTATCTCTAAATTTTCATAACCATTTACCAAGAAGAGACAGATTCATATTATGTAAATTAATGACTCCTAGACCACCCTCTTTTTTAGATTTACAAACAATATCCCAATTAACTAAACATTTAATGCTACTGTTAGGATTAACTCCACTCCAAAGAAAATCCCTTCTAATATCTATCTTATCTATCACCCAATCAGGAAAAAGGTGCATAGACATCCAATAAATAGGGAGCGCTGATAAGACAGAATTAATCAATACCAGCCTACCAGCTCTAGATAAGAATCTCACATTCCAATTATTAAACCTATTTTTAATTTTATCTATAATAATTAACCAATCATCATGTTTAAGCTTCGAAGGTCTGATTACAAAACCAAGATAGCCAAAAGGAAAACTCATAGTTTTACAATTCAAAGTTTTAGCAACTAAATTTTTAACATTATCAAAATCATTTAAAATTAAAACAGAACTTTTGTCAAAATTAATTTTTAAACCAGATAAAAGTTCAAAACTATAAAGAATAAATTTAAGAGCAATAATATGCTTAGGTAGATGAGAGGAAAAGAGCAAAGTATCATCAGCAAACTGAAGGACAGAAAGACTAAGACTAGAAATATCATTACCAATAACACCCAAAAGGTTATTGTTAACAACATTCTTAATAATCTTAGAAAAAACATCAGCCGCTAAATTGAACAGAAGGGGCGATAATGGATCCCCTTGCCTTAATCCTCTCTTAGATTGAATTTTATTACCTAAGACACCATTGACCATAATACTCGAATTGCCCGTTTTAAGCAAGATATTAATCCAATTAATCCACTTATTACTAAAGCCTCTGGCATGGAAAATATCAATAAGAAAATTCCAATCAACCGAGTCAAAGGCTTTAGCAAAATCTAACTTTAAAATAGCACATGTTATATTATTCTTACAACAAAAATTAATGTATTCTTGAACAGCAGCTACACCATCAGTAATATTCCTACCTTTAATGAAGGCTGATTGAGAGCAGTCAATAAGATCATTCATTTTTAAACTAAGTCTATTGGCTAAAACTTTAGAAATAATTTTAACAGAACAATTAATCAAAGAAATGGGTCTAAAATCTTTTAAAGTATTAGCACCAACTTTTTTATGCAATAAAATAACATTAGCAAAATTAAAACGACCTAATTGGAGCTTACCATTATAAAATTCATTAAACATACAAATAAGGTCTGCTTTTAAAACCTCCCAAAAAGATTGATAAAAGGAAATAGGAAAACCATCTGGGCCCGGAGATTTATCCCTAGGTAAATCAAAGATGGCTTTATGGATTTCCTCTTCAGAAAAAGGAAAATCTAAATCTGAAAGATTGGTGTTAGAGTCTGATGGATAAAGTTCATTCCATCTAACGCTAACTCTATGCTTGATATTGATGCCAAAAATGTCTTTGCAGTATTCAGTAAAAGCGTTGTTAAGATCACGTTGATCAACTAATTCCACGTTATTAACTAAAATGGATTTAATAGTATTACTACGCTTTCTACTATTAGCTAAATTGTGAAAAAATTTGGTGTTATTATCACCTTCATTGATCCATTGAAAATTAGATCTCTGTTTCCACATAACTTCCTCTTTTTCAAGAATAGAGTAAAGTTCATCTTTTAAGTTATTAAGAACATTTCTCTCACCTAAATTTAATTGTCTAGATTCTTCAATCTTATTAAGTTTGAGCAATTCTTTAAGAATATTATCTTTTTTAATTTTAATATTACCAAAAACATTTTTATTCCAGTTTTTAAGAAAAATCCTAAGCTTTCTTAGCTTAAGCACAAAAGCTTTGGCAGAGTTGCCACAATACTTAAGACTATAAAAACTCAAAGCATACCATTTATTAATGACTAAATTTAAAAAACCTGGTTCAAGAAACCACATTTTTTCAAATTTAAAAGTTTTAATCAAAAATCTATGACTATTACAAGAAAGAATAATGGGACAATGATCTGAGAGGGTGTGAGGTAAACCTGACACACTACAGATAGGAAATTTGTCCTCAATTTCATCACTAACAAAAAACCTATCTAAAAGAGCAAAAGATGGAGACTCTCTATTATTGCTCCAGGTAAAAGCTCTATTGGATAGAGGAATTTCGATCAAATTACAATGAATAATAAATTGATCGAATTCCTCCATGGCCGAATATTCACCTTCTCGGGGAGAGCGCTCCCCAATAAAGCGAGTCACATTAAAATCATCCCCTAAAATCCAAGGACCAGGGGCAAAAGACCTAAACTCAAGGCATTCATTCCAGAGAATCCGCCTATCAATTTTAGAGTTAGGCCCATAAACATTAGAAATATTTTAAAAAGAATTATCGGAAAGATTAATTAAAATGATGTGTAATGAGTGTTGCTTCTGAATACACTGAAGTAAATTAAAGAGATTATCTCTCCAACCAATCATTAAGCCTCCAGAAGAACCCACAGATGGAAGATAAACCCAATTACTAAAACGAAAACCTCCTAATCTTCTAAAAAAACGAAAATCAGGACACTCAATTTTAGTTTCTTGAACAAGAGCAATGTCAATAGAAAAGTCTTTAAAAAATATTCTAACTTTATCACATTTGTTAAGGTCGTTCAAGCCTCTTATATTCCAACTAATGACTCTCATAAACCCAAAGATCTAGCCCTCTCAAGTTCCTTACTTCTAATAAACTCACGATCTAGCTCCAAATCAGTAAAAATAAAAGCAGATCTACTGGCTAACTGACTGAAATCAGAAGCAGATAAGTCACCCAAAGCATAAGACGAATAAAAGCTACCTGAATCAAAATGCATACCTGAGCCTGAATCCGAACCACCGCTCACGGTGTTCGAACCAGGACACTTACCCGATGGCCGAAAGCAACTATCTCGAATCCTGACGCTACGGCGAACCAAACCACTCGAAGCTGCAACCTTTCTTCGTCTACCTCTCCTCGAAAATGAAGAAGAAGTAAAAGCATGAGCACCACCGGTCTCACTAGAATGACCAAACGTAGTACAACCAGCAACATTAACCAAATCACCAGAATCATTCATAATAGTGGGACCCTTAAAATCCACTATCATGTTCAAAGCTTCATCCAAATGAACCACAGGGGTAGAAACCGAGATATCACCAGTATTACAAGGCAAATGATCCAAATTGCCACTGATACAACAATCCACCAAGTTGTTGACTTTAACTGAAGAAGAAATCTCTCCATGCAAAAACTCGTCATCCATATCACAATCAACCTGAACAGGTGACTCAAGTGCACCATGCACACCATGAATATCAAACCATCCTGCCATGAGCTCATCAAAATTCAAGTGGTTCTCCAGATCCGATGCCAACTCAACATCTATGAGCGAAACATCATTAAGGCACCAATCAAACTCAGATTGCTTCAACGAAACAACAACATTAATATCAGATAACTCAGTTGACAGAGATGATAAAACACCCTTAAAAGCATCTTCTGACCAGAAACTTAAAACAGAGGAATCCAAGTTAAACCCAAAACCTTTAGGTAAATTGAAGACCAAGTCGACCTGTCTACTATCAGAAACATCAAAATGAAGGCAACTATCGACAACCCTGGGAGAATTTAAGTCATATTCAGGAAAGAAGGAATAACCAAAGCTAACTGAACAAACACCTTCATCTTGAATAGAGGGACGAACAGGAGACTGCACAAAATCCAAACTATCATAAACAAAGGAGGGAGGATCGCTGACCTCTTTCAAAAACGAACACTCGGAAACAAAATCAGAGCCAATGCATTCGAAACTGTTAGAGATAGGGATCTGAAAAGAATCCAAGTTACAAAGGCTACGCGAACCAATCGAATGCTTTGGACAAATAAAGTCATTATCTGAAATAGGTTGGCAAACCCCAGAAACTAACACGGTCTCACAATGAACTACATCAGGATCTAACAGAATTGGATCAACAAAAATGGATTCTTCACTTCTGAAAGTATCAAGAAGAGCATATTAATCATCAGACAAGAAAATAGGAGGAGCTGGAATATCAACATCATGCAGAGAGACATCAGAAAAATGCTGAAAACCTTTATCTGTGTTTGGCAAATTAACAATGTTGAAATGAAATAAAAGATCATCAAGAAGCTTTAAACCTTCTGAACGCTTGATCACAAGATTGTTTATTAGAATTCCCCTCAAGTAAATAAAATTCAAAACAAACTTAAACCCATGCTCTGCTAAAGTGACAGGAGAACAGGAAGATACAGAATCGGTTTTTCCAAAATACTTTTCAGGGTCACCAAATCTTGCCCTATAACCAATGCCAATATTCGGGGCATTAACAACATTGAAATGTAAGAGCAGCTCTTCCAAGAAGTTAAAACAATCAAATCGAAGATGCCATAAATGATCGAACAGAAATGCCTTCAGCAGCATAATCTTTAACACAAAATTAAAACCATTCTCGACCAAGAACTCAGATGAAATTGAAGAAGAATGACCAGAAGAACAGTTAAAGCTCTTGTGCCCAAAGAAGCCGCACTGGAAACATCTGATGGGATCTCGACATTGAGACGCAAAGTGATTACTATCGCCGCATCTAAAGCAATAAGATTTGGAAGAGCGAGAGTCGATCCATCTTTTATTCAAAAACTGAGGTTCCCGATCAACGTCTATGTGCCTTATTCAAAAACTAATCAGAGAATTTTATGGAATGAATGCCTCGAATTTAGATCCTTAGCTCTGAGTTCTTTGATTTTGGGGGGTGATTTTAATGTTACGCGATTCATAGGAAAGCGGTCTCCTAAGGAAGGGGATTACTCTACTATGGAGGAATTTAATCAATTTATTTTTAATTCTAATTTGATCGAGATCCCCTTTTCTAATAGAGAGTTTACATGGAGCAATGCAAGGGATTCTCCATCCATGTCTCTTCTTGATAGATTTTTCGTTAATGATGAGATTAAAGACAAATTTCCAATCCGTAGAGTCTTTGGGTTACCTTATATGTACTCAGATCATTGTCCTATAATCCTCTCATACGAGTATCATAGAGTTACTATTAATAATTTTAAATTTGAAAAAATGTGGCTTTTGGAATCCAAATTTGTAAATTTAATTAATGGTAAATGGTTTTCTTTGAGTTATCATAATACTAGAAATAAGGATAATCCTGCAAAATCTTTTGTATCAAAACTTAGGGAGCTTAGAATTTTTCTTAAAAACTGGAATAAGAATGTTTTTGGAAATGTAAAAATTAAAAAAGATAACATTCTTAATGAGATGCTCAAAATTAATAAGATAGAAGAATCAAGACAATTAAATATTGGTGAATGTAAAGTTCTTGCTAATTTAAAAGTTGAACTTAATTCTATTTTAGAAAAGGAGGAGGTTATGTGGAACCAGAGATCTAAAATTCAATGGATCAATGAAGGAGATGATAACACCAAATTTTTTTATAATATAGCTAATAGTAGAAAATGTAGTAATACAATTAATTCTATTATTGTTAACAATGAAGATTTAGTTGATCAAAGGGATCTTAACAAGGCTTTTACAGACTATTATAAGGAAATTTTTGATAGTAAAATCAAACATACAATCAATGTTAGATGGATAGATCTGTATCTATCTGATTCAATTGTTGATTTATCTAAGTTAGATAATCCTTTTACTAAAGAGGAAATTAGAAAAGCTATTAATGACATGCCAAGTGATAAATCCCCGTTCCTGATGGGTTTCCTATTTTATTTTATAAAACTTTTTGGGACGTTTTTAAATTTGATTTTGTTAATATGTTTAATGATTTTTATAATTGTAAACTGCAATTAGGGAGATTTAATTATGCAAATGTTATTTTATTACACAAAAAAGTAGGAGCCAAAAACTTAAAAGATTTTAGACCTATATCTTTGATTAACTACTCAGTTAAAATCATTTGTACAGTTCTAGCTAATAGACTTAGTTCAAGAATTAATTATTTAATTGATTGTTCCCAATCAGCTTTTATTAAAGGGAGAAATATCACCGATGGCGTAGCTGTTGTTCAAGAATATATTAATCATTGTTGTAAGAATAACATAACTTGTGCGATTTTAAAACTGGATTTTGAAAAGGCTTTTGATTCGATAGATTGGGATTTTCTTGTAGATATCTTTTATGCTAGAGGTTTTGGCCAAAGATGGATTAGTTGGATTATCAATTTGCTTAGAACTGGTAATTCTAGTATTATGGTAAATGGTATTTTAGTAATAAAATTCAATCTAAATGAGATTTAAGGTAGGGGGATCCTTTATCGCCTTTATTATTTAACTTGGCTGTTGATGTTTTTGCTAAGATAATCAAAAGAGCAGCGGATAATGGATCACTAGGATATATAGGTAATGATATACCGCGTAATGGTATTTCGCTTCTCCAATTTGCTGATGATACCCTGCCCTTTTCTTCTCATTTACCTAGACACATTATTACCTTTAAGTTTATATTACATAGTTTTGAGCTTTTATTAGGTTTAAAAATAAATTTTGACGAAAGTTTTGTTTTAGTTTTAAATGATTTTGAAAAAATTGAAAACTTACTTGCTAATACTTTGAATTGCAACACCATGAACTTTCCTTTCGACTATCTAAGATTTGTGATTAGACCTACAAAAATTAAACATGATGATTGCCTTATAATCATTGATAAAATCAAAAATAAGATTTCTAACTGGAATGGGAGATTTTTATCTAGAGCTGGTAGATTAATCTTAATAAACTCGGTTTTTATCATCCCTTCCAATTTATTGGATGTCCATGCATCTTTTTCCTGATTGGGTTATTGAAAAAATAGATAAAATTAGAAGAGATTTCTTATGGAGTGGGGAAAATTCTAATAATAGTATAAAATATTTAGTAAATTAGGATACAGTTTGTAAAGCCAAAAAGGAAGGTGGCTTGGGAGTTATTAGTCTGCGTAATATGAATTTTTCCTTACTAGGTAAATGGTTATGGAAGTTCAAGGATATAAATGATAACGCTATTTGGAATGAGATCATTACTAAATATTATTATTATGGTAATAGCAATTTATATCAAATTGCTTTTCCAGTCACTCAAAATCTATCAAATTTTTGGAAAAATATTTTAAAATGTCATCAGATTTTTAACCTAGGTCTTAATAAGATAGTTCAGTCTGGTAATTATACTTCGTTTTGGCATGACCGTTGGATTTCGGTCTTACCTCTTAAGCTGGAACTTAAAGAGCTTTATGAAATCTGTAATTTTAAGTTTGCTTTAATTAATGAGGTTTATTCTTCTGAAAATGATCCTCCTTAGAATTTTAATTTTAATAGTATTTTAATAGGTTCAACCCTTAGGCAACTTTCTTTGCTTTATGCAAGATTAAATCTTTATAATATTGATAATGACAATGATATTATTTGTTGGGAATGTGATAAGAGTAAGAAATATACTTCCAATTCTTTTTACAGATTTATTAATTTTTTAGTTACAATAAACAACTCATTTAAATTTATTTGGAAATCTAATGCTCCTCCAAAATCTAAAATTCACATGTGGTTAATACTGCATGGAAAACTTAATACAATTGAATTCTTAAAGAGAAAAACATTCAAATGATAATAAATGTTATTTCTTTAATCTGCATCTTGAAGATACTAAACATATTTACTATGATACATGGATTCTTATTACATTCTAAATAATAATCTTAATTTTTTTAATTTCAATATAGTAACTAAAATTTCGGATTGTGACTTCTACTGGAATAATTTTAGATTTAGATTCAAAAAGAATATTAAATTTTTACTTGACACATTATTCGTTATTATTAGTTGGTATATTTGGTTTGAAAGAAATCAAATAATTTTTAATAATAATAATAGTCATTTTAACAAATTGAGTTTTACTCTATCTTCATTTAGTTTTAATTGGATTTCTAATCCCAAATATAAATTAGCTGAAATTAACTTTTTAAAAGGTATCTTAATAAGGTTAGTTATAATATTAATTTATTTAAACATAACAATAATATTCTTAACATCAATAGTAATAGCATTTATATTTTTTCAAATTTATATGATGACCTTTATGCTAATCATAACTTAATTATGATCAAAGATTCATAAGAATCTTTAAAATGTGTTTCAATTTTTGTTCTTGTCTTTATTGGTATTAATGTATAGGTATTTTAATTTTATTGTATCTTTTGTCAAGACCCGATTCTTCGACTCCCGAATATCAACATCAATACGTTCACTGTATCGAATGCCGATCAGTCGGATGCCGGAAAATCGAACCATGAGGGTTTAAGAAAGAAGAAATAGAAGAAGAGAGAAAAGATAGAAAATAGAACGGAACAAAACAACAGAACAATATCAGAATCTCACAATTGCAGTGGAACAACATATAATAGATAAATGAATATTCATAATCAAAAGAACTGTATATTTTATACATTACATCACATTACATTCATTATCAGAGTGTACAACAACAAACAGTGGAAAAAAAGAAATACTATATACTAGTGAATACGCCATGCCATCCATCTTGCCTCCTGCAACTCCTGAATTCCAGAATATCCTGATAAACCTAACTCTTGACCGCCCGTGTGGAAATTGGTGGGCACCCAGAGTTTAGGAAGGAAAACAATAAACTCCGAGTCAGTCATGTGACTGGTGTGAGAACTCAAAACAGTTTATTTATCTTTAAAATAAAAATAGAGGAATATTTTTAAAGTCAATTCGAAATGCTTTTAAAAATGAGACTACCATAAGACCTCCCACCACACACACAATGAAAACGCAGACTTGGAGGAGATTTCTTCTTATGTTAGTCAAAGATGCTTACTACGAAAAAATCAAATCATTTTTGATATTATTATTAGTGCATAGTGTAGAAAACATTTCGAAAGTAGAATATAAATCTTAGCCAGCATAGGTACCATTATATTATGCGTACTATAGCTACCATATTAGATGGCAGGTTCTACAACTAAAACCGTACAAGTCTCGTATTTTTTCTTTGGATTTCCAACAAATGGTCAGGCCAAGGAACTTCCCATTGCCACATGAGAACGCCTCTGGAAGAACGTCCCCGAGAACCTAACCGGATCTCTGCCAACACAAGGCCGGGTTACCCCTAACTGGGTAACTACTGACACGGGTATGCCATCCCTCGGTCCTTTGGGACCTTTAACCGAGCGCTCGTAATCAACATCACACCATAATAATAAGTGTTTCAACATGAGTAAGCATCTGGGCTCCATACCTACCACCCTTTTCCAGAAGGAAATGCACATACCCTAAAGGGAGCTACCCCTCATAACCCTGCTGCATCTTTCCTGTTTTGACCATTCCGGGGTGTGAGGCTCGACGAAGTCCCGTCCACAAAGCCACGCTTTGGTACAAAGCCATGCTTTTGGTCAACAAATGATCATAGAAATGATCACAAAGATAAGTGATCAAACAAATGATCATATCACAAATGATCAAACAATGATCATTTCACAGCAACACTCAGCATGTCACATTACCAAATTGGGAATATATTGCTGATAACCTTCAACTATATAACCCCTGAGCTCGTACGTCTCAGAGAAGGGTGTTAAGCTAAGAGAATAAATTCGCCGCCACCAACAGAAATATATTTGAAAGAAATCAGCTTTATATCTCAATTTGTAATGTCAGACATACAATCCATACAAGTTTGTTCCGGGATCAAACAGAACCGAAGGCACTTACAGAGAAGTCCTTGCAATCCGGGTAATCTCTAATCACGTCCGGATTTCCCATCACATATCGAGATCTCGATACCGGGGATCAGCCAGTGCAGAGACAATCGACAAGAAACCCTTTCATTTTCGAAAAATCCGGTCTTCAACACCGGTCTTCAAATGCAATTCATAACGACGTATCACATATTCGGAATGGATTATACGACCCCAAGGTCCTTTCCCGGTTAACCCGAATAGTGAGCGCTTATTTTAAAAAAATAAGTGTGGCATTCAATTTCAAGCAAATCACAACAAATACCCATTCAAAGATAAATATTTATAGTCGGTTATTGAACTATCAATGGATATGCACAACATCACCAGATTCCAAATAATTTTCCAAATTATTTATTTTCCAAAAATATCTTTACAAGATATAAATTTTCAATACTACAACCATTTGAAAACAAATTTCAAATCAATTTCCTTAAACGGAAACACTTGCAATTATTTATCCATTTTAAAATTTAAAATGGTTCATTTAAATAAATCAAATAAATCCTTACCGATTTACTTTATATTTATGTTCCAAATCCGTAAATTAATTCCCACATTTCAAAAATAAATCAACGTTTATTTTTAAACAAATTCCCCTTCCCTTTTATAAATTCCATTGTGAATTTATGTTCTAAAATATCTATGAATTTATGTTCTAAGATATATAAATCCCAATACTATACAAAACATTTCCTTTCGGAAATCATTTACTATAACAATAGTGTTATAGTCTACCATTTCCTTCTATTTCTCGAAAACGTCTATTTCAACAATGAATGTTGAAATCTATGGTTTCGATAGTTAATACATTTTAAAACGTCTTTAGATCGTTTTGATTATATTTAAAACATCACATCCAAAACATTTTCTTTATTATATTATTCACTATTCAAAAACGTGAATATACTTGTTAACCAATTTCATCATTTCTATACATTTTTTTAAAGGATTATTCACTGTCTAAAACGTGAATATAACTCCATTAACAAATTACAACAATTTACATATCAAAATAAGTCATTGCGGATTTATAAAACAATGTTTATAAATTCCATTTCTATTTATTTTATAACACTTCCTCTTATAAATTTCCTTTATTAACCTATTCGATTTATAACTCAATTATATACCAAAAGTCCATATTATAAGTTAAATGGTTATAATTTATTTGTTTACAAAATTGTTCTTTTAACTTCCCAAATTATAAATCTTATAACTTATAAGATTCATTTATTTATCCAAAATCTATTCTTTTAAATAACTTTACAAATTTTATAAACCTACTGTTTATAAAATTCCATTTATAACTTCACTGTTATAATCCTATAGATTTCATTCATTTATGAAATTCATTCACAATTCATTCTAACACTTATAAAAGCTCGTTTTACAATTCCAATGTTTTTAATTTATAAATATCAATTTATAAATCTTTTATATGGATCAATTTATATTATTCTTTTAAACGTCTTTAAACTCCTTTATAATTTCATCATTCTCTTAGATTTACAAAATAATCAAATTTCATAAATCCTATATTCAAACTTTTTATAATAAATTCAGAAATCCAAATTTTAACTATTTTATAAAATCATTAATCCCATATTTTCAAAAATCAACTTTTAACTGTATTTCTCAAAAATCATAATTTTTATAACATTAAAATTATAACGTTTATTTATTTAAGATGAATTAATTTCAAAAATATTTTTATAAATGTATACTTCCAAAAATCACTTTAGGAATCCCTTAAAATCAAAATCGTTATTTTTAAACTTCAAAATTGGATCCGATGATGCAACACATCAAATAGTCAATTACGACTTCCAAACATCATATATCAATATGATAATCAATCAAACATCACAATATCTAAAATCAAATAAATATTGATGAGAAATCCAGTTGGATCCCTCCAACCTGTTTCCCTGCATCCACAGACATTAGCACAATACCCATTCCACTTCGAGGTGGAATATCGCGGTATATGGGATTTATAAAATATTATCCGCTTAATAGGCGGCGCAATAGGGTCTCATCCGCTATACAATGCGGGAAATCAATCAACTGCAATATATACATATGCCAATATATATTGCTATATACTAATATAATACCAATTCCACTTCAAGGTGGAATATCGCGGTATATATGTGTAATAAATAACATCCGCTTACTAATGGCGTATAGGGTCTATTCACATCCAATATATATATATATATATATATATAGATATATAACAATCATCATTCAAGCATTCAATCAACACAGTCTAACAATTTTAAATCTAACTATTTAAAATTTAAATAAACCCTTTTGAGTGAGAAGTTCTCACCTTAGCTTTTGTTAGCAATCCATTTTCCATCTTGACTCGATTTTCTTGATTTATACCTTGTATAAATATTTACACAATTTATTAATATTCGAACAGATCGAATAATAAATTTTCACTTGATTTAACTAGTTTATAATTTAAGTTGGGCTTAATCACTCATTCCAAACAAATTCCTTTTTAATTTTAAACAGATTACTCTTAACAAATTTATCTAATACAATTTAAATTTCAACTAAATTTACTTAAATAAATTTATTTAACTAAACCTTTTAATTTCAAACTAACTTCCCTTTTACTTTAAACCAAAATCTCATTTTCATAAATATTTCAAACATTTTGCTTATATAAATTTCTTCAATATTTTAAAATTCCTTTGTTTAATAATTATTTTAACTAAAAAATTAAATTTGAAACAAAATTTACTTTAGGAAATTATTTTCAAAATAAACTAGTAAATTTATAATGTATTCATTCATTTATTTTTTTATTTATTTTTACTAATTATCTTATTTTATATTAATATCTTTAAATCAATTTCTTTTAATAAATCATTTTACTTAAAAAAATTTCCTTTCAAAATTAATTTAAATTAACCAAGGGTTTCATTTTTTTGAACTAATAATTTGAATTGTAAACAAATTTTCTTTTACTGTATAAAACATTTATTTATATATATCAACAGTTTTCTAGATAATTCAAGAAATTAAATTGTTTTAACTTACTGTATTTTAGAATAACCTACCCTAAATTAAAATTAAAGATCCATATTTCGTTTATTCAAATCTGTAAAATTCAAAACCAAATAACAGAAAAATCGAAATACCTTACCACGAACACACGCGATAAACTCGACTCTGGCCGCCGTTCTCTGCCGTGAACCCACGCCCTAGCTTCCACTGCCTTGACTTCGGCCATCCCCAAAATTGCTGCATCACTTCGCTTCGAAGCCCTAGGTTGTCACACTCTCCTTCAGGCCTCGCGACACCCACGCGATTCCCAGTCTCACGAACGAACTCGCGTGCCTCAGTAGCCGCCCCCAACTCCTATGTCGCCGCTATGCTTGAGACCCATGCGACTCCACAGTCGCCTCGATGCCGCTCGAAATCACGAGCCCAATCGAACCCCTCTTCGATTTTGATGCTGCGGCCACCATTGAATCGCGCGAGCGCTCCTCCTTTTTAGCGCGTCGCCGAGCTTGACGACGACTGCCTCCCTTGGACGCGAACGAATTTGAATCGAATTCGTGTTTTTTTTTGTTGATTTCTGGGCTTCGGCCATTTTTTCTTCGAATGAAAACGAGTGAGGGAAGAACGTGATTATTTAACTGAGGAATTTTAAGGAAGAAGAGAGCGGCCATTGTTCTATATATTTTTTTCTTTGAATTCAACTGAAAGGAGATGTCGTGCCTTTAACAGAGAAAAGATCACGCTTTCACGATTTCATATCGTGATTTCAGACGCGATACTAGGCGTGTTTTTAGGCATGATATTAGGGAGATAACATGCTGTGTTTGACTAAATTTAAATTTAAATTTAAATTGAATTCGTTGAAAATTTCAACGCGTTTACTCACTGTGTGCTCACATATCAACTCAGAAAAATATGAAATTTGAAATCCGAGAATAATTCAATATTACGGATCCAATGGAACTGGTTTCGTCGAATTCCGAGACTGTACCTTGGAAGGCTATTTTTAAATATCGATTCAAACGATATAATTTCAAAACTGAACAAATAACTGTATAATTCAATTCTGAACCTTCTAAAATCTTCAGTATTATCAATATGAATTTTACTAGCCTTTGAAATATTTTTAATCGGCTTAAAATTGAAGATTCAAATTTTTATCCAATCTGTTCAATAGATTAAATTTTATAATTTAATCGCCAAATTCATTCTGATAATTTGAAATTCAAGTCAAACCATCATTCAAATATTTAAAATAAATTAAATATTTTCAAACTAAATTGTTCAAAATTCTGGGTCGTTACAATCTTCCCCCCTTAAAAGAATTTCGTCCTGAAATTACAAGTTAAGAAGAATGCCCTTATCCTGTCTATTATTTTTCACTATCCAAATAGTTTTATCAACTTTCTAAAACAAATCTTTTTTTTTTTTATTAGAGATTCATTATCATTTCAACTAGCTTTCCAACTTCAATTTTAAGTTTCAAACAACATTGTTCTCCTAACAATTCAAATTTAAATTTAAATTCCAATTTTCAAAAAAATTCAAAAATTTTCTAACACCCTAAATTTTCGAAAAATTTCGCCAGCATCTCCTTTGCGCGGCTAGCTCGGTACAACTAGAAAATGGCACCACGGCCCCTCATAATCAAAAAAAAAAGAGAAAGCCAAGTGGCTGGAGAAGAAAATCTCCAAATTTCATACTGAAATTGAAATACGTACCTTTTTGTCGAGCAATTCAATTTTATCTTTGAAATCAAAATCTCAATTCCATTTCTTTTAATACACCTGTATATCCTGCTAGTCACAATATCTAATTCCAACATTCAAACTATTTTGCCGATTCCATTACAAAATTCCCAATATATGCTTCTTATACATTTTTACTTCACTATTGAAGTTACATATCCATTTTCATTCAATTTTACATTTCAATTCAATTCCATTCAATTTCATTTGAGTTCAATTCCATTTGCTTATATTCATTCAATTTGGTTTAACACCATCACTTTCAATTGGTTTAATTAAATTGATTTTCATTCATTTATTCAACTTCCAATAACATTAAATTTTAATGAATTAACACCTACATTCATTATTTCATATCAACTTAATTTACATTCAATTTGATTAACATTCAATCCATTAATTCAATTCAATTCAATTACAAAGGTTGAATTTTCATTACATAACTCCAGTTCACATTTATCACTTAACTTTATCAATTTACTTTGATACCAAATATCAACTTCATTCAACATCTCTTAAGTTATATTCCATTTAACTTAAAATTCATTTTTTATTTACAACTCATATTCATAAATATATTCATATAGTTTCACTTCTTATATATATAAGTTTATTTCGAAATTGTAAATCACATTAATTATAATTCAATTCTTATAATTCTTTTTACTTATACAATAATTATTTTATTTAGATTATTCAAACAACTTATTCAACAATCAAACAATCAACTTATAAATACTTCAATAATTCTGAAAAATTATTTCTTTATATATAAAATATAATCAAGGTAAAATTATTTCATTTACCCAATTTTAAAACAATATTGTGTCGAATTGTTCTGTACAAGTGTTTAGAGATCCCTATCAACAACGTTAATTACTCGTATTAACCAGAATCTATATACCACTCAACAAACCAATCATCACAATATAAAACAATTTTATATTCACTAACAAATACGCTCTCATATAGCTATTATTACACTCAAACTCATTCTAGAGTACTGCTTACTCTATCTCTAATGAGTAACACCCAACAGAGCCATGGTTGTCGCTTAACCATTTGCTCTGATACCAAATTGTCAAGACCCGATTCTTCGACTTCCGAATATCAACATCAATACGTTCACTGTATCGAATGCCGATCAGTCGGATGTCGGAAAACCGAACAATGAGGGTTTAAGAAAGAAGAAATAGAAGAAGAGAGAAAAGCTAGAAAATAGAACGGAACAAAACAACAGAACAATATCAGAAACTCACAATCGCAGAGGAACAACATATAATAGATAAATGAATATTCATAATCAAAAGAACTGTATATTTTATACATTACATCACATTACATTCATTATCAGAGTGTACAACAACAAACAGTGGAAAAAAAGAAATACTATATACTAGTGAATACGCCATGTCATCCATGTTGCCTCCTGCAACTCCTGAATTCCAGAATATCCTGATAAACCTAACTCTTGATTGCCCGTGTGGAAATTGGTGGGCACCCAGAGTTTAGGAAGGAAAACAATAAACTCCGAGTCAGTCATGTGACTGGTGTGAGAACTCAAAACAGTTTATTTATCATTAAAATCAAAATAGAGGAATATTTTTAAAGTCAATTCGAAATGCTTTTAAAATGAGACTACCATAGTCCTCCCACCACACACACAATGCAAACGCAGACTTGGAGGAGATTTCTTCTTATGTTAGTCAAAGATGCTTACTACGCAAAAATCAAATCATTTTTGATATTATTATTAGTGCATAGTGTAGAAAACATTTCGAAAGTAGAATACAAATCTTAGCCAGCATAGGTACCATTATATTATGCCTACTATAGCTACCATATTAGATGGCAGGTTCTACAACTAAAACCTTACAAGTCTCGTATTGTTTCTTTGGATTTTCAACAAATGGTCAGGCCAAGGAACTTCCCATTTCCACATGAGAACGCCTCTGGAAGGACGTCCCCGAGAACCTAACCGGATCTCTGCCAACACAAGGCCGGGTTACCCCTAACTGGGTAACTACTGACACAAGTATGCCATCCCCCGGTCCTTCGGGACCTTTAACCGAGCGCTCGTAATCAACATCACACCATAACAATAAGTGTTTCAACATGAGTAAGCATCTGGGCTCCATACCATGATACCACCCTTTTCCAGAAGGAAATGCACATACCCTAAAGGGAGCTACCCCTCATAACCCTGCTGCATCTTTCCTGTTTTGACCATTTCGGGGTGTGAGGCTCGACGAAGTCTCGTCCACAAAGCCACGCTTTGGTACAAAGCAATGCTTTGGGTCAACAAATGATCATATAAATGATCACAAAGATAAGTGATCAAACAAATGATCATATCACAAATGATCAAGCAATGATCATTTCACAGCAACACTCAGCATGTCACATTACCAAATTGGGAATATATTGCTGATAACCTTCAACTATATAACCTCTGAGCTCGTACGTCTCAGAGAAGGGTGTTAAGCTAAGAGAATAAATTATCCGCCACCAACAGAAATATATTTGAAAGAAATCAGCTTTATATCTCAATTTGTAATGTCAGATATACAATCCATACAAGTCTGTTCCGGGATCGAACAGAACCGAAGGCACTTACAAAGAAGTCCTTGCAATCTGGATAATCTCTAATCACGTCCGAATTTCCCATCACATATGGAGATCTCTATACCGGGGATCAGCCAATGCAGAGACAATTGACAAGAAACCCTTTCGTTTTCGAAAAAATCCGGTCTTCAACACCGGTCTTCAAATGCAATTCATAACGACGTATCACATATTCGGAATGGGTTATACGACCCCAAGGTCCTTTCCCGGTTAACCCGAATAGTGAGCGCTTATTTTAAAAAAATAAGTGTGGCATTCAATTTCAAGCAAATCACAACAAATACCCATTCATAGGTAAATATTTATAGTCAGTTATTGAACTATCAATGGATATGCACAACACCACCAGATTCCAAATAATTTTCCAAATTATTTATTTTCCAAAAATATCTTTATAAGATATAAATTTTCAATACTACAACCATTTGAAAACATATTTCAAATCAATTTCCTTAAACGGAAACACTTGCAATTATTTATCCATTTTAAAATTTAAAATGGTTCATTTAAATAAATCAAATAAATCCTTACCGATTTACTTTATATTTACGTTCCAAATCCGTAAATTAATTCCCACATTTCAAAAATAAATCAACGTTTATTTTTAAACAAATTCTCCTTTCCTTTTTATAAATTCCATTGTGAATTTATATTCTAAAATATCTATGAATATACGTTTTCAATTATTCATTTTCAATTTATCTTCAAAAAGATAAATTCAAAATATTCACTTAATATTGGAAAAACATTTCCATACTTATTTATTTATAAGTAATTCACAAGTCTTTTTATTTTCTACACTTGGAAAATATTCAATATACTCTAATCGAAATTAAGTATATATTTCATTCTTTAAGGAAATCATTCTCTTAAACATATTTATTTGGGCCAAAACGAATGTTGCGTAAAACATCGTTACGACAACCCAAATCACTAGTATAGGGAATCGAAATTAAAATAGATATATAAATCCCAATACTATACAAAACATTTCCTTTCGGAAATCATTTACTATAACAACAGTGTTATAGTCTACCATTTCCTTCTATTTCTCGAAAATGTCTATTTCAACAATGAATGTTGAAATCTATGGTTTCGATAGTTAATACATTTTAAAACGTCTTTAGATCATTTTAATTCTATTTAAAACATCACATCCAAAACATTTTCTTTAATATATTATTCACTATTCAAAAACATGAATATACTTGTCAACCAATTTCATCATTTCTATACATTTTTTTAAAGGATTATTCACTGTCTAAAACGTGAATATAACTCCATTAACAAATTACAACAATTTACTTATCAAAATAAGTCGTTGCGGATTTATAAAACAAAGTTTATAAATTCCATTTCTATTTATTTTATAACACTTCCTCTTATAAATTTCCTTTATTAACCTATTCGATTTATAACTCAATTATATACCGAAAGTCCATATTATAAGTTAAATGCTTATAATTTATTTGTTTACAAAATTGTTCTTTTAACTTCCCAAATTATAAATCTTATAACTTATAAGATTCATTTATTTATCCAAAATCTATTCTTTTAAATAACTTTACAAATTTTATAAACCTACTATTTATAAAATTCCATTTATAACTTCACCGTTATAATCCTATAGATTTCATTCATTTATGAAATTCATTCACAATTCATTCTAACACTTATAAAAGCTCGTTTTACAATTCCAATGTTTTTAATTTATAAATATCAATTTATAAATCTTTTATATGGATCAATTTATATTATTCTTTTAAACGTCTTTAAACTCCTTTATAATTTCATCATTCTCTTAGATTTACAAAATAATCAAATTTCATAAATCCTATATTTAAACTTTTTATAATAAATTCAGAAATCCAAATTTTAACTATTTTATAAAATCATTAATCCCATATTTTCAAAAATCAACTTTTAACTGTATTTCTCAAAAATCATAATTTTTATAACATCAAAATTATAACGTTTATTTATTTAAGATGAATTAATTCCAAAAATATTTTTATAAACGTATACTTCCAAAAATCACTTTAGGAATCCCTTAAAATCAAAATCGTTATTTTTAAACTTCAAAATTGGATCCGATGATGCAACACATCAAATAGTCAATAACGACTTCCAAACATCATATATCAATATGATAATCAATCAAACATCACAATATCTAAAATCAAATAAATATTGATGAGGAATCCAGTTGGATCCCTCCAACCTGTTTCCCTGCATCCACAGACATTAGCACAATACCCATTCCACTTCGAGGTGGAATATCGCGGTATATGGGATTTATAAAATATTATCCGCTTAATAGGCGGCGCAATAGGGTCTCATCCGCTATACAATGCGGGAAATCAATCAACTGCAATATATACATATGCCAATAAATATATTGCTATATACTAATATAATACCAATTCCACTTCAAGGTGGAATATCGCGGTATATGTGTGTAATAAATAACATCCGCTTACTAACGGCGTATAGGGTCTATTCACATCCAATATATGTATATATATATATATGTGTGTGTGTGTGTGTGTGTGTGTGTGTGTGTGTGTGTATAACAATCATCATTCAAGCATTCAATCAACATAGTCTAACAATTTTAAATCTAACTATTTAAAATTTAAATAAACCCTTTTGAGTGAGAAGTTCTCACCTTAGCTTTTGTTAGCAATCCATTTTCCATCTTGACTCGATTTTTTTGATTTATACCTTGTATAAATATTTACACAATTTATTAATATTCGAACAGATCGAATAATAAATTTTCACTTGATTTAACTAGTTTATAATTTAATTTGGGCTTAACCACTCATTCCAAACAAATTCCCTTTTAATTTTAAACAGATTACTCTTAACAAATTTGTCTAATACAATTTAAATTTCAACTAAATTTACTTAAATAAATTTATTTAACTAAACCTTTTAATTTCAAACTAACTTCCCTTTTATTTTAAACCAAAATCTCATTTTCATAAATATTTCAAACATTTTGCTTATATAAATTTCTTCAATATTTTAAAATTCCTTTGTTTAATAATTATTTTAACTAAAAAAATTAAATTTGAAACAAAATTTACTTTAGGAAATTAGTTTCAAAATAAACTAGTAAATTTATAATGTATTCATTCATTTATTTTTTTATTTATTTTTACTAATTATCTTATTTTATATTAATATCTTTAAATCAATTTATTTTAATAAATCATTTTACCTAATAAATTTTCCTTTCAAAATTAATTTAAATTAACCAAGGGTTTCATTTTTTTTGAACTAATAATTTGAATTGTAAACAAATTTTCTTTTACTGTATAAAACTATTTATTTATATATATCTACAGTTTTCTAGATAATTCAAGAAATTAAATTGTTTTAACTTACTGTATTTTAGAATAACCTACCCTAAATTAAAATTAAAGGTCCATATTTCATTTATTCAAATCCGTAAAATTCAAAACCAAATAACAGAAAAATCGAAATACCTTACCACGAACACACGCGATAAACTCGACTCTGGCCGCCGTTCTCTGCCGCGAACCCACGCCCTAGCTTCCACTGCCTTGACTTCGGCCATCCCCAAAATTGCTGCATCACTTCGCTTCGAAGCCCTAGGTTGTCACACCCTCCTTCAGGCCTCGCGACACCCACGTGATTCCCAGTCTCACGAACGAACTCGCGTGCCTCAGTAGCCACCCCCAACTCCTATGTCGCCGCTATGCTTGAGACCCATGCGACTCCACAGTCGCCTCGATGCCGCTCGAAATCATGAGCCCAATCGAACCCCTATTCGATTTAGATGCCGCGGCCACCACTGAATCGCGCAAGCGCTCCTCCTTTTTAGCGCGTCGCCGAGCTTGACGACGACTGCCTCCCTTGGACGCGAACGAATTCGAATCGAATTCGTGTTTTTTTTTGTTGATTTCTGGGCTTCGGCCATTTTTTCTTCAAATGAAAACGAGTGAGGGAAGAACGTGATTATTTAACTGAGGAATTTTAAGGAAGAAGAGAGCGGCCATTGTTCTATATATTTTTTTCTTTGAATTCAACTAAAAGAAGATGTCGTGCCTTTAACAGAGAAAAGATCGTGCTTTCACGATTTCATATCGTGATTTCAGGCGCGATACTAGGCGTGTTTTTAGGCGTGATATTAGGGAGATAACATGCTGTATTTGACTAAATTTAAATTTAAATTTAAATTGAATTCGTTGAAAATTTCAACGCGTTTACTCACTGTGTGCTCACATATCAACTCAGAAAAATACGAAATTTGAAATCCGAGAATAATTCAATATTATAGATCCAATGGATCTGGTTTCGTCGAATTCCGAGACTGTACCTCGGAAGGCTATTTTTAAATATCGATTCAAACGATATAATTTCAAAACTGAACAAATAACTGTATAATTCAATTCTGAAGCTTCTAAAATCTTCAATATTATCAATATGAATTTTACTAGCCTTTGAAATATTTTTAATCGGCTTAAAATTGAAGATTCAAATTTTTATCCAATCTGTTCAATAGATTAAATTTTATAATTTAATCGCCAAATTCATTCTGATAATTTGAAATTCAAGTCAAACCATCATTCAAATATTTAAAATAAATTAAATATTTTCAAATTAAATTGTTCAAAATTCTTGGTCGTTACATCTTTCAAGTTTAATCCTATTTAGGTTTTTAACTTCTTCCTCTTATATACATATATATATATATATGTATATTAATTATATAATACACACACACACACACACACACACATATATATATATATATTTGTGTATCATTCTAACATTTTTTCTTAGTCATCCTTCAGACAAAAGTATAGGTGATAGGGAGTCAGGCTCATTTTGCAGGATCTCGTGTCTTCAGATTGTAGGATTTCGGACTTTAGAGAGGTCACCAGAGTAAAGTTTTCACTGAGGATTACTTGCAGTTCCTTTACAGATACATGATACTTTCATCTCTTTTGTGGCGTACTATCTTCAGGAGGATCTATTCTTCAGCTGGGCATTTCTTCCTTTGTATAGAGTCTCCGGAGCAGATTTTCCATTCAGCATTGTATTCAGTTCCACTTCAGAGTAGATGCTTCTTTATTCCTTCCGATCCAAATGCATGGAGCTTCCTTCTTAGTTTGGGATTCATGGAGCTTCTGATCCAGATGCTTGGAGCATCATATTCTTTTGTTTTTTAAAGCATTTCTAACACCTTAATATCAGGCATTGGCCATGCCGGAGCTTGATATCGGGGTGTGATGGGTGGTGGCCTTCCCGGAACTCATCTTAGGGGTACCTGAGTTTATTTTTAAATATTTGTATCTGTTTTGTTACCTTCCAGGCATGTTGGCAGCACCTTATTTTTATGCTATATAGTTGCATGTGTGCTCTCTTCTTTTTATAGAGGATCTCACATTTTTCTCAAAAAAAAGTCTAAACTATTATATAAAATTCGCATTTAAATCCATTAAATCTAAATCATAACAGTTCCAACTTAAATTGTTTAAATATTGAAAGTAGTTTATATATATATATATATATATTGAAATAGTTATAAATTTAAAATATTATATAAATTTAAAATAGGTTATAGAGTGAAATAGTTTATACATTAAAAATAGTATTTATAATAAAATACATACATACATACATAAGTTTCAAGTTAGAAATTGTTCCGCAATTTCACAATTCAAATTGAATCAACCAATCCCATCTCAATGATGTTAATAAATGTTTAAAGGTTCGATTCTAATTCTTATTAAAACCATTTCAATTTATATCGATTTCAATCTAGATTTGAACTACAGTTTTAATCCAATTCCAATTCAATAGGTTTCGAACTTTAAATATTCAAACAATTTACAATAACCAAATTTGACAAATTTCATTTGTATTCCATAATTTAATTTTTGATTTTATTTAAATTTGAAGAATATTCACTTAATCATTTAAATAAAATCTCAGATTACAAATTTGAATCAAAATTAAATATTAAATTTCAATTTTATTTAAAATATTCATTTCCCCACTTTTAGTTAAACATATAAATAAAATCTCAAATCACAGATTTAAATCAAAATTAAATATTCAATTTCAATCTAAAACATTCTTTAAATTCTCTTTATTCAAAATCAAGTATTAAGTTATAAAAACACTTCTTTAAATCTCAAAAATCAATAAGTTCCAAATCAACTTTATTCAAATTCAATTCCAAACAAATTTAATTATAAATCAAAGTTCCAAATCAACTTTATTTAAATTCAATTTGAAATAAATTTAATTATATATCAAAGTTCCATATCAACTTTATTTAAATTCAATTCCCAATAAATTTAATTATAAATCAATTCTTGTTCAAATTCAATTCTTAACAAATTAAATTACAAATCAATTCTTATTTAGTTTATCTTTCTAGCTTCCATTTGCTTGATGTTAAGAAATATTAATATAAATTTAAATAAATACTTAACATATTATATATTATTAGTTGAATTAAATTCTTAATAAATTTTATTATATTAGTTATTATTAAATTAAATCTTATTATTATTAAATCTATTTTAAATCTTCTATATATATTTTAAAAATAATAAAGTTATAAGTAAAATTTCATAATTTTCGTTTTAAAACTTAACTTATAATTTTAAAATATCGAAAACATAAAATTTTAAAAATCTAACTTTTACACATCTATTAAAATTTAAAATCATTATATTATATCTAAAAAATTAATATTTATTAAAACCCATGTATTTCTTTTCAAACTTTAGAATCATTTACAAAAATAGACCAATGTTTTCCGTATATAATTTTCTATCCTATGGTCAAGTGATACAGATATTTATCACTTCAATCCGCAATTTAAATTTAATATTTACGGGTATACATCATTTCAGCACACAGTCCCAAAATTTCAAAATCAATAAAATCGCTTGGGTTTATCATTTCAACCCATAACGATTTTTCTTAATCTATAAAATTGTTCGGATATGTCTCATTTCAACCCATAGCGTAACATTCCCGGTTTTTAAAGCCAATTTTAAATTGGAAATTAATGTAAATTTTGGATTAAATCATGAAATAATTTGAATCTTCCAAATTAAATAAGATAGGTTCCTGTTTATTTATATGTATATAGATTGATTTTGAATTACATTTTGAATTTGAAACTCTAAAATAAATATTTTTGAAAATAAATTGGATTTAATTTGGGAATTCAATTGTAGATATTTTATAAATAAATTGGATTTAAAAATACTATGTTTAAAATTAATAAAATTTGTTTTCTAATTATAATATAATTATTTGGAAGTTATATTTTAAAATTAATATAATAATTTTGTAAAAGTTAAATTTCAATATTTTCAACATTAGTATTATTTATATAAATTTAAGTATAATAACTTAAGTTTAATTTTAAATTTATATATAACTAAATGTAATTTGTGTGTATATATATATATACACACACATTTAAAATTATAATAAACTAAGTTTAAAATAGTATTGGTTATAAAGATTATAACATTTTCCTTTAAAAATACAGTTTGTAAATATATAAAATATAAATGAGATAAAAATCTAAATATATATATATATATATAACATATACATGTAAAGCTAAATTGAAATTATATATATAAACATAAATACTAAAACTAAAAAGGGTTTTAAAAAAATTTGTAATTAATTTAAGTAGGGATTAAACACAAAATGTTACATGTGAACATTTGTAAGCTTGAATTATGTGAATTAACAAATGTAAGGTAAGTAAGCACATAGGTTTACAAGTGTTAATACAAAATAAACAAGTGGAAAAATATGTTTCTTTTTGTTACCCGAGTAATTGGCCCGGTAACGCGTGTCACCAAGCAAGCACATCGCTTGGCACAAAGAACCGTTCAACATAAAGCATTGTTCGGCATACCTCCCCTCGTTCGACACACCTCCCCTCGTTCGGCATAGAGCCTCGTTCGGCATAGAGCCTTGTTCAACACAAAGCCTCGCTCGGCATCTTGCCTCGTTCGGCATAGATAGGTCGATTGACGCAAGGCCTAGTTCGACATGGAAAGGTCATTCGGCATAGAAGGGTCGCTCGGCATCTCGCCACACTCGGCATTGAGAGGCCATTCGGCATCTGGCCTCGTTCGGCGTTGAGAGGTCGTTCAACATCTGGCCTCGTTCGGCATGAAGCCTCATTCGACACGAGACCTCGTTCGACGTAAGTAAGTCGTTCGGCATCTCCCTTCAACCAACATCAAGTCTCGTTCGGCATAGGTCTCGTTCTACCTACACTCCTCATTCAGCGCACTGCCTCATTCAGCATACAAGTACCGTTCGGCACGCCTTCCTTGATCGGCATATGAATGTCGTTTGGCCTGAACATGTGGTTCGGCAATTGCCGTTCGACATTTACGGCTCGGTGTGCAAAAATTAACACGGGCCAAGGTGCTTTATTCCTAGGCCTACCAAGAAGTCCAACCCATCTTTGTCTATAAATAGAAGGGCAGAGGAACAGTGAAATGGACCTTTTTTTTGAGAACATTAGGGAGACTCTACCGCATTCAAGACTTATTCTATTTCAGTTAGCATTTGTATTCAAGTAGTTGGTATACGGATTATAACTGTAATCAATTGTTGAGTAAATCAATAAAGATTAACTTCAAAGTGGACGTAGGCAGTTACGGCGAACCACTATAAATCCGGTGTTCTTGTCTTTGCGTTTAATTTAGCATACAGCTCTCTGTTTTAATTTACTTCTTCGTTAATCTCTCTACACAATCTTTCTCAAGGATGTTAGTGACCAATTCTGGTGCTAACATTTTGGTGCTTTCACAGAGAATCGAATTCTCAGGCCACTAGGATCTACTTTTTAGCTACTAGATTGAATAAATCCCCCGAAGGAGATCCAACTTATTCATAGGACGTCCGTTGAATCTAATCAGAGTTCCTATCAATAACTCTACTATGGAAAGACCACGTACCCGATCAGCCTCTCATAACGTGGACATCAATGAGACTGCTAGCATGCAACAGATAGAACCTAGCAATCAGAAAGTTAATCGTTGTGTAGGGACTGCTGGAGCTCATAACCAGACGGAAATTGTTACTAGGAAGAAGTTCAACGACCTGATGAGAGAACTCATGGAAAGAAGGAGACAACTTGCTGAAAAAATTCAAGCTAACACTAACCTCATGACTCAGCTTACTTAGAAACAGCATCAGAATGCTGGAGATAGCCCCTTTCCTTACTCTTCATCTGATAGTTTGACCTCGTTCGACGAACCTCCCAGGCGTAGATGCCGCAAAATGAAAACTGCATAAGCAGGTGCTACTAATCGATCAACTAGGGATCACTTACATCTTGGAGACCACACCTAAGCCGGAACGGGAAACTTAGGAGTGGGCGCACGTGTGGAGACTGGACGTCCGGCTCACCAAGACACCAACGAAGCTGGTCCCCAAGATACATGTTTGGCAGACCACCAACAAAGGAGACACCAACCCGAGCGGTCCCCGAGAACAGAGTCCAACCTTCCATCCTCCATACAAACCCCGGACTTATCGGCTATGGTCAGACAGTTGATGAGAGAGAATCAAGGCTTGACCAATGAAGATTAGGGGATATCCAGGAGTCATTCTTCGTTCACGAATACTATTCTACGGGACGAGCACCCCAAGAAGTTTAGCATGCCAACTATCCCGGCCTATGAAGGAAAGACTGATCCCATGTAGCATGTGATGAGGTACGAATGAATGATGGATTCGGCTAGAGAAAATGACGCGACCAAGTGTAAATTCTTTCCAATTACTTTATCCGGAATCGCCACCATGTGGTTCAATCGACTTCCCCCACGGTCTATATCCAGCTTCGACGAATTGGCGACGAAATTTGTGGAACAGTTCAGGATACACGCCACTTGTCCCAAGGATATGATGTCCCTATCTAGTGTAATCCAGGCTCCGAGGGAGTCATTGAAAGAGTATTTGTAGAGATTTCAGTTGCAGCTACCGAAGTTAGCAGCCCTAACGATCATGCAATTTTAATGGCAGTAATGCGAGGTGTGGATCCGGATTCAGAGTTTGGAGATGGTTCGCAGGAAAGCCTCCAACTACGTTGGAGCATTTCTATTCAAAGGCTCATCAGTTCATAAAAAGGGAGGAAGCTAGATGGAAGAGGCGAGATAAGGAACCACATCCTATTCAAGAGACTGTAAAAAGTACTGTGAAATAGTCCAGTGACAATTCGGAGAAGGTCCAAGTCAACGTACAGAATAAACCGGGCAATCTAAAAGGTCCGAAAGAGGAAATCTCGAAAAGAAAAGAGAAGCAGGGAAATGGAAACCAGAGATTCCAACCTACAACGAGTACAACCCACTGAATGCATCTCTTGGGAATATTTACCTGTCAACCTGTAACACTTTTTAATACAGAAATCCGCGCCTAATGGAGTCAACAGAGAAACAAAAGCAAATCGGGAAGTACTGTCGCTTCCACGAGACTTAAGGGCATGATACAGAGGAGTATAGACACCTCCACGATGCCATTGAAAAGATGATTAGACAGAAAAAATTGTAGGAATTTGTCAAAAACCCATCGGAAGGAAGGCAAGGAACATCGGACCCCGGATGCAGGCCGGCACCACGCCATTCAGAGGAACCTGCCCGAACTGTATGGAGACTGGTCATAAACACTATCGTCAGTGGACCTCATCCTGTAGACAAGAACTGGCAGGAAATGGAGTGGTATGCTAACTCCTTAAGGCATGCTGATTATGAGTTTTGTTCGAATATGGAGGATGGGAGCCCTACTAAGCAGCAACGCATGATGACAGATGATATAGTATTTAGGAGCCGAGATGCGGACAAGGTGAAGGCTTCTACCGTCGACCCAATGGTCATATCTGCGACGATCGGGCCAGCATATGTGAAGAGAATTTTAATTGATTGTGGAAGTTCCGTTAACATCATCTTCAAAAAGGCATACGACCAAATGAAGATGGAGACAAAAGATTTAAAGCCATCTAAAGCCTGTATCCATGGCTTTAATGGTGCAGCGACTGATGCAATAAGGTATGTTGAGTTGCCAGTTGAACTAGGAGAAAGTGAGCGTAGGAGAGTGCGAATCCTACCGTTTATAGTGTTGGATGTTGATTCTCCATATAATGTATTTCTGGGTAGGCTGGCCCTAGCGGAGTTTAGGGCAGCTCTAACCCCATGGTATTTGATTTTGAAGTTCCCCATAGACAAAGGAGTTGGTGCGGTGCATGGAGATCAGGCGACCGGTCGCGCACGCTATGTGGCTGAACCGAGAGAGGCCTAGCGAAGAGAGAAAGGAAAGGTTGCAGACAGCTCCGTCCACATCAGAAATACTGACGATTGACAAGTGGTGCCGAGCCCTGGCTCGGGCGACATTCTCGGATCTATAGAGACATAGATCGGAGAGATAATGATGGGGAACCAGGGAAGCAAAATTAGCACCGGCTGAACTGACGATTGACATTCCAGTCATCCGACATGACCCATCACGAGTACTCAAGATTGGATCACAACTCGACCCGTCAGTGGCCGAGGATCTCGCTGATTTTCTCCGACCGAATCTGGATATTTTCGCTTGGACACATTCTGACATGTGCAGGATTTCTCCTGCTATTGTGAGTCATATGTTGAACATAGACCTAAAGTACGTCCCTGTAAAATAGAAAAGGAGAGGCATAGACCTGGAGAGGTCCGCTACTCTCAGAGAGGAGGTGGACAAACTCAAAGCCAATGGGTTAGTCCGCGACGCCCTCTACCCTGAATGTGTGTCCAACCCTGTGCTAGTAAGGAAAGCGAATGGGAAGTGGAAAACTTGCATTGATTACTCTGATTTGAACAAAGCATGACCAAAGGATAGTTTCCCGTTAACCAGAATCGACCAGCTCGTCGATTCAATGGCTAGACACGAGTTACTGTCATTTATGGACGCATACTAGGGATATAATTAGATCCCGATGCACATTCTAGACCAAGAACATACTAGTTTTGTCACAAACACTGGGTTATATTGCTATGTAGTGATGCCCTTCGGATTGAAAAATGCGGGAGCGACTTATCAGCGTACGGTGAATCGAATGTTTAATGACCGGATTGGTAGGACAATGGAAGTTTATGTGGATGACATGTTCGTGAAGTCACGTCAGTCAAATGACCCCATTCGGGACTTAGCGGAGATGTTTAATATACGCAGACATGATGGAATGAAGATCAATCCTTTGAAGTGTTCCTTTGGCATTGCGCCAGGGAAGTTTTTGGGTTTCATTGTGAATGAACGGGGGATTGAAGCTAACCCGGAAAAGATTCAAGCTATTCGAGACATACAAGTTCCTAAAACTATAAAGTAGGTACAAAGCTTAAATGGGAAGGTGGCCACGTTGAGTCTATTCATATCCAGAGCTACAGATAAGTGTATTCCTTTCTCCGATGTGACAAAGAAAGGAAAGAGAAATTTCAAGTGGACATCCGACTATGAAGAAGCATTCCGAGCTCTAGTAAGGCATTTAGAAAGTCCCCCGGTACTATCGAAACCGACAGGCCTTGAGATGTTGTATGCGTACTTGGCTGTATCCCAGCATGCTATCGGTACGGCTCTGGTTCGCGAGGAGGACCGAGTTCAGAAGCCGGTGTACTATGCCAGTTAACATTTAACAGGGGAAGAAAAAAATTATCCTAAGATTGGGAAACTAGCCTATTGTTTATTGATTGCATCATGCAAGCCCAGACCATACTTCAGATACATTCGATCAGTGTTTTTACCGATCAATCCTTGCGGCAGGTACTCCAATGACTGGAAACTTCTGGAAGGATGTTAAAATGGAATATCGAGTTGAGTCAGTTCGATATTACCTACCTGCCATGAAGGGCCATACAGGGGAAAGCGCTAGCAGACTTTATTGTTGAATTCACCATGTTAGACGAATCAAAAGGTAACAATGTCATACTTCCCGTTCGATGGAAGATGTTCACCGATGAGGCATCTAACGATCGTTACTCTGGAGCTGACATAGTTCTTGTGACTCTTGAAAGCCGATCAATTTTTTACGCTTTGAAGCTCGAATTCCTAGCAACGAACAACGAGGCCGAGTATAAAGCATTGATTACTGGCTTGAAACTTGTCAGAGAGCTGGGGGTAAAATTGGTTGAAATCTTTTGTGACTCACAATTGGTGGTATACCAGGTGCAGGGGGACTATCAAGCGCAGGGGCAGAGACTTGCCCCATACCTTGCTTGGGTTCAAGAGCTGCTAGCAAATCTGGAATATTATGATATTTTGCAGGTCCCGCGTGATCAAAACAAAGAAGCCGATTCATTGGCGAAATTTGCAAGCACGAGCGATGCACATCAAATGGGATTGGTTCCTGTCGAAACCTTACATACCCCGAGTATAGATGTAATGGAGATAAATTTCATGTTAGAAACAAAAATCGAGGAGTCATGGTTGAACCCCTTCAAACAATACTTGCTACATGGGATCTTTCCCGAAAGAAGGAGCGAAAGACGAGAAGTCATTCGTAAGGCTTCACGATATATGATGTAGGACAGAATAATGTATCCGAAGGGATTCTCGGCCCCCTTACTCCGGTGAATTGCCCACGATGAGATAAAACGAGTCCTGAAGGAAGTCCATGAAGGAGATGCGGTGACCATCTAGGGGGCAGACGTTAGCAAAGAAAATCCTCCGCTGTGGATACTATTGGCCAACTGTAAATCGGGACGCTGCATACTATGTAAGGAGATGCGATAAATGCCAAAAGTATGCAAATATCACGAGAGCTCCGCCAATGGAACTCAAGAAAATGGTTAGTCCCTGACCCTTTGCAATGTGGGGGATCGATATAATCAGTTCCATACCCATATCTAAAGGTGGTGTGAAATACGCGATAGTTGCAGTCGATTATTTTACCAAGTGGGCAGAAGCAAAGCCCTTAGCCACGATCACCACCAAGAAGGTCATTAATTTCATTGTAAGAAATATTATATGCCGTTTTGGCCTCCCATGGACTATCATTACAGACAATGGAACTCAATTCAGAAGCAAATAGTTCAAAGAATTTTGTCAAAAGTATGGCATTGAAAAAAGGTTTGCAGCAGTTGCTCATCCGAGAGCTAATGGACAAGTGGAAGCCATGAAAAAAATAATCAAGTCCATATTGAAAAAGCATTTGGAAAAGGCTAGAGGCAAGTAAGTGGATGAACTTCCAACGGCTCTAAGGGCTTATAGAACCACCCATTCGCATTGGCATATGGCACAGAAGCTATTATTCCCGTAGAACTTGAGGTTCAGTCACATCAGGTAACTTATTACGACACCAACATGAATCGAGAACTTTCGCTGGAATCGCTGGACTTCATTGATGAAAAACGTGAAGCAGCTGATTTAAGAGCTACCTCATTTGGACACCGGGTTGCTCGATATTAAAAAGAAAAAGTCTGGCTAAGATCTTCGTCGTGGGCAACCTCATTTTGAAACGAGTTTTTTCGGTCCCGTCGCATCTGAATCCTACATGGTAAGGTCCATACATCATCGAACGGAGGCTTGGAGAAGGAACTTTCAAGCTAACAACCGTTGATGGCGCGACACTCCCTCGAGCATGGAATAGCGAGCATCTGCGACATTAATATATTTAGGTTATTCATTTTCTATCTTTGTTGCAATTATTTTCTGTATGTTTTCATTCCGTTGATTCTTAGTTTTCAACATGTAATAAAAAAATTTAGCTTGCTTCATTAATAAAGGCTTGAAGCCATTTTCTCCCATGAATTATTGGTGTTTCCGTGTATGATAATTTTATGGCAGAAAACTAGAGTTGCATTATTCTGTATGATGTTCGAATGCGCATAAACACTTTAAATCTCCCAGTTCCCTAAGTGTGGACTGGAGTACTCTGAGTCCCCTGAGGGCATACCAGAGTATAAATGACTTAAAATCTCTAAGTCCCCTGAGTGCAGACTGGAGTACTCTGAGTCCCCTGAGTGCGGATCAGAGTATAAATGACTTCAAATCTCTGAGTCCCCTAAGTGCGAACTGGAGTACTCTGAATCTCCTAAGTGTGGACTAGAGTATAAACGACTTAAAATCTCTAAGTCCCCTGAGTGTAGACTGGAGTATTCTGAGTCCCCTGAGTGCGGACTAGAGTATAAATGACTTAAAATCTCCAAGTTCCCTAAGTGCAGACCAGAGTATAAATGACTTTAAATTTCAAGTCCCCTGAGTGCAGACTGGAGTACTCTGAGTCCCCTGAGTGTGGACCAGAGTATAAACGACTTTAACTCTCTAAGTCCCCTGAGTGCGGACTGTAGTACTCTGAGTCCCCTGAGTGCGGACTAGAGTATAAACGACTTAAAATTTCCAAGTCCCCTGAGTGCGGCTGGAGTACTCTGAGTCCATTGAGTGTGAACCAGAGTATAAACGAATTAAAATCTCCAAGTCCCCTAAGTGCGGACTGGAGTACTCTGAGCCCCTTGAGTGCGAACTAGAGTATAAACGGCCTAAAAATCTCTAAATCCCTGGAGTGCAGATTAGAATACAACTGACTTGAAGTCATCAAGTCCCCAACATACGGACTGAAAAATATTCTAAGTACCTGAAATATGGAATAAAGGATGTATAATTTCAAAGATTTTTCGAGTTATATAAAGATGAACTAGGAGTTTATGTAACTCCCAATAGCTCGGGTTTCGACCACAATAATACAAAAAGATAAACAGCAAAAGTCATTTGAAAGACAAAAGAACTAAATTTGATTTATTCATCTAAAATGAGGTTCTACCACAACTCCTCCAAAACTCGGAGTCAAAAGTCTATTTACATTGACTATGGAAAAAAGTAAAAATAATTACATAATCTAAGCTAGCTCTCGTAGAACGAGTGTAACAACAACTTCTTTGACTTCTTGGGTTTCTTTTCCTCCTTTGTTTTCTCACGTGATTCTTCCCCCATGTGTTTTCGTCTGGACGTTTTGCTTGATGGAGTTGTAACAATCAAGGAAGAACGAGGGACCTCTAGTGGCCTGGACCCACCAGGGAGGATGACCTTCAAAGGCTTGTTCAAAGGATCATTTAGATCCATGACTCGGGGCTCGACTTTGATTTTAGCAGTCGTTTTCTTTTCCCCCGCAAGTTGCTCCTTCATGCTCATTTTAGAAGTGTGTCTAGAGGCACTCGTGATCTCAATTTCATAACTTCCTTCGACAGGAGATGAAGTTTTAGACTTATCCACCTCAAGTGCCTCAATCACTTGAGCATCTAGACCGGGGGTCTCTCCCGCTTGAGTAGCCTCGCTCGCTTTCTCCTTATTATCCTTGGTGTCACCACTCCTCGGACTGGGCTCAGGGTCAGAGCGACCTACGCAATATCACAAGAGACAAATGTTAGAATATAATGAACTCCTGCCAAAAACAACGGCTCTTTGAACTTTAAGAAGAAAAGTAATTTACCGGTTTCTTCCTAGCTCTCAACCATCCGTGGAGTTTCACCCTCTGTAATGGGAGATAGTATATGAATGCCAAGGCCAGGGGCTTCCGGGTTATCACCGACGTGTTGCTCGAATGGATCAAGTACTGGCCGATCAGCCGATTGGGTAGGAGCAAGGACTGAAGATTCGGTTCCAGACGGACCGGCAATGACATCTTTTCGTTTTGATGAGGGGAAACCTTTGCAGTAAAGGGCCTTCGCTGCAGACAAGTCTGAAGGCTTGTTCCTTCTGATAAATTCTTTCACCAAAGCCTCCTCGTTAACCTCTTCGATGCCTAGCTAGACCTTCCTGATCTTTAATAAAGTCTCCCATGCCTCGGCTAGAGATTCAAGGTAGCCCTCACCAAGAAAAATTAAGTCCCAATGCATGAGGACACGGGTGTTGTAATCTGCTATAAGTGGATTGAACATGCACTTAACTCCTCCCTGTCAGCCTTTGTAGCCGCCTCAAGGCGAGAGTCAATCTCTGCGGATTCTATTCTCTTGCCATCTTCACGGGCTTCATCCTTTAGCATCCCAACCTTAGAGAGCTCGTCATCGAGCTTTGCCTTCAGGAGTCGTGTAGCAACAATCTCGTCGCAATATCGTTGCGACTCTTCCTGGGCAGCAGTTTTTTCCTCTCTCTCTATTTAGGGAGTTGATCTTCCAGCTCTTTGACTCGAAGGGCAAATGCATCCCTTTCCTTCTGAACAGAATCCTTCTCTAAATCCAGGGCCCTGCAGCGTTGGACCGCTTCATCAATTTCTTTCTTATGTGTCGTTTCCAGAGAATTAACGGCCTCCGCGGTATCTTTAGCACTTTGTTGGGCGGCTTCGAGTTGAGACTTGTATGAAGAGAGCTCTTCATCTTGAGCTTTGATAATGTCTTTATCGTGAATGGCTTCAAGCTTCAGGCGATTAATTTCGTGTTGACGCTCAACAGAGACTTCCAAGACTTTTTCGGCTAAATGGACAAACGCGTCATGTTGAACATAAACATCGTTGTTACAAGCAATAATGATCTGTTTGACGTGTCCCGAAATGTGATGGATCGCGGGAGAAACTTCAGACCATCAAAGCATATTTTGGGGAACTTAGCCTTAAGCCCGGCTAGCCTCTCCAATATCGACAGATCTGGTGTGGGAACGGGAGGAGATGGTATTGAGAGTTCAGTCTTCTTATGGGGTTCCCGAGATTGCCATGGCTGGATGAACCAGAGTGTTGATCATGGGGGGCATCGGATTGGGACCCCTTGTGGCCGTATTTCCCCCTGCCTTGCTTCGAGTGAAGATTATAATGGTATGAAGGTTGATGATAATTTTTCTTTCGAGATGATGAACCCCGAAAGTGATAATCCCTATCGCCATCATCATCTCTATCCCGACGTCTTCCGGTTCCCGAGTCCCATCCAGTGTGGTGAAAGGAAGATGACCCACGAGGTCGATCGAGTCCATGTGTACATCCCATATCACCTACATAGAATTTGAATAACAACAAGTCAACAAAGAGTAGGGCGATGGCAGGAATTTAAGTGCAAGATGAAGTGCACGTGTTTGTGTGTGTCCTAATGTTTCCCTCCGACGGACCAGTTTCTTTATCTCTACTTATAGGAGTTTTCTCTCCCTAAACATGGGCTTGAGCGCCTGCATCGCCTCTTGTTTCAGATCATTGAAACCATAGTTAAGCAAGTTGTCGGGAATAGTGAGGTTTGACAGGCCTTTCAATGAACTCTCTAAGCGTTGAGGAGAAGGCTCTCTATCCACCGGGGTGATTGTGACTTTAGAGTTACCACCCATTGTCTTCTTCCTCAGCTTGTACGTCAATTTATTCTTTCCCTTCTCAGGGGGAGGCGTAACTTCGATATCGTGCACCTCGACTACCGGCTTCCAAGCGGGGCCAACATTCTCGCCATGTACTTCAGGCATTTCAGTTTCTTTAATCTCCCCCTCCTCAGATGTGTCAGGGGCGTCACATGCTGAGGGCCCAGCTTGCTTTTTACCTTTGCCCAAGGCAGATGTTGTTATGGTGACACCTTGAGGAATGCTTATCCGACAACCTGCTGCCAGTAGCTTAAACTCCGAGAGCGACTCGCTTGAAATAAGAGACCTAACGTCCCGGTCTCCTACGGGGATAGCTCAATAGTCTTGACAGCTTTAGAATAACCGGAGCCTTCGGGACATGGGCCGATACCTGAAAAAGTAGATAAAGAGTCAGAAAAGATGCAAATTCCGCCAAATGCAAGTATTGATCCGGAAAAGGAACTTACTTCCTTCTACCCATCTCCTTGAGAAGCCAGAAGGACAGCGTATGTAGAACCACACCTGCTTTTATTGGGCGAATTTGCTCCATGCCCTGGTTAGAATTTGACATTTGTTGTGTGGATCAAGAAATACAAAGAATGGGCTGTCTGATCATCTCTTGAAACGATAAATTTATCGGATATCGCAAGGAGTCAGGAGCTTGAAGAGGACACTCATGAGGAGGATGCATGTGCTGTACATGAACGCATGACTGTTTTAGGTGTAATTGCGATGGATCAATCTCAATATACTGTAGTAGGTCGCGAAGAAAGGAGTTGAATGGAGGCATGCTACCAACCCAACACATAAATCTGTTGTAGGGCGTGTATCTGACTGGGGGCAGGTGAGGATGATCTTGCCTTGATGGAACCAATACGTCATCCCCGTGTATGGAGCATATGCGACGAAGCGTGCTTTCGTTAATTCTCGAGGCCTAAGAATCGATCAGATCATCTAAAAAGATCGCTGCATCCAAGGCATCGGGAGCCAAGTCGACGGATGCGACTGTGGGGCTCAAAATATGTTGAACAGGAATGGTTGATGGGTCTGAAGTTCCAACTACTTCTTGTTGTGAAGTTAACTCGGGTCTTTTCGAGACCGTGGCAGAACAAGACTTTCTGGACATCTCTAATGAAAGTTGGATCTGAAGAAACACCTGTTTAAACTATACTTGAAAATCAATCGACATTAGACTTAACAACAAAAATACTCCCCTCGTGTGGTGTGTGAACTAGTGCAATCGTTCAAGTATAGCGTCAAAGGATTTAAAGTCATGAAACTAATATGGTAAAGTAAAGTAAAGGTTTCCAGTGATAGTTTTTAATCCTAAACTTGGAAATTCATAATATATATCGAGGCTATAGTCTATTTTTATCGAGTTAAATTCAGATATATAGTTCTTGAGACGGAGAGCTGTCAGTCCGGAGTCGTCGATATGTTTATTTGCTTAAGTCCTTGTCTTTGTCATATGTTTACGTATGATAAGTAAGTCAAGTCAACATGGATTACGTTTGAGTTAGAATGGTTATGATTATTGTTGTCCGCTTCAAGATTTAATGCCGAACGATACTCGAGAGACTCGACTATGTAATCACTAACCCCTCCTCACTCGCTCTTCACCGTTCAGCATGAAGGAGTCATGCCGAGCCATGATCATACCGAGCCGCTTCGCTCGACGCTCTAGGTTCAACCCCCACTTCTGTCCTTTTTCCTCATTCGGCAAGTGGGAGTCATGCCGAGCCGTGATAATACCGAGCCACACCACTCGGCCCTATAAGCCTAATACTCATCCCTCACCGGCGTCCTCTCTCTGCCGTTCGGCATGACAACACTCATTTGTCTCCCGTATTCTCTCTTTGCCATTCGGTACGACTCATTGCTCTCATCCAATCTCTCTTCGTCGTTCGGCATGCGAGAGTAATGCCGAGCCACAACCATTTCTCTTCCTTCCACCACTCCACCTAGCCCTAAGATATGTTCTAACCTCGATTCGCTGTCCTCATTCACGCGGTTCCTACTGTCCTCTATTTTACAGAGATTCACGAATTCGAATCTCATGCTAAGTTTCCTAGTCAAGATAAAGTGTTTAAAGGAGAGGTCATTACCTAAGAAATGACTCGAATCTTAGGGGGATCTTGGAGTAGGAAACATGATTCTGATCAGATTCGTTGATTAAGGAAGGAGGTGAAGCAACATATTAGGTTCGAGAAGAGAAGGGACGGGTAAATAGTTCATAGAAGTATGGTGGAAGACGAGTTCGCAAGTTATATAGAGCGGATGTAAAAGTAAAAGGGAGAAGAGGAAGGAGTAGTGGCTTATATAGAGAAAAGAGATGTCGAATAGGTATTGACCGGTGGACTCAGTCATGGTATCTCGATGGTTTGGCATACTCATGCCGAACGGCATGTGACTTGCCGAACGACTCGCTCGGCATCCATATGGAACGTTTTTGTGTATGTTACAAAAGAGAAGAGGAAATTTGATATTAACTCAAAGCGTGTCATGTTGTCTCACACGATACACTTTGGGGGGCAAGTGTTACCTAGGTAATTGACCCGGTAACACGTGTGTCACCAAGCAAGCACATCGCTCGGCACAAAGAGCCGTTCAACACAAAGCATCGTTCGACACACCTCCCCTCATTCGGCATAGAGTCTTGCTCGGCATAGAGCCTCGTTCAGCATAGAGCCGCGCTCGGCATCTTGCTTCGTTCGGCATAGATAGGTCGATCGGCGCAAGGCCTCGTTCGGCATGGAAAGGTCATTCGACATAGAAGGGTCGCTCGGCATCTCGCCTTGCTCTGCATTGAGAGGTCATTCGACATCTGGCCTCGTTTGGCATTGAGAGGCCGTTCAGCATCCGGTCTCGTTCGACATAAAGCCTCGTTTGACATGAGACCTCGCTTGACGTAAGTCTCGTTCGGCATAGGTCTCATTCGACCTACACTCCTCACTCAGTGCACTGCCTCCTTCGGCATACTACCATTCGGCACGCCTTCCCCGATCGGCATATGAATGTCATTCGGCCTGAAAATGAGGTTCGGCATCTACAGCTCGACGCGTAGAAATTGACACGGGCCGAGGTGCTTTGTTCATAGGCCCACGAGAGAAGTCCAACCCATCTTCATCTATAAATATAAGGGCAGGGAAACAGTGAAGGAGACCTTTTCTCGAGAACACAAGGGAGACTCTGCTGCATTCAAGATTCATTCTATTTCAGCTAGCATTTTTATTCAATTAGTTCATGTACGATTGTATCTTCAATCAATTGTTGAGTAAAGTAATAAAGATTAACTTCAAAGTGGACGTAGGCAGTTACGCCGAACCACTATAAATCTGGTGTTCTTGTCTTCGCATTTAATTTAGCATACAGTTCTCTGTTTTAATTTACTTTCTTCATTAATCTCTCTACACAATCTTTCTTAAGGGTGTTGGTGACCAATTCTGGTGCTAACACTTTTAAAATTAATTTTATTAATAATAACAAAACCAGGCTATACTTATTTTCTCAAAATCTTCTTTCACATATCTCAAAACCTGAAAATAAAATTAAATCAAATTTCAACCTGAGAATACAAGGATGCAAATCAAACTGGGTAGTAATTTCAAATTCAACATCAAAGAAAACAATCATATAAAACCTGAAGCAAAATAAAAAAAAATCAAGCAAATGTAAAACAAAGATTTAGATCAAAAATATTTCAAAACATGGAAACAAAAGCAAAGTTCAATATTCAACTCAAACAACTTCAAATTGGAAGTTCAAATCCAGAAATCAACTCAAACACAAAGCTTCAAATCTAAAAATCAACTAAATCAAGCTTTAAATCAAAATACATTCAGTTTCAAGCTTCTAGACTCTGCTTCTTTGTTCAATAGCAAAAAGGTGAGCAAACTTTCAACCCTGAATCTGTTTGTATGTTGTTGTTTGTGAGCAAGCTTCTTTGATTTGATCTTTGAATTGATATGGTGATCTATGTTGAAATGAATTTTTGAAAATCTAGTTGCATGTATACAAAATCATATATATATATATATGTGTGTGTGTGTGTGTGTGTGTGTGTAGACAGGTTTGTGCATGTCTGTTGTACAGGCAGACAACTCTATTCTAAGTTTATAAAGATTAAATCTGTTTCAAAAATCAATACTTCTTTCTCCGATCCATTCTAGGCCTCAAGAACTAAACAAATTATATTCATATCACCAAGATCTTAATTCTAAAAATTGATTTGAGCTAAATTTGAACATAGATTTCACAAGGAAGATGAATCTGCAGTAAACTCAGATAAATGTCAAAAATTCAGGTATTGTAAATTCTTGATTCATTTATATAATATATTTTACTTTTGGAAATGATGATTATTAAAAGAAATATCATGATTTTTAATTCAGTAATTCTCGAAATTTATGAAGTTGAACTTAAAATGGATTCGGGGCAATTTGCGGCGATCAGAGTGGAAGGGGCGATCGTGGTTAAGCTCGGAAAAAATGATCTGGTGTGGGAACTTAGCCTTAAGCCCGGCTAGCCTCTCCAATATCGACAGATCTGGTGTGGGAACGGGAGGAGATGGTATTGAGAGTTCAGTCTTCTTATGGGGTTCCCGAGATTGCCATGGCTGGATGAACCAGAGTGTTGATCATGGGGGGCATCGGATTGGGACCCCTTGTGGCCGTATTTCCCCCTGCCTTGCTTCGAGTGAAGATTATAATGGTATGAAGGTTGATGATAATTTTTCTTTCGAGATGATGAACCCCGAAAGTGATAATCCCTATCGCCATCATCATCTCTATCCCGACGTCTTCCGGTTCCCGAGTCCCATCCAGTGTGGTGAAAGGCAGATGACCCACGAGGTCGATCGAGTCCATGTGTACATCCCATATCACCTACATAGAATTTGAATAACAACAAGTCAACAAAGAGTAGGGCGATGGCAGGAATTTAAGTGCAAGATGAAGTGCACGTGTTTGTGTGTGTCCTAATGTTTCCCTCCGACGGACCAGTTTCTTTATCTCTACTTATAGGAGTTTTCTCTCCCTAAACATGGGCTTGAGCGCCTGCATCGCCTCTTGTTTCAGATCATTGAAACCATAGTTAAGCAAGTTGTCGGGAATAGTGAGGTTTGACAGGCCTTTCAATGAACTCTCTAAGCGTTGAGGAGAAGGCTCTCTATCCACCGGGGTGATTGTGACTTTAGAGTTACCACCCATTGTCTTCTTCCTCAGCTTGTACGTCAATTTATTCTTTCCCTTCGCAGGGGGAGGCGTAACTTCGATATCGTGCACCTCGACTACCGGCTTCCAAGCGGGGCCAACATTCTCGCCATGTACTTCAGGCATTTCAGTTTCTTTAATCTCCCCCTCCTCAGATGTGTCAGGGGCGTCACATGCTGAGGGCCCAGCTTGCTTTTTACCTTTGCCCAAGGCAGATGTTGTTATGGTGACACCTTGAGGAATGCTTATCCGACAACCTGCTGCCAGTAGCTTAAACTCCGAGAGCGACTCGCTTGAAATAAGAGACCTAACGTCCCGGTCTCCTACGGGGATAGCTCAATAGTCTTGACAGCTTTAGAATAACCGGAGCCTTCGGGACATGGGCCGATACCTGAAAAAGTAGATAAAGAGTCAGAAAAGATGCAAATTCCGCCAAATGCAAGTATTGATCCGGAAAAGGAACTTACTTCCTTCTACCCATCTCCTTGAGAAGCCAGAAGGACAGCGTATGTAGAACCACACCTGCTTTTATTGGGCGAATTTGCTCCATGCCCTGGTTAGAATTTGACATTTGTTGTGTGGATCAAGAAATACAAAGAATGGGCTGTCTGATCATCTCTTGAAACGATAAATTTATCGGATATCGCAAGGAGTCAGGAGCTTGAAGAGGACACTCATGAGGAGGATGCATGTGCTGTACATGAACGCATGACTGTTTTAGGTGTAATTGCGATGGATCAATCTCAATATACTGTAGTAGGTCGCGAAGAAAGGAGTTGAATGGAGGCATGCTACCAACCCAACACATAAATCTGTTGTAGGGCGTGTATCTGACTGGGGGCAGGTGAGGATGATCTTGCCTTGATGGAACCAATACGTCATCCCCGTGTATGGAGCATATGCGACGAAGCGTGCTTTCGTTAATTCTCGAGGCCTAAGAATCGATCAGATCATCTAAAAAGATCGCTGCATCCAAGGCATCGGGAGCCAAGTCGACGGATGCGACTGTGGGGCTCAAAATATGTTGAACAGGAATGGTTGATGGGTCTGAAGTTCCAACTACTTCTTGTTGTGAAGTTAACTCGGGTCTTTTCGAGACCGTGGCAGAACAAGACTTTCTGGACATCTCTAATGAAAGTTGGATCTGAAGAAACACCTGTTTAAACTATACTTGAAAATCAATCGACATTAGACTTAACAACAAAAATACTCCCCTCGTGTGGTGTGTGAACTAGTGCAATCGTTCAAGTATAGCGTCAAAGGATTTAAAGTCATGAAACTAATATGGTAAAGTAAAGTAAAGGTTTCCAGTGATAGTTTTTAATTCTAAACTTGGAAATTCATAATATATATCGAGGCTATAGTCTATTTTTATCGAGTTAAATTCAGATATATAGTTCTTGAGACGGAGAGCTGTCAGTCCGGAGTCGTCGATATGTTTATTTGCTTAAGTCCTTGTCTTTGTCATATGTTTACGTATGATAAGTAAGTCAAGTCAACATGGATTACGTTTGAGTTAGAATGGTTATGATTATTGTTGTCCGCTTCAAGATTTAATGCCGAACGATACTCGAGAGACTCGACTATGTAATCACTAACCCCTCCTCACTCGCTCTTCACCGTTCAGCATGAAGGAGTCATGCCGAGCCATGATCATACCGAGCCGCTTCGCTCGACGCTCTAGGTTCAACCCCCACTTCTGTCCTTTTTCCTCATTCGGCAAGTGGGAGTCATGCCGAGCCGTGATAATACCGAGCCACACCACTCGGCCCTATAAGCCTAATACTCATCCCTCACCGGCGTCCTCTCTCTGCCGTTCGGCATGACAACACTCATTTGTCTCCCGTATTCTCTCTTTGCCATTCGGTACGACTCATTGCTCTCATCCAATCTCTCTTCGTCGTTCGGCATGCGAGAGTAATGCCGAGCCACAACCATTTCTCTTCCTTCCACCACTCCACATAGCCCTAAGATATGTTCTAACCTCGATTCGCTGTCCTCATTCACGCGGTTCCTACTGTCCTCTATTTTACAGAGATTCACGAATTCGAATCTCATGCTAAGTTTCCTAGTCAAGATAAAGTGTTTAAAGGAGAGGTCATTACCTAAGAAATGACTCGAATCTTAGGGGGATCTTGGAGTAGGAAACATGATTCTGATCAGATTCGTTGATTAAGGAAGGAGGTGAAGCAACATATTAGGTTCGAGAAGAGAAGGGACGGGTAAATAGTTCATAGAAGTATGGTGGAAGACGAGTTCGCAAGTTATATAGAGCGGATGTAAAAGTAAAAGGGAGAAGAGGAAGGAGTAGTGGCTTATATAGAGAAAAGAGATGTCGAATAGGTATTGACCGGTGGACTCAGTCATGGTATCTCGATGGTTTGGCATACTCATGCCGAACGGCATGTGACTTGCCGAACGACTCGCTCGGCATCCATATGGAACGTTTTTGTGTATGTTACAAAAGAGAAGAGGAAATTTGATATTAACTCAAAGCGTGTCATGTTGTCTCACACGATACACTTTGGGGGGCAAGTGTTACCTAGGTAATTGACCCGGTAACACGTGTGTCACCAAGCAAGCACATCGCTCGGCACAAAGAGCCGTTCAACACAAAGCGTCGTTCGACACACCTCCCCTCATTCGGCATAGAGTCTTGCTCGGCATAGAGCCTCGTTCAGCATAGAGCCTCGCTCGGCATCTTGCTTCGTTCGGCATAGATAGGTCGATCGGCGCAAGGCCTCGTTCGGCATGGAAAGGTCATTCGACATAGAAGGGTCGCTCGGCATCTCGCCTTGCTCTGCATTGAGAGGTCATTCGACATCTGGCCTCGTTTGGCATTGAGAGGCCGTTCAGCATCCGGTCTCGTTCGACATAAAGCCTCGTTTGACATGAGACCTCGCTTGACGTAAGTCTCGTTCGGCATAGGTCTCATTCGACCTACACTCCTCACTCAGTGCACTGCCTCCTTCGGCATACTACCATTCGGCACGCCTTCCCCGATCGGCATATGAATGTCATTCGGCCTGAAAATGAGGTTCGGCATCTACAGCTCGACGCATAGAAATTGACACGGGCCGAGGTGCTTTGTTCATAGGCCCACGAGAGAAGTCCAACCCATCTTCATCTATAAATATAAGGGCAGGGAAACAGTGAAGGAGACCTTTTCTCGAGAACACAAGGGAGACTCTGCTGCATTCAAGATTCATTCTATTTCAGCTAGCATTTTTATTCAATTAGTTCATGTACGATTGTATCTGCAATCAATTGTTGAGTAAAGTAATAAAGATTAACTTCAAAGTGGACGTAGGCAGTTACGCCGAACCACTATAAATCTGGTGTTCTTGTCTTCGCATTTAATTTAGCATACAGTTCTCTGTTTTAATTTACTTTCTTCATTAATCTCTCTACACAATCTTTCTTAAGGGTGTTGGTGACCAATTCTGGTGCTAACACTTTTAAAATTAATTTTATTAATAATAACAAAACCAGGCTATACTTATTTTCTCAAAATCTTCTTTCACATATCTCAAAACCTGAAAATAAAATTAAATCAAATTTCAACCTGAGAATACAAGGATGCAAATCAAACTGGGTAGTAATTTCAAATTCAACATCAAAGAAAACAATCATATAAAACCTGAAGCAAAATAAAAAAAAATCAAGCAAATGTAAAACAAAGATTTAGATCAAAAATATTTCAAAACATGGAAACAAAAGCAAAGTTCAATATTCAACTCAAACAACTTCAAATTGGAAGTTCAAATCCAGAAATCAACTCAAACACAAAGCTTCAAATCTAAACATCAACTAAATCAAGCTTTAAATCAAAATACATTCAGTTTCAAGCTTCTAGACTCTGCTTCTTTGTTCAATAGCAAAAAGGTGAGCAAACTTTCAACCCTGAATCTGTTTGTATGTTGTTGTTTGTGAGCAAGCTTCTTTGATTTGATCTTTGAATTGATATGGTGATCTATGTTGAAATGAATTTTTGAAAATCTAGTTGCATGTATACAAAATCATATATATATATATGTATGTGTGTGTGTGTGTAGACAGGTTTGTGCATGTCTGTTGTACAGGCAGACAACTCTATTCTAAGTTTATAAAGATTAAATCTGTTTCAAAAATCAATACTTCTTTCTCCGATCCATTCTAGGCCTCAAGAACTAAACAAATTATATTCATATCACCAAGATCTTAATTCTAAAAATTGATTTGAGCTAAATTTGAACATAGATTTCACAAGGAAGATGAATCTGCAGTAAACTCAGATAAATGTCAAAAATTCAGGTATTGTAAATTCTTGATTCATTTATATAATATATTTTACTTTTGGAAATGATGATTATTAAAAGAAATATCATGATTTTTAATTCAGTAATTCTCGAAATTTATGAAGTTGAACTTAAAATGGATTCGGGGCAATTTGCGGCGATCAGAGTGGAAGGGGCGATCGTGGTTAAGCTCGGAAAAAATGATCTGGTGTGGGAACTTAGCCTTAAGCCCGGCTAGCCTCTCCAATATCGACAGATCTGGTGTGGGAACGGGAGGAGATGGTATTGAGAGTTCAGTCTTCTTATGGGGTTCCCGAGATTGCCATGGCTGGATGAACCAGAGTGTTGATCATGGGGGGCATCGGATTGGGACCCCTTGTGGCCGTATTTCCCCCTGCCTTGCTTCGAGTGAAGATTATAATGGTATGAAGGTTGATGATAATTTTTCTTTCGAGATGATGAACCCCGAAAGTGATAATCCCTATCGCCATCATCATCTCTATCCCGACGTCTTCCGGTTCCCGAGTCCCATCCAGTGTGGTGAAAGGCAGATGACCCACGAGGTCGATCGAGTCCATGTGTACATCCCATATCACCTACATAGAATTTGAATAACAACAAGTCAACAAAGAGTAGGGCGATGGCAGGAATTTAAGTGCAAGATGAAGTGCACGTGTTTGTGTGTGTCCTAATGTTTCCCTCCGACGGACCAGTTTCTTTATCTCTACTTATAGGAGTTTTCTCTCCCTAAACATGGGCTTGAGCGCCTGCATCGCCTCTTGTTTCAGATCATTGAAACCATAGTTAAGCAAGTTGTCGGGAATAGTGAGGTTTGACAGGCCTTTCAATGAACTCTCTAAGCGTTGAGGAGAAGGCTCTCTATCCACCGGGGTGATTGTGACTTTAGAGTTACCACCCATTGTCTTCTTCCTCAGCTTGTACGTCAATTTATTCTTTCCCTTCGCAGGGGGAGGCGTAACTTCGATATCGTGCACCTCGACTACCGGCTTCCAAGCGGGGCCAACATTCTCGCCATGTACTTCAGGCATTTCAGTTTCTTTAATCTCCCCCTCCTCAGATGTGTCAGGGGCGTCACATGCTGAGGGCCCAGCTTGCTTTTTACCTTTGCCCAAGGCAGATGTTGTTATGGTGACACCTTGAGGAATGCTTATCCGACAACCTGCTGCCAGTAGCTTAAACTCCGAGAGCGACTCGCTTGAAATAAGAGACCTAACGTCCCGGTCTCCTACGGGGATAGCTCAATAGTCTTGACAGCTTTAGAATAACCGGAGCCTTCGGGACATGGGCCGATACCTGAAAAAGTAGATAAAGAGTCAGAAAAGATGCAAATTCCGCCAAATGCAAGTATTGATCCGGAAAAGGAACTTACTTCCTTCTACCCATCTCCTTGAGAAGCCAGAAGGACAGCGTATGTAGAACCACACCTGCTTTTATTGGGCGAATTTGCTCCATGCCCTGGTTAGAATTTGACATTTGTTGTGTGGATCAAGAAATACAAAGAATGGGCTGTCTGATCATCTCTTGAAACGATAAATTTATCGGATATCGCAAGGAGTCAGGAGCTTGAAGAGGACACTCATGAGGAGGATGCATGTGCTGTACATGAACGCATGACTGTTTTAGGTGTAATTGCGATGGATCAATCTCAATATACTGTAGTAGGTCGCGAAGAAAGGAGTTGAATGGAGGCATGCTACCAACCCAACACATAAATCTGTTGTAGGGCGTGTATCTGACTGGGGGCAGGTGAGGATGATCTTGCCTTGATGGAACCAATACGTCATCCCCGTGTATGGAGCATATGCGACGAAGCGTGCTTTCGTTAATTCTCGAGGCCTAAGAATCGATCAGATCATCTAAAAAGATCGCTGCATCCAAGGCATCGGGAGCCAAGTCGACGGATGCGACTGTGGGGCTCAAAATATGTTGAACAGGAATGGTTGATGGGTCTGAAGTTCCAACTACTTCTTGTTGTGAAGTTAACTCGGGTCTTTTCGAGACCGTGGCAGAACAAGACTTTCTGGACATCTCTAATGAAAGTTGGATCTGAAGAAACACCTGTTTAAACTATACTTGAAAATCAATCGACATTAGACTTAACAACAAAAATACTCCCCTCGTGTGGTGTGTGAACTAGTGCAATCGTTCAAGTATAGCGTCAAAGGATTTAAAGTCATGAAACTAATATGGTAAAGTAAAGTAAAGGTTTCCAATGATAGTTTTTAATTCTAAACTTGGAAATTCATAATATATATCGAGGCTATAGTCTATTTTTATCGAGTTAAATTCAGATATATAGTTCTTGAGACGGAGAGCTGTCAGTCCGGAGTCGTCGATATGTTTATTTGCTTAAGTCCTTGTCTTTGTCATATGTTTACGTATGATAAGTAAGTCAAGTCAACATGGATTACGTTTGAGTTAGAATGGTTATGATTATTGTTGTCCGCTTCAAGATTTAATGCCGAACGATACTCGAGAGACTCGACTATGTAATCACTAACCCCTCCTCACTCGCTCTTCACCGTTCAGCATGAAGGAGTCATGCCGAGCCATGATCATACCGAGCCGCTTCGCTCGACGCTCTAGGTTCAACCCCCACTTCTGTCCTTTTTCCTCATTCGGCAAGTGGGAGTCATGCCGAGCCGTGATAATACCGAGCCACACCACTCGGCCCTATAAGCCTAATACTCATCCCTCACCGGCGTCCTCTCTCTGCCGTTCGGCATGACAACACTCATTTGTCTCCCGTATTCTCTCTTTGCCATTCGGTACGACTCATTGCTCTCATCCAATCTCTCTTCGTCGTTCGGCATGCGAGAGTAATGCCGAGCCACAACCATTTCTCTTCCTTCCACCACTCCACCTAGCCCTAAGATATGTTCTAACCTCGATTCGCTGTCCTCATTCACGCGGTTCCTACTGTCCTCTATTTTACAGAGATTCACGAATTCGAATCTCATGCTAAGTTTCCTAGTCAAGATAAAGTGTTTAAAGGAGAGGTCATTACCTAAGAAATGACTCGAATCTTAGGGGGATCTTGGAGTAGGAAACATGATTCTGATCAGATTCGTTGATTAAGGAAGGAGGTGAAGCAACATATTAGGTTCGAGAAGAGAAGGGACAGGTAAATAGTTCATAGAAGTATGGTGGAAGACGAGTTCGCAAGTTATATAGAGCGGATGTAAAAGTAAAAGGGAGAAGAGGAAGGAGTAGTGGCTTATATAGAGAAAAGAGATGTCGAATAGGTATTGACCGGTGGACTCAGTCATGGTATCTCGATGGTTTGGCATACTCATGCCGAACGGCATGTGACTTGCCGAACGACTCGCTCGGCATCCATATGGAACGTTTTTGTGTATGTTACAAAAGAGAAGAGGAAATTTGATATTAACTCAAAGCGTGTCATGTTGTCTCACACGATACACTTTGGGGGGCAAGTGTTACCTAGGTAATTGACCCGGTAACACGTGTGTCACCAAGCAAGCACATCGCTCGGCACAAAGAGCCGTTCAACACAAAGCGTCGTTCGACACACCTCCCCTCATTCGGCATAGAGTCTTGCTCGGCATAGAGCCTCGTTCAGCATAGAGCCGCGCTCGGCATCTTGCTTCGTTCGGCATAGATAGGTCGATCGGCGCAAGGCCTCGTTCGGCATGGAAAGGTCATTCGACATAGAAGGGTCGCTCGGCATCTCGCCTTGCTCTGCATTGAGAGGTCATTCGACATCTGGCCTCGTTTGGCATTGAGAGGCCGTTCAGCATCCGGTCTCGTTCGACATAAAGCCTCGTTTGACATGAGACCTCGCTTGACGTAAGTCTCGTTCGGCATAGGTCTCATTCGACCTACACTCCTCACTCAGTGCACTGCCTCCTTCGGCATACTACCATTCGGCACGCCTTCCCCGATCGGCATATGAATGTCATTCGGCCTGAAAATGAGGTTCGGCATCTACAGCTCGACGCGTAGAAATTGACACGGGCCGAGGTGCTTTGTTCATAGGCCCACGAGAGAAGTCCAACCCATCTTCATCTATAAATATAAGGGCAGGGAAACAGTGAAGGAGACCTTTTCTCGAGAACACAAGGGAGACTCTGCTGCATTCAAGATTCATTCTATTTCAGCTAGCATTTTTATTCAATTAGTTCATGTACGATTGTATCTGCAATCAATTGTTGAGTAAAGTAATAAAGATTAACTTCAAAGTGGACGTAGGCAGTTACGCCGAACCACTATAAATCTGGTGTTCTTGTCTTCGCATTTAATTTAGCATACAGTTCTCTGTTTTAATTTACTTTCTTCATTAATCTCTCTACACAATCTTTCTTAAGGGTGTTGGTGACCAATTCTGGTGCTAACACTTTTAAAATTAATTTTATTAATAATAACAAAACCAGGCTATACTTATTTTCTCAAAATCTTCTTTCACATATCTCAAAACCTGAAAATAAAATTAAATCAAATTTCAACCTGAGAATACAAGGATGCAAATCAAACTGGGTAGTAATTTCAAATTCAACATCAAAGAAAACAATCATATAAAACCTGAAGTAAAATAAAAAAAAATCAAGCAAATGTAAAACAAAGATTTACATCAAAAATATTTCAAAACATGGAAACAAAAGCAAAGTTCAATATTCAACTCAAACAACTTCAAATTGGAAGTTCAAATCCAGAAATCAACTCAAACACAAAGCTTCAAATCTAAACATCAACTAAATCAAGCTTTAAATCAAAATACATTCAGTTTCAAGCTTCTAGACTCTGCTTCTTTGTTCAATAGCAAAAAGGTGAGCAAACTTTCAACCCTGAATCTGTTTGTATGTTGTTGTTTGTGAGCAAGCTTCTTTGATTTGATCTTTGAATTGATATGGTGATCTATGTTGAAATGAATTTTTGAAAATCTAGTTGCATGTATACAAAATCATATATATATATATATATGTATGTGTGTGTGTGTGTGTGTAGACAGGTTTGTGCATGTCTGTTGTACAGGCAGACAACTCTATTCTAAGTTTATAAAGATTAAATCTGTTTCAAAAATCAATACTTCTTTCTCCGATCCATTCTAGGCCTCAAGAACTAAACAAATTATATTCATATCACCAAGATCTTAATTCTAAAAATTGATTTGAGCTAAATTTGAACATAGATTTCACAAGGAAGATGAATCTGCAGTAAACTCAGATAAATGTCAAAAATTCAGGTATTGTAAATTCTTGATTCATTTATATAATATATTTTACTTTTGGAAATGATGATTATTAAAAGAAATATCATGATTTTTAATTCAGTAATTCTCGAAATTTATGAAGTTGAACTTAAAATGGATTCGGGGCAATTTGCGGCGATCAGAGTGGAAGGGGCGATCGTGGTTAAGCTCGGAAAAAATGATCTGGTGTGGGAACTTAGCCTTAAGCCCGGCTAGCCTCTCCAATATCGACAGATCTGGTGTGGGAACGGGAGGAGATGGTATTAAGAGTTCAGTCTTCTTATGGGGTTCCCGAGATTGCCATGGCTGGATGAACCAGAGTGTTGATCATGGGGGGCATCGGATTGGGACCCCTTGTGGCCGTATTTCCCCCTGCCTTGCTTCGAGTGAAGATTATAATGGTATGAAGGTTGATGATAATTTTTCTTTCGAGATGATGAACCCCGAAAGTGATAATCCCTATCGCCATCATCATCTCTATCCCGACGTCTTCCGGTTCCCGAGTCCCATCCAGTGTGGTGAAAGGCAGATGACCCACGAGGTCGATCGAGTCCATGTGTACATCCCATATCACCTACATAGAATTTGAATAACAACAAGTCAACAAAGAGTAGGGCGATGGCAGGAATTTAAGTGCAAGATGAAGTGCACGTGTTTGTGTGTGTCCTAATGTTTCCCTCCGACGGACCAGTTTCTTTATCTCTACTTATAGGAGTTTTCTCTCCCTAAACATGGGCTTGAGCGCCTGCATCGCCTCTTGTTTCAGATCATTGAAACCATAGTTAAGCAAGTTGTCGGGAATAGTGAGGTTTGACAAGCCTTTCAATGAACTCTCTAAGCGTTGAGGAGAAGGCTCTCTATCCACCGGGGTGATTGTGACTTTAGAGTTACCACCCATTGTCTACTTCCTCAGCTTGTACGTCAATTTATTCTTTCCCTTCGCAGGGGGAGGCGTAACTTCGATATCGTGCACCTCGACTACCGGCTTCCAAGCGGGGCCATCATTCTCGCCATGTACTTCAGGCATTTCAGTTTCTTTAATCTCCCCCTCCTCAGATGTGTCAGGGGCGTCACGTGCTGAGGGCCCAGCTTGCTTTTTACCTTTGCCCGAGGCAGATGTTGTTATGGTGACACCTTGAGGAATGCTTATCCGACAACCTGCTGCCAGTAGCTTAAATTCCGAGAGCGACTCGTTTGAAATAAGAGACCTAACGTCCCGGTCTCCTACGGGGATAGCTCAATAGTCTTGACAGCTTCAGAATAACCGGAGCCTTCGGGACATGGGCCGATACCTGAAAAAGTAGATAAAGAGTCAGAAAAGATGCAAATTCCGCCAAATGCAAGTATTGATCCGGAAAAGGAACTTACTTCCTTCTACCCATCTCCTTGAGAAGCCAGAAGGACAGCGTATGTAGAACCACACCTGCTTTTATTGGGCGAATTTGCTCCATGCCCTGGTTAGAATTTGACATTTGTTGTGTGGATCAAGAAATACAAAGAATGGGCTGTCTGATCATCTCTTGAAACGATAAATTTATCGGATATCGCAAGGAGTCAGGAGCTTGAAGAGGACACTCATGAGGAGGATGCATGTGCTGTACATGAACGCATGACTGTTTTAGGTGTAATTGCGATGGATCAATCTCAATATACTGTAGTAGGTCGCGAAGAAAGGAGTTGAATGGAGGCATGCTACCAACCCAACACATAAATCTGTTGTAGGGCGTGTATCTGACTGGGGGCAGGTGAGGATGATCTTGCCTTGATGGAACCAATACGTCATCCCCGTGTATGGAGCATATGCGACGAAGCGTGCTTTCGTTAATTCTCGAGGCCTAAGAATCGATCAGATCATCTAAAAAGATCGCTGCATCCAATGCATCGGGAGCCAAGTCGACGGATGCGACTGTGGGGCTCAAAATATGTTGAACAGGAATGGTTGATGGGTCTGAAGTTCCAACTACTTCTTGTTGTGAAGTTAACTCGGGTCTTTTCGAGACCGTGGCAGAACTAGACTTTCTGGACATTTCTAATGAAAGTTGGATCTGAAGAAACACCTGTTTAAACTATACTTGAAAATCAATCGACATTAGACTTAACAACAAAAATACTCCCCTCGTGTGGTGTGTGAACTAGTGCAATCGTTCAAGTATAGCATCAAAGGATTTAAAGTCATGAAACTAATATGGTAAAGTAAAGTAAAGGTTTCCAGTGATAGTTTTTAATTCTAAACTTGGAAATTCATAATATATATCGAGGCTATAGTCTATTTTTATCGAGTTAAATTCAGATATATAGTTCTTGAGACGGAGAGCTGTCAGTCCGGAGTCGTCGATATGTTTATTTGCTTAAGTCCTTGTCTTTGTCATATGTTTACGTATGATAAGTAAGTCAAGTCAACATGGATTACGTTTGAGTTAGAATGGTTATGATTATTGTTGTCCGCTTCAAGATTTAATGCCGAACGATACTCGAGAGACTCGACTATGTAATCACTAACCCCTCCTCACTCGCTCTTCACCGTTCAGCATGAAGGAGTCATGCCGAGCCATGATCATACCGAGCCGCTTCGCTCGACGCTCTAGGTTCAACCCCCACTTCTGTCCTTTTTCCTCATTCGGCAAGTGGGAGTCATGCCGAGCCGTGATAATACCGAGCCACACCACTCGGCCCTATAAGCCTAATACTCATCCCTCACCGGCGTCCTCTCTCTGCCGTTCGGCATGACAACACTCATTTGTCTCCCGTATTCTCTCTTTGCCATTCGGTACGACTCATTGCTCTCATCCAATCTCTCTTCGTCGTTCGGCATGCGAGAGTAATGCCGAGCCACAACCATTTCTCTTCCTTCCACCACTCCACCTAGCCCTAAGATATGTTCTAACCTCGATTCGCTGTCCTCATTCACGCGGTTCCTACTGTCCTCTATTTTACAGAGATTCACGAATTCGAATCTCATGCTAAGTTTCCTAGTCAAGATAAAGTGTTTAAAGGAGAGGTCATTACCTAAGAAATGACTCGAATCTTAGGGGGATCTTGGAGTAGGAAACATGATTCTGATCAGATTCGTTGATTAAGGAAGGAGGTGAAGCAACATATTAGGTTCGAGAAGAGAAGGGACGGGTAAATAGTTCATAGAAGTATGGTGGAAGACGAGTTCGCAAGTTATATAGAGCGGATGTAAAAGTAAAAGGGAGAAGAGGAAGGAGTAGTGGCTTATATAGAGAAAAGAGATGTCGAATAGGTATTGACCGGTGGACTCAGTCATGGTATCTCGATGGTTTGGCATACTCATGCCGAACGGCATGTGACTTGCCGAACGACTCGCTCGGCATCCATATGGAACGTTTTTGTGTATGTTACAAAAGAGAAGAGGAAATTTGATATTAACTCAAAGCGTGTCATGTTGTCTCACACGATACACTTTGGGGGGCAAGTGTTACCTAGGTAATTGACCCGGTAACACGTGTGTCACCAAGCAAGCACATCGCTCGGCACAAAGAGCCGTTCAACACAAAGCGTCGTTCGACACACCTCCCCTCATTCGGCATAGAGTCTTGCTCGGCATAGAGCCTCGTTCAGCATAGAGCCTCGCTCGGCATCTTGCTTCGTTCGGCATAGATAGGTCGATCGGCGCAAGGCCTCGTTCGGCATGGAAAGGTCATTCGACATAGAAGGGTCGCTCGGCATCTCGCCTCGCTCTGCATTGAGAGGTCATTCGACATCTGGCCTCGTTTGGCATTGAGAGGCCGTTCGGCATCCGGTCTCGTTCGACATAAAGCCTCGTTTGACATGAGACCTCGCTTGACGTAAGTCTCGTTCGGCATAGGTCTCATTCGACCTACACTCCTCACTCAGTGCACTGCCTCCTTCGGCATACTACCATTCGGCACGCCTTCCCCGATCGGCATATGAATGTCATTCGGCCTGAAAATGAGGTTCGGCATCTACTGCTCGACGCGTAGAAATTGACACGGGCCAAGGTGCTTTGTTCGTAGGCCCACGAGAGAAGTCCAACCCATCTTCATCTATAAATATAAGGGCAGGGGAACAGTGAAAGAGACCTTTTTTCGAGAACACAAGGGAGACTCTGCCGCATTCAAGATTCATTCTATTTCAGCTAGCATTTTTATTCAATTAGTTCATGTACGATTGTATCTGCAATCAATTGTTGAGTAAAGTAATAAAGATTAACTTCAAAGTGGACGTAGGCAGTTACGCCGAACCACTATAAATCTGGTGTTCTTGTCTTCGCATTTAATTTAGCATACAGTTCTCTGTTTTAATTTACTTTCTTCATTAATCTCTCTACACAATCTTTCTTAAGGGTGTTGGTGACCAATTCTGGTGCTAACACTTTTAAAATTAATTTTATTAATAATAACAAAACCAGGCTATACTTATTTTCTCAAAATCTTCTTTCACATATCTCAAAACCTGAAAATAAAATTAAATCAAATTTCAACCTGAGAATACAAGGATGCAAATCAAACTGGGTAGTAATTTCAAATTCAACATCAAAGAAAACAATCATATAAAACCTGAAGCAAAATAAAAAAAAATCAAGCAAATGTAAAACAAAGATTTAGATCAAAAATATTTCAAAACATGGAAACAAAAGCAAAGTTCAATATTCAACTAAAACAACTTCAAATTGGAAGTTCAAATCCAGAAATCAACTCAAACACAAAGCTTCAAATCTAAACATCAACTAAATCAAGCTTTAAATCAAAATACATTCAGTTTCAAGCTTCTAGACTCTGCTTCTTTGTTCAATAGCAAAAAGGTGAGCAAACTTTCAACCCTGAATCTGTTTGTATGTTGTTGTTTGTGAGCAAGCTTCTTTGATTTGATCTTTGAATTGATATGGTGATCTATGTTGAAATGAATTTTTGAAAATCTAGTTGCATGTATACAAAATCATATATATATATATGTGTGTGTGTGTGTGTGTGTGTGTGTGTGTAGACAGGTTTGTGCATGTCTGTTGTACAGGCAGACAACTCTATTCTAAGTTTATAAAGATTAAATCTGTTTCAAAAATCAATACTTCTTTCTCCGATCCATTCTAGGCCTCAAGAACTAAACAAATTATATTCATATCACCAAGATCTTAATTCTAAAAATTGATTTGAGCTAAATTTGAACATAGATTTCACAAGGAAGATGAATCTGCAGTAAACTCAGATAAATGTCAAAAATTCAGGTATTGTAAATTCTTGATTCATTTATATAATATATTTTACTTTTGGAAATGATGATTATTAAAAGAAATATCATGATTTTTAATTCAGTAATTCTCGAAATTTCTGAAGTTGAACTTAAAATGGATTCGGGGCAATTTGCGGCGATCAGAGTGGCTGGAGTTTGTTAAGCTCAGAAAAAATGATCAGGGATTTTCCTGACCATCGAGGTGACGACATGAATAGGTTTTTGGGTTTAAACATGATTTTTTTAATAGGGTTGGAAATCGTTTAACTGCATCTTCGACATTGTATCGGACTGGACCAGGTCAATGGGTATTGAAGTAGGGGAGTCTGACGAGGCTTTGGCCGAAGTCTCGATGCTTCTAGTGGCCAGAGGCGGCGGAGCGGGGGGTTTTTCTTTGATGATCACTTTGTTCCATTTTAAATCATGTTGCTCGATTTTTACCCATGGCGAATTAGAGGTTAAGGTAGGTTGGGCTAGTCGTGGTGGTTAGCGGTGACATGCTGGAGGTCTCAGCGATGATCTGATCATCGTCGATCGATCGTACATGTGCATCATGCACATTGATATCGGGTTGTTTTCGAAATTGTGGAAGAAGATAGAAACTCGAAGTTGCTCTTGGGGATTTGGGTTTCTAACTCGAGTTTGTGTTCGTGTGAGTAGCCGAGTATAATAGTGTTTTTTTGTGATGGGCTCAGATTTTTAAACTTAATAATTTAACAGATTTTAAAGTTTTAAAGAATATAAACTAAGTTCAAAAGTAAAGTATTAACAAGTTTTAAGACAGTTTTCAAGGATTTAAAAATTTAAAGTTAAATTGTTTTTAAACTTGTTTGATTTATATTTTTTTTATTAAGTCAATTATCTTATCAAATCTTTGATTGTTTTCAAGTATAATTAAAGGAAGGATTAATTACTTAATGTATTAAAGGATAGCGAATTAAATGTGTAACTAATCAAAGTGATTAATTAATTAATGTGATTAATTAAAGGGAAATTAATTAATGAAAGTAATTAAAGGTAATTAATTACTTAAAGATAATTACTTAATTAAAAGTAATTAATTAATGATTAAAATTGATTAATCAAGTGATTAAAGAATAATTAATTAAAGAATAATTAAAGGTTAATTATTTAATGATTAAAGGATAATTAAGGTTAATTAATTAATTAGAGGGTTAATTAATTAATGTAATTAATTAAGGATAATTAATTAAATGGTAATTAATTAAGGGTTAATTAATTAATGTGATCAATTAAAGGATAATTAAATAATAAGGGTTAATTATTTAATGATTAAAAGTTGGTTGATTTATTAATTAAGGTTGATTAATTAATAGTTAAAGGTTAATTAATTTATTATTAAAAGTTAATTAATAAATGACTAAAGGATAATTAATTAAAGTGCTTTGTAATTAATTAATTAACCAGGATTAGTAAATTATTTATAAGTGATTAACCTAATTTAAATTAATCTGATAAATAACTGACCTTACTTATGGATGTTTGAATTGCATGGAATGCTTTGAATTGTTTGATATCCCTGAAGTGTGGGTACTTTGTGATATGAATCATTTTCATTTGAGCTATGATAAATGTAATTTATTTACATGTGATGAATTTATATTATTTATCTATGAATTTGTGGATAAAGATAAGCGTTATGAGATTATACCGCTTATCGATATTGCTGTGTTTGGATTGTGATGATTGATGATGTTGCACTATTGTGTAAAAACCCTGGACTACACCATACACACACAAATATGGATTTGACGAGGAAATCAGTTAGGTCACAGATATCTAAATTTAATTAAAATGGTTTTGAAAATTGAATTTTGAATCCAAAAATAGTTTTGGAATGGAATTGGATATGGAAAGCTTTTGAAAGGGAAGTTTTGAAATTTAAAATACAGTTTAAAAATATTATTTGAAATTATTCTGGAAATCATGGTTTGAAAGGTTTATACTATATATATAAATATATATCTGTATTTAAAACTATTTTAAATAAATTGTTTGGATTGAATTTAATTCAAATTAGAACTTGCCAATGATACGATAGTTCGTTGTTTTTCTGGTTTATACTTTTATAGCTAACTTGTGTATATTTGATCGGATTTTTCCAAAATGAAAAGTATTTGTTTCGAATGATAATGGCTTTCAAAATAAAGGAAGGGTTTCCATTTTTTGTTAAAAGGGTTTCAAATTTGAAATGGCATTGTTTTGAAAGCTATAAATGAATATTTGTGAAAGATTGGTGAACTTTGTGAAAGATTGGTAAACTTTGTGAAGTAAATCTTTTTGTTTAAAATGATCAGAAGTGGAAATTTGTTTTAAAACCATTCGAAAGAAATGTTTTGGGCTTTAAGTTGTGACTTAACTAAGATCCCATATATCCTTATGTTTTTAAATATTGCGCTCATTATTCGGTTTAGCCGGGAGAGGACCTTGTGTCATATAACCCATTCTGAATAATGATATGACGAAATGGATGGCATTTGAAGACCGGTGGTGAAGACCGGGTATTTTCGAAAACGAAAGGATAATTTGTCGAATGTCTCTACACCGGCTGATCCCGGGTATAGAGATTTGATCACCCTTTGTGATGGGGAGTCTAGACGAGATTAGGGATTATCCGGATTGCAAGGGCTTCATTGGAAGTGCCTTTGGTTCTGTTCGAACCCGAAATAGACTTGTATGGATGTGTATCTGACATTACACTTTGAGATGTAAAACTAGTTTCTATCTAATGCATTTTTGTTTGGTGGCGGAGAATTTATTCTCTTAGCTTAACACCCTTCTCTGAGACGTACGAGCTCAGAGGTTATGCAGTTGATATTTACTAGTGATACATTCCCATCTTGTTAATGTGGCATACGAAGTGCTGCTAATCATTTGTTGATCGAAGCATGGCTTTTGTGAAAAGCATAGCTTTATGGACGTGACCTCGTCGGATCTCACAACCCGGAAATGGTCGAAACAGGAAAGATGCGGCAAGGTTATGAGGGTCGTGCCCTTTAGGGTATGTCATTTCCTTCTAGAAAAGGATGGTATCATGGTATGGAGCTCAGATACTTAACTCATGTGGTTACTACAAATACATTGCTTTGTGGTTGTTGGTGTTGAGCGCTCGGATAAAGGTCGGTAATGACCGAGGGATGGCATATTCTTGTCAGTAGTTACCTAGTTACAGAGGTAACCCGGCCTTATGTTGGTAGAGAGCTGGCTAAGTTCTCCGGGCGTCCCTATAGAGACATACCCATGTGGCCCAGGAAGTTCCTTAGCCTGACCATTTTTTGAAAATCCAATCACCAATACGCACCTTGTACGGTTTTAGTTGTATAACCTGCCATTTGCTTATGGTGGTGACCCACTGTTCAAATGGTAGCTATAGTAGGCATAGTACGAAATGTCTATGCTGGCTAAGATTTGCAAATTTTTTCCACTATGCACTAATAATATCGAAAAGGTTTTCGCATATCAAGCATGTTTGACTATCATAAATAGAAATCTCCTGCAATTGTGCGTTTGCATTGTGTGTGTGGTGGGAGGCCTTATGATAGTTTCATTTTCCAAAAAGCATTGCGGATTTCTTTTAAATTCTTTTCATTTGTTTTTTTAAAGATAAACTGTTTTTGCTTGCTCACGCCAGTCCCATGACAGACCTGAAGTTTATTGTTCCCTTTCTAAACTCTGGGTGCCCATAATTTTCCACACAGGCAGCCTAGAGTTGGGATTTTCAGATAATCAAATAGTTGGTGTAGATTCCATAGCATTTAATCTTTGGATATTGGCAATCACATTTGGATCAAGTTGCTTCACTTCAGCATTGATGGTGGTTCTCGCTTTTTGGTTTGGAGTCTTTCTAGCTTTGGAGCTTTGGCAATGGAGATGCGGGCTATCTTTCTCTCTATCTCTTTAAAACTTTGTGTGGACATCGTTCTGCTATTGTATCTCTGATCTATATTGATATCATTTGTTTAAAATGTGTTGCATCAAATGTTGTATATCAATAAAGTTATACTTTTCCTTCCGCTGTGTTGTTATACTTAATGTGTTATATGCTCCGGTAATTCGGAGTTCGACGGTTGAATCTGCGGCATTCAAATATGGGTGAAGTATGGATGTCGATTTTCAAATGTCGAAATTCTGGTCGTCACATTTGGTATAAGAGCTGAAGGTTGAACTTTAGCTTAGGAGTATAACACATTAGGTAAATCATTAGAGATAGGGTGAAGTATACCCTAGAATGAGTATATCCCTAAGATATCCGTCCATATGCCTCAGTAAATTCTCTTACTATCCACTGGTAGTGAGTATGAGTGTAAGAAGAGGACGAGATTGGGGACAGAGGAGTACCATTTCAAATGGTCGATACCCTGCAATAACGGAAACAATTTTTTTCTCAATCTTCTTTGTTCATCATCCAATTTCAATTCTTTGATGGCTTCATGGCAACTACAAGAAGAAGCTTTGGTGTGGTGGTGGCCCTATGAATCGTTGTAGAGAAATTCCTCTTTCGTATTCTGATCATCAGTTTCTCTATCATCTTTTCGTTTTAAACTTTAATAAATTTGAAAATTTATTTGGAATAAATTTATTAACAAAAATATGAAGCTAAATTGGATTGAATCCATTTGTCTATTCTTTGAGTCTTGATACATTCTACAAATGGTTAGTTATCCCTTCGGACTAACCAATACCCCTGTATATTTTGTAGACTGGATGACCCGGGTATCTGGTAAAGTATTGAATGAGTTCGTTCTCATAATTATTGATGATATTCTGATTTGGCAAGCCAAATGAAGAATAGATATTCAGTTTGATCTGGTAAAATATCTTTCTATGTGTTGTCTCCTTGTCTAGCAAATTTTGAGGACGAAATTTTCTTAAGGGGAGGAATCTGTATCATTTTCGATTTTTAAAGCCAATTTTAAATTGGAAATTAATGTAAATTTTGGATTAAATTGTGAAATAATTTGAATTTTTCAAATTGAATAAGATGGGTGCCTATTTATTTATATGTATATAGATTGATTTTGAATTGCATTGTGAATTTGAAACTCTATAATAAATATTTTTTGAAAATAAATTGAATTTAATTTGGGAGTTCAATTGTAGATATTTTATAAATAAATTGGATTTGAAAATACTATGTTTAAAATTAATAATTTTTTTTCTAATTATAATATAATTATTTGGAAGTTATATTTTAAAATTAATATAATAATTTTCTAAAAGTTAAATTTGAATATTTTCAACACTAGTATTATTTATATAAATTTAAGTATAATAACTTAAGTTTAATTTTAAATTTGTTTATAACTAAATGTAATTTGTATGTATATATATATATACACACACATATACATTTAAAAGTATAATAAACTAAGTTTAAAATAGTATTGGTTATAAAGATTAAAACATTTTCTTTTAAAATATAGTTTGTAAATATATAAAATATAAAAATATAAATGAGATAAACATCTAAAAAATATAAAACATATACATACATATATATATATATATGTAAAGCTAAATTGAAATTATATATATAAACATAAATACTAAAACTAAAAAGGGTTTTAAACAAAATTTATAAATTAATTTAAGTGGGGATTAACACAAAATATTACATGTGAACATTTGTAAGCTTGAGATTATGTGAAATAACAAATGTAAGGTAAGTAACCATATAGGTTTACAAGTGTTAATACAAAATAAACAAGTGGCAAAATATGTTTCTTTTAAAATTAATTTTATTAATAATAACAAAACCAGGCTATACTTATTTTCTCAAAATCTTCATTCACATATCTCAAAACCTGAAAAGAAAATTGAATCAAACTTCAACCTGAGAATACAAAGATGCAAATCAAACTGAGCAGTAATTTCAAATTCAATATCAAAGCAAACAATCATATAAAACCTGAAGCAAATTAAAACAATCAAGCAAAATGTAAAATAAATCTTCAGATCAAAAACATTTCAAAACCTGGAAACAAAAGCAAAGTTCAATATTCAACTCAAACAACTTCAACCTGGAAGTTCAAATCCAGAAATCAACTTAAACATAAAGCTTCAGATCTTAACATCAACTAAAGCAAGCTTCAAATCAAAATACTTTCAGTTTCAAGCTTTTGAACTCTGCTTCTTTGTTCAACAGCAAAAAGGTGAGCAAACTTTCAACCCTGAATTTGTTTGTATGTTGTTGTTTGTGAGCAAACTTCTTTGATTTGGTCTTTGAATTGATATGGTGATTTATGTTGAAATGAAGTTTTGAAAACCTAGTTGCGTGTATACAAAATCATATGTGTGTGTGTGTGTGTGTGTAGACAGGTTTGTGCATGTCTGTTGTAAAAGAAGACAGTTCTGTTCTAAGTTTATAAAGATTAAATCTATTTCAAAAATCAATACTTCTTTCTCTGATCCATTCTAGGCTTCAAGAACTAAAAAATTATGTTCATATCACCAAGATCTTAATTCGAAAAATAGTTTTGAAATAAATTTGAACATAGATTTCAAAGGAAGATGAATATGCAGTAAACTCAAATAAATGTCCAAAATTCAAGTATTGTAAATTCTTGATTCGTTTATATAATATGTTTTACTTTTGAAAATGATGATTTTTAAAAGAAAAATCATGATTTTTAATTTAATAATTCTCGAAATTTTCGAAATTGAAGGTAAAATGGATACGGGGCAATTTGCGGCGATCGGAGTGGAACGGGCGATCGTGGTTGCTTCTGAAGGTGGCTGGGAGGTTGTTAAGCTTGGAAAAAATGATCAGGTATTTTTCGGACCATCGAGGCGACGATATGGCGAGGTTTTAGGGATTAAACCTAATTTTTTTAATAGGGTCGGAAATCGATTAACTGCGCCTTCAACATTGTATCAGACTATACCAGGTCAGTGGGAATCGAAGTAGGGGAGTCTGGCGAGGCTCTGGCTGAAGTCTCGACGCTTCTAGTGACCAGAGGCATCAGAGCGGGGGTTTTTCGTTGATGATCACTTTGTTCCAGTTTAAATTGTGTTTCTCGATTTTTACCCACGATGAATTGGAGGTTAAGGCAGGTCGGGCTAGTCTTGGTGGTTAGCGGTGACATGCAGGAGGTCTCAATGACGATCTGATCGTCGTCGATCGATCGTACATGTGCACCGTGCACATTGGTATCGGGTTGTTTTCGAAACTATGGAAGAAGATAGAAACTCGAAGTTTCTCTCGGGGATTTGGGTTTCTGACTCGAGTTTGTGTTCGTATGAGTAGCCGAGTATAATAGTTTTTTTTGTGATGGGTTCGGGATTTATAAACTTGATAATGTAATAGATTTTAAAGTTTTAAAGAATATAAACTAATACAAAATTATATAAATCAAACAAGTTTAAAAACAATTTAACTTTAAATTTTTAAATCCTTGAAAACTTGCTTAAAACTTGTTAATATTTTACTTTTGAACTAAGTCAATTATCTTATCAAATCTTTGATTGTTTTCAATTATAATTAAACGAAGTATTAATTACTTAATGTATTGAAGGATGGTGAATTAAATATGTAACTAATCAAGGTAATTAATTAATTAATGTGATTAATTAAAGGGTAATTAATTAATAAAAGCAATTAAAGGTAGTTAATTACTTAAAGATAATTACTTAATTAAAAGTAATTAATTAATGACTAAAATTGATTAATCAAGTGATTAAAGAATAATTAATTAAAGAATAATTAAATAATTAAAGGTTAATTATTTAATGATTAAAGGATAATTAAGGTTAATTAATTAATTAATTAGAGGGTTAATTAATTAAGGATAATTAATTAAATGGTAATTAATTAAGGGTTAATTAGTTAATGTGATTAATTAAAGGATAATTAAATAATTAGGGGTTAATTATTCAATGATTAAAAGTTGATTGATTTCTTAATTAGGGTTGATTAATTGATAATTAAAGGTTAATTAATTTATTATTAAAGGTAAATTAATAACTGATTAAAGGATAATTAATTAAAGTGGTTTGTAGTTAATTAATTAACCAGGACTAGTAAATATTCATAAGTGATTAATGTAACGACCCGCCCTTCTGACCGCCCCTAGTCGGTAATTAAACCAACTTGAAACGTTCAAAATGACGGATTGTTATTCAGTTTATAGAGTTTAAACAGAATCAGCCACAGAAACATAGAATAATTTTATTTCACATAAATGAATTTTTCTTACATATATCAGATTTTGTACAATGCATTAATTTATACAGCAGAACATTTCTTTTAAGTACAAAAATCCCTGAAAAGCTAAAGTAAGCATTTTCCCCCCTCTCTCTCTAACTTCGCTGTCCGAAAATCTTCAAGCTGTAAAATACATGGTCTGACCCGAGTATTACATTCAAAAGAAAATAGTACACGGGTCAGTCTAATTCAAAATCAGTTATTAGTGCATAGAGGCAATAATAATCAAATAATAATTAGACGACAGTCAAATATAAATTCACCTATCCGATCCTTTAACAAAGAAATCAGATAACGGTAAATATGACACTTAACAGTGTTAAACAACAAATCAGCAAATTAAAATTATCAACGAAGATAGATGAAGGAATTTTAAATGAAGATAATCTAGAAAAAAAACATCAAAATTGCCTAAACGGCAAATAACTGTTGATACACGAAGATTTTGATCAGTGTCAATGAGCTTCAACAAATAGGAAAGGAATGCAAAAGCTAGAAGAAGATAGATGAAGACCAAAGTATAAACATTAGTATGATTTTTCTATGTGTCTTAGTCTAGATTATTTTTTAAAATCTATCCTCAAGAGATTTGCACGAACATTAGAACTCAATTCATAAAAACTTCATTCACATGTTCACTGTGCATACTTTTATACTTCAGTCGACTGAACAGACATGGCCAGTCAACTGAAACTATACACATATATACAAAAATGCACAGTTTCAGTCGACTGAATTACCTGTGCAGTCGACTGAAATTGTTCCTGAATTTTTTTTTTTGTATTTTCAGTCGACTGAATCTCCTGCTCAGTCGACTGAATTTAAACCTGCGAATTTTCTCTGAAAAGACACCTTCTTCTTCCCAAGAGTTGCAACCATTCATCAATGGAAATGGAAGCATCTCTTGTTTGCAACCTTTGACAACTTATGCACCTCTTCTACAAGTATATATACATGATTCTAACATCATTTAATTCACCGAATTCTCTTGCTTTAATCTAACTATTCTCTTGTTCATACTTTCTAGATATTCTCAAAGCAATCACTAATCTATTGCTTGAATCATTGTTTTTGTTTATCACATTCTTTTGATTCCTACCAATTCATATTTCCTAAATCTTCACAAACACATTGCATATTCTCGAGGATAAGATTATAGGAATATTGTACTACATTAGACTCATTAGTGTTGACAAGAACACAACAAGTCGAATATTGTATTTTAGTAATTGAGTTGAAGTCCTCTTCGGTAGTTGAGGCAAGAAATCCCGTTCGGTTGTTCGGGTAAGTTGTAAACCTATTCCTCCGGGTGAAGTGAGGATGTTAGTTAGTGAAATTCCTAAGAGAAGCTTAGGGACTGGACGTAGGACGAGAGGTCCGAACCAGTATAAAACCCTGGTGTCTACTTGCATTTACCTACTTTATCTACCTAGACTATTTCATTATTCCATATTACATGATCCTACCGCATAGCCCACTCTTTCAATTGGTATCAGAGCAAGGTTGTCCTATAACCATAACACCATTATTAGACATATTGATAATATGGAAAATAACGCAAGTACAAGCACAACATCTGCCTATAGTTCTACATTTGCAGAAGAACAATCTACCCAATGACCTCCTCTATTCAATGGACTAAATTATAACTATTGGGCTACAAGGATGAGGATTTATATGCAAGCAACAAGTTTCGAAGCCTGGAATGCTACTCAAGCAGAGTTCGTTATACCTACAACCGATTATCCTACATGGACACAAATTCAAAAGAATGAAGCAAGTGCAAATGCCAAAGCTATGAATATGCTATTTTGCGCCCTAGATAGAAATGAATTCAACCGCGTTAGCATATGTACTACTGCATATCAGATATGGGAAACTCTTAAAGTCATACATGAAGGCACAAACAAGGTTAAACAAACAAAGATATCTGCTGAAGAATCAATTCCAAAACTTTAGAATGCGACAAAAATGAATCCATCAATAACATGTACTCAAGATTTCAAGACATTCATCATGCTCTAATCGGACTAGGAGAAAGATACACGGACTTTGACATTGTGTCTAAAGTTCTAAATTCACTCACTGATGAATGGGAGAGAAAAGTACTAGCAATCGAGGAAGCAAATGATTTATCTACAATGAAACCAGAAGAATTGATTGGAAATCTTATGTCGTATGAAGTAAATATGCAAGCTAAAAAGGATCAAGCTCAAGAAAGAAAGAATATTGCTTTTCATGCGGAAAAGGAAGAATCAAAGTCTGAAGATGAGGATCTAGCCTTTATAGCCAAAAATTTCAAGAAATTCGTAAAGTATAGAAAAGGAAACAAAAACGGATTCAAAAAAATTTCTTAAACAAACCATCATCCTCAAATATAGAATGCTTCAATTGTCATAAGAAAGGACATATGCAAAAAGATTGTCAAGAACAAATGAAGGAAAATCAGAAAAACTTCAACAACAAAAACAAGAAGGATAAATTCAAAAAGAAGGCATTTTCTGTAACATGGGACGATTCAGATTCATCATCATCCGAAAGTGATAATGATAGCGACAATGAACAGGCAAATGTATGCTTCATGGCTCAAGAATCCGAGGTAAATAATTTAACTTTCGACGATTTAATTGAAGTAAACACTGAACTTTTAAGCATAATAAAAATTCTTAAAAATAAAATTAAGGAAATTCGTGAAAATCAAAACAAAGCTGAGTTTGAGAGAGATATGTTAAATGATGAAAAGAAAATTCTTGAAGAAGAACTTGAAAAAGTTCAAGAATCTTATTCAAATTCGGAAACTCAATTATCACTTTTAAGTCAAGAAATTGATACTCAAAAATTAAAGAATGATATAATTATTTCTGAAAATCATGATTTAAAAACTAAAATTAGACAAGTTGAGTTAGAAAATAATAGTCTTCAAGCTAGATTAGATAACATCACAAAAAATGTTTCTAACTTCAACAAAGGAAGAGAAAATTTATCTAAGATTTTAGAAAATTCTCAATCCTCTTCAAGTAAACACGGATTAGGATATAAAAAGGAGTCGAAAATTCCTAAAAAGAAAAATACACATTTTAAGTGGAATATGTATTCAAAACAACAAATATTAATAAAGAAACCTGTTAAAACGAAAGTAGAAAACAAGGTAATTACAATTTGGGTACCAAAAACTAATAATGTATTAATAAGAAATAAATATATTAAAACATTTATGGATAATGTTCATCATAATAAAAACTATATTTATAAAAAGGACACTAAACCAAATTGTGTTTGGTTTCCTAAAACTCTAACTTCTTAGGACCCTATTAAAAAGTGGGTACCAATAATTTCATATCTATTTTTCAGGTCCCACTAAAAAGGAAGAAATGGATATTAGACAGTGGTTGTTCAAAACACATGACCGGAGACAAAGATATGCTTACAAACATCATATACTTTGATGGTGGCTCGGTTACCTTCGGAGACAATTCAAAAGGCTATATCATTGGCAAAGGAGATGTGAACAATTACGGTACATCAAAATTACCTTTTATAACAAATGTTTCATTAGTTGAAAATTTAAAACATAATCTACTTAGCATAAGTCAATTATGTGACAAAGGTTTTAAAATAACTTTCTCGAATAATAAATGTAGTATTTTTGATCAAGACCAAAATCTTATATTTGAAGGAAAAAGAGATAGAAATATTTATGTTCTAAATATGAATATTAATCATAATTCAAGTATGTGTTTACTTGCCAAAGATAATGATCCTTGGTTATGGCATAAAAGATTTTGTCACATAAATTTTAAAACTATTAGAAAACTTTCTAAAAACGAATTAGTAAGAGGATTACCCAAAATAAATTTTAAAATAAATAATTTTTGCGATGATTGTCAAAAAGGGAAATTAATGAAATCATCTTTTAGATCTAAGAAAAATATTTCAACTTTACAACCATTAGAATTACTACATATGGATTTATTCGGACCAACACAAGTTCAATCCATTAATCATAGTCGATACGTATTTGTAATTGTTGATGATTTTTCAAGATATACATGGACTATTTTTACGAAAAATAAAAGTGACACTTTTGAGCATTTTAAAACATTTGTCAAAAGAATCCAAAACATCAAAAACTTGAAAATTAAAAATATTCGAAGTGATGATGGAGGCGAATTCAAAAATGAAAATTTTGAAACATTTTGTAAAAAGAAAGGAATTAATCATAATTTCTCTTTTCCTAGAACTCCTCAACAAAATGGAGTTGCAGAAAGAAAGAATAGAACATTACAAGAATGCGCAAGAACATTGTTAAATGGGTGTTCTCTACCAAAACATTTTTGGGCAGAAGCAGTTCCTACTGCATGTTATGTATTAAATAGAATTTCAATTAGACCTTTAACTAAAAATACTTCTTATGCACTATTCAATAATAAAAAACCAAATATATTTTATTTTAAAATATTTGGATCAAAATGTTTTATTTTAAATACAAAAGATCAACTAGGAAAATTCGATTCAAAAGCTGATGAAGGAATTTTTGTAGGATATTCTCAACGAAGTAAAGCATATCGAGTATTTAATAAACGAACAAACTTAATTGAAGAAACTTTACATATATCTTTTGATGAAAACTTTAATAAAAATTTAAATATAAAAGATGATGAAGAATTAATAAATATAGAAGAAATAAACCCTGAAAATAATAATGAACTAAGATCTCCTCCTAGAATATTACGAGATCATCCAACTCAAAATATAATAGGAGAAATAAATTCTCAAGTTAGAACAAGAAATCAACTAAATCAAATGGGTCATGTGGCTTTCATTTCTTCTATAGAACCTAAAAATCCAAAAGAAGCATCAACAGATGATTATTGGATTATTGCAATGCAAGAAGAATTAAATCAGTTTGAACGTAACAATGTTTGGGAATTAGTTCCCCGTCTGAATAATCAATCAGTAATTGGAACAAAATGTATTTACAAAAATAAAGTAGATGAACAAGGTAATATTACAAGGAATATAGCAAGACTAGTAGCACAAGGGTATAATCAAGAAGAAGGTATTGATTTTGAAGAAACATTTGCCCCCGTTGCAAGATTGGAAGCAATACGTATACTATTAGCCTTTGCTTGTTTTCACAATTTTAAACTTTATCAAATGGATGTTAAAAGTGCATTTTAAATGGTTTTATTAAAGAAAATGTATATGTAGAACAACCTCCGTTATTTATACATGAAAAATATCCGGATCATGTATTTAAATTAAAGAAAGCACTATATGGTCTTAAACAAGCTCCTCGTGCTTGGTATGAAAGACTTAAAAGTTATTTATTAAACTCAGGATTTAAAATTGGAAAAGTAGATCAAACACTTTTTATTAAAAATACTGCCAAAGATATTTTAATAATTCAAATATGTGTAGATGATATTATTTTTGGTTCAACAAATGAAAATTTGTGTAAAAAATTTTCGGATATAATGACTAATGAGTTCGAAATGTCTCATATGGGAGAACTATCATATTTTCTCGGACTTCAAATCAAACAATTAACAAATGGAATTTTTATAAACCAAGAAAAATATTATGATAATTTAATAAAACAATTTGGTATGGAAAACACTTCTGCTAAACCTACTCCTATGAGTACCACTACACATCTCGATCGAGATGAAAATGGCAAAAGTGTAGATCAAAAATTGTTTAGAAGTATGATAGGTTCATTGCTCTATTTAACCGCTAGTAGACCTGACATAATGATGAGTGTTTGTTTTTGTGCACGTTTTCAATTCGATCCTAAAGATTCACACTTAAGAGCAGTAAAACGAATAATGCGATATCTTAACCAAACTAAAGATTTCGGTCTTTTCTATCCAAAGGAATGTTCGTTTGAGTTAGTGCCATTCAGTGATGCTGATTTTGGTGGATCCCGAACGGATAGAAAAAGTACAAGTGGTACTTGCCATTTCATTGGAAAATCACTTGTGTCTTGGTTTAGTAAGAAACAAAATTGTGTCTCACTTTCCACATGCGAAGCAGAGTATATATAAGCTGCTTTAGCTTGCACACAAGTTATATATATGCAACAAACACTTAAAGATTTTAATATAAATTTAACAAATTCTATAATATATTGTGATAATACAAGTACCATAAACTTATCTAAAAATCATGTTAATCACTCTCGTACAAAACATATAGATATTCGCCACCATTTTTTACGAGACAATATCGAAAAAGGAATAATTAATTTAGAACATATTTCTACCGAAAATCAAATTGCCAATATATTTACTAAACCTCAATTAGAAAAATCCTTTATAAAACTTCGACGAGAATTAGGTATAATATCCTTTAAAGATATCAATTAAATATAATTTTAAAATATTCAATCATTTCAGTCGACTATAAAAATCTGTTCAGTCGACTGAATGAAAATATCCAATATTTTTCAGAAATGTTATATGTTACATTATGTAATTTTTAAACCACACGTTTTAAAACTGAATTATTAATATGAACCATACTTTTCTATCAACATTCTCCTAACCACTAAATCATTGTGCGGTTACAAATTTTAAAATAAATTATAACCATTAGTTATTTAGTAAAGCTCGACTATAAATAAGCTCAAATTTTTTTATCTCGATCTTACAATTAAAAGCTTAATCAAATTTCAATACAAAATTTCGTCAAACAACTCCTTCTCTCCAATCAATATCACCTCGTCAGTTGATAACACTCCAACATCGCCATAACTTCCCACACCAACACCAGCACATGAGCCGGTTTACAAATGGGAAAATTATCGTACTGGTTTCACACCAGAATCAAAAAAAGCAAAACGCGGACTATTTATTTCACCTGACACAAAAATAAAGATTGATGAAATCCATCACTTTCAACAACAACAAATAGATCTTCAACGAGAGATATACTTCGAGCAAAAAGTTACGGCACGACGTTTGAGTTTTCTAGAACAAATTGGTTTACGCTTCTGTGGATCAAAGAAGAACGAAGTGGCTGAACCTCTACCTCGCCCTGTTAGCTCACTTGATCCGTCTTCATCTTATCGTACACCAGTTGATCCTGTGAATCCTTGGATGTCTCCTAAGACTCCACAATATAGTCCGAATTCATGGGATATAAATTACATGAAGAATGAAGGAAAGAAGACTCCAAGTCCATCCCCAAAGAAATAGTTGAATTTTGAAATATATATATCAATATTTTTGTAACTATTCCTTTAAATAAATTGTTTAATTTCAAAAATTAACTAAACAACAACATTGCATGTTTTAGTCGACTGGATTCCTCTGCTTAGTTGACTGAAAATATGACAGAAAATCACATATGCAAAGTTCAGTCGACTGGAACCATCTGCACAGTCGACTGAAAACTCAACAGCAAAATTTGTGTAACAAAATTTAGTCGACTAAAAGTACTGCTCGGTCGACTGAATATATCACAGAACACTTCGGCCTTTAATTCAGTCGACTGATCAGAACATTCAGTTGACTGAACGTTGCTTCCCAGGCGGAATTTCCCCTTTTAACCACCAAAATTTACCATGCCTATTCACTTTTACCTCCTACAAACCTTCTTCCCCAAATCTATTCGAAACCCTAGCTCTCAAATTCCTCAAAATCAAATCAATTCTCACCAAAATGGCACCAAAAAGATCAAGAGCCTCATCTTCTTCATCATCCGAGCCAATTGATGCTCAAATAGCACAATGGCTTTATGATGGAACCGCTGTCACTCGATGGAACAAGATGAAGAATTCTCGAATTTTTGAGCATTCTTTCGTTGATTTTCAAAGCTTTCAAACCTACAACCTTCAAGCATTAACAGATCCGGCAGGTTTGACTCCACTTCTAGATTTGAAAAGAAATGATCATGCCATTAATCATGTAATGGTAAAATTATTTTATGCTAATCTTAATCTTGGACACCAAACTCCAAGAAATCCAAACAATAGTGTTTGGAGTATGGTGTGTGGAAAGAAAGTTTGGTTCTCCTTGGATAGAATAACACACATTTTAGAGTCCCCAAATGTTGGAAGAAAGCTCGAGGAGATAGAATTCAATCCACACATTCGTGACAACATCAACCATCGATTTATGGAGGATAATATCAACTTTAGGGATTTTAAGTCCACCTCCCTTCGACCTATGGCGAGAATTCTCCATAAAGCCCTAATGAGAACAATTACACCTCGTACGGGATCGTACGAAATTGTCTACCAAAATAACTATCGAGCACTATATGCTATTTTTGGCAATATACAAGTTAATTGGGTACAGCTTATTCTTGATGAGTTTCTCACTTTCAACAATGGCAAAATGCGCACTATTTACTTTGGAGAGTACATCATGCGACTTCTCCTAAATGTCGATACGCCATTACCTGAATCGGAGAATACAATGGTCCATCAGATTAACCATCGGACCATAAGCCTAATGCAACTCCCATCTCGACCTCCTCGCATAATATCACTTGCCGAATGGGAAGCAAGGCATCAAGAACAACAACAACAACAACAACCTCTCAACCTCGCCACGAAGAACATCTCGAGCAAGATGATGAAATTCGTCTTGTTGACCCAAGCTTCACTACCAACCAATCCTTGGGGATATTGTCAAGAAATCAACAAATTCTTGACACTCGTTTTAAAAAGGTAGATCATAAGCTTGATAAAATCAAAGGATTCTTCAACAAGATTTGGGATGCAATTTCATGCTCAAGCACCACTACCGCTTCAACATCTCGCGGCAAACGTCCGGCACCCACGTTTACATGGACGACATCCGAAGAGCATACAAGTAGCAGCGCAAGTGGAGCTAGTTGTGGCCAAGGAGGAAGAGCACCTAGACCACCAATAGGAGGACCCATCATACATGAACCAACTGGAAGGGAAGGTTCATATGACTAGGATAAGGATGAGTGATTTTGTTGTTTTGATGTCTATTTTTAAACTTTCTAATGGATTGTATAAATAGCTATTTTATGCTTGTCTGTCATAACATTTTTATTTCTCTTAATTCATGCTTATATTCTCTATGATTTAGTGATTGTTTTGATATATTATTACTGCTGTTAGTTCTTCCTTTTTGTCGATGACAAAGGGGGAGAAAATCTATGGTACTAACTTTGTTTTGTAGAAAAGACAGTGCATACATTCAGGGGGAGAAAGTAAGTATATACATTTCCAGAATAGTATTGTCATCAATCAAAAAGGGGGAGAATGTTGATACACGAAGATTTTGATCAATGACAATGAGCTTCAACAAATAGGAAGAGAATGCAAAAGCTAGAAGAAGATAGATGAAGACCAAAGTATAAACATTAGTATGATTTTTCTATGTGTCTTAGTCTAGATTATTTGTTAAAATCTATCCTCAAGAGATTTGCACGAACATTAGAACACAATTCATAAAAACTTCATTCACATGTTCACTGTGTATACTTTTATACTTAAGTCGACTGAACAGACATGGCCAGTCGACTGAAACTATACACATATATACAAAAATGCACAGTTTCAGTCGACTGAATTACCTGTGCAGTCGACTGGAATTGTTCCTGAATTTTTTTTTTGTATTTTCAGTCGACTGAATCTCCTGCTCAGTCGACTGAATTTAAACCTGCGAATTTTCTCTGAAAAGACACCTTCTTCTTCCCAAGAGTTGCAACCATTCATCAATGGAAATGGAAGCATCTCTTGTTTGCAACCTTTGACAACTTATGCACCTCTTCTACAAGTATATATACATGATTCGAACATCACTTAATTCATCGAATTCTCTTGCTTTAATCTAACTATTCTCTTGTTCATACTTTCTAGATATTCTCAAAGCAATCACTAATCTATTGCTTGAATCATTGTTTTTGTTTATGACATTCTTTTGATTCATAGGAATTCATATTTCCTAAATCTTCACAAACACATTGCATATTCTCGAGGATAAGATTATAGGAGTACTGTACTACATTAGACTCATTAGTGTTGACAAGAACACAACAAGTCGAATATTGTATTTTAGTAATTGAGTTGAAGTCCTCTTCGGTAGTTGAGGCAAGAAATCCCATTCGGTTGTTCGGGTAAGTTGTAAACCTATTCCTCCGGGTGAAGTGAGGGTGTTAGTTAGTGAAATTCCTAAGAGAAGCTTAGGGACTGGACGTAGGACGAGAGGTCCGAACCAGTATAAAATTCTGGTGTCTACTTGCATTTACCTACTTTATCTACCTAGACTATTTCATTATTCCATATTACACGATCCTACCGCATAGCCCACTCTTTCAATAACAACAAAGTCATCAGTTTAAATCAAATTAAAATACGATTCAAAATATAATGAATTGGCAACATAAAACAATTTCATCAATTGAAATTAGTAAATTTAAACATCAGATCTAGTAGGGCTGCAGCACACGCACGCGTGTACTGCCTCGCCGCTACAGTATGAAATGCACAAAAGATCAACGGAAGTTCCAAACGAGCACCAGGTCAAACCCGAGCCATCGACTAGATTCAACACAGATACAAGTTAAAAAGGAGCACATCAAATATTTTTCCTTTTTTCTTTCTCAATCAAAACAGAGTCAGTCATAATGCTGCAGGTCTAAAGCTTCAAGACCAGTTAAAACTCAAACCCGAGGCAACAATGACCAAGAGCTCACAACTGCTCAAAAATAAGGCAACGCGGTAGCGGCACAGCAAATACAAACTGCAACTACAACATGTTGCAATTATACTTGAAAACAAAAGCACAACATACATAAAAATGAATAGCATCAAGGCACAAATTCCAGTGATGTTAAAAATGAAAATCAAGACATCAAGTATGCATAAAGTTAATGCAACCCAGTACAGTTCAGTGGACTGAAGTGAGGACACAATTGTACAACAACACCAGACCAATTTCCATCAAGTATACAAGACTCAAGTCAGTGCACATGATCTGGCAACAGTTCAATGGCAAAGACAAGCAACATGGTCGGTTAAATTACAACAAAAATGCAAAAGGTCAAGTTAGCACACTCAACACAGTGCAAGCACAAGTGCATACAAGAGGTCAAACCCAAGCAAACTCGGAATCAACGCAATTGAATCATTCAGTTTAAACAAATCAGTTCTATAAGGACAATGCACGTATACAGTGCATAGAAAAGCAACTCAGAGTTTCAGATGAACAAGTATGCACTACAACAAGATCAGCCCAGAATACATTGTTTCAGGCGACGGCAAGGTCAAACTGAAACAACACTCAACTGTGCACCAGAAACAAGAATGCCGAGTCACATACAAGTGATGGACATACTACCAACATGTACAGAATGAAGACAACTATAGTCATACCAGCACCAAACCAGACACAATGAAGCAAGATGGTGATCGATATGCAATACTTTGAAGTACAAAAATAAGTACACAAACATGACTACAAGAGTCACAGCAAGGAAACACAAATGAAATAAGCAACTGAGAGAACCAGCTTCAAGTCGAAGTGAAACAGAATGTACAAAGTCACTGCAGTGCGGATCAGTAAGCCCTACAGGCATGTTGGAGGCAACGCAATACAACTGCTAAATGTGACCTCAATACTGAAGACCAAATGAAGACTCAATTTCAATGACCAATTCTACCAAGCAAAAAGATTATCACTGTCAACCAGCATGAGTGCAACACCAACACATCAGTGAGACAGCAATGTGCGAGTACAAAAACATGGTATCGAGTCCAACTACCAAAATAAATAAATGGAACAAGTCAAAACCAATTCAACTCACTTGCCGAAGACAAGATCATCGTCCATCAAAAAAGGAACATCATGTAAAACTACAAGTCGAGTGTACTACTAGGGTGAACGCAAATGGTCAGAGCCAAGTACACCGAGACCACAAAAATCAAAATCGCGACAGCCAAAGAAATCACCAATTACCATGGCCGAAGTCAAAATACTATTTCAAAATTGAAGTCGAAGTTGAACAAGTCATAAGTCGACATCGTGGTGGCCAGCAAAGCCAAAATCGAAGCAATGTTAAATTAAAACAAAATCAAATGGCCGAAGCCCAATTTTTATATGAACGAGAAAACAGGGATTCAAACCCTATATAAACAAAATCATCACAGCAAAAATCATCACAGCCGTGTAAAACAAGAAGACGAACCAGGATAGATAAAAATCATCAACACCTAAAAAAACTCGAATGACTGAAGAATGAAATTAGATGTGAGCGATAAATAATCACTCACCTTTGCCTGACGTGAATTGGAGCAACCGCGAGTGGAGAGAAAGCATCGATTGCCAAAGTAAGGAGTCGGCGCCTTCGATTTTCACGAGCCCTAATTTCAGAGCGAACGAAAGAACGAGGCCGCCATTATTTTATTTTTCTCGTTTGATTTTTTTTCTTTCTGCTTTGAAATGATGGAGGAAAGGGGTATCAGCATGCTTTGAAGTGAAGGGTGCGTGATTTTGGGCACGATTTTGGGCGTGAGTTACGGCATGAGTGAAGGCATGATTTTAGGAGAGGAAAACAGCTGATGTGATTAGATTATCGTGTTTGTACTAAGGTAAAACAATTTTTTTTATTACTTTTGTTATTTCTTTGCTTTGTTTTGTTTAATTCTGTTGTTAAAATTTTAACTATGTGTATTTGTTTATTTATTTTGTATTGATAAAATTTATTCCACTTTATTTAAGTTAAAGAAAAAATGTTATTACAACTAATCATCAATTTATTAATTTACATAAATAATAATTCTTAAATCCAAATTATTTTTCTAAGTCATTAGTTCGAATTTTATATACAAATTTAATATTCAATTTCAAACTCCAAAGTCAAATTCAATTTTTTTCAACTTTCACTAGATTAAATTCTAAAATTTAACCGCCAAATTCATTCTGATAATTTGAAATCCAAGTCAAACCATCATTCAAATATTTAAAATTAATTAAATATTTTCAATTTAAATTGTTCAAAATTCAGGGTCGTTACAATCTTCCCCCTTAAAAGAATTTCGTCCCGAAATTATAAGTTAGGAAAAACGATTGTTAAAATCTCACCGATATTTATACCCTACACAATTTTTTGCCAAGTTCGAATCTTATTAAAAATAAATAAACATAGGATTCATTCCATTTATTTTATCTCCCTAGATTTGTTCATTATTTTCTAAAATCAAGACGTAAAAGTCTTTTACCAAAATTTTTGACTTACAAAACTCAAATTTAAACTTGAAATTCTTCATGCTAAAGATTTGCGTATTATATCTTTTCCAAAGCTGTTGACTTTCAAGATATTTTAAAGATCTTCTTCCTTAGCTTATTAGGTTGGAATTATGTAATTTTAATTTTCAGACTATTGATTTGTTATCTAAAGTTTGAAAATACTTGCTAACTCGAAGTTTAACATGTCTATCGTCGTTCTCACAGACATTGGGCATACGCTGGCCAGGCGCAGGACTAAAAATCTCCAAGTACTAAATATACTTGCTTCAACTCCCAGTGAAAATACTTTTAAAAATTCTTTTAAAAATGGATATAGAAAGCACGTTCCCCCATGGATCACAGTTTTACCCGGCGGTTACGCTACTATCCCAGTGGAAACGCTTGTAATCTACAGATTTCACATCTCTTGAATTTCCCCATAGTTGTTGCCATAGATCGCGGTTCACACGCCGGTTACTCTACTATCCCAGTAGAATCGCTTGTGACCGTAGGCATCTCGCCCCTCAAATTACGCTTTGGCCTCTAGATCGCAGTTTACGTGGCGATTGCGCCACTATCCCAGTGGAATCGCTTGTAACTGTAGGCATCACGCCCCATGAATTACGCTAGCATACATCATCATCAATTCACATGATCCCATCATGATGATCCATCATGAGGGATTCTAATCCAAATGGACATTCCAACTTATGAAAATTCTACGTAGCTACGAATTTCAAATGGACACTCACACCAAGTTCTAACACCTTCACAAATTTTAAATGGAAGGTACCTGTCCATATCCTCAGTTTAGAAAACATAATGTCATATACATATAGTACTTCATTTCACATTTCGTACATATCATACCTATGTAAACTTACATAGGATTTTCATAATAATGACTTTCCAAACTGATGGTTTTTGAATTATTACATTCACATATATAAGTTCCGAAAACCACAATGTCCCATACCCATAATAAATAGAGGATTTCTAAATTTTCCATCTCGTTGCCGATTTAAAATTTTCCTCTAAATCGATTTTGAAAATTTAAGGTTATCTCAAACCCAATTCACATTCATAATCCAATTCATTATCGACTTCACATTCGATTTGGATTTCACGTTACATCGTCAATTCTCAACACATAATTGATGTCTACCGATATATAACCTCTAAGCTCGTACGTCTCAGAGAAGGGTGTATATAGCTAATAGAATAAATTCTCCACCCACAAACTGATATATATTTAATAGAGATCAATTGCTATGTCATCAATTCACAATGTTAGACATACAATCCCAATCGACTATCCGAAATTCAAAGCTCAACTTATATTGTTTTTGGTGTCGAAGTTAAACTCAACTTAACTCAAAATTCAATCTTTTTTGAAAAAATTCAAGTTGAACTAATTGTCCAAATTTCCCAAAAACATCCTTACAAGATATATATAATTTTCCACACTTAACCATTTGAAACAAATTTCAAATATTCACTTTTCAATTTATCTTTAAAAGATAGAATTTCAAACTTTCCATTTCATATTGGAAAACATTTCCATACTTATTTAATAATAAGTAATTCACAAATCCATTTATTTTCAACACTTGAAAAATATTCAATATACTTAAATCATAATCAAGTATATATTCCATTCTTTAATGAAAGCGTTCTTTTAAACACATTTATTTGAGTCAAAACGAATGTTACGTAAAACATCGTTACGACAACTCAAAATCACTAGTATAGGGATTCGAATTTAAGATAGATATATAAATCCCAATACTATATAAAACATTCTCTACTATAACAACAGTGTTATAGTCCACCATTTCCTTTTATTTCTCTCAAAAACGTCTATTTCAACAATGAATGTTGAAATCTATGTATTCGATAGTTAATACATTTTTTAAAACATCTTTTAAAACAATTAACTTCATTCTTTTAAATTTCACTTCTCCAAATCATACTCGTTTTTTCAATAATATATTCACTGTCCAAAATCGTGAATATACATCATTTACCAAATTCAACACTTGGACTTATTTCATAGCTTGAATTCCCGCATACTTTTCACAATATTGGTTTTAAACCGATTTCAAACTTTTCAATATTAAGTTTTTTTAACTTACTTAATTCTTTGATGCTCAAATTCATCACTGAATCTATTAAACCTATTATGGATTATCACGTTGACAACTTCAAATTTTAAATCTAAATTCCATTTGAATTTTTTGCATTTGCTTTCTATTCCAAATTAATCAACTAATTCTTTAGTAAGCCATCCATCGACTTGGTTTCATTAAATTCATATCTCCACATTCACTATTTTAGGCATTAGTTTAAACTTGAAATATAAGCTTTACATCAAAACTAGTTTGATTCATACCGTTAAGTCAACAAATGAATTTCCTTCCCAAGATGCTATTTTATTAAAATACTTCGTTCCGTACAACTATCCATAGCTTAATACTTTTAAAATACGTACATATAAGATTTTGGATTACAAAAGATAGTATTACAAAATATATTGATTGGTTTAAGATTCAGAATCATTGAGGCCTATCGACTTCCTGTTTGGTAGTACGCATCTTTGGCAACTTCCCTCCTCGGTTTACACTATTTCAAGTTGTATTGAAGGAGGATTAACACATTCAAAATCTACATGTCCCCAATTCCTGCAGTTCCCGCAAAAATATGAGATGCTTCCATCCTTATCTATCACCCTTACACTTTTTCCTCTAGCTGATCGGGCTATAGCTTACTTTCCATGTTGTCTTTCAGTGCAGTTTCTGGCTATATGTCCAGTCTGGCGACAATGATAGCAGATTGTCAATCTGTCGACGGGTAAATCGAGTACGCGCTTCTTCCTTTTCACTTTAGGGCAATGACTAAGAAAATGCCCTTTCTCCTGACATTTAAAATACACAATCTCAGGACGAGCGAATCGGACATCCACATTCCTTTTCTTTCTCTTCTGTCGGCACATAACGGCATAATGTCCCTTTTTATGACATCGATAACAGATAACATCATCATAGGGACCAGGTGCTTGCCTTTCATTTATTTTCCTTTCGATTTCCGCACATGCCACAGCTGATTCTCTACGGGCAATTTCTCTTTGTTCACAGCATGCTGCTTTTTGTGCTTCGGTTTTCGCCATTTTAATTAACAAGATATTTTTGAAGTTTCCTATTAAAATTTACAATCATTATTAGCAAAGGTTGGATTATTCAATCATTTTCCCAAGACAATTTGCAAATTTACATTATCCTGATATATAGGATTATTATTCAACCAAACTTGAGATTCAACTTCGGATTTTATTTCAAACATTTGAAATATACATATATATACATACTTGCATATTAAACTTTGCTTGAAACATAAAACAAAATTTATTTTATTTTACTCTTTTCGGGAATATTTTGAAAAATTACTTGAAAAATTTTCTTCCTGTATATACTACTAGTATTTTTTTTTCAAAACATTTGAAATAATTTTTTTTTATTTTTATACTTCATTAGATTTGAAATACGTTTTCTTTAAAATGATTCTAGTAACTATTCATATTAAACGCCATAAACTAAGCTTTGTATAAACCAAAGCTCTGATACCACTTTTGTAACGACCCGCCCTTCTGACCGCCCCTAGTCGGTAATTAAACCAACTTGAAACGTTCAAAATGACGGATTGTTATTCAGTTTATAGAGTTTAAACAGAATCAGCCACAGAAACACAGAATAATTTTATTTCACATAAATGAATTTTTCTTACATATATCAGAGTTTGTACAATGCATTAGTTTATACAGCGGAATATTTCTTTTAAGTACAAAAATCTCTGAAAAGCTAAAGTAAGCGTTTTTCCCCCCTCTCTCTAACTTCGCTGCCCGAAAATCTTCAAGCTGTAAAATATTGGGTCTGACCCGAGTATTACATTCAAAAGAAAATAATACACGGGTCAGTCTAATTCAAACTCAGTTATTAGTGCATAGAGGCAACAATAATCAAATAACAATTAGACGACAGTCAAATATAAATTCACCTATCCGATCCTTTAACAAAGAAATCGGATAACGGTAAATATGACACTTAACAGTGTTAAACAACAAATCAGCAGATTCAAATTATCAACGAAGATAGATGATGGAATTTTAAATGAAGATAATTTAGAAAAAAAACATCAAAATTGCCTAAACGGCAAATAACAACAAAGTCATCAATTTAAATCAAATTAAAATACGATTCAAAATATAATGAATTGGCAACATAAAACAATTTCATCAATTGAAATTAGTAAATTTAAACATCAGATCTAGTAGGGCTGCAGCACACGCACGCATGTACTGCCTCGCCGCTATAGTATGAAATGCACAAAAGAAAAACGGAAGTTCCAAACGAGCACCAGGTCAAACCCAAGCCATCGAATGGATTCAACACAGATACAAGTTAAAAAGGAGCACATCAAATATTTTTCCTTTTTTTTCATCAAAACAGAGTCAATCATAATGCTACAGGTCTGAAGCTTCAAGACCAGTTAAAACTCAAACCCGAGGCAACAATGACCAAGAGCTCACAACTGCTCAAAAATAAGGCAACGCAGCAGCGGCACAGCAAATACAAACTACAACTACAACATGTTGCAATTATACTTGAAAACAAATGCACAACATACATAAAAATGAATAGCATCAAGGCACAAATTCCAGTGAAGTTAAAAATGAAAATCAAGACATCAAGTATGCATAAAGTTAATGCAACCCAGTACAGTTCGGTGAACTGAAGTGAGGACACAATTGTACAACTACACCAGACCAATTTCCATCAAGTAAACAAGACTCAAGTTAGTGCACATGATCTGGCAATAGTTCAATGGCAAAGACAAGCAACATGGTTGGTTAAATTACAACAAAAATGCAAAAGGTCAAGTTAGCACACTCAACACAGTGCAAGCACAAGTGCATACAAGAGGTCAAACCCAAGCAAACTCGGAATCAACGCAATTGAATCATTCAGTTTAAACAAATCAGTTCTATAAGGACATAATGCACGTATACAGTGCATAGAAAAGCAACTCAGAGTTTCAGATGAACAAGTATGCACTACAACAAGATCAGCCCAGAATACATTGTTTCAGGCGACGGCAAGGTCAAACTGAAACAACACTCAACTGTGCACCAGAAACAAGAATGCCGAGGCACATACAAGTGATGGACATACTACCAACATGTATAGAATGAAGACAACTATAGTCATACGAGCACCAAACCAGACACAATGAAGCAAGATGGCGATCGATATGCAATACTTTGAAGTACAAAAATAAGTACACAAACATGACTACAAGAGTCACAGCAAGGAAACACAAATGAAATAAGCAACTGAGAGAACCAGCTTCAAGTCGAAGTGAAACAGAATGTACAAAGTCACTGCAGTGCGGATCAGTAAGCCCTACAGGCATGTTGGAGGCAACGCAATACAACTGCTAAATGTGACCTCAATACTGAAGACCAAATGAAGACTCAATTTCAATGACCAATTCTGCCAAGCAAAAAGATTATCACTGTCAACCAGCATGAGTGCAACACCAACACATCAGTGAGACAGCAATGTGCGAGTACAAAAACATGGTATCGAGTCCAACTACCAAAATAAATAAATGGAAAAGTCAAAACCAATTCAACTCACTTGCCGAAGACAAGATCATCGTCCATCAAAAAAGGAACATCATGTAAAACTACAAGTCGAGTATACTACTGGGTTGAACGCAAATGGTCAGAGCCAAGTACACCGAGACCACAAAAATCAAAATCGCGACAGCCAAAGAAATCACCAATTACCATGGCCGAAGTCAAAATACTATTTCAAAATTGAAGTCGAAGTTGAACAAGTCATAAGTCGACATCGTGGTGGCCAGCAAAGCCAAAATCGAAGCAATGTTAAATTAAAACAAAATCAAATGGCCGAAGCCCAATTTTTATATGAACGAGAAAACAGGGATTCAAACCCTATATAAACAAAATCATCACAGCAAAAATCATCACAGCCGTGTAAAACAAGAAGACGAACCAGGATAGATAAAAATCATCAGCACCTAAAAAAAACTCGAATGACTGAATAATGAAATTAGATGTGAGCGATAAATAATCACTCACCTTTGCCTAACGTGAATTGGAGCAACCGCGAGTGGAGAGAAAGCATCGATTGCCAAAGCAAGGAGTCGACGCCTTCGATTTTCACGAGCCCTAATTTCAGAGCGAACGAAAGAACGAGGCCGCCATTATTTTATTTTTCTCGTTTGATTTTTTTTCTTTCTGCTTTGAAATGATGGAGGAAAGGGGTATCGGCATGCTTTGAAGTGAAGGGTGCGTAATTTTGGGCACGATTTTGGGCGTGAGTTACGGCATGAGTGAAGGCATAATTTTAGGAGAGGAAAACAGCTGATGTGATTAGATTATCATGTTTGTACTAAGGTAATTTTTTTTTTATTACTTTTGTTATTTCTTTTCTTTGTTTTGTTTAATTATGTTGTTAAAATTTTAACTATGTGTATTTGTTTATTTATTTTGTATTGATAAAATTTATTCCACTTTATTTAAGTTAAAGAAAAAATGTTACTAGAACTAATCATCAATTTATTAATTTACATAAATAATAATTCTTAAATCCAAATTATTTTTCTAAGTCATTAGTTCGAATTTTATATACAAATTTAATATTCAATTTCAAACTCCAAAGTCAAATTCAATTTTATTCAACTTTCACTAGATTAAATTCTAAAATTTAATAGCCAAATTCATTCTGATAATTTGAAATCCAAGTCAAACCATCATTCAAATATTTAAAATTAATTAAATATTTTCAATTTAAATTGTTCAAAATTCAGGGTCGTTACAATTAATCTGATTTAAATTAATCAGATAATTAATTGACCTTACTTATGGATGTTTGAATTGCATAGAATGCTTTGAATTGTTATATCCCTGATGTGTGATACTTTGTAATATGCATCATTTTGGTTTGAGCTGTGATGAATGTAATTTATTTATCTGTGATGAATTTATATTATTTATCTATGAATATATGGATAAAGATAAGCGTTATGAGATTATACCGCTTATCGATATTGTTGTGTTTGGATTGTGATGATTGACGATGTTGCGCTATTATGTAAAACCCATGGACTACACCATACACACACAAATATAGATTTCACGAGGAAATCGGTTAAGTCATAGATATTTGAATTTAATTCAAAATGGCTTTGAAAGTTGAATTTTGAATCCGAAAATGGTTTTGGAAATGGAATTGGATATGGAAAGCTTTTGAAAGGGAAGTTTTGAAATTTAAAATTTAGTTTAAAAATATTATTTGAAATTATTTTGGAAATCATGGTTTGAAAGGTTTATACTATATATATATATGTATTTAAAACTATTTTAAATAAGTTGTTTTGGAATTTGAATTTAATTCAAATTAGAACTTACCGATGATACGGCAGTTCGTTGATTTTCCAGTTTACACTTTTAAAGGAAATAAATTGTGTATATTTGATCAGATTTTTTCGAAACAAAATTTTTTTGTTTGAAATGATAATGGCTTTCAAAACAATGGGAGGGTTTCCAATTTTTGTTGAAAGGGTTTCAAATTTGAAATGGAATGGTTTTGAAAGCTATGGATGAATCTTTGTGAAAGATTGATGAACTTTGTGAAGTAAATCTTTTTGTTTAAAAAGATTTGAAGTGGAAGTTTGTTTCAAAACCATTCAAAAGAAATGTTTTGGGCTTTAAGCTATGACTTAACTAAGATCCCATATATCCATATGTTTTTAAATATTACGCTCATTATTCGGTTTAGCCGGGAGAGGACTTTGTGTCATAGAACCCATTCCGAATAATGATAATACGAAATGGATGGCATTTGAAGTCCGTTGGTGAAGACCGGGTACTTTCGAAAGCGAAAGGATAACCTGTCGAATGTCTCTGCACCGGCTGATCCCTGGTATAGAGATTTAATCACCCTTTGTGATGGGGAGTCCGAACGTCATTAGGGATTATCTGGATTGCAAGGGTTTCTTTAGAAGTGCCTTTGGTTCCGTTCGAACCCGGAAGAGACTTGTATAGATGTGTGTCTTACATTACACTTTGAGATGTAAAACTAGTTTCTATCAAATACATTTCTGTTTGTTGGCGGAGAATTTATTCTCTTAGCTTAACACCCTTCTCTGAGACGTACGAGCTCAGAGGCTATGTAGTTGATATTTACTAGTGATGCATTCCCAACTTGGTAATGTGGCATATGAAGTGCTTCTGATCATTTGTTGATCGAAGCATGACTTTTGTGAAAAGCGTAGCTTTATGGACGTGACCTCGTCAGACCTCACAACCCGGAAATGGTCGAAACAAGAAAGATGCGGCAAGGTTATGACGGTCGCGTCCTTTAGGGTATGTCATTTCCTTTTGGAAAAGGGTGGTATCATGGTATGGATCCCAGATACTTAACTCATGTGGTTACTGTAAATACATTGCTTTGTGGTCGTTGGTGTTGAGTGCTCAGATAAAGGTCGGTAACGACCGGGGATGGCATATTCGTGTCATTTGTTATCTAGTTATAGAGGTAACCCGGCCTTGTGTTGGCAGAGAGTTGGTTAAGTTCTCGGGACGCCCTCCAGAGGTGTACCCATGCGGCCCAAGAAGTTCTTTATCCTGACCATTTGTTAGAAATCCAATCACCAATACGCGCCTTGTATGGTTTTAGTTGTATAACCTGCCATTTACTTATGGTGGTGACCCACTGTTTAGATGGTAGCTATATTAGGCATAGAACGAAATGTCTATGCTGGCTAAGATTAATATTATACTTGCAGATATTTTCCACTATGCACTAATAATAATATCGAAAACGTTTTCGCGTATCAAGCATGTTTGACTATCATAAGGAGAAATCTTCTCCAATTGTGCATTTGCATTGTGTGTGTGGCGGAAGGCCTTATGGTAGTTTCATTTTCCAAGAGCATTGCAGATTTATTTTAAATTTATTTGTTTGTTTTTTTAAAGATAAACTATTTTTGTTTGCTCACACCAGTCCCATGACTGACCTGGAGTTTATTGTTCCCTTTCTAAACTCCGAGTGCCCACAATTTTCCACACTGGCATCCTAGAGTTTGGATTTACGGATAATCAAATAGTAGGTGTAGATCTGATAGCATTTAATCTTTGGATATTGGAAATCACATTTGGATCGAGTTGTTTCACTTCAGCATTGACGGTGGTTCTCGCTTTTTGGTTTGGAGTCTTTCTAGCTTTGGAGCTTTGGCAATGGAGACACAGGCTATCTTTTTTCTCTATCTCTTTAAAACTCTATGTGGATATCGTTCTGCTGTTGTATCTCTGATATATATTGATATCATTTTTTTAAAATGTGTTGTATTAAATATTGTATATCAATAAAGTTATTCTTTTTCCACCACTGTGTTGTTATACTCAACGTGTTATAAGCTCCGGCAATTCAGATTTCGATGGTTGAATCTACGACATTCGAATACGGGTAAAGCATGGAAGTTGATTTTCAAACGCCAAAATTCGGGTCATCACACATAGGGATTTTCCTAAAACTAAGGAAACTTGCAAAGTGAGAACAACAGAATAATATTATAAAATGACATACATATTAATAGCAGGCATGTATCATCATTAACAATTTAAATATACTATATACAATATGTTATGGTGTCATATGTCATAAGTGAACAATTGCAGATAATGGAATATCATATTTAAAAATTAAATAACTAGCAATTCAAATTTTACAACATATTTCAATCGTCATTTCATGTGAATTAAATTTACTAAATATAAGAATGTTAATCGTGAGTGATCGCTCACCTTTCGAGGCTATAGAATAGCGAAAATGAACACAACGCCTACACGGATACAGAAACGGATGAACATCGATCAACACACGAAACATCGACAAAGCTAGAAACTGCTGCTGCAAACCAATTATTGGACAGTGCGAGACAAAAGCAAAGCACGATGAATTGGGTTCGATGAAAATCAATTATATGAGTGAACTTATATCTATAGACTATATATATATTTAAAATCATTATTTAATTTAAAACACATATTAGAATAAAATCTATATTTATTTTAAAGTCATTATTTAATTAAAAAAATATTGAAATTTAGAATAAAACCTTTATATTATATTTGAAAATCAAAACACATATTCAAAATAAAATATCTATACATATTTTATTTTAAAATTCAGTATTTATAAAACACATATACTTCTTTCAAAAAATTTCAAATGAATTTTTAGACATAAGATATATTTATATATTAAAAGACATTAACCTAAATTTAAGTAAATACAAACATATTATATATAACTTTCCTTCTGTGAAAACAACATACTTACCTTATTATTATTATTATTATGTATATATATATATAAACAGAAATGTTAGTTTGCAAACTCACCTTATATAAAAGAAGGCTGCCTATACTATAGGTCTGGGATGCAAGTGGGTTGCGTGTTGAGGCGGGTAATATGCGGAGTTCGGCAATATGGAAGATGGATGAGCACGATGGCAGAGGCAGGTCTGCCTGGTCGTGGTTGCGGTGGTCTATGAGTTGGTGGCCGAGGCTGAATTAACGTGGAGGAAATGTTGCAGGTTGACTTGAGATGTTGACTGGAAGGTGGTCGGTGTTGGAGGCTATGCGGCCATTGGAAGGCTTCGAGCAGTATCTGAAGGTGGCGTTTGTGGGTGTCAGGCCGAAGATAGGTCGAGGAGTGGGTTGTAGTCTATGGTTTCAGAAGGTGGGTCTGTGATGGTTTGAACAAGGAGAGGGTGAAATGAAGAGGCAGAGGGGAGACTTGATAGCAGGCCCATGTGAAGGGCTGTCAGATTCGGCATGTGAGTTTGGCCACGTCATGGTGGGCTTCAAGGAGGGGATGGCAGTGTCACGTGTTGAAGGAAGATGGAGGCACTGTGTGCTATCGGCAATGGAGAGGCGTACGGTGGTAGTTTTGTGTTGAATGAGGAATGGCGGGTTGTAGGAGCTGTCAGTGCTATGGTGTTTGTGACAGGCGTAGTGAAGATGGGTGGAACAAGGGAACAAGGCGGATGTGTGAGCGAGGCTGCGTGCGTGGAGATTGTCACGTGAGGTTTCTCGGTTCAGGGGCGGTGAGGAAAGGTCGGTTCAAGGAATAGAATGATCAGGTTTTGGAAAACGAAAAATCTTATTATATAACTGATAATATATATTTTTATCGAAAGCAAAGAAAAGTACAGATACCAAAAGAGATAGGTGAAGAGAAATGGAAACAAACGAACTAGATATAATTTCCAACAATGGGAATAGTAAAAGTTAGGAGCATAAATCAAGGAAATATTTAATGCAAATGGCTATTTGCTTTCATCCGTTGGACAATGAAAGGACAAAGGAAATCAAAAAGCTCAAAACAAGTACCGCTACAGCTAATCGTTCCTTAGATTTCACCACGTACCGGACACCAAAATGCACAAATGAATATACTATGGAGATTGGCATGCAAGATGGATAGAATGGTATGCACGTATTAGAGATATGATCATCCGATCAAAATTCGATATTCGTTGCCAAAATGCTGCTAAAACGCCGAAAATAAAGTAAACGGGGCTAAAACACTCTAAATTTAGCGAAACGAAATATGACGTCTCACTCAGAAATTGATAAACATTTCTCTTGTATAAAAATATTCAGATTTCAAAAATATTTTATTTCCATCTATTTTCAACTGATTTTACATTTAGACTGAAATTTCATAATTGAATAAACATAAATATTTTCCAATGAAAATTTGACACTAGATACGTTTAAATAGATGCATCTCAAATATCAAATTTTCCTTCCAAAAATTTAAATATTTATTTTCATGAAAATTAATAAATTACGTTATTTTAGTCGTTAAAATTTATGAGTCGTTACACTCTCCTCCAATCAAAACTTTTCGTTCCTGAAAAGGAACGAGATAGGGAAATAAAAGCAACAGAAAGGAAAAGTAGATTTAAAATACATACAAGATACAACAATAAAACTCAAAACCATATAAATTTCATTTTTGACATCTTATTACCTACATTTTATATTGTATACTATTCAATTACATGTTTACATAACATTCAACTTTTCAGGAAAGTTTTATTAATGTTTTATAATGTAATTGAGCACTATATAATTTACCATTTATTTACAACATTTTATTAAGCAAAAATTTAGTTTGAACAATTTTATTACTTAAGTTTCTCTTGTATAACCATCACTTACATACTCTTATTACACTTTAACTTTTTGAATATTTCAGGTAAGTTATATGTGTTTTTAGATAGCAATTGAGTATTATACAAATAAATTTTATCCTAGTTCAACTGTTTCAATTCTATTTCTCATTTAAGATACTCGAACTATTAATTTTTTTTGTTTCGTTTCAATAATTTTAAACAATCACTTAACAGAATTTAAGAATTAAGTTTTCGGTTTCACTTCAAACCATTTTGAAATAAATATATACATACATACATTCATACATACATATGCATATACATATACATATACATGTACATGTACATGTACATATACATATACATATATATATATATATATATATATTTCGTACATGAATTCATACTCAAGAAAATTCAAATCAACCCATTTTTCAAAACAAAAGTGTAGCAAAGCTACTAAATGGTCTCCCTGCTTTGAGACTCAAAAATGAATTTCGATGATGCTGCAGTCGTCATCGAAATTATTTTCCTGTGACCAAGAGGAAAATACTGACTTCTTTTAAAATTCTTTGGAAATAATTTCCATTTGAAAATACTTTCAATATATATATATATATATATATATATATATATATATATATATATATTCTAAAACTTTGAAATTTGAAAATCACCGGAAATTTAATTCTCAAATCCTTTATTTAAATTTATTTTAATTTAAATCAAATTTATAAACCATGTTTATAAAATTCCATCTCCTTATAACATACTACAATAGTTAATGGTTTAGGAAGGTTGACTAAACAATAGTTGATAATCTAGTACTATCATTTCTAACATCCAATTCATTTAACCATCTAATTTTATAAAATTATACTCTTATATATAAAATATAATCATACATAAATTTATTTTGTTTATCAATTTCGAAAACAATATTATGTCAGTTTGCTCTGTTCAGGTGTTTTGGAATTCCTATCAATAGCGTTGCCCAGACGAATCGATCGAAACCAAAAAAATCAAACTTAACAACTCAAAGAACACAAGGTAAAGCATTTTTATATTAATTACAAATGATAGTATGACTCAATTACAATATAAAGAAACTCAACATTCTCTCATAGGATAATTGAAGAGTGGATTTTAAGGCAATGATAGAGATTCAAATTCAGAGGGACCCTAATCAAAGAGAATCCTATGAAGATAGGCATGAAAGGAAGATAAAATAATTAAGTTACAAAAGAGGAAGATGGATAAATTATATTAATCGTGGTGATCTTAATCTGGTCAACCGAGACTTAGAAAAGATGAGAATGTCATCAACGAACATGGGGACAAACTTGTTAAGTACATCACGGAAAAACGCGATTCATGAGATCAACGAAGAAGGAAGGAGCATTTGTTAATCCAAAGTGCATGACTAACCATTCACAGAAATCATTCATCGGGGAGGAAAGACAATAGGTAAAGCTCTAGGAATAAGATCGATGCAGAATTCAATTTCCCACTTGGGAGGAAGAGAAGTGACTTCACCAAAGTCATCCAGATATCCCTGTCTATCGGGATGGAGTCAAGATGCAACGACCCGGAATTTTCGATCTCGAAACTTCCAGATAGTTAGAGAAAAGAAGAAAAGAGATAGAAGAAGAAGAAGATCAGAAACTCCAAAGCACAATCTCACATTCGCAGCGGATAAAATATAATATCAATAATATGTTTACAAGGAAAACCATACTTGTCAAATTACACTTTAATACATCAGAGTTACAATATTTTTACAAATACTAGACAATTAAAATCACATGTCCTAGATAAACAACAATATATCACAACGAAAACACTCCATGCGTTCCTGCTATCCATCTCGCCACCTAAGCTCCAGAACGTCCTTACCTGAAAATCTGTAATACTTGGTCTGACCCGAGCATTACATCAAAGTAACACCCGGGTCAGGCTGGTAACCAGCGTGAGTAAACCCGTCTAATAAGAAAATACTAATGCCATATACTTATTTGGACCCAGGAAACTCATATCAATTTAAAATTCACAATTTGTTATGGAAAACACTTCTTTCACACATCAATCTCTAAGTACCAGACTTAGAGTTAATAATCCAGTTCACTTAAATCATTCCATTACAACTTATTGTTTTTCACATATCAAATCTATATAGAATTTTATAGCTCACAAATCGAAGTGGTTTCGGATATGTACTAATACCCGACCCCGGACTCTTCGAGTTCAATGCCATCTTAACCTAAATTATCCAAGTAAAAAAAAACAATTCAACTTTAAATACAAGATGTCACTTTTTACACAGCAATTCATCATGGATGGATAAACACATTATCATTTGTCCATCCAAACATCTCATATCACAAAACATCTCATATTAGAGATATAAATCAATTCAAGGCATTTAACGTCATTCAATCATTCATAAGCAAGATTGATCACTTCCAGAATTAATTTAATTTATCTCTAATTAAATTAATTACTAATCTTTAATCACTTAGATTATCCTTACTTAACATTAACTAATAACAAACAAATAAATTAACCATCTTTTACTTTATCCATCTTAATCAATCATCCTTGATTAATTATACCTTAATTACAATAAGTAATTAACTCTTAATTAATTTCCCAAATTAATCTTCCTTTACCCAACCATATTAGTTACATTCATCCTTAATTAACTACTCATACTAATTATTCTTTAATCACTTACGTTGATTAATTATCCTTAAATTAATCACATTTATTAATTTATTAACCCCTTAATAAATTTCCTTAATTAATTAATCAATCCTTTAATTAATTACATTAAGTAATTAATCCTTAATTACTTCCATTAAGTAATTTTCCCTTTTCAGTAATTATCCATTAATTTCGTATACTAAGAAATTATACACTATTAATTACTTCTAGTAATTATACCTGATCAATTTCATAATTCATCTTATATATTATTACCATTTAAACAAACAAATTTTTAAAACAATTTAAATCTTGAAAACTTATTTAAAACCTGTTAAATAATTTATTTTGGAACTTGTTATCACTTTCCTTTACCTTAAAAACCTGTTTTGAATAAAATCGCTTTGGAAACTGAATTCTCATTTGTAACGCACTACCTTTAAATTAGATAATATAAATTGTAACTTGATTTACAAATTATATCCTTGCTTTTAAACCCGATTAAGTCTTTCTCTAAAAATTTGGATAAGATTTCTTAGTTTTGTAAAACTTGTATTTTGTTTTGCTTAAAAATTTTCTGATAACCTCAACACTGCTAAACCCGAGCCCACCTTCGATATACATGAGCAAAAAACCCGAACAAAAACACAAACCAACTTCTTTCTAGTCAGACTCGAATATTGACTCGAGGCAAACTCAATCTTCCCGTGAAGATGCTCATCTTTCCAGAGCAACCCATGCAAACACAACAGAAAACCTTCTTGCCAGAACTAGCGAACAATAGCAGATAAACAACGTGCACCGTGCACGTCTACACGGCGTCGGAGACCCACCGACTAACTTCATCGTCGTTTCCACGTCCCCGACGATCTCCTCCCATATTCCGATCAACCAGAAATCAAAAACAACCATCGCAACGAAATCGAACAAAATCGAATAAAACAGAAACAAGACGTTCGACAAAAGCCTTCCTCGCTCCACCGCCCTAGATCATCTGAACCCTCACCGTCTTGCCTGAAGCTGCACCAGTGACCTAACTTCCATTTCCCCCATTCTAGCTCAACTCGACTGTGCCTCGTCGTCACACTGCCCTAAAATCTAACGTCGACCAAAAACTCGAACAAAACCCTAAATCCACCCCTCACCGACGCCTCGGCGACTTAAAATTTCTCATCCATTTTTCCTCCCACCCTTAAACCACTAGCCACCTTTGACACGAACCTCGAGGCCACATTCCCTCATAATCGCCCAAATTTGACGAAAATTCAAATATTGATGATCATCGAAATTCTTCCCAATTATAAGCTTAAATTTGATGAAACAATTTCCTAAATTCTTTATTTCCTAAAACGAACATGATTATGAAATCAAAATTAGAATTTAAAAACATCGAATTTTTACTTATATTTGTTTCCTACTGTAATTTATCATTTTTGAAAAGGTTACTCGATACAAAATTTTGGAACTATTTTTTTAAAATTGATGTCATAATCTTATAATCAAGTTTCATTTAGAGATCAAACTCTAAAAAGAATTAGAGTAAATGTTTTTGGATTTTGAAAATAAATTTGAAACCTTATAAGTAAATAGAAGAGGCATATTTGCCTGCTCCCAATCATTCAGCAATTTTTTTTTACAAACAATCGTAATATACATATATACGGGCATCTTCCATCATTAAACTCCAAGCTTTGATCACATGCATTCATCAGCTTCTTTCAACAAATCAAAGATTAAAAAAGAAAGAGTTACTCACCAGGTATTTGTAAAACAGAGGGCCCTTGAACCAAATACTTGAACTGAAACTTTGATTTGCTTTGGAACTGATCTGGCTTTGAAATTTGATGTGGATCTTTGCATTGATTACTGAGTTGAATATGAAGCTTTGAGATGATCCAAAAAAGTTTCTCTAGCTTCGAATCAGGTTGTTTAGATATTTAAATTTTCTAGTTTCTTATTCCTTACAGGCCTTTTTTAATTTTCTTTCTTTCTTTTTTAATGAAGAGAAAATTTAGATACAAATGAAGAAACCTGGTTTCTTTTCTTCTCTAATTTTTTTTCGATTGCCACTTGTTAACCTGACTCAACACTTGTTAATTTATGCCTTACTTATTACACATTTGTTACAACTTGTATTTTTATGCCTAAACCCATTTGTCAAATTTATTTATAAATTATGTTTAAACCTTATCATTTTATAATTTGTAAATTCATTAATCTCTTATGTTTTAAAGGTTTACAGACATATAAATTCAATTTAAACTTAAGTTAAAATATCTAAACCAATTATTTATTTATTTCTTCAATATATATATGTATGTCAAAGCTTTTATTAATTCTTATTTAAATATCATATTATTTGTTCCTTTGAAAATATGAAGTTAATAAACCATATTACATTATTTGATATTTATTCTTGAATTCTAAATCAAAATTTAATTTACAATCTCTATTGATACTTTATTTTCCTTTGGAAAATTTACTATTATAAAGTTTTGCATATACCTACTTATAAAAATTCATTAATTTCCTAACAACGTTTATTATTTATAATTCCAATACTTATTACAATTCCAAATTCATTTATATACCATCATATATCTTTAATTATCTGAAATTTATTTATCTAACAAAATAATTTCATTTAAAATCTATATATATAACACATTATTATTTTGTTTGTAAATAACAATTTTACAAGTTTTTAAGTAATAAATAAAGGAGATTACCAAATAAATATTTGTCTAGATATAAATATTTATTATTAGATTTATTTTTTTCAACCCTAAAATCAGCAATTCTTTAATTAACCCAGTTATTAATTAATTAACAGATACTCTAAAGTTAATGTGATATCCTGGAAATTTCAAGCAAAATTAAATGTGATAATCTTCTTTATAAATTATTTTAAATTGATAAAAATTGTTATTTTCAAACAATAATGATAATGGATTTTTTTTAAACATAGATAAATAAATAGAATTATTATTTACAAATTGGATTTACGTTTGTTTAAAATATATATGTATTGTTGAATTGATTTTGAATTGGACTTTTAAATTTGAATCTGAATTTAAAATTGAAATTCAAAAGAAAAATATTTTAAAATGTTTAAAATATATGAATAAGATTTTATATGTATATAATTTGTTTCATTTATATTTTCTCTAAAGTAATTTATATATATACATTTAGTATTCATAAAATAGTAAATTAAGTATAAAGCTTATTATTAATATTTAAAATAAATGAAAACCTCTTAAATAACAAGTGTAAACTTATTAAAGTTTGATAATAACATATGTACATTTTTTTTAAAATGTTTTAGCTTAAGTTTAAAAATATCCTTTCTTTCTAGATATTTCATAGCATATATATATATATATATATATATATATATAATTAAATATAAACATAACATACTAATATAAAGACTTGAGAAATTAATATAAATACATAAGAGGTATAAGTGTTAAACACTTGTAAATATTTCCTTCTTGCATATTAACAATTGTAAGAAAATAAATTCATGCATGGACAAATGTAAATTAAGTAGCATATGATTTTACACGTGGCGTAGGTTTTTCTCAAATTGAAAACAATGCTATTGTGTAAAGATTAAAAAAAGGAAACTAGTTTGATATTTTCTTTTCAAATCTGAAAACATAAACAAACAGCTCTGAAAAAAATTTAAACAACAAACTCTGTAAAAAAAGCTCAAATAAGAGAAGAAATACCAAAGCCTGTAAATCAAATTCAGTAAAAGAAAAATCTAATTCAAGCTTAAAGCGGCTACAACATGAAGTTTCAAAAAAAAAATCAAGTTTGCAGCCTGATTCAAGAGCAGGGATTAAAGCTTCATCAAATCAATGGAAAAATCAAACTAAAACTTTCAATTTAAAACAACAACATCAACAAGCAAAGACAAGCCAGTTCCAGATTAAATTCTTCCCTGTTTCTCTGATTCTTCCGGAGGTGAGTAAACATTTTATTTAAAGGTTTAAAGTGGATAAATGCCTGATGCATGCGAATTGCTAGAATGATGTATGCTATGCATGTATATATATAAGCATGTTTTCTGTTTATATGATTGTATGGAAGTATGCATGCCTAATGAATCTATGTCAACTCTGTTCTTAGTTTCAGAGCTTAAATTTTTGATCAAAATTCAAGATATCCTTAACTAATCACCGTTAGGCCTTAGATTTCAAACAAAGTATGTTTGATTGTGCCTAAATTTAGATTTAAAAATATATGTAAGTATGACAGGTTCATATATTTCTGTAAATCAAGAACATATAATAGAAATTGAAACCTATTAAAACTCAAGCGTCAAATTTTATTATTTCACTCATATAATCGTGATTGTCACCAAGATTCGTGGATTTTAAGAGTAAAATCATAATATTAGGTAGCGAGCTGGATGGCAGGAACGTATGGAGTGTTTCTGCTGTGATATATTGTTGTTTATCTGGGACATGTGATTTTAACTGTCTAATGTTTTTTATAAATATTGTAACTCTGATGTATTAAAGTGTAATTTGACAAGTACGGTTTTCCTTGTAAACTGATCTTGGTGACAATCAAGATTATACTCTTGTATAAAAATTGTGATTTTACACTTAAAATTCACGAATCTTGGTGACAATCAAGATTATATGAGTGAAACAATAAAATTTGATTATTGAATTTTAACAGGTTTCAGTTTCTACTGAATTTGATGCTTACTTTTACTGAATTTGATTTACAGACTTTTATATTTCTTCTCTGATTTGAGCTTTGTTTTACAGAGTTTGCTGTTTAATTTTTTTCCAGAGCTGCTTGTTTATGTTTTCAGATTTGAAAAGAAAATATGAAACTAGTTTCCTTTTTTTAATCTTTACACAATAACATTGTTTTCAATTTGAGAAAAACCTATGCCACTTATAAAATCATATGCTACTTAATTTACATTTGTCCATGCATGAATTTATTGTCTTACAATTGTTAACATGCAAGAAGGAAATATTTACAAGTGTTTAAAACTTATACCTCTTATGTATTTATATTAATTTCTCAAGTCTTTATACTAGTATATTATGTTTATATTTAATTTTATGTATATATAAATTAGCTATGAAATATCTACAAAGAAATGATATTTTTAAACTTAAGCAAAAAAAATTTAAAAGAAAATGTACGTATGTTATTATCAAACTTTAAGAAGTTTACACTTGTTATATAAGAGGTTTTCATTTATTTTAAATATTAATAGTAAGCCTTATACTTCATTTACTATTTTATGAATACTAAATGTGTGTGTGTATATATACATATATAAATTACTTTAGAGAAAATATAAATGAAACAAATTATATACATATAAAATATTATTCATATATTTTAAAATTCAAACATTTTAAAATATTTCTCCTTTTAGTTTCAATTTTAAATTCAAATTCAAATTCAAATTCAAATTCAAATTTAAAATTCTAATTCAAAATCAATTCAATAATACATATATATTTTAAACAAACCAAAATCCAATTTGTAATTAATAATTTTATTTATTTATCTATGTTTAAAAAAATCCATTATCATTATTGTTTGAAAATAACAATTTTTTTCAATTTAAAGTAATTTATAAAGAAGATTATCACATTTAATTTTGCTTGAAATTTCTGGGATATCACATTCCTTTCCCCTTTGAATCTTTTCGTCCTCGAAAAGAAACGAACCAGAATTTATTAAAATACTTATTATTATATAAGTTTGTAACAACCTGGATTTTTCGATGTTGAATCTGGAATATTTAAATGGTTTTAAATATAGAAATTGAATTATAAATTCGTTTGAATATGGAAAACTAGGATTTATCTATTCAGAATGTAGATACAATAATTTGTTGAATAATATAATTATTCAATAATTGGAGATTGAGTAAAATATTTAGTTTCAAGCTTGTTACAAATATTTTAAAGGCTTGTAAAATTTATGTTGATAGTACTGAAGATAGTAAAAGTGTTAAAATTGAATTTGGAAGTGTTTTGTTAAGTTTTGAAAATATATTGATATTTAAAAATAGTCTTCTGAGGCATAGTTTTGGATTTCGACGAAATCAGTTTCCATGGATCTGTAATATTGTATTATTATTTGATTTCAATTTTCGTAATGTTTGGAGTTGTTGTGTGAGTGTACGATATATAAACGCGCTGAAATTTATATCGAAAATTTAATATAATAACTGGGTTCAAAAAGCTATCTTCTCCATACAATCGAATTAGGACTCGAAACCTTTTCCATTGCATTCGGAATAAGTGTATAACATTATAAACGCCTAGCGGCACGTCTTGATAAGGGTTCGCGATTTTAGACTACGTAAATCGAGACGATTTAAATTTCAATTCAAAAATAATTTATTTTGACCAGTTAAATTCCCTTCACGTCAAATTTTTTTTCATCAGCTGAGATTCCTTTCCTTCAGCCTGCTTTCTTTCACCATCAACGCTTTTTGTTTTCTCTGTATCCAGTAGCAATACACCACCTATCCCTTCGTTCAAATCGAAGCCGCCTATCGTCTGAATCAATGTCGACAACTCCCTTCGTTAAATCACGTATCCTCCTTCCTCCCCTTCATTCCCAATTCTAAATCGAGAAACCAAGACAAAAGAAAAATAAAATAGAAATGGCCGAGCCCCTCTTCTTATTTGAATTGGCAGTGCCAGAAAAATCAAAAACCTCTTATTCCCTTAGTTTAAATCCAGACAACCAAAATCAAGAAACCCTAATCGAATGAAATCTCTGAACAAATTAAAGCTCGCAAGGGCTAGGGGTTGGTGGCGAAGCTTCGGCATAGCGGCGGCGACGAAGCAATTTGAGACGCGAGCATGAGAAAGGGCTCGATGCAGAGGAGGTCGCAAATTTGGGGTTCGACAATGGATTTGGTTTGTTCGTCTTCGATGTCGAACTCGAGTTCGAAGGCGATGGCGAGGTAGTGGTAGGTGGCGCACGAGTGTTGTCGAGGCAGGGAAGGCCACCGATGTCGGATGATGCTTCAAGGCGCACGGTTGGGTTCAGTGGTGCTCGAGACTGGACGAGTCAACGTTGGTTGCATCCTGCAGGTGGTTCGTCTGCAAATTTTCAAGTATTTACCGTTGACAGTTTAATTTATCTAAATATTATTTTAGTTAATATTATTAGGAAATATAAGTAAAAAGAGGATTTTTAAAAAGGAGTATAAAAATGTTAGTTCTGAGAAAAAAAAGAAGAAAAGGGTTTTTAATTCATACTTTTAAAATTCATATGGATGGTTTTTATCCATGAATGTGGTTTTCAAAGGACAAATATAATTAGTTAAAAAGAGTATGTGACGACCCGGAATTCATGACCCCAGAAATTCGGTTCATCTGGAAGAAAGAAAGTGATGAGAAAATAGAAAAGATAGAGAAGAAAGAACAACATCAGAATCTCACAGCGAATGGAACAAAATATAATAGATTACATAACTATTACATAATTTTACATATATCAGAGTTATACAGATAACACATCACATACTAGACAGTTATAAACATCTGTCTGGTTATACACCTCAATATACAATACAGATAAACAACTCAGAGATACCAACACAGCGAAACACTATATATAGTCTACAACGCAGAAGCCTCCTGCTCCATTGCTCCTCCAAAATTCGTCAAAGCTAACCTGAATCCCTCGGCTACCCGTAAAAATTTGGGTACCCGAGAGTTTATGAAAAACAAAAATAAACTCCGGGTCAGACATGGGTCTGGTATGAGTAACAGGTTAAAGTTGCTTAACTTTGAAAATATTTGAAAACAAAAGGTATCACGTAAGACTTCCCACGAATAAATATGGTAAGTTTTTACCTTCCGCTAACCAAAACATTTAATAGGAAATTCTATGATATTATAATAGGTCTAGGGTTTTCAAGTAAATAGAAAATAGCCGAAATTTTTACATTCATTAAATTCCAGCTACTAGCCACAAAAGTGGGTAATACAATCAAAACCGTTGGCACTTATTGGATTGTGGATTCCATACAATGGCAGGGCTACTGGGGTACCGTCCGTCACAGTACGTTGCCTAGATCAACGTACCGAGGATCACTCCCGACCCCCTGCAACATAAGGCCGTAACCATTCCTTACTGAACAGTCCCGAACAAGACAACCCCGACAGTTGGAGCTCACAACTGTCCACACAGCCGAATATAAAGGGACATCTAGACAGGGGAAAATCTTGTCCTGCTTGGGCATGACCCACCTAACCTTGCTGCACCTCCCCTGTTTTAGCCATTCCCGGTTGATGAGGCTTGAGGCTACGATTACCTTTTAGAGAACACATTTCTTAAAATGCTCATCGCCCACCTGACGATGTGTTGAAAGCATTCAATCCATACAAGTTCGTTCCGGGTTCGAACGAAACCGAAGGCATTATCTCGTTACACTCATTTTGGAATCACCCTCAGAGTTAACGACGATAACCCTTGCATTCTGAATCTTCATCTTCAAATTCACGACTTAACGTTAATTTGGATCGACGTGGTTTTCGGACTTCCAAATATGGAAAACCCGATCCCGGTTTCATCGAAATCCAAAACGTGTCTTTTAAGGCCAAGTTGTTTTAAGGTTTAAAACAATTCAATTCAATTATCCATTTACATACAGATAGATAATTCACAACATCATAATAGATAATCACCTCATCATCATGAACAGATAAATCATATTATCATCACAAACAGATAATAAATATCATCATACTTAAATCAAAGCATCCATATCACATAGCATCAATTTCTCATATCTGAGATCTTAAATCATTCAAGGTAAATGATATCATCATCCATACATAAGCAATCATATCAACCATAATTAATCTAAAATGAATTAAATTAATTACTTGGATCTCTAATTAATTTAAAGTGAATTAAATTAATTACTTCACAATCATAAATCTTGCATATATATATATATATATCTATAATTAATTGTCCATCAATTAATTTATCATCATCCAATTATTTAATTTAATTAACACCCTTGATTAATTAACTTTAGTTATACCCAAGTAATTAATCATTAATTTATTTTCACAAATTAATTAACCTTGACTAAAAAACAGAAATTAGCCTCTAATTACTTACTAAATTGATTAACTATAATTATTTTACTTAAATCTTTAATTACACAAATTAATTTCTCTTTAATTACTTATTATTGATTAATTAATCTAAATTTATCATCCCTTAATTACTTCATTAATTATATTAGTTAATTATTTCTAATTACATTTAAATTAATTCCCTGTTTAAATTAATTACCTTAAGTAATTAATCTTCAATTAAACCACATTTATTAATCACCTCTGATTAATACCATTTAGTAATTAACTATCTTTAATTACTCCATCAAATAAATTAATTTCTCCTTAATTAATTTCTCTAATTAATCCCTTGATTAATTATAGAAAGTAATTATATTCCAATTACTTTCATTATTAAATCACCCTCAGTTAATTACATCCAGTAATTATCATTAATTACTTCCCTGAGTAATTATACTTATCACATCAACAAATGGTTGTTTAAATTAATTAAACTTAACTAATTAACTTAATCAATTCATATTAAATAGAATTAATTACAATGAGGAATTAATTCCTTAATTACTTCCATTTAGTAATTATGCTTAACCATCCACAATTGCTTATTTTAAATAATAATTTAATTAATTATTAAAATTAATCCCATTAATTGATTATTTCATAATCTTAGTTAATGACCTTGATTAACTATTTACAATTCTTTAATTACCTTTCCTAGGTAATTAGCTAAAATTTATTATCTATTACATTTATATTAATCTTAATACTCATTAACTATTCCTCACTTAATTCATTAATTGATTGCTAATCATTAAAAATTAAACCTTATTAAATCAATGATTTCTTAATTACCAATTGATTTACCTCAAATTAATTAACCTATCTCTTATTTAAATAAATTTAAACCCTTAATTTTTAAGTTAATTAATTCAAGTCATTAATTATCCATTTAGTTAACTTAATAATTACAAATCCTTAAGTCTTTATAAACCTTTTTCTATTAAATGATCAATTTATCATTAATAAGGTATTTTAAACAATTTAATTTAAATTTACTTTAAAACTTCATTTTAAATTTAAGATTTAAAATGAAATTAAATTAATCTTAACAATTCCAAACTCCTTTTTACTTTACAACTTAAAGAATAGCTATCTTAAAATAGAAGATTAAAAGAATTTAAACACGATTCCATTTTGAATTCAAATTAAATTTTAAAAATTCACTTTATCATTCAAATTTGTTTAAAACAAATTTAAATAAAAAACTTTTTTTATTCAAAAACTGAGATTTAAACTACTTTTGAAACTAAACTTAACTTGATTTAAACTTTGTTTAAATACCTATTTTTTTCATTTAAAAACCCAGTTTTAAAATTTTTATAAAACTTACAGGTTTTAAAACCTGTAGCTAAAATACCTGAGATAAACAAAAACTTCTTCGAGCAAAACCCCAAATTTCTTTGGGTCAACACTCGAATCACTCGAGTGAAACTCGAGCAACAATCCACCTTTTTAAAGTGGTTACAAATAATTTAAAATTTTAAAACTTTATTTTACCTTAAACTGAAATTCAAACTTCATTTGAATCCAAACTTTTCTTTGATTTAAAAACCTATTTTAAATATCTATTTCTTATTTTAAAACCCAGGTTTAAAGGGATTTTAAACCTTACAGGTTTTTTTTTTAAAACCTGTTCTAACTTACCCAGGCCCCCTACATCTACTCCGAGTCAATTTCGAACATACCCGAGCAAAACCCCCAACAACTCGAGTAAACACTCGAGTCACATCTCCTGCCCAGAACGAAAAACCCCACTGCATCCACCAATGAACACCGCGCACATGCACGATACGCTGGCCATCTCCGATCATCAGTGATGATCTTCCCACTCCCAAAATCACCCAAACATCCTAACTCGATCATAAGATCAAACTCTCCAACTCTAAAACAAATTTGAGTATTCAGACAACAAGCACCAGAACCTGGAAACACAAGAACAAGCAACCCCTGCAACCTGGCAACGACTCGTTCTCGCCGCACCAACCACCAGAAGATCGGCTACTCCGGCCACGACTTCAGTCGTGGCGATCGATTCCTCAAACACAGCAAAACTTAGGGTTCCAAACGAAAATCACCAGCCGTGATTTCCCTGATGAACTTCCCACCACCGCCATATTTTTCCGAGCATCTACACTCACCCCTCCATCACAAGACAAGATCCCAAACTCTACCAACACGAACTGCTCTCAAACCTTTAACCGAAAAATTAAAATTTTTGCTTTAAAAATCATGTCATACCACACTAATTCAGATTTCATACTTGAATTCACGAATTATGATAATAAATTTTTGACTTATGTTGACATTGCTTTGTATTTTCTTCATTTCCAAAGACAATACCATTTGTTTTAACTTAAACAATTTTCTAAACCTTGACTACTAACGAATCAAACAGATTTTTTTTAAATCTTATATCCTAACTTAGATTAGGTGATGAGATATTGATTTTTGAATGAATCTCGAGCTAAAAAAATAAAAGAGTGATAACTGAGAGGTTACAGAAGATAAACACATACACCTTTCACATATACATACATACATACATACATACATACATACATACATACATATATATATATATATAATTCATCAAACATCTATAATTCATACTAATACACATATATTCCAGAACTGATCATACAATTAAAATAAATCCTAAGCTTTAAAATGTGATGTTACTCACCTTTGCTCCTGAGAAGATAACAGAGCCCATTGTTTTGAAAAGCAGCAGGCTTGATCTTCCTTGATTACTATCTTGTTTTTGTTTATTGTTGAATAATGTTTTCAGTTTTGATTGTTTATAAAATTTGAAAAAAAAGGAAAATGCTAACTTACTGGTTTGCTGTTGTGGTAAACAAATGAAACAAGGAGATGTATATATACATGAAGAAAAGAATATGCAAAAGGTAGGTGTTTAGTGCGTAAACTCTTTGCTGGAACAATATTATCTTTGTTCAAAGATTTTATTTTTATTTTTATCAGGCAGATGTTCTTCAAAAGGGGGCTGAAATGCTAATTTAGATTTTGAATTGACTTTATTTGAATGCTGAAATGAAAGTATTAAATGCCTATGTACTTTTTGTTACCTACTAGCTTACCTTATCTAATTAGTACATGTTGAAACTTAACTAAGCAGCATAATCTAAATTTCCTATATAAGATTCTTACCTGTCTTATTCTGGCCTTGTATATTAGGTTGCAGGCAACAAATATTACAATGTCAGGTTTGTATTTTTTTACTTGTACCTGCATACATACTAGATGTTTATTTTGATGTTGGTAGATTTTTCTTTTGCTTATTTATTTTACAGGTTATATACATATTATAAAGTTGTTTTAATCATTGTTATAAATTTTAACTTAAGTATTTAGTTCTATTGCTTATTTTTATTTTCTCTTTTATTTTTAAACTTTAACTATCAAATACTTAATTTGATGATTATTAATTTATTTTCATACTTATGTTAATATCATACATTTGATTTGTACTTAAGTTTGATATATTTAAGACTTGTTTTATTTTAAACATATTTGAAAGATGTTATTTCAAATTTACAAATCATAGCTTTCCTATCAAATACAAATACATAAATTTAAGATAACAATTTTTATTCATATTAAAAATCTATTTGTAAAACAATACATCATTAATATTGTTTAAATATAACTCATGATTAAATTAAAATAATTCATAAAAGCATTTGTCTTCTTATCTAATAAATTACTTATTTTATTAGCTACATAAAAAACAAAACAAACCTTTTTATTTAAATTTAAGCTTAAACTAAAATCAATTTTAAATAATTAAGTTTTTATCTTGAGTATTAAAGTCATATGTTTATTTATTTAATAGCTTAATATCAAATCAAATCCAATTTTTAATTTATCAAAAATATTAGAATAAGAAAACAGGCCTATATCTATTAAATTTAAAACAAAGATTATCTTTTGATAATATATACAGATATGTATACATTACAGATATAAAACAATTTATTAGCCTCTAAAGATAGATTATCAGTTTAAATATTTATTCTAAAGAAGATTATTACATTTAATTCAAATTCATTATTAACGATATGGTCAAATCAATTAAATTTTGACATAAATTATTAAATTGTTATTGTCAAAATTTCCGGGATATCACATTCCTTCCCCCTTAAAAGAATTTCATCCCCGAAATTTAAAACAAAGGTAACTTAATAATCTAATTACAGATTTAATTTTTAAACACAGGCAGATATCAATCATATGCTAGCAACCATAGCAACCAATTCATCCAATCTACAAATCTAATTGTCCAGATAAAATTCTAAATGGAATTTTCTCGAGTTTCCCCAAATATAAATATTGGGATACTCTCTTTACAGAATCCAACCAATCAATATACTAAGCTACCGAGTTTCTACTCATCTGGGTCTACAAAATAAAACAGGATATCAGACTACAGATAAGTCTGACTCAACAACCAAAACTCTCTAAACTGCTGGTTCCCAACCAGGGACAGATCTTACACGTACTCCCTCAGAGATACGTGAAACACAATGAATTCCAGTTATCCAAACCGGCAATCCACTCCTGAAGACCAATTACTAATTCTGAGAAGAACAACAGAAAAAGATCCAAATATCTCGGAGCTAGCTTCCCAATCTTATAGTTCCCATTGATCGAAGAAAATCCCAACAACAACAAAGTCTTTAACTACGAATATCCAATTCTCCATCTCTTATCCACAATACTCTTTTGATGATCCTGGACTGCCTACATCATTACTGATCAGCTCAACCCTTGCTGATTCTCCTTAGAAACAAACTGAACCAAAGACAATCCAACAAATGATCTTCCTAAGATCAACCACCACTCAAAACACAAACTCCATTGCAAATCTGAAAACTGATCTCACTCCTCTCATATGGAAAGATAATACAGATGCATTCCAAACTGGTCTTAAGATCCTGAAAAATTCCCAGTAGAAACTCTCTAATCCAAAACACTGCAAATTCTATTTGTTTCCACACCAAACAACTGCCACCATGCTTCCATTGCGCAACTCTGATTGAGCAGATGAAAATGCTGATGATGAACTCAAACACCGACTGGGCAACACATTCTTAAAAATAGGGTTCAACATATCCAAAAGTAGAACTCAGAAGTTCCTCCAAAACTCGAGCTGCTTCACCAACTCATTCTCCAAAAATCGTCCTGCTACTAAGCTGAACCATCGGTACCACTCCTGAAATCCAGTCGATACCAAACTCAATCTCCAGATATGGACAAAATTCTAACTTCCTGAAGACATCCAGAAAAATCAGATAACCCAAGAGAACACTCGGCAATCGCAAGTCATTTTTGCGATCAATCTAGCCCACTACCAAAGAAAAACTATTCTTTCTTTACCACACCGAACAGCCTACACTTAATTAGCCAATCCATCAAAGAAACGGAACCACACTGCTGCTTCTGAATTCCACTGCTGATGCAGAAGTCAAAAACTTCCTTGCCAACACACCAATTGCCAAGAAATTCCTAATCCAGTGCTTCTTCGAGAAACTCGGACCTCGAACCAAACAGAAACATTCTACTGAACTGAGTCACAACACCGAAGCAGACACGCTACCTTAACTTGTTTCAAAGAAACATCTTCGGAGATATCACACAACTACTACATCCTGAGGTAAGATATCCGGACTTGTTCATACCAAACCGATAGGTCCAAACTCTAGCTCATCCAAACTTACGCTTCAAAAATGAACTCCGAACCTTAACAGGTTTCCTTCAGAGATCAATGAAATCCTTACACCATTCAAAGCTCACTAGAGACGGTAATAGGTCTACAGTCTCGACAGATACACTTTCAACCTCAAATATTCATACTCCAACCATTGGTAGTCGTGATACACACACCACTACCCTATCTACCTTTATAACTTATATTGGATAACCCGGACAGGTAACCCAACAAATAGGTAGAAATAAATATAAATATATATTACAAAATTACAAATACGTTTTCTCAAGAAAGAAATCACTCAAGAGCCTAGGTATTCACTCAACCTAGCGCTCTGATACCAACTGTGACGACCCGGAATTCCTGACCCCAGAAATCCGGTTCATCTTGAAGAAAGAAAGGGATGAGCAAATAGAAAAGATAGAGAAGAAAGAACAACATCAGAATCTCACAGCGGAATGGAACAAAATATAATAGATTACATGACTATTACATAATTTTACATATATCAGAGTTATACAGATAACACATCACATACTAGACAGTTATAAACACCTGTCTAGTTATACACCTCAATATACAATACAGATAAACAACTCAGAGATACCAACACAGCGGAACACTATATATAGTCTACAACGCAGAAGCCTCCTGCTCCATTGCTCCTCCAAAATTCGTCAAAGCTAACCTGAATCCCTTGGCTACCCGTAAAATTTTGGGTACCCGAGAGTTTATGAAAAACAAAAATAAACTCCGGGTCAGACATGGGTCTGGTATGAGTAACAGGTTAAAGTTGCTTAACTTTGAAAATATTTGAAACCAAAAGGTATCACGTAAGACTTCCCACGAATAAATATGGTAAGTTTTTACCTTACGCTAACCAAAACATTTAATAGGAAATTCTATGATATTATAATAGGTCTAGGGTTTTCAAGTAAATAGAAAATAGCCGAAATTGTTACATTCATCAAATTCCAGCTATTAGCCACAAAAGTGGGTAATACAATCAAAACCGTTTGCACTTATTGGATTATGGATTCCATACAATGGCAGGGCTATTGGGGTACCGCCCTTCACAGTACGTGGCCTAGATCAACGTACCGAAGATCACTCCCGACCCCCTGCAACACAAGGCCGGAACCATTTCTTACTGAACAGTCCCGAACAAGACAACCCCGACAGTTGGAGCTCACAACTGTCCACACAGCCGAATATAAAGGGACATCTAGACAGGGGAAAATCTTATCCTGCTTGGGCATGACCCACCTAACCTTGCTGCACCTCCCCTGTTTTATCCATTCCCGGTTGATGAGGCTTGAGGCTACGATTACCTTTTAGAGAACACATTTCTTAGAATGCTCATCGCCCACCTGACGATGTGTTGAAAGCATTCAATCCATACAAGTTCGTTCCGGGTTCGAACGAAACCGAAGGCATTATCTCGTTACACTTATTTTGGAATCACCCTCAGAGTTAACGACAATAACCCTTGCATTCTGAATCTTCATCTTCAAATTCACAACCTAACGTTAATTTGTATCGACGTGGTTTTCGGAATTCCAAATATGGAAAACCCGATCCCGGTCTCATCGAAATCCCAAACGTGTCTTTTAAGGCCAAGTTGTTTTAAGGTTTAAAACAATTCAATTCAATTATCCATTTACACACAGATAGATAATTCATAACATCATAATAGATAATCAGTTCATCATCATGAACAGATAAATCATTTTATCATCACAAACAGATAATAAATATCATCATACTTAAATCAAAGCATCCATATCACATAGCATCAATTTCTCATATCTGAGATCTTAAATCATTCAAGGTAAATGATATCATCATCCATACATAAGCAATCATATCAACCATAATTAATCTAAAATGAATTAAATTAATTACTTGCATCTCTAATTAATTTAAAGTGAATTAAATTAATTACTTCACAGTCATAAATCTTGCATATATATCTATAATTAATTGTCCATCAATTAATTTATCATCATCCAATTATTTAATTTAATTAATCACCCTTGATTAATTAACTTTAGTTATACCCAAGTAATTAATCATTAATTTATTTTCACAAATTAATTAACCTTGACTAAAAAACAGAAATTAGCCTCTAATTACTTACTAAACTGATTAACTATAATTAGTTTACTTAAATCTTTAATTACACAAATTAATTTATCTTTAATTACTTATTATTGATTAATTAATCTAAATTTATCATCCCTTAATTACTTCATTAATTATATTAGTTAATTATTTCTAATTACATTTAAATTAATTCCCTATTTAAATTAATTACCTTAAGTAATTAATCTTCAATTAAACCACATTTATTAATCACCTCTGATTAATACCATTTAGTAATTAACTATCTTTAATTGCTCCATCAAATAAATTAATTTCTCCTTAATTAATTTCTCTAATTAATCCCCTGATTAATTATACAAAGTAATTATATTCCAATTACTTTCATTATTAAATCACCCTCAGTTAATTACATCCAGTAACTATCATTAATTACTTCCCTGAGTAATTATACTTATCACATCATCAAATGGTTGTTTAAATTAATTAAACTTAATTAATTAACTTAATCAATTCATATTAAATAGAATTAATTACAATGAGGAATTAATTCCTTAATTACTTCCATTTAGTAATTATGCTTAACCATCCACAATTGCTTATTTTAAATAATAATTTAACTAATTATTAAAATTAATCCCATTAATTGATTATTTCATAATCTTAGTTAATGACCTTGATATTAAGCTGTTAAATTTTGACATAAATTATTAAATTGTTATTGTCAAAATTTTCGAGATATCACATTCCTTCCCCCTTAAAAGAATTTCATCCCCGAAATTTAAAACAAGGGTAATTTAATAATCTAATTATAGATTTTAATTTTAAACACAGGAAGATATCAATCATATGCTAGCAACCATAGCAACCAATTCATCCAATCTACAAATCTAATTGTCCAGATAAAATTCTAAATGGAATTTTCTCGAGTTTCCCCAAATATAAATATTGGGATACTCTCTTTACAAAATCCAAACAATCAATATACTAAGCTATTGAGTCTCTACTCATCTGGGTCTACAAAACAAAACAGGATATCAGACTACAGATAAGTCTGACTCAACAACCAAAACTCTCTGAACTGCTGGTTCCCAACCAGGGATAGATCTTACACGTACTCCCTCAGAGATACGTGAAACACAATGAATTCCAGTTATCAAAACTGGCAATCCACTCCTGAAGACCAATTACTAATTCTGAGAAGAACAACAGAAAAAGATCCAAATATCTCGGAGCTAGCTTCCCAATCTTATAGTTCCCATTGATCGAAGAAAATCCCAACAACAACAAAGTCTTTAACTACGAATATCCAATTCTCCATCTCTTATCCACAATACTCTTTTGATGATCCTGGACTGCCTACATCATTACTGATCAGCTCAACCCTTGCTGATTCTCCTTAGAAACAAACTGAACCAAAGACAATCCAACAAATGATCTTCCTAAGATCAACCACCACTCAAAACACAAACTCCATTGCAAATCTGAAAACTGATCTCACTCCTCTCATATGGAAAGATAATACAGATGCATTCCAAACTGGTCTTAAGATCCTGAAAAATTCCCAGTAGAAACTCTCTAATCCAAAACACTGCAAATTCTATTTGTTTCCACACCAAACAACTGCCACCATGCTTCCATTGCGCAACTCTGATTGAGCAGATGAAAATGCTGATGATGAACTCAAACACCGACTGGGCAACACATTCTTAAAAATAGGGTTCAACATATCCAAAAGTAGAACTCAGAAGTTCCTCCAAAACTCGAGCTGCTTCACCAACTCATTCTCCAAAAATCGTCCTGCTACTAAGCTGAACCATCGGTACCACTCCTGAAATCCAGTCGATACCAAACTCAATCTCCAGATATGGACAAAATTCTAACTTCCTGAAGACATCCAGAAAAATCAGATAACCCAAGAGAACACTCGGCAATCGCAAGTCATTTTTGCGATCAATCTAGCCCACTACCAAAGAAAAACTATTCTTTCTTTACCACACCGAACAGCCTACACTTAATTAGCCAATCCATCAAAGAAACGGAACCACACTGCTGCTTCTGAATTCCACTGCTGATGCAGAAGTCAAAAACTTCCTTGCCAACACACCAATTGCCAAGAAATTCCTAATCCAGTGCTTCTTCGAGAAACTCGGACCTCGAACCAAACAGAAACATTCTACTGAACTCAGTCACAACACCGAAGCAGACACGCTACCTTAACTTGTTTCAAAGAAACATCTTCGGAGATATCACACAACTACTACATCCTGAGGTAAGATATCCGGACTTGTTCATACCAAACCGATAGGTCCAAACTCTAGCTCATCCAAACTTACGCTTCAAAAATGAACTCCGAACCTTAACAGGTTTCCTTCAGAGATCAATGAAATCCTTACACCATTCAAAGCTCACTAGAGACGGTAATAGGTCTACAGTCTCGACAGATACACTTTCAACCTCAAATATTCATACTCCAACCATTGGTAGTCGTGATACACACACCACTACCCTATCTACCTTTATAACTTATATTGGATAACCCGGACAGGTAACCCAACAAATAGGTAGAAATAAATATAAATATATATTACAAAATTACAAATAGTTTTCTCAAGAAAGAAATCACTCAAGAGCCTAGGTATTCACTCAACCTAGCGCTCTGATACCAACTGTGACGACCCGGAATTCCTGACCCCAGAAATCCGGTTCATCTTGAAGAAAGAAAGGGATGAGCAAATAGAAAAGATAGAGAAGAAAGAACAACATCAGAATCTCACAGCGGAATGGAACAAAATATAATAGATTACATGACTATTACATAATTTTACATATATCAGAGTTATACAGATAACACATCACATACTAGACAGTTATAAACACCTGTCTAGTTATACACCTCAATATACAATACAGATAAACAACTCAGAGATACCAACACAGCGGAACACTATATATAGTCTACAACGCAGAAGCCTCCTGCTCCATTGCTCCTCCAAAATTCGTCAAAGCTAACCTGAATCCCTTGGCTACCCGTAAAATTTTGGGTACCCGAGAGTTTATGAAAAACAAAAATAAACTCAGGGTCAGACATGGGTCTGGTATGAGTAACAGGTTAAAGTTGCTTAACTTTGAAAATATTTGAAACCAAAAGGTATCACGTAAGACTTCCCACGAATAAATATGGTAAGTTTTTACCTTACGCTAACCAAAACATTTAATAGGAAATTCTATGATATTATAATAGGTCTAGGGTTTTCAAGTAAATAGAAAATAGCGGAAATTGTTACATTCATCAAATTCCAGCTATTAGCCACAAAAGTGGGTAATACAATCAAAACCGTTTGCACTTATTGGATTATGGATTCCATACAATGGCAGGGCTATTGGGGTACCGCCCGTCACAGTACGTGGCCTAGATCAACGTACCGAAGATCACTCCCGACCCCCTGCAACACAAGGCCGGAACCATTTCTTACTGAACAGTCCCGAACAAGACAACCCCGACAGTTGGAGCTCACAACTGTCCACACAGCCGAATATAAAGGGACATCTAGACAGGGGAAAATCTTATCCTGCTTGGGCATGACCCACCTAACCTTGCTGCACCTCCCCTGTTTTAGCCATTCCCGGTTGATGAGGCTTGAGGCTACGATTACCTTTTAGAGAACACATTTCTTAGAATGCTCATCGCCCACCTGACGATGTGTTGAAAGCATTCAATCCATACAAGTTCGTTCCGGGTTCGAACGAAACCGAAGGCATTATCTCGTTACACTTATTTTGGAATCACCCTCAGAGTTAACGACAATAACCCTTGCATTCTGAATCTTCATCTTCAAATTCACGACCTAACGTTAATTTGTATCGACGTGGTTTTCGGAATTCCAAATATGGAAAACCCGATCCCGGTCTCATCGAAATCCCAAACGTGTCTTTTAAGGCCAAGTTGTTTTAAGGTTTAAAACAATTCAATTCAATTATCCATTTACACACAGATAGATAATTCATAACATCATAATAGATAATCAGTTCATCATCATGAACAGATAAATCATTTTATCATCACAAACAGATAATAAATATCATCATACTTAAATCAAAGCATCCATATCACATAGCATTAATTTCTCATATCTGAGATCTTAAATCATTCAAGGTAAATGATATCATCATCCATACATAAGCAATCATATCAACCATAATTAATCTAAAATGAATTAAATTAATTACTTGCATCTCTAATTAATTTAAAGTGAATTAAATTAATTACTTCACAGTCATAAATCTTGCATATATATCTATAATTAATTGTCCATCAATTAATTTATCATCATCCAATTATTTAATTTAATTAATCACCCTTGATTAATTAACTTTAGTTATACCCAAGTAATTAATCATTAATTTATTTTCACAAATTAATTAACCTTGACTAAAAAACAGAAATTAGCCTCTAATTACTTACTAAACTGATTAACTATAATTAGTTTACTTAAATCTTTAATTACACAAATTAATTTATCTTTAATTACTTATTATTGATTAATTAATCTAAATTTATCATCCCTTAATTACTTCATTAATTATATTAGTTAATTATTTCTAATTACATTTAAATTAATTCCCTGTTTAAATTAATTACCTTAAGTAATTAATCTTCAATTAAACCACATTTATTAATCACCTCTGATTAATACCATTTAGTAATTAACTATCTTTAATTGCTCCATCAAATAAATTAATTTCTCCTTAATTAATTTCTCTAATTAATCCCCTGATTAATTATACAAAGTAATTATATTCCAATTACTTTCATTATTAAATCACCCTCAGTTAATTACATCCAGTAACTATCATTAATTACTTCCCTGAGTAATTATACTTATCAAGTCATCAAATGGTTGTTTAAATTAATTAAACTTAATTAATTAACTTAATCAATTCATATTAAATAGAATTAATTACAATGAGGAATTAATTCCTTAATTACTTCCATTTAGTAATTATGCTTAACCATCCACAATTGCTTATTTTAAATAATAATTTAATTAATTATTAAAATTAACCCCATTAATTGATTATTTCATAATCTTAGTTAATGACCTTGATTAACTATTTACAATTCTTTAATTACCTTTCCTAAAGTAATTAGCTAAAATTTATTATCTATTACATTTATATTAATCTTAATACTCATTAACTATTCATCACTTAATTCATTAATTGATTGCTAATCATTAAAAATTAAACCTTATTAAATCAATGATTTCTTAATTACCAATTGATTTACCTCAAATTAATTAACCCATCTCTTATTTAAATAAGTTTAAACCCTTAATTTTTAAGTTAATTAATTCAAGTCATTAATTATCCACTTAGTTAACATAATAATTACAAATCCTTAAGTCTTTAAAAAACTTTTTCTATTAAATGATCAATTTATCATTAATAAGGTATTTTAAACAATTTAATTTAAATTTACTTTTAAACTTCATTTTAAATTTAAGATTTAAAATGAAATTAAATTAATCTTAACAATTCCAAACTCCTTTTTATTTTACAACTTAAAGAATAGTTATCTTAAAATAGAAGATTAAAAGAATTTAAACACGATTCCATTTTGAATTCAAATTAAATTTTAAAAATTCACTTTATCATTCAAATTTGTTTAAAACAAATTTAAATAAAAAAACTTTATTTATTCAAAAACTGAGATTTAAACTACTTTTGAAACCAAACTTAACTTGATTTAAACTTTGTTTAAATACCTATTTTTTTCATTTAAAAACCCAGTTTTGAAATTTTTATAAAACTTACAGGTTTTAAAACCTGTAGCAAAAATACCTGAGATAAACAAAAACTTCTTCGAGCAAAACCCCAAATTTCTTCGGGTCAACACTCGAATCACCCGAGTGAAACTCGAGCAACAATCCCCCTTTTTAAAGTGGTTACAAATAATTTAAAATTTTAAAACTTTATTTTACCTTAAACTGAAATTCAAACTTCATTTGAATCCAAACTTTTCTTTGATTTAAAAACCTATTTTATATACCTATTTCTTATTTTAAATCCCAGGTTTAAAGGGATTTTAAACCTTACAGGTTCTTTTTTTATAACCTATTCTAACTTACCCAGGCCCCCTACATTTACTCCGAGTCAATTTCGAACATACTCGAGTAAAACCCCCAACAACTCGAGTAAACACTCGAGTCACATCTCCTGCCCAGAATGAAAAACCCCACTGCATCCACCAATGAACACCGTGCATATGCACGATACCGCTGGCCATCTCCGATCATCAGTGATGATCTTCCCACTCCCAAAATCACCCAAACACCCTAACTCGATCATAAGATCAAACTCTCCAACTCTAAAACAAATTTGAGTATTCAAACAACAAGCATCAAAACCTGGAAACTCAAGAACGAACAACCCCTGCAACCTGGCAACGACTCGTTCTCGCCGCACCAACCACCAGAAGATCGGCTACTCCGGCCACGACTTCGCTAACGCCCAACCTTCCACCACCCCAAAAGTCACTGCACTCGATCACCTACTTCGGCCGTGGCGATTGATTCCTCAAACACAGCAAAACTTAGGGTTCCAAACGAAAATCACCAGCCGCGATTTCCCTGATGAACTTCCCACCACCGCCATATTTTTCCAAGCATCTACACTCACCCCTCCATCACCAGACGAGATCCCAAACTCTACCAACCCGAGGATCACCAGATTTCACTCCAACAAAGAAATTCCCACAAACCCGAACTGCTCTCAAACCTTTAACCGAAAATTTAAAAAAAATTCTTTAAAAATCATGTCATACCACACTAATTCAAATTTCATACCTGAATTCGCGAATTATGATAATAAATTTTTGACTTATGTTGACATTGCTTTGTATTTTCTTCATTTCCGGAGACAATACCATTTGTTTTAACTTAAACAATTTTCTAAACCTTGACTACTAACGAATCAAACAGATTTTTTTTAAATTTTATATCCTAACTTAGATTAGGTGATGAGATATTGATTTTTGAATGAATCTCGAGCTAAAAAAATAAAAGAGTGATAACAGAGAGGTTACAGAAGATAAACACATATACCTTTCACATATATATACATATATATATATATATAATTCATCAAACATTTATATTTCATACCAATACACATATATTCCAGAACTGATCATACAATTAAAATAAATCCAAAGCTTTAAAATGTGATGCTACTCACCTTTGCTCCTGAGAAGATAACAGAGCCTATTGTTTTGAAAAGCAGCAGGCTTGATCTTCCTTGATTACTATCTTGTTTTTGTTTATTGTTGAATAATGTTTTCCGTTTTGATTGTTTATAAAATTTTAAAATAAAAGGAAAATGCTAACTTACTGGTTTGCTGTTTTGGTAAACAAATGAAACAAGGAGATGTATATATACATGAACAAAAGAATATGCAAAGGTAGGTGTTTACTGGGTAAACTCTTTGCTGAAACAATATTATCTTTGTTCAAAGATTTTATTTTTGTTTTTGTCAGGTAGATGTTCTTCAAAAGGGGGCTGAAATGCTAATTTAGATTTCGAATTGATTTTATTTGAATGCTGAAATGAAAGTATTAAATGCCTATGTACTTTTTGTTTCCTACTAGCTTACCTTTTCTAATTAGTACATGTTGAAACTTAACTAAGCAGCATAATCTAAATTTCCTATATAAGATTCTTACCTGTCTTATTCTGGCCTTGTATATTTGGTTGCAGGCAACAAATATTACAATGTCAGGTTTGTATTGTTTTACTTGTACCTGCATATATACTAGATGTTTATTTTGATGTTGGTAGATTTTTCTTTTGCTTATTTATTTTACAGGTTATATGCATATTATAAATTTGTTTTAATCATTGCTATAATTTTTAACTTAAGTATTTAGTTCTATTGCTTATTTTTATTTTCTCTTTTATTTTTAAACTTTAACTATCAAATACTTAATTTGATGATTATTAATTTATTTTCATACTTATGTTAATATCATACATTTGATTTATACTTAAGTTTGATAATTTAAGACTTGTTTTATTTTAAACATATTTGAAAGATGCTATTTCAAATTTATAAATCATGGCTTTCCTATCAAATACACATACATAAATTTAAGATAACAATTTTTATTCATATTAAAAATCCATTTGTAAAACATTACATCATTAATATTATTTAAATATAACTCATGATTAAATTAAAATAATTCATAAAAGCATTTGTCTTCTTATCTAATAAATTACTTATTTTATTAGCTACATAAAAAACAAAATAAACCTTTTTATTTAAATTTAAACTTAAACTAAAATCAATTTTAAATAATTAAGTTTTTATCTTGAGTATTAAAATCATATGGTTATTTATTTAATAGCTTAATATCAAATTAAATCCAATTTTTAATTTATCAAAAATATTAGAATAAGAAAACAGGCCTATATCTATTAAATTTAAAACAAAGATTATCTTTTGATAATATATATAGATATGTATACATTACAGATATAAATCAATTTATTAGCCTCTAAAGATAGATTATCAGTTTAAATATTTATTTTAAAGAAGATTATTACATTTAATTCAAATTCATTATTAACGATATGGTCAAATCAATTAAATTTTAACATAAATTATTAAATTATTATTGTCAAAATTTCCGGGATATCACATTCCTTCCCCCTTAAAAGAATCTCGTCCCCGAAATTTAAAACAAAGGTAATTTAATAATCTAATTACATATTTAATTTTTAAACACAGGCAGATATCAATCATATGCTAGCAACCATAGCAACCAATTCATCCAATCTACAAATCTAATTGTCCAGATAAAATTCTAAATGGATTTTTCTCGAGTTTCCCCAAATATAAATATTGGGATACTCTCTTTACAGAATCCAAACAATCAATATTACTAAGTTACTGAGTTTCTACTCATCTGGGTCTACAAAACAAAACAGGATATCAGACTACAGATAAGTCTGTCTCAACAACCAAAACTCTCTGAACTGCTGGTTCCCAACCAGGGATAGATCTTACACGTACTCCCTCAGAGATACGTGAAACACAATGAATTCCAGTTATCCAAACTGGCAATCCACTCCTGAAGACCAATTACTAATTCTGAGAAGAACAACAGAAAAAGATCCAAATATCTTGGAGCTAGCTTCCCAATCTTATAGTTCCCATTGATAGAAGAAAATCCCAACAACAACAAAGTCTTTAACTACGAATATCCAATTCTCCATCTCTTATCCACAATACTCTTTTGACGATCCTGGATTTAAGTGATAAATTTGTTGATAAACTTCTTTAATTATTCTAGTTACTAAAGATTATTTAAAAGGAAAATTAATTTAAAAATCAAACTATTAGTTTAAAACCCAATGATTATTTTAAATTAAATTATTGGTCAATTTAATTTATTTATTGGTAGATTATCTCAGATGTTAATAAATCATTTGTTAAAATAAGAACTATTAAAATAAAATCACTAGTTAATTAAATTTATCAAATGGAAATTTAATTATTCGATTAGTTTGAATATTAATAAACCATATAAATGTTTATACAAGGTCTAAATCGTGAAGAGACCAAGTCGAGATTGAAGTGGATTGCAAAAATAAAAGGTGAGTTAATCTCACTCAACTGGGTTTTATTTAAATTTAAATGGTTAAATTTAAATAAATTGTTGAATGATTGAATTGATTTGATGTGCTATATTATATATAGTAGTATATAGTATATATTGGAGTGATTGATTTCCCGCATTATATAGCGGATGAGACCATATGTGCTGCATAATAGCGGATGATATTATATAAACCCATATACAGTGATATTCCACCTAGAAGTGGAATTGGTATTGAGCCAACGTATGTGGATGCAGGGAAACAGGTTGGAGGGATCCAACTGGATTCCTCAAAATTATTAGATTGTTAAATATTCTGTGTTATGTTTATTTGATATTCTGTGATGAATTATATGGGTAATTGGAAATGTTTGATGCTGGTTTGATTGAATATGTTTGGATACACTAAGTTATCAAAATATATAGATTGGATTTTTGAAAAGAAAATTAAAAGAGAGAATTTGTAAGTAAATGGTTATTGGAAATTTGGGAAAATTTAAAGAATGAATGGAGAGAGAAATAAAAGTGGATTTTAAATTCTAATAAATAAATTCTGAGTATGGAAAAAAGGGGATTTTGAATAAACAGAGAAATAATGAATTTTATACATAAGTTATATTATTTAAAGGAATAAAGAATTTATTTTAAAAATTCAAGTTTTAAATTTATTGAAATAGATAAAGAAGGAATTTTGAAAAAGGGTATGAAATTGGTATTTTTAGTTAAAAAGGACTTTAAATCATAATTAAGAAATAAAATCTGAAGTTAATGGAGAAATAAATTGAGTAAGTAAAGGAATTTATTTCAAAACGGAGTAATTTGGAAGTCAATTTGAAAATTGATTTAAGTGTTGAAATTGGAAATTTAAAAGGGAAGTGAGACTAAGAAATATATAAATTGGATTTATAAAAGTAAAGGAATATATTAGTGGATATTTGGAGGAATAAATTCACGATGAGAATTTATTAAAGCAATGGGTAAATTTGTTTAAAATAAATAGCGATCTATTTTTAAGATGGGAAAGAAAAGAGTATTTCCCTGGATAGCCAAGTACGTTTTCAAAGCAAATTTTTAAGTATAAGTAAAAAGTTTAAGTTGTTTGAAAGGTATGTTTTAGAAGTGTTATTATTTCTAAATGTTTAAATTTTAAAGTAAGTTTATTTTTCTAATTGATTATAGCAGTAATTATTTAAGTGGCTTGGTATTATGTTTTAAAGGTTAGAAATTTAGTTTTATATTGTACAAAGTAGTTTTATTTTAAATGTTCTTAAAGTATACATTTTGAATAAGTATTAAAGTAATTTTTAATTTGAATGTTTTAAGGTATATTTTATAATAAGCGTTTTAAATTATTTGTACTTGGTGATTTAAGTGGAAATAGAAAATATTTGGGAAATGTGTTCCATGGAGGAAGATGTTGGCACTGTCTTTAAAGGGTTGAAAAGTGGAAATATATCTTATGAAGATATTTTGAGATTAATAAATAATTTATAGAAATTATTTATGTTTGATGGTTGTTGTGAATGTTAATTGATAGTTAGATAATTGACTATCAATATTGGCCAATGCGCTGATCGTTTCGAAGAGACCGGGATCGGGATTAGTTTCTCGAAAACCACTTCGATCCGGTTTGTACGTTTTCGTGAGGAAGACGAGTTTGGATTCGAAGATGGAGCAGTGAAGTGCAAGGGCTAGTTGCTACTAATCTTGAGAATGATTCCAAAATGGATGTAGTAAGAGTAGTGCCTTCGGTTCCGTTCGAACCCGGGACGGACTTGTATGGATGAATGCTTTCGGAACATCGTCAGGTGGACGGTGGGCATTCTAAGTGATATATTCTAAAAAGGTAACGCTTAGCCTCGAGCCACATCAATCGGGAATGACAGAAAATCAGAGGTTATACAACAAGGCTAAGTGGGTAGCACCCATTAGGCTGAGGTCATCCCTGTCTAGATGTCCCTTTTTATTTCGGCTGTGGCGGTTGTTGATCCCAACTGTGTGGTTGTCTTACTCGGGATAATCCAGTAAGGGGTAGTCCCGGTCTTGTGTTGCAGGGGATTTAGGGTGGATCCTCTGTATGCTGATCTAGACTAGGTACCATGACAGGTGGTACCCCAGTGCCTAGTCATTAGCTGGAAATCCATTTTTCCTACGCGCCTGTACGGTTTTGATTGTGCCTAACTTTTGCTAAAATGTGAGATGCAAGCATTTCAGCTAGATTCTATTTTACTTTCTATAGACACTATTATAATATCAGAGGATTCTGATAAAAAGTGTTTTGGCTATCGAAAGGTAAAAACCCGGCATGTTTATTTGTGGTGTGGTCTTATGAGATGCTTTTGTTTTCAAAAGAATTTTGAAACTTTAATAATAAATTTGAGTGTGGTTTTCTCACACTGGTATTTCAGATTGACTCGGGTGTTATTTAACTATAATGCTCGGATCAGACTGAGTATTATAGGATACAGGAAAGGTGCTGTGGAGCTCAGAAGACGAGCTGGATGGCAATACGTACTTTCGTATTTAAGTTAAATATTCCGCTGTGTATTCAGATTGTGAGGACAGGTTATGATTACTGTCCAGTTTGTGTTATGTATACTTTGATGATGTAATGTATAAACAGATTTGTTTTTGTGTAAAGATCATTTATTATCTATAATATTTTATTCCGCTGCGATGGTTAGATTCTGATGTTGTTTTCTATTTCTTCTTCTACCACTTCTTCTTTAACCCAAATGGTTCGTATTTCCGTTTATCTTGAGTTGAGTGACGGAGAATAGTGTCGACTCAAGGGGGTACGGGTTTGCGGGATGTTACAGTGGTATTAGAGCTGAAGGTTAAGCGAGAACCTTGGCTCTGGTGGGAATTACTCATTAGAGATAGAGTCAGTAGTACTCTAGAATGAGTTTGAGTGTATTGATAGATATAAGAACGTATTTGTTAGTGGATATAAATTGTTTTAATATTGTGTTGACTTATTGGTTGGGTGGAATATGAGATTTTCACTAAGTGGGTTTTGTAAAGTCAATGGGTTTGGAGCATTCTTCTGCCTTAGTAATTTCGGGGATGAAATTCTTTTAAGGGGGAAGGAATGTAACAACCCGGATTTTTCAGCGTTGAATCTGGAATATTTAAATGGTTTTAAATATAGAAATTGAATTATAAATTCGTTTGAATATGGAAAACTTGGATTTATCTATTCAGAATGTAGATACAGCAATTTGTTGAATAATATAATTATTCAATAATTGAAGATTGAGTAAAATATTTAGTTTCAAGCTTGTTAAAAATATTTTAAAGGCTTCTAAAATTTATACTGATAGCACTAAAGATAGTAAAAGTGTTAAAATTGAATTTGGAAGTGTTTTGTTCAGTTTTGAAAATATATCTTTTAAATCGATATTTAAAAATAGCCTTCTAAGGCATAGTCTCGGATTTTGAAGAAATCAGTTCCCTTCGGTCCGTAATATCGTATTATTATAGAATTTCAATTTTCGTAATGTTTGGAGTTATTGTGTGAGCGTACGATATATAAGCGCGCTGAAATTTATATCAAAAATTTAATATAATAACCGGGTTCATAAAGCTATCTTCTCCATACGATCGAATTAGGACTCGAAACCTTTTCTATTGCATTCGGAATAGGGGTATAACATTATAAACGCCTAGCGGCACGTCTCGATAGGGGTTCGCGATTTTAGGCTACGTAAATCGAGACGATTTAAATTTAAATTCAAAAATAATTTATTTTGACCATTTAAATTTAAATTCAAAAATAATTTATTTTGACCATTTAAATTCCCTTCACGTCAAATTTTTTTTCATCAGCTGAGATTCCTTTCCTTAAGCCTGTTTTCTTTCACCATCAATGCGTTTTGTTTTCTCTGTAGCCAGCAACAATACACCACCTAACCCTGCGTTCAAATCGAAGCCGCCTATCGTCTGTATCAAAGCCGACAACTCCCTCCGTTAAATCACGTATCCTCCTTCCTCCCTTTCATACTCAATTCTAAATCGAGAAGAAAAAAACAAAAGAAAAATAAAATAGAAATGGTCGAGCTCCCTCTTCTTATTTGAATCGGAAGTGCCCTTAAAATCAAAACTCTCTTATTCCCTTAGTTTAAATCCAGACAACAGAAATCAAGAAACCCAAATCTAATGAAATCTCTGATCAAATTAAAGCTCGCAAGGGCTAGGGGTTGGCGGCTAAACTTCGGCATAGGGGTGGCAACGACGCGATTTGAGTCGTGAGCATGAGGAAGGGCTCGATGCAGAGGAGGTCGCAAATTTGGGGTTCGACAATGGATTTGGTTTGTTCGACTTCGATGTCAAACTCGAGTTCGAAGGCGATGGCGAGGTAGTGGTAGGTGGCGCACGAGTGCTGTCGAGGCAGGGAAGTCCACCGATGTCGCAACGATGCTTCAAGTGTAACAACCCGCATATTTATCGATTGTATATTTAAATATTTTATTTAAATATTTCATCGTTCGTCGGATTTTAGTCCGAAAACCTACTTTTAGCAAACAGTCGAATTAGGACTCGAGACCACTTCCATTGAGTTCAAAACCCCGTTTGCGACCTTTTTGAGTATAAGCTTCGATATGTTTGGAGTAAGTTGATTTTTTCTACTTTATCTATTGGGTTTTGGGTTTAGGTTCAGCCCACTAGCCATAATAATACCCCAAACTGATTCATCCCTCCCCATTCACTCTCTCCTCCTCTTTTCAGTTCTAAAGCAAAAATGGTGGAAGAGAATGGTAAATAGAAATCCAAAGCCCTAGTTCCTTTGCAAAATCCAAGATCTAGCTCCAAATTCAAGAGAACCCATTGGTAAGCCTTCTCTTCATCTTCCCCAACTCACTCTCTTTGATTTCAAAAAATTCCTAAACCTAATTTGGGAAATATTTCTCTTTTAAGCTTAGAATCAAGCTTCTTGAGTTGGGATTGAAGTGTGGTTGATCTTCCTTTGCTTTCAAGCTTCTTCTTCATTAATTTGGGTTCAAAGGTGAGACTTTTATCTCACATCTTAGTCTATAATTATCTTCGTTTGTTAGGTATAGATTCCTAACATTTATTCTTGTGCAATTGATTTTGGTTTGGATTGATTTGGTGTATATTCCAATTTTTAGTGTTTTGAAATCAAAATCTATGAAAATCCTTTTATGGATATTTGGACATTGATATTTGAGGCGTATCGGAGATTCGTTAAGGCTGGGTGGTCGCTCGACGTAAATCCTTAGTCGTCGTTTGCTCGTCCGAATCGCTTACGATATTCGTTTGGCCATTTTTGGCCTAGGTTCAGGGAATGCCCTGAACCCAGGTTTCAGACGTCTGAAACGTAGTTTTCAGACGTTTGAATATTATACTAGGAATTTTTATTACCCAGTATTCAGACGTCTGAATCTATATTTCAGACGTCTGAATTGGTTCATTCAGGACCAGAAAGGAAATAGGCTAAAATGTGCCTATTTCAGACGTCTGAAATCAAAGATTCAGACGTCTGAATTCTGTTTTGGAAAATATTTTATTTCCAAATTCAAACGTCTGAATCCTTGATTTCAGACGTCTGAATCTGCACCCTTTTGCCTATTTGCCTATTTACTTGAGAATTCCAACTTTAATCGATTCGTGTGGATTCCCTTTTTGTTATTATCACTTATTATCGACTTTGATGATATTTTCTTCGTGATTTTTGGGAATATCCATTTTGATGGATTCGATATCGATTTCTTTGGATTTTATTCACGTCTTTGAATGTGAATTTTAGTGATTGATTGTTCCTACAATCTTTTTTGTGATTTGTCACTTTAAAAATATAAAGGTTTCAATACTAGTAGTAAATATCAAAGCTCCTTCATCAAAACGATTTCAACACTATTTTATTACAAAGCTCGTTTCTTAAAACCGTTTTCCAATCTACTAGTATATACAAACCTTTACCTCACTCGTATGAGAAATCTAATTAAACGACTTAGTAAAACGAGTGGTATGAAACGGTTGCATTTACTTCACCGGTTAATTCTTGGACTTATACGATTGAATCTCTTGTGACAAATTTTCTAGTGGAGATCTACAATTTGTTCGTATATATTTAAGTTAAGCTATTGGTTATGGGACATGAAGCTAGCTCATATATTTACTAGCTTACTGTAATTGACACTTCTTGATGATTATGACGATCATTTTTGTGATTTAGACTAGCAATTGTGCAATGTCTTTTTGTCTGCGATTTAGACTAGACCCTGTTTCAGTGTGATTTCGACTCACACTTGTGGGGTAGCACCCCATGGTCTTCGGGCCGTTCGTGTGTCAAAAAATTAATGTCTAGCTACCATGAGATAGCGTCTCGTTCGTGTGATACATATGTTGGTGAGTTTTCATGCTCCCGTTCGTGTGATAGGCCTCCCCCCTTTTTATAATTTCTGGATTTCATGTGTTGAATTCTGGAATTTATGATTCACCAATTTTAGTGATTTTCATTGATATGATTTATCAATTTTTGGTGCATTGGTGAATTCGTGTGTCATTGACTTGTTGTGAATACAAGTTTTGGGTATGAAACCCTTTTTGGATCTTTGTGAAGATTCTCGTGGTATTGAACGATCTTTTGTTGATCATCATTTGCATGCTTATAGTAGTATGCCATTATGGATATTATATGTTTATGCCATATCTCTTATTCTATATCATGTCATCTGATATTTATAGCTAGACTGATCCATTTATTATTTTCTTATTAAATAATACTCGGGTCAGACCGAGAAGTTACAGGTGCTTCTGTTTGACTTCTTTCCGGGATTTGCTACTCTTACTTTTGGCTAACTATTTAGATTAGCAGTTTTTGTTGTTTACACTTGAGATATAGACTCATAGTTGTATTCTTTTGTATAGCATGTGTTGCTATTCTTTTGTGTTATTGTGGATCTTTTGACCACTACTCTGATGTACACTTTCATGTGTTAGTTATATATTCATTTTTTTCTTCCGCCTTTGTGATATGAATTGCCTGTGACTGATTTGTGTTATGTTTGTTTCTATATTTGTTTCCGAAGATTATATATAGCCACTGTGTAGTAGCTTTGAGTTTGCGTCGGTATGTCGGATTTCCTCTTGAGATGAAATGCATGTTATATTTTATCTGGCATATCGGCGCTCGTGCAAAGCAATTACACGTATGGTCGCTCCTCAACAGCCTTATTCTCCGTGCTAGTTGACGGCATTACTCCGTAGTGTCCTTGGCTAGCGTGGGTATAGAGGTGGGGCGTCACAACTTGGTATCAGAGCCAAACTTCGGAACATTATAGAATAATTTAACAAGGATCATCGTCCTAAGTCCATCTTAGGAGTCGTGCATTAGGATTTTATTCAGATCTTCTTACCGTCCTATCCTATTTTATTTTATGATTCCTTGTTTTATCTATCAAGATTGCTTGATATTTATTTTAAGAATAACTTTTCTCCTTCTTTCTTTCTTAAAGAAGAAGAATGGCTTGGTCTAACCGACCCAGTGCGGGTCAGTCTAGTGCTACTCCCCAAGATGGAGTATTCATGTCTGCTCAGCAGCTTTTAGATCTCGTGAAGAATGCTCAAGCTGCAGGACCCAATCCAGAGCCTACTCCTCCTAGATCCGGTTTTGCACGCTTGTGCAGAGACTATACCGATTTGGGTGGAAGGCCGTTCATGAGATCCGAGAGTGTTATAGAAATTCAAGCTTGGCTCAAATCATGCGACCGCATCTTTTCTCGCATGAACCTTATTGATCTACATCGAGTCCAAGTGGCTTCTAGCATGCTCCTAGAAAGAGCATTAGATTGGTATGAGCTTTTAATTTCTGAAATCGTTGAAGAGGATCTCACTTGGGAGCAATTCCAGGAATGATTCGAACTAAAGTTTGTGCCGGAGGTTGAAAAGGTAACTTTAGCACGGCGTTTTATTGACCTTGTTCAAGGTCAATCTTCTGTGACAGATTATGTCGCATCTTTTGAATCTCTTTCCAAATACGGGGTTGAATACATTAATTCCCCATTGAAGAAAAATCATAGATTTTTCTATGGCTTGAATAAGAACCTTATGAAGCCATTGCTCCTGAAACTTGAAGTTTCATTTGATCAGCTTATTGATATCGCTCTTCGTCTTGAAGAGGCCGATAGAGAGAGTAATGTTGAAGTTGTGGTTGCCAAACAGAACTTCAACGACAACATGAAGAGGCCAATTAAATTCAAAGGCCCCTTTCCCAACAAGAAAGGGAGGCAAGAAACCCTGGTAGCAAAAGCCCCTACCCCTAGACGTGGACAATGCGACAATTGTGGTTCCACGGACCACTATGCAAGGGAGTGTCCGAAACCTCTTTATTGTCGCTATTGCAAAAATTCGGGTCACCATATAACTGCATGTCCCATACTTCAAAGTAGGAAGGAGGGAAAGCTCAATGTAGTGCAAGCTCCTAGCAACTCTTCTCTTGGTAAAGGTATTTTTCACTCAATCCTTGATGGCATTGTTTTATTTCGTGATCTTCTTATTTGAATTCTTTTTGATATGGGTCTATTTTATATCAAAAGAACTTGTTGATTCTTTTTCTTTGAAAATATTTTGGGCTTGATGACTTCTTTGAGAGTTGCGAACCCGGATGGTAGATCCGCAACACTCAATTTGCTTTCTATTGATGTCGAAATTATTTTATGTGATTTTTCTTCCGGAGCCGATTTTTACTTAGGCTTCGGAATTGATTTTTGTAAGGATTGGCTCAATCGTTGTGAAGCCCATACCCTATTTTCCGTGTGGACTATTCATCTTCGACATTTTCTATTTGTTAAGCAGATTTCTATTTTTTTCTTGAGATTCCTATTTCAAATTTTTGAAGGCATCATTTTATTCTTTAAGCCCTCAAGATGAGATAAGTGTTATTTCTCTTATCTAAATAATTTGTGAAACTTTTCTGATATTTTTGAGTTTGTCTTAGGATTATCACCTAAGAAATCATTTGTGTGGTGTTAAGGTTTATCTAGTTCGACCTTGCCACCAATTTTCATTTGGCTACGAGTTGTGGGAGTTAGCATTCCACTTATCGCATTCCTCACTCGTTACGATTCTTATGAATGACTTATTATATCATTCAGTTTGTCCAGCTTATTTCATCCATTTTATAAGCCGAGTATTCTATGAGTATTTCGATGAGACCATTCTTGTGTTTATTCATTTTGGATGAAATTAGCAATTTAAAATTTTTGCAAATCTTTTTCATAAGATTTATCTATAAGTATAGATAGGATTTCTGTTTTTAGAACGAACAAAGAGAATTTTCAAAAGTTTTTAGAAACATGTTTATCCTATAAAAGATGATTTTGTGATTGTATTGCCTAGTGTTTTAAGAATTCTGGTCGATGCGCTTGATCAACGTTATCGATAGGAATTTCCTAAACGCTTTAATGAGACAGTCAGACACAATAAATTGACTTGTAAAAATGTAAATTTTTCTAGAAAGATTATTACATAAAGATAAATGTAATTTTGAAAGTTTTACCTTTTCAGGAAAGAAGATTATTTAAAAGAAATTCTTTCTTTTCGATACTCTTATTCTTGTGATTCCCGTTGGGAACCAAGACTTTATCTTTTGTACCAATGCTTATCGTATTGGTTTGGATGTCGTTCTCTTGCAAAAGATAACGTGCTATCACTTGTGCTTCTAAATCATTAAAAGCCAATTGAGACTAGGTATGCCACTCATGATCTAGTACTCGCGGCTATTGTTTTCGCTTTTAGAGTTTGGCATTATCATTTTTGGGGGAGAAATTTGTTCTCCACCTTGATCATAAATTTTTGGAATATTTATTTTCTCATAAGGAACTTCATATTGGCTTGGGTTCCTCACATCTTATGATCTTGATATTACTCCCGGAAAGGAGAATCGTGTTGTCTATGCACTTAGTCGTAAGCAACAGGTGGTTGTTTCTTTGTTGATGACCAAATGGAATTATCTTTTTACCAAGTTTATCGGGCATTTTGATGTACTTCGTTTTATTGAGTTTCATCTCATTTCTTTTATAGACTTGCGTCTGATGTTCTTTTATGGTGTTTTGTTCATTGGACGTACCGTTTTTGTACTACGTCGGTGTTCCAAATTATTTGAACTTCGGTTCATTGGACGTACCCTTTTTGTACTACGTCGGTGTTCCGAATTATTTGCACTTCGGTTCATTGGACGTACCGTTTTTGTACTACGTCGGTGTTTCGAATTATTTGAACTTCGAATCATTGGACGTACCATTTTTGTACTACGTCGGTGTTCTGAAATTATTCGAGCTTTGGATCATCTGGCGTACCGTTATTGTACCACGCCGTTGTTCCAAATTATTCGAGTTCCTCATTTCTCGGGCGTACCGTGTTTGTACTACGCCATTGCACTGGCTCAATTTTCCTGCTATTCTTGATGTTTTTCGCGTCTTTTAACTATGGAAATGCTTTTGGGTTTCCTATTTTTATTCTTGAGCCCGGTGTTATTGATGAAATTGAGGTTTCATCAGATTTGACTTATGAGCAATATTCCATTCGCATCATTACTTCGGAGGTTGAGCGCCTTCGGAATAAAGATGTTCTTCTTGTGAAAGTTCAATAGTTCTCGGATCCTAAGGATTGCTCTTGGGAATCCTGGGAATTCATTGAGCGATCCCGTTCTGGCTTACTCTTTCATGCTCTTTATGGTGAACTTCCTATTTCAAATTTATTTTGTGTTGATATGCTTTTATGGTTGTTACTCTTTATTTTCTTCTTAAGTATTGCGACGCAATTTCTTTAAGAAGGGGAGTCTGTAACAACCCGCATATTTATCGATTGTATATTTAAATATTTCATCGTTCGTCGGAATTTAGTCCGAAAACCTACTTTTAGCAAACAGTCGAATTAGGACTCGAGACCACTTCCATTGAGTTCAAAACCCGTTTGCGACCTTTTTGAGTATAAGCTTCGATATGTTTGGAGTAAATTGATTTTGCTACTTTATCTATTGGGTTTTGGGTTTAGGTTCAGCCCACTAGCCATAATAATACCCCAAACTGAATCATCCCTCCCCATTCACTCTCACTTCCTCCTCTTTTCAGTTCTAAAGCAAAAATGGTGGAAGAGAATGGGAAATAGAAATCTAAAGCCCTAGTTCCTTTGCAAAATCCAAGATCTAGCTCCAAATTCAAGAGAACTCATTGGTAAGCCTTCTCTTCATTTTCCCCAACTCATTCTCTCTTTGATTTCAGAAAATTCCTAAAACTAATTTGGGAAATATTTCTCTTTTAAGCTTAGAATCAAGCTTCTTGAGTTGGAATTGAAGTGTGGTTGATCTTCCTTTGCTTTCAAGCTTCTTCTTCATTAATTTGGGTTCAAAGGTGAGATTTTTATCTCACATCTTAATCTATAATTATCTTCGTTTGTTAGGTATGGATTCCTAGCACTTGTTCTTGTGCAATTGATTTTGGTTTGGATTGATTTGGTGTATATTTCAATTTTTAGTGTTTTGAAATAAAAATCTATGAAAATCCTTTTATGGATATTTGGACATTGATATTTGAGGCATATCGGAGAGCCGTTAAGGCTGGGTTGTCGCTCGACGTAAATCCTTAGTCGTTGTTTGCTTGTCCGAATCGCTTCCGATATTCGTTTGGCCATTTTTGGCCTAGGTTCAGGGAATGCCCTGAACCCGGGTTTCAGACGTCTGAAACGTAGTATTCAGACGTCTGAATATTATACTGGGAATTTTTATTCCCCAGTATTCAGATGTCTGAATCTATATTTCAGACGTCTGAATTGGTTCATTCAGGACCAGAAAGGAAATAGGCTAAAATGTGCCTATTTCAGACGTCTGAAATCAAAGATTCAGACGTCTGAATTCTGTTTTGGAAAATATTTTATTTTCCAAATTCAGACATCTGAATCCTTGATTTCAGACGTCTGAATCTGCACTCTTTTGCCTATTTGCCTATTTACTTGAGAATTCCAACTTTAATCGATTCGTGTGGATTCCCTTTTTGTTATTATCACTTATTATCGACTTTGATGACATTTTCTTCGTGATTTTTGGGAATATCCATTTTGATGGATTCGGTATCGATTTCTTTGGATTTTATTCATGTCTTTGAATGTGAATTTTAGTGATTGATTGTTCCTACAATCTTTTTTGTGATTTGTCACTTTAAAAATATAAAGGTTTCAATACTAGTAATAAATATCAAAACGAATTCAACACTATTTTTTTACAAAGCTCGTTTCTTAAAACCATTTTCCAACCTACTAGTATATACAAACCTTTACCTCACTCGTATGAGAAATCTAATTAAACGACTTAGTAAAACGAGTGGTATGAAACGCTTGCGTTTACTTCGCCGGTTAATTCTTGGACTTATTCGATTGAATCTCTTATGACAAATTTTCTAGTGGAGATCTACAATTTGTTCGTAAATATTTAAGTTAAGCTAGTGGTTATAGGACATGAAGCTAAGCTCATATATTTACTAGCTTACTGTAATTGACACTTCTTGATGATCATGACGATCATTTTTGTGATTTAGACTAGCAATTGTGCGATGTCTTTTTGTCTGCGATTTAGACTAAACCCTGTTTCAGTGTGATTTCGACTCACACTTGTGGGGTAGCACCCCATGGTCTTCAGGCCGTTCGTGTGTCAAAAAATTAATGGCTACCTACCATGAGATAGCGTCTCGTTCGTGTGATACATATGTTGGTGAGTTTTCATGCTCTCGTTCGTGTGATAGGCCTCCCCCCTTTTTATATTTTCTGGATTTCGTGTGTTGAATTCTGGAATTTATGCTTCACCAATTTTAGTGATTTTCATTGATATGATTTATCAATTTTTGGTGCATTGGTGAATTCGTGTGTCATTGACTTGTTATGAATACAAGTTTTGGGTATGAAACCCTTTTTGGATCTTTGTGAAGATTCTTGTGGTATTGAACGATCTCTTGTTGATCATCATTTGCATGCTTATAGTAGTATGCCATTATGGATATTATATGTTTATGCCATATCTCTTATTCTATATCATGTCATCTGATATTTATAGCTAGACTGATCCGTTTATTATTTTCTTATTAAATAATACTCGGGTCAGACCGAGATGTTACAGGTGCTTCTGTTTGACTTCTTCCCGGGATTTGCTACTCTGACTTTTGGCTAACTATTTAGATTAGCAGTTTTTGTTGTTTACACCTGAGATATAGACTCATAGTTGTATTCTTTTGTATAGAACGTGTTGCTATTCTTTTGTGTTATTATGGATCTTTCGACCACTACTCTGATGTACATTTTCATGTGTTAGTTATATATTCATATCTTCTTCCGCCTTTGTGACATGAATTGCCTGTGACTGATTTGTGTTATGTTTGTTTCTATATTTGTTTCCGAAGATTATATATAGCCACTGTGTAGTAGCTTTGAGTTTGCATCGGTATGTCGGATTTCCTCTTGAGATGAAATGCATGTTATATTTTATCTGGCATATCGGTGCTCGCGCAAAGCAATTACACGGATGGTCGCTCCTCAACAGCCTTATTCTCCGTGCTAGTTGACGGCATTACTCCGTAGTGTCCTTGGCTAGCATGGGTATAGAGGTGGGGAGTCACATCAAGGCACGCGGTTGGGTTCAGCAGTGCTCGAGACTGAGCGAGTCGACGTTGGTTGCATCTTGCAGCGGTTCGTCTGCAAATTTTGAGGTATTTACCGTTGATAGTTTCATTTATCAAAATATTTTTTTGGTTAATATTATAAGAAAATATAAAGTAAAAAGAGGATTTTTAAAAAGGAGTATAAAAATGTTAGTTCTGAGAAAAAAAAGAAGAAAAGGGTTTTAATTTAGACTTTTAAAATTTATATGGATGGTTTTTATCCATGAATGTGGTTTTCAAAGTATAAATATAATTAGTTAAAAAAAGTAAGTATATACATACATACATACATACATACATACATACATACATACATACATACATATATATATATATATATATATAAGAGTTGAAAAGGAATAGGAATTTTAAATTTTTTAAGGTTTATACAAAATTAGATTTTTTTAGACCTATATAGATTATTTTTATATACAGTTTGAAAATGAGAAATAAAATACAACTTACTAGTTTATTTTAAAAATGAATTTAGGTGTTAAATTTGTTGATAAACTTCTTTAATTCTTCTAGTTACTAAAGATTATTTAAAAGGAAAATTAATTTAAAAATCAAATTATTAGTTTAAAACCCAATGATTATTTTAAATTAAATTATTGGTCAATTTAATTTATTTATTAGTAAATTATTGGTAGATTATCTCAGATGTCAATAAATCATTTGTTAAAATGAGAACTATTAAAATAAAATCATTAGTTAATTAAATTAATCAAATGTAAATTTAATTATTCGATTGGTTCGAATATTAATAAACCATATAAATGTTTATACAAGGTCTAAATCGTGAAGAGACCGAGTTGAGATTGAAGTAGATTGCAAAAATCAAAGGTGAGTTAATCTCACTCATCTGGGTTTTATTTAAATTGAAATGGTTAAATTTGAATAAATTGTTGAATGATTGAATTGATTCGATGTGCTATATTGTATATAGCAGTATATAGTATATATAGGAGTGATTGATTTCCCGCATTATATAGCGGATGAGACCCTATGCGCCGCATAATAGCGTATGATATTATATAAACCCATATACCGCGATATTCCACCTCAAAGTGGAATTGGTATTGAGCCAACATCTGTGGATGCAGGGAAACATGTTGGAGGGATCCAACTGGATTCCTCAAAATTATTAGATTGTTTGATATTCTGTGATGAATTATATGGGTAATTGGAAATGTTGGATGTTGGTTTGATTGAATATGTTTGGATACACTAAGTTATCAAAATATATAGATTGGATTTTTGAAAAGAAAATTAAAAGAGAGATTTGTAAGCAAATGGTTACCGGAAATATGGATAAATTGAAGGATGAATGGAGAGAAAAGATAAAAGTGGATTTTAAATTCTAATAAATAAATTCCGAGTATAGAAAAAGGAGATTTTGAATAAATAGAGAAATAATGAATTTTAAACTGAAGTGATATTATTTAAAGGAATAAAGAATTTATTTTAAAAATTCAAGTTTTAAATTTATTGAAATAGATAAAGAATGAATTTGGAAAAAGGGTATGAAATTGGTATTTTCAGTTAAAAAGGACTTTAAATCGTAATTAAGAAATAAAATCTGAATTTAATGGATTTTGAAATAAATTGAGTAAGTAAAGGAATTTATTTCAAAATGGAGTAATTTGGAAGTCAATTTGAAAATTGATTTAAGTGTTGAAATTGGAATTTTAAAAGGGAAGTAAGACTAAGAAATGTATAAACTGGGTTTATAAAAGTGAAGGAATACGTTAGTGGATATTTGGAGGAATAAAATCACGGTGAGAATTTATTAAAGGAATGGGTAAATTTGTTTAAAAATAAATAGTGATTTATTTTTAAGATGGGAAAGAAAAGAGTATTTCCCTGGATAGCCAAGTACTTTTTCAAAGCAAATTTTTAAGTATAAGTAAAAAGTTATGTTGTTTTAAAGGTATGTTTTAGAAAAGTTGTTATTTCTAAATGTTTAAATTTTAAAGTAAGTATATTTTTCTAATTCATTATAGCAACAATTATTTAAATGTGGCTTGGTATTATGTTTTAAAGGTTACAAATTTAGTTTTATATTGTACAAAGTAGTTTTATTTTAAATATTATTTAAGTATATATTTTTAATAAGTATTAAAGTAATTTTAATCTAAATGTTTTAAAGTTTATTTTACAGTAAGTGTTTTAAATTATTTGTACTTTGTGATTTCTGTGGAAATAGAAAATATTTGGGAAATGTGTTCCGTGAGAGGAAGATGGTTTGGCACTATTTCAAAGGGTTGAAAAGTGGAAATATATCTTGTGAAGATATTTTGAGATTAATAAATAATTTGGAGAAATTATTTATGTTTGATGGTTGTTGTGAATGTTAATTGATAGTTAAATAACCGACTATCAATATTGGCCAATGCGCTGATCGTTTCGAAGAGACCGGGATCGGGATTAATTTCTCGAAAACCACTTCGATCCGGTTTGTACGTTTTCCTGAGGACGACGAGTTTGGATTCGAAGATGGAGCAGTGAAGTGGAAGGGCTAGTCGCTACTAATCCTGAGGATGATTCCAAAATGGATGTAGTAGGAGTAGTGCCTTCGGTTCCGTTCGAACCCGGGGTGGACTTGTATGGATGAATGCTTTCGAAACATCGTAAGGTGGACGGTGGGCATTCCAAGTGATATATTCTAAAAAGGTAACGCTTAGCCTCGAGCCTCATCAATCGGGAATGACTGAAAATCAGGGGTTATGCAGCAAGGCTACGTGGGTATTACCCATTAGGGTGAGGTCATCCCTGTCTAGATGTCCCTTTTTATTTCAGCTGTGTGGTGGTTGCTGATCCCAACCGTGGGGTGATCTTATTCGGGATTATCCAGTAAGGGGTAGTCTCGGTCCTGTGTTGTAGGGGATTTAGGGTGGATTCTCGGTATGCTGATCTAGACCAGGTACCGTGACAGGTGGTACCCAAGTGCCTAGTCATTAGTTGGAAATTCATTCTCCCTACGTGCCTGTACGGTTTTGATTGTGCCCAACTATTGCTGAACAGTGAGATGCAAGCGTTTCAGCTAGATTCTATTTTACTTTCTATAGACACTATTATAATATCAGAGGATTTTGATAAAAAGTGTTTTGGCTATCGTATGGTAAAAACCCGACATGTTTATTTGCGGCATGGTCTTACAAGATGCTTTTTTTTCAAAAGAATTTTGAAACTTTAATAATCAATTTGAGTGTGGTTTTCTCACGCTAGTATTCCAGACTACTCGAGTGTTATTTAACTATAATGCTCGTGTCAGACCGAGTATTATAGGATATAGGAAAGGATGCTGCGGAGCTTAGGAGACGAAATGGATGGCAATATGTACTTCCGTATTTGTGTTAAATATTCCGCTGTGTATTCAGATTGTGAGGACAGGTTATGATTACTGTCCAGTTGAGTGTTATGTATACTCTAATGATATAATGTATAAACAAATTGTTTTTATGTAAAGATCATTTATTATCTATTATATTTTATTAAGCTGCGATGGTTAGGTTCTAATATTGTTTTCTATTTCTTCTTTTACCTCTTCTTCTTTAACCCAAATGGTCGGTCATATGTTGGTCAGGCGTAAAACTGAAAATCTATAAGTACTTGATAAACCCGTTTTTAACATCCGGTGAACATATGTGGAAAATAATTTTATTGAATATATAGAAAACATTTTTGAAAATAGAGGAATATCTTTGGTAAGAACGCTCTGGAAATCATCACCCCCATCCACGGTCGCAATTACCTTCTAGGTTATGTTGCCATCACAGCAAAAGTCCATGTAACTATAGGCACTCCGCGCCCCTCGATTACGCCATGGAACCCACAACAGATCGCAGTTACATTCTATATGTTGCCATCATAGCAAAAGTCCATGTTACTGTAGGAATCAACGCCGTCGATTTTCGCTGCCAAAAATGGAACTTCTCCACTCCCACATAGGTCGCAGTCTACCGATGTAAAATCAAACGCAGACTGTTGGCTCTCAACAACACATACGACTTTCGCTATGTTACCATAGGTCACAGTCTACCGATATAAAATCAAACACAGACTGTTGGCTCTTAGCGGCACACACGACTTTCACTATGGTCTGCAGTAGATCGCAGTGACATCGAGTTAAACTGTCGTCACAGCATAACCCAAATGCCTCTGTAGGCATCAGCGCCCTCGACTTTTGCTACACACTACACATAATCCTTGGGAACTAGTTTTGTCCGGGCTCCTCACAGGATCAACTTTAGAACCTCTCCCTTTGAGGCTCAAGGCAGTAGCAAGCTATGGTACTTCTTAGAAGTACATTTCAAGGGAGCACCTTTTTCTCCAGAGCCATTTTCAAAACAATTTATACTATACATATATATAGTATCTTATAATCATACACCTAGTATGAATCTCATATAAATCTCCATTCTCAAAATCGATTATCCCAAAATCGATAATTCTCAAACTAGGCTTTGCAAATTCCAATATTGATTTCACCCAACAATCAAAAAGCCTTTCCAAATCCAAAGGTTCCAAAAACCTTTCCTCCAAATCGTTCTCATAAGATCCTTTACGTATACATACATACATATATACATACATACATATATATATATAACTTTAAAAATCTTTGGATCATTTCAAACTTGTATAAAATCCCTTTTATACTTCAAATATTTTCAAAACCCTTTTCTTCTTGCAAAAGATTCAACAAGGGAAGTTTATCTTATATAACAAAGATATATAACTTTGTTTATTCCAAATCAAGTATTCGAATTTGATTACTCTACAAAGTCACTTATCAGTTACTTACTTCCATAAAGTAACTTTCTACCATAGAAATATCCTATTTCTATTTTATTTCATCATATATTTCACAAAATATATTTTCCACGTCAAAAACCATTTAATAGTTCTTATCCAAAAACTTTCAATATCAATTTCATTCAAATCTGCACGATGTACACATATATCCGTACGCTGTATCAATCTGATCGCTCCCTCGATCACACAGTTTCACTTCCGAACTAGTATCATCCACATGCCTTCCTAGTTAGGACTCAGATCTGGTTTCTTGATCAGAAACCGTCATTCTCCTTGCATAGCCATAACTATGATAGAGAATATCCAGAACCAATCAACAATCCATACCCAGGTTCACCGTCGAAAATCGAGTGAAAAATCCCAACTTGGATCGACATACTATCTTGAAATTCTATGCTCGAATTTGGATCAAATCACTATGCGAATAGAATAATATACATACATCCTACGTATTTATCTTTATTGATTTATTGGCCAAATCAACCTCCTTTTCTATTCACATTTACTTTGATTTTCATTCACTTACATTTATTTCAATCCCATTTGGATTATCACCTCTATTCTTATCTCAATTAGGTATTTAATTATAAACAGTTTGCACTCTGACCATTTTAAAATTAGAAAATAGCTTGAAAAATTAAAAATATACAAGTAGTTGTAAAATAATTATTAGTTTGTAAAATAGCTATAAAATAGTTAAGTAATTGTAAAATATTTGGAAAATAGTCTAATAGTCATAGAAATTTTAAATAATTGCAAAATACTTGTAAAAAGTAATTAGTTATAAAGTAGTTAAAAAATAGTAATTAATTTATAAAACAGTTGCAAAATAGTTAAATAATTTCAAAAATAATTGTAAAACAAGTATAAGATAGTTTTAGGTTTATAAAGAAAGTTTTATAATAAATAGTTTGGAAAAAAAAGATTTATATTAAAACAATTTATTTAGAAAATAGTCCAGAGCCAAAATGTTTAATTCCCAATCTCCATCCCCATCAATTCAAATTAAATCCACTTCCATTTAAATTGGCTCAATTCCAATTTGAGTAACTTTAATTTCCCTTGAACTTGATTTATCCCCAATTCAAGTTGAATGGATTTCAATTTCTTTACAAACTTAAATCAAATTCCATTTGATTTTAAACCTATTCAAATTTAATTATAATTCCAAATTATTCAAATCAATTTGGACTAATTTCAAATTGAACCGACTTCAATTTCAAATCATCTCAATCCCTGTTTGAATTAATCCCAATTCCCGTTTGAATTTGATCTCATTCAACTTCAATATCATTTCAAATCAATCCAATTCAAATTTCCATTTGAATTTTTAAACTTTCCATCTTCAATCACAAATCCAATTAATTCAAACTAAGTTCAATTTGAACTAATTCAATTCAACTTTCAAATTTAAACCATCTCGAATTATATTAATTCGAGTTAAATTTTTAAATGTTGATTTGATCCTTTAAATCAAATCAACCTATGTCTTTAAACCATTCAATCCTGAATCCAAATTCAATTTTTAACTTATTTCAAGGTTCAAATAATAATTTTAAATTCTTTTTAAACAATCAAATCTTTGAAATTCAATTTATCACCAAATTTCAATTTATAACTCATACTTACCCAATTGTTTTACTTCCCTAAAACATTTCATTTTGCTTACTCATTTATACACATTATATTATTAAACACAATAGTTATTTACGATAATAGCCAAGATTATCATATCTGGAAACCAATTCATTATTATCTTATTTTGAAACTCTTCCCTAAATTCAAGATTTTAATTTCAGTTTGAATCCATTTCAAACTTATCTTTATTCAACTTAAATTTGGTTGTATTACCGTTACCACTTAATTTTCAATATTTTATTTAATTCCTATAATTTAACAACCAATTACCTTAATATTTATTAGAAAGAAATATTGTTTTATATATCAGAATACAATCTTATATAAAATCATTTAACTTTAAAATCATTTAAAATCTTTATATAAGAAAATAACAAGTACGCTATCATATATACACACACTCAACTCATTCTAGGGTACCATTGACCCTATCCTTAATGAGTATACCCACCAGAGCCAAGGTTCTTGCTTAACCTTCTGCTCTGATATTATTCATTTCATCAATCAAAAATTTCAAGACCAAGGGCAGGAGACTATTCTCTGCTTTATAAACCTATGAATAAACTTGGAAAATCTAAGATATCTCAAATTAGCAGTGTGATGATCTTTTAAATATGATTGAATGATCTTGTGCATGTTGTTTAAAGATGATTTTTAATATATATATATATATATATATATATATATATATATATATATATATTTGTGTGTGTGTGTGTGTTAATATTTATATACAAGACTGGATCATGAAAAGTATCTGTTCAAACTGAAAACAGTGAATAAACAATTGTTTCAAATATTTAAATTTTATGATAACCTGATGAATGAAAAATCTTTGAATTCATGATGTGAATTATGTTTTGCAAAAATGTATTAAAGTATGAATGCATATGAATAAAGCTGGGACGTTTGGACATTGACTATTTATATATATCCTCTGTTGTTTTCACAGGCTTAAGATCATCTAAAATTTTTATATTCCCATACGAACAACTTAGGTTGTGATTTACACTTGAAATTTGATTATAACAGATGTTATATCGATCCTAAAATAGTTTTCAAGTATTGTAACATAATAATTAAGTCTAGAATTGGAAATGTTAGTGAAAATCATAAATAAGGTAAAAATCAAGGTTAATGATTTCAAGATTGGATTTCGTAGATCGATTCAAGTTAGGAAATGATAATTTTTAATATAAAAATTAGGATTTTTAAGTTTTTATGTATGAGGAGTTTCTGAGTTGATCAGATAAAGTGCTTTTGACGATTGTCGTCGAACGGCAGCGAATTTCACATCAGGCCTGATACTAGAGGAGGCTGATAGTCAGGTGATCGATGGAAAAATATCAGGAGAGTTTCTCAAGCACTGGGTGGCAAAGCGAAGTTGAATTAGGGTTCGACCTGGAATGGAATCGTGGTTGTTCTTGGAACAATTGTGGCATCGCCGATGGATCGATCGTGATCGGACGAGGAGGGAAAGCAGAGGATGGTCAGGCGAAGCTAAGGACTTGGTGGCGAGGATGATGGTGGTCGGTGTGGTCATCGGGGAAGTAAGTTTGCCGAAGGAAGTGGTTCAGGTTGGGTTCACTCTGGTGCAAACTCGATTTTGTGATCGATTTGGTGTTCTCGTGGTCGAGATCATTTTTGAGTATCATCGTCGACATGCCGGTAGTAGGTGTGGTGGTCGGAGTGCTGCCGATGAATTGTGCACGTGCACGCGAGGGTTCTGTGTATCGGTTTGGTTGTGGAGTTTTTCGTTGGTTTGAAGCTCGTGAGAAGGATGGAAATGCTGGAGTGTTGCTTCGTGTTGTTGCGTGATATTTCATTTAACAATTTAGAGTTTTAAAGGATTAAGTTTTAAAGAAGAAGAGGAGGGACTTGGGGAATAGTGGAAGAGACTCGGGAACCTATTCGAGTAAACCCAGTATTTTCTCGGGTAATGTTTTAAATCCTCTCAGTTTTTAAGTTTAACAAGTAAAGTTTAAATTTAATTATCTTTAAAGCTATTTTAAGTAATAATTGATTAATTAATGTTGATAATTAAAGTTGAGAAGTTTATATTAAAGTTAATCCTTAATTGTTTATAAACTTAATTAAGCAATGTAATTAATTAAAGTTAGTAAATTAAGTTAAATTAGTCAATGCAATTAAGGTGAGTTGACTAACTAAGGTAAGATAATTAGTAAGTATAATTAATTAAATATTAAGTAATTAAGGATTAATTAAGAATTTAATTAAGGGTTAGTTGGTTAATTAAGAATGTTTAATTTCTTTAGTATCAAATGGTTTGTAAACAACCAATGTTAATTAAGCTAAGTCCAATAACTAATTCATAGTAAAGTAATTAAGAAAGGATTACTCGGTATAATTAATTAAATGATTAATTAAAGTAAGAATTAAAGGATAGCTAATCCTGAATGTGATTAATTAAAAGAGTAATTGATTAAAGTAATTAGAGGATCATTGATTAATTGCTGAGAGTAATTTAAGTGAATGGTTAAAGAATAACCAATTTATATAATTAATTTAGGGCTAATTACTTAATGTAATTAGAGAATGTTTAATCAAGGATGATAAATTGGAAAATAATAATAATTAAAAGATGTTTAATTATTGGTTGTAATTAATTAACGTTAAGTTAGCAGGAATCAGGTAATCTAAGTAGTTAAAGTTGGTAATTAAATTGAGATGTTGGTGTTTCTGTTCTTCTTATTCTTCTATCTCCTTCTTCTTTTTCCTAACTAACTAGAATTTTCGGGATCGAAAATTCCTGGTCGTTACACAAGATCACAAGGCTGAGAATCTATCGAGGACATAGGAACCTCTGGTGAATCGACGCCTGTTGTAAAGGAGTCTCACCCCTTTACAAATCATACCAAGTCGGTGGGGACCGCCGTTGGGATTGGTCAAACATAAGGATGAAGTTGCCAATTGAGGTGGCAGGATGAGCTCAAATTATTTCAGATATTAACGGAAATAGAGCTATGGGATGCTTCAATATCAAAAAGAACACGAATAGGAAAGGATAAGAATGGATTTCAAAACAAAGAGAAAGTTCCACATTTCAAAATAAACCCAAATCCAGGAGGATCCTAACGAAGAAATTCAAGCTCGAACGAATATGATTATGTAATTCATTTTTACTCATTCTAGGGTATTATTACCCTATCTCTAATGAGTTTTTTACTCCATATGCTAAGTTTTCCTAAACCAGAGCTCTAATACCACTTGTAATGACCTGGCATTTCGAACCATTCAAATCAAAAATCATCCACACATGTTGGACTTGAATCGATCAAAATAGCATATTGTTAATATATATTTGGCAAAACTTAGCATATACAGTAAATAAATCAATCACAGAATCTCAGACATAAAGTATTATAGCTGTAAGCAGCAGAATAGATAAATAGTAGTTCATGAAGCTACTATATAAAATCAGAGTCTGAAACAAATACAACAGAAAATGTCAAGTACATAGAAGTTATTAATACAAGAGCAACTAACAAGTCTAAACATGAATAACTAGAAATAATTGAACGTTGAACAGATAGAAATGGATCTCCAAGCTCCAAAGGCGAGTCCTAAATGCTTTGATACTCAGTTTGACCCGGGTATAAAGCAAAACACAAAACACTCGAGTCAGGATTAACATTCTTATATCAGTAAATCAACTCAAATGAAATAAAAAATAACTTAAAGGATGTTTGGGATTCCTATCCTCTGAGGTTCCATTAAACTATCAACATACATAGTACAATACGCTACATAGATAATGTATATAGTAAAGTAAACTGTTAAAATAGCGCTAATGCGTTACACATATCCTCTTAACACATTTTTATATATATATTCCCATAATCTATACAATACCATAATTCGTCCATAAACTAGAGGGTTATCACAGGGCACTCCATAGGTACGGTACAAACCAAACTCGTAGAGGACGCGATAATGCATGTGACAAGGCACATGAGGCAATGCCCAAGGTAGGATACCATCGTTTTACAGATCCAAACTGGTGCTAACGCATAGCACCTACTACCGCCGACCTCAAGACACACACCCAAATCAAAGGTGCACCCAATCAAATCACGTAGTAATAGAACGGTATAGAAGAAATATGCCCAATCGGAGGAGCGACCTCCCTTGGCCCGGCATGGCTCCTATTTTAGCCACATCAAGCTGAGTCGTGGGAGTCAGGGCTACATTAATACCTCGTATAGAATCGTCGCCAAACCATCCTACTTCGTTCTGGAATCTCCACCACGTGCACAGTCGTTAAAGTGGTTTTCGCCATTGGCAGAGAGTATGACAATATCTGATCTCAGTCTCTTTAACAACCAAACGCTTATTTCGCACCATGGTCATTTTCATTTCAAATAGTTCATACTTCATACCAAGTATCATATTCATTTCAAAATCATATCACTTTCGAAATCATATTCAATTTAATCATTTTCATTTTCAAAAACCATAATTACAAAATATTCTAAACCATCATATAAATTATTTGCATTTAAATCCATTAAATATAAGTCAAAACAATTCCAACTTAAATAGTTTAACTATTGAAAATAGTTGTTATATATTGAAATTGTTATAAATTAGAAATAGTATAAATATTTAAAATAGGCTATAGAGTAAATAGTATATACATTAAAAATAGTATTTCTAATATATATATGTGTCAAAAATAGTTTTAAGTTAGAAATTGTTCTACTGATTTCAAAATTCAAATTAAATCAACCAATCTTAACTCTACAATATCAATTAAAAGGTTAAAGGTTCAATTCAAATTCTTATTAAAACCATTTCAATTTATATCGATTTCAATCCAGATTTGAACTACAATTTTAAATGACTTCCAATTCAATAGGTTTCGAACTTTAAATATTCAAACAATTTACAATAACCAATTTGACAAATTTCATTCATATTCCATATTTCAATTTTTGATTTTATTTAAATTTGAAAAATATTCACTTAATCATTTAAATAAAATTTTGAATCAAAATTAAATATTAAATTTTAATTTTATTTAAAATATCCATTTCCCCACTTTTAGTTAAACATATAAATAAAATCTCAAATTACAAATTTAAATCAAAATCAAATATTAAAATTCAATTTAAAATATTCGTTAAATTCTCTTTAATCAAAATTAAGTTCTCAGGTTAACACTTCTTTAAATTTCAAAAATCAATAAGTTCCATATCAACTTTATTTAAATTCAATTCAAAACAAACTTAATTATAAATCAACGTTCCAAATCAACTTTATTTAAATTCAATTCCAAGAAAATTTAATAATAAAACAATTCTTATTCAAATTCAATTCTTAACAAATTAAATTACAAATCTATTCTTATTTAATTTATCTTTCTAACTTCTATTTACTTGAAGTTAAGAATTATTAATATAAATTTATATACATACTTAACATATTACATATTATTAGTTAAATTAAATTCTTAATAAATTTTATTATATTAGTTATTACTAAATTAAATCTAATTATTATTTAATCTATTTTAAATCTTATTTTATATAGTTTAAAAATAATAAAGTTATAAGTAAAATTTCAAAATTTTCATTTTAAAACTTAACTTATAATTTTAAAATATTCAAAGCATAAATTTTAAAAATCTAACTTTTATAAATATATTAAAATTTAATATCTTTATATTATGTTTAAAAACAATATTTAGTAAAACCCTTGTATTTCTTTTCAAACTTTAGAATCATTTACAAAAAGAGACCAACGGTGTCCGTATATAATTTTCTATCCCATGGTCAAGTGATATGGAAATTTATCATTTCAATCCACAATTTAAATTTATTATTTACGGGTTTATATAATTTCAACCCGCAGTCCCAAAATTTCAAAATCAATAAAGTCATTTAGGTTTATCGTTTCGACCCATAACGATTTTCCCTAACCTATAAAATCATTCTGATATGTATCATTTCAACCCATAGGGATTTTCCTAAAACTAAGAAAACTTGTAGAGTGAGAACAACAGAATAATATTATAAAATGACATACATATTAATAGCAGGCATATGTCATCATTAAGAATTTAAATATAATATATACAACAGATTATGGTGTCATATGTTATAAATGAACACTTGCAGATAATGGCATATCATATTTAACAATTAAATAACTTGTAATTCAAATTTTACAACATATTTCAATCATCATTTCATATGAATTAAATTTACTAAATATAAGAATGTAACCGTGAGTGATCGCTTGCCTTTCGAGGCAAGAGAACAACGGAAATAAACACAATGCCCACACGGATATGGAAACGGATAAACACTAATCGATACGCGGAACAACGATAAAGCTAGAAACTGCTGCTGCGACCAATTCTTGTACAACGGCGAGACAAAAGCAAAGCATGATGAATTGGAATCGATGAAAATCCATTATATAAGTGAACTTATATCAATAATATATATATATATATATATATATGTTAAAATCATTATTTAATTTAAAATACATATTAGAATAATATATATATATATATATATATATATTTCAAAGTCATTAATTAATTTAAAACACATATTGAAATTTAGAATAAAGCCTTTATATTACCTTTGATAAACAAAACACATATTTAAAATAAAATATCTATATATATATATATATATTATATTTTAAAAATCAATATTTATAAAACCCATATACTTCTTTCAAAAAATTTCCAATGAATATTTAAACATAAGATAAATTCACATACACACACACACACACACACACACACACACATTAAAAGATGTTAACCTAAATGTAAGTAAATACAAACATATTATATATAACTTTTCCTTCTTTAAAAACAACATACTTATTTTATCATTATTACATATATAAATAAATAGCAAATGTCACATTGCAAACTCACCTTGTATAAAAGAAGGCTACTTGCACTACGGGTCTAAGATGCAACTGTGTTGCGCGTTGAGGCGGGGAACAGGTGGAGTTTGGCAATATGGAAGACGGACAAGCACGGTGAGGGAGGCAGGTCTGCCTGGTCATGGTTGTAGTGGTCTATTAGGGGGTGGCCAAGGCTGAACTGATGTGGAGGAAAGGTTGCAGGTTGATTTGAGATGCTGACTGCAAGGTGGTCGGTGTCAGAGGCTATGTGGCCATGGGAAGGCTTCGAGTGGCATCTAAAGGTGGTGGTTGTGGGTGCCAAGCCTGAGATAGGTCGGGGAGTGGGTTGCAGTCTGTGGTTTTCGAAGGTGGGTCAGTGATGGTTTGAACAAGGCATGGGCAAAATGATAAGGCGGAGGAAAGACTTGGTGGAGGGCCGAGATGAAGGGTTGTGGGATTCGGCACGTGAGTTTGGCCATGTGATGGATGGCTTCAGGGAGTGGATAACAGTGTCGTGCATTGAAGGAAGGTGGAGGCACTGTGTGTTGTTGGCAATGGTAAGGCGTACGACGGCAGTTTTGTGTTGAACGAGGAATGGTGGGTTGTAGGAGCTGTCAGTGCTATTGTGTTCGTGATAGGCATGGTGAAGATGGTTGGAACAAGAGGAGAAGGCCGATGGGCGAGCGAGGCTGCATGCGTGGAGATTGTCAGGTGAGGTCGCTCGATTTAGTGGCGGTGTGGAAAGGTCGGTTCGAGGAAGAGAATGATTGGGTTTTAGAAAATGACAAATCTTATTATATAACTTATAATATATATTTTTCTCAAAAGCAAAGAAAAGTACAGAAACCAAAAAAGAAAGGTGAAGTGGAATGGAAACAAATAAACCAGGTATAATTTCAAACAATGGGAATAGAAAATGTTAGAAACGTAAATCAAGGAGATATTAAATGCAAATGGCTATTTGCTTTGAGCCGGTGGACAATGAAAGGACAAAGGAAGTCGAAAAGCTCAAATCGGGTACTGCTACGACGAACCATTACGCAGATTTCACCACGTATTGGACACCGAAATGTACAAATGAATATACTGCGGAGATCAGCACGACGAGATGAACAAAATGGTATACACATATTAAAAATACAATCATCCAATCAAAAGTCAATATTCGTTGCCATAATGCTGCTAAAACGTGAATATAAGATAAACGGAGCTCGGGTAGTCCAAATTTGGAGAAAGGAAATATGGCATCTCACTCTGAAAGTGATAAACATTTCTCTTCTATAAAAATATTCAAATTTCAAAAATATTTTATTCCCATCCATTTTCAACCGATTTTAAATTTAAATTGGAATTTCACAATTGAATAAACTTAAATATTTTCCAACGAAAATCTGACACTTGCTACATTTAAATAGACGCATCTCAAATATAAAATTTTCGTTCCACAATTTAATTATTTATTTTTATGAAAATTTAATAAATTACGTTATTTAAATCATTAAAATTTATGGGTCATTACAAGAATGGATCTAATGTACCCTTTAAACTTCATAAGCCTAATATATCCAAACTAGGAATTTTTTTTTTGAAATCTACGTATTTCGTCTGCCTCCGACTAACTCGGTTCCTTTAGTGGTATCTAAGCCCAAATGGTATATGTTGTTTAAGTTAGCAATATTAGAGCTAACTTATTATAGCCTACCCATTTAGTAAGGCGTCTTGATAGATAATGTCAAAGGTTGGGTTTAGGTAATCAAGTACCCGTCTTACTTGGCTAATGGCCTGCCCGAAGAATGATATAAGCCCAAAGGTTATTCCCAATAGTAGAGGCCCAAACTAATTTTAGGCCTTGGGCTTATTTTCAAATTAAGATTTGAAAACGAAAAGATATTTTAAGTTTTAATGTCAAGTTTAAAATATAGAAGGAAATTTTTATAAAAGTTATAAAATGCATTCAGAATTTTCAAAATTATTATGATAAATTAAATAATTAATTTTTAAATTTCAAATTTTTGAATTTAATTTATATGATTAATAAAATAAAATAAAATAATTAGTCAAAATTAATAGATGGGTATATGCGTGTATATATATTAATATATGTCTATAACTAGAGCTTCTTTAGTTATTTGTTTATCTAAAATCATTATGATAAATTAAAATAAAATAATGAATTAACATATTTAATTAAGATTTTTAAATCAATGTATATTTTTAATAAAATAAATTAAAAGTTGATTAGTTAAAATGCATACATTTATTAATGTACGCACATTAACAAACTATAATTATTAGAGTTGAATAACTATCTAAATAGTTTAAGATGAATAATTGGAAATTCTAGAAATTTTATATAAAATAATTAAACATTATCTAACTAATAAGAATTAAAATTAATTAAATAAAATCCAATTAATAAGATACATGTATATATATTATAAAGTGAATTAAATTATAAGATTTATAAATATATTAAAAATTATTTGACTACATATATATATATATATATATATATGAAAATACATGGAATAGAAATAAACCAAAAATAGATTCTCGGAAGAAATAGATCGTATAGTACATATACCGAGGTTTCAAATGTGTTCAGCACTTGAGTTACGATGACGTTTCATGAGAAACACATCATATTTTAAATCGATATCACTCAATCTATATATATAAATGATTATGAATCTCTAATATATAAGTTGGCCTTTATCATTTGTATAATAATATATTACTTGTATACACTTTAGCTGTTGAGCAAACTCAAGCTAGGGATGTTATGTGTAGAACTATTAACATGTTAACTAGAAAAGATAAGGTTCATGCATGTACTTGTTGAGCAAACTCAAGGTATGTGCATTATATTTAGGCTGTTGCGAAATGGAGGGTATGAGTGAATGATCTCTTTCGATTTGTTAAGAAAACTTAAGGTCAAGATTGAGATTATGACAAAGAACATAGATTAAGAGTTGTATATGACAATTGATAAAGTGCTATCCATCATATGCGGGCCTGTGATTTGTTGAGCAAACTAAAGGTCGGCATTCCAAGGTAAGAGTCATAACACTTGCTAGAGAAATCGAAACATTTCTACGTCTTCTTAGGATTTTCAGAAATATAAAAGTCTATTGGAAGCCTTATAAGAAACATGAAACCATTTAATCTAACTTTTCCAATATTGTAAGAATATATGCTATAATAGTCAGAGTAATCTACTTCGATAAACTTTTGCAACAAATATAATTGATAAAATGGCTGTTAGTTAAATTATACAATTGAACTAAATTAAGATTGACATGAAATATAAAATATACTTAAAAATATATCCTTTGGCATGTTGTCATTTCAAGACCCATGCGGGAGCCAATTTATACAACTACTAAAATATTCGTGCCTCGATCGCTTAAGTGTTTATTTTCCTAAGAATGTGTATTGTCTTCTATGAGTTTTGAACTCTAAAAATATATAAGAATATGGATATTTGACCCATATGTGATCAAATATAAATATTATATAGAGAATACTTGCGATTCATGATGTACAAAATTTTGATGGAATTAGTTCATTCAAATTAAGCAAGTAATTCATAATATGATATCATCTATACAATATGATTATTTACAATAAGGATATTTTTTGTGTTAGGTGTAGCAATAGACAAAGAGCTACGAGTGTACTAAGGAATCAATCACTAAAGTGCTAGTTTGATCAGTTGACATAAAGTGTAACTTATTTGATATCCTTAAGTATTGAGGATAACGAAATGCGCTTTTGTTAAAGAGTTTGATATGGTCTTGTGGTAAGGGTTTTCTTTGAATGGCTCGACCATTTTAAAAGGAAAGTGAGGGTATGAGAGTGGATGTAATTTAAGACATGGTTGGGATTAAGCGAGTTAATGGCCAATTCTGCTTCATGAAAAGACATCGAAAACGAGAACTGAATGAAATCCTTAAAAAAATTAATATGGATTGAGAATGTGATTCTATTCTAAATGTATTTTCATTTTTAGATAATCTTTTTCTATAAATATTATTTCTCCAGTTTAATAATTTATCTAAAACTCCAGATTGTAAATTAGTTACAATAAATGAAATAAAAATCCCATAATAAGTAATTGAATGGAGCTTCTTATTTTGCAAGCTATTATAGTAATGGTGGAAATAGTGGAAGCATACCATATAACACTTCTATATGGATGCATTAAGCTATGAAAAATTATTGTCGTAAGCATACTGGATACTATCTATGAAGAGATAATTGTTTTCGTTATTGACTAAAAATAGAAATATTTTACTTCAATACGAACATTATGAATATTTTTTATATGATTAACTATAATAATGGTATTTGACTTCATAAAAAATGATGCATTATGAAATACACAATCATTTAAAAAAATTCAATTATTTTATAGTTTTAGACTAAGTCATGGTTTTGAGAAACAATATTTTAATTATATGGTAATGAAACATAAGGTACTGGTGAACGATATCTCAAACAGTTAAGGAAAAGCACTCATTTAATAGGGGCGAAATAAGAGTTGGTTAACTCCTAGGATTGATAAATATAGATGTATGCTAATGATACCAAAATGGCTCCACATATTTCATTAAATTCACTAATGAGTTATCAGAAACATAAACAGATGTATTTGATACACATGTAGTATGTCTAAGATAAGTTCATAGAATATTAAATAACATAATGCACAAAAAAAATCAATTTGATCGAATTGGTGAGTGTATTGGAAAGGAGTTCCAAATGTATGTAAAAATGAATAAGATTCATTTTCGAAATTCACTCCTTCCTACTACAAATAATGATGTGTTGATGAGGAAAAATCAAACTTTGTTGGATAAAGTACGATCGATGATAAGTGAAACCAAGCTAATTTTTTCCCGTAAGGACATGTACTTTGGAGCAAGTACATGGGTTAAATTTAATTTCACTTAAAACAAAGTCTACAAAATCATGCAAGATAACTGTTATGAAACAACTCATACATATTGTCACGGCCCGCCCTTTTGATCCTTGAAAATCGACATAAAATGCTCATTATATAACATGTCGAACGATCGAGTGCTGGAAAGACAGATTGTTGAGGGAAAACAAGGTAGGTAAAAAAACAAATAATTGACAAAAATAGAATCTCATAACGGAATGCATAACATATAATATAAACAGTTCTTTACATACCTAAAACTGTACTTTACCTATCTCACATACACAAATAAATAATTACTAGCCTGGAAAGTTATAACAACCTGCCCTTACAAATGCTAGTAATTTTCAAAAAAACACTACAGCGAAGTAAAACAAGTATGGGAATACATCTCGGTCTCCAGCTCGTCTCCTGAGCTCCATAGCATCCCAACCTGAACTTGAAATACTCGGTCTGACCCGAGCATTATAATAAAATAAAACCCGAGTCAGTCTGGAAAACCAATGTGAGAAAACAAACTCGATTTGAATTATTAAAGTTATCAAAATCCTTTGAAAATCAAAGGTATCTCGTAAGACCGCGCCATATATAAACACGATGGGTTTTTACCTTACGATAACCAAAATAGTTCGTATCATCCTCTGATATTATAATAGTGTCTAAGTGAAAATACTTATTCAAATAGCTGAAATTGTTACATTAATTAAATTCTAGCATACTAGGCTCTACAATCAAAAGCCATAAAGGCATGCATTGGAGAACGGATTCCATACAAATGACTAGGACTGGGGTACCACCTGCCACAGTACACGTCTAAAATAGCGTATTGGCCGGTCTATCCCTAATCTGGATAGACTGAATACGCTATCACCCCAGGGGTTCCCACCCTTTTCTGAGCTCCTTCCATAAATCGTAGTAATAATATCCGAGGGTATCTAGAAAGGCGATAAACATACCCTGATTAGGGGCTACACACTTAGCCTTGCTGCATCCCCTTGCTTTTTCAGTCATTCCCGATTGATGAGGCTAGAGGCTACGATTACCTTTTAAGGAATTTCACTTATAATGCTCATCGTCTTCCAATGACAATGTACTGATAGCATTCATCCATACAAGTCCGTTCTGGGTCCAAATGGAACCGAAGACGCTATTCCTACTACATCCATTTTGGAATCACTCTCAAGATTAGTAGTGATTAGCCCTTGCACTTCACTGCTCTATCTTCGACTCCATGCTCTTGTTTTCACACCAAAAACATTCTCATTGGATCGAAGTGGTTTTTGGATAACTTATCCGATCCCAGTCTCTTCGAAACAGCGTTCGCTATTTCTGGTAAACTCAACCCCAGTTCTTTAGGAAATAGATAGACGAAAATAAGATCGAAAATCACCTCCTAACCGTTAGTGGACAAATTTCCTTATCAACGTCCTAGAAGAACAAAGTGAATTTACACGTACAGTATAGCACCTTGAACGGTAACTATACCATATAATTCCTGTATTTCTCCTACATATTCCCAAAGTTATATTTTGGTCCAGATTTGATCGTCGGTTATTTAACTAATAATAAATATTCAATTCAACCAAAGCTTCATTTTCACTGAAAAACATCAAGTCTTATTTAATTTAAATTTTAAATAAATCAAGTCTCTTTATCAAAGGTCATATACTTATGTTATCGAATTCAGTATATTCACAAATTACCCTTTCTTCAAAAAATGTTTGAAAACCCTTTTAAAAAATATATGAAAAGTACCACTGCGGAACAAACCATGGATTCACAGCTCAATGGTTACATCTCTATCTCAGAGAAATCCAAGATTAACTATAGGCACTCACTGCCTCCGATACGCCATGCGAGTATACCATTACATCGCAAAAACTTTATTTAATAAATTGTCTCAAAATGTACTTATAAACTTCTGAAATAAATTTCAAGTTTAATTTAGGCAATTATACTTAATTAAAAGTTATTATACAAAGGCATATTAATATTTAATAATTATCTTTTAAAAATAATAATGCTGACTAGTTCTTAAATAATAATAGATCTTTAACAATCATTATAAAGTAACTAATTAATAATTTAATTATGTTTTAAATACTTTAAAGTAATTAAATAATTATTTTCCAGAATATTTTTTTAACATTTTCAAAATTACCTATTAAAAATTAAAATCCTCTTTTCAAAACGAGCCTAATTCCTCGGTTTCCAATTTCATTCCGCAAATATGGAAATCATACTTGAGTTCTAGTATAATCAATTTTATACTTATTTCCAAATTCACTTCTATCTTTCCAACCTGTTAAAAATCTCGATTTTAAAACCTCCTTTATTTAAAATGAGTGCCACTTAGCATTTATTATAAAAATCCTTTAATATATTTTATTCCAAAATCCCTGTTCACAATAACCCAAAATAGTTACATTACAATTTCAAAACCATTTACTTCATCCAATAGATTTACCAAAAAACTCTATATAAACATTTTACTTCAAAATCCCTATTTACAATTTTTTACCAATTTAAATCATATTTTATTGGTATTTAAAAATACCAAAATCTAGGCCAAAACTGTTATAGCATTCAATCAATTTAAATCACTCAGTAACTTGTCACAGATTATTCTAACCAAACTTATATCACTATATATGAAATTAAATTCAACATTTTTGAGGAATCCAGTTGGATCCCTCCAACTTGTTTCCCTGCATCCATAGATGTTTGCACAACATAAAGATACCAATTCCGCTTCGAGGCGGAACATCACGGTATATTGGGTCATCTGCTATTATATGGGCACATAGGGTCTCATCCGCTATATTTATGCGGGAATATTAATCAATCCAATATATATACTACTATATACAATATCACATCCAACTGACAATAATTTATCAATTTAACCAAATAATTAATTAATTTTTAACTACATAAAATTAAAGCCAGCAGTTTAAAATTGGGTGAGATTAACTCACTTTGAGTTTTCAATTCGCCAAACATTCTAATTTTAAATTAAATCGAATACGTTCAATTCAACCTGAAATTTTAACATGCTCCAAATGTCTCCAGATATGTTCCATGTAGTGCTCATTGCCATGATTCTGTTGCCGCTTGTTTCTTCCAATTCTGACAACGTATGAAGAATTTATGATTTTTACAGGTTTTTGAATGTAAATAAATTAATTTCTCTTTTTTTTTGAAAAAAATCACGGTTATACATTTTGAAATAGCAGATCTGGCCGCTCCCTCTTTCTCTTCACTCGTGTTGCCGCTCGTACCAGTTGTGCAACCCACGTCGCCTTCTATCGATCGCCGCTCCCATTCAAGCCACCACGAGACGATCAGCTACCACCGCATGATGCCCAAAACACCGCCTCGCCTTCACCAGAGGTCCGCACCACCTTTAGCTCAGCCACGAACCCAAGAAGTGCCTTTGAACGCTGGCATTCGAATGAAGATCGCCACCAACTCCGATCACCAATCATGATCTCCACCGGTAGATGTGCTCCACTTGTCCAGCACTTTATTTGTCTAGTTGGAGACCAAAGCTAAAAATGCCTGGATGGAAAGATCGACAGGAGAGAAATTTGGAGCGATTTTGGCCGTTGAAAAAAAATGCCAGCCGCGTTGATGAAGGCTAGGTTTTACTATTGCCTACTATATATTAGCTTATATTTATATTATTTTAATATTATCTTCAAATTTTACATGCTTTTTCAAACGAACTCCGATCGATACGTGCCACTTGACGTTCATAATGTTTTATCTCTATTCCGAACATAATGGAACATGTTTCGAGCACTAATTAGATCGTATGCAGAAGACAGCTTTTCGATAGAATTAAAATATTAAAATTTCTATATTTATTTCAATGCGTTTCTATTCCGTATGAACAAACAGTAAATCCAAACGAATGAATTTTGAAATCCGATAATAATACACTATTACGGATCCAATGGAGCTAGTTTTCTCGAATTCCGAGACTATCTTCCAGAAGGCTATTTTAACCTATCGATTAAATCGAGCGATTTTCAAAATCGTCGAAATCGTTTAAAATTTCAATTTTAAAAACTTACTAACGCCATTATAATTCAAATAGAATTTTTATCCATATTACAAATCATTCTGATTTATATTAAATGAAAATTCAATTATTTACACTATTATCATATATATTAAATTTCACTATTAGATTAATATATAAATTCCTGATTTTTAACTTATCTAATTTTTTGATCCCATTCAAAAGTCCAATACCTTCACTCTAATTCAAATAGAGTTTAAAATCAACTTGTAAACCATTTCCATTCCCATTTCCTTCAGGTTCCCATATTTGCCCAATTTCAAATAACAATTTACTATTTTACCAATTCAAATAAATCGCTATATATGAAATTTTAACCCATTTCAGAAATTCTTCCATATTCAACATCAATTAATAATTCAATTTTAACATTTGAAATAAATTAAATTTTCAAAATCAAACAACCAAAATTCTGGTTCGTTACATTCCTCTCTCTTATAAAATTTTTGTCTCGAAATTGCTAAGGTTGGAAAAATGCTCCCAAACCCATTCACTCCTCTAAGCACTTTAGTTTTATCCAAAATAATTAGCTTTCATTTTTGACTCAAGACCCTTGGTTTCTAATACAATTCAAACATCATTTTTTCCTAGTTAACAAAATTTTGTCAAAATTTTCCAAAATTAAAATTTTGTCAAAATTTTCCAAAATTTTCAAAAATTTTCTTGCACCCTAAATTTCCGAAAACTTTTGACAGCGTCTCTTTGTATGAAAAGCCTTTTGCAATATCACAAGAGATATAAAAATATATACATCGACCCACACGGTCGGAAAACAAAATATATATCAATATATTATCATTTCTTTATTTATTGCGTAGGCGTACCTCATAGTAGCATTTTTAAGCGAGCAACTTATTTTATATGCATTTACGCAATCCAAAATCTATCCAATAGCTCCCTATTCCTGTAATTACTCAAAATAAGCACATAAGTTTTCTAAACATGAAATTTTATAGTATTTCATTTACTTCAACTAGCTAACATATAAACTTCATAACCCAAATGTGTCAATTATATATTACAAGTAATTTATAAGGTTCTAACACTAATTTAAGTTCTTCCACGGATCCATATGTCGTTTTATTCAATTCAAAATGATTTACAACCAAATTTATTACATTCAATTTCATATTTACAACAAGAAAACTCGTATTCACTCCAAATTGATTTATATGCGCCTTACTTACATAAATTCACTTTTATTCAATTTTAAATTGATTCACAACCAATTATTGCATTCCATTTACTATTCACTTCCATTATATGCAAATCCATTTTATTAACTTCAATTTATTCCTTTTTAAATTGACTCTAAATCAATTTTTTCTTCTAATTTCCATTTGATTCCTATTCATGTTGTCTACCAACTTTGTTCACTTCATTTTTATATCAAACACATTCCAATCTATGTTAATTTTATTTATGAATTCATTTCTAACTAATCACTTATGTTAAGTTTCCATTGCAGCCAAATTCCATTTCATTTTAAATTGATCTCATTCAGTTTAATTTCTTTCATTTACTTAGCATATCTAATTTATACTATATTATTGGGGAATCATTCCATGTAAATCAATTCTCGAACAGTTTAGTTCAGGTTCATGCACTTGCACTTCTATTAACATTACTTCCAACTTATTTTACACATTTTCTATTCACTTCATCTAATTCACATAGTGCTATTCACTTTATTTTATAGTCAACGACATTTCATTTTAAGCTACTTTATTTGTAAGCCATTTCACAAAATTATTTCTAAGGAATATTATAAACAGTCTGTATCACTAAGTTATATTCAGCTTTAAAACTTAAGTTCATACCCAACCTTATCCAATCCATGTTCCAAAATCATATTCAATTCATTTACTCTTAAATTGAATTCATTTCTTATTATCAAATACTCAACCATTTAACTTGGTTATACTTTTCTATTTTTTCCAGTTTAATAAGTTATACCACTTATTTATTCACAATTTCCTAAATTTTCGACTTATGTTTATCCACATTCTATATTTATAACATATGGTTATATAATCACTTCACAATTCATACTTATATTCAATTTACTCAATTTCAATTCACCCTCCATTTAAAATTCAAATTCTGAATTTCCACTCTTTTTACCATAATATCAAACCATTTTCATTTAGCCTTTACCATTTCATTACTCAATTCATAAGTTCAAGAACTTATTTACTTAATATCTTATATTGCTTTCTTGAGTCTATTTACGTCTTATAATCATCACTCTGGATCATATATATACACATCACTTAATAACTTAAGTGTATCCATTCCATTCAATAATTATAACTTATAATTATATAACCATTTTACATTTCAACTTAATATCCAATTCAATTTAAATCCAATTTTTATTTTATTTAAATTATCTTAAATTAAATTCCAACCCATCTTATTCACTTTAATTTACTCAAGTTAAATTTTAATTTCTAGGATTTAAAATTTACATTTTTCTTTCTTATCTATATCAACTTCAAATTACAAGCTTCATAACTGATTTCTTTGACTTTATAAGTCATTTAAATGGAAATTCTAGAATTTAATTACCCGGTTTTATTTCAAATCATTTTGAAATCATAAATATAAGTACATTCCCATGGTATATCAAATCATACTTTTGAAATTTCAACGCCACTTGGTTTTTCCCAAAACAGTTCTCTTTCGGAAATTTCTTAAACGAACATGTTTATCAAACAAGTCCAAAACAATAATCACAGCCAATCACTATGGTAGCAATCTGTCACTTAGAAACTCGAAAATGAATACCGATGATGTGACATCATTACTAGAAATATTTTCCAGCGACTAAAGTGAGTTCAGTGCTTCCTTGCTTCCAAAATCCATTTTAAAACAATTTCTATTCAAAAATATCTCAAAATAATACCACCATTCTTCCTTCCAAACACATTGGAAAACATTTCCAAAAAGCTCCAAGATTTAAAAATTACCAAACATCTAGTTCAAACCCACTTCTAAACATTTCCTAAAATTCCCAGGATACAAGTTCTGATTTGAATCAAATTTTAGTTATAAATCCTTTTCTATATATCGTACTTATACAATTTATATTTGGTTATGTATAAAACCATTTCGAATTTTATAATCTTATTTGATTATAATATTAACAACCAACATTCCAAACATATACATTATAATAATTTCATAAAATTATTTCATTATAGCAAAATATAGTTTTGGGTAAAATTATTTATTTACCCACTTCAAAACAATACCATGTCCGTTTACCTTGTTAGGAGTTTAGAAACCCCTATCGATACGGTTGTACTTCCGTACCGACCAAAATTCACAAACAATCAACGGATAAGTCAACACAATATAAATTTTTTTATATTCACTAATAATTACATGCTCATATCTATTTATACACTCAACTAATTCTAGAGTACTTCTGACTCTATCTCTAATGAGTAATCCCCACCAAAGCCTAGGTATATCGCCAATCAAAGATCTGATACCAACTGTCATTGCCCACCCTTTCGACCCTTGAAAATCGACATAAATACACGCATTGTATAACATGCCGATCGATCGAGCGTCGAAAAGGCAGATTGTTGAGAGAAAAGAAGGTAGGTAGAAAAAGAAGAAACTAACAAACAAAGAATCTCATAGCAGACTGAATAATATATAATATAAACAGTTCTTTACATACCCAAAACTATACTATAAATATCTCACATCAGAGTAAAAATATCAATAATTACCAGCCTGGACATTTATAACAACCTACCCTTACAAATGCTGGTAATTTTCAAACAAATATTGTAGCGGAATAAAACAAGTATTGGAATAAATCTCGGTCTCCAGTTTGTCTCCTGAACTCCGTAGCATCCAAACCTGAACCTAAAATACTCGGTCTGACCCAAGCGTTATAATAAAATAACACCCGACTCAGTCTGGAAAACTAGCATGAGAAACCATACTCAATTTGAATTATTAAAGCTATCAAAATCCTTTGAAAATCGAAGGTATCTCGTAAGACCCCACCACACATAAACACGATGAGTTTTTACCTTATACTGATCAAAACATTTCATATTAAATCCTCTGATATTATAATAGTGTTTAAGCACAACTAATTATTCAAATAGTTGAAATTATTACATTAATTAAATTCCAGCATACTAGGCTCTTCAATCAAAAACCATAAAGGCATGTATTGGAGAATGGATTCCATACGAATGACTAGGTACTGGGGTACCACCTGTCGCAGTACATGTCTAGAACAGCGTACCGAGGACCACGTCGGGATCCCCTGCTACCCAAGGCCGGTCTACCCCTAACCTGGATAGAACGAATATGCTATCACCCTGGGTGTTCCTACCCTTTTTGGAACTACTTCCACAAATCATAGTAATAATATCTAAGTGTTAGCACCAAAATTGGTCACCAACACCCTTGAGTAGAGTTATGTAGAGAGATTAATGAAGAGATTAAATTAAAACAGAAGAATAGTGTAATTCAATGTCAAAAGAACTATAAAAACGAGAACACCATATTTATAGTGGTTCGGCGTAATTGCCTACATCCACTTTGAGTTTGATCTTTATTGCTTTCTCAATTACTTGAATACAGATACAATCCGTAAATCAATCACTTGAATAAAAGTTTGAATTAAAAAGAGGAGAGTATAAAAAATGGCAGAGTCTCCCCAGTATTCTCGGAAAAAAGGTCCCTTTTCAGTGTTCCTCTGCCCTTCTATTTATAGACGAAGATGGATTGGACTTCTCTGGTGGGCTTGGTGGCTGAAAATCTCGGTCCAAATGGAATAAGCCCTGTGTGCCGACCTGAACATGTCGAACAGCCAAATGCCGAACGAAGTGAGGCCGGACGCTCTACATGCCGACCACCCATTGGTGCCGAACGACTCTGGACGACGAACAATAGGTGATGGCCGAATGAGATTTCTGCCGGACGAGGTGAGCTGTTGAGTGAAGCCTGAATGCCGAGCGTTCCAGAAGCCGAACGCTCTTTAATACCAATTGACCCAGTCATGCCGAACATACCTTGTGGTGCCGAACGTCCATGGATGCCGAACGTTCCTTGTACGCCGAACATTCTTGGTGCCGAGTGCTCCTATATGCCGAGCATTCCATAGATGCCAAACGATATACATTATCGAACGTTTCTCAATGCCGAGCGTCCTTCTAACGCTGAACGCTCTTGATTGCCAAAACATGTCGACTGCATCAAACCTGTATACCCTCATGCTCTTCTTGGTCAGAATCTTGTCTAGTACTAATGATAATTTCTTCAACTGTCGTCTTGTAGCCGGGCCAAGGTGCCGGTTAACACTTGCCCCCTAAAGTGTGTTGTGTGAAGCAACGCGACATGCTTTGAATCAGCGAGTATTCCTTGTCTCTAGAAAGAAATCCATCGTGTTCCTTGAACAGTCATTATCCTTCAATTTTTTCCTCCCAAGGTGTCGTATCCTTCTTTGGTCATCATGATGCTCGGTCGATTCCCAACGTTATAAATCCAGGGTTGTAGTTCATCAGTGGCAATCCGTGTTTGATTCTACCGTGGTAGTAAGCTTCAGCTATCTGATCTAGTCTTTTCTTAATAATCCCAGGCGTGAATTCAATTTATGTTGATTTCAAAAATTCGAACTTTTTCGGATGTACACATGCATGTTCGAGTACACGTTCTTGCCATTGGCTCTCGGATGTGTTTTATATGCTCATAAGTCCTTGCCAATTCCATCTATTAATAGCAATTCAATTGCGATTCCTTATTTGTAATTTCTCAAAGCAGTAAGCATGGGTGAATGGAGTACGGCCAGTCACGGATCCATGGGTAGTTCTATAAGCCCATAGTGTTGTTGGGAGTTCGTCCACCCACTTGCCTCTAGCCTTTTCCAAACTTCTCTTCAGAACAGGCTTTATGATTTTGTTTACATCTTCAACCAAGAAGATGATTTCAATGCACCAAAGTCGCAAACGGCTATAGACTAGCCATTTGAGTAATTTCCATCGGTGGGGTTCTTGGATTTTTTGTGAATATCTTGCACTCGTCGCATTGTCTAGCGTAATCAACCACATCTAGATTGATAATTGGCCAGTAATACTTGTAGCAGAGTATTTTCTCTATCATGGTTTTCCCCTTGATGTTATCGTCATATTCTTCTTCATGGACTTCCTTTAGGACTCGTTTTATCTCATCATGGGCTGTGCACCAAAGTAAGGGGGTCGAGGATCCCCTTCGATACATTATTCCGCTCTCCAGTACATATCGCGAAGCCTTACGAATGACTTGTCGTCTTTTTCTCCTTCTTTCAAGTAAGATCTCATGTGGTAAATATTGCTTAAATGGGGTCATCCATGATTCCTTATCGATTTCGGTTTCTAACACGAAATCTACCTTCGTCATATTTATACTCGGAGCATGTAAGGTTTCAACGGGAAACAATCCCACCTGCTGCGCATCGCCATTGCTTGCCAATGAATCGGCTGCTCTATTTTGCTCACGCGGGACATGTGAAATATCATAATACTCGAGATTCGCAAGCTGCTCCTAAATTCGGACCAAATACGAGGCAAGTCTCTGCCCCTTGGTTGGTAGTCTCCCCGCACTTGGTACACCACCACTTGCGAGTCGTAAAAGATTTCAACCTATTTTATTCCCAGTTCTTTGATAAGTCTCAAGCCAACAGTCAATGCTCACACTTGGCTTTGTTATTTGTTGCTGGGAATTCAAGCTTCAAAGCATAACAAACTGGTCGATTTTCAGGAGTCGCAAGAACAATGCCAGCCTCGGACAACGGTTGTTAGATGCCCCATCGGTTACATCTTCCATCAAACGGGAGGTATGACATTATAGCCATTTGAGTTGTCTGACACAGTGAATTCAGGAATGAAGTCTACTAGTGTTTCCCCCTGTATGGCCCTTCGTGGTAGGTAGGTAATATCGAACTGACTCAACTCGATATTCCATTTTAACATCCTTCTAGAAGTTTCCGGTCGTTGGAGTACCTGTCGCAAGGGTTGATCAGTGTAAACACTGATTGAGTGTGTCCGAAAATATGGGCGAAGCTTGCATGATGTAATCACCAAGCAATAGGCTAATTTCTCGATCTTGGGATGATTTCTTTCTGCCCCCATCAGACGTTTACTGACATAGTAAACTGGCTTTTGAACTCGGTCCTCTTCGCGAACCAAAGCCATACTGATAGCATGCTGAGATACTGCCAAGACACATACAACATTTCATGGTCTATTGGTTTCAATAGCACCGGGGGACTCTCCAAAGCCTTACCAGAGCTCGGAATGCTTCCTCACAATCGGATGTCCACTCGAAATTCCTCTATCCTTTCTTTATTACATTGAAGAAAGGAATACACTTGTCTATAGCTTTGGATATGAATCGACTTAGCGCAGCTACCTTTCCATTTAAGCTTTGTACCTACTTTATAGTTCTGGGCACTTGTATGTCTCGGATAGCTTTGAATCTTCTCCGGGTTAGCTTCAATTCCCTGCGCATTCACAATGAAACCCAAAATCTTTCCCGACGCTGCGCCAAATGAATACTTCAAAGGATCGATTTTCATTTCATAATGCTTGAGTATATCAAACATCTCCGCTAGGTCTCGGATGTGGTCGTTTGACTGCCGTGTCTTCACGAGCATGTCATCCACATAGACTTACATCGTTCTACCAATCTGGTCTTTAAACATTCGATTCACCAGACGCAGATAAGTTGCTCCCATGTTTTTCATCTGAAAGGCATTACTTTATAGTAATATAGCCCCACATCTCTGACAAAACTTGTGTGTTCTTGGTCTGGAATGTGCATCGGGATGTGATTCAATCTCGAATACACATCCATAAAAGACAATAATTTGTGTCCGGCCGTAGAGTCGATGAGCTGGACGATTCTAGGTAAAGGGAAACTATTCTTGGGCAGGCTTTGTTCAGATCGAAGTAATCAACACAAGTTCTCCACTTCCCGTTTTCTTTCCTCACAAGCGCAGGGTTAGAAACCCATTCAGGGTAGAGGGCATCACGGACGAACCCATTGGCTTTGAGTTTGTCCACCTCCTCTCTGAGAGCAGCGGACCTCTCCGGGTCCATGCCTCTCTTTTTTGTTTTATAGGGACGTACTTCGGGTCTATGTTCAACATATGGATCGCAATAGCGGGAGAAATCCCGCATATATCAGAATGTGTACAAGTGAAAATGTCTAGGTTCGCTCGGAGGAAATCGGTAAGATCTTCGACCAATGATGGGTCAAGTTGCGATCCAATCTTAAGGACTCATGATGAGTCATCTCGGCTAACTGGTATGTCAATCGTCGGCTCAGCAGGTGCCATCCCAGATTCTTTGAGTTCAGATGTAACTATTTTCCATAACATTCGATGTGAAATATGGTTGGGACGGCCAATGTTGATGGTTACTCTGGTCGAATCCTAGAGTCTTGTCATGAGTTATTAAGTCTAATAGTGAAGGGCTCTGAATGCTCTAATAGATTATCAGCAAATGGTCAAAGATCAGGCTTAAAAGCGCATTGAAGGAAATGTCGATTAGGGGTCAGCCTTGAGTTGCGTGCAACCGTATAGCTGGATCCTGCTACGAGTTTGAAATTGCTTGTATATTCGAGTAACGCACTTCCTATTCAATGTATTCATGATCCTTTACCCGTCCTTCGGGTTGGAGTGAAACTCAATTGCCCATGAGCTAAGGTATCGATTTAACGATTCTATCTCTAGGCATTCTTTCGGTCGTAGCCTTGAGTAGCTGTAAGCACTATATATAAGTTTCAATACTGAGCTATCATAGCCAGTCTTTGGATGACCATGCGTCTGCTCCCAGTCTCAGGTTGATAACTGTACTGCATGGACGATTGAGTCTCGTCCTACCTATGTTTATATTCTCACCTAAACCCCAAAGACATAGAGGTGATCGGTGAATAGCCGGTTCACATTCATCTTGCTTCTCGCTCGTGCCCTCAGGTCTAGGGCATATACCGATAAGTAGGAAGGCCAACCATGCCCACTTTAGCTTTACTCTCTTTTCCATTGAATCGTGGGATCATGTCAATCGATGGGAGACTGGGTCTCGCCTATCTTGGATTTTATCGTGGTTTTTCATTCCAAGAGGAATACTCTGATGCCACATCAGTTTCAGGGCGTAATTTGGACTGTGGACGGTCATCCACGTCCACTTTGGTTCATGTTCTGTAATCAGATCTCGAAGTAAAGTTGGCTACAAATGCAGTCGGGTCATGCCCATCCAGTTTCATATTCCTCCTAATGGATCGAAGGAGGGTGCTGGAGAATTATTGACCAAGTCTTCACGGTTCACTCTCCTTTCCACACTTTGGAGGTTATAGTTTTTCAAGGAACATCCCAGTCACATTCGTATATGCTTAGTGCGGATCGATATTGAACCTCGATCTGAGGTATGATATAGTCAGTTGCTCGTAGCTTTAGATGTCGTTTCAATTAGTTCTGTATTGAGGCCTCCATGTAGTCGTTGCCTTAAGTTATAAAAAAGGCCAAAGCTAGTGCTATAGTAAGCTGCCGTATTCTGCTTTTAGTGATTTTTACCCCTGCTCCCAGGATTGATTTTGCCAGGCCACTAGCTAGATTATCGAGCTCCATCCTTAGCGAGTTAGTAATCCTCCTGTCAATTTTAGGCCGAAGTTTGCGGAATAGAGAATGGTCAGCATCCACTCGTCTATTTGTCGATGTTTATACACCACTTTGCATTCTGATGGCTTAGTGTTATTCTCCCTTCATTCGACTCGCGCCCAATTTGTGTTCATCTTTCGGTCCATGCTCTGGGACTTAGAGATTTGTCGAACGGTTTATACTTTAGTCCACAGTTCGGGATGTAGAGATTTTCGTCAATTCGTTTATGCTCTGGTCCGCATTCCGGGGACTGAGAGTACTTTAGTCCTCACCCAGGGGGCGTAGAAGTTTTTAAGCCATTTATACTCTAGTCCATGCTCAGGGGACTGAGAGTATGCTAGTCCGCTTCAGGGAACTTGGAGATTTAAGTGTTTATACTCTGGTCCGCACTCTGGGGACTCAGAGTACTCCAGTCTGCACTCCGGGGACTTAGAGATTTTGAGTTGTTTATACTCTGGTCCACATTCTGGGGACTGAGAGTACTCCAGTCCGCACTCCGGGGACTTGGAGATTTTGAGTTGTTTATACTCTGGTTCGCACTCTGGGGACTCATAGTACTCCAGTCCGTATTCCTTCTCCCATTCGAGAGGGTGAGACCCCCCAGATGACTGAGAGTTTGCTTGAAAATATGGTAGATAATCCTTCTCTTTAAGATTCTCTTTAAGATTCTGAAAGTCATCATTCTTTATGCAGGACTATTGCATTCTAATGCTGTTTTCCATGATTTTGTGCAGGCCGTTCTGACCCCGAGCCCACTCCGAGGAGTGATGTCGCCAAGGAAGTGGGGGAGAAAACAAGTGAAGCCACTCATGCGGGGGAGGCTCCTGGTCCAGACGCTCAGATGATCGGAGCACTTGATGAAGACAAGTCTGAAACCTCCTCTCCTACCGACGGGGGTTATGAAGTAGAAATTGCAAGCGCCTCTGTGCACACATCCGAACACACATCCGAATTGAGCATGAAGGAACGGCTCGAGAAAGAGAAGGAAGAGATGGTCAAGGTCAAAGTAGAGCCCCGAGTTGTGGACTTAGACGATCCTTTGAACAAGCCGTTGAAGATCATCCTTCCTGGCGGGTCAGGGCCCATGGAAGTTTCCCATACTTCTTCTGTTTCTACCCCTCTATCAAAGAAGAGTACCAAGGGTAAATGCTCTAGAGAGGAGCCGTCTGGAAAGAAGTTGAAGAAACACAAGAACTGTTTACTATCCTCGTTCAACGAGAGTTAGTTTAAGTCATGTAATTATTTTCATTTATTTCCTTAGTCCTTGTAAATAGAATGTCGACTCCGAACTTTGGAGGGGTTGTAATAGAAACTTATTTCTGAATAAAGTTTAGTTCCTTTTCCTGTCTTACAAAAGACTCTTATTGTTCAGTTTTCTTTGTGATTGTGATTTTAATCCAAGCAGTTGTGAGTAACATAGACTTATCGGTCCATGTTCATATAACTCGGAAACTCTTCGGGAGTTGTTGAACCTCCATTCTGTGCTTCGAGCACTTAGAATACTTTCTAGCCCGTATGTCAGGGATACGAAAAATTCAAGTCATCTTTGTCATAGTTCATATTCAAGGAACTTGAAGATCCGAATCGCTTATATTCGAGTCCGCATTCTGGGGACTTAGAGTACTCCAGTCCGCACTCCGGGGACTTGGAGGTTTGAGTCATTTATACTCGAGTCCACACTCCGCAGACTTAGAGTACTCCAGTCTGCACTCTGGGGACTTGAAGATTTGAGTCGTTTATACTCGAGTCCGCACTTTGGGGACTTGGAGTACTCCAGTCCGCACTCCGGGGACTGGGAGATTTTGAATCGTTTATACTCGAGTCTGCACTCTGGGGACTTAGAGTACTCCAGTCCGCACTTCGGGGACTTGGAGTACTCCAGTCCGCACTACGGGGACTTGGAGGTTTGAGTCGTTTACACTCGAGTCCACACTTTGGGGACTTAGAGTACTCCAGTCCGCACTCCGGGGACTGGGAGATTTTGAATCGTTTATACTCGAGTCCGCGCTCGGGGGACTTAGAGTACTCCAGTTCGTAATCCGGGGACTTGGAGATTTGAGTCATTTATGCTCGAGTCCGCACTCTGGGGACTTAGAGTACTCCAGTCCACACTCCGGGGACTGGGAGATTTTTAATCATTTATACTTGAGTCCACACTCTGGTGACTTAGAGTACTCCAGTCCACACTCCGGGGACTTGGAGATTTTGAATCGTTTATACTCAAGTCCGCACTCTGGGGACTTAGAGTACTCCAGTCTGCACTCTGGGGACTTGGAGGTTTAAGTCATTTATACTCGAGTCCGCACTCTGGGGACTTAGAGTACTGCAGTCCGCGCTCTGGGGACTTTGAGGTTTAAGTCGAGAGCAGTCGTATTTTTACTCTTTAATTTGTATTCATCCACCGTATCGAGGCTAATGTTGTCGAATAAACAATCGAACCACCTTTGCTCATGGAATAGGATTCCGCCCCCTGCATGAGGGATGGCATTTGAAAAATGGACGATCGGTTCTCGTCTGCTAAGTGATTATAGCTCTTCCAATCAAGTCAAGGATGGAGGCATATAACAGATGGTTGGATCACATCCATGTTGGTTAGATAGCAAAATCTCTTACAATTTGCTCTGTATCTCCTTCTAGAAAATAAGGATAATAGATTGTTGAGTAGACAAAGTAAGTTGCATATGTTCCAAGGTGCCGTCGTGCCTATGCATTGATAGCGATGGTTAATGAGTAGTCAGTCCACCACAACTACTTCAAGTCGGGCTTTCGAATAACCTTTTGTGTTGAAGGTAGGATTTGATGTGTAGATGATCAAATCATGTCCACTCTAGACAGATCTTGGCGTCACTGAGCTGTAGAAGTGGCCTCTGTATTTTGTCGAACTTTGTTCTATGACTTGATTTGAGTGGACGATCGAGCCATACTCATTCCAAGCCTTGTTCAGGTCTCCAAGTCGAATGTGGAGGTCAATGAATGGATGGTCAGTCATGTTGACTTTGTATTTAGGCTCTAATCGTGATGAACTTTTCATCTCTTGTTCTTGGCCCCAAATTAAAGGCACATGATTGATGATGAGCGATTGAATTATGCCCATCTATACGTAACTCCACACGTCCGATCATGGTCTGCGTGGATTGGTTGGCAACCAAATCTGAGTACCTGGTCACCTGCATCGTTTTGAAAGTAGTTTAGTTCAAGTTAGTTATAGTCATAGAACAATTAAAACAGAAATAGATTTGGAAATAATTCAAAGAAGATTAGGAAAAATCTCATTGATAAGCGAAGCAGCATCGTGTGCTCGCTATTCGACTTTGCCCTTAGCTCCTTTCAAAGGGATGTCGGCCGTCAGCAATCCAATTGATAACCACACCCCTTTATTAATAGGCATCGGATATTTGTTGTCCGCCATTCCACAGAACTTGTACATACCATTGAAGCTTTCCTTTCCAGATCAGCTTTTCGATCACACCTCGGAGGTGTTTGTAATCGCCCGTGTTAGGAACAGTAAGCATCTGGGAATATACAACATTCCCTTGATTTTCTTTAGACTTTGTGTACTCTCTCGAGGTTGGTTTCCAGTACCACTCTGAGTCGTGAGTATCCAAGTAGAGGTTGTCAATTGAATCTTTCAAAGAGCATATGAGCCGAATTTTGAGGTCTTGTTTTGGCTACTGAGATCTACATCCTTAGCCAACGGGCCTTCATTGTTATTTTTCTTAGTCTGTTCCTCTCCTCCACACTTTGGTTTAGATTCATTTTTGTCTTAGAGACGATCCATGGTCGTAGGAGGCTCTCAAGCTAACTGGCTGCCAAAATATATATGGAGATTGATTCTCCTCAAGGGTGATCAGTATGATATCCCTTTGAGAGTATCGTTTGAGTTGCGGTTGTTTGTCCATTCCTTTGTTGCCTTTCAGAAGCTGTCGCTAGATCGTCTATGCCCTGGTCGAGCATGGGATCTAAAGGAAGTAGATAGAATGTCCTTTATTAAGTTGAGTTTTGAATTTACTATCCAGAGGCACTGCGCTGCGGCTAGGGTTGGGGGGGATTTGGGTCATACCCGAAATTTTTTTTGTTTTGAAAACAGGGGTCGCATAAGATGGATCGGCCAAGATGGATCGGCCAAGAGTGGATCGGCCAAGAGTGGCTCGGCCAAGAGTGGTTCGACCAGGGTGGCTCGGCCAAGGTGGGTCAGCCAGGGTGGATCGGCCAAGGTGGGTCGGCCAAGATGGATCGGTCAAGAGTGGATCGGCCAAGGTAGGTCGGCCAAGATAGATCGGCCAAGAGTGGATCGGCCAAGGTAGGTCGGCCAAGATGGTTCGGCCAAGAATGGATCGGCGAAGGTAGATCGGCCAAGGTAGATCGGCCACGAGTGGCTCAGTCGGGATGGTTCGGCCAAGAGTGGATCGGCTAAGATGGACCGGCCAAGGTTGGTCGGCCAAGATGGTTCGGCCAAGAGTGGATCGGCCAAGGTAGGTCGGCCAAGATGGATCGGCCACAAGTGGATCGGCCAAGATGGATCGGCCAAGATGGTCTACCCCTAACCTGGATAGAACGAATATGCTATCACCCTGGGTGTTCCCACCCTTTTTGGAACTACTTCCACAAATCATAGTAATAATATCTAAGTGTTAGCACCAAAATTGGTCACCAACACCCTTGAGTAGAGTTATGTAGAGAGATTAATGAAGAGATTAAATTAAAACAGAAGAATAGTGTAATTCAATGTCAAAAGAACAATAAAAACAAGAACACCATATTTATAGTGGTTCGGCGTAATTGCCTACATCCACTTTGAGTTTGATCTTTATTGCTTTCTCAATTACTTGAACACAGATACAATCCGTAAATCAATCACTTGAATACAAGTTTGAATTAAAAAGAGGAGAGTATAAAAAAATGGCAGTCTCCCCAGTGTTCCCAGAAAAAAAAATTCAGTGTGCCCCTGCCCTTCTATTTATAGACGAAGATGGGTTGGACTTCCCTGGTGGGCCTGGTGGTTGAACATCTCGGTCCAAATGGAATAAGCCCTGTGTGCCGACCCAAACATGTCGAACAGCCAAATGCTGAACCTCCATCTTTATGCCAAACGAAGTAAGGCCGGACGCTCTACATGCCGACCACCCATTGGTGCCGAACGACTCTGGACGACGAACGATAGGTGATGGCCGAACGAGATTTGTGCCGGACAAGGTGAGGTGTTGAGTGAAGCCTGAATGCCGAGCGTTCTAGAAGCCGAACGCTCTTTAATACCAATTGACCCAGTCATGCCGAATGTACCTTGTGGTGCCGAATGTCCATGGATACCGAACGTTCCTTGTACGCCGAACGTTCTTGGTGTCGAGTGCTCCTATATGCCGAGCATTCCATAGATGCCGAATGATATACAATATCGAACGTTTCTCAATGCCGAGCATCCTTCTAACGCCGAACGCTCTTGATTGCCAAAATATGTCGACTGCATCAAACCCGTATATCCTCAGGCTCTTCTTGGTCAGAATCTTGTCTAGTGCTAATGATAATTTCTTCAACTGTCGTCTTGTAGCCGGGCCAAGGTGCCGGTTAACACTAAGGGTAACTAGAAAGGTGATAAATACACCCTAATAGTGTGCTACCCACTTAGCCTTGATATATGAAGTTGAAGCGGTGGAGGAGTTACAATGTAGAGAATACAAAAGGATAAGGCAAAATGGAGGAGTTTGTGTTCACATTTGGCTCGGCTACATGGATCTATGGCTCGGCTAGGGGCTGCTACAGGTCAGAACAGATTTGGACAGTGGCTAAGGCTGATGGTTAGAGTCATAACATGGTGGTGGTGGAGCAATAGGAGGCGGCTAATGCAACCTAAGGTTATGTTGTTGAAGTATTGGTGGCTAGGCATGTTTTCTAAGGAGTTTTGCATGTTTGTTTGGAGCTTTTGTCAAACGGAAGTGCACGGCCAGGCCAAGTCAGAGGATGAGAACGGGCCAGGTGGTGGATGGTGAAGAGGAGGAGGTGATGGAGGATATGGCCACGGCAAATAAGGTGAAGAGCATGCAAATATGTGAAGAAATCAAAGCCAAAACGTGAAAGAGGAAGAAGAAAAAGTAGAAAAATATAGAGAAGCCATTACCATTTGCTTTTGCCGCGAGAAATAAAGTGCGGAGGAAATGTTTTCATGTGAAAAACTGAAATGAAACTCACGGCTACAAAGAAAAGGTACGGCCAAAGAAAAGTTAATGAAAAGTCAAAGAAAATGAAGAGTCTAGCAGATAAAAAGTCATAAAATTTAAAGCTTTAGTCCTTTCAAATTTCCACTTCTTTTAATTAAATAAAAACAAATGAAATTTCAGTAAATGCACTAGAAAAGGAAAAGAAAATAAAATAAGCTGAAATAAATAAATGATTTTAAGAAAATAGAAAAAGAAATAGTTTATTAAATTGAAACAAGACATGAAAATTACAAATAAAATACCATTAACTTTGGAAAAATTATTACTATCTTCTATACCAATAAAAGTCAAGTAAAATAAAATAAATGCTGATAAAAATAAAGTGTAAATGAAAATAAAATAAGGTCTTAAGAAAGTAGAAAAATAGATAAAGAATTACTTTAATTAATTGAAGCTAGAAATTGAAATTGTAAACAAAAGACAACTGACATTGGAAAATTTCAATTACACATAAAAAATGTTTTAAAACTAAAATATATACATAACATCATGTTACACATGTAAATATAAATTAAAGATGACATAACAAACAAAATATTATTTATATAAAATTAAAATAACAATTTTATTAAATACAGCAAATTTCATACAATAGTGTAAAAGGCATAACTTTCACAATATAAATCGGATTTCAATGAAATGAAAAGCAGTATTCTTAAAATTTTATTTACTTTCATAATAAAAGATAAAATTCAAAATTTTGAATTTTTAAATTTAAAAGTCAAAGTTTGACCATATTGACCAAAGTTCACTTTTCTGGAAAAATATTCTATTTAGTCGTGTTTGGAATTCTAATTCATATCAAAAAATCAAAATTTATATTTAAAATAACAAAATTATTTAATTTAATAAATAAAAATAAAGTTTTTAAATCAAAAATCCAATTAAAATAATTAAAATATACAATTAAAATAATAAAAAAATACAGGGTTGTTACATTCTCCCTCACTCAAAACTTTTCGTCCCCAAAAAGGAATGAGGTACGGGAAAGCACAGAAAAGATAAAATGAAATAAGATTAAGACAAGATGACAAAAGATTGAAATTATACCTGATAACTGTTGTTTTAGGTAGTTTAACAAGGTGGAGGTGATCTTCCCAAAATCCTCTAGAATCAAGAATACAAGCACGAAAAGATCCTCTAGAATCTGATTCACCCTTTTCGCTTGACCGACGGTCTATGGATGGTAAGCAGTGCTCAGATTCAAAATGAGTACTAAAGATTATAGAAAGATTTCAAAACAGAAAGATTATAGAAAAATGCTTACACCAGTCTGAGCAACATAAGGAAAATAAGGACAACCAAAAGATAGTTTTTGGAAAAAAAAAGATAATAAGTTTGATATCATGAAATTTCAACTTAAATTGGTAATTAATTTTACACAAGTTAAATAAATCTTAACTATCTCAAATTTCATTATCTTATCATCTAATTTTCTTAATTTAACAATCTCTTAAATCATGGATTTGAAAAAAATCATTTATTATACTCATTATGTATTCAATAAATTTGCTTCTTCAAATTAAATTTTATTCCTATCAATATATTTTATCAACTTATTTAAGTATATTTACACTTCTTACAACTGCTTTAATTTATTCTTATTTCCTTTAACATCCTTTATATTGTAAATTATTAAATTTACCTTTGTAAATCTTTTTATAACTAAAATTTAAGTGTATAACATTTATTATAACCACTCAAATTTTATTTTAAAAATCTTTTATATTGTATATTATACAATTACGTATTCAACTTTTAAAATTAAGGTAAGTTATATTGAAATTAAATGGTGTATTATACAAATAAAACTTTCCAATGAATCATTTCATGCTTGAATATTTATCCAAATCTTGAAATTAAAATTGAAATTATCTTTCAAAATAAAACTTAGGAATTCAAATTTTCGATAAATTCCATACTATTTAGAGATAAATAAATGCATATATACTATATATATATATATATATCCATTCAAATTTAAATCATATATCAGCATAAGTTATAAATCCAGTCTTATTTTTGAATTCAAATCTATTAAATTCCCCAAACAAAGCTGTAACAAGACTACAGAATGGTCTCTTCACTTCGAAACTCGAAAATAAATGTCGATGACGCTGCGGTCATTACCGAAGTTATTTTCCAGCGACAAAGAGAAGAGCGTAAATTTTTAAACATTAAAATTCTTTGAAAACAAATTTCTATTCGAAAATACTTTAAATAATATATCCTTTTAAAACTTTAAACACAAAGTTTGAAACCATCGGCAATTAAATTCTCAAATTCTTCTTTTGAATTCATTTTAAATTTCCAAATAAACTTATAACCATGTTTTATAGTTCAATTACTTATATATGAAATAGGAGAAATGATATATAAAATCTAAATCAAATATTATTTCATAACAACCAATTCAATAAAGATCTAGAAAAATTTATTATATAGTTACAAAATTTGTTTCATCACTAAATTTGAAAAAAAACATATTGTGCCAGTTTGCTCTGTTCAAGTGTTTTGGAAATTCTATCGATGGCTTTGATTAGATGAACCGATTAGAAACCCAAATCAATTTCAATAACTCAAACAAAACAATATAAAACAAAACATTAATTATATATTTACAAGTACAATTCAAAATGTTTTGAAGATAGTTTTGAAACAAAAGACAAGATGATTAATTAACAAAATAGGGAGATGGATAAGCTTAAATAAATCACGGGCAACCTTAACCGGGTCAACCGTGACTTAAAGAATAAGATCGATGTGGATTTTCTGGGGTAAATCTACATTCAATCTCAAGAGACAGAGTTTGGAATAACAAAAGATATTAGCATCTAAACCAAGGATAGATATAAATCTCTAGTGAATCGATGCTAATTGTAAAGGAGTTTCACCCCTTTACAAGCAAATTTGAGATAGGCGAGACTGCCGACTCATTATAAAGATCATTCGAAGTGGAGTTATGGGATACTCCATAATCAAAAGAAGATGAATAGTGAGGGAAAAGAATGGATTTTGGAACCGTAGGGAACGTTCCAAAATTCAAAGGAAAATCGAATCAAAGAGGAAAAGATTCAAACTCGAACGAAAGTGATTCTGTCAATAAATTTACCCTATATTCTAAGTTTTGCCTCAAAGCCAAAGCTCTGATACTAAATGTAACAACCCATTATTTTCAACCATTCGTATCCGCACATGTCGGACTTGAATTGCTCAAAATACCGTGTTGTAAATAAAATTTGACAAATCTCAAAATATACAGTAAGTAAATAATCACAGATCACAAACACAGAGTAATAATAATGCAGCGGAAGTAAAAGAAATAGTAGTTCGTAAAGTTAATATATCAATATATCAGAGTTAAATAAGATACAATAGAAATATCAATATGATAACCAAGTACATGATGAATACAACACAAGGATAAACATGATAACTGGAAGTGAAATAGATAAAACTAGACAAGCAGATAATCTCCAGCGATTCCAATCTCCAGAAAGTGAAATCCAAATCTATGAATACTCAGGCTAACCCGAGCGTAAATAAAATTACAAACACTCGAGTCGGGACCTACGTACTTATACAATGTAAACCAACTCAAGTGAACTGTAGTAAAGGCACAAGTAACTTAAAGGATGCTTGGGACCGTCCATCCTCTAAGGATCCTTTAAACTATTTACTATGTAGTAATATTGCGCTATTATAATAGTGTCTAACAGTAAAATAAACTTACTTTAAAATAGCATCAAAGGGTTACCCATATATCCCCAGACACGTAATAGTCTCAGTTGTCCATCCAATATCTGCATATCTCCTGATCAGGAGACTATGAGAAGATACACATGGGCTACGGGAGAAAACCAAACTCGTAGTAAAGGCTCGGTATGGTAGATGACACGACACAACGAGGCAATGCCAGGATAGATATACCAATTACGCACACGGGCTGGTGGTAACGTAGCAGCCACTACGCCCACCTCGAACACATTCCCAAATCCGGAGGGGTGCACCCAATCAATCACAAAAGTAATAGAATGGTATCGAAGAAATGCGTCCGATCGAAGGTGTGATCTCCCTTGGCCCGAGATCGCTCCTGTTTTAGCCACCTTATGCCAACTCGCGGGAGTTGGGTCCACGTAACATACCTCAATAACGTTGCCACCATCCTACTTCATTCTGGAATCTCCACCACGTACACGGTATCGACAGAGAGTATGCCCATATCCGATCCTAATCTCTTTGCCAACCAATCGTTATTATAACCCGTGGTTATAATTTTAAAAAATAATATTTTACACTTCAAAATAAAATATCATTCCAAATCTTTATCAAAATAAAGATCAACATTTCAATATCAAAATATCATATCCTTTCAAAGTTTCCTTTTTAAATCATTTCAATATAATAAAATATCATATCCTTTCAAAACTTCATTATCAAATCATTATCTGAATTCAAATCCAAATATCAAATTTAAAATGCCTTTTTAAATTCCAAGATATCATTCATTTATAGTCATTTCAAATCACCTTTTAAATAATTTGTATTCCATCCAATTAATTCATTTAAACCAATTAAAAGTGAAGTTATTATACTTTTAAATCAAGTATTCAATTTCCAAAGTTTCAAACCATTCTGAACTCATTTACTAAGTCAAAAACCATAAACATTGAGAATTTCAGCCTTACGCAGCATTTAGAAAAAGCTGTTATAAGTTATACTTGAAAACATTTTTCATTTAGCAAAGACAGCATTTCCAAAAATGCTGTAATAGCTCAGGTTTCAAAATAAAGGTTTTTTTAAGCAAATACAGCAGACCACTACAGCATTTACAGAACTGCTGTAATAGGCCTTCATTAAGTTTCAGCCTTTTAGTTTACTTCAGCAACTACAGCATTTCAGAACTACTGTAATAGCCTTTTTATTAGGTTTTTAGTTCATTTACAGAAACCATAGCATTTCTAAATGCTAATAAAAGTATTTTCTAGATTTTAGTGTATTTCTAGCAAATAATAAACTTCAATTTAAACCCTTTAAACATTATAAAAGTCACATTTTTAACATTCAAAAATGTTCATTGAAAATACTCTTTTAACTTATGATTTTTATGAAGTAACCTTTTACTAAGAAATCCAAATTTTTCAATAATTTCACTTATAAATTCAAGTGTACAATTTTCCCATTTTGCATTTGACAATTTATTTACACTTACATTTTTTTTGAATTACCATTTCACACATTAAACTAAATTTTCAATTTATTTAATTAACTTAAACCTTTAATTAAAACCAAACTCACATTTCCAAGTCAAGTTATATTTTAAAATTACACTTTTAAGCATTCATTTATTTAACCATTTTGATTCATAGAAAAATCAATAACACTCTATTAAATCAATTACATTCAAATTCAAATCAAATTATCATATTTACCATTTTCCAAATATAATTAAATTTTCATACTATTTATATAACTTAAATACCATTTTAAAACCAAAATTTTCCAAATTTCCAAACTTAAGTTATATTCCCAAAATTCAGTCCAACCATTTATTTATTTAACTTTTCCACTTACAGAAAAATCAAAATTTATTTATTAAAATATTTAAAACCCAATTTAAATCAAATTTTCATAATTTTACGCTTTTTTTTAAATATTTAAAATATTCGAAAATACTTTATAAAATTAACCACGGACGTGTATATAGTTTTCTAACCTAGGTCAAGTGATACAGATATATATCATTTCAATCCGCGGTTTACAAAGAAAAATCCGGGTACTATTATTTCAAACCCACAGTCCCAAGTAAAAATAGTGTAAATAAAAACTGTTCAGGCCTATCATTTCATCCCATAACGATTTTTTCCTATTCTAAAGTCCGTTCGGGTATGTATCATTTCAACCCATAGTGATTTCTAAACTAATAGGGAACTAACAGTAATGAACAGATATAAATGAACAGTTTGACAACAAATATCAGTAACATATGACATGAAGATAAATAACAGGTTTAACACCATATAATTTATAATCATAGGCAAGTATAGCATAATATAACATTCTACATATTCAATTGTTGTCAATCCACATTTGCATAAGTATAAATGTCATGTGAGATTACTCACCTTTTTATGCTGGAGTTAGCACAACAAACGACACAAATGAAATTCAGAAGCACGATGACACGATAATAGATTCAAGTGGGAAGAGAACCAAGCTAATGATCTTGTCACAAACCATAAAAAAACCAAATATTAATTAGATATGATACAACTTTGAATTGAAACAATTAGAAAATAAAGGCAACATGAACACAATTGCTTTGGCCATGCTTCATCATTTTAGTGCTTGGTCTAGGGGCTTCAAATGGCTTGGGTTTGGTGAGGCTCTGGCTTCGGTTTGGTCCTATAAGGCGCGGCTATATGAAGGTGAAGTGGTGGAGGAGTTACGTGGAGAATACAAAAGGTTAACGCAAAATGGAGGAATTTTTGTTCACTATTTGGCTCAGCTACATGGATCTATGGCTCGGCTAGGTGCTACTACAGGTCAGGTTAGATCTAGATATTGCTAAGGCTAATGGTCAGGGTCATAACATGGTGGTGGTGGAGCAATAAGAGGCGGTCAATGTAACCTAAGGTGATGTTGTTGAAGTATTGGTGGCTAGACATGTTTTCTAAGGAGTTTTGCATGTTTGTTTGGAGCTTTTGTTAAAGGGAAGTGCATGGCCAGGACAAGTCAGAGGATGAGAAGGGGATAGGTGGTGGATGGTGAAGAGGAGGAGGTGGTGGAGGATATGGCCAAAGCAAACAAGGTGAAGATCATGCAAATATGTGAAGAAATCGTGGCCAAAACATGAAAGATGAAGAAGAAAAATATAGAGAAGCCATTACCATTTTCTTTTGTCATGAGAAATAAAGTGAGGAGGAAATGCTTTCATTTGAAAAACTGAAATGAAATTTACGGCTACAAAAGAAAAGGTACGGCCAAAGCAAAGCTAATGAAAAGTCAAAGAAAATGAAGAGTCTAGCAGACGAAAAGTCACAAAATTTAAAGCTTTAGTCCTTTCAAATTTCCATTTGTTTTAATTAAATAAAAACAATGAAATTACAGTAAATGCATTAGAAAAAGAAATTTTTTAAAATAAACTAAAATAAATAAATTATTTAAGAAAAATAGAAAAAGAAATAAAGAAATAGTTTATTAAATTGAAACAAGACATGAAAATTACAAATAAAATACCTATAACTTTGGAAAAATTATTACTATCTTCTATACCAATAAAAGTCAAGTAAAATAAAATAAATGCTGAATAAAATAAAGTGTAAATGAAAATAAAATAAGTTCTTAAGAAAGTAGAAAAATAAATAAAGAATTACATTAATTAATTGAAACTAGAAATTATAAATTGTAAACAAAAGACAACTGACATTGGAAAATTTCAATTACACATTAAAAAATGTTTTAAAACCAAAATATATACATAACATCATGTTACACATGTGAATATAAATTAGAACATGACATAATAAACAAAATGTTATTTATATAAAATTAAAATAACAATTTTGTTAAATACAGCAAATTTCACATAATAGTGTAAAAGGCATAACATTCACAATATAAATCGAATTTCAATGAAACGAAAAGAAATTTTCTTAAAATTTTATTTAATTTCATAATAATAGATTAAATACAAAATTTCAAAATTTTGAATTTTTAAATTTAAAAGTCAAAGTTTGACCATATTGACCAAAATCACTTTTCTGGAAAAATATTCTATTTAGTCATGTTTGAAATTCTAATTCATATCAAAAAAATCAAAATTTATATTTAAAATAAAAAAGTATTTAATTTAATAAACAAAATAAAGTTTTTAAATCAAAAACCCAACTAAAATAATTAAAATATACAATTAAAATAATCACAAAATATAGGGTTGTTACAATTTTACTTCAAAATCCCTATTTAAAATTCTTTACCAGTTAAACCATATTTTATTGGTATTTAAAAATACCAATACCTAGGCCAAAATTGTTATAGCATTCAATCAATCCAAATCATGCAGTAACTTTTATATATTATTCTAACCAAACATATATCATTATATATAAAATTAAATTCAACATTTTTTAGGAATCCAGTAGGATCCCTCCAACCTGTTTCCCTGCATCCACAGATGTTAGCACAACATAAAAAACCAACTCTACTTCGAGGCGGAATATCGCGATATATAGGGTCATCTGCTATAATACGAGGCATATAGGGTCTCATCCGCCATATTTATGCGGCAAATCAATCACTCCAATATATATACATATATATATATATACACTACTATATACCATATCACATCCAACTGTCAATAATTTATCAATTTAACCAATCAATCATTAATTAATTTTTTAACTACTTAAAATTAAAGCCAACGGTCCAAAATTGAGTGAGATTAACTCACCTTGAGTTTTCAATTCGCCAAATGTTCTAATTTTAACTTAAATCGAATATGTTCAATTTAACTTAAAATTTTAACTTGCTCCAAATGTCTCCAGATCTGTTCCATGTAGTGCTCGTTGCCATGATCCCGCCGCCGCTTGTCTCGTCCGATTCTGACAACGCATGAAGAAGTCATGATTTTTACAGGTTTTTGAATATAAATAAATTAACTTTCTCTCTTTTTTATTTTCTAAAAAAATCGCGGTCGTATGTTTTGAAATAGCAGATCTGGCCACTCCCTTTTTCTCTTCACTCACATTGCCACTCATACCAGTTGAACAACCTACATCGCCTTCTATCGATCGCGGCTCCCCTTCAAGCCACCGGGGATGATCAGCTACCACCGCTTGACGCCTCAAACCCCGCCTCGCCTTCACCAGAGGTCCTCGCCCCTATAGCTCAGCCATGAACCCTAGAAGTGCCTTTAAAAGCTAGCATTCGAATGAAGATCGCCACCAACTCCGATCACCAACAGTGATCTCCACTAGTAGATGTGCTCCACTTGTCGAGCACTTCATTTGTCTAGTTGGAGACCAAAGCTAAAAATGCCTAGATGGGAAGATCGGGGGGGGGGGGGGAATTAGGAGTGATTTTGGCCATTGAAAAAAAATAAATGGTGGCCGCGTTGATGAAGGCTAGGGTTAACTATTGCCTAGCATATATAGGCTTATATTTATATTATTTTAATATCATCTTCAAAATTTACATGCTTTTCCGAACGAACTCCAATCGAAATGTGCCACCTGACATTTATAATGTTTCGCCCCTATTTCGAACATAATGGAACATGTTTCAAGCCCTAATTCGATTGCATGTGGAAGATAGCTTTTCGAATTGAATTAAAATATTAAAATTTCGATATTTATTTCAATGCGTTTCTATTCCGTACGAACAACTGGTAATTCCAAATGCAATGAAATTTAAGATCCAATAATAATACACTATTATGGATCCAATGGAACTAGTTTCTTCGAATTTCAAGACTTTCCCCCGAAAGGATATTTTAACATGTCGATTAAATCGGATGATTTTCAAAATCGTCGAAATCGTTTGAAACTTCAAATTTCAAAACTTACTAACTCCATTATAATTCAAATAGAATTTATATCCATATTAGAAATCATTCTGATTCATATTAAATCAAAATTCAATTATTTGCACTATTACCATATATTAAATTTCACCATTAAATTAATATATAAATTCTCGATTTTAACTTATCGGCATTTTTAATCCCATTCAAAAGTCCAATACCATCACTCTAATTCAAACAGAGTTTAAAATCAACTTATAAACCGTTTCCATTACCATTTAACTCTAGATTCCTATATTTTCCTAATTTCAAATATCAATTTACTATTTTACCAAATCAAATAAATCGCTATATTTGGAATTTTAGCCCATTTCAGAAATTCTTCCATATTCAAAATCAATTAATAATTCAATTTCAACATTTGAAATAAATTAAATGTTCAAAATCAAACGACCAAAATTCCGGGTCGTTACACATATCTTAGGTCAAGGAGTTAATATGTCATTTGAGTCGAAAAAAACACTTAATACTTATTCATGAGGGATCTTGTGTGGAACACCCCAAATGTATTTGGGAACGATCAATATTGATTGACTAATTTCATATTATAAACATAAATTTTATAAACTTAAAAACCAAATCAGTTTTGTACATACATAGGAATTTCATAGAATGTTTATGAATACTTGTTTCATTGCAGTGAGAAACAATTGTTGTTTCATGAAACACCAACTTCATAACAAAGGAATTTCTTTTAGAAATTTTTGGTGGTAATATGGATTTGGACATGATCAAAGATAAAACTGATCATAAAGGATGAAATGAAATTGACCAAGCCTAAATGGGCATAAATAATCAGAATGTCAACTAAGAACTCTCGCACATTAAAGAAAAAATATGATTTTCTTATTAATATTGAGAAGAAGATTTCCTTAGTTGTCAATAAGTCATTAAGAGTTTTTAATCTACTGTACTGCATGATTCGAAATCCTATATTATCAAAATATGATTTTGATAATTTTAGCTCAAGCGATATGATCCATCGGCCAAAAAACTTTCTTCATGCAAAAGACTAATGCATTTGGAATATGGTATGCTAATTAATAGAATAACATCGTAAATCTTAATTATTGAAATTAATGTAACAGATTCGTCATTTAACATACTTAAGTTATTTTAAATTTTACTTGCAAAATTATCGCTCAATAAGACTTTGAGTCTTGATACATGTATGTTGAAAAATAAATTCTAAACAATGATTTAGAATACGTTATTTGCGTTTAATAACCAAAGTGTCCCGAAGTCATTTGGAGCAATTCTGAGTTTGTGGTTGTAAGATAGATCCAAGAACTGATACAAAAGTACAATTCAATAAGCATCGGAGTTGAGCAAATATTTTAATAGAAAAATCAAATAATTTAAATTTCACTCAAAATGCAAAGGAAGTGTGTGTCTGTAAGAAAGAGCTAGAAAGGTACTATAATATTTCTAAAACTTTAAGGTAAATAACAAACTTATTATTGTTGACAATGTACCCATGTTAAAATCATTATAGTTTGGTTGTTTAATTATTTATAATTGGTATAAAAGGATGTTGGCAATGTCCCAAATGATATACGTAGACACTATGTTATATTATTTGATATGAAACGTGTAAGATGGGCTCCTTATGCATTGGTAATAGGAATTATGATACATGCTACATTATCTAAAATTTCACACTTCGCTTTTCTATTTGATACATAGAACAAGTATCAAATCCTAATTAAGATCAATAAATGCTAATTTAGAGTGTTCTCGGGTATTTGTGAAATACTAAAGGATTGTTTATAGAAACAACGATCTCCTTATGAAGGAGTGCAAAGACTTGAATTTCATAAGTGATATCAAATATAATCTGTCAATTCCAATTTCATGTCCAAATTTAAGTTAGAACTTTAAGTTGGAAATGTTTCAAATAATAAATAGTGGCTAGTTCAACCAAAGCTAAGTACATTACCTTGAACAAAACTATAATAAAAGAAGTATAAATAAAAAATAATTATAATTGACCAAGGGGTGATTTTAAATACTAAAAATCATATGACATTGGATACATGATAAAAATACTACGATATAGTTCATAAAAGAACCTAACGCTCGTTAGAAATCAAATGACTATTTTTGAAAGGTTATATATGATAAAGCCTTTGTTTATCAATGTCGAAGATAACTAATTGACATAGTGATAATTAAGACAAAATAACATACATATTCACATTCACCAAGGGACTGATCTAATTAGTTTTGAGAAAAACTAATTGAGGGAGATGGAATAAGATTCCATAATTGATGCCAAGTGCAAGTGGGATTTTGATTAAGTTAGGAGTATGCTTTAGAGGCAATTATGTAATTTATTACATATATCTAACATGATAAACAATTGTGTTCATGATAAAGGCATTTGATTTCTATAACATACTTTTTATATAGTGATATAATTAATTAAGTAATAAATTTAAAGAATATTAAATCGAAAATCCTTAGAATGATACATTATATGATATTAATTATAATATGTTGTAATCATGAGAAATTTATCATATTAAAACATGTTTTAAATATTCATAGTCAAGTAATTACTAAAAAGGATATCGATTCATCCATTGAGACTAGAATATATAACACTCTCCAAATGTTAAGCAGTGTATTACTCATAGCTCTTAGGGCACCAAGGTTTACGTTCTGATAGTTACAGATGACTATAGAATAACTCGCTTGAGACTTTTCTATTAGTTAATATAATTAAGATTAAACAGAAAATCTCAAAGAGATGATGTTACATAGTTCCCTTGACTTAAGAATAGTATGAAACTTCAGTACAAATACTCCACTTTGATTATAGTTAAATGATTGCATAAAGATCCATTGAGCAACAATACTTGGGTCTGAGTTGTAGTATTGAAAGTGAAATGCTATTCAATAGAGAATTCGCCTTCTCGGTTATAAGAGGTTAGTATCATAGTCAACTATAGTCAACTCAAAGTGAAGTCTTTTGTAACAACCCGATATTTTCAACCATTCGCATCCGCACATGTCGTACTTGAATTGCTCAAAATACCGCGTTGTAAATAAAATTTGGAAAATCTCATAATATACAGTAAATAAATAATCACATATAGACATAGAGTAAATAATAATGCAGCGGAATTAAATGAGATAGCAGTTCATAAAGCTACTATATAAAATAAGATACATCAGAGTTAATCAAAATACAACAGAAGAGCAACAAGATACATCAGATACAAATCAGAATACAACACTAGAATCATTGGATACTGAAAGAAAAATAGATGGCTGGATCTTCAAGAAAAGCTCCAACTCCGAAGGTGAGTCTTAAATGTTGAATCATTCAATTTGACTCGAGCGTAAAGCAAAACACAAAACAATCGGGTCAGAACATAAATCAACTCAAGCGAACAGTAACAAAAATGCATCAGTAAATTAAAGGATGCTTGGGACCGCCCATCCTTTAAGGATCCGTTAAACTATTTATTATGTAGTAATATTGCGCTATTATAATAATGTCTACAGTAAAATAAACTTATTTTTAAATAGCGTTGAAGGATTACCCATATAGCCTCCAACACGTAATAATTCCAGTAGTCCATCCAGTATCAGCATATCTCCAGATTGGGAGACTATCCTAAATACTCCATGGGCTACGGGAGAAAAACATACTCGTAGTAAAGCTCGATATGGTAGGTGACACGGCACAACTAGGCAATGACAGGGTAGATATACCAATTACACTTCCGGACTGGTGGTAACGCATAGCAGCCACTATCTCCCACCTCGGAACACACTCCCAAATAAAAATCAAAGGATGGCCATCAAATCAACCACAAGATAAGAGTATAGATCGAAGGAATGTGTCCGATCGGAGGAAGACCTCACTTGGCCCGTCGATCGCTCCTGTTTTAGCCACCTTATGCCAACTCACGGGAGTCGGGTCCACGTTCATACCTCAATAGGATCGTCTCCACCATCCTACTTCATTCTGGAATCTCCACCGCATACACAATTGTTAAAGTGATTTTCGTAGTTGGCAGAGAGTATGACAACTTCTGATCTCGATCTCTTTAATAACCAATCATAATTATAACGCCGTGGTCATTTCAAAATAGTTCATACTTCAAAAATCAAATCATCGCATTTCAAAACTTTATTCCTTTCAAAATATTTTATACTTCGAAACCAAAACCATAATACTTTCAAAACCAAAACTTATTTTAATTTTCAAAATCATAATACTTTCAAAACCAAAACATATATTCATTTTCAAGATCATCATACTTTCAAAGTATAACTCTTTTGAAACCAAAATACTTGAAATCATTGCACTTTGAAAATCATAACATTTCGAAATCACATATTTGAAATCATGAAATATTCCTTAAATCCAAATTTTCAAATTCTAATTTAGTCCAATTCAAACCATCAGTTTCAATTCAATCGATTTCCTTACAAAACATTTCAAATCTTATCAATTTAAAAAATATATTTGATCCACAAAATAAACTATTCAATCTTTAATATATTTCAAAGCTTAAATATACCGTATTTCAAAACTAAATTCTATAATTTCATATATATCAAATTTAACTTCATCATTACTAATTTTTGAAATATTCATTTCATAAGTCCAATATCATTTAAATAAACTCAAATTACAGATAAACTAAATATCACATTCTTCATCAAAATAAAGATTTTGTCATTCAAAGCCATTTCAAAATCATTAAAATATCATATCCATTCAAAACCTTTATCAATTCATTATCATTCTTAAATTCAAATATTCAATTTTAAATATCATTTAAAAATCAAATACATCATTTAAATATCATTTAAAAACACATTCCAAAATTTCATTCAAAAATTCATTTATCTCATTACATTTCATTCCATTTAACACATAACCAAGTCAACCTTATTTAAATTCAAATTCAATTTAAATTCCTTAAACTTCAAATTTAATATTAAATTATATATTCAAAACTCCTAAAAATTTCACAAATAATCAATTCCAAAAGTTAAATCGTTCAACACTCTAAAATATAACTCAAACGGTGTTAAAAAATATATCATTTCAAAACATTGTCAAATTATAGCAACGACGGCATTTCTAAAGTGCTATCGTAGCTTATAGTTTCCAAAATAGTTTAGTTCAAGAATAACGACATCTAAAAAATTGTCGTAATAGATATTTAGTTATTTCAAACATAGTTAAGTTCAAAACAACAGCATTTTAAAGTGGTGTCATAAAACCATAGTATTGTGGAAATGCTATTAAAAATTCCAGATTTTATATTAATCTTTCAAAAACAATAAAACTTCAATTATAGCAAATTTTAAACTTGTAAATTATATTTCTAGAATTCAAAACTTCGGTTAAATAATTTTAACATATGATTTATCACAACAAAATTTTATAATTAATTATCCAATTAAAACTCACTTTCATTTGTTAAAATTCACTGCTTATTAACTTATAAATTAAATAAAATTAACTTTTTACTTCAAATATCATTTCAACACTTTAATTTAAATTTCCATTATTACTTATATTTTAAACATAAATTTGAAGTCAAAATCACATTTACATCAAATTTACATACTTAAATTCACAAATTCAAAACTTAATATTTAACTTTCTCAAAACCATAAAATATATATATTTAAATCAAAATTTCATGCTTTTAAAAATAAATATCTTAATAAAATCATTTAAAAATATACCATGGGGTCTGTATATAATTTTCTAACCTAGGTCAAGTGATACGGATATATATCATTTCAATCCACAATTTAAAAAGAAACCCGGGTTCTATCATTTCAAACACGCAATCCCAAGTAAAAATAAATAAATAAAAATCGCTCAGGCCTATCATTTCAGCCCATAATGATTTTTCTTTATTCTAAAGACCGTTCGGGTATGTATCATTTCAACCCATATTGATTCTGTTCTAACAGGGAACTTGCAGTGTGAACATATACATATACAATATAAATAATGTCAATGTCACAATATAATGTCATATATAAGATTTTAGGTGATAATTCACAAAGTTAACATGGTAATAACATGGCATATCATATCTTATGATCATCATTAACTTGTATAAACATTTTTATTTACTAAACACTTGTTATTGATTCACCAATTCATAAGTAGAAATGTCAGAGTGAGAAAGACTCACCTTTTCAAGCTGAAGACCACTACAACACACAAAACGATTCCAAAGGCACGATAAGCACGATACAACACGATTTTTGATTTGAATGAATGGGAGCCTAGATGATGATTTTGTATACAATAAATAAACAAGAAAATATAAACATATGAATTCAATACAAAATACATTGAAACAATTGGAATTTCAAATTAACAAAGAACATCACCTAGCTTTCATCAAAGTTTGCTTGACCATGACAACATGGCTTGTCACATGATCAATAGGGCTTGATCACACCACACTAGGCTCGGCCTAGGTGTCAAAATGGCTTGGCCAAGAACTAGATGCAAGGCAAAGGCAAAAATAAGAGGAAGGTCAAAGGCAAGGCAAGATAGGAAGGGTTTGGATGCACCACTTGGCTCGGCTTGGTCACATATGGCTCGGTCATGCTTGTACAGGTCTGGACATGTTTGGAGCAGTGGCTAGAGGTGGTGGAGTGGCTGGTGGTGGTGGCTAAGGGGGTGACCAAAGTGACTAGGAAGTGGAATGGTGAAGTATGTGGCTTGGTTAGGCAATTTGGAAGGGTTTGGTGCAAAGTTTGTGATGCTAACCTCAATGGATGGGCATGGCTTGGTTAAAGTCAGAGGAGGGGGAGGAGGAGCTGCTGTAGATGATGGAGCTGATGGAGGAGAAATGGGCCAAGCAAGCTTGCAAACAATCAAAGGCCAAAACAAGGAAAAATAGTGAAAGAAGAAGGAGATGAAGCCATTTTCTTTCTTTGTTTCCATGCCTTGAGTTTTTGAGGATGAAAAGAAAGAATTTTCATGTGAAAACTGAAGGGAAACACACGGCTAATCAAAAAAATGCACAGCCAATCAATGAAAAGACAAAGAAAGAAATGAAAAGGCAATGGTAAATGAAAAATCAATGGAAAATGAAAGGTTTTGTCTCTTTAAATTCCTATTTTTTTAAATCAAAAATAAACTAAAATAAATCAGTAAAAAAATGGAAAAAGAAAACAAAATAAAGTGAAAAATAAAATAAATAATTATTTTAAGGAAAAATAGAAAATAATTAAGAAAATAGCTTAATAATTGAAACTAGACTTTAAAAATTTGAAAACAAGATAAAATTAACATATAAAAATTATAACAACACTTTAAAAATGTTTTAAAAATAAAATACGTGCATAACATTTCATGTTACACATATATTCACAAGTTAGAACAAACAAAAATATTAATTAGATAAATTGAAATAAAAAAATTTGTTAAAAAAATTAATTTACACACAATATTGTAAAAAGCATAACTTTCACAATATTAATCGTATTTCAACGAAACAAAAAACAGTATTCTTGAAATTTTATTTATTTTCATAATAAAATATAGAATTCAAAAATTAAAATTTTAAATTTAAAAGTCAAAGTTTGACCATTTTGACCAAAATTCATATTTTTGGAAAATATTCTATTTATACATGTTTGAAATTATAATTCACACAAAAAAAATTTGTATTTAAAATAAAATTTTTTATTCATTTTAATAAATAAAATAAAGATTTTAAACTAGGAATTTCAATTTAAATAATCAAAATATACAGCTAAAAATAATCAAAATGTATGGTTAACACTCTTCCCCACTCAAAACTTTTCGTCCTCGAAAAGGAATGAGGTATGAGAAAGCACAGAAAAAGATAGAATGAAATAAGATTAAGTCAAGATGACAAGAAGATTAAAACTTTACCTGATAACTGTTGTTATTTTAACAAGGTGGAGATGATCTTTTAAAGATCCTCCAGAATCAAGAATACAAGCATGAAAAAGATATTCTAGAATCTGATTCATTCTTTCCACTTGACCGATATACTGTGGATGGCAAGCAGTGCTCGGATTCAAAAATCGGTACCAAAGATTAATGAAATGTTTCCAAACAGACTGGTATAAGCAACAGCCTTCCCATTCTGTAACAAGATAAAGAAAACGAGGACAACCAAAAGATAGTTTGAAAAACAAAATAAGATAATAAATTTGAAACCATGAAAATTTCAACTCAAATTGATAATTAATTTTACATAAGTTAGATAAATCTTAATCATCTCTTATTTCATTATTTTATCATTAAATGATCTTAAATTAACAATTTCTAAAATCATAGATTTGAGAAATCTTTTATTATACCCATAATGTACTCAATAAATTTAATTCTTCTTTATTCCTAATTAAAATTAAATTTATCCCTCTTAGTATATTTTATCACCCGTGTTAAACATATTTATACTTATTATAACTGCTATAAATTTATTCTTAGTTCCTTTAACATCATTTTATATTGTAAATTATTCCATTGCCCTTTTTTCTTTATTTACCTCTGTTAATCTTTTATAACTAGAATTTAAGTGCATAACAATTATTATAACCACTCAAATTTTATTTATAAAATCCTTTTTATATTGTATGGTATCCAATTACATATTCAACTGCTGTATAATTTAGGTAAGTTACATTGGAATGAAATTGTGTATTATACAAATAAAACTTTCTAATTTAATCATTTCAGACTTAATATTTATCCAAATCTTGAAATTATACTTAAAATTATCTTTCAAGATAAAATTTAGGAATTAAATTTTCGATAAATTACAACCTATTTAGAGATAAATAAATGCACATATATTATATATATATATACACATTCGTATTTAAATCATATATCAGCATATGTTATAAATCCAGTCTTATTTTAGAAATTCAAATCAATTAAATTCCCCAAAACAAAACTATAGCAAGACTACAGAACGGTCTCTTCACTTCGAAACTCGAAAATAAATGTCGATGATGCTGCAGTCATCACCGAAGTTATTTTCCAACGACAAAGAGAAGAGCACTAATCTTAAACTTTAAAATTCTTAGAAAACAATTTTCTATTCGAAAATACTTTAAATAATATATCCTTTTAAAACTTTAAACGCAAGGCTTGAAACCATCGAAAATTAAATTCTCAAATTCTTGTTAAATTCATTTTAAATTTCCAAATAAATTTATAACTGTTTGCACCAAAATTGGGCACAACACTCTTCGGATGTGTTTGAAGAGATAAAATGAAGAGAATAAGTGTAAAATGAAGCAGATCTAACAAACACACCAATAAACATATGAGAAAATTCACAGAAACACAGAGTTTTAGAGTGGTTCGGTGTGTTGCCTACGTCCACTATGAAGTTTTATCACTTTATTGCTTGATACTTGAAGATTACAAGTTTTTGATAACGAAGTACATCGGATAATAAGCTTAAATTCGAGATCAATGGCAGTAATTGCGTTCTGGAGTGAAGGTGGCAGAGTCCGGGCGCTCTTTTGCTCTCAAAATTCTCCGACCCCCTTTCTGAATGACCAGGGGCTCTATTTATAGGTGTAGGAGGCTGATATTTCGCCTAAAATCCGGGGAGACCGCTTCTAGCACGTGGGGGCCCACATGCCCGGCCTTAGGAAATTGGGGCCCGTTCCGGGATCGATTCGAACTCAATTTCGAATCGATCAAGATTTGATCAGATTGAGCTGGAATTTGGCATGAATATTCCTTATATTGGCAGTAAGCTACTGTGAAAATTTCAAAGCATTTGGACATGTAGATCTCGAGTTATGGTGGACGCAAGTTGGAGTTTTTCGGTCCGGGATCGATTCGAACTCAATTTCGAATCGATCAAGAATTTATCAAATTGAGCTAAAATTTGGCATGAACATTCCTCATGTTGGCAGTAAGCTACTGTGAAAATTTCATAGCATTTGGACATGTAGATCTCGAGTTATGATGGATGCAAGTTGGAGTTTTTCGGTCCAGGATCGATTCGAACTCAATTTCGAATCGATCAAGAATTCATCAGATTGAGCTAAAATTTGGCATGAACATTCCTCATGTTGGCAGTAAGCTATTGTGAAAATTTCATAGCATTTGGACTTATAGATCTCGAGATATGATCGATGCAAGTTGGTCCGTGATCGATACGAAGCAAGTTCGAATTGATCAAGAACTCATCCGATTGAGCTGAAATTTTGCATGAGCATTCCTTAGGTTGCCAGTTGGCTTCTGTCCAAATTTGGTGGCATTTGGAGTTGTAGATCTCGAGATATGATCGATGCAAGTTAGTCCGTGATCGGTACGAAGCAACTTCGAATCGATCAAGAACTCATCCGATAGAGCTGAAATTTGGCATGAACATTCCTTATGTTGCCAGACGGCTCCTGTCCAAATTTGGTGGCATTTGGACTTATAAATCTCGAGATATGATCGATGCAATTTTGGATTTCTCAACCGTGATCCATCAATATCTTGAGCATACGAACTCCGATTGACTTGAAATTTGAAATGTTGGCTTTATTAGCTTTTCTTGTCATGTCATATCAATTGTAGCTCGATCTGGACTCAAAAAAAATTTACCGACATCCATAGTAGACCTATGTATAAATGATCTCCAGGACGAACCATCCTTCGTTTCTAGTCAAGTTCTTGGTGTCACGGCCTTGCCAAAAGGCGGGATAACATTTGCCCCCCAAAGTACGTCTTGTGTGAACATGACGTGCTTTGAAAACTGCCATCTTCACTCTGAATAGTTCCATTTAACTTGTTAAACCGTTATCGTCTTCTTGTTGGAAGTTGTAATCCTTGATTGATTTTTTAGTAATATGAACTGTTGACTACCAACTGTTGTACCGTTGTAACCGATTATTGTATGATAACGATTAGCTATTTGTTGTTGTAATTGTCACCAGTTGGGCATTCGACCTGCGGATTTCTAAAATTGGAAATTAGTTCAACGTACATACATATATGTTAACCTGACTCTTGTTGACGTTCGCATGTTAATAAGTCGTTGTCGGTCTTCTCGTTTCGAATTCTGTATCGATCCTCTCCTGAATCATTGTGAAATTCGAGTTGCAACAACACTCGATGGTTGTTTTAAGTCCTTCCTTTCGTATCGATCCTCTCCTGGATCGATTTGAGACGTTAGAATGTATGCTTCGTGTCGATGGATACGTAATACTAGGTCTTGGATTGATGGATATATTGCGTGAATGATTGAGCCTAGCTTCTACTGTGTTTATACTATAGTCCAAGTTGTAAGAGCTAGAGTTGTTTGATAAAAGATCAAATTATATTCATCTCATTTCTCGTGCATGCCCCCAAGTCTGGGGAATATCTCGATAAGTAGCAAGGTAGATAATGTTCGCTTCAATTTCGCACTCTATCCCATTGAACCGTGATATCGAGTTAACCGATGGAAGGCCGAGCCGTGCCATATTCTGCTTTCTGTCCTAGTTCTTTCCTCTAGGTAGAATACTTCGTTGCCTCATCGAAATTCACTTTGATGCTTATGTCATCATAATCTAGGAAAAAACTTAAGAGTGAACTATCCAGTCATATCCAATGCAGGATCGATGCTTCCCTTATCGAATCAAGGGTAAGAGTCGGTGCGCGGACATTTAGATTGCACTTATTGTGAATTGTCTGTTTAATCGGATGATGGTAAGAGTCAAAGAATGAATGGTCGCGTTGGATTCTTTTGGAGTTGGGCAATCAGTCACGCCCATTTCGATTTACGTTCTCCCGTTAGATCTAGGGATAAAGTCAGCTCAAAAACAGGCAGTTCATGCTTATACAGTCTCATGCTCTTCCTAGCAGATTGAAGGAAGGCGGCGGAGGATGAATGGTTAAGCCACACTCATTCGTGGTTCTATCCATGCTCTGGTGGTCGAAGGTATTCGATGGGCGCTTGTGTCACGTCGACTTGTAATCGAAGAGGATCGATGTTGGCCGTCGATTTAGCGACACAACGTAAAATGTACGGACCTCATTGCCTATCGATCCTTTGGTAAGATATGAACGGTGCAGATCGATATTGCCCGTCGATCTGGCGGTACGATATAATTGGCTTCTCGTAACTTCAAGCATCATTTTGATTGGTTAGCATTAAGGCTTCCTTGCAGTCGTTGCCTTAAGTGGTAAAGGAATCTGAATAGCTAGCGATGTAGCGAGTCTCATTTCTCTTCTTTCAATGATTTGTTCTTCTGCCCCCAGTCTTGGGTCAGAAGAGTCAATTTGTGGACGGTCCAATTGCATCTGCAGCGAGTTTATACTCGTCCTGTTGACTTAATGTCGTAGTTGGTGAATGAATGGTCGGATCACTTTCATTCATTTGTCTATGCTCGTAGTCGTACTTCGGGGATCAGAGTCAGTTGGAGGGTCATTAGTCACACCTATTTGATGTTCACAACCCTGTCCACACTCTGGGGACTAAGCATTTTGGCAGAAAATGGTCGAGCTGTATTTTTGTTGATTAATTCCTCTGGCACTAATCAATGGCGAAAATCAAAGTGTAGCCAGTCACATTGCGGCAACTTTAATTTGATGTTTCTCCTACTGAATTGGAGGAAGGAGTTGATTGGCGGATGGTTGGGTCACATCCGTCCACGTTGCAAACACAACTCGCCAGATCATTGGCTAGAGTTAGCGGATGACCGGTCGTGTCATGTTCATTTGCGGTAGGATGGGTAATCACATCCATTTAGAATAAGACGTTCAGCTAGGTCCGTTTTGCGAATCTACATCTCCTTGTGAAGAAATCTTGTCTTGCTGGGTCGGAGTGCATCCCTGTGAGATTATGTTATAGGTCCCGTGCCGGGGATAAGTGTTAATGCATGAACGGTCATGTCGTGCCCGCATAGTGCTAGATAGTCGGATCACAACCGATTTTTTATGATAAGTGTGCCCCGATGTCAGGGGAAGAGTTGGAAAGAAGAAAGTCTAACCACATCCTCTTTTTGTACTATAGAACTTGCCGCGGAATTAGAGTTGATAGATGGACAATCAAATCGCATCCATTCTGGTATTTATATCCCAATCCATGCTTCGAGGATTGGAGTTGGTTGACGGGTGGTATTTCACACCCATTAGGCCTTTATACTCCAGTCTGTGCTTTCGGGACCAGAGTTAGTTGATGTTTACAATCCAGTTCACACTCTGGGAATCTGGAATTACTTGATGGGTGGTTAGTCACACCCATTTGGCATTCGTGCTCCAGTCCGCGCTCGCGGGACTAGAGTGAATCGGTATTTTATATTCCAATTCATGCTCTAGGAATCTGGAGTTTGTTGATGTTTATACTCCAGTTCGCACTCTGGAGTTAATTGATGTATGGTCGATCACACCCATTTTAGTGTTTATACTTCAGTTCGCACTCTGGGGACTTAGAGTTATTAAATGTTTATACTCCAGTTCGCACTCTAGGAACTTTGACTTGGCATTCGCACTCTAATTCACACTCTGGGAATTTGGAGTTGACATTTATATTTTGGTCCACGCTCCGGGAACCGGGAATTGATGTTTATACTCCACTTCACGCTCTAGGTAGTTGGAATTGACATTTGTATTTTCTGGTTCGCCCTCCGGGAACCTGGAATTGATGTTTATACTCCACTTCACACTCTGGAAAGTTGGAGTATGCATTGATGTGTCGGTTCGCACTCCGGGAACCTGGAATAGATGTTTATACTCCACTTCACACTCTGGGAAGTTGGAGTTTGCATTGATGTGTCGGTTCGCACTCCGAGAACATGGAATAGATGTTTATACTCCAATTCGCACTCTGGGAAAGTGGAGTCCGTTCACACTCTGGGAACGATGGATTTATACTCCGGTTCGCACTCTGGGAACGTAGAGTCCGTTCACACTCTGGAAACGATGGATTTATACTCCGGTTCACACTCTGGGAACCAAGAGTTGATGTTTATACTCCAATTCGCACTCTGGGAATTTGGAGTTATTTGACAGATGGTCAGTCGCATCTGTTTAGAATTTTTAAGAGGTCGTTCGCACTTTGGCAACGATGAATTTATCGGGATCGTGGATGGTCGGATCACATCCACCCCAGGTTAACAAGCGAGGTCGTTAGATGGACGGGTCCATCCTCCTCTAACTTGGTTAGGATACGGCCAAAGTCGTTAGGTGAACGGATCCATCGTCTTCAAAACCGCATTTATGAGTTTTTACCCCAACTCGCACTCCGGGAGTTTGGAGTTAGTTAAAGGATTATCATGTATCAATCCTTTTTTAGCTTCATTGTGGTGACTTGTCCCCATGCTCAGGGTTTCACTTAATAAGTGATTGGTCAGATCTCGATCACTTTCCCCTTATTCTCCCTTAAAGAAGGATAAGATTTAGTTGACGGACGATTGAATCACATACGTGTTTGTTCGGATTATACTTTCGGCAAGCGTAAGGAGTAAGATTAGTGTCCCGGCAAGCTTTGGGCTCGAGGAGAGGAGATGAGAGGATGGTCGAACTACATCCACTTTGAGTTGTGTGTTTTCCCTTAAGTCAGGGGCAAGAATTGGATAGCAGACGGTCGATTCACGTCTACTTTTTGCTTTGCGCTCTTCCAGTCGAGCTGAGGAAGAGAGTTGAAATGATGGCTTATGATGATTAGCGAGTAAGCAGTCGGTCGTTGATGACTATAAATTGAGGGTTGGCCCTTGATAAAGTCGGTTTGAGGCATGATTGTTTTGTCGAATCATTGATGCAAACTGGGGAGTGAATGGTCAAAGCATATCCACTATAAATATGTGCTCTTAAAAAAAAACCCCAAGTGTCCAACGCAGGATTGGATGCATGGACGGTCACCTCCACCCTTGGTATGATTCTGATTCTACCGGGCATCAGAAGAAGCATAAGTATTTTGGCGAGCTTCAAGTACGAGATGGAGAGTGCATTGTTGGGACATATAACTACAAGTCTTTCTCAAATCTCCTAATTAAACTGCATAGGCAAATGGGTGGATGGTCAGTTGCATCCACTTTGTACTGGAGTCCCAACCTTTTCAGTCTTTTCTGCTTTAATACCCTGCCCCCAAGTCAGGTGCATATAGCAGCCGACGAGTGGTTGAATCATGCTCGTCATAATGATACCTCAATGATTTGAGCATAGTACACGGAGGTTGTTTTGCACCCATCCTTAAGTACTCGGTTACCTGCATCATTTGCAAGTAGTTTAATTCAAGTTGGTCATATTTCGCAACATAAACGAAATTGAAATAGAATTAATTCAAAAGAGATCGGATTAAATCTCATTGATGTGTGAAGCAGCGTCGTATGCTTGCTATTGCACTTCAGTCTAGCCCTTCTCTGTTGGAAGTCTAATGCAAGTGGCTCAGTTTGACCAAAGTTTGTGACTGATAGGGATCAGGGATTCTCGGCCCTTTGTTTTATAGGGCTCGAACATATTGTTAGAGTTATCCTTTCCAGAGCAGCCTTATGGCGTTGACATCCACGGTAGCCATCTAAAGAAGAGGAGCTTCCTGATTTAGAGCATGGATTTTGCATTTGATGGCATTCATCATTCTTCATGGAATCCATGCACCATTCTCCCTTCATGAGATAGTGTCGGAGGTTGAATTTTCATATTACACTGACATAGTCAGCATGCTGAATTTTTGCTACAAATTTTGCACATAGGATGATTTCAATGAATGGGTCCTGATTAGGAGAGATACTAATGTCAACATTATCAAGTTCATTTTATGGCTACATGCTTCTGTAATACTAGCGAATGATGTATGCACGATTGCCCAACGTTCGAGTGGTTGGTAATGCCGGTTGGATGGTGAGTAGATTAAGATGGGATCATAGATTGGTGATTATTTCTGATTTTCACTAGGAAGGAGGCCCGTATAACGTACTAAGGAAGTCCTCCTGAGATTGTATGCCATGGTTTTAGTCATGTGGAGGTGGAATGATTAAGATGCGGGCATTCGAAGATGGTTCGATAGTGACTAGCTATGTTTCGAGTTGGCCAAGTAGACAAGGCAGAGTAGTCGTTATACTAGCCATCGCACTATAATTGTTAGTTTAGGAGTTTTAAAATCTGGTCAATTGGAGGAAGTTGCAGTCCACCTTAGAAGCATGATACATTAATCAACTTTAGTTCTTGGCATGTTAGCTAGGTTCTCCAGCCTCTGGGAGCACCGGTTGAATAGTATTTCAATACCCATTCCTCGATTGCAATTCAACAATTGCTGTTGTAGTCTCCTATGTCCCGTCCAGTCATGGAATGATTAGAATGTTCGTTCGCATCGATGGTTCGAGCGCTTAAATGATGGATCGAATTAAAGGCAGATAGATGGATACGAACTGCATGTGCGTATCGATGCAAAATGGAGGCAGATGGATGGATACGAAGTACATGTGAGTATCGATTCGAGTTGGAGGCAGATGGATGCATACGAAGTAGCGCTCCCTGATGGATACGAAGTAGCGCTCCTGATGGATTCGAAGTAGCGCTCCATGATGGATACGAAGTAGCGCTCTCTGATGGATACGAAGTAGCGCTCCCTGATGGATTCGAAGTAGCGCTCCATGATGGATACGAAGTAGCGCTCTCTGATGGATACGAAGTGGCGCATCCTGATCGATTCGAACGAATGCTTGCTGAGGGCTACGAACAAAGTCGATGCGAAGGAAGCCACCTTTGGATGGATACGAAAATGACCGTATTTTCTGGGTTCGAAAACATGGGTTCGAAAATGACCATATTTTCTAGGTTCGAAAACATGGGTTTGAAAATGACCATATTTTCTGGGTTCGAAAACATGGATACGAAAATGACCATATTTTCTGGGTTCGAAAACATGGGTTCGAAAATGACCATATTTTCTGGGTTCGAAAACATGGATACAAAAATGACCATATTTTCTGGGTTCGAAAATGACCATATTTTCTGGGTTCGAAAACATGGGTTCGAAAATGACCATATTTTCTGGGTTCGAAAACATGGGTACAGAATTCATGATGAATGTGGTTCCTCTTAGATCTGCAGCAATCTGAATAGAATAGAAGGAACCATTGAAGGATAGATCTGGATCTTCTCCTTAGATTTATGCAATCCGATATCGAAAGTAGATCCAAGGAACGGGAGAAAAACTGGGTTTTTCTCAGTGAAAGCACCAAAGTGTTTGCACCAAAATTGGGCACAACACTCTTAGGATGTGTTTGAAGAGATAAAATGAAGAGAATAAGTGTAAAATGAAGAAGATCTAACAAACACACCAATAAACATATAAGAAAATTCACAGAAACACAGAGTTTTAGAGTGGTTCGGCGTGTTGCCTACGTCCACTATGAAGTTTTATCACTTTATTGCTTGATACTTGAAGATTACAAGTTTTTGATAATGAAGTACAGTAGATAATAAGCTTAAATTCGAGATCAATGGCAGTAATGGCGTTCTGGAGTGAACGTGGCAGAGTCCGGGCGCTCTTTTGCTCTCAAAATTCTCCGACCCACTTTCTGAATGACCAGGGTCTCTATTTATAGGTGTAGGAGGCTGATATTTCGCCTAAAATCCAGGGAGACCGCTTCTAGCACGTGAGGGGGCCCACATGCCCGGCCTTAGGAAATTGGGGCCCGTTCCGGGATAGATTTGAACTCAATTTCGAATCGATCGAGATTTGATCAGATTGAGCTGGAATTTGGCATGAACATTCCTCATATTGGCAGTAAGCTATTGTGAAAATTTCAAAGCATTTGGACATGTAGATCTCGAGTTATGGTGGACACAAGTTGGAGTTTTTCGGTCCGGGATCGATTCGAACTCAATTTCGAATCGATCAAGAATTCATCAGATTGAGCTAAAATTTGGCATGAACATTCCTCATGTTGGCAGTAAGCTACTGTGAAAATTTCATAGCATTTGGACATGTAGATCTCGAGTTATGATGGATGCAAGTTGGAGTTTTTCGGTCCGGGATCGATTCGAACTCAATTTCGAATCGATCAAGAATTCATCAGATTGAGCTAAAATTTGGCATGAACATTCCTCATGTTGGCAGTAAGCTATTGTGAAAATTTCATAGCATTTGGACTTATAGATCTCGAGATATGATCGATGCAAGTTGGTCCGTGATCGATACGAAGCAAGTTCGAATCGATCAAGAACTCATCCGATTGAGCTGAAATTTTGCATGAGCATTCCTTAGGCTGCCAGTTGGCTTATGTCCAAATTTGGTGGCATTTGGAGTTGTAGATCTCGAGATATGATCGATGCAAGTTGGTCCGTGATCGGTACGAAGCAACTTCGAATCGATCAAAAACTCATCCGATGGAGCTGAAATTTGGCGTGAACATTCCTTAGGTTGCCAGACGGCTCCTGTCCAAATTTGGTGGCATTTGGACTTTTAAATCTCGAGATATGATCGATGCAATTTTGGATTTCTCAACCGTGATCCATCAATATCTTGAGCATACGAACTCTGATTGACTTGAAATTTGAAATGTTGGCTTTATTAGCTTTTCTTGTCATGTCATATCAATTGTAGCTCGATCTGGACTCGAAATTTTTTTACCGACATCCATAGTAGACCTATGTATAACTGATCTCCAGGACGAACCATCCTTGGTTTCTAGTCAAGTTCTTGGTGTCACGGCCTTGCCAAAAGGCGGGATAACAATAACCATGTTTAATAATTCAATTATATATATATATATGAAACAAGAGATAAGGATATATAAAATCAAACATTATTTCTTAACAACCAATTCAATAAAATCTAGAAAAATATTTATAATATAGTTAAAAAAATTATTTCATTACTAAATTTGAAAAACCATATTGTGTCAGTTTGCTCTGTTCAAGTGTTTTGGAAATCTTATTGATAGCGTTGATCAGACAAATTGATGAGAAACCCAAATCAACATCAACATCTCAAACAACACAAAATATTCTCCCATACCGCCTAAGGAAAAGGAAGATATAGTTGGGTCGTCTGGCACCGAGCCCCAGGTTCCTTCTCCCGTTCAGTCGGTTGGGATTTCATCTCCTTAACCTATCAAGCAACACGCAGGTTATGACCTAGACAAGCCAGGACTTGGCATACACATGTCATCCCCTATCATCAAAGGGAGTACACTGATGACTGCCGATAGTCAACCAGATGTTGGTACCACATCGAGCCCTTTTTAATCTAAAAAGTTGTTCTCGATAAATAACGGCCGTAATCTAACATTTTCTCTTACGAAACTTCGTAGGTTATCCCAGTCCTAAGTCAACTCCTACGAGCGATGTTGCGACAAAGCAGGAAGGAAAAGTTGCCGAGGTTCTGACTGCCTCAGTTATTCCAAGGCCCGATGCCCAGGTGATTGAGGCACTTGGTGAGGACAAGCCTAAAGACCCATCACTTACCGAGGATCATGACGTCGTTGTAGTTACGGGTGCTTCCATGCACACTGTAAAGTTTAGCTTAAAGGAACAGGTTGAAGAAGAGGAGAAATCAAAGATCAAAGTCAAGGGTGAACCCGGTGTAGTGGTGGTTGAAGATCCTCTCCATAGGCCTTCACAATTCATCCCGCCCAGTGGGTCAATCCCTATTACGGTTCCTCCTCCTTCTTCAGGTGCTTCTACTTAAGGAAGTAAAGGGTCTCGAAAAAGTCTCTTGACCAATTTGACCCCCGAAAAGTCAAAGAAGGAGAGGAAGTCAAAGAAATAGTCAGGGTCTTGTGTCATTATACTTAGTCCAAATAAATTAGCCATGCATTGTTTTCCCCCTTTTTTTAGTAGCACGTGTACGGGCGTGGATCCCGAATTCTCGAGTGGTTTGTAAGGAAAATTTGAGATTGTAAATAGAAGTTTTTGTTCCTTGGTTAATCACTAAACGAATTATTACTTCAATAGTTGAATAATTTCTTCTCATTTCAAGTACTTGTTATAATTTTCAAAAGTTTTGATGATAATTCATCATCTTGGCTACGGAGCTTCTTTGTAAGCTCCATCTTAAGTCACAAGCAATGTCAAGCCAGAACCGCAACCAATAGTCGTATTCCGCCGCTACCAGCTCGAGCACCTTACGTCAATCTTAGACCAAAATTCGTGGGATAGCAAACAATTGAAAGATTACTTGTCTATCCGTTGGTTCTTTGAAGTAGCCAGTGTTTTTTGGAGCTTTGAATTTTTTAATCCACAACCAATGATTCAATATTTTCCACCAACTCGCTTACATTTTAATCTGCTTCAGGGACATAGAGATTGATGTGAAGTTGTTTATACTCTAGTCTGTTGAATCACTAGTTTTGATTCATGACAAGACGGTTTAGAAGCTAAAGAAAAATTTGCACTCATACATGACAAAAAGAAGACATCAGAGGATCAAGACTACAACTCTATGCCTAAGTAATTATTGTATGTGTTTGAGTCTTAGAAATAAGTTAAAATCAATCCTCAAGTTTTTTAGCTTTCCATTTTTTCTTTAAAACAGAGTTCACTGTGCAAAATATACACAGCCAGTCGACTGGCTATGCATGCCCAGTCGACTGATTGTGCATGTGCACAATAGTATACTCTTTTTCAAAAAACGGTCAAACATTTTCAAATTTTCAAATTCAGTCGACTAATCAAAATCGACCAGTCGACTGATCCGGCTTCAACTATTAAAATTCTGAATGGACATCTTCTTCCATGAAGGGATGCACTTCACCAATAGATGTCTCTCTTGGCTGAAACTCTTCACTAAGAGTTGCATCTCTCTGAAAACTATATATAAAAGATATCATTCACTTCATAATCACTAATTTCTGATTCTAATTCTCTCTATTCTCTCTTGTGATTATTCTAGTGCATTCATACGCTTCATTGCTTTGAATCTTTGAATTATATTTCATATACTTTGATTCTTAGCAATATTCTTCCTTTCAAATCTTCACATACTCTTTATATTCTTGAGGAATTGATTATAGAAAGTTTGTAATCTTAAAAGACAAATCAGTGTTATCAAGAACACATTGAGTCAACTACTTTTATATTTTGTTAAAGACCTGTTCTACTGCTCAGGCAAGGGAAAGTCCTCTTCAGCTGCTGAGGCTAAAATCCTGTTCTGTTGCTCATGTGTCTGTTCTGCTGCTCAGACCTATTCCTCCGGGTTAAGTGAGGGTATTGTTAGTTAAAGGCAGAAGTTAGTCTGGGACTGGACGTAGAACGTGAGTTCGAACCATCATAAAAATTCCGGGTGTGCTTACTCTTATTTACTTTACTGCTTTTAATTGCTTCCGAATTTAGTTTAATATATATTCTATATCTATCGATCCATATAAACTTTAATTTGGTTTCGGAGCAAGGCATCTTATAACCGTTACACAGTTATCTGATATTTTGCTAATATGGAAAACAACACCAGCACTACCAACACTGTCACTAACACTAGTTTTATTGAAGGTCAATCCAATGCACGGCCTCCATTTGTCAATGGTTTAAATTATAATTATTGGTCTACTCGTATGAGAATTTATATGTAATCTAATAGTTTTGAATCATGAAATATCATACAGAACGAATACACTCTTCCTACTGGAGAGTATTCCACTTGGTCAAGCACACAAAAATTAGATGCTACTGCCAATGTTAAAGCTATGAACATGTTATATTGTACACTAGATAGAAATGAATTTAATCGTGTTAGCATGTGTCAAACTGCTTATGAAATATGGAGAACGCTTAAAATCACTCATGAAGGAACTAAGATTCAGATGATGAGAATTTAGCATTCATTGCCAAAAATTTCAAGAAATTCTTGAAGTATCAAAAGAACAACAAATTCAATGATAAAAAGAATTTCTCAAGCAAACCATCTGCATCAGCTTTAGAATGCTATAATTGTCACAAGAATGGACATATCCAGAAAAACTGTCCAGAATTAAGAAGAATTATTCCAACAAGGGCAGAAAAGATAGGTACAAAAAGAAATCATTCTCTTTCATATGGGACCACTCAGATTCCTCATCATCAGATAGTGACAGTGATAATGAAAATGAACAAGCAAATGTATTCTTCATGGCCACAGAAAATGAGGTTAGTGATCTGACTTTTGATGATCTAATTGAAATTAATTCAGAACTTTTGAACACCTTAAAAAGTTTCAAAAGAAAATATAAATAAGCTCGCGAAAATCAGAACAAAGCAGATTTCGAAAGGGATATGCTTAAAGATGAGAATAAAATACTAGAAGAAGAACTTGAAAAAATTTAAGAATCAGACTCTAATACTAATTCTTAACTTACATTATTGAGTCAAGAAATTGAAACTCAAAATGAAAAGAATAATGTTCTTGTCTCTGAAAATCACGAGTTAAAAACAAAAGTAAAATTACTTGAACTAGACAATACTATGCTAAAAAGTAAGTTAGAGAATATTACTAAAAATGTTTCTAACTTTAATAAAGGAAGAGAAAATTTGTCTAAAATTATTGAAAATTCCCGATCAGTATCAAGTAAAAAAGGGTTAGGCTATGTTAAGAAGACTACAACTCCATCTACAATAGAAAATAAAAGGAGAATTGATTTTAAACCCACAATCACTAGAGAAAATTCAAAAAGGACAAATTTAAAAACTATAAAAATATGGATTCCTAAAACAAACAATAGTTTGATTAGGAAGAAATATATAAACACCTTTTTAGAAACTTTTCGTAAAAAGATTATATTTTTAAATGGGATACTGAACCCTCTTGGGTTTGGTTTCCTAAGATTTAATTATTAGGACCCTATTAAAAGGGTGGGTACCAATGTTATCTTATATTTTTTGTAGGTCCCACTCAAGAAAAGAGGAAAACGGATACTCGACAATGGTTGCTCAAAACATATGACGGGAGACAAAGATATGCTATCAAATATTACTTACTTAGATGGAGGCTCCGTCACATTTGGAGACAATTCCAAAGGATATATCATCGGCAAAGGCGATGTGAGCAACAACGGTATTTCAAATTTACCTCTTATTTCAAATGTTTTACTTGTCAAAAATTTAAAACATAATTTACTAATTATCAACCAATTGTGTGACAAAGGATTTAAAATCACTTTTTTTGAAAACAAATGTAGTATTTTTGATCAAAATCAAATTCTTATTTTTGAAGGAAATAGAGACAGAAATATCTATGTTCTAAATATGAAAATAAATCATAATACAAGTTTAATAGCCAAAGAAAATTATCCTTGGTTATGGCACAAACGATTCTGCCATATTAACTTCAAGACTATAAACAAACTCTCTAAAATGATTTAGTGAAAGGTCTACCAAAAATGGAATTTAAAATTGATCTTATCTGTGATGCATGTCGGTTAGGAAAGTTAACAAAGTCATCTTTTAAATTTAAAAAGGTCATTTCAACTCTACAACCACTTGAATTGCTACATATGGATTTACTTGGACCAACACAAGTACAATCCATTAATCATAGTAGATATGTGTTTGTTATTGTTGATGATTTTTCTAGATATACTTGGACTATTTTTATGAAAAATAAAAGTGATACCTTTGATAATTTCAAGACGTTTGTCAAAAGAACTCCAAATTTTGAAGGATTGAAAATTAAAAACATAAGAGGTGATCATGGAGGAGAATTTGAAAACGAAGCCTTTGAACATTTTTGTAAGAAAAAGGGAATAATCCATAATTTTTCGTTTCCTAGAACTCCACAACAAAATGGAGTTGTAGAACGTAAAAATAGAACTTTACAAGAATGTGCAAGGACTTTGTTAAATGGAAGTACATTACCGAAACATTTTTGGGTTGAAGCAGTTGCAACAGCGTGCTATGTTTTGAATCATGTTGCTATTCGACCACTAACTAAGAATACTCCTTATGAACTTCTTAATGGATGAAAACCAAATATTTCTTATTTTAAAGTTTTCAGTTCAAAATGTTTTGTTTTAAACACAAAAGATCAGCTTGGTAAATTTGATCCAAAATCCGATGAAGGAATCTTCTTAGGATATTCAAATCGAAGTAAAGCTTATCGAATTTATAATAAAAGAACAAATATCATTGAAGAAACTCTTGATGCATCTTTCAATGGGAATTTTAAACCAATCCCAAGTATAAGAGATGATGAAGATTTCTTTGTTAATACCACAAATACAGAAACTTCAAATTTTGAAAATAATGAAAACATTGTTCACAATAAAAATGAATTAAGATTTCCACCTAGAGTATTAAGAGATCATCCTTCTATTAATGTTATTGGAGAACTCAATTCATCTGTTATAACAAGAAGTCAATTAAATCAAATGGGTCATGTAGCTTTTCTATCTAATATTGAACTTAAAAATATTAAAGAAGCATCTACCGATGAAAAATCGATTAATCGTTATGCAAGAAGAACTAAACCAATTCGAAAAAAATGACGTTTGGGATTTAGTTCCACGGCCTAGTGATCAATCAGTTATTGGTACAAAATGGGTTTTCAAAAATAAAGTAGATGAATAAGGAAATATTACTAGGAATAAAGCTAGATTGGTTGCTCAAGGTTATAATCAAGAAGAAGGAATTGACTATGAAAAAACGTTTGCTCTAGTTGCTAGCTAGAAGCAATACGAATCTTACTAGCTTTTTCATGTTTCCATAACTTTAAATTATATCAAATGGATGTCAAAAATGATTTTTTAAATGGTTTTATAAAATAAAATGTTTATGTTGAACAACCTCCGTTATTTATACACGAACAATTTCCATACCATGTCTATAAGCTTAAAAAAGCTTTAGACGGTTTGAAACAAGCACCCCGTGCTTGGTACGATCGTCTTAAAAGATATTTAATACATTCTGGTTTTGAAATTGGAAAGGTTGATCAAAATCTTTTTATTAAAATAAATAAATAGGACTTTTTAATTATTCAAATATATGTTGATGATATAATTTTTGGATCTACAAATGAAAGACTTTGTCAAGAATTTTCTAAAACAATGACCAATGAATTTGAAATGCCACATATGGGTGAGTTACATTATTTTCTTGACTTACAAATAAAACAACTAGAAAATGGTATTTTTATCAAGAAAAATATTGTAACAATCTAATTAAACACGTTGGTATGGAAAATACTTCTACCAAACCAACTCCTATGAGTACAACCATACATCTTGATAAAGATGAAAATGGCAAAAAGTATTGACCAAAAATTACACCGAAGTATGATTGGATCGTTACTATATTTAACAACTTGTAGACCTGACATTATGATGAGTGTTTGTTTATGTGCATGATTTCAAGCAGATCCCAAATATTCACATTTACGAGCAGTGAAACGCATTTTATGGTATCTTAATAAAACCAAGGACTTTGGACTATTCTATCCAAAAGAATGTCCTTTTGAATTAGCGACTTATAGTGATGCTAATTTTGGAGGAAGCCTAACAGATAGAAAAGGTACAAGTGGGACTTGTCACTTCATTGAACGGTCTCTTGTATCTTGGTTTAGTAAGAAACAAAACTGTGTTTCATTATCAACTTGTGAAGCAGAATATGTATCTACAGTTTTGGCATGTGCTCAAGTAATCTATATCTAGCAAACACTTCAAGATTTTGGTTTTCATTTATCTAAATCAACAATTTTTTGTGATAACTTAAGTTCTATCAACCTATCTAAAAATCCAATTAATCATTCACGAACAAAACATATTGACATACATCATCATTTTCTTCATGATAACATTGAAAAAGATATAATAAATCTTGATTTCGTATCTTCTGAAAACCAATTGGCCGATATTTTTACTAAACCTTTAAATGAAAACACTTTTGTAAAATTGAGATGAGAACTAGGAATCATCTCGTTTGAAAATTTATAAGTTTTTTTCAAAAAAAAATTAATTATTTTTTCTGCATGATCTAGGATTCGAACTCAGGAACTCCTGGTAAGTATGGATGTGTCTTTGCCACTAGGCTACATGATGTTTCTTGTCTAAGCTCATAGTTCATTTCTGCTTACTCTTTTTATTGGTCCACATCTCCTTGATCTCAGTTCTCTTATGGCTGAAATTGAATCTCTTTATATTTAATCTCAGCTATTATTTTGTTTTAACAGACTTCTCTATTTATATTCATTCGTAAACTTTCCTACTTGACTAAAGAAATTTTTACTTCTATCAAAAACAATCAAACATGGTTTTCAACTTTGCATTATTTTTCTACACCAATGCTTGGATCATCCTCAGACGAGCCTTCCTCTCATTACTCGTCTGGATATTCTTCAATTAATTATGAATCTCCGAGTTCAAGGTCTTCAAATCTTCCAACTCCTGCTTATATCCCAATATGTCCACCACAAAACCATCATACGGGATATATGCCAGAAAATAAAGGCATGCGAAGAAACTTATTCCCAACTCCAACAACTAAAGAAAAGATAGATGACTTGCATCACTATCAGAGGGAAGCACTTGAACTTCAGCGTGAAATGTATTATGAAAAAAAGAGTCATGGTAGGAGACTTGGTTTTCTTGAACGATGTGTTGCAAAAATATGTGGTTCATCCCCCATCAACACGAACGCACATATTCACTCACCTCAACGCCCTCATGTATCACCAAACTCATGGGAACATGGAGGATGGAGCAACTCACCGATTTAGAAAGAATGTTCTCCTATAAAACTATTTGTTGAAAATACAAAAATTGAACCAGGAGAAGAATCGGAAGACTCACACTCTCATCTTTAATTTTTGTACACACAAAAAAACTTCTATGCTCGTTGTCTCTGTTTTAAAATTGTATTTATGTTCTTAAATAAAACTTGTATGTCTTCATGTAAAATAATTCAAAAGATGTTCTGCAATTTTTTTACATTTAGTCGACTGAAATTAATATTCAGTCAACTGTTTACAGGTATTAAAAACTCTCGGGAAACTATTCAGTCGACTGACCTAACACAATCAGTCGACTGGCTGTATAAATTTTTGATTTTTTCAGTGCACCAGTTGACTGTCTACAATATACCAGTCGACTGGCTGTATGAAAATTCACTATATTCCCTATTTACTTTTTTATACTTCTCCCTCATTTTACCATTCTCAGTTTTTTACGCAAATCTATTTCGTTCACAAACCCTAAAATCCCAAATAAACTCAAATTTTTCACTAAATACTAAATCAAATGGCCCCTACAAAGCGACATAGGCAAAGCTCTTCTTCCGCCGATCCTACCGATGCCCAAATTGCACAATGGCTATATAATGATGTAGCAATAGCAAGATGGCATAAAATGGAAAATTCGCAGATCTTTGAAGGTTCGTTCATGGTCAACAACGATTTTGCGGCTTACAGTTTACAAGAGCTTATGCGTAGATCCAGATTGGAATCTCTACTTGACTTGAATCTCAATTCTCACAAGATCAATCATCTCATGGTAAAGCTTTTTTATGCTAATTTAAATCTTCCTCATCAACATCCATCAAATAGAGATGATTGTGTTTGGAGTTTAGTTTGTGGGCATCAAGTTTTCTTCTCCTTAGATCGAATGGTGCACATACTTCAAACTCCTAACCAAGGTATTCCTATAAATGATGTCGATTGTAATATTCGACAAAGAGATCAAGTTAGCCATATGTTTATGAGTGACAATATGACGGAACTCAAATCTATTCTTCTTCGACCAAAAGCAAGAATTCTTCATAAAGCATTCATGAGGAGTATCCTTCCAAGAACCGGGTCTTATGAACTTATCTACCCAGAAAATTTCAAAGCATTATATGCGGTATGGGGAGGAATTTAAGTAAATTGGCTACGGAGAATATTGGATGAATTTCTCACCTTCAACAATGGTAATATGAGAACCATTTACTTCGGAGAATGTATAATGAGATTACTTTTAAATGTGGGTACATCGCAACCGGAATCCAAAACTTCTTTCGTTGGAATATCAACATTCGCACATTAAGTCTCATGAAACTACCGTCAACTCCTCCAGCATTCTCCTCATACGATGAATGGCAACGCCAACAACAACGACAATCAGGCGGACCAGTAATTCGAGAATGAACACCTCATCTCGAAGAAGACGAAGAAATTTGTCTTGCAAAAACAGCTAGTGTACGAGAATCCATAGAGATCCTTTCTAGAAATCAAACAAATACTAGGAACTTGTTTGAAGAAAGTTCATAAAAAATTAGACAAGGTCAAAGGATTTTTCTCTATACTATGGGATGCGATTTCATGTTCTTCATCCACGACTGCCTCTTCGGTAGCACATGGCAAGAAACCAGAGCTGAGATTCACATGGTCTACTTCCAAGGAACACACTGGGAGCGATACTAGCGGACCAAGTGGTAGTGGACAAAACACATCAAGGCCTGGCAAGGAGCATATGTCTGAAGAGGATTTTGACTAGGGTCATGATAAGTAAGCTTCTTTTTATCGTTGGTGAGATTTGATGAAATTTGCAATGTACTATGATACTCTATGTGTACTATTAGTATGTTATACTCTATTTTCTCTATTTGTGTGTTGTACACTAAAATTTATTTAATTTGTCTCGTTTTTGTCGATGACAAAGGGGGAGAAAAAGTATGTGCACTAACATATTTGATGCAGGAAAACGATATCATACATTCAGGGGGAGAAAATTTTCTCTCTAAAATATATACAGGTTGTCATCAATCAAAAAGGGGGAGAATGATGAATCACTAGTTTTGATTCATGACAAGACGGTTCAGAAGCTAAAGAAAAATATGCACTCATACATGACAAAAAGAAGACATCATAGGATCAAGACTATAACTCTATGCCTAAGTAATTATTGTATTTGTTTGAGTCTTAGAAATATGTTAAAATCAATCCTCAAGTTTTTTAGCTTTCCATTTTTCTTTAAAACAGAGTTCACTGTGCAAAATATACATAGCTAATCGACTGACTATGCATGCCCAATCGACTGACTGTGCATGTGCACAATAGTATGCTCTTTTTCAAAAGACGGTCAAACATTTTCAAATTTTCAAATTCAGTCAACTAATCAAAATCGACCGGTCGATTGATCCGGCTTCAACTGTTAAAATTTTAAATGTACATCTTCTTCCATGAAGGGATGCACTTCACCAACAGATATCTCTCTTGGCTAAAACTCTTCACTAAGAGTTGCATCTCTCTGAAAACTATATATAGAAGATATCATTAACTTCATAATCACCAATTTCTGATTCTAATTCTCTCTATTCTCTCTTGTGATTATTCTAGTGCATTCATACTCTTCATTGCTTTGAATCTTTGAATTATATTACATATACTTTGATTCTTAGCAATATTCTTCCTTTCAAATCTTCACATACTCTTTATATTCTTGAGGAATTGATTATAGGAAGTTTGTAATCTTAAAAGACAAATCAGTGTTATCAAGAACACATTGAGTCAACTAATTTTATATTTTGTTAAAGACCTGTTTACTGCTCAGCCAAGGGAAAGTCCTCTTCGGCTGCTGAGGAAAAAATCATGTTATGTTGCTCAGGTGTCTGTTCTGCTGCTTGGACCTATTCCTCCAGGTTAAGTGAGGGTATTGTTAGTTAAAGCCAGAAGTTAGTCTAGGACTGGACGTAGAACGAGAGTTCGAACCAGTATAAAAATTCCTGGTGTGCTTACTCTTATTTACTTTACTGCTTTTAACTGCTTCCAAATTTAGTTTAATATATATTCCACATCGATCGATCCATATAAACTTTCATAGTCCGCTTCAGGGACTTACAGTACTCTAGTTCGCACTCCGAGGACTTAGAGACTGTCGTGAAGTTGTTTATACTCTAGTCCGCTTCAGGGACTCAGAGTACTCTAGTTCGCACTCCATGGACTTAGAGATTTTAATCAAATTGTTTATACTCTAATCCATGCTCCGAGGGCTTAGAGTACTCTAATCTGCACTCTAAGGACTTAGTGATTTTTCTCAAATCATTTATACTCTAGTCTGTGCTCTGGGGACTCAGAATACTTTAATCCGCACTCTGGGGACTTAGAGATTTTTCTCAAATCGTTTATACTCTGGTCCGTGCTCGGAGGACTCAAAGTACTCTAGTCCGCACTCCAAGGACTTAGAGATTTTTCTCAAATCGTTTATACTCTAGTCTGCGCTCCGAAGACTCGGAGTACTCTAATCCGCACTTCGGGGACTTAGAGATTTTTCTCAAATCATTTATACTCTAGTCCGCATTCTGGGGACTTATAGTACTCTAATCCACACTCCGGGGACTTAGAGATTTTTCTCAAATCGTTTATACTCTAGTCCGCGCTTCGGGGACTCAAAGTACTCTTATCCACACTCTAGGGACTTAGTTCTCAAATCATTTATAATATAGTCCATGCTTCGGGGACTAAAAGTACCTTAATCCGCACTCCAGGGACTTAGAGATTCTCACCATGAAAATTGCCTTTTCGATACGCTCAAGGAAATCGCCAGCTGACCGAACTTACCAAGCAATCCCCGTTTTGCATTTTCATCGGGGGTCAAATTAACTAGTCGATTTTTAGTTCTATGTGTGTGTTCATATACCATAGGTGTCGGTTTTAGTCGATTCCAACACATAATTATCATAATATGAAATGACAGTAGTTCATGGAAAAGAAGCTTCAAGCTTTTTATTTATCATTAAAAAATAGGGACAGAATAAGTTGTCTTATTTCATATCAAGAACAAAATCAAACACTAAAGCCAACACTGAAAAAAATACTACTGAAATGTGAAAGAAACAATCTAGGTGAAATAACGACGTAAATGTTCGTTGTTCCATGCTTTGGGAAGTGTTACACCATCAACAGTCGCTATCTTGGAAGTTCTTTCTCCAAGCCTTTATTTTATGACGTATGGCCCTTCCTATGTCAGGTTCATGTGCGATGGGACCGAAAAGATTCACTTCACGACAAGTCGCCAACATCAATGGTTCTTGGTCGGACTTTCATATTATAGTACCGGGTGACTTGGTGCCAATGTGCAACCGCTGTCAAATTGGCCTCCTCGCGCTTCTCGTCAATAAAGACCAACGACTCCAATAAGAGATCTTGGTTTGTTTTGGGATCATAGTAAGTCACCTAATGGAAAGGGACTTCAAGTTCCATGGGAATGACTACTTCGGCCCCGTAAGCCAGGACGAATGGAGCATGGCCAGTCGTAGACTTATGAGTGGTCATGTAGGCCTAGAGCACCGTAGAAAGTTTATCCACCCACTTGTCTTTAGCCTTTTCCAAATGATTTTTCAAGATGGACTTTATAATCTTGTTTACAACTTCAACCTATCCATTCACTTGAGGGTGATCGACTGCTGTAAACCTTTTCTCAATATGATATCTTTGACAAAACTCCTTGAACTCAGCACAGTCAAATTAAGTACTGATATCAGTTACGATAGTTTGCTGAAGACCGAAACTGCATACAATGTTTCAAACAATAAAGTTAATGACCTTCTTGGTTGTGATTGCAGCTAACGGGTCTACTTCGGCCCATTTGGTGAAGTAGTCAACCGCGACAATTGCATATCTCACACCACCTTCAGAAATCGGCAATGAGTCGACAACATCGATTCCCCATACCACAAAAGGCCATGGACTAACCATTCGGGTGATTTCTATTGGCGGTGCTCTTCGGACTTTTGCCTAACCTGGCAATTGTCACATCGTCTCACATGGTCTGCGGCATCTCGATTCATGGTCGACCGGTAATACCCATACCGGAGTATCTTTTTAGCTAGCGTTACTCCCCAATATGGTTGCCACGCTCTCCTTCATGGACTTCTTTCAAGACCCGCTTTATCTCGCCATAGGCGATACACCTGAGTAAGGGAATAGATAATCCCTTTCGCTACATAATTCCATCTCGCATAATATACCATGAGGCCTTACGAAGGACTTGTCGCTATTCGTTCCTTTTTTTTAGGAAAGATTCAATGCAATAGGTATTATTTAAATGGGGACATCGATGATTCCTTTTTGGGTCCGTTTTTCGATACTTGATCAACTTCCATCACATTATACTTGGGGTATGTAGGGTCTCGACCGAAACCAAGCCCATCTGTTGTGCATCACAAGTGCTTGCGAACTTTGCCAACGAGTCAACTTCCCCATTCTGCTCACATGGGATATGTGAAATGTCATAGCATTCAATGTTCGCCAACAATTCCTGAACTCGAGTAAGGTATGGGGCAAGCCGGTGTCCCTTCGCTTGGTAGTCCCCTCTAACTTGGCACACCACTAGTTGTGATTCACAAAAGATTTCAATCGATTTCACCCCGAGCTGTTTAGCAATCTTCAATCCAGCAATTAATGCCTCATACTCGGCTTCATTATTTGAAGTAGGGAAATCAAGCGTCATAGCATAAGAAATTGACCGATTCTCAGGGGTTACAAGATAGACGCCTCCACCGAAACAATGATCATTGGATGCTCCATCAGTATATAGCTTCCATCGTACAATAGGGCTTACACTACTCTCCAAGGGCTTGTCCTGCATGTTAAACTCTGCTATGAAGTCAGCCAATGCTTGCATCTAGATAGCCCTTCGAGGAAAATATGTGATGTCGAGCTGACTGAGCTCGATGTTCCATTTAAGCAGCCTCCCGGATGTCTTGGGTCATTGTAAGACCTATCGTAAAGGCTGGTCGGTGACATTGATTGGATGTGCCTGGAAATAAGGGCGATGTTTGTACAACTCGATAACCAAGCAGTACGCTAATTTCTCTATCTTCGTTGGTCTCTCTCTGTCCCCATCAATCGTTTACTAACATGGTACAACGGTCTATGGATCCGGTGATCCTCACAAATCAGTGCATCGCTTATAGCATGTGGTAACATCACTAAGTAAATGTACAACTCATTATGATCTATCGGTTTTGACAAAATAGTGGGTCTCTCCAAATGACACACAAAATTTTGGAACGCGCCCTCACAGTCTTGTGTCCATTTGAAATTCCTCTTCCCTTTCGTTATCAAATCGAAGAAAGATATGCATTTATTTGTCGCCCTAGAAATGAAACAACTCAAGGCGCGACCTTCCCGTTCAGGCTCTGCACTTGCTTAATAGTTCTGGGTGTTTGTACATCCCGAATGGCTTGAATCTTCTCTGGATTCACTTCGATTTCTCGTACATAATAATGAAGCTGGAGAACTTCCCAGAGGGAACACCGAATGAGAACTTCAAAGGGTTGATTTTCATGTTATAAACCCAAAGGATATTGAACATCTTTGATAATACTCGGATGTATTCGTTTGGTTGCCATGACTTCACGAGCATATCATCCACATACAATTCCATTGTCCTCCCAACATAATCCTTGAACATGCGATTAAACATTGATAGGTAGGTCCTACGTTCTTTAATCCGAACGGCATTACTACATAATAGTATAATCCAACATCCATTTCAAAACTGGTATGCTCCGGATCTAGAATGTGCATCGGGATCTGGTTGTACCCCAAGTGCGCATCCATAAATGACAACAATTCTCCTTGTGGTCGAATCAACTGGCTGATCAAATCTATGCAGGGGAAAACTATCCTTAAGGCATGACTTGTTCAGGTCCGAATAGTCAATACATGTTCCCTATTTCCCATTTTCCTTCTTTACCATCATGGGGTTTGATATCCATTCGGGATAGAGAGCGTCGCGAATAAAACCATTGGCTTTAAGTTTATCCACCTCCTCTTTAAGAGCCATGGACCTCTCCGGATCCATACCTTGTCTCTTTTGCTTCACAGGGACATACTTCGGATAATATTCAATGCATGACTCGCAATAGCAGACAAGATCTCACGCATGTCAGAATGAGTCAAGCGAATACATCCAGATTCGCTCGGAGGAAACCGGTAAGTTCTCTCTTCATCGAAGGGCTAAGTTGTGATCCAATCTTCAATACCTGCGATGGGTCGTCGTGGCTGACTAAGATATCAGCAGTTCAACCAGCGCTGCCTTGACTTCTTTAGATTCCTCCTCCTCATCCCTCGGGTCTATGTCTCTATAGAATTGACTGTGGTACCCAAGCCAAGGCTTAGGTGTTATTTGTCAATCTTCAGTAACTTGGATGTAGAAAGACTTGTCCTACTTTTTCCCTTCTCTTTTCGCTGAGCCTCTCTTAACTCAACCACATAACAGGCACGGCTACTTGCCTGATCACCATGCACAACACCCACTCCATTATCTGTCAGAAATTGCAACGTCAAACACCACGGGGCAAGGGCTACCTGAAATTCAGCCGGGGTCGGATGGTCCAGAAAGACATTGTACGGTGAATCAACATCTTGGACAGTGAACAGTAGGATCCGCACCCTCCTACGTTCACCTTCTCCCAACTCAACCGGTTACTCGACGTAACCTACCGCCTCAGTGGCCATACTATTGAAACTGTGTATACGAGCTTTATATGGTTTCAAATCCTTAGCCTCCATCTTCATTTGATCATAATCTTTCTTAAAGATGATTTTCACAGAACTTCCACAATCAATCAAAATTCTTCTCACCAGAGCGGGGCCAATCATGGCAGAGATAACCATTCGATCAATAGTAGGCGCCTCCACTCTATCAGCATCTCTACTTCTGAACACTATATTATTCGTCAGTGTACGCTGTTGTTTAGCCCGAGTTCCATCCTCCATATTCGAGCAACATTCAAATTCCACATGTTTCATTGAACTAGCATAACGCTCCAATCCTGCCAACTTCATTCCACAGGATGCGGTCCACCAACTATTGTGTTTATCACCAACCACCCACTGGTCTTAGTGGGTTGCTCAAGTCAATACAAAACTTGTCCTCTATTGGGACCAGATGTTCCCCGTCCGCAATCCTGTGGATTCTTGAAAAACTGCTGCAAATTTTTTTTGTGAATCAATTTCTCAATGGCATCATGAAGATGCTTACATTCTTCAGTATTGTGCCCATAGCATTCATGAAATCGATAATACTTTCCAGTTTGCTTTTTTTCCTCAGTCAATTCTTTCGGATGCGGCTTCCTATACTGTAACGTGGTACAGGTCGATGATATATATATTCTCTAGAGATGCATTTAGAGGTGTATATTCGTTATAAGTAGGAATTCGTGGCTTACACTTTTTGGGCTCCCTCTTTCGATCAGAATTTCCTTCTCCGCCCCTTTTCTGCTGACATGGCTTGTTTTGAACATTGACCTGAACCTTTCCAAAGCTTTCGCCATATTGCTTTACTGCGGTGTTGCTTTGCACCGCTTCTCTACTTGGTCCTATAGCATTGCTCCTTTTGGACAACCTGGCTTCCTCCTTTCTCATGAATTAGTTTTCCGTTGAGTGGATACGTTCCAAAGTGGCTTGTGGTTTTCCAGCTAGCCAATCACCAAACTCGGATTCTGGGTCAACCCCCTTATCACGGAACATAAGTCAAATCCCTATGGCATGGTGTGATGACTCATATTTCGGAAGGTTTAAATTGACAATAATCCACAAATGTCCAACTCAAACAATCCGGAACATAGATAATCAATGGGTTTAATTAAGAAAAATAAGAAAAGAAGAAGAAAAAACACAGAATCTCGCAGTGGAATGGAAAAATATAATAATCAAATAAATTGTTCATGAAGCTTTTTACTATACATTTGATTATAATTTATACAACATTTATCAGAGTTATATATACAACTGGGATAAATAAAATAATGCAGCAAACAACATGATGCAGAGTAATAATAGTAATAATATACCAAATCTTCTTTTTCGTCCTCCAGAATAAAACTTTAATAAGCTGAAAAACTCAGACTGACCCGAGTGCAATGAAAAGAAAAAACACTCGAGTCAGGACTAAAATATCCTTATGTAAGTCAAATCGATAATCAATATAACATGAGTGTGATAGCGTCGGAGATGTTTACGGGATTGCACATCTCATATCCAGTGTATAACACTCGTGCAATAACTCAGGAGATGTTACGGGCTTTTCCATCTCTTAAGGATCCGTCAAAATATTTACATGTATTAGAATACGCTACATATATAATGTGTAATCAATAAAATAAATATTTTTCCTAGCGTTCAGGCTTTACATTGTTCCCCTTAACGTGTTTTTAAGCATTGTCGTACAGTTTGCATTTGACACCACTAGTAGCACGTCGGTAATCAGGGATGCGCCGTAATATGACAACACTAAACCAAAATTGTATGGATCTCGTATAGGGATAAAAGTATGACAAGGCACATGAGGCAATGCCCAAGGTAGGATACTACTAGTTTACACTTCCCAGCTGGTGGTAACGAATCATAGCCATGATCGCCCAACGCATCCAATACTCCTAAAATCTGAGGGTATGCACCAATCAATCATAATGTAAATGATGGTAATATGAAGAAGTGTGTTCGCTCGAGGTAGCTAGCCCACTTGACTGGTACGGCTCCTATTTTAGTCATTTCAAATTAGCACAAGTGCCAGGCTAATCCATCATGTTCTCTTTCTTTAAATCCAGCAAGCAACGCCAAATCCAACCACTTCGTTCTGGATCGTCACTCTACGTACACAGTTGTTATGGTTCCAATATCGACAGAGAGTATGCCAATAAGAGGCCCCGGTCTCTTTAACAGCCAAACATCTTTTTACACACCGGTCAGTACTTTTTTACATTTCAAAAACAGTTCATACTTGATATCAAAATATCATATTGCTTCAAAATCAAATTCATTTCAAAATCACCATATTTACTCGAAATATAGCATTTCATTTCAAAATCATTTCCGTTTTAATAATCTCGATTTCGCTTCCAAAATTGTTTTGAATTTTAATTTAGGTTATAACTTCATTTTAACCTAATTCGTATTTAAATCCAAGATTTAAATATAAACATTCCACCGCTTTGACCAGCTTGAATATTTAGAAAATAGTTTAAATATTTTTAAAATAGTTAAATAGTTTAAATAGTTTAAATAGAAAATAGTTTGGGTAATGAAAATGGTTTATATTGGTAAAATAGTTTGGAAAATCAAAATAATTTATACTAAAATAATTTATTTGAAAATAGTTTCAAAGTCAAACCGATTCAATTCCAAATTTCCCAATTCAATAAATCCCAATTCCTATTTCGATTTAATCGATTCAATTCCGATTTCAAGTAGAATTTTACTTCGATTCCAAATTAATTTCAATTCCAAACAAATTTCGTTTATATTTCCAAATTAATTTCAATTTCAAAATAATTTCAATTCAAAATTTAAACCATTTCGATTTCTATCAATTCCAAGTTCGATTTTCAAAATATCAATTCGAAACACGTAAATCAAATTTACCTTCAATACCCAATTTAAAACCTAAATTTTCAAATATAATTCAATTCCGAGCTCAATTTGAAAATATTGTTTTATATCACTTTTACTTAGTAATATTCAAAGTTCAAATAAAAGTCCAATCTTTTAAATCAAATCAAATTTTGAAATTTAAATCAAAATTTGATTATAACTTAAAATTTTCAACTTCAATTATTTAAAACATTTCCTATACCATATTTAAATTTCAAATTCCAAGCTCATGTTCGAAAATAATTCGATTTCTATAAATTTGATTTTTATTTCTTTAAATCAAAATCATTTAAATAAGTTTAAAATCAAAAAATGTAAAATCCTTTAATTTGACCATTCCAGTGGCCGTATATAATTTTCTATCCTATGGCCAAGTGATTAGTTATTTTGATCTAATTCAGGGATGGGTATATTTCATTTCAATCCAAAATAAATGTCATAGGTATATATCATGTCAACCTATTTCTTAATGTATTCAAAATAATACAATATATAGTTTTGTAAACTATAGATAATTCACCAGGTTATGATAGGATATATAAAAATAAATAAATATCCAATCATCCAAATATCAATCAGTTGGCATCCATCACAATCAATCATCCAAACAGTTAGTAAATCACAATAATTACTCAATATCAATAATCGGGAAATTTACTAAACAATTTAATTCAAATTCTATTTAACCATCAATTTAAATTTCTGTTAGTTAAATTATATGTCAACTTAATTATCAATTAAAATTATCAAACAACAATCAATCAATTTATATCACTTCATAATTTCAATTTAACTAGCATAACATTATTTTAGTACGTTGTGAGCATTATAAAAAACTCATATGGAGTTTTAAATTTTAAATCAAATCAGATGATGTTTGATTTAACCTAAAATTTTAGTTAGCTCCAATCATCTCCAAATCAGTTCTAGAATGTAGTGCTCGTCGCCATGATTTCATCGCCGCTTGTTTCACTTGATTTCGACCCGTACGAAGAAGATATACAATTTTAAAGAATACATGAATTTATAATATAAACAAAATTTCAATTTCCTTCTATTTTTTTGTTTTTTATTTTTGTACCAGAGCCAAATCTAGCCATTCAAATCTGCAAACAAGATCTGGGCCACAAGCTATTCTCCTTCATGCTCGATCATTCCAGGCAAAAGTTGAACCCATGTCCCCGTTCATCCCTTTCTTGTCGCAACCTCCATACACGATCGAAGATCGATCGAATTACTCACGACGTCACCGCGAACGCCGCGCACCATTAGCCTCGACGACGAGCTCGGCCTTCTCAGTGACGGGCAAAATGCCACGAACGGCATCAAGAACGCGACAACCTCCTGGCCTCCATACTCCACCAAAATCAATCATCACCGTACGCATTTGTCGAGCTCGAGAAGCTCTACGTTTATGTTGTTGAAGATTTCAGCTATAATTGCATGGATTAAGAGATAATTGATGGAGAAGGCTAGCCATTTTCGGCCACTAAAGACAATGGAGGCGTAGGAAATAGATAGTTGGGGTTTATGAGGATATATGTGTAATTATATACATATATGTATTTACACTGTTCGCATACTTTTTCGGACGAACTCCAAACAAAGCATGCTGCTAGGCATTTATAATGTTTTACCCCTATTCCGAACATAATGGAACATGTTTCGAGGCCTGATTTGATTGTATGCAGAAGATAGCTTTCTGAACCTAAATATGCTATTAAATTTTCAATATTAAATTCAATGAGTTTCAATCTCGCACGGTCAGACGACAAGTCCGACCGCGATGGAACTTGAAATCCTACAATAACTCAATGTTACGGATCCGATGAAATTTGTTTCATCGAAATCCGAGATAGTGGCCAATATGGCTATTTTTCTCGTCAATTAAGATATAAAATTTCCAAATTTTAAATTAATCGCTTAAATTCAATTTTCAAGTGTTGACAATCTTCATTCATATTTAAATGACGTCAAAATCAGCTTCTGAAATAATTTCATTTATATTTAATTTAGGATTCAATTATTTATATGATTTTCAAGATCAAATTTTAAAAAATTTAATTATCCAATATTCAATAAATTTCAATATTAGCTTTCACATGAATTTTAGTTATCAACCAATTACTATATTTACATCTAATGAATTCGACATTTATTATTCAAATCAACTATTGATTGTAAGCACATTCAATACACAACATTTCCTTACAATACTTGCTATTACTTAAATCTTTGAAATTTGTTTATTTTAAAATTTTGTTCAAGTTCATATTCAATAACTATATTAATAAATCATTAAATTTTTATTTTTAACCATTTCTATTCAGTAATTATATTAAATTTCATAATTTAAAATAGTTAAAAATACGGGTCGTTACACATGGTCATTTAGGTTACTAACCTTAGTAGTAGCAACATGAAATATCTACAAGTAATCCTTCAGTGATTCCCTTAGAGCCTAAATTACATTAGATAGCGACATTACCTCTTTGGGGCGAGTAGCGTGAATCCAGAACTGCTCCACTATTCTTATTGCCAGCTCATCAAATCTCAAGATTAATCATGGCGGTAACCTTGTGAACCACATTGTAGCAATCCCAGATAGAGTTATAGGAAAGCATCTACATTTGGTTATGTCATTTGCCTTGGCTGAATCCATCAACCATTCGTACCTCATGACGTGATGTAGGGGTTCAGTCTTCCCTTTGTAAGTCGGCATTGTAGGTATGCTAAACATCCTAGGTATTCTACACGTAAAATGTTGTCGGTAAATGGAGTATGACTCCTAGAGACTCCCCAATCATCGGTAGTCAAGCCCTAGTTCTCCTTCATCAGATGCATGACCATTACAGACAAATCCGGAGTCTGGATAGAAGGTACCAGGTCAGGCTCCATCCTGCATAAATGTTCTGGCCAGTGTCTTTGGGGCATCTCACGCCTTCTTGGCCTATTGTCCTCCAGATGCGTATCTTGAGGATTCACTTCATTATCATCCTAGGGAGGTAATTGGTTGGCAACCAAGCATGCTCTAGTGCCTATGTTCCTGGTTCTAGGGCGAGCATGATCCTCCAGGTGCAATCGTGGAGCCATCCTCATGTTTGAGGATCGGTACCGACCCCTAGGGAGGGTTTGACACCGACCCAATTTTGTTGCCCATGGTGGTCTGCCCTATGTTGCTCCATGCTTTAGCTCGTGTCGTTTCAATTCTTTGATGCCTTCTTCTATGGTGCTCATCCGACGAGGTTGAGCTCACTGACGTCGAGTACGAAGCGAGACCTCCTCTGATGCTTTGGTGTTGCTATTGAGCAATCTGGTTCACTATGTTGGCATTAGCCTTGATTTTCTCGTTTAGCTGCCTATAGCTCTCCATCAGCTCCCTTAGCAAGTCATTAAATTTAGCACTAGTAACGGAATCGGTGGGGTTTTGGGCTGCAGCGGGCTCCACATTCACATTAATAGGCTGGTTTCATGGACCACCTTATTGGACACTAGCAGTTTCGTTGGCATCAACATTATAGGAAGAAGATTTGGTGCACCTTACCATCTTAAATTCCTTAGCTTAGATCTTGAACAATCTAAATAGTATCTGCAAGCTTATGAAAGTGAACCTGGATCTCATTTGGGGTTTTCTATAATCCTGTAGTAACAAATGGAATCCTATAGCCTAAGAATCAATCCCTTCTCAGTGAAAGCACCAAAATATTTGTGACCAAATTAGTCACAAAATCCCATGAATAGGTTTAAGTAGTGAAATAAATGATGAAATTAAATGAAAATTGAGGAGTAACAATAAATATTCAAGGAAAATGTAGCAGAAAAATAGAAACAATGATTTTTATAGTGGTTCGGCGTTGATTGCCTACGTTTGAATAATTTCTTTATTAATTTATCAACCGGTTGATTATAGTTACAATCCACAAGAAAGAGCTTGAGAACAAGTTATTACAAAAGTAAATTGATTACAAAATGGGCAGAGTTTCACTTGTCAGTAGAAAAGAGAGATCTCTAGAATGGCCCCCTACCCCTGTATTCATAGATGAAGGCAGCCTACAACCTTACTGATATCTCAAGGCCTGGACCACTCTGACCACTTGGGCCCACAATAAGGAAAAGCTCAACCAAACATACTATGCTAAAGCAAATTATCATGCCGAACCGATGTCATGTTGTGCCGACCCGATGTCCTGCCGACCACCTTGTCTCCAAGCTCTATGCTGATCCTACCATCACCTACTATGCCGACCCAAACAACATCATACATTATGGCAGCCTGATAAAGTTATGTACTATGTCGACCTGAACAATGTTATGCACTATGTCGACCCGAGCCATATTGATAAAGTTGTTATTTTAGGTACTATTTTGAGAAAATGTTTTAGAATCAACTATAAGTATTATACAGTATTTTAAAATATATATTGTTTTTGCAAAATATGTTGACTATTTTATATCTTGTCTAATAAATATCTTCTAAAAATGGTTTATTTAAGATCTACTTTTGTAAATAAATTACTATACACATGTATCATTTTAAAAAGTGTGTTAAACTTAAAGATAAAAGGTTTGGAAAGGGGTGAGAAATTACTTAATGGCCAAACGACAAACTATTTAATCACTTGTTTGAAAGTAATTAACTATGATTAACACTAAAAGCCAACGAAGTAGGCTTAACTATTTGTGAGAGTTAAGATTGATGTTCATGTAGGATATGAGCAATAGAGCTCTAACCTATCGCTTCCCTCTTGACTGAGGAATAGTTAAGTCAGTAATATTGGAATCGTGCTAATCATGTTGATTACTTGCTAGCTCATGGAAATCATTGCTACTATACTTAACACTAAAAGCCGACAATGTAGACTTATCTATTTGTGAGATTCAAGAATGAAGTGTTTAGGTAAGGCTTTAATGAAACCAGTGCTCTAACTTACCGAGCTTCACTTTTGGATGAGGCTTAGTTAAGTTGTAATGTCGAAAATGAGTTAAGTATACGAATATTGATTTGTACAAGAAAATCTTTTTGACAAGATAGTTGATTAGTCGACTATCGAACTTGACCTAATATGACTTAGGATATTGAAAGGCTTTGCGATTTCACACCAATGAGAACCCTCGGAGAGAAGCATTGGTATGAAAAATCTCTAGCTTTTACTTACTTCTAAAAGAAATGGAACTGAGTTAACTAGAAATTCATCGATTGTTTTTGAAGGGTTTGGGATTGCAAGTGTTTTACTTATGGAATACAATATTAAAACTAGTATATGGGTTATATGTTTTGGAAGCAGTTGAAAAGGAGAATCTATGTGGAAATTCCAGATCTGCTCGAGATGCTCGAATCCATGTGGTGATTCGTAATATGTTCGAGATACTATAATCCACTTGGAGATTCATGTTCTATTTGAGTGATGAAGACTCATGTGAGAGATGCCAAACATAATATCGACACCGGAAATGGCTAAAGACAGAGTAGGATGCACAATTTAGGTTTGGCTGACCCACAACAGGGCGTTATCAACTCTATACCCTGATTATGCTTATCGATCTGTTGGTATCAGGAGTTGATGTTATTTGGTTCCATGTGGTTCATGTTTATGTTCGGGCACGGGACTTTGTGTCTACCTTATGGTATATTTTATCGAGAGATATACTATGATTGAAAGGAGTTTTTTGGGTCCTTATGCATATAGATTGGATTTTGGCTAGACCTGATGGACTCCGTGGAAAATCCATTACGAACGAACATTAGTGGTTTTGATTGTATCTTAAATATGTGAATGCATACAACTATCCATGAAACTTCATCCAATTTGCACTCAATTTCCTACAAACAAAAATAAAACTATACAAATAAATTTTCCCAAAATTAATTCGTATGCAAACTTACCATTTTCTTCCAAATAAAGATGAATGAATGATGATTTGGAAACACTTCATATTTCGGTTTAAATATGTAAAATATCATAATGCTCATTTATTTTAATAAAAGAAGATTAAATATGGGAGTAGAAATATACACTTTTACTGCACATCAAATAAGCCCCTACACTTATTTTTTTATTCATCCTCGAGGAAATTAAAACAAGGATAAATTTATTTTTGTTGGAAACACAATTGCATTGAGCGTATGCAAAAAGCCATTAAACTTTTAGGTGTCCCTAGTAGGACAGGTGTTGTCTCGTGAGGGTTTTCGGCGGATATTATCCATAAAATCCAAATGTGGAATGCAAATTCTATTGCCACTACATGATGCAAGTTTTTGAAAAAATTTACAAATAAAGAATTTTCTTTAAGTCGACATGAGTAAGTTAAATAAAAGTTTTGGTTATTATTAAGAAATTTTAGTCTTTTTACTCATCAAAACTTCCAACAAAAATTAAGTTATCATAACAATTAGACTCCAGTTTGGCTAGTTGTTTTAGTTGATAACATAATGCAACTTTGAAATGAATCCTTTAGTTGATCATCAAAGTTTTGCAAAGTGGAATTATTATTTCTTTTGAATGAAAAGTCAAAACAAATAAGTGAAGATAGTGCTTGGGTTTCAATTGCTTGCTCTCTCTATTTTGAAACACATTAACATTATTATTCACACACCTAACTCAAATAAACTGAGATCAGATATACTGGTCATGAACTACCTTTCGGGCTTACGTGAGAAGGGTATGCAGCATGACGAGTGTACACACACACATGGAACACATGACTCTAGCTGTTTATTGTTATTATTTTAATTTTATTTACATACACCTAACTCAGATAAACCAAAGCCGGATATACTGATCATGCGCTACCTTTTGGGCTTACATGAGAAGGTTTCAGAGCATGGCGAATGTACACAATTACGAGTGAATACATGACCCTAGGTGTAACAACCCGCATATTTTACGATTGTATATTTAATGTTTTATTTAAATACAACATCATTCGTTGGATTTAAAGTCTGAAACATGACTTCCTGTAAACATTCAAATTAGGACTCGAGACCACTTCCATTGAGTTCAAAATGGCGTTACAACCTTTTTGGGTATAAACATCGATATGCTTGGAGTTGATTAGGAATTTGGTATTATTATTTGGGCTTTGGGTTGTGTTCTAGCCACTAATCCAATAAGAGAACCCGAACCCCTTACCATATACATCCCACTCCACTCCTATTCTCTTCGTCCATTTTCATTTCTAATATTCCTAATATAAGCAAAAGGAAAAATGGAGGAAAAGAGAGGAGACTAGAAATTCCTAAGCCCTAGTTCTCTTAGGAAATTCATGTTCTTTCTCTAAAATCAAAGAGAAGCTTAGGTAAGCATCATCTTCATCTTCTCCATCTCAATCTCTCTTCAATTTTCAGAAATTCCTATAACCTAACTTAGAAAAAACTTCACCTTTGATAATAAATTGAAGATTTTAGAGCTGTATTGTAGAGGAATTGGTCTTGCCATGTTTTAGAGCTTCTCATTTGTTGATTTTGAGTTTTAAAGGTGAGTTCTTAAACACACATCTATATCTATACCTTTGATAGTTGTTAGATATGAATTCCTAACATCTATTTCATGTCCATTTGCTTTTGAATTGAATTGATTTGGCGAGTTTTCAAATTTTTGGTATATTGAAGTTAAAATCTATGGAAATCCTAATATGAATGTTTGGACATGTTGTTCGGAGTGTATTGATGAGTCCATAGCGCTGGGTTGTGGCTTGGCATGAATCCCTAGCAATCGTCGCTCATTCGATCGCTTTCGATATGATTTCTCCATCGTTGGCCTTGGTTAAATATTGCCCTGAGCTTCAGCTCAGACATCTGGTGAAATGCTCAGTCGTCTGGAGCTACAGAATAAAAATTCCCTTAGATGTCTGATCTTACTTCCCAAACATCTAGGCGATCTGGAAGAAAATTTCCATACCTTCAGCTCAGACGTTTGGGAAAACCACCAGACGTCTGGAGCTATTAAATTCATCCAATTTTCCTATTTTATGTGAGCTTCCATTTTATATTGATATTTGGTTGATCCGATTAGTTTTTGTCACTTATTATCGACTTTGATGACTTCTTTTCGGGGTTTTTGGAAATATCCATTTGATAGATTCGATACCGATTTTTATGATTTTGATTCACTTCGTCGAAAGTAAATTTATGGTGATAGATTGTTTCTACAATCATTTTCGTGATTTGTCACTTTAAAATACAAAGGTTTCTATACTAGTATTAAATACTACACCTCTTTTGCAAACATGATTTGAACAATTACTTTCAATACAAAGCCCGCTTTAAAACTGTTTTCTGATCTATTAGTATATACAAACCTTTACCTAATTCATATGAGAAATTTAATTAAGTGAATTGGCAATACAAGTGGTATGAAATGCTTGCGTTTACTTCGTCGACTCATTCGATTGAAATCTTGTGACAATTTTCGAGTGGAAACTACAATTTGTTCTAAATATTTAAGTTAAGCCAGTGCCTATGGGACATGAAGCTAAACTCATTTATTTACTAGCTTAGTGTAATTCACACTTCTAATTGATCAATGGTGATCATTTTATGGTTTAGACTACCAATATGTGATGTCTCTTTGTCACTGTGGGGGACTGTACCACGTTCAATTGAGCTTCATCTCATTTTTATAGGCTAGCAACCTATGGGTTTTATGGACTTCGGTTCATCGCGCGTACTGTTGTACTATGTCGTAGTTTCGAATTATTTGAGTTTCAAGTTCATCGAGCGTACCATTGCACTATGTCGTTGTCCTGAATTATTGAGTTTCAGGTTCCTCAGACGTACCTTGTACTACGTCGTTGCACCGGCTCTATGGTTAGCGACCATGGGAGAGCGTCCTGTTTGTGATACGCATGTTGGTGAGTTTTCATGCTGCCGTTTTTATAGGCTCCCCCAGTGTTTTCTGGATTTCTAATTATTGATTTCTGGAATTTTTGTTTCACCATTTACTACGAATTGGCATTGATACGTTTTGCCAATATTTGAGGTTTGGTGAATAAGCTAAAGGATATGACATTCTTTTTGGATATTTGAGAAGATTTGAGATATTCTATGATTTTCGTTTTCATTATATATTTTTATTATATCTCTTACCCTGTCTCATTTTATATGATATTTGTAGCTAGACTGATCCGTTTATTATTTTTCTTCTTAAATAATACTCGGGTCAGACCGAGGTGTTACAGGCGCTTCAACTTGACTTCTTAGCAGGGCCTAGCTTCTAACCTTTGGCCAACTACTTTAGCTTGGTAGTTTTTGCTTTTATACATTCAAAATAGAGACTCCTTGATGTATATATTCTTTTTTCTAGCACTTGTACCTATTCTTTAGTGATGTAGTGGATCTTATAAGACCCCTACTTTGATGTGCACTTCTATGTGTTATATTCATACCTTTTTCTGCCTTAGTGATATGAACATCTATGAATAATTTATATTATTCTGATTTTATATTTGTTTCATAAGGCCACATAGCCACTGTGTAGTAGCTTTGAGTTTGTATTTAATATGTCAGATTTCCTCTTGAAGTGAGATGCATGACATACCATCTGACATATCAGTACTCGCATAAAGCCATTACACGGACGGTCTCTCCTCACTAGCCTTATTCTTCATATTAATTGACGGAATTACCCAGTAGTGTCCTTAGTTAGTGTGAGTATAGAGGTGAGGCATCACATCTTCGTATCAGAGCCCAACTCCGAAACAATATATAATAATCTAGCAAGGATCATTGTCCTAAGTCTCTCTTATGAATCATGCCTTAGGATTTAATTCGGGTCTTAGGACCCATTCTATCCTATTTTCTTTTATGATGCCTTGTTGTATCAATCAAGTTTGTTTGATATTCATTCTAAGCATAAAATTTTTCCTCTTCTTTCTTAAAGAAGAGAAATGGTTAGACCTGGCCTTCTCGGCGCTAGTCAATGCAGTGCTACTCCTCAGGATGGTGTATTCATGTCTGCCTAACAGCTTTTGGATCTTGTAAAGAATTCCCAAGCTGCCGGACCTAATCTTAAGCCTACTCACCCTAAATTTAGGTTTGTACGCTTGTGCAGTGATTATACCAATTTGGGTGGAAGGCCATTTAAGGGTTCTGTAAGCATTACAGAAGTCCAAGCTTGGCTTAGAACATGCGATCGCATCTTTTCTCGCACGAATCTTATATATCTACATCGTTTCCAAGTGGCTTCTAGCATGCTCCAAGAAAGAGCATTAGATTGGTATGAGTTTTTGGTTTCTGAGATTATCAAAGCAGATCTTAATTGGGAGCGATTCCGAGAAAGGATTGAGTTGAAATTTGTTCCGGAAGCTGAAAGAGTAACTTCAGCTGGGCGCTTTATTGACCTTGTTCAAGGTGAATCTTCTATGATCGATTATGTCACGCCTTTTGAATCCCTCTCTAAATATGTGTCGAATATATTAATTGCCCATTGATGTGAAATCAGAGGTTTATCTATGGGTTGAATAAGAATCTCAAAAAGCCTTTACTTTTGAAACTGGAAGTTTCTTTCGATTATCTTGTTGATATCTCTCTTCGGCTTGAAGAGGCCGATAAAGGAAGTGATGTTGAAGTTGTGGGTGCCAATAGAACTTCAACAACAATAAGAAGAGGCCTACTAAGTTCAAGCCTAATCCCAACAAGAAAGGGAAGCAAGCAACTTCGGTAGCAAAGACTTCTACCCCTAATCATGGACAATGCTACAATTGTGTTTCTTAGGACCATTATACAAATAAGTGTCGAAATCCTTTTTTTGTCTCTATTGCAAAAGTTCGGGTCATCCTATATCTTGATGTCCTAAACTTCAAAGTAAGAAAGTGGGAAAGCTAAATATTATGTAAGCCTCTAGTAACACTTCTCTTGGTCAAGGTATTTCTCATTCTATCCTTGATGGCATTATTATGTTTCGTGATCATCCTTTTCGAGTTCTTTTTGATAAGGGTGCATCTCACTCTTTTATATCAAAAGAACTTGTTGATACTTTGTCTTTAAATGTTATGGTCTTGATGACTTCTTTGAGAATTGCGAATCTGAGAGGTGGATCCGCAACATTCAGTTTATTTTGTAAAGATGTCGAGATTATTTTATGTGATTATGCTTTCTGTGTCGATTTGCATGTTATGCGTTATTTAGGCTTCGGAATGATTTTGGGAAGGATTGGGTTAATCGTTATGAAGCCCATATCCTATGTCCTAAGAGAACTATCCATCTTCGACATCCTCAATCTGTTAAGCCGAAATCTATTGTCCTGAAAGATTCAGATTCCAATTCGGTTGCATGCATGTATTCTCTAATCCACATGATGACGATAATGATGATGAGGAAGATGTCATTTGAGCCCCTTTTAGGATTACCACCTAAGCGATTAATCGAGTTCAGAATTAACCTAATACCTGGAGCACTACCTACTACTCGTCCTCCTTATCGTATGTCCAATAAGGAAAATAAGAAGATGTGTATGCAATTATCCGAATTAGAAGCGAAATAGTTTAGTAGTTCTGGTTCCTCTCCTTGGGGAGCTTCAGCTATCTTTGTGAAGAAATCCGATGGTACACTTGGGCTTTGTTTTGACTACTGCAAGCTTAATGTCCTTACCATCATGAATAAATATCCTTTACCTTGGATTGATGATCTATTTGATCAACTTAGCGGTGCTAGAGTCTTTTCATAGTTAGACTTAGCAACCGGTTTTCATCAGCTTCCTATTGTAGAGGATAGCATTCCTTTGACATCATTCCGTACTCGTTATGGATCTTATGAATGGCTTGTTATGCCATTTGGTTTAACAAATCCTCCAACTTATTTCGTTGACCTTATGAATCGATTTTTCAAACACTTCCTCAGTCGATTTGTTCTCATCTTTATAGATGATATTATTGTTATTCTAAAACCGAGGAAGAGCATGAAAAACATCTTCAGATTGTGTTGGAAACTCTTAGAAGCAATCAATTGAAAGAAATTTATTTTAAGTGCCACTTTTGGCAATCTCGTGTGAAATTTTAAGGACATATTATTTCTGAATCCATAATTTCCATGGATCCTTCAAAGATCGAAGCGATTCAAAATTGGAAAAGACCGAAAGTGTGACGGAAATTCGTAGCTTTCTTGGATTGGCGGGTTATTACCGTTGTTTCATAAAAGACTTTTCTAAAAATTTTGTACCTCTTACTAGTTTGACAAAGAAGGGAGTTAACTACATTTGATCAGACAAATGTGAAGCTGCTTTTTAGAAATTAAAAGAACTCTTTTCCGATGCTTCTATTATTGTGATTCCCGAAGGGAACCAAGACTTGATTGTTCATATCGATGCTAGTCGTGTTGGTTTGGATGTCGTTCTCATGCTATGGGAACATGTTATTGTTTATGATTCTAGGAAATTAAAGCTTGTCGAGACTAGATATGCCATACATGATTTAGAGATCACGACCATTGTTTTCGCCCTTAGAATTTGGCATCGTTATCTTTTCGGGAGGAAAATTTGTTCTCTACACTGATCATAAAATTTTGAAGTATTTGTTTCTCAAAAGGCACTTAATTTGCATCAACAACATTGGCTCGAATTTCTTGCATCTATGATCTTGATATTCTTTGTACTCCTAGAAATGGAAATCATATTACTGATGTCCTCAGCCGTAAGCAACAAGCGGTTGTTTCCATGATGATATCTGAATGGAATGATCTCGAGACTTTATCCACCTGCGAGATTCGAGATCGTGAATCCGATTCATATTCATCACTAGTTTTATGTAGGTTTGAGGCTTATCCTTCTCTTTTAGACCACATCCTTGAAGCTCAAAAGCAAGATCCTGAATTGGCTCTTCTTAGCCAAAGTTGTAGGGATAAAAATAAGGTTGATGGTTTAAGACTTTGAAATTGATGCTCGTTGCGGCATTTAAAAATTTGACGGACTTATCGTGCCAAATATTAGTGATCTTCGAAAAGACATTTTAGAAGATTCTCATCGTTCTAAATTTAGCATTCACCCAAGCAGTGGTAAAATATATGCGGACATGAAGCGAATTTATTATTGGAATGGAATGAAATCTGATATTGCTAACTTTATTAAGCGTTGCATGACTTGCCAACTAATTATGGTCGAGCATCAAAGGCCCGATGGGTTATTGCAACCTTTGGACATTCCATTTTGGAAATGGGATCTGGTCCATGGACTTTATAGACGGTATTCCCATTCTCATTCGGGTCATGATAGTTTATGGGTGATCGTAGATAGAGTCAACAAATCCACCCATTTTATTCTTGTCTGGTCCAATCGGACCGTACCACTTTTAGCCAAACTTTATGTTAAAGAAATTATTAAATTGCATGGAGTTCCAACTTCTATTGTTGGTGATCATGATCAATTATTTACTAGTGGATTTTGGAAGGGTCTTCAAAAAGCTTTGGGAACGAAGATTAATTTTTGCATCGCTTATCATCCTCAGTCTGATGGACAAACAGAGCATGTGAATTAAACTCTTGAAGATTTCCTTCATGCATGTGTTCTTGATTTTGGTGGAAGTTGGGAAGATCATATCTCTCTTCTTGAATTTTCCTATAATAATAGCTTCTAATCTAGTATTGGTATGGCACCTTTCGAGGCACTCTATGGAAGGTCGTGCCGATCTCCTTCTTGTTGGCTTGAGTCCGGTGAGAAGCTGGTTTTAGGTCTAGATTTTAATCATGATTCCACAAAAAAGATTGACCTTATTCGTCATAGGATGAAAGAAGCACAAAGTAGACAAAAATCCTATGCCGATAACCGCAGAAGGAAATTAGAATTTTATGTGGGAGATTTGGTGTCCATTCGTGTTTGACCTATAAAGGGTGTTGTGCGTTTCAATCGATTGAGAAAACTATCACCACGATATATTGGGTCCATTTCCCCTCACCAAATGTATTGGTTCCGTGGCTTACCACCTTTTATTACCAGCACAATTTTCTGCTATTCATGACGTATTCTACGTTTCTCAACTATCGAAATGCCATACAGATTCTGATTCTATTCTTGGGCCCTGTGTTATTAAAGAAATCAAAGTTTCACCTAATTTGACTTATGAGCAACATCCTATTCATATCATTGCTATGGAGGTTAAATGCCTTCGTAATAAAGATGTTCTGCTTGTGAAGTTTCAATGGTCCTCAAACCCTAAGGATTGTTTTGGGAATCTAGAGAATTCATCGAGAAAACACATCCGAACTTACTCTCTCTCGTGCTCTTTAAGATGAACCTCTCGTAATAAAGTTGTTACACTTTGTTTTCTTCTTAAGTATTGCGAGGATTCAATTTCTTTAAAGAGGGGAGTCTGTAAAAACCCACATATTTTGTGATTGTATATTTAATGTTTTATTTAAATATAACATCGTTCGTTGGATTTAAAGTCTGAAACATGACATTCTATAAACAGTCGAGCTAGGACTCAAGACCACTTCCATTGAGTTCAAGATGGCATTTACAAACTTTTTGAGTATAAACATCGATAAGTTTGGAGTTGATTAGGAATTTGGTATTTTTGTTTGGGCTTTGGGTTGTGTTCTGGCCCACTAACCCAATAAGAGAACCCAAACCCCTTACCATATACATCCCACTCCACTACTTTTCTCTTCATTCATTTTCATTTCTAAAATTCTTAACACAAGCAAAAGGAAAAATGGAGGAAAAGAAAGGAGATTAGAAATTATTAAGTCCTAATTCTCTTAGGTAATTCAAGTTCTTGCTCTAAAATCAAAGAGAAGCTTAGGTAAGCATCCTCTTCATCTTCTCTATCTCAATCTCTCTTCAATTTTCAGAAATTCCTATAACTAACTTAAAATAAAGTTCACCTTTGATAATAGATTGAAGATTCTAGAGGTGTATTGAAGAGGAATTGGTCTTGCCTTGTTTTAGAGCTTCTTATTCGTTGATTTCGAGTTTTAAAGGTGAGTTCTTGAACTCACATCTATGTCTATACCTTTGATAGTTGTTAAGTATGAATTCCTAACATTTATTTCCTGTCCATTTGCTTTTGAAATGAATTGGTATGGCGAATTTTCCAATTTTTGGTATATTGGAGTCAAAATCTACGAAATTCCTAATATGGATGTTTGGACATGTTGTTTGGAGTGTATTCATGAGTCCATAGGGCTTGGTTGTCGCTTGGCATGAATCCCTAGCCATCGTCGCACATTCAATCGCTTCCGATATGATTTGTCCATCATTAGCCTAGGTTAAATATTGCCCTGAGCTTCAGCTCAGACATCTGGTGAAATGCTCAGATGTTTGGAGCTACGGAACAAAAATTCCAGTCTTTCAGCTTAGATGTCTAAGCTTACTTTCCATATGTCTGGGCGATCAGGAAGAAAATTTCCAAACCTTCAGCTCAGACGTCTGGGAAAATCACCAAACGTCTGGAGCTGTTAAATTCAGCCAATTTGCCTGTTTTATGTGAGTTTCCATTTTATATCGATTTTTGGTTGACCTGATTAGTTGTTATCACTTATCATCGACTTTGATGACATCTTTTCTGGATTTTTGGAAATATCCATTTGACGGATTTGATATCGATTTTTATGGTTTTGATTCACTTCGTCGAATGTGAATTTGTGGTGATAGATTGTTTTTACAATCATTTCTATGATATGTCACTTTAAAATACAAAGGTTCCTATACTAGTTGCAAATACTCAAACTCTTTTGCAAACATGATTTCAACAATTACTTTCAATACAAAGCTCACTTTTAAAATTGTTTTCCGATCTACTAGTATATACAAATCTTTACCTCATTCGTATGAGAAATCTAATTAAACGACCTAGCAAAACAAGTGGTATGAAATTCTTGCGTTTACTTCATCGGTTAATTCATAGACTCGTTCGATTGAAATCTTGAGACAATTTCTGAGTGGAAATCTATAATTTGTTCCTAAGTATATAAGTTAAGCCAGTGGTTATGGGACATGAAGCTAAACTCATTTATTTACAAGCTTAGTGTAATTCATACTTTTTATTGATCAATGATGATCATTTTATGGTTTAAACTAGTGATATGCGATGTCTCTTTGTCTAATGGGGAACTGCACCCGTTCTGTTAAGCTTTTTCTCATTTTTATAGGCTAGCGACCTATGTGTTTTATGGAGTTCCATTCATCAGGCGTACTATTGTACTACGTCATTGTTCCGAATTATTTGAGTTTCAGGTTCATCGGGTATACAGCTGTACTACGTCGTTGTTCCAAATTATTTGAGTTTCAGGTTCCTTGGGTGTACCGTTGTACTACATCAATGCATCGGCTCTATAGTTAGCGACCAAGGGATAGCGTCCGGTTTGTGATATGCATGTTGGTGAGTTTTCATGCTCCCGTTTTTGATAGGCCTCCCCCTTAGTATATTCTAGATTTCTAATTATTGATTTCTGGAATTTTTGTTTCACCATTTATTGCGAATTGGCGTTGACATGTTTTTCCAATATTTGAGGTTTGGTGAATAGGCTAAAGAATATGACATTCTTTTTGGATACTTGAGAAGATTTGAGATATCCTATGATTTTCATTGTCATCATATATTTCTGTTATATCTCTTACCATATCTCATTTTTTGTGATATTTATAGCTAGACTGATCCGTTTATTATTTTTCATCTTAAATAATACTCAGGTTAGATCGAGGTGTTACAGGTGCTTCCACTTGACTTCTTAGCAGGGCCTGGCTTTTGAGTTTTAGCTAACTACTTTAGCTTAGTATTTTTTGCTTTTATACATCCAAAATAGAGACTCCTTGATGTATACATATTCTTTTGTCTAGCACTTGTACCTATTCTTTTGTGATGTAGTGGATCTTATAAGACCACTACTTTGATGTACACTTCTATGTGTTATATTTATATCTGTTTCCGCCTTAGTGATATGAACATCTGTGACTAATTTATATTATGCTTATTTTATATTTGTTTTCGAAGTCCACATAGCCATAGTGTAGTAGCTATGAGTTTGTATTTGATATGTCAAATTTCCTCTTGAAATGAGATGCATGACATACCATCTGACATATCGATACTTGCACAAAGCCACTACACAAATGGTCGCTCCTCAACAGCCTTATTCTTTGTACTAATTGACGGCATTACCCAGTAGTATCCTTAGTTAGTGTGAGTATAGAGGTGGGGCGTCACACTAAGTGTCTCTAATTATTATTATTTTTTTTGAAAAGAGAGAGTTGTGCAAAATCATCTTAGCACCACTTTACTTAGAAGATCAAAATTGTTATCGCATTTTCTTTAAATCAACCACTCTTTTAAACAAAGATTACAATTATAATATACTTCATAATTATCACATTTGAACCTTCATATATACTAGTTACACTAAAGTTACTTGCAATCAAAATTTCCTTTTTATTTTTGTTAACAAAAGTAAATTTTCAAAAATTCCAATTTAATAACCAAAAACTTATATTTATCATATCGTGTTTCTTCAAAAGTAAATCAATATACTAAAAGGGAATTTTTGTTTTGAATTTTTTTTGGTATTTTTGGAAAGAAAATGCAAAAAATAAACCATGAAAAATCAAAATAAACATGAGCCCTTCACATTTGATTTTGACTGTGTCCCCACAGTCAATGCATGACATAATGAATGCAACAGAGAAAAATATGTACATATTTACAAGACAGGGTAAAAATTTCTTACTAGATGTAGTATGGCTCATGAAGAATCATGTGCTCCTCCTCTCGATCACTTGCCATCTCCAAGTAAGGTTTTAAACGATGACCATTGACTTTAAAAATCGATATATCCCTAGGATTTCTATTTCTATGGCACAATGTGGAAAAATAATGCGTACCACGTATGGACCTGTCCACTTTCATTTTAATTTCCCAAGGAACAAATGAAGTCGAGAGTCATACAAAAGAATATTTTGATTTGGAAAAAATCTTTTTCTTAGGATTGACTTATTAGTGAAAACTTTTGTTCTTTCTTTGTAAATAACCTTATTTTCATACACGTCGTTCCTAATCTCCTCTAATTCGTTGAGTCGCAATTTCATGTTTTTGCCTGCATTTTCGAGATCAAAATTTATGTTCTTAATTGCCCACAACGCTTTATGTTCAAGTTTGACAAGTAAATAGCAATCTTTCCCATATGTTGGCCTAAAAGGAGACATCCTAAGATTGGTTTTATACTCAATTTTGTAAGCCCAAACGATCCTGTCAATTTTCGTGACCAATCTTTTCAATTTTTGTTTACGGTTTTCTTCAAAATTTGCTTGATTTGGCGATTTGAAACTTCCACTCGATCATAGGTTTGAGGATGATAAGAAGTAGATAACTTATGGGTTATTGACTATTTCTTCATTAGAGTTTAAAATGATTGATTACAAAAATGAGTTCCATTATCGCTTATTATTTTGCGAGGTACCAAACCTTGAATGATGTTTTCGTTTATGAATTTCATAATACTTTGTGGTCATTTGTTTACATGAAATGGCTTCAACCCATTTAGGGAAGTAATCAACAACAAAAAGAATGTACAAATTTCGAAAGAGTTGGAAAACGGTCCCGTAAAGTCAATACCCCAAACATCAAAGATTTTGATCGTAAGAATGGGGGTTCAAAGGCATCATGTTTCGTCGAGAGATTTTTCCTAACATTTGGCAGCGATCACAAGTTTTACAAAACTCGAATGCATCTTCGAAAAGCATAGGCCAGTAAAAACCACATTGAAGCACATTTTCCGCACATTTTCTTTGGACCAAAATGATCATCACAAGCTTGGCCATGGAAAAATGAAAGGACACTCTTAATTTCGCATTCTAGGATACAATGTCGTATGATTTGGTTGGAACAATACTTAAACAAGTATGGACCATCTCAGTAGAAGACTTGATGTAACGACCCAGAACTTATGTCATTTGAAATTTGTATATTTAATTGATTTTAATATTAATAAGTAAAATTTGTATGTCGAATAAATTTTTATTTCGAATATTTAGATTTATTGGATAATTAAATCGATAATTTAATATTTGAAATTACAGAATTAATTGGAAATGGGTTTTATGTGATTAAAATAGATTTGTAAAGTTGTATTTAATCATATTGGAGTTAGAATGATGTTATAGAACTTTTAAAATTGAATTTAAAGTTGATTTGTAGAAATTGAATATTTTAATATTTAATTGACGAGTATAATAATAGTCATTTTTCAAACAGTCTCGAATTTCGACGAAACCAGTTTCATCGGATCCGTAATGTTATATTATTGTATGGTTTCAAATTTTGTGTCAATCAGACTTACGGTTTGTTCGGCGAAAGTTAAAACGCGTAGAAATCGATTCGAGTGAATTTTGAATTCAAATAGTCGATTCAAAACACTTAACTCGCACATATAATCGAATTGGCTATCGATACCTATTCCATTGTGTCCGGAACACGGGGTAAACCATAGAAACGTCAGCCGGCAGGCTTCGTTTGGAGTTCGGAAAATTTCGAGTGAATAGTGTTTCATCAAATTTTCTATAAAAGGACCTTAATTATTTCCATTTGCAACAAAAAGAAAACCAACCCTAATTTAACCTAGCCGCCAGTATATTCTTCAATGGCTGGCAATACACCATCTACTTCCTCGTTTTTCTCCAAATCCCTCGACTTTTACCTAAAACCATCAACTACAAACTTGTAGAGCATCTTGGGATTCCTCAATCCAACGGTGGATATCATCTTTAATGAAGCCGATTGACAGCAGTTTGGGATTGAACCCCCAACGTTCGAGCACGATTTTCAATGTTATGGTGGAGCCGAGTTTCACCGTGTTCAATCTGAAAGTAGAGCTTGCATAGGCGAGGAAAGTGGTTGTCACCGATCATCTTCATTTCGCTCGAGGAGGTGGCGTTAATTCAATGATGTGGGCGGCAATGGGTTTTGAGGGCACGGCATTCACTTGGAAAGGAGAAAACAAACTCACGGCCACGATTCTGAGTTAGGAATGAATGGCCCAGATTGGAACGAGGTTAAATAAAAAATATAAATTGAAAATTAAATTGTATATTAATTCGTACAAAACTTTGTAACACTATAACTTTTTCATACGAGGTCCGTTTCGCACGAAACGAATTGCGTCGGGTTCGTATTTGCGGATACTACGCGATGGAGCTGGATTGGAATCGTATGGGGATAGTTTGAATTTTGGGTAAAATTAAACGCGCGTTTAATTTTATTTGAAATAAAACGCTGAAACTGTTATTGGAAACAAGGTGAGAACTTCTCACTCAATCGAATCTGTTTCAATTTAAATTTTAAATAGTTAGATTTAAAATTGCTTGATTGTATGTTTGAATGATAAATTATTATCTGTTGCTTTGAAATAGACCCTATACGCCGTATAATAAGCGGATGTTATTTATTAAACACATATGCCGCGATATTTCACCTTGATGTGGAAATGGTATTATATACGTACTTGGAGTTGACTTTCCCGCATTATATAGCGGATGAGACCCTATTGTGCCGCATAACAGTGGATAACATTTTATATGAACCCACGTATCACGATATCCCGTATTAGAAGGAGATTGGTATTGTACTAACATCTGTGGATGCAGGGAAATAGGTTGGAGGGATCCAACTGATTCCTCAACAGTATGGATTTATTTACAGATATTGTGATATATTCTGTTATCATATGATATATGATGTTTTGGATGTCGTGATTGTTATATTTAGTGCTGTTGCAGCATTGGGCCAATTTAGGAAAATTAAAAGTGTTAAAGTGATGATTTCCAAATTTTAAAAGGATTTTTAAAGTGATTTTTAAAGGTATACGCTTTATTAAATTTTGGAATTGATTCATTTTAAATAAATAAATGTTATAATTTTAATGTTATAAAAAGTATGATTTTTGAGAAATATAGTTGAAATGTGATTTTTTGAAATATGGAGTTAATGATTTTATAAAATAGTTTAAATAGAGATTTTTGAATTTATTTTAAAAGCTTTATATATAAGATATATAAAATTGAATTTTTATAAATCAAAGTGATGAAATTATAAAGGAGTTTTGGAAATGTTTTAAAATGATGTTAAAATGGGTTTTTATAAAAGAATAGAATCTACGATTTTGAAGTTATAAAAAAAAAAATTTGTAAATAGAGAATTTTAAGTAATTTGCTTATAATTTGGATTTTGGTGTGTAAATGGGATATGGATAAAATCTGTTAATAAAGTGCTTTTATAAGTTGAAGTTGTTATAAAATTATAAATGGAATTTATAAACATTGTTTTATAAATTCGAAGTTGACTTATTTTGATAAGTTAATAATTATAGCTTATTAAAGGAGACATATCCACGATTTTGGATAGTGGATAATCCTTTAAAATAAAATGTGTAGGAATGTTGAATGGGTTAACGAAATATATTCACGTTTTTGAACAGTGAATAATATATTAAAGAAATGTTTAGGAAGTGATCTTTTAAATAAAATTAAAATGATTTGAAGTTGTTTTAAAATGTGTCAAGGAGAGAAACCATAGATTTCAACATTCATTGTTGAAATAGACGTTTTCGAGAAATAAGGAAATGACGAACTATAACACTGTTGTTATAGTAAATGATTTTCGAAAGGAAATGTTTTTTGTATAGTATTGGGATTTATAAATCTATCTTAATTTTGAATCCCTATACTAGTGATTTTGGGTTGTCGTAACGATGTTTTACGCAACATTCGTTTTGATTCAAATGAATGTGTTTAAGGGAATGTTTTCCTTAAAGAATAAAATATATACTCAATTGTGATTTAAGTATATTGAATATTTTCTAAGTATTGAAAATAAATAGATTTGTGAATGACTTATTATTAAATAAGTATTTGGAAATGTTTTCCAATGTAGAAATTGAAAGGGTTTAGAGAATATATCTTTTAAAGATCAATTAAAGTGAATATCTGGCAAGTTATTTAATTTATGGAAGATTAATAAAAAGGGCCTAGTGATTATTATGGTGCTGGATATTTGTTTGTTGGCCTTGATAGTTAAATAACCGACTATCAATATTTGCCTTTAAATGGGTATTTGTGTGATTTGCTTGAACTTGAATGCTACACTTATTTTGAAATAAGCGCTCATTATTCAGTTTAGCCGAAAGAGGACCTTTGAGTCATAAATCCCATTCCGTATAATGATATGTCGTAATGGATAGCATTTGAAGACCGGTGTTGAAGACCGGGTATTTTCGAAAACGGAAGGATTACCGTCGAATGACTCTACATCGGCTGATCTCCGATATAGAGATTTTATCACCCTTTGTGATGGGAAGTCCGGCCGTGATTAGTGAATATCTGGATTGCAAGGGCTTCTTTGGAAGTGCCTTCGGTTCCGTTCGATCCTGGAACGGACTTGTATGGATGTGTGTCTGATGTTACAATTTGAGATGTAAAGCTGGTTTCTATCAAATATATTTCTGTTGGTGGCGGAGAATTTATTCTCTTAGCTTAACACCCTTCTCTAAGACGTACGAGCTCGGAGGTTATGTAGTTGATGGTTACTAGTGATATATTCCCAATTTGGTAACGTGGCAAGCTGAGTGTTGCTGAGCGTTTGTTGATCGAAGCGTGGGTTTTATGAAAAGCGTATCTTTGTGAGCGAGACTTCGTTGGACCTCACAACTCAAAAATGGTCAAACAGGAAAGATGCAGCAAGGTTATTAGGGGATAGCGCTCCTTTAGTGTATATCATTTTATTCTGGTTAGAGGTGGTATTATGGTACGGAGCCTTGATACTTAACCTATGTTGTTGCTGTAAACTTATTATTTTATGGTTGTTGGTGAATCCCGGAATTTAGGTCGGTTACGACCGGGGGATGGCTTATTCGTGTTAGTAGTTACCCAGCTAGGGGTAACCCGACCTTGTGTTGGCAGGGATCCGGTTAGGTTCTCAAGGCGTCTTTCCAGCGGCGTACCCATGTGGAAATGGGAAGTTCCTTGGCCTGACCATTTGTTGGAAATCCAAACTCCAATACGTACCTTGTTCGGTTTTAGTTGTAGAACCTGGCATTTACTTATGGTGGTCAGCATTGTTTAGATGACAGCTATAGTAGGCATAAGTGTGAAATGTCTATGCTGGCTAAGATTTATATTATACTTTCAAAATGCTTTTCTGCACTGTGCACTTATAGTAATAATATCAAAGAAATTTGCATATCAAGCATATTTAACTATCATAAGGAGAAATCTCCTCCGATTCTGTGTTTGCATTGTGTGTGTGTGCGGGAGGCCTTATGGTGATTACATTTTCTAAAAAGCATTGCGAATCTATTTTAAAATATTTCTTTGTTCGTTTTTAAATATATAACTGTTTTAAGTTCTCACACCAGTCGCATGACTAACCTGGAGTTTATTGTTTCCTTCCTAAACTCTGGGTGCCCATCATTTTCCACACGGGCAGTCTAGAGTCAGGTTGTCAAGTCATTCTGGAATTCAGGAGATGCTATGGAGATCTGGACGTAAGCTGGATGGCTTGGCGTATCAACTAATATATAGTATTTCTTTTCTGTTGTTTGTTGTTGTAAACTCTGATAATGTAATGTGATGTAATGTAATAACTGATATAGTTCTTTGTTTTAAAGATATTCATTTATCTATTATATGTTGTTCCGCTGCGAAATGTGAGATTCTGTTATTGTTTCTGTTTTCTTCTTCTTTCTTTCTTTCTTCTTTTATCTTCTACCTCTTCTTTAACCCTAACAGTACGGTTTTCTGGCCTTCGATTGCTCCGCAGTTGATACAGTGGACGTATTAATGTCGACCTTCGTGAGTCAAAAATCCCCATGCAACGTTACATTTGACTTGGGAAAGAAATTTATATGCATCTTGTTTCAACCAAAATGAAGGAGTTTCCTTAGTGATTAAATAGTTCACTATATAAGCATACCATGGGTCGACGGTAACGGAAAGGAGTTTCTCATCAGAAAAGTTATCAATGGTTGATAAAGAAGATGGTGCGTTTGGGAGGCACGACAAATGATCAATAACAACGTTGTTGGATCCTTTTTTGTGTTTGATCATAAGATCGAATTCTTGGAGTAACAGGATCCAACGGGTCAAATGTGACTTAGCATCCTTTTTAGCAAAAAGGTACCTAAGAGCGGAGTGGTTGGTGTAAGCAGTAAGGTCTGAGCCAATCAAATAAGGTCGAAACTTTTCGAGCGTAAAGACTACCGCTAGAATCTCTTTTCAGTCATCGTATAATTGAATTGAGCATCGGTTAGAATCATACTGGCGTAGTAAATGACATGAAGAATTTTTTTGATGCGTTTTCCTATGACAACGCCAACTTCAAATTTAGAAGCATCATGCATTATTTCAAAAGGAAGGTCCCAATTGGGTGAGCATATGATGGGAGTGGAAACAAGTTTATTTTTGAGACGTTTGAAAGTAGAAACACAATCAGAATTAAAGTCAAATGGGATGTCTTTTCCAAGAACAGTCGTCAGAGGTCGAGCAATTTTACTAAAGTCCTCAACAAAGAGTCAATAAAAACTAGCGTGTCCTAGAAATAAGCAAATGTCCTTGATAGTTTAGGAATGGCTAGATGCAATTATATCAACATTTGCTTTATCTATCTCAATGCCTTTGTTTGAAATGACATGTCCAAGGACAATGCCATGTTTGACCACAAAATTTCATTTTTCCCAATTTTATATTAAGTGTTTGTCCTTGCATCGATTAAGAACCAACTCAAGTTGGTGTAAGAATTTGAAAATAGAGTTTCCAAAGATGGACAAATTGTCCGCAAACTCTTTTATAAAGCGTTGGATCATGTCGGAAATGATGCTGACAATGCATCTTTGAAATGTAGCAGGAGCATTGCTGTAATGACCCGTATTTATAAACATTTAAAAGTTAAATTAAATAAGAATTTAATTGTTAGGAAAAAAATTAAGATTTTAATGATACAAATTAAATTATAATACAAGTTATGAGCTTAAGTAAAATTCAATTAATGAAACATGTTTGCAATAATGTAAAGATGATAACAAATTCTAGTCTGTATTTAATAACATTGGTTTGGGTTAAATTATCTAGTGTCTGAATGTAAACTTCCAATTGATTGGAATAATAAATGTTAATAAGGAATAACAAATATTTCTTTATAAAAGAAGAAATCATATGTTTGTTTATTTGAAATGTTTGGTACCTAAAAGATTGATTGTAGAGATGAGAAACTATTATTTGATAAGAAATATATAATTCTTGTTTGTATCCAATAGTGTATAAATATGTTTAAATTACTATTAGACAAGAAATAATTTTTCTATTTCCCATTACACTTATTTTGTCCTTTTTTAAATTCATCTTTGTGAAAAATTGAATTAATGTAATTGAATAATTTCAATTAATGATAGAGAAAACACCAAATTGTAAATTAATAGGTGTAATTAAATGTAGCTTATGTTTTGCGAATATAAAAGGAAAGTTGGTTTAACGAAAAGAACATTTATGTCAAATAAAATGAATGTTTCATTTTTGAATGCAAGTTTAGTTTCATTAAAATAAAGAATTGAATGAATGATTTAAAGGAAGAAATATATGTATATTTGAACTGTGTTTTAGCATATAGATGGATTACAAGAGTAGAAAAATAATTTATTTAAGTAAGTTATGTATTTCTCTGCTGTATGAACAACAAATTTCCAAACGTATTTAAATGACTAAAGAAAACAATTATTCTATTTTTCATACATTTTAGCTGTCTATTTTGAAATTAACTTTGTAAGCAATTGCAATTAATGTAATTGAAATATTTCAATTAGAAGGAAAGAAAACACTGATTGCAATTAATAGATTTATTAAAAGAAACGCACCTTTTGTGTTAAACAGAAAATGTTTTAATGTAAATAAAAGATCATTTTGGGAAAACCAAATTGAACGTTTTCGTTTTTATGGTAAGTAATTTTATTTATTATGCATAGAAAAAAATTAAATGCGTACAATTTGAATATTATTTGAGTAAATGAAGTTAATTTGGTCATGTTTCATAAACTGAATTTAAAAAAGGTTGTGCAATGTACATGGTCCCTTCATTTCTTTTTTATTAATTGTTACATGTACGTTTTAAAATAGTTATCTTATTATTAATACTTGATCCGTTTATTTCTCATTCTGTTTAGTTCATAAGCCTAGACTTTTAGGTTATATTTAATTCTTGCCACCTTATTTTCGCGTATAAAAAATTTCACTTTCCTTTGGTTTGCAAACTTTTCCATTTCTACATACATTTCTTTATGCATTATTAATGCCTAAAGCTTTCAAAATAAAACGTGACATTTATTTTTCTCCACCTTAATTTCCTAATTATTAAATAACCTGTAGCTTATTCTTTCATTTGTAGTGTATATTTGTGCTCTATTTTTTGGGCAACGTCTTATTGGGTTTGTTTTAGACTAATGGGCTCCTTAATAAACCAAGAGACCTTAGAAACCTTAAGAGACTTTGGATCCTTCCTTTTCTCACACATTGACCCTCTATTTTACTATTTGACTAAAACCAAGTAGTACAAAAATTCTTCATTTGATAAACTTTCTGCACTCTTCTTCTTCTTCATTAAATCTATAGAAAACTCCAAACCCCAAAACTCCTAAATCTCCAAATCAAATTCCATCCTTCCTCCTTCAAAACTCTATCCTACCTCTATCCTCTTACCACCACCCACCTCCATCACACCCATGACATTAACCCATAGCCAAAGCCCCATCTTTCCTCTTCTCTTCTTTCTCTTTTTTCCCTTCTTTTTCCATATTTCCATGGCTTCTATATTCCAATAAACTACTACAAATCAAATAATTTTTTTGAAACTGTGTATATTTTCAAGGGCAACAACTTTATTGTTGAACCCTTGTTCCCATTTCGAATATTTCTATATCAAAAACTCTATTTTTCAAGTCCTTTCCTGGATCCAGTTTTGGACGAAAATACACCATATTGTATCAAACATATCTCCTTCAGTAAAGAATCAAATTATATAATTCTTTTTTTAAAATCATTTATTTTTCCAGTGGCTTCAACTTTCTTTTAGATCAGCTCTTCAAATTCCGTAACTTCCTATGCCAAGAACTCAAATCTTTTTGAAGTATATTTGAACTTAGATTTTCAACTCAGTAAACACCTCTATTTGTTTTGACCATAACTTCCTCAAGAAAGAAGTTTTTTGAGTGATTCTTTTTTTGAAATGGAGAAAGAATAATTTGCAAAGACTTTCTATTTAGTCACTTTTATAGATTCAATAATATGCTAGTCCGCGTATTTTCTTAAAGATGGCCTAGTTTATGGTTTGTCCGCTGTTCAAATTTGGACATTTAATTGGATTTTTAATCGTCGAAAAATCAAAGGTGAGTGTTTTAACCCATAACAACTACTAAATTATCTTATGTTGGTTAAACTAGATTAATGATATGATTAGAAATTTATTAATTGTTGTTTGGTGTTTTAGTTTGTCATTTAGATTTAATTTGAATTGATATTGAATTTATAGCCATGTAATTAATATTGAATATAATTTCTAGTTAAACACCTAATAATGATAACCAATTAATTATTGTGATTTATTTGCTAATTTGGAGGTTGAATGTGGTGTATGTAATTGGTTTAAATTTTGGATGATTGGACATTTATTTATGCTTATATCTTTATTATCATTGTGGGTTGAAATAATACATATCCAAATGATCTTGTAGATTAGGGAAATCTTTTTGGGTTGAAATGATAAACCCGAGCGGTTTTCATTGATTTGAAAATTTTAATTTTAGATATTGGTTGAAATGCTATATATATATATATATATATATGGAAAAAATTCTTGAATTTGGATTATGTATTGGAATTGAATTATTTAAAAGGTTTAAGTTAAACTTCAAATTTTTTTTAATTAAAGTGGTTAAAATTGATATCTCGAATTGTTTGAAATGTTTTGATAATTATATTCACATTGTACACTTGATAGGAGATGGAAAATCCCCTAACATCTCTGAAGCCATTGCACTCACCTTTTATTTTAGATTAATTTGACTTACATAAGATCTTTTAGTTCAGACTCGAGTGTTTTGTTTGCATTACGCTCGGGAAAGTCTGAGCTTTTCAGTGTATTGAAGACTATTTTCTGGAGGTCAAAGTCGAAGAGTCGGTATATTGTTACTATTTATTATAATTATTCCACTAAATTATGTGGTCCGCTGAATTCTTTGTTTATTCCTGCTGTATGTATAACTCTGATTCGAATTGTAAAGGTGTAATCACATGTTATTTGTAAAACAGCTTCATGAACTGTTTATTTGATTATTATATTTTATCATTCTGTTGCGAGAATTTGTGTTTTATTTTTCCTTCTTTTCTTTTATTTTCTTATTTACCCCATTAAAAATCCTCCCGTTTGAGTGGTTTGAATTAGACATGTATGATTTATTGTCGATTTAAACCATCAAAAAGGTGGGTCGTTACAATTGCAATGGCCAAATGGCATACGTTGATATGCAAAGGTGCCAAAGGAACACGTGAAAATCATTTTCTCTTGATCTTCAGGAGCGATCGAAATTTGGTTATAATTGGAATAACCATCAAGAAAGAAATAGAATTCATGGTCGGCTAATGATTTAAGCTTTGGTCAATGAAAGGAAGAGGAAAGTGGTCTTTACATGTTGCAGCGTTTAATTTTCGATAATCAATGCAAAGACACCAATCTGTTTGAGTACGAGTTGGAATGAGTTTGTTAGCATCGTTCTTAATAATGGTAAGCCCGGACTTTTTAGGTGTGACATGAATTGGGATAACCCATGAACTGGGGTACATGATTCTGTTATCGAGGATTTAAAGAATTTTTTCTCAAACAACATCCTTCGTTTTTGGGTCAAGCCTTCGTTGTGCGTCACGAACAGGCTTGGCTTTCTCAACTAAGTGGATGCAATGTTTAACAAGAGTGGGACTAATTCCCTTTATATTAGTAATTGACCATCCAATTGCCTCTTTGTTTTTTGATAGAATTGAAAGAAAGGAAGCTTCTTGATCAAGAGAAAGAGTCGAAGAAATTATGATCAGGAAGAGGTTTGAGTTCTAATCTAGTAAATTGCTTAATCAAAGAATTCGGTTTAAGTTTTGACTCAACCACGAGGGGTTCAAACGAAAGCACATTTTCAATTTCATTAGGCTTATCCTGAAACTGTTGTCCATATTTGGTCTCGTGTTTGTGGGTAAGGTCAACTGTTTCGTTGTTAAATTTTTTTTGAATGGAGCTAACTTCCAACGTTTGCTCAAGTGGTTCATTCGATTGATTTTTTAGGTTGAATATGTTAAGATCCAAAGTTATGTTTCCAAAAGAAATTTTCATCGAACCATTTTGACAATCGATTAGGGCATTTGAAGTGGCTAGGGCCGTCCTAAAATTAATGGAATTTGACTCATCCATTTTTCATGGATCATGTTTCAAGGACGATGAAATTGACGACGAATATGAATTGACCAATTTTGATGAGTACGTCCATTTCTCCCACGGGTTTCTTTATCGAACAATCAGCAATTTCGTCAGTTTTAGTTCACATAAGCCAAGCTGTTGGTAAACTGAATAAAAAATCAAATTAACACTTGCACCTAAGTCTAATATGCACTAATTAATCGTCTTGCCTCCTATCATGCACAAGATGTCAGACATCAAGGATCTTTGTATTTTACAGAAAGTGATTAAGATAGGACATTGCTAAGACTAGCGGCTAAGAAAACTTTCTTAAGTACATGAGTGTGTCATTTTTGAGTACACAAGTGTTTTTAAGAATTTAGTGTAAGTTGGGACTTGTTGAACAATATGAAGGAGAGAGATGTTCACTTTAACTTCTTTGAAAATTCCTAACATCTTTTCCATTTAATCGGAACGTTTCTTAGGGCGAAGGAAATGTGGAAATGGAATTTGATACTCAGTAGGTTGTTCTACTTGAGTACAAGAAGAATTTGGATTGGCATTTGATTCGATGTTTGGCTCAATGTTTTGATCAAAATTACTTGTCATTTTCAAAGTGTCAAGAGGAGCTTTCGATAGATCATTTGGATTGGCTACTTAGTGATCAATTTCTTTACCAGAACGCAAATTCGTGATAGCATTCATTTGGTTTACATTGATATCTTGAACAACATGGCCTTGTTTCGGGTTCATATATTGATTTCTAGGATTCGGAACTGGCTGACTTGGGAATATGCCTCATTCATGTTTACGCACAGAGGTGGCTAATTGACTCATTTGCATTTCAACTTTAGCAATCAACTGATTCATATTCTGCATGTACGAGATTAAAAAAATTTTGCAAATTGCTATTTGGTTGGAGGTTTTGAGTGGCTAGTTTAGCCAAAGTTTTAAGACTTTTCTCAAGTGAAGTAAATCATCTATCTTCTTGAGGAGCAAAAGATTGCCTGGTTGATTCTAAGACAGAGGCATAAAATTTTGCCGAAAGTGATTAGGCTAAAAAGAATGGTTCAAAGCATTGTTTGGGAATTCTTGAAAATTAGGACGAATCAAATTTGTTAGACTTATTTTGGTTCCATGCAAAATTAGGATGATTTCTCCAACCAGGATTGTACGTTAGAGAAAATGGGTCATTCTTAACCTTGTTAAAAGTATTGAGTTTTTCTATCGAATGAGGGCACTGATTGGTGATATGATTCATATAAATACATTTATAACATAACGGTTGGGAAGCTTGGCTCATTTGATTTGATGAGAAAACATTGTCGAATTTATTGATTATTGCATCGGTTTTCACTTCCAAAGCCAACAATAATCCTATTGAGTGTGTGCTCAATCATGAGTAAATGGATTTTTTGTTAGAACGTTCCCATTGGAATGTTTTTTCGGCCAAGTTTTTAGGAATTGCCAAGCATCGTCATGATGTTGGGCAAGAAAATTACCTTGGCACATCAATTTCAAACATGATCCGTGAACTATTTTCAAGTCCATCGTATAAGATTTAGCAAAGAGTTCATTTTTCAACTTTATGGTGCAGACATTTTATCAAAAGCTCTTTAAATCTTTCAAAGTATTTTTCGAAAGGTTCACCCATGAATTGATGAAAATTAATAATTTCGTTTTGGATTTTGGTCGTTTTTTTCAAAGGGTAGAATTCTTTTAAGAAAACTTTAATGAATTCGTCCCAAGTTATGATCAAGTTCGGAAATAAGATATACAATCATTTTTCAGCATAATCGATAAGGAAAAATGGAATTAACCGAAGTTTGTTTCCATGATCTATAATTGATAGAGTTTAATGGTTGCACATACTTATTCGAATTTTGTTAAGAAGATGTATGGGCTGTCATGTTCCATATTGCCAAAGTTCGGGAGCGTGGCAATATGGTTTGAAAGAATTTTGAAGTGATTACCTATTAGGACAGGTAGTGTGATACAAGAAGGAATAGAAACTCTATAGGAAAAGATTCTATCCATAAGAGTGTGAGGGGCATTTTTATTAGTCGTCTTAGAGGATTGTTCGTTTATGCAAAACGATTCGTTGTTCTGCCACGAATCCATATACTATGCAAAAGTGAAAAGATCAAGGAGAGGACTCGAAAATCAAGGTTATGAGAATGAAACAAGGTTAAGAGAATGAAATGAAGTGAAAAAAATTCTTCTCTTTTGTTTTTTTTTTAAAAATGTTTTTTTTTTAGTTTTTGTTTTTAAAAAACTTTTTTCTTTTGGATTTTTGTTAAAAAACTAAGTAAAATGCTTGTTTTTTAGATTTTTAATTTTGTATGATTGTTTTTAAAGGAAAAGATTTGTTTTCTTTTTGATTTTTTTTTAAAAAATTAGTTAAGTAAAATGTAATTTTTTGTACTTTTGGATTTTGTTTTTTTATATATGTATGAACTAATGTAACTAAATGAATGTAAGAACTTATTACCAATTTTCTGTCCTTAGTAGCTCCTAACCTAAAATTGTATAATGTAACGAGCCGATATTTTCAACCATTCGCATCTGCACATGTCGGACTTGCATTGCTCAAAATACCGCATTGTAAATAAAATTTGGCAAATCTTATAATATACAGCAAATACATAATCTCATATCATAGACACAGAGTAAATAATAATGCAGCGGAAATAAAAGAGATAGTAGTTCATGAAGCTATATATAAAAATAAGATACATCAGAGTTAAACGAGATACAACAGAAGAGTAACAAGATACGTCAGGTACAAATCAGAATGCATCATTGAAATCACTGGATACCGAAAGCAAAATAGATGGCTGGATCTTCAAGCAAAGCTCCAACTCCGAAGATGAGTCTTGAATGATGAATAACTCAGCCTGACTCGAGCGTAAAGCAAAACACAAAACACTCGAGTCATACATAAATACTTATGAACTGTAAATCAACTCAAGTGAACAGTAACAAAAATGCATCAGTAACTTAAAGGATGCTTGGGATCGCCCATCCTTTAAGGATCCGTTAAACTATTTACTATGTAGTAATATTGCACTATTATAATAATGTCTACAGTAAAATAAACTTACTTTTAAATAGCGTTGAAGGGTTACCCATATAACCCCCAACACGTAATAGTCCCAGTAGTCCATCTAGTATCAGCATATCTCCAGATCGGAAGACTACCCTAAATACTCCATGGGCTATGGGAGAAAAACAAACTCGTAGTAAGGCTCGCTATGGTAAGTGACACGGCACACAAGGCAATGCCAGGGTAGATATACCAATTACGCATACAGGCTGGTGGTAATGTAGCAGCCACTACGCCCACCTCGGAACACACTCCCAGATCAAAATCAGAGGATGGCCATCAAATCAACCACAAGTAATAATATAGTATCGAAGAAATGTGTCCGATAGGAGGAATAACCTCACTTGTCCCGAGATCGCTCCTGTTTTAGCCACCTTATGCCAACTCACGGGAGTTGGGTCCACGTAATATACCTCAAGAACAACGCCACCATCCTACATCATTCTGGAATCTCCACCGCATACACGGTTGTTAAAGTGGTTTTTGGAGTTGGCAGAGAGTATGACAACTTAGGATCCCGGTCTTTTTAACAACCAAACATTATTATAACGCCGTGGTCATTTCAAAATAGTTTATATTTCAAAAATCAAATCATTTAATTTCAAAACTATTTTCCTTTCAAAATAGTTTATACTATATCATTTTCATTTCAAACATATATTCATCTTTCAAAAATTATAATACTTTCAAAGTTATAACTCTTTCGAAACCAAAATATTTGAAATCATTACACTTTCAAACGCATAACATTTCGAAATCATACGTTTGAAATCATGGAACATTCATTTAATCCAAATTTTCAAATCTATACAATTAAAGCCAAATTTCCAATTTAATTCAATTCAAACCATCAGTTTCAGTTCAATTCAGTTTCCCAACAAACCATTTCAAATCTTACAAATTTCGAAAATAAATTTGATCCACTAAATAAACTATTAAATTTTAATATATTTCAAAGTTTTAATATCCCATATTTCAAAACTAAATTTATAATTTCATATATCTCAAATTTAACTTCATTACTACTTAGTTTGAAATATTCATTTCATAAATCCAATACTTTCATGCAAATATAACTTCAAATGTTCATTTATCAAAATCAAATATCATTCTAAATTCATATTCCTTATCAAATAAAGACCAAATCATTCAAAATCATTAAAATATCATATCCTTTAAAACCCCATTATCAAATCATTATTTGAATTCAATTTCAAATTTTCAAATTTAAATATCGTTTAAAAAATCAAATATGTCATTCGTTTATTATTCCAAATATTGTTACAAAATACAAAATATATCATTTTCAATTTCTAGTTAAATTTTTACTCAACAACGATAATAATTTAATATTATCATTCCAAACATCTAAGCAACCATATATTAGCTAAAGTAGTTTACAAAAACTTTTCTTTATATCAAAATATATTTTTGGGTAAAATTATTTCATTCACCCACATTTAAAAACAATACCGCGTCAATTGTTCTAATCAAGTGTTTAGAAATCCTTTCGATACAGTTGTCCAGACTGTGCCAACGAAGGTTCATATGCCACTCAATAAACCAATCACCACAATATTAAAACAATTTATATTCACTAACAAATACGTGCTCATATCTATTAATACGCTCAAACTCATTCTAGAGTACTACGGACTCTAATTTAAATGAGTAATTCCCACCAGAGCCAAGGTTATCACCAACCTAAGCTCTGATACCAAGTGTAACGACCCGCAAATCAGTACCCCTTGAGTTAACACTATTGTATCTAAATCAACTCAAGTTGTACAGAAATACGAACCATTTGGGTTAAAGAAGATGAGGTAGAAGAAGAAAATAGAAAACAACATCAGAATCTAACCATCGCAGCGGAATAAAATATAATAGATAATAAACAATCTTTACTCAAAATGAAATATATTTGTTTATATATTACATCATCAAATTACATCAATCACAGTTTAAAAACAACAACATACAAATGGATACACAGCAACTCAACACAGCGGAATATATATATAAAACAAGTACGGATAAACGTATCGTCATCCAGCTCGTCCCCTGAGCTCCACAGCATCATATAATGTATCCTATAAAACTCGGTCTGACCCGAGCATTACAGTTAAATAACACCCGAGTCAGTCTGGAATACCAGTGTGAGAAAATCACACTCAATTGATTATTAAAGTTTCAAAAATCCTTTGAAAACAAAAGCATCTCGTAAGACCACGCCACAAATAAACATGTCGGGTTTTTACCTCACGATAGCTAAAACAATTTTTATAGAAATCCTCTGATATTATAATAGGGTCTATATACAAATACTTATAAAATAGCCGAAATTGTTACATGATTAAAATCCAGCTACTAGCCACAGAGTGGGTAATACAAACAAAACTCGTACAAGGCTCATAGGGAGAATGGATTTCCAACTAATGACTAGGCACTGGGGTACCACCTGTCACAGTACATGGCCTAGATCACGGTACCTAGGAGTACGCCCGCTCCCTTGCAACACAAGACTGAGACTACCCCTTACTGGATAATCACGAGTGAGATCACCCCGTGGTTGGGATCAGCAACCTCCCACTAAGCCGAAATAAAAAGGGACATCTAGGCAGGGATGACCTCACCTTGCTTGGGTGCTACCCACCTAGCCTTGCTGCATAACCCCTGATTTTCAGTCATTCCCATTTGATGAGGCTTGAGGCTAAGCGTTACCTTTTTAGAACATATCCCTTAGAATGCCCATCGTCCACCTGACGATGCCCCGAAAGCATTCATCCATACAAGTCCGTCCTGGGTTCGAACGGAACCGAAGGCACTATTCCTACTACATCCATTTTGGAAATATCCTCAGGATTAGTAGCGACTAGCCCTTGCACTTCACTGCTCCATCTTCGAATCCAAAATCGTTTCACATGAAATGTACAAACCGGATCGGCGTGGTCTTCGAGAAATAAATCTCGATCCCGGTCTCTTCGAAACGATCAACGCATTTGTCCAATATTGATAGTCGGTGATTTAACTATCAATTAATATTCACAACATCCATCACACAATATATAATTTCCCAAATTATTTATTAACCTCAAAATATCTTCACAAGATATATTTCTACAACCCTTTGAAAACAGTTTCAAATCATCTTTCTTTTTCAGAATAAATTTTCCCATATATTTTCTATCTCCACTGAAATCACCAAGCACAAAACTAGATTTTTAAAATAATTTAAAACACTTTACTTTGAAATATACTTTAAAACATTTATTTTAAAAACTGCTTCAATAATTTATTACAAATACCTACTATATGAATATTTGAAAATAACGTTACTTTATAAAATATAAAACTAGGTTTTCACTTTTTTAAAAACAAGATACTAAATCACTCTTTAAATAATTACTGCTATAAAAGATTAAAGAAAATACTTACTTTAGAATTTAAATATTAGAAATAATAAATTTTCCAAAACTTGCTTTTAAAAACAAATTTAAAACTTTTAACTTATATTTAAAAATTTACTTTGAAAATGTACTTGGTTATTCAAGGAGAATTTCCAACTTCAATCAATTTAAATCAATTTTCCAAATTGATTCCCAATTTATTCCATTCGAAATAAATCTCTTTACTTACTCAGTTCATTTTAAAATTTATTAATTATGGACTTTATTATTAAAGTTATTATTATTATTTTTTCGTTTGATTTAAATCTTTTAACTGAAATATACAAATTTTAGCTTTTTCCCAATTTCTTCTTTATTCTTTTCAAAAAATTAAATCTTAAATTTAAATAAATGTTTTGTTCTTTTAAAACAATAATACTGAAGTTTAAAATTCATTAATCTTCTGTTTATTCAAAATTACGCTTTTTATACTCAAGGTTTATTTATTAGAAATGTTTAAGTCACTTATTTCTTTTTCCATTCATTCTCAAATTTATTCAAATTTTCTATATTTATCCTACTTACAAATTCACTTCTTTTACTTTCTTTCCAAAATCCAATTTATATATTTTAGGTAATTCATTATATTCAATTATATCCAATCGAACCATAACATTCAATATTCCAATAGAATTCATCATAGAATATCAAATAATCACAACAAAGGGTAATAAATAACTTAAATAAATGTTGAGGGATCTGGTTGGATCCCTCCAACCTGTTTTTCCCTGCATCCACAGACATTTGCACAATATAAAATGCCAATTACATACTATAGCACATAAATCAATTCAACCATTCAAACAATTATTTAAATTTAATCATTCAAATTTAAATTTAAATTCGGCTGAGTGAGATTAACTCACTTTTGCTTTGCTATTTGCAATCCATTGCAAACTGACTTGTTCTTTTAAATAATATCACCGAAGACTAAAATTCATTCTCAATTTGATTCCACGATTTCAGACGTTGTAAAAAATATATTATATGTTCTATCAATATTCGAGTCAATTGTACAACTAAGTCTCCATTTGATAATTTAATTAACCGTATATTTTATTGCCCTTAACAAAATTTAAATTTACTAATAATTTAATTCAATTAAAGCTAATAATTCCCTTTAATAATCTTTAATAACTAAAATAAATTAAATAGGTCAATCGTACAATTTTATCACCAAATCCCTTACATAATTTTCTTCTAAAATCTTATATAAATTTCCCGTACATATATATATTTTAAACTTTGGAATTTTTAAAACTAAACAGTAAACATCGTTTACTGAAAGACAGTATACTGAGTTATATTTTATATATTTTAAACTGCATATATATATATATATATATATAATTTTAAATAATCTTTGTAGATTTTTTTTTTGTAAATCTGTTTTATACAAAGCTTCTCGACCATTTAAAATTCCATTTTCAATGCCTTACCTCAACATATATACATAATTTTTAATTTAAATTGCTCAAACTTCACCTTACTCGAGAACGACCACTAGGTTGCTGCCAACCCCCTCACGAACACACTGTTGAAGTCGAACGCTGAAAGCCCTCGAAGTCGCTCATCTCATGGACCCGAACCTTATGCTCGCGACCAGTTTTGCGATGGTGGCAGCCCCCTCTGAGCCCTCGCCTCGCCCAACCCTAGTCGAGCTCTTCTACCTGGAACCGCCTCCACCACATACTCGCGAGCGCGAGCACGTCCCTCTCGCTTCAATCAATCGATCGATGCGAGGTGAATTCCAGTCAAAGAGTTGAAGAGGGAGAAAGTGGAGGAGAGAGAAGGCGAACTATGCAGATACGAAGTGAGTATTTTGAGGCCGATGTACGGAAGAGATGGTGTCGTAGACCATGACGGCATTATTAGGTGTAAGTTGTCGACGGTGAGGTTCGATTGTGAGATTGTGTAGGAGAGGCGAGGCGGCGAATTGATTTGTGAGGATAGAGATGGAAGAGTTGAGCGTAGATGCGGGATTAGGACAGATGGTGAAATCAGGGTTTCTAGGGTTTTGGAATCTATTGAGACAGTTGCATTCATTTTTCTGAAAATTGGATTTTTCCTAGAGAATGAGGAAGAAGATTTGTTTGTTCGGCCATTTATTTTGAACGATAGATATTTTATCTCTAGGACAAAGGCTGCGCGAGTTAATGAAAATGGATAGCGTGTCTGAGTATGTTGCATGATGTTTTTTTTTAAAAGAGGGAACATGATTTGAAAGGAAGGCTGCGTTATATCATTAGGCTGCTACAGTGATTCTGGAATGAACGAAGAAGCTCTGATGTGAACGAAAAGGAATACAGCTTGACTAATCAATATATATATTATATTGAATTTGATATAAATCCAACACATTTACATATCTACGCTCACACAACAACTCCGATCCATACGAAATTTGAAATCCAATAATAATTCAATATTACGGACCCAATGGAACTGATTTCGTTGAATTCCAAGACTGTGCCTCGGAAGGCTATTTTTAAATTCAATTTAAAACTATAAAATTTTAAAACTGAACAAACCACTGTTAATTTCAATTCTACAACTTCTATTATCTTCAGTGTTATCAATATAAATTTTACAAGTCTTCAAATTATTTTTAACAGGCTTAGAATTCCAGATTCAACATTTTACTCAAGTACAAATTATTTAATTCAATAATTTAATTATCAAATAAATTGTGATATTTGAATTCGAGTGAAAACTTAACTTTTAAATATTTAAAATCAATTAAATAGTCCGATTTTAAATGCTCAAAAATTCCAGGTCGTCACATTCCTTCCCCCTTAAAAGAATTTTGTCCCCGAAATTACTAATTAGGAAGAATGGTCCAATACCCGTTTACTTAACCCCAAAACCAAACAATTTAACATCTTACCGACGATCTTTTTATAAAAGATCCATTATCTTTCTTATTAACTTCTCAACTCTCCCATAGTTTCAAATAGCTTTATTTATTCAACCATTCAGTTTAAATTTCAAAACCAAGTTTAAAATTTTCAAAATTTCACAAAAAATTTCTAACTCTCTAAATTTCCGAAAATTTCGCCAGCGTCTCCTTTGCGCGGCTAGCTCGTACAACTACAAAAGGCCTCTACGGGATCACAAATCCCAAAAGAAAACAAAAGGCCAAGTGGCTAGATCCAAAAACCTAATCAAATTTCACAAAATTTAAACACATACCTTTTGTCGAGCATTTCAAATTTATCTTTCTGAAATCAAAATCAATTCTCTTTTCCCTTTATAATACCTGCATATCCTGCTTAGCACTAATATCCAATCATAGAATTCCAAAAATATTTTATCGACTTTCTCATAAAATGCCAATATCTATTCATTCCAATATTGACTTAGATTATATTAGTAATATCAACTTCCAATTGAGAATCCTCCATTCTTTTCTTAAGTTTAGTATAAGCATTTATATGCTTCTTATATTAATTTTAACCGTACCACTTTAGTTTGTCTCTATTTTTATTCAAATTGATTCTTTCATTTCCATATGAATTCAATTCATCTTTAACTCTAAATATTTGAATTTTATTTTCCATTTATAACTAGTTCATGTCATTATTTTAAATTGGTTCCATTTACTAATTTATTTCAATTTTCAGTTTGAAATCGTTTTGTCGTTAACAAAATTTTCAAAAAAATTCTAACTCCAAAAAATTTCGAAATTTTTTGGCAGAGTCTCCTTTGTACGGAGGAGCTTTTACAATTTGACAAAGGATATAAATATATATACATCGACCCACACGGTCGGAAAAACCAAAAACAGTTCATATTTCCTATTTTTATTGCGTAGGCGTACCTTATTTAGCATTTTTAAGCAAGCAGCTTATTTATTTAGCAGTTAGCGTAATCAAATCTAGCCACACGGCTTCCAGGTACCTGTACTTACTCAATTTAAACATGTAAGTGCCATATATATATATATATATATATATATATATATATGAAGTTTATCAATATTTCACTTATTTGCAATAGTTAAATACATGAATTCTAAAAGAAATGCACATCAAACACTTTTTATAAGCAATTTAAATATTCCAACATTAATTTTAATTGCTTACAACCAATCACACATCGTTTCACTTAATCCGAATGGTTAACAACTCACAAGCTTACATTAATATATTTTTAAGCAAAACGAACTCATTCTTAATTCAATTGATCTCAAAATCAATTTATTTTACTCCTATCAATTCATAAAATTTTAATTACTTCCATTTACATCAAATGACAATTTATTCTATGCAATTTGACGAGATCTATGTGAATAAATAAGTACTTATGTTTTATAACCAATTTAAATTGATTTCAACTCAATTTATACTTAATTCTATTCCATTTTTAAATTTATTTACAATCCATATATTCTCATTTTCATTGCATTTTAAATTTGAATACATTCACTTGCATTTCATTTTACTAACCAAACCAGTTCATTTAAAACCATTAAGAACTTAGGTTCATCTTTATTACAATTAAATTTCCTTTTTATTTTAATTCATTCATGACCATTTATTTTGCTTGGCACACTCCATTTCAATTTTATTCTCTTTTCAATTTTATTCACGATCCATTCATTTGTATTTCATTTCTTATCCGTATTCATTTAAAACCATTCTAGTAAACTTGAAACATTCTATTTTTCTTATTGACTCATGTTATTTCAATTCCTTAACAATTTAAATGGTTTACAGTTATTTATTTAAGAATTTCATTCCATTAAATATTATCTATAACTTAGCAAATTTTATTTCGATTAAAATTTATTTTCACTTGATTTATATCCAACCCAATATCATTAAACTTAGTTTTAAGTTGAATTCAGATCAACTCCTTTCCATCTTTTTAGCTTAAGTTGATTTACTTCAATTTTATACTTAAGCTCATTTCATCTTACGAGTAAAAAAAAAATTTCTATTCAACTTAATTCTATCTCAATCAAATCTCATATTAAATCTACAATTTCAGTTGATTAGCTATTATAAAATTTAACTTTTCAGATTCAATTCATTCAATTGATTACAAGGCCATTTCCAATTTATTTCTACTTATTTGGATTATATTTGCAATTCAAACCATTACTATTTCAATCAAATTTCATTTTTATTCGATACATTTCCAATTATATTTAATTTGTTAACACTTCAAGTTAAATTTTAATTTATAACTCAAGCTCTGAATCCACTATCCATTTTCAATTTACCACCCAATTTCATGAACTCACAATTCAATTACATTTACTTCACCAACAATTTAAGTCGAATTTAATTTATAACTTGAGTTTTATTTTCAAACTTCATTTTTAACTCACAATTCAGCTTTTATTTAACTACATTGGGTTCTCATTACATATTTCATTATCTAATTTATTATCTAAATAGTCTTTCCCCAATTTATAATCCAGAACTTGATTTTAATCTCAAAATCTCCTCATTAAATTTTCTTAAGGTCAATTTATTTTTTATTCAAGTTTTGATTTTCATTTCATTTTTTAATTCATCAAACAATATTTATTTTGGGTTTTCTATTCCACTTTCAAATTTTATAAGTCACAACTTATTATTTACACAATCCCATATATTCTTCTTTTATTTTTAACTCAAGCCTTATGCTTATTTATAACCCAAGCATATTTTTATTTCCATGGATTTCTAATTCTTTTATAAGTTATTCCAATTCATTCCATTCAATAACTCAATTGAATTTTTATTCCAATTCAGTTTTATTTTAACTCAGATTTATTTAACTCAATTCAATTTCGACGTAGTCCGCATACAACCGGATATAATTTTCAGCCTATTCAATTAATTTCAATCCAGTTAAATCTTTATTTCCCAATACAAGTTAAGTTAATTTTTAACTTTTCCCTTTAAATTTAAATTCTAAAATTTAAAGCTTATATTTCTTTTCTGATTTAAATCATCTCAATTTATAAGCTTACAACCTATCTCATCAGGATTTTTCAAACACCGGCTTTTTGGCTTCAAATTATTTTGAAATCTCCAACATCTCAAATCACATTTCTCAAAAGTCAAACCAATCTTGGTTTTACCCTCAACAAATTTCCTTTGAAATTTTCAAAAACAACTAGCTTTTCTGAACAAATCAGTTTTTGGCAGCAATCCGTCACTTAGAAATTTGAAAATGAATACTGATGATGCGGCCGTCATCATTGGAATTATTTTCCAATAATCCAAGTGATTTCAATGCTATATCACTTTCAAAATCCATTTAAAACAGATTTCCATTTAGAAATACCTCCAAAACAATAATGCTATTATTTATCTTCAAAGCCCTTCGACAAACACTTCCAAAATCTTCGGGATTTTAAATTTTCAAATCCTGCTTAAATCAATCTTAACTATAATTCATTTGTATAGTTTATGCTTATACAAATTTCCATTTAATTATATTTTAATTTATAAATCATGTTGTCATTTTATATTTATAGATTCTTTTTTTATTATAAATGAATCTATTTTCCTTAATCTTTGGTTATATTTTCAATTTCTAGTTAAATTTTTACTCAACAATGATAATAATTTAATATTAGCATTCCTAACATCCAAGCAACCATATATTAGCTAAAATAGTTTACAAAAACTTTTTTTTATATCCAAATATATTTTTGGGTAAAATTATTTCATTCACCCACATTTAAAAACAATACCGCGTCAATTGTTCTATTCAAGTATTTAGAAACCCTTTCAATACAGTTGTCCAGACTGTGCTGACGAAGGTTCGTATGCCACTCAATAAACCAATCAACACAATATTAAAACAATTTATATACACTAACAAGTACGCGCTCATATCTATTAATACACTCAAACTCATTCTAGAGTATGACGGACTCTAATTTAAATGAGTAATTCTCACCAGAGCCAAGGTTATCACCAACCTAAGCTCTGATACCAAGTGTAACGACCCGCAAATCCATACCTCTTGAGTTAACACTATAGTACCTAAATCAACTCAAGTTGTACAGAAATACGAACTATTTGGGTTAAAGAAGATGAGGTAGAAGAAGAAAATAGAAAACAACATCAGAATCTAACCATCGCAGCGGAATAAAATATAATAGATAATAAATGATCTTTACTCAAAATCAAATATATCTGTTTATATATTACATCATCAGAGTACATCAATCACATTTTAACAACAACAACTTACAAATGGATACACATCAACTCAACACAACGGGATATATATATATAAAACAAGTACGGATATACATATCGTCATCCAGCTCGTCTCCTGAGCTCCACATCATCATATCCCGTATCCTATAATACTCGGTCTGACCCGAGCATTACAGTTAAATATCACCCGAGTCAGTCTGGAATACCAGCGTGAGAAAATCACACTCAATTGATTATTAAAGTTTCAAAAATCCTTTGAAAACAAAAGCATCCAGTAAGACCATGCCACAAATAAACATGTTAGGTTTTTACCTTACGATAGCTAAAACAATTTTTATAGAAATCCTCTGATATTATAATAGGATCTATATACAAATACTTATAAAATAGCCGAAATTGTTACATGATTAAATTCTAGCTACTAGCCACAGAGTGGGTAATACAAACAAAACTCGTACAAGGCTCGTAGGGAGAATGGATTTCCAATTAATGACTAGGCACTAGGGTACCACCTGTCATAGTACATGGCCTAGATCACAGTACTGAGGAGTACGCCCGCTCCCCTGCAACACAAGACCGGGATTACCCCTTACTGGATAATCCCGAGTGAGATCACCAGGCAGTTGGGATCAGCAACCGCCCACTAAGCCGAAATAAAAAGGGACATCTAGGCAAGGATGACCTCACCCTGCTTGGGTGCTACCCACCTAGCCCTGCTGCATAACCCCTGATTTTCAGTCATTCCCATTTGATGAGGCTTGAGAATAAGCGTTACCTTTTTAGAACATATCCCTTAGAATGCCCATCGCCCACTTGACGATGTCCCGAAAGCATTCATCCGTACAAGTCCGTTCCGGGTTCGAACGGAGCCGAAGGCACTATTCCTACAACATCCATTTTGGAAATATCCTCAGGATTAGTAGCGACTATCCCTTGCACTTCACTGCTCCATCTTCGAATCCAAAATCGTTTCACACGAAATATACAAACCGGATCGAAGTGGTTTTCGAGAAATAAATCTCGATCCCGGTCTCTTCGAAACGATCAACGCATTTGTCCAATATTGATAGTCGGTGATTTAACTATCAATTAATATTCACAACATCCATCACACAATAAATAATTTCCCAAATTATTTATTAACCTCAAAATATCTTCACAAGATATATTTCTATTTTCAACCCTTTGAAAACAGTTTCAAATCATCTTTCTTTTTCAGAATAAATTTTCCCAAATATTTTCTATCTCCACTGAAATCACCAAGCACAAAACTAGATTTTTAAAATAATTTAAAACATTTTACTTTGAAATATACTTTAACACATTTATTTTAGAAACTGCTTCAATAATCTATTAAAAATACCTACTATATGAATATTTGAAAATAAGGTTACTTTTTAAAATATAAAACTAGGTTTTCACTTTTTAAAAACAAGATACTAAATCACTCTTTAAATAATTACTGCTGTAAAAGATTAAAGAAAATACTTACTTTAGAATTTAAACTTTAGAAATAATAAATTTTCCAAAACTTGCTTTTAAAAACAACTTTAAAACTTTTAACTTATATTTAAAAATTTACTTTGAAAATGTACTTGGTTATTCAAGGAGAATTTCCAACTTCAATCAATTTAAATCAATTTTCCAAATTGATTCCCAATTTATTCCATTCGAAATAAATCTCTTTACTTACTCAGTTCATTTTAAAATTTATTAATTATGGACTTTATTATTAATGTTATTATTATAATTTTTTCGTTTGATTTAAATCTTTTAACTGAAATATACAAATTTTAGCTTTTTCCCAATTTCTTCTTTATTCTTTTCAAAAAATTAAATCTTAAATTTAAATAAATGTTTTGTTCTTTTAAAACAATAATACTGAAGTTTAAAATTCATTAATCTTCTGTTTATTCAAAATTACCCTTTTTATACTCAAGGTTTATTTATTAGAAATTTTTAAGTCACTTATTTCTTTTTCCATTCATTCTCAAATTTATTCAAATTTTCTATATTTATCCTACTTACAAATTCACTTCTTTTATTTTCTTTCCAAAATCCAATTTATATATTTTAGGTAATTCATTATACTCAATTATATCCAATCGAACCATAACATTCAATATTCTAATAGAATTCATCATAGAATATCAAATAATCACAACAGAGGGTAATAAATAACTTAAATAAATGTTGAGGGATCCGGTTGGATCCCTCCAACCTGTTTTTCCCTACATCCACAGACATTAGCATAATATAAAATGTGAATTCCATACTATAGCACATCAATCAATTCAACCATTCAAACAATTATTTAAATTTAATCATTCAAATTTAAATTTAAATTCAGCTGTGTGAGATTAACTCACCTTTGCTTTGCTGTTTGCAATCCATTCCAAACTGACTTGTTCTTTTAAATAATATCACTGAAGATTAAAATTCATTCTCGATTTGATTCCACGATTTCAGACCATGTAAAAAAAATATTAGATGTTCTATTAATATTCGAGTCGATTGTACAATTAAGTCTCCATTTGATAATTTATTAACCGTATATTTTATTACCCTTAACAAAATTTAAATTTACTAATAATTTAATTCAATTTAAGCTAATAATTCCCTTTAATAATCTTTAATAACTAAAATAAATTAAATAGGTCAATCATACAATTTTATCACCAAATCCCTTACATAATTTTCTTCCAAAATCTTATATAAATTTCATGTACATATATATATATATATATATATATATATATAAAACTTTGGAATTTTTAAAACTAAACAGTAAACATCCTTTAATGAAAGACAGTATACTGAGTTATATTATATATATTTTGAACTTCATATATATATATATATATATATATATATATAGATATAGATATATTTAAATAATCTATATAGATTTTTTTATAAATTTTATACAAAGCTTCTCGACCATTTAAAATTCCATTTTCAATGCCTTACCTCAACATATGTACATAATTTCTAATTTAAATTGCTTAAATTTTACCTTACTCGAGAACGACCACCAGGTTGCTGCCACCCCCTCACGAACACACTGTTGAAGTTGAACGCTGAAAACCCTCAAAGTCGCTCATCTCGTGGACCCGAACCCTATGCTCGCGACCAGTTTTGCGATGGTCGCAGCCCCCTCTGAGCCCTCGCCTCGCCCAACCCTAGTCTAGCTCTTCTACCTGGAACCGCCTCCACCACATACTCGCGAGCGCGAGCACGTCCCTCTCGCTTCAATCAATCGATCGATGTGAGGTGAATTCCAGCCAAAGAGTTGAAGAGGGAGGAAGTGGAGGAGAGAGAAGGCGAGCTATGTGGATACGAAGTGAGTATTTTGAGGCCGATGTATGGAAGAGATGGTGTCATAGACCATGACGGCATTATTAGGAGTAAGTTGTCGGCGGTGAGGTTCGATTTTGAGATTGTGTTGGAGAGGCGAGGCGAGGCAGCGAATTGATTTGTGAGGATAGAGATGGAAGAGTTGAGCGTAGCTGTGGGATTAGGACAGATGGTGAAATCAGGGTTTCTAGGGTTTTGGAATCTATTGAGACAGTTGCATGCATTTTTCTAAAACTGGGATTTTTCCTAGAGAATGAGGAAGAAGATTCGTTTGTTTGGCCATTTATTTTGAACGATAGATATTTTATCTCTGGGACAAAGGCTGCGCGAGCTAATGAAAATGGATAGCGTGTTTGAGTATGTTGTGTGATGTTTTTTTAAAAAAAAAAGAGGGAACATGATTTGAAAGGAAGGCTGCATGCCATCATTAGGCTGCTAAAGTGATTCTGGAAAGAATTAAGAAGCTCTGATGTGAACGAAAAGGAATACAACTTGGCTAATCAATATATATATTATATTGAATTCGATATAAATCCAGCGCGTTTACATATCGTACGCTCACACAACAACTCTGATCCATACGAAATTTGAAATCCGATAATAATTCTATATTACGGACCTAATGGAACTAGTTTAGTTGAATTCTGAGACTGTGACGCGGAAGGCTATTTTTAAATTCAATTTAAAACTATACAATTTTTAAACTGAACAAACCACTGTTAATTTCAATTTTACAACTTCTATTATCTTTAGTGTTATCAATATAAATTTTACTATCTTCAAATTATTTGTAACAGGCTTAGAATTCCAGATTCAACATTTTACTCAATTACAAATTATTTAATTTAATAATTTAATTATCAAATAAATTGTGATATTTGAATTCGAGTTAAAACTTAACTTTTAAATATTAAAATCAATTAAATAATCCGATTTTAATGCTTAAAAATTCCGAGTCGTCACATTTTCTAACCTAGGTCAAGTGATACGGATAAATATTATTTCAATTCGCAGTTTAAAAAAGAAAACCCGAGTTCTATCATTTCAAACCCGCAGTCCCAAGTAAAATAAAATACAATAAAAATCGCTCAGGCCTATCATTATAGCCCATAATGATTTTTCCTTATTCTAAAGTCCATTCGGGTATGTATCATTTCAACCCATAGTGATTCTATTCTAATAGGGAACTTGCAGTGTGAATATATGCATAAACAATATAAACAATTATATTAACATGTCAATGTCACAATATAGTCATATATCAGATGTCAGGTGATAAATTGCAAAGTAAGCATGGTAATAACATGGCATAGCATATCATATAATCATCATTTACTTGCATAAACATTTTAAATTACTAAACACTTGTCATTAATTTACTATTTCATAAGTAGAAATGTCAGAGTGAGAAAGACTCACCTTTTCAAGCTGGAGACCAAAACAACACACACAAGAGCGATTCCAAAAGCACAACAGGCACGATTAGAATTGAATGAATAGAGAGCCTTAATATTGATCTTGTATACAACAAATAAACAAGACCATATAAACATATGCATACAATACAAATATGAATTGAAGCGAAATGGAAATGGAAATTTGAATCAATAAAGAACATTACCCAGCTTGAACATGAAAGTGCCTGACCACGACAACATGGCTTGTCATATGATCAAATAGGCTTGTTCTCACCACACTAGGCTCGGCCTAGGTGTCAACATGGCTCAGTTTGTGTCAAATAGGCATGGCTACAAGGAGATGAAGGGGTAAGAAATTTGCAAAGTGAAGTATGCAAAGGACAAGGCAAAGAAGAAGGGTTTTGATGCACCACTTGGCTCGGCTAGGACATTGCTTGGCTCGGCCATGCTTAGTACAGATCTGGTCATTTCAGGTACAGGTCTGGAGCTGATGTCAGAGATAATGTGATGGCTGATGGTGGTGGCTAAGGGGTGGCTGAAGTGCAATAGGAAGGGTAGTGAAGATATAGGTTCGACTTGGCAATTTTTGGCAAATTTTTGTGATGCAGTCTTCATATAGTGGTACAGCCAGGTTATAGTCAGAGAAGGAGAAGATGGAGCTGCTATAGATGGTGGTGGTGATGGTTGGAGCTGATGGTGGAGAGGCCGAGCTAAGCTAGAGGAAGAGGAAGGCAAAAATCATTGAAAGAAGAAGAGAAAGTGAGAAAGAAAACCATTGGAAAAACTTACAATATTTTTCAAATTTTGATAATGGCCGTGAGTTGAAGATGTGAGAAAGATTTCTCACGTGAATAATGAAGAGATACATAGCTATGAGAAAGAAAATGGATGGCTATATTCAATGAAAAGTCAGTTGAAAAAATGAAAAGACGAAAGGTAAATGGAAAGTCACATGCATATGAAAAGTTTTTTGACTCTTTGCATTTTTTTATTTTCTTTTAATCAAAATAACTAAATAAAAGTTTAGTAAATGAAAAAAAATAAGGTGAAAAAGAAAATAAATAAATAATTTAAGGAAAAATGGAAAATAGATAAGAAAATAGCTTAGTAATTGAAACTAGACTTTAAAACTTGAAAACAAAATACAATAAGCATTAGAAAATTATAACTACACTTTAAAAATGTTTTAAAAATAAAATATATGCATAATATGTCATATTACACATATATACACAAATTAAAACAAGATATGGAAAATAAAAATATTATTTATATTAAATAAAATAAACAATTTTGTTAAATAAAACAATTTACACACAATGTTGTAAAATGCATAGCTTTCACAATGTAAATCGGATTTCAACGAAATGAAAAGCAATATTCTTGAAATTTAATTTATTTTCATAATAAAAGATAAAATTAAAAATTTCATATATTTAAATTTTAAATTTTAAAGTCAAAGTTGACTATATTGACCAAAATTCACATTTTGGGAAAATATTTTATTTATTCATGTTTGAAATTCTAATTTACATCAAAATCAAAATTTATATTTTAAATAATATAATTTATTCATTTTAATAAATAAAATAAAGTTTCTAAATCAGGATTTCAATTAAAATAATTAAAATATAAAATTAAAATAATCATAAAATACAGGGTTGTTACACTCTCACCCACTCAAAACTTTTCGTCCCCGAAAAGGAATGAGGTACGAGAAAACATAGAAAAAGATAGAATGAAATAGGATTAAGACAAGATGACAAGAAGACTGAAATTTTACTTGATAACTGTTGTTACAGGAAAGTTTAACAAGGTGGAGATGATCTTCCCAAGATCCTCCAACATCAAGAACACAATCACGAAAAAGATCTTTTAGAATCTGATTCACCATTTCCACTTGACCGAGGTCTGCGGATGGAAAGCAGTGCTTAGATTCAGATGAGTACCAAAGATTATAGAAAGATTTCTAAACAGACTGATATAAGCAATAGCCTTCCCATTCTGTAGCAAGATAAGGGAAATAAGGACAACCAGAAGATAGTTTGAAAAAAAATAAGATAATAAATTTGAAACCATGGAAATTTCAACTCAAATTGGAAACTAATTTTACATAAGTTAAATAAATATTAACCATCTCTAATTTCATTATCTTGTCATCAAGTTATCTAAATAAACAAACTCTAAAATTATGGATTTGGAAAATCATTTATTATACCCATAGTGTACTCAATAAAATTAATTCTTCTTTATTCCTAGTTAAAATTTAAATTTATTCTTCTCAATATATTTTATCACCTATGTTAAACATATTTATACTTATTATAACTGCTTTAATTTATTCTTTGTTCCTATATCATCATTTTATATTGTAAATTATTCCATTACCCTTTTTCTTTATTTACCTCTGTTAATCTCTTTATAACTAAAACTTAAGTATATAACATTTATTATAAACACTCAAACATTATTCATAAAAATCCTTTTATACTGTATATTACCTAATTACATGTTCAACCTCTGTATAATTAAGGTAAGTTATATTGGAATGAAATTGAGTATTATACAAATAAAACATTCCAATTTAATCATTTTAAGATGAAATATTTATTCAAATCCTAAAATTATACTTGAAATTATCCTTCAAGATAAAATTTAGGAATTAAATTTCCGATAAATTCCAAACTATTTAGAGAAAAATAAATGCACGTATACTATATATATATATATATATCCATTCAAATTTAAATCATATATCAGCATATGTTATAAATCCAGTCTTATTTTAGAAATTCAAATCAATTAAATTCCCCAAATCAAAACTGTAGCAAGACTACAGAACGGTCTACACTTCGAAACTCGAAAATGAATGTTGATGATGCTGCAGTCATCACCGAAGTTATTTTCCAACGACAAAGAGAAGAGCACTAATTTTAAACTTCAATATTCTTTGGAAACAAATTTCTATTCAAAAATACTTTAAATAATATATCCTTTGAAACTTTAAATACAAGGTTTAAAATCCGTCGGAAATTAAATTCTCAAATTTTTGTTTTTAAATTCATTTTAAATTTCCAAATAAATTTATAACCATGATATAGTTTAATTTTTTATATATGAAACAAGAGATAATCATATATAAAGTCAAATATTATTTTTTAATCAGTTCAATAAAATCCAGAAAAAGATTTATAATATAGTTACAAAATTTATTTCCTTACTAAATTTGAAAAACATATTGTGTCAGTTTGCTCTGTTCAAATGTTTTGGAAATCTTATCGATAGCATTGATCAGACGAATCAATTAGAAACCCAAATCAACATCAACAACTCAAACAACACAATATATAAATCATTTTGAATATTAGTTTGCAAAGACACTTCAAGAATGATTTGAAGATAAATTGGAAACAAAGATGAGATGATTAAATAACAGAATAGGAAGATGGATAAGCTTATATAAATCGCGGGTGACTTTAATCGTGTCAACCGTGACTTAAAGAATAAGATCGATATGAATTTCTGGGGTAAATCAACATTCGGTCTAAAGAGATGGAGTTTGGAATTATAAGAGATACTAGCATCTAAACCGAGGATATAAAATCTTTGGTGAATCGATGCTGTTGTGAAGGGTTTCACCCATTTACAAATCAATTTGAGATTGGGGAGACCGCCAACTCGTTATAAAGATCATTTGAAGTGGAGTTAAGGGGTACTCCAGAATCAAAAGAAGATGAACAGAGAGGGACACGAATGGATTTTGGAACCGTAGGAAACGTTCCAAAATTCAAAGGAATCGAGTCCTAAAGGAAGAGATTCAAACTTAAATGAAAGTGATTCTGTAAATACATTTACCATATATGCTGAGTTTTTCCTACAGCTACCAAAGCTCTAATACCAACTATAACGACCTGATATTTTCAACCATTCGCATCCACACATGTCGGACTTGAATTGCTCAAAGTATCGCATTGTAAATAAAATTTGGCAAATATCAAAATGTACAGTAAATACATAATCATAGATCACAGACACAGAGTAAGTAATAATGCAGCGGAAGTAAAAGAGATAGTAGTTCATGAAGCTAATATAAAAAAATAAGGTACATCAGAGTTAAATAAGATACAACAGAAGGGTAACAAGATACATCAGGTACAAATCAAAATACATCACTGAAATCATTGGATACCGAAAGCAAAATAGATGGCTGGATCTTCAAGCAAAGATCCAACTCTGAAGGTGAGTCTTGAATGCTGAATCACTCAGTCTGACTCGAGCGTAAAGCAAGACACAAAACACTCGAGTTAGGACATAAATTCTTATGAACTGTAAATCAACTTAAGTGAACAGTAACAAAAATGCATCAATGACTTGAAGGATGCTTGGGATCGCCCATCCTTTAAGGATATGTTAAACTATTTACTATCTAGTAATATTGCGTTATTATAATAATGTCTACAGTAAGATAAACTTACTTTTAATTAGCGTTGAAGGGTTACCCATATAGCCCCCAACACGTAATAGTCCCAGTAGTCCATCTAGTATCAGCATATCTCTAGATCGGGATACTACCCTAAATACTCCATGGGCTACGGGAGAAAAACAAACTCATAGTAAGGCTCGCTATGCTAGGTGACACAACACACAAGGGAATGCCAGGGTAGATATACTAATAACGCACACGGGCTGGTGGTAACATAGCAGCCACATACGCCACCTCGGAACACACTCCGAAGTCAAAATCGGAGGATAGCCATCAAATCAACCGCACGTAAAAGTAAAGTATCGAAGAAATGTGTCTGATAGGAGGAATGACGTCACTGGGCCCGAGATCGCTCCTGTTTTAGCCACCTTATGCCAAATCATGGGAGTTGGGTCCACGTAATATACCTCAAGAACGATGCCACCATTCTACTTCATTCTATAATCTCCACCGCATACATGGTTGTTAAAGTGGTTTTCGGAGTTAGCAGAGAGTATGACAACTTCCTATCTCGGTCTCTTTAATAACCAAACGTTATTATAACGCCGTGGTCATTTCAAAATAGTTTATACTTCAAAAACCAAATCATTTCATTTCAAAACTATTTTCCTTTCAAAATAGTTTATGCTATATCATTTCCATTTTAAACATATATTCACCTTTCAAAAATTATAATACTTTCAAAGTTATAACTTTTTCGAAACCAAAATACTTGAAATCATTACATTTTGAAAATCATAACATTTCGAAATCATACATTTGAAATCATGGAACATTCATTTAATCCAAATTTTCAAATTTATTCAATTAAACCCAAATTTCAAATTTCCAATTTAATTTAATTCAAACCTTCAGTTTCAATTCAATTCAGTTTCCCAACAAACCATTTCAAATCTTATAAATTTCAAATATAGATTTGATCCACAAAATAAACTAATAAATTTTAATATAATTCAAAGTTTTAATATCCCATATTTCAAAATCTAAATTTATAATTTCATATATCTCAAATTTAACTTCATTATTACTTAGTTTGAGATATTCATTTCATAAATCCAATACTTTCATACAAATATAACTTCAAATGTTCATTTATCAAAACAAATATCATTCTAAATTAATATTCCTTATCAAATAAAGATCAAATCATTCAAAATCATTAAAATATCATATCCTTCAAAACCTCATTATCAAATCATTATTTGAATTCAATTTCAAATATTCAAATTTAAATATCATTTAAAAAATCAAATATGTCATTCATTTATTATTCCAAATATCATTGCAAAATACATTTCAAAATTTCATTCAAAAACCATTATTTAAATTCGAATTAAATTTTAATTCCTTAAAATTCAAATTTAAATATTGAAATATATTTAAAACTCCTTAAATTTCACAAATAACCAATTTCCATGAGTTAAATCATTATCACTTTAAAATATAACTCAAACAGTGTCAAAATCTATAACATTTCAAAACATTGTCAAATTATAGTAATGACAGCATTTATAAAGTGCTATCGTAGCTTATAGTTTCCAAAATTGTTTAGTATAGGAACAACGGAATTTATAAAATGTCATAATAGATATTTAGTTATTTCAACATAGTTAAATTAAAAAACAACCGCATTTTAAAAATGCTGTCATAAAACTACAACATTTTAGAAATGCTATTAATAAAATTCCAGATTTTATTATAACTTTTCAAAAACAATAAAACTTCAATTTTAGAAAATTTTAAATTTATAAATCATATTTCTAAACTTCAAAATTTCACATTTAAATAATTTAATATATGATTTATCACAACAAAAATTTGTAATTAAATATACAATTTAAGACTCACCGTCATTTGTTAAGTCAAAATTCACCGTTTATTAATTTATAAATTAATTAAAACTTAACATTTTACTTCAAATATTATTTCAAAACTTTAAATTAAATTTCCATTATTTACTTACATTTTAAAAATAAAATTTAAAGTCAAAAATCACATTTACTTCAAATTTACATCCTTAAATTCACAAATTCAAGAATTAATATTTAGCCTTCTTAAAACCATAAAATATATATTTTTAATCAAAATTTCATACTTTAAAATACATATCTTAGAAAAATCATTTAAAAATATACCACATGGTCTGTATGTAATTTTCTAACCTCGGTCAAGTGATATGGATATATATCATTTCAATCTGCAGTTTAAAAGAAACCCGGGTTCTATCATTTCAAACCCGCAATCCCAAGTCAAATAAAATACAATAAAAATCGCTCACGCCTATCATTTCAGCCCATAACGATTATTTCTTATTCTAACATCCGTTCGGATATGTATCATTTCAACCCATAGTGATTCTATTCTAACAGGGAACTTGCAGTGTGAATATATGCATAAACAATATAAACAATTATACAACATGTCAATGTGACAATATAATGTCACATATCATATGTCAGGTGATAATTAGCAAAGTAAACATGGTAATAACATGGCATGGCATATCATAAAATCATCATTTTCTTGCATAAACATTTTAAATTACTAAACACTTGTCATCAATTTACCATTTCATAAGTAGAAATGTCAGAGTGATAAAGACTCACCTTTTCAAGCTGGAGACCAAAACAACACACACAAGAGCGATTCCAAAAACACGACAAGCACGATTAGAATTGAATGAATGGAGAGCCTTGATATTGATCTTGTATATAAAAAATAAACAATACCATATAAACATATGCATACAATACAAATATAAATTGAAATGAAATGGAAATTTGAATCAACAAAGAACATACCCAGCTTTAACACGAAAGTGCCTGACCGCGACAACATGGCTTGTCACGTGATCAAATTGGCTTGTTCTCACCACACTAGGCTCAGCCTAGGTGTAAACATGGCTAGGGTTTGGGTCAAATAGGCATGGCTATAAGGAGATGAAAAGGTAGGAAAGTTGCAAAGTGAAGTATGCAAAGGACAAGGTAAAAAGGAAGGGTTTGGATGCACCACTTGGCTCGGCTAGGACATTGCTTGGCTCGGTCATGCTTAGTACAGATCTAGTCATGTTAGGTACAGGTCTAGAGCTGATGTCAGAGATGATGTGATGGCTGGAGGTGGTGGCTAAGGGGTGGCCGAATGCAATAGGAAGGGTAGTGAAGATATAGGTTCGACTAAGGCAATTTTGGTGGAGTTTTTGGCAAATTTTTGTGATGCAATCTTCATATAGTGGAACGGCCAGGTTATAGTCAGAGGAGGAGGAGATGGAACTACTGTAGATTGTGGTGGTGATGTTGGTGATGTTGGTGCCGATGGTGGAGAGGCCGAGCTAAGCTAGAGGAAGAGGAAGGCAAAAATCATTGAAAGAAGAAGAGAAAGTGAGAAAGAAAACCATTGGAAAAACTTACAATATTTTTCAAATTTTGATAATGGCCGTGAGTTGAAGATGTGAGAAAGATTTCTCACGTGAATAATGAAGAGATACATAGCTATGAGAAAGAAAATGGATGGCTATATTCAATGAAAAGTCAGTTGAAAAAATGAAAAGACGAAAGGTAAATGGAAAGTCACATGCATATGAAAAGTTTTTTGACTCTTTGCATTTTTTTATTTTCTTTTAATCAAAATAACTAAATAAAAGTTTAGTAAATGAAAAAAAATAAGGTGAAAAAGAAAATAAATAAATAATTTAAGGAAAAATGGAAAATAGATAAGAAAATAGCTTAGTAATTGAAACTAGACTTTAAAACTTGAAAACAAAATACAATAAGCATTAGAAAATTATAACTACACTTTAAAAATGTTTTAAAAATAAAATTGTAACATTCCCGAACTTTGAACATTGGAATCAAATTTTGAATAAATGTGAATTTTTCCAAATTTAATCAGATATTTGTATATAAAATTTATTTTAAATTGAATTGTGAGATTGAAATTCAAGAATAAATATCTTAGAAAATAAATTGGGTTTAAAAGCTATATTTTTAAAAGATAATAAGAAATTGTTTTCTAAATTTTAATATATATAATATGTAGGTATATGACTAGAATTGTAAATATAATATGATGTTAACAAGGTTAAATAAAAAAAATTAAAATGCTTTTATACTTGAAAATAAATATAATAGTGTGAAAGTGAATAAAAGGATTTAAAGACACTTTCTTTCATATTCGAAAATAAATATATTTAAAAGTAGATTTTAAAATCAAGTTTATTTGGAAATCAAATAATAAATATTTTTGTAAAATTAATTGGATTTAATTTTAAAGGTTTAAAAACAGGTTTCATAAATTTAAATAAATAACAACTTGTTTCATCAATTTAAATAAAGTAAGATTTAAAACATGCATTCCAAATAAATGTAAGTTAAGGGTTAAAACATGATTTGTAAATTAAAATGAAGCAAGGATTTAAACACAAATTTTTCCATTTTGACATTTGTAAAATATAAGCAATATGAAATAACAAGTGTTTATTTAAAATTACAAGTGTTAGCAAATAATTACAAATGGCATATGTAATATGTCATTTTGGTCCAAAACCCTTTCATCTTTAAAACAAATTTTTCTCAAAAACAAACCTGAGAGAATATTGATCAGACCAAATACAAATCAAAATAATGCAAAAGAAAACAGGGATCAAAAGAAACCTAGAAATTGAATCTCAAAAACTAGAAACCTAAGAAGAAAATGAATCAACAACAAGGTCAAATAGCCACTGTTTCCAAATTCCAGGTTTTCAAAGCAAAAACAGTTCAAAAGAAAATCAACTCAAACAATCAAGTGCTGATCAAAGAAACAGATCAAAGTATATCAAGCAATAACTCGGTACTGTTTAAGCTTTAGGTCAGTTTACAAATTCAAGTAAACTAAGTCAGATCAAAGATAATGCTTTGAAACCAATTCCAGATTATTTCATAAAGCAACTAAGCCTGGAACAATTCTAAAAACAAATAGATCAAACTGTTTCAAGACCAACCTGGCAATCAAACAAAGCAATATAAAGATCAAAGAAAAAAAAATCAAGTTGAATCAAGCAACAAATAGAAGTTCAGATTCAAGTAAAACCAGTTCCAGTTCAAAAAAATCAGAAAAATTCGAGTATTTCAATTTTAAAATCTGATTACACAAGCATGTTCGAATTGCAAAATGGTGATTTTAGGTGGAAACCTCATGATTTTTAAGTTACTAAATCTCGAGTATGAGTGAGTTGAACGAAAAATGTCTTTTCGTCAATTTTCGTCGATCGGCAGATTAATATTCGTTGTGCTTTGGTAGAAAGGTAGTTCGAGCATCATGGATCATCGAAAAAATGACTCGAAAAATTCTAGCTTGCCCTGGTGGCCGTGGGAAATTGATTTAGGGTTTAATGGCACGTTTTTGTCAGTATCATTCTAGAATTTATTCCACTATCTATGGATGATCGGGGGTGACCGGTGCGAGGTAAATCAATGCGTGAGTCTTCGGCGTTACTCGGGATGCGATTGCATGGCCTCTGGTGGCCGAAATTGGCAATGTGAGGCGATTATGGGTCGATGGTTTGGGTTTTCAGGTGTTTCTCAATTTCTTAATTTTAATTCGAGGGTGAACTTGGAGTTCTGGGTAATCAGGCCGTTGAGGTAGGTGTTTGATGAAGTGTTGATCGTCACGGCGATGATCGGAATCGTTCCGATCATCTGTACACGTGCACGTGTACATTTTTCATGTCGCATGATTGGTTTGGTTTGGGAATGATGAGATTCCTTGGGTTTGGCACGAGTTACTTGGGGGATTTCTCGAAGTAATTGGGTTTGCCAATTTTTCTCGAAGCTGGAAATCGAGATAAGTCTCGCATGGCTTGGGTTTTACTTTGAAGTAGAAGATTTGATAAGCTTTGAATAAATGACTTTATAGCTTATTGAATTGAAACGGTTTTAAAAGGATATAAATCAAATTCTTTTTCAAGTAAATTTATTTACAAGGTTTTAAATAAATTTCCAAGGCTTATTTATAAAGGATTTAGTATTTTAAAACTTATTAATATGACTTTGTAATAGTCTTATCAAGATGATCAATTTAATTTCCAAAGTGTAATTTTATGATATAATTAAGGAATGATCCACCAAGAATTTCTTAAATCAACGTTAAGCATTTAATGTAATTTAATTAAGGGATGTAATTAAAGTAAAAATAAAGATGAAAGGGTTTATCTTTTAATTAATTAAGTGATTAATGATTGGTTAATATAAATAATTAAAGGTAAATTAATTGCTAGTTAAAGAATAATTAATTTAAATTTAAAGGTTAATTAATTAAGAAAATTAATTGAGGGATGATTAATTAATGAAGGTGATTAAGACTTAATCAATTGAAATTAATGATAATGAATCATTGATTAAATATTACTAATGAAAGTAATTATGTGGTTGATAAATTTAAAACCACACGGTTTATCCATCTTAATTAAAGATGATTGATAACTATTGAATGTTGTGTATCTGATTAATATCTCTGTTATGTGCTTGTGATGCTATGTAATATGAAATGCTTTGTGCTGAGTTGTTATATCTGTGATGAATATACTGTTGTATGAATATGAAAATCCCTTGGCCTGTAAAACGGCATTTGAATTTCGATGCGACAGGGAGTCGGATTCCAGTTGGTTATCCGAAACCCACATTGAATCATAATAGTGGATTTTTGTGATTGATAAATTTACTTTATTTGTAAATCTGTGAATAATAATAAGCGTTATAGATTATACTGCATATCGAGATTGATATGATTGAATCTGTGATGATTGATGATGTTGCACTATTGTGTGTAAAACCCCTGGACTACACTATACACACACAAATATGGATTGCATGAGGAAATCGGTTAAGTCACGGATATTTGAATTTAATGAAATGGTTTTAAAAATTGAATTTTTAAATTCAAATGATTTTGGAAATGGAATTGGGTTGAATTTGAGAAGACTTTTGAAAAGGAATTTTCAAATGTAAAAGTTATTTTTGAATAACTTGATTTAGTTTTGAAATTTGATTAAAATTTGAATTCAAAATTTGAAATTGAATTCTATATTGAGAATTTATGATGTAAAAAGATTATACAAACTATAAATGTGTTTATATGGGTTTTTAAACCATCTTAAAAGTACGGTTTTGAGAATTTGAATTTAACTCAAGTTTATATTTGAATGGCCTTAAATCGTGCAAATAAAATCGGGTTTTCCGAAACGGAAACAAGTGGTTTCAAATAATAATAGCTTTTATATACGGAAAGATTTTCCAAATTATGATGAAAAGATTTCAAGTTTGAAATAGAATGGATTTGAAAGTTATGAATGAATCTTTGGAAAAGATTTTTCAAAGCTTGTTGAACTTTGGTTTGAAATTGAAGAGGATTTTAAACGGTGTATCTTTTATATATAAAAAGATTTGAAAAGGGGAATCGTTTTGAAAAGCTATGAATGAATCTTTGTTAAAGATTGGTGAAGTTTGTTTCCAAATTGAAAAGGGATATGAAAAGCGTATCTTTTGTATAAAGGATTTGAATTGGAAAGATATTAATGTATCTTTGTGAAAGATTGGTAAACTTTGTGAACTTTGTGAAGTGAATCTTTTGTTCAAAAAGATTGTAAATGGTAATTTGTTTAACCATTTGAAAGAAATTTTTTGGATAATAAGTTGTGACTTAACTAAAATCCCATATCCATATGTTTTTAAATGTTGCGCTCACTATTCAGTTTAGCCGACCTTGTGTAATATAACCCATTCCGAATATTGATACGACATTATGGATTGCATTTGAAGACCGGTGGTGCAGACCGGATATTTTCGACAACGAAAGGATTTCTTGTCGAATGTCTCTGCATTGGCTGACCCCCAATATAGAGATTTGAGCACCCTTTATGATGGGGAGTCCGGACGTGATTAGGGATTATACGGATGTGCAAGGGCTTCTTTGTGAAGTGCCTTCGGTTCCGTTCGATCCCGGAACGGACTTGTATGGATGTGTGTCTGACGTTACACTTTGAGACGTAAAGCTGGTTTCTATCAAATGCATTTCTGTTTGGTGGCGAAGATTTATTCTCTTAGCTTAACACCCTTCTCTGGGACGTACGAGCTCAGAGGTTATGTAGTTGATGGTTACTAGTGATACATTCCCAATTTGGTAATGGGGCATACGAAGTGCTGCTGATCATTTGTTGATCAAAGCATGGCTTTTTTGAAAAGCGTAGCTTTTGGGATGAGACTTCGTCGAGCCTCACACCCTGGAATGGTCGAAACAGGAAGAATGCATGAAGGTTACAGGGGGTAGCGCCCCTTAGGATACGTGAATTTCCTTCTGGATAGAAGTGGTATCATGGTATGGAGCCCAGATACTTAACTTATGTGGATATCGCAAATATATATATTACTTTGTGATTGTTATTGTTGGGGCCCCGGATAAAGGTTGTTTACAACCAGGGGATGGCATACTCGTGTCCGTGGTTACCTATTTTTGCAGAGGTAACCCGGCCTTGTGTTGGCAGAGATCCAGTTATGTTCTTGGGGAGTCCCTCTAGAGGCGTACCCATGTGGCCCAGGAAGTTCCTTAGCCTGACCATTTGTTGGAAATCCAATCACCAATACGCGCCTTGTATGGTTTTAGTTGTAGAACCTGCAATCTATATGGTAGCTATAGTAGGCATACTATAATGGTACGTGTGCTGGCTAAGATTAATATTATACTTGCAAATGTTTTCTGCACTATGCACTAATGATAATATTAAAAAGATTTTGCGTATTAAGCATGTTTGACTATCATAAGGAGAAATCTCCACTAAGTGTGCGATTGCATTGTGTGTGTGTCGGGAGGCCTTATGGTAGTTTCATTTTCCAAAAAGCATTGCGGATTTCAATTTAAACTCTTTTGTTGTTTCTTAAAAGATAAAATGTTTTTGTTTGCTCATACCAGTCTCATGACTAAATCGGAGTTTTTTGTTCCCTTCCTAAATTCTGGGTGCCCACAATTTTCCACACGGGCAGTCTAGAGTTGGGTTTTTCAGATAGTAGATATAGATATCGATTCGGTAGCTTTCGGCTTTCTCTTTGGTATTCTTTGAAGACTTTGGATGTTGAAGTATTTGGTTAGGGCGACTGACCTTGCTTAGCTTGGTGCAACTTGATGGTGGTTCGAGCTATCTATGGAGATTGCTGATATTAGTGTTTCTTTTGGAGTTTCAAGTTCTAGTTGTTTCCGCTGCTAGTTCATTGGGTTTTCTGCTGTAACATTTCTTTGTATCTCTGGTATTGATCATTGTTGTATATTTGGAAATTGTATCAATGTTGTATATATTGATATTCATTTCTTTCTTCTGCTGTGTTGTTGTACTTAATGTGTTATAAGCTCCGACGAACCAGATTCGACGTTTAGATCTGTGGCATTTAAATATGAATGTCGAATACGGTACCGATTTTCAAAGGTCGAGTCAGGGTTGTTATATTTGGTATCAGAGCTGAAGGTTGAACTTTAGCTCAGGAGTATAACACATTAGGTAACTCATTAGAGATAGGGTGAAGTATACCCTAGAATGAGTATCCCTAAGATATCCATTCATATGTCTCATTAAATTCTCTTACTATCCACTGATAGTAAGTATGAGTGTAAGAAGAGAACGAGATAGGGGACAGGGAAGTACCACTTCATATGGTCAATGCCCTGTAACAACAACGGAAACTATCTTTTCCTATCAATCTCTTTTGTTCATCATCTCTACTCAATTCTTTGATGGTTCCTGGCTGCCTAAAGCTTTGATTTTGCTTGGGACATAAACTCCAGATGGGTCAGAATTGTTTGTTTGGATGAATTGTTTGCTTTGATTGCTATGGTTAATAGATATATTTTGGTTGTTTAAACTAAAAGTTTTGGGATTGTATCCATATATCTGTCTGTTCTTTAGGGTCCAGATATGTTCTACGAGTGGTTAGTTATCCCTTCGAACTAACCAGTGCCACTGCATACTTCGTAGATCTGGTGACCCGAGTGTCTTGTATTGAATGAGTTCGTTCTCATAATTATTAGTGATATTCTGATTTGGTAAGCCAAATGCAGAATAGATACCCAATTTAATTTGGAAAATGTCTCTCGGTCTTTGTGTATACAACCTTTGTTGTCTCTCTACTTTCAAATTTCGAGGACGAAATTTTCTAAGGGGGGGAATCTGTAACTTTCCCGAATTTCGAACAAGTTTAATTTGACAATTAATTTAATTTTTGGAATCAAATTTTGAATAAATGTGAATTTTTCCAAATTTAATCAGATATTTGTATATAAAATTTATTTTAAATTGAATTGTGGGATTGAAATTCAAGAATAAGTATCTTAGGAAATAAATTGGGTTTAAAAATTATATTTTTAAAAGATAATAAGAAATTGTTTTCTAAATTTTAATCTATATAATATGTAGGTATATGACTAGAATTGTAAATATAATATGATGTTAAACAAGGTTAAATAAAAAAAATTAAACGCTTTTATACTTGAAAATAAATATAATAGTGTGAAAATGAATGAAAGAAACTTTCTTTCATATTTGAAAATAAATATATTTAAAAGTAGATTTTAAAATCAAGTTTATTTGGAAATTTTAATAATAAATATTTTGTAAAATTAATTAGATTTAATTTTAAAGGTTTAAAAACATGTTTCATAAATCTAAGTAAATAAAAACTTGTTTCATCAATTTAAATAAAGTAAGATTTAAAACATGCATTCCAAATAAATCTAAGTTAAGGGTTAAAACATTATTTATAAATTAAAATGAAGCAAGGATTTAAACACAAATTTTTCCATTTTGACATTTGTAAAATATAAGCAATATGAAATAACAAGTGTTTATTTAAAATTACAAGTGTTAGCAAATAATTACAAGTGGCATATGTAATATGTCATTTTGGTTCAAAACCCTTTCATCTTTAAAACAAATTTTTCTCAAAAACAAACCTGAGAGAATATTGATCAGACCAAATACAAATCAAAATAATGCAAAAGAAAACAGGGATCAAAAGAAACCTGGAAATTGAATCTCAAAAACCAAAAACCTGAGATGAAAATGAATCAAACAACAAGTTCAAACAGCCTCTGTTTCCAGGTTTTCAAAGCAAAAACAGTTCAAAAGAAAATTAACACAAACAATCAAGTGTTGATCAAAGAAACAGATAAAAGTATATCAAGCAATAACTCAGTATTGTTTAAGCTTTAGGTCAGTTTACAAATTTAAGTAAATTAAGTCAGATCAAAGATAAGGCTTCAAAACCAATTCCAGATTATTTCATAAAGCAACTAAGCCTGGAAAAATTCTAAAAACATATAGATCAAACTGTTTCAAGATCAACCTGGCAATCAAACAAAGAAATATAAAGATCAGAGAAACAAAACAAATAGAAGTTCAGATTCAAGTAAAGCCAGTTCCAATTCAAAAAAAATCAGAAATAAAAAAAAACAGTTCCAGGCACAAATCTGTTCACTGTCTCTACTTTCAAACATCAAGCCCAGGTGAGCAAACTGACCCATTCTAGTTTGAATTTGAGTATATTTTTATGATTGTGATGCGGTTGCTGTGAAAAATGATGATATATGGTACGGATTATGTTGTGCATGCCTATGAATGTATATATGTATATACTCTGTGCAACAAACCCAAAATTCATCAGAGAAAAACAGTCATATCTTCATATTTAAACCATTTTAGAGTATTATTCCTGAAAGGAAGTTGTTGATAACAAGGTAAGGTTATTTTTAAAAATATTTTAGGGAAAAATATTAAGTTGGTATTGTGTAAAATATTTATTTACAGTAAAAACATCATGAATCAGAAAAATTCGAGTATTTCAATTTTAAAATCTAATTACACAAGCATGTTCGAATTGCAAAATGGTGATTTTAGGTGGAAACCTCATGTTTTTTAAGTTACTAAATCTCGAGTATGAGTGAGTTGAACGAAAAATGCCTTTTCGTCAATTTTCGTCGATCGGCAGATTAATACTCGTTGTGCTTTGGTAGAAAGGTAGTTCGAGCATCATGGATCATCAGAAAAATGACTCGAAAAATTCTAGCTTGCCCTGGTGGCCGTGCGAAATTGATTTAGGGTTTAATGGCACGTTTTTGTCATTATCATTTTCGAATTTATTCCACTATCTATGGATGATCGGGGATGACCGGTGCGAGGTAAATCAATGCGCGAGTCTTCGGCGTTGCTCAGGATGCGATTGCACGGCCTCTGGTGGCCGAAATTGGCGATGCGAGGCGATTATGGGTAGATGGTTTGGGTTTTCACGTGATGCTCAATTTCTTAATTTTAATTCGAGGGTGAACTAGGAGTTCTGGGTGATCAGGCCATTGAGGTAGTATTTGATGAAGTGTTGATCGTCACGGCGATGATCGGAATGGTTCCGATCGTCTGTACACATGCACGTGTACATTTTTCACGTCGTAAGATTTGTTTGGTTTGGGAATGATGAGATTCCTTGGGTTTGGCATTAGTTATTTGGGGGATTTCTCAAAGTAATTGGGTTTGCCAATTTTTCTCGAAGCTGGAATCGAGAAAAGTCTCGTATGGCTCGGGTTATACTTTGAAGTAGATGATTTGATAAGCTTTGAATAAATGACTTTATAGCTTATTGAATTGAATCAGTTTTAAAAGGATATAAATCAAATTCTTTTTCAAGTAAATTTATTTACAAGGCTTTAAATAAATTTCCAAGGCTTATTTATAAAGGATTTAGTGTTTTAAAACTTATTAATATGACTTTATAATAGTTTTATCAAGATGACCAATTTAATTTCCAAAGTGTAATTTTATGGTATAATTAAGGAATGATCCACCAAGAATTTCGTAAATCAACGTTAAGCATTTAATGTAATTTAATTAAGGGATGTAACTAAAGTAAAAATAAAGATGAAAGGGTTTATCTTTTAATTAATTAAGTAATTAATGATTGGTTAATATAAATAATTAAAGGTAAATTAATTTCTAGTTAAAGAATAATTAATTTAAATTTAAAGGTTAATTAATTAAGAAAATTAATTAAGGGATGATTAATTAGTGAATGTGATTAAGACTTAATCAATTGAAATTAATAATAATGAATCATTGATTAAAGATTACTAATGAAAGTAATTATGTGTTTGATAAATTTAAAACCACACGGTTTATCCATCTTAATTAAAGATGATTGATGATTATTGAATGTTGTGTATTTGATCAGTATCTCTGTTATGTGCTTGTGATGCTATGTAATACGAAATGCTTTGTGCTGAGCTGTTACATCTGTGATGAATATACTGTTGTATGAATATGAAAATCCCTTGGCCCGTAAAACGGCATTTGAATTTTGATGCGACAGGGAGTTGGATTCCAGTTGGTTATCCGAAACGCACATCGAATTGTAATAGTAAATCTTTGTGATTGATAAATTTACTTTATCTGTGAATAAGGATAAGCGTTATAGATTATACCGCTTATCGAGATTGATATGATTGAATCTGTGACGATTGGTGATGTTGCACTATTGTGAGTAAAACCCCTGGACTACACAATACACACACAAATATGGATTCACGAGGAAATCGGTTAAGTCATGGATATTTGAATACAATGAAATGGTTTTAAAAATTGAATTTTTAAATTCAAATGATCTTGGAAATGGAATTGGGTTGAATTTGAAAAGACTTTTGAAAAGGAATTTTCAAATATAAAAGTTATTTTTGAATAACTTGATTTAGTTTTGAAATTTGATTAAAATTTGAATTCAAAATTTGAAATTGAATTCTATGTTGAGAATTTATGATGTAAAAAGGTTATACAAACTATAAATGTGTTTATATGGGTTTTTAAACCATTTTAAAAGTATGGTTTTGAGAATTTGAATTTAACTCAAGTTTATATTTGAAAGACCTTAACTCGTGCAAATAAAATTGGGTTTTTCAAAACGGAAACAAGTGGTTTCAATTAATAATAGCTTTTATATAAGGAAAGATTTTGCAAATTATGATGAAAAGATTTCAAGTTTGAAATAGAATGGCTTTGAAAGTTATGAATGAATCTTTGGAAATGATTTTTTGAAAGCTATGAATTGAATTTTTGTTTTAAAGATTGGATGAGTTAATCTAATTTGAAAGAGAAATCGTTTTGAAAAGCTATGAATGAATCTTTGTTAAAGATTGGTGAAGTTTATTTTCAAATTGAAAAGGGATTTGAAAAGCATATCTTTGTATAAAGGATTTGAATTGGAAAGATATTAATGAATCTTTGTGAAAAATTGGTAAACTTTGTGAACTTTGTGAAGTGAATTTTTTGTTCAAAAAGATTTGTAAATGGTAATTTGTTTAACCATTTGAAAGAAAAGTTTTGGATAATAAGTTGTGACTTAACTGAAATCCCACATCCATACGTTTTTAAATATTGCGCTCACTATTCGATTTAGCCGGGAGAGGAACTTGTGTCATATAACCCATTTCGAATAGTGATACGACGCTATGGATTGCATTTGAAGACCGGTGGTGAAGACCGTATATTTTCGAAAAAGAAAGGATTTTTTGTCTAATGTCTCTGCATCAGCTGACCCCCGGTACAGAGATTTGTGCACCCTTTGTGATGGGGAGTTCGGACGTGATTAGGGATTATCCGGATGTGCAAGGGCTTCTTTGTGAAGTGCCTTCGGTTCCGTTCGATCCCGGAACGGACTTGTATGGATGTGTGTCTGACGTTACACTTTGAGATGTAAAGCTGGTTTTTATCAAATACATTTCTGTTTGGTGGCGGAGATTTATTCTCTTAGCTTAACACCCTTCTCTGAGACGTACGAGCTTAGAGGTTACGTAGTTGATGGTTACTAATGATACATTCCCAAATTGGCAATGTGGCATACGAAGTGCCGCCGATCATTTGTTGATCAAAGCATGGCTTTTGTGAAAAGCGTAGCTTTATGGACGAGACTTCGTCGAGCCTCACACCCCAGAATGGTCGAAACAGGAAGAATGCAGCAAGGTTATAGGGGGTAGCGCCCCTTATTGTGACAGCCCGCAAATCCGTACCCCTTGAATCAACACTATTCTACCTCCATTAACTCAAGTGGCACAGAATTACGAACCATTAGGGTTAAAGAAGAAGAGATAGAAGAAGAAGAAAACTAAACAATATCAGAATCTCACAGTCGCAGTGGAATAAAGTATAATAGTAAATATAGAACTTTACACAAAATGAAATCTATTACTGTTTATACATATCACATCATCAGAGTATCTCATACATCAACAATCATAAAACAGACATACCATACAATCATAGCAGCGAAATATACATATTTATAAGTATATATAATACGTCTCGGACTCCAGCTCCTCTCCTGCTCCATAGCAACCTAACCTGAACAAATAATACTCGGTCTGACCCGAGCATTATAATAAAATAACACCCGAGTCAGTCTGGAATACCAGCTGATACTAAATATGCATCCAAATTGATTATTAAAGTTTCAAAAATCCTTTGAAAACAAAGCATCTCGTAAGACCACGCCACAAATAAACATGTCGGGTTTTTACCTTACGATAGCTAAAACACTTTTTATAGAAATCCTCTGATATTATAATAGTGTCTATTTACAAATACTTATAAAATAGCCGAAATTGTTACATTCATTAAATTCCAGCTACTAGCCACCGAAGTGGGTAATACAAACAAAACTCGTACAAGGCTCGTAGGGAAAAATGGATTTCCAACAATGACTAGGCACTGGGGTACCACCTGTCACAGTACGGGGCCTAGATCACCGTACCGAGGACTACTCCCTTCATCCCCTGCAACACAAGGCCGGAACCATTCCTTACTGAACAGTCCCGAACAAGATAAACCCCGTGGTTGGCGCGACCAACCACCCACTAAGCCGAAATGTATAAGGGACATCTAGACAGGGGAAATATCTTGTCCTGCTTGGGCATGACCCACCTAACCTTGCTGCATATCCCCTGATTTTCAGTCATTCCCATTTGATGAGGCTTGAGGCTAAACGTTACCTTTAGAACGTTTTCACTTAGAATGCCCATCGTCCACCTGACGATGTTTCGCAAGCATTCGTCCATACAAGTCCGTCCCGGGTTCGAACGGAACCGAAGGCACTACTCCTACTACATCCATTTGGAAATATCCTCAGGATTAGTAGCGACTAGCCCTTGCACTTCACTGCTCCATCTTCGACTCCGAACACGTTTTTCGCACGAAACGTACAAATCGGATCGAAGTGGTTTTCGAGAAATAAATCTCGATCCCGGTCTCTTCGAAACGATCACGCATTGTCCAATATTGATAGTCGGTGATTTAACTATCAATTAATATTAATAAACATCCATATGCATCCATCACACAATAAATAATATTCCATATTATTTATTTACCTCAAATATCTTTAAAAGATATATTTCAAATTTCCAAAGCTCTTTTGAAAACATTTCCCAAAAGTCTCCATTTACAAGGTAAATCCTTTACCATATATTTCCATTGGAATAGCCAAGTTCAAAACAATTTAGATTTAAAATAATTAAAACATTTTATTCTAAAATATACTTAAAATAGGTAAATATACTTCTAATTATATACTCAAGATATAATTTCAAGGTATATAAAGCAAAACTAATTTATAAGATATAACTTGATTTAAAATAAGGTTTTAGTTAAACTATATTTAAAAATAGAATTGTAAAAAGATTAAGACTTATTGCCATATACTTAGGTCAAAACTAGCTTTTTAAACAAATCCATTTGTAAAAGAATAATTACTTTACTATTACTAATTAATAAATAGTTACTTTAAAAATAATAATTTCCAAAACACCCTCCTTTATAAACAAGTTTAATTTTTTTTAAAACTTCCTTTTCATAAAATCGGTTTAAACTCGGACTTTGTTCTTCCCAGGGAATCTCATTTCCACATAAACATCACAGAAATCCTTCTCTCGATTTCTGTCAAATTATTTCAATTTAGTTTCATATTTTAATAACATGAATTTTATTTTTCCATTTATCAAACCATTCTAGATTTTACGATTTTTCAATTCCATTCTAAATAGATTTCAAATTTTAATTCTTTATATTCATTATTTAACAATATCTCTTATTTCTCTAAAATTCAATTTATCCATTTGAATTAGATTTGGATTTATAATTTATTCAACAACATTCCAAATACAGTTTTATTTCAGTTTTCTATCCGAACAGATTTCAAAGTTTGTATTCCCTTAAATTCCTTATTTATTAATTTCTTAATTTCTTTTGAAACCCAATTTAATTTCTTTATAATTAAAACTCCAAATTTCTTTATAATTAACATTCTGGGTTTGTAATTTATACCACAATATCACAGAACAATTTAATTCCACATTTATCAAATCACAATATATATACAGGCATCATCATCAATTATAAAAATATTACTACACTGTGAGGAATCCAGTTGGATCCCTCCAACCTGTTTTCCCTGCATCCACAAATATTAGCACAACCAAATATATATCAATTCAATTTGATAATAATCAACATAAACAGCTAAACATCCAAACATCAATCAATATTAACTGTCTAACTTTACTAGTATCCAGATGTGAGTGAGAATAACTCACCTTGAGTTTCGGCGAGCGTTCGAAATTCAAATTAAACCGGACGGTGTCCGATTTAACCCAAATTTCTACTTGCCCGGAATGAATCCGGAACTGCACCATCGCGTAGTACTCTTTCCTGCGATTCCAACGTTACCAGTTTCGTTAAAATCTGATAACGTATGAACGAAATATTAAAATTTAAAGTTTGAATTTAATTTAAAACAATTTCTTTCATAAAATTTCAAATTATTCCCAACGCACACAGGCCGCACCTGCATCTTCACCTTCTCCCATAAACGCGACATTCCCAGGTTCGAACAACCCAAAAACACGCGGCCAAGGGTTTCGAAACACCCCCACCACGATCGACGCTACACCAATCAAGCGCTTCCATCGTGTCGCCGTATAGCATCTCCACCTCCACCCAGAATACGACCAAGCTCGGTCGTCTCGAGCCCCAGAAAAACGCGAAAACACGGCCCCCTTATCGGTCAACATCATGGCCACCACGCTTCGCTACGCTCAAATTCAACCGTTGGATCTCACGAGCTCACCGAGCTCTCCCCTTTTCATGTTGGAAGATGTTGCTATTATGCGATGGATTAGAAGAAAAATTAAGATGAATTTGGGAAGTTTTCGGCCATTAAACGCATATGAGCGGCGGGCCTGAGCGTATGCTAGGGTTTAGTGAAAATTATATATATATAATATTGGTTTAATATTATTTTATTGATATTATTCTCAATTTAACATTGTATTGCAAACAAACTCCAATTCTCACGTTCCGCCAGGCGATTCTAAGGTTTTTCCACGTTCCGGACACAATGGAATAGGTTTCATAAGCTAATTTGATCGTATGTGCGAGTTACGGAATTAAACGATCAATTTACAATTAAACCGATTAAAACGATTTCGATGCGTTTCGAGCTGCCACGGCCACACGACAACTCCGATTGCTACGAAAATTGAAATCCGGTAATAACTAACTATTACGGATCCAATGAAACTGGTTTCGTCGAATTCCGAGATTGTGCCCCGGAAGGCTATTTTAACTCGTCTATTAAGTTAAGCGATTTTCGAAATTATCGAAAACACTCAAAATTTCCACTTTTCAAATTTTATTAAATTAACAATAATTCATATAAAATTTATAAGCACATTAAAAATCATTTTGGCTCATTCCGGACTTAAATCGAATTAATTGCAATATTTACTAATATTAAATTCATTTTAAATTATTATAAAATTCCAAATATTAATTTATTGACCTCAAAATTCATCTAAAATTTCCACCATGCTATTTACACCCAGATAGCCCAAGATAAATTTTTAAAACTTCTTTATCACTATTTACATCCAGAATTTCTTTTATTTCAATTCTGAATAATATATTATTATTGTTAAATTTCAAATTAAATCCACACCTTAGAAATTTTAACTTGTTAATATAGTTCAAACCAATTCTTTTAGTTTATAATAAATTGTAAACCCATAATAAACATTTAAAATGAATTAAATGTTCACAAATCCCGTGTTAAAAATTCCGGGATGTTACATTCCTCCCCCCTTATAAAAATTTCGTCCCCGAAATTTGTATAAGGTAGAAAATACTCTCAAACTCATTTACTTACCCCGTTAGCTTAGTTAAAAGCTTATATACACTTCACAAAATCCTTTTTTGCTCAATTCCCAAACCTATTTGCTTTACTTATCTCTAAAGCTTTTATTTTAACTTATAACTTCATAAGTTACTTAATTTTTCCAAAACCCAAAAATTTTCTAACTCCCAAAATTTACGGAAAATTTTGGCAGAGTCTCCCCTGTACGGAGGAGCTTCTGCGACATCGCAGGATGCACAAATATATATACATCGGCCCACACGGCCGGAAACCAAAATATAACACAATATATATATCATTTTCCCAATTTTATTTGCGTAGGCGTACCTTTTTAGCAAGTTTTTAATAGCAAGCAGCTAATATAATGCATATACGCACTCCAACTCTCTCAAACGCCTCCCGCACCTGTGCTTACTCAAACAAATTCATCAGTTATCAAAATATGAGCAATTTAACATCATTTCCAATATAAATGTAAGCCAAACATAACTATTTACATTCCAAACAACACTTTGCATAGTTTCCTAAGTAAATCCATATTTTATAACATGCACAAGGTTCATTTTTCCCATGCTAACTCCAAGTTATCTCATACAAAGGATTTACATACACGGTTTGCTATGTCCCATTCATATTTATTTCAACCAATTCACATTATTTCAATATGATTAACATATGCTTCACTAACAGAAATCTATTCTAATTCAATTCTAAATAGATTTACCAACCAACTTCATTTCCAATTTTGAAGCATTTACATTTCTCTAATAATTCATTTATATGCAACATTATTTGATTTGAGTTACAATCAAATCCTTATTTCCAATTTGAAGCACTCACATTTCTTTTATGTTTATGTCCATTCAAATGCAAAATTACTTAATTAGGTTGTATTTATCTAGTTAATTTAAAACCATCTTTATTTTCAGTTTGGAATAATTGCATTTCTTTTATGATTCACTTGTATTAATATACAAAATTATTTAATACAATTCTAATCTATTTCCATTTATTCAAAACCAACTTAGTTGTTATTTAACAACCCAAATTTTAATATCTACAATTTCTCATGTCATTCAAGCAAAATCATCACTTCAGCCTATGCCCGTTTAAAATTAATTTCAGTTTAGATTTATATCAATTTTATGCAATCCTGCATGGTGCTCAATCCAAGCATTTTTATTCCATTTCAATATTTAATTCAATTCTTATTCATACTTCTAAACCATCATTTAAGTTCAAATTAATAACATCCCATTCTATTTTATTTACAGCCCAAACATTCTTGGTTTACCACAATTATTGAATTATATCTCAAATCTTATATTTCCAATTCATTATCTAATAGATTTATATGAATATCATTCCACTTACAATTCAATTTTTAAATAAACATTGGAGAAGTTATTAATTTAAAATCCATTATTTAACCATACCCCTTTTTATCTTCTTATATCAATTTTTATTTCCATTTGATTTTCAATCAATCAATTCCAATCTATTTATAAATTTGAATGCTCTTTGTTTATTTATTCAATCCATTTACAAATTTATTTTATTAACCAAGAGTCCATTTAAATTATTTCCCTCATTTGAATTTTACTTACAATCCAAAACCTTCATCATTATAGCTAATTCCATTATACATCCATACTTCCAATATTTATTACCACAATTTAAATCCCAATCCAAAATCAGGATTTTTATTTACCTTCAAATTTTGACTGACTATCAAATTCTATCCATTACAATACAAATTCCATTAATTTGTAACTTAATTCAGTCAATAACCTAATCCATATTAGTTTTCAATCCACTTTCTTAATTCACTCTGAATTCATTTATAATATCACCATTTTCCAATCATTTCATTTAGCAAATTTAGATTTCTACCTTTCCTTTTTACTCCTTTTCAATAGAATCTAAATTTCTTTCAATATTATTTATTACTCAACTGAAATTCAATTACAATTTCATTATCATAGCAAATTTCATCTTCCCAATACATAAGTCCAAGACTTATTTGCTAACTTAAGAACATCCACATTTATGTTCTCATTTTGCTTCATTAGACTTTGCATTTCATTTTGGTCAAATTTTAAATTTGCCACACCCTTCAACCCTTTCATTTAATAAATTTTCAGTTTCTCTTTTATTCAAGAGTTTAGATTTCTTATTTAAGTTCACTTCCATTTTATATTCACAAATTTAAATTATAACACTTAATAACTTAAGTCTGTGAATTTCTTTATGCAATTATAAACAATTTATATTTCACCTTTATATCCATTTACTTTAATTCCAATTCATCTAGATTTAATTAAATTTCAAATTCTCAATTTTAAATTTTCCATTTCATTTAGATTCACTTCCATCTCAATTTCACAATTTATATTCTTTAAATACAAGTTCAAAACTTGTTTACCTAGTGAAATTCATTCACTTCATTATATCTCACTTTACCTTATCTCAATCCACATTCATTTGAGATTAAATTTGGATCATCCATACCATTCAACTACTTCCATTTGTGATTATAATCTCACTTTCAATTTATAAGTTCTCCAACTTATTTATTTCAAAGCTCATATTGCTCATTTGAATCCATTTACAGCATATAATCACAATTTCAAAGTTATAATTTTTCAATCTTAATCCCTTGCAAATTTTAAATCCACACTTCCAGATTATAAGTATAGTACTTAATAGCTCATGGGTAGAACTCATTTCTCAATGACTCACAATTCAAGTCATCTTACATTTCAATTTAACCCAAGTCAATTTAATTCTAAGTCCAATTTATTTAACTTATCCAAGTTATATTCAAATTTTCTATTTACTTCAATATATATTATTCACTTTCATTTACTTAGGTTAAATTTTCATTCCAAGACTAAAATTTTCATTTTCTTACTTCTTATTAATATCAATTTCACTTAATAAGTTCAATAGTTATTTCATTTAAATTTTACACATCATTTAAATATAATTTTCCAGAATTCAATTTACCTGGTTTTATTTCAAAACCATTTGAAATATCTCAATATATATACCTATTTGGTATATCATTCAAATCTCAGATTTCCAAAACCATTTGATTGTACCAAAACAATTTCCACCTTTGAAATTCCCAAAACGACTAATATACCCAACAAATCCAAACAATATCATAACCAAATACTAGGGAAGCAATCCATCACTTTAGAAACTCGAAAATGAATTCTAATGATGTGGCCAGCATCATCAGGATTATTTTCCAGCGACTGCAGTGAGTTCAATGCTTCTTACTTTTCTAAATTCATTTCAAAACAGTATCCATTTAAAAGTATTTCCCAAACAATATTCCATTATTGCCTCCAAATACATTGGAAAACATTCCCAAACTTTCCCAGGATTTTTAAATTTCCAAACTTTTATTTTTATTTTATTTAAAATCCTTTCCAAACTTCCGAGATTTAAATCCTGGTTCAACTCAAATTTAGTTATTCTTCCTTTTATATAATTTATATTTGTAGAATTTTATTTTCACTATAACTATTTCACATTTCAAATTAAATTTTATATTCTTATTTGATTTAGACATTAACAACCAATCATCCAAATATATATAATAATTTCAGAAAATTATTTCTTTTATATCAAAATATAATTTTGGGAAAAATTATTTCATTTACCCATCTTTAAAAACAATTCTATGTCGGTTTATCTTGTTCAAGAGTTTAGAAACCCCTATCGATACGGTTGTACTTCCCGTACCGACCAGAATTCATAAACACTCAACCGATAAGTCAACACAGTAAAAAAAAAAAAAACAATTTTATATGCACTAACAAGTACGCTCTCATATCTATTATTACTCTCAACTCATTGTAGAGTACTATTGACTCTATTAAATGAGTAATTACCCCACCAAAGCCTAGGTTGTCGCCAACCTAAGCTCTGATACCAAGTGTGACAGCCCGCAAATCCGTACCCCTTGAATCAACACTATTCTACCTCCATTAACTCAAGTGGCACAGAATTACGAACCATTAGGGTTAAAGAAGAAGAGATAGAAGAAGAAGAAAACTAAACAATATCAGAATCTCACAGTCGCAGTGGAATAAAGTATAATAGTAAATATAGAACTTTACACAAAATGAAATCTATTACTGTTTATACATATCACATCATCAGAGTATCTCATACATCAACAATCATAAAACAGACATACCATACAATCATAGCAGCGGAATATACATATTTATAAGTATATATAATACGTCTCGGACTCCAGCTCCTCTCCTGCTCCATAGCAACCTAACCTGAACAAATAATACTCGGTCTGACCCGAGCATTATAATAAAATAACACCCGAGTCAGTCTGGAATACCAGCTGATACTAAATATGCATCCAAATTGATTATTAAAGTTTCAAAAATCCTTTGAAAACAAAGCATCTCGTAAGACCACGCCACAAATAAACATGTCGGGTTTTTACCTTACGATAGCTAAAACACTTTTTATAGAAATCCTCTGATATTATAATAGTGTCTATTTACAAATACTTATAAAATAGCCGAAATTGTTACATTCATTAAATTCCAGCTACTAGCCACCGAAGTGGGTAATACAAACAAAACTCGTACAAGGCTCGTAGGGAAAAATGGATTTCCAACAATGACTAGGCACTGGGGTACCACCTGTCACAGTACGGGGCCTAGATCACCGTACCGAGGACTACTCCCTTCATCCCCTGCAACACAAGGCCGGAACCATTCCTTACTGAACAGTCCCGAACAAGATAAACCCCGTGGTTGGCGCGACCAACCACCCACTAAGCCGAAATGTATAAGGGACATCTAGACAGGGGAAATATCTTGTCCTGCTTGGGCATGACCCACCTAACCTTGCTGCATACCTGATTTTCAGTCATTCCCATTTGATGAGGCTTGAGGCTAAACGTTACCTTTAGAACGTTTTCACTTAGAATGCCCATCGTCCACCTGACGATGTTTCGCAAGCATTCGTCCATACAAGTCCGTCCCGGGTTCGAACGGAACCGAAGGCACTACTCCTACTACATCCATTTGGAAATATCCTCAGGATTAGTAGCGACTAGCCCTTGCACTTCACTGCTCCATCTTCGACTCCGAACACGTTTTTCGCACGAAACGTACAAATCGGATCGAAGTGGTTTTCGAGAAATAAATCTCGATCCCGGTCTCTTCGAAACGATCACGCATTGTCCAATATTGATAGTCGGTGATTTAACTATCAATTAATATTCATAAACATCCATATGCATCCATCACACAATAAATAATATTCCATATTATTTATTTACCTCAAATATCTTTAAAAGATATATTTCAAATTTCCAAAGCTCTTTTGAAAACATTTCCCAAAAGTCTCCATTTACAAGGTAAATCCTTTACCATATATTTCCATTGGAATAGCCAAGTTCAAAACAATTTAGATTTAAAATAATTAAAACATTTTATTCTAAAATATACTTAAAATAGGTAAATATACTTCTAATTATATACTCAAGATATAATTTCAAGGTATATAAAGCAAAACTAATTTATAAGATATAACTTGATTTAAAATAAGGTTTTAGTTAAACTATATTTAAAAATAGAATTGTAAAAAGATTAAGACTTATTGCCATATACTTAGGTCAAAACTAGCTTTTTAAACAAATCCATTTGTAAAAGAATAATTACTTTACTATTACTAATTAATAAATAGTTACTTTAAAAATAATAATTTCCAAAACACCCTCCTTTATAAACAAGTTTAATTTTTTTTAAAACTTCCTTTTCATAAAATCGGTTTAAACTCGGACTTTGTTCTTCCCAGGGAATCTCATTTCCACATAAACATCACAGAAATCCTTCTCTCGATTTCTGTCAAATTATTTCAATTTAGTTTCATATTTTAATAACATGAATTTTATTTTCCCATTTATCAAACCATTCTAGATTTTACGATTTTTCAATTCCATTCTAAATAGATTTCAAATTTTAATTCTTTATATTCATTATTTAACAATATCTCTTATTTCTCTAAAATTCAATTTATCCATTTGAATTAGATTTGGATTTATAATTTATTCAACAACATTCCAAATACAGTTTTATTTCAGTTTTCTATCCGAACAGATTTCAAAGTTTGTATTCCCTTAAATTCCTTATTTATTAATTTCTTAATTTCTTTTGAAACCCAATTTAATTTCTTTATAATTAAAACTCCAAATTTCTTTATAATTAACATTCTGGGTTTGTAATTTATACCACAATATCACAGAACAATTTAATTCCACATTTATCAAATCACAATATATATACAGGCATCATCATCAATTATAAAAATATTACTACACTGTGAGGAATCCAGTTGGATCCCTCCAACCTGTTTTCCCTGCATCCACAAATATTAGCACAACCAAATATATATCAATTCAATTTGATAATAATCAACATAAACAGCTAAACATCCAAACATCAATCAATATTAACTGTCTAACTTTACTAGTATCCAGATGTGAGTGAGAATAACTCACCTTGAGTTTCGGCGAGCGTTCGAAATTCAAATTAAACCGGACGGTGTCCGATTTAACCCAAATTTCTACTTGCCCGGAATGAATCCGGAACTGCACCATCGCGTAGTACTCTTTCCTGCGATTCCAACGTTACCAGTTTCGTTAAAATCTGATAACGTATGAACGAAATATTAAAATTTAAAGTTTGAATTTAATTTAAAACAATTTCTTTCATAAAATTTCAAATTATTCCCAACGCACACAGGCCGCACCTGCATCTTCACCTTCTCCCATAAACGCGACATTCCCAGGTTCGAACAACCCAAAAACACGCGGCCAAGGGTTTCGAAACACCCCCACCACGATCGACGCTACACCAATCAAGCGCTTCCATCGTGTCGCCGTATAGCATCTCCACCTCCACCCAGAATACGACCAAGCTCGGTCGTCTCGAGCCCCAGAAAAACGCGAAAACACGGCCCCCTTATCGGTCAACATCATGGCCACCACGCTTCGCTACGCTCAAATTCAACCGTTGGATCTCACGAGCTCACCGAGCTCTCCCCTTTTCATGTTGGAAGATGTTGCTATTATGCGATGGATTAGAAGAAAAATTAAGATGAATTTGGGAAGTTTTCGGCCATTAAACGCATATGAGCGGCGGGCCTGAGCGTATGCTAGGGTTTAGTGAAAATTATATATATATAATATTGGTTTAATATTATTTTATTGATATTATTCTCAATTTAACATTGTATTGCAAACAAACTCCAATTCTCACGTTCCGCCAGGCGATTCTAAGGTTTTTCCACGTTCCGGACACAATGGAATAGGTTTCATAAGCTAATTTGATCGTATGTGCGAGTTACGGAATTAAACGATCAATTTACAATTAAACCGATTAAAACGATTTCGATGCGTTTCGAGCTGCCACGGCCACACGACAACTCCGATTGCTACGAAAATTGAAATCCGGTAATAACTAACTATTACGGATCCAATGAAACTGGTTTCGTCGAATTCCGAGATTGTGCCCCGGAAGGCTATTTTAACTCGTCTATTAAGTTAAGCGATTTTCGAAATTATCGAAAACACTCAAAATTTCCACTTTTCAAATTTTATTAAATTAACAATAATTCATATAAAATTTATAAGCACATTAAAAATCATTTTGGCTCATTCCGGACTTAAATCGAATTAATTGCAATATTTACTAATATTAAATTCATTTTAAATTATTATAAAATTCCAAATATTAATTTATTGACCTCAAAATTCATCTAAAATTTCCACCATGCTATTTACACCCAGATAGCCCAAGATAAATTTTTAAAACTTCTTTATCACTATTTACATCCAGAATTTCTTTTATTTCAATTCTGAATAATATATTATTATTGTTAAATTTCAAATTAAATCCACACCTTAGAAATTTTAACTTGTTAATATAGTTCAAACCAATTCTTTTAGTTTATAATAAATTGTAAACCCATAATAAACATTTAAAATGAATTAAATGTTCACAAATCCCGTGTTAAAAATTCCGGGATGTTACATTCCTCCCCCCTTATAAAAATTTCGTCCCCGAAATTTGTATAAGGTAGAAAATACTCTCAAACTCATTTACTTACCCCGTTAGCTTAGTTAAAAGCGTATATACACTTCACAAAATCCTTTTTTGCTCAATTCCCAAACCTATTTGCTTTACTTATCTCTAAAGCTTTTATTTTAACTTATAACTTCATAAGTTACTTAATTTTTCCAAAACCCAAAAATTTTCTAACTCCCAAAATTTACGGAAAATTTTGGCAGAGTCTCCCCTGTACGGAGGAGCTTCTGCGACATCGCAGGATGCACAAATATATATACATCGGCCCACACGGCCGGAAACCAAAATATAACACAATATATATATCATTTTCCCAATTTTATTTGCGTAGGCGTACCTTTTTAGCAAGTTTTTAATAGCAAGCAGCTAATATAATGCATATACGCACTCCAACTCTCTCAAACGCCTCCCGCACCTGTGCTTACTCAAACAAATTCATCAGTTATCAAAATATGAGCAATTTAACATCATTTCCAATATAAATGTAAGCCAAACATAACTATTTACATTCCAAACAACACTTTGCATAGTTTCCTAAGTAAATCCATATTTTATAACATGCACAAGGTTCATTTTTCCCATGCTAACTCCAAGTTATCTCATACAAAGGATTTACATACACGGTTTGCTATGTCCCATTCATATTTATTTCAACCAATTCACATTATTTCAATATGATTAACATATGCTTCACTAATAGAAATCTATTCTAATTCAATTCTAAATAGATTTACCAACCAACTTCATTTCCAATTTTGAAGCATTTACATTTCTCTAATAATTCATTTATATGCAACATTATTTGATTTGAGTTACAATCAAATCCTTATTTCCAATTTGAAGCACTCACATTTCTTTTATGTCTATGTCCATTCAAATGCAAAATTACTTAATTAGGTTGTATTTATCTAGTTAATTTAAAACCATCTTTATTTTCAGTTTGGAATAATTGCATTTCTTTTATGATTCACTTGTATTAATATACAAAATTATTTAATACAATTCTAATCTATTTCCATTTATTCAAAACCAACTTAGTTGTTATTTAACAACCCAAATTTTAATATCTACAATTTCTCATGTCATTCAAGCAAAATCATCACTTCAGCCTATGCCCGTTTAAAATTAATTTCAGTTTAGATTTATATCAATTTTATGCAATCCTGCATGGTGCTCAATCCAAGCATTTTTATTCCATTTCAATATTTAATTCAATTCTTATTCATACTTCTAAACCATCATTTAAGTTCAAATTAATAACATCCCATTCTATTTTATTTACAGCCCAAACATTCTTGGTTTACCACAATTATTGAATTATATCTCAAATCTTATATTTCCAATTCATTATCTAATAGATTTATATGAATATCATTCCACTTACAATTCAATTTTTAAATAAACATTGGAGAAGTTATTAATTTAAAATCCATTATTTAACCATACCCCTTTTTATCTTCTTATATCAATTTTTATTTCCATTTGATTTTCAATCAATCAATTCCAATCTATTTATAAATTTGAATGCTCTTTGTTTATTTATTCAATCCATTTACAAATTTATTTTATTAACCAAGAGTCCATTTAAATTATTTCCCTCATTTGAATTTTACTTACAATCCAAAACCTTCATCATTATAGCTAATTCCATTATACATCCATACTTCCAATATTTATTACCACAATTTAAATCCCAATCCAAAATCAGGATTTTTATTTACCTTCAAATTTTGACTGACTATCAAATTCTATCCATTACAATACAAATTCCATTAATTTGTAACTTAATTCAGTCAATAACCTAATCCATATTAGTTTTCAATCCACTTTCTTAATTCACTCTGAATTCATTTATAATATCACCATTTTCCAATCATTTCATTTAGCAAATTTAGATTTCTACCTTTCCTTTTTACTCCTTTTCAATAGAATCTAAATTTCTTTCAATATTATTTATTACTCAACTGAAATTCAATTACAATTTCATTATCATAGCAAATTTCATCTTCCCAATACATAAGTCCAAGACTTATTTGCTAACTTAAGAACATCCACATTTATGTTCTCATTTTGCTTCATTAGACTTTGCATTTCATTTTGGTCAAATTTTAAATTTGCCACACCCTTCAACCCTTTCATTTAATAAATTTTCAGTTTCTCTTTTATTCAAGAGTTTAGATTTCTTATTTAAGTTCACTTCCATTTTATATTCACAAATTTAAATTATAACACTTAATAACTTAAGTCTGTGAATTTCTTTATGCAATTATAAACAATTTATATTTCACCTTTATATCCATTTACTTTAATTCCAATTCATCTAGATTTAATTAAATTTCAAATTCTCAATTTTAAATTTTCCATTTCATTTAGATTCACTTCCATCTCAATTTCACAATTTATATTCTTTAAATACAAGTTCAAAACTTGTTTACCTAGTGAAATTCATTCACTTCATTATATCTCACTTTACCTTATCTCAATCCACATTCATTTGAGATTAAATTTGGATCATCCATACCATTCAACTACTTCCATTTGTGATTATAATCACACTTTCAATTTATAAGTTCTCCAACTTATTTATTTCAAAGCTCATATTGCTCATTTGAATCCATTTACAGCATATAATCACAATTTCAAAGTTATAATTTTTCAATCTTAATCCCTTGCAAATTTTAAATCCACACTTCCAGATTATAAGTATAGTACTTAATAGCTCATGGGTAGAACTCATTTCTCAATGACTCACAATTCAAGTCATCTTACATTTCAATTTAACCCAAGTCAATTTAATTCTAAGTCCAATTTATTTAACTTATCCAAGTTATATTCAAATTTTCTATTTACTTCAATATATATTATTCACTTTCATTTACTTAGGTTAAATTTTCATTCCAAGACTAAAATTTTCATTTTCTTACTTCTTATTAATATCAATTTCACTTAATAAGTTCAATAGTTATTTCATTTAAATTTTACACATCATTTAAATATAATTTTCCAGAATTCAATTTACCTGGTTTTATTTCAAAACCATTTGAAATATCTCAATATATATACCTATTTGGTATATCATTCAAATCTCAGATTTCCAAAACCATTTGATTGTACCAAAACAATTTCCACCTTTGAAATTCCCAAAACGACTAATATACCCAACAAATCCAAACAATACCATAACCAAATACTAGGGAAGCAATCCATCACTTTAGAAACTCGAAAATGAATTCTAATGATGTGGCCAGCATCATCAGGATTATTTTCCAGCGACTGCAGTGAGTTCAATGCTTCTTACTTTTCTAAATTCATTTCAAAACAGTATCCATTTAAAAGTATTTCCCAAACAATATTCCATTATTGCCTCCAAATACATTGGAAAACATTCCCAAACTTTCCCAGGATTTTTAAATTTCCAAACTTTTATTTTTATTTTATTTAAAATCCTTTCCAAACTTCCGAGATTTAAATCCTGGTTCAACTCAAATTTAGTTATTCTTCCTTTTATATAATTTATATTTGTAGAATTTTATTTTCACTATAACTATTTCACATTTCAAATTAAATTTTATATTCTTATTTGATTTAGACATTAATAACCAATCATCCAAATATATATAATAATTTCAGAAAATTATTTCTTTTATATCAAAATATAATTTTGGGAAAAATTATTTCATTTACCCATCTTTAAAAACAATTCTATGTCGGTTTATCTTGTTCAAGAGTTTAGAAACCCCTATCGATACGGTTGTACTTCCCGTACCGACCAGAATTCATAAACACTCAACCGATAAGTCAACACAGTAAAAAAAAAAAAAAACAATTTTATATGCACTAACAAGTACGCTCTCATATCTATTATTACTCTCAACTCATTGTAGAGTACTATTGACTCTATTAAATGAGTAATTACCCCACCAAAGCCTAGGTTGTCGCCAACCTAAGCTCTGATACCAAGTGTGACAGCCCGCAAATCCGTACCCCTTGAATCAACACTATTCTACCTCCATTAACTCAAGTGGCACAGAATTACGAACCATTAGGGTTAAAGAAGAAGAGATAGAAGAAGAAGAAAACTAAACAATATCAGAATCTCACAGTCGCAGTGGAATAAAGTATAATAGTAAATATAGAACTTTACACAAAATGAAATCTATTACTGTTTATACATATCACATCATCAGAGTATCTCATACATCAACAATCATAAAACAGACATACCATACAATCATAGCAGCGGAATATACATATTTATAAGTATATATAATACGTCTCGGACTCCAGCTCCTCTCCTGCTCCATAGCAACCTAACCTGAACAAATAATACTCGGTCTGACCCGAGCATTATAATAAAATAACACCCGAGTCAGTCTGGAATACCAGCTGATACTAAATATGCATCCAAATTGATTATTAAAGTTTCAAAAATCCTTTGAAAACAAAGCATCTCGTAAGACCACGCCACAAATAAACATGTCGGGTTTTTACCTTACGATAGCTAAAACACTTTTTATAGAAATCCTCTGATATTATAATAGTGTCTATTTACAAATACTTATAAAATAGCCGAAATTGTTACATTCATTAAATTCCAGCTACTAGCCACCGAAGTGGGTAATACAAACAAAACTCGTACAAGGCTCGTAGGGAAAAATGGATTTCCAACAATGACTAGGCACTGGGGTACCACCTGTCACAGTACGGGGCCTAGATCACCGTACCGAGGACTACTCCCTTCATCCCCTGCAACACAAGGCCGGAACCATTCCTTACTGAACAGTCCCGAACAAGATAAACCCCGTGGTTGGCGCGACCAACCACCCACTAAGCCGAAATGTATAAGGGACATCTAGACAGGGGAAATATCTTGTCCTGCTTGGGCATGACCCACCTAACCTTGCTGCATATCCCCTGATTTTCAGTCATTCCCATTTGATGAGGCTTGAGGCTAAACGTTACCTTTAGAACGTTTTCACTTAGAATGCCCATCGTCCACCTGACGATGTTTCGCAAGCATTCGTCCATACAAGTCCGTCCCGGGTTCGAACGGAACCGAAGGCACTACTCCTACTACATCCATTTGGAAATATCCTCAGGATTAGTAGCGACTAGCCCTTGCACTTCACTGCTCCATCTTCGACTCCGAACACGTTTTTCGCACGAAACGTACAAATCGGATCGAAGTGGTTTTCGAGAAATAAATCTCGATCCCGGTCTCTTCGAAACGATCACGCATTGTCCAATATTGATAGTCGGTGATTTAACTATCAATTAATATTCATAAACATCCATATGCATCCATCACACAATAAATAATATTCCATATTATTTATTTACCTCAAATATCTTTAAAAGATATATTTCAAATTTCCAAAGCTCTTTTGAAAACATTTCCCAAAAGTCTCCATTTACAAGGTAAATCCTTTACCATATATTTCCATTGGAATAGCCAAGTTCAAAACAATTTAGATTTAAAATAATTAAAACATTTTATTCTAAAATATACTTAAAATAGGTAAATTTACTTCTAATTATATACTCAAGATATAATTTCAAGGTATATAAAGCAAAACTAATTTATAAGATATAACTTGATTTAAAATAAGGTTTTAGTTAAACTATATTTAAAAATAGAATTGTAAAAAGATTAAGACTTATTGCCATATACTTAGGTCAAAACTAGCTTTTTAAACAAATCCATTTGTAAAAGAATAATTACTTTACTATTACTAATTAATAAATAGTTACTTTAAAAATAATAATTTCCAAAACACCCTCCTTTATAAACAAGTTTAATTTTTTTTAAAACTTCCTTTTCATAAAATCGGTTTAAACTCGGACTTTGTTCTTCCCAGGGAATCTCATTTCCACATAAACATCACAGAAATCCTTCTCTCGATTTCTGTCAAATTATTTCAATTTAGTTTCATATTTTAATAACATGAATTTTATTTTCCCATTTATCAAACCATTCTAGATTTTACGATTTTTCAATTCCATTCTAAATAGATTTCAAATTTTAATTCTTTATATTCATTATTTAACAATATCTCTTATTTCTCTAAAATTCAATTTATCCATTTGAATTAGATTTGGATTTATAATTTATTCAACAACATTCCAAATACAGTTTTATTTCAGTTTTCTATCCGAACAGATTTCAAAGTTTGTATTCCCTTAAATTCCTTATTTATTAATTTCTTAATTTCTTTTGAAACCCAATTTAATTTCTTTATAATTAAAACTCCAAATTTCTTTATAATTAACATTCTGGGTTTGTAATTTATACCACAATATCACAGAACAATTTAATTCCACATTTATCAAATCACAATATATATACAGGCATCATCATCAATTATAAAAATATTACTACACTGTGAGGAATCCAGTTGGATCCCTCCAACCTGTTTTCCCTGCATCCACAAATATTAGCACAACCAAATATATATCAATTCAATTTGATAATAATCAACATAAACAGCTAAACATCCAAACATCAATCAATATTAACTGTCTAACTTTACTAGTATCCAGATGTGAGTGAGAATAACTCACCTTGAGTTTCGGCGAGCGTTCGAAATTCAAATTAAACCGGACGGTGTCCGATTTAACCCAAATTTCTACTTGCCCGGAATGAATCCGGAACTGCACCATCGCGTAGTACTCTTTCCTGCGATTCCAACGTTACCAGTTTCGTTAAAATCTGATAACGTATGAACGAAATATTAAAATTTAAAGTTTGAATTTAATTTAAAACAATTTCTTTCATAAAATTTCAAATTATTCCCAACGCACACAGGCCGCACCTGCATCTTCACCTTCTCCCATAAACGCGACATTCCCAGGTTCGAACAACCCAAAAACACGCGGCCAAGGGTTTCGAAACACCCCCACCACGATCGACGCTACACCAATCAAGCGCTTCCATCGTGTCGCCGTATAGCATCTCCACCTCCACCCAGAATACGACCAAGCTCGGTCGTCTCGAGCCCCAGAAAAACGCGAAAACACGGCCCCCTTATCGGTCAACATCATGGCCACCACGCTTCGCTACGCTCAAATTCAACCGTTGGATCTCACGAGCTCACCGAGCTCTCCCCTTTTCATGTTGGAAGATGTTGCTATTATGCGATGGATTAGAAGAAAAATTAAGATGAATTTGGGAAGTTTTCGGCCATTAAACGCATATGAGCGGCGGGCCTGAGCGTATGCTAGGGTTTAGTGAAAATTATATATATATAATATTGGTTTAATATTATTTTATTGATATTATTCTCAATTTAACATTGTATTGCAAACAAACTCCAATTCTCACGTTCCGCCAGGCGATTCTAAGGTTTTTCCACGTTCCGGACACAATGGAATAGGTTTCATAAGCTAATTTGATCGTATGTGCGAGTTACGGAATTAAACGATCAATTTACAATTAAACCGATTAAAACGATTTCGATGCGTTTCGAGCTGCCACGGCCACACGACAACTCCGATTGCTACGAAAATTGAAATCCGGTAATAACTAACTATTACGGATCCAATGAAACTGGTTTCGTCGAATTCCGAGATTGTGCCCCGGAAGGCTATTTTAACTCGTCTATTAAGTTAAGCGATTTTCGAAATTATCGAAAACACTCAAAATTTCCACTTTTCAAATTTTATTAAATTAACAATAATTCATATAAAATTTATAAGCACATTAAAAATCATTTTGGCTCATTCCGGACTTAAATCGAATTAATTGCAATATTTACTAATATTAAATTCATTTTAAATTATTATAAAATTCCAAATATTAATTTATTGACCTCAAAATTCATCTAAAATTTCCACCATGCTATTTACACCCAGATAGCCCAAGATAAATTTTTAAAACTTCTTTATCACTATTTACATCCAGAATTTCTTTTATTTCAATTCTGAATAATATATTATTATTGTTAAATTTCAAATTAAATCCACACCTTAGAAATTTTAACTTGTTAATATAGTTCAAACCAATTCTTTTAGTTTATAATAAATTGTAAACCCATAATAAACATTTAAAATGAATTAAATGTTCACAAATCCCGTGTTAAAAATTCCGGGATGTTACACTTATGGTATGTGCATTTCCTTCTGGATAGAAGTGGTATCGTGGTATGGAGCCCAGATACTTAACTTATGTGGATATCGCAAATATATATATTACTTTGTGATTGTTATTGTTGGGGCCCCGGATAAAGGTTGTTTACCACCGAGGGATGGCATACTCGTGTCAGTAGTTACCTATTTCTGCAGAGGTAACCCGGCCTTATGTTGGCAGATATCCGGTTAGGTTCTCGGAGTGTCCCTCCAGAGGCGTACCCATGTGGCCCAGGAAGTTCCTTAGCCTGACCATTTGTTGGAAATCCAATCACCAATTCGCGCCTTGTACGGTTTTAGTTGTAGAACCTGCCATCTAATATGGTAGCTATAGTAGGCATACTATAATGGTACGTATGCTGGCTAAGATTAATATTGTACTTGCAAATGTTTTCTGCACTATGCACTAATGATAATATTAAAAATATTTTGCGTATTAAGCATGTTTGACTATCATAAGGAGAAATCTCCACTAAGTGTGCGATTGCATTGTGTGTGTGCCGGGAGGCCTTATGGTAGTTTAATTTTCCAAATAGCATTGTGGATTTCAATTTAAACTCTTTTGTTGTTTCTTAAAAGATAAAATGTTTTTGTTTGCTCATACCAGTCTCATGACTGACCCGGAGTTTATTGTTCCCTTCCTAAACTCTGGGTGTCATAATTTACCACACGGGCTGTCTAGAGTTGGTTTTTTCAGACAGTAGATATAGATATCGATTCGGTAGCTTTCGGCTTTCTCTTTGGTATTCTTTGAAGACTTTGGATATTGAAGTATTTGGTTAGGAGGACTGACCTTCCTTAGCTTGGTGTAACTTGACGGTGGTTCGAGCTATCTATGGAGATTACTGATATTAGTGTTTCTTTTGGAGTTTCAAGTTCTAGTTGTTTCCGCTGCTAGTTCATTGGTTTTTCTGCTATAACATTTCTTTGTATCTCTGATATTGATCATTGTTGTATATTTGGATACTGTATCAATGTTGTATATATTGATATTCATTTCTTTCTTCCGCTGTGTTGTTATACTTAATGTGTTATAAGCTCCGGCGAAGCAGATTCGACGTTTGGATCTGCGGCATTTGAATATGAGTGCCGTATTCGGTGCCGATTTTCGAACGTCGAGTCAGGGTCGTTATAAAAATATATGCATAACATGTCATATTACACACACATATATATAAATTAAAACAAGATATGGCAAACAAAAATATTATTTATATTAAATAACGTAAACAATTTTGTTAAATAAAACAATTTGCACACAATGTTGTAAAATGCATAACTTTCACAAAATTCCGATTTCAACGAAACGAAAAGCAGTATTCTTGAAATTTAATTTATTTTCATAATAAAAGATAAAATTCAAATATTCAAATATTTAAATTTTAAATTTAAAAGTCAAAGTTTGACTATATTGACCAAAATTCACATTTTTGGAAAATATTCTATTTATTTATATTTAAAATTCTAATTTGCATCAAAATCAAAATTTATATTTTAAATAATAAAATTTATTCATTTTAATAAATAAAATAACGTTTTTAAATTAGGAATTTCAATTAAAATAATTAAAATATAAAATTAAAATAATCACAAAATATAGGGTTGTTACATATAATCACACTTTGAATTAATCCAACGAAATATTTCTTAGCCAAGTAACAGATATAAGTTATCGGTGCACCACAAATCACCATGGAAATGCAGCCAAAGGTTTAAATACCTTTAGAGAAACAATCATAATAATATTTACGGATCACCATAACATTTATAAATGGTTATTGCTCTGCCATAGCCTAGACACTAAGAAATTAGATTGTTGAAAAAAGACAGCTTGTCAAGACACAATTAATCCCTAGATAAGCTCATGACTCTCTTAAGTCCAATGTCTAGTCGTTATTATTAGTCAAATCTACGATGAAATGCAATTTGCGGACCAAGGAAGAGGTGATGAAATCCTCCACCTTATGTGGATTTGGGTGTTGTCCTTAAAAAATAAAAACAAGATGAAATGAATGAAAAACATAAATTAAACTTGTATTAACAATGCAAGCACAAATGAGATTTGATTTCGTTTTTTTTATTTTTAAAGTGTAAGAAATCAACAATGCAAAGAAAATAACAACAAAAAGATAAGAGAACAATATCAGAGCGTGCAGAATTATTAATATTTTTTTTTCAGGCGTTAATTTTTAGTAATCAATTTATTTTGTTTAGCAAAGCAGAGCAACTTATTTGTAGCAAGTATTTCTCCTCCTTTTGCAATCTAAAAAGAGTTCAAAACGAAATTATATTTTCATAAAGTAAAAAATGAAAGTAATTTTTTTTCCTTTTCTTTTTAGTAAGAGAAGAATGAAGATTTAAAGAAACTCAACCCATACCAATCTCAACTCGAACTACAGAAGCACAAATATATATCTCGTTTTTGTTTTTTATCCTTGTAAACTAAGAAGAAAAGAAACACAAAAATGTTACATGAAGACTTAACTAGGACCAACACGAAACAAACAAGCCCAATACAAAATAGATTTCATTCATCCCACTACACTATTTCATAATTTATAATTACACACACCTTGTCCCTCTTCTAAAAATAAAAACAATTTTTTGCAAATTCAAACTAAGAAAAAGAAAAAAAAGGCGAATCTGGCGGCGATTTAGTGAATCGTATGGTTCGAGTTGTTCTTGGATTGACTGGGGTGGCATACAATTGTTTTGGGTAGTTGGTTGTGGAGATGGGTTTTGGTTTTTAATTAAGGTGGTGGACGTCGCGATTGGAAGTGGAGGTTCAGGCGTTTGAATGAAGGCTGCTAATTTGGGGAAATAGCCGGTTTAGTCTGTGGAAAATTGCTGATTGTTCGATTCAGTAGCAGTAATAGGGAGGAGGAATTGTTTGTATGGAATGGTGTCGGGTTTGGGTTGATTGCAAGCGAAGTGGTGCAGAGGCCGATTATAGTGATAGGTGATAATTGTAAAGGTTAGGGTATTGGATTGGTTGTGATTAGGTGGCGATTGTATTGGTAGAAGGAGCTTGGTTGAAATGTATTTGAGGGTGGCTAAGGAGAAGAGGATTGAGAAGAAGGTTGTGGCTGATAGGTAGATTGTTTGATGGAAGAAGCTGCCGGTTGCGACGATTGGGTTGGAGTAGCTTGAAGTGGTTGAAAAGGTTGAAGCGGTGGGGGTATTTTATGGTGTTTGCAAGCAAAAGAGTGGTGAAGTAGCTTTTCGGTAGAGGAGTTTGTATTGTAGTGGTTCAAGGCAGGGAGATGGTAGCAGCAGTTTTTGTGTTGAGATGAGAATGTGCATACTTGTGCATGCTTTTAGCAGGAGAAGGAATGTGATTGGTAGGTTGATGGTTTGGCAAAAGGGTAGAAGGCAGTTTTCTGGTTGGCAAGGGGATGTAGTTGATGGAGCAGTGTAAAGCTACAGTTTGGATATGATGGGAAAGTTTGGGTGAAGGAGGTTTTGTGAACAATGAAGTGAGGGAAGGAAGAACTTGTACTTGCTTTGATGAGGTGATGAGTGTTTGTTGTCGAACTGGATGTTTCGACGTAAGTGAATAGAGGGCGAGTTCTTGTGGTTTGGGTGCCGATGAGTTATTTCCAGTTGACAGAGGAAGTTGGCAATTTGTTTGAGTGAGAAGACTATGTAGTAGCAGCAGTGGTTGATGTATAATTTTGCAGAGCAGGGTTTTTGGCGGGCAGTGAGGTCAGGAGAGCATTGGTTATGTGAGGCAGAAGTATGAATTGCAGAGAAATGTAAAATGCAATGTAATGCCTGTAGCATATGAATTCAAATCAAATGTTTGTTGAAATCAAATGTAATGTAAATTTTGTGGTTTGCAGTTTTGTAAGTGTTATGCAATATGAAATGCAAGTTTCTGAAACAAAAAATGAAATGCAATGTAAATTAGGAGAAGACTGCTGAAGTATGTAATGCAATGAAACCAAATATGCAAAATGTAAAACAGAAATGAAACAAGAGAGAAAAAGTAAAAACTAAAATGAAACAAACTGCAAGAGGTAGAAGGTAGGAGCAGTTGAGAAATGCTAATGTAAAATGCAATACAATTGTTCTTTTAAGAGAATGAAATGAACAAGCCAAAAATTCACAAATGCACAAGCCGCAACAAGTGAACAAAACAGTAGGGAAGAAAACAAGAGATGCACGTAAACAAAATGAAAATAACAATGACACACAACAATAAACATTTTTCTGTTGCTTTTTTTATGCAAATCAACACGCAAAATGAAAACACAATAAAATCAAATAAAAATAATTTGAAGAGTACATTAAAATCAAACTACTTTCCCTGGCAACGGTGCTAAAAATTTCTTAAACGACGGATTTTCTATCAATTAAAAAACCGTCTGAAATAAAATCGTTATAAAACCGCATGCGCACAGCGTACAGCTGTAATATGTATGCAAGTACATGTTCGATCCACAGGGAAAGAATTAAATTCTAATATTACGCAATCAAATTTGCCAGAAATTTTAAAATTGTTTTAAACTAGAAAATTACAGAAAATAAACTAGAGCAAAAGTGAATAAAATTATGAGATTAAGGAGCAATTTAAAGGCAGATCCACTTCCAGTCATTCATATAAATCAACACAAAATTTATCTATAATCTCTCCATTTAATTTTAAGTAGAAATGATAGATTTGTTTATTATAAGTATGATTTATTTGTGTTATTATTTAGCACAACTTAAATCATCAAACTCTAACACACCATTCAAACCCACTGGTAAATTCTCGCGAAAATTACGTAAAATTAAAAACAATATATATTTTAAGTATTATCTATTTATTACGAACTAGTAGCATAGATCATCAAATTTTGATTTTCATCATCAAAATCACTAAGGAAAATGATCAAATAGTTTATATTTATGTTGGATTAAGCATTGCCTATTTGAGATATCAACATAGACTATCAAATTCACTATAAAAGAAACATAAACTATCATCATTCATAATTTCCATTAAGCACAAAAAAGAGATCATAAATGAAATCATTGTGTTAGTTTAATATATTTCATAAGAGGTTCATTACCCCTAAATTTAAGGGGTTTAACTTCTAATATTTGAATGCATCTTAACATAAAGTGATTTCAACATTAAAAATACAAGAAAAATGAGAGATAATTAAAAGAAAAGAGAGCTAACGACTTGCATGAAATAAAACTAAACTAATTGCCAGAATCAAACCTATGCTACTAACATAAAATAAGGGAATATAAACTAAATAAGAGAGCATAAATAAAATAGAAATAAAATAATCATGAAATAAATATTGCATGAAAGCAAAGAACAAGGCTAATAATCCATTAAAAAGGTATTTTATTTATCATTAATTTTGTGCTACAACTTTGCATAAAAAAGAAGAAGATGGTTACATGAAACATAAAGGGCATTTATACATGCTTAAAATCCTAATTCATTATTAAGGGACTACCAAAATCCCTTGAGGTTGCGTAGCCTCCAAATAATCATTAAAGAATTAATTAATCTCCACTAACATGCCACCAAGCCTCCACTAACATGTGTATGTGCTTTTAATTATGGTCATTAATTAGTGGGTATGTGAACTCCTCTGTAACGATCCGATATTTTCAACCATTCGCATCCACACATGTCGGGATAGAATTGCTAAAAATATTAGATTGTTAATTTTATATTTGGCAAAACTCAGCATACAGTAAATAAATCAATCACAGAATCACAGACATAGAGTAATATAACAATAAGCAGCGGAAACAAATGAATAGTAGTTCATGAAGTTACTATATATATAACAGAGTTAAAATAAGATACAACAGAAGTCTTGAATACATAGAAGACTCAATACAATAGTCAAATAACAAAATTTAAATATATCACTGAAGTCAACTGAATAACTGAAAGCTGAATGGATGGATGGATCTCCAAGCGAAGCTCCAATTTTAAAGGTGAGTCTCGAATGTTGTGACATTCAGTCTGACCCGAGCATAAAGCAAAACACAAAACACTCGAGTCAGGATTAACATTCTTATATCAAGAAATCTAACTCAAGTGAAATATCAACTGACATACAAGTAACTCAAAGGATGTTTAGGATACCATCCTCTAAGGATCCGTGAAACTATCTACTATGTAGTACAATACGCTATTGCAATATGTCTATAATAAAGTAAAAGTATTAAAACAGCGTTAAGGCGTTACCCGTATCCCCCTTAACACATTTTATATTGCCATAGTGTATATAGTACCGTAATACCTCCGTAACTGGAAGCTGCCAAAGGGCACTCCATAGGTACGACACTAAACAAACTCATAATGGGCTCGGTATGGTAGGTGACACATCACAACTAGGCAATGCCAGGGTAGATATATCAATTACACTTCCGGGTTGTTGGTAACGCAAAGCTGCAGCAATCGTCCAACTCGATCCACACTCCCAAAAATCCGAGGGTGCACCCAATCAGTCATAAAGTAATAGAATGGTATCGAAGAAGTGTGTCCGATCGGGCCCGTTAATTGCTCCTGTTTTAGCCACCTTAAACTAACTCATGGGAGTCAGGTCCACATATATACCTCACATAGAATCGTCACCAACCATCCTACTTCATTCTGGAATTTCAACCACGTACACAGTTGTTAAAGTGGTTTTGAATATTGATAGATAGTATGACAATAACCGATCCCGGCCTCTTTAACAACCAACCGTTATTATAACACCGTGCTCATTTCAAAATATCATTACCATGTCCAAAATATCATATCCATTTCAAAACCATATCAATACGAGGTCTTTATTCACTTAAATATACGCATTTCCATAATCATAGCACTTTCCAAAATTATATCTTTTTTTTAATTTGAAACCTTTGAAACCATAACACTTTGAAAATCACAACACTTTGAAACTTGCTTTAGAAATCATAGTACTTTGGAAACATAACTTTGAAAACCATAACACTTTCCTCTTAAACAATTTAGATATTAATAATAGTATATATAATAAAATAGTTTATATAATAATATAGTTTATATAAAAATAATTAGTATATTAAAATAGTTATAAATTTAAAATAATATATATTAAAATAATTTGTATATTAAATAGTTAAAAAAAGTAAAAATAGTTTATAATAAAATAATTTATAAGTAAAATATTAAAATAGTTTTAAATATAATTTAAAAATAATATATATAATAAAATAGTTTCCTATAACTTTACAAATCGATTCAAATCAACTCAAATTCAAAATCCCATTTAAATCAAATCTTAGTTCTTCCATTTCAATCCAAATCTCAATAAACCAATTCATATCGTCTTCAAATATACATATAAACTACAAATTAAACCATTTCGACTTCAAAAGATTTCAAAGCATTAAATATTTAGACATTTACAAAACTAAATTTGACATTTTCATATATATATATATATATATATATATATATCAAATTCACTTTACTACTATCTAGTTTTGAAATATTTACTTAATCATTCCTATTACATTTAAATAAAACTTCAAAATTTAAAAGATATCTCATTTCAATTCATGTAAATTTGAAAATATTCATTTAAATCACTTTTAATCAAAATCAAGTTATAAAATCATAATTTAAAATCTCAAATTTAATATATTTCAAATCAAACTTATTTGAGTATAATTCTTAAATAAATACAATGTCAAACCAATTTCTATTTCTAATTCCAACCTTAATTTATCAAAAATTATTATGAACTCTATATTTGAAATATAAATTTAAATAGATACTTAAACATATTATTAAATTTATTTATATTAAATTTATTTATATATATTTAAAATAGTAAAATTATAAGTAAATTCTTAAAATCTATATTTTCAAATCTAACTTATAATTATAAAATTTTCAAAACTTATAATTTTAAAAATCTAAAATTTAACCCTTTATAAAAATACATTTATACATAATATCTTAAAATCAATATTTATTAAAACCGTATATTTCTTTTTAAAACTTTGGAAATCATTTTCAAATATATATAAAAACCAATGGTGTCTATATATAATTTTCGATCCTATGGTCAAGTGATACAGATATTTATCATTTCAATCTGTAATTTAAATATCTAGGGGTATATATCTTTTCAACCCGCAATCCCGAATTCAATGTCAGTGAAAATCGTTTGGCTTTATCATTTCAACCCATAACGATTTTCTCATATTCTACAAGATTTTTCAGGTATATATCATTTCAACCCATAGGGAATTCTATACTAACAGGGAACTTGCAGAGTGAGAACAATAATGATAATAATATAACATAATAACAACAGGCATATATCATCAATAACAGATAAAATATAAATAATAGATCATGTTGTCAGTTGTCATAGGTGAACAGTTACAGATAGTGATATATATGTGTGTGTGTGTGTGGCATATAATGAAGAGCAGCATATTTCAATTGTCGTTTCAAATGAAATCAAATCTAATAAAAATAAGAACGTTAATCGTGAGTGATTGCTCACCTTTCGAGGCTAGAGAGACAAGAAGATGACACGGAAATAAATACGTACACGGGAAAGCGACAATCTAGGATTTGTTGTGATAAATCGATTTGAGATGGTAAGTTAAGATGGCAGGAGATCGACGAAACAAGACATATTACATATATATAAATTTTCAAAAAACCAATTTAAAACATATATTTTCAAATCGATATTTAATTCAAACACAAATAAAATTTAATATATATGTATTTCAAACACCATTGTTTTAAATTCAAACACATATATTAAAATCAAACATATATTTATATATATATATATATATATTTATATTTATATACATATTTGTTTTCAAATGAATATTAAATTCCAACCCATAAAATATCTATATATGAATTGAAAAACCAAATTCACATATCTCCACATATAAACTAATGTATATATATATAAATACAAACTTATATACATGTTAGAATTTAAAATCAATATTGTTATAAACCTATATACATATATATATACTTGTGTAATATCAGCTAACTAGTATATTTCATTCAATATTTATACTGACACACTAGGAAAAGTTTCTATAACAACACACTATGTAACTCATGTATACAAGCAGATTATATATATATATACATAACTTATATATAAATTAACATATATTGATGTATATACTTATACATATAACCCAACCATTTAATTTATGTGTAAACTATTATATATAACAGAATATATAGTTCATATATTTCATATAAACAATAAAACCTTTATAAAATAAATTGACGTAAACTATATAAGCTTATGTACAACAATCTAGAAATATATACAACTCAAACGACACAAATTAAATAACATATAAATACTATAACAATACAACTTACTTTATTTTTATAACCCATATGTAAACTTGACATACATACTTACCTTCAAACCAAAGCTCTATCTATATACATAGTATATATATGAAAGAAAAACAACTTATGTAAACTATTATATAACTTATACAGTAACTGAAAATTTAAAAAATCTATGTATTACATATTGTAAATACTATATACAGCAACATATATATATATTTATATATATATATATATATATATATGCATACAAGAATTCAACATACATTTACAGCTTAATATATATATACACATACAGTTCAAATAGATAGACATTCACATAAACAAACATATATTATATATATATATATTTAAATAAAAAGAGACATAACATATAAATATAAATATATATAACTTACCCAAACTATGCAAACCAATGCAAGGTGGAGCACGACCAAGGCCAGGGGAGGGGCAGATGCAAGGTGAGGGGAGGAGTTGCATGTATATACTTTCGTATATATCATATATACATATTATATATATATATATATTAAGCAAAGGAGGAGGTGGGTTTTCGGCCAAGCATGGGGAAGTGGGGAGGACGAGTGCGTGTTGATGGTGGGTGGCCATGAACGAGAGGGAGGGTTTGAGAAGTACGAAGGCAAGTTGCAGTAAAAGAAATAAGTAGAAAGCTTTGTATAATTTTTTTGTCAAATGGCAGAACAAAGAAGAACCAAGTAGGGAAAAGCAAGTGAACTAATGAGATGATGAAACCAAAATATCTCGACCATTGGGAATAGAGAAAGCCACATACTGAATTCAGGAAATAATAAATTCAAATAGCCATTGGTATAACATGGTAGATAGATGAAAAAGTATAGGAAAACAAAAAGTCAAATTGCGGAATCGATATGGAAATCATTCCATAGATTTCGCTGTCTCCTGGACTGTGAAACACACAAATGAATATACCATGGAGATCAACATGACACGATGATCAAAATGGTATACAGATATCAGTGGTACGATCATTCAATCAAAAGTCGATATTCGGTACTGGAAATGCTGCTAATTTGCCGAAAATAAGATAAATAGAGCAATAGCAGTCCAAATTTGGAGAAATGAAATATGACGTCTTACTCAGAAGATTATTTAAAAATTTATTATATAAAAATTATTTAGGTTGGAAGATATTTTATTATCGTCTAATATCACTGATTTAAATTTAAATAAAATTACACAATAAACAAACTTCCATATTTTCTGATGAAAATTTACCCTTATTATATTTATATAAATGTATTTCAAATATCAAATTTTTATTTCAAAATTCAATTATTTAAAATTTCATAAAATTTCAATTATTTATGTTATTAAAATTTACGGGTCGTTACATCCTCCATGTTGCATGAATTCTTTTGTCTTCATTCGTCATTTGCTTTCAACATATGTGCATGCATACGTCCGTTAAACTCCATCTAATTTGCTCTCAGTTTCTTACAAATAAAAATAAAATTGTGCAAATAAATTTTTCCAAAATTAATTCGTACATAAAATTTTCATTTTGCCCTCAAACGTAGATGAATGAATGATGATTTGAAAATAATTTAAATTTTGGTTTAAAAAAGTATAACACCCTAATATGCTCATTTATTTTAATAAAAGAAGATTAAATGTTAGAGTAAAATATACGCTTTTACATGCACATCCTTATGGCATGATGCGTGTAAGCATCACGACTATTTGATATGACTTATATTTTATACTCTAGATGTTATCTATCATATCAATATATTAAAATGAACAGTTGGTTTCTTTTGAGGGGAAAACCATTTCGGTAATCTGTACGGTCTTAATAGTTATTGTTACATGTTGCTTGTACCTTAGGTTTTTTCCATATCAAACGTATGTCTTATGCTTGGTTTTTGCTTTCCCTGAATTCCTAGCATACCCTTTTGAGTAGGTTGAGAATATCGGGTTTTTATTTTGGACACTTCAAAGTTGAGGATATGAGCTGAAGGCTTCCATTATTTATCTTTTTCTATTTCTGTTGTTCTGTATTAGCTATGTATATATTAGCATTGTGAGAACATGCAGTTATAACTATCCAGGTTGATGATAATACATAGACGTTGTAACTCTGAAATTCCTATTTTCATAGTAACCATATGTACTATTCTTTTAATATTATGTATTACCGTTCTGCTATGAGATTAAGATGTTGTGTTCTTCCTTCTTCTAGTTTTTTTTTTCAATTTACTCTAACTATCTATCTTTTCGGCAGTTGGGTGTTTTACATATGAATACTATAGATGTATTTAGTGTCGGTATTCGAGGATCAAAAAGTTGGGTCATTATATTTGGTATGAGAGCACAAGGTTGAGAGAACACCATGGTTTTGGTTGGTTATGGCTCATTAGAGAGAGGGTAAGCGACGCTCTAGAAGGAGTTGAGTGTATTGTTTGTATGAGGGCGTACTTATATTTTCTTTATACCCCTTTTTCCGTTTTTCCTTATAAATAATTCTTTTCTTTGAAATAACCCTAGCCTTTCATATCCTAAATATATTTTGCTTTCAGGTAGCATAAATCATGAGTACTAGGGTTTGCAATGTTCATGGGGGTAGAGGTAAAGGTGGTCGGGGGTAGTACCATCATAAATGGTGGAGATCGAGCACCAAGGAATGTTGCTTCGATCGAGGGACCAAGGTTGGACATAGTAAAGGAGGTCGTATAGGTTAGGCCTTAGGTGAATTTTGCTTCACTCTATCGTGATTATGAGAGGCTGAGGGGTAAGAGGTTTGGTCGTACAAAGACAATCAAAAAAGTCTAGACTTGGATCAATTGTGTAATTGGATATTCGGAGATAAGGAGCTATATAATGCAATGAAGCGTTGGTTGGCATCACGACATATGATGGATGCAATCAACGATTGGTGGAGTTCTAACACTACTAATGTCCAAGAGAACAGCTTCTCTTTAGCCTAATTTAAGGAGAAATTTCAGATGAAGTTCGCTTGGAAGCTAGAAGGACTTTGTTATTTAGGAGCTTCCTCAACTTGAAGTAGGAGGGCATGAAAATGGTGGAGTATGATAACTGATTCTCTCATTACATCGGTTTAGGCTTGGTTTAGTCAATATACCATTGAAGAGAAATGAGATGTTCATCGTAGGGATGCATCCAACATTCAAGGGTAATACGACAAATCACATCTTGGGGTCTTATGTAAATTTGGAAACATGGAGTTGAGGTTTAAGAGCTTAGCACTGAAACCATCTGTTGCTACACCAGTTGGGAACAATAATGGAAGTTTTAGCCCGATCATCTAGTTAAAGACGAACCATCTATTCCATCACAGTTTGCACCAAGGAGCTGCTATAATTGCCACCAACCCGATCATCTAGTTAAAGACTATCTAATGCTCCGTAAGGAGGAGCAGCCTAAAGTTTTTGCACTTACGTCAATGCCTTCTACTTCTGTAGCAGCAAGGGAAAGCAAGTATTGGAAGGTATACTATCTATTTTAGATATTCCTTTTCATTTCTTATTTGATACGGGTGCTTCTCTTAGTTTCGTATCTCGTATTCTTGTTGATAGATTGAAACACGAACCAATTATAGTTTCATATTCAATTTGTGTGTCAAACCCTATTGGGGGCTCGATCAATCTTAGTATGGTTTGTTTAGGAGTTTCGATTTCTTGTTTTGATTGAATCTTTCCTTGTGATACGTATGTTCTGGGTTTTATGGTCTTTGATATTCAGCTTGTGATGGATCGGTTATCGTGGAATAGCGCAACCTTGGATCATGATAAGCGTATCGTGTTATTGAAGAAGGGGATGGAGGTTCATACGATACCTTGTAAAGAGCCTAGCTTACTAATGACTAGTTTCCTTTATTCTCTTGATGTGGCGAAGGAAGAGTTAGGTTCATCACTATTGTCTAGGAATGCAAATGTCTTCAATAAGGTGTCAGTTTTACCACCTCATCAGGAGATAGAATTCTACATTGTTTTAGTGAAGGATGGAAAGCCTATTGTGTTGTCTGTTCGTAGATCTGCACTAAAGGAGAGGTTGGAGCTAACAAATTGGGTTAGTGATCTATTGCAGAAGGGTTTGATCCTACCAATCCATTCAAGTTGGGAGGCACCCATCGCCATAGCTACAAAGGCGGATGTTCCCTAAGCCTGTGTGTAGGTTATTATGAGCTCAAAAAAAGAACTGTTAGGAACAAGCATCCTTTGTCTATGATAGATGACTTGTCCAATCTGCTTTGTTATCCACATATTTGCTAAAGGAATAAACAAAAGGATGTGGAAGCAATAGAAGTGATATCAAGGGTACAACAAAGATATCGACTTTCAAGAAGATATTGAAAATGATGTTGAGATCCTAGAAATGTTGAATCTCTACCGAAGCATACGATACAGAGTTTCAAGTGATATTAAGTTCCAACAACTCAGAAGATATTGAATTCCTTCAAAGTCAAACGATATCAAGCCTCCACAACATGGTGTAATACGACATGAAGATAAAAGAAGATTGCTAAACTACTTAAGTAGGCTAATATTAAAGGATATCAAATTGTCACATCAAGGTCGAACAATATTAATGCCGCACCTTATCAACGCTGGCTCTCACCAACGCCGCCTCTCATCAATGTCGCGCTTTATCAGTATCGCTTATCACAATTGCCGCACTTTATCGATAAAAAGGACAGATGCCACATTTCATCAATGATGGATACCAAAGTTGGGTATCGCAAATTATCAGTAAACAAAATTGTAATGGCTTACAAATTTATTACTTGAATAAATTATATTTATTTTAAAAATATTTAAATATGGGTTTAAAAGTAAGAAATAATTATGTTTTGAGTTGTAAATAATAATAGTTATTTTTGTAGGGAAAAATATTGTGAATTAATTACCTTGGTAAAATATTGATAAATATTAAATATCGTCCTAAGAAAAATATCGATAAAATAACTGGAAATTATTTTTTCGATAAACTGCTTTTAAACAATAAGGATCGTACACGGCTTTGGATTCATACACTACTATATGTATTCAAACAGGTTTATGAAATAAAATGACTTACTTTATTTTTGGAAAATAAAATGTGTATATGACATCGACATTCGATATCATTGGTTTTATATATTTCTTCAAATATTCAAGTTAAGTTTAAATATTAAGTAAATGGGTTTTTATTAAAAAATAAATCTATTATAATTATTTAATAATGATGGTAAAATAGTTTTTAAAATTTGTTTATCAAAATAGATAGCTCGTGGAAAAATAGAAAATGTGACCGATTAACATTTTCTAGAATTTCGACTTTTTGACACCGAAAAGTCATCGGGAACATTGTTTCCTTTGTGCACCGTATATACACATATATAAGAGATAATTAACCATATAATAATATACTTAATTATGTATTATCTTATGTTAATTACGTTTAGTAAATGATGTGAAAAGACATGGTTTTAAAATAATAACTTATATATATACTAAATCATATCATTATCTCTAGTGATTTCCTTTTGTAAGATCATCATTACCTATCAAGGGTTAGGAGATGTCCCTAGAGAGAGGGAAGATGAGACATATGAGGGGGAGGAAGGTGGTGATGTGACATGTCAAAATAATGACACGTTATGATATTTTAAACTACGGATAAAATGGCAATTTCCCCCACTTTCTTTCACCTATAAATACACACCTTCAAATACACATTTTCATTTACATTCCAACTTCATTCTTTTCTAAACCTTCTTCTCTAAAAATTCCATGGCTTCCACGATTCAAAATTATTTTAGAAAAAGTTAGCCTTTTGTGTTGTAACTTACTTTCGTACCTTCTATACTTCTTATACTTTCATTTCAACATTCTCTCTTCCAAAAACCAAGACCATCACTACTTCACAAAGCCCTATCCAAGCCAAATAACCTATAGCCAAATCCATTCTAAGGCCTTATCCCCTCTAAAATTTCAAAATTTTAAGCTAGAGTTGAGCGTAGAGGCGTCCCCGAGTTATAGTCGAAGGTCGAGTGAAGTTAGTTAGCATAATGGTGAGTAAAAATATTTTATTTTGAATTTTTTTGACTTTATTATGATGTGTTATTATGGTGATAATATGATAAGAAAATTGAATAGTTATTATGTTGGTTGATGGTGATTTGATGGATGTTTGCGTTTGAAGTTGAATTTGAGATTTGAATGTGATGTTGTTGAGTTAGCAAGCATATAACCTTATGTTTATATATAGGTTTCATTATGATACTAAATGTATGGTAGTTTGGATGTATGGTTGTGATCTAAGAACCAAAGTATGTTGAGCTGAAACAAACTTAACAACTTTGTGTCTTGCGACGGATGTGAGATCCAATTTGAAATCAAAAACTATGTTTTCTTTTTTTAAAGTTTGGAAATTGTTTCAAAGTTTCTTTGTTTCTAACTCTTAAATACTTTAAAGTTTACGCTTTCTAAACATGAAAAAGGAAATAATAAACAAGTTTCTCCACTTCAAGTATGTTCAACCGAACTGCGCTTATAACGATAGTCGCTATGGACGCAGTTTGACAAAATTGTCGATTTTTATTTTAAAATATTTTCTTTTGGAATGTTTGAAAAAGTTTTCCAAATTTATTAGTAACATAAAAAGAGATTAAGTTTAGATTATTTAATAGTTTATTTATTTAATAAAATAATTAAAGGTAATTAGCAATTAATTAGTAATTAAGTGAGAGGTTAGGTAACACTTAAAGAAGGTTAATGACCAATTGGCGATTGATAATGTTTTAATTAGTGATTTATGAAGTTAAGAAGTAATTTAATGATTAATTATTATTTAATTAAGTTAATTAGTTAATTAACTATTATTTAATTAAGCAATCATTTAATTAATTTTTAATTAGGGTTTAACTAATAATGAATTGTTTAAACCTTAACTAAGATACATTAGGAAGTTAACCAGGATTTAAGCAAAATATTTGAAGAATGATTTGACTATTGGTTTGAGAAGTTTTAAATAATGATTTTGGGTACTCAAAAAAGGAGATTTAGAAACGGCAATAAATGTTTATATAAAGATTTTATAAATGGATTTGAATATCTATAAAGGGAAGTTTTATGCAAGGTTTGAAAGTTTATAAAGAAGTTATATAACCATCTTAGAAAAACTATAAAGAGTTCATAAATAAGTATATGAATGTTAATATATGTTTAGGAAAAGAGATTTAATAAATGAAAATTGGCTTTGAGGCTTAGTGATATTTTAGGTAATTAAATCTCTAGATTTTTGTTATTCTTGTTTGATAGTTAAATATCCGACTATCAAATTTGATCTAATTTGGCTTAGGAAATATGAATCTAAATTCGAGTTCCATGGTGAGGACCCGTATGCTTACATCTAAAACAACCGGGAATGAATCAATCGAAAATTATCAATTATTGGTACGGACAGACCGGGATTGGATTTATATATCCGAAAACCACTCCGAACTATGTACATTCGAGTGGAAGACATCTTGATGATGAATGAAGATGGTGCTCTTTGAAGTGAAATGGCTACTACTACTAATCCTAAGGGTGATTCAAAATAGATCTGATAGAGTTAGTGCCTTTGATTTCATTCAGAGCTAGAATGAACATGTATGGGTAAATGCTTCCATTTCATCGATCGCTTGGAGGATAGTGTTAGCATTCCAAGATGGATTGCTATTCAGAAAGCTAAAGCGTAGCCTCAACCTCACAACCGGAAGGAATTGATAAATTAGGGCATGAAGCAGAGCTATGTGGTTAGCTACCATTAAGAGAGGTCACCCCATTCTAGATGTCCCATTCAGAGTTGGTTTGCACGCAAACACCATGGTAGTATAAGGCCTTGGTATCAAGGGGGTGAGGTAATCGGGTCTACCATGTTAAAGGGGCAGCCGGCTCTATGTTAGCATCAGTGCATTTTCTAGAGGTGTATCATCGGAAGATGGACCCTTACCTTGCCATTGTTGGAATCCCATCTCCAATACGTGCCTTATGTTTTTGATTGTAGAGCCTAGTATGTTGGATTGTGAGATGTAAGCATTTCGGCTATTTTGTCCATTTACCAAGATAATATGATAATATCACTGGATTTTGATATATAATGATTTGGTTATCGTAAGGTAAAAATCCATCTGTTTTTATGTGCGATGTGGTTTTACAAGATACCCTTTATGAAAAGTTTTCAAATACAGAAATCAGTTTGGCTGTTAATTGTTATCGAGTTTTACTCAACTAGTTTACCACACTAACCTGGGCGTTATTCCATGTAATGCTCGGGTCAGACTGAAGCATGTTTTTCCTAGGTTAGCCAGATACTTTGGAGTTAGAGAGGAGCTGGATGGTCAAGACGTATTCCCATATATTTTTCTTCCATTGTATTATAGAGTCTGTATTTTTGTCAATGTAAAGACATGTTTCTATAACTGTCCAAATTTAGAATAAGTCTAGTGTACTCTGACGTTGTATATATGAACAAAGATGTTTTCGTATTGTAATGATCATTTTTGCATTTTATATTATTCATTGTGTTGTTAGATTCTGTATTGTTTAGTTTTCTTCTATCTTCTACCTTCTTCTTTCACCCTAACAAATCGATATTTTCAACACTTGAATGTTCAGCATATAATACAGTGGATATATTAGTGTCGATTTTTGAGATTCGAAAATCTAGTCCATTACATTTGGTATCAAAGCTTAGGTTGAGCGAACACTTAGGCCTTAATGGGATAAGCTCATTAGGGATAGAATTAGTAATGTCCTAGATTGAGTGGAGTGTATTATATATAAGAGCACGTATTTGTTAGTGTATAAAAATATTTCGTATTGTGTTGGTTTATCGATTAAGTTGCTTAAGAACTCTGGTCGAGACGTCGGAAGCCACGATATCAATAAGGGATTTCTACACACTTGAAAAAGGCAAACTGACATAATGTCATTTAAAAGTAGCAAAAGAAATAATTTTACATAGGGTTATATTTTATATAAAGAAAAGCTTTCAAAATTAATAGACTTTTGGTTGTAATTAATGTTAGGGGGTAATAATGGAAGTGTATTACAAGGATATTTTACCATGATTAGGTAATAAGAAATAGGTATACAAGAAAGACGTGGACGGAGAAAGAGATTGAAGAAGTCAACCATAAATTATGGAAAGGCTAATGGACAAGCCACCAAAGTAGTAATAGTTCCAGGTGAAGATATATTGGGAGTTCAGAAGAAGCTGACACTTCACCTAAGAGTAATAGTGTAAATAATCGCAAAAGGACGAAATTCCTACCTTATTGGAAGAGACCTTGGGAAGATAAATCAAAAGAGGGTAGTCAACAAAGGAAATTATTTAAAAAGGTAAAAGAAATTAGTTGCTACCACTGTCACAAAACGGGACATACCGTGGACTATTGTACCGAAGGAAAGAAAGGACCAGTAGTTCCTAAAAGTTTAGGAAAAACATCGCTTCTTTATCCAATAACTTGGACACGGCAAGAAAGATTTCCCCATGATTCAAAGAGCATCGCAAGTCGGAGGAATTATTAAGAAGAAACCAGCCATCTCAAGAGAGATAATTAAGGGGATATATTTATGGAACACCAGAGGATAATAGTAAATGAAGATAAGCATCTTTAGTATGAACTCTTAACATGTAAGGTGTTTCGCAAGTTATGTATAATATTTTACCCTTGGAAATGTTTTGAACGATATGTAATCATCTTTAGTTGCTTTTAAAACCTTTCTCTAAACTTATTAAATAGTTAGTAAGAGCTTGAAATCAGATGTTTGATATGAATTCAGGTAATCCATGAATCATGAATACTGAAGTTTTCCGAACTATGGGATATATGGTTGAGGAAGATCAAACCCCAATGGGCTTTGCTTAATTATGTTGTGATTTTGAGATTTTAAGTCAAAGGAAATTTTTGTGTTCGGAATCAATCATGGAGGTTAAGAATTGGTTGCGATGGTGTGACAAGTTACGTAATGACATGATGAATTATATCTACGGATCATTCGAAAAGATGATAAGTAATATTCTACAATTTGAAGATTTTGCTCCATAGTCACATATTGTCACACCAACTGAAGATAAGAAGAGCAAGTTCAAAGAAAAAGCTCCCAAATATGGTTGTTTCTGATTGGGGAAAAGGATCACTTTGTTAAAGAATGTAAGGTCGGTAAGAAAAAGAAATGGGAAAAGATGAAAGCTTTTAAGAAGCAAAAGCTTGGAAAACAGATTGCACAAAGGAAATGTTATTGCTACCACTTAAAGAGCCACATCATCATGGATTATCCAATGCTCAAGATAGAGGAGCACCTTAGATCTATTGTTATCCTCATAGAAACATCTACTTGAGTAGCAGCAAAAGGAAAGGGAGTTATGGAAAGATCGGTTTAGCTCTAGGAAGATAAGGACTAGTATTAGGAATAGTATCCTAAGTTTTTCCACGTTTAGTATCTTCTGTTTTACATTATCTTTTGAAGTGTACTTCCCATCTACGATGGAGTCACTTGGCATGTATCTAGGATGATGCGTTGTTTGAATGATATTCTATCTATGTATTGTTTCTTCTATTGTTCTAGTTGATATTAATTTTCATCCCATTTTTACCTCTCTTGACCTTATAGATAGACAAAGAATAAGACCAATAAGGTTCATGTCTTTAGGTTATATCAAACTAAGTAGATGAAGGGTTGACCCATCATAGGGTATTTTGACTAGAAAGTAGATTAATAAATTAAAATTTAATTCAAATTGATTTAATACACTTGGTTTTATTAAACAATATTTTGGATTTTAACATCTAAATAGTTAGGAGCGAATTAGATTTTAAAATCAGATGTTATATATACTCTTAGGATGTAGAAAGAGTATTACATAAGAAAATTTTAAAATAATTTTGTAAGTAAAGTTATATAACTTAAATGGTTGAACCTAAATAGAGATTTTGTGAAATATTTTTATATGTTGGGAGGATAGAAAATTTTTTGTTAAGAATTTTCAAATGAGTAACGTTAGGTGTTTTGGAATAGGACTTTGGCAAATTTCAAGGACGAAATTCTTTTAAGGGGGAAGAATGTAACGATCCATAAATTTATGACTTGAATAAATTATATTTATTTTAAAAATATTTAAATATAGGTTTAAAAGTAAGAAATAATCATGTTTTAAGTGATAAATAATAATAGTTATTTTTGTTGGTAAAATATTGTGAATAAATTACTTAGGTAAAATATTGATTAATATTAAATATCGTCCTAGGAAAAATATTGATAAAATAACTAGAAATCATTTTATCGATAAACTTCTTTTAAACAATAAGGATCGTGCATGGCTCTGGATTCATACACTAATATATGTAATCAAACAAGTTTATGAAATAAAATAACTTATTTTATTTTTGTAAAAGTAAATGTATGTATGACATCGACAGTTTATATCATCAATTTTGTTATTTGTTCGAAAATTCAAGTTAAGTTTAAAATTTAAATAAATAGGTTTTTTCTAAAAAATAAACCTATTATGATCATTTAATAATGATGGTAAAGTAGTTTTTAATTTTTTTACCAAAATAGATAGTTCGTGGAAAAACAGAAAATGTGATCGAATAACGATTTTCGGAATTTCGACTTTTCGACACCAAAAAGTCGTGGGAACGTTGTTCACCTTTGTACACCATATGTAAACATATACAAGAGATAATTAACCATATAATAATGTACTTAATTATGTGCTATCTTATGTTAATTATGTTTAGTAAGTGACGTGAGAAGACATGGTTTTTAAATAACTTATATAAATACACTAAATCATATCATTATCTCTTGTGATTTCCTTAAGTACCAACATTATTACCCATTAGGGATTAGGGTATGTGACCATGAGGGGGGAGATGTGACATATGAGGGGTAGGAAGGTGGTGATGTGACATGTCAAAATAATGACATGTTATGATATTTTAAACTAAGGATAAAATGGCAATTTCCCCTCTTTCTTTCACCTATAAATACACACCCTCAAATACACATTTTCATTTACATTCCAAATTCATTATTTTCAAGCCATCTTCTCTAAAACTTCCATGTCTTTTGTGATTCAAAATTATTTTAGAAAAAGTTAGTGTTTTGTGTTGTAACTTGCTTCCATACCTTTTATACTTATTATGCTTTCATTTCAACGTCATCTCTTCCAAAAACCAAGGCCATCACTACTCGACAAAGCCCTATCCAAGCCAAATAACCTCTAGCAAAACCCATTCTAAGGCCTTATCCCCTCCAAAATTCCAAATTTTAAGCTAGAGTCGAGCGTAGAGGCGTCGTCGAGTTATAGTCGAAGTTCGAGTGAAGTTAGTAAGCATAAAGGTGAGTAAAACTACTTTATTTTTGATATTTTTTTGACTTTATTATGATGTGTTATTGTGGTGATAATATGATGGGAAAATTGAATGGTTATTATTTTGGTCGATAGGATTTGATGGATGTTTGCATTTGGTGTTGAATTTGAGATTTGAATGTGATGTTGTCAAGTTAGTAAGCATATAACCTTATGTTTATATATGCATTTCATTGTGATGTTAAAAGTATGGTAATATGGATGTATGGTTGTGATCTAAGAACCAAAGTATGTTGAGCTGAAACAAAGTTAACAATTTTGTGTGTTGCAACGGATGTGAGATCCGATTCGAAATAAAGACTACGTTTTCTTATTTTAAAGTTCGAAAATTGTTTCAAAGTTTCTAACTTTGTGTCCAAGTCTCAAATACTTTAAAAGTTATGTTTTTTAAACATGAAATAGGAAAGAATAAACAAGTGTTTCCACTTAAAGTATGTTTAAGCGAACTGCGCTTATACCGATAGTGGCTGTGACACAATTCGACAAAATACTCGATTTTCGTTTTAAAATGTTTTCTTTTGGAATCTTTGATATAGTTTTCCAAACTTAATTAGTAACATTAAAAGAGATTAAGTTTAGATTATTTAATCATTTATTTATTTAATAAAATAGTTAAAGCTAATTAGCAGTTACTTAGTAATTAAGTGATTAGGGGCTAAGTAACACTTAACGAAGGTTAATGACCAATTAATGATTAATAAAGTTTTAATTTGTGATTTATGAAGTTAAGAAGTAATTTAATGATTAATTATTATTTAACTAAGTTAAGTAGTTAATTAACAATTATTTAATTAAGCGATCATTTAACTAATTTTTATTAATTAGGGTTTAACTAATGATGAATTGTTTAAACCTTAACTAAGATACATTAGGAAGTTAATTATGACTTACCCAAGTTCATTAAGTTAGTTGAAGTTTACTTATGAATTAATCTTGATTTAGTTAGGATGTAATTAGGATTTAAGCTAATTAAAAAAATTCAATCTTTTCAAAGCTATTTTTATACTCAATCGGTTATGTTGTAAATTAGTTTTCTTTTTAAGGTTAATTGATTTTAAATCAAAGGACCTCTCGTCTGGACAATTAAGTAGCCAAATGAATTAAAGTAGTGATTATAAAATGTTGACACGTTTTATGGGAAGTAAGTTGATTGTGTGTTTAGCACAAATGTTGAATATTGGTAACATGATAAACACGAGGAAGTTAATTTCAATAAGCGCGTCATGGTAACTTAAGGATATAGAATATACTTCTATGTGTAACGACCCGCCTTTTTGACCATCATAAGTCCACACCAAACACTACCACTGTGTTCCAACGTCGTGCATCCAATCGACAAAAGGGCGGATTGTTAGGGTAAATAAAAAAAGAAAAGAACGGAGAACGGAGAAAATCAGGATCTCTCAACGAAATTGACAACGTATAATATGATGAGGACGGTAGAAACTGTCGCTCCAACATATAAAGTATATCAGAGCTAAAAACAAACCTTATCAGCTGGACAGTTATAAAATCCTGACCATACAAATGTCGATAGGTATACTATATTATACGATGGAAAATAAAATACAACGATAGGTGAAACTTCAGCTCCCCACCACGATCTCCGAAACTTCAAGGACAACCTAGGAAAATACACGGTCTGACCAGAAAATTATAAATAAATAACACCCAGATTAGTCTGGAAATACCAGCGTGAGATAACTCGAATAATGGGAAACAAATATAAAAATTCTATGAGACCACACCGCTAACGTGGAACGAGTTTTTACCTCACAAGAATAACATCCATACAAGCAAGAGAAGAAATAAATATCAGGAATCAAATCCAAATAAGACTGATCATAAATAATATTAAACCAGACACGAAAGAATTGAAATAAACCGAGTAAAATTCAAATTGGACAAAATGGATAGAATAAGGAAAAACAGTCCAACTTGATAATGGTCTAAATAAGGTGATAATCCAAACTCGATAGAATGCGCTAAATAAAGTAATAGTTCAAACTCAATAGAATGGGCTAAATAAAGTAATAGTCCAAATTCGATAGAATGGACTAAATAAACACTTAAATGTTGTGATGATGAGTTGGCTCTACTCGTGGCAATTTTAAAGCTAAAACAATATCTGGGATACGAATCAAATAAGGAAAGGAAATTTTACAACAAATGACTAGGAGGGTCCCCCCCATCATCGAAAGTATACCTCCAGAAATATACTTGAGAACTTCGATGTCTCTCGAACATGTCCAAGCCGGACCCCGCCAATAGTTTTTGAGAATCCGAGTATTTCACATCTCAATGCACAACACTGAATCCATTCTAGAGTGGATGTGAAAATATCCTGATGGGAGCAACCCCACATTGCTTGGCTTCCACTCGCTCTTTGGGTTTAGTCATTTCCGACAAGGGTAACAAAGCTCAAATGAGCAACATATCGTCTTAGAGTGACCAAAATAAAATGGCTGAAGTAATTGATAGCTGAGATACCAACTATTGAGGACATAAAACGATCGTATATGGAAATTAAGTTTTGTATACTTATCACCACTCATTGAATTCAAACTTGTATTATTTCTGGGTTAATAATAATACCGGGCAAGTCAAGGTAGTGTTAACTCAAAGTCATGTCATAGGATTATTCTTAACTTTCGAAGTAGCGACAAGTCTACTTCTTCGATGTTTAATGCTAATTATACAAATAAATCGTTTCCGTATAAGTGATTCGCTTTACAGAAATAATTCATTTCCATATATGAATCAAACTTTTTCTTTTTTAAAATGTTTGAACTTTTTGGCTTAATTTCCATATTGGTATAGCACTTTTAGAATTAGTTTCAGATTGTTAAAACGTTAAGAGAATAATTTTTCCAAGCACGTGACTCCGAAAGCCTAAACCAAATCAAACTGAACATCTGAAAGATTATCCAACTTAATTTCCCAGTAATCGAGTACAAATTCCTTTTTATAACTATAAAAAACAATATTAATTATCCCGTAAGATAATTAATCACATTTAAAATCCATTTACATAAATAATTCATTATCTATAATAAAATAGATAATTATTTCCAAATACTTTTATAACATTGGTAAATTAACTTATAAAAATATTCTTTAAATCAGTTTATTAACCTTAGATTGTTTTGTTAAAGCAATTTTATTATATTAGTTAATTACTTTAATCGCATTTATTAAATTAATTAATTAAAATGATTTATTAAAGTCAAATAGTCATTAATTAAATGAATAAGTAATCTCAAATATCACTAATTAAAATGATGAATAATTTTAGATTCCATTAACTAAGTCAATTAATAAAGTTTAAAATAGTCATAAATTAATCAGATTAATAAAATTCAAACTCCATTAGCTAAACCATTAATTAAAACATCATTTGTTAAAATTATTTATTTAATTATAAAACATCATTAATTAAGCCGATTTAACTAAATTCTAAAAGCATTAGTTAAAACAATTAATCAAATTTAAAAACAATCATTAATTAGAATGGTTAAATAAATTAAAAAATAATTATTTACAATTATTTATTACTTTTAAATATCACTAATTAAAATGATTATTAATTTCAGTTATCATTAATTCAAATAATTAGTTAAGTTCGATAAATTAATTAAACTCCATTATTATCAAGTAAAAGTATTAATTAAACACAAATAATCATTAGCTAAAACGATTAATTAAGTATTAAACATCACTAGCAAAAATGATAAACAAAATCTAAAGATAAACCAATTTTTAATCATCATTTATTAAATTGGTTAATTAATCTCAAATTGATTAATTTAAATGATTAATTAATTTAAATTATCATTAACCAAAATGATTAATAGATTTTCAATATTCCTTTTAGCAGAAACATAAGCTCAAGTTCATAAGACAGGGTTTGGGGTCGAAATTTAATAAATGACGATATAGCGAAAATCGCTATAACGACCTTTAAACCATAAAAGGGAATATCAGTAATTAATGTTAGTAAACCATCAATAACAGCATATGGATGTACATAAAATAATTTATGGTCAATAAATCCCCTTTTGGGTCCCTCTGTAGATTTTTCCTGCAAAACAATGGTTAAGGATAATAAGTAGATGATCATATGGGTTTATAATGATCAATTTAAAATATCTTCCATTTTCCAAACGGAAATTCAACCAAACAAACAGTCAAACAATTTAAGCAACATCCAAACAATCAATAGACGTTTATAACATCATTAATATAATATAACAAAATTTAATGTGAGTTAAACTCGCTTAAGGGTTTGAAAACTTGAAATACTTTAGTGCTAAGAAAGCTTGGAAAACCACAAGTACTTCTCGAAAATAGGTCATTCTGCACTCGACTTTTGGACCCTTTTCTCTCGATTTTTTGAAAAGTGGTCAAAAGGAAAGTTTTAGATTATTTTTTTCTATGATATAAGAAAAACGATTTATTCAAAAAGTCAAATTATGAGGAAGTTAATCAAAATTCTTAACTTAATTAATTACACTTAACCCTAATTAAATTACTAATCTATATTTATAACATTGCATATATTGAATATATATATGTATATACAAATGTGTACAAAACATTTCAAATAACTTCTATATGATAAAACGTCGAAAATTGAAAAAATGGTTTCCGGTCACATTTTTTGTTTTTCATCGAACTATATATTTTTGTAAAAAAATTTTAAAAAATATTTCACCGTTATTATTTATTATTATAAAGAGTTTTATTTTCATTATAAAACCATTTATTTGAATATTTAAAATTAATTAAATATTCGCAAATCAAAACTGTGAAATTCCAGGTCGTTTTATTACAATTTGATTTTTCTCATTATTTACTATATTAGAACCATTTGTTATTGTAATAAATTTGCAAAATGATTCATCGTTATCATTTATTAATTAAAAGATGTTAAATGACGCTATTAAATCTATTTAATTTGTATATGGTTCACATTCAAATATTTAGTTCTTAATACAAATATTTAATCAATCACTATTATTGAATTCCAAGTATTAAATTCCAAAATCCAAATATTTAAATATCTAAAAGTAATTAAATATTTTAAATCAAATGACTAAAATTTTGCGTTGTTACATTCTCCCTTCTTAAATGAATTTCATTCCCAAAATTTCTAAGAAAGAAAATGTTTCCAAACACTTAAGTTTAAAACTATTAATTATAATGAGTCATTATATCTATTAGCTTTTCAAAAAAAATTAGTTGGAATAGATTCCAAAATTTTCAATTCTTTTAAATCCATTCACCTATAACAACTAATTCCCTTCCACTCATTTATTCCAAGATATTACTCAGAAATCAAATTTTAGTTATCCAAAAGAATTCAGAAATTTCTTAAGAACTTTCTAACTTTAAAATTTTCGAAAATTTTCGTCAGCAACTTCTTTGCACGGCCTAATTGGTACAGCTACAAATCGCCACTACAGACTCCAAACCAATCAAAGAAAATAAAAGCCAAGTGGCCTCCCATATCTAGGGCATAAAATAATCAACCAATTCAAGTTTTCTAAATTTATTACGTACCTTTTTGCGTTTAAGTTATATTTGGGAAATTAATTTATTATCTTCTATGCAAATGCAGATGCACAAGAATTGGTAGTAATTTCTTGCATGCCTGTACTTACAAAATTCTAAAAGAAAATGAAGCTAACAAAAACAATATGATGGCACTCTACATGCAAAAACTAGCATGATATAAATCTATATGCAACCAACAACCATATCTCAATCATATGCAACAAAGAAGAGGATATACTATAATAGATGTCATGCATCGAATGATTTTCAGATGACAAATTTAGATCTAAATACTCGGTTTTCAATTCAAAATTTTATTTTCAAGTTCCTCAGACGAGAAAAATCAAAGCTCAAAATCAAAATGACAAGAAAGGGATCCCTCCAAATAAATGATATGGTGAAATCCTAGAATCAAAACAACATGGAGCATCCAGTGGTATTCCGATTTCTCCAAAAACATCAACTAGAGTGAATAAATATCATTCCTTTCTAAAAATCTTCAAAAATTACCTTTTTTCAAAATCACCGGGATTTAGCTCTTAATAAAAAGAATTAAAAATACTTTGTTTATATATTTAAACTTTACAGACAATGGTATATGAAATCACACAGCCAATCAATTCAATTCAACCAAATCCAGTCAATCAATTCCAGAAGGAATGAATTAACACCAATAGTATATCAGATTCCATTAAGGAAACCTTATCACTTAACATTGTTTTAGAATGTCAGATGACTAACAAATAAATTTTAACTTAGGTTCAAAACTTTCTTATTTGTCCAAAATATAGATAATTCTCTAAGTGTACCATTTTGCACATTAGCCATTTGTTATTGCTTAAAAGATTATCCAAACTAACTCGGAAAAAATAGAAAGTTATACCTATATTTTATTAGTTTCTTTATTATATTAATTTCTAATTCACTTATAATTTCACCTAGTATTTTATTCAATGCTAAAATTATTTACGAATTATTTCATAAATTCTCACACTAGTTTTTCAAAAGTATTTTATAAAGTTATTTCTTTATAAAATATCAAATCACAACTTATTCCCTTTATTTACTTATATAATATTCCTTTATATCCTGAGATTACATTACAATTTTTTTTAACTTTTTCAAAGATGTAGATGGAAATCAAGTCAAATTTCAGTTTTCTTAAAAACAAGTCAACCTATTAACATTTTTAACTTAAAGTGCTAAAACAAGTAATAATTATGGGTTGACTCAATCAACAAGTAGTTCATACTACTTAGATGTTTCAAACAATTATATGATTTTAATAAAAACAATGTTCATCAAAAACTTCTTTATTACTTTAACCCAATTTACTTGTTTCTAATTTATCCTTATCTTATCTAAGGGAAAAACTTATTTATCCAAACAATCTCTTATTAGAATTGCTTTCTATTTTGAAACTGATTCCCTTATAGGGAACTTAAAAATTAGATACCTGGTTTAAATTTAAAACTTACCTTAGAAAGCATACTTCATAGATTTTTATATATAATTGATTCATACAATTTATTTATCAAAATAATACTTTGGGATTATTCTAATTTTGAACTCATTTTTCTCCCATAATGATAAAGAGAATAATATACTAAGTGCTCTATAAAATTCACTCATGCAAACGTCCGACCATCATTTAGGAGATTATTCAGATTCCCACAAAACTAGTCGAAATGATTTCCTCCTAATTATCCTAAACTATTTCAAATTTTACTTCCTAATATATTTTCTATTTTTAAATATTTTCAAAAGTATAGCTATTTCATTTCTCAAAAATTATTCTATAATTATTTTCAAAAACTCCGAGATTTAAATCCAAAATCCTTTTTAAACGCATTTTATAAACTAATTCCATATAAAATTTCTTTTATATAAAAATTATTTCATATTGTAATAATCCTTCTTTATTATAATATAATTATCTCCAATATTTATTTTCCAAATATCTTATCCTACTATTTAGATTATGTTAAAAACTTTTTATAAAGTTTAATTTTTAACTCACCATTATTAAACGGAGAATTCTTAATTTAATCACATTCTTCGAAAACCTTATAGTCAAATTGTGAAAACTAATTTACAGAGGGTTCATTTAAATCAAGCAATAAATGCTCCTAAATAAATCAAGCACAATTTAGCAATCAACACAATAGTTTATGCTTTTAATTTAAGTTAAGCATAACCGAACAAACAATAGTGATAATAAATACATATTATCACATTTAAATCAACACACTACATAACTATATAGAGTTTTAAAAATTATTCCTTTATATAATTAAAATATAATCCTAGGCAGAATATTAAATCTTCCAAAAATTTAAAAATTTTCAATACCATGTCAGTTGGCTTTGATCAAGTGTTTAGAAACCCCTATCGACATCGTGGCATCCCATGTCTTGACCAGAATTCGTAAAAAATCAATAGGCCAATTAACATAATACGTTTTTATAACATTAACAAATACACTCTCGTATATATAATACTCTCAAACTCATTTTAGGGTGTCACTTACCCTATCTCTAATGAGCTAAAAGGGAAGATTGTTAGGGTATATGAAAAAAGAAAAGAACAGAGAACAAAGAAAATCGGGATCTATCAACGAAATTGACAACATATAATATAATAAGGACAGTAGAAATTATCACTCCAAACATACAGAATATATCAGATTTAAAACAAACTTTATCAGCTAGACAATTATAAAATCCTTACCTTACAAATACCGATGGGTATACTATATAATACAACGGAAAATAAAATACTACGATCGGTGAAACTTGAGCTCGCCTCCACGATTTCCGAAACTTCAAGGACAACCTAGGAAAATACTCGGTCTGATCCGAACATTATAAATAAATAACACCTAGATCAGTCTGGAAATACCAATGACATAACTCAAATAATGGAAAACATATATAATAATTCTGTGAGACCAAGCCGCTAACGTGGAACAGAACCTCACAGGAATAACATTCATACAAGCAAGAGCAGAAATAAATATCAAGAAACAAATCCAAATACAATTGAGTACAAATAATATTAAACCAGACTTGAAAGAATTGAAATAAACCGAGTAAAATCCAAACTTGACGGAATGGATAGAATAAGGAAAACAGTCCAACTTGATAGAATGGACTAAACAAAGTAACAGTCCAAACTTGATAAAATAGGCTAAATAAAGTAACAGTCCAAGCTCGATAGAATGTGCTATATAAAATAAAAGTCTTACCTCGATAGAATGGACTAAATAAAGTAACAGTCCAAACATAATAAAATGAACTAAATAAACAATAAAATGCCGTGATGAGGAGTTGGCTCTACTCCTGGCAATTTTAAAGCTAAAACACATTCTGGGATACGAATCAAATAAGGAAAGGAAATTTTCTAAAAAAATGACTAAGATGGTGGTCCCCTCTCACCAAAAGTATACCTCTAGAAATATATTTAAGATCTCCAATGACTCTCGGACACGTCCAAACTGGACCCCGCCAATGGTTACCGAGAATATCTCAATGCGCAATACCGAATCCAATTAAGAGTGGGTATGAAAATACCCTAATGGGAGCAACCCCATATAACTTGTCTTCCACTCGCTTTTTGGGTTTAGTCATTTTCCATAAAGGATAACAAAGCTCAAATGAGCAACACATTATCTTAGAGTGATGAAAATAAAATGGCTGAAGTAATCAATAGTTGAGATACCAACTATCGAGGACATAAAATGATCGTATATGGAAATTAAGTCTTGCATACTTATAACCACTCATTTAATTCAAACTTGTGCTATCTCTGGGTTAATAATAAAACTGGACAAGTCAAGGTAGTGTTACCTCAAAGTCATGTCACACGATTATTTTTTATTTTCGAAGTAGGGCAAGTCTACTTCTTCGATGTTTAGTGCTAATTATACAAATAAATCGTTTCCATATAAGTGATTCGCTCTTTCCAAAAACGAATCAAGCCTTTTCTTTTTAAAAACGAACTAAACTTTTTGGCTTGAATTCCGTATTGGTAACACACTTTTAGAATTAGTTCTAGATTGTTAAAATGTTAAGAGAATAATTTTTTCAAGCGCGCGACCCCGAAGGCCTAAACCAACATCAGACCGAACACAAAGAAGATTATCCAACTTAATATCCCAATAATCAAGTTCAAATTCCTTTTTATAACTTTAAAAAATTATATTAATTATCCCGAACAATAATTAATCACATTTAAAATCCATTTACATAAACAATTCATTATCTATAATAAAATAGATAATTATTTCCAACACTTTTATAACATTTGTAAATTAACTTTAAAAATCTTCATTAAATTAGTTTATTAACTTTAAATCAGTTTATTAAAGCAATTTTTTATATTAGTTAATTTACTTTATTCACATTTATTAAATCAATTAATTAAAAGGATTTATCAAAGTCAAATAGTCTAATTAAATGAACAATTAGTCCCAAACGTCATTAATTAAAATAATAAGTAATTTTAAATTCCATTAATTAAAACAATTAATGAAGTTTAAAATAATCATAAATTAATCCGATTAATTAAATTTAAACTCCATTGGCTAAAACCACTAATTAAAACGTCATTTGTTACGATTTATTTATTATAAACATCATTAATTAAGCTGATTTAACTAAATTCTAAAAATCATTAGCTAAACAATTAAAAAAATTAAAAAAAATCACTAATTAGAATGATTAATTAAATTCAAAAACCATTATTTAAAATGACTTTTAAACATCATCAATTAAAATGATTACTAATTTCAATTATCATTAATTGAAGTAATTAGTTAAGTTCACTAAATTAATTAAACTCCATTATCATTAATTAAAAGAATTAATTAAACTCAAATAACCATTAGTTAAAATGATTAATTAAGTATAAAACATCATTAGCAAAAATGATAAACAAAATCTAAAGATAAACCAATTTTAATCATCATTTATTAAATTGGTTATTTTATCTCAAATTTATTAATTTAAACTATCATGAAACAAAATGATTAATAAATTTTCAATATTCTTTTTAGTGGAAATACAAGCTCAAGTTCATAAGATAGGGTTTTGGGGTTGAAATTTAATAAATGAATTTTTGGAGCATCTAAGCTCCAAATAAGAAAAAGTGGCAAACTACAAAATTGTAGCCACTGAAAATATGCATGATTTGAAAGAAAGATAATCTGGATTTGGAGTTTTTGTAAGAAGTTATGGTTGAAACCATTTCTTGTAAAATGGAAGAAATTTAAATGGAAAAGAAGGAGCCTTTAAACAAGTTTTTAAAACATTTAACAGTTAATTTTTGAATTCTTAACACATGAAAAGTTATGTACGAAGCCACTAAAAGGTATCATGAAGCTTTAAGGAAGATAAGAGAAGATAAAATGAAAACAAAATGAGTAAGAAAGGTGAAAAAATTAATTTTTTATGAAATATAAATTACCTTTTTACCCTCATGTACTTTACCCTTCACACGTGCATGCTATGGACACCTCTCCTCTACCTCACCCATTTCAGCCCATACCAAGCCGCCCTCTCATCAAGTCAAAGTCAAAATGCATAAGTACTCTAATGTACTTACGTCTCCTAATGAAGTGACATTTTATTTTTATTTTTTTATTATAGTTGCCAAAGTGTCACATCATCATTTTCTTAACTTAATTAATTACACTTAACTCTAATTAAATTACTAATCTATGTTTATAACATTGTATATATTTGAATATATATATATACAACATTTCAATATATATATAGACACATACTGTGACGCCCCACCTCTATACCCACGCTAGCCAAGGACACTACGGGGTAATGCTGTCAACTAGCGCGGAGAATAAGGCTGTTGAGGAGTGACCATCCGTGTAATTGCTTTGTGCGAGTACCGATATGTCCGATAAAAATATAACTTGCATTTCAAGAGGGAATCCGACATACCGATGCAAACTCAAAGCTACTACACAGTGGCTAATATCTTCGAAAACAAATATAGAAATAAGCATAACATAAATCAGTCACAGAAGTTCATATCTCAAAGGCGGAAACAGATATGAATATTAAACATGAAAATGTATATCAGAGTAGTGGTCAAACAAGATCCACAATATCACAAAAGAATAGTTACAAGTGCAACACAAAAGAATAAGTATACATCAATGAGTCTATATCTCAAATGTACAACCAAAAACTACTACTCTAAGTAGTTAGCCAAAAGTCAGGATAATAATCCCAGATGAGAAGTCAAGCAGAAGCACCTGTAACATCTCGGTCTGACCCGTGTATTATTTAATAAGAAAATAATAAATGGATCGGTCTAACTATAAATATCAGATGAAATGATATAAAATAAGAGATATGGCAAAACGTATGATAACTGTAAAGCCATACTGTGATAAATATGTAATTGAAAACCAACTAGAGATTAATCAATATCACAAGAATCTTCTCAAAGATCAAAAAGAATGTCATACTCTTTATATTTTTTTATTCACCAAACCATAAATATTGACAATTATATTAATGCCAATCACAAAAAGTTAATGACACACAAATTCACCAATGTACAAATATTGATAAAACTTATCAATGTAAATCACGAAAATTGGTGAAACACAAATTCTAGAAATCATCAATGGAAATCTAGAAATCACAAAAAGGAAGGAGGCCTATCACAAAACGGGAGTATGAAAACTCACCAACACGTGTATCACAAAACGGAACGCTATTCCATGGTTGCTAACCATTTATTTTGAGCCGAAGCTCCACAAAACGGTCCGAAGAATATGGGTCGCTACCCCACCAAATTGAGCCGAAGTTCCACAGAAACGGGGTTTAGTCTCCCTCACAGACAAAGAGACATCGCACATTGCTAGTCTAAATCACAAAATGATCATCATCGATCATCAAGAAGTGTCAATTACACTAAGCTAGTAAATATATGAGCTTAGCTTCATGTCCCATAACCACTAGCTTAAATTAAAAATTTACGAGCAAATTATAGATCTCCACTAGAAAATTTTCACAAGAGATTCAATCGAACAAGTCCAAGAATTAACCAACGAAGTAAACGCAAGCGTTTCATACCACTTGTTTTACTAAGTTGTTTAATTAGATTTCTCATACGAGTGAGGTAAAGGTTTGTATATGCTAGTAGATTGGAAAACGGTTTGTAAAAACGAGCCTTGTAATAAAATAGTGCTGAAATCATTTTGAAGAAAGAGTTTTGATATTTACTACTAGTATAGAAAACCTTTATATTTTTAAAGTGACATATCACAGAAATGATTGTAGAAACAATCAATCACTAGAATTCGCATACGAAGACGTGAATTAATTCCAAAGAAATCGATATCAAATCCATCAAAATGGATATTTCCCAAAAATCCTAAAATAGAATTCATCAAAGTCGAATAAAAATTGATACAACAAGTGGAAATAAACCCGAATCGATTAAATTTGGAAACACAAGAGAAATAGACAAAAATAGGCATAATAGACATTTAAGAGCTAGTCAGTCGACTGGCTCAATGAGTTCAGTCGACTGACTGCAGGAAACAGAAACCCCTTGTCTCTGTTATCTGCCTTTGGTACACCAATTGGCTACAGCCAGTTGACTGGATTCAAAGTCCAGTCGACTGACTGGAACCTAGGCAGTTTTTCTGCCTATACAAATGACGTGCAAACCCAACCAATTCGCGACCAATCGAGCAATGGCGCTAGGGATTTATGCCAATCGGCAACCCGGCCCTATAGGCTCTTCGATGCATCACCAAAAGCATGTTCAAACAACAAAGCTATGATTTTTGAAGATTTGAACTCAAAACACCAAAAATTGGAATATTCATAAAACCAATCCAAGTCAAAATCAAATGCACGTGAATAAGTGTTAGGAATTCATTCCTAACAATCAAAGATAATCATAGACTTAGATGTGAGATAAAAATCCCACCTTTTCACAAAGATAAGGAAGGAGAATCTTGAAAGCAAAGGAAGAATCAACCACACTTCAACACAACCCAAGTGAGCTTGAATCTAAGCTCAAAAGAAGAACATTCCCAAAGTTACGTTTAGGAATTTTTGAAATTGAAAGGAGAATGAGTTGGAGAAGAAAAAGATGATGTTTACCAATAGCTTCTCTTTGAATTTAGAGCTAGAACTTGATTTGCAAATGGAAACTAGGGCTTGGAGTTTTAATTTCCCATTCCTCTCTCCATTGTTGCTAAAGCTTGAGTATTAGGAAATAGAAATGAAGTAATGAAGAGAAGAGGGGTGAAGCTTGGGTCTAATGGGCTGAAACAAAACCAAAGCCCTAAGTGAAAAAGTAGCAAAATTTCACTAACTCCAAACATATCAAAGTTTATACTCAAAAATATTGCACACGTCATTTTGAACTCAACGGGGGTGGTCTCGAGTCCTAATTGACTGTTTGCAAAAGTAGCTTTCCGGACTAAAATCCGACTAATGATGAAATATTTAAATAAAATATTTAAATACTCGATCGTAAAATATGCGGGTTGTTACACATACAAATGTGTACACAACATTTCAAGTAACTTTTATACGATGAAACATCGAAAACCCGGAAAACGATTCCCCGTCACATTTTCTGTTTTTCATCGAACTATATATTTTTGTAAACAAATTTTAAAAATTATTTCACCATTATTATTTATTATTTAAAAGAGTTTTATTTTCATTATAAAACCATTTATTTGAATATTTAAAGTTAATAAATATTCGCAAATCAAAGCAGTGAAATTCTAGGTTGTTTTATTACATTTTGAATTTTCTTGTTATTTATTATATTCAAACCATTTATTATTGTAATAAATTTGAGAATGATTCACAGTTATCATTTATTAATTAAAAGAAGTTAAATGACACTATTAAATCTGTTTAATTCATATTTGGTTCAACATTCAAATATTTAATTCTTAATTCAAATATTTAATTCTTAATTCAAATATTTAATCGATTATCATTATTAAATTCTAAGTATTAGATCCCAAAATCCTAATATTTAAATATCTAAAATTAATTAAATATTTAAAATCAAATGATCAGAATTTTGGGTTGTCACACTATGTTTGTAACTTGGGCATCGGCCTATGTTTGATTGTATATTATGTGTGAATCCTTTGCATATCTAATTTTTGGCGGTACCTATGATATAACTTAGATAAGCTATACCTAATCTTAATGATCCATTGTAATCGTTGTCATATATTTGGTTTCGTAAAGTAAATATTTCATTTTCTTTTGAAATGGTCTTCAAAGTTATTCTATTTTGAACAAGATATTTGATGATGGTTTGACAGTTGGTTTGAGAAGTTTTATAAATGATTTTGGGTATTCAGAAAAGGAGGTTTAGAAACGGTTTTGAATGTTTATACAAAGATTTTATAAACGGATTTGAATGTCAATAAATGGAAGTTTTATGCAAAGTTTGAAAGTGTTAACCCACCTTTTGGCAAGTCAACATACCGGCGGATTTAACCCAAACAACTGCGCAAAGCATAGCCTAGTCGACGACCAGCAGTGGGAGACATTTAAAATATGGTTTCGATGAATATCGAGTCATTTCAAGTTGCTTGGAGCCTGCTCCGAGTCATATTCATGTTTTCTTCGAGTTTTCAGAAGGACTGCTTCAAGTCTTTGAGAAACAAGCTACCTCGAGTCACCACAACACCTGATTCGCCAATAGGTTTGCTTCGGGTTAAGGAGATGATTACTTCAAGTCAAAATCACGGATCGATCAACAACCAAAGTCTCCACCAATCTCGTATCCCTCATGTTCATATCCATCACTAGCCTCACTTCGTATCCACCAGGCACCAACCTCCTTCGTATCTATTAAGCAAAGACAGCTTGGTTCATATCGGTTGACAACCACATCCCTTCGTATCCATCACTCCTACTTTAATTCGTAACCAACACTAGTGGCATTTTGTATCGATCCTGCCAATACACAATACGTATGGTTCATCCTCTCTAGAATTTGTATTGATTGGTCAAAGATCGATATGAAGCATGCATCCCATGAATGATACGAAACGACAATCTTCCGGTACAAAATGCTCAAGAACATATCGATACGAATAGGAACCCTTGATACGAAGTCAACCAAGTGTTATGGGTATGAAGCAACATCCCATGAGCGATATGAAATGGAGCAGTGATCATTGATACAAAGGACATAGCAACCAATCAATACGAATAAGGAAACGATCAATGCGGCATGAAAGATGGATCTAACATAACTTATCGCTCCACGTCACCATCATTTGATTGATACGAAGTACATGGCGACTCATGGATACGAGCAGGGCAGAGTCAACCAAAAGAAGCAGTCAACAGCATGAAAAGTGGATCTTCCCTGATTTCTCAAGCCATGTCATTAACACATGACTAAGCTATGTGAATGAAAGCGATACGAATCGGTAGCTCATTGAATTTTCAAACTTGCATCGATCATGACTCAAAATCTACAAGTCCAAATGCCACTAAATTTTCACAGGAGCTTGCGTCCGACCCCAAGAATGTCCATGATCGATCTTGACTCGATTGAGCAAGATTTGGATCGATAGGAATTTCATTCGTATCGATTATGGATCGAGTCCAGGCGCTTAGGATCAATCACGTGTGCCCACCCACGCAAGGAAAGGAGTCTTCCAAAGTTTGAGACAGATATTTCCATCCTATACCTATAAATAGCAACCCAGGGTCTTAAGAAAAGGGATCTTTTTGGCTCTTTTATGCCGTCACTCTGCTGAACTCCATTGTAATTTGGATACTATCAATTTCACTCTTGTAAATCAGTAGAGTATCATCAAATAAAAAAACAACTCTTCAAAGTGGACGTAGGCTACAACGCTGAACCACTATAAGCCTTGTGTCTTCTCTTGCTTTCTTACATTTTAATTTCATTGTTTCTTCATTTTTGTTCTCTACTTAATCTGGATCTGAGATTTGTGTTTGGATATTAAGGATCTGTGACTGTGATTTGGTGCTTTCATCTACAATTGGGTGTTTGTGCTCATTTTTGGAGCAAAATTTTTGGTGCTTTTACTGAGAAGGCTAGCATTATGGGATTTACAGCTTGGATTTTGGATCTAAAAGCATGAAGACTTGGATATGGAAAGCTATGACGAAGCAATCAACAAGGAGACAGAGAGCAGAAAGGAGTTGTCATGAAGGAAGTTAGGAGGCTTCCTCAGGAGAAATCATACCTCAGTTTCCATCACCAGGGATGAGATGAAAATGATGATGGAACCTATGCAAGAAGGGATGCTGAAAAGATAGAAGGAGATGATGCAGAACCTACTCCAGCAAATTGGACAAGCTAGAGTGCAGAATCAAGAGAACACCACTGCAGGAGGTACTGGAGATAGGGATCAGAAGCATGGAACAACTAGGATTCAGAATAAAGCAGGACCATCGAAAGCAGCCCCTGAGCTAGGGGGCACTCCCACGGAGCGTGTTGATACAATCTCAAGCAGGATACCAGGTGAAACTACTCAACATGGCATTAATAGAGGAATGGATGCTCGTTCAAGAGAGCAGATTCCAAGATTTTCTCACGAACTCGGGGGGTAGATCGGAGGCAATGGACAAGGACTACAGCTTGGCGACAATGACAGATTAGCGAAGATGGTCAAACGAGCCATGATGGGAGTACTAATGAATAGAGATCTGAAAGATGTGAACATGAGCCCCTTCACTCCTGCAATTAGGCAGGCTAGGAATCCACCAAAATTCAGGCTACCAACACTGGAGACGTACGATGGAAGGACCGATCCAGCTGTTCATCTGACGAGGTATATGAGGCACATGTCGGTACTAGGGGCATTGAAGAAGGTAATGGCCTAGTGTTTCCAATTGTATTTGACAGATATATCAGCACTATGGTTCAGGCAATTAGATAGCGGCTCCATTAGAGCATGGACTAAGTTGACTGAGAAGTTTATAAGGCAGTTCAGAGTTCACATTTCAAGACCCAAGAATGTGATGAGTTTGACAATACTGAAGAAAAGAACCAGGGAATCTTTGAGAAGTTTTCTAACACGATTCAATGCAGCGACAACATCGGTGGATTGACCAGATCCATCCATGGTTTTGATGGCAGTTGTATCTGGCATAGCTGATGGAATAGAGTTCAAGAATTCATGGACAAGGCACCCACCTATGGATCTCGAAGAATTCTACCATGAGGCAGAAAGGTTTCTGTCACAAGAAGATGCAAATGATGAGAGAGAGGAAGGAGATGGAGTTGAACCTTATGCAGTTAAAAGCGAAGATCCGCCCGGAAAGGATTCGGGCAAGAATAAAGGAAAACAAAAAGCGTAAGAGAGTTGTGATGAGTCAAAATATCTATGAAAGGAGCCAAGATTCACCTCTTATTCAGAGATGAACGAGACTTTGGAATGAATCTAGCAAGACACTAGGGTGCATATTCCCTACCAGATGCCAATAAGGAGGGATCCGACCAACAATGAGAGGAAATTGGAAAAGTACAGCTTATTCCACGAGCTAGCTGCCATAGCATGAATGATTGCAAGCACTTGAGAGATGAGATAGAAGGGCATATCTAGAACGGCATACTGTTACAGTAAGTGAGAAGGCGGGTAGCAACGGTGGAGCAAGAGCGACCACCATCAACACCAGCTGGGGACAGCTTAGGATCGATGCATCGGCTTGTCATCAACTGATTGAATAATGATGAATAAGTGGAAAACTCCACACTGGTTAAGTCGCTTACACATGTTCAGGATCACGAACGGTCCACAGGCATGCTCTAGGACAACTATCAACTGCATCTGTGTAGGTGTTTGCACTTTGACGTCTCTGTTTTACTTTAGTATTCTATTTTTTGCACCTGGACTTGATTTGGTTGGACATTTTGGTTGTAAAACTCATTTTTAATGTAAATCTTGTATTTGTAATTCAATATCGGCTGAGTCACTTACACATGTGTGGGATCACGAACGGTCCTCAGCCATGCTCTGAGATGGTAGTAAACCACCATAACAAACAATTCAAAAACGCACTCGAACGTGAAATCTGACATTAATAATACTAAATCCCTTCGAGCACACACAATTCACCTCAAACGGCACCCGACTACGAATAGTCACAATTTGCCACGAACGGTACCCGAACGCTAACGGTTTCAATTTGCCTCGAACGGCATACGACTTCGAATGGTCAAAATTCGCCACGAACGGTCAAAATTCACCTCGAACGGAATTCGACCTTGAATGGTCACATACCACCCCGAATGGCATACGACTGTGAAGATCACTATTCACAGTCAGGTAAGATTATCCATCTCTTTATAGGTCATTAATAGGACACCAATATCCAGCTTATCAAACTACAAAACACACATTCCTATCGTAAGGCATGTTTTGGAGGGAAAAGTGTTAACCCGCCTTTTGGCAAGTCAATATACCGGCGGATTTAACCTAGACAACTGCGCAAAGCACAGCCTAGTCGACGAGTGGCAGTGCAAAACATTTAAAATATGGTTTCGACGAATATCGAGTCGTTTCAAGTTGCATAGAGCCCGCTCAGGTCATATTCATGTTTGTTTCGAGTTTTCAGAAGGGTTGCTTTGGGTCTTTGAGAAACAAGCTACTTCGAGTCACCACAACACCTGCTTCGAGTCGCCAATAGGTTTGCTTCAGGTTAAGGAGATGATTGCTTCGAGTCAAAGCCACGGACCGATCAACAACCAAAGTCTCCACCAATCTCGTATCCCTCATGTTCGTATCCATCACTAGCCTCACCTCATATCCACCAGGCACCAACCTCCTTCGTAACCATCAAGCAAAGACAGCTTGGTTCATATCGGTCGCCAACCACATCCCTTTGTATCCATCACACCTACTTCAATTCATATCATCACATAGGGGCATTTTGTATCGATCCCACCAATATACAACACGTATCGTTCATCCTCTCCAGAATTCATATCGATCGGTCAAAGATCAATACAAAGCATGCATCCCATAAACGATACGAAATGACACTCTTCCATCGGTACGAAATGCTCAAGAACATATTGATACGAATAAGAACAGGAACCCCTGATATGAAGTCAACCAAGTGCTATGGGTGCGAAGCGCCATCCCATGATCGATACGAAATTGAGCAATGATCATCGATACAAAGGACATAGCAACCAATCGATACGAATGGGGAAGCGATCAACGCGGCATGAAAGATGGATCTATCTAAACGTATCGCTCCACGACACCATTATTTGATCAATACGAAGTACATGGCGAATCATGGATACGAGCAAGGTAGAGTTAACCAAAAGAAGCAATCAATGAGCATGAAAACTAGATCTCCCCTGATTTCTCAAGCCACGTCATCAACACATGACCAATCGATGTGAATGAAAGCGATACGAATTCGACAGCTCATTGAAAATTCAAACTTGCATCGATCATAACTCAAAATCTACAAGTCCAAATGCCACCAAATTTTCACAAGAGCTTGCATACGACCCAAAGAATGTCCATGATCGATCTCGACTCGATTAGGCAAGATTTGGATCGATACGAATTTCATTCGTATCGATTATGGATCAAGTCTAGGCAGTCAGGGATCGATCTTGTAGGCCCACCCACGTGAGGGAAGGAGTCTTCCGAAGTTTGAGATAGATTTTTCCAGCCTACACCTATAAATAGCATCCCAAAGTCTTCAAAAAAGGGATCTTTTTGGCTCTTCTACGCCGTCGCTCGATGCTATCAATTGTACTCTTGTAATTCAGTAGTGAACCATCAATAAAATAGCAACTCTTCAAAGTGGGCGTAGGCTACAACGTCGAACCACTATAAACCTTATGTCTTCTCTTGCTTTCTTACATTTTAATTTTGTCGTTTTTTCCTTTTTGTTCTCTACTTAATCTGGATCTTAGATTTGTATCTAGATATTGGGATATATGACTATGATTTGGTGCTTTCATCTGCAATTGGGTGTTTGTGAACATTTTTGAGGCAAACAAAAAGTTTATAAGAAGTTATATAACCAGATTAGAAAAATTATAAAGAGTTCATAAATAAGTATATGAATGTTGATATATGCTTAGGAAAAGAGATTAAATAAATGAAAAATGGTTTTGAGGCTTAGTGATTATTTTAGGTAATTAAATCTTAAGATTTTGTTTTTGTTATTTGATAGTTAAATAACCGACTATCAAATTTGATCTAATTTGACCTAGGAAATATTAATGTAAATTCGAGTTCCATGGTGAGGACTCGAATACTTACTTCCAAAAGAACTGGTAATGAGTTAATAGGGAATTATCGGTTGTTGGTACAGAGAGACCAGGATCATATTTATATATCCGAAAACCACTCCAAACCAACATGTACGCTCGAGTGGAAGACATCTTGATGATGATTGAAGATAATGCTCTTTGAAGTGCAAGGGCTACTACTACTAATCCTTAGGGTGATTTTGAAATGGATACAATAGAGTTAGTGCTTTCGGTTTCGTTCAAATCCAGAGCGAAGTTGTATGGATGAATGTTGGCATTGCACTGACACTTGAAGGACAGTGTTAGCATTCCAAGATGGATTGCTATTCAGAAAGATAAAGCGTAGCCTCAAGCCTCACAATCGGGAAGAATGGCAAATGCAGGGCATGCAGCAGAGCTATGTGATTAGCTACGATTAGGAGTGGTCACCCCATTCTAGATGTCCCTTTCAGAGTTGGATCGCGTGCAAACACCGTGTTAGTATAAGGCCTCGATGTCAGTAAGGTGAGGTAATCCAGTCTACCATGTTAAAACGGCAGCCGACTCTGTGTTAGCATCAGTGCATTTTCTAAGGGTGTATCATCGAAAGGCAGTCCCTTACCTTGCCATTGTTGGAATCCAATCTCCAATACGTGTCTTACGTTTTTTTATTGTAGATTCTAGTATGTTGGAATGTGAGATGCAAGCACTTCAGCTTTTTTTTATCATTTACTTTAAACCCAGACACTATGATAATATCACCGGATTTTGATATAAAATGCTTTGGTTATCGTAAGGTAAAACGCACCCGTTTTATGTGCGGTGTAGTCTTACGAGATACCCATTGTGAAAAGTTTTCAAATACAGAAATCAGTTTGGTTGTTAGTGGTTATCGAGTTTTTCTCACGCTGGTTACCAAACTGACCCGGGCAATATTCCATGTAATTCTTGAGTCAGACCGAAGCATCTTTTTCCCAGGTTAGCTAGATACTTTGGAGTTGGAGAGGAGCTGGATGGTTAAGTATTGATATGTATTTTTCTTCCACTGTATTATAGAGTATGTATTTCTATCAATGTAAGAATAGGTTTCTATAACTATCCAAATTTAGGATAAGTCTAGTGTACTCTGATGCTGTATATATAAATAAAATGTTTCCATTTTGTAATGATCATTGTTGCACTATATATTATTTTTTGCGTTGTTAGATTCTGTACTGTTTAGTTTTCTTCTATCTTCTACCTTCTTATTTCACCCTAACAAATCGGTATTTTCGACACTTGAATGTTTGGCATATAATACAGTGGATGTATTAGTATCGATTTTTTAGGGTCGAAAATCTGGTTCGTTACAAAAATGATGTTGCGTGTCACCAAATAAGTAAAGATATCAAATTTCAACAAATAACTGAGATGCTGTGAATCCCTAGCATTCGAAAGGATGTTGGGAAATTATTAATTTACATGAAGATGTTGAAAGCCATGCAAGGAGAAAGGAGAAAAAACCATTAATACAAGAAGAGAAAAGTTAAGGGAATATAGTATTTTATTTTTCATAAAGCTTCAAAGGCATTCACATGCTTCATGATGAGGCCTCCACCAAGATAGTAACAATGTGAAGTAAGCAACCTTAAAGAGATCACAACAAGTGGCACCATCAAGTCTCACATCATCAATGGAAGCAAGCCTTACCTCCTTCCAACCAATATAAATAGAGATGCAACCCCTTATGGAAAGGTACCCTAATTTCTTCCTCCCTCTCGGTATAAATAACTTTATGGTGTAGAATTTCTTCAAGCTCTCTCTAGAGCTTAAGAACAATTTTAATACCAAATGGCCAATGAAGAAGAAGATGACGTACGTTCTTTTTCTTACAAGGACTTGGATAATTAGAAATTTGCATATTCGACTTGCTTTGTAGCATGCCTTACGATTGAACAAATAATGTGGCTTGTGCATATTGCCTATTTTTCCCATTGATAATAAATAAAGAATTATTGCATATTTTGACTTGCTTAATTTATCATTGAACGTATGGTTTGGAATTTAAACAAATTTATGCATAATCATAAAACCAAGGAGTATTATTGGAATTTCTTCGGATACGCCTCCTTTTACAACATCTCGGCTATTCAACCAACTTTTGGTTTAACAAGCTTCATGGAGCTCGAGTATTTTCTTAGCTTGATCTTGCTACGAGGTTCCATCAGTTGAGGGTGGAAGAGGAGAGTGTGCCCTTGACAACTTTTAGATCTGACCAGTTTCATGAGTAGTTAGTTATGTCGTTCGACCTAACTAATGCTCCAGCATAATTCGTAGACTTAATAAATCAAATTTTCTAAGATGTATTGAATAAGTTTGTCCTTATACTTATCGATGATATTCAGGTTTATACCAAGACTAAGGAGGAACATTCACATTATCTGAGGATTGTATTGCAAACATTGAGAGAACATGTTTTGAAAGCTAGGTTCTCGAAGTGTCACTTTCAATGTTCAAGAGTTAAGTTCTTAGATCTTTTTGTTTTAATACAGGATATCTGTTGATCTTGCTAAGGTTATGGCTATTTAAGATTGGAAGAGGCCAGAAAGCTCAAATGATATTACGAACGTTTTGGTTCTAGCATTTATTATGGGAGATACATCCAGGATTTCTCGAAGTTTGCCTCTCGCTTAATGAATTTGATGTAGAAAGAAGTCAGATTTGTATGGATGGATAAATGCGAGCTATCATTCTTAGAGCTAAAGGCAAAGTTAACTATTGCTCCTATTCTTACCATGCTAGAAGGAGGTGAGGTTTGACTGTTTACACTGATGCATGTGAAATAGGTATACGTGCTATTTTGATGCAGCATGGAAGAGTGATCGCTTATGCGAGTCGATAGCTCAAACAATATGAAGTAACGCACTCATAACCTGGAATTGTTGGTGGTAATATTTTCCTTAAAGATGTGGAGACATCATTTGCTAGTTGATAGGTTCGAATTGCATATGGACCATAAGTTCTTAAAGTATCTCTTCACGCGAAAGAACTTAAACGTGAGGCATCAAAGGTGGTTGTAGTTTCTTGCAGCCTATGAACTAGACATATTATACACACGGAGGAAAGAAAATATTATGGCAGATGCTTTAAGTAGGAAGTATGTTGTTATGGCTAGCATTAAGGTTCGTCCGACCTTAATCAGACATATAGAAGAAAATCTGCTTAGAGATAGTAACGACCCACCTTTTTGGATGGTTTAAATCGACAATAAACCACACATGTCACACAAACCATTCAAAAGGGAGGATTGTTAATAGGGTAAATAAGAAAATATAAGAAAGAAAGGAAAACAAAACACAGAATCTCACAGCGGAATGACAAAATATAATAATCAAATAAACAGTTCATGAAGCAGTTTTACAAATAACATTTAATTGCACTTTTACAATACGATCAGAGTTATACATACAACATGAATAAATAAATATTACAGCAGAACAACATGATGCAGTGGAATAAATATAATAAATAGTAATGGCATACAAATCTCCATCTTTATCCTCCATAAATAAAGTCTTCAACACTGAAATTATCAAGCTGATCCGAGCACAACGAAAAGTCAAAACACTTGAGTCAGAACTAAAAGATCTTATGTAAGTTATTTCAACATAAATAATTATGAGTGTAACGGCTTCAGAGATGTTTACAGGATTTACATCTACCATCATTGTCTAACGTGCATGCAATAACTTAAGAGATGTTCGGGATTCCATCTCCTAAGAAAAAGTTAAACTATCTATATACATAGTACAATGCGCTATTATAATATCTACAGTAAAGCAAAGTATTAAAATAGCATTAAGACATTACCCATATCCCCCTTAACACATTTTTATATAAACATCCTAGTCTACAAAGATACTGTAAGCTCCACCAGAGAGGTGGGATAATTAGGTAGCGCTCCATAGGTAGGATACAAACCAAACTGTAATGGGCTCGATAAGGCATATGACAAGGCACAGAGGCAATGCCTAGGGTAGAATGCTACCATTTTGCAAAATCGGGTTGGTGATAACGCATAACATCTACTACCGCCCACCTCGGAACACACTCCCAAAATACAATTGAAGGTGGCCACAAAATCAATCACAAAGTAACAGATATGGTATCGAAAAAGCATGTCTGATCGAAGGAGCGACCTCACTTCGCCAGGTATATCTCATGTTTTAGTCATATCAATCTGACCCGAGGGGGTTAGGACTACATTCATACCTCATACAATAGTGTTCGCCAAACCATCCTATTTTGTTCTGAATTCTCCACCACATGCACAGTTTTTAAAGTGGTTTTTGGTATAGGCATAGAGTATGACAATATCCGATCCTGGTCTCTTTAACAACCAAACACTTATTTCACACCAGTTGGCTCTTTTACTTTCCAAAACCGATTCATAACTGATATCAAAATATTATATTCACTTCAAAAATCATACCACTTTCGAAATCTTATTCACTTTCGAAATTATTATTCACTTTAAACCATATTCATTTTTCAAAATTGTAACGACCCGCCGCCTTGACCGCCTCTAGTCGGTAATTAAACCAACTAGAAACGTTCAAAATGACGGATTGTTATTTAGTTTATAACATTTAAACAGAATCAGCTACAGAATCACAGAATAGTAATCATATTTTATAAACAACTTTTCTTTTATATACAAATATCAGAGTTAATACAATAAGTTACATTTTATACAGCGGAAAACAAATTTTATTAAGTACAAGAAAAATAATTTTCTGAAAAGCTTTAGTTGTGCTTTCCCCTCTCTCTCTAACTTCGCTGCGCGCAAAACTCCAGGCTGTAAAAATACTCGGTCTGACCCGAGCGTTAATTGCAAAACACAAAAACACTCGAGTCAGGATTAATCTTTATTCAAGTAAATAAATTTGAAATGAACTGAATAATATGGTTACAGATATGGTAAAACAGATAAATCAATTTAAAATCTATTACGGATTTTTCACATTAACAATTTCAAATTTTTAAGTTCTGACAAACACACGTGTGCACTGCCTCGCCAACACGTGTGCGAGTGTAATCACAAAGACCACAAAGATACAATAACAAGCCCGAACAGAAACAACACAGCAGGTCAAGGCAGCGAGCACAAGTACAGGCCGAAATGCACAACAGTTTCAGCAGCCCCAAATGCAACAGGGCATACAACTACAAGTATGGACAGTGCACAGATCAATAGTGCACAGGGGCAGCAGTGGCAAGACACAACTACAGTGGACAGGTATACAACAACAAGCATGAAGTATGCAAGCTCAGCAACAACTACCAGTTCCATATAACAAGCTACAATTGAAGATGAAACTGAAGACCAACTGGCTACAAATTATAAGTAAGACCAACAACAAGTTGGACTGCAACAGTCAATATGCAGACCAAAGGCACAATGCCACAGCAACTAGGAGAAAACAGAAGTGAAGACAAGTGAAACAATGATCAAGCTTCAGGATGAACAATTGCAGACAAGAGTATACATTGGAATGAAGTAGTGCAAGCATAGGTGAATGTGTCAACATATCACGTACATAACAATGCAATACCAAACTTCACAAGCAATGACCAGTGCGATGACCAAGCACTGCATTAAACATGAAACAAGACCACAACTAGGCAAACATCACATAGGATTTACAACAACTAAAACCAAGATGAATAAGACAGCAAGTCAGTGACATGCCCATCAACCAGACAGAGTTAACAACAGGGAATACACAAATTGACACAGCAAAATGATCAAGATTTGTTCCAATGTTCACAGAGACAACCCATAAGATTTGTTTTGTTTATTTACTAAATTCACAGAGACAATACAGAACTTTCATATTAAATAGAACTTTAAACTTTGACAAATGTTCATAACCACATTTTGTTAAACCTTAAATCTTCACACTGAAAGAAATAAACTCACAGCAGCTTGCTCAACTAAATATATTCATGTATCTACCAGTATGAAATTGTGTTTTCATGCAAACACACTTGTTTCTAGAGTAAAACAGGCAAATAATTTCTACTTAAGTTTATTTAATATAAAATGTTACTCACATACAACATATTTTGTTTAAGGATTAAAAACTAAAAAAAAACACTTAGGTGGATAGTTTGAATTTTTAAATCAAGTTTAAAACCTGTAACTATAAAGATAGAGGCAAAATAAATCAAGGCAGTGCATCAAAATGACCAAGCTACACATGAATAATGCACAATTCAAACAACAGGCAAATAAAGGTCACAAATGCAAGTGCAGTTGCAGTGTGCCACCTGAGAATATACACAAGTGCAGATCAAATGCAATTATACAACAGTGGCCAAACTTATGTATGCAACAGATAAGGATGCAGACACCAAATGACCAAATGAATCAACTGCAATGCAACATATATCAGGATGCAAACAACAATGGAAATGAAGACTAGAACAACCAAGAGAACAGTGACCAGACCCAAGTGCAACAGCATGGGGTACAACTACAAGTGCAACAGCATGGATGCAACTTGACATGCAAACTGCCACAAACCAAAGTGCATGAACACAGTAGACTACTGTTACAAAAAAAAAACTCAAGTGAAGCAAGTAATGCAACAGTAGCAAGTATATATGAATACAACTACAATGCAGACCAAATGCAACACCAATACAACAACAGTACCAAAAGACTCAAGTGCAAAATAATAAATGGTCTAATGGTTACCAGGCATGGGACAAACATGCAAGTTTAAATTCATAATGCAATTGTTTGCAAACAGTTTTCAAACAAGATATTTAGTAGCATCTGTACTTATCAATTTAATAACAAAATAAATATAGCATCTGTTCTTATCAATTTTTAAAACAAACACCAATAGCACATGTTCCTATCAATTTTAAAACAAACACAAATAGCACATGTTCCTATCAATTTTAAAACAAACACAAATAGCACATGTTCCTATCAATTTTAAAACAAACACAAATAGTCAGGTAGCATTTGTTCTAATCAATTTAAAAATTAAGACTGGGCAGCATCTGTTCTTACAAATTTAAATTTTAAAAGAAATCAAAAAAACATTTGCTCCTAACAGTTCAAAAACTAAATCAAATGGGTAGAATCTGTTCTTATAGTTTAAAATAATTACTAGCATCTGTTTCTACCAATTTAAAATCCAAGTAAATCGAGCAAATAACAGCAACTAGCACAAAAATTCAACATGCAGTCACAAATCTGAGCATATCAGTTTTAAAAATTAAATTAGCCGAGCCAAAGATAATCAAATCGCCCCAAAAACATAGCATGCAACCAAGGAATTCACTTCAAACAAATTCAAAAACTTGCATGAAGATTATCGTGAGCTTAGAAAACTCACATGCATTTCAAAACAGAGGGACAGTCAACATAAACAAGCATGCAAACACATTATCACTTAACAAAAACAATTTCAGGTACCAAAACATCACAACATATTATAGGCTTAAGTGATTGATTCACGGATAAACAAAGAAGAAGGTTTGGGTTCAGAGGTTTCCATATAAATATTCATTAACAAAGCAAGATCCAACACATGCAGCAACACAAAGCAAGTCAAGATTTAATAGCCTCTATTCTCATCAGATTCTTAAAATGATAGCATCTGTTCTCAACAGTAAAAAAAAAAAAAAATTTAAATTTATAGCATCTGTTCAAATCAGTTTTTAAGAAAAACAAATTTTCAAAACAACAATCTGAAATCAAACATTTGGAAGCACCTGTTCTCATCAGGTTATTCATAGCATTTGTTTTTATCAGTTTAAATTAAAATTTAAATAGTGTCTGTTCTTACCAATTTAAAACAAATATCAAATAGCATTTATTCTTATTAGTTTAAAATCAAAAATTGAGTAGAATCTGATCTTAACAGTTCAAAAACACAACATCAGAGCAAGTGATAACGAATAGCAACCAACAATCCAACATGCAGTGAGTTATCTGTTCTTATTAGTTTAAAATTCAAATTTAACCGAGCAACTGAAAGCTAATAATCACCAAATCATAGCATGCAACCAACATTCAATCCAAACAAATTTAAACACCTGAATTAAAAATTAATCGTGAGCAGAAAACTCACCATAACAAAGTCGAAGCAGCCGAAGGGAAATAAGCCAATTTGAACGAAGGTCGAAGCCCAGATTAGATCGCAAACCCTTGTTTTGAATCGCAAGAAGCAAAACCCTAGATTAGATTGCTAGCCCTAATTTACAAAGAGGAACGGCTGCCATCATTTTTATTTTCTTTTTCTTTCGTGATTTTGCTTAGGGTTTGTGAAAATGGATAATGGAGGAAACGGGTCGAATTGAGGTAAAAAGGAAACGGCATTCAAAGGTAAATGGACCGAGATTCACAATTTCAAAGCCCAACAACACTTAACCAAATTTTATTATATATTTTTTTTCATTTTGAATTTCAATAAATTTTGTTATTTCTTTGCTTTGTTTTGTTGAATTATGTTGTTATAACTTTTCCAATGTAGTCACTTCATATTTTACGAAGTTTACAAATATGTTGTTTTAAATTTTAACTATGTATATTTACTTATCTATTTTGTATTGAATAAAATTTTATTCCTTTTTATTTTAAAGAAAAGAAAAATGTTATTTAAAACTAACCATCCATTTATAAATTTACATAAATAAAAATTCTTGTATCCAAATTATTTTCTTAAGTCATTAGTTTGAATTAAAAATACAAATTCAATATTCAATTTCAACTCCAAAGTCAAATATAAATTTTATTCAACTTTTTCTAGATTAAATTCTCAAATTTGATCGCAAAATTCATTGTTATATTGGAAATTCAGTTTAAATTATCATTCAAATATTCAAAATTAATTAAATATTCACAATTTAAATTGTTCAAAATTTACGATCGTTACAATCTCCCCTCCTTAAAAGAATTTCGTCTCGAAATTACAAGTAAGGAAAAATGATTGTTAAAATTTCACTAATATTTATATTTTACTCAATTTTATCAAGTTCAACACTTATTAAAGATGAATGAATATAGGATTCATTCTATTCGTTTTATCTCGCTAGCTTTGCTAATTAACTCTTTTGTCTATTATTTTCTACAATCAAGACACAAAAATCTTTACTTAAATTTTCAACTTACAACCCAAAATTTTAAATTTGAAACACTTTATATTAGAGATTTACATATTATAACTTTTCCAAAGCTGTGGACTTTCAAAACCCTTCAAAAATCCTCTTCCTTAATTCATTAGGTTGGAATTATGCGAATTCTAATTCTAGATAATTGATTTTCTATTAAAGTTCGAAAATACTTGCTAACTCGAAATTTAACAAGTCTACTGTCGTTCTTAAAGACATTAGGCATACGCTGGCCAGGCGCAAGTCTAACAATCTCCAAGTACTAAATATACTTGCTTCAATTCCCAGTGAAAATACTTTTAAAAATTCTTTTAAAAATGGATATGGAAAGCACATTCCCCCATGGATCACAGTTTACTCGGCGGTTCCGCTACTATCCCAGTAGAGTCGCTTGTAACTGTGGATATCTCATCCCTTGAATTACGCCATGGTTGTTGCCAAAGATCGCGGTTCACACGGCGGTTACGCTACTATCCCAGTAGAATCGCTCGTGACCGTAGGCATCTCGCCCCTCGAATTACGCTTTGGTTTGTAGATTGCAGTTTACTCAGCGGTTACGCCACTATCCCAGTGGAATCGCTTGTAACTGTAGGCATCACGCCCCTCAAATTACGCTACCACCCGAGTGTAACTAGATCGCGGTATACTCGGCGGTTACGCCACTATCCCAGTGGAATCGCTTGTAACCATAGGCATCTCGCCCCTCGAATTACGCTAGCACACTATACCAGTCCAAAAGGACATTCCAACTAATGGAAATACAAAAGGTCATCCAACTAATGGAAATATAAATGGTCATCCAACTAATGGAAATATAAATGGTCATCCAACTAATGGAAATACTACGTAGCTACGATTTTTAAATGGATACTCATCTCGAGTTCCATCACCATCACACAGTCACACAGTATAAATGGAAGGTACCTTTCCATATCCTCAATTTGGAAAACATAATATTATACATACATATATAATATTTCATTTCACATTTAGTACATATCATACTCATGTACTTACATAAGTTTTCCATAACAATTACTTTTCCAAACTAATTGGTTTTCGAATTTATCGTATTCACACATATACGTTATGAAAACCACAACATTTCATACCCATAACAAATAGAGGATTCACAATTTTCCATTTCATTATCCATTTAAAATTTTCCTCTAAGTCGATTTGGAATTTTAAGGTTATATCAAACCTAATACACATTCACAATCCAATTTATTATCGACTTCACACACTCGATTTGGATTTCACGCTACATCGTCAATTCTCAACACATAATTGATGTCTATCGATATATAACCTCTGAGCTCGTACGTCTCAGAGAAGGGTGTTAAGCTAAGAGAATAAATTCCCCGCCACCAACAGATATATATTTAATAGAAATCAACTGATATGTCGTCAATTCACGACGTTAGACATACAATCCAAATCATCCATTTAAAATTCAAAGTTCAACTTACTTTGTTTTGGGTGACAAAGTTAAACTCAATTTAGCTCAAATTTCAATCATTTGAAAATTTCCAAATTGAACTAATTGTTCAAATTTCCCAAAAATAATATCTTTACAAGATATATAATTTCACACTTAACCATTTGAAACAAATTCAAATCATTTTGCACCTTTTAATCTTTGAAAACAAATTTCAAAGCAATTTCCTTAAATGGAAACATTTCCAAATATTTATCCATTTTAAACTTCAAATGGTTCACTTAAATTAATCAAATAAATCCTTACCGATTTATTTTAAACTTACGTTCCAAATCCGTAAATTTATTTCCACATTTCAAAAATAAATCAATATTTATTTTTAACAAATTCCCCTTTCTTTTATAAATTCCATAGTGAATTTACATTTCCAAAGTATCTATGAATATACGATTTTCAAATCGATTTCACAAATTCATTTTCAATTTATCTTCAAAAGATAAAATTTCAAACATTCACTTCTCACTTTATCTTTAAAAGATAAAGTTTCAAACTTTTCATTTCATATTGGAAAATATTTTCATACTTATTCAATAATAAGTAATTCACAAATCCATTTATTTTCAACACTTTGAAAATATTCGATATACTTAAACCAAAATCAAGTATATATTTCATTCTTAAAAGAAATCATTCTTTAAACACATTTATTTGAGTCAAAACGAATGTTGCGTAAAACATCGTTACGACGACCCAAAAATCATTAGTATAGGGATTCGAATTTAATATAGATGTATAAATCCCAATACTATATAAAACATTTCCTTTCTTTTCCTCGAAAACGTCTATTTCAACAATGAATGTTGAAATCTATGCTTTCGATACTTAACACATTTCAAAACAACTTAAAATGGATTTACTTCATTTCATAGTGTTGCTTCCCAAAAACATTCCCATTTAAGTTTCAACTTCAACTTAATTCATAGTTTGAATTCTGCATACATTTCAAAATATTGGTTTTAAATCAACTTCAAATTTCCAATATTAAGTTTTCCACTTAACTTAATTTCATGCCATACAAATTCAAATTCTTCATTGCATCTATTTAAATCTCTTATAAATTTTCATTAGATTCATATCTCTTTTTATATCTTATTTATTGTCCAAAACCATAGATATAACTCCTTTAATAAGTTACAACAATTTACTTATCAAAATAAGTCATTTGCGGATTTTATAAACATCTTTAGAAATTCCATTTCTATTTATAAAACTTCGTTTTATAATCTCCTTTATTAATTTGATTCAATTCAGCTCATATAACTTAGTTATATACCCAAAATTTCATATTATAAGTTAAATACTTATAATCCATTTATTCACTAAATCGTTCTTCACAACATTTGAAATCAATTTTTCAAAAGAATTCAAAATTAAATTTCCAAGTTATAGTTCAATAATCCGCTTGGTTATAATCAAATTGACATATCATTTTATTTTCCAATTACTACTTTGGAGATATTCAAAATATTTGATTTAAGTCAATTTAAACCAATTCATTAATCCACTTGACTTACATTTCATTTTCCATGACTCTCAAAAATTCGATAATGAGTTTCCGAACGATCGAAACTCAAGTCTAACGAGACCTCACCGAATAGAAACTACCGCAATCCTAACTTTAGAGAGGGGAATTTCCAAAAATAATTTTAAATTTCAAAATACCTTTTATTTTGAAGAAAACAATTTTAAACTTCGTTAGATTTGAAAACACTTCCTTTAAAGTGATTCTAGTAACTATTCATATTAAATGCCATAAACTAAGCTTTGTGTAAACCAAAGCTCTGATACCACTTTGTAACGACCCGCCGCCTTGACCGCCTCTAGTCGGTAATTAAACCAACTAGAAACGTTCAAAATGACGGATTGTTATTTAGTTTATAACATTTAAACAGAATCAGCTACAGAATCACAGAATAGTAATCATATTTTATAAACAACTTTTCTTTTATATACAAATATCAGAGTTAATACAATAAGTTACATTTTATACAGCGGAAAACAAATTTTATTAAGTACAAGAAAAATAATTTTCTGAAAAGCTTTAGTTGTGCTTTCCCCTCTCTCTCTAACTTCGCTGCGCGCAAAACTCCAGGCTGTAAAAATACTCGGTCTGACCCGAGCGTTAATTGCAAAACACAAAAACACTCGAGTCAGGATTAATCTTTATTCAAGTAAATAAATTTGAAATGAACTGAATAATATGGTTACAGATATGGTAAAACAGATAAATCAATTTAAAATCTATTACGGATTTTTCACATTAACAATTTCAAATTTTTAAGTTCTGACAAACACACGTGTGCACTGCCTCGCCAACACGTGTGCGAGTGTAATCACAAAGACCACAAAGATACAATAACAAGCCCGAACAGAAACAACACAGCAGGTCAAGGCAGCGAGCACAAGTACAGGCCGAAATGCACAACAGTTTCAGCAGCCCCAAATGCAACAGGGCATACAACTACAAGTATGGACAGTGCACAGATCAATAGTGCACAGGGGCAGCAGTGGCAAGACACAACTACAGTGGACAGGTATACAACAACAAGCATGAAGTATGCAAGCTCAGCAACAACTACCAGTTCCATATAACAAGCTACAATTGAAGATGAAACTGAAGACCAACTGGCTACAAATTATAAGTAAGACCAACAACAAGTTGGACTGCAACAGTCAATATGCAGACCAAAGGCACAATGCCACAGCAACTAGGAGAAAACAGAAGTGAAGACAAGTGAAACAATGATCAAGCTTCAGGATGAACAATTGCAGACAAGAGTATACATTGGAATGAAGTAGTGCAAGCATAGGTGAATGTGTCAACATATCACGTACATAACAATGCAATACCAAACTTCACAAGCAATGACCAGTGCGATGACCAAGCACTGCATTAAACATGAAACAAGACCACAACTAGGCAAACATCACATAGGATTTACAACAACTAAAACCAAGATGAATAAGACAGCAAGTCAGTGACATGCCCATCAACCAGACAGAGTTAACAACAGGGAATACACAAATTGACACAGCAAAATGATCAAGATTTGTTCCAATGTTCACAGAGACAACCCATAAGATTTGTTTTGTTTATTTACTAAATTCACAGAGACAATACAGAACTTTCATATTAAATAGAACTTTAAACTTTGACAAATGTTCATAACCACATTTTGTTAAACCTTAAATCTTCACACTGAAAGAAATAAACTCACAGCAGCTTGCTCAACTAAATATATTCATGTATCTACCAGTATGAAATTGTGTTTTCATGCAAACACACTTGTTTCTAGAGTAAAACAGGCAAATAATTTCTACTTAAGTTTATTTAATATAAAATGTTACTCACATACAACATATTTTGTTTAAGGATTAAAAACTAAAAAAAAACACTTAGGTGGATAGTTTGAATTTTTAAATCAAGTTTAAAACCTGTAACTATAAAGATAGAGGCAAAATAAATCAAGGCAGTGCATCAAAATGACCAAGCTACACATGAATAATGCACAATTCAAACAACAGGCAAATAAAGGTCACAAATGCAAGTGCAGTTGCAGTGTGCCACCTGAGAATATACACAAGTGCAGATCAAATGCAATTATACAACAGTGGCCAAACTTATGTATGCAACAGATAAGGATGCAGACACCAAATGACCAAATGAATCAACTGCAATGCAACATATATCAGGATGCAAACAACAATGGAAATGAAGACTAGAACAACCAAGAGAACAGTGACCAGACCCAAGTGCAACAGCATGGGGTACAACTACAAGTGCAACAGCATGGATGCAACTTGACATGCAAACTGCCACAAACCAAAGTGCATGAACACAGTAGACTACTGTTACAAAAAAAAAACTCAAGTGAAGCAAGTAATGCAACAGTAGCAAGTATATATGAATACAACTACAATGCAGACCAAATGCAACACCAATACAACAACAGTACCAAAAGACTCAAGTGCAAAATAATAAATGGTCTAATGGTTACCAGGCATGGGACAAACATGCAAGTTTAAATTCATAATGCAATTGTTTGCAAACAGTTTTCAAACAAGATATTTAGTAGCATCTGTACTTATCAATTTAATAACAAAATAAATATAGCATCTGTTCTTATCAATTTTTAAAACAAACACCAATAGCACATGTTCCTATCAATTTTAAAACAAACACAAATAGCACATGTTCCTATCAATTTTAAAACAAACACAAATAGCACATGTTCCTATCAATTTTAAAACAAACACAAATAGTCAGGTAGCATTTGTTCTAATCAATTTAAAAATTAAGACTGGGCAGCATCTGTTCTTACAAATTTAAATTTTAAAAGAAATCAAAAAAACATTTGCTCCTAACAGTTCAAAAACTAAATCAAATGGGTAGAATCTGTTCTTATAGTTTAAAATAATTACTAGCATCTGTTTCTACCAATTTAAAATCCAAGTAAATCGAGCAAATAACAGCAACTAGCACAAAAATTCAACATGCAGTCACAAATCTGAGCATATCAGTTTTAAAAATTAAATTAGCCGAGCCAAAGATAATCAAATCGCCCCAAAAACATAGCATGCAACCAAGGAATTCACTTCAAACAAATTCAAAAACTTGCATGAAGATTATCGTGAGCTTAGAAAACTCACATGCATTTCAAAACAGAGGGACAGTCAACATAAACAAGCATGCAAACACATTATCACTTAACAAAAACAATTTCAGGTACCAAAACATCACAACATATTATAGGCTTAAGTGATTGATTCACGGATAAACAAAGAAGAAGGTTTGGGTTCAGAGGTTTCCATATAAATATTCATTAACAAAGCAAGATCCAACACATGCAGCAACACAAAGCAAGTCAAGATTTAATAGCCTCTATTCTCATCAGATTCTTAAAATGATAGCATCTGTTCTCAACAGTAAAAAAAAAAAAAAAATTTAAATTTATAGCATCTGTTCAAATCAGTTTTTAAGAAAAACAAATTTTCAAAACAACAATCTGAAATCAAACATTTGGAAGCACCTGTTCTCATCAGGTTATTCATAGCATTTGTTTTTATCAGTTTAAATTAAAATTTAAATAGTGTCTGTTCTTACCAATTTAAAACAAATATCAAATAGCATTTATTCTTATTAGTTTAAAATCAAAAATTGAGTAGAATCTGATCTTAACAGTTCAAAAACACAACATCAGAGCAAGTGATAACGAATAGCAACCAACAATCCAACATGCAGTGAGTTATCTGTTCTTATTAGTTTAAAATTCAAATTTAACCGAGCAACTGAAAGCTAATAATCACCAAATCATAGCATGCAACCAACATTCAATCCAAACAAATTTAAACACCTGAATTAAAAATTAATCGTGAGCAGAAAACTCACCATAACAAAGTCGAAGCAGCCGAAGGGAAATAAGCCAATTTGAACGAAGGTCGAAGCCCAGATTAGATCGCAAACCCTTGTTTTGAATCGCAAGAAGCAAAACCCTAGATTAGATTGCTAGCCCTAATTTACAAAGAGGAACGGCTGCCATCATTTTTATTTTCTTTTTCTTTCGTGATTTTGCTTAGGGTTTGTGAAAATGGATAATGGAGGAAACGGGTCGAATTGAGGTAAAAAGGAAACGGCATTCAAAGGTAAATGGACCGAGATTCACAATTTCAAAGCCCAACAACACTTAACCAAATTTTATTATATATTTTTTTTCATTTTGAATTTCAATAAATTTTGTTATTTCTTTGCTTTGTTTTGTTGAATTATGTTGTTATAACTTTTCCAATGTAGTCACTTCATATTTTACGAAGTTTACAAATATGTTGTTTTAAATTTTAACTATGTATATTTACTTATCTATTTTGTATTGAATAAAATTTTATTCCTTTTTATTTTAAAGAAAAGAAAAATGTTATTTAAAACTAACCATCCATTTATAAATTTACATAAATAAAAATTCTTGTATCCAAATTATTTTCTTAAGTCATTAGTTTGAATTAAAAATACAAATTCAATATTCAATTTCAACTCCAAAGTCAAATATAAATTTTATTCAACTTTTTCTAGATTAAATTCTCAAATTTGATCGCAAAATTCATTGTTATATTGGAAATTCAGTTTAAATTATCATTCAAATATTCAAAATTAATTAAATATTCACAATTTAAATTGTTCAAAATTTACGATCGTTACAAAAATCATAACCACAAAATAGGTTAAACCATCATATCAAAATATTCGCATTTAAATCAATCAGTTTTATATCATAACAGTTCCAACTTAAACAATTTGAATATTGAAAGCAGTATATACATTGGGATAGTTATACATTAAAAATAGTTTATATTTTAAAAATAGGTTATGGGTTAAAATAGTTTATATATTAGAAATAGTTTATATATTAAAACATATATTAAAAGTTGTTTATAAATTTAAAATAATATATATTAAAATAGGTTATAAATTAAAATCGTTTATGTATCAAAATAGTTTATATATTAAAATAGGTTATAGATTAAAATAGTTAATATATTAAAAATTACTATGTATATTAAAATGGTTTATATAACAAAAATAGTACATATGTTAAAGAGTTTATATATTAAAAGAGTTTGTATTAAAAATATTCATATTAGAACTGTTTCTTCCAATTTTTCGATTCAATTCAAATCAAATTTAATCAAAAAATTCAATTTAAATCAATGTCGGTTCAACGATTTCAATCCAAAGGCTAAAGGTTTCAATTAAATTCTCATTAAAACCATTTTAGTTTATATCGATTTCTAATCCATGTTTGAACTACAAATTTAAACCACTTCAAATTCAATAGGTTTCAAAGTTTAAATATTCAAACATTTACAATAACTCAATTTTGATAATTTCAGTTTTATTTCAAATACAACTTTAAGATTTCAACTTAAATTCTTTAAACAATTCATTTAAATCAATTTCAATTTTAACATTTTAAAGCTTGGATTTTAGAAATAATTCAGTTCATATAAATCTAATTTTATTTCAAAATATCATTTAACTGGATTCAAGATTTAGGGATTTAAAATCATTTAATTTAACCAATCCGTTGTCCGTATAAAATTTTCTACCCTATGGTCAAGTGATACAAATATATATCATTTTAACGTGCAATAATTTAAATTTATGGGTATATATCATTTCAACTCGCAATCCCGAGTAAAATTCCAAATCCCAAAAATCGCTCGAGTTTATCATTTCAACCCATAATCATTTTTCCCTAATCTATAAGGCCATTCGGGTATGTATTATTTCAACCCACAGTGATTTTCCTAACAATGACTAAGGGAACTTGCAGTGTAATAACCGCATATAAAATAAATATAATATCCAATCATCCAAATATCAACAATTAAACATACATTACAATCATTATTCAAATCAACTAATAAATCACAGCAAATAAACTAGTTATAATTATTAGGTATTTAACTAACATTTAGATTTCAATATTAATTTAAAATGGCAATTTAATACAATATAAATTCAAATTAAATTATACCATCAAATTGAGCTATCAAACAACCATCAATAAATTTCTTATCACATCATAAATTTAATTTAACTAACATAAGATGGTTTAGTATTCATGAATGAGTTAAAACACTCACCTTTGTTTTGTCGTCGATTTAAAAATCCAAATTAGGCCCAAAATTTAATAGTCTCAAAATGCAGCCAAACTAGTTCCATAATGTTTGGAATTTTAATACGATCGCAGCTAAGAAAACCACGGTATGTTAAGTTCCATAATGTTTGGAATTTTAATGCAGCCAAGGAGGTTAGTTCCATAATGCTTTGGTCTGAACTCATATGAAAAAGTTATGATTGTTAAGGTTAAAAATTTAAATTTGAACTAAAAATAAATCAACGGTAACAAAGTAAATATCCTCATCTCAGTAAACCCTATTCGTGCATAAACGTCACTGCCTTAAATAATAATAGTATAGTTGACACCAAAAACTGACCAGCCAACACGCCTATGGCCTCTACCACTTCGATCCAACATCACCATGCCACTCCTCGAGTTCCGCCGCCCCACCAGGAAGCTCACGACCACCTCTAATGCCTCCAGGTGCCTCATGCCACCGCGCCCTTCACTGCACATTTCTAGTGGATCTCGTCACTTATAGTTTGAACTAACCATATAGATGAGCGTGCCTCAGCCTCCTCTACGCGCCAGCTGCTTCCGATCGACCCATCGACGAAGATCCACCGTTAAATGACAAATCCTAATATGGGCGGTCAAGAAAGATCGTCAATTTCTGGCAAATGATGTACCAAAACGAATATAAATTGCTGTAGTACGCTTGTCGAGAGCTTTCCAAAGATAAATAATTTATTATGGTTTAAGGAGTTTGGATTTTGAAATTGATTTGAAATTGAAATTAGGTTTTCTGCCATTGAGGAGGAAGGAATGGAGCAGATAACAATATGTATAGAAATAAGAAAGGCTGTTAGGGATTCAAAAAGAAATTATTTATATGGACAATGCTAGATAAGAATGAATGGACAGATCGAATTGGTCGAAACGGTTTCGTAAACCTGAAAAGCCCGTTTCTTTCCCGAAACGAAAGTAGGTCATCCAATATATCGAAATATAGGTTTTTTTGATATTTTTAAGCTCAATGGAGCCAGTTTCAAACCCTAATTCTTTTGTATACAGAAGTTAACTTTCAAAATCAAATTATATTCATTTAAGTTCTTTTAACTGATTTCTACGCGTTACGAACTCGCACGATCAAATGATAAGTCTGATCGCTACGAAACTCGAAATCCTACAATAATTCACTGTTACGGATTCGATGAAAAAAGTTTCTTTAAAATCCAAGATAGTGGCCAAAATGTCTATTTTCACGTCAATAAATTATTATTAAATGGATTTAATCACTTTTAGATTTAATTTTAACAGTTAACAATTTTCATCGTTTCTGATTACATAGAAATTTAAAATCCTTTAAAATAAATTTCTACATCAAATTCAATATTTAAACATTGCAATAATTGCAGCATTCAATTACAATTTTAGTAAATTCATTAATTATAATTTAATTTCCAATAAACTCATTTATTTTGATTTACATTCTTATTATTTAATCAACAATACCCTATGAATTTTATTAGCATAAGTACACATTTTATCACATTCATTATTTTACGGTTATCATTTTTTTACCATATTAACTGCAATATTTAATTACATTGATTTCATTGATTTACAAATTGATTCCAAACATATTAAATAATGATACAATAAACAAATAATTGTTACATTTAAGTAATTTAATCACATTTATAAATTTATTGCTTACAAACAAAGATTATAACTACTTATCAGATCACTGATTTCATATTCTATAATAACCAATTGCAACTAATTAAATATAATTTCAACATTAAATCCAATATTTAATTTATCCCTTATTTACAATTTATAACCATATTAACGTTACGATTATTTCAATTGATTGAAATTTCATTAAAATAGTTGTCAATAACATTAAATTAACATTATTAAATTAAATTCTAATAATCCTTTCTATTCGTATATCATAAATTTTTGCGTTAAAGAAAATAAGTCAAAATTTTTAGTTTCTCACAATATTAAACTTTGAAATCTTGTTTAATTTAATATTTTTTAATTAACGAAAAATACTGCCATTATAGAGATCCTCTTATTACTCGAATAGCTAAAGAGGTAAGGAGAATAAGGCACCAGAAAGGTGGCTGAGATTTGAAGTAGATAGCCATGGTTTAGTAAAGATGAATGGAAGGTTATGTGTTCCTAAGGTTGATAGGATTAGGCAGAAGGTTCTAACGGAGAGTCATCATTCACGATTGAGATACATCTAGGGATCTGAGATGTTTCAAAACATGAGGCATACTTTTAGGTGGAAAGATACGAAGAGAGATGTTTCTATCTTTGTGAGCAGGTATGCCAATTGCTAGCAGGTAAAAGGTAGTCTCCAGAAGATGGCTGGGCTGCTTCAGCCACACGAGATTCCAAAGTGGAAATGGGAGCAGATTTCTAAGGACTTCATCGACGGATTGCCTAGGATGAGGAAAGGTAACGAGGGAGTGTGGGTTATCATTGGTCGAATGACGAAGAGCCGCTCTTCTTACCTGTTAAGCATACAAGGACAAATTCTAGTTTGGCTAAGTTATGTGTTAAGGAGATCATTAGATTAAATAGTGTTCCTTGTGATATCGTGAGTGACAGAGATCCAATATTCACTAGCCAACTCTAAAATGGTTTGCATGAAGCATTAAGGACCAAGCTTAGTTTGAGTATGGTTTACCATCCGCAGACTGATGAGCAAACAAAAAAGGTGAATCAAGTGTTGTAGGATTTGCTTCGAGCATGTTTTTTAGATTTTAAGGGTTCGTGGAAAGATCACTTACCACTTATTGAGTTTTCATACAATAACGGTTATCAATCCAGTATTGGAATTGCACCATTTAAAGAGTTGTTTGGATGGCCTTGCAAATCTCCATCATATCGGGTAGAACTTAGAGACCGTATTGCTTTTGGGCCGGATATGATTCGAGAGGAATCAGATAAGGTCATAATGATTCGAAAGCAAATCAAGGAAGCATAGAACCGATAAAAGCACTATGCAATTGAGAGAGCCAGAGACTTTGAATTCTTAGTTGGATACTTGGTGCTTGTAAATATTTCTTCAATGAGAAGTGGAGTTTGGTTTAAAAGGGCTGGGAAGTTGGCTCCTTGCTATATAGGACAATTCTCGATTCTAGAGAGGATTGGTACACTCATGTATAGAGTCGAGTTATCGATTAGGCTATGGGGTGTGCACACACTATATTTCATGTATCGCATTTTCATAAGTTTGTACATGATCCTTCGTTGACAGTGGAAGCATCAAAATAAGAGGACTTGGAGATTAAGCCAAATTTGACTATATTCAAACAGCCTATTCATATCATTGGTAGAGATTCAAAGTGATTAAGGACTAAGGATTTAAAGTTAGTCAAGGTATAAATGAGCGAAGATGCTTGGGATTGTACATGGGAAACAAAGGATGGTGCGAAAGAGTCTTATCCAGATTTATTCTTAGACTAGAGTTTTCTTACCTTTGTATTGTATATCTTTTGTAGTGTACTCACTGCTTAAGGTGGAGTCACTTTTCATTTGGTTTGCGGTTTAGTTTATATTTAGTTTTAGCAATACTCTATACATGTATCTGGTTCTTCTATCTCCTTTGATTATTGTTCTTTTTAGAATTTCAAGGATGAAATGTTCTAAGTTGAAGAGAATGTTGCGAACCTGAAATTTGAATACTTCATCTTTGAATATCAAAATGTTTTGAATTATAGTTAATTTTTATAAATGAGATTTTTTGAATTTATTAAACATCATTTAGCAAATGAATAATGATAAGAAACTTTTTTAATTTCTTTTTGAAAAATAGATTTTTTGAAGAAAAATTGATAATGCATCTGGAAATCTGTTTATCGATGAACAACTTTTTAATCGAAATAAGTTTTTCGATATCTTTTGTACATGTCTAATGATCAAATGAACATATTAGCACCAATTCACACACTCCTCTTCATAAATAAATGGAAGGTTGTAGAAGCTTCCAAGTTGATAAGAGATATTATCATGTTAAGTTTATAAATGTAAATTAACTAAACGAAGTGATGTAAAAGAGAAGTGGGGGGGAGGGGGTGAGCCTTCCATGACATGAAAGGAGGGTGAGAACAAGGCTATAGAGTACCATTTTTGAGCCTATATAATTAGAGGCTTATCTTTGATAATAATTCACAAATCAAAACGAAGCCCTTTTCATGTCTTGTCTTCCTCTTCATAATTTCCTAAAATAAAATAATTGCAAAACTCATCCAAATAAACACAAATTTGGCGTGGAGAATTGGGACAACATTGCAACATCTTCTACCTAGTTTATTTTGGAAGAAGCAAAGACATATTCATGCTTAAGACAGGCCATGAGCAATTTAAGGGAGGAGGAGGCAATAGTAAGTGAAAGCTAAGAGAAGGAAGGGAAGAAAAGGAGTTGCAATGGTAAGGTTGGACTTGGGCTACTTGGAATTGGTTGTTTGTTTTCTTAAAGTTGATCTAACTAACCACTTTGATTGAAAATATAACCCATTTAGGTTAATGTTTGATTATGTTTGAGTTGATAATGACACATTTTGAAACTTTGGTTTTGATTCTTGCTTTAAAAGCAAGCGGCATATGTACAGACTTGAATGGACTTGTATAACATGTGGCATAATCTTGAAATATATCACATAGGTTGTGGTTGAACTTTGGGTTAAATTGAACTCGGATTTGAAAGTGCACTTATAGCGATAGTTTAGGAATTACCTTGTTTTGGAGATTTCTATGGAACTTTGTAGAGGGATCCATGGGGATTTCTTGCCATATTTGTAATGTTTTACATATATTTTTGTTTCCATAAAAGATTGGATAGTAAAAAAAGTTAAGCAACATTTCGAAAAGTGGCCAAAACCTCATTTGTGCAAAATTGCCCTGTCAAGCTTTAATTCTTGGACTTTAATGGTTTGAAAGATATTTAAGTTTAAGTATTTTATTACATTATTTTTACAAGTGTTTGCTAACTCATATTAAGGTATTTAAAAAGCGGTTTTATATATTTATGAATTTTTAAGAATTAGTTGTGAATTTTTATGGGAAATGATTTTATGACGAAAACTTCTTTTTCCAAGTTTTTAAGTAAATTATAAAGTTGTTATTTTCCAGTACTATTTTAAGAAAATGTTTTGAAACATATTATAAGTATTATAAAGTAATTTAAAATCATTTTTAAGTATATAGTTTTTATAAATATGTTGACTATTTTAAATCTTATGTAATAAATATCTTCTAAAAATGGCTTATTTAAAATCTAGTTTTATAAATAAATTAATATACATATTATCATTTTATAAAGGGTTCTAAAGTATAAACCAAAGGTTTAGAAAGGGATTAGAAATTGCTTAATGGGCAAATGATGAATTGTTTAATCACTTATTTGAAAGGTAATTAACTATGCTTAACACTAAAAGCCAACGAAATAGGCTTAACTATTTGTGAGAGTTAAGATTGATGTTCGAGTAGGGATATGAGCAATAGAGCTCTAACCCATTGGCTTCCCTCTTAATAAAGGAACATGTAAGTTAGGAATATCGGAAACATGTTAATCAGTTGATTAATTACTTGCTTAGTATACGAATATTGATTTGTACAAGTAATTGTTTTAACTAGATAGTCGAGTAGATGACTATTGACTTGACCTAATATGACTTAAGAAGTATTGAAAAGCTTCACGAGTTGATACCAATGAAAACCTAAAGGTGGAGCATTGACACGAAACGTCTCTAGCTTTAACATACTTCTGAAAGAATCGAAATTGAGTTAACCAAAAATTCATCTACTGGTTTTTAAGAGTTCGAGATTGGTAAGTGTTTTACTTGCCAAATACCACTTCAAAACTAGTATATAGATTCTATGTTTTGGAAGAAGTTGCAAAGGAGAATCTATATGGAGAATTGAGATCTATCGAGATGCTCGAATCCATTTTGCAATTTGTGATTTTGTTCGAGATACTGGAATCCATTTGGGGATTCGTATGTTGTTTAACTGATGAAGACTCGTGTGAGAGATGCCGAACATAACCTCGATATATGACATGGCTAAAGTTAGAGTAGGATGCATAATATGGGGTTTGCTGACCCATGATAGGGTATTATCAATACCATGTCTAGAGTATGCTTATCGATAGTTGGTACTGAGAGTTGAAGATATTTGGTTGCACTTTGTTCATGTTTATGTTCATACATTAGCCTTTTTTTATCTTATGGTATATTATATCTAGAGATATATGGTGCTCGGAATGTGTTTTCTGATCCTTGTGCATGGAAATTGGATTTTCGATTGGCCGAAGGGGTCTTCGTGGAAAATCCATTATGCAAATGTACCTCAATGATATTGATTGTACCCTAAATATGCTTTGGCGTGATGAATGTAAGTACCACAACTAATTGATATGATTTATATTCTATACTTTGGACGTTATCTATCATATCACTGTATTTAACTTAATAAATGTTTGGTTTCTTTTGAGGAGAAAATCGTTAGGGGAATCTGTATGGTCTTAATAGTCACTATTACATGTTTCTTGCATCTTAGGTTTTCTCATATCAAACTTATGTTTGACGCTTGGTTTTTGTTTCCCTAAATTCCTAGTTGTTTAAGGACTAATTTTCCATCGAATTAGAAAGTCGCCGATAAACTTTAACTAAAAATAACCGCAATTGCACGGTGTATAATTTTAGTACGGGTCGATCTGCAGGAAATTGCCTTGATTAAAAATTCTACTCAATCAAATTAGACCAAACCTTTAAAGTTGTTTAAGCTAGAAACGTAAAAAACTATAACAAAAGTGAATGAAAATATGAGATTAGAAAACAATTTAGGGGCAAATTGCATAGAGGTGAATGGAAGTGGAAAGGCAGGTAACGCACAGTGGTGCACAGTGCTTTAAGGGTAATGAAGTGGAACAGTTTGAGGTAACGCACACTGCACAGTTTTGGATATGTAAAACTGTGATATGATGGAAGTAAGGCAGAATAATGTAATTTTGCCAAAAAAAATGGAAATTGTAAAGAAAATGAAATGCAAATTGTAAATGAAAAGGAAATAAATTATTTTTTATTTCAAGTTGTGTGTGTGTGTGTATATTTTAAATATAAATGCAAATGCAAAATAAACAAAAAAAACACACAAATCAAATCACACAAAAAACATGCACGCAATTTATATGTTTTTTAAATGCAACTTAACACACAAAATAAACACATAATAAAATAAAATAAAAAATTAAAGAATAAAAAATAAAATCAAACTAATTCCCCGGCAATGGTGCCGAAAGCTTGTTTAACGACTAATTTTCCATTGAATTAGAAAATAGTCGATGAATTTTAACTAAAAAATAACCGCAAATGCATGACGTACAATTCTAGTGCATAGCGCGTACGGGTCGATCCGTAAGGAATTGTCATGATTAAAAATTCTACACAATCAAAATAAACTAAACTTTTGAAGTTGTTTAAGCTAGAAATGCAAAAAAAAAGGAACAAAAGTGATTGAAAATATGAGATTATAAAACAATTTAGAGGCAAATCCACTCTCATATTTTTATAAATCAACATACAAATAATCTATAATCTCTCTATTTTGATCTTAAATGGAATTAGTCATGCATTTATCATAAGTATGGTTTACTTATGTTATTAGTTGACTTAACTTAAACCATCAAACTATAATACAACACATAAAACCACTTATCTATTGTAATGAAAATAAATTCAAAGCAAAAGTTATTTTAAGTATGATCTATTTACTATTGTATTTAGTAACATAGATCATCACATTTTGTTTCTGCCTTAATTTCATAATCAAAAATCAATTAGTAAAATGATGATGTAAATTGTGTTTACGTTTGAATAAGAATAGCCAATTTGTAAATACAGCATAGGCTATCAAACTTATTTTATAAACTTAATTACATCAAAATCAAACTCTTTATGAAGCATAAAAGAGATCATAAATGACAAGATGTATTGAATTTACATAATTTAGAGAGCTTAATTACCCCTAAATTGAAGGAGTTTAGATACTCATTTGTGTTATCATTTCAACACTTGTACATTTCAGCAAATAAAGAGCAAATAAAATAAAATGAGAATTAATCTACTTACATAAAATAAATCTACATTATTAACATAAAAGAAAAGAGAGTATATAAGGGAAGATAAGCATCAAAGAACAAGTAAGCATGAAATAAAAACAAGTAGAAAACGAAAAGGCTTGGGAAGCCATTTTTATTTCTCCTTTAAATTTGAGGCTACAACTTGCATTCTAATACGATAAGTGATTAAAAGATCCATTACATGAACATAAGAGGGCTATTTATACATGCACAAAACCCTAATCCATATTTTAAGAAGCTTCCCCAAAAAACCTATTAGGACGTATGGTCACCAAGTTATCATTAGTCTCTAATTAATACATCATCAAGTATGCATGTAACTTTAACCTCCACTAACTTATGCATTAGCCCCTAATTGTAGATTAAGGTAAGTCGGTAGGTGGGGTCTTTCATGATGCATAAGTTGAATTATTTTCATCTTTCTTCCTTTGTTTCTATCCTTGTGCATGCATATTTCCATGAAAACCTTTTCATATTTCCATCCAAATTCCTATAAATAAAAATAAAATATGTAAGTGAATACTCTCAAAATTAGTATATGCACAAAATTACCATTTACCTCTAAATTGATGTATGAATGATGACTTGAAAGTATTTCTGAAATTTGGTTTTAAACATGTAAAAATATCCAATTATGACATTTATTTAAATAAAACATATTAAATATGCATGTAAATATATGCACATTTACGTGCATATCACTAATATACTCTTTTGAGAAGGCTGAGTATATCAGGCTTTATTTTAGACACTTCAAACTTCAGGATACGAGCTGAAGGCTTCCATTATTTATCTATTTCTATTTTTGTTATTCTATATTAGCTTTGTATATATCAGCATTGTAAGGATAAGTAGTTATAACTGTCTAGGCTGATCATGGTGCATAGGTTTTGTAACTCTAAAATTCTTATACTCAGAGTAACCCTTTGTACTATTCTTTTGATAAAATATATTATCATTCTGCTATTAGATTATGATGTTGTGTTCTTCCTTTCTTGTTCTATTCTTTTTTATTCAATTTAACCCACATTTCTGTCTTTTCGGCACTTAGGTATTCGACACATGAATACCGTAGATGTATTTAGTGTCAACATTCAAGGGTTGAAAAGTCATGTTGTTACGATATATATTATTATGGATTTTAACATAATCTGTTATTATTTATATATGTTTAAAAAAATATAAGGAATTTTATAGGATTTTAGATTAAATATTGATTTTCTTCCTAGGTCAAAACTAGATTTCAAATTATTAACTTTAAATTATAGAATATATAAGATTATAACTTATGCATAGGATATTTTGAATTTGAATATGGGTAGTCATTACTTATGTATGCATAGATTTGATTATCTCAATACAAATTTTAGGAAAGGAATTTTGTGTAAAGATTGCAGATTTAATGTTGAACTTCTTCTTAAGTCAAAATTAGACTTCAAACCGATAATTTTGGATTTCAAAACATGTAAAGTTGTCAAAATCAATTTTAATATGTATGTATACATACATGCATATAACATACACATGTACATATACACACACACACATAATTTTTATTTTATATAATAATAAAAGACTGTGGACTACAAAAGCATGTATAAAGGGCGAATTTTCTCGTTGCCGTTTAAATCTCTACGCTTATAAATGTACACATTAACTATGCACATTGTTCATATTTTGCACTTGCACCGTACCCATATAAGTGTATTTGATACACTCACTATAATAAATAAATGATTGATTGATTAAATTTAAACTCCTTTTAAACAAATTAAATAAAAAATATTTTATTTTAAATTATATTAGATTAAATCTCATAAACTCTTTAGACTTTATACGCCCAGTCGGTTCAAAATAGGATGCTTCCTTCATATTGGAAAAGATATCCCAAATATACCTTAAAATGAATAAGATGCAATGTCAAAGTCATTCCTCCGTATACTACACAGTGATCTAAGGAGTATACTGACTTTATTGGACAAAGTATAATTGATGATGAGTGAAGTTGACTTAACTTCTTTCTGTAAGAACACGTACCAACGAATAAGTACATATGTTAAATTTAATACCATTTAAGTCTTAGTTTACGGGATCATATAAGATATGAATTGATAAGAAACCTCGACCTTAAATTGTAACGATCGGGATTTTTCGTTGCCGAAAAATCGAACCGTTAGGGTTTTAGAAGAAGAAAGAGGTAGAAGAAGAAAGAAAAGAAAGAGAAGAGAAAACAGAAAAACAAGTAACAGAACGAGAAACAATAACAGAATCTCACAGTCGCAGCGGAACAACATATAATAGATAAATGAATATTCATTAAAACAAAAGAACTATACATTTTATACATTACATCACATTACATTACATCAATCAGAGTGTACGACAACAACAGCGGGAAGAAATACTATATACAATAGATAATAGACTACGCTATCTGGCTCGCCTCCAGATCTGCACAGCAACGCCCGAATCCAGAATAACCTGATAACCTAACTCTAGACTGCCCGTGTGGAAAATAGTGGGCACCCAGAGTTTAGGAAAGGAACAATAAACTCCAGGTCAGTCATGGGACTGGTGTGAGGACTCAAAACAGTTTATCTTTAAACAAGCAACAAGAAAATTTAAATTTTGAAATCCGCAATGCTTTTTTGGAAAATGAAACTACCATAAGGCCTCCCGGCACACACACAATGCAAACGCACACATGGGGGAGATTTCTCCTTATGATAGTCAAACATGCTTACTACGAGAAAAATTCTTTGATATTATTACTAGTGCATAGTGGAAAGTATTTCGAAAGTATAATATAAATCCTAGCCAGCATAGGTACCATGATACTATGCCTACTATAGCTGCCATGTTAAATGGCAGGTTCTACAACTAAAACCGTACAAGGCGCGTATTGGATGAATGGATTTCCAACAAATGGTCAGGCTAAGGAACTTCCTACTGCCACATGGGATCGCCTCTGGCGGGACGTCCCGAGAACTAACGTTACGGTTAGATCTCTGCCAACACAAGGCCGGGTTACCTCTGTAACTAGGTAACTACTACACGAATATGTCATCCCCCGGTCCTTTGGGACCTTTATCCGAGCGCTCGATACCAACAACACCACACAGAAATAGATATAGTGTTTCCACATGAGTAAATATCTGGGCTCCATACCATGATACCACCCTTTTCCAGAAGGGAATGACATACCCTAAAGGGCGCGACCCTCATAACCTTGCCGCATATTCCTGTTTCGACCATTTCCGGGGAGTGAGGTCCTGACGAAGTCTCGTCCACAAAGCTACGCTTTGTGTAACAAAGCCATGCTTCGGGTCCACAGATGACCAAAGCAATAATCACAAAGATAAATGATCAAACAAATGATCATATCACAAATGACCAACCAATGATCATCACACAGCAGCACTCAGCATGCCACATTACCAGATTGGGAAATATCGCTGATAACCTTCAACTACATAACCTCTGAGCTCGTACGTCTCAGAGAAGGGTGTTAAGCTAAGAGAATAAATTCTCCGCCACCAACAGAAATGTATTTGAAAGAAATCTGCTCTATCTCTCAAAATGTAATGTCAGACACGTAACCATACAAGTCTGTTCCGGGTTCGAACAGAACCGAAGGCACTTCCAAAGAAGCCCTTGCAATCCGGGTATTCACAATCCCGATAAAATTTCCCATCACAAAGGAAATCTCCATATCGTAGCTAACGATGCGGAGACAATCGATAGGTCATCCTATCGTTTTCACAAATACCCGGTCTTCAATGCCGGTCTTCAAATGCAATCCAAACGACGTATCGCATATTCGGAATGGGATATATGACACAAAGGTCCTCTCCCGGCTAATCCGAATAGCGAGCGCTTATTTTAAAAATAAGTGTGGCAATTCAATCACAACAATCACAACAAATACCATCCAAGGGTAAATACTGATAGTCGGTTATTTAACTATCAATAAAGATGCGCCACATCATCAGATTCCATATAATTTTCCAAAATTATTTAATTCCCCAAAATATCTTTACCAGATATATATACCCAATTTCCAAATAATTTCCCAAAGTTATTTGGTTTACCAAAACACCTTTACACGATAAAATTTCCACACTTAACCATTTGAAAACCCATTTCAAATTACACAACTCAACCATTTGAAAACAAATTTCAAATCACACACCTTAACCATTTGAAAACAAATTTCAAATCACACACCTTAACCATTTGAAAACAAATTTCAAATCACATATAAATCCTTACCGATTTATTTTTAAATTTTACGCTCCAAATTTGTGAATTATATTTCCATCTTTAAAAATAAATCAACATTTATTTTTAAACCAATTTCCCTTCCTATTATAAATTCCAACGTGAATTAAATTCCAAATACCCATTCATATTCGATTTCAAAATATTCGCTTACAATTTACCTTTAAAAGGTGAATTCACAAAAACGTTCCATTCCATATTGAAAAATCATTTCTAAACTTATTTAAAAATAAGTAATTCACAATTCAATTTATTTTCAACAATTTTGAAAATATTCAACATACTTAAGTTACCGTTAAGTATTTTATTCCATTCTCTTTAAGAAAACATTCTTTTATTCACATTTATTTGGGTTAAAAACGAATGTTGCGTAAAACATCGTTACGATAACCCAAAAACACTAGTATATGGATTTGAAATTAAAAATAGGTATATATAAATCCAATACTATACAAATTATCCCCTTCTGTTTCTCGAAAACGTCTATTTCAACAATCAATGTTGAAATCTATGTTTCCAATACTCAATACATTTTAAAACACCTTTAATTCGTTTTAAATTCCTTTTAAAACATTCCTTTCCCAAAAACAAACCCATTTTATTTAATAATCTATTCAATATTCAAAATAGTGAATATAGCCCACTTAACAAATTCCCATATTTCAATTTATCAAATTTGATGGATTTCAAATTTATAAACATAGTTTATAAATTCCATTTCTATTATAAACCCCAATTTTATAAATTCCTTTATTAATCCGATGCAATTTACATAACCCAATTTCATACCCAAAAGCCATATTGTAAGTTAAATACTTATAATATTATTTATTTACCAAATCGTTCCTTTGAACTTCACCAATTGAAAATCTTATCACTTACAAGATTTCTTTATGGTTTATAATAATTTCAACTAATGAAATCTTCATTTATTAACAATTTCTATAAAATTCCCCTTTTTAATGCCCAAATCCATTTCTATAAGTTAATAACTTATAAACTTAAAATTTTCCAATAACCATTCGTTTTATAAATTTCACATTTATTAATCTATAAATCCTAGTGAAATTCATGTTATACATCAACTTAACACTTTATAAATTTATCCTATAACTTCAATAATTTTTATTTAAAAACATCCATTTATAAAATCCTTTATATAAACCATTAATAATAATAACTTCCCAAAAACCAAATTTAACTATTTTATAAAAACCTATTATTGTTAAAAATTTCTTTTAAGTTATATTTTATAAAAATATAAATTTTTAAAACATAAAATTTTATCCATCTATTTATTTTAAAAATTTAACCAATTCAAAATTTTTAATAAACCATATTCTTTGAAAAATCGATTTAAAACCCCTTTTAAATTCAAAACCGTTATTTTAATTTTTAAAAATTTGAATCCGATGATGCAACAACATCAGATGGTCAATCACGGGAATAAGTGTCATATATCAATATGATTATCAACAATCAACATAATATTTATAAATAAACAAATATGTGAGGAATCCAGTTGGATCCCTCCAACCTGTTACCCTGCATCCACAGACGTTAGCACAATACCAATTCCACTTCAAGGTGGAATATCGCGGTATATGGGATTTTATAAAATATCCGCTTAATAACGGCGCAATAGGGTCTCATCCGCTATACGAGGCGGGAAATCAAATCCAATATATACATATGCCAATATATATATATTGCTATATATAATATATATCCTATTATATCTACTACCACAATCAATCAACAATTATCAATCAATATTAACTATTTAAAATTTTAAACAAAACCTTTCGATTGAGTGAGGAGTTCTCACCTTGATTTTATTTTCGTTTTCGGCGTTCGTTTCGAATAAAATTAAACGAACGTTTAATTTTACCCGAAATTCAAACGAGCTCCAATCGACTCCAAACCAGCTGCATTGCGAAGAGCTCGGCGATACGAAGCCAACGCAAAAAATCTCGTTCAATTTGGACCTCGCAGCAAAAAGTTATCACGTTTTTAAGTTACACGATTTGAATTTTAAATTTTAAACTAAAAAAAACAAAAGAAATCACCTCACCCCTCTAACACGCGGGCCCCACACTTTCTTCTCCCCTGTAGAACGCAACTTCATCCCCCAGGTAAAATACGTGACTTGAACCCATTCATAGCTAACTAGGGTTGAATCTTCCTCCCTCTCCGACGAACTATACGACGATCAAAGACCCCCAAATCGAAGCCACTGGAAGTCCTCACCCTCGGCCTGAGCCTTGTGGCACTCGGCCCCTCTTAGAGCATGGGAAACCGTGCGCAACTTGCAGCCATCGGCGCCACCTAGCCCCCTCCACGCTGCGTGAAACCCCATCTCGACCATATGGATTGAAAGATATCGCGGAGCTCTTTAACTTTGTAGTTGAACAAATTTGCTAATTCTCTACGGATTGAGAGAGATTAAGAGGAGAAGGATTGGATTATGGTGGCCATTGGAATTTTAGGGCCGGCTAGCAACATTAGGGTTAGGGTTTGAAAAAGAAATTTGTATTTATACCCAATTATTTTAATAATAAAATTCTTAATTTTACGCTTTTGCAAACGAACTCCAAACGACGCGTTCCGCCAGGCGATCCTAAGGTTTTTCCGCGTTCCGGACGCAATGGAACAGGTTTCGTAAGCTAATTCCATCATATGTGTGAGATACAGCAATAAACGCTCAATTTAAATTTAAACCGATTTAAACGATTTCTAGGCGTTTTGGCTTGTACCGGACAAACGGCAAATCCAAACGACTTGAAATTTGAAATCTTACAATAATATCACATTACGGATCCGATGAAACTGGTTTCGTCGAAATCCGAGACCGTTTGAAAAATGGCTATTTTAACTCGCCGAATTAAAATTAAAACGATATCGATGCGTTTCGAGCTGCCACGGTCAAACGACAACTCCGTTTGCTACGAAATTTGAAATCCGATAATAACTAACTATTACGGATCCAATGGAACTCGTTTCGTTCAATTTTGAGACTGTTCAAAAATTGGCTATTTTTCAGTCGATAATTAAATATTAAAATATTCAATTTTTACAAATAAATTCCAAATTCAGTTTTACAAGTTCTAAAATATCTCTATAACTTTAATATGATATAACAAAATTTTCCAAATCATTTTCAATCATATTTAACCCAATATTTAATTATTTTTGGAATTTCACTATTAAATCATCGATTTAATTATCCCATTAAATCCAATATTCGAAAAATAAATTATTCGACTTAAAAATTCCACTTATTAATATTAAAAATAAATTAAATATTCAAATTTAAGTTATCAAAAATTCTGGGTCGTTACAATCTTCCTCCCTTAAAAGAATTTCGTCCCGAAATTACAAGTTAAGGAGAATGATCCTAAACCGTTTATTATTTTTCCAAAGCTAATCAGTTTTATTAACTTTCTAACCTAAATATTTTTATTAAAGATTCACTATTATTTCAATTAGCTTTCCAACTCCAATTATAAGTTTCAAACAACATTGTTTATTTGACAATTCAAATTTAAATTTAAATTCAAATTCCCAAACTTTCAAAATTTCTCAAAATTTTTTTCTAACACCCGAAATTTTCGAAAAAAATTTCGCCAGAGTCTCCTTTGCGCGGCTAGATCGGTGCGACTACAAAACGGCTCTACGGCCCCTCAGAATCAAAAAGAAAAGAGAAAGCCAAGTGGCTGGAGAAGGAAATCATCAAATCTCATATAAAAACTGAAATACGTACCTTTTTGTCGAGCGTTACAAATTTTTTTAACTTTGAAATCAAAATCCCAATTCCTTTATAACCTGTATATCCTGCTAGCATAATATCCAATTATAATATTCAAACCAATTTGCCAATTCAATTATAAAATTTCCAATACATGCTTCTTATACCACTTTTAGTTTACTATTAAAGTTGCATATTCATTTTCATTCAACTTTGCATTCCAATTTTCATTTGAATTCAATTACATAGCTTTCAATTTAGCAGATTCAATTTCGTTAACACTTAAGGAATTTTCATACAATCAACCAACAAGCAAATAACAACCAATGCACATCCAATACAACCAAATTTTATTCGTTTTACTTAAATTCAATTTGGTTCAACTGTTTTAATTCCAATTGGTTTAACATTCACTTGATTTTCATTCTACTATTCAACTATTTTCAAATGAATTTACACTTGCATGCATCATTTCATATCAACTTATTCATATTCTATTGATTAACATTCAATCCATGCTTTAATTCAATTGCTAGTTCTTTTTACAAATAAAATTGAATTTCATTTATATAACTTAAGTTCATATCTTTAACAATTTCATTTACTCACTTTATTCACTTACTTTGATATTAACATCAATTCTTTCAATATTACTTAAGTTATATTCCATTTCAACTTTATTTACCTCATTTAATTCACTTGATTATTTAACTTTGATACAAAGATCAATTTTTTTTATTCAACTTCACTTAAGTTATACTCCATTTGACATCATTTGTTAATTAAACTTAAGTTTTACTTATCAATTCAATTCGGATTTTAAATTCCAAAGTAAATCCTATTTAACTTTTACTTAAGTCAAATTCATATCAATATTCAAATTCATATTCCATTTTATTTAACTTAATTGTTTAACCACTTCAATAACTGGTTTCACTTACATTTTCCCATTCTATAAGTCATGCAACTTATTATTCAACTTCTAACTTATATTATAAGTTCAAAACCTTTTTCACTTATATTTATCAATTTCAAATTGAATTTTAATTTCAAATTGGTTTATTACAACAAAACTTCAATTTTAAATTCATTTTTGTAGCAAATCCATCACATAGAAACTCGAAAATGATACTGATGATGCTGCAGTCATCACCCTTATTATTTCCCAGTGACAATAGTGAAATCAATGCTAATTATTCTTTCAAAAAGTTTTCTTTCTATTCATAAATCACTTTTATAACCCTTTTACTTATATAATTTTTACTTCTTATATACATACATGATTATCTTACAATTGTAAATCATCATTAATTATTATTTCATCTTATGATTCATTGGTTTATACCATTATTCTTTTACAATAGTTGCTTTTATTAGCTTATTCAAACAACTTTTAATTATTTTATATGTATATCATTTACAACAACCAAGCAATCAATTATATACACACTTCAATAATTCTTGAAAAATTATTTTCTTTTTTATATATAAAATATAATCGAGGTAAAATTATTTCATTTACCCAATTTAAAACAATATTGTGTCGAATTGTTCTATTCAAGTGTTTAGGAACCCCTTCGATTCAGTTTTCGAGGCTGCGCCGACAAAGGTTCATATACCACTCAATAAACCAATCATCACAATATAAAACAATTTTATATTCACTAACAAATACGCACTCATATCTATTATTACACTCATACTCATTCTAGAGTACTGCTGACTCTATCTCTAATGAGTAACACCCAACAGAGCAGGTTGTCGCTTAACCATAAGCTCTGATACCAAATGTAACGATCGGGATTTTTCGTTGCCGAAAAATCGAACCGTTAGGGTTTTAGAAGAAGAAAGAGGTAGAAGAAGAAAGAAAAGAAAGAGAAGAGAAAACAGAAAAACAAGTAACAGAACGAGAAACAATAACAGAATCTCACAGTCGCAGCGGAACAACATATAATAGATAAATGAATATTCATTAAAACAAAAGAACTATACATTTTATACATTACATCACATTACATTACATCAATCAGAGTGTACGACAACAACAGCGGGAAGAAATACTATATACAATAGATAATAGACTACGCTATCTGGCTCGCCTCCAGATCTGCACAGCAACGCCCGAATCCAGAATAACCTGATAACCTAACTCTAGACTGCCCGTGTGGAAAATAGTGGGCACCCAGAGTTTAGGAAAGGAACAATAAACTCCAGGTCAGTCATGGGACTGGTGTGAGGACTCAAAACAGTTTATCTTTAAACAAGCAACAAGAAAATTTAAATTTTGAAATCCGCAATGCTTTTTTGGAAAATGAAACTACCATAAGGCCTCCCGGCACACACACAATGCAAACGCACACATGGGGGAGATTTCTCCTTATGATAGTCAAACATGCTTACTACGAGAAAAATTCTTTGATATTATTACTAGTGCATAGTGGAAAGTATTTCGAAAGTATAATATAAATCCTAGCCAGCATAGGTACCATGATACTATGCCTACTATAGCTGCCATGTTAAATGGCAGGTTCTACAACTAAAACCGTACAAGGCGCGTATTGGATGAATGGATTTCCAACAAATGGTCAGGCTAAGGAACTTCCTACTGCCACATGGGATCGCCTCTGGCGGGACGTCCCGAGAACTAACGTTACGGTTAGATCTCTGCCAACACAAGGCCGGGTTACCTCTGTAACTAGGTAACTACTACACGAATATGTCATCCCCCGGTCCTTTGGGACCTTTATCCGAGCGCTCGATACCAACAACACCACACAGAAATAGATATAGTGTTTCCACATGAGTAAATATCTGGGCTCCATACCATGATACCACCCTTTTCCAGAAGGGAATGACATACCCTAAAGGGCGCGACCCTCATAACCTTGCCGCATATTCCTGTTTCGACCATTTCCGGGGAGTGAGGTCCTGACGAAGTCTCGTCCACAAAGCTACGCTTTGTGTAACAAAGCCATGCTTCGGGTCCACAGATGACCAAAGCAATAATCACAAAGATAAATGATCAAACAAATGATCATATCACAAATGACCAACCAATGATCATCACACAGCAGCACTCAGCATGCCACATTACCAGATTGGGAAATATCGCTGATAACCTTCAACTACATAACCTCTGAGCTCGTACGTCTCAGAGAAGGGTGTTAAGCTAAGAGAATAAATTCTCCGCCACCAACAGAAATGTATTTGAAAGAAATCTGCTCTATCTCTCAAAATGTAATGTCAGACACGTAACCATACAAGTCTGTTCCGGGTTCGAACAGAACCGAAGGCACTTCCAAAGAAGCCCTTGCAATCCGGGTATTCACAATCCCGATAAAATTTCCCATCACAAAGGAAATCTCCATATCGTAGCTAACGATGCGGAGACAATCGATAGGTCATCCTATCGTTTTCACAAATACCCGGTCTTCAATGCCGGTCTTCAAATGCAATCCAAACGACGTATCGCATATTCGGAATGGGATATATGACACAAAGGTCCTCTCCCGGCTAATCCGAATAGCGAGCGCTTATTTTAAAAATAAGTGTGGCAATTCAATCACAACAATCACAACAAATACCATCCAAGGGTAAATACTGATAGTCGGTTATTTAACTATCAATAAAGATGCGCCACATCATCAGATTCCATATAATTTTCCAAAATTATTTAATTCCCCAAAATATCTTTACCAGATATATATACCCAATTTCCAAATAATTTCCCAAAGTTATTTGGTTTACCAAAACACCTTTACACGATAAAATTTCCACACTTAACCATTTGAAAACCCATTTCAAATTACACAACTCAACCATTTGAAAACAAATTTCAAATCACACACCTTAACCATTTGAAAACAAATTTCAAATCACACACCTTAACCATTTGAAAACAAATTTCAAATCACATATAAATCCTTACCGATTTATTTTTAAATTTTACGCTCCAAATTTGTGAATTATATTTCCATCTTTAAAAATAAATCAACATTTATTTTTAAACCAATTTCCCTTCCTATTATAAATTCCAACGTGAATTAAATTCCAAATACCCATTCATATTCGATTTCAAAATATTCGCTTACAATTTACCTTTAAAAGGTGAATTCACAAAAACGTTCCATTCCATATTGAAAAATCATTTCTAAACTTATTTAAAAATAAGTAATTCACAATTCAATTTATTTTCAACAATTTTGAAAATATTCAACATACTTAAGTTACCGTTAAGTATTTTATTCCATTCTCTTTAAGAAAACATTCTTTTATTCACATTTATTTGGGTTAAAAACGAATGTTGCGTAAAACATCGTTACGATAACCCAAAAACACTAGTATATGGATTTGAAATTAAAAATAGGTATATATAAATCCAATACTATACAAATTATCCCCTTCTGTTTCTCGAAAACGTCTATTTCAACAATCAATGTTGAAATCTATGTTTCCAATACTCAATACATTTTAAAACACCTTTAATTCGTTTTAAATTCCTTTTAAAACATTCCTTTCCCAAAAACAAACCCATTTTATTTAATAATCTATTCAATATTCAAAATAGTGAATATAGCCCACTTAACAAATTCCCATATTTCAATTTATCAAATTTGATGGATTTCAAATTTATAAACATAGTTTATAAATTCCATTTCTATTATAAACCCCAATTTTATAAATTCCTTTATTAATCCGATGCAATTTACATAACCCAATTTCATACCCAAAAGCCATATTGTAAGTTAAATACTTATAATATTATTTATTTACCAAATCGTTCCTTTGAACTTCACCAATTGAAAATCTTATCACTTACAAGATTTCTTTATGGTTTATAATAATTTCAACTAATGAAATCTTCATTTATTAACAATTTCTATAAAATTCCCCTTTTTAATGCCCAAATCCATTTCTATAAGTTAATAACTTATAAACTTAAAATTTTCCAATAACCATTCGTTTTATAAATTTCACATTTATTAATCTATAAATCCTAGTGAAATTCATGTTATACATCAACTTAACACTTTATAAATTTATCCTATAACTTCAATAATTTTTATTTAAAAACATCCATTTATAAAATCCTTTATATAAACCATTAATAATAATAACTTCCCAAAAACCAAATTTAACTATTTTATAAAAACCTATTATTGTTAAAAATTTCTTTTAAGTTATATTTTATAAAAATATAAATTTTTAAAACATAAAATTTTATCCATCTATTTATTTTAAAAATTTAACCAATTCAAAATTTTTAATAAACCATATTCTTTGAAAAATCGATTTAAAACCCCTTTTAAATTCAAAACCGTTATTTTAATTTTTAAAAATTTGAATCCGATGATGCAACAACATCAGATGGTCAATCACGGGAATAAGTGTCATATATCAATATGATTATCAACAATCAACATAATATTTATAAATAAACAAATATGTGAGGAATCCAGTTGGATCCCTCCAACCTGTTACCCTGCATCCACAGACGTTAGCACAATACCAATTCCACTTCAAGGTGGAATATCGCGGTATATGGGATTTTATAAAATATCCGCTTAATAACGGCGCAATAGGGTCTCATCCGCTATACGAGGCGGGAAATCAAATCCAATATATACATATGCCAATATATATATATTGCTATATATAATATATATCCTATTATATCTACTACCACAATCAATCAACAATTATCAATCAATATTAACTATTTAAAATTTTAAACAAAACCTTTCGATTGAGTGAGGAGTTCTCACCTTGATTTTATTTTCGTTTTCGGCGTTCGTTTCGAATAAAATTAAACGAACGTTTAATTTTACCCGAAATTCAAACGAGCTCCAATCGACTCCAAACCAGCTGCATTGCGAAGAGCTCGGCGATACGAAGCCAACGCAAAAAATCTCGTTCAATTTGGACCTCGCAGCAAAAAGTTATCACGTTTTTAAGTTACACGATTTGAATTTTAAATTTTAAACTAAAAAAAACAAAAGAAATCACCTCACCCCTCTAACACGCGGGCCCCACACTTTCTTCTCCCCTGTAGAACGCAACTTCATCCCCCAGGTAAAATACGTGACTTGAACCCATTCATAGCTAACTAGGGTTGAATCTTCCTCCCTCTCCGACGAACTATACGACGATCAAAGACCCCCAAATCGAAGCCACTGGAAGTCCTCACCCTCGGCCTGAGCCTTGTGGCACTCGGCCCCTCTTAGAGCATGGGAAACCGTGCGCAACTTGCAGCCATCGGCGCCACCTAGCCCCCTCCACGCTGCGTGAAACCCCATCTCGACCATATGGATTGAAAGATATCGCGGAGCTCTTTAACTTTGTAGTTGAACAAATTTGCTAATTCTCTACGGATTGAGAGAGATTAAGAGGAGAAGGATTGGATTATGGTGGCCATTGGAATTTTAGGGCCGGCTAGCAACATTAGGGTTAGGGTTTGAAAAAGAAATTTGTATTTATACCCAATTATTTTAATAATAAAATTCTTAATTTTACGCTTTTGCAAACGAACTCCAAACGACGCGTTCCGCCAGGCGATCCTAAGGTTTTTCCGCGTTCCGGACGCAATGGAACAGGTTTCGTAAGCTAATTCCATCATATGTGTGAGATACAGCAATAAACGCTCAATTTAAATTTAAACCGATTTAAACGATTTCTAGGCGTTTTGGCTTGTACCGGACAAACGGCAAATCCAAACGACTTGAAATTTGAAATCTTACAATAATATCACATTACGGATCCGATGAAACTGGTTTCGTCGAAATCCGAGACCGTTTGAAAAATGGCTATTTTAACTCGCCGAATTAAAATTAAAACGATATCGATGCGTTTCGAGCTGCCACGGTCAAACGACAACTCCGTTTGCTACGAAATTTGAAATCCGATAATAACTAACTATTACGGATCCAATGGAACTCGTTTCGTTCAATTTTGAGACTGTTCAAAAATTGGCTATTTTTCAGTCGATAATTAAATATTAAAATATTCAATTTTTACAAATAAATTCCAAATTCAGTTTTACAAGTTCTAAAATATCTCTATAACTTTAATATGATATAACAAAATTTTCCAAATCATTTTCAATCATATTTAACCCAATATTTAATTATTTTTGGAATTTCACTATTAAATCATCGATTTAATTATCCCATTAAATCCAATATTCGAAAAATAAATTATTCGACTTAAAAATTCCACTTATTAATATTAAAAATAAATTAAATATTCAAATTTAAGTTATCAAAAATTCTGGGTCGTTACATAAATAGTTTAAGATATGTCATGGACTAATAAATGATATGAACATAAGTTTCATAAAACTCAAAAGTAAATCAACTTTATGCAAGTATAAAGACTGTTTATAAAATGTTTCTAAATCTCCTTTTCGTCGTACTGATAAAAAAATATTGTTCTAAGAAATAACACCTTCGTGACAAAGAAATTTCTTTTAGAAATTAGTGGTAGTGCAATAGACTTCGATACGATCCAAAGACTTCAACATAGAAATTTATTGCATAAGAAATAAAATTAACCAAGTTTAATACGGACATTACTCATTAGAATGTTTAATAAGAATCCTTATATATTAAAGAGAAATTACAAGTTTCTATCATTATCTAGGAAAAGAATTTTTAGCAATCAAAATTTCCTTGATAGACATAAGCCATGAAGATTATAGACTTTACCATGTGGCATGGTGTGTTAAATCCTAAATAGATTCCATATCTGTTGTCAAAATATGATTTTGTAGTTGTACCTGAAAGGATATGATTGATCAGCCAAAAATGTGTCTTCAAGAATAAGAACAGTGTAGTTAGAATGAAGTTAGCAACATTACTGGGAATAACCTCGTAGATTCCAATTATTAAAAGTAGCATAACAGATTCATCCATCAACGTGCTTAAATTAATTGAGATTTAACAAATAATTATCGCGCAATTTGGTTTTGAATTTTGGCACATTGATGTTGAATAGAACTTCTAACTAATGATTTAAAAGAGACTGTTTGCACATAACAACCTAAATGTCTCGAAGTCAATGAGAGCAATAAAATGATTTGTGCGTTTTGGATATAATCCAAGAGCGGGTACAAAAATGGCATTCAAAAAGCATCCCAAATTGTATAATTTAACAGAAAATCTAATAATTTTGTTTCAATTCAAAATATAGAGGAAGAATATGTTGTAATAAAGAATATTAAAGGGTGCTAAGATATTTCTAAACTATAAGCAAACCACATACTACTGATTGTTAACAATGTACCTGTTGGCAGCAAAAATGGTCACCAATACATAGTTGTATGAAAGCACCAATATCCAGTCACAGATCTCAGCTAGTATCTAACGTAGAGAATATAATATGAGGCATAAACAAGTTAAAAATGAAAGCAAGTAAAAAGTGACATGATTTATAGTGGTTTAGCTAAGTCTGGCCTACGTCCATTCCAGAATAATCCCTTTTAGTATATTGTAGTTTGTTTATAGTTACAATCCGAAATCCAAGAATAAAATTAGCATAGTGTAGCCTAGGTTGAAGATAAATAGAAGCAGAAAGAAAATCATTTTTCCAACACCATGCCTACTGAATTTATAAGGGAAGCCATGCATGGATCGGGCTAAAATTTCAGCAGAAGAGTCTTAGAAATTATGAGGTGTTTCACATACTGTAGTAAGCTTGTGCTCCAAGTTTAATGTCAATTAGATGTGTAGATGTTGAGATATTGATCAATCTTTGCTATAAGTTTGATTTTAGTTGATCCCTAAGAGGGAAGAGGGCTGATCCCTATTGAGGGTAGGGGATGATCCTTCCAAACCTCTCCAAGTGCCATGCAATCCCTAAGGTAGAGTCCCTAGGGTCCCCTCTTCCAACTCTAAAGTTTCACTTTAATCCGCCTTATGGTTATTGAGTTATTGAGCGATTATTATTGAGTCATGTTGTATGCATTCTGTTTAAACCGATCCTTCTATTTCGATCCCTCTTCTAGGGGAAGTATTAGCTCCATACTTAGCATTTTTTGAGTACTGTCCATCTGAATCCATCCATCTGACTATAGTCTATAGTTTCAAATATAATCAATCTCCAATACTAGTAACCACCTCTCTGGTCATTCTTCCTTGATGATCACGAAGTCTATTGGGTTAAATCCGCCTATGTATTGCCTTCCCAAAAGGTGGGTTAACAGTACCTATGTTAAAATCAATTTTTGTTTGTTCGTTTAATCCTTGATATTGTATTTCATAATGACACTTTCATAATTAGTATATAAGGATGTTGGGATTATCCTGAACAATATACATGGATACAATAATAAAATGTTTAATATGAAGCATATGAGATGGATTCCTTACGCGTTGGCAATTTATATTATCACATATTTCATATTGTCTATTATATTGCATTTTGCTTATGTACTTGGTGCATTGAGTGAGTATCAAATCCAAGTTAATATCACAAAATAGTAGTTAAGAGTTTCCTCAAGTATTTATGAAATATTAGAGATTGTTTATTGAAACAACAAAATCTTTATGAAGGAGTATTCCAACTCAAACTTCATAAATTATATCGAATATAATGTGCCAATCCTAAATTCATGTTAAACCTTAATTAAGGAGATTTAAGTTGGAAATTTTATAAATAAGAGGTTGTGACTAATTTAACTAAAAGGCTAAGTACATTGCCTTGAATAGCGACGTAGTAAAAGCAGTGTATAAATGCATAGATTTATAGCTAAGCTAAGGGCGTTTCAAAATGTTGATCCAATGGGATTATTTTGGATAACAATACCATGATACATATCATGATAGAACCTTGGACTCACAAGAAGTTAAGAAACATATTCCAAATGTCCCACATGATAATGACAGTTTATTAGCGATGGAGAGGCATTGATCAACGGGGTAGATAATTAAAACAATATAGTAGATCTGTTCGTTGAGGGACCAATTCAATTAATTTTGAGAAAACTAATCGGAGGAATGGGTTTAAGATTCCATAATTGGCCCCAAGTGCAAGTGGGTGATTGCGAGAGTTAGTGGTATGACCTAAGGGAAATTGTGCAATTTTTTACATATGTCTAACCTGTAATCAATTGTGTTCATAATAGACTTGTTTGTTTCCTTTTATATACTTTATTAGATTATAAAATAAATAATCAAGAAACTAACATAAAGAGTACTAATAAGAATAAAATGTTATACAATGATAATTACAATAGTGAGTCAATAATCATAATACAAAATAACATTTTTATTTTAAATATGCTTGGTCGAAACGTTTCGAGAAACTATGTCAATTCATTCGTTGAGACCAAAGTATGTACAACTCTCCAAATATCGAGCGGTGTATTATTCATGGTTACTAGGGTGCACCAGGTGGTTACATACTTATAATTATTGGATAATCATTAATTTCCTCATTCGAAAGGATTTCATGTCGGTTAATAACCACTAGGTCAAACAAGAAATCTCAATGTGACGATGTTATAAAGTTCCCTCGACTTGAGAATACTATGGAATTTGAATGTGTAGACTTCACTTTAATTATAGTTAAATCATGACATGGAGACTATCGAGTGACTATAGTCTAGTCTGAGTTGAAGCATTGGCAGTAAGTCATCGTAAAATAGTGAATTTGTCTTCACGGTTGTATGAGGTAAGTATCATGGTAAACTATAGTCAACTCAAAGTCAAAATCTCTGGCTAAAGTTGAACAGTTAATAATAAGTAATGTTATTGAACCATGAACTTTTTTATTTTGATGATTTCCCTCCACCTCTGGCACCCAATATACATGTTGTTAAGGTTGAAAAGCAAACAAAACAATCACAAAACCTATCGTATATCTCACAGTACATCAAATAAAACGTAATAATCATCACAGAAATAAAACATGAGACAATAATAACTAAATGAACAACAATATCAGAGTGCACAAGTTCAAAAGTTATACAAAATAGTAGTATAATTTATACAACTAAAAATAAACTCAAAAGATAATTGTCTCTAAATAGAAATAACAACACCGTCAAGACTCCACGGTGTTATATAGCGGAATAAGCAATAATGTGTCAAAATATAAATATAAGAAAGCAGCATCTCCGCTCATCCATCTATACAACACCACGTATCACCCATGCCCGATATCTACTCTGCTCATTTAAGAGTACCTAAGATAATAAAAAGCAAAGCATAAAACCTCAAGTCGAACAACAATCTACTATGAGCAATAAGTATTAAAAGATTGAAATAGTAAAGAATAATAGTGTACATAATCATACCCAACCTGCATCAAAAAATTAGCACATAATAACAATATGCTCATTTACTAACATCATAAAGTGGACAAACATCATGGTACACTATTGGTTGTCTAGATATCGATCTTCTGGTTACCTATGTCATGTGACATTCCAAGAGCGACAAACTAATATGTCAAATATAGCATCCATTAAACAATCATCACTATCACTCAATGTGTTTTGGATATATGATAACTCGTATGATCATTCCCCTACTAGGGATTAATGGAAAAGTCTTGATTTTCTATATACTCGAACACCAATCCATAGCTGACACTAGATTTCTTATTTGATCTAGGGTATACATATCCCTTCAACGATCCGAGTAGCCAACTAAGTACCCAATGAGTGTCCTTACAATTCCCCTACTTACTAGTACGCTAAAAAACACATCGAGTATCAGTGATCCCTTTGCATGCGTATTCGAGCCCTTCTTTGCTCCATCATTTTCATTCATCATTGCGGAACACTTAAACATTCCACTTTACACAACAGAACCTTTCAATGTTCTATTCATAAGTTCTATTTTTTGAACCATCTCTGCTGGATCCTTATCACGACTCCATCGATCGAATCACCATTGTTAGAACATGTCTAGACATCCATATCGATCAGTAGAATCAACACATCAAAGTTAACGATGCATCATGTCTTTTCCTCATCGTCTACTATCATTCTTCATTACAAAACCATCATTGAAAACTAACATCGAACGAATGCATGATACGCTTACATAACCACTAGAGCTTTGCATGCACATTCCCCATGTTTCGACCACATTGGCCAATACCAACATAGTCGGCATCGACCATGTATGGTCGGCCCTAACCATGCGATCTAGCCAAGAATGTTTCCAAGTCCAAACTCAAGTCCTAAAGCCATCCCGAAGTTTAACCCTTCCAGACCCAAAGCATCATGCCTGGCAACATGGAGCTATACATAGTCGGTACTGACCATGTTTCTCCCTCGAATTTGGCTAAGTCCAAACTTAACCTTCTACCTTTTTTCCAGGCTCGACCAGAAGCACCCCTTTTGAAATTCAAAGTATTTTCCCTCTCGACCCAAAGCACTCCAACACAAAGTTGATTTTTTCCAACCACAATTTTGTCCAGTCCATACTTCTATACCAATTGTAATTCCCAAGCATAACCCAATGCACTTGCTACCATTAATCTCATCGATGACTCGAAGCCTATCACCACTATCCAAATTTTGGTCATCACCGACCATACTCCTCCACTACCGACCATAAATGATGATCATGATTTGAGATAAAAAATAACTCCAATATACTTGCAACTTGTTTTGAGGTCTCTTGGGACTTCAAAGTACATCATATCCATTTAACATCGCGATTCGAGCACTTTGGTGCCATTTACACCAAACGACGTACCATAATCTAAACTACATAAAGCAATTAGCAAAGACATCAAAAAATTCATACAAAAATCAAGCATCATTCCACAACACCAAGCAATACATACAAATCATTCAAACACAATTTAGTAGTATGAATCACCCTAGATTTAACCTTTTATAAAATAGAAATTATGGTTAGTAAATGATGTAAAATTCCAAATCCATCTTTTTAATATACTTTTAGGATATTACTAACTTCAAATCTAAGTTTGAAATCATTTTAACTTTGAAAATCACTTTGAAAACCATAATTTAACTGTATCTACATGCATAGCATTGTGAGAGAAGCAATACCACTCACCTAGTATCAAAATTACCTAATTATCAATGCAAATCTAGGACGAACAGGCCATCACATATACCAAGATCCCCAAACAGTAACATTGAGATTCTCTTTGTTAGTTACCCCTTAGTGATGTGATTTAAGCTAATTAAATTATGAAAAAGAGGAGCTTTTAGGTTAAAATCTAATCAATAGAGATTTAGATTTTTTTTTGGGAAGTAGGAAAATGATTTAGATCTTCACCATTATCATTACTTAGCCATAAATCTTGAAACGCGTTAGTGAGCTTAAGTTTAGGCTTAACTAATTACCCGCTAATCTGGCCAGCAATAAGTTAAATTTAAGTATCACTTAAACGGTAAGTTAAAATTCTTAATATGAGCTATAAAAAAGAACCCATCATCCTGATCTAATGAAAGTTGTTTCAGAACCTAATTTAGATCCTATCAAAAGTTATGGGCATTATAAGATCTTTAGAGTCAAAATAATCTGATAAAAATTCTAAGGATAGAAAATGTCCCTAGTAGACATTTCCAAAGTCATACTATCATACGATCTCAAATAAATTTAAAAATAATATTTTACGATCTTTTGATACCTAAAATACTGGTCGTTACACTCCCTTCACCCTTCCGAAATCCCTAAAAGCAAGGAAAAATCAACCATATTTACCCCGAGTCATAAGCAATCATCACACAAATCAGATGTTCCATGCAATCAATAGCAAAGGTATATCTATCATAGTATGCAAGATACTAATCTATCCTATATGACATCAAAAGTAAAAGTAAATACGATAAAAAGAGGACCTTACTACATAAAGAGCTCTGGATATGCGGTCCTTGTGCTCTTCTCGGTTTCTTCGCCTTTGCTTTTAATCCATTGAACCATCACTAAGTCAATTGTTTTCCTCTAACTGCTTCGTATTGCATCCAATGAAACAAATCAGCCTACGAGGTCTCAAAGCTTTTAGTTAAAATTTTTGATATCATCAAATTGATCTGGTGCAATCGTCACATTTGTATTGTGTGCAAACTTCCTTAAATAAGAGACTTGGAATATGTTGTGCACACCCAAAGCCTTTTTAGGTAAGTAGACTCTATGTGTTAGGCTCCTAATCCCCTTTAATATCGAAAAGGACCTAGAAGCCTTAGTGCCAAATTCCCCTTATTATTGAATCAAACAGCATTCTTCAGTGGAGAGATCTTCGCAAAAACCATATAGCGGACATAGTACCCCAAAACCCTATGTCCCTTATTAACATAACTCTTCTTCCTATATCGAGAAGCCTTTATTCATTACTAATGATTTTGATCTTCTCTAAAGTTTCTCTTATCATGTCCGGTCCAAGTATCAATTTTTCGTCCGCTTTCTACCAACATGAAGGAGCATTACATGGTTTGCAAAACAATACCTCAAATGGTGCTATACCAATAATAGACTGTTTATTATTGTTGTATGCGAACTCTTCCAAATGTAAATGATCACTCCAGGAGCCTCCAAAGTAGAGTATGCAGGCTCGTAAGAAATCATCTAATATATGATTCATCTTTTTAGTTTACCTATCTATTTGCGAGTGATAAGCTGTACTGAGATGTGGCTCTATCTCCAACACCTTTGTAAGCTCTTCCAAAACCCACTAGTGAGTAAAGGGTCTCGGTCAACCATATTGCTCTTCTGCACACCATGGAATTGAAAAACCTATGCCATATGCAGCTCGGCCAAGTTAGATGTCGTTCTATTGGACTTAAGGGTATGTATCGAGCACTCTTTATAAATTGATCGACTATGACCCAATTGATATCGCACCCTCCTTTAATACCCGACAATCCATTGATAAAGCCCATCGAAACTGATCTCCTTTCAATTTGGGAACTTCAAGTGGTTGCATCAACCCCCTTGGCTTCTTTTGCTCTGCCTTTACAGCTGACCGTTCATGCACTTTTGGATGAATGCTTGACGTCCTTTTCCATCCCTTCCCTATAATATATCTTCTTTATATCATGGTACATCTTTTTATCACCATGATATATACTTAACCTTGAATGATGGCACACTCGTAGTTCCTCATTGTAACATCCCGCCTTTTCACACGCTTTAAATCAACACACGTGCCAATTCAAACCATACGAAAGGGCGAATTGTTATGGGGTAAATCAGAAACAAGAAAGAAATAAAATGAAATAGAATCTCACAGCGAAAGGATAAAATATAATAATCAAATATACAGTTTATAAAGCTGTTTTACAAAATATTCGATTATACTTACAACATTTATCAAAGTTACACATACCAACAAAAATGCAGCGGAACAGTATGAGTATAGTGGACTAATAATAATAATAACAATATAAATCTCTGTCTTCGTCCTTCAGAGCTAAGGTCTTCGAAATCCTTAAACGCCCGAGCGAATTGGAAAGACAAAACACTCGAGTCAGAACTAAAAGATCTTATGAAAGTTAAATCAACATGAATAAATATGAGTGCAATAACTCAAGAGATGCTCAGGATTTACATCTCCTAAGGATCCGTTAAACTATTTACTATGTAGTATATTGCGCTATTATAATAGTGTCTAATTGTAAAATAAACTTACTTTTAAATAGCGTTAAGGGGTTACCCATATAGCCCTTAACACAAATAATGCCAATAGTCTATACAATACCGTAATACCTCCTGATCGGGAGGCTACTGAGGATACTCCATAGGTACGACACAAATAGAAACTCGTAGAAGGCGCGCTAGGGTAGGTGACACGGCACAACTAGGCAATGCCAGGGTAGATATACCAATTACGCATCCGGGCTGGTGGTAATGCGTAGTAGCTACTACCGCCCACCTCAGACAAACTCCCCCCTAAAATCAAAGAAATCAAAAGTGGCCACCGAATCAATCCAAGTCAGAGTATAATATCAAAGAGGAGTATCCGATAAAGGGCGCTACCCCTTTGGCCCGAGAATCGCTCCTGTTTTAGCCACCTTATGCCAACTCACGGGAGTCGGGTCCACGTATTTAACTCAAAGGAAACGCCGCCGCCATCCTACTTCATTCTGGAATCTCCACCGCGTACACGGTTGTTAAAGTGGTTTTCGGAGTTGGCAGAGAGTACGACAACTTCCGATCCCGGTCTCTTCAACAACCAACAGTTATTATAACACCGCGGTTATTTCAAAATATTTTATACTTTAAAACTAGAATAAAATATCTCTTTGAAACCATATAAATACGATATCATTTATTTTTTAAAAACCCAAATCAATATGATATCATTTTTATTTTATAAATATCCCTTTCCCAAAATCATAATATTTTCAAGTATATATACCTTGAAACCATAGCTTTGAAACATAACTTTTAATACTTAGTGGTTCAAATACTATATTACTTTATAAAATAAACAACTTCTTTAAATTTAACAATAAATTCCCAATATCAATTTGAACCTCCAAATAAACCATTTTAATTCTCATATATTTCAAAGCTTTAATATTCTATGTTTCAAAACTTTATAGTTCATATATTTCAATCTTTAAATATTCCGCTATTTAAAAATGGATTCTTTGAAAATTTAATATATATCGAATCCAATTCTTAATATTTAAATTTTGAAATGTTTACTTAATACAACAAATATTATTTAAGTAAAGCCCTTAACTTCAATAACAGGATATTCTTTTAATTAAATTTAAATTTGATAATATTCTTTAAATCAAATTGATATTCTTTTAAATCCTCAAATGAAAAATCAAGTTATAAGATCCTACCTTCTAAATCTTAATTTATTTACATTTCAAAACAAATTTTTCGAGGAAAATTCTTAAATACTTTAATTCGAATCATATTCACATTTATATTCAGCCTTACTTTTATTTGAGTTATTATAAACTCTATATAGAATAAAAATTTTAAAATAGATACTTAACCATATTATATAACCGAAATCAACTTCATTATTTAGTTTATTTTTAAAATTCGAAATAAATTTATACATAGCTAAATTCAAAAAAATTATTATATATATATATATATATCAAAATTTAATATTTATTAAATTGTATTCTTTCCAAAACCATAGAAAATCATTTCAAAAATAATTATATATATATATATATATATATATACCGCGGTGTCTGTATATAATTTTCTATCCTATAGTAAAGTGATATGGATGTTTATCATTTCAATTCGTAATTTAAAAATAAAAATGCGGTTGCATATCATTTCAAACCGCAATCCCGAATGAAATGAAAATGCATAATATCTTGCAGTTTATATAATATAGAACACATCATCCATTCACCCAATATCAATCATCAACCAATTTATTGCAATCATCATCAAATTTAAACAAAACATCAATATAGAGCATATAAAATATAACAGGTATCAACGAACAGTTTATATTCAAAAATAGATTAACAACTGTTTAACTAGCAGTTTATATGCAAAAATAAATACTCTTTAACTGGCAATTTATATGCAATAATAAAATTAAATAACAATTTGATTTAAATAATGCAATTATCTGAGATGATGATTAAAAACATGTCAAATAGTCAAAAATAAATTTCTAACCACATCACAAATCAATTTAACAAACATAAGAAATTTTAGAAGTTGTGAGTGGGTTAAAACACTCACCTTTTGAATTTAAATTGAATTTAAATCCAATTTAAACCCAAAATTTCAACAGTCTCCAAATCCATCCAAAACAGTGCCAAAACGTCCGTAATTCTAATACGATCCCAGCAAAACAAACCGCGTATGAATCCGAGCTCGTATGAAAAAGTTAGGAAAATTAGAAGATTGGAAAATTCTGGTCCTGAGTCGACATCGGGTTCAACTTCGTTCCACCGCCTCAATTCCCCGGTGCTTGCTTGGAGTTTTTGCCAAAATGACCCGGAGCGACCCAAGTAACTTTCTTCCTAACCCAAAGTAGATGCAACGTTTTTGCCTCTGAAACTCGAAGCGCGACCAGAAGTTGCTGTAGATCCGCAAATTTTTTTTTTTTGAAATTGGATTGGTAGATTAGGTTTTACAGTGGAATGCGGAAGAGCATACGTTCAGAATAAGGAATAAGCAATGGCCTAGGGTTTATAACCACATATATATAGTCAAACAGAATAAAAAGAATGGGCTAGGTTGGATTTGGGTTTTGAACGATAATTGACCCGAAAAGCCCATTTCGATTCCGGAACGGAAAAGGATCAACCCATATATCAAAATATATGTTTAAAAATATTCTAAACGCGGTGGAAAAAGTTTCAGTCTAAATTCCATCGTACGAAGAAAATATGCTAAATTCAAATTTTCCAAATTGATTTCAATTGATTTAATTTGCATAAATTTCAAGGCGTTTCGAGTCCGTACGATCAAACGACAAGTCCGATCGCTACGAAACATGAAACCTACAATAATTCACTATTACGGATTCGATGTAACTTGTTTCGTCGAAATCCGAGCCAGTTGCCAAAATCGCTATTTTTCCATCAATTAAATAAATAAGTAAATTAATTAATTAAATCCAATCTTATAATTGAAAATTTTATCACATTTATATTTCTTAATCATATACAAAAATTTAAACAAGTTTAGATGTAATTTAAAAGTTTGTAACTCTATCAATTGCAGTGTTAATTTCTCCAATTATAGGTTTTATTTCGTTTACTCAAAATAATTTCTTTATTATAAATTGAATCCAAATTAATTTTAATAAATTCCAAAATTCTATTAGATTCACCTTTTATTCTATTCAATTCACTATTCTTAAACGGATAAATTTTTACATTGAATTTGCAAACTATTGCCATAATATTCTTACATTCCATCTAACTTCCTATTAACGTAATAATTTAGTGTTAAATTTCATTTATTGCCATTAATTCAATTATTGAATTTTTTTATACTTCAGTTAACTTAATTTTTTTTCTTTCCATTCTTTTAAATTCAGTCAATCATTGTCTTATGGGTAAATTTTACATTACCGTAAAATCCAATTCCCTAATATTTCCTGAAATCCACTAAATTTATATCAACGTAGTGATTAATTACGTTTTATTGAAATGGATTTAGATCTAATTTACTAAATTATATACATAGGTAAAAAATTAATAGTTATCATAATAAGCCAAATCTACTCCCATTCATAACCTATTAATAATTGACTAAAATAAAATTTCTTAGCTATCATCGATTATGTCAATTACAATTTTATCGCGTATTATTTCATCAATTATTATAACTTGACTTTAATTTCCAATTTGCTGATTTCAATCAATTTAAACTTTACCATCTGTTTCAATTAATTCGGTATGCAAAGATTTAGCTATTCAATCAATTTAAATTTACGGTACAATTATCATGGTCTATATCATATTGCATTAATATCCCTATTTATCTTAATTTCAAATGATTGAATATTAAATTCCATTTACTACAATAGGTCCAACTTGTTATATTATGAATTAAATTAACATTGGTTACATCCTCCGGAATTAGCAATCTTTTATGACAATTCCATTTATCCTGACTGCACAATTGGTCACTTAACTGCAATTAATTTCACATTAAATTTTATAAATTATCAATTGAAACTTTAACAATACTTGATTTAAAACCCTGCTATTCAATAAATTGACATTTATAGGTGAAATTAACATTGACTTATATTTCATATCATAAATGCATGCTTTATTTCATACTATTTAGTTATAATTGCCAAGTATGTATATTATTTACTAATTATATTCTTAATAAATTTACTTCCTTGGTTTCATACTTAATAAGTCTTCACTTCCAACAATATTATAAATCACCTACAGGACATTGATGTTTTTCCATGAATTCATTAATTAATCAAATAAATGCCTTTGTTTCCTTATATTCAATTTATTACTATTTAAGTACGTTTATTATCAACAACGCTTATTGTAATTACCTATCTACAACAATTTCATTGGTTTGTTCAACAGCTACTTTTATTTACTCCTTTTCTATTTTAAAACAAAATGTAACCATTTTCACTATTCATTATTATATTAATGAATTCCATCCTAGTTAATATTTTTATTAATATTTCACACATTCAACCTTTCTATTGGTTTCTTATTTTGAACCTATAACCAAGTATGACAATTTATATTATTTCAGTTTATTGCCATATAAATATTACATTGTTAACGTTTAATTACAATTGCTTCATCAAATTTCTATATTCGCTCCAATATAAATTTTGAGACTTTATTTCTTTCCAAATTAAATTAATAATCTTATTAAATTAACTCATTTTGAACCATCGAATTTTACGGATCGTTACACTCTCTCCCACTCAAAACTTTTCACCCCCGAAAAGGAAAAAAATGGAAAAGAAGAATTAAGAAATCAATATGTCTTATTCAAAACATTAACCTTATAAACAATTATAATTTTCAAAATTAATTAATTTAGATGAAATATACCAATTTATAACCATTAAATATTTTTATATTTAAATTTATAAAGTGTGGAAAACATTACCATAATATTTCTAAGTCCAAAATTTACGAAATTTTTTGGCAGAGTCTTCTTTGTACGAAGTGGCTTGGGAGAAAATTTAAAATCAAACATAACAATATACAACATATATTTCAAAATAATATATATCTCAACACGGGAAAAACATTAAAATAGCGCTATAAAACTTAATCCGAAAACGTACCTATTTGTCGGGCAATTTACGCTTAATTATGAAACCAAAAGCAGTAGCAATTGCTTCCATAACCTGTATTTCACTTATGTGATCCAAAAAGGTTAACAATTATGTAAAATGAAATGTTTAAGGTTATTTCAACTACAAACAAACAATTCAATACAATCAACAATCACTTGCAACAAGCATCCAACCATCATATAAAATCAACACGCATCAATCATTTATTCATATCAACAAACCAAATAGTTGTTCGGGCTCAAAACTTTAATTGTACGGAATGAAAATAAACTACTTAACTCATCATTTACTCAACAGTCTTAGATGAAACTAAATAGATTATTTATTCATCCAAACAATTTTAAATTTCCTTACCCAAACAACCACAAACCAAAACAACAACAACAACAACAATTAGTTTATTCTTATTAATTCTATTCATTTTAATTTATTGCCTACAATTATTCATTTTCATTTACTCAGGTCATGTAAGTTTCTTTTATTGCATTACATTTATGCATTTCTCAATTTTATTCATTTATTTAATGCTTACATTTCTATTATATTTAATTATAATAACATTTTAATTACACTTAAATTTATAACTTTATAACGTCAATTCTTATAAATAAAGAATTTCATTAATTCATTTACTAAGGTTTACAATCATTTGTTTATATTACTTACATTCCTATTATATTAATTTAGTAGCATTTCAATTATACTTAAGTTTATAACACTACAACATCAATTCTTATTTATTAAAGAATTCTATTAATTACTTTCATTTCCTCAAGTTAATTACTTGTATAATATATATTACATTTTCTTATTAACATTTTCAACTTTTATATCTTTTGGTAAGTTATATGTATGCCTTTAAGAATGTAATTGAAAGTTATACAAGTTTTTCTCAATTCTTTTAATTAATTAATGGTTCGATAATTACATCTTTGTTTTATAAGTTATAATTTCAAATTACCTTATTTCATTTAATACTAGTTATCCTAGCACCTAATCTCTTATTTCCTTTAGAGGTTTTAATTTATTAATTACCTACGTTACCATTTCACTACAGTAATTGAAACTATTAATTAATGGAAACTTAAGAATTAAATACCGAGTTTTATTTCAAATCATTTTAAAATAATAGATAAATCTATACTTACAACTTATATATCCATTTATATTTAAACAACTCAAATTTATATTTGTTTATCAAAAATTTCTGTAGTCGGACTGCTACAGTGGCCTTCCCACTTCGGAACTCGAAAATGAATGTCGATGATGCGTGCACTCATCACCGAAATTATTTTCCAACGACAAAGAGGGGAGTACAAAACTTATTTATTTTTTCAAAATTTCTTTAAAACAATTCTTTCAAATTATATTGAAATACTTACATCAGAAAATACTTCTTTTAATAATATTATTATTATAATTCAAAATCATTCAAAAGAATTTCAAAACCCCGGAACTTAAGTCCTAAAATTTCCAATTTTGATTTATTTTATTTTCAATCTTATCTTACTGTTATTCATAAATTTCATTACCTAACAACCAATATATTGCAACCAAGTATATGTATATCATTTAAAAAATTATTTTTTAATGTATACAAAATATAATAGGCAAAAATTTTTTATTCACCTATATTAAAACCAAATATTATGTCGGTCTGTCCTATTAAGTGTTTAGAAATCCCTATTGATGTCACAGCGTCTCATGCATCAACCAGAATTTATAAATACAAAACGGAACAGATTAACACAATATTAAAACCTTTTAATAACACTAACAAACACTCTCTCTCATATATATACGCTCAGCAACTCCCATAGGGTACTACTACCCTATTAATAAAAAGTCAGACCCCACAAAGCTAAGGTTCATCGCTAAACCAAAGCTCTAATACCACATTGTAACGTCCCGCCTTTTCGCACGCTTTAAATAGACACACGTGCCAATTCAAACCATACGAAAGGGCTGATTGTTTTGGGGTAAATCAGAAACAAGAAAGAAATAAAACGAAGTAGAATCTCACAGCGGAAGGATAAAATATAATAATCAAATATACAGTTTATAAAGCTGTTTTACAAAATATTTGATTATACTTACAACATTTATCAGAGTTACACATACCAACAAAAATGCAGCGGAACAGTATGAGTATAGTGGACTAATAATAATAATAACAATATAAATCTCTGTCTTCGTCCTCTAGAGCTAAGGTCTTCAAAATCCTTAAATGCCCGAGCGAATTGAAAAGACAAAACATTCGAGTCAGAACTAAAAGATCTTATGTAAGTTAAATCAACAGGAATAAATATGAGTGCAATAACTCAAGATATGCTCGGGATTTACATCTCCTAAGGATCCATTAAACTATTTACTATGTAGTGTATTGTGCTATTGTAATAGTGTCTAATTGTAAAATAAACTTACTTTTAAATAGCGTTAAGGGGTTACCCATATAGCTCTTAACACAAATAATGCCAATAGTCTATACAGTACCGTAATACCTCCTGGTTGGAAGGCTACCAAAGGATACTCCATAGGTACGACACAAATAGAAACTCGTAGAAGGCGTGCTAAGGTAGGTGACACGGCACAACTAGGCAATGCCAGGGTAGATATACCAATTATGCATCCGGGATGGTGTAACGCGTAGTAGCAACTACCTCCCATCTCGGACAAACTCCCCCCTAAAATCAACGAAATCAAAAGTGGCCATCGAATCAATCCAAAGTCAGATTATAATATCGAAGAGGAGTATCCGATAAAGAGCGCTAACCCCCTTGGCCCGAGAATCGCTCCTGTTTTAGCCACCTTATGCCAACTCACGGGAGTCGGGTCCACGTATTTACCTCAAAGGAAATGCCGCCACCATCCTACTTCATTCTGGAATCTCCACCGCATACACGGTTGTTAAAGTGGTTTTCGAAGTTGGCAGAGAGTATGACAACTTCCGATCCCGGTCTCTTCAACAACCAACCGTTATTATAACACCGCGGTTATTTCAAAATAATTTATACTTTAAAACTAGAATAAAATATCTCTTTCAAAACATATAAATACGATATCATTTATATTTTTAAAACCCAAATCAATATGATATCATTTTTATATTATAAATATCCCTTTCCCAAAATTATAATATTTTCAAGTATATATACCTTGAAACCATAGCTTTGAAACATAACTTTTAATACTTAATGGTTCAAATACTATATTACTTTATAAAACAAACAGCTTCTTTAAATTTTACAATAAATTCCCAATATCAATTTGAACCTCCAAATAAACCATTTTAATTCTCATATATTTCAAGCTTTAATATTCTATATTTCAAAACTTTATAGTTCATATATTTCAACCTTTAAATATTCCACTATTCAAAAATGGATTCTTTGAAAATTTAATATATATATCGAATCCAATTCTTAATATTTAAATTTTGAAATGTTTACTTAATACAACAAATATTATTTAAGTAAGGCCCTTAACTTCGATAACAGGATATTCTATTAATTATATTTAATTTGATAATATTCTTTAAATCAAATTGATATTCTTTTAAATCCTCAAAAAAAAATCAAGTTATAAGATCATACCTTTTAAATCTTAATTTATTTACATTTCAAAACAAATTTTTCGAGGAAAAGTCTTAAATACTTTAATTCAAATCATATTCACATTTATATTCAACCTTACTTTTATTTGAGTTATTATAAACTCTATATACAATAAAAAATTTAAAATAGATACTTAACCATATTATATAACCGAAATTAATTTCATTATTTAGCTTATTTTTAAAATTCGAAATAAATTTATACATAGCTAAATTCAAAAAAATTATTATATATATCAAAATTTAATATTTATTAAACTGTATTCTTTCCAAAACAATAGAAAATCATTTCAAAAATAATTTTATATGTATACCGCGGTGCCTGTATAAAATTTTCTATCCTATGATTAAGTGATACAGATATTTATCATTTCAATCCGCAATTTAAAAATAAAAATGCGGTTGCATATCATTTCAAACCGCAATCCAGAATGAAATGAAAATGCATAATATCTTACAGTTTATATAATATAGAATACATCATCCATTCACCCAATATCAACCATCAACCAATTTATTGCAATCATCATCAAATTTAAACAAAACATCAATATAGAGCACATAAAATATAACAGGCATCAAGAACAGTTTATATTCAAAAATAGATTAACAACTGTTTAACTAGCAGTTTATATGCAAAAATAAATACTCTTTAACTGGCAATTTATATGCAATAATAAAATTAAATAACAATTTTATTTAAATAATGCAATTAACTGAGATGATGATTAAAAACATGCCAAACAGTCATAAATAAATTTCTAACCACATCACAAATCAATTTAACAAACATAAGAAATTTTAGAAGTTGTGAGTGGATTAAAACACTCACCTTTTGAATTTAAATTGCATTTAAATCCAATTTAAACCCAAAATTTCAACAGTCTCCAAATCCATCTAAGACAGTGCCAAAAGTCCGTAATTCTAATACGATCCCAGCAAAACAAACCGCGCATGAATCCAAGCTCGTATGAAAAAGTTAGGAAAATTAGAAGATTGGAAAATTCTGGTCCTAAGTCGACTTCGGGTTCAACTTCGGTCCACTGCCTCAATTCCCCGGTGCTTGCTTGGAGTTTTTGCCAAAACGACCCGAAGCGACCCAAGTAACTTTCTTCCTAACCTAAAGTAGATGCAGCGTTTTTGCCTCTGAAACTCGAAGTGCGACCAGAAGTTGCTGTAGATCCGCAATTTTTTTTTTTTGAAATTGGATTGGAAGATTAGGTTTTGCAGTGGAATGAGGAAGAGCATATTTCAGAATAAGGAATAAGCAATGACCTAGGGTTTATAACCACATATATATAGTCAAACAGAATAAAAAGAATGGGCTAGGTTGGATTTGGGTTTTGAACGATAATTGACCCGAAAGGCCCGTTTCAATTCCGGAACGGAAAAGGTCAACCCATATATCAAAATATATGTTTAAAAATATTTTAAACGCGATGGAAAAAGTTTCAGTCCAAATTCCATCGTATGAAGAAGTTATGCTAAATTCAAATTTTCCAGATTGATTTCAATTGATTTAATTTGCATAAATTTCAAGACGTTTCGAGTCCGTACGATCAAACGACAAGTTCGATCGCTACGAAACTTGAAACCCTACAATAATTCACTGTTACGGATCCGATGAAACTTGTTTCATCGAAATCCGAGTCAGTTGCCAAAATGGCTATTTTTCCATTAATTATATAAGTAAATTAATTAATTAAATCCAATCTTTAAATTTAAATCTTATAATTGAAAATTATATCACATTTATATTTCTTAATCATTTACAAAAATTTAAACAAGTTTAGATGTAATTTAAAAGTTTGTAACTCTATCAATTGCAGTGTTAATTTCTCCAATTATAGTTTTTATTTCGTTTATTCAAAATAATCTCTTTATTATAAATTGAATCCAAATTAATTTTAATAAATTCCAAAATTCTATTAGATTCACCTTTTATTCTATTCAATTCACTATTCTTAAACGGATAAATTTTTACATTGAATTTGCAAACTATTCCCATAATATTCTTACATTCGATCTAACTTTCTATTAACGTAATAATTTAGTGTTAAATTTCATTTGTTGCCATTAATTCAATTATTGATTTTTTTTTATACTTCAATTAACTTAAATTTTTTTCTTTCCATTCTTTTAAATTCAGTCAATCATTATCTTATGGGTAAATTTTACATTACTGTAAAATCCAATTCCCTAATATTTCCAGAAATCAACTAAATTTATATCAACGTAGTGATTAATTACGTTTTATTGAAATGGATTTAGATCTAATTTACTAAATTATATACATAGGTAAATAATTAATAGTTATCACAATAAGCCAAATCTACTCCCATTCATAACCTATTAACAATTGACTAAAATAAAATATCTTACCTATCATCGATTATGTCAAATTAAAATTTTATCGCGTATAATTTCATCAATTATTATAACTTGACTTTAATTTCCAATTTGCTGATTTCAATCAATTTAAAATTTACCATCTGTTTCAATTAATTCGGTACGCACAGATTTAGCCATTCAATCAATTTCAATTTACGGTACAATCATCATGGTCTATATCATATTGCATTAATATCCCTATTTATCTTAATTTCAAATGATTGAATATTAAATTCCATTTACTACAATAGGTCCAACTTGTTATATTATGAATTAAATTAACATTGGTTACATCCTCTGGAATTAACAATCTTTTATGACAAATCCATTTATCCTAACTGCACAGTTTGTCACTTAACTGCAATTAATTTCGCATTAAATTTTATAAATTATCAATTGAAACTTTAACAAATCCGTTACTTGATTTAAAACCCTGCTATTCAATAAATTGACATTTATAGGTGAAATTAACATTGACTTATATTTCATATCATAAATGCATGCTTTATTTCATACTATTTAGTTATAATTGCCCAGTATGTATATTAATTACTAATTATATTCTTAATAAATTTACTTCCTTGGTTTCATACTTAATAAGTCTTCACTTCCAACAATATTATAAATCACCTACAGGACATTGATGTTTTTCCATGAATTCATTAATTAATCCAATAAATGCCTTTGTTTCCTTATATTCAATTTATTACTATTTAAGTACGTTTATTATCAACAACGCTTATTGTAATTACCTATCTACAACTATTTCATTGGTTTGTTCAACAGCTACTTTTATTTACTCCTTTTCTATTTTAAAACAAAATGTAAGCATTTTCACTATTCATTATTATATTAATGAATTCCATCCTAGTTAATATTTTTATTAATATTTCACACATTCAACTTTTCTATTGGTTTCTTATTTTAAACCTATAACCAAGTATGACAATTTATATTATTTCCATTTATTGCTATATAAATATTATATTGTTGACGTTTAATTACAATTGCTTCATCAAATTTCTACATTCGCTCCAATATAAATTTTAAGACTTTATTTCTTTCCAAATTAAATTAATAATCTTATTAAATTAACTCATTTTGAACCATCGAATTTTACGGGTCGTTATACTCATCCTGCAATCCATCGACATCGAGAACAAACAATCTCCTATCCTTACTGAGCCAATTATCATGGTCGAGTTTGTACTGCCTCATCTTATTAGACTCCAACCTTCTTCTATCTTTTCTATGATCTCCAATAATGTAGCGTCTCACCTCTAGTAAATACCAATCCTCTCGATCAAGTTAGGTCTGATGTTCAAACTTGTCAATCTCTGACTCCAGCTCAAATTGAGGTCTGAAGTCATAACTAGAAATAAATTAGGGTTACGTCCACTCTAGGAACATCATCTCCAATTTGGAAAGTATTTTACTCAAAGAATCAGTGACTTCTTTCCATTTACCAAGCATATAAGAAATGCTAAAGTCGTAGGAGGCCAAAAATTTCTACCATCACTTTTGATAGTTGAGATCCTTCTGGGAGAAAAGGTATTTCAAGGACTTATGGTTCGTGAATAACTCAAGCCTTTCCCCAAGCAGATAATGCCTCCAAATCATCAAAGCAAATATTATCCCTGCCAACTCTAAATCGTGTTGTCAGATACATCCACTTATGCAGCTTCAGCTATTGACTAGTACGTGTGAAAAAATTACCTCTTTGCATCAGTACTTCATGCAACGCGGTACCACAAGGACTGGTGTATACCATCATCTTCTCATTCTCACTCAGAATAATCACCATTGATGCACTTATCAACCTCTGCTTTAGAATCAAAAATGCATGCTTGCACCATGCATCCTAAGCAAAAGTCCAATTAGTCAATGGTGCCGCTACCATTGAGCAGTCCTTGATAAAACATCTATAATATCCCGCCAATCCAAGGAAACTCCTATGTCTGTAGCACTCTTGGGTTGGTCTCAATCTTAAACCGCTACCATCTTCATACGATTTACAATAATACCTTGTTCTGACATAACATGACACAAGAATCTCACTTCGCTCCTCTAGAAGTGACAATTTAAAAACTTCGCTTTCAACATGTGCTTTCTCAACACTTCTAGTACAATCCTCAAACACAGTTCTTATTTGTGAGTAGACCAGAATATCATCCATGAACAGAAGCACGAACTTATTTAGTTGATCCCTGAAAACACGGTTCTATAGGATTGAATTAACCTTATAGGGAGATGAATAGGGATTATACAAAAATTCACAAGTAAATAAAAATTGCACCATAGGTGATAATAGAGTAAATATAAAAATAAAACAACACACAGATTAACCCAGCTTCGAAAAACCTGCCTACTGCTATCCCCAAGGTTTCTACTAGAATTGAACAAACGACCGCTTACAGAACCTATAAACTTATGACTATCGGTTACCTATTTGTTAGAACCCTACACTCAAAACCCAGCCACAACTCAGCCACTGAGTTGCGAATTCTCAAACTACGCACGTAGTCTATACCTAGTTACAAACTAGAGTTTTTTTAAAGTTAAAAGAACAATTAAAAAATAGAGACCCTAAATACAAATTCTAATTCAATTCTTCTCAAGTGAAAGTAAACAACGACCCAAATAAAATAAGTGTTTACCCCCTTTTTATCTTCAACTCGTATCTCCTTTTAATACATGACATGCGTTCCTCTTTCCTTCATTCTTCAAAATTAGGGTTCCTTTATTGAAGCCGCCACTCGAATTCATGATTTGAATCACATCCTACTTCTCTGATGCCTACATTCTTTGATTAGCTGCGATTTAAAGATCTGGCTACTTCAATGAGTCAAGTAGTTCTTCAATTATTGCTTCAGTAAGATTTTGAATTTTCGGTTAATCAAATTATATTAATATGAACTCGACTGCCTTTATGCCAATGTTGATTTTAGTTTATATAGGAATCAATTTTTTATGCTTTCATTTGACTTTCGTTTTGAATTTTGATTTGAATTCTTCAACTGCTTCCTTAGTCGTTCGATTTTCTGATGAATGGTATTTCGATTTCTGACTAGATCAACTTGCTATATATTCATGTATGTTTTTATATGTAGTTTTGAATTTTCAATATCCGCCATACACATTTCTGACATGTTCACCACTTTGTTCTTCAATATTGACACAATTTGAAATTTATGTGGACTTCTGATTTGAAATTAATTATGCTTTATTTCCCGAATCGGCCTGGTTACTTCGATTCCTAGTTAATTTGTGTTTGAATGTGATTGATCTATATGAGTGTCCATTCACTACCTTGTACATGTGATGCACTCTATTGAGATCATGCTTGTTTGCTTTTCTATTGCTCCATTTTTTTGATGCATATGTATATGTATACACACACACATACATACATACATATACACACACACATCCTCACTCTTGCTGTACTCGACTAATTTGTTACTGATAATCTGAGATCCATCTTCATGGATACTATTGTGCATCTTGGAGTTTGAAGTGGCCACGATGTTCATGTATACATGTATATACATATATTTATATATGTATGTTTGTGCACCTGTCTTGAGTCTGAACCCATGCACTTGCACATGACCTATTTTCCCATATGCATGAATTGCGTGCATTAAATTCATTTATGTTTGGTTTATACATATGCATATCTTTGAAACAGTTGCACCTTGCTTTTGTTCACTGAGTGGTATTCAAGTATGCATGTGTCCATATTGATGCTTATTTGTTGGTGCTCATATGTACTTCCTACTAGCCCCATTGGTTGTAGACTGTGTTAACTATGATCTTTCATGTGTATGCATACATATGTATGTATGCGTCTCATCCTTTCTTGATTTTCTGTATGGTTATATGTGATGTTTGTTGCTCTTGGATATGTCTTGCTGTGTCGAAATTCATTATTCTTGCATTAGTGCTTGTTGTTGATTCAAAGTGTTGCACCTTGTATGTTCATTCTTGTCCATGTGCTTGTGCCTTTACTTCTTTGATTTTTGCTTTGCTACCTGGTTATGATGCTTCAATGCATGTTGCACTTCCTGGTTGACTCCTGTATATGGCGCACCTGAGTTGAGCCTGAGATGACTTGGGCTTGACCTTGTGCACATTTGCGCCGAGTTGAGCCTTCGGATTTGACCTTTGAAATTGTACGTGAGGTGGGATCGAGGATTGACGTTGTGATATTCGCATGATCCACAATGCATATCATGAGTTATCCATGCACCTATATTTTACCTTATCTAAAGTAAGAGAAAACAAACCCATAAATTGAGGTAATATCAAATCACAATTATAATTTTTGTAATCTAGGTCCATTTCTTTTACAGTTTATTGCGTTGTTTATTTGGTAGGTATAGGAGATGACTGGACACAGGATGGATCAAGAAGATAAACAAAAGCAAGAAGATTTCAGAAAACAAATTCGAGTGCGAGTGAGTGAGCGAAAATAATATATGTATGAAAGTATGAAAATGTGTTGTGTTTGAAAATGTAAATATAGTGGAAGCCAAATTTATACTATTTGAATTTTTATAAAATCTTTGTTTAAATGAAATTTTGATTAGTTTATTATATTCAACAATATTTATTTAATTATGTGAAATGGCAATAGTACTGTAACAAACACATTTAATGAATATATATATATATATATATATATATATATATATATATATATATATATTTGTTTATTATCATCAAACAAAAATTTTAACATGTTATACTCTACAATCTCCTCCTTTTGAAGACAACAAACATGTACTAAGATTTCGAATTGAATAAATGTGTTTAGTGTGATGTGATTAAGCACCCCTTTTTAGATGCTCCTCCTACAACTAAACTCTCCCTGCATAGATGTGTGCAAATGAAAATGCAAAAATAATTTTTCAATAATAATTTCAAAATAACTATTGAATAATAAAAATACTTTCGAATATCAGTAAGATTATTACTCAATCAACAAAATCTTAACCTATCTTCCCCTTCTATTATAATCAAAAATAATAATAGTAGTAATTAAAATAGTAAAGAATTTTGATTAAAACTATAAAATTAAATCAAGAGGGAAATATATATCGCAAATTACAATTAATGAAACAAAAATCGTAATATTTTATTTATTAGAAACAAATTCCACATTAGAGAAATATAGAATTATGGTTTATGGAAAATTCAATACGGTGATATTAGTTTGGTATTTTCAATGAAGGAGTAATTGTTGAATCATCCTTTTAAAAATTATAAAAAATTATTAAGCAATTTCTAACCATGCATAATCGTTAATAATATTTAATCAGGTTAGTAGTTACATAAAAATGAACATCAAGTATTTCCTAACCATGCATAACCGTAAGGACTTTTAAATGAGATTATAATCTACTTGAATATGAATCCCTCAATTATACGAGTCTCATCCATGCATAACCGCAAGGACTTTTAATTGAGAATGGATGCACATGTATAGAGATTGAAGTAATTCACCCATGCATAACTGTAAGGACTTTTAAATGAGAGTGAGTACTTTGGGATAGAATTATTTAAAAAAAATGTTTCTTTGTTTTGAAACACCAATTTTGCAAAACATATTAAATTATGGTGTATGGATCGAGAGAAATGTGCTAGTCATAGAAATGATCATGGAATAAGTACTAATTTTAATAATATTATAAAATTCGTTTAATTTTCATAAATTTTTAAATCGTACGTCCTCTTGTTATGAAATATAATTTAATCACCATCTATCACTTCCTCAAACACCATTAATATTTTTAATAAGTTCAAATAGGTTCAATTAGTCAAATGTTTTTTTTCTAGAGTAAATCCATTATCAAAATAAACAAGAGCTTTTTCATCAAAGTAAAAACCCAAGTTATTTAAAAGATTATAATATGTGAAAATTAAATTTTTGTTGGGGATTAGGTGAAAATGTGTGCTAGTTGAAAATAATGAATCAAATGCAAATATGATTTCAGCATGATGTTTGTTACAACTTGTATTTGGATTGACCAAAGTGACATATGGCTTTATATATGAACACAAGCAAAACTTTTACTTCTCAAAATCACTCGAATTGATTTTCAAAATTTTCAACAAGACCATTTATATCAGTCAAAGGCAAATACATTTATATTGAAGAAAAAACACAAACATTTCTCCAACCATTACTTTGTTAGCGTAAACAAGACAATAAGAGATAACAGTTCTACCGAAACAACAGAAAATTCCTTTTTGAAAATTCAGTTCATTTGAAACCATTATTTGAAAGCTTTAAACCAGTAATTTGATTAAACACAAAAAATATGAAAGTTTTACATGTTCAAATATTCCACATATAAAAATTGGTTTCAAGTCAAAACGGCAAATCAATTAAAAGATATGAATGAAATACTGCAACTTGTTTGTGTATATCAGAAATACTTTTCAAGTAATGTGCTGAAAAGGTTGCTATTTATTCAATATTTTCCATAGTGAATAGCAAAAACTCAAATAGTAAAGTTTTTTGCTATCATTTAACTTTCCAAAACATCAAAATTTTCCAAAATTAGAGTAAAAATGTTCATGTTATGATCGAATACTACAGCTATGTCAAAAAGTTCTGAACCGTTTTCAAAAAATACTCCGTATTATTTGCAGTTTTTCACCTATTTAAATTTAGGACTGGAGAAATACAAAAAATAAAACCTACTGATTTTTCAATTTATTTTCCAGATCGCAAATCGGATTTAAGAAGCTCAGTATATGATAGAAATACTAAAACAATGTTAACAAAAAACTCACGTCGTATAGTAACGCAGATTTCGGGGTTGCAAAACAAATAGAAAAAGCACAAGTGGCACATGTCATTTTATTGGTCAATCTTTAGTTTATGGTTTAGTAAAAACAAAACTGTGTTTCTCTCTTGACATGTGAAGCCGAATACATCTCAGCAGCTTTAGCATATGCACAATTAGATATATGCGACAAACTCATCAAGATTTCGACAAAATCATAGCAAATTATTTTATATATTGTGATAATAATAGTACTATAAATTTATCAAAAAATTCTATTGATCATTCTCGAACAAAACACATTGATATTCGACGCCATTTCTTAAGAGATAATGTTGAAAAAGGAATTATATCACTTGAATTTTTAGATATCGAAAATCAAATTAAGGATATTTTTACCAAACCATTGAGCGAACTAACTTTTATAAAAATAAAACAAACTTAAGAGTTTGTTCTTACAATGAATTAGTAAACTAAGGTATATAATTTATAAAACTCAAATAGGATGCATGAAATAATTTTATTCCTAAAAAAGCGAGCTAACTTCTGTTATATTTCTATGGTCAAAATTTCACTACCCTACCAAACAAACTTCCAAAAATAGTAAAAAAAAAAATATAAAGAAATTCTTCTGCAAACTAAATACATATATATTTTACCAATCTACATTTGCAAACCATTTCTATTCAAAATGTCTTTCGATCACGACTCCACTTGTTCGACTACCGACTTTAGCTTATGTTCATCGAATAGAACCTAGGTGTCACCAACTAAATCCACACTTCCATCAATTCAATCGGCCTCTTTAAACATTATTGCATCACCTACATATCATACTGGCTTTTCTCCTAAGGAAAAGAAAGCCAAATGGTCATTTGATCTAGAATCGACATCTCTCAACACCAAAGTTGATACAACATATCACTATCAACAAGAAATGATGGCAGTTCAATGAGAAATGTATTATGAGCGACGACGTCAAGGATCTCACCTTAACTTTCTTGAAAAATGTATTCAAGCAATTTGCGGTCATTCACCAACAAATAATTTCATACATCAAAAATCACCTCGTTTAAAAGAAATTCTTATAAAAGCTTATAACATTACTCCAAGAAATTAAGCAAGGCAGGATCATCAAACCAAGACTAGATTGGTACTCCATCTCGCCCAAGATAGTCTCCACTAAGGCTGTTAGTTGAAGAAACAAATGTTGAGATGAATTCATAGGACTTACAATAAATTAGAAAGTCTGACACCTCTAACAAAACGTAAAATTATGATAGCATTTCGTCTAAAACATTTACTTGATATTGTAATTTTATAAGTACACTATTGTATTTAATAATTATTTGAATTTTTGAATGAATGTTAAACATTTTCATATTTAAAAAAGTAACCACAGATGTCTATGGAAAAAGTTACATACATATGTCGTTTTTTTGGGAAAATATTGCCTAAACCCACAGACGTCCATGAAAATTCCACAAACATCTGTCAATTTCCTCGGGTTTAACCTGCAACAGCTTCTATATATTCACATTTTACCCCAAATTTCACTTTTACCTCCAATCTACTTCCCCAAATATGAAACTTTAGCCTCCATTAACTTCAAGCTCAGCAATCAATGGCTCCAAAGAAGCAAACTATTTCCAAAAAGCAAAGGCAAGATCAATCTTCATCCTCTCAAACCCACCTTGTCACCAATGCCCACATTCAAGAGTGGCTTCGAAATAGCACAATTGCAAAAAAAAAAAATTGAAGAACTAAAACAAAAAAAGCTTAATTTCGGTCCATTATACAGATTATGCAAGTTTAGAGAATATGGAATTCAAGAACTCGTCATCGCCTCCAACTGTCAAGATTTAATCAGTTTTGACAAAAATGAGGTACAAATTGATCAATTGGCCATCTTTCTTTTTTACTCAAACTTATGTAGTAATGATATTCGAATGCTTGAGAATGACGATAATTACTTATGGACAAGTGTTTATGATCGCGTTTTGAAAATTAGCATAAATACAATTGGTCGTATACTTGATCGTTCCTCTACTGGACCCAATTTAGAAAAAAATTCCCGAGCAGAGATATTTTCCACGTGATGAAATAACACATCAAATTTCGGAGGATGGAATGTCACTGTGGGAATCCATTTATTTATGCCCAAAAGCTAGGCTAGTAAATTGTATGATAATCAGTACGACAATTCCCCATTTAGGAAGTCATGAACAAATATACAAAAATGATCACAAAGCCCTCTATGCTATATTTGATGGGATACAAGTAGATAAGGCTAAATTTATTCATGATAAAATTAAAAGCTTTTGGTCCCACCACCGACGCACAACTACATATCCACCATATATCATGTGTCTCTTACATGGCCTTGGGGTAACTTCTTATATTTATCATTTTGAAGAAATCCCTATCAAAGAGAGTGGTATAAGATTTTATCCTTAATGCACCTCCCGAAAGACCATCTCCAACCATATCGCTGGTATATTGGACTATGTAGCAGCAACAACAAATGTATCTGAGTCCTACTCAATAGACTAAACCTCCTCCTACTACTCAGCAAACTCATTCAACACATCCTTCACAGCAACCTGGCTCCTCTCATCATACTACCGAATACTATTTTGATTCGAAAATTCAAGAAGCTCGCATTGAACTAATGGAAAATGAATCGACTTGTGATTTAATGCTTAGAAATCAAAATTAATCATGGTCAACCAGCGAGCTTTGAACAATAAAATGACTGGTTTAGAATGATTTTTTCAACAAGAATGACTAAGATGGAAAAAAACTTTATTAAAGGTTATCTGTACTTTTAGAAACGTGAAGAGAAAAGTACGTGGCAGACCACAAGAATATTGAGCAAGAACAACTTGAAGAGGAGGAAGAAGATAATGATAATATGTCCTTGCCTAACCCTAACAAATATCACCATCAACATTATATGGCTTTCCAAGGGATCTCAATTCAAGAAAATGAAGAATATGATGATCAAACTCATTAGCCAACCAAATACGAACAAGATCCATCTGCATATTGCGAATATTATGAAAACTATGACGAACTATCTTATTCGTCAAACCGATATCACTGGCTTCTTTCATTTTCTCTTCTCTTTCTTTTTGAACTATGTTATTTGACTTTTATGTTGTTGGATTACTTATGTCTCTTGTTAAAACTCAGTTTGTTCTCCTCTACTTATCTTACATTCTATTTTTGTTTGACATGTCCATGTGTTGTTTATATATCTATTTTACGTACAATTTCTTTTCTTCTATTTTGATAGTGACAAAGGGGGAGAAATATATACATAAGGGGAGACAAAATTAAGTGGGATTTATTTTTACCATAACTAACGATTGTATAGTTGTCATCATCAAAATGGGGAGAATGTTAAAGCCTTCATTCTGTGGTTTCAATGACAACAACTACACAATCACATATGTTCTATACCTTACCAATATCATAAGTATATACAACAAGAGATCGCCATGCTCGAAGATATCAGGGCTTGAAGACAAATAGAGATTTATGGACCAAGCTATGATTAGTAAGGTTATACTAGTGTATTAAGAGTCTTAGATAAACATTGTAAGGTCTCCTTGAGTGTATATGCACACACGAATTCATGTACACAAAACCTACATTAAAAAACATTAAAAATTGGCATCAAATGATTTATAATCTGAAAATTCCAACTACAGATGCCTATGGAAAATCAGCAAACATATGTGGATAGGTTCAGGAAATTCTATCTTGAAGCCATGGACGTTTGTGCAAAATCTGTGATAACCCAGGTTTTGGACATCTGAAAATGGGTAATTAACTGTTTTGATCAATTGAACAGATAAAATGCTGATAATAAAAGACCTGGATGTGTAAGTGAATTTGGAAATGTAATAAAAAAAATTAGTATAAATATTTGGATAAGTATTTATTTGATAATCTCTTGATTTAATTAATTTTAAATTGGCAAGATTGTTATTTCAAACAATAATAATTATGTGTTGTTTATATATATATGTATAAATAAAATTTAAAATAATTATTTACAGGTTGAATTTGTGTTTGTTTATATGTATATATTTTGAATTTAAGTTACATCATATATAATTTTATGTATGAATATAATTTGTTTTATATTAGATTTTATTTATAAATTAAAATAGCTTGTAGATGTATAAATAAGAATAAACATGTTATATAACTAAAATAAAGGTAAGTGATTTTTAAATAAGGATTAAACATAAATTCTTGTATTTAACATTTGGAAAATCCTTATAACATGCAACAAATACACTTGTTATATTAATAATAGGTTTGTACATTTGTAAGCCAAGGGAAAATGTACACTTACAAGTGGCAAAGTTTCTCGTTGTAAAATGAAAGAGAAAATAGCCATGCCATTTTTCTCATTTTCCAAACTGATATGAAGAAGACCATCAAATAACAAACTTTTTGAAAAGAAAAAAAAAGAAACATGAAAACTGAAACATCTAAGCAGATCAAAGTAAATCCAACATCAGTTTTAAAGCAGGATTTCAAAGTCTTTCAGCTTTACAAGTTTTCAAAGGATCAGATCAACTATGTTTTCAAGCAAGTAGTCAAGTACAGATCATAATTAAATAAGAGTTCAATTATCAACTTCCAAGCTCAGTTACAGATTTCGAACCTGCTCTATTCAACTCAAAGACAGGTGAGTCAAACTTGACAAAAACTGTTATACCTTGAACTAGCATGCTATGATCCTATAAGTATAATTTGAATTTAACAGTGCATGTTGCTTAAAATGATTTTAAGTACATAAATGGGTGTGAATATTTATATTCATCACTGTGTATAAAAATAAGTCCCTGTTTTATCTGAGACTGTGAGTAGCTTTTAAAATTTAAAAAGAATTTGGTTGCATGCTAGTATGATTGAATATAAATGTGTAAATTGCATGTATATATAAGCAAACGTCTGGTGTGAATATATAATTGTGTGCAAGCTGTAAATATTTACTCTGTTTGTTTGGGTTTCCCAGACTTAAAATTTCTGTTTAAAAATCCTTATCTTTTAATTAGTTTCAGATAAGATGAAATTTTTAAATCAAAAGCTGTTTGATTTATCTAGGTTGAGGTTTAAAAATTTAAGGAAGTAAAATAGAAGTTTGTTTGTCTCTGTAAAGCATAAAACATCTGTGCATGTTTGATAAAATCAAAATCCAAACCTTGTAATTTGTAAATTCAGTATGATGAATTGAATTCTTAAACAAATTCATGTTTTTTCAACACTAAAATCATTATTTTTAGTAATGGGAATTGAGAGCAGTTGTGGTATGAACTGGAAGTGGGAATGTGATGATTTCTGGTGATCTTGATGGTCTGGAGGTTGGGGGTCTACTGTGATGATGGAGGGATGATCGGAGTTTGGGGGAAAATTACCAGGAAGTTGATCAGAGCTTTGTGGCGACGGTGGCCGGCCGAGGAAGTTTGTAACCCTAGTTTTAACTAGGTTAGGTGTTTCGATTTGCACGTCTGCTCTGGTTGATCGAGTTCAACCAAACTCGAGAGGATGGAAGTAAGGAGGTAGGCGATGGTGTGGCCAGAGTTTCAGAGTCGCTAATGGTCGGTGATTCGAGGTCGAGGTGGTTTCCAGGCTTGGATGGATATTCCAGTTTGGGTGTGAAGCTCGTTTCCGATTTTGAGTTATAGTCGAAGGTTTTGGTGATCGGATTCTGGTGAGGGGATGGTCGCCGTCTTGCTCGATGGTGTGGTGTTGGCCAACGATGGCCGACGTCGATGTGCATGTGCACGGTGACTTGCATTTCCTGATGAAGTTGGTTTTTGTTGCAGCGGTAGTTGTCTCGTGTTTATCTCGGGTGAATCGAATTTTAACTCGAAGTAGGTGGAAATTTTGATCGAAGTAATTCATAAGGTTGCTCGGGTATTCAGAGTTGTTCTAGGTTTTATAATTAAACAGCAAACCTGTTTTCTGTTTTAAGTTTTAAAAGCAAGTTTAAAAATAAACTAAAAATTTAAAATAAGATTTTAAAAGAGAAAAAAAAATTGAATTTGAATATGGATTCAAAGTAGTTTGAAATTGAAATTTGAAATAAATTAAATTTTAAAAATTTAAATCAGGTTTTGAACAACCTTAAGTGTAAGCATATGCGGTCTTGAAATTGAATTGGAAGTTTTAAAAAAAGTGATAAATTAGGAATTTTAAAATGAGCTTAAATTTGGGTTTTAAAAATCTGGAATTAAAATTTGAACTTTTGTTTTTTTAAAATAAAATAGGTTTAAATTTAAATCATTTAAGTATATTGGAAGGTCAAATGATTTGAAGATTAATGTAAGTAAAGCTTTCAAGGATTTGAGTTATAAATCTGAAATAAAAGGTTCAAGCTGTATCTCAGTTTGAAATTTAAAAGTAATTTTTAAATTGAATTTGTATTTAAAATAACCTGGAATGTTTAGGTGTGTTTGTAAATTGATTAGTATTTAAATTGAATTGGAATTTAAATTCCTTTAAACTTATTTTATAAGTGAATGTTTCTTTTAATATATGAGATAATAAGGTTTGAATTGTTTTAAAACCTTGATTAAGTTAAATTTGTATCTTAAGTTTAAAATGAAATTTTAAAGTGGAATTTAAAGTAAATTTGAAAACAAAGTGTTTTTAAAATACTTTACATAAGTAAGAAATGAATCTTAAATTAAGTTAGAACTTAGGAAATTTGATTCGTTTAAATTATTAAGTTAATTTAAATGGGTAATTAATTATTTAATTAATTAATAATGTGGATGATTAATTAAGTAATTAATAATTTTTAAATTGATTAATTAAGATTTGAGATTAATTAATTAAGGTTAATTAATCTATAATTAGGAATTGTTAAGTTTAATTGATAATTAATTAATTTGTAATTAATATTGGATAATCTGAGTTAATTACTTAAGAGAAGTAATTAAGGATTGTTAATGAAGGTCATTAACTTAAGATTATTTAACAATTAATTAATGTAATTAATTTTTAATTAATTAGATTAATTAATTAATGATAATCATTTGTGAAATTATTTATTGTTAATTACTTAATAGAAGTAATTAATGAATTAATTACTTGATGAAATTATTTGGGATAATGTGATTTGTTTAGGTTAATTAATTAAGTTTAATTAATTTAAACACTTGATGATTGATGAAAAATTACTTAATGTAATTAATGGGATTGTAATTACTTAGGGAAGTAATTAATTGATATTTACTGGATGTAATTAAAGATGTTTTAATAATGGAAGTAATTTGGATTTAATTACTTTGTAATTAATCAAGGGATTAATTAGGGAATAAATTAAGGATTAATTTAGCCAATGAAGTAATTAAGGGTAGTTAATTACTGGATATTATTAATCAACGGTGATTAATAATTATGGTTAAAAATTAATTAATGAGGTAATTAAGGTTAATTACTGTATTTGGTTAAGGGTAAATTAATTTAGGAAATTAATTTAAGGGATAAATAAAATGATATGGGAAGCCTTTGATTAATTATTGTCCCTAATATGTGTTCGTGATGCTATGTGATAAGATATGTTTAATTTAAACTGTGATGATGTGATGAATTACTGTGACATCCTGTATTTAAAAAGTTGAAATGTATTTCACTTGGATAATTTAAGTTAGGATGACATTGGATTCGAAGAAACCGGAGTCGGGTATTAGTAAATACCCAAAACCACTTCGATTCTTAAAAATTGATATATGAAACTGATAGGCTGAAGTGGAATGATTTAAGTGAATTGGACCATATAATCTATGTCCTGGCGCTTAGAAATTGCTTTGTGAAATAAGTGATGTCTATAGCAACCTGAGAAGTTGTGATTTGATGTAAGTACCCCGGGTTTATAAGTGTTGCATGTTTTTGTATTCTTGTTAGATGGGTTTACTCACGCTGGTTTCCAGCCTGACCCGGGTGTTACTTTGATGTAATGCTCGGGTCAGATCGAGTATTACAGATTTTCAGGTAAGGACGTTTTGGAGCTTAGGAGGCGGGCTGGATGGCTGGGACGTATGGAGTATTTACTACTGTGTATAGTATAGTTGGCTTGGACATGTTGTTTTAAACTGTCCGGTGTATTGTAATGGTTATAACTCTGATGTATAATAATATAAAAGTACTGATACATTCTTCTTTGTAAAACCATTATTTATGTGATATTATATTTTATCCGCTGCGAATGTGAGATTGTGTGTTTCTTTCTGTTCTTTTTCTTCTTTTCCTTTCTTCTTTCCACTAACTATCTGGAAATTTCGGGATCGAAATTTTCGGGTCGTTACATTTGGTATCAGAGCTGAAAGTTAAGCGAGAATCTTGGCTCTGGTGAGATACTCATTAAGGAAAGGGTCAGTGGTACCCTATAATGAGTTGAGTGTATAAATATGAGAGAGCGTACTTGTTATTTTCGTATATAAATGTTTTTAAATGATTTCAAAAGTAAATGAATCTTATATAAGAAATAGATTATCTATTATATTAAGGAAATTGGTTGTAGTATTAATTAAACTAAAAGTAATAGTAAGAATTAAGAAGAAATGTAATACAACCAAATTGAAATTAAATAAGCACAAGTTTGTAATGGATTCAAACTGAAATTAAATCTTGAATTTGGGAAAGGTTTCAGGATAAGGATAATCAATTAATTTATGTAATTGATTAAAATTTATTTAATGAGATTAATTAATGGATAACAATTGGAAATGATAAATTAAGAGGAAGTTACTTAATGGAGTAACTAGTGGCAAGTAATTAAAAGGACAATTACTAATGAAGGTAATTAAGAAATAAGTTAATTACCGAATGTGATTAATTGGAATTAATTAATGATGTAATTAATTTAAAAGAAATAATAAAAAAATATTATTTAAGGAAATTGAATAAAATGGTCCTATTTCAAACAAGGGTTGTTTGAAAATTTTAAAAGAATTTGTTTTGAATTTGAAACCATAGGTGGTTTAAAATTTAAAGTAACCAGGTGTGTAAAGGAAATAAACTCTAAATATTGAGATTAAATCTGCAATGAGATATGATACCCAAAGTAATAAGTTTTTGAACTAAATGAATGGAAAGATTATTTATGAATAGTTCAAAAATTTGAAATGGAAATTCAAATTGGATAAGGTTGACTGGATTAAGTGAATTAAGTCTATCTAGGGAAAAGGTTAAATAAGTTGGAATGATCAACATGATTGGGGAATTTCAAGATGAAATTGGAATTTTAATTGGGGAGTTAAATGGATAATCTGAATTAGGAATTTGTGTGATCTCAAAATGGGTTTGAGATCTGGAAATTGGAAATTGATGGATGTTTTAAAATGAATTGGGTGATATCATCCTATTATTATTAATAATCTTTAAAAGGTGAATTGGATTTGTTTAAATGAATAAGAAATGGAGTATGGTAATCCATTGTTGGGATAAAAAGGTAAATTGATTTAAAGAAATTAAATCAACATTTGAAGTATTAGCTCGAATTATATAATTCGAGATGGTTTAAAATTTAAAATTTGAATTAGTTCAAATTGATTTTGATTTGAAGTAATTGAAAGTGTGATTGAAGATGTATGAGTATAAGATTCAAATGGAAAATTTGAATTGGATTAATTTGAAATGATTTGAAATTGAAGTAGGTTCAACTTGAAGTTAGTCCAAATTGATTTGAATAATTTGGAATTGTAATTAAAGTTGAATATGTTTAAAATAAAATGAAATTTGATTTGAATTTGAAAAGGAATTGAGAATTAATTCAACTTGAATTGGGAATAAGTCAAGTCCAATGGAAATTGGAGTTATTTAAATTGGAATTGGGTCGATTTAAATGTAAAAGGAAATTCAAATGGAATTGATGAGAATGGAGATTGGGAAGTGAACAGTTTTGACTTAGGACTATTTTTAATATAAATTGTTTTAATATAAACCTATTTTCAAAGCTATTTATTATATATACAACTTTTCTTTAAAAACCGAACAATCTTATATTTGTTTTACAGTTAATTTTGAAACTGCTTTATAATTTTCCAACTGTTTTATAAACTAATCACTATATTTCAACTATTTTACAAACTAATTACTATCTTGCTATTATTTTGCAATTATCCAAAATTTCTATAATTGTTTTAACTATTTTCTAACTATTTTTCACCTATTTTACAAACTAGTAATTATTTCCAACTACTTATCTATTTTTAAAATTTTCAAGCTATTTTCTTAATAAACTGGTCAGGGTTCAAACTGTTATTGGTTAATTACCCAATCGAGATAAGAATAAAGGTGATAATCCAAATGGATTGATACAATTATGAGTTAGTGAATGAAAATTTAAGTGAATGTGAATAGAAATGGAATTGATTTGGCTAATAACCAATAAAGATAATACGTAGGGTGTACGTATGTTATTCTATTCACATAGTAATTTGATCCAGATTCGAGCACAGAATTTCGAGATAGTATGTCGATCTGAGTTGGAATTTTTCACTCGATTTTCGACGACGAACCTGGATATGGATTATTGATTGGTTCTGGATGTTCTCTATCATAGTTAGGCTATGTAAGGAGAATGACGGTTTCTAATCAAGAAACCAGAACTGTGTCCGCACTAGAAAGTCGAGTGGACGATACTAGTTCGAAAATGAAATTGTGTGATCGTGTGAGCGATCAGATTGGTATAGCGTACGAATGATATGTGTACATCGTACGGATTTGAATGAAATTGATATTGAAAAGGGTAATCAAATTTGAGTATTTGATTTTTGAATAAACAAAGTTATATATCTTTGTTATATAAGATAAAACTCCCCTTGTTGAATCTTTTGCCCGAAGGAAAGGATTTTGAAAGTGTTTGAAGTATAAAAGGATTTTATACAAGTTTGAAATGATCCAAAGTTTTAAAGGATTTTATATATCTGAATATATATATATAAAAGATCATATGAGGATTTTGGAAAAAGGGTTTTAGGAACCTTTGGATTTGGAAAAGGCTTTTGATTTTTGGGTAAAATCAATATGAGAATTTGGAAAGCCTAGTGTGAGAATTATCGATTTTGGAATAATCGATTTTGTGTAAAGGAGCTTTGTATGAGATCATACTAGGTGTATGATTTAAAGATACTATATATGTATAGTATAAAATGTTTTGATGATGGCTCTGGGGAAAAAGGCGCTCCCTTGGAATGGACTTCTCAGGAGTACCACCGGGTGGTGCTGCCTTGAGCCCCAAGGGGGGGGGGGGTTCTAAAGTTGATCCTGTGAGGAGTCCGGACTAAACTAGTTCCTGAGGATTATTGGGTAGCGAAATTCGATGGCGCTGATGCCTACAGGGGCATTTGGGTAATGCTGTGTCGACAGTGTAACTCGATGTCACTGCGATCTACTGTGGGGACCATAGCGAAAATCGTGTGGAGGATGAGTGTCAACGGTCTACACTTGATTTTGCCGGGAAGGCAACGCAACATCGGTAGACTGAGATCTATGGTCAAGTGGAGTGGAGAAGTTTCATTTTTGGCAGCGAAATTCGAGGGCGCTGATGCCTACGGTTATATGGGTTTTTTGCTGTGATAGCTACGTAACCCCAGTTGTAGCTGCGATCTGTAGCGGGTTCCATGGTGTAATCGTGGGGCGCGGAGGCCTACAGTTATCTGTGGATTTTGTCGGGACGGCAACGTAATCATCGGGTTAACTGCGACCATGGATGGGGATGATGATTTCCAGAGCATTCTCACCAAAAGATATATCCTCTATTTTCAAAAAAAAAAACTGTTTTCTATATTTTCAATAAAATTATTTTTCAAGTATTTTCACTGGGTGTTGAAAATGGGTCTGCTAATACTTATAGATTTTCAGTCCTACGCCTGATCAACGTATGACCGAATTTCTGTGAGAACGATGATGGACTTGTTGAAACATCGAGTTATAAAAGTATTTTTATATATAAAAAAACTATTTTGGCAATATTATATGGATTTTAAAGGTGTTTGAAAAATGATCAAAGAATATTTTAACTGGTTTTAAAATATTTAATAAACTCTGGCTTCGTTCCTTTTCGAGGACGAAAAGATTCAAATGGGGGAGTAATGTGATAACCCAGGTTTTGGACATCTGAAAATGGGTAATTAACTGTTTTGATCAATTGAACAGATAAAATGCTGATAATAAAAGACCTGGATGTGTAAGTGAATTTGGAAATGTAATAAAAAAAATTAGTATAAATATTTGGATAAGTACTTATTTTATAATCTCTTGATTTAATTAATTTTAAATTGGCAAGATTGTTATTTCAAACAATAATAATTATGTGTTGTTTATATATATGTATAAATAAAATTTAAAATAATTATTTACAGGTTGAATTTGTGTTTGTTTATATGTATATATTTTGAATTTAAGTTACATCATATATAATTTTATATATGAATATAATTTGTTTTATATTAGATTTTATTTATAAATTAAAATAGCTTGTAGATGTATAAATAAGAATAAACATGTTATATAACTAAAATAAAGGTAAGTGATTTTTAAATAAGGATTAAACATAAATTCTTGTATTTAACATTTGGAAAATCCTTATAACATGCAACAAATACACTTGTTATATTAATAATAGGTTTGTACATTTGTAAGCCAAGGGAAAATGTACACTTACAAGTGGCAAAGTTTCTCATTGTAAAATGAAAGAGAAAATAACCATGCCATTTTTCTCATTTTCCAAACTGATATGAAGAAGATCATCAAATAACAAACTTTTTGAAAAGAAAAAAAAAGAAACATGAAAACTGAAACATCTAAGCAGATCAAAGTAAATCCAACATCAGTTTTAAAGCAGGATTTCAAAGTCTTTCAGCTTTACAAGTTTTCAAAGGATCAGATCAACTATGTTTTCAAGCAAGTAGTCAAGTACAGATCATAAATAAATAACAGTTCAATTATCTACTTCCAAGCTCAGTTACAGATTTCGAACCTGCTCTATTCAACTCAAAGACAGGTGAGTCAAACTTGACAAAAACTGTTATACCTTGAACTAGCATGCTATGATCCTATAAGTATAATTTGAATTTAACAGTGCATGTTGCTTAAAATGATTTTAAGTACATAAATGGGTGTGAAAATTTATATTCATCACTGTGTATAAAAATAAGTCCCTGTTTTATCTGAGACTGTGAGTAGCTTTTAAATTTTAAAATGAATTTGGTTGCATGCTAGTATGATTGAATATAAATGTGTAAATTGCATGTATATATAAGCAAACGTCTGGTGTGAATATATAATTGTGTGCAAGCTGTAAATATTTACTCTGTTTGTTTGTGTTTCCCAGACTTAAAATTTCTGTTTAAAAATCCTTATCTTTTAATTAGTTTCAGATAAGATGAAATTTTTAAATCAAAAGCTATTTGATTTATCTAGGTTGAGGTTTAAAAATTTAAGGAAGTAAAATGGAAGTTTGTTTGTCTCTGTAAAGCATAAAACATCTGTGCATGTTTGATAAAATCAAAATCCAAACCTTGTAATTTGTAAATTCAGTATGATGAATTGAATTTGTAAACAAATTCATGTTTTTTCAACACTAAAATCATTATTTTTAGTAATGGGAATTGAGAGCAGTTCTGGTATGAACTGGAAGTGGGAATGTGATGATTTCTGGTGATCTTGATGGTCTGGAGGTCGGAGGTCTTCTGTGATGATGGAGGGATGATCGGAGTTTGGGGGAAAATTACCAGGAAGTTGATCAGAGCTTTGTGGCAACGATGGCCGGCCAAGGAAGTTTGTAACCCTAGTTTTAACTAGGTTAGGTGTTTCGATTTGCACGTCTGCTCTGGTTGATCGAGTTCAACCAAATTCGAGAGGATGGAAGTAAGGAGGTAGGCGATGGTGTGGCCGGAGTTTCAGAGTCGCTAATGGTCGGAGATTCGAGGTCGAGGTGGTTTCCAGGCTTGGATGGATATTCCAGTTTGGGTGTGAAGCTCGTTTCCGATTTTGAGTTATAGTCGAAGGTTTTGGTGATCGGATTCTGGTGAGGGGATGGTCGCCGTCTTGCTCGATGGTGTGGTGTTGGCCAACGATGGCGGGCGTCGATGTGCATGTGCATGGTGACTTGCATTTCCTGATGAAGTTGGTTTTTGTTGCAGCGGTAGTTGCCTCGTGTTTATCTCGGGTGAATCGAATTTTAACTCGAAGTAGGTGGAAATTTTTCTCGAAGTAATTCATAAGGTTGCTCGGGTATTCAGAGTTGTTCCAGGTTTTATAATTAAACAGCAAACCTATTTTCTGTTTTAAGTTTTAAAAGCAAGTTTAAAAATAAACTAAAAATTTAAAATAAGATTTTAAAAGAGGAAAAAAATCTGAATTTGAATATGGATTCAAAGTAGTTTAAAATTGAAATTTGAAATAAATTAAATTTTAAAAATTTAAATCAGGTTTTGAAAACCTTAAGTGTAAGCATATGTGGTCTTGAAATTGAATTGGAAGTTTTAAAAAAAGTGATAAATTAGGAATTTTAAAATGAGTTTAAATTTGGTTTTAAAAATCTGGAATTGAAATTTGAACTTTTTTTTTAAATAAAATAAGTTTAAATTTAAATCATTTAAGTATATTGGAAGGTTAAATGATTTGAAGATTAACGCAAGTAAAGCATTCAAGGATTTGAGTTTTAAATCTGAAATAAAAGGTTCAAGATGTTTCTCAGTTTGAAATTTAAAAGTAATTTTTAAATTGAATTTGTATTTAAAATAACCTGGAATGTTTAGGTGTGTTTATAAATTGATTAGTATTTAAATTGAATTGGAATTTAAATTCCTTTAAACTTATTTTATAAGTGAATGTTTCTTTTAATATATGAGATAATAAGGTTTGAATTGTTTTAAAACCTTGATTAAGTTAAATTTTTATCTTAAATTTAAAATGAAATTTAAAGTGGAATTTAAAGTAAATTTGAAAACAAAGTGTTTTTAAAATACTTTACATAAGTAAGAAATGAATCTTAAATTAAGTTAGAACTTAGGAAATTGGATTCATTTAAATTATTAAGTTAATTTAAATGGGTAATTAATTATTTAATTAATTAATAATGTGGATGATTAATTAAGTAATTAATAATTTTTAAATTGATTAACTAAGATTTGAGATTAATTAATTAAGGTTAATTAATCTATAAGGAATTGTTAAGATTAATTGATAATTAATTAATTTGTAATTAATATTGGATAATCTGAGTTAATTACTTAAGAGAAGTAATTAAGGATTGTTAATGAAGGTCATTAACTTAAGATTATTTAACAATTAATTAATGTAATTAATTTTTAATTAATTAGATTAATTAATTAATGATAATCATTTGTGAAATTATTTATGGTTAATTACTTAATAGAAGTAATTAATGAATTAATTACTTGATGAAATTATTTGGGATAATGTGATTTGTTTGGGTTAATTAATTTAAACACTTGATGATTGATGAAAAATTACTTAATGTAATTAATGGGATTGTAATTACTTAGGGAATTAATTAATTGATATTTACTGGATGTAATTAAAGATGTTTTAATAATGGAAGTAATTTGGATTTAATTACTTTGTAATTAATCAAGGGATTAATTAGGGAATAAATTAAGGATTAATTTAGCCAATGAAGTAATTAAGGGTAGTTAATTACTGGATATTATTAATCAACGGTGATTAATAATTATGGTTAAAAATTAATTAATGAGGTAATTAAGGTTAATTACTGTATTTGGTTAAGGGTAAATTAATTTAGGAAATTAATTTAAGGGATAAATAAAATGATATGGGAAGCCTTTGATTAATTGTTATCCCTAATATGTGTTCGTGATGCTATGTGATAAGATATGTTTAATTTAAACTGTGATGATGTGATGAATTATTGTGACATCCTGTATTTAAAAAGTTGAAATGTATTTCACTTGGATAATTTAAGTTAGGATGACATTGGATTCGAAGAAACCGGAGTCGGGTATTAGTAAATACCCGAGACCACTTCGATTCTTAAAAATTGATATATGAAACTGATAGGCTGAAGTGGAATGATTTAAGTGAATTGGACCATATAATCTAAGTCGTGGCGCTTAGAAATTGCTTTGTGAAATAAGTGATGTCTATAGCAACCTAAGAAGTTGTGATTTGATGTAAGTACCCCGGGTTTATAAGTGTTGCATGTTTTTGTATTCTTGTTAGATGGGTTTACTCACGCTGGTTTCCAGCCTGACCCGGGTGTTACTTTGATGTAATGCTCGGGTCAGACCGAGTATTACAGATTTCCAGGTAAGGGCGTTTTGGAGCTTAGGAGGCGGGCTGGATGGCTGGGACGTATGGAGTATTTACTACTGTGTATAGTATAGTTGGCTTGGACATGTTGTTTTAAACTGTCCGGTGTATTGTAATGGTTATAACTCTGATGTATAATAATATAAAAGTACTGATACAGTCTTCTTTGTAAAACCGTTATTTATGTGATATTATATTTTATCCGCTGCGAATGTGAGATTGTGTGTTTCTTTCTGTTCTCTTTCTTCTTTTCCTTTCTTCTTTCCACTAACTATCTGGAAATTTCGGGATCGAAATTTTCGGGTCGCTACAAAATCCATAGATGTTTGTCATTTGGCAACTGCAATAACCTGAAAGGTTGCTTCGTTTTATATTGCATAGATACTTCTGTTAAATTGAATAGACTCATCTCTTCATTGAAAAGTTGCAACCATTAAATTGAATAGAGTTTATCTGACAGTAACAACTCCTCATCTGCATCTCTTTAATCCTAAAATACTTTAAAGATTCAGATTGACGATGATCTATTCTCTTGATTTTTGTTACTCTCTATTTACATATTCGTGCATCTCTAGCTTACATATTCTCAATCTATCATAACCAAAATATCATTTTTTAAAACCATTTCCTACAACGCAAAGTATTCACATTCACATACTCAAAGGAGATCATATAAATAATTGTACTATTGGTTAAAATCCTTGTTATTTGGAACACAATGCCTTAGAGAAATACTTTTGTATTAGCCTATTCCTTCGGACGAAGTGAGAGCTATTTGGTTAAAGGAAATAGTAAAGGGGAGCTTTGGGACTGGACATAGGCTGGGAGGTCAGAACCAGTATAAAAGTTTTGGTGTGCTCGTCTTTATTATTTACCTTCTTTATATTCAGTTATTATTCTCTGTTTAGTGTAATTAGTAATATACACTCTCACACTTATATATAAGTTGCATTATATAAAGACTCTATAGACTTTCAAAAACAAATTCGAAGCACCAAACACCGGCATTAGCACCGGGAATGATGCACAAAAAGCGTCGGCATCTAACAATGCCAAAACTATGAATATATTATTTTGCTCACTTGACAAAAATGAGTTTTCACGTGTCATGCTTCCCACCACTGCACATGATATATGGAGCACTTTACAAATCACACATGAAGGCATAACTAAAACAAAGCAAACTAAAATCTTGATTTACAAAACCAATTTTCATCTTTCAAAATGAAAGTAAATGAATTAATTATTGATATGTATGCTAGATTTCAAACCATTAAACATGATCTCATGGCACTTGGAGTTAAATTCACATATTATGATTTAGTCACATTAATTTTAAACTCTATGACAAATGTAGGAAAGAAAAGTTTTATCCATCGAAGAAGCTAGTGATCTTTCTCAAATTAAAGTCGAAGAGCTTATAGGAAATTTGATGTCATACGAAGCTAACTTGTAGGCTAGAATGGATCAAAATCATGAAAAGAAAAACATAGCATTCCAAGCAAGTAACGAAGATTCAGACTTAGATGAAGATGAGATTGTTTTTATTGCTAAGAACTACAACAAATTCAAGAAGTTCAAAAAGATGACCTAATTTTCAAATAGTGGCAAACCAAACTCCTATAATCAAACATCAATTAAATGTTATGAATGTGACAAATTTGGCCACATGAAGGAATGTTCACATCTCAATAATCATAAAAAGAAAAGCAATTTTGAGAAGTTCAAGAAAAAATAGCTTTTCAAGTAACATGTGACGATTTCGATTACCTTCTTCGTTTGATGGTGATATTGAAAGTGACACGTAACAAGCGAGTGTGTGTTTTATGGCTAAACTGATGAGGTACACGATGAACTCACTTATGATGAAATAATGCATATTAGCATTGAATTAGATGATAAGTATAGAGAATCAAAAAAATTAAATAAGGAATATATAGGAAAGTTAAATAGAGCGGAATTAGAAATTGGATTATTAAAAGATGATAAAACAATTGTAGAATAAGAATTAGAAACTACTCAAAAAAAGGTGCAACATTATTATCTCAAAACGACATCTTATTACACGATTTAGAAAATTATAAGTTAGAAAAAGTTAATCTTGAAAAAGAAAAATAGAATTACAAGCAATTTTAGATTCTAAAAATACTGAAATTTGTGATCTTAAAAGTAAGGTAGATAAAATAACAAATAATGTGACAAAATTCAACAAAGAAAAACAAAATTTAGACAAATTGATTAAAATATCTAAACCATCTTTAAATTGAAATAGGTTGGGTTTTAAAAGCAAACAAAAGTCGAAGAATTATAACACATTACTTGCCAAATTCAAAAAGACAAAGTTAGAAACTAAGATTAAGAATTCATACACAAATATGGTCAAAATATTGATTCCTAAAACAGATAAAAACTAATTTGACAAAAGTATATTGATGAATTAAAGAAAATTGTATATAACAATAATAACATTACTGAAGGAACCAAATCTTCGTGGATATGGCTACATTATTCTACTAAAACTTAGGACCCTAAACAAAGAATGTATGTACCAATTAAATTTGTCCTATTTTGCAGATACCCAAAATTAAACTGAAAAGTAAGAGAAGTGGATTCTCGATAGTGGTTGTTCCAAGCACATGACTCGAAATGCTCATATATTATAAAATATAACATAAATCAATGGTGGCATTATGACATTCGAAGATAACTCAAAAGAATTTGTCATTGCATTAAAGAAGTCATCAATATCGGTATTTCTAATTCTCCTATTATTACTAATATTTTATTAGTAGAAAATTTGAAACATAACTTATTATTTATAAGTCAATTATGTGATAAAGGATTTAAAAATAATTTCGATAAAAATAAATGCAACATCCTTGACCATAACAAAAGTCTAATTTTTGAAGGATTCAGAAATCAAAACATATATGTTTTAAACATGAAAGTCAAAAATGACACTAATTTATGCTTAGCCGCAAATCATAATGATCCATTGTTATGGAATAAACATTTCTATCACATAAATTTTAAGAATATCACTTAACTAGCTAAAATGAACTAGTTAAAGGATTACCAAAAATCAGCTGCATAGTTAAAAAATTGTGTGACGCTTATTAATTTGGTAAATTAAAGAAAAGTTCTTTTAAATCTAAAAGGAAGTTTCCACAAAGCAACCTCTCGAAATTAAAAGTAAAGAGAAGTGGATACTCGATAGTAATGCTTTCGAAATGTTCAAAAATTTTGCTAAATGAATTAAAAATTTAATGACTTTAAAAATTAAAAGTATATGAAGTGGTCATGGAGGTGAATTTGAAAATGAACAAATTTTTGCAATAAAAAGGGAATTAGTAATAACTTTTCATTTTCACATGCACCACAACAAAATGGTGTGTAGAAAGGAAAAATCGAACTTTGCAAGAATGTGCACGAACTCTTTACTAAATATTTTAACCTACCCAAATTTTTTTAGGCCGAAGCTATTGCTACCACATGTTATGTATTTAATCGTGTAACACTCAGACCAATGACTAAAAACGCATGCTATGAAATGTTTTTCAAAACGAAACCTAAAGTACTGTATTATCGGGTATTTAGATCAAAATGTTTTATTTTAGACATAAAAGACTATCTAGGAAAATTCGATTCTAAAGCGGATGAAGGAATTTTTGTTGGCTATTCGGATCGGAGTAAAGCATGTAGAATATTTAATAAACGAACAAAAATTATAGAAGAAAGTCTTCATGTTTTGTTTGATGAAAATTTTAAAAATAATGATGATGAACAAGAAGTAATAAATAATAATAAAACTATTATACCTATACATGAACATAATGATAATAATATCAATAACAATAATGATAATATGATAACGCCACCACCTAGGATATTAAAAGACCATCCAGTTGATAATACTATCAGTGATAAATACAAAAGTATCAATTACAAAATTGTTAACTCAAATAAGTCTTATTGCATTTATGTCAAATTTTGAACCTAAAAATTATAAAAAAGCACCAAAAGATGATTTTGGATAATTTCAATGCAAGAAGAACTTAATCAATTTGAAAGAAATGACATATGAGAACTTGTACCGAGACTAAACGATCAATCTGTAACTGAAACAAAATGGATTTAAAAAAATAAAGTAGATGAAAATGAAGCACTGTTTGAAATAAAGTAAGATTATTAGCTCAAACATATAATCAAGAAGAAGAAATTGATTGAAAGAGATTTGCTCCGGTAGGACACCTCGAAGAAATATGAACATTACTTGCTTTCGCATGTCATCATAATTTTAAACTTTTTCAAATGGACATAAAAAGGCCTTTTAAACGGATTTATAAAAGAAAGAGTTTATGTTGAACGACCTCCGCTATTTGTTCATGAGAAATATCCCGATCATATATTTAAACTTAAAATGGCTTTATATGGATTAAAACAAGCACCTCATGCTTGGTATGAAAGCTTAAAAAATCATCTACAAAATTTAGGTTTTTAAATTGGTAAAATTGATACTACTTTGTTTGTAAAATGAAAAAATACTGATATATTAGTTGTGTAAATATTATGTTGACGACATTATATTTGGATCAACTGATGAAAAATTATGAAATGAATTTTCCAAATCATGAAAAATGGATTTGAAATGTCACATATGGGTGAATTAAACTACATTTTGGGTTTGCAAATAAGACAGCTAGAAAAAGGAATTTTATAAATCAAGAAAAATACAATCGACATTTATTAAAACGCTGTGGAATGGAAAATATCTCGAGTAAACCGATCCGATTAGTACTACTTTACATTTAGGTAAAGATGAAAATGGAAAAGATTTCGATCAAAAATCATACATAAGCATGATAGGGTTTTTGTTATACTTAATGGCAAGTAGACCAGATATTATGATGAGCGTTTATTTATGTGCACAATTTCAAGCACAACCAAAGGAATCACATCATTGAGCAGTTAAACGAATTTTAAGATACTTAACCAACACCAAATATTACGATTTTTTAACCCGAGAGGCAGCTCGTTCGAACTCGTGTCATATAATAATGTTGATTTCAATAGTTGCAAAATGGATAGAAAAAGCACAAGCGACGCATGCCATTTTATAGTCATTCTTTGACTTCATGGTTTAGTAAAAAAAACTTTGTTACTCTATCAATCTGTGAAGTAGAATACATCTAAGCAGCTTTAGCATGTGCACAAGTAATTTATATGCTACAAACTTATCAAGATTTTGGTAAAATCGTAACAAATTCTCCTATATATTGTGATAATATTAGCGATATAGATTTATCAAAAAATCCTACTAATCATTCTCAAAACAAATTGATATTCATCACAATTTCTTAAGAGATGATGTTGAAAAAGGAATTATATCACTTGTTTGTGAATACTGAAAATCAGTTTGCAGATACTTTTTCCTAACCACTAAACGAACCAACTTTTATAAAACTAAGATGAGACCAAGGAATTTGTTCTTATAATGAATTAGTAAACTAAAATATATAACTTATATAATTCAAATAAAGTGCACAAATAATTCTATAAAAGTATTTACAAATGTTTTTATCCATACAAAAACTAGCTAACTACTGTTAAAATTCTATGATTAGAATTCTACCATCCTAACAAATAAACTGTTAAAAATAGTAAACAACACTTATATTAAGGAATTCTTCCGTAAATTAAATACATATATTCTTTTTACCAACTTCAAAACCTTACACAACTTCTATTCAGAATCTCATCTAATCACGACTCCACTTATTCAACTATCGATTTTAGCTCACCTTCATCGAATAACAACCACATATCACCAACTAAAATCATACCTACATCAATTTGATCAGCCTCTCTAAACATTATTGCATCACTTATGTATCACGTCTACGTTTCTCCTAAGGAAAAGAGAGCCAAATGTGACGACCCAGAATTTTTGGATGTTTGAAATCGGAATATTTAATTGATTTTAAATATCAAAAGTTAATTTTTAACTTGAATTCAAATATCACTATTTATTTGATAATTAAATTATTGAATTAAATAATTTGAAGTGGGGTAAAATGTTGAATCTGGAGTTTTAAGCTTGTTAAAAATAATTTGAAGGCTTGTAAAATTTATATTGATAGTTCTGAAGATAATAAAAGCTTTTAAATTGAAATTGGAAGTGATTCGTTCGGTCTTAAAAAAATATATCATTTAAATTGATTTTTAGAAATAGCCTTCTAAGGCACAGTCTCGTAATTCGACAAAACCAGTTCCATTAGATCCGTAATATTGTATTATCATTGATTTTCAAATTTCATAGCTTTCAGAGTTATCGTGTAATTGTACGAAATATAAACGCCTGGAAAATAATTAATTGAATAAAGTTTAATAGTCAATCCAAAACCTATCTTCTCCATACGATCGAATTAGGATTCGAAACTTTTTCCATTGTATTTGGAATAGGTGTATAACATTAGAAACGCCTAGCGGCATGCCTCGATTGGAGGTCGGAATTTTAATTGTTCAACCTGTGATATTTAAAATTAAATAATATTATAACGGGTCAAGTCAACCTTAGCCTAGCGTATAACCGAAGCCATCTCACTTCGTTAAAACGCTAATATCTTATCCATTCTTCCTTTATCTTCCCAATTCAAATCAAAAACTAACGAATAAAATGGCGGAACCGTAATGGGCATTCGAAATCGAAAATTACTGCCTTACACCGCATTCCCCTTTCTTCCTCTTTCCAGTTCGAGCGAAAAATAGCGGGGATTCGAAATTGAATCCCAATCCGTTCAAACGAAATCATCTTCAATCGATCGATCGTGTGGGAGTTTCGAATGGCCACGACCTGATAGGAGTGTCGAGCTAGCAATGCAAGTGGGCGAAGATGTGAGTTCGAGACACTGTCATAGGCGGATTGTTCGAGGGCGATCTAGGGTTGGCTTGTGATGGGACACTACGGTGAGCTTCGTCAACGTCTTTGATTTGGGGTCGTTTCACCGAGCAAGGGAAGGATGCAGCGGCCATTGGCATAGCGCTGCGTTGGTCTCAACTGTGTAGCCAGGTCGAGATGAAAAGGAATTCGCGAAGCTAGGGTTTGAGTAGAGAATCGCGATTTCTTTTGGCGCATGCGTGTCGAGATGTTGGCCGTGATGTGGATGCGTGCGCGATATGGGGTTGGTTGCTACTTGATTCTTCCTGGATCGAGCGATAGGTACGACAATTTTATCTATAAATTATATTACAGAAAAATATATGAAGTTTTGTGATGAAAATTATAAAGTTAAAACAGAAATGTGTTGGGTTGAAAAAATTGTAAATGGGGTTATATGTTGGTTATTGTAATCAGGTGTAGACTGGAATTGAAAAGGAGGTTATATATATATATAAATATATAAGGCTGAACAGAATACATATATATCGGACAAAGTTTTTTGTTTTAAAAAAAGGGAAATTATTAGTTTAAATTAAATTATTAGTAGATTAAATTTGATAAATGGTAATAAATAGTTTGGTTAATTCGAATGTGAATAAAATTTTGAATTGTTTATACAAGGTAAAAATCAGGGAGGAAATAGCCAGTTTGGATTGGATTGCAAACAAATAAAGGTGAGTTAATCTCACTCTTTTGGATTATTATTTAAATTTAAATGGTTAAATTTAAATAATTGGTTGAATTGATTTGATGTGTTTTATTATATATAGTAGTATATAGTATATATTGGAGTGATTGATTTCCCGCATTATATAGTGGATGAGACCCTATGTGCCGCATAATAGCGGATGATATTATATTTAAAACACATATACCGCGATATTCCACCTCGAAGTGGAATTGGTATTTTATTGTGCTAACATCTGTGGATGCAGGGAAACAGGTTGGAGGGATCCAACTGGATTCCTCAACATTTATTTAGATTATTTAATATTCTCTGTTATGATTATTAGATATCATGAGATGAATTATATTGATAATTGGAAATGTTAGATACTATGGTCGTTTTAAAATATTTCAGTGAACTGAGTTATCAAAATCTATAGAAATGGGATTTCTGAAAAGAAAATAAATGAGTGAATTTTGAGTAAAATAATCATGGAAATTAGGATAAATTAAAAATGAACTGGAAAAAAATAAAAGTGATTTTAAAACTCTAATAAATAAATTCTGAGTATGGAAAAGGGATTTGAGTGAACAGAGAGAGAATGAATTTTAAACTTAAAAAGATATTATTGGATGTAATAAAAGAATTTACTTTAAAATTCAAGGTTTAAATTTATTTAAAAGGATAAAGAAGAAATTTGGGAAACATGAAATTGGTATTTTCAGTTAAAAGATTTCAAATCATAATTAAGGAATAAAAATACGAAGTCAATGGATTTTGAAATAAATGAGTAAGTAAAGTAAATTAATTCAAAATGGAGTAGTTTGGAAGTCAATCTGGAAATTGATTTAAGTGTTTGAAATTGGAAATTTAAAAGGGAAGTGAGACTAAAAAATTTATAGACTGGGTTTATAAAAGTAAAGTAATATATCGGTGGATATTTGAAAGAATAAATTCATGGTGGGAATTTATTAAAGGAATGGGTAAAAAAATTTAAAAATAAATTGTGATTTATTTTTAAAAAGATGTGGAAGGGAAGCGTATTTCCCTGAATAGCCAAGTACGTTTCAAACAAATTTTAAGTATAAGTAAAAAGTTTTAAGTGGTTTAAATGAATGTTTAGAAAATTTATTATTTCTAAATGTTTAAATTCTAAAGTAAGTATTTTCTTTTAATCTATTATAGCAGTAATTATTTAAAGGTGGCTTGGTATTTTGTTTTAGAAGTTAGAAATTCAGTTTTATATTGTACAAAGTTGTTTTATTTTAAATATTCTTAAAGTATATATTTTTAATAAAGTATTGAAGTAGTTTTCAATTTAAATGTTAAAGTATATTTTATAATAAAGTGTTTTTGAATTATTCTAAAATCTAAAGTATGGTACTTGGTGTTTTTGGTGGAAATAGAAATATTTAGGAAATGTATTCCGTGAGAGGAAGATGGTTAAAAACTGTTTTCAAAAGGGTTAAAAATGGAAATATATCTTGCGAAGATATTTTGAGGTTAATAAATAGTTCAGGAGAAATTATTTATGTTTGATGGTTGTTGTGAATGTTAAGTGATAGTTAAATAACCGACTATGAATATTGGCCAATGCGCTGATCGTTTCGAAGAGACCAGGATCGGGATTTATTTTCTGAAAACCACTTCGATCCGGTTTGAACGTTTCGTGTGAAAAACAAGAGTTTGGATTCGAAGGTGGAGCAGTGAAGTGTAAAGGCTAGTCGCTACTAATCCTAAGGATGATTCCAAAATGGATGCAGTAGGAGTAGTGCTGTAACGACCCAGAATTTTTATTAATTTAAAATCATATATTTAATTGATTTTAAATACTAATAAGTAAAATTTATAAGTCGAATAAATTTTATTTCGAATAATTAGATTTAATTGGATAATTAAATCGATAATTTAATATGTGAGAATACAGAAATAATTGAAAATTGAGTTAAAAATGATTGAAAATGATTTGTAAAATTTTATTATATCACATTGAAGTTAGAATGATGTTTTAGAACTTTTTAAATCAAATTAAAAGTTAATTTGTGAAAATTGAATATTTTAATATTTAATCGACTAGTGAAATTAGCCATTTTTCGAACAGTCTCAGAATTGGATGAAACTAGTTCCATTGGATCCGTAATAGTTTATTATTATCGGATTTCAATTTTCGTAGCAATCAGAATTATCGTTTGACCGTGGCAGCTCGAAACGCATCGAAATTGTTTTAATATTTATTTGGCGAGTTAAAATAGTCATTTTTCAAACAGTCTTGGATTTCGACGAAACCAGTTTCATCGGATCCGTAATGTGATATTATTATATGGTTTCAAATTTCGTGTCAGTTGGATTTACCATTTGTCCGGTGCAAGCTAAGACGCCTAGAAAATCGTTTAATCGGTTTAATTTCAAATCGAACGTTTATTGCCATAACTCGCACAGATGACCGAATTAGCTTCCGAAACAGGTTCCATTGTGTTCGGAACGCGGGATAAACCCTAGAAACGTCGGTCACCACACGTAAATCGGAGTTTGGAAATTCCGGAATGAATAGTGTTCGATATTTTCTGTAAATAGCCCCCCTTTTTTCACAAAAAAATAATATAAAACTAGGGTTTCAGGGCCGGCCGCCGGCTATACAACCGATGGCCAGAAATTTCACATCTTTCTTCTTTAATCTCTTCAAATCTATGCATCTATTCGAAAAATTATCAACTGCAACATTGTTAAGCTCGTCGAGATCTTTCGATCCATACGGAGATGATCGATTTTCGTTGAGAAATTCAATGGCAAATCTCGTCCAAAGGCCGCATGTTGCGCACGAAATTCGAGGGTCTAGGGGAGGCCGAGCTGGAGGCTATTCATGGTGAAGGTGGCTCTTGGCGAGGGCTTTAAGGTGGTACCATCTGATCGAGCTAGAGGGAAGTGTGGTGGTTGCAAAATGGAACCCTAACACGGCTAGGATGGGTGCGGCTGTGTTCGAATACGAGGAAGCGGGGTTTGCGTTCTGCGGCCTGATGATGGGGAGAGGTCAGATCCTATGGCTATGGTAGTTTGGGTTATAAATTAAAATAAAATGTTGTGAATTTATATAATTAAAAATTCGTGTAACTTTAAAATATCGTATCTTTTTCATACGAGGTCGAAACGCACGAAACCAGTTGTGTTGGAATCGTATCGACGAGCACTACACAATGGAACTAGATTGGAGTCGTTTGGAGTTAGTGAGAATTTCGGGTGAAATTAAACGCACGTTTAATTTTATTCGAAATAAATCGATAAAACGGAATTGAAATCAAGGTGAGAACTTCTCACTCAATCGAATCGGTTTCGATTTTAATTTTAAATAGTTAGATTTAAAATTCTTGAATGCATGTTTGAATGATGAATGTTATCTATTGATTATTAAAATAGACATTATACGTAGTAAGCGGAGGTTATTTATTAAAAACATATATCGCGAATATTTCATAGCATAGTGAAATTGGTATTATTTATATACTTGGAGTTGATTTTCCCGCATTATATAGCGGATGAGACCCTATTTGGCCGCATAATAGCGGATAATAATTTATGAATCCCATATACGCGATAATTCCGTACTGGAGCGGAATTGGTATTGTGCTAATGTTTTTGGATGCAGGGAAACAGGTTGGAGGGATCCAACTGGATTCCTCAACTATATTGATTTATTTACAGATATTGTGATATTTGTTGATTATCATATCGATATGTGATATTTGGATGTCGTGATTGACTATTTGGTGCTGCTGCATCATCGGATCCATTTCTGAAGTTTTAAAATAATGATTTTGGTTTTAAAAGGAATTTTAAAGTGATTTTCGAAAGTATACGTTTTATTAAATTTTGAATTGTTAAAAATAAATAAACGTTAAAATTTTAATGTTATAAAAATATGATTTTTTACCAAATGTGAGCGAAAAGTGATTTTTTAAATAAATAGTTAATAAATTTATGAAATGGTTTAAATTGGAATTTTTGAACTATTATAAACAATTTTTGTAAAAGATTTATAAAATGGATATTTATAAATTAAAAATATTAGAATTATAAAACAAGTTTATTAAGTGTTAAAATGAAGAATAAAATGGATTTCATTGAAAATTATAGATTTATAAATTGTGAAGATATAAAATAAATAGATGTTGTAAAATAAAAGATTTATAAGTAATTAACTTATAAACTGGGTTTTAAGCATATAAATGGGATATTTATAGAAATTGTTAATAAAGGAGATTTTATAAGTTGAAGTTGTTATAAAATATAAAGGAATCTTATAAGTAATAAGATTTATGATTTGTGAAGTTTTGAAAGAACGATTTTGTAAATAAATGAATTATAAGTAATCAACTTATAATATGGACTTTTGGTATATATTGAGATATACAAATGGAATGAGTAAATAAAGGAAATTTATAAATCGAAGCTTATAAATAGAAAAAGGATTTATAGACACTGTTTATAAATTCGAAATCAATGGAATTTGATAAATTGAATGTTGAAATTGGTTAAGGAAGTATATTCACGATATTGGACAGTGAATATATTATTATAAATAAAATGGATATGCTTGGGAAAATGAATATTATAAATGAAGTTAATCGTTTTAACGGTGATTTAAAATGTATTAACCATCGAAAACCTAGGTTTCAACGTTCATGGTTGAAATAGACGTTTTCGAGAAATAAGGAAATGGTGGACTATAACACAGTTGTTATAGTAAATGATTTCCGAAAGGAAATGTTTTTGTATAGTATTGGGATTTATATATCTATCTAAATTTCGAATCCCTATACTAGTGATTTTGGGTCGTCGTAACGATGTTTTACGCAACATTCGTTTTGACTCAAATAAATGTGTTTAAGCGCACGTTTTCCTTAAGGAATGAAATATATACTTAATTTCGATTTAAGTATATTGAATATTTTCCAAGTGTTGAAAATGAATGGATTTGTAAATTACTTATTATTTAATAAATATGGAAATGTTTTCCAATATGAACTGAATATTTTGGGACTTTATCTTTTAAAGATAAATTGAAAATGAATATTAGAAATCGATTGGGAAATTGTATATTCATAGATATTTTGGAATTGTAAATTCACTAGGGAATTTATAAAAGAAAGGGGAATTTGTTTAAAAATAAACGTTGATTTATTTTTGAACTGTGGGAATAAATTTACGGATTTGGAACGTAAATATAAAGTAAATCGGTAAGGATTTATTTAATTGGTTTAAATAAACCATTTTGAAATGAAAGTATTTCCGCGTAAGGAAAAGGATTGAAATTTGTTTTTCAAAAGTGATAAAGGTGAAAAGTGATTTGAAAATTTGTTTTCAAATGGTTGAAGTGTGGAAATTATATATCTAGTAAAGATATTTTGGAAAGTAAATAATTGGGAAATTATTTGGAATTTGGTGACGTTGAGCACGCCTATTGATAGTGAAATAATCCGACTATCAATATTTACCTTTAAATAGGTATTTGTTGTGATTTGCTTGAATTTGAATGAAACACTTATTTTTGAATAAGCGCTCACTATTCGGGTTAGCCGGGAAAGAAACTTGGGGTCGTATAACCCATTCCGAATATGTGATACGTCGTTATGGATTGCATTTGATGACCGGTGTTGAAGACCGGATATTTGTGAAAACGGAAGGATTACCGTCGAGTTACTCTACATCAGCTGATCTCCGATATAGAGGTTTTATCACCCTTAGTGACGGGAAGTCCGGTCGTGATTAGTGAATATCCGGATTGCAAGGACTTCTTTAGAAGTGCCTTCGGTTCTGTTCAAGCCCGGAACAGACTTGTATGGATTGTATGTCTATTACAAATTGAGATATAAAGCTGATTTCTTTCAAATATATTTCTGTTGGTGGTGGAGAATTTATTCTCTTGGCTTAACACCCTTCTCTGGGACACATGAGCTTAAAGGTTATATAGTTGAAGGTTATTAGTGATATACTCTCAATTTGGTAGTGTGGCATGCTGAGTGTTGCTGTGAAATGATCATTGTTTTATCATTTGTGATATGATCATTTGTTTGATCATTTATCTTGGTGACCATTTCTATGATCATTTGATTGACCCAAAGCACGACTTTTGTATAAAGCGTGGCTTTGTGGATGAGACTTCGTCGGACCTCACACCCCGGATATGGTCAAAACTGGAAGGATGCGGCAAGGTTATTAGGGGGTAGCGCCCCTTTAGTGTATGTCATTCCTTCTAGATAGAGGTGGTATCATGGTATGGAGCCCAGATATTTAACCTATGTTGTTGCTGCAAATTTTGTGGTTGTTGGAAATCGAGGATCCTCGGATAGATCGATTACGATCGGGGGATGACATATTCGTGTCAGTAGTTACCTAGTTTGAAAGGTAACCCGGCCTTGTGTTGGCAGAGATCCGGTTAGGTTCTCGGGACGTCATTCCAGAGGCGTTTTCATGTGGCAATGGGAAGTTCCTTGGCCTGACCATTTGTTGGAAATCCAAAGAAACAATACGATATTGTACGGTTTTAGTTATATAACCTGCCACGGAATGTGGCGGTAACCTGCTATTGAACATGGTAGCTATAGTAGGCATAAGTGCGAAATGTCTATGCTGGCTAAGATTTATATCTTTACTTTTGAAATGAATTTTTCCTACACTATGCACTAGTAATAATATCAAATGTTTCTTTTTAATGCGTATCAAGCATCTTTGACTATCATAAGGAGAAATCTCTTCCGATTCTGCGTTTGCATTGTGTGTGTGTGCGGGAGGCCTTATGGTAGTCTCATTTTTAAAAGCATTGCGAATTGACTTTAAAAATATCCCTCTATTTTGTTTTAAAGATAAACTGTTTTAGTTCTCACTCCAGTCACATGACAGACTCGGAGTTTATTATTTTCCTTCCTAAACTCTGGATGCCCACCAATTTCCACACGCGCAGTCAAGAGTTAAGGTTTATCAGGATATTCTGGAATTCAGGAGTTGCAGGAGGCAAGCTGGATGGCATGGCGTATTACTAGTATATAGTATTTCTTTTCCGCTGTCGATGTTGTTGTTGTACGCTCTAATGATGTAATGAAATGTAATGTGATGTAATAACTGTTATAGTTCTTTGTTTAAAGATTATTCATTTATCTATTATATATTGTTCCGCTGCGATTGTGAGATTCTGATGTTGTTCTGTTATTTCTTTCTGTCTATGTTCTATCTTTTTCTCTCTTCTTCTATCTTTTTCTTCTTCTTTAACCATAACGGTACGGTTTTTCGGCCTTCGATTGCTCGACAGTTGATACAGTGGACGTATTGATGTCGGCGTTTGTGGACGAAAAATCGGAAACGTTGCATTTGGTATTAGAGCTTATAGTTAAGCGACAACCATGGCTCTGTTGGGTGTTACTCATTAGAGATAGAGTCAGTAGTACTCTAGAATGAGTTTGAGTGTAATAATAGATACGAGTGCGTATTTGTTAGTGAATATAAAAAAATGTTTTGTGTTTGCTTATCCGTTGAGATGTTTGTGGATTCTGATCGGTAGATGGGACGCCATATTATCGATAAGGATTTCTAAACACTTAAACGAGGCATGTCGACATAGTATTATTTGAATTGGGTACATGAAATAATTTTACCTTGATTATATTTTATATGTATAAAGGAATAATTTTTCGGAATTATTAAAGTGTATATGAATTGATTGTTGAATAAGTTAAATAAAACCACAGTTGTAAAAGAATAATTGTATAAGCAATTGAATTATAAGTATGAAGTTATAATTAAAATAATTTACACTTGTGAAATAATCTTATATATAAAAAATGAAATTATATAAGTAAAAGACTTATAAATGTGATTTATATTCTAAAAATAAAATTCCAGAGAAGTGTTTTGAAAGGATTTGATATTTTGGAAAATTGTTTTGGAGAAATTAAAGCTCTAAACTCTTTTCGGCCGCTGGAAAATAATTCTGATGATGATCATGACATCATCGGTGTTCATTTTCGGGTTTTTAAAAGAGGGATTGCTGCCAAATTGTTTAAAAGAAAGTTGATTGGAAAATTGGATTTGGGTTTTAAAATTCAAAAGATAATTGAATTGATTTCAAAAATTGTTTTGAAAGATCGAAAAGACTTTGGATCATATTTAAAATATTTATGAGAATGATAAATGAGTTGATAACTTATACAATTTGAATTTTGGTAGAATAAATTTAATTTAAAGAATGGAGTTAAATTAAAGTAAGTATAAGTAAATCAATAAAAAATCCAAGTTGTATATTGATGAATTTAAGTGAAATAAGTTTTGAACTTATGATATGAGTTAATAAATTTAGCTTTGGTAAAGGTTAAATAGACTTTACTTTAGAATTGAAAACTAAATTGGATTTATAAGTGGAATCTTAAGTTAAATTGAAACAAATGATGTTGGGATTGAATATAACTTAAGTAAAGTTGAATAAAGTTGATTTTGGTGTCGAAATAAATTAATAAGTGAATTAATGAAATGAAGTCATTAAGAATTTGAACTTGAGTTGTATAAATGAAATTCAACCTTATTTGTTAAATGAATTAGCAATTGAATTAATTAATGGATGAAATATTAATCAATTGAATGTAAATAATTGATATGAAATAATGAATGTAAGTGTTAATTCATTAGAAGCTAATGTTATTAGAGATTAAATAAATTGAATGAAAGTCAATTTAATATGTTCCAATTGGAATTAAATGTGTTGGACCAAATTGAATGTAAATTAAATAATTTGGTTATGTTGAATGAACATTGGTTGTTATTTGATTGTTATTTGATTGTATATAAATTCATTAAGTGTTAATGAAAGTGAATTAGCGAAATTAGAAGCTAAAGTAATTGAATTCAAATTGAAAGTAAATAAATTTGAATAGAATTGAATGTGAATTGGACTTGAATTAGTGAATGCAAACTAATTAAAATTGAATATGAATGAATGTTAGTAAATCCAATGTTAATGAAACAATTGGAAAACCAATTCATTAAATGTTAATGAGAAATAAATTTATATTGATTTGGTGGTTTCGTTTGTTGCTTTAGTTGCATTTTCTATATTGGCATATATATAGATGTTGCTATATGTTGTATATTCATATTACTTTCATATGTGCATGATTCTCATGTTGTTGTTGAGTGTTTAGTAGGTGAGGATGGCGTTGCTTGGCATTTGGAGCTCGCTTTCACGCTATATTAGCCGTATATGCTTGCTAATAAAAAAATAAGGTACATATCTCGGATTACATACCGTACTTTTATATTTTTTTCCCTGCGGGATGCCTCATCACTTGATGGGATGTATATTTGTGATATATACATTGTCATTTTTTTCGGATCGAGCCGCGCAAAGGAGACTCTGGCGAATTTTTCCAAAAATTTAAGGCATTAGAAAAATTTAGGAATTTTTGGAAGATTTTGAAAACTTTAACTTCGATTTTGGAGTTGAAAGTTAAACAATAGTAGTTTGGTTTGGAAAGATAACTGAGTATGATTTGAAAACTTAGTAAAGTTATTATAAGAAGTTTAACTATGGATTTATGAAAAATTAATGGATTCTGTAACTTTTCTTACTTGATAATTTCGAGGACAAAATTCTTTTAAGGGGGGAAGATTGTAACGACCTAGAATTTTTATTAATTTAAAATCATATATTTAATTGATTTCAAATATTAATAAGTGAAATTTATAAGTCGAATAAATTTTATTTCGAATAATTAGATTTAATTGGATAATTAAATCGATAATTTAATATGTGATAATATAGAAATAATTGAAAATTGAGTTAAATATAATTGAAAATGATTTGTAAAATTTTATTATATCATATTGAAGTTAGAATGATGTTTTAGAACTTTTAATATCAAATTAAAAGTTAATTTGTGAAAATTGAATATTTTAATATTTAATCGACTAGTGAAATTAGCCATTTTTCGAACAGTCTCAGAATTGGACGAAACTAGTTCCATTGGATCCGTAATAGTTTGTTATTATCGGATTTCAATTTTCATAGCAATCGGAGTTTTCGTTTGACCGTGGCAGCTCGAAACGCATCGAAATTGTTTTAATATTTATTTGGCGAGTTAAAATAGCCATTTTTCAAACAGTCTCGGATTTCGACGAAACTAGTTTCATCGGATCCGTAATGTGATATTATTGTATGGTTTCAAATTTCGTGTCAATTGGATTTACCGTTTGTCCGGTGCAAGCTAAAACGCCTAGAAAATCGTTTAATCGGTTTAATTTCAAATCGAACGTTTATTGCCATAACTCGCACAGATGACTGAATTAGCTCCCGAGACACGTTCCATTGTGTTCGGAACGCGGGATAAACCCTAGAACGCCAGTCACCGCGCGTAAATCGGAGTTTGGAAATTCCGGAATGAATAGTGTTCGATATTTTCTATAAATACCCCCCCCCCTTTTTCACAAAAAATAATAATATAAAACTAGAGTTTCAGGGCCGGCCGCCGGCTATACAACCAATGGCCAGAAATTTCACATCTTTCTTCTTTAATCTCTTCAAATCTATGCATCTATTCGAAAAATTATCAACTGCAACATTGTTAAGCTCATCGAGATCTTTCGATCCATACGGAGATGATCGATTTTCGTTGAGAAATTCAATGGCAAATCTCGTCCAAAGGCCGCGTGTTGCGCACGAAATTCGAGGGCCTAGGGGAGGCCGAGCTGCAGGCTATTCATGGTGAAGGTGGCTCTTGGCGAGGGCTTTAAGGTGGTACCATCTGATCGAGCTAGAGGGAAGTGTGGTGGTTGCAAAATGGAACGCTAATACGGCTAGGATGGGTGCGGCTGCGTTCGAATACGAGGAAGGGGGGTTTTTGCGTTCTGCGGCCTGATGATGGGGAGAGGTCAGATCCTACGGCTATGGTAGTTTGGATAAGAAATTAAAATAAAATGTTGTGAATTTATATAATTAAAAATTCGTGTAACTTTAAAATATCGTATCTTTTTCATACGAGGTCGAAAACGCACGAAACCAGTCGCGTTGGAATCGTATCGACGAGCACTATACAATGGAAGTAGATTGGAGTCGTTTGGAGTTAGTGAGAATTTTGGGTGAAATTAAACGCACGTTTAATTTTATTCGAAATAAATCGCTAAAACGGAATTGAAATCAAGGTGAGAACTTCTCACTCAATCGAATCGGTTTCGATTTTAATTTTAAATAGTTAGATTTAAAATTCTTGAATGCATGTTTGAATGATGATTGTTATCTATTGATTGTTAAAATAGACATTATACGCCGTTAGCAAGCGGAGGTTATTTATTAAAAACATATATCGCGAATATTTCGCAGTACAGTGAAATTGGTATTATTTATGTACTTGGAGTTGATTTTCCCGCATTATATAGCGGATGAAGACCCTATTGCGCCGTATAATAGCGGATAATAATTTATGAATCCCATATACCACGATAATTCCATACTGGAGCGGAATTGGTATTGTGCTAATGTTTTTGGATGCAGGGAAACAGGTTGGAGGGATCCAACTGGATTCCTCAACTGTATTGATTAATTTACAGATATTGTGATATTTGTTGATTATCATATCGATATATGATATTTGGATGTCGTGATTGACTATTTGGTGCTGCTGCATCATCGGATCCATTTCTGAAGTTTTAAAATAATGATTTTGGTTTTAAAAGGAATTTTAAAGTGATTTTCGAAAGTATACGTTTTATTAAATTTTGAATTGTTAAAAATAAATAAACGTTAAAATTTTAATGTTATAAAAATATGATTTTTTACGAAATGTGAGCGAAAAGTGATATTTTAAATAAATAGTTAATAAATTTATGAAATGGTTTAAATTGGAAATTTTGAACTATTATAAACAATTTTTATAAAAGATTTATAAAATGGATATTTATAAATTAAAAATATTGGAATTATAAAACAAGTTTATTAAGTGTTAAAATGAAGAATAAAATGGATTTCACTGAAAATTATAGATTTATAAATTGTGAAGATATAAAATAAATAGATGTTGTAAAATAAAAGATTTATAAGTAATTAACTTATAAACTGGGTTTTAAGCATATAAATGGGATATTTATAGAAATTGTTAATAAAGGAAATTTTATAAGTTGAAGTTGTTATAAAATATAAAGGAATCTTATAAGTAATAAGATTTATGATTTGTGAAGTTTTGAAAGAACGATTTTGTAAATAAATGAATTATAAGTAATCAACTTATAATATGGACTTTTGGTATATATTGAGATATACAAATGGAATGAGTAAATAAAGGAAATTTATAAATCGAAGCTTACAAATAGAAATAGGATTTATAGACATTGTTTATAAATTCGAAATCAATGGAATTTGATAAATTGGATGTTGAAATTGGTTAAGGAAGTATATTCACGATATTGGACAGTGAATATATTATTATAAATAAAATGGATATGCTTGGAAAAATGAATATTATAAATGAAGTTAATCGTTTTAACGGTGTTTTAAAATGTATTAACCATCGAAAACATAGATTTCAACGTTCATTGTTGAAATAGACGTTTTCGAGAAATAAGGAAATGGTGGACTATAACACAGTTGTTATAGTAAATGATTTCCGAAAGGAAATGTTTTTGTATAGTATTGGGATTTATATATCTATCTAAATTTCGAATCCCTATACTAGTGATTTTGGGTCGTCGTAACGATGTTTTACGCAACATTCGTTTTGACTCAAATAAATGTGTTTAAGCGCACGTTTTCCTTAAGGAATGAAATATATACTTAATTTCGATTTAAGTATATTGAATATTTTCCAAGTGTTGAAAATGAATGGATTTGTAAATTACTTATTATTTAATAAGTATGGAAATGTTTTCCAATATGAACTGAATATTTTGGGACTTTATCTTTTAAAGATAAATTGAAAATGAATATTAGAAATCGATTGGGAAATTGTGTATTCATAGATACTTTGGAATTGTAAATTCACTAGAGAATTTATAAAAGAAAGGGGAATTTGTTTAAAAATAAACGTTGATTTATTTTTGAACTATGGGAATAAATTTACGGATTTGGAACGTAAATATAAAGTAAATCGGTAAGGATTTATTTAATTGGTTTAAATAAACCATTTTGAAATGAAAGTATTTCCGCGTAAGGAAAAGGATTGAAATTTGTTTTTCAAGAGTGATAAAGGTGAAAAGTGATTTGAAAGTTTGTTTTCAAATGGTTGAAGTGTGGAAATTATATATCTAGTAAAGATATTTTGGAAAGTAAATAATTTGGGAAATTATTTGGAATTTGGTGATGTTGAGCACGCCTATTGATAGTTAAATAATCCGACTATCAATATTTACCTTTAAATAGGTATTTGTTGTGATTTGCTTGAATTTGAATGAAGCACTTATTTTTGAATAAGCGCTCACTATTCGGGTTAGTCGGGAAAGGACCTTGGGGTCGTATAACCCATTCCGAATATGTGATACGTCGTTATGGATTGCATTTGATGACCGGTGTTGAAGACCGATATTTGTGAAAACGGAAGGATTACCGTCGAGTTACTCTACATCCGCTGATCTCCGATATAGAGGTTTTATCACCCTTAGTGACGGGAAGTCCGGTCGTGATTAGTGAATATCCGGATTGCAAGGATTTCTTTGGAAATGCCTTCGGTTCTGTTCGAGCCCGGAACAGACTTGTATGGATTGTATGTCTAACATTACAAATTGAGATATAAAGCTGATTTCTTTCAAATATATTTCTATTGGTGGCGGAGAATTTATTCTCTTAGCTTAACACCCTTCTGTGAGACATACGAGCTTAGAGGTTATATAGTTGAAGGTTATTAGTGATATACTCCCAATTTGGTAGCGTGGCATGCTGAGTGTTGCTGTGAAATGATCATTGTTTGATCATTTGTGATATGATCATTTGTTTGATCATTTCTCTTGGTGATCATTTCTATGATCATTTGATTGACCCAAAGCACAGCTTTTGTATAAAGCGTGGCTTTGTGGACGAGACTTCGTCGGACCTCACACCCCGGAAATGGTCAAAACAGGAAGGATGCGGCAAGGTTATTAGGGGGCAGCGCCCCTTTAGTGTATGTCATTCCTTCTGGATAGAGGTGGTATCATGGTATGGAGCCCATATATTTAACCTATGTTGTTGCTGCAAATTTTGTGGTTGTTGGAAATCGAGGATCCTCGGATAGATCGGTTACGATCGAGGGATGACATATTCGTGTCAGTAGTTACCTAGTTTGAAAGGTAACCCGGCCTTGTGTTGGCAGAGATCCGGTTAGGTTCTCGGGACTTCATTCCAGAGGCGTTTCCATGTGGCAATGGGAAGTTCCTTGGCCTGACCATTTGTTGGAAATCCAAAGAAACAATACGATCTTTTACGGTTTTAGTTGTATAACCTGCCATGGAATGTGGTGGTAACCTGCTATTGAACATGGTAGCTATAGTAGGCATAAGTGCGAAATGTCTATGCTGGCTAAGATTTATATCTTTACTTTCGAAATGAATTTTTCCTACACTATGCACTAGTAATTATATCAAATGTTTCTTTTTAATGCGTATCAAGCATCTTTGACTATCATAAGGAGAAATCTCCTCCGATTCTGCGTTTGCATTGTGTGTGTGTGCGGAAGGCCTTTTGGTAGTCTCATTTTTAAAAGCGTTGCGAATTGACTTTAAAAATATCCCTCTATTTTGTTTTAAAGATAAACTGTTTTAGTTCTCACACCAGTCACATGGCTGACTCGGAGTTTATTATTTTCCTTCCTAAACTCTGGGTGCCCACCAATTTCCACACGCGCAGTCAAGAGTTAAGGTTTATCAAGATATTCTGGAATTCAGGAGTTGCAGGAGGCAAGCTGGATGGCATGGCGTATTACTAGTATATAGTATTTCTTTTCCGCTGTCGATGTTGTTGTTGTACACTCTAATGATGTAATGAAATGTAATGTTATGTAATAACTGTTATAGTTCTTTGTTTAAAGATTATTCATTTATCTATTATATATTGTTTCGCTGCGATTGTGAGATTCTGATGTTGTTCTGTTATTTCTTTCTGTCTATGTTCTATCTTTTTCTCTCTTCTTCTATCTTTTTCTTCTTCTTTAACCATAACGGTACGGTTTTCCGGCCTTCGATTGCTCGACAGTTGATACAGTGGACGTATTGATGTCGGCGTTTGTGGACGAAAAATTGAAAATGTTACAAGTGCCTTCAGTTCCGTTCGAACCCGGGATGGACTTGTATGGATGAATGCTTTCGGAACATCGTCAGGTGGACGATGAGCATTCTAACTGATATGTTCTAAAAAGATAACGCTTTTCCTCGAGCCTCATCAACCAGGAATGACAGAAAATCAGGGGATATGCAGCAAGGCTAAGTATGTAGTACCCATTAGGGTGAGGTCATCCCTGTCTAGATGTCCCTTTTTATTCGGCTTAGTGGTACGGTTGTTGAACCCAATCGTGGGGTGATCTTACTTGAGATTATCCGGTAAGGGGTAGTCTCGGTCTTATGTTGCAGGGGATTGGGAGTAATCATCGGTACGGTGATCTAGGCCATGTACTGTGACAGGTGGTACCTCAGTGCCTAGTCATTAATTGGAAATCCATTCTCCCTACGCGCCTATATGGTTTTGATTATGCCCAACTATTGCTGAAACGTGAGATGCAAGCATTTCAGCTAGATTCTATTTTACTTTCTATAGACGCTATTATAATATTAGAGGATTTTGATAAAAAAATGTTTTGGCTATCATAAGGTAAAAACCCGACATGTTTATTTGTGGCATGGTCTTACGAGATACTTTTGTTTTCAAAGGATTTTGAAACTTTAATAATCCAATTGAATGTGATTTGTCACACTGGTATTCCAGGCTGACTCGGGTGTTATTTAACTATAATGCTCGGGTGAGACCGAGTATTATAGAATACAGGATATGATGCCGTGGGGCTCAGGAGACGAGCTGGATGGCGATACGTACTTCCGTACTTGATTATTATTCCTTCTGTGCACTCAGTTTTGAGGACAATTTTATATGACTGTCCAGTTGTATGTTATTGATGTTGTTGAACTCTGATGATGTATTCTGGTGATGTATGTGTAAAACAGATATAGTTTTCTTTTGTGTAAAGATCTGTTACTATCTGTTTCCTTTTATTCCGCTATGATGGTTAGATTCTGATGTTGTTTTCTATTTTCTTCTTCTACCTCTTCTTCTTTAACCCAAGTGGTTCGTATTTCTGTTCATCTTGAGTTGATTGATGTAGAATAGTGTTGACTCAAGGGGTACGGATTTGCGGGTCATTACACCAAATGAGCAATTGATCTAGAATCGACATCTCTCAACACCATAGTTGACGCAATATACCACTATCAATAAGAAATAATAGGAGTTCAACGAGAAATGTATTAAGAACAACGACATCAAGGATCTCATCTTAACTTTCTTGAGTATTTTAGCAATTTGTGGTCATTCACCAATAAAAAATTGCATTCATAGAAAATCTCCTCATTTAACCGAAACTTCTGTAAAAGCTTATAACATTACTCCAAGAAATTTATGCAAGCCATAACCATCAAACCAAGGCTGAATTTATAATCCAGCTCCCCCAAGTTGGTCTCCACAGAGGCCATTCGTTGAAGAGTTAAAGGTTGAGCCGAATTCATGGGACTTACAAGAAATTAGAAAGTCTGGCTCCTCTAACAAAAACTAAATTTATGATGGTCATGCATCTAAATATTTGTTTGATGAAATAATGTTTTATTTCTTTTATATATATATTTTTGTATGTAATAATCACTTGAATTTTTCCATGTTCAAATATTCAAAAACAAGCCAATTCTGAGAATATAAAAGCAAACTATATTGTAGAAATCACTCAAAAATCAGAAAACTAGCTGACAGTACATCCTGAAAATAAAGTTCAATCGAATGAACCTAACAACTCAGCGTTATAAAATTTAATATTAGCATACTGACTTCTTCCCGTAATCTATGTTCCGAAATTTACCCTCTTCAGTCAATTGAAAACAAGGATCAGTCGACTAAAATTGGTCCAGTATTCTCTGCCTCCAAAAAGACCTATTTCGGTCGACTGAAAATTGATCTCTATCGACTGAATCGTGCCGGTATCTTTTTACAAACCCATAACTATCATTTGTCTTCCTCCCTTTCTTAAAATTTATTTCCTAAATCAAAAAACAACTCTAAGTTCTTCTTCCTAAAAATCAATGGCTCCACATTAAAGGCTTCCTGTTTCGAAGAAGAGAGCACACAAACGCAAAGAACTGGCTACTCCATCTCATCTTGAGTTTGCTTCGGATGAATAATTGCAACAATGGTTGAATGGAAGTAGAAAATCTCTTCAATACTTCAACAAATTGAATGATAAGTGTGTATTTCAGGAAGCCTACTAAAGATGTCTGATTTCTCCCAATTTAACATTGAAGCTTTAGCCCAGGAACATGGATTTTTATCATTAATCGATGCTAAGGAGAATAAGGTGAGAATTTGTCCCTTTTAGTAAGAATGTTCAATGCAAACCTTCAGGGTGATTTTTACAAATCTTTATATGGTAATGATAATGGGCAATTATAGAGTAGGTTTTAGGGGTTGATATAGTCTTAAATTTCCATGGCTTACGAGTTATTATTGATTATAACAACTTTGGTGCAAAACTAAAGGATATCAATCACCATAACATGGTTTATGATAAAGTAAGTTACCTTTTCCAAACCGAAAAGATAGAAAACATTTCGGTCAATTTACAACCTCAAGCACATATAATTAACAAAATACTCCTCCATAATATTTTATCCTGAACTGGAAGTTATGAAAAGATGTAAAACAATAACTATAAATTTTTGTACGATTTACTCAAACCAAAAGTTGAATTGGGCTTGGATCATTCATGATGAAATCAAAAGCTTTCACGCTCGTACTCGTCATATGATATTTTATGGTGCTTATCTAATGAAGGCCTTCACTCATTTTGGAACCAATGTTGGCTCGCTACAAAACTTACTTCATCCAAAGATTATGGACCAAAAATCTATTTCTCTAACGAAGCTTCCATCTAAAATGGAGACTCTTCCTCTATATTAAGATATGTTTCACATCTTGTTCATTAAAATATATGACAATCTTTAACTTGACAAGTAGAACAAGAGGAGATTCAACAAGAAAATCCAGAGGAAACTCAATGGAGCAACGGATGGCGATCAAGGAGTTACTTTGTTTAAACCTTCTGGAAATATAACCGCTTTGGACTAAATTCTCAAAAGTCGGGAAATAATCTTCAATTAACAAAAGTATTTGACCAAACGCCAATGAACTTTTGAAAAGACTACCCTTGAGTTCTTGAAGAAGATTTTTGAACAACCATGCTTTGTGTTCTCGTTCCTCTTCACCATTAGGTACAGAGCCAGAATCTTAGATATTTGAGTAAGACTACCTACTACTATGTTTCATGTGTATCTAAGTGTTAGTTTTCTATGTGATCTTTAGAACTCTTTTCTGTTATTTTGGTATGTATTTGATTGCTTGAACTTGTATAAAACCTATGTATTTATGGACTTATGTTTCTTTTTCAATGTTTATGCATGTAATCTTTTTTCCTGTTATGCACAAGTTCATATTATCATTGGGTATGTACTGTTTCAATCTCAAAATGTTTGTTTTTGTTAATGATAAATGGGGAGGGATTTGAGATAAGGGAAGCATACGTACAAGGGGAGAAAGATTCACTTTACTTATATATATATAGTGGTCATCTCAAAAAGGGGGAGGTTGTTGAATCTCTGGTTCTAATGTTTGAATGATGACAACTATATTATCATATATTTCTAGTTTATAACTATATTGCAGGTGAAAGAGCTACAACAAAGACAATATGACTTTCACCAAGAAGGATGATCACATTCAAAAAATTCAAAGGTCATCTTCATCAAACTAGATTATGTATATGGTCATAGAATTAAATGTAAAATATCCTTGTCTCATGTACACATATGCATTCCTGCATACATAACTATTTACAACGAGCTTTTTTATTTATATATTTCAAAAAGGCAAAAATAAACTTTTTTTTTCTAAATTTACTCAGTCCAGTTGACTAAGAAATTTTCTCAGTCGATTGAGGGTAGTCGACTGAGAAAACACCTCGGTCAACTGAACCTTAACTTTTTATCATCATTCAAGTTTTTTGAAATTTTGCACGAACTCTTTGCTTTTATTCAGTAGTCTAAATTTTATACTCAGTTGACTGAATGTTGTATAATGGCTCCTTTCTGAAGTGTCACTTTGAAAAGTCTTAACCTTTATAATAGTGATAATCATATACGAATGATTGCAACCATTTGTTATATCTCTTTCATTTCTATAATTACACTATAAAATCAGAATTCAAACTTAACTTTCTAACTTACTTACTTGCTATTTCTATATTCCTTGATCTCTTAGTACTCATTGTAATCCAATTCTCAATATTTACTCAAACTACTTCCATAATCACAAACTATACACTTACGCATTACCAAGGAGATTATAGGAAGATTGTACCAGCAGACAACATCAGTGTTATTTGGAACATAAAATTTGTCAAAGAAACTCAGTTGTGTTAGCCTATTCCTTCGGGCGAAGTGAGGGTTATTTGGTTAAAGGAAATACCGAAGCAAAGTTCGGGACTAGACGTAGGATGGGAGGTCCGATTCAGTATAAAATATCTGGTGTGATTACTCTTATTTACTTTATACTATCATACATAGTTATATAGTACACCTTATATTAGTATATATACACTTATTATACACATAAGCCATATTATATACGATCACCACACTCCTATACATAAGTTATATTATATAAAGATCCTATAACGACTAACAAAACCCCTTCAATTGAGGGGTAATGAAGCTCTTACGGATCAAGTTAAATAAACATAATGGTTTCATTTATAATCTCTTATTTTGTGTTTAATGGAAATTTAGATGTTGATGTAAGGTTATCAGCGAATTTGATGGCTTATGTTAATCACAAATAGGCTATACTTAATCAAATATAAACACAAGTTACATCATCAACTAATAAATATGATTTTGATAATGAAAGTCAAACTAGATTCAAAATTTGATGCTCTATGTTACTAATTCATAGTAAATAGATCATGCTTAAAGTAGATTTTATTTTTAATTTCATGATCATTTTCATTAGACTGGGCAACGTGGATTTAGAGGTTGTATTAAAGTTTGATGATTTCATTTGTGTTAGTTAATATCACAATTAGACCATACTTATAATAAAAACATCAACTAATTCCATAAATGGTTAAAAAGAGATATCATATATTCATTTTGTGTTGATTTGTATGACCATGAGAAAGGATTTACCTCTAAATTATCTTCTAATCTCGTAGTTTAATTCTAAATTTTCTGTAGTTTTTTTAAAAAAATTAGTTAACAAAATTTCTAATGTTGAGGATAATCTGATTGAGTGATTTTATTTTTTTTGCTTTTGCTGTCGATCGACCTACACTCGCAAATGTATGAGGATTGTACGCCATGCGTTTGCAGTTTTTATTATTACATTTTTGACGGTATTCTAATCGATAGAATTTTCCATCGCGAACAATGTCCTTATACATCTTATCTCCACACGGATTAATGGTCATCTCAGAATGGTGGTGTTCCGCCAGCACCTCTTCTAGAACATCTTTAACTACTGGAATATATAGTCATCCATCTCTCCTTGTTCATCCTCTTTTGTTGATTGAATACCTACGGATGTGGGGTAAATGCTCTCCCTTATCCAACTTACCCAAACTTTCAATTGTTGTCGCATCCCTATTATGTTCTTGAACTACAGGTTCCATCAATGCCGGCCTTACTTCCATAGATGCTAGAAATCCCAAACTGAATTCTGATAACAATCGAAAATTGAAATTTGAGAGAAACTCCAATTGCCTTCACTCATATATAACACTAAGAGTAGCATGCCTCTGGCTAAGGGCGTCGACAACAACATTCCTTTTTCTAAGGTTATACTGAATTTCAAAGTCATATGATGTTATAAACTCCATCAACCTTGTTAATTAAGATTCTAATATTTTTGGGAAAACATGTATTTAAGGGACTTATGATCAATAAGTAGCTCAAAACTTTCCCATAAAAGATAATGTCTCCACATTTTCAAGGCAAATATAATAGCCACTAACTTTAAGAAGTGAATGAGATACCTCTTCTCATGGTCCTTCAACTACCTACTTGCATAGGTTGCTTTGCCTTCTTGCATAAAAATAGTTCCTAATACCATATCGCATGGATCGGTAAAAACGGTGAAAGGCGTTGACCTAATAAGAATAGTCAGTACCGGCGCACTTGTCAATAGCTCCTTCAACATCTCAAAGGCATCTATGCATTTCTCATCCTATTCAATTGGTTAGGGGAGTTAATGGTACTGCTATCTTTGTGAAGTCCTTGTTAAATTTCCTGTAGTACCCGGCCAAACCAAGAAAACTCCTAACTTTGGTAGTGTTCATTAGAATTTTTTAGTCTTGGATGGTTTCTACGTTTACAGGGTCAATCATTAACCCTTTTTCAAAGACAACGTGACCGAGAAATCTTCCTTCCGTCCTCCAAAAATGACACTTTGAGAATTTGGCTTTTAGCCTATTTTCTCTCAAGGTCTCTAGTACCTCCCTTAATTGATTTTCATGCTTACCTTCACTTTTAGAGAATACTGGAATATTATCTACAAACATTATAATGAACTTATTTAGTATCCTCGTAAAGACCTACTCGTCAAATCTACAAAATATAAATAGGCATTGTCAGTCAAAAGGCATTACTTCCCATTCATATAATCCATCCAGATTACAAAATGCAGTCTTCTCCTTGCTATCTTCAGCTACTCCTAATTGATGGAATCTGGTGGCTAAGTCTTTTTTGGAAAAGACCTTGTCTCTAACAAGATAATCAAATAAGTCGTGTATCCTAGGTAATGATAGAGTCAGGGGTATGCCCTAGGGGCAATTATGTAATTTGTTACATATATCTAGTTCGTTGAAGAATCTTATCCACAATAAAGGTGCTTCTTTCTATTACATATTTGATATAATATGGTTATATTAATTAGTTAATTTAATTCAAAGTATATTTAATATAAAATTCATATATGGTATATTTTTGATAATAGTTACAAAGTTTTGTAACTGTGAGTAACTTATCACGGTAAAACAATGTACCATTTAAATGTTCCTACTCAAGATGCATCGAGACTGGATATCAATGTATCTGTTGAGACTAGAGTATGTAACTATGACGACCAGGAAATTTTAACTTTTGGAATTGAAATATTCAATTGATTTAAAATATCTGAATTGTTAATTTAAGATTGAGTTTCAATTTTAACTATGAAATTAGCAATTTAATTATCAAATTTAATTATAGAAATTTGGGTAAAATTGTAAATTTTCAATTTTAAGCTTGTTAAAAATAATTTGATAGCTTAGAAAATTTATATTGATAATATTTAAGATGATAGAAGCTTCAGAATTGAATTTGAAACTGTTTTGTTCAGTTTTCAAATTATATAGTTTAAACTAATATTTAAAAATAGCCTTCCGAGGCACAGTCTCGGAATTTGACGAAACCAGTTCCATTTGATCCGTAATAGTGTATCATTATTGGATTTCAATTTCCGTAGCATTCAGAGTTGTCGTGTGATTATGCGGATAGCAAACGCGCTGAAAATTATATCGAAATTTAATATAAACAACTAGTTTAAAAAGATATCTTCTCCATACGATCAAATTTGGACTCAGAATCTTTTCCATTGCGTTTGGAATATGGGTTAAACCTTATAAACGCCTGGCGGCACGCTTCAATAGGAAATCGAGGCTTTTAGCTCGATTTCGAGACATCCGAATTCGAATTTAAATTTAAATTTTATAATTATGACCAGTCAAAAATAGAATATTTTAATTCAACACGTTGTTGCTCTTTATAACACCTGTCAAGCATGCGGAAAAATTTAAGGCACGTAACGGTTTTAAAGGAAAAAAAACAAATGAGAACGCTTTCTTTCGTTGAAAAAAAATAATGTAACAGCCGAACCTTCATTTCTATTCCTCTCTTCCAAATTAAAAATGTTAATGGCCGCTACTTTTTTCAAACTCCCTTCTTCTTCGATAAAAAAAAAATCAATCACGGCTGCTTTAAAAATTTATGGCCGAAGCCTTCTTCCATCGTTCGAAGAAAAAAAATCAATTCGAAACAAAGTGACCGCAATTATAAGGGATACGAAATCGAATTCAATCTCAAATCAAAATCACGAGCTTGTTGTCGAGCTTCCATGGATTACGATCTCGATCTGAGCAGTATCGTGCGTGTGCGTTTGTGAATCGCTATTGGGTAGATCACATGGCGTGTTCTGGAAATCGAGGTTATAGTCGCACGCGAATTTATGTGGTCAAGCTAGTCGCGAAGGTTGGCTCAGAACCGAGCACGTCAAAATTCAAAGCAAGTAAGGAGCAGTATCGTCGGTAATGGTGGAGCACGCATGTGAGGCAGCAAATGGGTGGAGTCGAATTCGTGTTGTTAGGAGATCGCTGTGAGGTATTTTTTTTATTTATTATTTTTATTTGTTATTTAGTAAATTATATACATATTTGAAATAAACAAAAAAAATGAGCAGATAGCATTTTAGATTACAGTAGATACAAAAACAATTTTTTTTATTAATGCATGTGTATATAGTAGATAAGGATATAGAAAATATACATGCAAATAGATTTGGTAATTACCGAAGTTAAAATTTTAAAATTGGAATTTTGGAAAATGTCTTGACTTGGGGAATTTTAAAACATTAAAAGTTTATATAAAGTTTGATTTTGAAATCTATAAATTTTTATAATTATAAATGATGTTTCCAGATGAAAAATAAGATTTATATACATATTTTAGTTTACTAAAAATAATCTATTAAAGGGAATAATAGTTTAACTTAATTAATTAGTTAATTAAATCTATTTTAATGGAAATTTATTATTAAATTATTTCACATATTAATCAACTGTATAAAATTATTTATACAAGGTCAAAATTATGGAGAAAACCGTCTGAAATGGAAAATGGATTGCATGAATAGTTAAAGGTGAGATCTTCTCACTCAATCAAATATTTTTTTTGATTTAAATTTTGAATAGTTAGATTTAGAATTGATTATGCTTGGTGATTGATTTATAATCAGTTATATTAGTTTAGACCCAATGCACCGCATAATAGCGGAGGTTATTATATTAAACCCATATACCGCGATATTCCACCACGAAGTGGAACTGGTATTATATATGTATTTGGAGTTGTTGATTTCCCGCATTATATAGCGGAAGAGACCCTATTGCGCTGCATAATAGCGGATAATATTTTATAAATTCCATATACCGCGATATTCCACCTTGAAGTGGAATGGGTATTTAACTGTTGTGCTAACGTCTGTGGATGCAGGGAAACAGGTTGGAGGGATCCAACTGGATTCCTCAAATATTTAATTTGTTTCGTATGTTGTGTGTTGATTTATTTTAATTCATGTGACTATTGGTGATTGAAACCGTTGAAGGCTGTAATTTAGCCGAATATATTTTGGTATCGTAGGATACCAGAAATAAATAAAAATTTGATTTTGAAATTTGGGTAGAAAATTTACAATAAATTCACTCAAAGGAATCGGGTGAATTTTAAAAGGAGGAAATTTAAATAGATAAAGATAAAGTTTTATCTTTGTAAACTTATTGAATAAATTCCAAAAATATGGAAAAATATTTAATAAAGGAATTTCGAGTAATGTTGTTTAATGGTTGAAGTATTTATGTAAGATACGTATTTTAAATATTTGAAAGAGATAAAGAAATTTATTTCAAAAGGAAATAAATTTAGAAATTTAATTTGGAATTTAATTTGGAGTTGGAATTAATTTTAGAAATCGATTCGGGAATTAATTTGGAGTTAGAATAAATCTTAGGAATCGATTTGGAAATTTGGTTTGGTGTTTTGGAAATAATTTGGGAAATCAATTTGAAACTGATTTGATATTGGAAAATTAATTTGGGAAATCAAATTGGAATTTGATTTTGTGTTAGGAATATATTGGAAATCAATTTGGGATTTGATTTGGTTTGAAGATGATAATTGCGAATCGATTTAAAATTCGTATATCAGTTGATATTTGGAAATGTAAATTCACAACGGGAATTTGTAAAGAAAAGGGAAATTGTTTAAAAAAAAATATTGGTTTATTTTTAAAATGTGGAAAGGAATTTATAGATTTGAAATGTAAATTAAAATAAATCGAGAAGATTTATTAATTTATTTGAACGGACCATTTTGAATTGGGAAAAGAATTCTTCCCTGGAAAGCCGAGTATATTTTTAAATAGCTTTTGAATAAAATTTAAAAGTTCCAGATTTGGTTTTTAAATAATACTGTTGAAGAAATCAGTTTTGAAAATTGTATTAAACCTTTAAAGTAACATTTTATTAAATTAATTATATAAGGGATTATTTAAAAGATTAAATTGATTTTTGATTTAGAAAATAGTTATTTAAATATTTATACTCTATCTACAAGTTTTATTTTAAAATTAGTTTTGGACTTGAATTTTTAAATGAGATATTAGTATAATATTTTTCATAACTAATATTTAAGCAAATATTCTAAAAATAGTTTATTTAAATGTTCCAAGAATATTTTGAATAAGTGATTTGAATTATTTTAACTCGGTAGTTTTTCAGTGGAAATGAATAAATATTTGGAAATATATTCCGCGTAAGGAAAATGATATGAAAATTTGTGTCCAAAGGATTGAAATGTGAATAGTGATTGAAATTTGTTTTCAAAATATTAAAGTGTAAAAAAGTATACCTTGCGAACATATTTGGGAAATAAATGATTTGAGAAAAATTATTTGAAATCCAGTGATTGTTGTGAATGATGATTGATAGTTAAATCACCAACTATCAACATTGGCCCTTTTAAATGGAATTCGAATTTCGATGCGACCGGCAGTCGAATTCCAAATGGATATTCGAAACGCACATCGAACCTTTGTGATTGTGATGGATCTTTTGTTAAAAGATCAAAGTAGAATTTGTTGTGATTTGTTTGAATCTGAATTAACACTTATTTTTAAAATAAGCGCTTTTTATTCGGATTGGCCGGGAGAGGACCTTGTGTCATAAAACCAATTCCGAATAAGGATACGACGAAATGGGATTGCATTTGAAGATGGTGTTGAAGACCGGGAATTTTCGAAAGCGAAAGGATTACCTGTCGAATGTCTCTGCATCGGGTTTCTTCGGTATAGAGATTTTATCACCCTTTGTGATAGGGACTCCGGACGTGATTAGTGAATATCCGGATTTGCAAGGGCTTCTTTGGAAGTGCCTTCGGTTCTGTTCGATCCCGGAACGGACTTGTATGGATGTGTGTCTGACGTTACACTTTAGATGTAAAGCTGGTTTCTATCAAATACATTTCTGTTGGTGGCGGAGAATTTATTCTCTTAGCTTAACACCCTTCTCTGAGACGTACAAGCTCAGAGGTTATGTAGTTGATGTTTACTAGTGATACATTCCCAATTTGGTAATGTGGCATACGAAGTGCTGCTGATCATTTGTTGATCGAAGCATGACTTTTGTGAAAAGCGTAGCTTTGTGGACGAGATTTCGTCGGACCTCACACCCCGGAATGGTCAAAACAGGAAGTATGCGGCAAGGTTATATGGGGAAGCGCTCCTTAGGGTATGTACATTTCCTTCTGCATAGAAGTGGTATCATGGTATGGAGCCTAGATACTTAACTTATGTGATTATCGCAAATATATATTACTTTGTGATTGTTGTTGTTGAGGATCCTCGGAAAAAGGTTGTTTACAACCGGGGGATGGCATACTCGTGTAGTAGTTACCTATTTTTGCAGAGGTAACCCGGCCTTGTGTTGGTAGAGATTTGGTTAGGTTCTCCGGGCGTCCATCCAGAGGCGTACCCATGTGGCAATAGGAAGTTCCTTAGCCTGACCATTTGTTGAAAATCCAAAGAAACAATACGAGCCCTTTACGATTGCAATTGTATAACCAGCCTCCTCAGAAGGTAGCTATAGCAGGCATAATATAATGGTACCTGTGCTGGCTAAGATTAATGTTATACTTTCGAAATGTTTTCCACTATGCACTAATAATAATAATATCAAAGGGTTTTGCGTATTAAGCATGTTTGACTATCATAAGGAGAAATCTCCTCCATTCGTTTGCATTGTGTGTGTGGCGGGAGGCCTTATGGTAGTTTCATTTTCCTAAAAGCATTACGGATTTCTTTAAAATTCTTTTGTTTTCTTAGATAAAAATAACCGTTTTAAGATCTCACACCAGTCCCATGACTGACTTGGAGTTTATTGTCCCCTTTCTAAACTCTGGGTGTCCATAAATTTCCACACGGGCAGCCTAGAGTTAGGTTAGCAGTTATTTGGGAGCAAGGTCAAGAAGTTGCTGTGGAATCATGAATTGGAGCTGGATGGCGAGGCGTATCACTTATATATGTAATATTTCTTTCCGTTGTTTGTTGTTGCACACTCTGAAAATGTAATGTGATGTAATGTAATAACTGTTATAGTAATTCTGTTTAAAGATATTTATATATCTATTATATTGTTCTGCTGCAACATGTGAGATTCTGTTATTATTTCCGTTTCTTCTTCTACCTCTTCTTCTTTAACCCTAACGGTTCGGATTTTTCGGCATTCGACTGTTCGGCATTCTATACAGTGGACGTATTGATGTCGACTTTAGGGCGTCGAAAAATCGGGCTGTTACATCTTGGTATCAGAGCATTTGGTTAAGTGACAACCATGGCTCTGTTGGGTGCTACTCATTAGAGATAGAGTCAGTAGTACTCTAGAATGAGTTTGAGTGTAATAATAGATATGAGTGCATATTTGTTAGTGAATATAAAATTGTTTTATACTGTGATGATTGGTTTGTCGAGTGGTATATGGATTCTGGTCGATATAGTCTGTATAACTCTATCGATAGCGATCCCTAAACACTCGTACAGAACAATTCGCCACGATATTGTTTTAAATTAGGGTAAATGAAATAATTTTACCCAAAACTATTTTGTATATATAAGGAATGATTTTACATAAATTATTATGGTATATATATGGTTGCTTGGTTGTTAGGAAGTGATAATACTAAATTATTATCATTGAAATTGAATAAGAAATTGAAATCATAATCAAAAGTTTAGAAATAAAATCCATATACGAATGAAATTTGAGAATGTAAATTATAAATGTGATTTATAATTTGAAATGGAATTCCAGAGAAATATTTGAAAATGGTTTTCAAGTGTTTAGAAATGTTTTTGGAATTCCATAGAAATATTTGAAAATGATTTTCAAGGGTTTAGAAATGTTTTTGAAGGGATAAAAGCTTTAAACTCTTTTCGATCGCTGGAAAATAACTTCGGCGATGACTGCAGCATCATCGATGTTCATTTTCGGGTTTCCAAAAGATAAATTGCTACCAAATTATTTAAAATTTGAAGTTGTTTGCAAACTGGGTTTGGTTTTGGAAATTCAAAAGGAAATTTGAATTAATTTCAAAAATGGTTTCGAAAAAATGGAAAGACTCTGGAACACTATATAAAATATTTATGGAATATCATTAAGTTGATAATTTGTAAAGTTTGAAGTTGTTAAAATAAAATCCAACTTAAAAAGAAATTAGAAAAAGGTAAATGTGGAAACAAAATAAGTTGGAAGGAAAATTTAATTCAAGTGGAATTAAAAAATGAAATTGAATAAAAGAATTGAAATTGAAGATTTGAGTTAATTTGAATAAATGTGAATTTGAGAAGTCTTATAGACTAAATGTTTGGAATAAAATCTATTAAAGTGAAAAAAATAAATTGTGAATGAATAAATAAATTTACAATTGCAATTAAATGAAATTGAAATTGAATGTTGAAATTCATTTCGAATTTATTAGTAAATAGAGCTGGAATTGGAATTGAATTTGATTGTGATAAACAAAGCGAAGTATTGAAATGAAATTAATAAGTGAAACTAATTGAAGAAATGACAAATTAATTTGGTTTGAAATGAATTGAATTCAATATTTATAAATAAAAGGTAAATTAAATTCTTATGGAATTTGAAATCTAGTTTAAAAATAAATGGTTATAAACCAAAGTGATGAATTGAAAATAAATATAAGAAGTATATAGAATTTGAAATCCAGTTTAAATATAAGTGGTTGTAAACCCAAAATGGTGAATTGAAATTGAATTGTGTTTGGGAATGAACAAAAGAATAAAACTGGAATTGAAAACTGTATATCGAAAACCAATTTGAATTGTATGAAATAAAATGAAGTTGCATACAAAATTGGTTGAAACAATTAAATTTAATGTCGGAACCCTATAAGTTGCCTTATAAATATTGTTTAACCTGCATTACTTATAGAACTCGTATGTTTACTAGTTAAATATGTAAAATGTTGTTGAGTTTCATGATTTTAGCACATACATATTTGAATTGAGTAAATACAGTTTCAGCGAAGCCGTTGGGCTGGATTTGATTACGTAAAATGCTAAAAATAAGCCGCTTGTTTAAAAATGCTAATAAGGTACGCCTACGCAATAAGAAAATAGAAAATATGAACTGTTTTTGTATTTCCGACCGGGTGGGTCGATGTATATATATTTATATCTTTTGTCAAATTGCAAAAGCTCCATCGTACAAAGGGACTCTTCCGAAAAAATTCGAAAATTTTGGGAGTTGAAAATTTTCGAAAAATTTTGTTAGCGACAAACGATTTAAAATTGGGACTTTAAGTAAATTAGTAAATGAAACTAATTTAAAATATGAACTAGTTATAATTGAAAGATAAAAATTAAATATTCAGAGTAGAAGATAAATTGAATCCAAATAGAATTGAAATTGTAAATTGAATTCAAATGAAATTGAAAATGCAAAATTGAAAGAAAATGGATGTATAACTTCAATAGTGAAGTAAAAAAATGGTATAAGAAATGTATACTGAAAATTTTGTAAAGGAATATGCAAAATGAAATTTGAATGTTGTAATTGGATATTTTGTCTAGCAGGATATACAAGTGTATTTAAGGAAAAGGGAATTGGGTTTTTGATTTTGAAGATAAAAATTGAATTGCTTGACAAAAATGTATGTATTTGAATTTCAGTATGCAATTTGATGATCTTCTTGTCTAGCCGCTTGGCTTTTTCTTTTCTTTTTGAAATCTGGGGGCTGTGGTGCCATTTTTGTAGTAGTACCGAGCTAGCCGCGCAAAGGAGATGCTGACGAAAATTTTTGAAAATTTAGGGAGTTGGACAAACTTTGAGAAAATTTTGAAAAATTAAAATTTGAATTTAAATTCGAATGGTTAAGAAAATAATATTGTATGGAGTTATGGTTGAGGTTGGAAAGTTAGCTGAATCAATAATGGGCTGTTAATAAAAGATTTGCTTTGACAAATTGTTGAAAACTGTTTGGCTTTGGGAAAATAATGAAAGGGTTAAGGTCCATTCTTCTTAACTAGTAATTTCGAGACGAAATTCATTTAAGGGGGAAGGATGTGACGACCCAAAAATTTTAACTTTTGGAATTGAAATATTCAATTGATTTCAAATATTTGAATTGTTAATTTAAGCTTAAGTTTCAATTTTAACTACGAAATTAGCAATTTAATTATCAAATTTAATTATAGAAATTTGGGTAAAATTGTAAATCTTCAATTTTAAGCTTGTTGAAAATAATTTGATAGCTTAGAAAATTTATATTGATAATACTGAAGATGATAGAAGCTTCAGAATTGAATTTGAAACTGTTTTGTTCAGTTTTGAAATTATATAGTTTAAATTGATATTCAAAAATAGCCTTCCGAAGCACATTCTTGGAATTTGACGAAACCAGTTCCATTGGATCCGTAATAGTGTATTATTATCGGATTTCAATTTCCGCAGCATTCAGAGTTGTCGTGTGATCATACGGATAGCAAACGCGCTGAAAATTATATCGAAATTTAATATAAACAACTAGTTTAAAAAGCTATCTTCTCCATACGATTGAATTTGGACTCAGAATCTTTTCCACTGCATTCGAAATATGGGTTAAACCTTATAAACGCCTGGCGGCACGCTTCAATAGGAAATCGAGGTTTTTGGCTTGATTTTGAGACATCTGAATTCGAATTTAAATTCTATAATTTTGACCAGTCAAAGACAGAATATTTTAATTCAACACGTTGTTGCACATTCTAACACGTATCAAGCATGCGGAAAAATTTAAGGCACGTAACAGTTTTAAAGAAAAATAAAAATAAAAAAAACAAATGAGAACGCTTTCTTTCGTTGAAAAAAAATAATGTAACAGCCGAACCTTCATTTATGTTCCTCTCTTCCAAATTAAAAATGTTAATGGCCGCTACTGTTTTCGAACTCCCTTCTTCTTCGATAAAAACAAAAATCAATCACGACTGCTTCAAAATTGATGGTCGAAGCCTTCTTCCATCGTTCGAAAAACAAAATCAATTCGAAACAAAGTGACCGCAATTATAAGGGATACGAAATCCAATTCAATCTCAAATCAAAATCACGAGCTTGTTGTCGAGCTTCCATGGATTACGATCTCGATCTGAGCAGTATCGTGCGCGTGCATTTGTGAATCGCTATTTAGTAGATCGCATAGCGTGTTCTGGAAATCGAGGTTATAGTCGCACGTGAATTTATGTGGTCGAGCTAGTCGCGAGCGTTGGTCAGAACCGAGCACGTGAAAATTCAAAGCAAGTAAGGAGCAGTATCGTCGGTAATGGTGGAGCACGCGCGTGAGGCAGCAAATGGGTGGAGTCGAATTCGTGTTGTTGGGAGATCGCGGTGAGGTATTTTTTTATTTTTTTATTATTTTTATTTGTTATTTAGCAAATTATATACACATTTGAAATAAACAAAAAAATGTGCAGATAGCATTTTAGATTACAGTAGATACAAAAACAAATTTTTTTTATTAATGCATGTGTATATAGTAGATAAAGATATAGAAAATATACATGCAAATAGATTTGGTAATTACTGAAGTTAAAATTTTAAAATTGGAATTTTGGAAAATGTCTTGATTTAGGGAATTTTAAAACATTAAAATTTTATATAAAGTTTGATTTTGAAATATATAAATTTTTATAATTATAAATGTTGTTTCAAGATGAAAAATAAGATTTATATACATATTTTAGTTTACTAAAAATAATATATTAAAGGGAATAATAGTTTAACTTAAATAATTAGTTAATTAAATCTATTTAAATGGAAATTTATTATTAGATTATTTCACATATTAATCAAGTGTATAAAATTATTTATACAAGGTCAAAATTGTGGAGAAAACCGTCTGAAATGGAAAATGGATTGTATGCATAGTTAAAGGTGAGATATTCTCACTCAATCAAATTTTTTTTTGATTTAAATTTTGAATAGTTAGATTTAGAATTGATTATGCTTGGATGATTGATTTATAATCAATTATATTAGTTTAGACCCTATGCGCCGCATAATAGTGGAGGTTATTATATTAAACCCATATACCGCGATATTCCACCACGAAGTGGAATTGGTATTATATATGTATTTGGAGTTGTTGATTTCCCGCATTATATAGCGGATGAGACCATATTGCGTCGCATAATAGCGGATAATATTTTATAAATCCCATATACCGCGATATTCCATCTTGAAGTGGAATGGGTATTTAATTGTTGTGCTAACGTCTGTGGATGTAGGGAAACAGGTTGGAGGGATCCAACTGAATTCCTCAAATATTTAATTTGTTTCGTATGTTGTGTGTTGATTTTTTTTAATTCGTGTGACTATTTGTGATTGAAACCGTTGAAGGCTGTAATTTAGCCGAATATAATTTTGGTATCGTAGGATACCAGAAATAAATAAAAATTTGATTTTGAAATTTGGGTGAAAATTTATAATAAATTCAGTCAAAGGAATCGGGTGAATTTTAAAAGAAGGAAATTTAAATAGATAAAGGTAAATTTTTATCTTTGTAAACTTATTGAATAAATTTCAAAAATATGGGAAAATATTTAATAAAGGAATTTCGAGTAATGTTGTTTAATAGTTGAAGGATTTATGTAAGATACGTATTTTAAATATTTGAAAGAGATAAAGAAATTTATTTAAAAAGGAAATAAATTTAGAAATTTAATTTGGAATTTAATTTGGAGTTGGAATTAATTTTAGAAAACGATTGGGAATTAATTTGGAGTTAGAATAAATCTTAGGAATCGATTTGGAAATTTGGTTTGGTGTTTTGGAAATAATTTAGAAAATCAATTTGAAATTGATTTGATATTGGAAAATTAATTTGGGAAATCAAATTGGAATTTGATTTTGTGTTAGGAATAAATTAAAAATCAATTTGGGATTTGATTTGGTTTGAAGATGATATTTGGGAATCGATTTAAAATTCGTATATCAGTTGATATTTGGAAATTTAAATTCACAACGGGAATTTGTAAAGAAAAGGGAAATTGTTTAAGAAAATAAATATTGGTTTATTTTTAAAATGTGGAAAGGAATTTACAGATTTGAAATGTAAATTAAAATAAATCGAGAAGATTTATTAATTTATTTGAATGGACCATTTAGAATTGGGAAAAGAATTCTTCCCTGGAAAGCCGAGTATATTTTTAAATAGCTTTTGAATAAAATTTAAAAGTTCCGGATTTGGTTTTTGAATAATACTGTTGAAGAAATCAGTTTTGCAAATTGTATTAAACCTTTAAAGTAAAAATTTATTAAATTAATTATATAAGGGATTATTTAAAAGATTAAATTGATTTTTGATTTAGAAAATAGTTATTTAAATATTTATACTATATCCACAAGTTTTATTTTAAAATTAGTTTTGGACTTGAATTTTTATATGAGATATTAGTATAATATTTTTCATAACTAATATTTAAGCAAATATTCTAAAAATAGTTTATTTAAATGTTCCAAGAATATTTTGAATAAGTGATTTGAATTATTTTAACTCGGCAGTTTTTCAATGGAAACGAATGAATATTTGGAAATATATTCCGTGTAAGGAAAATGATTTGAAAATTTGTTTCCGAAGGATTGAAATGTGAACAGTGATTGAAATTTGTTTTCAAATATTAAAGTGTAAAAAATATATCTTGCGCATATTTTGGAAATAAATGATTTGGGATAAATTATTTGAAATCTAGTGATTGTTGTGAATGATAATTGATAGTTAAATAACCAACTATCAATATTGGCCCTTTTAAATGGCATTCGAATTTCGATGCGACCAGAGTCGAATTCCAAATGGATATTCGTAACGCACATCGAACCTTTGTGATTGTGATGGATCTTTTGTTAAAAGATCAAATTAGAATTTGTTGTGATTTGTTTGAATCTGAATTAACACTTATTTTTAAAATAAGCGCTCGTTATTCGGATTAGCCGGGAGAGGACCTTGTGTCATAAAACCCATTCCGAATAACGATACGACGAAATGGGATTGCATTTGAAGATGGTGTCGAAGACCGGGTATTTTCGAAAGCGAAAGGATTACCTGTCGAATGTCTCTGCACCGAGTTGCTCCGGTATAGAGATTTTATCACCCTTTGTGATAGGGACTCCGGACGTGATTAGTGAATATCCGAATTTGCAAGGGCTTCTTTGGAAGTGCCTTCGGTTCCGTTCGATCCCGGAACGGACTTGTATGGATGTTGTCTGATGTTACACTTTGAGATGTAAAGCTGGTTTCTATCAAATACACTTATGTTGGTGGCGGAGAATTTATTCTCTTAGCTTAACACCCTTCTCTGAGACGTACGAGCTCAAAGCTTATGTAGTTGATGGTTACTAGTGATACATTCCCAATTTGGGAATGTGGCATATGAAGTGCTGCTGATCATTTTTTGATCGAAGCATGACTTTTGTGAAAAGCTTAGCTTTATGGACGAGACATCGTCGGACCTGACACCCCGGAATGCTCAAAACAGGAAGTATGCGGCAAGGTTATAGGGGGAAGCGCTCCTTAGGGTATATACATTTCCTTCTGGATAGAAGTGGTATCGTGGTATTGAGCCTAGATACTTAACTTATGTGAATATCGTAAATATATATTATTTTGTGATTGTTGTTGTTGAGGATCCTCGGATAAAGGTTGTTTACAATCAGGGGATGGCATACTCGTGTGGTGGTTACCTATTTTTGCAGAGGTAACCCGCCTTGTGTTGGCAGAGATCCGGTTAGGTTCTCGGGGCGTCTATCCAGAGGCGTACCCATGTGGCAATAGAAAGTTCCTTAGCCTGACCATTTGTTGGAAATCCAAAGAAACAATACGAGCCCTTTACGATTGCAATTGTATAACCTTCCTCCTCAGGAGGTAGCTATAGCAGGCATAATATAACGATACCTATGCTGGCTAAGATTAATATTATACTTTCGAAATGTTTTCCGCTATGCACTTATAATAATAATATCAAAGGGTTTTGCGTATTAAGCATGTTTGACTATCATAAGGAGAAATCTCCTCCAATTTTGCGTTTGCATTGTGTGTGTGGCGGGAGGCCTTATGGTAGTTTCATTTTCCTAAAAGCATTACGGATTTCTTTTAAATTCTTTTGTTTTCTTAGTTAAAAATAACCGTTTTAAGATCTCACACCAGTATATAGCTGACCTAGAGTTTATTATTCCCTTTCTAAACTCTGGGTGCCCATAAATTTCCACACGGGCAGCCTAGAGTTAGGTTAGCAGTTATTTGGGAGCAAGGTCAAGAAGTTGCTGTGGAATCAGGAATTGGAGCTGGATGGCGAGGCGTATCGCTTATATATGTAATATTTCTTTCCGTTGTTTGTTGTTGCACACACTGAAAATGTAATGTGATGTAATGTAATAACTGATATAGCAATTCTGTTTAAAGATATTTATTTATGAATTATATCGTTCCGCTGTGATATGTGAGATTCTGTTATTATTTTTGTTTCTTCGTCTACCTCTTCTTCTTTAACCCTAACGGTTCGGATTTTCCGGCATTCGACTGTTCGGTATTCGATACAGTGGACGTATTGATGTCGACTTTCGGACGTCGAAAATTGGGTTGTTACATCTTGGTATCAGAGCATTTGGTTAAGCGACAACCATGGCTCTGTTGGGTGCTACTCATTAGAGATAGAGTCAGTAGTACTCAAGAATGAGTTTGAATGTAACAATGGATATGAGTGCGTATTTGTTAGTGAATATAAAATTGTTTTATATTGTGATGATTGGTTTGTCGAGTGGTATATGGATTATGGTCGATATAGTCCGTACAACTCTATCGATAGGGATCTCTAAACACTTGTACAGAACAATTCGCCACGATATTGTTTTAAATTAGGGTAAATGAAATAATTTTACCCAAAACTATTTTGTATATATAAGGAATGATTTGTCATAAATTGTTATAGTATATATGTGGTTGCTTGGTTGTTAGGAAGTGATAATACTAAATTATTATCATTGAAATTGAATAAGAAATTGAAATCATAATCAAAAGTTTAGAAATAAAATCCATATACAAATGAAATTTGATAATGTAAATTATAAATGTGATTTATAATTTGAAATGGAATTCCAGAGAAATATTTGGAAATGGTTTTCAAGGGTTTGGAAATGTTTTTGAAGGGATAAAAGCTCTAAACTCTTTTCGGTCGCTGGAAAATAACTTCGGTGATGAATGCAGCATCATCGATGTTCATATTCGGGTTTCCAAAAGAGAAATTGCTGCCAAATTATTTAAAATTTGAAGTTGTTTGCAAACTGGGTTTGGTTTTGGAAATTCAAAAGGAAATTTGAACTAATTTCAAAAATGGTTTTGAAAAAATGGAAAGACTCTGGAATGCTATATAAAATATTTATGGAATATCATTAAGTTGATAATTTGTAAAGTTTGAAGTTGTTAAAATAAAATCCAATTTAAAGAGAAATTAAAAAAAGGTAAATGTGGAAACAAAATAAGTTGGAAGGAAAATTTAATTCAAGTGGAATTAAAAAATGAAATTGAATAAAAGAATTGAAATTGAAGATTTGAGTTAATTTGAATAAATGTGAATTTGAGAAGTCTTATAGACTAAATGTTTGGAATAAAATCTATTAAAGTGAAAAAAATAAATTGTGAATGAATAAATAAATTTACAATTGCAATTAAATGAAAGAAATTGAATGTTGAAATTCATTTCGAATTTATAAGTAAATAGAGTTGGAATTGGAATTGAATTTGATGGTGCTAAGCAAAGCGAAGTATTGAAATGAAATTAATAAGTGAAACTAATTGAAGAAATGACAAATTAATTTGGTTTGAAATGAATTGAATTCAATATTTATAAATAAAAGGTAAATTAAATTCATATGGGATTTGAAATCTAGTTTAAAAATAAATGGTTATAAACCAAAGTGATGAATTGAAAATAAATATAAGAAGTATATAGAATTTGAAATCCAGTTTAAATATAAGTGGTTGTAAACCCAAAATGGTGAATTGAAATTGAATTGATTTTGGGAATGAACAAAAGAATAAAACTGGAATTGAAAACTGAATATCGAAAACCAATATGAATTGTATGAAATAAAATGAAGTTGCATACAAAATTGGTTGAAACAATTAAATTTAATGTCGGAACCCTATAAGTTTCTTATAAATATTGTTTAACCTGCATTACTTATAGAATCTCGTATGTTTACTAGTTAAATATGTAAAATGTTGTTGAGTTTCATGATTTTAGCACTTACATATTTGAATTGAGTAAGTACAGGTTCAGCGAAGCCGTTGGGCTGGATTTGATTGCGTAAAATGCTAAAAATAAGCCGCTTGCTTAAAAATGCTAATAAGGTACGCCTATGCAATAAAAAAATAAGAAATATGAACTATTTTTGTTTTTCCGACCGGGTGGGTCGATGTATATATATTTATATCTTTTGCCAAATTGCAAAAGCTCCTCTGTACAAAGGAAACTCTGCCAAAAAATTTCGAAAATTTTGGGAGTTAGAAAATTTTTGAAAAATTTTTGTTAGCGACAAACGATTTAAAATTGGGAATTGAAGTAAATTAGTAAATGAAACTAATTTAAAATATGAACCAGTTATAATTGAAAGATAAAAATTAAATATTCATAGTATAAGATAAATTGAATCCAAATAGAATTGAAATTGTAAATTGAATTCAAATGAAATTGAAAATGCAAAATTGAAAGAAAATGGATGTACAACTTCAATAGTGAAGTAAAAAAAAAGGGTATAAGAAATATATATTGAAAATTTTGTAAAGGAATATGCAAAATGAATTTTGAATGTTGTAACCGGATATTTTGGCTAGCAGGATATACATGTGTATTTAAGGAAAAGGGAATTGGGATTTTGATTTTGAAGATAAAAATTGAATTGCTCGACAAAAAGGTATGTATTTGAATTTCAGTATGAAATTTGATGATCTTCTTGCCTAGCCGCTTGGCTTTTTCTTTTCTTTTTGAAATCAGGGGGCCGTGGTGCCATTTTTGTAGTAGTACCGAGCTAGCCACGTTGTAACAACCCGCATATTTATCGATTTTATATTTAAATATTTTATTTAAATATTTTGTCGTTAATCGGATATTGGTCCGAAAAGCTACTTTTTGCAAACGGTCAAATTAGGACTCGAGACCACTTCCATTGAGTTCGAAATGCCGTTTACAATTTTTTTAAGTATAAACATTGATATGATTGGAGATAGTAGAATTTCACTACTTTTTCACTTGAGACTTTGGGTTGGGCTTTTAGGCTATTAGACCCAACCTTCACCCCTCCTCTTCATAACTTCATTTCTATTTTCCTAAGTCTTCAAGCTTCTTCAAAAATGGTGGAGGGAATGGGAAATTAAAATTCCAAAACTCAAATTCAATTGCAATCCATCTTTCTACTCCAAATTCAAGAAGAAGACATTGGATTCAAGCTTCTTGTGCTTAGATAGAAGAGGGATTGATTCTTGCTTGCTTAAAACTTCATTTTTCATTGAATTTGTGCAAAGGTGAGATTTTTATGTCACAAATCTAGTCTATAACTATATTGGACTGTTGGGAATGATTCCCTATCACTTTTGCATGCATATTTGCCTTTGGTTTGGATTGGATTGGCGAAAAACTCCAATTTTTAGCATTTTTGGAAATTTCCTGCACTTAGCTCGTTCTGGCCACTTGACTCGTTCAGTGATAGGTCGCAAGTTCACTGGGTTGTACGTCGTAGGACTTTAGGTCGTTCTGGAAGAATTGGCACTTCGGAATTAGGTCGCTCACGAGTTAACTCGTTAGGTCGCTCACGAGTTAGGCCTTAAGCCGTAGGTCGCTCGCGAGTTAAGCCTTAAGTCGTAGGTCGCTCACGAGTTAAGCCTTAAGTCGTAGGTCACTCACGAGTTAGGCCTTAAGCCGTAGGTCGCTCGCGAGTTAAGCCTTAAGCCGTAGGTCGCTCACGAGTTAAGCCTTAAGCAGTAGGACGTTCGCGAATACCTTAGGTCGTGAACCCTGTTAGGTCGTTAGGCCTATAACCCGTTAAGTCGCGAATACCTTAGGTCGTGAACCCTGTTAGGTCGTCAGGCCTATAACCCGTTAAGTCGATAATACCTTAGGTCGTTAGACCCTTGAGTCGTTAGGTCGTATGACCTTATAACCCAATAGGTCATTGGACCTTTAACTCATAGGTCGTTGGACCTTATCCCGATAGTTCGCGTGACCCCTTAGACCCTTAGGTCGTTAGACCTCATTTTGTCTTCACTAGGTCGTACCGTTTTGATCGGGGCACTGCCCCACACCCCGCCTGGGGCGCTGCCCCCTGGACCCCCGCGACCTGACCGGGCAGGTCGAACCCCGTAAGCGGTGGCGTTGCCCCCGCACCCCCACCTTGGGGGGGTTGCCACCCCCCCGGACCCCCCCTCTGTAGGGGATCTTATCTGAAAAACATTGAGCTGTTTTCCTTGGATTTTATTCACATCTCCGTATGCGATCTTTGTGATTGATTGTTTCTACAATTGCTTCTGTGTTTTGTCATTTTATAATATAAAGGTTTCAATACTAGTAGTAAATATCAAAACTCTTTTAACAAACAATTTCAAATCTATTTTTAATAACAAAGCTCTTTTCTTAAACCGTTTTCCAATCTATTAGTATATACAAACCTTTACCTCACTCTGATGAGAAATCTAATTAAACGACTTAGTAAAACAAGTGGTATGAAACGCTTGCGTTCACTTCGTCGGTTAATTCTTGGACTTGTTCGATTGAACCTCTTGTGACAATTTTATTAGTGAAGATTTACAGTTTGTTCGTAAATATTTAAGTTAAGCAAGTGGTTATGGGACATGAAGCTAAACTTCTATATTTACTAGCTTAGTGTAATTGACACTTCTCGTTGATCATGACGATCATTCTGATGCTTTAGACTAGCAACTGTGCGATGTCTCTTGTTGCGAGGTTAGGCTAGACACCACTTGTGTGATTCCACTTACACATACCTTTTTGCTTTTTGGTTAGTCTGCACCTTAATCTGTGTGATTCCATTCACACATGTGGGGTAGCTCCCCTTGGTCTTCGGACCGTCATGTGATAGGCCTCTTTCTCTTTTCTATGATTTCTGGACTTCTTGCATTGATTTCTAGAATTTATGTCATTGACTTGTTATGAGTACAAGTTTGGGGTATGATGCCCTTTCCGAATCTTTGAGAAGATTCTTGTGATATTGATTATCTCTTATTGATTGATCTTCTGTTGATCATTATTTACATACTTATAGTGGTATGTCATTATGGATATTTTATGTTTATGCCATATCTTTTATGTTATATCATGTCATCTGATATTTATAGCTAGACTGACCCGTTTATTATTTTCTTAAATAATACTCGGGTCAGACCGAGATGTTACAGGTGCTTCTGCTTGACTTCTTCCCAGGGATTCATCACTCTGACTTTTGGCTAACTGTTTAGCTTAGCAGTTTTTGTTGTATACACTTGAGATATAGACTCATAGTTGTATTCTTTTGTATAGCACCTGTTGCTATTCTTTTGTATTATTGTGGATCTTTTGAGCACTACTCTGATGTACACTTTCATGTGTTAGTTATATATTCATATCTTCTTCCGCCTTTGTGATATGGATGTCTGTGACTGATTTGCGATATGCTTATTTCTATGTTTGTCTCCGAGGATTATTTATAGCCACCGTGTGATAAGCAATTACATGGATGGTCGCTCCTCAACAGCCTTATTCTTCGTGCTAGTTGACAGCACTACCCCGTAGTGTTCTTGGCTAGCGTGGGTAAAGAGGTGGGGCGTCACAAAAGGAGACGCTGGCAAAAAAATTCGAAAATTTAGGGAGTTGGAAAAATTTTGAGAAAATTTTGAAAATTTAAATTCGAATGGGTAAGAAAATAATATTGTATGGAGTTTATGGTTGAGGTTGGAAAGTTAGTTGAATCAACAATGGGCTGTTAATAAAAGATTTGCTTTGACAAATTGTTGAAAACTATTTGGTTTTGGGAAATAATGAACGGGTTAAGGTCCATTCTTCTTAACTAGTAATTTCGGGACAAAATTCTTTTAAGGGGGGAAGGATGTGACGACCCGAAAATTTTAACTTTTGGAATTGAAATATTCAGTTGATTTCAAATATCTGAATTGTTAATTTAAGCTTGAGTTTCAATTTTAACTATGAAATTAGCAATTTAATTATCAAATTTAATAATAGAAATTTGGGTAAAATTGTAAATCTTCAATTTTAAGCTTGTTAAAAATAATTTGATAGCTTAGAAAATTTATATTGATAATACTGAAGATGATAGAAGCTTCAGAAATGAATTTGAAACCGTTTTGTTCAGTTTTGAAATTATACAGTTTAAATTGATATTTAAAAATAGCCTTCCGAGGCACAGTCTTGGAATTTGGCGAAACCAGTTCCATTGAATCCATAATAGTGTATTATTATCGGATTTCAATTTCCGTAGCATTCAGAGTTATCATGTGATCATACGGATAGCAAACGCATTGAAAATTATATCGAAATTTAATATAAACAACTAGTTTAAAAAGCTATCTTCTCCATACGGTCGAATTTGGACTCAGAATCTTTTCCATTGCATTCGGAATATGGGTTAAACCTTATAAACGTCTAGCGGAAAGCTTCAATAGGAAATCGAGGTTTTTGGCTCGATTTTGAGACATCCGAATTCGAATTTAAATTTAAATTCTATAATTATGATCAGTCAAAAACAGAATATTTTAATTCAACACGTCGTTGCTCTTCTAACACCTGTCAAGCATGCGGAAAAATTTAAGGCACATAACAGTTTTAAAGAAAAATAAAAAAACAAATGGGAACGCTTTCTTTCGTTGAAAAAAAATAATGTAACAGCCGAACCTTCATTTCTATTCCTCTCTTCCAAACTAAAAATGTTAATGGCCGCTACTTTTTTCAAACTCCCTTCTTCTTCGATTAAAAAAAATCAATCACGGCTGCTTCAAAAATCACACAAACGCACGCGCACGATACTGCTCAGATCGAGATCGTAATCCATGGAAGCTCGACAACAAGCTCGTGATTTTGATTTGAGATTGAATTCGATTTCGTATCCCTTATAATTGCGGTCACTTTGTTTCGAATTGATTTTGTTTTTCGAACGATGGAAGAAGGCTTCGGCTTTGGGTAGATCGCATGGCGTGTTCTGGAAATCGAGGTTAAAATCGCGTGTGAATTTATGTGGTCGAGCTAGTCGCGAGGGTTGGCTCAGAACCGAGCACGTCAAAATTCAAAGCAAGTAAGGAGTGGTGGAGCACGCGCGTGAGGCAGCAAATGGGTGGAGTCGAATTCGTGTTGTTGGGAGATCGCAGTGAGGTATTTTTTATATTTGTTATTTAGTAAATTATATACATATTTGAAATAAACAAAAAAATGTGCAGATAGCATTTTAGATTACAGTAGATGCAAAAACAATTTTTTTATTAATGCATGTGTATATAGTAGATAAGGATATAGAAAATATACATGCAAATAGATTTGGTAATACAGAAGTTAAAATTTTAAAATTGGAATTTTGGAAAATGTCTTGGCTTGGGGAATTTTAAAACATTAAAAGTTTATATAAAGTTTGATTTTGAAATCTATAAATTTTTATAATTATAAATGTTGTTTCAAGATGAAAAATAAGATTTATATACATATTTTAGTTTACTAAAAATAATCTATTAAAGGGAATAATAGTTTAACTTAAATAATTAGTTAATTAAATCTATTTAAATGGAAATTTTTTATTAGATTATTTCACATATTAATCAAGTGTATAAAATTATTTATACAAGGTCAAAATTGTGGAGAAAACCGTCTAAAATGGAAAATGGATTGCATGCATAGTTAAAGGTGAGATCTTCTCACTCAATCAAATATTTTTTGATTTAACTTTTGAATAGTTAGATTTAGAATTGATTATGCTTGGATGATTGATTTATAATCAGTTATATTAGTTTAGACCCTATGCGCCGCATAATAGCGGAGGTTATTATATTAAACCCATATACCGCGATATTCCACCACGAAGTGGAATTGGTATTATATATGTATTTGGAGTTGTTGATTTCCCGCATTATACTGCGGATGAGACCCTATTGCGCCGCATAATAACGGATAATATTTTATAAATCCCATATACCGTGATATTCCACCTTGAAGTGGAATGGGTATTTAATTGTTGTGCTAACGTCTATAGATGTAGGGAAACAGGTTGGAGGGATCCAACTGGATTCCTCAAAAAAATTTCGTATGTTGTGTGTTGATTTTTTTTAATTCGTGTGACTATTTGTGATTGAAACCGTTGAAGGCTGTAATTTAGCCGAATATATTTTTGGTTTCGTAGGATACCAGAAACAAATAAAAATTTGATTTTGAGATTTGGGTAGAAAATTTATAATAAATTCACTCAAAGGATTCGGGTGAATTTTGAAAGAAGGAAATTTAAATAGATAAAGATAAAGTTTTATCCTTGTAAACTTATTGAATAAATTTCAAAAATATGGGAAAATATTTAATAAAGGAATTTCGAGTAATGTTTTTAATAGTTGAAGGATTTATGTAAGATACGTATTTTAAATATTTGAAAGAGATAAAGAAATTTATTTCAAAAGGAAATAAATTTAGAAATTTAATTTGGAGTTGGAATTAATTTTATAAATCGATTCGAGAATTAATTTGGTGTTAGAATAAATCTTAGGAATCGATTTGGAAATTTGGTTTGGTGTTTTGGAAATAATTTGGGAAATCAATTTGAAATTGATTTGATATTGGAAAATTAATTTGGAAAATCAAATTGGAATTTGATTTTGTGTTTGGAATAAATTGGAAATCAATTTGGGATTTGATTTGGTTTGAAGATGATATTTGGGAATCGATTTAAAATTCGTATATTAGTTGATATTTGGAAATGTAAATTCACAACGGGAATTTGTAAAGAAAAGGGAAATTGTTAAAAAAAATGGTTTATTTTTAAAATATGGAAAGGAATTTACAGATTTGAAATGTAAATTAAAATAAATCGAGAAGATTTACTAATTTATTTGAATGGACCATTTTGAATTGGGAAAAGAATTCTTCCCTGGAAAGCCGAGTATATTTTTAAATAGGTTTTGAATAAAATTTAAAAGTTCCAGATTTGGTTTTTAAATAATACTGTTGAAGAAATTAGTTTTGAGAATTGTACTAAACCTTTAAAGTAAAAATTTATTAAATTAGTTATATATAGGATTATTTAAAAGATTAAATTGATTTTTGATTTAGAAAATGATTATTTAAATATTTATACTCTATCTACAAGTTTTATTTTAAAATTAGTTTTGGACTTGAATTTTTATATGAGATATTAGTATAATATTTTTCATAACTAATATTTAAGAAAATATTCTAAAAATAGTTTATTTAAATGTTCCAAGAATATTTTGAATAAGTGATTTGAATTATTTTAACTCGGCAGTTTTTCAGTGGAAATGAATAAATATTTGGAAATATATTCCGTGTAAGGAAAATGATTTGAAAATTTGTTTCCAAAGGATTGAAATGTGAATAGTGATTGAAATTTGTTTTCAAAATATTAAAGTACAAGAAAGTATATCTTGCGAACATATTTTGGAAATAATTGATTTGGGAAAAATTATTTGAAATCCAGTGATTGTTGTGAATGATGATTGATAGTTAAATAACCAAGTATCAATATTAGCCCTTTTAAATGGATATTCGAAACGCACATCGAACCTTTGTGATTGTGATGGATCTTTTGTTAAAAGATCAAAGTAGAATTTATTGTGATTTGTTTGAATCTGAATTAAAACTTACTTTTAAAATAAGCGCTCGTTATTCGGATTAGCTGGGAGAGGACCTTGTGTCATAAAACCCATTCCGAATAACGATACGAAGAAATGGGATTGCATTTGAAGATGGTGTTGAAGAAAGCGAAAGGATTACCTGTCGAATGTCTCTGCACTGGGTTGCTCCGGTATAGAGATTTTATCACCCTTTGTGATAGGGACTCCGGACGTGATTAGTGAATATCTGGATTTGCAAGAGCTTTTTTGGAAGTGCCTTCGGTTCCGTTCGATCCCGGAACGGACTTGTATGGATGTGTGTCTGATGTTACACTTTGAAATGTAAAGCTGGTTTCTACAAATACATTTCTGTTGGTGGAGGAGAATTTATTCTCTTAGCTTAACACCCTTCTCTGAGACGTACGAGCTCAGAGGTTATGTAGTTGATGGTTACTACTGATACATTCCCAATTTGGTAATGTGGCATACGAAGTGCTGCTGATCATTTGCTGATCGAAGCATGATTTTGTGAAAAGCGTAGCTTTATGGACGAGACTTCGTCGGACCTCACACCCCGGAATGGTCAAAACAGGAAGTATGCGGCAAGGTTATATGGGGTAGCGCCCCTTAAGGTATGTACATTTCCTTCTGGATAGAAGTGGTATCATGATATGGAACCCAGATAATTAACTTATGTGAATATCACAAATATATATTACTTTGTGATTGTTGTTGTTGAGGATCCTCGGATAAAGGTTGTTTACAACCGGGGGATGGCATACTCATGTAGTAGTTACCTATTTTTGCAGAGGTAACCCGGCCTTGTGTTGGCAGAGATTCGGTTAGGTTCTCGAGGCGTCCATCCAGAGGCGTACCTATGTGGAAATAGGAAGTTCCTTAGCCTGACCATTTGTTGGAAATCCAAAGAAACAATACGAGCCCTTTACGATTGCAATTGTATAACCTGCCTCCTCAGGAGGTAGCTATAGCAGGCATAATATAATGGTAACTATGCTAGCTAAGATTAATATTATACTTTCGAAATGTTTTCCCCTATGCACTAGTAATAATAATATTAAAGGGTTTTGCGTATTAAGTATGTTTGACTATCATAAGGAGAAATCTCCTCCAATTCTGCGTTTGCATTGTGTGTGTGGCGGGAGGCTTTATGGCAGTTTCATTTTCCTAAAAGCATTATGGATTTCTTTTAAATTCTTTTGTTTTCTTAGTTAAAAATAACCGTTTTAAGATCTCACACCAGTCGCATGACTGACCTGGAGTTTATTGTTCCCTTTCTAAACTCTGGGTGCCCATAATTTCCCACACGGGCATCCTAGAGTTAGGTAAGCAGTTATTTGGGAGCAAGGTCAAGAAGTTGCTGTGGAATCAGGAATTGGAGCTGGATGGCGAGGCGTATCGCTTATATATGTAATATTTCTTTCCGTTGTTTGTTGTTGCACACTCTGAAAATGTAATGTGATGTAATGTAATAACTGATATAGTAATTCTGTTTAAAGATATTTATTTATCTATTATATTGTTCCTCTGCAATAAGTGAGATTCTCTTATTATTTCTGTTTCTTCTTCTACCTCCTCTTCTTCAATCTTAACGGTTTGATGTCGACTTTCGGACGTCGAAAAATCGGGCAGTTACAGTAACGCTCTCCAAATGTTGGACACTGTATCACTCATGACTGCTGGGAGTGCATAATGGTTACACAGTGATACTTATTGGATAACTATGGAACGACTCACTCGATAGTTTTTATTGGTCAATACAACTAAGGTCAAACAAAAAATATCGATGCGACTGATTTACACAGTTCTTTCAACTTGAGAATATTACGAATCTTCAATATGAAAGTTTGGCTTTGATTATAGTCAAATCATGGCATGACGTTCCATCGAGTGACAATAGTTGGGTCGGGTGGTAGTATTGGAAGTGAAGCACTATTCAAGAGAGGCTTCGTCTTTTCAGTTACATGGGGTTAGTATAATTGTCAACTTAAGTCAACTCAAAGTCAAAGTATGTGGCCATAGCAGTTTAGTTAATAATAATTATTGAACTAAAGACTTTGTTTTTGGACTATAAAGTTGAATGCGGACGATATTGGAATTTTGACCATTACCAAATTCCATAAGTCCTGATATTATATAGTATTAACGGAGAGAATTGGTGTAAATAATTATCACTATCGGGTACTGCTTATAATAATAAAATTTGATTTTACTGGAAATGACCTATAAACGATGACTTCAGGCAAACTGTCATATCAGCTACTAAGTGATGTATGACCTTAACATTTGAACTGTTCAATATCAATTGCTGACTGAATTCACACCTCTGAGTCGCACAACTGCATTTGTGATTTCTACGAAAACCACACAATTTAATTAGTTTGTAAAATGTTGCAAGCTGATTAAATTAATTTATAATTATGAAATATGAATTATTATTAATTTATTTGATGTTTTGAATGTTGTTGGTAATTATTTTAATGCATATATGAAAGTTATATTTGCAAATATCGATATGCGATATCGGTATAATTTTAAACATGTTTTAAACAATAAAATAATTACATAAAAGTTGTTTTCTTTTATTTGAAAAAGTTGCATGTTTGGAATGTGCTTGGATCAGCCATATAATGGTAAGAGGAGAAAATTAATTAATGAGATTAATTGAAATTTAAAAAGAGGAAATAAAGGAGGAAATTTTAACAGGAGAATAGGAAAAGGTTCCTTTGATTCTATTAAAAACAAAACCTCCTCATTTTTGAAAGTACACATGTAATGACCCATAAATTTTAGTAGTTTTATTTATTTAATTGAAATTTTAGGAAATTTTAATAATAATATTTAAAATTAAAATTTTAATATTTGGAATACGTCTAATTGAACATAGCAAATAGTAAATTTTCATCTGAAAATATGAAAGTTTATTTTTAGTGTGATTCTATTTAAATTCAAATCCGTTAAAATTAATGATAATAAAATGTTGTTCAAACCTAAATACTTTTATACAAAAAATGCAAATCATTTATTGAGTGAGACGTCACATTTCGTTTTGCAAAATTTTGACTGCTATTGCTCCATCTATCTTATTTCTGGCAAATTAGCAGCATTTCGGTATCGATATCAACTTTTGAACGAATAATCGTATCGCTATTATTTGTGTACCATTTTGATCGTCTTGTCATGCTGATCTCCATATTATATTCATATGTATGTTTCTACGTCCGGTGAATGGCGAAATCTGTAAAACAATTACCATATCGGTAACCGTTTTCGAACCTTTTGACTTCCGTGACCTTTTATTTGTCTACCAGCTGAAATCAAACAACCACTTGATATTAATAATTCCAGAATCCAACTGCCATGACTTTTGTCATTCTTTGGCTATTAGCATTCCAACCGGTCCAATATATTCTTTGGTTCGTTCATATTCCTTCTCTTCTTGCTCTTATCTCTGCTTATTTTCATAAAATATATTGGTGAAGCAAAGATGAAATAATAAAATATCAAGGAAATTGTATTATATTGTTTTTTGAAAAAAATTCTACTCATCTGTCCCTTAGTTTCAATCCATGCCGAAGCCATCACGCGCCACTGTCGTTGCTCCTCACGCGATCACCCAGACATCAACTATCACCATCTTGTAGCCACCGCAACCCGATGCCACGGCAAACACAGACACCCAGACCCATCTCGTGCACCTCCAACTCCACGCACATGTCTTCCCTTCCATTTTTGCACGCAGCCACACCCATGCCGACAACTCATCCCCTGGCCTCTGACCTTACCCTGTCGGACGAAGCTTGCAACCGAGAATAGCACTATAAACCCGTGACTCCTCACTCAGATCTGTACCTTGGCCAGCCACCCTTCCTTTAAGCATTTGCCACCAATTATCAAAGGTCATCTTTTGCTTCGCTAGTGTAACTTGTATATATGATAAGCTTTTGTATATAGTTGCTTGAATCTGGATATGTTCTGACTTGAACGTGGGCAATCTTCCTTATCCAAAGTAAGTATATATTATGTAATATCAGTTATATTTATTTGTATAATGAATATTGAAATATCTTTGTTTATTTAGTTATTATTTCTGAATATATACCGACCTATATGGTTGTATATATGTACTTTTACAGGTCTATCAAATTTCGTTTGTATATATATATTTTGTAAGTTGACATATTCTTTATTTTATATGTTTATACTTATTTGTGTGTGTGTATATATCAAAAGTAGTATATATATAGAAGTATATATAAGTTATATATGACGTGCTTGGGTTGGCATGCTTAAGAGTGAAAATAGTGTTTGTAAAAGTTTTATCTATTTGCAGCTCATATACATATATATACATATATATACATATACATACATATATATATACATACATATATATATATATTGATATTCAAGGACCGACTTTCATATAATTTTAGTATAGGTTACGGTGTATATACGAAACTTATGGGTGTGTGTGTGTGTGTATAAGTAAGTTTACATGCGTATATGTTATTATATATACGGGTTTTATAAGCTATATGCTACTAATAAAAGCGGACCGTGCATTTTATTATATTGTAATATATATTTTTCTATATAAGTTTGCGTGAGTTGTTCCCTACGTATATGGTTATTTCAAATTTTGAATGTATATAGAATTATTTTTTAATATAGGTTATATTGAGTTGCGTGATTTTATGTTCAGCCTAAATGTATATACATTTATTTTCAAAATTGTAGAGGTAAATATATTTAGTATATATATATAAGTAAGTTAAGATATATCGGTTTATAATTGTTATATATATATATATATATTGAATTCAAGTATATACGTATGTAAGTTTATATTTATTAGTTTCGTATATAAGTTATAACAGCGCAGAGTATATATACAGGTATATGTGGGTCAGTTTATGTATTAGTTAAATATATATATGTGTGTGTGTGTGTGTGTGTGTGTGTGTGTGTTTGCAATAACTATATGCTTATAGTAGATTTAATGTGTTTAAAATATATATAGTTATGTTAAAACTGTGGAAAACATATGTATATATGTTTGATTTCAATGCATATATATGTTAAATTTAAGTTTATAAAATGTATAGGTATTTTAAATTGAATATTGGGCTTAAGGAAAATAATAATATAATATACATCTCACTTAAATTTTAAATCAAGCTAATCTGATTTGTTCCCATCTATTCCCATTATCAGATCTGTTCGTCGAATTCATTCCAATCTTGCTTTGATTTGGAATTCGTGCTTGGATTCGTAACTCATTTCATTGTCTATCCTCTTCAGCCTCGAAAGGTGAGTAATCACTTACGATTAACGTTCTTATATTTATTAAATTTTATTTTAATGGAAATGACAATTGAAATATGATGTTGTTAGTTATTTACATTGCTATATATATACTATTATCTGTATCTATTCACATGCGACATCTGACAACGTTATTTGTTATTTATATAGATGATATATGCCTATTATATTATTATCATACCTGCTATCACTCTGCAAGTTCCCTGTTAGTATAGAATCCACTATGGGTTGAAACGATACATACCCGAACGATCTGTAGAATAAGGGAAAATCGTTATGGGTTGAAATGATAAACCCAAGCGATTTTCGTTGAATTGAATTTGGAATTACGAGTTGAAATGATATACACCCGTATATATATATTTAAATTGCGGATTGAAACGATAAATATCTGTATCACTTGACTATAGGATAGAAAATTGTATACAGACACCATTGGTCAATGTATATATATAATTTGAAATGACTTCCAAGGTTTTGAAATTGAATTTATTTAAGAATTATACTCAAATAAGTTTGATTTGACATTTATTAAATTTAGGATTTTAAAATATGATTTTATAACTTGATTTTTGATTAAAAATGATTTAAGTGAATATTTCAAATTTATATAAATTGAAATGGTATATTTAGTTTATTTAAAATTGAAATTTGAAGTTTTATTTAAATGTTATTTGAATGATTAAGTAAATATTTCAAAATAAAAAATAGTAAAGTGAACTTGATTTATATATATATACATACATACACAAAAATATATATATATATATATGAAATTATCAAATTAATTTTGAAATGTTTGGATATTTAAAACTTTGAAAATATTGAAACTGAAATAGTTTATTTTATGGTTAAAAATCTATATCTGAAATCGATATAATTCGAAAAGGTTCATTGAGAAACTGAAATAAATTGAAATTGATGATGTGAGATTTGATTAAATTTGAATTTTTGGAATTCGAGTTGATTTGGAATCGATTCGTGAAATTTGAGGAAACTGTTTTATTATGTAAAGTATTTTTAAGTTATTTTAAAAACTATTTTACATTTTACTTTATAAATTATTTTAATATAAACTATTTTAATATGAATAATTTTTAATATAAACTACTTTTAATATAAACTATTTTAATATACTAACTATTTTGATATAAACTATTTTAACTTATAACGCTTTTACATAAACGATTTTACTTTATAAAATATTTTATTATATATACTATTTTAATATCTAAACTGTTTAAGTGGTGGAAGTTATGCTTCAAGTTGTGAATTTCAAAGTATTATGTTTTGAAAGTGTTATAATTTCAAGTGTTTGGTTTCGAAAGTGTTATAACTTTGAAAGTTCTATGATTTCAGAAAAGGGATATATTTGAAATGGAAATGATATCTTATTTGGTTTTGAAATGGAAATGATATCTTATTTGGTTTTGAAATGGAAATGATGTAGTATTGATATGGATTTGAAATGGCGATGATATTTTGATTTTGAAGCATAAACTATTTTGAAATGACCGCGGTGTTATAATAACGTTTGGTTGTTAAAGAGACCGGGATCGAAAGTTTTTATACTCTCTACCAACTCCGAAAACCACTTTAACAACCGTATACGCGGTGGAGATTCCAGAATGAAGTAGGATGGTGGCGACGTCCTATTGAGGTATATACGTGGACCCGACTCCCATGAGTTGGCATAAGGTGACTAAAACAGGAGCAATCGACGGGCCTATTAAGGTAGCTCCTCTGATCGAACACACTCCTTCGTATGTCATTATATTACTTTGTGATTGATTTAGTGCGCACCTTTGATTTTATTTAGGAGTGTAGCTCGAGGTGGGCGGTAGTGGCTGCTATGCATTACCACCAGTTTGGAAGTGCAATTGGTATATCTACACTGGCATTGCCTAGTTGTACCGTGTCACCTACCCTAGCATGCCTTATACGAGTTTGATTTGTGTCGTACCTGTGGGGTATCCTCTGGTAGCCTCTCGATATGGAGGTATTGCGGTACTGTATAGACTATTAGCACTATAAAATGTGTTAAGGTGGAAAATGTAAAGCCTTAATGCTATTTTTAAATAGTATACTTTACTTTAGATATTATTACAATAGCGTATATTACTACATAGTAGATTGTTTGACGAATCCTTAAAGGATGGTTATCCCAAACATCCTTTGAGTTACTTGTATTTCAGTTGTTATTTCACTTGAGTTAGATCTACCGATATAAGAATGTTAATCTAGACTCGAGTGTTTTTTGTTTTTGTAACAACCCGCATATTTATCGATTTTATATTTAAATATTTTATTTAAATATTTTATCGTTAGTCGGATTTTGGTCCGAAAAGCTACTTTTTGCAAACAGTCGAATTGGAACTCGAGACCACCCCCATTGAGTTTAAAATGCCGTTTGCGACCTTTTTGAGTATAAGCTTCGATATGTTTGGAGAAAGTTGAATTTTGCTACTTTTCACTTAGGGTTTTGGTTTGGGCTGAGCCCACTTATGTATTCAGTCCCAACCCACTCCAACTCTTCATTACTTCATTTCTAATTCCTAACTCTTCAAGCTTTCAACAATGGTGGAAGAGAAAAAGAATTAGGAAATCCTAAACCCTAGTTTCCATTTGCAAATCAAATTCTTACTCCAAATTCAAAGAGAAGGATAGGTAAGCCTCTTCTCCATCTTCTCCATCTCTTCTCCTCTTCAATTTCAGAAAATATCCTAAACCTAATTTAGGAAAATATGTGTTTTATTCTTAGATTGAAGCTTGTTGAGTAAGAGTGAAGAGTGGTTAGCCCTTCCTTTGCATCGAGCTTCTTCTTCTTGTTCTTGAGTTAAAAAGGTGAGATTTTTAGCTCACATCTATGCTTATATTTATCTTCGATTGTTAGGTATGAATTCCTAACACTTATTCGTGTGCATTTGCTTTTGGTTTGGATTGATTTGGTGAATATTCCAATTTTTAGTGTTTGTGTTCAATTCCTTAAAAATCATAGCTTTGATATTTGATCATGTTTTTGGAGATGCATCGAAGAGCTTATAGGGCCGGGTTGTCGATTGACATAAACCCTTAGCACCGTTGCTCGTGCGAATGCAATTTTGGTCAAGATTGAACTCATTTGTAATAGGCATGGATGAGTCTGGAAACAGGCTCGGCCGACCGACCCCTCTGGTCTGGTCGACCGACCTACTTCCAAGTGCATAAGCACTTTCTGTTTTAAGGTTCGGTCGACCGAGTACAGGGTTCAGTCGACCGACCTGCTGTCCCGAGAGGTTTCCAACCTTTGGTTCGGTCGACCGACTTAGGGAGTCCGGTCGACCGACCTGATGATTTTTGCCAGATTAGCCTATTTTGCTAATCCGTTTGAATATCCAACTTTAATCGATTCGTGTTGTCTCCCTTTTGTTGTTGTCATTTATTATCGACTTTGATGACTTATTTTCTTTGGGAATTTTAGATATATCCACTTTGATGGATTTTATATCGATTTCATTGGATTTTACTCACGTTTCCGAATGTGAATCTTAGTGATTGATTGTTCCTACAATCTTCTTTGTGATTTGTCACTTTAAAAATATAAAGGTTTTCTATACTAGTAGTAAATATCAAAACTCTTTCTTCAAATGATTTCAATACTATTTTAATACCAAATTCGTTTACAAAACCGTTTTCCAATCTATTAGTATATATAAACCTTTACCTCACTCGTATGAGAAATCTAATTGAACGACTTAGTAAAACAAGTGGTATGAAACGCTTGCGTTCACTTTGTTGGTTAATTCTTGGACTTGTTCGATTGAAACTCTTGTGACAATTTTCTAGTGGAGATCTACAATTTGTTCGTAAATATTTAAGTTAAGCTAGTGGTTATGGGACATGAAGCTAAGCTCATATATTTACTAGCTTATTGTAATTGACACTTCTCGTTGATCATGACGATCATCTTTATGGTTTAGACTAGCAATGTGCGATGTCTCTTTGTTTGTGATTTGGTTAGGCTAGACACCACTTGTGCGATTCCATTCGCACATACCTTTTCGGTTAGCCTAGACACCACTTGTGTGATTCCATTCACACATACTTTTTGTGATTTGGTTAGGCTAGACACCACTTGTGCGATTCCATTCGCACATACCTTTTCGGTTAGCCTAGACACCACTTGTGTGATTCCGTTCACACATACTTTTTGTGATTTGGTTAGGCTAGACACCACTTGTGCGATTCCATTCGCACATACCTTTTCGGTTAGCCTAGACACCACTTGTGTGATTCCGTTCACACATACTTTTTGTGATTTGATTAGGCTAGACACCACTTGTGCGATTCCATTCGCACATACCTTTTCGGTTAGCCTAGACACCACTTGTGTGATTCCGTTCACACATACCTTTTTGTGATTTCTGGATTTCGTGTGTTGATTTCTGGAATTTATGTTTCACCAACTTTTACGATGGGCATTGATATATATGTCAATTATTGTGGCTTGGTAAATGAAATTAGGAGTATGACATTCCTTTTTATCTTGAGTAGATTATTGTGATATTGATTAATCTCTTGTTGATTTTCAATTACTTATTTATCACAGCTTGGCATTGTGATTATTATATGTTTATGTCATATCTCTTATTATATATCACTTCATCCGATATTTATAGCTAGACTGATCCGTTTATTATTTTCTTCTTAAATAATACTCGGGTCAGACTGAGATTTTTCAGGTGCTTCTGCTTGACTCCTTATCAGACTTTCACCTGATCTTTTGGCTAACTACTTAAGTTTAGTAGTTTTTGTTGTATACATTTGAGATACAGACTCTATGATGTATACTTATTCTTTTGTCTAGCACTTGTATCTATTCTTGTTGATATTGTGGATCTTGTTTGACCACTACTCTGATGAACACTTTCATGTGTTATATTCATATCTATTTCCGCCTTTGTGATATGAATTGTCTGTGACTGATTTATGTTATGTTTACTTCTATATTTGTTTCCGAAGATATTATAGCCACTGTGTAGTAGCTTTGAGTTTGTGTCGGCATGTCGGATTTCCACTTGAAAAGAATTGCATGTTATACTATCTGACATATCGATGCTCGCACAAAGCAATTACACGGATGGTCGCTCCTCAACAGCCTTATTCTCCGTGTTAGTTGACAGCATTCACCGTAATGTTCTTGGCTAGCGTGGGTATAGAGGTGGGGCGTCACAGTTTTTCTTTATGCTCGAGTCAGACTGAGTGTCACAGCATTTGAGACTCACCTTTAGAGTTGGAGCTTCGCTTAGAGATCCATCTATCGATTCTGCTTTTAGTTATTCAGTTGATTCCAGTGATGTATTATGATCTTGTATTTGACTATTGTATTTGAGACTTCTGTTGTATCTTATTTAGCTCTGTTATATATATAGTAGCTTCATGAACTACTGTTCTTTTGTTTCCGCTGCATTATTGTTATATTACTCTATCTGTGATTCTGTGATCTTTATTTACTGTATGTGTTAAGTTTTGCCAAATTTAAATTAACAATATGGTATTATAAGCAATTCAAATACGGCGTACGTGGACGCGAATGGTTGAAAATATCAGGCTATTACATTTGGTATCAGAGCTTTGGTTTTAGGCAAAACTCAACATATAGGGTAAATTTAATTACCCTATCACTTTCGTTCGAGCTTGAATCCCTTCCTCTTTGATTCGGTTTCCTTTGAATTTTGGAATGTTCCCCTCGGTTCCAAAATCCATTCTTTCCTCTCCCTAATCGTATTCTTCTTGATCCTGGAGTATCCCATAGCTCCACTAAATGATTGTACAGGGTTGAACTCCTTTACAACAAGCATTGATTCACCGAAGATTTTTGTATCCTCGGTTTAGATGCTGATATCTCTTGTTATGCCCAAATTCTATCTCTGGTAATCCGATGTTGATTTGCCTCAGAATTCTGCATTGATCTTATTCTTAAAGTCACGGTTGACCCGGTTGAGGTCGTCCGGGATTTATATAGGTTTATCCATTTTTTCTCTTCTACTATTTAATTATCTCATTTTCGTTTCGAGCCTATCTTTCTTGTTAGAATTATATTTGACTAGGGTTCCTCTGAATATGGATCTTTATCTTTGTTTGAAATCCATTCTGGAATCATCGAATGAGGGAGTATATTTGTAATTAACATTAAATTGTTTTATATACATGTTGTTTGAGTTGTTAAGTTGATTTAGGTTTTTAATCGATTCATCTGATAAATGCTAACGATAGGAATTCCAAAACACTTGAACAGAGCAAACCGACAAAACTGTTTTCAAAAATTTAATAATTTTGTATGATTATATTATGTATAGATATAAGTAAATTTTATGGAAGAAAATTGTTAAATGAGTTGGTTAACAAAATAATAATATTTGATTTTCATTTATTGTTTTGTAAACCATTGACTATAGCATAATATAAATAAATGAATTATAAACTTGGTTTATAAATTGATTTTGAATCTACATGAATTTAAATTAAGAAATTGAAACTTTGGTTTTTAAGTTTTAAAATGTAAATTATTTGTAGTTTTTCAAATATAAATTATTTTAAAGATTTTTAAATGTTTAAATCAGTGCTCTTCTTTTTATTGCTGGAAAATAATTTCGGTGATGACGGTTGCATCATCGACATTCATTTTCGAGCCTCAGAGTGAAGAGACCATTCTGTAGCTTTGCTACACGTTAGTTTTAAAAAATAAATTGTTTTGAATTTCTGAAGTATGAATTGATTTATAATATATATATTATATATACGTATATGATTATAGATTAAATATATATAGTGTGTGTGTGTGTATATATATATATATATTTGTCTCTAAATGGTTTGAAGTGTATTGGAAATTTAATTCTTAAATTTATGTTAAAAGATGATTTTGATAAATCCAAAAATTTTGAATAAAAAATTAAACTTGAAATAATTGAATTAGGAAAATTTTACTTGTATAATACTGATGACATTCCAATACAACTTACGTAAATTATTCATAAGTTGAATATGTAATTGGATAGTATACAATATAAAAAGAAATTATAAATAAAATCTGAGTAGTTATAATAAATATTATACACTTAAATTTTAATTATAAAGTGTTAATAGAGATAATACAACAATAAGTTGATTGAATAGTAAATGAGACAAATTAAATAAAATTCTGATTGAAAGAAAATCTTTTTATATGAAATATTAAAAAATGAAATTTAACTAGCTTAAGGAAATACCTTGAACTTTGAATATTAATTAATATAAATTGAAATTTATATGGTTTTCAATTAATTGTTTTATTTTGTCTTCCAATCCATTTTCCTTTCTGGTTGTTTTTATTCTCCTACCTCCTTCCTTTTCGGGGACGAAAAGTTTTGAGTTGGCAGGAGTGTAATGACCCATAAGTTTTAGTAGTTTATTTATTTAATTAATTGAAATTTTGTGAAATTTTAATAACAATATTTAAAATTAAAAATTTAATATCTAGAATGTGTTTAATTAAACATAGCAAATTGTAAATTTCCATCTGAAAATATGAAAGTTTATTTTTGGTGTTATTCCATTTAAATTCAAATCAGTTAAAATTGATGATAATAAAATATTTTTCAAACCTGAATATTTTTATACAATAAATTTGTAAATCATCTTCTAAGTGAGACGTCACATTTCGTTTTGCACAATTTTGACTGTTATTGCTCCATCTATCTTATTTCTGGCAAATTACATTTCGGTACCGATATCGACTTTTGAATGGATAATTGTATCACTGATATTTATTTACCATTTTGATCATCTCATCGTGCTGATCTCCGCAGTATATTCATACATATGTTTCGACGTCTGGTGGACGATGAAATCTGTTAAACAATTACCGTATCGATAACCGTTTTCGAACTTTTTGACTTCCGTGACCTTTTATTTGTCTACCAGCTGAAATCAAACAGCCACTTGATATTCATAATCCCATAATCCAACTGCCATGACTTTTTTTATTCTTTAGCTATTAGCATTCCAACCGTTCCAATATATTCTCTGGTTCGTTCATATTCCTTCTCTTCCTGCTCCTATCTCTACTTGTTTTCGTAAAATATATTGGTGAAACAAAGATGAAATAATAAAATGTCAAGGCAGTTGTATTATATTGTTTTGAAAAAATTATTCTACTCATCTCTCCTTATTTTCAATCCATGCCGAAGCCATCACGCGCCACTGTCGTTGCTCCTCATGCGATCACCCAGACATCAGCTATCACCACCTTGTAGCCACCGCAAATCCGATGCCATGGCAAACACAGACACCTAGACCCATCTCGTGCACCTCCAACTCCACGCACGTGTCTTCCCTTCCATTTTTGCACGCAGCCATACCCATGTCGGCAACTCGTCCCCCGGCCTCTGACCTTATCCTGTCGGACGAAGCTTGCAACCGAGAATAGCACCATAAACCCGCGGCTCATCACTCAGATCTGCACCTCGGCCCGCCGCTCTTCCTCCAAGCATCTGCCACCAGTCGTCAACGGTCATATCTTGCTTTGCTGATGTAACTTATATATATGATAAGCTTATATATAGTTGCTTGAATTTGGATATGCTCTGACTTGAACCTGGGCAATCTTCCTTATCCAAAGTAAGTATATATTATGTTATATAAGTTATATTTATTTTTATAATGAATATTGGAATATATTTGTTTATTTAATTATTGTTTTTGAATATTTACTGGCCTATAAGGTTGTATATATCTACTTTTACAGGTCTATCAAATTTCATTTGTGTATATATATATTTTATAAGTTGATATATTCTTTATTTTATATGTTTATACTTGTTCATATATATATATATATATATATATATATATATATATATATATATATATATATATATTAAAGGACTGACTTTCATATAATTTTGGTATAGGTTACGGTATGATACTGTATGGGTATATATATAAGTAAGTTTACATGCATATATGTTATTATATATGGGTTTTATATATGGGGACCGTGCATCTTATTATATTGTAGTATATATTTGTCTATATAAGTTTATGTGAGTTGTTCCCTACGTATATGGTTATTTCAAATTTTGAATGTATATAGAAAAAAAAAATTAACATAGTTTATATTTAGTTGCGTGAGTTTATGTTAAGCCTACATGTATACACATTTATTTCCAAAATTGTAGAGGTAAATATATTTAGTATATATATAAGTAGGTTAAGATATATCGGTTTATAATTGCTATATACATTGATTTCAAGTATATACGTATGTAAGCTTATATTTATTAGTTTCATATATATGTTATAAGACGGCAGAGTATATATATATAGGTATATGGGGGTCAATTTATATATTAGTTAAATATATATGTTTGCAATAACTATGTGCTTACTGTAGGTATGATGTGTTTAAAATATATATAATTATGTTAAACTGTGAAAAATATATGTATATATGTTTTATTTCAATGTATATATATATATATATATTAAATTTAAGGTTAATTTAAAATGTATAGGTATTTTAAATTGAATATTAGGTTTAAGGAAAATAATATAATATACATCTCGCCTAAATCTTAAATGAAGCTAATTTGATTTGTTCCGATCGATTCCTGTTATCAGATCTATTCGTCAAATTCATTCCAATCTTGCTTTGATTTGGAGTTCGTGCATGAATTCGTAACTCATTTTATTATTTATCCTCTTTAGCCTCGAAAGATGAGTAATCACTCACGATTAACGTTCTTATATTTATTAAATTTGATTTCAGTGGAAACGTCAATTGAAATATGCTATTGTTAGCTATTTACATTGCTATATATATGTTATTATCTGTATTTGTTTACCTATGACATCTGACACCATTTTCTATTATTTATATTGATGATATATGCCTGTTATATTATTATCATATCTATTATCACTCTACAAGTTCCCTGCTAGTATAGACCTGCTAGTATAGAATACCCTATGGGTTGAAATGATACACACCCGAACGATCTGTAGAATAGGGGAAAATCCTTATGGGCTGAAATGATAAACCCAAGTGATTTTCATTGAATTGAATTTGGGATTGCGGGTTGAAATGATATATACCCATATATATATATATATATATATATATATATATATATATATATATATAAATTGCGGATTGAAATGATAAATATCTGTATCACTTGACCATAGGAAAGAAAATTATATATACAAACACCGTTGGTCAATGTATATATAATTTGAAATGATTTCCAAGGTTTTGAAATTGAATTCATTTAAGAATTATACTCAAATAAGTTTGATTTGAAATTTATTAAATTTGGGATTTTAAAGATACGATTTTACAACTTATTTTTTGATTAAAAGTGATGTAAGTGAATATTTCAAATTTACATAAATAAAAATTGTATATGTAGTTTTATTTAAATTTAAGTTTTATTTAAATGTTATTTGAATGATTAAGTAAATATTTCAAAATAAATAATAGTAAAGTGAATGTGATATATATATATATATATATATATATATGAATTTATCAAATTTAATTTTGAAATGTTTGAATATTTAAAACTTTGAAAATGTTGAAATTTAAATGGTTTATTTTGTGGGTAAAAATCTGTATTTGAAATCGATATAATTTGAAATGGTTTATTGAGAAACTGAAATAAATTGAAATTGATGATTTGAGATTTGATTAAATTTGAATTTTTGAAATTCGAGTTGATTTGGAATCGATTCATGAAATTTGAGGAAACTATTTTATTATATAAAGTTTTTTTAAGTTATATTTAAAACTATTTTATATTTTACTTTATAAATTATTTTAATATATACCATTTTAATATAAATCATTTTTAATATAAACTATTTTTAATATAAATTATTTTACTATACTAACTATTTTAGTATACTAACTATTTTAATATACTAACTATTTTAATATAAACTATTTTAACCTATAACCCTTTTATATAAACTATTTTACTTTATAAACTATTTTATTATATATACTATTTTAATATATAAACTGTTTAAATGGTGGAAGTTATGTTTTTAAAGTTGTGAATTTCAAAGTATTATGTTTTGAAAGTGTTATAATTTCAAGTGTTTGGTTTCGAAAGTGTTATAACTTTGAAAGTGCTATGATTTTGGAAAGTGTTATAACAACGAAGAAGAAACTTTAAAACAAAGGAAAGATCAACCACTCTTCAACTTCAACTCTAGAAGCTCCAACCTAAGATCATAAGCAAATATTTTCTTAGTTGGATTATAGGAAATTTCTAAAAATTGAAGAGGAATTGAGATGGAGAAGATGAAGAGGATGCTTACCTAAGCTTCTCTTTGATTTTGGCCTTGAATTTGATTTTCCTAATAAAACTAGGGTTTAGGAATTTTGATTTCCCCTCTTTTCCCCCATTTCTCTTTTACATCTATTAGGAATTTTAGAAATGAAAATGAATGAAGAGAAGAGGAGTGGAGTGGGATGTATATGGTAAGGGGTTTAGGTTCTCTTATTGGGTTAGTGGGCTAGAACACAACCCAAAGCCCAAAGCCCCAAATGAAAATATCAAAATTCTAATCAACTTCAAACATATCAATGTTTATACTTAAAAAGGTCGCAAACGCCATTCGAACTCAATGGAAGTGGTCTCGAGTCCTAATTCGACTATTTACCAAAAGTAGCATTTCGGGCTTTAATCCGACTAACGACGTTATATTTAAATATAAAATCGTAAAATGTGTGGGTTGTTACAGGCTATGAAGCACACTCAATTGATTTATCCAAGCTATGACCACATCTACTTGGATTTCAAGAATACCAAGCACACCACTGAGTATAAGAGTATAATTTGATAGAGTTTATAGACTTAGATCTTCGATTTTATTACAATTGACCTTGTAACCCTTGAATAGCAATTGAACTTGAAAGAGATGAGAGAAATTAGAGAGTATATGAAAGAGAATTAAAACTAGTAATGATTGAATTTGATTCCAATTGAATTTCGGTTGAGTTTCAATAGAAATTGTTTTAGAACTCAAGAGAACGAAAAGTGGAGAGAAAAATAAGAAAGTAGGTAATAAAAATTCATTTGGAAGTCTGGTATATATAGAAAAACAACGATCATATCCATTCACGAAGAGAAAGGACAAAAAGACGCTTCCATTCAAAGTTTGAATTTTGAAATTTACGGTTAGTATGTTGACACATGAGATTTGGATACGTTGACATATCCTTCGCAAAATTGAAACATACTTTATAAAATTATTTTGAAAATCCATTGCTTTGCAAATTTTAATCAAAATATAACTTAATAAAACACTAAAAATATTTCAATAACAATATTCAATACTGTAAATAATATGTTATAAATTACTAAATTGTAAACAAAAATTCAATATATATAAACTTAAAAACGATAAAATAAGATCTTAATAAGTATAAGATATTTGAAAATAATTTTGGGAAATATTTTTAAAAAATATTATTTTCAAAATAGAATATTTGGAAAACAACTTTAAAATGAAATTAGAGAAGATGAGAAAGACCAGAAAAGTGCTATCAATGTTTTAATATAAATCCTATGACTTTATCATTTATCTTGAATATCTTGAAATCTTAAACTCTTCAATACTCATGAGTCTTCATTCTTGAACTCTTAGAACTTTATATCAGCATCTTGAATCTACTCTTGATATCAGTATCTTGATACCTTACAGTCTTCTTAATCAATACCTGTCTAATATCCTACACTATATACTATATATATATATATATATATATATCTTGAACAAATAGTAGTATCTATATTTTATATAATGTCCTATAGTTGTTACCATCAAAACCAATACCTAATATACTAACAATCTTCCTTTTTTGATGATGACAACTTTGTATATAAAATATATTATAACATTCCCTGAGTTGCAAAACTCCTCCTAGTCTATGCCTATATATTTTTATATATTTCCCCCTTTGTCATTAACAAAAATAACTAACTAAAATTATAACTCTAACTAACCTAACTCTTACTATAATCCCAACTCTAAATTTCCTAAACAAAGTACTAATCAACCCGTATAAGAATTATTATATATAATGATAATGAGGAAGATTATGTACAAACAATAAGTGATATGTAAAATGAAATAATTAATCCAAATATTCATCCAATCAAAAAAAATTATGTCACATAGCAATCAAACAAACCCACAAAAATCAAAACCAATCAAACCCAAACCAAGTATTGTTTATATAAAATCAAGCCTATTTAAAGTAGACATTTCGAGGACCTCAACTCATCTATTAGAGCCAATGTTTGGATCCGATTTGATAGCATCCCAATCTTCACCATCTTTGTGATGGTACACTCTGGATTGGTAGTTGGTTCTTCTTTTTTTAATGTAGAAATCATCCATCGGATCACGTCGAAATGCCTTTCTTGCTCTTTGATCATCTGCATTTGACTTAATTATAAATGCCTCCAGTTTCTTAGGATGAAAGTAAGAATGTTCTTGAATGATTCAAGAGTTCATTTGAGGTTTGAGATTAGTTTTTGGATAGGAGAAGCCAATATTTTGGTTTTTGAGTTTTGGAGTGCAAAATAACAAGAAAGAGAGTAGATAATTATGATTCTTTGATCTTAACAGATATTTAAAGGACTGAAAATTCATTGGAGATGAATAGGCATTTGCTATCTATTCAATTTTCAAAATTAATTTTTTTTTGAAAAGTTACCATTGTATGTCGACATACATACTTAGGGTATGTCGATATATATGCAAAAAATTCAAAAAAAACTTTGTTTTGATACTCTAATGTTTTTAGCTTATACTATTGTACTTTTATATTTTTCAGAGATGATAAATAATGTATAACATCAAGGACATTTTTTCATTAATACTTAGATAGAGATTACATAAAACATAAAGAAATGAAAAGATATATAACATTCAACATAAAATAAAACTTGAAAATTCAAATACAAGATAGTTTAAACAACCAAAAAGATATGGATGAAGATGAAGAACCACCAAGCTTATGGATGATCTTTCCAAAGAATTTATTCATTTGGTTGAAAATTGATATAAATTTCTTTGAAAATGATTTCTTAAGCTTCCTCTGGTTATGGACGATCTCCTCTTGATTTTTGAGAAGATCTTGTTGGATAGATTTAGTGGCGCATTGATACTTTCCAAAGAAGTATCCTCATCCTCTCTTTTTTTGTCCTCGACTTCCATTTCATCTCCTTCCTCTTCCTCTTCCTCATCTTGTCTTATTTCATGCTCTTCTTCCTAAGCCAACCTTTGTTCCTTTTCCGCAAGTGTTTCTTGAGGCTTGAAAAAGGGTGAAACATGCATAAGTAAAATGTTAGCTTTGTCATATTTTTTTGGAGGAATTATTTCCTCTCCTTTAAAGTCAGCATCAAAATAATTGAAAATACGAGTAAGAAACACACCATGAAATAGTGTGTTTCTATGTTTAGAAAGTTTCTTAGGAAAAAGTTCGTTAAAAATGACTTGAGACCAATTTTCGACGTATCGACCATAAATTGCAAAAAGAGCTTTGAAAACTTTTTAAGATCGGTATTATAAATACCCGTTCTAGGAGTGATACTTTACTGCAAAAGAAGGCTCAAATTTCTTGTTTTTGGATCCAATTTTTTATTTTTGAATTCAAAATCATCATCACATTCAAAAATATTATGAATTATTTCACGATTTTGAAAATCAATTTGAAAAGATGAAAATCCCATTCCGCTAGATTTGCATCTAAGAATGTAACCTAAAAGCTCACAAATTAAAAAAATTGTGTTTCTTTGATACTACTCCAAACTTCTCGCTCTCCACCATCATAAAACTTTCCTTTTAAATTTCTTAGAACATAAATTTGGATAACAAACAAAATCATTTTGAGAAGCATAAGTTAAACTAAGAATTTCATTTTGCAAACAAAGATTGTAATGATCATAAGTAAGAAAATCTTCGGAAATAGCAAATCTTTCGGGAAAGACTTTTCCTAAAGATAAATACTCTATATAGGCTTCAATGGATTCTTGATCATTGAAAAGATATCCTTTTATTTTCTTATAAAGCCTCATGGTTGCCTTAATATTGCTTGAGGATGCCATTGAAGAATAGTTTGAAGAGATAAGAGAGCTTATGATTTTTGAATTTGAAAGTGAAAGTGAGAAATGAATAATTGGAGATAGAGTAAGTAATTAGAGAATCAATGGACATGTTCTCTAGTCAAAAGACAACTTTTCAGAACATAGGAGTTGGTGAAAAGGTGGAGGGAAATTCAAATTATTTGTGCATGTTGACATATGCTCGTGGGGTGTGTTAACACATAGGCTGAAATTTTCAAAATGATTTTCGTTTAACTGTATAGTATTTTGTTATATAAATCTATTTATATTTATTCTATTTTCGAAAAAATAATTTTAAAATAATTTTATATTATTATTTTACTATTTAAAATATATAAAATATTTATATATAAATATAATCACACAATATTATTATTAATCTACGTGATATTCCTAACTACAAATAAAGGCAACCAAAAGAAAAAAAATTCATTCAAGAAATTCAAATACTTTTAATATATTAAATGCGTACCTTTTTTGATCCATTTCTCCATTTTGTTCTAAACTATATGTTATCATGAAGCACATGTTAGCAATTTCTATATCTGATTCGTTATCACTTGAGGATCTATCTGAATCATCTAGTGTTACAGTATAGGCTCTTCTCCATTTTCTGGGTGAATTAGTGTTTGGTGTAGTTTTCAGTTTATTAGGATGTGGATAGCTTCGTTTTAAATGACCAGGGTCATCATAGTTATAACATCTAATGTCATTTCCGTTTCCACTTTCGCATCCTGGATTTTTGTTGTCATTTCTTTTGAAATTGTTCATCTTCCTACATTTTAGAAATTTTTTGAAATTCCTTGTCATGAAAGAAATTTCTTTATCTTCATCACTATCTAAATCTAGATTATCCATCATTGCATTAAAAGCTATAGATTTCTTCTCTATTTCTTTGCTTTCTCTCCTACCCTGCATTTATGCTTCAAAAGACATTAAATTTCCAACTAACTCTTTAATTTTTAGAGTGCTAATGTCATTAGCCTCTTCGATTGCAAGAGTTTTTTATCCTATTTAGGAGTAAGTGAATTGAGGATTTTTCTAACTCAATCCTTTAAAGAAACACTTTTACCCAGTGCAATAAGTGAGTGCACTATATCTTAGAGTCTACTATACATATCAGATATGGACTCATTTTGAATAATTGGAACTGGTTACTTAACACGGAAATTTTGGTCTGTTTAGCCGCCTTCACGTGTAGCTTGCAAACTTCTTCAAAATTCAAATGTAGACTTACATATAGATACTCTATTAAATTCATTTCTATCTAGTGAACAAAATAATATATTCATAGCCTTAAAGTTACTTTCTGCAACTCCTTTTTGGTCAGCAGTCCACTGTGCAAAATTAGTCTCGGGTTCAATGTACTCAGTTTATTTGATTTTCCAAGTGTCTAAACCAATTGACAGTAAATAAGTTTTCATTATGCATGACCAATATATGTAATTCCGTTAAAAAGTGTAGGTCTAGTAGTAGATCGTCTTTCGAAAGATGAGTTACTGCAAGTGTATTAATCATGCTATTAATAGTACTATTACCGTCGTTGGTAGCCATTTAAACATTTTTTCTTTCAAAAATCAGATGATGAATACTTTGAAAATCATTGCTCTGATACCAAATGTGAGTTAACAGAATAGGAGCCTTAAGGTTAAATTAACATTAGAGGGGTGAATAGTGTTTAATAGGTTATATGAATATTAATCTAATTCTTTAAGATTTTACTTGATGGAATCAACAATCATAGAAACAGCCACAAATCAAAGTACTGATAAAATTAAATGCAGTAAAAATAAAAAGGAAAGAACACACCAGAATTTTATACTAGTTCAGAGTTACCCTACATCTAGTTCCGTACAATTCTTGTTTGGATTTTTATTCAACTAGTAAGTTCAAATACAATCTCGATTTCAAGGCTACGAGACACACCTACTAGAATCCTGGCCTCTGGATAGAGCCACTTGATTTACGGGCCGCAAGCACACCCACTGGATTTACTGGTTATTAAGCATCCCCAATTGGTTTAACCAGGCTATAATCATACCTGCTTGGATTTCAAGGATACCAAGCACACGGCAGAGTATAAGAGTATGATGTGATAGGGTTTACAGACTTTGATCTTCGATCTTGATTACAATTGATCCTATAACTCTTGAATAGCACTTGATCTTGAGAGAGATGAGAGAAATTAGAGGGCATATAAAAGTGAATTAAACTAGAAATGATTGAATTTGACTCTGGCTGAATTTCGATGTAGTGTTAATAAAAATTGTTTAGAATTCAAGGAATGAAAAGAGGAAATAAAAATAAGAAAGTAGTTAATAAAAATTCATTTGAAAGTTGAGAATATATAGGAAAACAACGGTCATGTCTATTCATGAACATAAATGACAAAAAGACACTTCCATTCAAAATTTGAATTTTGAAATTTACGGCTAGTATGTCGATATATGAGATTTGGTTGTCTGCATATCCTTCACGAAATTGAAAAATACTTCATAAGAATTAATTTTGAAAATCCATTGCTTTGTAAAATAATTTGATACTTTCTAGAACTCTTTAAATATATTTTATACAAATTTTAATCAAAATATAAATTAATAAAACTTTATAAAATAATTTTGAAAGAGTTTAATAAGAATATTCAATATAATGTAAATAATATATATATATATATATAATCAATATAGTTATAGATTATTAAAGTACAAACAAAAATTCAATATATATAAACTTAAAACCCCTAAAATAGTATCTTAATAAGCATAAGAAATTTGAAAATCATTTTAGGAAGTATTTTGAAAATATTATTTTAAAAATAGAATATTTGAAAATTAATTTTAAAGCAAAATCAGAGAAGGGGAGAGAGATCGGGAAAGTGATATCAAGGTTTTAACATAAATTATATGACTCTATAACTTATCTGGAATATCTTAAAATCTTCAACTCTTCAATACTCATGAGTTTTCATTCTTAAACACTTGAAACTTTATACCAGCATCTTGAGTCTACTCTTAATATCATCATTTTGATACTATATAGTCTTCTTAATCAATACCTGTCTAATATCCTGCACTGTATACTATATATATCTTGATAAAACATTAATATCCATATTATATATAATGTTCTATAGTTGGTATCATCAAAATCAATACCTAAAGCACTAACACATGCCATTCCTGAAAATCGAGAAGTATGGAGTAAAAATGTAGCAGTAGATCCAAGCAATAAAAGGAGGAGGGAAGTTCATTCTAGAGAGCACAACAACATTTGATTCCCAAGCTAACATGTCATAAGCTTTTTGGATATCAAGCTTCAATATACAGCGAGGAAAAATAGTTGCTCTTCCATGCCCTTTGAACAATTCCTAAGTTATAAAAATGTTGTCAGATATAGATCTAGCTGGAATGAATGTAGCTTGCTTTGGAAATATTAAGGAGTTCAAAGAGGCTTACATTCTATTAGCAAGGATTTTGGTAATGCATTGGTTGGTTACATCGGCACTGGAAATTGGTCTAAAATCCTTGACAAATTAGGGATTATCTTTCTTAGGAATAAGAACAAGGTTGGTGGAATTATGACCAGGAGGGAACTTATTAGTCATGAAGAAAGATTGGATGGCATTTATGAAATCAGTAGACATAACATCCCATGAATCTCAGAAGAAGTGAGCATTATAGCCATCTGGACCACCTGAGCTACTAGTATTAACGGAGAAGAGAGCATCCATTATTTCCTCTGGAGTTCAATCATTGCATTAGTTTGAGAAGCGGAAAGTGTTGGCAATGTAAGGGTGTAAAGTTTTGTAATTTTGGGACAACAAGGGATGTTAAGAGCAAGGATTGACTGGAAATGTCCAGAAGAGCATTTGAAACGCTATCTTGAGTTGTGTAAACATTGCCATGAGCATTAACTATGGATAAAATCATTTGGGATGCCTGTTTGTATTTGAGTTTTGCATGAGAATACAAAGCAATCATTTCTCCATCCCAATCATGCTTATTTCTGTTCTTTCGCTAAAGTATAGTTGCTTCATTGTCGAGGGCTTTGGCTAGTTGGTCACTAAGAAGAGTTTCTTTGGCTGTTAATAAGGAGTTTAGGGGATCAGTGCCAAGAAGGTTTTGAATATAATGGAGTTCCCACCTTATCTGTGAAAAGAGATTGTCATTTTTTCCAAAAGATTCGACATCCTTTTTTTCAAAGCAAATTTAAGATTGGGAACATTTGGCACACATCCCTAATAAATTTACAAATACACAAAACATCCCTCAATTTTAATTATAAGTTTCACGTTCCTATTTTTGAACACAGCAATTTTTTTCCAAAAATACCCCTTTGTCTTCTCCAAACAAAACACGGAGCCGTTGAATAAGATTTCATCAACCGTTGTTCTAAAAAAACCATAATCTCCTAAAATATCAATCGCCATTTCCAAAATAGTTGATCGAAGATGAAATCGAATCGACTTGAAAAGAAAACTGAAATTCAGAAGATGAAAGCAATAAAACCCACAAAATCGAACGTTGTCAATTAAATTTCTTTGCAATATAGATTTCTATTGTATTACAATTGGTTCGATATGTTGTTAGGGTTTATCGACAATTCAGTATAAATTTTCAATAATTACAGTCAAGTCCACAAATATTTAAAAATAATTACAGACAAGTCTGCAATAATTTACAAGTTTAACTGCTATAATCCATTTAACACGCATACAACGTCTATAGTTTATTTTTCTCTTAAAATCATTTATATTCATCTTTTTTTCAATTATTCATAATAATTGCATAGATGTATGCAACTATTATAAATAATTGCATGTATGTCTATAATTATCTTCAATAATTGCATATATGTCTGCAAATATTCTGATTAAATGCATGCTCATTAGTAACTATTCATATAAAAGCATTTCAATCCAAAAGTAGACATTTATAACTGCAAATAACAAAATAAAGAATTTTTTCAATTATGAAGATTAAATTCATCATTCTCTGCAATTATTCATAATATTTGCATAGGTATCGGCAATTATTCTCAATAATTGCATTTAATTCTGCAATTATATTGATTAATTACATTCTTATCAGCAATTATTCATGTAAAATCATTTCAATCCAAAAAATATTTCATAAATTCATTTTTCAATGCAATTATTCATAATAATTGCATAGTTATCAGCAATTATTCTCAATAACTGCATTTATTTATGCAAATATTCAAAATAATTACATTCTTATCAGCAATTATTCATGTAATCATTTCAATCCTAAATTTATATAAAATCATTTCAATCCTAAACTCATCTTTCTCTGCCACTATTCATAATAATTGCATAATTATCGGCTTATTCTCAATAATTGCATTATTTCTACAAATATTCAAAACAATTGCATTTTTATCGACAATTATTCTTGTAAAATCATTTCAATCCTAGATTCATCTTTCTTAATTACATTTTTATTAGCAATTATTCATGTAAAATCATTTCAATCCTAAATTCATCTTTCTTTGCGATTATTCATAATAATGGCAGAGTTATCAGCAATTATTCTCAATAATTGCATTTATTTTTGAAAATATTTAGAATAATTGCATTCTTATCAGCAATTATTCTTGTAAAATCATTTCAATCATAAATTCATCTTTCTTAATTACATTTTTATCAGCAATTATTCATGTAAAATTATTTCAATCCAAAATTCAACTTTCTCTTCAATTATTCATAATAATTCTATAGTTATCAACAATTATTCTTAATAATTGCATTTATTTCTGCAAATATTCAAAATAATTGCATTCTTATCAACAATTATTCATGTAAAATCATTTTAATCCAAAAAAAGAAACTTATTGCAATTATTCATAACTGCAAATTAAGAATCTCATATTTTGTAAAAAAAAAAACTTGATTTGTCTTAAATTTAATTACAGTTTTCCATTTAAATCGAATAGAGTCTTAAATTTAATTTCTTGATTTTCATATTTTTTAGACTCATCTTAGTTTTCAATTTGATCAGAAGAAACTGAAGAAGAATAATTAGAGCTTGATAGTGAAGCGCATGGGTAATTTGGAGAAATAATAAGCGGAAAACAAAAACAAGGACGTAGAAAGTATATTTTTTTATCATAGGCAACGGCTTTGAATTAAGTTTTGTTTTAAGGATGCGTGCCTAATATTCACTTTGAGATTCTTTAATTCTTTTGGGTTCTATATAGAGGGTTTCTATCTGTAGGGCAGCTTCAAACCTACAAAAACAGATTTTTATTTTGATTGTGAGTAGTTAATATGTTATAAAATTTAAAATATTGAGCATGAGTAATGGCACAATCCCCCCAACTAAGGACAAGAGGGTTGTGATTAGAGATTGAGGGAGGAAACTGAGCAGAGGATTGAAGGCCACTGATTCAATACAAGATGTTTGATGAAGCAGTGGTTAAATTTACATAGTGCAGGGATGCTAGATCAAGATTTGTTAGATCATGTGTGCATAGGGCCAAAGGTAATTATAGGAATTAGGTTTGAAGATGAAATGGCTTGGCATAGTAGGGTTAGGTCTCTTAGAGATAGAGTATTACCTCCCATTCTATGTGAGGAGTGATACATTACATTGAAGTCCCTAACATAAATCCAAGGAAGAGAATAGGAGAGATGGTGTAGGTTGGAGAGTAAGGACAATTTGTTCAATAATTAATTGTGGGCATAAGTAAAATGTAATATTGAAGGAAGTGTTAGTGGATAGATGAGGGCATGAGAAGTGAATATATTGATCAGATGCTTTGATTTTCTAGAGAGTATATGTTCTAGGATTCCACAAAATCATGATCCTTCGATAAGAAGCATGGTATAGATTGTGATCAGGAGACCATTTTGGTTTGATACTATTTTTTGCCTTGATGAATCTTGCAAGTTCAACTTGGTTTCACTTAGCCCCATAATTTGAATTTTATGCTCAATGATAACATTTCTAATTTTAGTTTGCTTCGAGGGTAGATGAGCCCCTCTAATATTCCACATTGCTATTTTGGATAGCTCGTTGAAAAAGAGGAGTATGAAGCATAGTGTGCCTACTAGTAGGAGTATATTTAGAAAAGGATTTAGATCTAGGAAGAGGCATGGTTTGATCTAGGGAGAAAGATAAGCCACCATTCATATTATCTGAAGTGGGATTGGAAAGCGAGTTTTTCTTTTTTCTACCTTTAGAGCAGGCAGCCATTGATTCGGGAGAGGGAGCAGAGATTGATAGAAGGACAGTGGAAAGGTAAGAAAGAGGAAGTACAAAAGAGGATGGAGCATTTTTGTGGAGATAGGGACTTGATTGTTCAGTGGAGGCTTCGTCAGTGCTCTCATGTGTGGATTGAAATATAGAGAAAGGATTAATTGTGGGTATCAACACATGATGAGGTCAAGATAGACGGGTTGAGATTCATGACTGGAGATGTGGAGATAGTCTGATCAGAAGAGGAGATAATATTGGTTGGATTATTGGAGAACGATTGTTGTGGTGGTTGATTGAGTGGATATAGAATCAGACTGCAAAGGTGAGGAATTGTGATGTGTGATGTTATGATTATCAAATGTGCATAGGAGAGGTGCATAAACATGCACCAAAGGGTTGGTAGAAGGAGTTGTAGTTGTTTTAGAGACACAGTGATGGGAGAACGTGGAATGGGTTGAGAAGTTGAAGGGGTATAATGATTGTGGCGGGAATTATGGATTTGTGACAAAGATATTGGTCATCTAACACATTGGGAGCTATAGAAGTAGTAATAGTAGCTAACTGAGCATTTATGTGAGAAACAGAAGAGTGGGAATTCAACATTGTGTTAGAATGGCAAGGAGATATATTAAGAGTGTGGGTGTCCGAGACATGATTTTGTGAGGCTGCGTGGAAAATGAATGGTGTTGTAGCATATGATCATTCAACATGTCGATAGATGGGGATGAAACAGGCTTCTTGGCCTAAATTTTTAGGTGAGGGATTTTGAGGCATTGGATTGACTTTTCATATGAGATAGGATAGTGCTTTTATTGTGACCCTATTTGTTGTGCGGAAATATAGATATGTCCTGTACATGTACAACCATTTCAGTAGGGATATCTCCATGAATGTTGTCATGGTCTAAAGTATCATGACCAAATATTTTACAAGTGCTACAAATCTTTGGTGTCCAATCGTATTCAGCTATCACATTGGGGCTACCATCACCAAGATCACTTAATTCAATGGAGTCTAGAAGATCAAAATCTGGAGAAATTTCAATGATAGCTTTAGCATATTCGAATCTTTTCAATTTCTCTATATTTTCATCAACATAAATTAGTCTTCCAATATGGCATGCTAGCTAGTTAATACTAAGTAGAGTCTATAAAATAAGCAAGATATTGTGGAAGTGGACCTTGGGACACGTCGAATTTGGGATTGAGCGCAGCCAAATGATGGGTTCCATGTTATAATAATAAACATTTTCCCCCTTATGAAAATAGAGTCTGCCTATCTTCATCATTGGAGAAGGAGAAGTAGAAATCCAAATTGTTATGTTTACTTCTCCTCTAAATTTTCAAATTTTACGGAGATGAGAAGTAACAATAGAAAATGAAAGCCTATCCCCTAGAAACATACCAAATTAAACCAATAGACAGTACCTTCTTCTCTATCTTCTGCAGGTGGAGCCTTGGGAATCCTATCTCTGACGAAGTCAAAATGGTGAGGGTATATGATCATGCGCTACGAGGCTTAGATTTAAATAGGGATGACCATTGATAGGTGCAATGGCAGTAGAGCTATGAGAAATAGGGGTTTGCAAGGAAGGAGAAATAGGATTTACAAGGAGGAAGGGTCGGGTGGTTTTGGTGGCACAGAAGGAAAAAGAGCAGGTTAGGATGATGACAGAAGAGGTGGAGAAATGGTTGCTGCAAAGGTGGAGGAGGAAGGGGTAATAACGACGATAGACAGTATGGTTGAAGTAAGAGAGGATGAGAGAGGGACAGAGGTTGGGAGGGGAGGAGGAGTAGGAGGAGGTAGCGGGGTTATGGCAGTGGAGGATTTTTGAAAAGGGAAAGGTGGGAAAATGAAGAGAGGATGTGGAAAAGAGAACGATACCATAGCTAGACTCCTTTTTAACGTTAATGATTCCTTAAAATCTATTTTTTAATGATAATTTTCTTAATTCATTTTTGAGCTATTTTCGATTCGAAATTTTAAACGACGATAGCTTCTCTATTTGAACTTCGATTGCAAAACGTTATATATGAAAGTTGACCATAAAATTGCCATGAACATGATAGGGTAACTTTCCTGGTCGAATTCTAATGGTAGCTAAATTCCATTTTTAGTCTTATTATTAATTAATTTTCTTAATTTCCTATCTATTTTTAAAGGGTGTTTCAAGCATAGAGTTAGGGGTATGCCCTAGGGGCAATTACGTAATTTGTTATATATATTTAACTCGTTAATCAATCTTGTTCGAAATAAAGATTTTTTTTTCCTATTATATACTTGATATAATGTGGTTATATTAATTAATCAAGTATATATAATATAAAATCCATACATGGTATGTTTTGTGACAGTAATTACAAATTTCTATAACCATGAGTAATTTATCACAATGAAACAAATATACCATTTTAAATGTTCCTAGTCAAGATGCATCGAGACTGGATATCAATGTATCCGTTGAGAGAAGAGCACGTAACGCTCTCCAAATGTTAGGCTGTGTATTACTCATGACTATTGGAGGCACCAAAGTGTTACGTACTATAGTTATTGGATAACCATGGAATGACTCACTCAATAGTTTTCTGTTGGTTAATATAACTAAGGTCAAGCAGAGAATATCGATGTGACTAAATTACACAATTCTTTCGACTTGAGAATATAGTTGATCTTTAATGTAAAAGCTCCACTTTGATTATAGTTAAATTGTGGCACGATGTCCATCGAACGAATATGGTTGGGTCAGGTGAAAGTATTGAAAGTGAAACACTATTCAAGAGAGGATTCGTCTCCTCAGTCATATGAGGTTAATATCACGGTCAACTGAAGTCAACTCAAAGTTAAAGTCGTTGATCAGAGCATTTCAGTTAATAATAATTATTATTATTATTGAACCAAGGACTTTGTGTTTTAACTATAAAGTTGAATGTGGACGATATTTGAATTTTGACCATTACCAAATTTCATAAGTCCTAATGTGATATAGTTTTGACGAAGAGAATTGGTGTAAGTAATTGTCACTGTTAGGTGCCGCAATAATAGGTAAAATTGGATTTTATCAAAAGATGTGTAAGCGATAAATTCGATTGTGAACGTTAATATTTGAATAGTTCGGTATTAATCGTTGACTGAATTTACACCTTTGAGTCTCACAACCGTAATGATGAATTCTTTGAAAACCATATGATTTAATTAATTTTATAAAATATTATAAATTGATTATATTAATTGATGTTTGATAAATATTAATCATCATTTATTTGATGTTTGGATTTTTTTTATTTTTTAGCACATATATAAAAGTTATATTTGCACGCATTGATATACGATATCAATGTAATTTAAAGATAATTGCATAAAATGATTTACGAAAATTTTATGTCATTTGAAAACATGATTTATGGAAATTTTATGTCATTTGATGACATGATTTGTGGAAATTTTATGTCATTTGATGACATATCACATGTAAAAAAAGAATTGGAGAGAGAGACAATCAAGTGAATTAATTAGGGAATTTTTAATTAATAATGTTAAAAGTTTCATTCTTTCAAATAAAACATATTCTCTAATTCATTTTGTACGTACAATTCATTTTTCCTTCTGATTAATTCTTTCTCTCTCTCCCCTCCTAACTTTTCATGGCAGAAACAAAAAAACGAAACAAAATTTTCAAAATCTTTCAAATCCAAATAATAAGATCAAATAAAACAAAATAAAAATGGTTCATCCATCTCTTGCAAGGATAGGATGTGAATCTTGAAGATCTGAGGAGTTATCCCATCATTCAAGGCGTGATTTCTAGGAAACATCCCAAGGCGATTCAATCGGATATAAAAGCATTCTTCATTCAAGGTGAAAATCAAAGGCAACATCATGAAGGTATGCTTTAAGATTGGGTAGCAAGGTATGTCATTTTCTATATAGATAGTTATTTTGCAATGTTTGATGAAAATTTAATTTGAATTTCATAATTTGTATGATGTATTACTATTTTGCTTAATTAAAAATTGTTTATGAAGATTGAATTATTTGTTGAATGATATGATTGAGTTTTTATTTGATAGATCAAAATTAAATTTGTATATGTTTTAAAACAACATTTAAGTGTAGATCTATGTTTTTGAACATTCTAATTAAATTATGATTCTTCAAATCTGAATGTTACATGTTCAAATTGATTAGCTAATTTTCTTTTCTTTGTTAAACTGAAAATAAATTTATATGTTCAAATACAATGTTTTACTTTTGTTCTATGTTTTGATTTAATTTAAATTCCATTTCTTTAAATCTGGAAATTTACATTTTCATGTTGATTGACTGTAATATATTTAAAGTTGAAGATGAAATTTATATGGAATCAATATAATGTTTCAATTGTAGATCTATGTTTTAATCTTTCATAACAAAGTGTAATTTTAGTTTTGAATTTTAGTACATGTTGTTGAATATGCGCTTTGCGCTATATGATTTTTGTTTGATGATAATAAACATATACACATTCATATAAATGTATTTGGTAATGTACTATTTTATTTTTCATAGTTTAAATAAATATTTGTTGAATAAAATTAAATTTCACAGAATTTGAATTTGAATTCAAACAAAACAAGTTAAACAGATTTTGAATTCAAACAGAAATTTTATTCAAACAAATATTTTGTATAGTATGTATTTGGTTAGATAAATATCTGTTGAATAAAATAAATTACACGGAATTTGAATTTGAATTCAAACAGAACAAGTTACACAGTTTTTTTTTGAATTCAAACGAATATTTTATTCAAACGAATATTTATTACAAACTTGAATAGTACAAATTCATGCTCTCACTATACATATACATTTTTGATTACAATCACATCACATTTACATTGATAACCTCACTACATATCACTCACACTCGTATTTTTGTCTTCAACTGCATTCCGGTTTGAATCCAGCATCTGAGCAATCTGCAAAAATATAAACTAACGCAGTAAAATTGAAAAAGAAATATTTTTGCAATTCAAAAATAAAATATGGTTTTTGAAAATAATATTTGCCTCAGTTATTTGGGTTGTTCGTCATCATTTAAATTTGAATTCATCATACACGAACAACTTGTGACATACACAGTATATTACTGTATATGCCACAAGGCCGTGCACACCGATATATACACTTGATAATGCTACAGGGACAGGTGAGCACAGGTCCAAATGCAAAGCCGGGTTCAACGCACGTGCAATATATTTAAAATCACGACACAAGCACAAGGTCAAACCCGAGCTGCAAAACTGAGTTCAACACAGGGCAGGTGCACAGTTACAACCAACTACATGCAAGAGGCAATAAAGACCAATCAGTAGCATGCTAACAAATTATCAAACTTCACAAGCAATGACTCGTGCAATGACCAAGAAATGACCAAACAAAGCCAGTTCAACAAAGATCAAGTCATGGAGTCGCAGTCACAATGAAACTGCAGTGGAAGTAATGATTGTAATGCAACACAGTGCAAGCAAACAATGAAAGAGAACCAGGTTAATGCAATCTACAGCATAAACAAGACTTGTACACAAGGCATGGGGGCACTGGAGCATATGATGCAACTATAATGCAACAACACCATAAGTATACAAACATACCAGATCAATGAAACAGAATTCATCACAGTGAAACCAGACCACAAAGAAAAAGCAACAAGGAAAACAATCGATCAAGACTACAGCCACAGACAAGCACATGAATACAAATGAATCAAGTCAGGCATGAAGACAATGCCAACAACAAAAACAACAAGTCCAGTTACAACATGGTGAACAAGACACAGTGCTGAGCACATGCAAACTGCAATGAATAATGCAAAAAGAAAGTCAATGATCAAGCAAGTCCAATTCGAATTCATGATAGCAGACAACTCAAATTCCAAATGCATCTGTACATGAATACAGCTCGACTACAACAGCTAGTCAAATGATTAAATAAACAAATGAATGAATGCAAAAGCAAACAGTTCAAAGCTTCAAACTGCATCAGTGACCAACTACAGGAACAGCAAGGTGATCAAACAAACAAAGACCAAAGCTACAACCTCACATGAAGACCAAATGTCCAGACAACATCATAATGCAACATGAAGTCAATGAAGACCAAATACAACATGACCAAAAGTGTATGCAAACAGTCAGAGAAATGTACAGAGACCAGGTACAAATAACAACAAGTCAAGGCCGCAACTAACATATCCAACTAGAAGAACAACTACAAAACCATAAAGCTACAGCATCAAGCAGACTGCAACTTCACAACAATCATGACAACAGCAATACATTATCATGAAGACCAAAATTCACAGTGAAGCCAAATATACACAAGTGCAGATGAACAGATTCAAGCCAAAGTCAAAAATAAATTATCAGTGTTCAACGTCAAAGATCATGGCCGAAGTAATGCAGAGCCATGAGTCACGAAATCAAAACAGTGCCGAGATTGCCTTGGCAATGAAGGAATATAACCAAGTCAAAGCCGGTGATCATCACAAAATCCAACTCGAAGTCAACCAGAGAAAATCACGAAGTTAATTTTAAAGCCGTGTCAATCAAGCAATCGAGGATTTACACGAATGAATTGGTCAAGGAAAAATCACGAGCATCCAAGTATAATCGAATGGCCGAAGCACAAAATTGACAAATTCAAATAAATATATACGATCGAAGATTCAGGAAATTAAACGCATATATAACCCAATCATCATCGGCAATCAATGTATCGAATTCCAGAAAGCACAAAATCAGTAAAAGCAAAAGCATTACATACCGAGCAAGAAAGGAATTCGATCAACGAACAAGCCGAGCAACGCAATCTCAAAGTCAACAATCGATCATCAAAAATCGAGCACAAGCAAGAGCCGAAACTCCCAATTTGGATCGCAAGCCCTAACTGGATCAAAAGGGAACGAAGCCCTAACTGGAACGAAGCCGCCATTGTTTCTCACGAACAAATAGAAGGGAACGGGTTGAAAGAATAGTGGGCCGGTCCTTAAAAATAAAAAGGGGGTTTTGTTTTTGTTTTAAGGCTTTTATTAATATTGTTATTGTTTTTAATTTATTGTTTTTTATTTTACGAACCAAAAAGTTAGTAAATCACCACCTAGGTTAGGTAGTGTCAGATTGTCTATTTTGAATTAGTTCAGTGAGCAGGGTGTGCGAGTTTGCAAAGCTCTATAGGCGGGAGCAGTGTTTGCGAGTGAGCGAAACTCTATAGGCGGGAGCAGGGTGTGCGAGTCTAGTAGAGTGTTTGTGAGCGGGAGCAAAAGGGTCTGCGAGTCTAATAGAGTTGTTGTAAGCGTGATACTGTTTAATTCTAATAGAAATATGTGAATGCAGCAGTAGGCAGGGGTTGCCGAAGCTGGGTAAATTTTGTGTGTGATTTATTTTTCAGCATATTTATTTCTGCAGTTTGTTTCTGAGTTTTAAATCAAGAAAATTTGCTATAACCCTATTCACCCCCCCCCCCTCTAGGGTTAATCTAGATCCTACAAGTGGTATCAGAGCCCGGTATATATTTTTTAACTCTAGAGTCATGAGTCTACAAAATAATGCTTTTTCTGAGGGGCAATCTATTGCTAGGCCACCCATGTTTAACGGGAACGATTATGCTTATTGGAAAGTTAGGATGAGTATTTATCTTAGTTCCGTTGATTATGATGTTTGGGATATTATTGAAACTGGCTATAAACCTCCCACTATAATCGTTAGTGGTACTGAGATTCCTAAACCTAAGGATAGGTGGGATGCAAACGATAAGAAATTGAAAACGACAAATGCTAAAGCCATGAATGCTTTGATATGTGCTCTTGATAAAAATGAATTTAATAGAATTTCTCATTGTACAACAGCACAGGAAATATGGCATACTTTGGAGGTGACACACGAAGGAACTTCTCAAGTCAAGGAGTCTCGGCTAGCCCTATTCAGCAATGAATACGAAAACTTTGTGATGGACAAAGACGAGAGCATAAAGGATATGTTTGGACGTTTTTCAACCTTGGTATACAATGCTAGAGCGCTTGGGAAGGTATTCACTGAGGTAGAGCTTGTGCGGAAGATACTACGAGTTTTACCAATGAACTTTGAGGCAAAAGTCACAGCAATCCAAGAATCGAAAGATCTGAGCAAACTAAGCATGGAGGAGTTGATTGGCAACTTGATGACATATGAGCTTGAGTTAAAAGCAAAGGAAGAACGCAACAACTCCGAACCAAAGAAGAAGACGATTGCCTTAAAAATTAAAGAAGAAAGCGATGAAGAAGATCCAATTGAAGAGCTTGCAATGGCTGTCAATAATCTTAGAAGATGGTCTAGATTCAAGCCACGCAAGAAGAAAACAAAGGGCAATAGGTCAAAAGATTCCGAAAATTCTGATAATGAACTGATATGTTATAACTGCAACAAGCCTGGCCACATCAAACCAAAATGCCCACTTCTCAAAAACAACAAAGAAAAGAAAAAGGCGAAGAAGGTATTTGCAGCGACTTGGGATGATGAAGAAGGAGAAGAAGCTTCGGATAGCAGCCCAGAGGAGGCTAACTTATGTTGCATGGCAAAATCAGAATCAGAAGCAACCTCCGACGAATCTAGTGAGGCAGGTGAGTTTTCTTATAAAGAACTTGTTTTTATGTGTTCTGATCTTACTAAGGTAGTGGATACTCTTGAATCTAAAATTGAAAAACTGAAATCTGATAGGAGAGAATTTGCTCGTGAAAATTTTAGGTTAAAAACTGAACTTGAAAATATTCAAAACCTAGAATGTAACCAATGTAAAATTTTAGATTCGGAACTATCAAAAATTAGGAATAACTCTAAGAACCTTGAAAAAGAAAACTTGAGTCTTAAAGAAAACATTGACACTAGAAAAAAGGACTTTATAAATCGATGCACCTCACTTGTCGCTGAAAATACAACATTAAAAACCAAAGTCCAAAATCTTGAGAAATCTTTGAATAACTTTTCAAGAGGCGAAAAATCTTTCAACATGCTATTGGGAAATCAAATTTTTGCTAACAATAGAAAAGGACTAGGTTTTGGAAAATCACAAGATGATGATAAAGGTAAAAGTGCTGCTCGATCTAAAATAATTGGAAATCATGTTGAAAATCATAGTCATAGGAACACAAAATTTAATCAAGTCAATTTAATGAGCACGTTCTGTAAAGAATTTGGACATAATCGAAATAATTATTGGTATAAACCCAAACACGTGAAAACTATACCAATTTGGGTTCCAAAAGGCACAAATATAAAATCTTTGAAAGTCAAACAAATTTGGGTGCCAAAAGGAACATGTATAAATAGTTTTGAGTCTCCAAAAACATATTTTTCATATTCTGCCACTAACAACAATGGACCTATAAAAACAAATAGGTCACATAAATCTTTTATCGTGTAGGTGTGGAGGCAGGCTAAGGAACAACAACAGTGTTCTCTGGATTTCGGCTGTTCCAAGAAGCACAACGGGCGACAAAACAAAGTTCCTTAGCCTAGTATAAAGGTGACAGAATCACAATGGGCAATCACGAAAAATTATCGTAAAGGTAAAACAGGTAATTGTTTTTTAAATGTGATTATCTGCACCATACTCTAAATTAAAATCAGCCAATATTGAGATGAACAAAAGATGATGATTTTGATGCTATGATTTTTTTTTAAAAAAAATAATGACTAACCATCTTTAAATAAGAATTACTTGGAGTAATTATGATGGTTGACTGATTCGGATTTAATTGATATGATTTTTTGACTTGTTCTTATTTATGACATTAATTTGTGCTTAATTGATGACCAACCAGATTTTAAATTTTTGAACTAATTTATATAAATTTGTTCAGTCAAATGCTGGTTACTCATGCTACACGTAGATATATTGGTTCTGACATTTTGATCACTGCTTGTAAATTTGCACGATTTCAAATTCATGAGAAAAAGGATTTTAAGAAATTGTTTTTGAAATAATTATGATGTTGATCGACTGTTGATTACTCATGAAAATAATTGTTTATCCTCTGGTTTCTGAATTTATCATCATGATATTTATTTTGAGTGTTAACACGGCTTAAATTCAAAATTCAAAAGAATGATGTTTTGAAATTTTTGGTGCACATCTCATGGTTTGATTCAACAAGTGAATATTGAGTGAAATTTAAATTCAGATGCGGATTACACTGGTAATATAGTTGATAGAAAAATTATTAGTGTAACGTGATTAATTTGTGAAACATTTATTTGCTGCATCGTTTTTTTAAAGAAAATATCTGCATATTTTTCACTTGAAATAATTTTCAAATAGCAGAAAATTTTCTTATAAAACTTCCCTCAAGAAATCATGTTTGACCATATTTACAGCTTAATTATTTTTGAAAAATTGATTTTATAATTTTTAATTTGATTTTAAATGACAAGTTTGACTAATCTGACTCCCTTTGATTATCGAAAAGATAAATAGTGATTGAAAAAGAGATAAGTGTTGATATCTATCATATATTATAACTCGAGAAAGTATAATTAAAAATTTCTTTAGAATTTCACAACAAGAGTTATAAAAACTTTTTGTTGGATTATAATTCCATGACCATTTCTATTTCTATCATCTTTCTATCGAACATCACTCATCAAAATCATATTTAATATGTAAATTTGTGGTAGTTTACAAAGGAAATCATTTGTTCTTCAATATCTTTAAATCGGTGAAGGAAATTATTTGTGCTTAAATTTCTTATATTCAGTAATTAAAAATAAATATCCAAAGTATTCACTCTCATTTAAAAGTCCTCACGGTCATGCATGGGTGAATTACTTGGATTTTTGATTATGTGCTTCCATGCTCATTTAAAAGTCCTCACGGTTATGCATGTATGGAACGCATATTAAAAATAATTGATTTAATAGACAAGTTGATTCTAATCCCATTTAAAAGTCCTCACGGTCATGCGTGGTTAGAAGATACATGATTTCATTTTTTAAAATTAAATTGGAATACTACTAATCTCATTTAAAAGTCCTAACGGTTATGCATGGTTAGTAGATATTCAAATTTCCAGAAATAAATATACCACAAATAGACATATCTATATGAATTTTTGATGATTCTATCTCCATCACTTCTGAAAGTGGAATATGCGTTTGACAAGGGTAATTATGATTTTTGTTTGAATTTTATTGAAATTTGATATTTATATTTAATTGAGTTAAATGTTTGATTCATGTCTATCACTTCATCCCTATTTTTATAACACTGTTATTCTTTTGCTGATAACAAAAGGGGGAGAGAAAAGTTAAGATTTTGTCAAATAGAATCAAGCAAAGGTGTCAAATAGAATCAAGCAAAGGTCAAATAACTTTCAATTTGCATATAGGCTCATTTACATATTTTTATTTGTATGCATATATGTAGGGGGAGCCATATATGTAGGGGGAGTATCACATATAAAGGAAGCATTCAAATAGGGGGAGCAAATGAAATTATCAAATACATTTAATATATTCAAAATCTTAAATATATGTTTGTTATCATCAAAAGGGGGAGATTGTTGAATATGCGCTTTGCGCTATATGATTTTTGTTTGATGATAATAAACATATACACATTCATATAAATGTATTTGGTAATGTACTATTTTATTTTTCATAGTTTAAATAAATATTTGTTGAATAAAATTAAATTTCACAGAATTTGAATTTGAATTCAAACAAAACAAGTTAAACAGATTTTGAATTCAAACAGAAATTTTATTCAAACAAATATTTTGTATAGTATGTATTTGGTTAGATAAATATCTGTTGAATAAAATAAATTACACGGAATTTGAATTTGAATTCAAACAGAACAAGTTACACAGTTTTTTTTGAATTCAAACGAATATTTTATTCAAACGAATATTTATTACAAACTTGAATAGTACAAATTCATGCTCTCACTATACATATACATTTTTGATTACAATCACATCACATTTACATTGATAACCTCACTACATATCACTCACACTCGTATTTTTGTCTTCAACTGCATTCCGGTTTGAATCCAGCATCTGAGCAATCTGCAAAAATATAAACTAACGCAGTAAAATTGAAAAAGAAATATTTTTGCAATTCAAAAATAAAATATGGTTTTTGAAAATAATATTTGCCTCAGTTATTTGGGTTGTTCGTCATCATTTAAATTTGAATTCATCATACACGAACAACTTGTGACATACACAGTATATTACTGTATATGCCACAAGGCCGTGCACACCGATATATACACTTGATAATGCTACAGGGACAGGTGAGCACAGGTCCAAATGCAAAGCCGGGTTCAACGCACGTGCAATATATTTAAAATCACGACACAAGCACAAGGTCAAACCCGAGCTGCAAAACTGAGTTCAACACAGGGCAGGTGCACAGTTACAACCAACTACATGCAAGAGGCAATAAAGACCAATCAGTAGCATGCTAACAAATTATCAAACTTCACAAGCAATGACTCGTGCAATGACCAAGAAATGACCAAACAAAGCCAGTTCAACAAAGATCAAGTCATGGAGTCGCAGTCACAATGAAACTGCAGTGGAAGTAATGATTGTAATGCAACACAGTGCAAGCAAACAATGAAAGAGAACCAGGTTAATGCAATCTACAGCATAAACAAGACTTGTACACAAGGCATGGGGGCACTGGAGCATATGATGCAACTATAATGCAACAACACCATAAGTATACAAACATACCAGATCAATGAAACAGAATTCATCACAGTGAAACCAGACCACAAAGAAAAAGCAACAAGGAAAACAATCGATCAAGACTACAGCCACAGACAAGCACATGAATACAAATGAATCAAGTCAGGCATGAAGACAATGCCAACAACAAAAACAACAAGTCCAGTTACAACATGGTGAACAAGACACAGTGCTGAGCACATGCAAACTGCAATGAATAATGCAAAAAGAAAGTCAATGATCAAGCAAGTCCAATTCGAATTCATGATAGCAGACAACTCAAATTCCAAATGCATCTGTACATGAATACAGCTCGACTACAACAGCTAGTCAAATGATTAAATAAACAAATGAATGAATGCAAAAGCAAACAGTTCAAAGCTTCAAACTGCATCAGTGACCAACTACAGGAACAGCAAGGTGATCAAACAAACAAAGACCAAAGCTACAACCTCACATGAAGACCAAATGTCCAGACAACATCATAATGCAACATGAAGTCAATGAAGACCAAATACAACATGACCAAAAGTGTATGCAAACAGTCAGAGAAATGTACAGAGACCAGGTACAAATAACAACAAGTCAAGGCCGCAACTAACATATCCAACTAGAAGAACAACTACAAAACCATAAAGCTACAGCATCAAGCAGACTGCAACTTCACAACAATCATGACAACAGCAATACATTATCATGAAGACCAAAATTCACAGTGAAGCCAAATATACACAAGTGCAGATGAACAGATTCAAGCCAAAGTCAAAAATAAATTATCAGTGTTCAACGTCAAAGATCATGGCCGAAGTAATGCAGAGCCATGAGTCACGAAATCAAAACAGTGCCGAGATTGCCTTGGCAGTGAAGGAATATAACCAAGTCAAAGCCGGTGATCATCACAAAATCCAACTCGAAGTCAACCAGAGAAAATCACGAAGTTAATTTTAAAGCCGTGTCAATCAAGCAATCGAGGATTTACACGAATGAATTGGTCAAGGAAAAATCACGAGCATCCAAGTATAATCGAATGGCCGAAGCACAAAATTGACAAATTCAAATAAATATATACGATCGAAGATTCAGGAAATTAAACGCATATATAACCCAATCATCATCGGCAATCAATGTATCGAATTCCAGAAAGCACAAAATCAGTAAAAGCAAAAGCATTACATACCGAGCAAGAAAGGAATTCGATCAACGAACAAGCCGAGCAACGCAATCTCAAAGTCAACAATCGATCATCAGAAATCGAGCACAAGCAAGAGCCGAAACTCCCAATTTGGATCGCAAGCCCTAACTGGATCAAAAGGGAACGAAGCCCTAACTGGAACGAAGCCGCCATTGTTTCTCACGAACAAATAGAAGGGAACGGGTTGAAAGAATAGTGGGCCGGTCCTTAAAAATAAAAAGGGGGTTTTGTTTTTGTTTTAAGGCTTTTATTAATATTGTTATTGTTTTTAATTTATTGTTTTTTATTTTACGAACCAAAAAGTTAGTAAATCACCACATAGGTTAGGTAGTGTCAGATTGTCTATTTTGAATTAGTTCAGTGAGCAGGGTGTGCGAGTTTGCAAAGCTCTATAGGCGGGAGCAGTGTTTGCGAGTGAGCGAAACTCTATAGGCGGGAGCAGGGTGTGCGAGTCTAGTAGAGTGTTTGTGAGCGGGAGCAAAAGGGTCTGCGAGTCTAATAGAGTTGTTGTAAGCGTGATACTGTTTAATTCTAATAGAAATCTGTGAATGCAGCAGTAGGCAGGGGCTGCCGAAGCTGGGTAAATTTTGTGTGTGATTTATTTTTCAGCATATTTATTTCTGCAGTTTATTTCTGAGTTTTAAATCAAGAAAATTTGCTATAACCCTATTCACCCTCCCCCCTCTAGGGTTAATCTAGATCCTACACATGTACGTATGTATGTTTGCATGTATTACTTGCACTTTTTATTGCATTAGATATTTACATAACAATAAAAGGAATTTTACCAATAAATTAAAGTTTGAAATTGACTATAATAACTATCTAATTTATATTCTTAGAAAGTTTTGATTGAAGTCCATATATACATATTTGGATCTACTTATATGTGTTCATATAAAATTCATTTTTCTTTATGTACATTGTCATAGTATGGAATCATTTCTCTTTTTTAATTCAGACAATAATGTATACATACAATTCATTGTTTACCTTCCATATTCTTACATTATAGCACCTATTGATTGTCATTAATATGTTGCATTAATTAAGTTTTGTAATGACCTGCCTTTTTGGATGGTTTAAATCTACGATAAACCATACACATCATAAATAAGAAAAAGCAGAGAAAGAAAGAAAACGAATACAGAATCTCACAGCGGAATGACAAAATATAACAACCAAATAAACAGTTCATGAAACTGTTTACAATAACATTGATTTAACCTTTATAATACCGATTAGAGTTACATAAAACAAGAATAAATAATAAATAAATGTAGTAGAACAACATGATGTAATGGAATAAATATACTAAATAATAATAGTACAAAATCTTCATCTTCGTCCTCCAGAAAGCAGTCTTCGATAAACTGAAAAACTCAAGCTGACCCGAGCGAATTGAAAAAGACAAAACACTCAAGTTAGAACTAAAATATCTTATGTAAGTTAAATCAACAGTAAATAAATGTGAGTGTAACAGTGTCGAAGATGTTTACGAGGTTTGACATCTTCTATCCAGTGTCAACATGAGTGCAATAACTTAAGAGATGTTTGGGATTCCCATCTCCTAAGTATATATTAAACTATCTACATACATAGTGAAATACACTATTATATTAGTGTCTATAGTAAAGTAAAGTAATAAAATAGCGTTAAGGCGTTACCTACATCCCCCTTAACACATTTTATATAATGTCATAGTCTATATAGATACTGTAAACTTCACCCGTAGTGGGCTCTCAGGGAGCACACTATAGGCACGACGCAAAAAAACTCGTAGAAGTCGCAACAGGGCATGTGGACACGGCGTTCGAGGCAACGCCATGTTAGATATACCAATTTGGATCCGTACTGGTGGTAATGCATAGCAGCTACTACCACCCATCTAGAAACACACCCCTATAATCAAAATCGAGGAGTAGCCACCAAATAATCACAAAGTCATAATATGGTATCGAAGAAATGTGTCTGACGGAGGCGCAACGTTACTTAGCCCGACATGGCTCCTATTTTAGTCACATCTAGGCTGACTCACGGGAGTCATGATTACGTAAATACCTCATACAGAATCATTCGCCAAACCATCCTACTTTATTTCTGGAATCTCCACCACGTACACAGTTGTTAAAGTGGTTTTCGGTATTAGCAGAGAGTATGATAATATCTGATCCCGGTCTTTTTAACAACCAAGCGCTTAATTCACACCGGATGGTTCTTTTACATTTCCAAAACCATTTCATAATTAATATCAAAATACCATATTCGATTTCAAACCATATCTCTTTCGAACTCATATTCACTTTCAAAATCATATTCACTTTCGAATTCATATTCACTTTCAAAATCATATTCACTTTTGAAATTTATCGAAAAGATTGGTTAATTTAATCTTCGTTCCAAAATCATCATATTTACTCAAATACGCCATTTCACAAAAAGGTATCGATTCCAAATTCCAACATAAGTGGTATTATCATTAAGGATTTAAAAATAAACACTTCAACTTTACACAGTTTGAAATTTTAGAAAATAGTTTAGATAGTCATAAATAGTTTTAGTTTTAAAATAGTTTAAAATAGAATGAAATAGTTTAAATAGTAAAAATAGTTTAAATAGATTTAAATATAATTTAACTAGATTTAAAATGATTTATATAAATTTAAAATAGGTTAAATGAATTTAAATTATCTTAAATAGATTTTAAATAGATTAACTAAATTTGAAGTAGATTAAATAGATTTAAATTATATTAAATAGATTTAAAATAGATTAAATAAATTTAATTAGTTTAAAATAGGTAAAATAAATTAAATTGAATTAAATAGGTTATCATAGATTAAAATAAATTAAATAATTTAAATTATATAAAATAGTTAAATTAATCAAAATAGTTTAAATTAGTTTAAAATAGATGTCAAAGTTATACCCAAACGTTTTCAATAACTCAATTCCGATAAATTCATTTATATTTGACACTTTAACTTTGAAATTCCAAATTTAAATCCTTTGAACAATTCGTTAAATCAATTCCAATTTCAGCATTGACGCTCGGATTATCGAAAATAATTCAGTTTATATAAATCAATTTCTATTTCAAAATGCCAGTTAAGTGAATTCAGAATTAAAATCATTTAATTTAACCAATTCGGTGTCCGTGTATAATTACTACCCTATGGTCAAGTGATACAGATATTTATCATTTTAATCCGCAAATTTAAAATTTTAAGGTTATATATCATTTCAAATCGCAATCCCGAATTAAATAAAATTCATAAAATCGCTCGAATCTATCATTTCAACCCATGACGATTTTTCTCTAATGTATACATCGTTCGGATATGTATCATTTCAACCTATAGGGAACTTGCAGTGTCATAACAATATAAAATACAACATCTAGTCATCTAATATTGACAATCAAACATACATCACAATCATTGTGACGACCCGTCTTTCAATACCCAGAAAGACGTATCATCAATAAGAAAAGAAAGAGATAGAAATAGAAAGATAGAAAGAAAGGAACAACAATCATCAGAATCTCACGGCGGAAAAGAACAAAATATAATATTTCACATATCCATTACATAAGTTTACATATCAGAGTACACAAAATAATACGACTTCGTTACAATGGACATTCATAAGAGTTTTCCATACCATACAACTGAAAACACAAAATCTAAATGTCACTACAGCGGAAAGAGATAGATAGTACGTTTGGACTCCAGCTCCAGCTTTCAAAACATTTGCTAATCCAAACCTAATCACTTGGCTACTCATAAAAATTTGAGTACCCAAGAGTTTATGAAAAAAATCAAAATAAACTCCAGGTCAGACATGGGTCTGGTGTGAGTAAATCAGTTAAAGTTGATTAATTTTAAAATTATTTTAAAACAAAAGGCATCACGTAAGACTTCCCACAAATAAATACGGGTATGTTTTTACCTTACGCTAACCAAAACATTTGATAGGAAATCCAGTAATATTATAATAGGGTCTAGGGTTTTCAAGTAAATAGAAAATAGCAAAAATTGTTACATGATTAAATTCCAGCTACTAGCCACAAGAGTGGGTAATACAATCAAAACCGTAGGATCTCGTAGGAAAAATGGGTTCCATCAATGGCAGGGCTATTGGGGTACCGCCCGTCACAGTACGGGGAGTAGATCACCATACCGAGGAGCCACCCTAACTCCCCTACAACACAAGGCTGGAACCATACCTTACTGAACAGTCCCGAACAAGAGAACCCCGCAGTTGTGGCCAACAACTACCCACACAGCCGAAATAATAAGGGACTTCTAGACAGGGGTAAATCTCACTCTCAAGTGGGGGCTACCCATGAAGCCTTGCTGCACCTCCCATGTTTTAGCCATTCCCGGTTGATGAGGCTTGAGGCTACGATTACCTTTAGAGAACACTTCGCTTAGAATGCTCATCGTCCACCTGACGATGTTCTGAAAGCATTCAATCCATACAAGTTCGTTCCGGGTTCGAACGAAACCGAAGGCATTATTTCGTTACACTTATTTTGGAATCACCCTCATAGTTAGCGACAATAACCTTTGCACTCTAAAACTCCATCTCGATCCTCACTTGAGATGTTACGACCTAACGTTTAACTTGGATCGATGTGGTTTTCGAAAAATCAAATTTGATTCCCGATCCTGGTCTCATCGAAATCCAAACGTGTCTTAAAGGCCAAGTTGTTTAAAGATTTAAACAAATCAATTCAAATTTAAACATAGTATCACACAGCATTATCCACAGATAATAACCAATATCTATCACAGATATACAATATCTCATCACAGAATATCTCAACTATCATTCAACAGATATCAACCATATTCAGATATTCAATTCAAACAATCATCCGTAAGCAAGCACTACTTTAATTCATATTATAAATAATTTAATTAATTTAAATTAAATTAATTACTTAAGAATTGATCACTTAATTTTTCTTAACCAAGCATTAATTTATTAATCACAATCATTTAATTAATTAACCGCTTCTTAATTATCCCCATTTCTAATTAATTAATCTTTAATTAATTAACAATCCTTTAATTAACTATTAATTAATTACAATAATTATTCATTAATTAAAACTTGATTTAAAAATTAATCATCCCCTAATTGGTTATTAAACAACCCTTAATTTATGATTAATTAACCTTAATTTATAATTAATCAATCTTAATTAATTCTTAATTATTCACAAATTAATTTATCTTAATTACTTAATTAATTAAAAATTAATTAACCTTAATTAATTAATTAATTAATTAAATCGTAATCACTAATTAATTAATTAACTAATTATAAATTAATGTTTAATTACTTTATTAATTAACTCTTAATCAATTCATTAAATTAATTAAATACTAATCAATTTAATCATTAACCACTTAATTAATTAGTTATTAATCACTTATTAATAAATCTTTAATTAATTAATTACTTAGTTAATGATCTATTAATAGTTATTTAATTTAATCCTTTAATTATCCATTAAATAATCAATAAGTAATTAATTAAATCTTAACAAATTAATTAATCTAAATTGATTAATTAATTTTCAACCTTAATTACTTAATTAAATAAAGTAAACTTAAATTTCAAAACTTAATTAATTTCCAAAAACCAAACAATTTCATTAATTATTAAAAACTATTACATATTTAAAACATTTTCAATTTGTTAAAAATTAATTACCCTTTTTAAAAGTTAAATTTTAAAAGATGCAAAATCATTTTAAAACATCAACTAATAAAATATAAATTACCTTGAAATAAAATATTTAACATTTATAAAGTACTTAAAATAATTTTTTAAAGCTTTAAACTCAAAACAAATTTGAAATTTAAAACAAGTTTTAAAGCTTCGATTCATTTTCTTTGTTTTTGAACTCGACAAACTCAAGATTGAACTCAAGTCCTAATCTTCATCTCCTCCCCTATCTTCTTCTTAGTTTAAACTTCAACAAACCCAAAAAAACAAAACTGGAACAACCCTCTACCCAACTCCTGCACGAGCTACAACCACTCACCTCCCCGAGCACACAGGCGAGCAATGGGACCAAAAACGCGACGCTGCTTCGAGTTGAAGCCCATACGCATTCGAACCGAACTCCCCTGACACGGCAACACCCCCGTGCACATGCACGTTGCTCCGACGCCACCACCACTGCCCACGACATCACGCACAAACCCCATCGGCTTACGACTCAACTCCAAACCCCAAATCCAACTTACACAAGCTCGAACAAAAAAAGGGTTGCTCGAACCCAAACCCAAAACTGCATCCTCCAGTAAAACCCATCGTCCACGGCGAGCCGACCACCGAACGCTTCCAAACTCCAGCCATACACTCGCATGACCCTAACGCACCTTCACCCCAAGCCGATAGCAACTCGATCAACTCCATGCTCCACACGTTCGAATTTCTCAAGCTCGAAAAAACAGAGTCTAAACCCCTAAAAGTCTAAATTACCGTATCTCTGTTGAATGATAATTACAACCATTATTTTTCTAGTGTTAAACAACCATTAACACAACTACACTCCAAATTTCAAAGCTTAAAATCAACCCAATAACACGAATTTGTTAAAAACCCCAATTTCGGTTATTCCCAAAATTCATCTTCAACTGCATATTAAAAAATTTGATTTCTATCTTAAAATTCATATTATACATAGTAGATTTAGGATATGAACTTGATTCATCAAAATTCAAACATGATTTACATGATATAAATTCTTGTTTTACTGTATCATCTTAAATTCTGTAGATTTTTAACTGTTTCCTTTTGAATATTATTTTTAATACTTAATTCAAGTTGAACCAAACCTCTACACTGAATATATCAACTTAACCATGATTTATTTCATGTAAATTTGAAGTTTTTGTTTTAAACTTCCCCAGAACTTTGAAGATACAGAGAACAACAGTTGCATTTAAACATGCACAGCTAATTTTCAAACCTGTAAACAAATATTTTTCAAAATAGAAAACATGCAAGCATTTTCAGAGCTAACATTCACATGCAACATATTTTATACTTAAATTTTTTGATTTAAAATTTATTCACCTGATTTTGTTGCTAAGAACTTAAGCTTCTGGAAAAAAATGAATGAACTGCAGATTTCCTTTCTACTTGAAATTTGCTTGATTAACTTATTCTGCTTGATGATGCTTCAAATCTTTGAATTAGTTAGTGATAGAAAAACTTGAGATTTATTTCAGAAATTTGCTGATTGCAGGAACCTTGATTGCAGTTTTCAAAAGTGATTTGAATGCAAATTTTTATTCTCTGGAATTGCTTTGCAGGTTTAGATTTTGAAATGAAGTTTTGAGTTTGATTAATTTTTTGGTTGAAGTTGAAAGATTGAAGGATTTTCAGATTTTTGTAGATGAGGATTGTAAAAAAATTCTTGCTTAAGAAAATGAAAAATGAGAAAGTTTATATGAGACATAAGAAATGGATTTTACATAAAAAAAATTGTTTTATAAAATTTAAAGAAAATAAATTAAAATATTTGACACTTGTCACTATATCTAGCTAATTCCTTAACACATGTTATTTAGTATGATTTAAATGTTAAAAGTGTTATTTTCATGCAAAAAGAAATTTTAAAATGTTTTCTTAATTGATTTTTCTTATTTTAAATCCATTTTTAATTCATATGAAAATCAATTTTCCCTAAAGAATGAATATAAAAAAAATGTTATATCTTAAATAAAATCATAAAAATATTCCTTTATACTCAAAGTAAAATTTAAAATAAAATTAACCTATTTTAAATCTTTTAATTTAACAATTCAAATTCAATTAAAATTTTAATTCAATTCAAAATCAAATTTGATAAGAATACAATTTTAACACATTCATTACCCTTATGTATATATTAATTTTAATTAGAATCAATGTACGTTTACAATTCATTTATTGTTGTTGAATGAAATAACAAATTTATCAATTTAAATTAATTTATTACAAAGATTATCATATTTAAATTGGGTTTTAAATTCCGGAATATCACATTCCTCCCCCTTAAAAGAATTTCGTCCCCGAAATTTAAACAAAAGATAATCCAAAATTTCATTTTATTCAACACTTCAAACATACATAACATCCATTCATAAGAAATCAACAAACAAAACATCCAAACAATGATACATTCAATACAAACACCACTAGCTATCCAGACACATATCCGGATAAGCCTTCCTAAAGCTATGCAGAGTCTCCCAGGTACAATCTCTGGGATCCTCACTCCACTGGACTTTAACGGGCTTCACTATCTTGCTTCTGAGTTGCCTCTCGTCTTGACTAACAATCTGAACAGGATGTCTGACAATTGATAAGTCTGGCTCAACCTATAAGTCTTCCTGCACAGCTGGCTCCACAATAAGAGATGGATCGTGCACATATTTTCGTAGATGAGATATATGGAAAACATTGTGAATTCCAGCCATCCGGACTGGCAATTCAATCCTGTATGCTACGGTACTAATTCTCTCGAGTACTCGGAACGGACCAATGTATCTCGGAGCGAGTTTCCCTATCTTTCCGAATCTTACTGCTCCTTTAATAGGGGAAACTTTGACAAAGACTAAATCACCAATCTTAAACTCCAATTGTCTTTGTCTTTTATCAGCATATTTCTTTTGACGATCCTGAGCAGCTCTCATTCTCTTCTTGATAAGCTCGACTTTAGCAGATGCTTCACGGATCAGATCTGGTCCAAGCACAATACGGTCTTTCGACTCTATCCAACGAGCTGGAGATCTACACGGCCTTCCATACAGTGCTTCATAAGGAGCCATCTTGATACTTTCTTGGTAACTGTTATTATAAGAGAACTCCACTAGATGTAGATGGTCCTCCCACGATCCACCAAAATCTAATACACAGGCTCTCATCATATCTTCTAGAATTTGATTAAGCCTTTCCGTTTGTCCATCTGTTTGTGGACGATATGTTGTACTCAATCTTAAATTTGTCCCCAAAGCTGATTGCAACGCCTCCCAGAATTTGCTGGTGAAGATAGGATCTCGATCACTTACAATACTGACTGGAACACCATGCAATCTCACAATTTCTTTCAAGAAAATTTCTGCCAAAGAAGCTGCAGTACGGGTTGCCTTAACTGGTATAAAATGGGCGCTCTTGGTTAGTCGATCCACAATCACCCATATTCCTTCATTCCTTTTCTTAGTTCTAGGCAAACCATCGATGAAGTCCATCGAAATCATCTCCCATTTCCACATCGGGACCTCCAAAGGTTGTCACAAACCTGCTGGCTTCTGCTGATCTCCTTTCACTTGCTGGCAGATAGCACATCTATTAATGAATCTGGTTATATCTTCCTTCATGCCCTTCCACCAAAAGACTCTCTTCATATCCTTATACATCTTCGATATTCCTGGATGGATATTCAATCTGGAGCGATGACTTTCTGACAATACTTCCGGTCGTAGATCCCTATCATACGGAACACAGATCCTTCCGTTAATCCTCAATGTTCCCTGGCCATCAACCCCAAAACTAGGACACTGACCCTTCCTAACTCTTCTGATAATTCTTTTTAATTTACTATCAGATTCCTGTTTGCTCGAAATCCTTTCCAGAAGAGATGGAACCACTTGCAAAAGAGAAAGAACCGCATTCCTACTAAGAGCGTCTGCTACAACGTTTTCCTTTCCCGGAGTATACAGAATATCCAAATCGTATGATGCCAAGAACTCAACCCGTCGCTGCTATCTCAGATTAAGATCTTTTTGAGAGAAAAGATATTTCAACGGTTTGTGATCCGTGAATAACTCAAACTTTTCTCCTAGAAGATAGTTCCTCCAGATCTTTAAAGCAAAAACAATAGCCAATAGCTCAAGATCGTGCGTTGCGTAGTTCTTCTCATGTGGCTTTAATTGCCGACTCGCACATGCAATTACCCTACCATTCTGCATAAGCACAGCTCCCAATCCAACAATACAGGCATCAGTATACACTTCAAACTTGCTCTTCCCATCTGGAATAGCCAATACAGGAGCACTTGTCAATTTTGTCTTCAGATTCTGAAAAGCTTTATCACATTCCGGTGTCCACTTGAATTTAGCTCCCTTCCTTGTCAGCTTTGTTAGGTGAGAAGAGATCTTAGAAGAATCTTTAATAAATTTCCTGTAGTAAGCCAATCCAAGAAAACTGCGAACTTCTGTTGGAGTCCGAGGCTGCTTCCACTCCAGAATAGTCTCAACTTTAGCTGGATCTACAGAGATTCCCTCACCAGAAACAATGTGGCCCAAAAATTTTACTTTAGATTTTCAAAAATGACACTTAGAAAACTTCGCCTTCAGAACGTGCCTTCTCAGAGTTTCCAAAACTATTCTCAAGAGCTTTTTGTGCTCTTCTTCCAACTTAGAATAAACCAAAATATCATCGATGAACAATAAAACAAACTTATTCAAAATATCTCTAAAGACTTAGTTCATCAGGTCTACAAAGTAGGCAGGTGCGTTGGTTAACCCAAAAGGCATAACCAACCACTCATAGAAACAATTTGGTCCCTTAAATGCAGTTAAGGGAATACTGTCTTCAGCTACCCTTAACTGATGGAAACCTGATGCTAGATCTAACTGAGAAAAGACCAATGCACCATGAAGCTATTCGAAGAGATCATCAATTCGGGGAAGAGGATACTATTCTGAATGGTCACTTTGTTCAATTCACGATAGTCTACACAAAACCTTAGCGACCCATCCGACTTGGTGACAAATACAGAAGCAGAACCCTAGCAAGAAAAACTTGGTCTAATCAAACCCTTCTCCAACAAATCTTGAGTTTGTTTCACTAGTTCCTCCCTCTCTCTTGGAGCCATCCTCCTACTAGGTTGAATTACAGGTACTGCTCCACGAACCAAATCTATACGAAACTCTATTTCCCGGTGTGGTGGCAAACACTTAACTTCCTCAAATACGTCGGAGAAATCCTGGACTACTTCAATATCTACAACCTCCTTTTGATAAGTCTCAACTCCATGTAAAAGACTACTCAAGTGAATTCCAGAGTTATCACACATTACTCTGGCAATCCTACCCAGATCAGTTTCCAACGAAACTGTTCTTTCATCACAATCTAAAACAACCTTAAATTTGTCAAGCCAATTTATTCCCAATATAAGGTCAAAACCTTTAAAATCCAATACATAAGGATCACAGGAAAAACTATGGGAAGATAGGAGATTCTCAAATCTTTACAGATCATATCCAATTTGGTTGCCCCTCCTATAGGATTTGATACATAAATGGGATTGTCTACGATACTAGGGGTAAGTAAGAAATTCTCTACAGTTTCCAGGGAAATAAAACTTAAAGAAACTCCAGAATCAAATAAGACTTTAATATATTTTCCATTTAAAAGTAAGGTACCTTCTAAAACTCCCTTACCCTTCGATGAGTTTGATAGTGCGCCTTCTAAAGCAAATACTTTGTTCTGTTGAACCTTATGAAGGAGCGGGCACTCTTTAATCATGTGTCCCGGTTGGTGACAATTAAAGCAAAGAGACTTCTGAAATAAGGCTGACCGTGGTCCACTATAATGTTGTCGCTGCTGCTGTTGCTTTCTTTCTTGAGGATAGTGATTTGCCAAATGTCCCACTTGATTACAATTATAGCATTTTCGGGGTCCATTATTGTTTCCGAACTTCTTCTTGTTTTGTTTCTTCCGGTTAGGATTGAATTTTCTTTTATTAGGATTGGAAGAATTTCCTCCAGATGCAGCAACTCGCACCTCGGATCTTTTGTTCATCAAGTCTTCATATCTTAACGCCGTATCAATAAGCTCCACAAAAGACCCTTTCAAATGTGCAGTCATTCTCTCATGATACTCAGGCCCCAACCCTTGGACAAACATCTCGTTCTTCTTAAGAGAGGTGTCAATAAGTCCTGGATAGTAGAAAGATGACTCGTTGAATTTAGTCTCATATTCAGCTATAGACATGTTTCCTTGTTTCAGATTCAGAAAGTCCTGATAAAGCCGGGTTTTTCCTACAGCAGGCATAAACTTCTCCTCAAACATCTCCTTAAACTCTTCCCAAGACATATCATCTTCCGAGATATTAGCAGTCACTGAATTCCACCAGACTGCGGCACCACCTTGTAATTGCCACGCAGCCATTATTCTCTTCTGCTCGATAACCTCATGCTCTTAAAAATCTTCTCACACGAGCGAAGCCATGCTTGGACTTCTATTATAGTTTCTGATCCTTGAAATGGTTTCCCTCCGAGATGAACAAAGTCCTTGCATAATGCAGCAAAACTGACTGGAGACATAACTGGATTAACAGTCTCATTATCAGTCTGCTCTCTCCTATCACCAGTTGATGCACTTCCAACAACTTTTCCCGTTCGGCCTCTTGAACTCATATAGGCTACCTGAACAGGTAACCCAACTAATTTAGATAGGGATATAGTTATATAAGAAAATTACAAACACGCACTCTCAAGATAATACTACTCCAAAGCCTAGGTGTTTCTCAACCTGTGCTCTGATACCAACTGTGACGACCCGTCTTTCAATACCAGAAAGACGTATCATCAATAAGAAAAGAAAGAGATAGAAAGAAATGAACAACAATCATCAGAATCTCACAGCGAAAATGAACAAAATATAATATTTCACATATCCATTACATAAGTTTACATATCAGAGTACACAAAATAATACGACTTCATTACATTGGGCATTCATAAGAGTTTTCCATACCATACAACTCAAAACACAACATCAAAATGTCACTACAGCAGAAAGAGATAGATAGTACGTCTGGACTCCAGCTCTAGCTTCCAAAACATATGCTAATCCAAACCTAATCACTTGGCTACTCATAAAAATTTGAGTACCCAAGAGTTTATGAAAAAACAAAATAAACTCCGGGTCAGACATGGGTCTGGTGTGAGTAAATCAGTTAAAGTTTTTTAATTTTAAAATTATTTTGAAACAAAAGGTATCACGTAAGACTTCCCACAAATAAATACGGGTAAGTTTTTACCTTATGCTAACAAAAACATTTGATAGGAAATCCAATGATATTATAATAGGGTCTAGGGTTTTCAAGTAAATAGAAAATAGCCGAAATTGTTACATGATTAAATTCCAGCTACTAGCCACAAGAGTGGGTAATACAATAAAAACTGTAGGATCTCATAGGAAAAATGGGTTCCATCAATGGCAGGGCTACTGGGGTACCGCCCGTCACAGTACGGGGCCTAGATCACTGTACCGAGGAGCCACCCTAACTCCCCTGCAACACAAGGCCGAAACCATCCCTTACTGGACAGTCCCGAACAAGACAACCCAGCAGTTGTGGCCAACAACTGCCCACACAGCCGAAATAATAAGGGACTTCTATACGGGGGCAAATCTCACTCTCAAGTGGGGGCTACCCACGAAGCCTTGCTGCACCTCCCATGTTTTAGCCATTTCCGGTTGATGAGGCTTGAAGCTACGATTACTTTTAGAGAACACATCTCTTAGAATGCTCATCGTCCACCTGACGACGTTCTAAAAGCATTCAATCCACACAAGTTCGTTCCGGGTTCGAACGAAACCGAATGCATTATTTCGTTAAACTCATTTTGGAATCACCCTCAGAGTTAACGACAATAACCCTTGCACTCTAAAACTCCATCTCGATCCTCACTTGAGATGTTACGACCTAACGTTTAACTTGGATCGATGTGGTTTTCGGAAAATCAAATTTGATTCCTGATCCCGGTCTCATCGAAATCCAAACGTGTCTTAAAGACCAAGTTGTTTAAAGATTTAAACAATTCAATTCAAATTTAAACATGGTATCACATAGCATTATCCATAGATAATAACCAATATCTATCACGGATATACAATATCTCATCACAGAATATCGCAACTATCATTCAACAGATATCAACCATATTCAGATATTCAATTCAAACAATCATCCATAAGCAAGCACTACTTTAATTCATATTATAATTAACTTAATTAATTTAAATTAAATTAATTACTTAAGAATTGATCACTTAATCTTGCTTAACCAAGCATTAATTTATTAATCACAATCATTTAATTAATTAACCCCCCCTTAATTATCCCCATTTTTAATTAATTAATCTTTAATTAATTAACAATCCTTTAATTAACTATTAATTAATTACTATAATTATTCATTAATTAAAACTTGATTTAAAAATTAATCATCCCTTAATTGGTTATTAATTAACCCTTAATTTATGATTAATTAACCTTAATTTATAATTAATTAATTTTAATTAATTCTTAATTAATCACAAATTAATTTATCTTAATTACTTAATTAATTAAATCTTAATCACTAATTAATTAATTAATTTTAAATTATTGTTTAATTACTTTATTAATTAACTCTTAATCAATTCATTAAATTAATTAATTACTAATCAATTTAATTATTAACCACTTAATTAATTAGTTATTAATCACTTATTAATAAATCTTTAATTAATTAATTACTTAATTAATGATCTATTAATTGTTATCTAATTTAATGTTTTAATTATCCATTAAATAATCCATAAGTAATTAATTAAATCTTAACAAATTAATTAATCTAAATTGATTAATTAATTTTCAACCTTAATTACTTAATTAAATAAAGTAAACTTAAATTTCAAAACTTAATTAATTTCCAAAAACCAAACAATTTCATTAATTATTAAAAACTATTACATATTTAAAACATTTTCAATTTGTTAAAAATTAATTACCCTTTTTAAAAGTTAAATTTTAAAAGATGTAAAATCATTTTAAAACTTCAACTAATAAAATATGAATTACCTTGAAATAATATATTTAACATTTTATAAAGTAGTTAAAATAAATTTTTAAAGCTTTAAACTCAAAACAAATTTGAAATTTAAAACAAGTTTTGAAGCTTCGATTTATTTCCTTTGTTTTTGAACTCGACAAAACTCAAGATTGAACTCAAGTCCTAATCTTCATCTCCTTCCCTATCTTCTTCTTAGTTTAAACTTCAACAAACCCAAAAAAAAAAAAAAAAAAAAAAAAACTGGAACACCCCTCTACTCAACTCCTACACGAGCTACAGCCACTCACCTCCCCGAGCACACACGCGAGCCACGAGACCAAAAACGCGAACGCTGCTTCGAGTCGAAGCCCATACGCATTCGAACCAAACTCCCATGACACGGCAACACCCCCATGCACACGCACGTTGCTCCGACGCCACCACCACTGCCCACGACATCACGCGCAAACCCCAAATCGGCCTACGACTCAACTCCAAACCCCAAATCCCACTTACACAAGCTCGAACGAAAAATGGGTTGCTCGAACCTAAACCCAAAACTACATCCTCCAGTAAAACCCATCGTCCACGGCGAGCCGACCACCGAACGCTTCCAAACTCCGGCCATACACTTGCATGACCCTAATGCACCTTCACCCCAAGCCGATCGCAACTCGATCAACTCCATGCTCCACACATTCGAATTTCTCAAGCTCGAAAAATACAGAGTCTAAAACCCTAAAAATCTAAATTACCGAATCTCTGTTGAATGATAATTACAACCATTATTTTTCTAGTGTTAAACAACCATTAACACAACTACACTCCGAATTTCAAAGCTTAAAATCAACCCAATAACACGATTTTGTTAAAAACCCCAATTTCAGTTATTCCCAAAATTCATCTTCAATTTCAAAAATTTTGATTTCTATCTTAAAATTCATATTATACATAGTAGATTTAGGATATGAACTTGATTCATCAAAATTCAAACATGATTTACATGATATAAATTCTTGTTTTACTGTATTATCTTAAATTCTGCAGATTTAACTGTTTCCTTTTGAATATTATTTTTAATACCTAATTCATGTTGAACCAAACCTTTACATTGAATATATCAACTTAACCATGATTTATTTCATGTAAAGTTAATGTTTTTGTTTTAAACTTCCTCAGAACTTTGAAGATACAGAGAACAACAGTTGCATTTAAACATGCACAGCTAATTTTTAAACCTGTAAACAAATATTTTTCAAAATAGAAAACATGCAAGCATTTTCAGAGCTAACATTCACATGCAACATATTTTATACTTAAATTTTTTGATTTAAAATTTACTCACCTGATTTTGTTGCTAAGAACTTAAGCTTCTGGAAAAAAAATGAATGAACTGCAGATTTCTTTTTTGCTTGAAATTTGCTTGATTAACTTATTCTGCTTGATGATGCTTCAAATCTTTGAATCAGTTAGTGATAGAAAAACTTGAGATGTGTTTCAGAAATTTGCTGATTGCAAGAACCTTGATTGCAGTTTTCAAAAGTGATTTGAATGCAGATTTTTATTCTCTGGAATTGCTTTGCAGGTTTAGATTTTGAAATGAAGTTTTGAGTTTGATTAATTTTTTGGTTGAAGTTGAAGTTGAAAGATTGAAGAATTCTCAGATTTTTGTAGATGAGGATTGTAAAAAAATTCTTGCTTAAGAAAATGAAAAATGAGAAAGTTTATATGAGACATAAGAAATGGCTTTTATATAAAAAAAATTGTTTTATAAAATTTAAAGAAAATAAATTAAAATATTTGACACTTGTCACTATATCTAGCTAATTCCTTAACACATGTTATTTAGTATGATTTAAATGTTAACAAGTGTTATTTTCATGCAAAAAGAAATTTTAAAATGTTTTCTTAATTGATTTTTCTTATTTTAAATCCATTTTTAATTCATATAAAAATCAATTTTCCCTAAAGAATGAATATAAAACAAATGTTATATCTTAAATAAAATCATGGAAATATTCCTTTATACTCAAAGTAATATTTAAAATAAAATTGACCTATTTTAAATCTTTTAATTTAACAATTCAAATTCAATTAAAATTTTAAATTCAATTCAAAATCAAATTTAATAAGAATACAATTTTAACACATTCATTACCCTTATGTATATATTAATTTTAATTAGAATCAATGTACATTTACAATTCATTTATTGTTGTTGAATAAAATAACAAATTTATCAATTTAAATTAATTTATTACAAAGATTATCATATTTAAATTGGGTTTGAAATTCCGGAATATCACAATCATCGTCCAATTCAACCAATACAATTAATAGGTATTAAATTTAATATTAAATTAAACGATGATAAAATGCAATAAAAGTCAAATTTAACTAGAATGACAATTTAAACATCTCGAATATCAATCAATCAATTTCTGATCACATCATAAATTTAATTTAACTAACATAAGATAGTTTAGTAATTGTGAGTGGGTTAAAGCACTCACCTTTGACTTCAAATCGAATTGAAATCCAAAATAGAGCCTAAATTTAAATAGTCTCAGAATTTGTCTAAAAGAGTTTACAATGTTTGAAATTTTGACACGATCCCAACGAAACAAACCGCATCAAAATCCGAGTTCGTATGCAAAAGATACGATAGTTAGAACATTTGACTTTGAAATTTGAATAAAATAAAATAAAATAAAATAAAGAAACACCTCTCACCTGCAGATACATCATCAGGCAATGCACGTCTACCTACCCCCGTGCTAACCCATGAACATGACCCGACCCCCAACAATGAGCGCTCGATTCTCCCACCTCCGACCACGATAGCCAATGCCACAACCTCCATTGCTTTGCTTCTGATGAGCCGCACCTGCAGGCCCCACCATGAGCCCCCGGCCTCCCCAAGGTGCCGCACCGCCACCTTCAAACATAGGGTTTTCGAAACTTAATAGCCCAAATTCGACCACCACACTCCACTTCAGGCCAAGTGACCACCAGTAAAATACTCCACTCGACGACCTCTCCATTCCCAGAAACCGTTGCCGCGATCGTTGCCCCAATTAAAAATGCCCAATCTGGCTTTGACCATGATTTGAGGTTGATTCATGCATTTCTATGAAGAACGAACATAAGACGTGGGTTCCATTCGTCGATACCTTCCAGCGGCATAAAATTCGATATAGTTTGAGGATATTTAATTTTTCTCGATTTAATTTTGACTTGCAATTGAATTTTGGAACTAACGTTTCTGCCATTTGAGAAGAAGGAACAAACAGATGGAGTTGTATGTACAAAATAAGAAAAATGATTACTATGGTTTAGGGAAACGAGACTATTTATAGTGACAAAGCCCGATAAGTAGATAAACAAGTATCCAATTAGTATGAACAATAAATAGTGACCCAAAAAGCCCGTTTCGCTTCCGAAATGAAAATGGGTCATCCCCTATATCGAAATAGATGTTTTCGATATTTTTAAACTCAATAGAACAGATTTCAAGTTCTACTTCCATCGTATGAAAAAGTTAGCTTAAAATCAGCTTATTTCAAATTGATTTCAATTAAATTGATTTCTAGGCGTTTCGAGTCCGTATGATCGAACGACAAGTCCGATTGCTACGAAACTTAAAATTCTACAATAATTTACCGTTATGGATCCGATGAAACTTGTTTCGTTGAAATCCAAGATAGTGGCCAAAATGGCTATTTTCACATTAATTAAATAAATTAATATTAAATTAATTAAATCATTTTTAAATTTCAAATTTAATAACTAATTTTTTTATCATTTTTGATTACACGTATATTTTCAATAATTTAATATAAATTTACATGTCAATTCAATGTTAATTATATTACCGATTATAGTGCTTAATTTCAATTGTAATTATATCCAATTAATTGAAAATGAAATTCAATAAATTGATAAAATTTGGTTTCAATCTTTTTATTCAATCAGTCGTTAGTTTACAGGCATAGTTAACATTTGGTTTCATTGGTTTCACTCTTTTATTAAATCAATTATTGCCTTATGAATATAATTGAACATTTTTATACCTTTTATTATATCGTCTTAACTCATATCCAAGTAACATTTAGTTACATTTAATTATAATTGATTGAATAAATTGGTAATAAATAACACTTGTCACCTTTTCTACATTTAATTACATTTGTATGTTTACTATTAACAAACAAATGTTACAAAAAATTTACACAATACTATTTCTATCCAATTACCTTTTATTACACATTATTTCATTAATTAATACGACCTTTATTTTATCAATTACTCTTTTAGTCCAATTATCCACTGATATGCACATTATTAAAATAAATTTATAATCCATCACCAATTATAACTTTATAATCATTTCAATTAATTGGAATTGCATTTAAAGTAGTTATCAATTACCTTAAATTAATACTATTACGTTTCATTCCAGTTATATTCTATTTATTAAATCACAAAAAAAAATCCTTTTCTTTTTCTTCCAACACTGAATCATAAACCGTATCAATTAACTATTTTAGTTATCGAAAATTACGGGTCGTTACACTCTCCCCCGCTCAAAACTTTTCGTTCTCGAAAAGGGAAAAGAAGGAAAAGGAGGAATTAAGTAATCAATATAACTTATTCATAATATTAAATTTGTAAATAATTAATTTACATAATCAAATAATTTAAATAAATATATCAATTTATAAAAATTAAATCCTTTATATTAAAGTTAATAAAAATTTGAAACGTTCCATAAAATATTTCTATGTCCAAAATTCACAGAAAATTTCGACAGAGTCTCCTTTGTAGGGAGAGGTCTGGAAGAAATAATAATATCAATAATAAAAATATATATCATATATTTCAAAATATAACACCCAAACCACTGGAAAAACAATATAATATCACTAGAAAACCATAATCCGAGAACATACCTATTTGTCAGGCAAACAATGCTTATTTACGAAACCAAAAGTAGTACTAGTTGCTTCCATAATCTATATTTCACTTATATAATCCAAAAGAGTTAATAATTATATAAAAGAGAAATATTTTAAGTTGTTTTCAACTAATAATAAAACAAATCAATACAACATAACAACAATCACTTGAAAACAAACAGTGTAAGCATCATTTCAACAAAGAAAACAATCATCCATCCATTTCAACCAAAACAAATAGTTTGTTCGGGTTCAGAAACTTTTAGTCGTATAAAATGATATAAGTATATCATACACTCAACAGTCTTAGATAAAACTCAATAGATCATTTATACATCCTACATAATAGAAGTATCATTTCCCAACCAATCCATAATTCAAACAAATGATAACTTAAATAATATGTAAGTTTTATTCTTATTACTCTTTTTTTCACATTATTTACTGTTTAGTTTCATTTGTTCAGACAGTACTTGTTTAATTACTTGACATTTATCACTTAAAAAATTCATTTTCCATTCATTTATAAAATACCATTTTTATTAATCTGACTTCACTACTTATAGATTCATTTCCCATTTATTCATACAATGATTATTATTTTTTCCCATTACTTTATATCCATCTTACATATGTTAATTTTTTTCTTTTCCTTTTTTTTCATTTAGTTATTTAAAAAAAAATCAATGAATTCATTATTTAAGTATTGCATACCCTTTTTATTTCAGTTCACTTCACATTTGTTATTTACTTTGATTGTTTTTAACATTAATATTCATTTGTGAATTAATTCTTACTTAAATTTTCATTTCATATTTTTTTTCTCCTCACATTTATTTCTTTCACAAACGGTATAATTTTTCTTCTATTTACTTTAACTATAATTAACTTAAACATCACTTTAGTTTTAAAATTATTACTTATAGTATACACCTCTACTATTAAATTTGATTGTAAATAGCTTAAGATGTTAACTTAAGTTTATAATCATTTTTCTTCACTTCTATTACATTTAATTAGTACATTTCAAACTATTAAATTTAGTTTATGACAAATTTTAATATCAGAATTCTTATTTAAAGACGAAATTCCATTGAATACTTTGATTTACTAAAGTTTACTTGTATAATATTCTATTACATATCATATTTAACATTACAACTTTTTTACATTTTGGTAAGTTATATATGTGTCTTTTTTAGAATGCAATAGAAAGTTACATAGGTTATCATATTTATTTATTTTTATTTTATTTTATTAACAAAATGTTCGACGGTTACATTTTCGTATTTCCATTTCTTAATTTATAAATGACAACCTTCAATTTCTTTATATTCCATTAACTTCTTAACATCTAATTTCTTATTTCACATCTTAGCAGCTTCCAAACATTCAAATAGTTAAGGTTTCATTTTATTACATTAACTGAAAACTATAAATTATTAGAAGGTTTAAGAGCCATCTTCGAGTTATATTTCCAAATTATCTTAAAATAATATATATATATATATATGTATGTATATATATTATTAATCATTTATATATCAAATCATATTTAGGAATTCAAAATTAAGATTCATTTATCAAAACAAGGTGTAGTAAAACTACTACAACCGTCTACCCACTTTGAAACTCGAAAATAAACATCGATGATGCATGCACTCATCACCTAAATTATTTTTCAACGACAAAGAGGGGAGTACAGAACTTATTTCCTTCAAAAAAAAATTTCAAATCATCTTGAAATATTTATATCAGAAAATACTTTCAAATAATATTAATATTATATCCCAAAATCATTCAAAATGAATTTTCAAAATCCCAAAACTTAAGTTCTCAAATTCTAATTTATATTCATTTTATTTAGAAATCTTATTTCAATCAATATTCATAAAATTTATCTACCTAACAAACAACATATTATATCCAACTACATCATTTATAAAATTTATTATTTTATATAAAAAAATATATAATAGGCAAAAATTATTTCATTTATCTATGTTTCAAAACAAATATTGTGTTGATCTGCACTATTGAGTGTTTAAAAATCTCCATCGATGTCATAGCGTCCTATGCACCGACCAGAATTCATAAATACAAAATGGAACAAATTAACATAATACAAAAACCTAATAAATACGCTTCCTCATACATATACACACTCGGCGACTCATTCTAGGGTATTACTATCCTATTCTATATAAGTCAGACCCACAAGGCTAAGGTTATCGCTAAACGAAAGCTCTTATACCAACTGTAATGACCTGCCTTTTTGGACAGTTTATATCTACGATAAACCACACATGTCAGAGTCAAACCATTCAAAAGGGAAGATTGTTATGAGGTAAATAAGAAAAAGCGGAGAAAGAAAGAAAACAGATACAAAATCTCTTGGTGAAATGACAAAATATAATAATCAAATAAACAGTTCATGAAGCTGTTTATAATAACATTGATTTAACCTTTGAACGGAGTCACATAAAAAAAGAATAAAGAATAAATAAATGTAGTAGAACAACATGATACAATGGAATAAATATACTAAATAATAATAGTACAAAATCTTCATTTTCGTCCTCCAGAAAGCAATCTTCTATAAACTGAAAAGCTCAGGCTGACCCGAGCGAATTGAAAAGACAAAATACCCGAGTCAGAACTAAAAGATCTTATGTAAGTTAAATTAATAGTAAATAAATGTGAGTGTAACAGCGTCGGAGATGTTTAAGGGGTTTGATATCTCCTATCCAGTGTCAACGTGAGCGTAATAACTTAAGAGATGTTCGGGATTCACATCCCCTAAGGACTCGTTAAACTATCGACATACATAGTAAAATACGCTATTATAATAGTGTCTACAGTAAAGTAAAGTATGAAAATAGCATTAAGACGTTACCCATATCCCACTAAACACATTTTATATAATGTCGTGGTCTATACAGATACTGTAAATTCCACCAACATGTGGGACATCAGGGAGTTCTCTATAAGTACGACACACAAAAACTCGTAGAAGTCGCGATAGGGCATGTGAACATGGCACTCGATAAAATGCCATGGTAGATATACCAATTGCGGACCTGGACTGGTGGTAACGCATAACAGCTTCTACCGCCCACCTCGGAACACACTCCCATAATCAAAATCGAGGGGTGGCCACCAAATCATCACAAAGTCATAATATGGCATCAAAGAAATGTGTCTGATCGAAGGTGCGACCTCGCTTGGCCCGGCGTGGCTCCTATTTTAGTCATATTTAGGCTTACTCGTGGGAGTCAGGGTCACGTAAATACCTCATACAGAATCATTCGCCAAACCATCCTACTTCATTTCTGAAATCTCCACCACATAGACAGTTGTTAAAGTGGTTTTTGGTATTGACAGAGAGTACGACAATATCTGATCCCAGTCTCTTTAACAACCAACTGCTAATTTCACATCAGATGGTTCTTTTACATTTCCAAAACCATTTCATAATTAATATAAAAATATCATATTCGATTTCAAAACATATCTCTTTCGAACTCATATTCACTTTCAAAATAATATTCACTTTCAAAAATCATATTCACTTTCAAAATCATACACACTTTTGAAATTTATCGATAAATGGGTTAATTTAATCCTTGTTCCAAAATCATCATTTTATCCAATTATGTCATTTCACAAAAATGTATCAATTACAAATTCCAACATAAGTTGCATCATCATGAAGGATTTGAATATAAATACTTCATCTTTACACAGTTTGAAATTTTGAAAAATAGTTTAGATAGTCTTAAATAGTTTTAATAGTTTAAAAATAGTTATAGATAAATTGAAATAGTTTAAATAGTAAAAATAGTTTAAATAGATTTAACTTTTATTTAATTAAATTTAAAATGATTTATATAAATTTAAAATAGATTAAATGGATTTAAATTATCTTAAATAGATTTTAAATAGATTAAATAAATTTAAAGCAGATTAAATAGATTTAAATTATATTGAATATATTTAAAATGATTAAATAAATTTGATTAGTTTAAAATAGGTAAAATAGATTAAATTGGATTAAATAGGTTATAATAGATTAAAAAAATTAAAATAGTTTAAATTGATTAAAATAGTTAAATTAATCAAAATAGTTTAAATTAGTATAAAATAAATTTCAAAACTATATCCAAACATTTTCAATAACTCAGTTCCGATAAATTCATTTATATTTGACACTTCAACTTTGAAATTCCAATTTAAATCCTTTGAACAGTTCATTAAATCAATTCCAATTTCAGCATTGGTGCTCGGATTATCGAAAATAATTTAGTTTATATAAATCAGTTTCTATTTCAAAATGCCAGTTAACTGAATTCAAAATTTAAGGAATTAAAATTATTTAATTTAACCAACCCGGTGTCCGTATATAATTTTCTACCCTATGGTCAAGTGATACGGATATTTGTCATTTTAATCCGCAATTTAAAATTTTACAGTTATATATTTCAAATAGCGAATTCGAATTAAATAAGATCCATAAAATCGCTCGAGTCCATCATTTCAACACATAACGATTTTTCCCTAATCCGTAGATCGTTCAGGCACGTTTCATTTCAACCCATAGGGAACTTGCAGTGGCATAACAATATAAAATACAACATCCAGTCATCCAATATCGACAATCAAACATACATCACATTCATCATCCAAATCAATCAATAAACATCAATAGATAGCTGATTACCATTAACAGGTATTAAATTGAGAATCGAATTTAATATTAAATTAAACGATGATAAAATGCAATAAAAGTCAAATTTAACTAGAATGACAATTTAAACATACCGAACATCAATCAATTAATTTCTAATCACATCATAAATTTAATATAACTAACATAAGATAATTTAGTAATTGTGCGTGGTTTAAAACACTTACCTTTGATTTCAAATCGATTTGAAATCCAAAATAGGGCTCAAAATTGAACAGTCTTAGAATTCATCCAAACAAGTTTCATAATGTATGGAATTTTGATACGATCCCAATGAAACAAATCACGTCAAAATTCGAGTTCGTATGCAAAAGATATGCTAGTTAGAACATTTGAATTTGAAATTTAAATAAAAAAATAAAACACCTCTCGAGTGCAGACATGTCACTAGGCAACGCACGTCTACCTACCCTCATTTGAACTGATGAACACTACTCAGCCCTCAACTTTGAATGCCTGATTCTCCCATCCCCGACAGAGATAGCAACCGCCACTACCTCCATTGCCTTCCCTCGATGAGCCTCATCTGCTGGCCCCACCACGAGCCCTCCGGCCTCCCCAAGGCACCACGCCACCACCTTCAAACTTAGGGTTTTCGAACCGTAATCATCCAAATTCGACCACCACACTCCACTTTAGGTCAAGCAACCACCAGCAAAATACTCCACTCAACGACCTTTCCATTACCCAAAAACCGTTTCCCCGATTATTGTCCCAATCAAAAACGCCCAATCTAGCTTTGACCATGATTTGAGGTTGGTTCGTGTACTGCTACGAAGAACGAACACAAGATGTAGGTTATATTCGTTATAAAATTCGATATGGTTTGAGGAGATCTAATTTTTCTCGATTTGATTTTGATTTGTAATTGAATTTTGGAACTAGGGTTTCTGCCATTTGAGAAGGAGGAACAAACAGATGGAGTTGTACATACAGAATAAGAAAAATTCCTGCTAGGGTTTGGGAAAATAAGACTATTTATATTGACAAAACCCGATAAGAAGATAAACATGAATCTAATTAGTACGAACGACATATAGCGACCCAAAAACCATGTTTGGCTTCCGAAATGAAAGTGGGTATCCCATATATCGAAATAAATGTTTTCAACATTTTTAAACTTAGTGGAACATGTTTCAAGTCCTAATTCCATCATATGAAAAAGTTAGCTTAAATGCACTTATTTCAAATTGATTTCAGTTAAATCGATTTCGAAGGCGCTTCGAGTCTGTATGATCGAATGACAATTCCGATCGCTACGAAACTTAAAATCCTACAATAATTTACCATTACGGATCCGATGAAACTAGTTTCTTCGAAATCCGAGATAGCGGCCAAAGTGGCTATTTTCACATTAACTAAATAAATAGTAAATTAATTAAATCATTTTTAAATTTCAAATTTAACAACTAACAAGTTTTATCATTTTTGATTACTTAGACATTTTCAGTAATTTAATACAAATTCATATGTCAATTCAATGTTTTTTACTGATTACAATGTTTAATTTTAACTGTAATTATATCCAATTAATTGAAATTTAGATTCAATAGATTGCTAAAATTTGATTTCATTCTTTTTATTCAATGAGTCAGTACTCTATAGGCATAGTTAACATTTATTTATATTTTATTACACTAATATTTCACAATTATCATCATTTACCATATTATTTGCAATATTTCAATTACATTAAATTTTTGTTGATTTCACATTAATTATAATTTGAAATCCCAATTTATTAATTTATCTTGGTTTCACTCTTTTATTAAATCGATTATTGCCTTATGAATATAATTGAACATTTCTATACCTTTTGTTACATTCCCAATTTTGCAGTTATCGTCTTAAACTCATATCCAAGTAACATTTAGCTACATTTAATTATCATTGATTGAATAAATTAGTAACAAATAACACTTGTTACATTTTCTACATTTAATCAGATTTGTACGTTTATTCTTTACAAACAAATGTTATAACAACTTACACAATACTACTATCCAATTATCTTTTATTACACATTATTTCATTAATTAATACAACCTTTATTTTATCGATTACACTTTTAATCCAATTATCAATTAATACACACATTATTAAAATAAGTTTACAATCTATCACCAATTATACTTTTTAATCATTTTAATTAATTGGAATTACATTTAAAGTAGTTATCAATTACCTTAAATTAATATTATTACATTTCATTCCAATTATATATTTTTATTAAATAAGAAGAAAAAAATCCTTTTTCTTTTTCTTCCAACATTGAATCACAAATCTTATTAAATTAACCATTTTAGTTATCGAAAATTATGGGTCGTTACAAGTTACCAAAAGGAAAGCTATATCATCGTCATTATCATCCCTTATTTATTTCCATTTCAATTCCTATGTAATAACCATTCAAATCGTTCTTGTTTATTTTATGTATACATATCAATTATCACTGACTATACACACTCTTATATGTTGCACTTCCACAATATTTACTGGGAATATATTTACAATTCATATCATTATTAGATTAGTCATTAATGTTATTTTATTAGTCAATTATTTAATTTAACTAAGAGAAGGAAATGAAAAGCTTCATTCTCTAACTAAATTAATGATTCCTCATTAATTGAATAATTTAAGTGAAAGAAAATGAATTTTTTTTGCTAAATAAATTTATGGCCCCTTATTAATTCAGTCTATAACTAAATTTGAAAAGCAAACATTATACACAAATTTTTATAAAAGGGTATATTTGAAATACCACAAGTTACATATACATTAAATTAAAGTGAAACCTTAGTTATGAAATAAAATAAAATATTGGCTTTATTTAAAAGAAGATTTAGTGAAGATCTAAGTGTATTTAGACTTCGTAGGTCCATTAAAGATCCAAAATGTTAAAATTTTGAAATTCGCTCATTTCTCCACTGCAAGCTAGTCCACTTCCAACAATAAGGCCGGCTAAGAGGTGTGGTTGGATCGGGTTAGCCAGGTGCTGGGTTTGCAAGACCCATACTAGACTAACCCTACTTTATAAGTCGACTGTGCTGGCTCCCAGCCGACCCAGCCCTTAAGGCATCTGTTTCCATCGTTTCGACCTCTATATCATGTCTATTTCAACTTCGATTCACTCTTATCTTTTGGACTGTTCTTCCACGCTTCCCATGCAACTTTTTCAATCATCTTGTTGATAATTCACATCTTTACAAATCTATAATCTTCCATTCTCCAATTGGGATTGATCGGTTCAGCGGCGGCAGTTCGCCTTACAAAGCCTTTATTTAAACAATGATATTACATTTTCTTATAGCTCGAAATGCGATTAAACTTTCTCTATTGCATTTCAAATGTTGTTAACTATCATCTACTAGAGTTTGGTGATATTCTAATGTTTCGAGCTCCTTCAAGTGCTTGTTCTCTAACGTTGTCCGCAAAGTACCTTAATTATCGCTTATTATAGTCATTGCTTCATCATATGAAGTTTGAATTTGATGGGACTTCGATTGGACTGTTGGATTCAACTCAGTATAAGAATCACTCTGGAAAATTCGAATGTCAAGTTCTCAACTTTAGAAAATTCGCCCATTATAATTTTCAAAATGCCCTTATTGTTTTCTTTTCTGAATTTTTATCTTTATTCAACTTTATATAATTCCTGATACTTACATGATATCGTTTGCTCCTCCCACGGGTCATTGTTTTCTATGACCTCCTCAATTTTCTCATATGAATCTTGTTCCACTACATGAATTTTCGATATTAAAAGTTCAAGAAGATTAATTCTGATTTTCTAATGTCCAATTTTAAATCGAAAATGCCATAAACCAAAAATGTTAGAGTAGAACGAGATTAAGATTTTGATGCATTTTAATCCATCATTATTGATTATTTATTTATTGTTTATTTAAATTCAGAAATGAAATAATGAAGAAGTTAATATTACGTGAAAAGGAGGAAAAAAAGGTTGAAAAAATAAAGAATAGATTAGTAAATTTCATTAATTGTATATAGGGAAAACGAGTGATCGTTCTCTGAAAAAAGAAAAAATTACCATAGAAAGTTAAAATTTTCATGCTTCTTCTCGTTATTATTTCTCTTTGTAATACCCTTATTCTGTTCAATGTATTTATAAAGTCCAGATATATTTAATGTTTGATTGTCTTGCAAGTTGAAGGAATACAAAGGCAACTGAAAATGGAATAATCTCCTACCGATAATTAAAAATGTAGGATATGAATATAAGTTGGTAGATGCATAAAATTAAGAATTTCTTTGTTACAGAATGTATGTCGACTAATAAGCGTATGCCATAATCAAGAGAAAATAGAGGAGATATGTTAAGACTAGGTCATCTCGTCGAGTTTCAACATGGTGTTAGAACCGAAGGTCCGACACTGAACCATGCGGATTAGGAAAAAAAGCTAATACTCGTGCTAGTCAATTTGGGTGGAAGTTGAAGATAGAATGGTTCTGTACTTGTCGATAACTTGAAGGTATGGTTTATGAATATGAGTTATTTGGAAGGATTTTATTATGGGATAGTTTGGCTCACATATCTGATAAGTTTCAAAATAGAAAAAACATTCTCCCCAAACTAAATTTACATTTTCAGTCCCTATTTTTAAATCCGCATATGCAAAAAGACTCAAATACCCTTTACGTTTTTAATATTTTAAACGTGTATAACTTTCTGTAGAAACATCGGATCAACATACCATTTTCACCAAAAAATCAAAAAAATTATGATCTTTAAAATGAAATCCATAGTTGATACAAAAAAGCCATATTTGCAATAAGACTTCAATTGTTCCATATATTTGCAGAAAATTCTGCAATTTTTGAACATCGTCAACTTTTCTTCAAATGTCAGCAATTATTTCATATAATTGCGAACTTTTATGCAATTATATGAAATAATTGCAGATTTTTATGCAATTATTCTATATAAGTGCATACTTTTATGCAATTATGTCAAATAATCGCAGAAAACTCTACAATTATTTCAAGTAATCACAGAATTGTCTGCAATCATACCGTATAATTGCAGACATTTCTACAATTATTGCATGTAATTGCTGAATGTCTGCAACTATACCATATAATTGTAGACATTTCTGCTATAATTACATATAATTGCAGACATTTCTGCAATTATTGCATATCATTGCTAAATGTCTACAGCTATACCATATAATTGCAGAATTTTCTGCAATTATTGCATATAATTGCAGAATTTTCTACAATCATAGCATATGTTGTTTTTACATATGCAAAATGCCACTCATTAGAAATATAATAAAATTTGTGATTTAATGGTGAAAACGGTTCGTTAATCCGTCGTTGCTACAAAATGTTATTGTGTTTTAAAGATTGATAATTAAATGAGTTGCAAAATTTAATTATGCATGTGAGAATAAAAAGAAATTCGAAGAATTTGAAAATAAAGATGTAATTTATATTATTAATTTTTAAGGATGTTTTGTGTATTAAATTTAACTTTAAGGATGGGTAGCTTATTTTCATTTTTATTAATATTACAGTATCCAGCTAGCCCAATGCGTGCTGGGAGATGAACCATTTCTTTTCTTTGTATCATCGAAACAAAAGAAAACATTTGTTTTAATCCATGAGTAAATACAAAAAGTAAATGACAAATCTATTTTCAAAACGCTCTTTTGCATTCTTTTCTCACCCTCACATATTCCCTCCACTTATCAAACACGCGTCGATTCATAAACTTTTGAAACTAGGTCTATCTTTACACAACATCGTAATAATCTTTGGTCTCTCCTTTGATTCTCACATTTCATCTTCTCTGTTAAATTTTTATTCGAAATGTGATCTCGTTAATACCGCTCGTAAATTGTTCGATGCAATGCCTATTAAAAATATAGTCCCATGGTCCACAATGATTGCCGCATATTCGAATTCAGGTGATTACACTAACACATTTTTTATGTATAGAAAAATGATTAGCGAAGGAATACAACCGAACTCGATTACTTTTCTTGGTATGGTTTCTGGATTTTCGCAGCTGGACCATTTAGAATGCGTTCACACATTGGTTTTGAAACATGGGTTCCATGCTGACTTAGTTGTTTCTAATTCTATGGTGAATGTGTATGCAAAGTTTGGGCGTTTAGATTTCGCTCAATCATTGTTTGATACTATGGCGTTTAAGGACATCGTTTCTTGGAATTCTATGATCTTAGCTTATTCTCGGATTGGTGAAGTGAAGGAAGTTTTAAGATTGTTTGAATGTATGCGGGTTATCGGGGAATACCCGAATAGCCAAACATACGGATCGTTTATATCTTCAATTATTAATAACAGACTTGTATCAATTCGCTTGGGTGAGTCGGTGCATTCACTAGTTATACACTCAGGGTTTCAGTTTGATATGCAAATAGCAACTGCATTAGTTAGTTTCTACCTACATTTTGGATGCAATGAAAAAGCATTTCTTATATTCGATCACACATTAATCATCGATACTGTTTTATGGACTGCAATGATTTCAGGATTAGTTCAAAGCAATAGAGCTGACAAAGCTTTGAGTTTTTTCAATGAAATGATGAATCTAGGAGTGATACCAACTACAGCAACCATGGCTAGTGTTCTATCAGTATGTGCACAACTCGGCTTGTACCAAATTGGTGCATCCATTCATGGTTTTATTGTAAGGAGAAGTTTGCCAATGGATGTTCAAGCGAAAAACTCACTTATAAGCATGTATGCAAAATGTGGTTACATAGCGCGATCTATACATGTTTTCGAAGCAATTAAAGATCGAGATTTGGTGTCATGGAATTCTCTGATATCGGGCTGTATTCAAAACGCGCTTTTGGAAGATGCCTTTGTTCTTTTTAGGAGAATGCAAGAAGAGATGCATAAACCCGATAACATCACTATAATCTCACTTCTTCAGGTTTGTGCATCTTCAGGTGCTTTAATGCATGGGAAATTAGCGCATGCTTTTACAATTAAACACAGGCTGAATTCATGCATATCATTGGATACATCATTAGTTGACATGTATTCAAAATGCGGAGATGTAAAAACTGCTCGAAAATGCTTTGATGTAATGCCCGAAAAAGATTTGGTAACATGGAGCGCTATAATTGATGCATATGGTAGTAATGGATTAGGGGAGAAAGCTCTTCATTTGTACTCGGATTTCATTAATAGGAGACTGACACCAAATGACGTAATGTGCATGTCTGTGCTCTCGGCTTGTAATCACTCTGGGCTTGTTACACAAGGCTTACAAATCTTTCATTCTATGAAAGAATTCGACATAAAGCCTAGACTCGAGCACTGTGCTTGCATTGTAGATTTGTTATGCAAAGCTGGAAGAATCGAAGAAGCTGTGCATTTTATTCGAACAATGCCGATTAAAGCTAATGCAGATGTACTAGGGATACTTCTTGATAGTTGTAGAGTGAACGGATATGACAGAATTGCAGAAATGGTCGCGAATGAGATCATTGCAATGAGGCCTGAAAAATCGGGGACTTACGTGCAATTGGCACATGGGTATGCTGCACTGAATCGATGGGATGGTGTGGGCTGGGTTTGGTCCCAGATGAGATCTTTAGGCCTGAGGAAAACTCCAGGATGGAGTTCTGTTGAGTGTAAGGGCAACTCCAATAGATGAATTACATCCTGAATATGGGCAAAAAATTTCTCCAATCGTTCGATTACGCTGTAATATTCAGCGTAATGTTCAGGATCCGATTCAGGATGCTGAACTGGGCTTCGACGCCCATTTTATGGGCGCCCAAGCCCTGGCGCCCATTTTATGGACGCCAGGCTTCTGGCGCCCATAAAATGGACGCCCAAGCCCCTCATTTTTGGGGGGGCCTCAGGCACCCATTTTATGGGAGCCTGGCGCCAGGCGCCCATTTAATGGGCGCCTGACCACTGAACATCTCAGCCCACTTCAGGGCTGAATATTCAGGGCTCTGAATATTCAGCCCTGAATGGACTGGAGATGCCCTAATGGAAGGATTACTGTGTTTTTTGCAGACAGCACCTCGCATTTTAACTATGAAAGGGTTGTTTTATTGTTGAAGTTGATGGAAAGTGAGATGATTGAAAATGATGATGAACGCATGATTGGCAGTTTGGTTTAAGAATGATAAGATTTTCATTTTTTTGTGCTGCATCCTGCATGAGATCGATGTTGTGCATACAAATTCAAAGTCCGAGTATATTTGTATCACGGTATATACTGAACTAGAATCCTAACGTATTTGAAATTCACAATATGTGACGGTTTCTTTGGACATATGCTACATCCAAAGGCAGTTTGATGGAAGCAAATAATAGGGAAAGTGCTGGAGACATAACTATGATTTTTATACATCCGAATTGTGCAGTTTTCTGAGCACTTAATGTTAAAGATGTGCATATATTTGTAGGAGTGTGTTTAATTATACTTTAGAAAGTGATCAACAACTCTGAATTTGATCAATTACTGTGAATTGTACTGCTTTTTTACAATATCAATTGTATTTGACTTTTAGACAAGTAGAGGCAGTGTACTAGAAATGATGAAGACTTCTATGAATGAGTCCGCAAAGACAAGTCGGAGAGTAATTTAAAAGCTTGGCATTGGCAGCAAGACGGATATGAAGTTGGGCCAGCTGGTAGGAAGGAAGCGGAAAAAGTAGTAAAAAGGACCGTTATTTACCAAAAGCTTGTTTTGATATAGAAAAGATACTTCCTATCTTTCAAAATTATTCCTCTCAGTTATGGTTGATTTTTCCTCTCAAATCACTTCATGTGACACTTCTAAATCACGAACCCAAAAGCTTCACCGTTCATATCCCATCCAACTCCGCCAACACTCGATAAACCTCACATCCTCTCTAGAATTAAGATTCAAGCAAGATTGACTGAACATCATCAATTGATGGTAAGGTCTTTTGAGAAGATATAACTAAAATAACTGCTTCATAACCATCACTTAATCCGTTCAAAATAGTTAAGATTTGTTATGAATCTAACACTTTATGATCTGCAGCCTCCGATAAGTCACAAGTTGTTTTGATCTTTAATAGATATTCTCTCATGGTGCTATTGTCTTTCCTCATATTATGTAGTTGTTTTTTATGATACATGACTTTGACTACAGATTGAGTGTTAAACACTTTTTCCAAAGTTGTTCATATTACATTTGCAGATTTGCATCCAATCACATGCGATAACAGATTTATATTTATTGAAGAAAGCAACCATGAACATATAAGTCTGTAGTGTCAATGGTGCTCTACATACTCTTAATTATTGACTGCTTTGTTTTCTTGATCAATAATGCATTTTGGAGGGATTGGAATGGTTTCAAGAATGAAACATTCAAGGCCATATCTTTGAACTGCAATCACTATAAGTTTCCACAAGAGATAGTTATTTTCATCTAAATGCACTATAACAAGTTGGCTTTGTGGACTGATGATGGTCTTCACCAACTTCTCTGCTGTCACACCAGTTTGATGAGTGTTGCTTACATTGGCAGAAGTTGCTGAGTTGGTTTCATCACGCATGACGATTTTGAATCGGATAGAAAATTAAAGAATTTGGAGGAATTTAATCAATCTTGATCAAGATTTGAATTATGAAGACAAAAGTTGATCACTAACATGTTTGTTGCAACTGTAAGGTTTAGATAATGATCATCTTCTATCTGATATGACAGACCTTGTTGGATGACACTTTCTTTAAGTTTTGTGTTATGATTCTTGTCTTCTTGATCTGATATTGAGATTTTTGATTGTTTTCCTTCAAGATTTGATGAAATAATCCCGATGCTGTCGAATTTCTTGAATTTAGGCACGACACAAGATTACTTTGTTGAATCTGCTTCTCAGATGATGAAGTTTGTATTTCTGATGAGAAAAGATGACTCAAATGATGAGATTATTCTGATGAGTCTAATTTTTATAAGATGCTGTTAACTTTTATGGCTCTAATACCATGTAAGAAATTTGAGAAGAAAATAATGTTCTTATTGAATCATAATGGCAACATATTGATACAATTTGTATATGTTTTTCATATATGCAAACATGTTGCTTTACATTGTATATATATAGCAGTAGTGTAAAATATTGTTTGGGCTTCAATAGGGCCCATGTTCAACCTGTATGTTCGAACCCGCATTCTCTTTGATATAGTCAACAACCAACTTTAACTATTCGCATACTTTCATTTGTAAGAATATAGAAAACCGCTCCTCCAATAATATGTGGAACGGGGTTTCCCCCTTTATGATAGCAAAGCAATAAATCTAATTGACAATTAACCCTAAATTGTTGGTTCATTAATTGTACATCAAAGCAATATTATGAAGTCGCCACCGAAAGAACTATCGGTTTGTCTCGTAGAATTATCACAGCGTTTTAATGTAACCAATATGTCATACCCTTAACTTCCTTTAAGGCCTTACATACTCTTGCGACAAATATATATATAGATATATATATATATATATATATATATATATATATATATATATCATTAATGTTTTACTATTCAACTGGTACTAAAGCCTCATGCCTACGTACTATATACACTTACCTTTCGGCTACTACTAAGGCCTTACCCATATGTACTATAGATATTTACAATTAGCTTTCGATTGCCACTTATAACGATCCTGCCTTTTCGACCCTTGAAAATTTGGTACTTAATACATCCACGGTATTCAAATGTCAAACATCCAAGTGCTGGAAATGCAGATTATTTGGGTAAAATGAAAAAGAAAATGAACAGGAGAAACATAATCTTGCAACAGACGACAACATATAATATAAAAAAGACAGTAAAAGCTATCACTTCAAGATACAATGTATATCAAAGTTAAAAATAAACCTTATCAGCCTGGACAGTTAAAACTTTCCGACTTTACAACTTCTAATGGGTATACATAATAGTACATGGAAAATGAAAATACTACAACAGGTGAGCAACCAGCTCTACTCCATAAGCTACATGTCCCACCAATGACAATATGAAAAAATTCTCAGACTGACCAAGCACCATAATAAAGTAATACCTGGATCAGTCTAGAAAATCAGTGTGAGAAAACTCAAGAAATATGGTGAATATGTAATAATTCTATGAGACCATGTCGCTAAATACGAAATGGGTTTTACTTGATATGAACAACGTCCGTTGATGAAAAAATGACAACAGGTCGGAACAAAATAAAACTTGAAAGAATGGACACAAATAATTAAACACCAAGAAGAGCTTCAAGCACTTCTCGATGCAATTAAGCAAACGATTCAAAGATTTGAATCAAGTAAGGAAAGAGAATTTTTCCAACAACAACTAAAAGGTGCACCCCCTTACTGAAAGTAAACCTCCAAAAAATATACTTGAGAACTACAATGGCTCTTGGAAAATGTACAAGCCGAACTCCGCCAACCTTACCAAGTATCCGAGTATTTCACATCTCCACACACATACAATCGAATCCAATCTAGAGTTGATGTGAAGATAACCTAATGAGAGCAACCCTACGTAACTTGGCATCAACTCATGCTTTGATTTTATTCATTTCCTACAAAGGATATCAATGCTCAAATGAGCAACAAATCGTCTTAGATTGACAAAACACAAAATGATAACAGAATCAATGGTCAATAGATTAACTATCAGGGATAATCAAAACGTTCGTATATGGAAATTAAATCGCATACTCTTAACACCACTCATCGATTTCAAACTTGTACTATCTCTCGATTGAAAATGAAATTCGGCAAGTTAAGTTAGTGTTACCTTTAAGCCTTAACTTGATGGCATTTTAACCTTCGAGATAGAGACGAGTTTCCATACCTCGATGTTTAGTGTTAAGTATACAACTAAATCATTTCCATATAAGCGATATCGCTTATGGAAATTACTTTCCATAACCGAATCGAACTTTCAAACTTTTAAAATCGAATCTGTGCTTGGTTTTCACATCACAGATATTAACTTTAAACGACTTTATTAAAATGATTTAATAACCTTAAACATCATTATTAAAATGACTAATTAACATTAAACATCATTATTAAATGATCGATTAACTTTAAACATCATTATAACACGATTAATTAAAGCAATTTATTATTAATATCTCAAAATAACTTTTACTTTAAGATAAATAATATTTAAAATATCTTCCCTAAATTCCTTTCAAATACTTATAAAATCTTTATCAACCTATTTGAAAAGAATATACAAAATATTTACAAAAATACTTTAAAACACCCTTTAAAATATTATTTTAAATGGCATGATCTCTTTTCCCTATTCCAGTATACAATCAATGCCTTGTGGCACTCCTTCAGTAATAAACATTATGTTCATATTCTTCATGGTAAATATATATGGACTAATGAACTCAAAGAACAATCTACTCAAATTGTATACACTGCCATTGAAGGTTCTTCTCATCTGAATAATTTTCCTCGGCATAGAAGAATCTGGAACCTGCACTCGGATGAAAAGCTTAATTTTTTGCTTTGGAAGGTTTTCAAAAATGCTTTACGCACCTTGGTAAATTTGGCTCACAAATTTATATGTGTTTCAACCACTTATTTGTTTTGCAGTTTTGAAAACGAGGATGTACATCGCTTGTTTTTTCACCTGCTCTTTTACTCACTTCACATGGAAGAAATTAAAGAGAAAAGGATGATATGTGTAACAAACCAGTATTTTGTGATTATTTTAATTGTTTATTTTAATTATTTAAATTGGAAATCCTGATTTAAAAACTTTATTATATTTATTAAAATGAATAAATTTTGTTATTTTAAGAGTATATTTTGATCTTTGTGTGAATTATAATTTCAAACCTGAATAAAGAGGATATTTTCAGAAAATGTGGATTTTGGTCAATCTGGTCAAACTTTGACTTTTAAATTTAAAATTTAAATATTTGAATTTTTGAATTTTATCGTTTATTATGAAAATATATTAAATTTCAAGAATACTACTTTTTGGTTCGTTGAAATCTGATTTGTATTGTGAAAGTTATGCTTTTTACAATATTGTATGTAAATTGATCTATTTAATAAAATTGTCTATTTTAAATTATATAAATAATATTTTATTTGTCATATCATGTTCTAATATGTGTAATATGACATGTTAGATATATATTTTATTTTTAACACATTTTAAAGTGATGTTATAATTTTCCAAAGTTTGTTCCATTTATTTTCAAAATTTCTCGACTAGTTTTCATTTTCTGTGCTATTTTCTTAATTTAATCATATATAATTAATATTTATTTATTTATATTTTGTTTATTTGTTATACTTTCATATTTTAACTGAATTATTATATATATTTTAGTTATTTAAAATTATAAAAAGAAATGGAGAAATTTGAAAGGTTTGGTGACTTTTTATTTATTAAGGCCTTTTGTATTCTCACATATTCACTTTCAAACAACACCTATTCAAATTTTGTTGCCATATCACTCCCCATTCAGCCGACTTCACTTCCTCATTTTCACGTAAACATTTCTCCTTCTCATTTCTGAAAAAAAAAAATCGACCTCTCTTCTTTGGAAAAATATTTGGTAATCTTCTTTTTCTTTTCATTTTATGCTAATTCTATATTGATTTTGCACTTGTTTTTCTTCTTTTAGGTTCGGCCATTGTTCCTCCTTCAGCCTTGCCGCCTCCACCACCACTGGAACCCATCACCAGCTCCTCCTCCTCACTGGCTATCCCTTGTCGAGCCACCCTTGGTGGTAGATCCATCACCAAATGCTCCAAACTCCTCTTGAATGACCTAGCCGAGTACATATATGCCTCCACCACCTTCATCACCCCTTTAGCCGCCACCTACACCACCACCTCCAGCCGACCTGAAACCTACTGCCACGTCATCCTCTTGACCCTACCAGAGAAGGCCGTGCCCATATGACCTTGGCGGTAGCCTTGATTTACTTGAAAACCATGTGGTGTTGCTTGTTTTGTGTTGTTGCACATCACCCACCTTTGCACCATCAACAAACCCATGTAGGCCGACCCAATTGAACCCACAACTAGATCAAAACCATGCCTTAGCCATGTATTCCACCCTATGGCCGAGCCTAAGGAAGGTTGAAAGCAAGTGCAAAGCTTTTAGCTTTGTTTTGTGCATTCATTTATAGCATTGTTTTATCGTATTTTGGGTTGAAAGCTTATGTATTTTATATTGTTTTGTTTGAATTGTATTTAAGAAAATTAATCTTTGGCTCTCCTACTCGAATCTGTGTCATGATTTCATGCTTTTGTGGATCTCAGTTGTGCATTCGTTTGTTGTCATCTCCAGCCTATACCAGTGAGTTATTCTCACCAGACAATTTATACCTATATAACTAGTAAATCGATCACATGTGAATCTGTAAAATGCATCACCATATTATATCTGCTATATTATGATTATATGATGTTCACTCATGCTTAAACACCTGTTATATCATCTGTTACTGTTATATTATGCTATTCTATTATTTATATAAGTTTATCACATTGCAAGTTCCCTTTAGATTAGAATCACTATGGGTTGAAATGATCAAACCCGAATGGACTTTAGAATATGGAAAAATCGTTATGGGCTAAAATGATAGGCCTGAACGATTTTCAATTATTTCATTTTACTTGGGACTGCAGGTTTGAAATGATAAAACCCGGGTTTTCCTTGTAAATTATGGGTTGAAATGATATATTACCCGTATCACTTTACCTAGTGTAGAAAATGATATACAGACCCGTGGTTAAAATATAATTTTTCTGAAAATTTTAAAATATTTTAGAAATGTAAATATTATAATATTTTGATTCAAACTTAATTAAAAATGATTTTTGTAAAGTATTTTGATTTTTCTGAGAATTTATAAGTGAAATAAATTAATGATTAAGTGGAAATTTGAAATAAAATTATTTTGGAAATTTTGATTTAATTATAAATGGAATTTAAATTAAATTTGAAAATATGATAAATTTATGATATTTTGAGTTAAATGATTTTTATAATATATTAATGGATTTTGAATAAGTTAAATGTGAAATAAATGAATATTTAGTTGAATTTTGAAATATAACTTAAATTGGAAAATTATGAATTTTGTTTAAAAGTGAATTTTGAAGTTAAGTAAATAAAATGTAAAATAAGTTATATTTTGAAATTTAAACTTAAGTGTTAAGTTAAAAATTTAATTATATGAATTGAAATTGAATGTTGGAATTTAGTAAGTGAATTATTATTAAATATTAATTTTAGAATGGAAATTTAACTTTATAAAATCATGAATTTAAGGAAAATTAATTGATGGTTATAAAAGTAAAAATATATGATTTTATAAGTTTAAATGATTTAAATAACAATTTAATTATTTGTGAAATTATGAATATTTGGAATTTAATTAATAGCATTTTTGAAATGTTATTATTTCTAATGTAAAGTATATTACCGCATTGGTAAATGCTGTAGTTGATAGAAATGAACTAAACGGCTAAATTGAATTAAAGGCTATTATAGCACTTTCTAAGTGCTATAATTGTTGAATTTAACTAAGGTTTTATTTGAATTAATGTAACCCTATTACAACATTTTGAATGCTGCCTTTTGTTAATTGAATTGTTTTAAAAGTAACTTTCCGTAGCATTTTTTTCCAAATGCTGCGAAAGTTGAATTTTCATTTTTTAATAAATTTAAGTGAATAACTGAAATTTGAAAGATTAAAATTTTGGAAATTCAATAATTTAATTATTAAATATAATAACTTCATTTTATGATTTAAAATGAAGTAATTTGTTTTGAAATATAAACTATTTTGAAATGTGTGTTGAAATGGTATTTTAAAGTAAAATGAATATGGTTTTGAAAAGATACGATATTTTGATATTTTGAAATGGATTTTGAATGATACTGAATTTTGAAATGATATTTGATTTCGAAGTATAAATTACTGTTTTGAAATTTTAACCACGGGATGTATTTAATTTATAGTTTAATGGATCCTTAGAGAATGGGCGGTCCCATGCATCCTTTAAGTTGCTTGTATCTTTATTACAGTTCACTTGAGTTGGTTTACATTATATAAGTATATATATGTCCCGACTCGAGTATTTTGTGTTTTACTTTACGCTCGGGTCAGCCTGAGTATTTACAGCTTAGCTTTGGATTTCTTTTCTGGAGCTAGGAATCCCTGAAGATTCTGCTTGTCTAGTTATCTGTTCCCTTTCAGTTTCAGTTGTTCTATTTCAGCTCTAGTATTTATAAACTGCTGTGTATTTGAGATTTCTATTGTATATGTTTTTCAGACTGATATTATGTATTATGTTTTGAGAGTTTGTTATAGTAGCTTTATGAACTACTATGGTATTTCAATTTCCGCCGCGAGTTATTCTGATATTTCTGTGTCAGTGATTCTTTGATTGTTTTTCATTTGCTCCAAATTTATTTACAATGCGGTATTTTGAGCAATTCAAGTCCGGCATGTGTGGATGCGAATGGCTGAAAATATCGGGTTGTTACAATATGATCAACCTGTATGGGATAGTAGAACTGAGTAGTTAAACATTTATAAGGCATCAAAGTGGAAACAATCTTCATCATGTGAGCTCCTTGATATTCTTAAGATAATGGTCAAAAAAATTTGAAACAAAAGGAATGTGAGAATCTTTAATCTAAAGAAAATAAATTGAATGCACAACATATGCAGAGAAATACATTCTTCTATTACTTTGTCCTCCTTTCCTTTTGATGCAGGAGTTTGGTTAGGTGGTGCACGCTATTTGTCCTTCTTTTCTTATCCTTCAACGTTGTTATTTTAATTTTAATTCTCTAGTCTACTCTACTTATACCTTGTATCCAATTTATATTTGTAAGTCACTCTTATTAATATAAATAAATGGTAGAGGCTATTCAATCCCGCTGGCTTTGCTAAAAAGAAAAAAAATTCTTTTAAAGAGCTAATTATATTTCTAGGTGTATTAAAAAGAAGTGTCAAAAATAGATGCTATTAAAACATTGTTCACTATAAACCCAAAATAATTTACACTTAGCTTTATTTTTAAATAGTCATTTTTAAAGATTTTCTTATTTATAACTACATTATAACTTTAAGACAACATTTATTATCCCGAAAGATGGTAAACTAATTCAGAATACATATATAATTTAAAAATATTAATCATCCCGAAAGATAATTGATATAACTCTTTTACAAAATTTAAAAACCATATTAATTATTCCAAAAAAATTAATCAAATTTATAACATTTTTATAAATTTAAAACAATTGATTATCCCAAAAAATAACAAATCAAATTTATAATCTTTTTATAAATTTAAAATAACATTAATTATCTCAAAAGATCATTAAACAAATTTATAAATCCTTTTATAAATTTTAAACAACACTTATCCTTTATTTCAAATTCTCAAAATACTTGAAAATATAGTTTAAACAACTTTCAATGCACAAAACGCGACCAAATATTTATTTTATAAAATACAAGCAAGTTCAACACAAACAAAGATTTAAGGAGATATATTTCATAAGTGACGGTATAGCGATAATCATTACAATGACACTTACACAAATCAAACATTATGTCACAAATATTTCAACTGCACATCAATATAAGCAACATAAAAACATAAGTAAATCAATTTTGGCAAGAAACCCCTTGGGATCTCTTAACAAAAGTCCCATGTAAATCACATATATTTATGTGTAATTTTGAAGTGTTCCATGGAAATCTATTCGCTATGTACACTTTGATTTCCTCTTGCTTTTGTTTCCTACAAAACAATAGTTATTTTTACCATTCGCTTCAAAGTGGGAACCAAATCCAAATAAACATTCAAATAACAACATATGAATTATTATCCAAGCATTCAAAAATTAATCTATAACAACACGGGTATCATATAATTTATTTATAGGTGAGTAAACTCATCAAAATTCGAGTTGACGCTTTTCGCATTCCAATTTGATCTAAAATTGAACGACATTTGATTTTAGACCGAAATTCTACTAGCTTCAAATTCAACGAAACCAACTCCAATACATAGATAACACCGATATGAGTCCAATGCAAAAGGCCGTGTCCAAATCCGATGTCGTATGGATGAGATATTCACTTCATAAGATTTTGAGATTAATTAAAATAATTAATTCATTAACTAATTATCATTAACCAAACTAATTACCACATCAATCATCTTCCCCAAATTCATGTATCACTTGTACACACCATGCACCACAAAACCCAAAATCTGAATGCCCTCTCCTCCTCTCTCCCTTCACGCTCGATGAAATCAACCATGGATTTCGCCAACCATATCCTCTTCGTGATCTATCTGCTCTATACACTACCATGTTGAACTCAAGGAATCACATAAAGACGTGACCTGGAACACTCAAACCTTGTAGCATAATGATGCATTTTTCTATGATGAGCCGAAGGTGATGAAACTTGGTTGGGAGATGCCCCGTGATGAGAGCAACATAATGGAATCCTTATTTTCGCTTAATTCCTACCCAAACTCCGACGTGCCTAACCCTAGTTTGGCCTGGCAATGTCAAACTCTACCAGGCAACGACATGCAACTAACGACATACATGGATTTAAAGCCTACACTCATAGAGTTCAAAGAATCTTGTTTTGCAATTTTTCGTAAATGTAGAGTTTAATTTTAATTTTTGAATGAAAACTAGGTTAATTTCTTTACTATAAATGAAAAGTGGAGAGAGAGGAGGGAAAATGAAAAATAGCAAGGAAAAGAAAAGTCAAGCAGGTTAAAAAATATAAGTGTTGAAGTCGGTTTTATTTTGCAATTTCCGGCATCTTGCTACACAGAATCCTGCTCGCGTACGAATCGCGAACGACAAAACAAAAATACGATCGTGCATAAATGTGACACGATCTCAAAACAACAATAAAATGCACTAGTTATCTTATTCTACAAAATATTCAAAAATGCCATCGTTTATCGAAAAATATGTCGAACGATAATTTAAATGTAACGACCTGGTATTTCGAACCATTCGTATTCGCACATGTCAGATTTGAATTGTGCAATACAACATATTGTTAATTTATATTTGACAAAACTTAGCATATATAGTAAATGAATCGATTACAGCATCACAGATACAGAGTAGTATAACAATAAGCAGAGTAATAAATAAATAATAGTTCATGAAGCTACTATAAAACATCAGAGTCAGAAACAAAAATACAATAGAATCTCGAATACAAATGAATCTCTAATACATAAGCAACTGACGAGTCTGAACATAAATGACTGAAGTAAATTGAAATAACCGAAAGGTAGATAGATAGATCTTCAAATAAAGCTCCAATCTTCAAAGGTGAGTCTCAAATGCTGTGACACTCAGTCCGACCCGAGCATAAAGCAAAACATAAATCACTCGAGTCAGAATTAACATTCCTATATCAGTAAATTTAGCTCAAGTGAAATGTCAAATAAAATACAAGTAACTTAAAGGATAGTTAGGATTTCCATCCTCTAGGGATGCATGGAACTATCTATTATGTAGTAATATGCGCTATTATAATATGTCTATAGTAAAGTAAACTATTAAAATAGCGTTAAGGCGTTACCCATATACCCCTTAATACATTATGTATAATGTCGTAGTCTATACAGATACTGTAAACTCCACCCATAGGTGGGCTATCAGGGAGTATTCCATAGGTACGACACAAAACAAACTCGTAGAAGGCGCGATAGAGCATGTGACAAGGCATGCAACAATGTCAAGGTAGATATACCGTTTGCGGATTCAGACTGGTGGTAATGCATAGCAGCTACTACCGCCCACCTCGAAACACACTCCCAAATCAAAGGTGCACCCAATCAATTCACAAAGTAATAGAATGATATCGAAGAAGTATGTCCGATCAAAGGATGACCTCACTTGGCCCGGCATGGCTCCTTTTTTAGCTACATCAAGCTGACTCACGGGAGTCAGGGCTACGCTAAAACCTCATATAGAATCATCACCAAACCATCCTACTTCGTTCTGCAATCTCCACCATGTACACAATTGTCAAAGTGGTTTTCGGTATTGGCAGAGAGTACGACAATATTTGATCCCGGTCTCTTTAACAACCAAATGCTTATTTCACACCGTGGTCATTTCATTTCAAATAGTTCATACTTCATATCAAAATATCATATTCATTAAAAACCATTTCAATTCGATATCAATATTCACTTTAAATCATATTCATTTTCAGAATCGTACACTTCCAAAAATTATAACACTTTTGAAATCATAACACTTTCGAAATCATAACACTTTCGAAATCAACCCGTTCCAACTTAAACAGTTTAGATATTGAAATAGTATATATATTAAAATAGTTATAAATTAAAATAGTATATATATTAAATAATTTATACATTAAAATAGTTGTAAATTAAAAAAGTTTATATTTATTTAAAGAGATTATACTGAAATAGTTTCCAAATTAGAATTGTTTCATCCAATTCCACAAATCGATTCAAATCAACTTTAAATTCAAAAATTTAATTTAAATAAACCCCTGTTTAATGCTTTCAATTTAAAAGGTTAAAGATTCAATTCAAATTTTCAATAAACCATTTCAATTTTTATCAATTTCAAATCCGGGTTTGAACTATCATTTCAATTCCAATATGATTCAAAATTTAAATATTCAAACATTTTCAATATAATTTTCGTTTATATTTCAACATTTAAATTTGATTTTATTCAAATTGGAAAATATTCACTTATTCATTTTGATAACAATTATATAAAATCTCAATTTATAAATTTAAATCAGTATTAAATATAAAGACTCGATTTTATTTAAAGTTGAGAATATTCATTTAATAACTTTTTATCAAATCAAGTTATAAACCATATCTTTCAAAACCTCAAAAATTAATAAGTTTAAATCAATTCTTATTCAAATTCAATTATTACCCAATTTAAATTCCAAGTCAACATTAATTTATCTTCCCAACCTCTATTATTAAAATTATTGAAAATCTATTTTTAAAATATTAATATAAATTTAAATAAACACTTAAACACATTATAAACCAATTAATTTAAATTTTATTAAATTAAATCTTATTATTAAATGTATTTTGTATTTGAATCTTATTTTATATATTTAAAAAAAAATTAAGAAAAAGATTATATTTTCAAAAGTAACTTATAAATTTAAAATTTTCAAAACATATAAATTTAAAATCTAAATTTTACACATATATTAAAATAAATTCTTTACATTATAATTTAAAAAAATCCATATATTTCCTTTCAAACTTCGGCAATCATTTTTTTCAAAATAGGCAACGGTGTCCATATATAATTTTCTATCATATGGTCAAGTGTTACAGATATTTATCATTTCAGTCCGCAATAATTAAATATTTACGGGTGTATATCATTTCGACCCGTGATCCTAAATTCAAAATAAATAAAAATCGCTTGGGTTTATCATTTCAACCCATAATGATTTTTCCCTAATCTATAATATCGTTTGGGTATGTAACATTTCAACCCGTTGGGAATTCTAAACTAACAGGGAACTTGCAGAGTGAGAACAAATATGACAATAATATAACATATCAAAAACAGGCATATAAATTAAATATATATATATATATATATGCACAACAGGTTATGGTGTCATATGTCACAGGTGAACAATTTAAATGATAACATATCATATTTAACAATTTAATTACTAGTCAATTCTAATTTAACAACATATTTCAATGGTCATTTCAAGTGAATTAAATTTACTAAATATAAGAATGTTAATCGTGAGTGATTGCTCACCTTTTGAGGCTAGAGAACAATAATGGCAAAGAAGATGACACAGACACGTATACGAACACTCCACAACAACTAGAAATGGCTGTGACAAGTTCGACACAACAAGCAAAGCCCAGAATTCGATAAAATCAAATATATGTAAAATATTATATATATATATATATATATATATATATTTGTCCAATATTAAATTAAAAATACATATTTAATATATATATATATGCGTGTGTGTATTTTAAAACCAATTGTCCAAATAAAGCCATTATGTTTACATTTTAAAAAAACCAGTATTTATAAAATCAATACATACATTTTATGTAAATACGAAAATGTTGACCAAAACATATTTTATGTAAATGCATACATTTTCGAATATATAAATATGCATATGTCAGAATATTAACAAAAATACATATTTTAGAATATTGGCAGAACTGTTATACATGAATACACTTAGAATATTAACCAAAGAGTTATATATGCATATACATAGAATATTAATAAACAGTAGTGGCTCGGCAAGGAAACTATGAGAGGAAGAGATGTAGATGGAGGAAGGGATGGCTCGGAAAAATATATATATGGCACCGTCGGAGAAAGAAGATGGCGGGGAAAGCAATAGGCGGATATCAGGTAATGAGATAAGCATGTTCAAAGGAAGGGGAGAAAGGTGGATGAGCAACCGAGTTTGGGTGCTGGAAAAGTGGGTGAGTGGCAAAGGGGAAGGTTTGGTCGGAGTAGTGGCCACTAGGGGGAGCTTCAGGTTGATGTTTTTTTTTGAAAAGAGGATGGGCGGCTGTTCTTTGGCACACGTGAGAGGGTGCTTGTTGGAGGTGGAAGAGGGTAGGGAAGTGAATGGGTTGGAGGTTCGGAGGGGTGTGTGGCAGTGGCATGCGGCTGCAACGAGGGGAGGAATGGGCTGCACGTGTGGTCGGCGTTTTGTTAGGCGGATAAGGTGAATGATTCAGGTGATGTTTGAGATCTTGGTTTTGGGTAGAAGCAGGTGCGTTTCAGGTGAAGGCGTTGGCGGGTGGACAAAGAGCACAGAACAAGGTGAAGAAGAAAAAATAAGAGAGAAGAAACAAGCCAGCTTCCCAAATGTAACTTTGTACATTTATTTTTCTGAAAAGCAGACATAGAAAGAAGAGAAAGCAAAGAAGTTAAAATAAATGAACGAACCAGCTTAAATTGAAACCAATGGTCAAATAATAGTTTCTAGGAAAGTTCATACTCTTCTCATTTCTAAAAATTCAATTTAATAACTTCATAATATTTTAAAGCAATACTATGACATAAACTGATAGGAACCAAAATATTTCAATTACATACAGAATTGCATACCTTTCATTGTGTTTCCTTAATCACTTTTTCAATTAGGCAGGCTAAAGGAATGCCAAAGGCATCCTCTATGTATGTCAACTTTGATGTGGGTCTCCATAGCTCTGCATTCAGAACTCTCACTATTTCAATCCAAACCTTAACAGCATCCCGTCTGAATGGACGTTAATGAACCATCGTTATTCAATCGGTTGAAGCGATGGTTCCTTCAGCCAGTACTTCATTGGTTCCACCCACATTGATTAGCTTGCATTTATCATCTTTTACCAACTTCGCAATGGGTTAGAAAAAAGAGAGATTATTATGCAGAATACGCAAACACACATAAATACTAAATATATATGCGATATTTATATACATATATATAAATGCTAAACATAAATAAATTGACACATAATAACCATAATTATATTCATTGTAAATGATGAAAAGAAGAACTCATCCGCATTCCATCATCATGATGTATACTTAAGTTTGAAACCAACATAAACAGGAACCACTTATACTGTAAGTCATGTTACCACTTCACAAAAAGATTGAGAATGTGGTCGGAATCGTAAATTATACTGAATATCATCAGAAGCTATATATTTTAACATTATATCTTGCATAGACAAAGCCATAAACAAATGGTGGAACGTAAGCCAAATTAATAAGAAGATCAACACATTAAATGAAACCAAAATAAAAATGATGAACAAAAAAAATAAATAAACCATGATCCAAAATAAAGTTAACCCAGAAAGTAGATCTAAAAACTGGTACCATAAACATGAAATCAAACAAAATCATCATTACTGTGTAGGTAAACATTAAATTAAATAATTAAATTGAACTTATTATACATAAACATGAAAGCATAACAAAATAAAAACTGCAGAATATATACTAACACATTCTTGTGTATGTTTCTGCACAAATGCGGGTGTGGATCTCAGGAGAGAAATTGCACAATTTACAATTACCAATTTTCAAGAATAATTAAATGCAAAAAATTACAATAAGCACTCTAAATAATTGAAAATCTCCAATTTTCAAAAATAATGACATTAAGAATATCAAGTTCCATAAATGAATTTTTTCCTTCCTTTCTTCAAAAATGGGGTCCCCGCCCTCTTCCTTTCTTCTTCCCGCTAATCAGTCCCATCCCCTATCTTCTCTACAACCCTGTCCTTCTTCACCGATCCTAGTACCTCCTTCTGCTTCTCCCCATCTCCCTGTGTCAATCCCCTCTCCATCTTTCTCCGATAATTTTTTTGTTCATGCAACTTTTGCAGAAGCTACTCCTAAGGTGCCAGAGACCATTCTCTCTTCTTCTCCTCCTTTGCTTCCTCTTTCTTCAACTATTCCACCACGTTCATGGAACTCCATTTTTAAAGCTAAACCCAGCAATGCAGGAAAATATGTGCTCGTGAATTTCAACTTGACTTTATTGGAAAATCTATCGTGCCTTCAGATGATGTTGTTCAGGCTGGAAATTCTATGTGGAAAGATTAACTTGTTGGTTTTTTTCTTGATAACCCTCTCCTATATGCTACTGTACTATACTATCTCAAAAAAGTGTGGAAACTTAGTGGATCAATTTCTGTCAAATCTGATGGTTTTTTGTTTTTGTTCAAGTTTACTAATGAAGAGGATAGGTCAATAATTTCTGAATCTGATCCTGTTGTTATGAGGAACAAGCTATTTATAGTGAAGCCATGGGATGAGAACATTGGCAACAGTTGTAGTAGTATAAAATCTGTTCCAGTATGGATAAAACTATATAATATCCCTCTTTATGCTTGGTCTCCTTTGGGTATTAAGTGGTTAGCATCAAGAGTTGGGAAGCTTCTGTGTTTGGATGCATCAACTAAAAATTTTGAACGTATTTCTTTTGCGAAATGTTTAGTTGAAGTTACTCCAAATCAAGAATTGCCTGACAATTTTTCAGTTAGACTGTTAGATGGTACTGAGCAGATAGTTAAGGTTGAATACTTGTGGAAACCTGAGATATGTACTATGTGTAAAGAGTTTGGGCATATAGTGAGCAAATGCAAGAAAGTAGAATGTGAAGGTGATGCAGAGCAATGTGTAGCTAAAGAGCAGCAAATAACTGGTGATGTAGGAAGGAACAAGATAAAGAGGGGGCAAAACATGGATAATCAAGGCAAGGTGAAACAGATTTGGCAAAAAGTTGTTAAGAATAAAGGAAAAAAGTGATTAATTGTGAAGAGCTAGAAGAAATTGCCTTGAAGAAATTAGGTGCTAATGGAAAAACACTACATGATGGTACTGAGCAAAACATAAAGCAAAATGATAAAGAGAGTGAACCACTCAGTGATGAGCAAGTTTGTACTGTTAGCACCCATAATAAGTACAACTTGCTACAAAATGCAGACAATGAATGTTTTATATTGGAAATGTTTGATGAGGAGGAAGGAGAGATTACAGTTGAGGACAAATGTAGTGAGGAACACAATGTGACAACCAAGAATATTGATATAATTGATGATCACAATGAAGAAAATATACAAGTTTTGTCAACAAAGCCTTGTGTGCAGAAAGGTGTTAATTACTTTACTGCTCCAAGTATGAGTAGCAAGGAGATTGGAAAAGATACATCTGAAGTAAATGCACAAACCAAAACTCATGCTTCTGATTTTGAATTAAGTTGGTGTAAAACTTTTGAAACACAAATCACTCAATTAATAACCAATATGCATGTTGCTTCTGTCCAAATCCAACCAGCTGCTCCTCCCCATTACAACTTCTCAATACAGCTTCCAGGATGGCCTACAACCAAATCTATCGTCAAATCTCAAACAGCCTTACATCATGTCCCATCCTCCTCCCATGCTAAATCTCAACCATCCTCCCCCCGTCCTTGCCTAGAAGGAAAATAGAAACAAGGTCTCTGTCAGCTCAGAGAAGGAATAACTCCTCCCAAAATCAATAATTTTTAATGTTTAAAAATATTGCATCTTGGAACATTAGAGGAGTCCATAATAATTTGAAACTTGATCAAGTCAAAAGCTACATCTCAGAGCATGATATTTGTATTTTTGGCCTTCTAGAAACTAAGGTTAATCTTACCTTATCCCAAAAACAGCTACCTACATTAATCCAAAATGGTCTTTTCATCATAATCTTGACACTGCAGCATATGGAAGAATTCTTGTCATTTATGACCCTGCTGTTATATCTCTTTCTCCTATTCTGTCATCTAGGCAGTATATACACTTTCATGTTCTTGTCTGCCATAATCAATCATCCTTCTATTTAACATTTGTATATGCTGATAATTCTGTCATCTCTAGAAATGCTTTCTTCAATTCTTTGCCACCTCTAAGACAATCAACTCACCCCTGGTTTGTCTTAGGTGATTTCAACTCCTGTTTTGGCTATGATGACAAATATGGTGGTTCTCCACTACTTCCCAGAGATATTGATTCACTCAATCTTGCTGTTCATGATTCTGATTTGATATTGGTTAACAAGTCTGGGGCTAAATATTCTTGGAATAATAGAAGTAGAAGTGGTGTTCGAACATTTACAACAATTGACCATGCCTTTAGTAACATTCAATCTTTCAATCAATGGCCTTCTCTCTCACTTTCCTTCCTCGGCCAATAATGTCAGATCACTCCCCTCTTATTTTATCCTTTGGGAACCATTTTAGAAAGGAAAAAAGAAGTTTTAAATTTTTTAATGCTTGGGCTAAGCATGAACAATTTCTGAGCATTGTCACTCATGTTAACTCTGAATTTTATTGTTATGGTAACCCTATGTATAAGTTTTGCAGGAAATTAAAAAGTATCAAGCTTGCTATCAAACTGTGGGTTACTTCTACTTTTGGTACCGGAAGCCTTCTGTCTACAACACTAAAAGAGCAATTGAAGATAAAGCAAGACTATATGATGGAGCATCCACTTGATATACAAGCATCTGCTGAAGAGGGGAAATTATACAGGGAGGTTAACAATGCTCTATCTCTAGAAGCTAGCATGAAGAGACAACAATTGCACAAAAAATGGATTGATGATGGGGATAAAAATACTAAGCTTTATCATGATTCTCTTAAGGTTAAGCATGCACGAGAAAATATTTTTAGTGTTACTGATGAACATGGTTCTCTTTTTACCACTGCTGATTCAGTTGAACATGCATTTTTACTGTATTACACCAATTTGTTTGGCAACACTAATGGCTTCATTCCTGATTTGGACCTGATTTCTACTCTTGCTCTACCTTGCATTTCTACACTGGAAGCTTCCACACTTACTATGCCTGTAACAGATGAAGAAATCAAGGCCACACTATTCTCTATGAACAAGCAATCTTCTGGAGGTCCTGATGGTTTAAATGACATTTTTTTATCTCAACCTGGAGTGTTTTGGGTGATGAGTTTTGTAAAGCAATACACAACTTTTTCAATAAATGTAAGTTGCTTGGGGAAGTCAACAACACCAACATTGCTCTTATCCCTAAGGTCACTCCACCAACTAGTGTTACATCTTTCAGACCTATCTCTTGCTGTAATGTAGTCTACAAGTGTATCTCAAAAATTCTAGCAACTCGCTTAGTCAGAGTTCTGCCAACTGTTGTATCAAATAATCAAGCTGCTTTTATTCCTTCAAGGGACATAATTGATAATGTTCTTCTTGCACAGGAATTACTTAAGGGATATGGCAGAAGTAATGCAACTCCTGCAGCAGCACTTAAATTAGATATTTCCAAGGCATATGATACTGTTCATTGGGACTCAATTGTCAGGATTATGGCAGTGATGGGATTCCCCAAAAATTTTGTGTCTTGGATATATATTGCATATCCACCCCTTCTTACTCTGTTGTTTTAAATGGCAGGCCTGTTGGATGCTTCAGAGGTAGTAAAGGAATACGACAAGGAGACCCAATATCATCTTACATTTTTTTGCTGGTTATGGAAGTTTTAACAGTTATACTCAGAAATAGTTACAAACATAATATAATAAAGTATCATCCAAAAGGCTCTCAGCTTCATATAACATCTATAATGTTCGCTGATGATGTTATGTTGTTTACCAAACCAGAGTTACCTTCAGTAATGGTGTATTGGAAGCTTTGCATGTTTTCCATAGTATGACTGGTCTATCCATCAACCAAGGCAAATCTTCTCTTCTATTAACTGGAGTTAGTGAATTGCAGGCTGCTGCTCTTCATCAGCAAACTGGTTTCTCTAGCATGAATAATGATATGAGGTATCTTGGTCTACCTTTGCTATCAAAAAGAATAACTAAGGCTGATTGCTTACCCCTTTACAATAAAATCACCTCTGTTATGTCTGCATGGGACAATAGGAATTTGACACAGAGTGGAAGGCTAGTTATTATTAAATCTGTTGTATTTTCCTCTATTGTCTACTGGGCTCGTACACTCATCCTTCCTGTTAAACTGTTGCAACTAATTAGGTCTGCCATGATTAGATTTTTTTGGACAGGTAGTATTCACAATAGGAAGACAGTGCCATGTTCTTTTACTAAAATTGAGACACCTATGAGATTGGGGGGTCTAGGAGTTATTGATGTTAGGAAGTGGAATACTGCTGCAATAAGTAAACATTTTGATGACCTCATTAACAAAAAAGGTAGTTTATGGGTTAGCTGGTCATGGAAATACAGTATTAAGAATAAACACTTCTGGACCATGGAAACCCCTCAGAACTGCAGTTGGATTTGGAGAAGTTTGTTGAAGCTCAGACATGTTTTCCTCCCTATGATACAATATCCAATTAACTCAAGAATTGATGTTAGCTTTTGGCATGATCCTTGGGTCAGTACTGGTCATATCCTATCAAATATATGCGATCATGCATATATTTTACAATCTGGAATTAACCAAGATGCTAAAGTTAATGAATTTTTACATTATGGTAAAATCTTGTTACCATTCAACAGCAACCAAGTGATCAGGCAACTGTGGGGTGATATTCAACAAAAAAGCTTCAGTGCACATCAGGATGCCTGTGTTTCTTGGCAAATGAAAAATCACACTGTTAAAACAGTATACAATTTTGTTACTGCTAGTGTTACTCTTCCTGCTACAAAATGGTACAATGTCATTTGGACATCTGATTCTGTTCCAAAAGACAACTTAATGATGTGGAAAGTTATAAATCAGGCATTACTTACAAGAAGTTTAATCAATAGGTATGGCATGACTTGTTCCAAACTGTGTTTGTTCTGTCAACAACATGATGTATCTTTTGAGCATCTATTTTTTTGATTGTCCTGCTCTACACTACTTATTGGACAGGATTGGTTGTATCATTGGAGTTAATTTATCTGGATCCTCTTCTAGCATTCTCCGGAATATAATCTTTAAAGCTACAAGGTGGAGAAAGGAACAAGGAAGGCTGTTAGCTGTTGTTTTGAAAATTTGTATGACTGTGATATGGGCAGAGAGGAATGCAATGGTCTTTGATAATGTTAGAAGAACTGATGTTTTGATTTGGAATGAAGTCAAGACTCGAACTCATACTCAACTTAAGTACAGTGCTAGTGTGTACCCTCAAACATGGTTGATGCTTGGGGTTGAGTTATGTTGTTTTTGTAGTTTTTTCCTTGTTTTTTCCTTATCTTTTTGATGTACTCTTTTTTATTGTTTGCAATAAATCTGGTAGGGGCCCAGTTAACCCCGTTGGCTTTGCCAAAAAAAGAATATCAAGTTCCAAATACATTTGTAGAAATCTCTCGTTAGTTTGGGAAAATGGTGGCAATAAAAAGTTTATAGCAACTTTAAGAAGTTGGAACCGTTGGATCAGAATAATATATCGACATCATTGGAATGAAGAAGCCAAGACCCAAATATACATTATACAACCTCCTTGGGTACTATTATCGAAAGTTGATTGGTTAACCTTTTAAATATACCAAAAGCAATATGACTCACAGATTCAGATGTTTGAAATTTGAAAAAGAGCCTTCTCAAGATATAGTTATCTCTCTCAACAACGTATTATAAAAAAACACTTATTTTTATGTTTTAGAATATCTATAAAAACATATGATTAACTTTTATGACTTAATTTTCGATATTTTATATTTTTATCAAATTTGAAAATAAAGGTGTGAATTGGAAAAAGCCTTTATTAAGGACTTTGTACATGTAAAGTTAGAAAATACATTGTATAGTCAAATTTCATAAAAAATAACTGATTTATAGGCTAGTTAGTCAGTTCTCGCATTTTCACCCTAAACTGCTTTTGTTTAGTTAGCTTCAATGTGAATAGTTTTAATCTAATATTAGTATATGATAATATTAGTATGCTTATGCACGTCTTATATAAAAACAGTAAAACCCTATTATATATATACTAATAAAAAAAACTACCTTTATATTATGAAATATCTTAACTCCTTTCTTCCATACTGCCTTGAACGTAGTGGTATTGGTTGGAAAATATATGAATGTTTAAAAATCAAAATATTATCTTTCAAATTTCTATTTTGAAACTAAGAAAATATTTAAAGCTCGTGTAATAATAATGAAATAGTAGAATATCACATCAACAAGTATATTTTATAATTCGGTAATACATTTTTCATCAGCAAGTATAGTATAAATTAACAGTTGATAGGCAAGCAAATTCTTTTTATTGCTAAATAAATGTTAATTTTGGACGGAATGCACTTGTACAGGAACAAATCCAATGAAGAAAAATAGTTTGAAAAATCTAGATATTTCAAGCAGCCTACGACAACAGCAATTTGGATACTTAACAAATTTGTGTATGAATGATACCAAACTACAGTTGATTAAAATTACCGAGAGTTTGCTGTACTGCAAAAAATAAATGGACACATCCTTTATTTTTATTTCAAAAATACCAAGGATGTCGGTATGCATTTTATAAGTGTGTGTTAACATAGGTTGCTTGTATTATTAGTTGTTGCATCCATATAGCTCTACTTGTCTATCACTAAGGTCCACATTGCAAAGACAACCACTACTAAGTTCTACTTGATAGTACCATTTTATTTCTTTTTGCATTAATTTTTTTTCTCCTAGCCATGTTGAACTAGTGCGGGGGACACAAAGTCTTCCATCTCTTCTTAGCTACCCTTTACTATCAATGGAAAAGCGTTCAAGATGTCTAGAGACCTCTCCTCTTCTAATTCTATCCAAAACATTCATAAGCTCTGAATCCTCTCGCTGCCTTGAGCCAATCTAATCTATGAGGCTAGGCTTAACCTCAAGTGCTAACAATAATCCAAGGGTAATGTCTATAGAGGGCTTAAAATCGAAGGTGGAAATAAACTCTAGGATTTTCCACTCCATGAACATTGGACTAAGGATTTATCTCGTCCTACTTAACGCATCTGCAACTACATTCCGTTTACTAGGGGTATAAGAAATTTCAATGTCATATGATGCTAGAAACTCCATCAAACGCTGCTGCCTCAAGTTTAAATCATTTTACGAGAATAGGTGCTTCAATGATTTATGGTCAGTGAAAAGCTCAAACCTACCTATCAAGTAACGTCTCCAAGACTTGAGCGCGAAAACAATAGCAACTAATTCCAAATCATGGGTGGGCTAGTTCTTCTCATGAGTTCTCAACTGTCTACTTCCATAACATACTACCCTCCCTTCTTGCATCAATACTGCTCCAAGGCCCGTCCCACATGCATCAGTGTATACTGTAAAAGGCTTAACTCCATTGGGTAAAACTAACACTAGTGCACTAGTAATGGCCCTCTTCAGCATCGTGAAGGAATCCTCGTGGTCTACGTCCCACACGAATGTCATATTCTTTTTAGTGAGGCGAGTAAGTGGTGCCG